>CM067841.1:522876598-527676598 GCA_034509565.1 Triticum monococcum
GGCAGATTTTAGCTATCTTAGCACAAGTCAAGCAACCTTAACACAATTCAAGCAAGCATGCAAAGAGTCTATGAGAAGCGTAAGTAAATCATGCAACTTGCAAGAATGTAAAGGGAAGGGTTTGGAGAATTCAAACGCAATTGGAGACACAGATGTTTTTTTCGTGGTTCCGATAGGTGGTGCTATGGTACATCCACGTTGATGGAGACTTCAACCCATGAAGGGTAACGGTTGCGCGAGTCCACCGAGGGCTCCACCCACGAAGAAGCAACCTTGTCTATCCCATCATGGCCATCACCCATGAAGGACTTGCCTCACTAGCGGTAGATCTTCACGAACTAGGCGATCTCCTTGCCCTTACAAACTCCTTGGTTCAACTCCACAATCTTGTCAGAGGCTCCCAAGTGACACCTAGCCAATCTAGGAGACACTACTCTCTAAGAAGTAACAAATGGTGTGTTGATGGTGAACTCCTTGCTCTTGTGCTTCAAATGATTGTCTCCCCAACACTCAACTCTCTCTCACAGGATATGGATTTGGTGGAAAGAAGATTTGAGTGGAAAGCAACTTGGGGAAGGCTAGAGATCAAGATTCATATGGTGGGAATGGAATATCTTGGCCTCAACACATGAGTAGGTGGTTCTCTCTCAGAAAATGTGTATTAGAAGTGTAGGTATGTTATGATGGCCCTCTCCACAAATGAAGAGTGGGTGGAGGGGTATATATAGCCTCCACACAAAAACTAACCGTAACCGTTACACACAATTTACCAATCTCGGTGAGACCGAATTGAGAAACTCGGTCGGACCGATTTAGCAAACCTAGTGACCTTTAGGATTTTCGGTGGGACTGAGATGCAACTCGGTAGGACCGATATGGTTAGGGTTAGGGCATAACGTAATCTCGGTGTGACCGATTACACAAACTCGGTGGGACCGATTTTGGTAATAAGCTAACCAGAGAGTTGGTCAGGTAAACTCGGTGGGACCGATTTGCTCATTTCGGTGGGACCGAAATGTTACAAAAGGGAAACAGAGAGTTTACATTGCAATCTTGGTGGGACCGATCGCTCATCACGGTAGGACCCAAACGTTACGAAAGGAAACAGAGAGATTACAACCCCACCCACTACAAAAAAAGACACATCCATGACATTTTGGGCCGAACGAATTTTTTTCCTGTCATACATATGACACTTCTATGACGATAATTGTGACAAAACCCGGTATCATCATAGATGTTGTGGGCTCCTATTTCTATGACAAAAAATCATGACAGAAAATGGGCTTTTCATCCTGGGCGGGCCGGAGACGCTGTTGCATGACATTCTTTGGGCCGTCCATGACGGAAAAAATCGTGGTAGAAGCGAGGGGGAGGAAAATTTCGAGGAGTTCCCGGTTACGGTGGGAGGTCGGGGGCCGAGCGATGCGCGTTTCTCTCATACACGTACGCGCGTGTGTGCGAGGCGTTGGCTCTAACTGAACCTGAGCGAGGCGTTGGGCTCTAACTCAACCCGAGCGATTGCACCGTAGGCTACGCGTTACTGAACCCGAGCGATCGATTGATGGCTGTTAACTGAACCTGATCAAGCGATTCCTTGGCTACCGCTGCTAACTGAAGCCGATCGATGTGATGAACAGTGAGCATTGGGGGGGGTGGAT
Source organism: Triticum monococcum (assembly GCA_034509565.1). Lineage (NCBI taxonomy): Eukaryota > Viridiplantae > Streptophyta > Magnoliopsida > Poales > Poaceae > Triticum > Triticum monococcum. Next base: position 522,878,260 of record CM067841.1, read on the forward strand.
GAACAGTGAGCGGTGGCGTTGCCTCTAGATGAACATGACCCCGTGGTGTGGTGGAGGGCTGGATGAACAGTAGACGGTGGAGGGGTGCCCCTGGAGGGGTGGATGAACAGGACTCCGTGGTGTGGAGGGCAGGATGAACAGTAGACGGTGGAGGGGTGCCCGTGGAGGGGTGGTTGAACAGGACCCCTTGGTGTGGAGGGCTGGATGAACAGTAGACGGTGGAGGGGTGGTTGAACAATAGCCGGTGGAGTAGCACGCGGGGGAGGCTAGATGAACAGGAGCCCATGGAGGTTGGAGGAGGTCGACGGTGGATGAACAGTAGCTCGTGGAGGCTGGAGGGGGTCGACGGTGGAGATGAATAGTAGTACGCCACACCCCTCCCGATGTACAGGACCCCCTGTTTCGACCGTAGTGCTCCAACAAAAGTCCGTTTCCTCCGTTTTGCGGTACGCCACACCCCTCCCGATCAACAGGACCCCCGTTTCGACCGTAGGAGGTCTGTTTCCTCTGTTTTGCGGTATGCCACACCCCTCCCGATCAACAGGACCCCCGTTTCGACCGTAGGAGGTCCGTTTCCTCTGTTTTGCGGTACGCCACACCCCTCCCGATCAATAGGACCCTCGTTTCGACCGTAGGAGCTCCCGTTTTCCTTCGTTGTGTGGTACGCCAGGCCTTGTTTCCATCGCCTCTTCCGTCCAAGCCCTCCCGATGAACATGACCACGCATTCCGTTCCGACCCATGAACACGACGACGACGATGTTTCTCCGTTCCGACCCAGCCATGTACACAAGCCCTCGCCGTACGTATGCGCGAGTAGGCGTTCGAGACGCCGCCTGTATGTACATATACGTGGCCGTATTTTATTTCTTGCACCCTGGCCACCTCTACTATGACATGTGCGCGCCTCTACATCCACCAGTATATATGTACGTACACGTTCGCTACCAGAATGACAACGCTACGTACGCTTCGACCAGGTGTGTCCCAACTGTCAGGCGCTTCCTTGCCTGCGAAGATGTAGCTGGTGGGTCCCAGCAGTCAGGGGGCGAAATATGATGGCCCGTCCGGTGGGTCCCTGCTGTCAGGTGGAGGAATCATTATTTTCCACGTAATAAGGAGGCACTTCCTTGCTGCCGTCGTGGACCCAGCTGTCAGCCTCTCCACGTACAGTCCACATCCGATGGAATTCATTGCTTGACCATGTTGACCACGCCGCGCCAAGAGCACCAGGGCGGTGGACGACGGCGTTGCCTAGGAAGGGGACGACGGGGAGCCGGGGAAGACGCGGCAGTGGAAGCCCCCGCGCGCGCGGAGAGGAGTACGAGGGTTCACTGGTTCGGCTGCGGTGTGAGGCTGCCGTCACAGCAGGGCCTGGCCAGTGGTGGGAATAGTAGGGGGCCGTGAGGCCTCTGCGGCAGCACAGCCGGCCACGGGAGGCAGGAGCATGCGGCACGACCGGCACTGCTTTGGGCGGCTGGAGAAAGAAGACCAGAGGTTGAAGAAGCACTACGGCCGTTGGATGGACATCGTACGGTCAATGGAGCTAGAATCGTTCATATTGACTAAGTTGACAAAGCCCTTCATCCTCATCAACTTAGTAGGCCCACAAGTCAGCCTCCCACCAAGGTGAGTCCCAGCTAGCCGGGGGAGTATTCATTTTTTTGTGCGTAATAAGGAGGCACTTCCGGTGGGTCCGAGCTGACAGCGGGGGGAACGTTTTTTTCGCGAAATACGGTGGCCCGTCCGGTGGGTCCCAGCAGTCAGGGGGAAACGATTTTTTTTTTTGCAAAATACTGGTAGCCCGTCCAGTGGGTCCCTGCTGTGAGGTGGAGGAATAATTATTTTGCACATAATAAGGAGGCACTTCCTTGCTGCGGCCGTGGACCCAGCTGTCAGCCTCTCCACGTACAGTCCACGTCCGATGGAAGCCGTTCCTTGACCACGTTGACCATGCCGCGCCGAGCGCACCAGGGTGGTGGACGACGGCGAGGCCTAGGAAGGGGACGAAGCAGAGCCGGGGAAGACGTGGCAGTGGATGCCCACGCGTAGAGGAGTATGAGGGCACTGGTTCGCTGCGGTGTGAGGCTGCCGTCGCCGCAGAGTAACAGGGGGTGTGGGTGAGTAGAGGGATGGCCTGGCCAGCGGTGGGAGTAGTAAGGGGCGGTGAGGCCTCCGCCGCATCGCAGCCGGCCATGGGAGGCAGGAGCACGAGGCACGACCGGCGTTGGTTTGGGCGGCTGGAGCAAGAAGACCAGAGATTTAAGAAGCACTACGGTCATTGGATGGACATCGTTCTGTCACTGGAGCTAGAATCGTGCATATTGACTAAGTTGACAAAGCCCTCCGTCCCCGTCAACTTAGTAGGCCCACAAGTCACCCTCCCAGCAAGGTGGGTCCCAGCTAGTCGGGGGAGTATTCATTTTTTTGTGCATAATAAGGAGGCACTTCCGGTGGGTCCGAGCTGACAGCGGGGGGAATGTTTTTTTTTCATGAAATATGGTGGCCCGTCCGGTGGGTCCCAGCAGTCAGGGGGAAACAATTTTGTTCACAAAATACTGGTGGTCCGTCCGGTGGGTCCCTGCTGTCAGGTGGAGGAATAATTATTTTCTGCGTAACAAGGAGGCACTTCCTTGTGGCTGCCATGGACCCAGCTGTCAACCTCTCCACATACAGTATTCTTCCGATGGAATTCGGTCGTCGACCACATTGACCACGGCGTGCCGACAACACCACGACGGTGGACGATGGCGAGGCCTAGGAAGGGGACGACGCGGAGCCGGGGAAGACGCGGCAGTGGTTGCCCACGCGGAGAGGAGTACGAGGGTTCACTGGTTCGGCTGCGCTGCCGTCGCCGCAGAATAACAGGGGGTGTGGGTGAGTGGAGTGGAGGGATGGCCTGGCCAGCGGTGGGAGTAGAATGGGGGCAGTGAGGCCTTCGCAGCAGCACAGCCGGCCACGGGAGGCAGGAGCAGGCGGCACGACCGGTGCTGGTTTGGGCGGCTGGAGCAAGAAGACCAAAGGTTGAAGAAGCACTACGGCCGTTGGATGGACATCGTACGGTCAGTCGAGCTAGAATCGTGCATATTGACTAAGTTGACAAAGCCCTTCGTCCCCGTCAACTTAGTAGGCCCACTGTACTGGGTCCCAGCTAGCAGGGGGAGTATTCATTTTTTGTGCGTAATAAGGAGGCACTTCCTTGCATGCGAAGATATAGCTGGTGGGTCCGAGCTGTCAGCGGCGGTAACGTTTTTTTCGCGAAATACAGAGGCCGTTTCGGTGGGTCCCAGATGTCAGGTGGAGGAAATCATTATTTTGCGCATAATGAAGAGGCATTTCCTTGCATGCGGCCGTGGACCCAGCTGTCAGCCTCTCCACGTACAGTCCACTTCAGATGCATGTCGGTCGTTGATCACGCGGACCACGCCACGCCGAGAGCACCAGGGCGGTGGACGACGGCGAGGCCTAGGAAGGGAACAAAACGGAGGCAGGGAAGACTCGGCCGTTGTTTTTGTTTCCCACACGGAGGGGAGTACGACTGTACGAGGGTTTACTGGTTCATCTACCGTCGCCGGAGAATAACAGCAGGTGTGGGTGAGTAGAGGGATGACTAGGCCAGTGATGGGAGTACGGTGGGGCGGTGAGGCCTGCGCGGCAGCACAGCCGGCCGCGGGGAGGAGGGAGCAAGCAGTCCCGCCGGCGCTTGTTTGAGCGGCTGGAGCAGGAAGAGCAGACATTGAAGAAGCACGACGGCCGTTGGATGGACATCCCATAGTATACATGCCATCTGTGGAAAGCCTCAAATCTATGAAAAACAGCATACAACCCATCTGCCATTATTTCAAATAATTTACAGCCCATTTGCTAATTCTTACGGATTTTTTGGAGCCCATATTCTTTATGTTAGCATTACAGCCCATATTGTGGCCACGGTTTAAAAATTATACGAAATTTTGCATATGTCGGTGCGGTCTGAACTATTTTTAATCCCGAAATTTCGAGTCACATTCAGACTGATTTTAAAAATAAATGCATATAAATATAAAATCCAATAAATTGTCCACGCAAAAAAATCAATGCAATTTAAAATCTCAAAATGAAAAAAAAGATATTTGAAAATAATTGCCGGTTTGATGTGTTTTAAAAATGTACAACCCATTTCTCATTACTGATAGGCCATTTTCTCAGCCAACCGAATGAAGCACTCCTCGTCTTGAAAGATTTGCAGCCCAACAGGCCTGATAAAGCGACTTACTTGACAAATCACAAAAAAACTGGGCTAGCCATTTTCAGAAAGAAAAAAAACTAATGGGCTGGTCTATGGTAAACATAAAAGAAAAGGCTGTCTAGACAGGCCAGAGTGTCCCGCACAGCCCAGTTGACACCCTGCTTCCGTCTCAAAAACAAATTAGATAAATGCCACTCCAATTATGGCGATTCATAAAAATGCCACTGCAATTTCCAAACTTAGAAAAATGCCATTGCAATTTTTGCAAACTTTGAAAAACGCCACTTCAGTTTGCAAACTTTGAAAAACGCCACTGCAGACTTCGAAAAATGCCACTAGAAATGGCATTTTTAAAGTTTGGAAATTGCAGTGGCATTTCTCGGATACACCAGATTTGGAGTGGCATTTATCAAATTAACCCAATATAAAAATAACTGGGCGAGCTGCTCGGTCCCTGGTGTCAGCCGCTCATTGTGCAATTCTCTCGTTTATTGACTACGTTGACAATGGCGATGTCAGAAATCCACTAGGAGGAGCCATTTTTTTATTGGCTTGAAATATGGAGGCACTTGCTTGCGTACTGCCATGACCTTGGCGGGTCCCTGCTGTCATCCTCTCCACGTACAATCATCTCCTGATTGTGTACGCGTCAACTTGCTAGTTCCACAAGTCAGCCTCTAAACCGTGGAGGACAAATACAACCCATTTAAAAAAAATAACAGGCCATTCCATACGTTCAAACGGAAAGTTCAACATTCAGACCAAAGTAACAGGTCTGATCCACATATAGAGTACTGAACTTCCACGTTGACAACCATCATAGCCAAGTTAACTATCTACTCCCACTAACACTCTAGTAGCGTACAAGTACTAACTTACTCTTAGATAACTAGACGATGCCGGCCGCCATCTGCTGTCCATGCTAAACGCCGGCACCGGCGTCCTCTGCCTCGCCTCGGACTTGCCAGAGGTGCGATAGGAGGCACTTGCTTGCATACGAGCTTGTTAGTTTCTTCAAAGGTAGGCATTTTTATTCAAAAAACGTCCACTTCGCATCTTGCGTCGCAAATAAAACTGCCAGGAGCGCATTTGTAGGCTAGCTAGTGATCGATCAGTAACTTGTAAACACTGAGCGAACAGAAATAAGTAACTGTTAATGCATCACAATGATTCATAGATCATATACAAATATGCAGCCCTGAAAGCAAAGATCAACCACTTCGGATCTTGCATCGCAACTAAAACTAACTAGCATGATTCCCATACATAAGATCAACATGTTAATGCATCTCAATGACTCACAGATCATACACAAATATGTAGCTCCAAAAGCAAAGATCTAGAAAAAACATCTGTTCTTCCTACTAACATGGATGCTTCTATTGGCCAACATTTAGTACAGACTGAAAGACAAATTTTTTTGTGAAGTCTACAATTCCTCTTGCAAACATAAGTGGTTTCACCAACAACTGGAACCATGAGAATGAACCAGACATGATGGAGGAACATGCACTACAATATGATTTGGTCTTCCCTCGATCACACTGTGAGACTATTTTCGGAATACAAACTTTAACTTAGGCTAAATGATGTCCATTGTATAATCAGACCATAGCAATGAAGCACCTAGTGTTGGCCAATAAATAGTATAGTACTACTTTTCTGCAGTCCATGAAGTGACTATCCAATCTTTCCGTGTCTATTTTCAAATGGCACTACATGCAGTGACTATACTATTCTCTTGTGCAGTTCAACCAAAATTGTGGGCACTTTGTTGGTTTGCCAAATAGCAATGGGCAGACATCTCTGTCTGCACAAATATCAAGCAGCTAGTAAACATATACCACACCTTGTATTTTCAGTTTAAACATGTCTCTTTCGCTTAGCATCTGTCATGTTTTGCACTGGACAATCTGATACAGTTATGTTTTGCCCTGGACAATTTCATATTGAATTGATTTGCTGGTTCGGAGCAGAAATATAGCGCCTATTCTTCATCAGACCAAGGATATCCATGTTCACAGTGATGGAAGAGGTGAAATTGATACAAGCGAAATTGAGCACCCAATCATTGAATCCCGTCCTGCACCTCCAATGTAGGTCCACCCTGCCAATAAATTCACATGCAAACCACTAGTATTACTATCTAATGATAGTACAAAAAGAGTAGCAAGATAGTAGCAAACCATGTACCTTCGTAATGAACAGCTCATAGTGCCACCAATTGGATATAAAGGTCGGGGAAAAACATGCTCCTAATGTTGACCCAATTGGACTTTTTGTGCAGTTCCACTAAAATCGAGCATCCCTATTTGCATAGATATTGAAAGTGTGATTACTCCAAAAGTGGCACTAGTTGAAGCATAGACTCACAAATATAAGCATTCCAATTTCTTAATGGGAAAAGGTAGCAAGACTGTTTCTAACCACCTGTTTGAAGGAATAAATAAAGCAACAACGGCTGATGTGAGGAAGGCATACATAGTTTTTTCTAGAAAAGTGAGCCATTCCCGACCTTTCCTCTTCTTTTAAGCAAATTTTGTGCAGTTATACTAAAATAAAATGCCATTACCGCCTTGACAATTCAGTGACACTATACAAAAGGAAATGACTTAACATTAGATCATGATGTCAGGTATGTAGTCGACAGGCATTAGAGACAAACATACATACCTCCTCAAGAGAACAGCTGGAGGAGGAGGTGCCCACTCTTGACCTTTCCTCTTGTCTTGATAATTGTCTGTGCAGTTTAACCAAAATAAAATGACATCAGCGCCTTGGCGTTTTGGTGACACTGTACAAAAAATTAACTTATCTCATGAAAGTGAGGTATGTAATCTATAAGCATTAACAGTTCAAAAATCTGACGGGAGTAACAAGTTTCATCGTTGGTATACTGGCTGTGCAACAGCATTAGAATGCCTTATAGCTGAAAAATCTTTAATACATCCACAATCAACAGCTAACCCTAAAATAATTAAGTGACATTAAATGGCATTGCTTAAATTTATGGGTGGCATTAGACTGAGAGCGGCATTAGTTAAATGTGGCATCACTTTAGCAGTAGCATTGCTTGACTTGACTGCTGGCGTTATACTAACTGCAAAAAAGTGGCAATAAGAGCATGGGAGGCACCAGTACGATGTACCTCCACGGACGCAGAGTGGTGAGGGAGGTATGGTTGCCCAGAGCAACAAATAACTAGGCAACATATGTGGATTACGGTCCCATTTTTGTTCTCTTTAGCCACCTTTTTCCTATGCGAGGACAACAAACCGATCGACCTGGTCATTTTCTATTGCGTTTTCATGCCTTTCTACCCTTCTTCAACCTAGAGACACAAAACTCGTTCCTTAGCTACTGATTTTCCCCTTTTCAACCTAGATGCGGGTTTCATGCCTACTCTCTTGGACGGTACAGTCTCCCTTCCTTTCCTTATTCAACCCAGACATGGATTAGTCTGCATGAAGTAGGGTTTCCTTTAATAGTGCAAATTATAGTTTTCATTTGCGTGGCCAGCAGAGTAGAGGATAGCAAATTGGGAAGATGGTGGAGTGGAAAAAGATCCACATGCAACGACGCAGCAGATGGGGCAATATAACAAGGTTATGGCTCGAAAAAAGGTAGCATACCTAAGGGTCGGCGGGAAGTGGCTTCGCTCGTGGTCGTCGTCCTCCGCACACACTACAGCAGCGAGCTTGGGGATGGAGGCCATCCCGCGCGGGCGCTAGGTCTGAGAGGACGGCCTTGTCGTTAGTGCGTGACCTCGCTCGCCGACGACGAGTGCGTGAACGCTGCACGTCCTTTTCTTCCCCGGCGGATCTGTGACCACCGGTGAGGAGGGAGAGAGGGGCCGTATTTTTTAGATCTGGAGGGAGGGTTGTAGTGTGAGAAGCAAGTGGGCAGCCCTTAGCAAGAAAGCGCTGAAGCTCTAGCCTATATATATCTTTTTTATACTACTAGTACTAGAGGTGGGGTAGTGGTAGAGTAGTTTATATTTTCTCTGCATATAGTACCAGTTAGTCGTGCTTCAAAACTGATCGGCACGCCATTAAAAAATAAAGGTCGATAACTAATGCGGCACCTCGGGCCAACGCGGCCAGATCGCATTTTGCATGAGAAATTACACACCATGTTTTGTTGATATGTGGTCCCGTTCCAACATATCAGTGAGACGACGGCGAGTAGTAGGAGTATTTCCGAACAGACGTGTAGGCCGAGGCGCCTCTTCGTGAACCGTGGCAAACTCGCAACCGTCCACCGACTCTTCGCCTTTCCCTCTCGATTTGGAACTGCTGTCGCACGCTCTTCCTCTCCCTCCTCCATTTTCCTTCAGCCCTTCACCCTTTCTTCTACCATTGTTCGATCGTCTTCTCCATGGAGGGAACAGGCCAGAAATGACCTTGTTATTCTTGCCCCGATCTGAAAGATGACATGGTGGAGGAACTCATTGATCGGTGCGACGTCATCACCTCGGCTAGCATGGCAGGTTCGTTCCAGCCCATTCTCGACTCAACTAATAACATCATTGTAAGGAACCCAAGGGTCAAGGAGTGGTTTGATCTCCCCTATCTTCTTCGCCGTGACCCTGATGACTGGCGCCGGCACGACGGAGGCCTCGCCCTGTGCAAGTTGATGCCGCTTGATAATGATACGTGTGATGTTAAGATGCCATCGCTTGAGGGCAAGGCTTGGGCGGGTGCAAATGGGAACTTGAGGGCAAGTTGTTTACATTGGGTCTAACTGCGAGTGGGAACTTGTGAATGTGTACACTCGTCACCGGGTTCCACTTCCAAAAATCTCAGCACACTGTCCAGAGGTTGAGCACACTGGTAATGTACGCATGTTCAAATATGATCATAGTGACTGTCATCTATGGAAGATAGCAATTTGTCGAGTTCCCGACCGCTCTTGGAATTACAAAAACTATGATGTTGTTGCTATCTTCGACAAGCTTGTTGCCGTTCTTGATGGTTTCACTCGATGGATATTGCTCAAAAATCAGTTTCTGTACACGGATGACTACTGTGATGCAATTGAATACGAGGGCCTTGTGTTTGCTGCCACCACTCGTGGCACTGTTTTTGCATGGCATCCTCGTTGTTTCGGTACATTTGTTTTCCGCCGTAATTATAATTGTTTCATCCACATGCATCCGGGTTAGCAAGTTTCCCTTTACTAATTAACCTTCTTCTTGTGTTTCCAAGGTCCTGTGAACATCCCACCACCTATACTTGATGATTTTAATAACCAAGGGGGAGATGACGATGGTGATGATCACGAGCATGAGGACGAGCAGCGCCGATATACTCTGTGGCACCTGGAAACTAATTTCGATGGGTCACCTCTTCTTGTGTGTATACAGCCCACTGATGATGTTACTGCTAAGGAAGCAGGTGTAGTCTCCCATGGTCGCACTCTCCGGACCTATTCCAACACCCGTTGCATGGTATTCGGGATGGATACTAGTGTCCTAGCGCCAACTCCTTCTCCCTGGCACAGAATTGATAGTCTTGGAGAAAACTCGCTCTTCCTTGGACAAAACTATCCAATGATGGTGAAAGGCGATCCAACTGCTGTTGACACATTTATGAGAAGCAACTGTGTCTATACCTCAGACATTTGGGTGGTTCCCTACCCTGGTACTGATATAGTCGGCCGCTTCAGCCTGGATGATCAGTCCTGCGTTGGTCTCTAGATCGACAACGGATGGCCCGTCCCATGTAACACCCTCGATGCGACTATATCTCCCACGTGTCGAGGCACGACTTAGAGGCATAATCGCATTGAAGGCATATGTCGCAAGTTAGGAAATCTTCACAACATCCCATGTAATATAATTAACAAAAGGGGAGATAACATAGTTGGCTTACACTCGCCACGTCAATCAAGTACATAAATAGCATTACATCATTCAAACACTCATGGCCCGGCTATGGCACCAAAATAAAAGATAACCCAACATGCGACACGGTCCCGATCACCCCAACTGGGCACCACTACTGATCATCAGGAAAAGAAACATAGTATCACTGAGAGTCCTCATCGAACTCCCACTTGAGCTCAAGCGCGCCATCTGAAGCTGTATCATCAGGCCCTGCATCTGGTGTAAAGGTAATCTGTGAGCCACAGGGACTCAGCAATCTCGCACCCTCGCGATCAAGACTATTTAAGCTTAATAGGTAAGGCAAGGTAAATATGTGGAGCTGCAGCAAGCGACTAGCATATATGGTGGCTATCCTATTCGCAAAAGAGAGCGAGAAGAGAAGGCAAAGCACGAACGCATAACTAAAGAGGGCAAACCTGCGGCAAACATTACTCCAACACCGTGTCCACTTCCCAGACTCTGCCGAGAAGAGGCCATCACGGTAACTCACACAGTTGGTTCATTTTAATTAAGTTAAGGTTCAAGTTATCTACAACCGGACATCAACAATTTCCCATCTACCCATAACCGCGGGCATGGCTTTCGAAAGTTCAAATCCCTGTAGGGGAGTCCCAACTTAGCCCATGACAAGCTCTCATGGTCAACGAAGGAATAGACCTCCTCCCGAGACGTTCCGATCAGACTCGGTACCTCGGTTCTTCAAGACACTTCGACAGGTTAAAACAAATCCAGCAACACCGCCAGAATGTGCCGACAAATCCCGATAGGAGCTGCACATATCTCTTTCTCAGGGCACACTAACATTGTCTAAACTTCCGATAGGCCAGCCTAGAGTTGCCCCTGGTAGCCACCGTCGGCTGACGAGTTGGACCAACACTCAGAGGAGCACTGGCCCGGGGGGTTTAAAATAAGATGACCCTCGGGCTCCGGAAACCCAAGGGAAAAAGAGGCTAGGTGGAAAATGGTAAAACCAAGGTTGGGCATTGCTGGAAAAGCTTTACTCAAGGCGAAACATCAAGGGGTCCCCATTATAACCCAACCGCGTAAGGAACGCAAAATCCGGGAACATAACACCGATATGACGGAAACTAGGGCGACAAGAGTGGAACAAAACACTAGGCGAGAGGCCGAGCCTTCCACCCTGTACCAAGTATATAGATGCATTAAGATAACATGGCAATATAATGATATCCCAACAAGTAAATAATGTTCCAATAAGGAACGTTCTCCAATCTTCACCTGCAGCTAGCAATGCTATAAGAGGGGCTGAGCAAAGCGGTAACATAGCCAATCAACGGTTTGCTAGGACATGGTGGGTTAGAGGCTGAACATGGGAATTTGGGAGGCTTGAAAGCAGGTGGTAGGCATCGTAGCATGGCATAGCAAAAGAGCGAGCATCTAGCAAAGCAAAGATAGTAGTGATTTCAAGGGTATGATCATCTTGCCTACAAAGTTGTCAGAGTTGACTAGATGCTCGAAAGCAAACTCAATGAGCTCCTCGTTAGTGAACTCGTCTCCCGGCTCTACCCAAACAAGACAAACAAGCAAACGGAACACAATCAACCACGTGCAAGGATCAAACAACATGATGCGAACATGGTATGCTATGCGAGATGCGATATGTGATGCATATGCAAGATTTGACAAGGGAAGCATGAACCTGGCCTCAACTTGGAAAACCAAGTGTGCCACTGGAAAGATGAGATGAAATTGCTTGAAAACGATATAAAGATCACCGGAATCGGAGTTACGGTTTGGAAATGGCAAGCGATTCAAATATGACCACGATCTGCGATTTACAGCAAGTAGCCATCTAAATGCAATGAGATGAACATGCTACAGCACTCAAACATGGCAACAAAATACATGGCAGGGATGCATTCAAGATGCTTAACAAAATTCTAGCACTGAGCTACGGCCAATTCATCCATTAACAGGTTCAAACAAGCATGGCAAAAATGCATATGGTAAACAGATTTCAGACTTAGTGAAATTAACACTTGCCTGGAATTTCAGATCAGGTAGCACTCTTCGGAGCAACAAAACTATATGCTACAGGACCTGAACATGACAAAGTAAAGCATGGCATGGAGCTACTCAAAGAGTTTAACAAAAGTCCCTTAGTGACCTTGAGCCAAAAGGGATCAGAAAATACAATTGCAAGCATGTGAACATGGCAAAACATAATCAGTTTTCAGACTTTGTGAAAACTGGAGCATGCTGAAAACAGATATCAAGTAGGCATGTTTACGAGCTCGATGCACTCACTATGGAGCAAGGCATGATAAGCTAAGCATACACCCATCAAGAAAACACAAAATGCAAGCTAGACATGGCAAGAACAATAACATAGCATGCACGGATCAACTATAACATCCTCGGCAAAATCGCTAAGAAGTAGACAATCTGCCCAGTTTCACAAAGTAGCAAAAGTAGAGCTCGATTGACTCAAGCTAGGGTGCTCCATAATTGCAAACAAAGACATGGATGGATAGAGCACTACAAGATTAACAAAACATCCTTACTGACCATCCTCAAAAGAGGCACGGATCACTAGGAAACAACAAGAACATATGGCAACATGAGATAAACAGGTCAAGGACTTAGTGGAAATGCTAAGTCCCTGAAATCAGCATTACCAAGTGCCTCACTTTGCAAGCTTGTTCTAGTCACCACACACATCACAAAAATACATGGGTTGCACCTCTGGAAAGATGACAAAACCCTTAACAAAACATATGTAGAGCTCCTGGGCAAATCATGCACACAATAATCATGGAAAAAATGACAAATCTCTAAATGGAGTAGCAGATCTGACAAATATCTCAAGTAGCACTCTTCTAACAGCATTTAGGGCATTAAGATGAACTCAAATGAAAATGATGCAATGTAATGAAATGATGTACTCTCCGAGACGATCAATTTGATATGCTATATGCCCAAAACGGAGCTACGGATGCAAAGTTATGATGCGATGAACAGAGCATATGGATCTGAGATTTCGAGGACTTAGAAGAAACACCACCTCGCGGATTAGGGTTTACTGTTCATCCGCGAGATCCACTGTTCATCCGCGACGAATTCGAGGTCGCCGGCGAGGATCTCTACTCCGGCGAAGAAGAGGCGCCGCTCCGGCGTGGGGGAAGCCGGAGCCGGCGAGAGGAAGGGCAGGACGGCGGCGGTGGGCGGCGGGCGCGGAACCGGCGCGGGTTGGCAGTGGCGGGGGTGTTCCGGCGGGTCCGCGTGGTCGCCGGCAAGGGGGCGGCGGCCGGCGTCGGCTTCATGCGGTGGCGCGGGGTCGCCGGGCGGCGGGAAGAAGGCGGCGGGGCGCGGTAGGCGGCGTCGGGCGGAAGCGGGCCGCGGGGGCCGGATCTGGGCCCTCCGGGCCACGGCGGCGTGCAGGTTGGCGGCGATGACGTGGCAGGCGTGGAGTGGGCGGCGGCGATGTGTCTGGTCAGGGCGGACGTATCCGGCCGGCGCGGAGACGATTTTTAGGGCTTCGGACGAGGGAGATCCGGATTTCGGCGAAGGGGTCTATATATAGGCATAGAGGGAGCTAAGAGAGTCCAAATGAGGTGCGGTTTTCGGCCACGCGATCGTGATCGAACGCTCTAGATGATGGAGAGGGTTTAGGTGGGTTTTGGGCCAACTTGGAGGGGTGTTGGGCTGCAACACACACGAGGCCTTCTCGGTCCCTCGGTTAACCGTTGGAGCATCAAACGAAGTCCAAAAGGTACGAAACTTGACAGGCGGTCTACCGGTAGTAAACTAAGGCCGCTTGGCAAGTCTCGGTCCAATCCGGAAATGTTTAATCCCCACACACGAAAGAAAAGTAGAAATGACCACCGGAGGAGAACGAAGCGCCGGAATGCAAAACGGACAACGGGGAAATTGCTCGGATGCATGAGATGAACACGTATGCAAATGCAATGCACATGATGACACGATATGAGATGCATGACAATGATAACAACACACGGAGACAAAGACCCGAACCCAAGAAAAATAAAATAACTTAAGGCCGGAAACGGCAAGAGTTGGAGTACAAATTGGGAAAGTTACATCTGGGGTGTTACAACACTCCACCACTATGAAAGGATCTCGTCCCAAGATCTAGGACTGAAAGAACGTCGGTTACTCAGAATGGAGGTGATCCTCGCGTTCCCAGGTAGCTTCACGGTCGGAATGGTGTGACCACTTGACTTTGAGGAACTTGATCGACTTGTTACTAGTCTTGCGTTCAGTCTCTTGAAGGATAGCAACGGGGTGCTCACGATAGGAGAGATCTTCTTGGAGCTCAATGTCCTCGAAGTTGACGGTGCGGTCAGGAGTCTTGAAGCACTTTCGGAGCTTAGAGACATGGAACACATCATGAACATTTGCAAAGTTTGAAGGAAGCTCGAGTTGATAGGCGAGGTCGCCTCTCTTGCTGACAATCTTGAAAGGTCCAACATATCTGGGGGCAAGCTTCCCTTTGATACCGAAGCGACGAGTACCTTTCATAGGAGAGATGCGGAGGTAAACATGATCTCCGATCTCGAAAGCCAAATCACGGTGCTTACTATCATAGTAGCTCTTCTGACGGGATTGGGCTGCTTTGAGGTTATCTCGAATGACTTTGCACATTTCTTGTGCCTCTGTGATTAAGTCATTTCCCAAAAGCTGACGTTGACCAGTTGAGATGGGTACGGCACTTCCTTCCATACAGAATTTCAAAAGGGGCCTTGCCCGAACTTGCTTGAAAACTGTTGTGTGTAGGAGAATTTAGCATAAGGAAGACAATCCTCCCACTTCATGCCGAAGGAGATCACACAAGCCCTGAGCATATCTTCAAGAATCTGGTTGACACGCTCGACTTGACCGCTAGTTTGAGGATGGAAAGCTATGCTGAAGCGGATGTTGGTGCCCATGGCCTTCTAAAAAGAATCCCAAAACTTGGAGATAAAGATGCTGCCACGGTCTGAAGAGATCACTTGGGGAATACCGTGCAGAGAGACAATACGAGAGGTGTAGAGTTCTACCAATTGAGCTGCAGTAATTGACTCTTTGATAGGCAGAAAGTGAGCCACTTTAGTGAGTTTGTCAATGACAACGAATATAGCATCATTGCCATGCTTGGACTTTGGAAACCCAGTCACGAAGTCCATCTTAATGTGGTCAAACTTCCATTCTGGAATTGCAAGAGGTTGGAGGAGACCAGCTGGCCTTTGGTGTTATTCCTTCACTCTTCTTCAGATATCACATTCATTCACGAATTGAGCAATCTCGCGCTTCATTCGAGTCCACCAATAAGCCTGCTTGAGGTCCTGATACATCTTCGTACTCCCAGGGTGGATGGAGAGGAGAGAATTGTGAGCCTCGTTCATGATCACTTTACGAAGGTCACCTTTGGGCACAACAATACGATCCTCGAAGAAGAGAGTATCCTTGTAATCAAGGCGGTAGCACTTGTACTTGGGTTGACTCTTGGCAATCCCAATCTTCACCTTTTTCACCATAGCATCAAGAAGCCGAGCTTGGCGAATCTGGTCATCCAAGGTAGGAGAGACTTGAAGGTTGGCGAGGAAACCTTGAGGAACAACTTGCAGATTAAGTTTGCGGAAAGCTTCACAAAGCTCGGGTTGATCAGGCTTGAGAATGAGACTGTTGCAATAAGCATTCCTGCTCAATGCGTCAGCAATCACATTGGCCTTGCCTGGAGTATACTCGATACTCGGATTATAGTCTTGAATCATTTCGACCCATCGAGTTTGCCTGAGGTTGAGATTAGGCTGAGTGAAGATGTACTTGAGACTCTTGTGATCAGTGAAAATGTCCACTTTTCTTCCCAATAAGAGATGTCTCCAAGTCAAAAGAGCATGCACAACTGCCGCCAACTCAAGATCATGAGTGGGGTAGTTCTTCTCATTAGGCTTCAACTGGCGAGAGGTATAAGCAACAACTTTCTTCTCTTGCATCAACACTGCGCCAAGACCTTGGAGAGAGGCATCACAAAAGACCTCGTACGGTTTGGATTCATCAGGCGGAGTCAGAACTGGAGAAGTGATCAATTTCTCTTTCAAAGTGTTGAAAGCAATGTCACACTCCGAAGACCAAACATACTTGACGTGCTTCTGGAGAAGATTTGAGAGAGGCTTCGCGATCTTAGAAAAGTTTTCAACGAATCTTCGGCAGTAGCTTGCGAGACCGAGGAAGCTACAGACTTGCTTCACGTTCTGAGGAGGTTCCCAATTCACAATTGCAGACACCTACTCAGGATTCACGGCAATGCCCTTGGCAGAGATGATATGACCAAGATAAAGAACCTCATCAAGCCAAAATTCGCACTTGGAGAACTTGGCGTAGAAGTGGTGTTCCCTCAGCTTGTCGAGCACCAAACGCAAGTGCTTGGCATGATCTTCCTTGTTCTTCGAGAAAACCAGAATGTCGTCGAGATAGACCAAAACGAAGTCATTGGTGTGGGCGTTGAAGATGAAGTTCATCATGCGAGAGAATGTCGGAGGAGCGTTGACGAGGCCAAAAGACATGACAGTGTATTCATATGAACCATAGCTTGTTCTGAAGGCCGTCTTGGGAATATCTTGCTCACGGATTCGAATCTGATGATAACCCATACGGAGATCAAGCTTGGAGAATACTTGGGCACCTTTGAGTTGTTCGAACAGCTCGTTGATGTTGGGAAGTGGGTATTTGTTCTTGATGGTCTTCTTGTTCAATGGACGGTAATCAACACAAAGTTGGTCCGTTCCATCCTTCTTATTCACAAAAAGAACACCACAACCCCACGTAGAAGAACTAGGCCGGATGAGACCCATTCTGTCTTGAATATCGAGTTCCTTCTTCAGCTCCTTCAACTCTTCAGGTCCGAGCTTGTAAGGACGCTTGCAAACAGGTTCCGTGCCAGGCTCAAGATCAATGACGAATTCAACTGGCCGGTGTGGAGGTATTCCTGGAAGATCTTTTGGAAAGACATCTTGATATTTGCAAACGACTGGAATCTGCGAGATAGCATCCAGTTCACCCTTCTCATTGAGAGAAAACAGACGAATGGTATTATCCCGAGCGGCAAAGACAATTACATCCTCAGACGAATGAGTCAATTGAATCTGCCTGGCTGCACAATCAAGCTGAGTCTTGTGCTTAGAAAGCCAATCCATCCCGAGAATAAGATCAATATCCGAGTTACCAAGGATCATTGGAGAGGCCAAAAACTTGAAATCACCCATCGAGATAGAAATATCCGGAACTTCGTAGTTAGCGAGCAAACATCTACCCGGAGAGACAACTGCTAATGGCTTATGCATAACTTGAGAAAACCAACCATGCTTAGATGCAAAAGGTCTCGAGATAAAACAATGCGATGCACCAGTGTCAAAAAGAACTTTTGCAGGAACATTGTTAACAGGAAGGTTACCCATGATGACATCTGATGAATCCTCTGCCTGAGCTGCATTCACCATATTGACCTTGGCGTACTTGGGGTTATGCTTGACCACAACTGTACTTGCCGATCTGACAGGAGGAGGAGGAGGAAGACGCCTCTGGTTGAAACACTTGTTGGCATAGTGACCCTTCTGTTGGCACTTGTTGCACATGACCTCTGAAAGCGGACGGTGGTATGGAGCACTTGATCTTGGAGCTTGGGACGAAGTCTTGTTCTGAAAGCCAGGGTTGGGTGGGTGGGAAGAACCACTGCCACCTTTGCTCTTCTGCTGATACGGCTGACGGAACGGAGGAGGAGGAAGCCAATACCTCTGCTGCTTGGCCACTTGAGTAGAGGAAGAAGGAGTAGTGTCTCTGACTCGCTTCTTGGAAGCATCACACCTCAGTTGAGCGGCCTCTTGCTTCAGTGCCATGTTGTAGAACTCATCGTACCTCAAGGGCTCAAAGAGAACAAGAGCTAGCTGGATCTCTTCTCTGAGACCACCCCTGAACTGGTATATCATGCTCTTCTCATCAGGGACGTCCTGCTTGGCAAAGCGGGCGAGCTTCTGGAACAACTTGTTGTAGTCATAGACAGACAAAGAGCCTTGCTTCAGGTTGCGGAATTCCTCACGCTTGCTTTCAGTCACACTCTGAGGGATGTGATGAGCTCGGAAATCTTGGCGAAATTCATCCCAAGTGATCACACGTCCACCTCTGGAATCCTTGTACTACTGGAACCATTATGCAGCTTCATCTTTGAGTTGAAAGGAAGCAAACTTGACAAAGTCCTCAGGCCTGACGTTACTGCACTCGAAATGCTTGCACAGATCCACAAGCCAATCGTCAGCATCGGCTGCCTCAACACAATTGCTGAAAGTCTTTGGCCCGTTAGCAAGGAACTGGTTGAGTGTAGCAAAGTGATTTTGATTGTTGCCTTGGTTCCCTTGGTTGCCTTGATTGCACCCTTGAAGAATTTGCATGATCAACTGCGTGTTTGCATTGGTTGCGGCCATCACAGCTTGCCATGCCTCCGGAGGAGGTGGAGGTGGTGGCGGATCTTGATTCTGATTCTAATTGGTGCTCTTAGCGGGAGCCATCCTGAAGAGGTTGACCACCGTTAGCACATTGACAGATAAAATGAAGCTGAAACCAATAGAATGAAAATTGCAACATATTGTCTTCACATTCGAACAAAATGAACGAATGCATTCCTCTTGAAATGGTCACATATCCATAAATTGAGAAACCACGTAGAATTTAGGTAGAGAAATAAATCAACAAGGTACAGATTAAGAACGAATAATCGGTAAGAAAACCCAATCTCAAACCAATATCCGTGGAAGAAGAACTAGAGCTACAAGAATTCCCACCTATGAAACTCCCGAACCTTTCCGGTTATGCAATCAGGTGTTGGGGATACAGGGGAAGCATAATATCTCACCCAAATCTAGCAAATCCTACATCCAGCTGTATCCATCCTTCAACACATAACCAAGAAAAACTTCGGAAACCATCTACCTCAACCTTCGAAAAGCATCCGTTATACAAGTTATGGAGATACTCCCGAACTCCCGCCCCAGTACTGGGTGGCGTCGAGGTTATCTCACCAACGAACTGCATAAAAGAGATTTTCGATGTCGGCGTACTAAACTCAGGTATTCCAGAATTGCAACGATAAAATTATGACGACAACACCTCAGAGCTCAACTCCCTGGGACACCTCCACGAAACCCCTGACAGGAAGCACCAAGACAATGTTCTCGTCATAAAACCATCGGAACGATTCCAAGATACCCGCGTGATTATAAATTTTTTTAGTGAAATTTGAGGAGAGAAGAGTCAAAACTCTACGTCAGGATGCCTTACCAGAGCGATGAGGAGACTGGGAAGTAAAAAGAATCCCTAAACTCTCCGATATATAAGTCCTAAATGACTCAAAACATTTTTCTAGACTCAACTCGGCCGCTAAAAACGATCAATCAGTGGGGGCTCCTAAGGTCGGGGAAGGCTCTGATTACCAACTTGTAACACCCTCGATGCGACTATATCTCCCACGTGTCGAGGCACGACTTAGAGGCATAATCGCATTGAAGGCATATGTCGCAAGTTAGGCAATCTTCACAACATCCCATGTAATATAATTAATAAAAGGGGAGATAACATAGTTGGCTTACACTCGCCACGTCAATCAAGTACATAAATAGCATTACATCATTCAAACACTCTTGGCCCGACTACGGCACCAAAATAAAAGATAACCCAACATGCGACAGGGTCCCGATCACCCCAATTGGGTACCACTACTGATCATCAGGAAAAGAAACATAGTATCGCTGAGAGTCCTCATCGAACTCCCACTTGAGCTCAAGCGCGCCATCTGTAGCTGTATCATCAGGCCCTGCATATGGTGTAAAGGTAATCTGTGAGCCACAGGGACTCATCAATCTCGCACCCTCGGGATCAAGACTATTTAAGCTTAATAGGTAAGGCAAGGTAAATATGTGGAGCTGCAGCAAGCGACTAGCATATATGGTGGCTATCCTATTCGCAAAAGAGAGCGAGAAGAGAAGGCAAAGCGCGAACGCATAACTAAAGAGGGCAAACCTGCGGCAAACATTACTCCAACACCGTGTCCACTTCCCGGACTCCGCCGAGATGAGGCCATCACGGTAACTCACACAGCTGGTTCATTTTAATTAAGTTAAGGTTCAAGTTATCTACAACCGGACATTAACAAATTCCCATCTGCCCATAACCGCGGGCACGGCTTTCGAAAGTTCAAATCCTTGCAGGGGAGTCCCAACTTAGCCCATGACAAGCTCTCACGGTCAACGAAGGAATAAACCTCCTCCCGAGACGTTCCGATCAGACTCGGTACCTCGGTTCTTCAAGGCACTTCGACAGGTTAAAACAAATCCAGCAACACTGCTCGAATGTGCTGAGAAATCCCGATAGGAGCTGCACATATCTCTTTCTCAGGGCACACTCAGATTGTCTAAACTTCCGGTAGGCTAGCCCAGAGTTGCCCCTGGTAGCCACCGGCGGCTGACGAGTTGGACCAACACTCAGAGGAGCACTGGCCCGGGGGGTTTAAAATAAGATGACCCTCGGGCTCCGGAAACCCAAGGGAAAAAGAGGCTAGGTGGCAAATGGTAAAAGCAAGGTTGGGCATTGCTGGAAAAGCTTTACTCAAGGCGAAACATCAAGGGGTTCCCATTATAAGGCAACCGCGTAAGGAACGGAAAATCCGGGAACATAACATCGATATGACGGAAACTTGGGCGGCAAGAGTGGAACAAAACACTAGGCGAGAGGCCGAGCCTTCCACCCTTTACCAAGTATATAGATGCATTAAGATAACATGGCAATATAATGATATCCCAACAAGTAAATAATGTTCCAACAAGGAACGTTCTCCAATCTTCACCTGCAGCTAGCAACGCTATAAGAGGGGCTAAGCAAAGCGGCAACATAGCCAATCAACGGTTTGCTAGGACATGGTGGGTTAGAGGTTGAACATGGGAATTTGGGAGGCTTGAAAGCAAGTGGTAGGCATCATAGCATGGCATAGCAAAAGAGCAAGCATCTAGCAAAGCAAAGATTGTAGTGATTTCGAGGGTATGATCATCTTGCCTGCAAAGTTGTCAGAGTTGACTAGATCCTCGAAAGCAAACTCAACGAGCTCCTCGTTAGTGAACTCATCTCCTGGCTCTACCCAAACAAGACAAACAAGCAAACGGAACACAATCAACCACGTGCAAGGATCAAACAACATGATGCGAACATGGTATGCTCTGCGGGATGCGATATGTGATGCATATGCAAGATTTGACAAGGGAAGTATGAACCTGGCCTCAACTTGGAAAACCAAGTGTGCCACTGGAAAGATGAGATGAAATCGCTTGAAAACGATATAAATATCACCGGAATCGGAGTTACGGTTTGGAAATGGCAAGCGATTCAAATATGACCACGATCTGCGATTTACAGCAAGTAGCCATCTAAATGCAATGAGATGAACATGCTACAACACTCAAACATGGCAACAAACTACATGGCAGGGATGCATTCAAGATTCTTAACAAAAGTCTAGCACTAAGCTACGGCCAATTCATCCATTAACAGGTTCAAACAAGCATGGCAAAAATGCATATGGTAAACAGATTTCAGACTTAGTGAAATTAACACTTGCCTGGAATTTCAGATTAGGTAGCACTCTTCGGAGCAACAAAACTATATGCTACAGGACCTGAACATGACAAAGTAAAGCATGGCATGGAGCTACTCAAAGAGCTTAACAAAAGTCCCTTAGTGACCTTGAGCCAAAAGGGATCAGAAAATACAATTGCAAGCATGTGAACATGGCAAGCCGCGGAATGGTTGAGTTGAAGTTCATTTCATGGCTTGTTATTTGTTGTGTGGTGAAAACTTTAGTATTTATAATGTATCCTCATTGTCGATGTGGGTTGATGACCTGTTGTACTATGTAATAAAATGATATGCCTGTGATAAACTTACTAAATTTATGAATGGGTTTCGAGTCGCTTCTCTGAGTGAGTGGTGCGACGAGGCAAAAAAATATTTTCCGAATACATAATTGTACGTGCATTGCAACATGTTATCCGATGAGGCCAATCAACAATAGTAGTACACTATTTGTACTAGCTTCACATGCTTCGCGCGTCAGGCAGGTGTTTTTACTGTAGCCATATGTTAATGTGTTCGTTGTACGTAACTAGCACCTCGAATCCTTGATATACTAGTAGTGTAGTATATAGTAGGAGTAAGTAGTAGGAGTAGTAGGGTGGCATGGGCCAGAAAAAGCATTCACGTCCAGGAGTACGGCACACGCCACCACCACAGCATCCATCTGACACCATATTATTTCTTGGAGTCCGTGCGAGAGCAATCTCTTCAACCTCGTCATTTCTCTAACTTCAGCCATCGCACGGCGGGCGAGGTGGGGGTTTGCCAATAGTCGGTTTCCCTAACTGCGGCCCCACTTGTAAGGCCAACTCCAATGCACGACCCCAAATGGACCTCCGTTTTTCACGAACTCCAATGATAATTTTGACTACTCCTGTAGTAAGTTGGATTAGTGCCTTCTCGATGCATTCATTGTTGATCTGCGGAGGCTCGATCTTGCGTGCTTGTTTCTTCTTCGAGTGTAAAGAAGTAGACGTTTCTTCCTCGCATATAGTCTCATGTCTAGCCTCTATTCTATACTAGCTAAAAGTGATAGAACATCTACTAAATTGCGCTCTATCAATATATGAATGTACTCTTCTTCCCAGTACAAAAACTTGCATCCATTCTACTCCCTCCATTGCACAATACTACATGCCTTCTATTTGTCAAAATATATATGTATCTAGACATGTCTTAGTATATAGGTACATCCATTTTTGGACAAATGGAAGTCAAGTATTTTGGAACGGAGGGAGTACACAATAAATTTTCTAAGTTAGCACAACTAGTCTAATCCGAGAGCAGAACCGAAGATTCGGTTGGGTTCTTCCTCCTTTTGCCAACACGTGGGACATCCAGCATCCAGGTCATGTCATGAAAGAAAATAGAGTGGTAGTTGAAGCCACGAGATGTGCATCTTGGGTTAAACTGTAAATAGAATCTTACTACTCTTGAGTAACTCCAAAAGCAGCCACCGAAGATCTTTATTGGATTTGTTTTTCATCACCAGCACGTCGAGGTGAAAGATGTGCAGGTTCAGTGGGTCCTTGTGCGTTTTCACTGACATGTGGGGCTGCATGTGAGAAAACAGATGATGGGCTCCGTGCGTCCGCTGGCTGGCTGAGAAGAGAGATAGAGGAGGGCTGAGCACGGACTACAGGAAATTTGTTCTACATACCTCGATATAGGCTCGATATAGTGGGGTGGCATGGGCCATAACTAGCATTCACGTCTAGCAGCACACACCACCCACACGAGTCCCATCCGACACCAATTTTCTTGGAGTCCGTGCTACATCCATCTCTTCTCCCTCTTGTCCTCTTTTCTCAGCCATCGCGCGGTGGGCGGGGTGGGGGTTTGCCGATAGTCGGTTTGCTCAACTGCGGTCCCACTTGTAAGTGAAAATGCAACACCACACGCATTCCCGCTTGAGCGGCGTGCCGGACCAACCGTGTGGGGGTGCGACGCGAACACAACCGTGTGGACCATCTGGCACAGCCGGCTGATGCTCGCGCTCATCGCCTCCATGGGTCTAGCGTAGCTTCTAGTCAACTGATCTTGCGATTTGAGTGATCACTCAGCCCTTGGTTAGCGTGCGTAGGTGCGTAGGATTTCGTACTACTCCTCGGCCCTCTACTTCACCTGCCTTTGGCTGTATGATAGGTGGGCCAGCCACCCCCTAGGGCCACGTGTCATTCACCTCCTGACCCGTCTCTCACACGCACGCTGCTAGTGTATATACTCCCTCCTTTCCGGATTATAGGGCTTATCTCAAAATTTTAGTTTTTCCATTTCATAAGGCTCAATTTGGTTGTTTTCCATCACATGTTCAGATTCCAAGGTGCATTAAATCATTGCATGCAAGTACTAAGAGAAAATTGACCAATGCATGTAATTTATGCATGCATGCATTGCAATTACTGCATTAGTAAACATACTTTTTTGAGGAAAACAAGAGCATTAATTGGATGCTTTTGCAAACTACAAAAAGTATTCCACCACTCACCATCTACCTTGGTTGGTGAGAATTTTGAATTGAGCCTTATAAACCGGAAAGGAGGGAGTATAGTGGTTTTCTTTGTCTCTCCATATCAACCATTTTATATTGCGTATGTGTCATTCAAGAGAGAAATGATGGTTGTTTCTTCCGACTAACTTACTGTGTGATTTGACTGCTCCTTAGTGCCCCCTACACGTACTCCCCCTACATGTATGCAACAGTCACACGTACACATGGACGCAAAAACGCGCGCGACGCCCTAATGCATGCATGTCCGAGCACACGACGGAACACACATGGTGACGCTCAAGTGCTCAACCTACACGTGCATGCACACACATACTCAGTCAGGGTGAGCTAGTGACCGTATGAACATCGGAATATATATATATATATTGAGCGCAATGAGCGTATTATGAAGTCCACTGACCGTATTTTTACAAATATACAGTGACAGACAATGTATTTATCTTGTTTGAAATTAAGCCATGTTAACCGGAGAGGAGGCAGCATGGACTACCATTACTTTGCTGTGTCCCGTCAACTTGCTGAACGAGGAGAAGGTTGCAGGACGGGAGAAGCTTGCGCGCGGTGGCTTGCAGGACAAGGAGAAACTTTTGACTAATGCAAGGTCTCCCTCGCTCAGGCAGTGGACGTGCAACAATTAATTCGGTGTCAGATTGCCAGAAGCATACTACACTATACTACTAGGAACCAGATGGAGGAGCGTCTGCACTCTTATTATAATTTTAAAATGTGATAAAGCAATCTTCAACACATTTGGTTCTCTTCGAGGGTTCTCGCATGTGATAATGGAAGTTGATTGCATGGAACACTCGCGACAATTCTCGCTTAATTCTGGCTCATATCCTGTTACAAATAGTAGCGCTCGGTAATATTTCCTCTTTTTTTTGTTCAGCATGTAAACAGGTCAGCAAACCTTGCGGCGCATCTTTGTGCGAACCGTGCTTGCTGCACTTTGAATGTGGCCGAGAGCCGGCTTGATGAAACACCTCGCTTCGTACTTCTTTTTTTGGCTTCCTAGTGACTAGTGTCTTGGCTGATCGTCCTAAGAATGCTTATATATGAATAAAGCTCTCTCATTTACCCGCAAAAAAGATTATGCCATATTAATCGGAAAGGAGGGAGTATGGACTAGCACTACTTTTTGGTGTGTCCCGTCAACTCGCAGAACGAGGAGAAGCTTGCAGGACAAGGTGAAGCTCGCTTACGCCTTTTGACTAATGCAACCTACCCTCGATGGACATGCATCAGTCCATTCGGTGTTAGATTGTCAGAGGCATACACTGTAGTACCCAACATGTGGAGTACCATCATTGTTTGACTTCACGAAGGGGCGAAGAGCCAAGCGTAGTACTAGTATGCATACTTGGTTTTGCACCTTCATACTACTCCACCCTCCGTCACAGTTTACAGGGCGCGCTTCATTATGATGCATTTCTCTCAATGCATTTCCACCACCAGAGAGACTTTAGACGCGTTTGGTTTAATGCTCAATTAATTAGGGCATGGTAACCGCAATCAAGTCCACAATTTTCTCTCCATGTACTGTACTACTACGGAGTGCATGCATGTGTGTACCCAGGGTGGAAGCACTGCATGCATGTGTCTACGCATTATTCCCTCTAGTAATAGATGCCGTGCTATAACTACCAATGCTATTTTTTAGGCCGATCGCTAGTCGCCTTGGTCCCACAGATTTTTTTTCTTTTTTCTGAAGAGCGCTGTATAAACAGTGACGGATGGAGTAGTATGAGCGGATTCAAAGAAGAGCGTATTGATGGTTGCTTCTTCAGAGCAACTTACAGTGGGAAAGGTGGGGCTTATGATTTGACTGCTCATTACTCACTATTAATGCGGCGCAACGACCGGGCTGAGTCTCCCATGCGGTTGTGCACTAGCCCCTCGGTTCTTAAATATACTCTGGAGTATTTGTCTTTCTAAAATACGTTGAAATCTCTATTAAGACGAATATACTATTTAGGAACGGAGGGAGTACACATACGAAGAAAAATGAGTGAATCTACACTCTAAAATATGCCCGTTTGAAATTTGTAAAAAGACAAATATTTAGGAACGAAGGAGTATAATTTCGTGCATGTCACATGGACCCAGATGATGAAGAGGCTTCTGGCAATGCTATCAAGCTTCCATCATTTGTTTACATAACTGACGTACTGTACAAATAATTTTCCAGCGACATGAAATTGTACAATGGTGTGAGCTTTCAGCTTTTGTTTCGCGTGTCTTGCCATCGATGCTCTTTCAGAAACAATAAAAAACTAACTTCCTTGCTAATGCATGTCAATTATTAGTAGATCAGAGCAAATATTTACATCACAACTGAAGACAAAGTGGTGAGAAGGTGTTAAATTAAAATTGATCCATGCTTTCATTGGCAGCAACGTCCCCCTAGCTCTGTCTAAATCAACAAGGCATCTTGGGAAAAAAGTAGCTGTATGGAGCATGCAACATTCTGATCATTTTGTGTAGTTCCACTAAAATAGAGCTGAGCGTCCTTGTTCCAAAGATATCAAGTGTGATTACGATAATAGAGGACTGCTGATGAAACAATAAACACACAAATAGAAGCCGGTCACCTTTGCGGTCTCTCTTAAGACTAACTAGTTGGAGAAGATTAGGCTCGGAGTTGGATGAGGAGGATAGAGCAAAACGAATCTCCCTTTGTGCAGTCGCACTGAAATGTAGAGACGTTTCACGTGCGACATTTTAGTACAACTGCACAAAACACTCTTAAGAAAAAAGTGATTTGTGCAGTTCACCAAAAGGTTGCAATAGCAATGAGGTGAAATGGATAGCCCTGTTTACAAAAAAGAGGTAGAAAGGAAACAATTACTGGCCAATAACAGTTGATGACACATGCGATGACAAAAAATAAGTATACTCCTTATCCTAAGGGAAGATAACAACACGGTTGTGTTTGTCTAAAACGGTGTGAGGACGAGAATGCAATATGGAAAGTACGCCGGACGAGCTACATTTTGGGCAAGGAACTATGGAAGATCCACATGCAGCGACGTGGGAAAACGGGCAGTGGAGCAAGGCCGGAGGGGATACCTGGAGGTCGTCGGGATGTAACTAGGTGAGCGGCGGTGGGCGGAATCTGCGAGCAGGTGGCGTAGGCCCTGCCGCGCTAGAGCTTGGTCAGAGAGAACGATGTGTACCACAGATCGAGATGTGCTACCTCGGCGACGTCGAACGGAGAAACGATGCACTTCCTTTGTTTCCCCTGGCGGACGGGATGCGGACGAATCAGTGACCAACAGTGAGAGAGAGAGAGAGAGAGAGGCCACAGCACTCCCTTTCCCCCGGCGGACGGGATGCGGCCGGATCAGTGACCAATGGTGAAAGAGCGAGAGAGGCCACTGCACTGCCTTTCCCCTGGCGGACGGGATGCAGCCGGATCAGTGACCAATGGTGAGAGAGAGAGAGAGGCCACCGGAGCCTTGTCTGAGATACTCTGAAGAGCGGACTACCTTTTCCTCCATAAAAATCGTTTTATATTCTGTGTACGTGGCATTGAGCGCTATAACTTTATTTAAAAATAACGCGGCAACACGTCAAGTCGAACTTTGTTTCGTGCATGCGTGGTACACGACCTCCCTAGGTAAACAACCGCTACAGGCGTTCAAATTAGCACGTGGGCTGCCATTTCGTAAAGAAATAAGCTCCACCGTGTACCCGCGTGGGTGTGGCTGGGCACGAAGCATGAGTACGTGCACGGTGCACCTATTCTCTTTTTGTATACGTACACCACCTACGTGGGGTTGTGTGAGAGAGATACAAACCTAGGGAGATATAGTGTGTGGGTTCTTGAGAGTTTTTTTTTTGGGGGGGGGGGGTTAATCAAAAAATTTAACATATGCAATGTGTGTGAAATAGAGTCCTGGATATAACATATATATAGAGGGGGCGATCCACGAGAAGAGAGTGGAGGTATCATCAGCTTGAGGTGTCTATAGAATCGAAGAGAGGGATGATGTGTGTGTGTGTGTGTGCGCGCGATCGATAAAGAGTGCCATCAAATTTGTGTGTGCCCACGTCAAAGATATAGCGTGGCTGGCCTACTGGAATGTGAGTTGGGACATGTGCAGTTTGTCTCTGTGGCATGGATACCTACCTGTAGCACTCGACTATCGGTGTGTGGTGGGGGAAGAGGGAGGCCCAATTAACTATGGAGGTACAATGGCTGGTATATGTCTGGAGGAGGAGAGAGGCCTACCTCATGTATTAAGGAGATCGATCTGCCTCATGTATTAAGGGAGATCGATCGGCATCCATGCATATGTGCAGGAGATGAATAAGGTTGGGAGAGAGACAGAGCTAGAGTGTTGGAGGGGGTGGTAGTGGAGTTGCTTCTAACAAATGGTGGGATAGTCTTGCTAGACAAACGGAGGGCACGCCCGCAATATCAATAAGAGAGGAGATGGCTGCTTGTTGTCTGTGCATGTGCGTGTGAGAGACGGATCAGGAGGCATGCACGAATGATGAGGGGGACGATGTGGCTGTGGTAAGCAGACGTAACTACATAGGAAGATCAATCGCCCTTTGTAAGAGAAAGGAGAGACATAACTTGTGAGGTACATCGATCGATGGGGGGGGGTAGTTAAAGTCGATCTAGGTATATGTTGGGAGATCGATCGGTATACATGGATGTGTGTGTTAGAAGCAAATGAGGCACGAGGAGAAGGATAGAGAGAGAGGGATGCATGTAGGAGGTGGTACGAGAGGCATACTATATCGAGGGGGAGGAGTGTGCGAGTACGAGAACGATGAAAAGAGTGGTGGGAGTGAGGCATGGATGGTGACAAGAGAAGAGGGGAAGATTGTGTTTGTGCTAGGCACACCTGGCTAGAGAGGCATATTGATCGATGTGTGCCGAAAAGAAGGAGCTGGGGGGGGCCTACACACACCGTGGATGAACGGCCTAAAGTGAAAACACAAATTTGCGTGATGGAGCTAGAGAATGCTGAGGGAGGGTGAGAGGGATGCGGGCGTATGCATGCACAAGAGAAACTTAGCGCTAGCTACAAAGATAAGAGGGCTGTGTGGGTGTAAAAGACGAATAGAGATCATATATACTTCATTATAAAAAGCGAATTTGGATATTTGAAGAATTTATCATAGTGTTTAAAACCAACGGATGTGTGAATATATATAACGGTGATAAACATGGTGTGGTTATGAACATGGTATACTACATTTAATATATTTTATCTCTACTCTTATTAAAAAACGGAGTTATTGATGATGGTGTGCCTGCCATCCTGCATTATAGGCCGTCTGATTTATATCTGGCGGATAGCAAGGAAACTTTGATGGTTGAAGTTGGCAACAATCATGATTGTAGATTCTTATTGAAATAGAGAAACGAATTCAAATTTAGTTCGAATTGCAGCGGTAGTATAGACATTTGGAATGCACTAAAATGTTGGTATGCGTAGGTTACATGCATTATACAGCAAGAGAAAAAATTTAATCGGACATAACATGGATTCATACTCCCTCCTTCCATCTACATAGGGCGTAATGAGATTTTTAAGACCGCCTTTGACTATTGAAAAGATTAATAGTACATGACATGCACAATGTGAAAATTATATCATTGAAAGAACCTTTCACAGACGAATTTAACGGTGTGATTTGTGTAAGTTGCATGTCATATATCATTGCTCTAATATTTGGTCAAAGTTAGCATCGAAAAACGCATTAGGCCCTATATAGATGGAAGGAGGGAGTAGCTTTGAATAGCATTTGTATAGTAAAACGGGGCAAGACTCTCTCTTTGTGTGGTGTGAATAGTTTTATTTTTTTGTTTTCTTTTTGGTTGAGGGAAGTGCGAATTGATTTGGTATGTACAAGTACAATATTACGACACGTTAGGCTTGTCCCTGAAATTCAACCCGCGTCTTGTTATATCCCGAAAATTCAGATATCGTGCTCCCAAAACTAGCGCCTTCATAACCCGCGCCTTGCTATCCCGAAATTACAACGCGCGCGAAAACTCCCTCCAGCTGCCAAATCCCGACACGCAGAATCCCCCTTCGAACCCTGAGCCGAAAGCGCCGCTAGTTCAAATCGGTGGGGGGTACTTTTGTAACACACCCTACATTTTGGACAAGCGCGTTTGAAAGTGCAACTATCCCTAGGTGGTTTTGGTAATTCATAACAACATATAGCTCATTGAGCTAATGCTATTTCAAGATGATTATTTCAGGAAAGCTCAATGATTGGCATGGCATGGATGTGAAAGTGGAACTCTCAAAATGCTAAGGACAAAGAATTGGCTCAAGCTCAAAAGTTCAAGACTCTTCATTTTATATTTTAGTGATCCAAGATCACATTGAGTCTTTAGGAAAGGCCAATACTATCAAGGAGGGATGAGGTGTTGCTTAATGAGCCTCTTGCTTTATGTGCTTGGTGATATGCTCCAAAATCCTCAACCACTTTTCCATAGCCACAAATGACATAAACACTAAGCCAAACTCGATCATACCGATTCTTTCAATCCGGCGCCACCGAGTTTCACTTGTCATTTGCCACTGCCAAACCCTAGCAATTCGGTCCTACCGATAAGGATCTCGGTCTCACCGAGATGGGATTGCAAACTCTCTGTTTCCCTTTCGTAACTTTTTGGTCTCACCGAAAGAGCGAATCGGTCCCATCGAGATTGCAATGTAAACTCTCTCTTTCCTTCTTGTAACTTTTCGGTCTCACCGAAAGAGCGAGTGGTCCCACCGAGTTTGCCTGACCAACTCTCTGGTTAGCTTATTGCCAAACTCGGTCTCACCGAGTTTCTGCAATCGGTCTCACCGAGATTACGTTATGCCCAAACCCTAACCGAATCGGTCCTACCGAGTTGCATTTCAGTCCCACCAAATCTCTAACGGTCTCTAGGTTTACTATTTCGGTCCGACCGAGTTTGTTTATTCGGTCCCACCGAGATTGGTAAATTGTGTGTAACGGTTGGATTTTGTGTGGAGGCTATATATACCCCTCCACCTCCTCTTCACTCGGGGAGAGAGCCATCAGAACACATACACCATTCCAACTCATATGTTCTGAGAGAGAACCACCTATTCATGTGTTGAGACCAAGATATTCCATTCCAACCATATGAATCTTGATCTCTAGCCTTCCCCAAGTCGCTTTCCACTCAAATCTTCTTTCCACCAGATCCAAATCCTATGAGAGAGAGTTGAGTGTTGGGGAGACTATAATTTGAAGCACAAGAGCAAGGAGTTCATCATGAACACACCATTTGTTACTTCTTGGAGAGTGGTGTCTCCTAGATTGGCTAGGTGTCACTTGGGAGCCTCCGACAAGATTGTGGAGTTGAACCAAGGAGTTTGAAGGGCAAGGAGATCGCCTACTTCATGAAGATCTACCGCTAGTGAGGCAAGTCCTTCGTGGGCGATGGCCATGGTGGGATAGACAAGGTTGCTTCTTTGTGGACCCTTCGTGCGTGGAGCCCTCCGTGGACTCGCGCAACCATTACCCTTCGTGGGTTGAAGTCTCCATCAACATGGATGTAGGATAGCACGACCTATCCGAACCACGGGAAAAACATCCGTGTCTCCAATTGCGTTTGAATCCTCAAAAACCTTCCCTTTATATTCTTGCAAGTTGCATGCTTTACTTTCCGCTGCCAATATACTCTTTGCATGCTTGCTTGAATTGTGTGATGATTGCTTGACTTGTCCTAAGATAGTTAAAATCTGCCAAGAACTAAAATTGGGAATAGGTTAAGTTTTTATTTGGTCAGGTAGTCTAATCACCACCCCTCTAGACATACTTTCGATCCTACAAGTGGTATCAGAGATTTGGTCTCCATTTGCCTTGATCTCCATAGCTTTTTGTGGTCATAGCCTTGGTTTCACAACCTAGGAGAGTATGGCGTCTAGCGAGGGAAATTATCACCGTAGAGGTCCTTACTTTGATGGCACTAATTTTGCTAGTTGGAAGCATAAAATGAAAATGCATATTCTTGGACATAACCCTGCCGTATGGGCTATTGTTTGTGTTGGTTTGCATGGTGAGTTCTTTGATGGGAGAGAACCAAACCATGAAGCTACCGCGGATGAGTTGAAGATGTTGCAATACAATGCTCAAGCTTGTGATATTCTCTTCAATGGATTGTGCCCCGAAGAATTCAACAAAATCAGCCGTCTTGAGAATGCAAAGGAAATTTGGGACACTTTGATTGATATGCACGAAGGTACCGACTCCGTCAAGGAATCCAAGTTGGATGTGCTCCAAAGTCAACTTGACAAGTTCAAGACGAAGGATGGTGAAGGTGTCGCCAAAATGTACTCTAGGATTGCTCTCATCACAAATGAGATTGCCGGCTTAGGAAGTGAAGAGATGACCGATAGATTCATCATCAAGAAGATCCTAAGAGCCTTGGATGGGATATATGATACTGTGTGCACATTGATTCAAATGATGCCCAATTACAAAGATCTCAAACCAACGGAAGTGATTGGAAGGATTGTTGCTCATGAGATGTCACTCAAGGATAAAGAGGAACTTCACAACAAATCAAGTGGTGCCTACAAAGCCTCATGTGAAGTCCCCACATCATCAAGTGAGAAACAAAACTTCAGTGAAGAATTGAGCTTAATGGTGAAGAACTTCAACAAGTTCTACAAGAGTAGAAGCAAAGATAGAAGCTTCAAGTCAAGGTCCTACAATGACAAAAGATCTTCTAGTCGAGAGCGAAACTGCTATAATTGTGGAAGACCCGGACACTATTCCAATGAGTGTACGGCTCCCTACAAGAGAAGAGAAGATTCTCCAAAAGGAAGAAGCAAAGAATCACCACCAGAGAGAGAAGGAGTAGAGATGATCGTTATGAACGGAGATACTCACGGAGAAGCAAGGATTCGGAAAGGAAGGAAAAATCATCAAGGAGCTACACAAAATGAAGACACCAAGCTCATGTTCGTGAATGGGTATCCGGCTCCGACTCCGACAGCCACTCCGAGAGAAGTTATCACTCTGACTCCGAAGATATTCAAGATGAAGGTGTTGTCGGTATAGCACTTGTGTCAACCAACTCCTACGACATATTTGACTCACCAAATGAAGGAATTGGAAGATGCTTCATGGCCAAAGGTCCTATGGTAACACACCCTGAGTATGTTGATTTTAATAGTGATGAAGATGACTTGTTAGGTGATGATGACTTGCTTGTTGACAACTCTAGTGATCAGTACTATGATGAAACATGAATTAATCATGCTAATCAAGATAAAACGAATGACAATGATAAGGAGAAGATTGAGGCTCTAACTAAAGAACTAAACACTCTTAAGTTAGCTCATGAAACTATCTTCGAAGATCATCGAGAACTTTTAAGAGCTCATGAGAAATTACGCTTTGAAAAGCTCAATCTTGAGCAAGAGCATGAGTTCTTAAAAGCAATCAATGATGATCTCCGCAAGAAAAGTTCTTCTTACATTGCCAAGCGTTCACTATTATCCACTTACATGCCTCAAGTCAAATCTAGTAACAAGAACAAGAAAGATTCTTCCTCTAGTAGTAACAATGATCATGATAAATCCAATATTGTTGCTTCTAGTAGTTCTCTTGATTCCACTAATGATTCTCTTAGACAAGTTACACTTGAGCAAGAAAATAGCTTATTGAAGGGGATTATAGAGAAAGGAGTGTAAAAAGCCTTGCCGGGAGTAAGCAATTCGAGGAAATTGTGCGCAAGCAAGGAATGCACCGGAAGAATCAAGGTGTTGGTTTTGAACGAAAGTTCAATGCCAATGGAGTTGAGTGGGAAGAAGATCAATACCCCAAGACAAAGTTTGTTCCTCAACAAGAGAAGTCTGATACTTCTTTCAAGGGGACACAAGCTCAAGATGATCTTCCACCACAAGACTACAAGCAAAAAGGCAAGGACAAGCTTCAAGAGGAGATTGATGCATTTGAAGAAGCTCCTAAGACCTTAGTCAAGTGGATTCCCAAGACCACGTCAAGTTCCACTTCATCAAGTACGACTACAACTCCAAGGATTCCCATCAAGATGGTGTGGATCCAAAATAAGAAGAACTAGAGAGTTCTTGAGGGTGACTCCGCCAACATATTTCACTCTCATCATTTTGGCAAGAACAAGTGCAATCAACCTCCACATCATGCACCAGTTCAAGGAGTCACAAACCCTCTTGTTGGTAAGACAAGGGACAAGGTATTGAAAGTGCAATTCACTCAAATGGATAGCTCCAAGTGATCTACATCAACATTGAGCATCCACATCTTCAACATCTACATGAAGTCATCATCGACAAAACCCAAGGTTAGTTCATCCCTCTTAGGGGGGATATCACATCTAGGGGGTGCTTTACTCTAAAACTTGAGCTAAAGCAACTCTAAAGATGTGAATACGACAATGCTTTATGTAAAAGTGGTAACCCCACTTGAGCATAAACGATGAGTATGACCTACGATCAAGTGTTCTCACTTCACTCCTAAGTCAATATACTCATATATAGATGACCTAGTAATCGCAAATTGCTTGATAGATGCTAGAATTGGTTGTGCATGATTTGCCACATATTTCATTTGCCATCTTATTGTGTGAGCATGTTGGTTGCATATTTTACTCATTTGAGGACATCCACTTGTTGTTTTGATTGTTTGGCTTTATCTTCTTTTGCCAAGTGGATGGACAAGAATGCCTAAGAACCTCCTCTAGCTATCTATGCTTTTCTCGTCTCAAACTCTATTCATGCTGCATCACAAAATTTGATCAAGTCAGATTCGAACCACTCTGTGTGAGGAGCGCTCGGAGTCCCTGATTCGTCATAGACTTAAACTTCCAAAACCTCTTTGTGATTCTCGGTCTGACCAATACCATACTTTCGGTCCTACCGAGATCATTAAGTTGATCTAGGTTTTCGATCTCGGTGGAACCGATTTGAACCACTCGGTCACACCGACTTGCAATAATTGTATACAGTTTTGCACCTCAGTGCCACCGAGTTGTTCCACTCGGTCACACCGACAGGGTCGGGCTATATATAGTGACGGGCAAAATTTTGGAAATTTCTCCGAAACCTCTTCGCCCGCGCATAACTCACTCTGCCTCCTGGGTCTCCGGATCATCCTCCTCGCCGCCAGCCGCCTCCAGTTGCTGGTCTCCGTCGCCGCCAACGGGAATTCTGCCCCGCCGTTGCCGCCGTAGCGAGTCTCCACCGAACTAGGGTATGGACTAGATCTTTGTGCTATTCTCCAATCCGATTCCTAGCACATTGTGATCATCATGATTCTTGCCACGTTTGATAAACTCCTATGCAGTCAATGAACTCGTAGATTAGGTTTAATTCGAAAATTTTAGGGTTAGGTTTCCGCCGAAACCATCTCGGACCCACCGAGTTGAAAAACTCGGTCCCACCGATTTGGCTTATGCCATTGCACAAGTAAAACTCGGTCTGACCGAGAATTACTTATCGGTGTGACCGATTTTGGAACTCTGTGAAACCCTAGCAGTCTCGGTGCCACTGAACTGTGACTTGGTCTGACCGAGTTCACTAGTTCTGGTGCCAAAACTGGTTCGGTGTCACCGAGTTTGAAAATCGGTAGATCCGAGATGATTTCAATGGGAAACAAAAAATAAGTTTTTGAATTACTCTTTTGCAAAATCTCTGCACTTTGTGATGCTCATCCACTCTATCTCATCTATAATCTATTCACAGGGTCTGTAGTCAGAGTTTGCATCATGTCAGACCAAAGTGACAGCCAGAACCTCTCAGAGAAGCAAGTGGTGATGAGTGAGGGCACTAGTCCCTCCAGCTCTTCAGATGATGGCAGCAGGAGCACCCCCAGCAATCTGCCTAAAGCTGCCACTAGACAAAGGAAAAAGAGAACTTCTGATTCTGAAGATGAAGATTATGTGGCAAAGGAAGAGGCCACATCAAGGAGAGTTGAGCCAGCTCAAGGCACAAAGCCAGGGCTGAAAATCAAAAGGCCAGCAGGCAGGCAGCCCATGTCTAAGGTTAGAGCTTCAACTGAGAAGCATGCACCCACAGAGCCAGTTGCTGCTGAGGGCAAAAAGAGGAAGGAAAGGGTCAAGAAGACTATAGCCAGAGTGCTTGGCAAGGCCTCCATCATGGAAGATGAGGAGGAAGAAGAAGAGGTTGCTGCACCAGCACCCAAGGCACCCAAACTTATGGGAGATGCCATAAGGTCAGGGGCAACTGCATCCAAGCCCAAGGAAGCACCCAAGGCTGCATCTAAGCCAAAGAGTGCACCAAAGAGAAACACAAGAAGCATTCCATCCACTGAAAAGATCAAGGCCCCAGTGCCTGAAGTTGCAGAGGAAGAGGAAGAGCATGTCCTTAGGAAGCTCAAGCCCAAGATCCCAGACCACAACGATGCTCATCCTGTGGCTGAGAATATGAAGCTCAGGAAAGACTCAGGGCTGAGGAAGTGGAGAGAGATAGATCCCTATGCTACTAGAAGGAGGACTGCAGTGGACTACAGGTTTCACACCAAGGAGCAGCAGGATTTCTATGAGACAGTTTTGCTTGACAAGAAGCCAATAGTATGTGACATGAGATGGGTCGACTGTATCTACATGAAGGAAAATGAGGAACACTATCCTGGAGTGTATGACAGCTTTAGTGCGTGTGGAGTTGCAGACTTTGTTGGGCAGAAGCTCACAAAGTGGAACGAGGAGCTAATCATGCAATTCTACTCCACAGCACACTTCTACCCAGATGGGAGGATCACTGGGATGTCAGAAGGTACGAGGTACCAGTCCACAGTTGCTGAATGGGCACAGCTTATCAATGCCCCCGAGGAAAATGAAGATGACTTAGATGTCTACTCCAAGAAGAAGATGGATCACAACTCTATGGCAAATATGTACAAGGAGATTCCAACAGATGATCTTGACACTCACCAGTTTGGGTCTGTGAACCACTTGCTATCAGGATTGCCTATGATCAACTGGATCCTTAGGCACACTCTTTTGCCCAAGTCTGGAGATCACAGGATGATCAGAGGTCATGCCATTAACTTGCTACATATCTTTGATGTACCTCAGAAATTCAAAGTCGTGAGCCTCATAGTGGAAACAGTCAAGAGGACAGCTACCGACCAGAAGAGGAGTTGTGGGTATGCCCCACAGATTCAGGAGCTCATCAACTCATAGATGGGCACAGGCACATACTTGTTGGATAAGGAACACCTGCCCATCCATCCAGACTTCGAAGATAATCAAGTGATCATGACTGAGAATGAGCCATCATCTGCCCAAGCACAAGCCAAGAAGGAGAAGGCGAAGAAGGAGAAAGCTACCAGGATGCCTACTCAAGAGGAGGCATCTGAATATTTTTTGAAAACCAAACAAGAGCAGCTTGGTTACCTGATTGCGTCCACCCAGCGGATTGAGCAAGGAATAGCCACCCTAACTCAGAACCAGGCAAGCTTAGAGAGGATCATGGAACAGAGGTTCTATGATTTGGACATCAAGGTGACAGAGATATAGACTGCCGTGGAGCAGCTCCAGGATGACATGAATGAGAGGAGAGGCAGGACTACGACTGATGCTTTTGCCAGGGTGCCACGAGGTCCGAGGTCGTCTGCAATGCCAGTTGCTGACACCATAGCTACCACGTCTCCGCCAGCCACAGCCTCAGTTCCACCAGCTCCAATGTCCACTTCAGCCTCAACTCCGTCCACGTCTACCGAAGGCTTCGTCCTTGGAGTGCTCCCGACTCCACCACCACCTGAAGATCAAGCCTGAGCGTCGACTTAGCACTATGCATTTTCTAGGAACTTTTTGGTA
Organism: Triticum monococcum; assembly: GCA_034509565.1. NCBI lineage: Eukaryota > Viridiplantae > Streptophyta > Magnoliopsida > Poales > Poaceae > Triticum > Triticum monococcum. The sequence continues at coordinate 522,916,329 of CM067841.1, forward strand.
ACTTGTTGCCAAAGGGGGAGAAAATGTATAGATCATAGGCTTCGAGAGAGAGTGTTGCTTTTATTCTCTCTTGTTTTATTTGGTGGTTTTTCAAACTTTATTTTCTTGTGTGTGAGATACTACGTCCTTATGCCTGTGAGACATCGATGATCATGTGTTTGATCATAAGGTACACTTAATGTTTGCTTAATATTATCATTCTATCTATCTTATGTGATCACTCACTATTCTTGGTGATGAGTGCATGTACTTCTTTCTTATCATTTTTGAGCGATCCATCAAGATGTATGTGACACGGAAGAGTAACCCATGACTCTAATTCCTTGTGCATTTGCAGTCCAAAGCAAATTCTAAATATGCACAAATTTAGGGGGAGCTCTTACTTGTCACATACTTCTCAAAGCGACGATGTATTTCATGATTATTATAATTTGTCGAAGCTTTGATCTATATGTTGTCATCAATTACCAAAAAGGGGGAGATTGAAAGTGCAACTATCCCTAGGTGGTTTTGGTAATTCATAACAGCATATAGCTCATTGAGCTAATGCTATTTCAAGATGATTATTTCAGGAAAGCTCAATGATTGGCATGGCATGGATGTGAAAGTGGAACTCTCAAAATGCTAAGGACAAAGAATTGGCTCAAGCTCAAAAGTTCAAGACTCTTCATTTTATATTTTAGTGATCCAAGATCACATTGAGTCTTTAGGAAAAGCCAATACTATCAAGGAGGGATGAGGTGTTGCTTAATGAGCCTCTTGCTTTATGTGCTTGGTGATATGCTCCAAAAATCCTCAACCACTTTTCCATAGCCACAAATGACCTAAACACTAAGCCAAACTCGGTCATACCGATTCTTTCAATCCGGCGCCACCGAGTTTCACTTGTCATTTGCCACTACCAAACCCTAGCAATTCGGTCCTACCGATAAGGATCTCGGTCTCACCAAGATGGGATTGCAAACTCTCTGTTTCCCTTTCATAACTTTTCGGTCTCACCGAAAGAGCGAATCGGTCCCACCGAGATTGCAATCTAAACTCTCTGTTTCCTTCTTGTAACTTTTCGGTCTCACCGAAAGAGCGAGTCGGTCCCACCGAGTTTGCCTGACCAACTCTCTGGTTAGCTTATTGCCAAACTCGGTCTCACCGAGTTTGTGCAATCGGTCTCACCGAGATTATGTTATGCCCAAACCGTAACCGAATCGGTCCTACCGAGTTGCATGTCAGTCCCACCGAAATCTCTAACGGTCACTAGGTTTACTATTTCGGTCCGACCGAGTTTGTTTATTCGGTCCCACCGAGATTGGTAAATTGTGTGTAACGGTTGGATTTTGTGTGGAGGCTATATATACCCCTCCACCTCCTCTTCACTCGGGGAGAGAGCCATCAGAACACATACACCATTCCAACTCATATGTTCTGAGAGAGAACCACCTACTCATGTGTTGAGACCAAGATATTCCATTCCAACCATATGAATCTTGATCTCTAGCCTTCCCCAAGTCGCTTTCCACTCAAATCTTCTTTCCACCAGATCCAAATCCTATGAGAGAGAGTTGAGTGTTGGGGAGACTATAATTTGAAGCACAAGAGCAAGGAGTTCATCATCAACACACCATTTGTTACTTCTTGGAGAGTGGTGTCTCCTAGATTGGCTAGGTGTCACTTGGGAGCCTCCGACAAGATTGTGGAGTTGAACCAAGGAGTTTGAAGGGCAAGGAGATCGCCTACTTCATGAAGATCTACCGCTAGTGAGGCAAGTCCTTCGTGGGCGATGGCCATGGTGGGATAGACAAGGTTGCTTCTTTGTGGACCCTTCGTGCGTGGAGCCCTCCATGGACTCGCGCAACCATTACCCTTCGTGGGTTGAAGTCTCCATCAACGTAGATGTAGGATAGCACCACCTATCCGAACCACGGGAAAAACATCCGTGTCTCCAATTGCGTTTGAATCCTCAAAACCCTTCCCTTTATATTCTTGCAAGTTGCATGCTTTACTTTCTGCTGCCAATATACTCTTTGCATGCTTCCTTGAATTATGTGATGATTGCTTGACTTGTCCTAAGATAGTTAAAATCTGCCAAGAACTAAAATTGGGAAAAGGTTAAGTTTTTATTTGGTCAAGTAGTTTAATCACCCCCCTCTAGACATACTTTCGATCCTACAAGTGGTATCAGAGCTTTGGTCTCCATTTGCCTTGATCTCCATAGCTTTTGGTGGTCATAGCCTTGGTCTCACAACCTAGGAGAGTATGGCGTCTAGCAAGGGAAATTATCACCGTAGAGGTCCTTACTTTGATGGCACTAATTTTGCTAGTTGGAAGCATAAAATGAAAATGCATATTCTTGGACATAACCCTGCCGTATGGGCTATTGTTTGTGTTGGTTTGCAAGGTGAGTTCTTTGATGGGAGAGAACCAAACCGTGAAGCTACCGCGAATGAGTTGAAGATGTTGCAATACAATGCTCAAGCTTGTGATATTCTCTTCAACGGATTGTGCCCCGAAGAATTCAACAAAATCAGTTTCTCTGCTACCATTGCGTTCAGTTTCGACAGTAGCATTCAGATTCCACAGTAAATTTCAGTTTCGACAGTTAAGTTCAAAGTCAACAGTATTTACCTCATCTGTTGTAGTCAGGTGGTTTTTGGTGATGTTAATTTTACATCCATTTTACATCATCTATTGGAAATGCTATTAGAATCCCACTTGAGATTGACGATGTCTGTCTTATGCTGCTTCAGCCTTGACATCTTACGGCTCACCGGAGCTGCTTCAATGACAGAACGATCCATCACAACAGAGCAGTGCCTTGGACGCTGTCTACAGATTCCTCAGATCTTCCTCCACACCTCCAGCAGCCATCTCTGCCTCAACTGCTTCAGCGACCAACCCAATGATGCTGAGGTCGACACGGCTATGGCAAAGAGGTTGTACACTTGTTGCATCACTTATTACTATACATTCACGTCGATCCATTAGGGCTATTTTGGTTCAATGGAAAAACATCGATCCACTGGTTGTTACCATCACTCTAAATTTCTGCATGCTCTCCTTACATAATCTCACCATATTTTTTTCGTATGCATGTCAGATATTGTACACAGTCATGCTAAACATGTAGAGAAAAAGAGAAGAGTTTTGCGCGGCAATACAATGTCATGCAGACATCGCTCCATGATGGGTTCCATGGCAAACCCTCCCCACCCGTCTCCAGATTGTAATCCATAGGAAGATATCTGTTCTGAGGCGGATTCAGACGCCGCTGACCACTCCTATTTACCCCCAAGGTGTTTGCTCTACCTTGGCATGATGATGTTAGTCATATCATGCATATGTTGCCTTGCAGTGCCTACTTTGACATCATATATGTCATCTTCTTAGTTTAGATATGTTCTCTAATGCCACCTGTTTAGTTTCTATATCATATATGGGAATTATGCAGTCTCATGTCTTTTAGCCAGCCATAATATATGTGAAATGTGCAATGCCATCCTGTTTAACCAGGCATCATATATTTGAATGATATCTTGCCCATCCTTTTCTTCATTACATTTCCATTTGTCGACAATGTTTGTACATTAAACTGCTCTTCCTGTGAATCAGCCATTTGGGTGGGAGATGGAAAAATCTGGAGTGAAAACAAGGCCTTCAGAGCAGACAGTGCTACCTGTCGAAGCAGATCTCTTTTTGGGTCCCGATAGCTCCTGAGAGATGGATTCAGAGACAGATGACCAGTCCTATTCCCCCACTGAGGTGTATGCTCTAACTTGGCATGGCTATACTGCTCATATCATGCATACAGTGTCTTGCATTGCATAGTTTAGACATCATATACACAATATTCAACACCATGTTCTTAGTTTAGACATCATATCGAATGCCCTTTGTTTAGCATATAAATCATATATGTGAATTAAATGATGCGATCCTGATTACTTAGATAACATGTAGGTGAATGATGTCAGGCGATCCTGTTTAGTTATTCATCATATCTTTGAATTATGTTATGCTATGCTATCCAGTTTAGATAGACATCATATATGTGAAATTATGTCATGCTGTCCATTTTAGTTAAACAATATACATGTAAACTATTTCATGCCCTCTTTTTTCCACACTATCTATTGCATCTGTCTCTCATACAATGTTTGTACAATCAACTATGTTTCCTATTTATCAGCCATTTGAATTGGAGCGGGTGATGCCAGTATCTAGTGGACTAAACACACGGTCTTCAAATAAAACTGTGCTACCTCTTGGTGGAGATAGCACCCCGGTTGTACATGCACACAAACCAGCCCTACCACACATAACCCAAACACTCGCAGATTGTACCCCTACTACGATGGACAGAGAACCAGCTTCACCCAATCTAACCCCAACCCCAGCCGATAGTAACCCAGTTCCTATTGACACAACACCATCTCCACCACAAAGCTCCCAAACAAGAGCAGTTAGTAAGGCAGCTCCAGTGCCCAAAGGGCCAGTACTATCACGGCGAACCCCAACTCCACCAGTTAGTACGCCTATTCATGTGGAGGAAGCACAACCAGCTAGTCGTAGTTTAGCATCTATCGCATTTGATGTTGTTAAATCATATGTGCGTATCTTCCTATCTTGGAAATATTATACTGAAGATGAAGGAAAATGCCAGTTGCACGTGTTTGTCCAGGAGTTATGTGTAAGTAATGTTATTCATGGCAATTACTTTGATTTGTCCCATACATCCTACCTCCATGATGGTTATAATACAACAAATTTTCCCATTTTTCTCTATAGAGAAGGACCGATTTGGAAACTCAGGATGAGGTAACCTGTTCTAATACCTCTGCTATCTTCGAGAATGCTTGGTGGCAGTATCGGAATTACCTGAAGAAAATGTACTTCACCGGCAAAGAAACTCATCAAATTCCCTTACGTTCTCCTGAGACACATTTACTGGACGATGACTGGAAATGCCTTGTTTTGTACTAGTCCCGAACCAAGAATGTGGTAAGGTCTATGAGCTCATTTTCTATTTTTAAGTATTATATTCTTGCGTCTTACTGTACTCTGTTCATGTAGAACAAGTGCCTAAACCTGAAGAACAACTGTTCTAATTTAAGAGTCCATTGCTACCATAGGACATAGATATATGTTTGTTTGATGATTTTATTATGTACTAGTACTTGGCAATAGAAGACTTGGTAGTTTAATCCTGTCCACCTTACAAATGAACTGGTTCATCGAAATGAGTTTCATATACTTGCACATGCTAAACTTGTTATGTGTCTGCTTGTTTCTTCTTTTAGAATGCTGACAGAATATTGGGGAAGAGTGCCTTATTAAGCAACGGTAAAGGAAGTAATGCAGATAAGGTTCAGGATAGTGACACATCCTGTCTTGGTTTAGTGTTGGAGTTACTGGCCACTACCGCTTGCACAAGCTATTCAAACTCACTGTATGAATTAGTTCAGTTTGTTGAGTCTCAACTACAAGCTGAAAGACATCGATCAGCTGTGCTGCGACAAGAAGCGGAAGGACTGCAGAAGTCCCTAGAGCATTCAGATGCATACTTTCTGGTGCAACAGCAAGCGTTGGAGGATTTTAGCACCAAACAGGACAAAGCCAATCAGCTTGCTAAGCTTATTGCCAGCATGGTGGATACCCAGGATAACGTTTCTTGAGCTCTTCTGAAGTTGTTTCAGTTATGCTCTTGTTTTGCAGCCGCATTTATTTGCACTGGTGGCCAATCTTGACGGCCAGTGTATATGATATGCTGCTTTGTTCCCTATATTTGCACTAGTGGCGAACTTTGATGCCCAGTGGATGTAATATGTGTAATAGCCGTGATAGCCTAGCGTTAGTTGCTTGCTTATTTATTTCCTTGTTGTCTTGTTTATTTGTTTGCTTGTAGTCATTGCAGTTCTTTTTCCGCGGTTAACTAGTGGCTGCAATAACCTATTTTTTTAAAACTAGGCCACAATAACCATGGGCTAATATTTATTGTAGTGACACTGGGCCTCCTACGGGCCGTAGAAACAATGGGCCTTTTACGGGCCGTAGAAACAGTAGGCCTTCTATGGGCCGTAGAAACAATGGGCCTTCTACAGGCCGTATCATCAATGGGCCTTATACGGGCCGTATGATCGATTGGCCAAACATGGGCCAATAACAGGCCGCATTATGGCCGTAAACGGTCTAGAGTTGGAATCGTCCGTTCATGGGCTGGCCGTAATGGGCCATCGTTAATAGGCCGTATTTGATGACGCTATGAAAACGGCCCAACATATTAAGGGACCACAAACGGGCCGACTGTAACCACGGGCTGAATTTGGCCCACAAGCAGAAAATGACAGTAACGGGCCGTAAGTAAACGAATGCTGGAAATGAGCCCAAGAATAAATGGGCTCTGAGAAGGCCGAAAGATAACATGGGCTGGAAACGGCCCAACGGAATAACAGGCCGTTAATGGGTATAAAGTGATACACTGTTCATTACGGGCCACTTTCACCACGGGCCGTTAATGGGTGTAAGGTGATACACTTTTCATTACGGTCTAGTTTCACCATGGGCCGTTAATAGGCCAAGAGTTACATAGGGCCTCATATGGGCCGAAAGACGTCATGGGCCATACATGGGCCAGAAGTGAAAACGGGCTGGAATCACATTGGATGGCCCATATGACGCTACTGGGCCTAATTGGGATAGGGCGTAACGGGCCCTGGGTTAGTGGGCTGTAAATGGGCTATATGCGAACAAGCCGTTAACAGGCTTTCCATGGGCCGGCCCGCCAGCTTTTGACCAAGTCAAACGGGCCGACCTTTTCACAGGAATGGGCCTCTGTTGGGCCGTGCCACGTGTCGACGTATCATAGGCGCCTATCTGACCAACTGACAAACTGACACGTGTTTCGTCGGGCCAATAAGAATTTTACACGTGGAAATTTCCCATTGGTCGGGGCTGTTAACGGGTTATCGGATCCAAAACCCGACCCGATAGCTTAACGGTGTTCCGTTACGGTGGATGCCACGTGTTGGTCACCCTTGACGAAAGCACTTCTGTGACGCGCGATTTATCGTCATGGAAGTGGACACTTCCGTGATGATAATTTTGGTAATGTCATGGAACACTTCTACGACAGCACAGGTATGACTATCTTGGTTCTGTCATAAATTTGTCATGGATGTACATGCATGACAAAAAAGCGACCTACTGTGACAAACACATATCATCACGGAAGTGTATTTTTTTGTAGTGATCTCGGTGTGACCGAGATCCCTATCGGTGAGACCAATTTGCCTAGGGTTTGTGGTAGTGGCTATGACATCTGAACTCGATGGCACCGGATAGAAAGAATCGGTGGGGCCGAGTTTGACTTTTGGTTTAGGTCATATGTGGATGTGAGAAAGTAGTTGAGGGTTTTGGAGCATATCACTAAGCATTTTGAGCAAGAACCTCGTTAAGCAACACCTCATCCCTCCTTGATAGTATTGGCTTTTCCTATAGACTCAATGTGATCTTGGATCACTAAAATGGAAAATGTAGAGTCTTGAGCTTTGAGCTTGAGCCAATCCTTTGTCCTTAGCATTTTGAGGGGTCCACTTTTCTCATCCATGTTATGCCAATCATTGAGCTTTCCTGATATATTAATCTTGAAATGGCATTAGCCTAATGAGCTATATGTTGTTAGGAATTACCAAAACCACCTAGGGATAGTTGCACTTTCAATCTCCCCCTCTTTGGTAATTGATGACAACATATAGATGAAAGCTTCGACAAATGATAATAAGAGTGAAAAACATTGTCGCTTTGTGAAGTATGTGAAAAGCAAGAGCTCCCCTAAATTTGTGCATAGTTTATGATTTTCTTTGGACTGCAAATGCACAGAGAGTTAGGCTCATGGGCTACTCTTCCATGTCACATACATCTTGGTGGAGCGCTCAAAATGATAATAATTAAATACATGCACTCATCACCAAGCAAAGTGAATGATCGTATAGGGATAAAATGATAATGTCATCCAACAAGAATTAATGTAGCATATGATCAAACACACATGATCATCCAAGTATCACACAGACAGAAAGTATCTCAATCAAGCAAATAAAGTTCAACCACCAAAGCAAGAGAGAATAAAAAAGTAACTCTCTCTCTCGAAGCCTATGATCTATACATTTTTCTCCCCCTTTGGCAACAAGTTACCAAAAAGTTCATAGAAAATGCATATCACTAAATCGTCTCTCAGGCTTGGTCTTCAGGTGGTGGTGTTCGAAGAACGAAGGCTTCAGTCGATGTAGATGGAGCTACTGGAGTAGGTGCTGGAGCTTGTGGCACTGAAGCTGTAGCTGGTGCAGATGAAGTGGCTCTGGTGTCTGTTACTGGCACTACAGTTGACCTCTGAGCTCTAGGCACTCTGGCAAATGCATCAGTGGTTGTCTTGCCCTTCCTCTCCTGCATATCATCCTGAAGTTGCTCCACAACAGAATGGACCTCAGTTACCTTCACATCCATGTCATAGAACTTCTGCTCCATGATCCTTTCCAAGCTCTCCTGGTTTTGAGTCAGGGTGGCCAGCCCTTTCTCAATCCTTAGAGTGGATGCAATCAAGTAGCCAAGCTGATCTTGCTTGCTCTTCAGAAGATACTGAGATGCCTCTTCCATGGTTGGCATCTTTGCAGCTTTCTCAGCCTTTGCCTTCTCCCTCTTTGCTTGAACGTGCACAGAAGATGGTTCATCCTCATTCATAACCACTTGGTTGTCCTCAAAGTCTGGATAGATAGGCATGTGCTCCTTGTCCAACAAGTATGTGCCAGTGCCCATCTTGGAGTTAATCAACTCCTGGATCTGTGGTGCATACCCACAACTTCTCTTTTGGTCAGCAGCTGTCCTCTTGATAGTTTCAACTATAAGACTCATGACCTTGAACTTTTGTGGCACATCAAATATATGTAGCAGATTGATGGAGTGGCCTCTCACCAGACTTGGGCAGAAGAGTGTGCCTGAGGATCCAATTGATAGTAGGCAGTCCTGACAGCAGGTGTTTCACTGATCCAAATTGGTGAGTCTCAAGATCTGCATCAGGAATCTACTTGTACATGCTAGCCATGGAGTTCTGATCCTTCTTCTTCTTGGCATAGACATCCAAGTCATCTTCATTCTCCTCAGGAGCATTGATCAATTGAGACCATTCTGCTACTGTTGACTAGTATCTAGTGCCTTCAGACATCCAGACTATCTTGCCATCTGGGTAGAAGTGAGCTGTGGAGTAGAACTGCATGATAAGCTCATCATTTCACTTTGTGAGCTTCTGAGCCACAAACTCATCAACTCCCCATGCCTTGAAACTGTCATATACTCCTGGATAGTGTTCTTCATTGTCCTTGATGTTTCCCAGTTGACCCATATCATGTCACATACTATTGGTTTCTTGTCAAGCAACACTATCTCATAAATATCCTGTTGTTCTTTGGTATGGAACCTGTAGTCCACAGCAGTTCTCCTTCTGGTGGCATATGGATCTAACTCTCTCCATAGCCTCAATACCGAGTCCTTCCTGATCTTCATGTTTTCTGCTACAGGATGAGCATCATTATGATCTGGAATTTTTGGCTTTAACGTCCTCAAAACATGTGTCTCATCATCTTCTTATTCAGCAACAGTTTCAGGCACTGGGGCCTTGTTTTTCTCAGCAGATGGAATGTTCTAGGTACTCCTCTTTGGTGCAGTTTTGGGTTTTGGAGCAGCTGGCTTGGGAGCTTCTTTGGGCTTAGATGAAGCAGCCCCTGATCTTATGGCATCTCCCATAAGTTTTTGTGCCTTAGGTGCTGGTGCAGCATCTTCTTCCTCTTCCTCTTCAGAGTCTCTCGTCATAGATGGCTTTCCAATTTCTCTGGCCATGGTCTTCTTGACCCTCTCTTTCCTCTTCTTCTCTGCCACAACCTATTCTTTGGGTGCAGATCCCAAAGTTTCTTGAGTGGATGTTCTGGCCTTTGACATAGGAACTCTCTTGGCAGGAACCTTTTTCTTTATTCCTGGCTTAGTGGCAGCAGCTGTGCCATATTCCTTTTTGAGAACTTTCCTCTTTGAGGTGGCCTCTTCCTCATGAGCCACATAGTCCTCATCCTCAGAATCTGAGGTTCTCTTATTTCTGGCCCTGGTGGCTGCCTTAGGCAAGTTGCTGGGTGTACTCCTGCTTCCATCATCTGAGCTGCTAGAGGGATTAGTGCCCTCACTTATGTGAACCTGCTCCTCTGACTTGTTTTGACTGTCACTTTGATCAGACATAATGCAGTCTCTGACAGCTGACCCTGTGAATAGATTATAGATGAGGTAGAGTGGATGAGCATCACAAAATATAGAGGTTTTTGCAAAAGAATGAATCAAAAACTTAGTTTTAGTTTTCCTCAGAAGGCATTTCGGATCAACCGATTTGTAAACTCGGTGATACCAAAGCAGCTGTTGGAACCTAAACTAGTGAACTCGGTCAGACCGAGTCACAGTTTGATGGCACCGAGACTGCTAGGGTTTCACAAAGTCCTGAACTCGGTCACACCGATTTTCAATTCTCGGTCAGACCGAGAATCACATGTGCAATGGCCTGAGCCGAATCGGTGGTACCGAGTTCCACAACTCGGTTGGTCCGAGATGGTTTTGGCGGAAACCTAACACTAAATTTTCAAATCATCTGTAATCTACGGAGTGTTTTTGACTGGATAAGATAGTTTCAATTGTGGCAAGATTCATGGCGAACACAATGTTCTAGGAATCAGATAAGGATAGCACAGTGATCAAGTTCAACCCTAGTTCGGCGATGAACTCGCTACGGTGGCAACGGCGGGGATGATTCCCATTGACGGCGGCGGAGACCAGCGGCAGTAGGCAACTGGTGACGAGAAGGACGATCCGGAGACCCTGGAGGCAGAGTGGGCTAAGCGCGGGCGAAAGAGTTCGGAGAAAATTTCCAAAATTTTGCGCGTGGGTATATATAGCCCGACCCGATCGGTGTGACCGAGTGGAACAACTCGGTGGCACCGAGATGCATAACTGCAAGCAGTTGCTGCAACCCGGTGTGACCGAAAAGTTCAAATCTGTTGCACCGAGATTGAAAACCTAGATCGACTTCGTGATCTCGGTATGACTGAAATGGTTGAATCGGTCAGACCGAAACACACAAAGAAGTTTTGGAAGTTTAAGTCTATGACGAATCGGGGACTCCGAGTGCTCCTCACACAGAGTGGTTCGAATCTGACTTGATCAAATTTTGTGATGTAGCATGAATAGAGTTTGAGACGAGAAAAGCATAGATAGCTAGAGAAGGTTCTTAGGCATTCTTGTCCATCCACTTGGCAAGAGGAAAAAGAAACCAATCAATCAAAACAACAAGTGGATGTCCTTGAATGAGTAAATTATGCAACCAACATGCTCACACAATAAAATGGCAATTGAAATATGTGGCAAAGCATGCACAACCAATTCTAGCATCTATCAAGCAATTGGCGATGACTAGGTCATCTATATATGAGTATATTGACTTAGGAGTCAAATGAGAACATTTGATCATAGGTCATACTCATCATTTAAGCACAAGTGGGGTTACCACTTTTACATAAAGCGTTGTTGTTTTCACACCATTAGAGTTGCTTTAGCTCAATTCTTAGAGTAAAGTTCCCGCTAGATGTGAGATCCCCCCTAAGAGGGATGAACTAACCTTGGGTTTTTTCGATGATGACTTCATGTAGATGTTGAAGATGTGGATGCTCAATGTTGATGTAGATCATTTGGAGCTATCCTTTGGAGTGAGTTGCACTTTCAATACCTACACGGGTTAGTCCCACAAGGAACAAACAAGGATATCCATAGGCATAGAGTGATGCACACACAAGATGATGTCTATGAAAGCTTTAGGTTACCTTGTCCCTTGTCTTACCAACAAGAGGGTTTGTGACTCCTTGAACTAGTGTAAGATGTGGAAGTTGATCGCACTAGTTCTTGCCAAAATGATAAGAGTGAAGTATGTTGGCGGAGTCACCCTCAAGAACTCTCTAGTACTTCTTCGGGATCCACACCATCTTGATGGGAATCCTCGCAGTTGTAGTTGTACTTGATGAAGTGGAACTTGATGTAGTCTTGGGAACCCACTTGACCAAGGCCTTAGGAGCTTCTTCAAATGCATCAATTTCCTCTCGAAGCTTGTCCTTGCCTTTTTGCTTGTGGTCTTGTGGTGGAAGTTCATCTTGAGCTTGTTTCCCTTTGAAAGAAGTAGGATCATACTTCTCTTGTTGAGGAACAAACTTCGTCTTGGGGTATTGATCTTCTTCCCACTCAACTCCATTGGCATTGAACTTTCGTTCAAAACCAACACCTTGGTTCTTCCAATGCTTTCCTTGCTTGCGTACAATTTCCTCGAATTGCTTACTCCCGGCAACGCTCTTGTAAACACCTTTCTCTATAATTCCCTTCAATAAGCTATTTTCTTGCTCAAGTGTAACGTGGCTAAGAGAGTCATTAGTGGAATCAAGAGAACTACTAGAAGCAACAACATTGGATTTAGCATGATTATTGTTACGACTAGAGGAAGAATATTTCTTGTTCTTGTTACTAGACTTGACTTGAGGCATGTATGTGGATAAGAGTAAACGGTTGGCAATGTAAGAAGAACTTTTCTTGTGAAGATCATCATTGGTTGCCTTCAAGAACTCATCCTCTTGCTCAAGGTTGAGCTTTTCAAAATGTAATTTCTCATGAGTCCTTAAAAGTTCTCGATGATCTCCTAAGATAGTTTCATGAGCTAACTTAAGAGTGTTTAGTTCTTTAGCTAGATACTCAATCTTCTCCTTATCATTGTCATTCATTTCATCTTGATTAGCATGATTAATTGACGTTTCATCATAGTATTCATCACTAGAGTTGTCAACATGTAAATCATCGTCACCTAACAAGTCATCTTCATCACTATTGAAATCAACATACTCGGGGTGTGATACCTTTGGACCTTTGGCCATGAAGCATCTTCCAATTCCTTCATTTGGTGAATCAAATATGTCGTAGGAGTTGGTTGACACAAGTGCTAGACCGGCAACACCTTCATCTTGAGTATATTCGGAGTCGGAGTGATAGCTTCTCTCGGAGTGATTGTCGGAGTCGGAACCGGATACCCATTCACCAACATGAGCTTGATGTCTTCGTTTTGTGTAGCTCCTTGATGACTTGTCCTTTCTTTTCGAATCCTTGATTCTCCGTGAGGGTATTCGTTCATAACAATCATCTCTACTCCTTCTTTCTCTAGGTGGTGATTCTTCTCTTCTACTTCTTCATTTTGGAGAATCTTCTCTTCTTTTGTGGGGTGTCGTACACTCATTGGAATAGTGTCTGGGCCTTCCACAATTGTAGCAGTTTCGCTCTCGACTAGAAGATCTTTTGTCATTGTAGGACCTTGACTTGGAGCTTCTCTCTTTGCTTCTACTCTTGTAGAATTTGTTGAAGCTCTTCACCATTAAGCTCAATTCTTCATTGAAGGTTTGTTTCTCACTTGATGATGTGGGGGCTTCGCATGAGGCTTTGTAAGCTCCACTTGATTTGTTGTGAAGTTCCTCCTTATCCTTGAGTGACATCTCATGAGCAACAATTCTTCCAATGACTTCCGTTGGCTTGAGATCTTTGTAATTGGGCATCATTTGAATGAATGTGCACACGGTATCATATTTTCCATCCAAGGCTATTGGGATCTTCTTGTTGATGAATCTGTCGGCCATCTCGTCACTTCCTAAGCCGGCAGTCTCATTTGTGATAAGAGCAAGCCTAGAGTACATTTCAGCGATACCTTCACCATCCTTCATTTTGAACTTGTCAAGTTGACTATGAAGCACATCCAACTTGGATTCCTTGACGGAGTCGGTACCTTCATGCATGTCAATCAAAGTATCCCAAATTTCCTTTGCATTCTCAAGACGGCTGATTTTGTTGAATTCTTCGGGGCACAATCCGTTGAAGAGGATATCACAAGCTTGAGCGTTGTATTGCAGCATTTTCAACTCTTCCACGGTGGCTTCGCGATTCGGTTCTCTCCCATCAAAGAATTCAGCTTGCAAGCCAACACACACAATAGCCCAAACGGCGGGGTTATGTCCAAGAATATGCATTTTCATCTTATGCTTCCAACTAGCAAAATTAGTACCATCAAAGAAAGGACCTCTACGGTGATAATTTCCCTCGCTAGACACCATACTCTCCTAGGTTGTGAAACCAAGGCTATGACCACCAAAAGCTATGGAAATCAAAGCAAATGGAGACCAAAGCTCTGATACCACTTGTAGGATCGAAAGTATGTCTAGAGGGGGGGGGTGATTAGAGTGCTTAACCAATTAAAAATCTATCCTTTTCCCAATTATAGTCTTTGGTAGATTTTAGCTATCTTAGAACAAGTCAAGCAATCTTAACACAATTCAAGCAAGCATGCAAAGAGTCTATGAGCAGCGGAAAGTAAAGCATGAAACTTGCAAGAATGTAAATGGAAGGGTTTGGAGAATTCAAACGCAATTGGAGACACGGATGTTTTGGTCGTGGTTCCGATAGGTGGTGGTATCGTACATCCACGTTGATGGAGACTTCAACCCACGAAGGGTAACGGTTGCGCGAGTCCACAGAGGGATCCACCCACGAAGGGTCCACGAAGAAGCAACCTTGTCTATCCCATCATGGCCATCACCCACGAAGGACTTGCCTCACTAGCGGCAGATCTTCACGAAGTAGGCGATCTCCTTGCCCTTACAAACTCCTTGGTTCAACTCCACAATCTTGTCGGAGGCACCCAAGTGACACCTAGCCAATCTAGGAGACACCACTCTCCAAGAAGTAACAAATGGTGTGTTGATGATGAACTCCTTGCTCTTGTGCTTCAAATGATAGTCTCCCCAACACTCAACTCTCTCTCTCACAGGATATGGATTCGGTGGAAAGAAGATTTGAGTGGAAAGCAACTTGGGGAAGGCTAGAGATCAAGATTCATATGGTGGGAATGGAATATCTTGGCCTCAACACATGAGTAGGTGCTTCTCTCTCAGAAAATGTGTATTGGAAGTGTAGGTATGTTCTAATGGCTCTCTCCACAAATGAAGAGTGGGTGGAGGGGTATATATAGCCTCCACACAAAAACTAACCGTTACACACAATTTACCAATCTCGGTGAGACCGAATTGAGAAACTCGGTTGGACCGATTTAGCAAACGTAGTGACCATTAGGATTTTCGGTGGGACTGAGATGCAACTCGGTAGGACCGATATGGTTAGGGTTAGGGCATAACGTAATCTCGGTGTGACCGATTACACAAACTCGGTGGGACCGATTTTGGTAATAAGCTAACCAGAGAGTTGGTCAGGTAAACTCGGTGGGCCCTCTCATTTCGGTGGGACCGAAATGTTACAAAAGGGAAACTGAGAGTTTACATTGCAATCTCGATGGGACCGATCGCTCATCTCGGTAGGACCGAAACGTTACGGAAGGAAACAGAGAGATTACAACCCCATCTCGGTGTGACCGAGATCCCTATCGGTGAGACCGATTTGCCTAGGGTTTGTGGCAGTGGCTATGACATCTAAACTCGGTGGCGCCAAATAGAAAGAATCGGTGGGGCCGAGTTTGACTTTTGGTTTAGGTCATATGTGGATGTGAGAAAGTAGTTGACGGTTTTGGAGCATATCACTAAGCATTTTGAGCAAGAACCTCATTAAGCAACACCTCATCCCTCCTTGATAGTATTGGCTTTTCCTATAGACTCAATGTGATCTTGGATCACTAAAATGGAAAATGTAGAGTCTTGAGCTTTGAGCTTGAGCTAATCCTTTGTCCTAAGCATTTTGAGGGGTCCACTTTTCTCATCCATGCCATGCCAATCATTGAGTTTTCCTGAGATATTGATCTTGAAATAGAATTAGCTCAATGAGCTATATGTTGTTAGGAATTACCGAAACCACCTAGGGATAGTTGCACTTTCAGTAAGCTGCACGGGCAAACCGGCAGATGTTGACAATGGAGGCCTTGCGGCAGTGGGGACCTTGCTAGGATTTCGAGCGAGGGTGTGTGTGTGTGTGCGCGCGCGCACGCCCGAGGAGGTTTTGGTGTGTGTGCGTGTGTGTGTGTGTGTTTGTGGAGGGGGCGCGGGGTGTTTGAGGAAATGACGTGGGTACTGAAAATTTTACTACGCGGAAGTCAAACGCGGGATTGAAATGCCGGGCTGTTGAAGATTTTGATGATAGAGCATCGCACACGGTCCGGAGATAACAATTGTTTGTTATGAAACAGAAAAACCCTTGATGCGGTCATATATTTTCTAGGGATGCAGGCGGGATTGGGAACAAGAAACATCGCACACGGTCTGGAGGTAACAACCGTGTGTTATGAAAAAGAAAAACCCTCGAGGCGGGCACATATTATTGAGAGGGGGAGCCTTGTGGAGCCCAATGTACTGTGCGGATGTGTGCGTGACAGGTGCACCGACGTGGCACATGGTTAGTTTGAGTGAACCATGTCTGTTGCATCATCCGACTTATCTAATGTTCATAAATTTGGCGAAAAATGACGCAGGAGAGGGTCAGAACAGGAACACACTTGCATGTGGACCAAATTTATGTATCAAAAGGGTGGTTTGATTTTCAAATACCAAATGCAACTTCGATGTGGCACCTCTCTTGCAAAGCGCACTGTATTGCTTGCCCCCACCCCCCTCGTGTCGGCACGAAGGGAATCCTAAGCTATTAATGCATGCCCCCCAATCGGGGTTCACCCTAGCAAAGTGCGAAGTAGCTAGCAGTCACCCCTCCCTCGCGTCGGCATGAAGGGAATCCTAAGCTACGAATGCATCCCCCCCGACCGAGGTTCACCTAGAAAAGTGTGAAGTTGCTAGCAGCCCCCTCTCGTGTCGGCACAAAGGGAATCCTAAGCTATGAATGCATGCCCCCTCCCCCCAACCGAGGTTCACCTAGCAAAGTGGGAAGTAGCTAGCATCCCCCACCCCCCTCGTGTCGCCACGAAGGGAATCCTATGCTATGAATGTGTGCCCCCCAATCGAGGTTCACCTAGAAAAATGCGAAGTACCCCCCCCCCCCACACACTTTTAGTCGGGGGCCAGAGAGGCATATATCTCACCAATATGGATCGTAAAACGGACCAAGAATAATCCACCTTGGTCGTATAACCTCTCTTGTTTTTGGTCAAAGTGATGGCCGTCCATGCGACCCCGGAGATGGGCTAGCTCGCCAATAATCACGCAAGTAGCTAGTCCCCGAAGACAACAACTGCATGCGTGTGGCCCACATATGTATGGAGAGGTTTGTTTTTGAGTTACAATGGAACAACTTTGATGTGGCACCGTGATTTTGAACTAGAAATCCCCAGACTGGGTGAGGGTTAGGTTGATGATGCATATGTATGTTACACCACACTTCAAGACAACGACAGGGATTCATGCATGCATGCGTGCATAGCATTTGCGCTCAAACTTAATTAGGTCTGAATCTCACCATGACCTATACTACGATAACACGAACCAAATGAAGAATCTGCCATGGTCACCTATCTTGTTGTTGGTCAGGTGATCATGGATGCCCATGCGGGCCCATGAATATATAGGCTTGTCGCCGATAACCATGCGAGGTAGTGTACCGTTCGAAGGCAACCACTACATGCATATGTATGGAGGTGATGCGCGCATGCATGTTTGAATATACAACATTGATGGGGCACGTGTGTCAAAGATCGTACACTTGCTCCCCACACAGAGCGAGATCGGTTCATGATGTGTCGTTGTACTAGCCTGTTCGACTCGATGGGAGGGATTCAGGGGTACACATGCATGTGTGTGTGCTAAAGTTGTATCATGCATGTCATACCAAAGCAAAAATAATAATCCCCTCCTAAGTCAAATTAACCTCTCTTGTTGTCAGGCAAAAAGTAGTGATGGACCAAGTGGGCCCACAAATGGAAAGCATCAATATCACTTATAACCGCTTAAGTGGGTGCGAGAGGACAACCACCACCGCTTTGCATGTGGGCCAAATATATATATGTTGAATACCCAAAATGCACAACTTTGATGTGCCACATGCCTCAAAAACCGTAAACCATCCACCCACAAAAGGAGAGGTTCATATCAAGCGTACTACATATGATGGTTCTCTTCCCCCCTCTTCACCGCATACTATATGCTCCTACCGTAGTATATGTAACCCAAAAGAATCATCATCGACGGTGAAATTAATTAACCTCTCCCGATGCAGGTCAAAGTGATGCATGCATGGATGGACGATGGCCTCGTGGGCCCACAAATGGAAGCGTCACACGTGAGTGTTCTAGCTAGGATATGCATGTGGCCCAAAAAGGTGTTGTGTGATATTTGAATAACCACTTTCACAATTTTGATGTGGCACGTGCCTCAGAAACCAAAAAGTCCCGACACTGAGTGAGGTGTACTTGTTCACGGACGCGTACGTATAGTATATATTCTAGTCCCCTCCCACCTCTTTGACGCGTACTATATACTGCCATAACACAAACAAAAAAGATTCTACCTTGCCGGTCAAATTAACCTCACTGCCGGTTGTTCATCAAAGTGATGGACGACGACCTCGCAGGCCCACAGAAAGCGTCACACGCGAGTATCAAGTGTCATGTAGGACAACCATCGACTGCATGTGGCCAAAACATTTATGTATGATAGGGTTGTGTAATGTTTTAAATAACGAGTTCACGACTCTGATGTGGCACCGACCTGCCTAATGCTACCTCTTGAGGACTGCATTGGTTTTCCCTTGAAGAGGAAAGGGTGATGCAGCAAAGTAGCATAAGTATTTCCCTCAGTTTTTGAGAACCAAGGTATCAATCCAGTAGGAGACTACACGCAAGTCACCTCGCACCTACACAAACAAATAAGAACCTCGCAACCAAGGCGATAAAGGGGTTGTCAATCCCTTCATGGTCACTTACGAGAGTGAAATCTGATAGAGATAATAAGATAATTTTTTTTTGTATTTTTGTGATACAGATTGGAAAATAAAGATTGCAAAGTAAAATAGATTGAAAACTTATATGATGGAAAATAGACCTGGGGGCCATAGGTTTCATTAGTGGCTTCTCTCAAAATAGCATAAGTATTGCAGTGGGTAAACAAATTACTGTTGAGAAATTGATAGAAAAGTGCATAATTATGAGAATATCTAGGCATGATCATGTATATAGGCATCACGTCCGCAACAAGTAGACCAAAACGATTCTGCATCTACTACTATTACTCCACACATCGACCACTATCCAGCATGCATCTAGAGTATTAAGTTCATAAGAACATAGCAACGCATTAGGCAAGATGACATGATGTAGAGGGATAAACTCAAGCAATATGATATAAACCCCATCTTTTTATCCTCGATGGCAACAATACAATATGTGCTTTGCTGCCTCTGCTGTCACTAGGAAAGGACACCGCAAGACTGAACCCAAAGCTAATCACTTCTCCCATTGGAAAAAAGATCAATCTAGTAGGCCAAACCAAACTGATAATTCGAAAAGACTTGCAAAGATAACAAAGCATACAAAGAGAGAAGAAGCCATCTAGCTAATAACTATGGACCCGAAGGTCTGTGGTAAACTACTCACACATCATCGAAGAGGCTATGGTGTTGATGTAGAAGCCCTCCGTGATCGATTCCCCCTTCGGCGGAGCTCTGGAAAAGGCCCCAAGATGGGATCTCTTGGGTACAGAAGGTTGCGGCGGTGGAAATAGGGTTTCGTGGTGCTCCTGGATGTTTTCGGGGTATATGGATATATATAGGAGGAAGAAGTAGGTCGGTGGAGCTGCGAGGGACCCACGAGGGTGGGGGTGCCCCCAGGGGGGCAGGCGTGCCTCCCTGCCTTGTGGCCTCCTTGATCCTTTCTTGACGTCTACTCTAAGTCCACTGGATCACGTTTGTTCCAAAAATAACTCTCCCGAAGGTTTCATTCCGTTTGATATTCCTTTTCTGCGAAACACTGAAATAGGCAAAAGAACAACAATTTGCACCGGGCCTTGGTTTAGTAGCTTAGTCCCAAAAATAATATAAAAGTGTATAATAAAGCCCATTAAACATCCAAAATAGATAATATAATAGCGTGGAACAATAAAAAAACAATAGATATGTTGGAGACGTATCACCTAACAAAACGGCCAACCCACATGGTGGCTCACAACTCGTAGTGTACTACGAGCCACCCGCCACCCCAGATGCACACACCCACGCACACACCACGAATCTACCGCAACTATGATGCATGTTAAATTAATTATCCCGAGGTGAACATACATGTTACCAAATGAGGGACGTTTTAATTTCAAAAAAAAATCACAGAGATCATTAAGATGTTTTAGTACATTGATTGATTGATTTGCTACAGGTATAATGTGCACAAATCGAATTTGAGCTACATGCACACGTGACAGTGCACCTAAATGGATTGCAAAAGCACATGTGTCTCACTGGGTGCATGTCTAATCCCCGTGCAACAAATTTCAAACATCGAGAATCTTGATTTTTAAATTCTAGTACATCCAAAACTTACTTGAAGTTCATGAAACTTATCGTGTTGTCATATGGACACCAATACAAAGTGGCGTTGTACTTTTTTTTGTCAAATTTGAGACTAGTTTTGATGTAATTTTTATCTAATTACATACGGGAGATTATTAATAATTGGGAACCAATAACCCAACCGGATTATTTATTCAAACCGTGAACATTAGACCAACAATGGATACGTGCCATGCTTCGGTTAAGCAATAAAGCAGCATCATTAATCATCCAAATAGAAAAACAATATACATGCCACCACGCGACCCATGTGGCGTGCGAGCAGGCGTGAGTTGACGGGACGCGTCCGCTGTGCAAGCAGACAGGGAGGCGTGCGTGCAACTATGTGACTTGATGGAGGCGTGCTCGCTGCGCGGTGTCATCGGGAGGCATGCGAGTAGCTGTGTGAAACTTTTGTAGGCATGCCCGCCTCTCTCCCACAACTCCCACTACATATTAATGGTGCGCCCGAGCGACCGCACCCCCATCCTCGCTACGCACACACAATCCTCTCTCTCTCTCCGCTTGCATCCTCAACACTGCTCTCAGTCCTCAAAGCCTTTAGTGTATGAGGATGCCGCCGAAGCGCCTCATCGGAGGGAGTGGCGACACTAGGGCTGCTAAAGCACCGGAGCACGGCGTGGGGATGGAGACAGAGGTTGCCGTCACCGCCGGCGAGTTATCGCTGCAGCCTCACGTCATTGATGGCATCGACCTTCCACAGCCGGAGGCAGAGTTCCACACAAACTCCGGCAACCACTCCGGCGATGACTCCGACGACGACGGACGGCTGGTTAGTCATCTATACCCACTTATGTGTCAAATAGATCATAGGGTTTCTCTGGTTAATCCAGCCTCACCCTTTTTGGAATAGAAATCCTATGGTTATGTTCTCCCAATCCATGAAATCTGAGTAAGTTTCGTTAGATCTGTGTAGTGTATTGTGTTTTTGAATGGTACATGTGATAAGTGATTAGTTGTTTTATCTGTGCAAATGATTTCTGCTAGTAATCCGACTAGGGTTAGTGTTCGTGCTAATAATTCCTAGCCAGGGCTTGACAATTGATTTTCAATGACCTACATATGTTTGTGCCATTATTTTCTTCAAGATTGGTCTACACATGACTGCGCTTAAAAATCAAACCATAATCTTTGGATATGTATAAATAAATAGCCATAAATTCCTAATCCTACTTCACGGCATGTAATCATTGTTTTGATGCCAAATTTGTTTTCCTATTTGTATAGGTGCTATCTGACGATGTGGACAATGAGGATGAAGATGTCCAGAGGAGGTACAACAGGAAAATCCCGAGGGAGCTTTATGCGGGAATGCATAACAGACGTATTAGGACCTGGACGACGGCTATGGATGCCCATTTTGCAACCAGAAGATTCATGACGCGTATCTAAGTGTTCTGGCGAATGCAAGAGGACGGGCCGTTGGCTCCTTGAAGCTGAAGTATTCTCGCAGGGTGGCGCACGGCGCGTACGCCGATTACCCGGAGAAGCTTCAGGATCGTGCCGGCCTGTGAGATGAGATGTGGGATGGATGGAACTATATATGTACGCTTGATTATGCTTAATACTGTTGAACTATGTACTACTTATGGTTGAACTATGCTTATCTACGTGTACGCTTATTATCTATGTTTGAGTATGTTAAATATTTCGTCCAATTTTGGTAAAAATTACAACGGGGGACCAATAAACCAGGACGGAGGTAGTACGTCAATCACACATGGTTCCCAAAATGCGAACCGTGTGCAATGACTTTCATTTTGGTAGCCGCGTCAATCACACAAGGTTCGCTCTAGCAAACCGTCGCCCCCAAAATTCTTTGTGGGACAGGAAATCCTCACCACCCAATTCAAAAAAGAAAAAAGAAAATCCTTACCATCCCCACGTCACAAAAACCATCACCCCGCCCGCCACCCCCTCGCCCCCTCTGGTACGTTCCCCATTCACACCTGCACAAGCTCCTCCGCGTCTATGCCATGGCACCGCCTATTGCGGCGGTAAACTCTTAGCTCGACGATTGCCGCCGCCAGGCTGCCGACAAAGCCCACTTTTCGCCACTTGCGCTTGCCGCAGCCTGTAGCCGTCGACTTTTTCGACGCTGCCCGCGGTTGACCTAGCTCCGCTCGGTTGGGGAATCTGCCGTACTGAGGGTTCTTATGGATGACACGGTAACTAGTTTAACGAGATATTATCTCATCTCTTATCCCAGTTCATCTGCCTCCTTTAATCACCCGGCGGAAATCGCCGTGAATTCATTTTTATTCGAGCTGATTTGAGGGTTTTCTTTCATTCATAGAATGTACAGTGCGCCGACACTTCAAGAATTTGCGACCGCCGCCAGAGATTCCATCTCTCCATACCAGATAACTTGAGGATGCATGCGCTATGTTCAATCTCACCCTAAATCGGTTGGCATGGCCTACTTTCCTGAACATATTCTAAATGTTGCTACATTTGGATAAAAGGTGCCACATGCACCATATACGTCAAAGGGGATTTTCCCCTCATATTTCTATATCAGGCAAATTAATGATGTATTGTTCTTTCGATTACTCTCATTTTTCCATGACATCATGTTTACCCTATCTGTTTAATTATAGATTTTTGTCCTTCGATTTCAACTGTTGTGCAGTTCTTTCAATTTGGTCCCATATTTGCATGTTACCATATTTTCTTTAACAATCCTACCATTTTCTGCAGAACATCCCTCGCTATGCAACAGATTATGTAGTGCACAATTTTTCCCTTTACATACATCAAGGCTCCACAGATGTCATACTGCACACAAACCATGGATTTACAATCGTTTCTACTGTAAGACTTGATGAACGTGGTGACTCCTATTTTGGCACTGGCTTTTGGAATGAAATTGCGAAGTTGTATGTACTGAAAGCTGGCATTAAAATTGCACTACACATAAAAGGGCCTAGTCATGAGATATATGCTAACTTCCGCGACAAAATCATCTATCCAGACTTTGTTCAAAGTAAGTTTTCTTTTCAACTATTTGCATATGTTGACTTACCCCGCAATGTCATATGAATTGTGTAGTATTTAAGCAAACAAATGTTATTCCCTTTTCTTACTATATTCCTACCTAATAACTTCTAGTTACCAATACACTTTTTATTGCCCTGTTTTAACTAAATGTTCCTTGTACTCCCATTTCTATCAGAAAGCACCGCTGACAAGGTGGCTCCGAAGGTGGAGAACAGGGTTGCGAAAAAGTGGAGGCGGGGTGAGCTAGAACCGCAAGCAACTACAACAGGCCTAGACTTAAGCAGTAGTGTCCCCGATGATATGTTGAGAGTCATCATCTCCCTTCTCCCAATCAAATATGGGAGCGTACGACCCTCCTTTCCCGGCGGTGGCGCCCCCCATGGAACTCCAGCCCTCTCGACCTCTTCGACACCCACGAGCTCTGCCATGGCTATCGCAAAAGCTTGGATGCTTTCTCCAAGATCCTCGGCAGTCACCTTGGCCCAACCAAAGACCTTAGAATGGGCAAGTTCCGTTCCAACGGCAAGGACCGAGCCAAGCTTGACGACTGGTTCCGATCCCCCGCCCTAGATCAGCTCCAGGAGCTCACTTTTGATGATGGGCATATGCGGTCGCTGCCAACGTCCGCACTCCGCCTCGCCCACGCTGTGCATCGCCAAGTTCAGGAACTGCCATTTCCCGCCCCTTAATGACACGCCCGCTCTTATTCTACCACGACTGAAGCACCTCGAGCTCATCGCCATCTGCCTCTCAAAGGGTGACATGGAGCGCCTGCTCTGTGGCTGTACTGCACTCGAGTACCTTCATCTTCAGGCGATCAATGTTTGAGTACCTTCCAGATCACCTCCATGACTCTCCGGACTATTTATGTGTGTTGCTTGTGCGGTAGGAAGACATCACAAGATGTGTACCATGGTATGGTCATCCAGGACACACCTACACTTGAGAGATTACTTGTAGTTGATCAAGAAGGTTCAACAAGAATCAATGTCATTTTTGCGCTGAAATTGACAGTGGTGGGCTACTCGTTTGGCAAATGCTCCGAACATGTTATTGGATCCAAACCCGTTCAGGTACAACAGCCGCCTTCTAACTCTCCTTCTAAAAATTAACATTATTTCTAATTTTGAAGATGTTTGTTCGTCTGTCATTTAGAAAATGATTCCGACAAGCTTGACCCCGAAACTGCGCACAGTGAAGGTCTTGGCACTAGAATCTATCAGGCCCGACCTGGATCAAGTTGTCAGTTTCCTGAGATGCTTTCCGTGCCCGGAGAAGCTATATATCGAGGCGATGTTCCTTTCCTGTTAAATGTTAACCATAAGGGAGTCCAATTTGTGACACCTTTTTCCAAGTTTACAATGATAATGTACTATGATTTCCGAAGGTTCTTTTGGACGATTTCAGTACATACATGTCCCCCCCATATTGGTTGCTTGATCCATATGGTTACAATCAATAAGCATTTCTCCTTTGGATCCATCTGTACTAGTTTTCTTAGGGAACTTTTCATCCACTCCAACCTCTTGTGAAGAAGGCTATATTTTTCTAGAATGTGTCGGCATTTTGGGAACGGGGGTCCACAGACTTGCCTGCCTGCGGCCTGCGGCGTGGCTCAAAGGGGGCCCAGCACGGCCCATCTTCATCAACACAAGACTCAAGACCCTCGCGAGGGGCCAAGCCTCGCGGGGCGGACGACACGGACCTTCCTCAGGCATGGCCTCGTCAGGCTGGCTCGCGAGGAGGCGGAGAGATCAAGGCGGGGTACCTCGCGAGGTGCCCGTGACGCAAGCCATGATGACTCAAGGCGCCAGGCGGGCGCCAGCCCGCGTAGCGTCCTCCTTTCCTCTTTGGTGCAAAGGGGGCAAGCGCAGCCGCGGAGTACTGAGGCATCAGGCAAAGGTTGCCATTTCGGTGCAAAAACACCAAGACCAGGTGGACTACGAGATGGAGGTCACCGTGGAGCCCAAGGCGGCGTCATCACCAAAGCTTTGCGCAGGCGAAGACTGCTTTTGTCAGGATAGTTGATACTTGCTGTCCCCCTTCAAATTAGCCCGCCATTGTTGGCTCCCTTCCCGCTCGATATTTGGGAAGAGGACCAGGGCCTCTATAAATAGGACCAGCCGCCCACAGAGCAAGGGGGTTGGGTTGGTTGGCCGGCGAGTAAGAGTAAGGCAGCTAGAGAGAGAGAGAGAAAGAAAGGGAAAGGTGGCTGAACTCCTCCCAGCAGTTCATCACCCCAGCCAAGAATAGACCCTCGCGAGGCTGTTCTTCCTTGTATTGTTCATCATCATCAGCCCCAAGAGGCAATCCACCCACCACACACTGGAGTAGGGTATTACACCACAACCGTGGCCCGAACCAGTATAAACCTTGTGTCTCTTGTGCAGTTCTTTCGGTAGTCTAGATCTTTGCGAGACGGAGAGGTAGAAGGCGTAATCTCCGCGCGCACCCCAGTGTTCGAACCTTAAGGGTCTGCCGGAACCCGAAATCCGATATTTGGCGCGCCAGGTAGGGGTGCGCCGGAGTTCGTCTTCCATCGCCCCGTTCTCCTCCGACCGTCGCATCCATGTCCGACGCTCGTCGGGCCCGCGCCGAGCGCCGTGCCGCCATCAATTCCCGCGTCACCCAGACGGCGCCCATCGGCGGACGTCCTCGTCGTTCCCCATCACCCGCCATCAACACCGCCACCGGCACGGCGGGGGGCGAGCAGCAAACGTCGTCTCAGCATCCATCCATGCGCCAAGACGGCCGCACGGCTATTCCATCGCTCGCACCAGCTAGTTCTTCGTCCCGCGTGCTCCGCACCCCCTTGGAGGCTCGAGCTGCGCTCCTCGCGGCAAATGAGCTCCTGCGCTACCGTCCCGTCGACGACGTCTACGAAGAGTGGCTCGACCGCGTCGCCGAGCTTGTCCGCGCCGCAGGGGGCTCTCCTGCGCCGTCCGTTCCGCTGCGGCACACCCCGCCCCGCGCGGGCAACGGAGCTGCCAAGAAGTCCCTCGCCCGCAAGGAGCTGCCCGGGCGCTCCCTGCTCCGGCACGCCGCGACCCTGCTCCATCTCCAGCATGCCAAGACCCTGCGCTGCTCCTAGCTGCAGCGCGTGGGGACCCTCAAGACCATGCTCTCCACCAGCCGAAGCCTTTCTTGGCCACCGCAGGCTGCCGTGCCTACACCACCGAGCTGCGTAGCGTCGCATGGCCCGGCAAGTTCGAGCCAGACCTGCCTCCTCGTTATGATGGCACGACTGACCCTGCACAGTTCCTCCAGCTCTATGAGCTGGGCATCGAAGCTGCTAGCGGGGACGAAAAGGTCATGGTGAACTGGTTCCCCATGGCGCTCAAGGAAGGAGCTTGCACCTGGCTCCTGAATCTGGCTCCAGGCGCGATCTCTTCCTCGGACCAGATGCGCACCCGCTTCATCGCCAACTTCCACGGTACTCGCGACTGGCCACCTGCCGTGAGCGACATGCGCCGCATCAAGCAACAACCCGGAGAGACCCTGCAAAAGTACATCCAGCGCTTCAACAGCGCGCGCCTCAAGATCCCCAAGGTGTCCGAGGAGGCCATCATCTTGGCCTTCTCCGATGGTGTGCGCGACGTCAAGATGAAGGAGGAGCTGGCGATGCATGAAGACCTGTGCACCTTCCTGGAGCTGTTCAACTTGGCGACCAAGTGCGCCAGGGCTGAGGAGGGACGCCTCTCCCTCCTTGAGCTGCCTGGCATAGACCCAGAGGTGAAGAAGCCCAAGGACAAGGGCGTGAAACGCAAGGGGGCTGTCGTGCTCGCGACAGAACCAGACACCAAGCGGGGCAAAGATCTGCCTGAGTCCTCCAGGGGCAGCCGGTACTGTGTGTACCACGACCTCCACACCCACAACACCAACGAATGCCAAGAACTCCGTGCCGTGTGAGAAGGAAGGATCGGCCGTCGTCCCGACCGCGCCGATCGGGGCTACAGCCGAGGAGGAGGAAGAAATGCAGGACGCTGGGAAGACCGCGGCCAGCGCCAAGGGTGGCGCGATCAACCTCGCGAGGATCGCTAGCGAGACCTGCCTCGCGAGGGGGACTGGAGGGATCAGCCTCGTGAGGATCACCCACAGGGCAACGCAGGCCTCCCTCCACTGCCGCCTCAGCCAAGGAGGAACGAGGACCGCCACCAAGACGAAGGGGCTGGGGGCTTCCAGGAGCCACGCACAATCGCCCGCATCCTGGGCGGAGCTCAAGCCCCAGCCTCCCAATGCATCTTCAAGCAGTTTGCCCGCGAGGTGAATGCAGTCCTCCCCAGGCTTGAAGCAACGCACCCTCTCAGGTGGTCAGCATGCGCCATCACATCCAGCTCAGCGGATCAACTCAAGTGTGCGGCCACAGCCGGAGTCCTCCCGATGCTTTGCTCCCCAGTCATCAGCAATGTACTGGTCACCAGGACCCTCATCGAAAGTGGGGCAGGGCTCAACACCCTGTCCACGGAAACGTTC
Organism: Triticum monococcum; assembly: GCA_034509565.1. Lineage (NCBI taxonomy): Eukaryota > Viridiplantae > Streptophyta > Magnoliopsida > Poales > Poaceae > Triticum > Triticum monococcum. The sequence continues at coordinate 522,944,397 of CM067841.1, forward strand.
AACAATCTCCAAGTGCCCTACGACCAGCTTCAGCCAACCAAGCCCTTCTCCGGAGTCACCGACGGCTCCACGGTCCCAATTGGGTAGGTTCGCCTCCCTATCACCTTCGGGGCACGCGACAACTACCGCACCGAGCTCATCGACTTCGACGTCGCCCACATCCGCCTGCCGTACAACGCCATCCTCGGGTACCCAGCACTGGCCAAGTTCATGGCCGTGACTCACCATGGCTACAACGTCCTCAAGATGCCAGGAAGTGGCGGAGTCATCACGGTGCCCTGTGAAGAGAAGGATGCAATGTGTTCCCTGGAGCGAGCCTTTCAGGCCGCGTCACTGGAAGACCCGGAAATATTATGTGTGTAGTCACTTGTGTAATTGTATGCTTAATTTGGTTATGCAATGCTGTCATTTTAAGTATATATGTTGATGCTCTGTAGACAGAGCGTAGATGTTGTGCGGACAAATAAAATCACATTGCACACAGACTAAACAATGGAACCCGTCGGTGATGTTTTCATCAATCACCCAGAATTGTATACCAGCAATCATTTGCTCACAACACACACGGCTTGTTAGCAGTACTCGTCTGTGTTGTTATCGGTCTTCGCACACGTTTCCGATTACATACATGTTTCCCTCGTATCACACACATCTTGTTCATTTGAACTGTTTTTGTTCTCATGTCTCAACGCAAACAGTTCATCCGAGTGAATCGTATGCTATACATCGCACACACCTTCATCTGGCTGCTTGTCTCTTTTGTTCCTCCTCATCTCAAACGGTTAACTGAACCGAACCATATGCCCTCAATCGCACACGCAACTAAAATATGAACCGTGTTTGATGCATCCTCCATCGCAAACATTTTGCACCTTTTTTGATAGTTTTACACCACCGTTTGTGATTATGGCATCGCACACAGTTTCGTCGAAGGGTCTCTGATCATAGTGTTGCGTTAGCAGCATCCCGCAGTAGTGAAGCAACAACTAAACATTGTAATTCATGGTCGAAAAGATCCAGTCATGTTGCACCCAACATTAGCTACACACAATGCATAAATCATGACAGCTGTGCTCTACTTAGTTTCTGGTGCATGTTTTTTAGAAGGTGGCGACACAACATAAAAGTAAATAGAAAGTCCCTTCATAGAGGGAAGCAGTGATTTGCAGAGGTGCCAGAGCTCAATTTTTAAAATAGAGATAAATGATATTTTGAGACATGCACCCTTCTTATTCACTTCACGACCATCAGTTATCAACATCTTCCATGCTAAGCACGCTAGTGGCGGTTCCCAAGCGGTAAAAGTAAAGGTTCTGACTCCATTGGGAGTTTTTGTTTGATTATTTAAGAGATGAACTCTTTTTGTATTTTGTAGTTTGGGACTGGGCATCCCTATTACCGCCCATTTTCTCGTGCGATGGCGAGTGAATAAACACTCGACCTCAGAATAACCCGCTTAGCACTGAAGATATCGACCACCTCCTATCGTTCCATGAATGATCTAGACACACAAAACGAATATTTTTTTAGAAGTTTTTAGAGGTGGCACATGCAAATTTACTTAGGACGGTAGGGTAATACCATATATAGGTAGGTATGCTGGACTCATCTGGAATAACTTTGGGTTCAAGGTTTTTGATCTACAAGTAGAATCCCCACTTAGTACATGCGAAGGCTAGCAATTAAGTTTAAGAAGTGGCCAACTAGAGAGCAACAACGATCATAACCATGCATTATGCGTAAGTAACATTGGACACTAGCATGAGTAGGATATGAACACCATGAACATAAACATTATAGAGGCTATGTTGGTTTTGATTCAACTACATGCATGAACATGTACCAAGTCAAGCCACTCGAACATTCAGAGGAGGATACCATATCATCATACTACATCACAATAATTTTAACGCTATGTCGATATCCAAGATAAATCATTATTAACTCCCAGCTACTTATGCATGGCATGAGAAACTATAATCTCTAATTGTCATTACAAACATGTTTAATCATAATGGGCGGAATCATGGGCACTAGGTTAAACATATTTACACAGACATGACAAGTCGAGTTCATATCAGTTTCTCTTTGCCACGGCCAGTTCATAGAATGTCGTATTGCCTTTCACTTGCACGACTGAATGATATGAAATAATAATAGTGCAAGAGTGCCATGAACTAAGCTGGAATTTGCAAGCATTTTATTCAACAGGAGAAGAAAAGTAAAGTGGGCTCTTTATTTGTTCAACAATTATTCATATGAGAGCCACTCAACATTTTCATCGTGGTCTTCTCCTTGGTACAACTCGAATAAAAGAAAAGAATTTTAGATAAACACACTGTAATATTTTTGGAGTTTTTGGTTTTCTTTAGCAAGCAAGTAAAAGGGGAAAAAACAAAAACGAGAAAAACTATTTACATGGGAAGGCTCCCAACAAGAAAAAGAAGAACAAGGAAATCTTTTTGGGTTTTCTTTTTAGTACTACTACTAAGCATGCATAGAAAGTAAATTAGCTACAGCTTCTTTGGGTTTTTTCTAAAGTTTAACAAACACACAAGGAGAAAGCAAGAAAATAAATCTAAGCATAGATGATACAATGAAAAAGTGGGAATACCGACAAATAGAGTGATATGTGAGCATGAATATAATGTCGGTGAGAGATACGTACTCCCCCAAGCTTAGGCTTTTGGCCGAAGTTGGTAATCGATGAGTAGCCTGAAGGGTAGTAGTCGGTGTGGTAGCTCACGGAGGCTCTCGGTGCAGATGCCTCGACCTGTCAAGCTGCCACCACAGCTGCGTTGTGAGCTCGGGCCTCGCTCTCAAGAACAAAATATCTCCCCTTGCCATGACAATCAAAGAGAGCAGGCGCAGGCAAATATGTATCCACAATGTGTGATTGGTTAAACAACAAATTGTAAGTGAAGTTATCCGTCCTTCCCTTGAGAATCTTATGCTCCTTTAAGGAATAAAAATCTAAATATCGAGTGGGTATAGGATAGGATCAAAGGGAAAAGGTGGAACACCCAGTCCTCGTGCTAAACGTGTGGCATAAATTCCACCATAGAGCCAACCACTTTTGGCGTTATGCTGAAGTCTACGTGCAACAATAGCTCCAAGGTTGTAATTCCTTTCACCAATGAGAGTGGTGTTAATGAGGCTCAAGCCTGGCGAACAAAGTATGCTATAGTATTTCTTGCCTACTATGCATTTCCCATTAAATAATGCAAAATACTGGATTTCCAAAAGGTGAACACTTTTTATTCTTCCTTGTCTCACTCCCCTATTTTCACCGTAACAAAGGCTACTCAAGAAGGTCTCGTACCCAGCCTTTGCTGGCTCATCAAACAAACCCCAAAATGGAAGTTTGCAATGGTGAGCAAAATTCTTTGGTGGAATAGTAAATGGTTCATTATAAAGCATAAACAACACCCTAGAGTCACGTGGAAAATATTTAAATCCTTTGACAAATGATTCAGTGAGAAGATGGCGCTGTTGACACTTATCTGAGAGGTAGGGACCGAGATCGGCATTGTGAACATATTGCTCAAATTCCTCCTTGATGCCCACCTGCACCATATATTCATCGCAAGTCCATAAGCATGTTTTGGTGGCGGCATCTCGCGTGGAACTTTCACTTGGTTCAACGTAAGACCGGCGAGCAGAACTGTCACTAGAGGATGCCCCCGAGGATCGTCTCCTCGAAGCACTCCTTCCAGATAGGTTCATATGTCCGTCTACAATTTTTCCTATTAACAAAAATATGAATTTTTAGTTCACAAATTTTTTGAAACAAAACTTCACAAAATTGATAGCAACTACTCATAGGGATACATAGAGGCCATAGCAAGCATTCAAACTACTTAGAACACTAAGAATTGAACATGCAAGCACATCTACAACAGCACCAAGAGTAGCTATTTATTCAAAGTATAAACTACAAAAACAAAAACTAATTGGACAAATGGTGGAGTGACATATCAAGCAACAATCCCCCGAAACAGTTTCGGAAACGGAGCTTCAAGCAAAGAGATCGAAAATGGCAACAAAATGAGCAAGAACATGGGAGAGAGAGCAATGGGGGTTTTTTTCTGGAGGTAAGTGATGATGTGGTATGAAGAGGTAAGTGAGGGGGCCCACGTGGGGACCACAACCCAGCAGGGCGCGCCTGGGGGTGCGCGCCCTGGTGGGTTGTGCTCACCTTGTGCACCACCCTTTGATGTTATTTGCACCAAAAATTCTCAAATATTCAGAAAAATCGTATTAAATTTTTAGGGCATTCTGAGAACTTTTATTTTTGGGTCATTTTTTATTGCATGGTAAATTCAGAAGGCAAACAAAACATGGCACTTTATTTTATTTAAATAATACAAACAGAGAATAAAAAGTAGGGACAGAAAGTAGTGCTTACTAAATTCATCAACTTCATACCGTTCAAAAATGATCCATTAATAAGCTTGATCAAGTCTTATTAACAACCACTTTCGATTAGCATGAAACCGAAGAACTTTCGTAAATCACTAAGTTACCTCAATGATGATATGCATTTCCCCAACAATAAGCATTTCATATTTCTTTTTGACAATAGGTAGATGTATTTGAAAACTTCCAATAGTTATTGTCGGAGATTTTTCAATAACATTAATACCATTCACTTGGAATTGTTTCTTCGGAAAGTGCACCGTAGGCTCATTGCCATTAATATGACAAGTGAGCTTGCTTTTATTGCAATCAATAACAGCCCATGCAGTATTCAAGAAGGTTCTACCAAGGATAATCAACATATTGTTGTCCTCGGGCATCTCAAGTATAACAAAGTCAGTCAAAATAGTAACATTAGCAACAACAACGGGCACATCCTGACAGATACCGATAGGTATGGTAGTTGATTTGCCAGCCATTTGCAAAGATATTTCAGCAGGTGTGAGTTTATTCAAGTCAAGTCTTTCATACAAAGAGAAAGGTATAACACTAACACCAGCTCCTAAATCACACAAAGTAGTTTTCACATAATTCTTTTTGATAGAGCAAGGTATAGTTGGTATTCCCGGATCACCAAGTTTTTTAGGTTCTCCATCTTTAAAAGTGTAATTAGCAAGCATAGTGGAGATTTCAGATTCCGGTATTTTTCTCTTATTTGTGATGATGTCTTTCATATACTTTGCATATGGAGGCATTTTCAAGATATCTGTCAAGCGAGTACGCAGAAAGACTGGCCTCATCATTTCAGCAAAGCGTTCAAATTCTTCATCATCTTTCCTTTTAGTTGACTTGGGTGGAAATGACATAGGTTCTTGAACCCACGGTTCTCTTTCTTTGCCATGTTTTCTAGCAACAAAGTCTCTTTTGTCATATCTTTTATTTTTAGGTTGTGGGTTATCAAGATCAACATGTGGTTCTATCTCAACATCATTGTCTGGTTCTTTTTTATTGTTTGGTTGAGAGTCTTCATGAACCTCATCATTATCTTTTTCATTATCATTAGGTGAGTGTTCATTACCAGATTGAGTTTCAGCATCAGAGATAGAAACTTTATTTTCATTATCAGGTGGTTTTTCTATTTCAGGTTCACTAGAAGTGTGCAAAGTCCTATCATTTTTCTTTTTCTTTTTCTTTTCAGGTGCACTAGTGTTGGCTCTTTGTGAGTCTTGTTCAATTATTTTTGGGTGTCCCTCAAGATAAAGTGGTTCCTAAGTCATTTTACCTCCTCTAGTTGTAACTCTAATAGCAAAGTCATGCATATTATGATTCATTTCATCAAGCAATTCCCTTTGAGATATAGCAACTTGTTCTAACTGAGTTTGAACCATAGAAGCATGCTTTCCAACACCTCTAACATCATTTGATATTCTATATAACAAGTCACTCAAGCGAGCAATCATATCAGAATTGTATTTCAATTGTTTCATAACATTTCCATTGAAGTGATCTTGTTTTCTAATATAGTTTTCAAACTCATAAAGGCATTGACTAGGATGCATATTGTGAGTATTGTCATTATCATTAAACTTCATAAGAGAATTTACCTCTACCACCTTAGGCAGTGGTGGTGTATTAAGCCCATGTATTTCTTCAATAGGAGGTAAAATTTTAACATCCTCAGCTTTAATACCTTTTTCCTTCATAGATTTCTTTGCCTCTTGCATATCTTCGAGACTGAGATATAATATACCCCTCTTCTTCAGAGTGGGTTTAGGCGGTGGTTCAGGAATAGTCCAATCATCATAATTTTTTCAATATGTTATTCAATCTTTCTTCAGCTTGAGCAATAGTCCGTTCCCTGAAAACACAACCAGCACAACTTTCTTGGAAGTCCTTAGAAGCATCGGTTAGTCCATTATAGAAGATATAAAGTATTTCATTTTTCTTAAGAGGATGATCAGGCATAGCATTAAGTAATTGGCAAAGCCTCCCCAAAGCTTGTGGGAGACTCTCTTCTTTAGTTTGCACAAAGTTAAATATTTCCTGTAAGGCAGCTTGTTTCATATGAGCAGGAAAATATTTTTCAGAGTATAAATCATATCCTGGGGACTACGCAGACAACCAGGAGCAAGAGTGTTATACCAAGCTTTAGCATCACCCTTTAATGATAAAGGAAATAATTTGAGAATAAAGTAGTAGCGAGTTTTCTCGTTATGAGTAAAAAGGGTGGCTATGTCATTCAACTTAGTAAGATGTGCCACAACAGTTTCAGTTTCATAACCATGGAAAGGATCAGATTCAACCAAAGTAATTAACTCTGGGTCGACAGAGAATTCATAATCCTTATCATCAATAAAAATAGGTGAAGTAGCAAACTTAGGATCACATTTCATTCTAGCATTCAGAGATTTTTCTTTATACTTGTGTAGTAATTTATCTAGATCATCTCTATCATTACAAGCAAGAATATCTCTAGTTGCTTCTTCACTCATAACATAACCTTCTGGTACCTTAGGCAATTCATATCTAGGAAGGCTAGTTCTAGCAGGTGTCTCAGGAGATTCAGTTTCAAGATCATCATCAGATTCAACAACATCATGTTGTATAACTCTAGCAATTTGTGTATCAAGAAATTCACCAGGTGGCACATCATCATTATCAAGCAGGGTACTAGAATCATCATAAGCATCACTCATAGTAGAAGTAGCATCATTAATAACTTGCAACATATCATAATTGTTAGCATGTGGTGGTGTTGCAAGTTAATTCATAACAGAAGGTGAATCTAAAGGAGAACTGGATGGCAATTCCTTACCTCCCCTCGTCCTTGAGGGAAATATCTTAGTCTTTGGATCCTTCAGATTCTTCATAGTGGTAATATGATGATAATCTCAAGTGACTCAACAAATATAGCTACGCTCCCCGGCAACGGCGCAAGAAAAAGGTCTTGATTACCCACAAGTATAGGGGATCGAAAAAGTTTTCAAGGGTAGAGTATTCAACCCATATTTATAGATTCGACACAAGGGGAGCGAACGAGTATTTGAAGATATTAGCAGCTGAGTTGTTAATTCAACCACACCTGGAGATTAATTATCTGCAGCAAAGCGATCGGTAGCAAAGTAGTTTGATAGTTTGATAATAGTGACAGCAACAACGATAACAGTAACAATGATAGCAGTAGTTTGTAGCAAGTGTAACAGTGATGATAGCAATAGTAACGCAGCAAGATCAATAACGATAAATTCGTAGGCATTGGATCGGTGACTTGTTGGATGATATTCATCATGTGACAGTTATAACCTAGGGTGATACGACACTAGCTCCAGTTCATCGATATAATGTAGGCATGTATTCCATAAATAGTCATACATGCTTTATTAAAAGAACTTGCCTGACATCTTTTGTCCTACCCTCCCGTGGCAGCGGGGTCCATATTGGAAACTAAGGGATATTAAGGCCTCCTTTTAATAGAGAAACGGAACAAAGCATTAACACATAGTGAATACATGAACTCCTCAAACTACGGTCATCACCGGGAGTGGGCCCGGTTGTGTCACTCCGGGGTTGCCGGATCATAACACGTAGTAGGTGACTACAACTTGCAAGATCGGATCTAGAACATGGATATAATGATGAATTCATAAACGGTTCAGATCTGAAATCATGGCACCCGGGCCCAAAGTGACAAGCATTAAGCATCGCAAAGTCATAGCAACATCAATCTAAGAACATAGTGGATACTAGCAATCAAGCCCTAAGAAAAACTAACTTGATTACATGATGAATCTCATCCAACTCCTCACCGACCAGCGAGCCTACGAAGGAATTACTCACTCCCGGTGGGGAGCATCATGGAATTGGCGATGGAGAAGGTTTGGTGATGACGAAGAACGAAAATCCCCCTCTCCAGAGCCCTGAACGGACTCCAGATCTGCCCTCCCATGGAAGAACAAGGCCTGGCGGCGGCTTCGTCTCGTGGATCGCGATAGTTCTTTCTCCCTGATTTTTTTGACATAATGTGACTTTATAATATCAGGGGGGTCGTCAGCAGGGACACCAGGTGGGTACAACCCACCTGGGCGTGCCAGGAGAGGGGGGAGCGCCCTGGTGGCTTGTGCCCATCCAGGGCCCCCTCTCCGGTGGATCTTGGCTCCAGAAATTCTTATATTGGTATAAAAAAATCCTCGCAAAGTTTCGTTCCATTTCGAGAACTTTTATTTCTGCACAAAAACAACACCATGGTAGTTCTGCTGAAAACAACGTCGGTTGGGGGTTAGTTTCATTCAAATCATGCAAATTATAGTCCAAAACAAGAGGAAACGAGCGAGAAAAAGTCGATATGTTGGAGACGTATCAATGGTCCGAATGATCCCTCCCCTGCTATGGTGGTGGCTAGCCCTATTTATAGAGGCCCTGGTCCTTTTCCCAAATGTTAGGCTTGAAGGGATCCCATAAAGGCCAAGTTTGAAGGCAGACAACTAGTCCAAGCTATCCTGACAAAAGGTGGTCTTCACCTGCCAAAGACTCTGGTGGTGACGCTGCTGTGGGCTCCGCGGTGACCTCTGTCCTGCCATTCTGCTCGCCTTGGTCTTGTTGCACCGATAAGGAAACCTTTGCCTGATCCCTCGGGACTCCTCGCCTGCGCCAGCCTCTTTAGCACCAAAGAGGAAACTGGTACACTGCGGCCGCTGGCGCCCGCCTAGCCATGGTCATCATGGCTCGCGCCACGTGAACCTCGCGAGGTGCCCCTTGCATAGATATCTCCGCTCCTCAGGAGCCAACCTAGTGAGGCTGCCGCCGGGAGGTCTTGGCATCGTCCGCCTCGCGAGGCTTGGCCCCTCGTGAGGGTCTTGATTTGTCGCTGCAGATAATGGCCCGTACCAGGCTGCTGGGGGAGGCGCGCCATGGGCCGCGGGAAGGCAAGTCTGGGTACCCCCGTTCCCAGGATGCCGACACGTATGTTGTCATAACGGTTCGACTGATAGAGATCTTCATAGAATACGTAGGAGCGAATAAAGGCATCCAGGTTCCGCTATTGGTTATTGACCGAAGAGGTGTCTCAGTCATGTCTACATAGGTTTCAAACCCGTAGGGTCCGCACGCTTAACGCTCGATGACGATATAGTATTATATGAGTTATCTGATTTGGTGACCAAATGTTGTTCAGACACCAAAGGGGGTACCGGGTACTTATCAGGTCACCAGAAGGGATTACGGGCACCCAGGGCAAAAAGATATGGGCCTTATGGGCCAAGAGGGGAAGTGCACCAGCCACAAGGGGCTGGTGCGCCCCCCGTATGGGCCGTCCAAGGAGGAGATGGAAAGAGGGGATGGGAAAGGAAAGATAGGAATAGGATTCCCCTTCCTTCCCTCGCCCCTCTCTTTCCTCCCCCTCCGATATATATGGCAGGGCTTGGGAGGAGCCCAAGTAGGATTTGGTCCTACTTGGGGCGCCTCCTGTCCTCTCCCCTCCCCTCCCACCTATATATATGTGGGGCGGGGGGGGGGGGGGCTAGCACACCCGAGACAATTGTTTAGCCGTGTGCAGTGCCCCCTCCACCGTTTACACCCCCGGTCATATTTTCGTAGTGCTTACGCGAAGCCTTGCGAGGATCACTTCACCATCACCATCATGACGCCATCGTGTGAATGGAACTCATCTACTACCTCAACGTCTTGCTGGATCAAGAAGGCGAGGGACGTCACCGAGCTGAATAAGTGCAGAATGCGGAGGTGTTGTGTGTTTGATACTTGATCAGTTGAAGCGCGAAGAAGTTCGACTACATCAACCGCATTGAGAAACGGTTCCATTTACGGTCTATGAGGGTACATAGACATACTCCCCCCTCGTGGCTATGCATCGACATGGATAGATCATTGCATGTGCGTAGATTGTTTTTTGATTTCCATGCAACGTTTCCCAACAGTGACATCATGAGCCATGTCTATGCGTAGATTATATGCACAAGTAGAACACAAAGAGTTATGGGCGGTGAGGGAGTCCTGGATTAGGGTGTCTCCGGATAGCCGGACTATATCCTTTGGCCGGTGTGTTGGACTATGAAGATACAATATTGAAGACTTCGTCCCATGACCAGATGGGACTCTCCTTGGCGTGGAAGGCAAGCTTGGCAATACAGATATGTAGATCTTCTTCCTTGTAACCGACTCTGTGTAACCCTAGCCCCCTCCGGTGTCTATATAAACTGGAGGATTTAGTCCGTAGGACGACAAACAATCATACCATAGGCTAGCTTCTAGGGTTTAGCCTCTACGATCTCGTGGTAGATCAACTCTTGTAATACTCATATCATCAAGATCAATCAAGCAGGAAGTAGGGTATTACCTCCATCAAGAGGGCCCGAACCTAGGTAAACATCGTGTCCCCCGCCTCCTGTTACCATCCGCCTTAGACGCACAGTTCGGGACCCCCTACCCGAGATCCGCCGGTTTTGACACCGACATTGGTGCTTTCATTGAGAGTTCCACTGTGTCGTCACTATAAGGCTTGATGGCTCCTTTGATCATTGGTAACGATGCGGTCCAGGGTGAGGTTTTCCTCCCTGGACAGATTTTCGTATTCGGTGCCTTCGCACTACGGGCCAACTCGCTTGGCCATCTGGAGCAGATTGAGAGCTACGCCCCTAGCCATCAGGTCAGGTTCGGAAACTTAAACTACACTGCCGACATCCACGGAGACTTGATCTTCGACGGATTCGAACCAATGTCAGGTGTGCCGCACGATCACGACGAGCATGATTTAGCTCTGCCGTCGGACAGTGTTCGGGAGATCACACCTGCAACTACTCCGGCCTTCAATCCGGAGAAAATTGCGCCATCTGAGGATGGGTGGATAGACCCCGCCATGGAGGCCGCACTCTCAGTGGCGATAGAGCCGGGTACTGACTCACCCCTTACGAGAGCCGTGTTGCCGAACCACTGGATTCGTCTCCGGCCACGGACTCCGAGCCGCCTGCGTCCGTTCCTATCTAATCCAATTGGGCGCCGATCATGGAGTTCACCTCCGCGGATATCTTTCAGCACTCACCTTTCGGCGACGTGCTAAATTCATTAAGGTCTCTCTCCTTGTTAGAAGAACCTTGGTCGAACTATGTCCGGCAAGAATGGGATGCGGACGACGAAGAAATTTGCTCCCCACCCACCACCCACTTGGTAGCCACTGTCGATGATTTAACCGACATGCTCGACTTCGACTCTGAAGATATCAACGGTATGGACGACAATGCAGGAGACGAACAGGAACCACCACCCATGGGGCGCTGGACTGCCACCTCATCATATGATATATACATGGTGGACACCCCCAAAGAAGGCAACAACGACGAGACATCGGGGGATGACCCCTCCAAGAAGCAACCCAAGCGCCGACGTCAACGGCGCCGCTCTAAGTCCCGCCATAGCAAAAGTAGTGATACCGGCACAAGAGACAATAACACTCCGGATAGTGCCGAAGACGACAACAATCCCCTCCAGCATGATTTAGAGCGGGAGGGTGAACAAGCTAGCCCTCCAGAGCGGGCAGCAGATAGAGAATCAGAGGAGGACAATTACATGCCTCTCTCCGAAGACGAGGTGAGCCTCGGCGATGAAGAATTTATCGTGCCTGAGGATCCCGTCGAGCAGGAGCGCTTCAAGCGCCGGCTTATACCCACAACAAATAGCTTGAAGAAAAAGCAACAACAGCTTCGAGCTGATCAAGATTTGTTAGCAGACAGATGGACCGAAGTCCTTGTGGTCGAGGAATACGAACTTGAGCGCCCCTCCAAGAGTAACCCAAAGCGCAGGTCGCTACCCCGACTCGAGGAGGAAGCATTGAAATCTACATCACCAGTGTATGATGCGGCTGACCGGCCACCTCGTGGCCGAGCGAGAGAGGCGTTTCAGCCTGAAGTTCAGCCTGGACCCTGCCGCCACTCAAACAAAAATACCAAGGCCCGGGGCAACACATGGGACCTGCGAGACGTATTGGAAAGCAGGGAAAACATGCAAGGTCGATATACGGGTCACGGGGGCGCGCACCAACGCGGGACGATGACCGTCACGCCGGATACACTAAAAGTAAATCCGGCCGGGCCAAATACAACAGACAAGACTCATATGAACTGCGTCGTGATATAGCCCGGCACAGAGGCGCCGCACACCCCCTATGCTTCACTGATGAAGTTATGGATCACGAATTCCCGGAGGGTTTTAAACCCGTAAATATCGAAACGTATGGTGGTACAATAGATCCCGCTGTATGGATTGAGGATTTCCTCCTCCACATCCACATGGCTCACGGTGATGATCTGCATGCCATCAAGTACCTCCCACTAAAACTCAAAGGACCAGCTCAGCATTGGCTGAATAGCTTGCCAGCAGACTCCTTCGGCAGTTGGGAGGATTTGGAAGATGCATTCCTTGACAACTTCCAGGGAAGTTATGTGCGACCACCGGATGCTGATGACTTGAGCCATATAACTCAGCAGCCAGGGGAATCGGCCATGCAATTCTGTACACGGTTCCTAACTAAGCCAGTCAATCACACCAACAGAGAATGCTGGGTGTTCAAGCAGGCTGGCAAGTTGAATGCCGAAAACAAGGACAAGGGGCTGCATAGTGATGACGAGGAGGAGCCCCGGCCGCCGAACACGTGAGGACAGAAGAGGTTCCCCCCACAAGTGAAGATGGTGAACATGATATACGCAACCCACATTCCCAAGAGGGAATGGAAGCGTGCACTAAGGGACGTCTATGCGATGGAGCCCGTCGCCCCAAAGTTCAACCCATGGTCCTCTTGTCCAATCACCTTCGATCAAAGGGACCACCCCACCAGTATCCGTCATGGCGGATCAGCCGCATTGGTCCTAGACCCCATCATCGACGGATTTCACCTCACTCGAGTCCTTATGGACGACGGCAGCAGCTTGAACCTGCTCTATCAGGATAGAGTGCGCAAAATGGGTATAGATCCCTCGAGGATCAAACCCACCAAAACCACCTTTAAGGGCGTCCTCCCAGGTGTAGAGGCCCATTGCACGGGCTCAATCACACTGGAAGTGGTCTTCGGATCTCCGGACAACTTCCGAAGCGAGGAGTTAATCTTCGATATCGTCCCATTCCGCAGTGGCTATCACGCACTACTCGAGCGAACCGCATTTGCAAAATTCAATGCAATACTGCATTACGCATACCTCATACTCAAGATGCCAGGACCTAGGGGGGTCATAACAGTCAATGGAAACACAAAATGCTCGCTCCGCACGGAAGAGCATACTGCGGCCCTCGCAACAGAAGCACAAAGCAGCCTTTTAAGGCAAACCGCCAATTCGGCGATACAGCCCCCGGACACCGTCTAGTGAGTCCGGAGTAACCTGCAACAGGATCTCCTGGCATGTTCAGAGCTCGCCTAGCAATTCGGCCCCCGTCCCAGTTCCAGTCAAGCGACAAAATCGATGCCGCGCGTACATAATTACACACTGAAAATACCATGGGCATAGGCGGGGGCACGATCAGGGCATGTCCCGCAATGCGGCTTAACCGCCCTAGGGGCTGCATACCTTTATCATTTTTTCTCTTTCAGGACCTTACTCTCTGGAAGCCCTTTTCGGCAGTATGATTGCCGGACACATTACGGGAAGGAACAACCAAGGAGGCAAGAAGCTAAGATGTACAAGGGAACCCCCAGGTGGTCTCTAATAACAATCGATATACCCACTTTTACTACCCATACGTAGCTTGCCCTTGGATAGGACAAGTCAGATAGTCCTATTTTTTGCTTATTGCACTACTTGTATCAGTACGCTTCGACGTATTATTTAAATAACAATGCATAGCATTAGTCTATTATTGCATTATCCATCCCTTTTTTTCTTATATGTTCATTTAAGACAACTTGCACCCGTACATTCTGGTACGGTCAGTACGCTAGGGGCTTTCGTTTACCCCATAATACGGCGTGAGAAGTCTGAACACTTTTGACAGTGCAGCACCCCAAACTTATAACATTATATGCATCAGCTCCGAATCATGTCTTGGGTCAATAGTTGGGTTTGCCCGACTCCCATGTTTTGGTACCTTACGTTCCGCTATATCGGCTAAGGTAGCGCTTGGAGAACTACTGTGATTGTGTCCCGGTTCTTCCGGACGAGCACCTCAGTAGAGAAAGCCGAAAACTGACTGTCATGATAAGGCGAGAGCTAGTCACTATTCGAGAGGTCTCAAGTCCTTAAAGACTTTTTCCGCTTCAGGCGAGGAGTCGGCCTTGCCCGACTTAGGCGTATATAGCACCCCAAATTCGGCCTTCTGAATACTAGGGCCTTCGCCAAAATTTAAAATTGTAGACTTCTATGGCTAAGTGAGAGTGATAAAGCCACATAGTCTGATTGCCTGGTTTGTTGTGCTGAACACCTCCCTCGAAGGGCCCAAAATTGGGATAAAGAGTGCTCAGGTTTATCCCGAGGACCCCAGTACTAGTTACATGGGGGCAGAAGCCGACGACTGGCCAACTCTCAGATTTTATAAATGGCCACACAGAAGGTAATATTTTAAATTCAAAAGGCGTTGCATAGCGCAAATGAACTCGTTTCACATTTCAGGATCACATGAGCATGTTCGTTCAAAAATTACATCTCTAGCACATTCCTCCGCCACAAGGCGGGAACCCTTTAGGACATTGTCATAATACATTTCGAGGCAGCGATGCTCCTTGCCCTCCGGTGGCCCCTCCTTCACCAGCTTTACGGCGTCCAGCTTCTCCCAGTGCACCTTCGCCCGGGCAAAAGCCCTGCGCGCACCCTCGATGCAGACAGACCGCTTTATGACTTCAAGCCGTGCGCAGGCATCCACAAGCCGCTTCACCAGACCGAAGTAGCTGCTCGGCAAGGGATCACCAGGCCACATCCGGACTATAAGACCCTTCATGGCCTGTTCGGCCGCCTTGTGAAGCTCGACCAGTTGCTTCAGCTGGTCGCTCAAGGGCATTGGGTGTTCGGTCCCAGTATACTAAGAACAAAACAACTTTTTCGTCGAGCTCCCCTCCTCAGCTCAGTAAAACTCTGCGGCATCCAGTACACTGCGGGGAAGATCTGCGAACTCTCCTGGAGAGCTCCGAACTTGGGTAAGTAAAAGGAAAGTTTCCTTCACATGCATGCTTTGCATAATGAATGCCTTACCCGCTACTATCTTCTTCACCGCATCAATCTCCTGGAGGGCCTTGTGGGCTTCAGCCTTGGCGCTCCGTGCGCTTTTGAGCGCCTTCGCAAGCTCGGATTCTCGCGTCTTAGAGTCAAGCTCCAAGGACTCGTGTTTTTTGGCGAGAGCCTCAAGCTCTTGCTGCACCTCGCCTACCCGGGCTTCTTGCTTTTCCCGCTCAATGCGCTCCTTGGCCACTTTGTCTCCGGCCTAAACAGTGCCTTCTTCAGGGTTGCCACCTCGGTCGTGGCCCCTGGCAAATTCATGATGATCCTATTACTTTACAACCGAATTTATTTTTAATATATAGACTAGGTATTGCTTACCTTTGCTCTCCTCAAGCTGCCTCTTGGTAAGGCCGAGCTCGTCCTCGGATCGCTCAAGGTCCTGCTTCAGTGCAGCGACCTCCGCAGTACGTGTAGCAGCGGCCAGCAGTGAAGACATATTCTAATTAGACTCCTAAGTCATTATTTGATCCTCCATTTGGCCTTTCTTCGCGAACGCCAAACAGAGCATCAGGAACTACTGTCTATGCGGTATTTTTTATTATATTTTGATTGCTTACCTGAAAGCCTGTTAGGAGGCCGGCACAAGCTTCGGTTAGTCCATTTTTGGCGGACTGAACTTTCTCGATCACCGCACTCATGATAATGCAGTGCTCTTCATCGATGGAAGCGTCGCGAAGCCCTTCCAGCAAGTTGTCCAGTGCCTCTGGATGGACAGAGGCCACCGACATGGGCGGCTTGCCCCTCTTAATGGGGGATTGCCTGCCGGAGTCCGGAACCACTGAAGGTTCCGGCGTAGTGTTCGGCTGGGGGCCGAACTTGGAGCCCGTGGAAGTCTTGCTCCCTTTGCGTCCAGGGTCCGAAAGGTCGCCTCAAGGTGCCCCCAGGACTACCTCCCCTCGGCTCGGTGCCTTTTGAGACAACACATGACATTGTCTGTAGGGAAAGGGGTGGAGGCGGTCGGAAGCTAATCGCTATTAATAGCCGTCCGACGGAGATACGTCGAGACGGGCTCGAGACGGACTGCATAATCGTATTCGGCTTAAGGAGAAGCAGTGCATTAAAACATACCATGAATTACTATGGTATCCGGATACTTACGACTTCGCCAGGGGCTTGTCCCTGGGTAACCACTCGTCGTCGCTATAGGCGGCCGTCGTGGAGCAGTCCGGAAGGAGGGTCCTTCCCTTCTTGGACCCTTCGGCCTCCCCTATTGGGGCGGGCTTCCTTTTCTTGTCTCCCCCGGCTCGGGGGGGGGGGGGGGGGAACTTTCCTCTTCCTCCTCCTTGTTTTCGTGGCAGGAGTGCGCTGTGGAGTTATCGGACGATGAGTCCGATATAACCTTGCGCCGGAGACCCTTTCGGGTCCCCGTGGCCTTCTTCTTAGCCTTCTTCACCGGCACCTCATAAGGCGCCGGAACCAGCATCTCCATTAGGAGAACATCTGCAGGATCTTCAGGCAGGGGGGTTGGGCAACCGATCTGCTCTGCTGTCTCTACCCAGTCCTGTTAATGGCATGGAAGCTTAGATCCCGCACATGATTAAACTGGGCCAAATAAATATCCTTTGAGATATAAAAACTTACCGGATTGGCATGGCACTTTGTGCTGAGTCTGCGGTCCTCGCTAAGGGGAGGAGGTACCTCGGCGCCCTTGAATATCACCTTCCAGACGTCCTTGTGTGTCGTGTCGAAGAGCTCTTGCAGTGTCTGGTGCTTGGCCGGGTCGAACTCCCACAAATTGAATACCCGTCGTTGACACGGGAGGATCCGGCGGAAGAGCATGACCTGGACCATGTTGACGAGCTTGATTTTCTTGCTCATCATGTTCTTGATGGAGGTCTAGATTCTGGTCAGCTCTACCGGGGAACCCCAGGACAGGCCCTTCTCTTTCCAGGAAGTGAGCCGCGTGGGGATTCCGGATCGAAATTTGGGGGTCGCCACCCAGTTGGTGTCGTGCGGGTCGGTGATGTAGAACCACCCTGATTGCCACCCCTTTATGGTCTCCACATAGGAGCCTTCGAGCCAGGTGACGTTAGGCATTTTGCCCACCATGGCGCCTCCGCACTCTGCTTGCTAGCTAACCACCACCTTTGGTTTAACATTGAAGGTCTTCAACCAGAGGCCAAAGTGGGGCCTGATGCGGAGGAAGGCCTCGCGCACGACGATAAACGCCGAGATGTTGAGGATGAAATTGGGGGCCAGATCATGAAAATCCATCCTGTAGTAGAACATGAGCCCGCGGACAAACGAGTGAAGGGGAAATCTTAGTACGCGGACAAAGTGGGTAAGGAAAACTACCCTCTCATGGGGTTCAGGCGTAGGGATGATCTGCCCCGCATCTGGCAGCCGGTGCGCGATGTCCGCGGCCAGATATCTGACTTCCTGTAGCTTTGTGATGTTCTCCTCCATGACGGAGGAGACCATCCACTTGCCTCCCGCTACGGACATGCTTGGAGTGGTTTGAGGAGAAAGACGGGAACTTGGGCGCTGGAGCTCGAGTGTGCGAGAATGGATAAGCAAGGAGGTGTGGGTAAAAAGGGTGAATCTTTGTCCCTTTATAAGGGCAGAAGAGGCGATGCACCTCCCCACTTACCTGGTAAAATCGCTTATTCCCCGAACGCCGTAATTGATGGCGCGGTTGGGTTACCCATACCCATATTGATGAGATTCCCGTGATAAGGGGACACGATCTCTGGTTCAACAAGACGTGTCAAGAAAACCGCCTCGCGATATGTGTAGTGCTGGTTGAGAAAAACGGTTCCAATAATGACCGGGCCATCGCATGATGTCAGGTTGCTAAACGTGTCAGCAGATTAGATTTGTGGAAATATTATTCTCTCTACGGTGGTATGTGGAACTTGTTTTGCAGAGCCGAACACTATCCTTATGTTCAAAATATTCTATGGAGTATTCGGAGGAAGAACCCGCCTTGCAATGCCGAAGACAAATCTGCGCACCGGCTACTGAAGGAGTCCTGGATTAGGGGGTCTCCGGATAGCCGGACTATATCCTTTGGCCGGACTATGGGACTCGCCTTGGCATGGAAGGCAAGCTTGGCAATACGGATATGTAGATCTTCTTCCTTGTAGCCGACTCTGTGTAACCCTAGCCCCCTCTGGTGTCTATATAAACCAGAGGGTTTAGTCCGTAGGATGACAGACAATCATACCATAGGCCAGCTTCTAGGGTTTAGCCTGTACAATCTCGTGGTAGATCAACTCTTGTAATACTCATATCATCAAGATCAATCAAGCAGGAAGTAGGGTATTACCTCCATCAAGAGGGCCCGAACCTGGGTAAACATCGTGTCCCCTGCCTCCTGTTACCTTCCGCCTTAGACGCACAGTTCGGGACCCCCTACCCGAGATCCGCCGGTTTTGACACCGACAGGCGGTGATAGTCATACTACTTACCACCAATGTCTTATTTTGATTCGGCGGTATTGTGGGGTGAAGCGGCCTGGACCAACCTGTAACGCCCCACATGTAACCTTCCCCAAATGTACTCCGACTCTTGCCGTTTCCGGCATTAAGTTATATTTAATTCTCGGGTTCGGGTCTTTGTCTCCGTGTGTTGTTTCGTTTTTCGTGCATCTCATATCATGTCGTCACGTGCATTGCATTCACATACATGTTCATCTCATGCATCCGAGCATTTTCCCCGTTGTCCGTTTTGCATTCCGGCGCTTCGTTCTCCTCCGGTGGCCATTTCTAGCTTTCTTTCGTGTGTGGGGATTAAACATTTCCGGATTGGGCCGAGACTTGCCATGCGGCCTTGGTTTACTACCGGTAGACCGCCTGTCAAGTTTCGGGTCATTTGGACTTCGTTTGATACTCCAACGGTTAACCGAGGGACCGAAAAGGCCTCGTGTGTGTGCAGCCCAACACCCCTCCATTTTGGCCCAAAACCCACCAAACTCAGCTCCATCGTCTCGGTCGTTCGATCACGATCGTGTGGGCGAAAACCGCACCTCATTTGGACTCTCCTAGCTCCACTTATGCCTATTTAAACACCCCCCCATTTCGGATCTCGTCTTCCTCCCCGTCCTCCTCCTAAAAAAAACAGATCAACCCCCCCCCCCACCGACGGACGTGTCCGGATCCGACCGGACAACGTCCGCCCGCGCCGCCTCCGCCATCCCGCAGCCGCCACGTGGCCCGCCGCCGCCGCACCGACAGCCCGGCGCGGGGCCCGAGGCCGCCACCCGCGCCTGCCTCCGCCGCCACCCGCGCCCGACCCCGCCGCCTTGAGACGCCGCGCCGCCGCCCCGTTGCCCGGCCGGCCGCCGCCCGCCTTCCCTCCGGCGAGTCGCCGCCCGCCGGCCACCGTGCCGCTCCTCCCCGCCCTCGTCGCCGACCGGCGCCGCCGCCCGCCTCCTCGCCGGCGCCACGCCACCGCCCCGGCCACGCCCTCTTCCTCTCGGCCGGCGTGCCCCTCTCGCCAAGTCCGGCGACGCGCCGGCGATCCTCGGTTTTCGCGCCTGCTACAGTGTTTGCGCCCCGATCTAGATCTGGCGTGAACAGTAAACCCTAACCCCGTTTTTTTTTCTCTAAGTCCCAGGAATTTTACTCCATATGCTCATGTTTGACCTGCCATATCTTTGCATCCGTAGCTCCGATTTGGGCGTATGATATGTCAAATTCTTCGTCTCGACGAGTACATCATTTCATTCCATTGCATCATTTGCATTTGAGGTCATCTGGTTGCCCAAAATGCTGTTGGAAGGAGGCATGTTGAGTTAAATTGCGGATCCGTTAATCCAACATGCACTTTTGTCATTTTTGCCATATTTAATCCGTGCATGATATGCCTGTGCCCCTTTGGGATGAATTGTTAAGCATGTTGCCTTCTTTCCAGAGGTGCCTTCCATGTATTTTTAGGAGGTGTGTGTTGTCTTGTGCAAGCTTGCGAAGAAGGCTACCTGAGATTTCAGATTTCAGGGACTTAGTGATTTTCACTAAGTCTGAGCCGTTTTAGTTCACGATGCTATATGTCCGGCTTGTTTCCTAGTGATCCGTGCCTCTTTTGAGGATGATCAGTAAGAGTAATTTGTTATGCTTGGTGTGCTTAATCCATCCATGTCTTTACTTGTTATGTTGGAGCAACCTAGGTTGACTCAATCGAGCTCAACTTTTGGATAGTTGCTGTTTTGGGCAGATCGTTAACTCTTTTGCGATTTTGCCGGAGTGATTGCTAGTGATCCATGCATGCTATGCCATTGTTCTTGCCATGTCTAGCTAGCATTTTGTGCCTTCTTAATGGATATATGCTTGCCTTGCCATGACTTGCACCGTAGTGAGAGCATCGAGCTCGTTTATATGCCTCCGTGAGTTATTATTTCAGCATGTCCCAGTTTTCACTAAGTCTGAAAACTGATTGTGTTTCATCGATGTTCGTGTGCTCGGTAGAGTATTTTGTGAACCCTTTTGGCCCCAGGTCATGTTGGGTGTTTTGTTAAGCTTGTTGAGTAGCTCCATGCCATGCTCTTACTTGCCATGTTCAGGTTTTCCTTCATGTTGTTTTGCTGTTCCGAAGAGGGCATCGTGGTCTGAAATTACAGACTAGCGTTAATTTCGCTAAGTCTGAAATCTGTTTTGCTTATTCAGTTTTGGCATGCTTGTTTGAAGCCCTTAATGGATGAATTTGCCCATGCCTCAGTCATGATGAATTGTTAAGCTTGATGAGTACATCACTGCCATGTAATTTGTTTTCATGTTGGGTGGCTGTAGCATGTTCATTTTGTTGCATTTAGGAGGCATGTTGCTGTAAATTGCAGATCGGTTCGTTTAGTAAAACGCTTGCCATTTCTTAACCGTAGCTCCGATTGCCATGATCTTTATATCGTTTTCAGGGGATTTCTTCCCCTCTATCCAGTGGCACACTTGGATTTCCAAGTTGAGGCCAGATTCATGCATTTCCTGTTACATGTTGCATTCTTGCATCCCGCATCGCATCCCGCATAGCATATCGTCTTTGCATCTTATTGTTTGCCCTTGCACGTGGTTGATTGTATCCTTGTTGCTTGTTTGTGTTGTTGGGTAGAGCCGGGAGACGAGTTCGCTAACGAGGAGCCCGTTGAGTTTGCTTTTGAGGATCCAGTCAATTCTGACAACTGTGCAGGCAAGATGATCACACCCTTGAAATCACTACTATCTTTGCTATGCTAGTTTGCTCGCTCTTTTGCTTTGCCAATGCTACGATGCCTACCACTTGCTTGTCAGCCTCCTAATTGCCATGATCGAGCCTCTAACCCACCTTTGTCCTAGCAAACCATTGATTGGCTATGTTCCCGCTTTGCTCAGCCCTTCTTATAGCATTGTTAGTTGCAGGAGAAGATTGGAGCCGTTCCTCGTTGGAACATTTATCTACTTGTTGGGATATCATTATATTGCTATGTTATCTTTACTCATCTATATACTTGGTAAAGGGTGGAAGGCTCGGCTTCTCGCCTAGTGTTTTGTTCCACTCTTGCCGCCCTAGTTTCCGTCATATCGGTGTTATGTTCCCGGATTGTTGCGTCCCTTACGCGGTTGGGCTATAATGGGAACCCCTTGATAGTTCGCCTTGATTAAAGCTTTTCCAGCAATGCCCAACATTGGTTTTACCATTTGCCACCTACCCCTTTTCTTTCCCTTGGGTTTCCGGAGCCCGAGGGTCATCTTATTTTAAACCCCCCCGGGCCAGTGCTCCTCTGAGTGTTGGTCCAACTGTCAGCTGCCGGTGGCCACCAGGGGCAACTCTGGGCTGGCCTACCCGTACCTAAGACAATCTGAGTGTGCCCTGAGAAAGAGATATGTGCAGCTCCTATCGGGATTTGTCGGCGCATTCGGGCGGTGTTGCTGGACTAGTTTTGACCTGTCGAATCATCTTGTTGTACCGGGATACCGAGTCTGATCGGTGGGTCCTGGGTGGAGGTCTATTCCTTCGTTGACCGTGAGAGCTTGTTATGGGCTAAGTTGGGACCCCCTGCAGGGATTGATCTTTCGAAAGCCGTGCCCGCGGTTATGGGCAGATGGGAATTTGTTAATGTCCGGTTGTAGATAACTTGAACTTAATTAATTAAAATGAATCAACTGCGTGTGTTGCCGTGATGGCCTCTTCTCGGCGGAGTCCGGGAAGTGGACACGGCGTTGGAGTTATGCTTGCGTAGTCTGCTCTACTTAGTTACCGCTCGTGCTTTGCCTTCTCTTCTCGCTCTCTTTTGCGAATAAGTTAGCCACCATATATGCTAGTCGCTTGCTGCAGCTCCACTCACATAACCCCTTCCTTACCTATTAAGCTTAAATAGTCTTGATCGCGAGGGTGCGAGATTGCTGAGTCCTTGTGGCTCACAGATTACTATATTACCAGATGCAGGGACCGATGCTACTCCTCCAGATGGCGCGTTCGAGCTGAAGTGGGAGTACGACGAGGACTCTCAGCGATACGATGTTTCTTTTCCTGATGATCAGTAGTGGTGCCCGCTCGGGGTTCGATCCAGGGTTTAGTCGCATGTTGGGGGGTCTTTTCTATTTTGGAGCCGTAGTCGGGCCATGAGTGTTTGTATGATGGATGCTATTTATGTACCTTGATGTGACGTGGCGAGTGTAAGCCAACTATTATTTATTATTCCCCCTTTACATTTATATGTACATGGGTTGTGTGAAGATTGCCTCACTTGCGACTTATGCCTTCAATGCGATTATGCCTCTAAGTCGTGCCTCGACACGTGGGAGATATAGTCGCATCGAGGGTGTTACAAGTTGGTATCTTCACCTTTTTCACCATAGCATCAAGAAGCTGGGCTTGGCGAATCTGGTCTTCCAAGGTAGGAGAAACTTGAAGGTTGGCAAGGAAACCTTGAGGAACAACTTGCAGATTAAGTTTGCGGAAGGCTTCACAAAGCTCGGGTTGATAAGGCTTGAGAATCAGACTGTTGCAATATGCTTTTCTGCTCAAAGCGTCAGCAATCACATTAGCCTTGCCTGGAGTATACTCGATACTCGGATTGTACTCTTGAATCATTTCGACCCATCGAGTCTGCCTGAGGTTGAGATTAGGCTGAGTGAAGATGTACTTGAGACTCTTGTGATCAGTGAAAATGTCCACTTTCCTTCCCAAGAGAAGATGTCTCCAAGTCAACAATGCGTGCACAACTGCCGCCAACTCGAGATCATGAGTGGGGTAGTTCTTCTCATTTGGCTTCAACTGGCGAGAGGTATAAGCAACAACTTTCTTCTCTTGCATCAGTACTGCACCGAGACCTTGGAGAGAGGCATCACAAAAGACCTCGTACGGCTTGGTTTCATCAGGCGGAGTTAGAACTGGAGCAGTGATTAATTTCTCTTTCAAAGTGTTGAAAGCAACATCACACTCCGGAGACCAAACGTACTTGACGTGCTTCTGAAGAAGATTTGAGAGAGGCTTCGCGATCTTGGAGAAGTTTTCAACGAATCTTCGACAATAACTTGCAAGACCGAGGAAGCTACGGAGTTGCTTCACATTCTGAGGAGGTTCCCAATTAACGATTGCAGACACCTTCTCAGGATCGACGGAAATGCCCTTGGCAGAGATAATATGACCAAGATAAAGAACTTCATCGAGCCAAAACTCACACTTAGAGAACTTGGCATAGAGTTGATGTTCCCTTAGCTTGT
The DNA here is from genome assembly GCA_034509565.1 of Triticum monococcum. Taxonomy (NCBI): domain Eukaryota; kingdom Viridiplantae; phylum Streptophyta; class Magnoliopsida; order Poales; family Poaceae; genus Triticum; species Triticum monococcum. Next base: position 522,968,653 of record CM067841.1, read on the forward strand.
CAAGAACCAAACGCAAGTGTTTGGCATGATCTTCCTTGTTCTTCGAGAAAACCAGGATATCATCAAGATAGACCAAAACGAAGTCGTTGGTGTAGGGGTTGAAGATGAAGTTCATCATGCGAGAGAACGTCGGAGGAGCATTGGCGAGGCCAAAAGACATAACAGTGTATTCATATGACCCATAGCTTGTTCTGAACGCCGTCTTCGGAATATCTTGTTCACGAATGCGAATTTGATGATAACCCATACGGAGATCAAGCTTGGAGAATACTTGGGCACCCTTGAGTTGTTCGAATAGCTCATTAATGTTGGGAAGTGGATATTTGTTCTTGATGGTCTTCTTGTTCAATGGACGGTAATCAACACAAAGTCGGTCCGTTCCATCCTTCTTCTTCACAAAAAGAACACCACAACCCCATGGAGAAGTACTAGGCCGAATGAGACCCATACTTTCTTGCTTATCGAGCTGTTTCTTCAACTCCTTCAACTCTTCGGGGCCGAGCTTGTAAGGCCGCTTGCACACCGGTTCCATACCGGGCTCAAGTTCAATAACGAATTCAACTGGCCAGTTTGGAGGCATGCCTTGGAGTTCTTCAGGGAAGACATCTTGATACTCACAAACAACCGGAATCTGCGAAATAGCATCCAATTCACCCTTATCATTGAGAGAGAATAACCGGATGGTATTATCCCGAGCAGCAAAGACAATCACTTCCTCAGACGAATGAGTCAGTCCAAGTACAAGTGCTACCGGCTTGATGACAAGGACACTCTCTTCTTCGAGGATCGAATTGTTGTGCCCAAAGGTGAACTTCGTAAAGTGATCATGAATGAGGCTCACAACTCTCTCCTCTCCATCCACCCTGGGAGCACGAAGATGTATCAAGACCTGAAGCAAACTTATTGGTGGACTCGAATGAAGCGCGAGATCGCTCAATTCGTGAATGAATGTGATGTCTGCAGAAGAGTGAAAGCAGAACACCAAAGGCCAGCAGGTCTCCTCCAACCTCTCGCCATTCCAGAATGGAAGTTTGACCACATTGAAATGGACTTCGTGACTGGGTTTCCTAAGTCCAAGCGTGGCAATGATGCTATATTCGTTGTCATCGACAAGCTGACCAAAGTGGCTCATTTCTTGCCTATCAAAGAGTCAATCACTGCAGCCCAATTGGCGGAGCTCTACACCTCTCGCATTGTCTCTCTGCACGGTATTCCTCAAGTGATATCTTCCGACCGTGGCAGCATCTTTACCTCCAAGTTTCGGGATTCTTTCCAGAAGGCCATGGGCACCAGCATTCGCTTCAGCACTGCTTTCCATCCTCAAACAAGCGGTCAAGTCGAGTGTGTCAACCAGATTCTTGAAGATATGCTCAGAGCTTGTGTTATCTCCTTCGGCATGAAGTGGGAGGATTGCCTTCCTTATGCTGAATTCTCGTACAACAACAGTTTCCAAGCAAGTTCCGGCAAGGCCCCGTTTGAAATTCTGTATGGTAGGAAGTGCCGTACACCTCTCAACTGGTCTGAAACCGGTGAACGTCAGCTGCTGGGTAATGACCTGATCACAGAAGCAGAAGAAATGTGCAAGGTCATTCGTGATAACCTCAAAGCAGCCCAGTCTCGTCAGAAGAGCTATTACGACAGCAAGCACCGTGATTTGGCCTTCGAGATCGGAGACCATGTCTACCTCCGCGTCTCTCCAATGAAAGGGACTCGTCGCTTCGGTATCAAAGGGAAGCTTGCCCCAAGATACGTCGGGCCTTTCAAGATCGTCAGCAAGAGAGGCGACCTCGCCTATCAACTCGAGCTTCCTGCAACCTTTGCCAATGTTCATGATGTGTTCCACGTCTCGCAACTCCGAAAGTGCTTCAAGACGCCTGAGCGCACTGCCAACTTCGAGGACATTGAGCTCCAAGAAGATCTCTCCTACCGTGAGCACCCAGTTGCAATCCTTGAAGAGACTGAACGCAAAACTCGCAACAAGTCAATCAAGTTTCTCAAAATCAAGTGGTCACACCATTCCGACCGTGAAGCTACCTGGGAACGCGAGGATCACCTCCGTTCCGAGTACCCGGAGTTCTTTCAGTCCTAGATCTCGGGACGAGATCTTTTCGTAGTGGTGGAGTGTTGTAACGCCCCACATGTAACCTTCCCCAAATGTACTCCGACTCTTGCCGTTTCCGGCATTAAGTTATATTTAATTCTCGGGTTCGGGTCTTTGTCTCCGTGTGTTGTTTCGTTTTTCGTGCATCTCATATCATGTCGTCACGTGCATTGCATTTGCATACATGTTCATCTCATGCATCCGAGCATTTTCCCCGTTGTCCGTTTTGCATTCCGGCGCTTCGTTCTCCTCCGGTGGCCATTTCTAGCTTTTTTTCGTGTGTGGGGATTAAACATTTCCGGATTGGGCCGATACTTGCCATGCGGCCTTGGTTTACTACCGGTAGACCGCCTGTCAAGTTTCGGGTCATTTGGACTTCGTTTGATACTCCAACGGTTAACCGAGGGACCGAAAAGGCCTCGTGTGTGTGCAGCCCAACACCCCTCCATTTTGGCCCAAAACCCACCAAACTCAGCTCCATCGTCTCGGTCGTTCGATCACGATCGTGTGGGCGAAAACCGCACCTCATTTGGACTCTCCTAGCTCCACTTATGCCTATTTAAACACCCCCCCATTTCGGATCTCGTCTTCCTCCCCGTCCTCCTCCTAAAAAAAAACAGATCAACCCCCCCCCCCCACCGACGGACGTGTCCGGATCCGACCGGACAACGTCCGCCCGCGCCGCCTCCGCCATCCCGCAGCCGCCACGTGGCCCGCCGCCGCCGCACCGACAGCCCGGCGCGGGGCCCGAGGCCGCCACCCGCGCCTGCCTTCGCCGCCACCCGCGCCCGACCCCGCCGCCTTGAGACGCCGCGCCGCCGCCCCGTTGCCCGGCCGGCCGCCGCCCGCCTTCCCTCCGGCGAGTCGCCGCCCGCCGGCCACCGTGCCGCTCCTCCCCGCCCTCGTCGCCGACCGGCGCCGCCGCCCGCCTCCTCGCCGGCGCCACGCCACCGCCCCGGCCACGCCCTCTTCCTCTCGGCCGGGGTGCCCCTCTCGCCAAGTCCGGCGACGCGCCGGCGATCCTCGGTTTTCGCGCCTGCTACAGTGTTTGCGCCCCGATCTAGATCTGGCGTGAACAGTAAACCCTAACCCCGTTTTTTTTTCTCTAAGTCCCAGGAATTTTACTCCATATGCTCATGTTTGACCTGCCATATCTTTGCATCCGTAGCTCCGATTTGGGCGTATGATATGTCAAATTCTTCGTCTCGACGAGTACATCATTTCATTCCATTGCATCATTTGCATTTGAGGTCATCTGGTTGCCCAAAATGCTCTTGGAAGGAGGCATGTTGAGTTAAATTGCGGATCCGTTAATCCAACATGCACTTTTGTCATTTTTGCCATATTTAATCCGTGCATGATATGCCTGTGCCCCTTTGGGATGAATTGTTAAACATGTTGCCTTCTTTCCAGAGGTGCCTTCCATGTATTTTTAGGAGGTGTGTGTTGTCTTGTGCAAGCTTGCGAAGAAGGCTATCTGAGATTTCAGATTTCAGGGACTTAGTGATTTTCACTAAGTCTGAGCCGTTTTAGTTCACGATGCTATATGTCCGGCTTGTTTCCTAGTGATCCGTGCCTCTTTTGAGGATGATCAGTAAGAGTAATTTGTTATGCTTGTTGTGCTTAATCCATCCATGTCTTTACTTGTTATGTTGGAGCAACCTAGGTTAACTCAATCGAGCTCAACTTTTGGATAGTTGCTGTTTTGGGCAGATCGTTAACTCTTTTGCGATTTTGCCGGAGTGATTGCTAGTGATCCATGCATGCTATGCCATTGTTCTTGCCATGTCTAGCTAGCATTTTGTGCCTTCTTAATGGATATATGCTTGCCTTGCCATGACTTGCACCGTAGTGAGAGCATCGAGCTCGTTTATATGCCTCCGTGAGTTATTATTTCAGCATGTCCCAGTTTTCACTAAGTCTGAAAACTGATTGTGTTTCATCGATGTTCGTGTGCTCGGTAGAGTATTTTGTGAACCCTTTTGGCCCCAGGTCATGTTGGGTGTTTTGTTAAGCTTGTTGAGTAGCTCCATGCCATGCTCTTACTTGCCATGTTCAGGTTTTCCTTCATGTTGTTTTGCTGCTCCGAAGAGGGCATCGTGGTCTGAAATTACAGACTAGCGTTAATTTCGCTAAGTCTGAAATCTGTTTTGCTTATTCAGTTTTGGCATGCTTGTTTGAAGCCCTTAATGGATGAATTTGCCCATGCCTCAGTCATGATGAATTGTTAAGCTTGATGAGTACATCACTGCCATGTAATTTGTTTTCATGTTGGGTGGCTGTAGCATGTTCATTTTGTTGCATTTAGGAGGCATGTTGCTGTAAATTGCAGATCGGTTCGTTTAGTAAAACGCTTGCCATTTCTTAACCGTAGCTCCGATTGCCATGATCTTTATATCGTTTTCAGGGGATTTCTTCCCCTCTATCCAGTGGCACACTTGGATTTCCAAGTTGAGGCCAGGTTCATGCATTTCCTGTTACATGTTGCATTCTTGCATCCCGCATCGCATCCCGCATAGCATATCATCTTTGCATCTTATTGTTTGCCCTTGCACGTGGTTGATTGTATCCTTGTTGCTTGTTTGTGTTGTTGGGTAGAGCCGGGAGACGAGTTCGCTAACGAGGAGCCCGTTGAGTTTGCTTTTGAGGATCCAGTCAATTCTGACAACTGTGCAGGCAAGACGATCACACCCTTGAAATCACTACTATCTTTGCTATGCTAGTTTGCTCGCTCTTTTGCTTTGCCAATGCTACGATGCCTACCACTTGCTTGTCAGCCTCCTAATTGCCATGATCGAGCCTCTAACCCACCTTTGTCCTAGCAAACCATTGATTGGCTATGTTCCCGCTTTGCTCAGCCCTTCTTATAGCGTTGTTAGTTGCAGGAGAAGATTGGAGCCGTTCCTCGTTGGAACATTTATCTACTTGTTGGGATATCATTATATTGCTATGTTATCTTTACTCATCTATATACTTGGTAAAGGGTGGAAGGCTCGGCTTCTCGCCTAGTGTTTTGTTCCACTCTTGCCGCCCTAGTTTCCGTCATATCGGTGTTATGTTCCCGGATTGTTGCGTCCCTTACGCGGTTGGGCTATAATGGGAACCCCTTGATAGTTCGCCTTGATTAAAGCTTTTCCAGCAATGCCCAACATTGGTTTTACCATTTGCCACCTACCCCTTTTCTTTCCCTTGGGTTTCCGGAGCCCGCGGGTCATCTTATTTTAAACCCCCCCGGGCCAGTGCTCCTCTGAGTGTTGGTCCAACTGTCAGCTGCCGGTGGCCACCAGGGGCAACTCTGGGCTGGCCTACCCGTACCTAAGACAATCTGAGTGTGCCCTGAGAAAGAGATATGTGCAGCTCCTATCGGGATTTGTCGGCGCATTCGGGCGGTGTTGCTGGACTAGTTTTGACCTGTCGAATCATCTTGTTGTACCGGGATACCGAGTCTGATCGGTGGGTCCTGGGTGGAGGTCTATTCCTTCGTTGACCGTGAGAGCTTGTTATGGGCTAAGTTGGGACCCCCTGCAGGGATTGATCTTTCGAAAGCCGTGCCCGCGGTTATGGGCAGATGGGAATTTGTTAATGTCCGGTTGTAGATAACTTGAACTTAATTAATTAAAATGAATCAACTGCGTGTGTTGCCGTGATGGCCTCTTCTCGGCGGAGTCCGGGAAGTGGACACGGCGTTGGAGTTATGCTTGCGTAGTCTGCTCTACTTAGTTACCGCTCGTGCTTTGCCTTCTCTTCTCGCTCTCTTTTGCGAATAAGTTAGCCACCATATATGCTAGTCGCTTGCTGCAGCTCCACTCACATAACCCCTTCCTTACCTATTAAGCTTAAATAGTCTTGATCGCGAGGGTGCGAGATTGCTGAGTCCTTGTGGCTCATAGATTACTATATTACCAGATGCAGGGACCGATGCTACTCCTCCAGATGGCGCGTTCGAGCTGAAGTGGGAGTACGACGAGGACTCTCAGCGATACTATGTTTCTTTTCCTGATGATCAGTAGTGGTGCCCGCTCGGGGTTCGATCCAGGGTTTAGTCGCATGTTGGGGGGTCTTTTCTATTTTGGCGCCGTAGTCGGGCCATGAGTGTTTGTATGATGGATGCTATTTATGTACCTTGATGTGACGTGGCGAGTGTAAGCCAACTATTATTTATTATTCCCCCTTTACATTTATATGTACATGGGTTGTGTGAAGATTGCCTCACTTGCGACTTATGCCTTCAATGCGATTATGCCTCTAAGTCGTGCCTCGACACGTGGGAGATATAGTCGCATCGAGGGTGTTACACAACCTTACATGTCCACGCACATGAGACCGGTTCCACCGACAAACATGCAACTAGTTTTGCATAAAGGTGCCTGGCGGGTGTCTGTTTCTCCTACTTTAGTTGAATCGAATTTGACTACGTCCGGTCCTTGAAGATGGTTAAAACAACAAACTTGACGAAACACCGTTGTGTTTTTTGCGTAGGTAAGAATGGTTCTTGCAAGAAGCCCGTAGCAGCCACGTAAAACTTGCAACAACAAAGTAGAGGACATCTAACTTATTTTTGCAGGGCATGTTGCGATGTGATATAGTCAAGACATGATGTGATATACGTTGTTGTATGAGATGATCATGTTTTGTAAGTTATCGGCAACCAACAAGAGCCTTATGGTTGTCTCTTTATTGTATGAAATGCAAACACCATGTAATTGCTTTAATTTACCACTATGCGTTAGCGATAGTTGTAGAAGCAATAGTTGGCGTGACGACCTCGACGCAACGACACTACGATGGAGGTCAAGGTGTCAAGTCGGTGACGATGGAGATCATGACATTGCTTTGGAGATGGAGATCAAAAGCATGAGATGATGATGACCATGTCATGTCACATATTTTGATTGCATGTGATGTTTCTCTTTTATGCATCTTATTTTGCTTAAAACATCGGTAGCATTATAAGATGATCCTTTCACTTAATTTCAAGATAAAAGTGTTCTCCATGAGTATGCACCATTGCTACAGTTTGTCGTTTCGAGACACCACGTGTAGATCGGGTGTGATAGACTCTACGTTCACATTCAACGGGTGTAAGACAGTTTTGCACATGCAGAATACTTGGGTTAAACTTGATGAGCCTAGCATGTACAGACATGGTCTTGGAACACTGGAGACCGAATGGTCGAACATGAATCACATAGTAGGTATGATCAACATAGATATTCACCATTGATGACTACCCCATCTCACGTGATGATCGGACACGGGTTAGTTGATTTGGATCACGTATCACTTAGATGGCTTGATGGATGTTTATTTAAGTGGGAGTTCATTAGTAATTTGATTAATTAAACTTAATTTATCATGAACTTAGTCTTGATAGTTTTGCATATCTATGTTGTAGATCAATAGCTCGTGATATAACTCCTATATATTTTTGATATGTTCCTAGTGAAAGCTAAGTTGAAAGATGATAGTAGCAATGATGCGGACTGGGTCCATGATTTGAGGATTATCCTCATTGCTGCATAGAAGTGTCGGGCGTGACTGATCCCCACGAACACCTATGGGACCACGGCGGACCGGGGCCCCTTTCGGTTCGACAGGGGGCGGAGAGAGCGCAAAGAGCAGATCGCGGCGAACGCACGAGCGACGCGGTTGGTTTACCCAGGTTCGGGCCACACGGATGCGTAAAACCCTACTCCTGCTTTGATTTGTATTGTGTTCTTGCTCGGGAGCGATGAATGCTACAGTACACTTGGGTGGCTGGTGAGACCGAGCGTCAGAATGATCATCCCCCCCTCCCTGTTGCGCATGGGCCTCCTTTTATATGTCAAAGGGGTCACCGACAGGTGGCCGCAGAGATGAGGGTAAAAAGGTAAAAGAGGTGGTGGTTGGCGCCACCGCTTACTACAGTTGTATCATACCTAACCCTGACGGCAGGGGACAAAGGCATTAATTGCCTGTCTGTGTCTCCTGGACGGTGCGGAAAGGGACCGTCAGGGGCACCACCGTTTGCCACGATGGCTATCTTGTCAGTGCCTGCTTGCCACCGCATGCCCCTGGCTGCACAGCCTCCCGCCACGTACGCCAGGAACGGTCCCAGAGCGACACGTTGGTGGGTGAGCTGGAGCGCGGGCTGCGGAGTAGTAGCTTGCCGCGGCAAGCGCCTTGCCGCGGATGTTGTCTTGTCGCGTCTGGGAGCTTGTCGCTCACCGGGTCTTGTCGCGTCCGGGAGCTTGTCGCTCACCGGGTCTTGTCGCGTCCGGGAGCTTGTCGCTCACCGGGTCTTGCCGGGACGCGCAGCGCGTCGCCGCAAGCTTCTCGAGATGCCTTGGTTGGTCTTCCCGGCAAGCTCCTCTTGCCGGGGTCTTCGTGCTTCGAGTGGCCTTCCCGGCAAGCTCCTCTTGCCTGGGCCTTGCGTCTTGGCTCGAATACTTTGTTCTTGAATGGCTCCAAAAGAACCACGGAGGACCTTGGCGGTCACCCGGCAAGCCTTGCCGCGGGGTGCTGCGACTGCCCGTGCACAAGTTCGGGATACTAAGGTACCCCTACTTTAGTACACCGACAAGAGCCCCCGGGCCTGGGCCATACACGGTGCCGAGCGCTGTTGGGCCAGGCCCAAAACAGTGCACGGGCACGCGCGCCCTGGGTCACGCCGTATCTGACTCCGCATCCACCGCACCCTCCCCGAGCGGCACGCGTCGAATCGCGGCGTCATGCGTGACGTGGGTGGCGTGCGCAGGGCTAAGCCCCGTGTGCATGCGTCACATCGTGGTAGAGGGGATGGTTTCTTTATTAGGAAAGGCGGAACGTCCGCCACCTCCCCCTTTATAAGCAAAGGGAAGTAGGGGTAGTGCGCCCACTCGCCCCCATTCTGCTCCAATCTTGAAAAACTCCGCCCCGCCTCCGTCTCCACCAAGAAGGCGTCTCCGCAAGGCCGGAAATGTAGCGAGGCGGCAGGCGGGCCGGCAGTCGCCGCGCCGCACGACGCGCTCCACCGCGGCAAGCACCGTTGCCACGGGAGCACCCCATGCTGCTGCTTCGACTGGAGCAGGGTCTTCCCAGACTGCCGCTTCTTCTCCCACCAAGCGACCAAGGGAGCCTACTCCTCCACCTTCCCGCGCCAGACGCGGGCCGGATTTTGACTTCTCCGCGTTTAGCTCCGACGAGGAAGAAGAAGAGGAGTAAGTTCTCCTTATTGTACTTGCAATTCTTTGATTTCTGTTGTTTTTGTCTTGTCTTGTTTCTCACTTGCCTTTCCCTGTATCTGTTCCTTTTTAGGACTCTGGCGCAGAGGGCGGCCAAGAGAGCCAAGGCGCCGGTGATCGTCATTGAGGACGAACCCACTGAGTCAACAGGGGACGTGCCTGAGACAAACTTGCTGGACCCGGCGGCTGATCTTCAGAGCAGCCCCCAGCGTAAGTGTCTTGCTTACTTCCCGCTGTCGGGTGCGCACGAAGATCCTTGCTGTGCTGATACTTGTTTGTTTGACTTGTGCAGGAGCAGAGCAGCCACACCAGGAGAACCCGGAGGCTGCCCCTGAAGCGCCAAGGGAAAGTCCTCCGGCGAGGGAGAGATCTCCGGCAAGGGAGAGCTCTCCGGCGAGGGAGGAGACTCCGGATAGAGAGGGGCCCCCGGCAAGGGAGGAGCCCCCGGCAAGGGAGGGATCTCCGACAAGGGACTGCATCAGTGATCCCCTGGCGACGGAGACCGCAGCTGCAGACCCTGGCATAGGTAATGTACTTGCTTCAAACTCCCCTTGGCTCGTTTTCTTCTTGATCTTTCTCTTGGATTTTGCTCGAGTTTTGCTTGAATCTTTTCCCCTCTTCCGGCCGTCAGATCCATCTACTGCAGAGCCGATGGAGACGGAGGTCGCCGCCGAGGAAGCAGCCGGCGCCGGTGAGGAGGCCGCCAGGGCTGCCGCCGCAGAAGCGGGCGGGGAGTCTGGCGGTCGTACTGACGACCCGGATGCCTTTCGGATTAAAGAATGTTGGTTCAACATTTGCCAGAGTAGTCCATATCGCTTTGAAGCCACAGATACACAGAAATGTAGAAGCTTACATGGATGATATAGTGGTCAAGAGCAAGGATAGGGCAACTCTGATCCAAGATTTAGAAGAGACTTTTGCAAATCTGCGCAAGATCAACCTCAAGCTCAACCCCGAGAAGTGTGTGTTTGGAGTCCCTTCCGGCAAGCTTCTCGGGTTCTTTGTGTCTCAGCGGGGAATGGAAGCCAATCCCGACAAGATCAAAGCCATTGAGCAGATCGAAGCACCAAAGCGCGTCAAGGATGTACGAAGACTTGCCGGCTGCGTGGCTGCTCTCAGCAGGTTTATCTCTCGGTCTGCTGAGCGCGCCCTGCCATTTTTCAAAAATTTGAAAAAGGCAGGTCCAATGAAATGGACTTCGGAAGCGGAGGCTGCGCTGCAAGACTTGAAGAGATACCTGTCCTCCACTCCAACACTCGTCGCACCTAAACCACAAGAGAAGTTGTTGCTGTACATAGCGGCAACCAATCAAGTGGTTAGTGCTGCGTTAGTAGCGGAGAGGGAGGCAGATGACGAGCCAGCAACCGCGGCAAGCACATCCAGCGACAAGCAGGGGGCTTCCCCGACAAGCTCTGGTCCCGACAAGCAAGGATCTGCGCAGATGCAAGAGGAGATACAGAAGAAGATGGTGCAGGGCCCAGTTTACTTTGTCAGTTCCCTTTTGCAGGGGGCTAGGTCGAGGTACTCTGCTGTGCAGAAGTTGCTTTTCGGCCTTCTCATGGCCTCGAGAAAGCTGCGCCATTACTTCCAAGCACATGAAATCATGGTTGTCACTCGCTTTCCACTGAAGAGGATATTGCAAAATCTAGAAGCAACAGGCAGGATTGTTGAGTGGGCACTGGAACTGTCGAGCTTTGGCCTCAAATTTGAGAGTACATCAACAATCCAAAGCAGAGCATTGGCAGAGTTCATAGCAGAGTGTACGCCAACTCCAGATTAAGAAATTCCGGAGACAAGCATCCCCGCCAAGGAAGCAAACAAAGAGTGGCTTATGTACTTTGACGGTGCCTTCTCGCTGCAAGGCGCCGGTGCCGGAGTGCTGCTTGTCGCACCCACCGGAGAGCACCTCAAGTACATAGTCCAGATGCACTTCCCCAAGGAGCAAGCGACAAACAACACTTCAGAGTATGAAGGCTTGCTTGCCGGTCTCAGGATCACGGCGGAACTTGGGATTAAGAAGCTCATTGTCAGGGGTGACTCGCAGCTTGTCGTCCGCCAAGTAAACAAGAATTATCAGAGTCCTTTAATGGAAGCTTACGTCGACGAAGTGAGAAAGCTAGAAGAGCACTTTGACGGCCTGCAGATGGAGCACGTCCCAAGAGCTCAGAATGACATTGCCGATGGCCTGTCGAAATGTGCTGCACTTAAATTACCTGTGGAACCAGGGATTTTTGTGCTCAAGCTGACTCAGCCGTCCGTAACACCACCAACTGGACAGAGCAAGAAGAGGAAGTTGGTTTCTGGCGACTATTTTCCGGCAGAGCTTCCCGAAGCCGCCGCCAAGAAAGTCCCCAAAATCAACACCAACAGTGCTGAGGAGCAGTCTGCTCCGGCAAGCCCCAGGGTTTGTTCCGTTGAAGCAGACACTCCCGACAAGTTCTGCTCCGGCAAGCTTGCCGGGGAACGTCAAGCTCCGGCAGAGCCGCAGGCTCTTGCCGTGGAAGCGGATGTTCCCGCAGCAGCAGATGCGCCTTTAGTCCTTGTTGTCGAGCCACAGGCTCCAACGTGGGCGCAGCAGATTGTCCGTTTCCTTCAGATAGGAGAACTTCCCGAAGAGCCAGAAGAAGCGAAAAGAGTAGCCCGGCAGTCTAGTATGTACCAGTTTGTCGATAACACACTGTGCAGAAGAAGACTCAACGGTGTGAAATTGAAGTGTATTCCCCGGGAAGATGGACAGAAGTTGTTGGCAGAGATACATGGAGGTATATGTGGTCACCACATTGGCGCAAGAGCCCTTGTCGGAAAGGCATTCTGGCAAGGTTTCTTCTGGCCGACAGCCCTCTAGGATGCAACTGCACAAGTAACCAAGTGTGAAGCGTGCCTGTTCCATTCCAAGCAGATACACCAGCCAGCTCAAGCTCTCCAGACGATCCGTTTATCCTAGCCATTTTTGGTCTGGGGGCTCGATATCCTTGGCCCCTTTCCCCGAGCTGTCGGGGGCTTTGAGTACTTGTACGTTGCAATCGACAAGTTCACAAAGTGGCCGGAAGTGGAACCAGTGAGGAAGATGACAACACAGTCAGCAGTCAAGTTCTTCAGGTCGATTGTTTTCCATTTCGGAATCCCTAATAGGATAATCACCGACAATGGTACACAATTTACGAGTCGCACCTTCATGCAGTACGTACAAGATCTTGGCGCCAAGGTCTGCTTCGCTTCTGTTGCTCACCCGAGAAGCAACGGTCAAGCGGAGAGGGCAAATGCTGAAGTGCTGCGCGGGCTCAAGACCAGAACTTTCGACAGGCTGCACAAGTGCGGACACAACTGGATCGAGGAGCTGCCGGTGGTTCTTTGGTCGATCAGGACGACGCCAAATCGAGCCACTGGCCAGACACCCTTCGCTCTAGTCTATGGAGCGGAGGCAGTTATCCCCACGGATCTCGTATACGGGTCACCTCGAGTGCTCTCTTATGATGAGCTTGAGCAAGAGCAGCTGCGGCAAGATGACGCGCTGCTCCTTGAGGAAGATCGTCTTCAGGCTGCTGTGCGAGCCGCTCGCTACCAGCAAGCTTTGCACCGCTACCATAGCCGCAAAGTTAAAGCCAGAAGCTTCGAGGAAGGCGACCTTGTTCTTCAGCGCGTTCAGTCCGCCAAGAATTCCAACAAGTTGACGCCGAAGTGGGAAGGCCCTTACCGGGTGAAACGAGTCACTAGGCCTGGCGCTGCCCGCCTTGAGACCGAAGATGGCATTCCGGTGAGCAACTCCTAGAATATTGAGCATCTTCGTAAGTTTTACCCGTAAGGCGCGGTTGTCGGACCCTGTCTGGCAACCACCCTTTTGTACAAGTCTTGCCGCTATTGCATGTAATCCTTTGTACAAAGCCAGGCGCAGACCCTAAGCACAAGTAAATGAAGCGCTGGCGCCCTGAGTTATAGCATGCATGCTAGATCGAGTCTCATCCTTGATTAGGGTTGATAGTGCTTAACAGCGGCTAACCCCTAGCTTAGAGGTCGAGTGTGCATCCCTTTGCTTTCCTTTCGTTTCCCTTGGTTCGCAGGGCTCGCATATCCTTGCCGGACCGCTTAAGGACAAAAAGGAGAAGAAGGACGTACCGGCATCTGGACCCCGGCAAGCCAGTGTTGCCGGGGGCAGCAAGTACCAAGATTTGCCCACGGCAAGCCAGAGTTGCCGGGGGCTGCAATCTCAGATAAGTCTTTCATCCCTCATCATGCATTCTCTTATGGACTGGGGAATACGAAACCTCCTTTCTTCCTGAAAACTACCGTGCTCCCTTAACTCTAGGCCCTGGGGCTCGTTCCTGGGGCCAAGTTTGGTCGTAGCCGCGGCAGCAAAGGGATGAAACGAGGGGCCGCACCCGCCTCGTCCCTGCCTCCATCAAAAGCGTGAGAAAGGTCGAGCGACGTGGGAAGACGGCAGGGCCTGTTGCCGGGAGAAGAAATGTCTATCTGAAAGATACCAAGGATTTGCTCCTTGACGTGGGTTCTACCCGCGAGACAAATGACCCGGCAAGCATCCCCTTTTCGTTAAAAAACATTCCACTCAGGTACAGTCCATAGAGGATGAAAAACATGAAAGAGAGGATTACAAGTTTCAAATGCAACTAAGGCCCGAAGGCTTACAAATTAAAAAGATAAGATGCCCGTAATCCCTTTCTTGTCCCTCTCTTTAGGAGGTAGGTCAAGGAGGCGAAAAGGGCAAAAGGGGCGCCTAGGCGAGCTACGGGTGCCAGAAGACACCAAGAGAACATCCCGGGGGCCGTCCGAAGGCTGGACGGTGATGGCAGCGCCGGAAGCGGGGCTCGAAGACAAGGCGGCAGGACGTCAGCACGCTGTCGAGTGCACCACGCCCTCGTACTCCGACTTGACGGCCTTGTCGCCAGCCCTCTTCCTCTTCCGCAGCCTCCCTACGCCAGCCGCCCAAGGAGACGACCCCGGGGAGTTCAAGGAGCCGGCGACACGGATGATGGGGTCGCCGGTGCCGCACGGAGCGGCGCCCGACACCTAGTCGGACCCGTCATCCTGCCGTCCGCTACCCTCATCGTCGCTGTCGCTCCCCTCCTCGTCACTCTCGCTCGAGGAGGAGCCTTCGCTATCGGAGGAGCTGTCCATGCAGCACTTGGCTCGAGTGCCGAAGCACCCGAAGACCTTGACGGAGAGGAGATCGCCCTCCATCAACTTAAAATGGAGGGTGAGGCCCCCCCATCAGGCTGTGGATACGGGCGAACATCTTCCACCCTCGACCAAGATACATCACATTAGGGGCTGGGAATTCAACGCGGACTCGCGTGCCGCTGATCCCAGAGCCCCTCATGTGCAGTCTCAGTGTCTTGGGCGGGTCCAACTCCATCGCGCTTGCAAACGGAGCTGGGAGCCGGAGACGACGACGAGGCGCCCGGCGCAGCCTGACGAAGAAGTCGCAAGGGTCGTCCCCAATATGGACCGCCGTGGGAAGAGGGAGGGACGCGCTGTCTGGCGGCAACCCTCGCCGCCACTGATGAAGGACCAGGGTTCCCTTTCTCCATGACGAATGAGAGAAAGGGGAGCAGAAGCTGAAGGAAGGAGGATATGAGAGAATGCGGGCTTCCGTCCTCCCCTCCCGCTCTTTATAAAGGAGCGAGGTGGGGGCTCGGCCGCCCCGCTCAGCGAATCAAGACACGGGAAGAGTAGGGAGCTGGGGCCGACCCGCTGCCTCGACCCGCGACGGCCCCGTTTCCCGCCTCCACCGTCCGCAACCCCAAGTGCATGGGAGCCGTGTGGCAGGCGTGCGGAACCAAAGCGACGGATGAGCCAACCTCTCCCCACCCCGTGATCGTGGGGAGTGGACACCTCGAAAACTGCCGCGTTCGACGATCTCTCCCATGATGCCGCGTTCGACGCGTGCCGTGCGGAGAGGGCGCGGTGAATGTGGAGTCAGATACGGCGTGACCCAGGGCGCGCGTGCCCGTGCACTGTTTTGGGCCTGGCCCAACAGCGCTCTGCACCGTGTATGGCCCAGGCCCGGGGGCTCCTGTCGGTGTACTAAAGTAGGGGTACCTTAGTATCCCGAACTTGTGCACGGGCAGTCGCAGCACCCCGCGGCAAGGCTTGCCGGGTGACCGCCAAGGTCCTCCATGGTTCTTTTGGAGCCATTCAAGAACAAAGTATTCGAGCCAAGACGCAAGGCCCAGGCAAGAGGAGCTTGCCGGGAAGGCCACTCGAAGCACGAAGACCCCGGCAAGAGGAGCTTGCCGGGAAGACCAACCAAGGCATCTCGAGAAGCTTGCGGCGACGCGCTGCGCGTCCCGGCAAGACCCGGTGAGCGACAAGCTCCCGGACGCGACAAGACCCGGTGAGCGACAAGCTCCCGGACGCGACAAGACCCGGTGAGCGACAAGCTCCCAGACGCGACAAGACAACATCCGCGGCAAGGCGCTTGCCGCGGCAAGCTACTACTCCGCAGCCCGCGCTCCAGCTCACCCACCAACGTGTCGCTTTGGGACCGTTCCTGGCGTACGTGGCGGGAGGCTGTGCAGCCAGGGGCATGCGGTGGCAAGCAGGCGCTGACAAGATAGCCATCGTGGCAAACGGTGGTGCCCCTGACGGTCCCTTTCCGCACCGTCCAGGCAACACAGACAGGCAATTAATGCCTTTGTCCCCTGCCGTCAGGGTTAGGTATGATACAACTGTAGTAAGCGGTGGCGCCAACCACCACCTCTTTTACCTTTTTACCCTCATATCTGCGGCCACCTGTCGGTGACCCCTTTGACATATAAAAGGAGGCCCATGTGCAACAGGGAGGGGGGGGGACGATCATTCTAACGCTCGGTCTCACCAGCCATCCAAGTGTACTGTAGCATCCATTGCTCCCGAGCAAGAACACAATACAAACCAAAGCAGGAGTAGGGTTTTACGCATCCATGCGGCCCGAACCTGGGTAAACCGATCGCGTCACTCGTGCATTCGCCTCGATCTGTTCTTTGCGCTCTCTCCGCCCCCTGCTGAACCAAAAAGGGGCCTCGGTCCGCCGTGGTCCCATAGGTGTCCGTGGGGATCAGTCACCCCCGACATCTTTGGCGCGCCAGGGAGGGAATCAGTCACCCCCTACCTGGCGCGCCAAAGATGTCAGGGGTGACTGATCCCCATGGACACCTATGGGACCACGGCGGACCGGGGCCCCTTTCGGTTCGGCAGGGGGCGGAGAGAGCGCAAAGAGCAGATCGAGGCGAACGCACGAGCGACGCGGTTGGTTGACGCAGGTTCGGGCCGCACGGATGCGTAAAACCCTACTCCTGCTTTGATTTGTATTGTGTTCTTGCTCGGGAGCGATGAATGCTAAAGTACACTTGGGTGGCTGGTGAGACCGAGCGTCAGAATGATCGTCCCCCCCCCTCCCTGTTGCGCATGGGCCTCCTTTTATATGTCAAAGGGGTCACCGACAGGTGGCAGCAGAGATGAGGGTAAAAAGGTAAAAGAGGTGGTGTTTGGCGCCACCGCTTTCTACAGTTGTATCATACCTAATACTGACGGCAGGGGACAAAGGCATTAAATGCCTGTCTGTGTCGCCTAGACGGTGCGGAAAGGGACCGTCAGGGGAGCCACCGTTTGCCACGATGGCTATCTTGTCAGTGCCTGCTTGCCACCGCATGCCCCTGGCTGCACAGCCTCCCGCCACGTACGCCAGGAACGGTCCCAGGGCGACATGTTGGTGGGTGAGCTGGAGCGCGGGCTGCGGAGTAGTAGCTTGCCGCAGCAAGCGCCTTGCCGCGGGTGTTGTCTTGTCGTGTCCGGGAGCTTGTCGCTCACCGGGTCTAGTCGCGTCCGGGAGCTTGTCGCTCACCGGGTCTTGCCGGGACGCGCAGCGCGTCGCCGCAAGCTTCTCGAGATGCCTTGGTTGGTCTTCCCGGCAAGCTCCTCTTGCCGGGGCCTTGCGTCTTGGCTCGAACACTTTGTTCTTGAATGGCTCCAAAAGAACCATGGAGGACCTTGGCGGTCACCCGGCAAGCCTTGCCGCGGGGTGCTGCAACTGCCCGTGCACAAGTTTGGGATACTAAGGTACCCCTACTTTAGTACACCGGCAAGAAGAATAATGTCCTTGATGCACCGCTAGGTGACAAAACTGTTGCAGGAGTAGATACAGACATTATGAACGTTTTGCAAGATTTATATGATGACTACTTGATAGTTTAGTGCACTAATCGCTCTCTAACTATAGCGCCAGAAAAGCTCCTGTCTGCTAGGACTACGTCAGTATTTCATCAAAGAGGAAGGGATTATGCAGCAGATCAACAATATGTATTTCCCTAAGTGAAGAAACCAAGGTTATCGAACCAGTAGGAGAACCAAGCAACACAACGTAAACAACACCTGCACACAAATAACAACACTTCGCAACCCGACGTGTTAAAGGGGTGTCAATCCCTTTCGAGTAATGATGCTAGAAAATTGTAGTAGATTGAAATAATAGATCTCAAATAAAATAAAGTGTAGCAAAGTATTTTTGTATTTTTGGTTTAATAGATCTAAATAAAAATGCATAGGAAAACTAGATCGCAAGCAAATATATGAGGAAGAAGACCTGGGGGCCGTAGGTTTCACTTGTGGCTTCTCTCGAGAAAGATAGCAAACAGCGAGTAAACAAATTACTGTTGGGCAATTGATAGAACCTCAAATAATTATGATGATATCCAGGCAATGATCATTACATAGGCATCATGTCCAATATTAGTAGACCGACTCCTGCCTGCATCTACTACTATTACTCCATACATCGACCGCTATCTAGCATGCATCTAGTGTATTAAGTTCATGGAAAATGGAGTAATGCAATAAGAACGATGACATGATGTAGACAATATCCGTTTATCTATTGCATAGATATAGATCCCATCTTTTTATCCCTAGTAGCAACGATACATACGTGTCGGTTCCCTTTTCTGTCGCTGGGATCAAGCACCGTAAGATCGAACCCACTAGTCGGCACCTCTTCCCGTTGCAAGATAAATAAATCAAGTTGACCAAACAAAACCCAAATATCGGAGAAGAAATACGAGGCTGTAAGAGATCATGCAAATAAGAGATCAAAGAAACTGAAATAACTTTCATGAATATAAAAAGATATGACTGATCATAAACTCAAAGTTCATCAGATCCCAACAAACACACCGCAAACGAGTTACATCATATGGATCTCCAAGAGACCGTTGTATTGAGAATCAAGAGAGAAAGAGAGAGAGAGAGAGAGAGAGAGAGATGTAGCCATCTAGCTACTAACTATGGACCCAAAGGTCTACAAAGAACTACTCACGGATCATCGGAGAGGCACCAATGGAGGTGGTGAACCTCATCCGAGATGGTGTCTAGATTGGATCTGGTGGTTCTGGACTCTACGGCGGCTGGATGAATATTTCATCGACTCCCCTAGGGTTTCTAGAATATTTGGGTATTTATAGAGCAAAGAGGCGGTCCGGGGGGCACCCGAGGTGGGAACAACCCACCAGGGCGCGCCTGGGCCTGCTGGCATGCGCTGGTGGGTTGTCCCCTCTTCGTGACTCCCCCCAGGTGCTTCTAGAGCCCAACTTGTTCCTTCCGGTCCATAAAAAATCTCCGTAAAGTTTCGTGGCATTTGGACTCCGTTTAATATTGATTTTCTGCGATGTAAAAAGCATGGAAAAAATCGGAACTGGCACTTGGCACTATGTCAATAGGTTAGTACCAAAAATGATATAAAATGACTATAAAAATTATTATAAATCATCCAAGATTGATATTATAGCAGCATGGAACAATCAAAATTATAGATACGTTGGACACATATCATGCGCCATGCTTTACGCTTAGAACCGGGACTTCAAAAACATTTTGAACGGCACGGAGCATATGAGTTGTTCCAAAAGCTGAAAATGGTATTTCAGATTCATGTCCATGTCGAGAGGTATGAGACCTCTGACAAGCACTTTGCCTACAAGATGGAGGAGAATAGCTCAGCTAGTGAGCATGTACTCAGAATGTCTGGGTACTACAATCGCTTGAATCAAGTGGGAGTTAATCTTCCAGATAAGATAGTGATTGACAGAGTTCTCTAGTCACTATCACCAAGCAACTAGAACTTCGTGATGAACTATAATATGCAAGGGATGGAAAAAACGATTCCCAAGCTCTTCGCAATGCTGAAATCAGCGAAGGTAGAAATCAAGAAAGAGCATCAAGGGTTGATGGTTAACAAGACCACTAGTTTCAAGAAAAAGGGCAAGGGAAAGAAAGGGAACTTTAGGAAGAATGGCAAGCAAGTTGCCACTCCCATGAAGAAACCCAAAGCTGGACCCAAGCCTAAAACTAAGTGCTTCTACTGCGAAGGAAACATTCACGGGAAGTAGAACTGTCCCAAATACTTGGCGGATAAGAAGGATGGCAAAGTGAAAAAAGGTATATTTTATACACATGTTATTGATGTGTATTTTACTTGTGTTCGTAGTAACCCCTAGGTATTTGATACCGGTTTAGTTGCTAATTAAGATTAGTAACTCAAAATAGGAGTTGCAGAGACTAGTTAAAAGCGAGGTGACGATGTGTGTTGGAAATTATTCCAAGATTGATATGACCACCATCACACACTCCCTCTACCTTCAGGATTAGTGTTGAAGTTGAACTGAAATAAATTTTATTTGGTGTTTGCGTTGAGCATGAATAGGATTAGATCATGTTTATTGCAGTACATTTGTTCATTAAGTTAGAAAATAATTGTTGTTCTGTTTACATGAATAAAACCTTCTATGGTCATACACCCAATGTGAATGGTTTATTGAATCTCGATCGTAGTGATACACATATTCATAATATTGATGCCAAAAGATGAAAAGTTGATAATGATAGTGCAACATACTTGTGGCACTGCCGTTTAGGTTATATTGTTGTAAAGCGCATGAAGAAACTCCATGTAGATGGATTTTCGGAATCAATTGTTTATGAATCATTTGATACTTGTGAACCATGCCTCATGGGCAAGATGACTAAAACTCTGTTCTCCAGAACAATGGAGTGAGCTAATGACTTACTGGATCATGATAAATGTTTATTATTCATGCTAGAATTGTATTAACCGGAAACTTAGTACATGTGTGAATGCATAGACAAAACTGAGTATCCCTAGTATGCCTCTACTTGACTAGCATGTTAATCAAAGATGGTTAAGTTTCCTGACCATAGACATGTGTTGTCATTTGATGAACATGATCACATCATTAGAGAATGATGTGATAGACAAGACCCGTCCACTAGCTTAGCATTATGATTGTTTGGTTTTATTGCTATTGCTTTCTGATGGGGAACATAGTACTTCAAAAAAAAATCCTACAATCACGCAAGATCTATCTAGGAGATGCATAGCAACGATACGGGAGAGTGTGTCCACGTACCCTCATAGACCAAAAGCGGAAGCGTTTAGTAACGCGGTTGATGTAGTCGAACGTCTTCACGATCCAAGTGATCCAAGTACCGAACATACGGCACCTTGGTGTTCAGCACACGTTCAGCTCGATGACGTCCCTCGATCTCTTGATCCTGTTGAGGATGAGGGAGAGATCCGTCAGCGTGAAAGCGTGGTGACGGTGATGATGAAGTTACCGGCGCAGGGCTTCGCCTAAGCACTACGACGATATGACTGTAACATCCCAAATTTTCAATTTGGAATGTTATACATAGATCATTCTTGCATATCATATTTTATTGCATTTCGTCTCGCGATCCTTGAAATCTTAAGCAACTCAAGGACCCTCGGAGAGAGTTGGGGATTTCCCGAGTTTTCAAATTTGATTTTTATCGAATTTTGGAACGAGGATTTTTGGTTTTAATTATTTTTCTCTCCAAAAATATTTTATATTAGAATATATTAGAGGAGATAATATGACTTCTCCAAAATAAATGAAATATGGGAGGAAAAATATTAAAATCAAATATTTGTTTTATTTGGATTTTATTGCAATTTTGTTTGCATTAGAAAAATTGCATGTTTTTCAAAATTGCATTTTTGGGCCAAGAATATGTTCGTCTCGTTCTAAATATTTTATTTAGACGGTGAAAATTTGTTTTGGCATTTATATATTTTTATTTTATTTTCTAGGATTTGTTTTGTTCGACGGAATTGTTTAAAAAAAATCCCCGGGCACCGACTGGGCCGAAACCCCAGTCGGGCCGGCCCACTCCCTCCCGCGTGCCGTCTCCCTCCAGGAGACTAGCCGCGCCACCGCCGCCGACAACTCGGAGGAGTCCGAGCCGGACTCCGCCCCCGCAGCAGCCCCCGTCGCCCTTGCCCCCTCCGCAAGTCAGCCCCCTCCTTTAAATACCCAGCCCGCCCACCGCCGTCACCACCCACCGCCATCGCTGCCGTGCCTCGCCTCTGCCGCACTGTTGCCGCCTCGCCCCACCGCCGCTCCCGCATCTCGCCTGACCGACGAGGTAGCCGTTCGACGCTATTTTTTTAAGAAAACCGATTCGGTTTTTTTTAAGAAAAACCCTACTTCGTTTTTTAGATCGGTTCACCGTTTTTTTCCTGGTTCTTCTCTTTAATGGACGTTTGTACGTACGTTCGTTTCAACGAACGGTTTTCGCTCGTTAGTTTCAGTCAACTAACGCTCATTCGTTAGCCTGTTCGTCAGTTTTCTTTTATCGGATTTTTTCCGCTATTATTTCTGATCACGATTTCTGATCCGATCTTCGTTCTAGTTTATCTTTTCGCTCGTTTGTCGGAATCAGGCGATTCAAGTGCCTAGATCTTCGTCTCGAGACCCTCTTTCTGTTTAATCAACTTGAACAAGCTTTTTCTACTGTAAAATTTGACCTAGGTCCAGATTAGTAAACGGATCTAGTTTCTTTCGCCGTTTGAGTTTCGTTGCTCCGTTTGATTTGATTCTTTTTGCTAACCAGAGTTCTTAAGTTGAACTTTCTGGTAGATCTTCTTATTTTAGTTTTACCCGTGGTTCTTTGCTTGACTACTTATGTATGCTATTTTTTGTTTGCGATAGAATTCCCGGAGTGCGAAACGTGTTATTTGGAGTCCCTAGGTTTCGCGGATCGTCAGCAAGGCAAGTAACACTTTGATCATATCCCTTTATCACCTAGTTTTTATGCATTAGTTCCAATCCTCAAACATTGCATGCTTAGGATGTCATTAACTAGTGGTTTAACTTAAGGTGGCAACTTGAATACACATCTGGGTGGATTGAGGCACGTGGAGTACCTAGTGTTGCCTGTATTTTTGGAGATCCCGGGGTTCCGTGTGATTTTCCTACGGACCGCCACCCAGGCTCAAAGGGAACTGAGATGATTCATGCTAGAAACTTCCGTGTGCAGCCACAAGCTATTATGGGCTCTAGCATAGTTGAGTAAGTTACGTGAAGCTCTTGAAGAGGTGGATCAGCAGGTAGTGGGTTGTAGGTTTGGTATGGTCTGCTCGGAGTAGAGACTTAATGTTTCTGAAATACTGTTTCTCGGTCATCCGTTTCTCAAACATCATGTAGTGCGAGAAATCCAACGGAGGAGATCAAGTCTTGTGGGGAAAAGTGCGCAAACCTCTGCAGAGTGTACAAACTAATCATGGTTAGCCGTGTCCCCGGTTATGGACATCTCGACTATCTAGTACTTGGAGTATCTTAAGTATCTCATCACTTTTAACTTAATATTGTTGGTTTGATAATTACTTTAATTTGGGATTGTGTTGGAGTAACCTTCTCAATGATGTTTCAATTACCATGATAGTTAAATTAAAATCTATTCCTTTGTTGTAGGGGAAAATTGGCTTTTCGCAAAAACTGTAACCATAGAGCTTTCCACTAGCCAAATATGCATGTAGTGATAGCATTATTCTTTCTTGCTCTACTGTGTTACTTTGCCAGCATATTCCATGTGCTGACCCATTTTCGGGCTGGAATGTATTATGTTGCAGACTTTTCAGACGAGGAGTAAGGTTCGTTAGGTCATTGCCATGCAGCTCAGCTATGCCGTTGGAGTTGATGGACTCACTTTATCTTCCAAGCCTTCCGCTGTTATCATATTAGATGGCCTTATGCCATATCTATTGTAATAAGTTCTCTTTGGAGACATTCGATGTAATAAGTGTGTGATTGCTACTCTGTTATAAATCCTCGAGTACTGTGTGTGTCAGCATTACCGATCCAGGGATGACACTGAAGCACAGAGACTTGACCATTTGAGGTCGGGTCACTACAATGACCTAGGTGTGTAACTGTAGAGGGGGCACTGCACATGGCTAAGACAAATCTTGGTGTGCCTTTGGGGTGCCCCTTCCCATGTAAATAAAGAAGGGAGGGAGAGAGGTCGGCCTTCCTAGGGGCGCGCCAAGTGTAGGGAGTCCTACTAGGACTCTCAAGTCCTAGTAGGATTCCCTTTCCTTTTCGGAGTAGGAAAGGAGGAAAGGAGGGAGAGGGAGAAGGAAAGGGGGGCCGCGCCCCCAACCCTTGTCCAATTCGGTTTGGGTAGGGGGGAGTGAGGGAGTCCTGGACTTAGGGGTCCTCGGGGGTCCGGCCTGTTATCCATGGGCTAGACTGATGGGCTGTGAAGACATGAAGGCCGAAGACAGCACCGTGTCCGGATTGGGCTCTACTTGGCGTGGAAAGCAAGCTTGGCAACCAAATATTCTTTCTTATGTAACCGACACCATGTAAACCCTAGATCCCCTCGGTGTCTATATAAACCGAAGGGGATTATCCGAAAAGGACAGACACATATACTCATTACCATACCCACATAGGCCAGACTTCTAGGGTTTAGCCATTACGATCTCGTGGTAGATCAACTCTTGTAATACCCATATTCATCAAGATCAATCAAGCAGGAAATAGGGTATTAACTCCATAGAGAGGGCCCGAACCCGGGTAAACATCATGTCCCCCGTCTCCTGCTACCATCGATCCTAGATCCACAGTTTGGGACCCCCTACCCAAGATCCGCCGGTTTTGACACCAACATTGGTGCTTTCATTGATAGTTCCACTGTGCCGTCGACAAATGTTCGATGGCCCCTTCAATCGTCAATAATGATGCTGTCTAAGGTGAAAACTTCCTCCCCAAACAAATCTTCATATCCGGCGGCTTCGTACTGCGGGCCAACTCGCTTGGCCATCTGGAGCAGATCGACAGCTACGCCCCTGGCCATCAGGTCGGATTCGGTAGCTTGAACTACGTCGCGGGTATCCGTGGAGACCTAATCTTCAACGGATTTGAGCCCACGGCGATCGCTCCCCCTCATCCCGATGAACGTGACTTAAATCTATCATCGGATCAAACCCATCAGATGGTTCCTGCGGCTGCAACGACCTTAGAACCAAAGCAGATCGAGCCATCCGAGGCCGCAGAGTCCGCGGCGTTGGAGCCGCACATGGACTCGACGCCCTGCAATATTCTCTTTAACGGAACTTCGAACTCGTCTCCGGCTATAAGTTTCGGGTTGTGTACGCCCGCGGACACCGAGCTAGATCGGTTATCGATCTTCGAGTTCAGCACCGCCGACGTTTTCCAGCACTCGCCTTTGGGTGACGTGCTAAAATCTTTAAAGAATCTGTCCTTTGAGAAGGACTCACAGCCAAACTATGTCCGGTTCGAGATAGAGACGGATGATGAGGAATTTTGCTTCCCACCCGCCACCCACTTCATAGCCACCGTCGATGACTTAACTGACGTGCTTGACTATGGCTCCAAAGACA
This sequence comes from Triticum monococcum, assembly GCA_034509565.1. NCBI lineage: Eukaryota > Viridiplantae > Streptophyta > Magnoliopsida > Poales > Poaceae > Triticum > Triticum monococcum. Next base: position 522,993,668 of record CM067841.1, read on the forward strand.
TCGACGGTATGGACGACGATGCCGACAAGGAGCAAGGCCAAAACCGGCCATTCACCGAACGTTGGACGGCTACCTGTTCATACGACGTGTACATGGTTGACACACCTAAGTGATCTGGCGACGACAAAGAAGAACCAGATGCAAATAAAACCTCCGAGACATAGTCGAAGCGTCGGCGGTGCAAACGCCGCACCAAGCCCCGCCGCTCAATGGACGGCAACACTGGCACCGGAGAAAATAGTACTCTAGGCGACGCCAAAAACAATGAAGACCCTGCCGGGGCTACATCTGAACAGGAACATGACAGCAGGCAAGAAAACCCCGACGAACAGGCCATAGAAGATGACTCAGAGGATGATAGTTACCGTCCACCCTCCAAGGAGGAGACAAGCCTTGGCAACGAAGACTTCATCGTGCCTGAGGATCCTCTCGAGCAGGAGCGCTTTAAGCTTCAGCTCATAGCCACGGCAAGGGGCCCGAAAAAGAAACAACAGCAACTTCAAGCTGAATAAGACCTGCTCGTCGACAGATGGGCTGATGTCCTGACAGCTGAGGAATACAGCCTTAACCACCCAGCCAAGAGCTACCCGAAACGCAGACTGCTACCTCAATTCGATGAGGAGGCGCTAGAGCACATATCTCCCTCGCGTAATGCGGACCGACCACCACTTGGTCGGGACAGGGCGGCTGAATGGCCACCCTGCGGTCGGGATAAAGCGGCAACTCAAGCCGAACAGCAGCGGTCCCCACCGCCTCGCAAAAACAGGGACAGACCAGCTCAGGACGATACATACGATCTTCGGCAGGAATTGGACAATAGAGGAGGACACAACATATCTATATATGGATCACGAGGATGTTTCCATACTCGGGACGACAGCTACCTATTCAGATGTGACAAACTTAATCACACCTGGGCCGATAACCACAGATGGATGACGTCGGAGATACGCCGTGACGCGGCCCGCTATAGAGTTGTCGCACACCCTCTCTGCTTCAAAGACGAGGTGCTGGATCATGAATTCCCCAAGGGGTTTAAGCCTATCAATATTGAATCATACGACGGAACAACCGACCCCACAGTGTGGATCGAAGATTTTATTCATCACATACACATGGCCCGAGGAGATGACCTCCATGCCATCAAATACCTCCCATTAAATCTCAAAGGACCAGCTCGACATTGGCTAAATAGTCTGCCGGAGGACTCCATCGGCAGCTGGGAGGACTTGGAAGAGGCCTTCCTCGACAACTTCCAGGGTACATATGTCCGGCCACCCGATGATGATGACTTAAGCCACATAGTTCAACAATCTGGAGAATTAGCCAGAAAATTCTGGACTAGGTTCCTAACCAAAAAGAACCATATTATCAACTGTCCGGACGCTGAAGCCCTAGAGGCCTTTAAGCATAGCATCCGAGACGAATGGCTTGCCCGCCACCTCGGCCAAGAAAAGGAGAGATCCATGGCAATCCTCACAGCACTTATGTCCCGCTTTTGCACGGGAGAGGATAGTTGGCTGGCTCACAGTACAAACACAACCAACGAAATAGGCCCCTCCGAGGCCAAAAATAGCACCGACAAGCTCCGGCGCAACAAGCACAAACGCCAAAGCAATGGCGATAACGCCGATGACACTACGGTTCACGCTGGATTCAGTGGCTCCAAGTCCGGCCAGCGAAAGAAGCCCTCTAAAAAAAGCAGCGGAGGACCATCCTGCTTGGACTGCATACTCGATTGTCCTTGGCAGATACATGGCACCCCAGACAAACCGGCCAACCATACTAACAGAGATTGCTGGGTCTTTAAGCAAGCTAGCAAGCTCAACAGCAGAAACAAGGAAGGAGAATCATAGAGCGAGGACGATGACGTGGAGCCCCGGCAGCCGAACACTGGGGAGCAAAAGAAATTTCCCCCTCAAGTGAAAACAATGAACATGATATACGCTACACACATCCCCAAAAGGGAGTGCAAGCGCACACTTTGGGACGTCTACGGGTTAGAGCTAGTCGCCCCAAAATTCAATCTATGGTTGTCATTTCCAATCACCTTTGACCGCCGAGATCATCCAACCAGTATCTGATACGTCTCCAACTTATCTATAATTTTTGATTGCTCCATGCTATATTATCTACTATTTTGGACATTATTGGGCTTTATTATCCACTTTTATATTATTTTTGGGACTAACCTATTAACCGGAGGCCCAGCCCAGAATTGTTGTTTTTTACCTATTTTAGGGTTTCAAAGAAAAGGAATATCAAACGGAGTCCAAACGGAATGAAACCTTCAGGAACATGATTTTCTCACCGAACATGATCCAGGGGACTTGGACCCTACGTCAAGAAACAAAGAAGGAGGCCACGAGGTAGGGGGCGCGCCCTCCACCCTCGTGGGCCCCCTGTTGCTCCGCCGACGTACTCCTTCCTCCTATATATAGCTACGTACCCCCAAACGATCAGATACAGAGCCAAAACCCTAATTCCACTGCCGCAACTTTCTGTATCCACGAGATCCCATCTTGGGGCATGTTCCAGAGCTCCGCTAGAGGGGGTATCCATCACGGAGGGCTTCTACATCATCACCATAGCCCCTCCGATGAAGTGTGAGTAGTTCACCTCAGACCTACGGGTCCGTAGTCATTAGCTAGATGGCTTCTTCTCTCTTTTTGGATCTCAATACAATGTTCTCCCCCTCTCTTGTGGAGATCTATTCGATGTAATCTTCTTTTTGCGGTGTGTTTGTTGAGACCGATGAATTGTGGGTTTATGATCAAGTCTATCTATGAACAATATTTGAATCTTCTCTGAATTCTTTTATATATGATAGGTTATCTTTGCAAGTCTCTTCGAATTATCAGTTTTGTTTGGCCTACTAGATTGATCTTTGTTGCAATGGGAGAAGTGCTTAGCTTTGGGTTCAATCTTGCGGTGTCCTTTCCCAGTGACAGTAGGGGCAGCAAGGCACGTATTGTATTGGTGCCATCGAGGATAACAAGATGGGGGTTTCATCATATTGCATGAGTTTATCCCTCTACTTCATGTCATCTTGCTTAAAGTGTTACTCTGTTTTCATGAACTTAATACTCTAGATGCATGCTGGATAACGGTCGATGAGTGGAGTAATAGTAGTAGATGTGGGCAGGAGTCGGTCTACTTGTCTCGGACGTGATGCCTATATACATGATCATACCTAGATATTCTCATAACTATGCTCAATTCTGTCAATTGCTGAACAGTAATTCGTTCACCCACCGTAGAATATTTATGCTCTTGAGAGAAGACACTAGTGAAACCTATGGCCCCCGGGTCCATCCTCATCATATTAATCTTCCAATACTTAGTTATTTCCTTTGCTTTTATTTTACTTTGCATCTTTGTCATAAAAATTCCAAAAAAATTATCTTATCATATCTATCAGATCTCACTCTCGTAAGTGGTCGTGTAGGGATTGACAACCCCTTATCACGTTGGTTGCGAGGATTTATTTGTTTTGTGCAGGTACGAGGGACTCGCGTGTTGCCTCCTACTGGATTGATACCTTGGTTCTCAAAAACTGAGGGAAGTACTTACGCTACTTTGCTATATCATCCCTTCCTCTTCGGGGAATAGCAACGCGGTGCTCAAGAGGTAGCAGTATCTGCCACGGCGGTTCAGCCACACTGGTCCTCGACCCAATCATTGACGGATTTCACCTGACACAGGTCCTAATGGACGGTGGTAGCAGCCTCAACCTGCTCTATCAGGATACAATACGTAAAATGAGCATTAACCCCTCACGGGTCAAGCCCACGAAGACTACCTTTAAAGGAGTCATACCAGGTGTAGAGGCCCGTTGTACGGGCTCAATAACGCTGGAGGTATTATTCGGTTCCCCGGATAACATCCAAAGCGAAGAACTAATCTTCGATATCGTCCCATTTCGCAGTAGCTATCACGCCCTACTCGGACGAACCGCATTCGCTAGATTCAATGCGGTGCCCCATTACGCTTATCTCAAGCTCAAGATGCCCGGCCCACATGGCATCAATACAGTAAATGGAAACACGGAATGCTCCCTCCATACAGACAAGCACACTGTCGCCCTAGCAGCAGAAGTAGAGAGCGGCCTTCTCAAGCAGCATTATAATCCGGCTGTCGAGCCCCTGGACATCATCAAGAGGGTCCAGACCACACTGCAGTAGGACAACTCGGCTCTTCAAGAGCCGAATTAGCAATTTGACCTCCGTCCCAGCCCTGATGAGGCAATGGCACTAATATCGTGCGTACATAAACTACGCACTCAAAATCCCATGGGAATTGATGGAAGCATCACTCCTTCGCGATCCACTATATGGCTCGATAGACCCTGGGATTCGCACGCTTTTACCTTTTCTTTTTACAGGTTTTCTTCCCTTTTGGAGGTCTATGCGGACAACCCGCTTGCAGAACACACCAAGGGGGCAAGGAGCTCTCGCTTACAAGGGAATCCCCAGGTGGTCTCTACTAAAACGATTGCCATACTTGCTTTTCATACCCATACGTAGCTCGCCCTTGGTTGCAGCATGTTAAATAGCCCTACTTGCTTATCGCACTACTTGTACAAAGTACGCCTTGACGTACTAGTTACATCACAATGGTGAATACACGGTAGCGTCAGCTTATTATTTCATTTTTCCATTTACTCCCATCGGTATTAATTACTCACTACACACGTACACCATGGTACGTATTACTATGCCAGGGGCTTCATTACACCCAACACTACGGCAATAAAAAGTCCGAACACTTTTATAGTATAGTTCGGCACCCCGAACTTATAGCATTATATGCATCGGCTCCGAATGATGTCTTTGGTCAATAGTTGGGTTGCCCGGGTCCTGTGCTTGCTACATTACGTTCCGCTATATCGGCTAGGGTAGCAAAGGGAGAACTACTGCGATTGTGTCCCGATTCTTCCAGACAAGCACCTTAGTATAGAAAGCTGGAAACTGACTGTCATGATGCGGCGAGAGCCGGTTAGCTGTTCGAGAGGTTCCAAATCGTTAGAGATTCTTTTGCGCTTCTAGCAAAGAATCGGTTCCCCCGATTAGGCGTGCATAGCGCCCCTAGTTCGGTCTTCCGAGTACCAGGGGCTTCGCCAACTTTCTTAATTGTCAAACTCCTATGGCTAAGTGAGGTTGGTAAAGGCCGCATAGTCTGTTTGCCTTGTTCGTTGCGCTAAACACCTCCTTTAAGGACCAGAATGTGGAGTAAAGAGTGTTTAGATTTATCCCGAACACCCCCATACTGTCTACGTGGGGGTAGAAGCCGACGACTAGTCAATGCTTAGAGTTAATAAACGGCCGCACAGGAGGTAAATTTAAATCATAAGCATTATACTACATAACACCATTGTTCCATATTACAAGGCAAGGTAATACACATGTTCTCATGGGAATATGATATCCTTCGAACATTGCTCCACCACAAGGCGGGACCCCTCCAGGACACCATCAAAATAGTGCTCGGGCCGACGATGCTCCTTGCCCTCTGGCGGCCCCTCGGTCATTAGCTTCTTGGCATCCAGCTTCGCCCAATGTGTCTTAACGCGGGGAAAGGCCATACGCACACCTTTAATACAGATCGACCGCTTCACGGCTTCAAGCCGCGGATAGGCACTCACAAGCTGCTGCACAAGCCTGAATTAGCTGCTAGGTATAGGATCGGCAGGCCACAACCGGACTATCAGGTCCTTCATGGCTAGCTCTGCCAACCTATGCAGCTCGACCAACTGCTTTAGCTGGTCGCTGAAGGGCACCGGATGTTCGAACCCCAGATATTTGGACCAGTATAGCTTCTCCGTAGACATCCCTTCTTTGGCTCAATAATGCTCGGCAGCATTTGACACACTGTGTGACAGATCTGTAAAAGCTCCTGGAAAATCCAAATTTAGGATAAGTACAAGGAACGTTTCTTCTACACACTTGCTATGCACGGTGAAAGATTTACCTGCCGTAATCTTCTTGGCCGCCTGAATTTCCTGAAGGGCGCTCTGGGCCTCAACTCGTGCATCCTGTGTGCTCTGGCAGGCCTTCGCCAATTCGGACTCTTGCACCTCACAATCACGCTCCAAGGAATCAAACCTCTCTATCGCGCCCTGGAGCTGTTGCTGCGCCTTGCCAACCCGGGCCTCGTGCTTCTCGTGTGAGGCGCGTTCTTTGGCCGCTTTGTCCTCTCCTCGGCTAGTGCCTTCTTAAGGGCTGCACCTCGGTCGTGGCCACTGACAAAGTTTATGACACTTTAGTCCGGCTGGACTACTCATTTTTTCGAAATGTACCCACAGGTTACTGCATACCTTGGCTATCTTCCAGTCGCTTCTTCACGAGGCAGAGCTCCTCCTTGGCCCGCTCCAGTTTCCGCTTCAGTCCGGAAACTTCCGCAGCATGAGCAGTGGCAGCCTGCAGCGATACCTGTTTATTCACATAGACAACTCATGTTAGACTCCTGCGATATTTATCCTCGATCCTCTATTCGGCTTTTCCTCCCGAATACCAAACATTGCATCAGGGGCTACTGTCTATACATTGATATTTTTCCTACAATCACATTACTCACCTCAAAGCCCGTTAGAAGGCTAGTGCAGGCTTCGGTCAGTCTGCTTTTGACAAACTGAACCTTCTCTATTCCCATGTCCATAAGGACACGATGCTCATCCACGATAGAGGCGCCTCGTAGCACCTCCAGCAGGTTATCCGGTGCCTCTGGATGGACAGAGGTCACCAGTGGAACATGCACATTCCCTCCTTGGAGGGAATGCCATTCTGTAACACCCACGATGCGGCTATATCTCCCACGTGTCGGAGCACGACTTAGAGGCATAACTGCATAGTAGGCATGTCGCAATAGGGGTAATCTTTACACATCCCATGTACTGAATATGAAAGGGATAAAGAGTTGGCTTACAACCGCCACTCCACACAATACATAAATATAGCATTACATCATCCAGAATACAATCAAGGTCCGTCTACGGAACCAAAATAAAAGAAAGACCACCCCAAATGCTAGATCCCCAATCGTCCCAACTGGGATCCACTACTGATCAAATGAAATGAAACACAACAACAAAAAGGTCTTCATCGAGCTCCCACTTGAGCTCGGTTGCGTCACCTGCACTGGTATCATCGGCACCTGCAACTATTTGGAAGTATCTGTGAGCCACAAGGACTCAGCAATCTCACACCCGCGAGATCAAGACTATTTAAGCTTATAAGTAGGAAAAGGTAGTGAGGTGGAGTTGCAGCAAGTACTAGTAGATATGGTGGCTAACTTACGCAAATGAGAGCGAGAAGAGAAGCAAAGCACGGTCATGAACTAGAAATGATCAAGAAGTGATCCTGAAACTACTTACGTTCAAACATAACTCCAAAGCCGTGTTCACTTCCCGGACTCCGTCGGAAAGAGACCATCACGGCTACACACGCGGTTGATGCATTTTATTTAAGTTAAGTGTCAAGTTTTCTACAACCGGATGTTAACAAATTCCCATCTGCCCATAACCGTGGGCACGACTTTTGAAAGATCAAAACCCTGCATGGGTGTCCCAACTTTGCCCATCACAAGCTCTCACGGTCAATGAAGGATATTCCTTCTCCCAGGAGGACCCGATCAGGCTCGGAATCCCGGTTACAAGACATTTCGACAATGGTAAAACAATACCAGCAAAGCCGCCCGAATGTGCAGACAAATCCTGATAGGAGCTGCACATATCTCGTTCTCAGGGCACACTGGATTGTCCAAGATTCCGGTAGGCCAGCCCAGAGTTGCCCCTGGTGGCCATCGGCTGCTGACAGGTTGGACCAACACTCAGAGGAGCACTGGCCCGGGGGTTTAAAATAAAGATGACCCTTGAGTCTACAGAACCCAAGATAAAAGGCTTAGGTGGCAAATGGTAAAACCAAGGTTGGGCATTGCTAGAGGAGTTTTATTCAAAGCGAACTGTCAAGGGGTTCCCATAACACCCAACCGCATAAGGAACGCAAAATCAAGGAACATAACACCGATATGACGGAAACTAGGGCGGCAAGAGTGGAACAAAACACCAGGCATAAGGCCGAGACTTCCACCCTTTACCAAGTATATAGATGCATTAATTAAATAAGATATATTGTGATATCCCAACATATCCATGTTTCAACATGGAATAAACTCCATCTTCACCTGCAACTAGCAACGCTATAAGAGGGGCTGAGCAAAGCGATAACATAGCCAAACAACGGTTTGCTAGGGAAGGTGGGTTAGAGGCTTGTCATGGCAATATGGGAGGCATGATATAGCAGGTGGTAGGTATCGCGGCATAGCAATAGAGCGAATAACTAGCAAGCAAAGATAGAAGTCATTTCGAGGGTATGGTCATCTTGCCTGCAAAGTTCTCCGAGTTGACGAAAGCTTGATCCTCATAAGCGTACTCAATGGGTTCCTCGGTCACGTACTCGTCTCCTGGATCTTCCCAAGGCAAGAACACAAGCAAATGAAACAACAATCAACCACGGTGCAATGCGCAAGCAACATGATGCAAAACATGGCATGATATGCAGGATGTGATATGCAATGCATATGCGAGTTCCAGAAGGAAAAGATTGAAACAGGCCTCAACTTAGCAAACCAAGTGTGCCGCTGTAAAGATGAGTTGATTTCGGTCGAAATCGATATAAAGATCACCGGAATCGGATGCACAGTTTGCAAATGGCAAGCAAAACAAGAAATGCACAATTCTGCGATTAACAGCACGATGCCATCTAGAATGCAACAAGAAACTAAGCTACTGCACACCAACATAGCAACAAAGCACATGGCAGTGATCTACTCACGATGCTTGACAAAAGATGAACACTGAGCTACGGCTAAATCACACAAGAGAAGGTTCAAGAAAGCATGGCAAAAGTACAAAACATATCAGCATCACAAACTTTGTGAAAATACTAGCATGCCAGAAATTAACCTCAGGAAGCAATGTTTAGAGCAAGCAAACAACATTCTACAGGATCATATCATAGCAAACAAAGGCATGGCATAAATGTTCTCAAAGCATACCAAGTTTCGTTAACAGATTCAGACTTAGCAGAAAACTGAGCATGGCATAAACAGAATTATGAAGGCATCTTTGCGAGCACGATTCACTCACCACAAGGCATTGCATGACAAGATAAGCATAGCATCAACAAGAAGACAAGTTCAAGAAGCTAACCAAGGCAATATCAAGTTCATAGCATGCATGGATCAACTACAACAACCTTGGCAAAATTGATTAACATGTAAACAATCTGCCAGGAACATTTTATAGCAAAAGTAGAGCAAGCTTAAGACATGCTAGGGCACTCCATAAATGCAACAGGGGCATGGATGGATAGAGCATAACCATATGTACAAAACATCCTTACTGAACATACTCAAAATAAGAATGGAACTCACTATAACAACATGAATACATGGCATAAAAAGAACAGCAGGGAAATGACTTAGTGACATTCTAAGTCTCTGGAATCAGCAGTATTATGAGAGCTACTTTGCATGCTTGTGCTAGTCACCACATTGATCACAAAAATACATGGCATACACCCCTGTAAAGATGGCATGGCATAGCCCAAAACATAAGTATAGCTCAAGTCCATATGCAGCACACAACTGATGTAGCAAAAATGACAAATGCTCATACTCTACTAAGCATCAGCACCTAAAAATTTATAGCACTCTTGCATCAATGATTTGGGCATCGAGATGGACTCAAACAAGTATGGCACAATGGAACAAAAAGAATAGGACATCCTAATTAACATTTTGATATATTGCACGCACAAAACACAGCTACGGATGAGACGTTATGATGCGATGAACAGGGCTTGAAAGTATAGCAGAAAAAGGACTTAGACAGAAATTATACCCTCAGGCTAGATCTAGGGTTCGTCGGTGGCGCACGGACCGAGGTCAACTCCGGTGAGGGGGGCTTCTCCGCCGAGGGGCGGCTGCGGAGGAGGTCCGGTGGGTCAGATCCGGCATGGATCTCACCGGATCAGGGCGCGGCTGCGGCGGGGAGGCGGACTCCGGCGGGGAAGCCGAGCGGCGGCGGGGCAGGGCGCAGCGCAGGGCGGCGCGCGCCAGCAAAACGGCGACCGGTGAAGGCGGCTCCAGCGGGAGGCGGTGAAGGCGGCGTCGCACGGCGGAGCGGGCGCAGAGGTGGCGGCCGACGGCGACTCGGCGGCGGGGCGCGGGGGGAGCGCGCGGGCTCAGGGGGGCCGACCCGGGCCTGGCGGGCCGGCGACGCAGGGGCAGCAGGCGCGCCACGTGACAGGACCCTGTTGGCTGCGGGCGGCGGCGACGATTCGTCCGGATGGCGGCGGACATGTCCGGCGGCGAGGAGGTTTGATCTAGGGTGTTCACCTGAAAATTGGACGGGGAGGACATATTTATACATAGAAGGAGGTGGGAGTGTCCAAATGAGGTGTAGTTTTCGACCACGCGGTCATGATCCGACGGCGGAGGACATGGGATAGGTTTTGATGGATTATTAGGCCACTTTGGAGGGGTGTTGGGCTGCAACACACACGAGGACTTTACGGTTGCCCGGTTAACCGTTGGAGTATCAAACGGACTCCAAATGGCACGAAACATGACAGGCGGTCTACCGGTGGTGTACCAAGGGCGCTTGGCAAATCTCAGTCCATTCCGAGAAAGTTTATCACTCACTCACGAAAAGAGACAAAAGGGGGCGCCGGAGGACATAGGAGTGCCGGATTGCAAAACGGACAACGGGAAAAATACTCGGATGCATGAGACGAACACGTATGCAAATGCGATGCACATGATGACATGATATGAAATGCATGACAAGAACAAAAGGCAAAATGAGGTAAAAACCCAGCCACGAGGGAAAGTCATATCGCATCTCCGGAAAAGGCAAGAGTTAGAGTTACAATATGGAAAGTCGTATCCGGGGCGTTACACGTTCGCTGGACCCCGGAGCCATGTAGATCTCCAGAATGGCACCCGGCTGAGGCCCGAAGGGAACTCAAGCCCGTTACCAGTCCCCATGGGGACTCTTCCCCCTATATATCCGGCGGCCGAGGAGTCATCTTGGGACGTCACCCCGATGGTCTCCGGAATCTCCCCCGTCCTGGGAAAGTCTTTTTGGACACCACCTCGTCATCACCCTTGGGTGAGATGGAATGAGCAGGTGGCGGAGACTTGCTAGCCATCTCCTTCGAGTGCCGGACTGCAATGACAAGGTTTAAGATGTGTCAATATTCAAAACCGAGAAGGCCCGATGTTTTTAATTCTGGTACTCACGAGGGGGCCCAAGGCTTGGCCCGACGAGGTCGCTCCGGACTACTATCAACATCCCACGCGGAGTTATCCGCGAGGGAGCCTCTCCCCCTCTTGGGCGCCTCTGCCACCAAACTCGTGGAGGCCTCCCTTTTCTCCCGTCCTCTCACAGGAGGGGAGTCGCCTCCCTCCTCGTCGTCATTGTCGGCGGCTGAGGGGTCTGTCTCATTGTCAGATGACATGACCAAGGTGCTCCTTTGGCGAAGCCCACTCCTGGTCCCCTTGGCCGTGGTTTTGACCTTCTTCTCCGGCATGTCGTAAGGCGCAGGAAATAGCATCTTCGTAAGGAGTGGGGTTTCTTCGTCTTCGAGCAGCGGAGCCGAACTATTAATCCGTCCCGCTAGGCCGACCCAGCCTTGAAAAAGAAATTGACAAGAAGGCTTAGTATCCTTCATCTAAGTGTTTCCTTAAAGACTATACCTTGATGGCTTACCGAATTGGCCTGACGCTTAAAGTTGAGCCTGCGATCTTTGGTCAAGGGTGGCGGCGTCTCGCTGCCCTTGAGGAGCACCTTCCAGATATCTTCATGCGTTGTGCCAAAAATCCTTAGCAGCGTCTGGTGCTCGGCCGAATCGAACTCCCATAAATAACAGGTCCGGCGCTGACATGGAAGGATCCGGCGTATAAGCATGACCTGGATCACGTCAATGAGCTTGATATTCCGGGTTATCATATTCTGGAGGCACGTTTGGAGCCTCGTGATCTCTTCCAAAGATCCCCAGGTCAGGCCCTTCTCTTGCTAGGAGGTAAGCCGCATCGGGACTCCGGATTGGAATTTGGGAGCCGCCGCCTAGTTGGCGTCACGCGGCTCGGTGATATAGAACCACCCCGATTACCATCCCTTCACCATCTCTACAAAGGAGCCTTCGAGCCAGGTGGTATTGGGCATCTCGCCCACCATGGCACCTCCGCACTCAGCCTGTTGGCCGCGCACCACCTTTGGCTTTACATTAAAAGTCTTCAGCCATAGGCCAAAGTGAGGTGGGATGCGGAGAAAGGCTTCGCACACAACTATGAACAAGGAGATATTGAGGATAAAGTTGTGGGCCAGATTGTGGAAGTCCAACCCATAGTAAAACATCAATCCACGGACAAATAGATGAAGAGGGAATCACAGCCCATGGATGAAGTGTGTGAGAAACACAACCCTCTCATGGGGCTCGGGGGTAGGGACGATTTTCCCTTTTGCCAGGAGTCGGTGAGCAATCTCCTTGGCTAGATAGCTGCCTCCCGGAGCTCCGTGATGTCCTTCTTCTTAATGGAGGAGGCCATCCACTTGCCTCCAGCTCCGGATCTGGACATGATTGGAGTGCCTTATCGAACGAGGAAAAGCTAAAAGCCTGGGCGCAAGAGCTCGAGGACGGAAGGACTGAAGATGAAGAAGGGTGCGGGTAAAGGGAGAGTGTCCTTATCCCCTTATAAAGGCCGCGAATATCAAGCGCCTCCCCACTCGTCCGAAAAACTCGCCTATTCCCAAGGGTTGTATAAACGGCATGGTTGGGTTACCCATGCCCGCATTGATGAGAATACCGTGATAAGGGGCACGATCTCTGCTTTGACAAGACGAGACGATGGCAACTGCGTCTCAATACGTGGAGCGGCAGGTGAAAAGCGGATCGAAATTATGACCAAACAAACGTAATGTCGTGTTGTAAAAAGCTGTCAGCGGATAGAACTCGTGTGAAAAAATATATTCTCTCTGTGGTTGTGTGTGTGGTATGTGACAGGTCCGGATACTATCGTCGCATCAGAAGACTATCTTGGAGTTCGGAGAAAGGGGAACCGGCCTTACAATGCCGAAGACAATCAGCGCGCCGGACTCCTCGTCATTGAAAGCCAGGTTCAGGGGCTAGTGAGGGAGTCCTGGACTAAAGGGTCCTCGGGCGTCCGACCTGTTATCCATGGGCCGGACTGATGGATTGTGAGGACATGAAGGCCAAAGACTCCACCGTGTACAGACTGGCATCTACTTGGCGTGGAAGGCAAGCTTGGCGACCAAAGATTCCTTCTTATGTAACCAACTCCATGTAAACCCTAGATCCCCTCGATGTCTATATAAATTACTTAAAGAACTCCCACTTAGATATACATCCCTCTAATCCTGTAAGTGATCACATGATCCAAATCAACTAAACCATGTCCGATCATCACGTGAGATGGAGTAGTTTCATTGGTGAATATCACTATGTTGATCATATCTACTATATGATTCACGCTCGACCTTTCGGTCTCCGTGTTCCGAGGCCATATTTGTATATGCTTGGCTCGTCAAGTATAACCTGAGTATTCCGCGTGTGCAACTGTTTTGCACCCGTTGTATTTGAACGTAGAGCCTATCACACCCGATCATCACATGGTGTCTCAGCACGAAGAACTTTCGCAATGGTGCATACTCAGGGAGAACACTTCTTGATAATTTACTGAGAGATCATCTTATAATGCTATCGTCAATCAAAGCAAGATAAGATGCATAAAAGATAAACATCACATGCAATCAATATAAGTGATATGATATGGCCATCATCATCTTGTGCCTGTGATCTCCATCTTCGAAGCACTGTCATGATCACCATCGTCACCGGCGCGACACCTTGATCTCCATCGCAGCATCGTTGCCGTCTCGCCAATTTTATGCTTCCACGACTATCGCTACCTCTTAGTGATAAAGTAAAGCATTACAGCGCGATTGCATTGCATACAATAAAGTGATAACTATATGGCTCCTGCCAGTTGCCGATAACTCGGTTACAAAACATGATCATCTCATACAATAAAATTTAGCATCATGTCTTGACCATATCACATCACAACATGCCCTGCAAAAACAAGTTAGACGTCCTCTACTTTGTTTGTTGCAAGTTTTACGTGGCTGCTACGGGCTTATGAAAGAACCAATCTTACCTACGCATCAAAACCACAACGATAGTTTGTCAAGTTGATGCCGTTTTAACCTTCGCAAGGACCAGGCGTAGCCACACTCGATTCAACTAAAGTTGGAGAAACAGTCACTCGCAAGCCACCTATGTGCAAAGCACGTCAGGAGAACCGGTCTCGCGTAAGCGTACGCGTAATGTCGGTCCGGGCCGCTTCATCCAACAATACCGCCGAACCAAAGTATGACATGCTGGTAGGCAGTATGACTTATATAGCCCACAACTCACTTGTGTTCTACTCGTGCACAAAACATCAAACCATAAAACCTAGCTCTGATACCACTGTTGGGGAACGTAGTAATTTCAAAATTTTCCTACGCACACGCAAGATCATGGTGATGCATAGAAACGAGGGGAGAGTGTGATCTACGTACCCTTGTAGATCAACAACGGAAGCGTTTGGTTGATGTAGTCGTACGTCTTCACGGCCCGACCGATCAAGCACCGAAACTACGGCACCTTCGAGTTTTAGCACACGTTCAGCTCGATGACGATCCCCGGACTCCGATCCAGCAAAGTGTCGGGGAAGAGTTCCGTCAGCACGATGGCGTGGTGACGATCTTGATGTACTACTGTCGCAGGGCTTCGCCTAAGCACCGCTACAATATTATCGAGGACTATGGTGGCAGGGGGCGCCGCACACGGCTAAGAATAAGATCACGTGGATCAACTTGTGTGTCTCTGGGTTCCCCTGCCTCCGTATATAAAGGATCAAGGGGGGGTGCGGCCGGCCTAGGAGAGGCGCGCCTGGAGGAGTCCTACTCCCTCTGGGAGTAGGATTCCCCTCCCCCCCCAATCCTAGTTGGAATAGGATTCGTGGAGGGGGGAAAAGAGAGAGGGGGGCTGGCCCCCTCTCCTTGTCCTATTCGGACCAAGGGAGGGGAGGGGCGCGCGGCCCATCTTGGGCTGCCCCTTCTCTTTTCCACTAAGGCCCACTAAGGCACATATAGCTCCCGGGGGGTTCCGGTAACCTCCCGGTACTCCGGTAAAATCCCGATTTCACCTGGAACACTTCCGATATCCAAACATAGGCTTCCAATATATCAATCTTTATGTCTCGACCATTTCGAGACTCCTCGTCATGTCCATGATCACATCCGGGACTCCGAACAACCTTCGGTACATCAAAACGTATAAACTCATAATATAACTATCATCGAAACCTTAAGCGTGCGGACCCTACAGGTTCGAGACCAATGTAGACATGACCGAGACACGTCTCCGGTCAATAACCAATAGCAGGACCTGGATGCCCATATTGGCTCCTACATATTCTATGAAGATCCTTATCGGTCAGACCGCATAACAACATACGTTGTTCCCTTTGTCATCGGTATGTTACTTGCCCGAGATTCGATCGTCGGTATCCAATACCTAGTTCAATCTCGTTACCGGCAAGTCTCTTTACTCGTTCCGTAATACATCATCTCGCAACTAACTCATTAGTTGCATTGCTTGCAAGGCTTAAGTGATGTGCATTACCGAGAGGGCCCAGAGATACCTCTCCGACGATCGGAGTGACAAATCCTAATCTCGAAATACGTCAACCCAACATGTGAAGGAAATATGCCCTAGAGGCAATAATGAAGTTATTATTTATTTCCTTATATCATGATAAATGTTTATTATTCATGCTAGAATTGTATTAACCGGAAACATAATACATGTGTGAATACATAGACAAACTTAGTGTCACTAGTATGCCTCTACTTGACTAGCTCGTTAATCAAAGATGGTTATGTTTCCTAACCATGAACAAAGTGTTGTTATTTGATTAACGAGGTCACATCATTAGTTGAATGATCTGATTGACATGACCCATTCCATTAGCTTAGCACCCGATCGTTTAGTATGTTACTATTGCTTTCTTCATGACTTATACATGTTCCTATGACTATGAGATTATGCAACTCCCGTTTACCGGAGGAACACTTTGTGTGCTACCAAACTTCACAACGTAACTGGGTGATTATAAAGGAGCTCTACAGGTGTCTCCAAATGTAGATGTTGGGTTGGCGTATTTCGAGATTAGGATTTGTCACTCTGATTGTCGGAGAGGTATCTCTGGGCCCTCTCGGTAATGCACATGACATAAGCCTTGCGAGCATTGCAACTAATGAGTTAGTTGCGGGATGATGTATTACAGAACGAGTAAAGAGACTTGCCGGTAACGAGATTGAACTAGGTATTGGATACCGACGATCGAATCTCGGGCAAGTAACATACCAATGACAAAGGGAACAACATATGTTGTTATGCGGTCTGACCGATAAAGATCTTCGTAGAATATGTTGGAACCAATATGGGCATCCAGGTCCCGCTATTGGTTATTGACCGGAGATTTGTCTCAGTCATGTCTACATTGTTCTCGAACCGTAGGGTCCGCACGCTTAACGTTACGATGACACTTATTATGAGTTTATGCATTTTGATGTACCGAAGTTCGTTCGGAGTCCCGGATGTGATCACGGACATGAAGAGGAGTCTCGAAATGGTCGAGACATAAAGATTGATATATTGGATGACTATATTCGGACACCGGAAGGGTTCCGAAGAAGTATCGGATAAAACCGGAGCACCGGGGGGTTACCAGAACCCCCCAGGGGGGTTAATGGGCCTCATGGGCCTAATGTGGAGAAGAGGAAGGGGCTGCCAGGGCAGGCTGCGCGCCCCCTCTCCCCCTAGTCCGAATTGGACAAGGAGGGAGGGGCGGCGCCCCCCCCCCCTTTCCTATTCTCCCTCCACCTCTCCTAGTTGGACAAGGATTGGGGGGGGGAGTCCTACTCCCGGTAGGAGTAGGACTCCTCCTACGCGCCACCATAGGGCCGGCCGCACCCCCCTTGGATCCTTTATATACGGGGTCAAGGGGGCACCTCTAGACACACAAGTTGATCCACGTGATCGTTCCTTAGCCGTGTGCGGTGCCCCCTGCCACCATATTCCACCCCGATCATATCGTTGTAGTGCTTAGGCGAAGCCCTGCGTCGGTAGAACATTATCATCGTCACCACGCCATTGTGCTGACGGAACTCATACCCGAAGCTTTGCTGGATCGGAGCCCGGGGAGTGTCATTGAGCTGTACGTGTGCTAAGAACTCGGAGGTGCCGGAGTAACGGTGCTTGGATCGGTCGGATCGGGAAGACGTACGACTACTTCCTCTATGTTGCGTCAACGCTTCCGTTGTGGTCTACGAAGGGTACGTAGACAACACTCTCCCCTCTCGTTGCTATGCATCACCATGATCTTGCGTGTGCATAGGAAATTTTTTGAAATTACTACATTCCCCAACAACATGTACCTTTGGAGACACCTGTAGAGCACCTTTATAATCACCCAGTTACGTTGTGACGTTTGGTAGCACACAAAGTGTTCCTCCGGAACACGGGAGTTACATAATCTCATAGTCAAAGGAACATGTATAAGTCATGAAGAATGCAATAGCAACATACTAAACGATCGGGTGCTAAGCTAATGGAATGGGTCATGTCAATCAGATCATTCAACTAATGATGTGATCCCGTTAATCAAATGACAACTCTTTGTCCATGGTTAGGAAACATAACCATCTTTGATTAATGAGCTAGTCAAGTAGAGGCATACTAGTGACACTCTGTTTGTCTATCTATTCACACATGTATTATGTTTCCGGTTAATACAATTCTAGCATGAATAATAAACCTTTATCATGATATAAGGAAATAAATAATAACTTTATTATTGCCTCTAGGGCATATTTCCTTCAAAAGGACCTGATAGTTCGGTTGTGGCCTGCCGAGCCTATACCTAGCAGCTACTTTGGACTTGTTAAGCGGCTTGTAAGTGCCTGTCCGCGGCTCGAAGCCGTGAAGCAGTCGGTCTGTATTGAAGGTGCGCGTATGGCATTTGCCCGCGTCAAGACGCATTGGGCAAAGCTAGATGCCAAGAAGCTGATGACTGAGGGGGCACCGGAGGGCAAGGAGCATCGTCCACCCGAGATCTATTTTGATGGCGTCCTGGAGGGGTCCCGCCTTGTGGAGGAGCAATGTTCAAAGGATGTCATATTCCCATGAGAACATTTGTATCATCATGTCCTGTAATATGGAACAATGATGTTATGTATTGTAATGCTTGCGATTTATATTTTACCTCCTGTGCGGCCGTTTATGAAATCTGAGGGTTGACCAGTCGTCGGCTTCTGCCCCCACGTAGGTAGTACAGGGGTGTTCGGGATAAATCTAAACACTCTTTACTCCACATTCTGGTCCTTAAAGGAGGTGTTTAGTGCAACGAACAAGGAAATCATACTATGCGGCCTTTACCACCCTCGCTTAGCCATAGGAGTTTGACAATTAAGAAACTTGGCGAAGCCCCTGGTATTCGGAAGGCCGAACTAGGGCATTGTACATGCCTAATCGGAAGAACCGATTCTTCACAAGAAGCGGAAAAAAATCTCTAACGATTTGGAACCTCTCGAACAGCTGACCAGCTCTCGCTGCACCATTACAGTCAGTTTTCGGCTTTCTCTACTGAGGTGCTCATCCGGAAGAACCGGGACACAATCGTAGTTCTCCCTTTACTAGCCTAGCCGATATAGCAGAACGTAATGTAGTAAGCACAGGAGCCCGGCAACCCAACTATTGACCAAAGACATGATTCGGAGCCGATGCATATAATGCTATAAGTTCGGGGTGCCGAACTATATTGGAAAAATGTTTAGACTTTTATTGTCGTAATGCAGGGTGTAATGAAGCCCCTGGCGCGGTAATACATACCATGGTGTACATGTGCAATAAGTAATATATACAGAGGTGAGGAAAGAGGAAAATTAAGTAATAAGCTGACGCCACCATTTATTCACCATTGTGGTGTAATTAGTACGTTGAGGCATACTTTGTGCAAGTAATGCGATAAGCAAGTAAAGCTATTTAACATGCCGCAACCAAGGGCGAGCTGCGTGCGGGTATGTAAAACAAGCATGGCAATCGTTTAATAGAGACTACCTGGGGATTCCCTTGTATGCCAGAGCTCCTTGCCTCCTTGGTGTGTTCTGCAAACGGGTTGTCCGCATAGACCTTGAAAAGAGAAAAAACCCGTAATAAAAAGAAAAAATAAAGGCGTGCGAATCCTAGGTTTGGTCAAGGTGTAGTGTGGATCGCGAGCGAGTTAAGTCTCTGTCAGTACCCATGGGGTTTTGAGTGCGTAGTTATGTACGCGCGGTACGGATGCCATTTCCTCATCGGGGCCGGGACAGAGGCCGAGTTTACTAATTCAGCTCTTGACGAACTGAGATGCCCTGTTGCAGTGTAGTATGGACCTTCTTAACGATGTCCAGGGGCTCGGCGGCCGGATTATGGTGCCGCTTGAGAAGGCCGCTATGTACTTCTGCTGCTAGGGCTGCGGTATGCTCCTCTGTACGGAGGGAACGTTCTGTGTTTCCATTTACTGTAATGACGCCGCGTGGACCGGGCATCTTGAGCTTGAGATAAGCATAATGTGGCACCGCGTTGAATCTAGCAAACGCGGTTCGTCCGAGCAGTGTGTGGTAGCTGCTGCGGAAGGGGACGATATCGAAGATTAGCTCTTCGCTTTAGAAGTTATCCGGGGAACCGAAGACCACCTCCAGCGTGATTGAGCCCGTACAAAGGGCCTCTACGCCTGGTATGAATCCTTTAAAGGTAGTTATCATGGGCTTGATTCGTGAGGGATTAATGCCCATTTTGCGTACTGTATCCTGATAGAGTAGGTTGAGGCTGCTACCACCGTCCATTAGGACTCGTGTCATGTGAAATCCGTCGATGATTGAGTCGAGTACCAGTGCGGCCGAACCGTCATGATGGATGCTAGTTGGATGATCATGACGATCAAAGGTGATCGGGAATGACGACCATGGGTTGAATTTTGGGGCGACTAGCTCTACCGCATAAACGTCCCTGAGTGCACGCTCCCTTTTGGAGATGTGTGTAGCATATATCATCTTCACCGTTTTGACTTGAGGCGGGAATTTCTTCTGCCCCCAGTGTTCGGCTGCCGGAGCTCCTCGTCTTCATCCTTGCTCTGCGATTCCCCTTCCTTGGTTCCGCTATTTACCTTGCTGGCTTGCTCAAAGACCTGGCAATCAGTGTTAGTGTGGTTGGCCGGTTTGTCTAGGGTGCCATGTATCTGGCACGGACGATCGTGTATGCGGTCCAAGCTGGATGGTCCTCCGTCGTTCCTTATATAGGGCTTCTTTTGCTGCCTGGACTTGGAGCCACTGAATCCGGAGTGAACTGTAGTGTCATTGGTGTTGTCGCCATTGCTTCGGCGTTTGTGTCTGTTGTGCCGGAGCTTGCTGGTGCTGTTTTTGGCCTCGGAGGGGCCTGCTTCGTTGGCTGTGTTTGTACTGCGAGCCAGCCAACTATCCTCTCCTGCACAAAAGCGGATCATAAGTTCCGTGAGGGCTGCCATGGACCTCGGCTTTTCTTGGCCGAGGTGGCGGGCGAGCCA
This sequence comes from Triticum monococcum, assembly GCA_034509565.1. NCBI lineage: Eukaryota > Viridiplantae > Streptophyta > Magnoliopsida > Poales > Poaceae > Triticum > Triticum monococcum. The sequence goes on from CM067841.1 coordinate 523,014,404, forward strand.
TTCGTCACGGATGCTATGCTTAAAGGCCGCTAAGGCTTCGGCTTCCGGACAGTCAACGGTCTAGTTCTTTTTGGTTAGGAACCTAGTCCAGAATTTTCTGGCTGATTCTCCAGGTTGTTAAACTATGTGGCTTAAGTCATCGGCATCGGGTGGCCGGACATATGTACCTTGGAAGTTGTTGAGGAAGGCTTCTTCCAAGTCCTCCCAGCTGCCGATAAAATTTTCGGGCAGGCTATTTAGCCAGTGTCGATCTACCCTTTGCGCTTTAGTGGGAGGTATTTGATGGCGTCAAGGTCGTCTCCACGGGCCATGTGGATGTCGAGAATAAAGTCCTCAATCCATACTGCGAGATCGGTTGTTCCGTCGTATGATTCAATATTGACGAGCTTGAACCCCACGGGGAATTCGTGATCCAGCACCTCATTGATGACCCACAAGTATAGGGGATCTATCATAGTCGTTTCGATAAGTAAGAGTGTCGAACACAACGAGGAGCAGAAGGAAATGATAAGCGGTTTCCAGCAAGGTATTCTCTGCAAGTACTGAAATAAGTGGTAACAGATAGTTTTGTGATAAGGTAATTTGTAACGAGCAACAAGTAACAAAAGTAAATAAAGTGCAGCAAGGTGGCCCAATCCTTTTGTAGCAAAGGACAAGCCTGGACAAACTCTTATATGATGTAAAGCGCTCCCGAGGACACATGGGAATATCATCAAGCTAGTTTTCATCACGCTCATATGATTCGCGTTCGGTACTTTGATAATTTGGTATGTGGGTGGACTAGTGCTTGGGTGATGCCCTTACTTGGACAAGCATCCCACTTATGATTAACCTCTATTGCAAGCATCCGCAACTACAATAAAAGTATTAAGGTAAACATAACACCACTAGAAACATATGGATCCAAATCAGCCCCTTACGAAGCAACGCATAAACTAGGGATTGAGCTTCTGTCACTCTAGCAACCCATCATCTACTTATTACTTCCCAATGCCTTCCTCTAGGCCCAAATAATGGTGAAGTGTCATGTAGTCGACGTTCACATAACACCACTAGAGGAGAGACAACACACATCTCATCAAAATATCGAACGAATACCAAATTCACATGACTACTAATAGCAAGACTTCTCCCATGTCCTCAGGAACTAAAGTAACTACTCACAAAGCATAAACATGTTCATAATCAGAAGGGTATTAATATGTATATAGGATCTTAACATATGATCTTCCACCAATTAAACCAACTAGCATCAACTACAAGGAGTAATTAACACTACTAGCAACCTACGAGCACTAATCCCAGACTTGGAGACAAGAATTGGATACAAGAGATGAACTAGGGTTTTGAGATGAGATGGTGCTGATGGAGATTGACCTCTCCCGATGAGAGGAGCGTTTGTGATGACGATGGCGATGATTTCCCCCTCCGGGAGGGAAGTTTCCCCGGCAGAACAGCTCCGCCAGAGCCCTAGATTGGTTCCGCCAAAGTTCCGCCTCGTGGTAGCGGAGTTTCGTCCGAGAAGATGGCTTATGATTTTTCCCATTGAAAGACTCCATATAGCTGAAGATGGCCACCAGAGGGCCACCAGGGGGCCCACGAGGTAGGGGGCGCACACAGGGGGGTAGGGCGCGCCCCCCACCCTCGTGGGCAGGGTGTGCCCCTTGGTGAAGTTCTTGCTCTCGGTATTTTTTATATATTTGGAAAACATCTTCTGTGAAGTTACAGGACTTTTGGAGCTGTGCAGAGTAGGTCTCTAATATTTGCTCCTTTTCCAGCCCAGAATACCAGCTGTCGGCATTCTCCCTCTTTATGTAAACCTTGTAAAATAAGAGAGAATAGGCATAAGTATTGTGACATAATGTGTATAACAGCCCATAATGCAATAAATATTGATATAAAAGCATGATGCAAAATGGACGTGTCAACTCCCCCAAGCTTAGACCTCGCTTGTCCTCAAGCGAAAAGCCGAAATCGAAAAATATGTCCACATGTTTAGAGATAGAGGTGTCGATAAAAATAAAATACGGACATGAGGGCATCATGATCATTCTTAGAACAGCAACTCATATAATTCTTTTTCATATAATCTCTAATGCTAGAGTAATAATTCAATCACAATATCAAGTATGAATCGTAAACTTCGTTGAAAACTAACAAACTACAATCTCAGTCATTGAAGCAATTGCAATTTATCATAACATAGGAAAGAGTCAATGTATAAGAGATTTTAGGCAAGTCCACATACTCAACTATCATATAATCTTTCACAATTGCTAACACTCATGCAATACTTATGGGTATGGAGTTTTAATCGGACACAGAGAAAGATAGGGGCTTATAGTTTTGCGTCCCAACATTTTACCTCAAGGGTAATGTCAGCAGTAATAGTTCATGAAAACTCACATCCAATTAGCCATATATACCAGGATATTTCCAACATATTGTCCTTGCCAAAGGATAAAATGTAAAAAGGAAGGGTGAAGATCACCACGACCCTTATGCAATGTAGGAGATAAAAGTAATAGATAGGCCCTTCGCAGAGGGAAGCAGAGGTTGTCATGCGCTTTTATGGTTGGATGGACAAAATCTTAATGCGAAAGAATGTCACTTTATATTGCCACTTGTGATATGGACCTTTATTATGCAGTCTGTCACTTTTATTACTTCCATATCACACGATCATATAAAGCTTATTTCCTCCACACCAATCAATCACACATATTTAGAGAGAAATTTTTATTGTTTGCACCGATGACAACTTACTTGATGGATCTTACTCAATCCATATGTAGATATGATGGACTCTTATGGCAAGACTGGTCAAAGGGTATTTGGAAGCACAAGTAGTATCTCCACTTGGTGCAATGAATTTGGCTAGCATGAGGGGGAAAAGCAAGCTCAACATGTTGGAAGATCCAAAACAATATAATTTATCTCAGATGTAAGAAAACATAACCCATTACGTTGTCTTCCTTGTCCAATGTCAACTCTTTAGCATGTCATATTTTAATGAGTGCTCACAATCATAAAAGAAGTCCAAGGTAGTATATTTATATGTGAAGACCTCTCTTTCTTTATTACTTCCTATTAATTGCAACGATGACCAAAACTATGTTTGTCAACCCTCAACAACTTTTATTCGTCATACTCTTTCTATGTGAGCTCATTACTCTCCATAAGACTCACATGATCTCTTTGTTCCTTTTTATTTCTTTCTCTTTTCTTTAATTCCCTTAGGATCATGGCAAAATAATCAAGCCCTTGACTCAACACTAATCTTTATTATATAGATCACGAACTCGATTACATATAAGGATAATAAAGCAAAACTCACAACTAGATCATACTAAGAAGTTTTATTCTACTAGATCAAGATATTACCAAAAGGATCGAACTAAGAAAAACGGTAAAGATAAAGTGATGGTGATACAATACCGGGGCACTCCCCCAAGCTTGGCAGTTGCCAAGTGGAGTGCCCATACCCATGTGATTATGTCTCCTTTGTTGGTGAAGAAGGTGGGGATGTTGATGATGGATAGTCGCACATTGAGTGTAGGTGGTCTTCTAACTTGCGGATAATGCCCTTGAGTGCGATGATGTGCTCCTTCAACAAAATATTTTCACGTGTGAGATGCTTATTTTGTATACGAGCTAACTCAATCATCTTGAAAGCTTCGATTTCTTTTGGGGTAAGAAGATTGTGATCCAGTTGAAGGGTGTCTTCTGTTGACGGAACTTGGTCCTCCATGGCCTTATTGATCCCTTCATCCTTGTTGATCTCCATGGGTTCTTCTCTCTTCAACTCTATCTTCATTAGCCAAGCATCGTTGCCCTCATGGTTGGAGGAGGAGGGAGATGACATAGTGCCTGGCCTTGACAACCCTGACAGAAAACAGCTCGAAACAAAGACAGGAGATTTTTGCGTGATACAGGAGTCAAAACCCCCGGGAGGTTATATAATGAATTTTTACCGACCAAAATATGTGTCGTGTACAAAAACGGAGTCTAGAGAGCACACGATGTGCCCATGAGGTCGGGGGCGCGCCCAGTAGGGTAGGGCGCGCCCTCCACCCTCGTGTCCTTCCCGGACTGCTACTTATTTTTCTATTTTTCTATATATTCCAAAATGGCGAAATATTGCCTTAAAAACTGTTTTGGAGTCGGTTTACTTACCGTACCACATACCTATTCCTTTTCGGAGTCTAAAACGTTCCGGAAAGTGCCCCTTATGTATTCCTCCGGGGTTACGGTTTCAATAACATTGGTTTCAACATTTATGGGATTACCTGAGATATAGTGTTTGATTCTTTGACCGTTCACCACCTTCGGATTTGTGCCTTCGAAGTTGTTGATTTTTATGGCACCAGAACGGTAGACCTCCTCGATAACGTAAGGACCTTCCCATTTAGATAGAAGTTTTCCTGCAAAAAATCTTAAACGAGAGTTGTATAGCAATACATAATCACCTATATTAAACTCACGCTTTTGTATCCTTTTGTCATGCCATCTTTTAACTTTTTCTTTAAACAACTTGGCATTTTCGTAGGCTTGGGTTCTCCATTCATCAAGTGAGCTAATATAAAATAACCTCTTCTCACCGGCAAGTTTAAAATCATAATTAAGCTCTTTAATAGCCCAATAAGCCTTGTGTTCTAGTTCGAGAGGTATGTGACATGCTTTTCCATAGACCATTTTATACGGAGGCATACCCATAGGATTTTTATATGCAGTTCTATAGGCCCATAATGCATCATCAAGTTTCTTGGACCAATTCTTTCTAGACCTATTAACAGTCTTTTGCAAAATTAATTTGAGGTATCTATTACTCAATTCTACTTGAACACTAGACTGAGGGTGATAAGGAGATGCAATTCTATGATTAACATCATATTTAGCAAGCATTTTACGGAAAGCACCATGAATAAAATGTGAACCACCATTAGTCATTAAATATCCAGGGACTCCAAATCTTGGAAAAATAACTTCTTTAAGCATTTTAATAGAAGTGTTATGATCATCACTACTAGTTGGAATAGCTTCTACCCACTTAGTAACGTAATGAACATCAACTAAAATATGTGTATAACCATTAGAGGAAGGAAAAGGTCCCATATAGTCAAAGCCCCAAACATCAAATGGTTCAATAACGAGTGAATAGTTCATAGGCATTTCTTGACGTCTACTAATATTACCAATTCTTTGACATTCATCACAAGATAAGACAAACTTACGGGCATCCTTGAAGAGAGTAGGCCAATAAAAACCAGATTGCAATACCTTAAGTGCAGTTCTATCTCCAGCATGGTGTCCTCCATAAGCTTCGGAGTGACACTTGCGTAGGATCCTTTCCTGTTCATGCTCAGGTACACAATGCCTAATAACACCATCTACTCCTTTATAAAGATGTGGGTCATCCCAAAAGTAATGCCTCAAATCATAGAAGAACTTTTTCTTTTGCTGGTATGTGAAACTAGGGGTATAAACTTAGCAACAATGTAATTAGCATAATCAGCATACCATGGAGCAGTATGAGAAGCATTTATGACATTTAGTTGCTCATCAGGAAAGCTATCATCAATGGGTAGTGGGTCATCGAGCACATTCTCTAACCTAGACAAGTTGTCTGCAACGGGGTTCTCAGCTCCTTTTCTATCAACAATATGCAAATCAAATTCTTGTAGCAAGAGAACCCATCTAATAAGTCTAGGTTTAGCATCTTTCTTTTCCATAAGATATTTAATAGCAGCATGATCAGTGTGAATAGTTACTTTAGAATCAACAATATAAGGTCTAAACTTATCACACGCAAATACAACTGCTAAGAATTATTTTACAGTAGTAGCATAATTTCTTTGAGCATTGTATAGAGTTTTACTAGCATATTGAATAACATTTAGTTTCTTATCAACTCTTTGTCCTAGAACAGCACCTACAACATAATCACTAGCATTACACATAATTTCAAAGGGTAAATTCCAATCAGGTAGCAGAACAATAGGTGCAGAGATCAATGCTTTCTTAAGTATTTCAAATGCTTCTACACAATCATCATAAAAAACAAATGGTGTATCTTTTTGTAATAAATTAGTAGAGGCCAAGAAATTTTTGAGAAGTCCTTAATGAACCTCCTATAAAAACCGCCATGACCAAGGAAACTTCTTATACCTTTGATGTCCTTGGGACATGGCATCTTTTCAATAGCATCAACCTTGGCTTTATCAACTTCAATACCTCTTTCAGAAACTTTATGCCCCAAGACAATACCTTCATTAACCATAAAGTGGCACTTTTCCCAATTCAAGACAAGATAGTTTCTTCACATCTCTGCAAAACTCGATCAAGGTTGCTCAAGCAATCATCAAAAGAAGATCCATAGACGGAGAAATTGTCCATGAAAACCTCACAAATCTTTTCATAAAAGTCAGAGAATATAGCCATCATGCATCTTTGAAAGGTAGCAGGTGCATTACATAAACCAAAAGGCATATGTCTATAAGAAAAAGTACCAAAAGGGCATGTAAAAGTAGTCTTTGATTGATCTTTGGCTAACACAGGTATTTGAGAGAAACCAGAATAACCATCTAGAAAGCAAAAATGTCTATGTTTGGACAATCTTTCTAGCATTTGATCGATAAAAGGTAAGGTGTAATGATCTTTTTAGTAGCCTTATTTAATTTGCGGAAATCGATTACCATCCTATAACCTGTAGTAATTCTTTGAGGAATCAATTCATCTTTATCATTAGGAACAACAGTAATACCTCCCTTCTTACGGACACAATGGACATGGCTTACCCACTGACTATCAGCAACGGGATAAATTATACCTGCCTCAAGGAGCTTTAGTATCTCCTTTCTTACCACTTCTTTCATTTTAGGATTTAGCCGGCGTTGATGATCACAAACTAGTTTAGCATATGCTTCCAAATTAATTTTATGTTGACATAGAGTGGGACTAATGCCCTTAAGATCATCCAGAGTATACCCAATAGCATCACGGTGCTTCTTTAGAGTTTTCAATAATCTCTCTTCTTCATGCTCTGAAAGGTTAGCACTAATAATAACAGGATATATATTTTTCTCATCAAGATAAGCATATTTAAGAGTATCAGGTAACGGTTTAAGCTCAAACACGGGATCACCCTTGGGTGGAGGAGGATCCCCTAGGATTTCAACAGGTAAATTGTTTTTCAGAATAGGTTCCTGTTTAAAGAATACTTCATCTAATTCCCTTCTTTCATTCATAAACATATCATTTTCATGGTCTAGCAAATATTGCTCTAAAGGATGACTAGGAGGTACGGCAATAGAAGCAAGACCAATAATTTCATCCTTACTAGGTAATTCTTCTTCACGGTGTTGTCTACTAAATTTAGAGAAATTAAATTCATGAGTCATATCGTCTAAACCGACAGTAACAACATCTCTTTTACAATCTATGGTAGCATTAACAGTATTTAAGAATGGTCTACCAAATATAATGGGACAAAAGCTATCTTGTGGGGAACCAAGAATAAGAAAATCAGCAGGATATTTAGTTTTCCCACACAAGACTTCAACATCTCTAACAATTCCCATTGGTGAAATAATATCTCTATTGGCAAGTTTAATTGTGACATCAATATCTTCTATTTCAGCAGGTACAATCTCGTGCATAATTTCTTTGTATAAGGAATGAGGTATTGCCCAAGCACTAGCACCCATGTCACATAAGCCATGATAACAATGATCTCCTATTTTAACATAAATAGCATGCATGCCTACAACAGGTTTAGGTTTATCTTTAGCACAAGGTTTAGCAATTCTAGCAGTTTCATCACAGAAATAAATAACATGCCCATCAATATTATCAGACAAGAGATCTTTAACAATAGCAATATTAGGTTCAACTTTAACTTGCTCAGGAGGTGTATATGTTTTAATATTGCTTTTACGAACTATAGTTGAAGCTTTAGCATGATCCTTTATCCTAACAGGGAAAGGTGGTTTCTCAACATAAGAAGTAGCAACAATAGGATCATATAAGTGATAATCTTTTCTTCAACTTTCATAGGTGCAGCTACTTTTACTTCTATGGGAGGATGATATTTAAACCACTTCTCCTTGGGGAGATCAACATAAGTAGCAAAAGATTCACATAAAGAAGCTACCATCTCAGAGTCAAGTCCATATTTAGTGCTAAATTTACGAAAAATATCGGTATCCATAAAAGATTTAACACAATCAAAACTAGGTGTCATACCTGACTCCTTACCATTGTCGAGGTCCCAATCTTTAGAGTTGCGTTTAATTCTTTCCAATAAATCCCATTTGAATTCAATAGTCTTCATCATAAAAGAGCCAGCACAAGAAGTATCAACCATGGTGCGATTGTTACCAGAAAGCCGAGCATAAAATTTTTGAATAACAATTTCTCTTGAGAGCTCATGATTGGGGCATGAATATAACATTGATTTAAGCCTCCCCCAAGCTTGAGCGATGCTTTCTCCTTCGCGAGGCCAAAAATTATATATGTAATTGCGATCACGATGAACAAGATGCATAGGGTAAAACTTCTGATGAAATTCCAATTTCAATCATTTGTAATTCCAAGACCTCATATCATCACATAGCCTATACCATGTCGATGGATCTCCCCTCAAAGATAAAGGGAAGACCTTCTTCTTAACAACATCTCCGGGTACACCTGCAAGCTTAAATAATCCACAAACTTCATCCACATATATCAGATGTTCATCAGGATGTTTTGTTCCATCTCCTAAAAAGGATTAGCTAGCAGTTTTTCTATCATACCCGCAGGAACTTCAAAGCAAGCATTTTCATTTTCATTTTCACTAGGTTAAGTAAGTTGAGGAGCAACTCTTTGCTCTACTGGTCGGGGTGAAGATACCCCGAACAAGCCCCTCAAAGGATTACTTTTCCATGGTAACAAGTGACAGTAAGTTTCAGCACACTATATAAATTTTTTCCTTACCAAATTTCACCTACCAAAGGCGCTTCACTCTCCGGCAACGGCGCCAGAAAAGAGTCTTGATGACCCACAAGTATAGGGGATCTATCGTAGTCCTTTTGATAAGTAAGAGTGTCGAACCCAACGAGGAGCAGAAGGAAATGATAAGCGGTTTCCAGCAAGGTATTCTCTGCAATTACTGAAATAAGTGGTAACAGATAGTTTTGTGATAAGGTAATTTGTAACGAGCAATAAGTAACAAAAGTAAATTAAGTGCAGCAAGGTGGCCCAATCCTTTTGTAGCAAAGGACAAGCCTGGACAAACTCTTATATGATTTAAAGCGCTCCCGAGGACACTTGGGAATATCGTCAAGCTAGTTTTCATCACGCTCATATGATTCGCGTTCGGTAGTTTGATAATTTGGTATGTGGGTGGACCGGTGCTTGGGTGCTGCCCTTACTTGGACAAGCATCCCACTTGTGATTAACCTCTATTGCAAGCATCCGCAACTACAACAAAAGTATTAAGGTAAACCTAACCATAGCATGATACATATGGATCCAAATCAGCCCCTTATGAAGCAACGCATAAACTAGGGTTTAAGCTTCTGTCACTCTAGCAACCCATCATCTACTTATTACTTCCCAATGCCTTCCTCTAGGCCCAAATAATGGTGAAGTTTCATGTAGTCGACGTTCACATAACACCACTGGAGGAGAGACAACATACATCTCATCAAAATATCGAACGAATACCAAATTCACATTACTACTAATAGCAAGACTTCTCCCATTTCCTCAGGAACAAAAGTAACTACTCACAAAGCATAAACATGTTCATAACCAGAGGGGTATTAATATGCATATAGGATCTGAACATATGATCTTCCACCAATTAAACCAACTAGCATCAACTACAAGGAGTAATTAACACTACTAGGAACCTACTAGCACCAATCCCGGACTTGGAGACAAGAATTGGATACAAGAGATGAACTAGGGTTTTGAGATGAGATGGTGCTGATGAAGATGTTGATGGAGATTGCCCTCTCCCTATGAGAGGAGCGTTGGTGATGACGATGGCGATGATTTCCCCCTCCGGGACGGAAGTTTCCCCGGCAAAACAGCTCCACCAGAGCCCTAGATTGGTTCCGCCAAGGTTCCGCCTCGTGGCGGCGGAGTTTCGTCTGAGAAGATGGCTTATGATTTTTTTCCCATCGAAAGACTCCATATAGAAGAAGATGACCACCGGAGGGCCACCAGGGGGCCCACGAGGTAGGGGGCGCACCCAGGGGGTAGGGTGCGCCCCCACCCTCGTGGGCAGGGTGTGGCCCCCCTCGTGAAGTTCTTGCTCTCAGTATTTTATATATTTGGAAAACATCTTCCGTGAAGTTTTAGGACTTTTGGATCTGTGCAGAATAGGTCTCTAATATTTGCTCCTTTTCCAGCCCAGAATCCCAGCTGCCGGCATTCTCCCTCTTTATGTAAACCTTGTAAAATAAGAGAGAATAGGCATAAGTATTGTGACATAATGTGCAATAACAGCCCATAATGCAATAAATATTGATATAAAAGCATGATGCAAAATGGACATATCACTCATCTATGAAGCAGAGAGGGTGTGCGGCGCCTCTATATCGGGCCGCATCACGGCGTACCTCCGATGAAGTCGGTCTGCGGTTATCAGTCCGGGTGTGACTAGGTTTGTCACGTCCGAATAGGTAGCCGCCATTCCGAGTCAGGAAGCGTCCTCGTGATCCGTAGATTGATCTAGTGTGTCCTACTCTACTGTCCAGATCCCGCCGAAGGTCATATGTATGGTCCTGAGCTATTCTATCCCTCTTTTTGCGAGGTGGTGGGGCGGGCTATTGTCTGGCCTGAGTTGTCGTTTTATCCCTACCGCAGGGTGGTCGGTCCGCCGCACTATGCCGACCATGTGGTGGTCGGTCCGCATTGCGTGAGGGAGGTATGGGGTCTGGTGCCACCTCATCGAACTGAGGTAGCAGTCTGCGCTTTGGGTAACTCTTGTAGCGACCAGACCTCAAAGAGTCTGATCTCTGTGCTCCGGTGTCATCCCTGGATCAGTAATGCTGACACCACATAGTACTTCGAAGGATTTGTAGCAGAGTGGCAATCACACACTTATTACATCGATGTCTCAAAAGAGAACTTATTACAATAATATGGCTTAAGGCCATCTAGTGCTGATAACAGCGGAAGACTTGGAAGATAAATGGGTCCATCAACTCCAACGGCATCACTGAGTATAGAACCACGACCTAAAAGCACCTTAATCGTCGTCTAAAAAGTCTGCAACATTAACGTTGCAGCCCGAAACGGGTCAGCACCTGGAATATGCTGGCAAAGTAACACATAGAGAGTAATGGAATGAAATAGCTATACTATATGCATATTTGGCTGGTGGAAAGCTCAATGGTTACTGTTTTGCGTAAAGCCAATTTTTCCCTACTGCAAAGGAATAAATTTATTTAACTATCATGGTGGTTGTTAAACATTGAGAATGGTTGACAGCATTCTCAATCCCAATTAAAAGTACAATTAAACCCAACAATATTAATTAGAAGTAACATGATGAGATTCACATGATATTCAAGTACTAGATACTCAAGATTGTCCATAACCGGGGACACAGCTAATCATGATTAGTTTATTACACTCTGCAGAGGTTTGCGCACTTTTCCCCACAAGACTCTATCGCCTCTGTTGGTTTTCTCGCACTACTGGTGTTTGAGAAACGGATGACCGAGACATAGTCTTTCAGAAGCGCTAGCACCTTACGATGGAGTAGACCGTACCACCTACATCCCCTACATCTGCTAGTCTACCCCTATAAGAGTTCGCACGACTTAGTCAACTATGCCAGAGCCCATAATGGCTTGTGGCTGCACACGTAAGTATTTAGCATGAAAGATCTTATGATCCCTTTGAGCCTGGGTGGCAGTCCAAAAAAATAGGCAAGTCCTGATAGACATCAGGTGCCTCAATCCACCCAGATGTGTGTTTAAGTTGCCACCTTACATAAACCATTAAAATTATCAATCTCGCATCTGTCATGGATATCACTCACCCAATCCACGTCTACTAGCACAGCATGGCATAATAAGCAAACGTAGAAGTAACTCCCAAAGGTTTCATAATAAACAGGTAATAGGTACTACCTCATCTACTTCCCACCCCACAATTTAATTAGATCCTAATCATGCAATGTGTGAGGATGCATCTAATGCAATAAAACTGGGTTGTAGAAAAGGTATGATCAAAGTGTTACTTGCCTTGCTGATGATCCGCGAGTCCTAGAGATTCGAAGTAACAAGCGGCGCAATCCGGGTAATCTATCGCAGACAAACAACAAGCATACAATAAGTACTCATCTAATGCTGAAAGTGCTACTATCCCTAGGTGGTTTTGGTAATTCATAACAACATATAGCTCATTGAGCTAATGCTATTCCAAGATGATTATTTCAGGAAAGCTCAATGATTGGCATGGCATGGATGTGAAAGTGGAACCCACAAAATGCTAAGGACAAAGAATTGGCTCAAGCTCAAAAGTTCAAGACTCTTCATTTTATATTTTAGTGATCCAAGATCACATTGAGTCTTTAGGAAAAGCCAATACTATTAAGGAGGGATGAGGTGTTGCTTAATGAGCCTCTTGCTCTATGTGCTTAGTGATATGCTCCAAAATCCTCAACCACTTTTCCATATCCACAAATGAACTAAACCCTAAGCCAAACTCGGTCATAATAAACAGGTAATAGGTACTACCTCATCTACTTCCCACCCCACAATTTAATTAGATCCTAATCATGCAATGTGTGAGGATGGATCTAATGCAATAAAACTGGGTTGTAGAAAAGTATGATCAAAGTGTTACTTGCCTTGCTGATGATCCGCGAGTCCTAGAGATTCGAAGTAACAAGCGGCGCAATCCGGGTAATCTATCGCATACAAACAACAAGCATACAATAAGTACTCATCTAATGCATAGGTAAAACTCGAATAAGAGATCGAACCAGATAGTTCAACTTTAAGAACTCCAGTTGAGAAGAAAGAAAGAACCGAACAAAGAAACTGAAAGCAAACGGCAAAAAACAACTCGGTTCTAGCAAGTTGAAACTAGGTCAAATTTTACCATAGCAAAAACTTAGTTAAAGTTGATTAGTCGGAACGGAGGTTTCGAATCGAAACTCCAGGCGCTTGAATCACCTGATTCCGATAAACGAGCGAGAAGACAAACTAGAAAGAAGATCGGATCTGAGATCACGATCGCGGAATAAATCCGACAAGAAGAAAAAGAAGAACGGTTGAACGAACGGATGTTCGTTAACCTAGGATAATCCGGTGATCACGTTCGTTAGGACGAACGGTCCGGCGAACGATCTCGGGCAACTAAATTGGAAAAGGAAACGAATCTGATCTAGGGTTTCGGAGAAGAAAACCAATCGTAAAACCAATCTAGAAAACCGGAACGGTTTCGCGAAGAAAAACGAATCGGAAAAGAAGAATTGGAACGATTAGAAGAAAACGATCCGATCAGAAGAATAGATGTAGCGCGGGGCTACCTCTGGCGAAGTCTCCGGCGAAGATCTCCGGCGGCGTGGGCGTAGGGCGGCAGTGGCAAGGTGCGGCGGCGGCGCGGGTGTGGGGGTGCGACGCGGGGGTGGTGGGGTGGCGCGACGGCGGTGGGGCACTAGGGCGGCGCGGCGCGTGACGCAGGGCGCGGCGCGGGTGTGGGGCACGGTGTGCTTGGGGCTTTGGGGCCTTGGATTTGATGGGTTTAGAGGGGGGGTGTGGGAGTATTTATATTGGGGAGGGGAGAGAAAACTTGGGGTAGGGGTCAAGGAATTGGACTAGGACTTGGAAAGAAAAAGAGGAAAGAGATCAAGAAAAAAAACGAAATAGGATGAATCCTACTAGGAATAGGAAACGGCGGCGGCGGTGGCCTCCTGCGCCTGGGGCGCGCGCGCTGGCGCCTGGCGCCTGGGAGCCGGCTCGGTGGCTTGGGCCTTTGGCCCAAGTCGCTGGAGCTGTTTTTTTAAACGGTTCCGTGCTCGGAAAAAAAACAAAACGAGATCTAAACGAACTCCAAATCTAATAAAGTAAAATTTCCCCGAGTCCTAAAAATGAGTCGAACAAAATGAACTTTTCTCCGGGCCTAAAATGCAAACTTTTAAAACGCGCATTTTTCGCTATCCAAATAAAAGGCAAATGAAACTCCGACAAAAACCAATGATCCTTTCTTAAAAATTTGAGAAGACTCAAATATGAAAAGGATGAAATCTCCAACTCTCTCCGAGGGTCCTTGAGTTGCGTGAAATTTCTAGGATCGACAAAATGCAAGAAAATATGATATGCATGATGATCTATGTATAACATTCCAAATTAAAAATTTGGGATGTTACAAACCTACCCCCCTTAAGATGAATCTCGCCCTCGAGATTCGGGTTGGCTAGAAAATAGGTGAGGGTGGTCCTTGAGCAAATCTTCTTCTCTCTCCCAGGTGGCTTCATCCTCTGAGTGGTGGTTCCACTGAACTTTGCAAAACGTGATAACCTTGCTGCGGGTAACTCTGCTGGCATACTCAAGAATCCTGACTGGTTTCTCTTCATACGTTAAGTCGTCCTTCAACTGAATCGCTTCTAGCGGCACTGTATCTCTTAACGGTACCTCCGCCATCTCGGCGTGAAATTTCTTCAGCTGAGAAACATGGAATACGTCATGAACTCCTGACAGTCCCTCTGGTAATTCCAACTTATACGTGACTTCTCCCATGCGTTGCAAGATCTTATATGGTCCAACGAAACGCGGTGCTAACTTTCCCTTAACTCCAAAGCGCTTAACTCCTCGAAGTGGGGATACTCAGAGATACACTCTGTCTCCGGTTTCGTAAACTGTCTCCTTGCGTTTAGAATCTGCGTAGCTCTTCTGCCTGGACTGGGCTACCTTGAGCCTATCGCGAATCAACTTCACCTTCTGTTCAGAGTCCTTAATCAAATCGGGTCCAAACAACTGACGGTCTCCAACTTCGTCCCATGACAACGGTGTCCTGCACCTCCTTCCTTACAAAGCTTCGAAAGGTGCCATCTTCAGACTGGTTTGGTAACTGTTGTTATAGGAAAACTCTGCATACGGCAAATTATCGTCCCAACTAGATCCATAATCTAGTGCACAAGCTCTCAGCATATCCTCCAAAATCTGATTGACTCTCTCAGTGTGTCCATCCGTCTGTGGATGAAAAGCGGTGCTGAACTCTAGCCTGGTTCCCAAAGTTTCATGCAACTGATTCCAAAACTTTGAGGTAAATTGGGTTCCTCTGTCTGATACAATACTCCTCAGAACTCCATGCAAACAAATGATCCTAGTCATGTATATCTTTGCCAACTTAGCACTGGTGTAAGTGGTCTTAACTGGAATGAAATGTGCTACCTTCATCAAACGATCAACTACTACCCATATCGAGTCATATCCTGATTTCGTCCTGGGTAGTCCTATGATAAAATACATGCCTACCTTTTCCCACTTCCATTCGGGTATCGGCAATGGTTGCAACAATCCGGCTGGCTTCTGATGTTCTGCCTTTACTCTATGACATACGTCACAAACTGCTACATATGCTGCAATATCCTTCTTCATTCCGGTCCACCAGAATGTCTCCTTCAAATCCAAATACATCTTGGTATTTCCTGGGTGAATCGAATATGATGAATCATGTGCCTCTTGCAAAATCAACTTCCTGATCTCCGGGTCATTTGGCACATAAACACGGTCCTCAAACCATAGGGTATCGTGCTCATCCTCACGAAATCCCTTTGCTTTTCCTTTGCTTAGTTTCTCCTTTATAGAAGCAATCTCCTTGTCAGATTTCTGAGCTTTTCTGATTTTATCCATCAATGTTGACTGAATCTCCAATGCTGCTACATAGCCTTTCGTAACTATCTCCAAACATAGCTCACGAAGGTTTTCTGCTAACTCCTTGGTTATTTCTCCTGTCATCAACGTATTGACATGGCTCTTGCGGCTCAATGCGTCAGCTACCACATTAGCTTTACCGGGATGGTAATGCAATCTCATATCATAATCCTTGATGAGCTCCAACCATCTCCTTTGTCTGAGATTCAACTCTTTATGCGTGAAAATGTACTTCAAACTCTTGTGATCCGTGTACACCTCACAATGATTTCCAATGAGGAAATGTCTCCACGTCTTCAATGCATGCACTACGGCTGCTAACTCCAAATCATGTGTGGCGTAATTCAACTCATGAGGCTTCAGTTGCCGTGAAGCATACGAAACAACTCTTCCTTCCTGCATAAGCACTGCTCCAAGTCCTCGACGTGAAGCGTCACAATACACCTCATAATCCTTGGTCTGATCTGGCAAAATCAACACGGGTGAGGTAACCAATCGTTTCTTCAACTCCTGGAAACTAGCCTCACACTCCTCAGTCCAATTGAACTTGGTATCCTTCTTCAACAACTCCGTCATAGGCTTTGCAATCTTTGAAACGTTCTCAATGAATCTCCGGTAGTATCCTGCGAGTCCAAGAAAACTCCGGATTTCTCCAACTATCGTTGGTGCTTCCCATTTGGTTACGGTCTCAACCTTTGCAGGGTCAACTGCTATCCCTTCTCCGGATATAACGTGTCCGAGAAATCCTACTTTCTTCAACCAAAACTCACATTTGCTAAATTTGGCATATAACTGATGTTCCCTTAGCTTCTCCAATACCAAACGCAAATGCTCCTTGTGCTCTTCTTCATTCTTCGAATAAACCAGGATATCATCAATGAACACTACGACGAACTTATCCAAAAACTCCATAAACACTTTGTTCATCATGTTCATAAAATAGGCAGGTGCGTTAGTCAATCCAAATGACATAACGGTATACTCATACAGTCCATATCTTGTGGTGAATGCTGTCTTAGGAATATCCTGCTCTCGGATCTTCAACTGGTGGTACCCTGATCGCAAATCGATCTTGGAAAATACTTTAGCTCCTTGCAAACGATCGAAAAGATCATTGATCATTGGCAGTGGGTACTTGTTCTTGATGGTTACTTCATTCAATCCTCGATAATCAACAACCATCCTTAATGATCCATCCTTCTTCTCCACTAGAAGTACGGGTGATCCCCAAGGCGAAGAACTTGGGCGAATGTAACCTTTCTCCAATAACTCCTTAATTTGATTATTAATTTCTACCAAATCCTTTGCTGGCATCCGGTATGGTCTCTTTGATATTGGGCCTGTACCCAGCAACAACTCAATCAGAAACTCAATGTCTCTATCCGGTGGCATGCCTGGCAACTCTTCCGGAAATACATCAGGAAAATCCTTTACCACGGGTACTTCCTCCTGCACTACTCCTGTCAGACAATTCACTTGTGTCCTATTTGGCACATGCCGGGATACATACTTGATCCTTCTTCCTTCTGGCGTTGTAGGCAAAATTGACTTACTAGCACAATCGGTGTTTCCATACATCGACAGCCAATCCATACATCCAAACCTTGAGATTCCAATACTATTAGGTCTGAGGGAAAAACATAGTTACCAATCCTTAATGGTAAATCCGGGGTCATGTCTCAGAGGCATCTGAGGGTTTAGAAAAGAAGAGATATAAGAATAGAACGAGGTCTAAAGAGAAAACACTACCCCAATGCACATGAGCAAATTCACACAAAATCACTTCATTCAATCAAACAAGGGCTTACAATCGATCTAGCTATCGCAAAAGTGCTTGAACTATAGTGTTTACATGGGGGAAAATACTACTAATATTTGGTGGTCATCTAAAAGTTTGAACCGGTGGAAGACTCCATGATGTCCGCTCCAGCTTCATCTTCAAATTCGGGTTCACTTGGATCCGAATCGGTGTCGTGGATGATGATGTAATTATCCGGACATGCAACGTACTCGTCTTCCTCCTTGGATGCTAACTTCCTCTTGAGTTCTTCAATCTCTTGCTTAAGATCGCAGTTGTGCCTTGCTAGAGCTATGATCTCGTCCATGTAGTCCTTGCGTGTAGCCTTCAGTTCTCCTTCTAGCTCGATGATCCTTGTCTTTGCATTCTTCAACTCCATCATATCATTGCACATCTGGTTCTCGTGGCGTCGAATGTGCTGGTTTAACTCCTGGATGAATGCTGCAATGGATCTATCCTTCTTGGTGCTGACTAACTCCCATTGTTCATCTCGGCGTCCGCAAATCTGGTAGATAGTGTCCTTGAGGTCTTCTTGATAAACTTCTCCAATGCGTCCTATGGTGATATGGGCTGCCATGCTCCTTCCTAGACTCCAAGTTGGTGCATTGAAAACACTATCTATGGGCTTCGTGATTGGCGCGAATGTCCTTCCCGGAACGTGAGCTTGAATCTTCCAGCGCTCCTTTTCAGGCAAAGTGGCGTTGAAGGTTCCCGTGAAGCTTGGTAATCCAATGTTTAGGTACTTGGTGACTTCCTTCAAGTGAAATCCAAAAGGTGTGCCTTCATCCGGTTGAGTGTACTTAATCTTCGCGTCCTTCATCCTAAAGAGTAGAAAAGATGAGGAGTTAGAAAATGAGGAGAGAATAGTGATCTATGGCTTTAACTTAGTGGTCGTGTCCTACAGTCAGCATGTGCTCTGATACCATCTCTGTAGCGACCAGACCTCAAGCAGTCTGATCTCTGTGCTCCGGTGTCATCCCTGGATCAGTAATGCTGACACCACACAGTACTTCGAAGGATTTATAGCAGAGTGGCAATCACACACTTATTACATCGATGTCTCAAAAGAGAACTTATTACAATAATATGGCTTAAGGCCATCTAGTGTCGATAACAGCGGAAGACTTGGAAGATAAATGGGTCCATCAACTCCAACGGCATCACTGAGTATAGAACCACGACCTAAAAGCACCTTAATCATCCTCTGAAAAGTCTGCAACATTAACATTGCAGCCCGAAACGGGTCAGCACATGGAATATGCTGGCAAAGTAACACATAGAGAGTAATGGAATGAAACAGCTATACTATATGCCTATTTGGCTGGTGGAAAGCTCTATGGTTACTGTTTTGCGTAAACCCAATTTTTCCCTACTGCAAAGGAATAAATTTATTTAACTATCATGGTGGTTGTTAAACATTGAGAATGGTTGACATCATTCTCAATCCCAATTAAAAGTACAATTAAAACCCAACAATATTAATTAGAAGTAACATGATGAGATTCACATGATATTCAAGTACTAGATACTCGAGATTGTCCATAACCGGGGACACGGCTAATCATGATTAGTTTATTACACTCTGCAGAGGTTTGCGCACTTTTCCCCACAAGACTCGATCGCCTCCGTTGGTTTTCTCGCACTACTGGTGTTTGAGAAACGGATGACCGAGACATAGTCTTTCAGAAGCGCTAGCACCTTACGATGGAGTAGACCGTACCACCTACATCCCCTACATCTGCTAGTCTACCCTTATAAGAGTTCGCACGACTTAGTCAACTATGCCAGAGCCCATAATGGCTTGTGGCTGCACACGTATGTATTTAGCATGAAAGATCTTATGATCCCTTTGAGCCTGGGTGGCGGTCCAAAAAAACAGGCAAGTCCTGATAGACATCAGGTGCCTCAATCCACCCAGATGTGTGTTTAAGTTGCCACCTTAGATAAACCATTAAAATTATCAATCTCACATCTGTCATGGATATCACTCACCCAATCCACATCTACTAGCATAGCATGGCATAATAAGCAAACGTAGAAGTAACTCACAAAGGTTTCATAATAAACAGGTAATAGGTACTACCTCATCTACTTCCCATCCCACAATTTAATTAGATCCTAATCATGCAATGTGTGAGGATGGATCTAATGCAATAAAACTGGGTTGTAGAAAAGGTATGATCAAAGTGTTACTTGCCTTGCTGATGATCCGCGAGTCCTAGAGATTCGAAGTAACAAGCGGCGCAATCCGGGTAATCTATCGCAGACAAACAACAAGCATACAATAAGTACTCATCTAATGCTGAAAGTGCAACTATCCCTAGGTGGTTTTGGTAATTCATAACAACATATAGCTCATTGAGCTAATGCTATTCCAAGATGATTATTTCAGGAAAGCTCAATGATTGGCATGGCATGGATGTGAAAGTGGAACCCACAAAATGCTAAGGACAAAGAATTGGCTCAAGCTCAAAAGTTCAAGACTCTTCATTTTATATTTTAGTGATCCAAGATCACATTGAGTCTTTAGGAAAAGCCAATACTATTAAGGAGGGATGAGGTGTTGCTTAATGAGCCTCTTGCTCTATGTGCTTAGTGATATGCTCCAAAATCCTCAACCACTTTTCCATATCCACAAATGACCTAAACCCTAAGCCAAACTCGGTCATACCGATTCTGTCAATCCGGCGCCACCGAGTTTCACTTGTCATTTGCCACTGCCAAACCCTAGCAATTCGGTCCTAACGATAAGGTTCTCGGTCTCACCGAGATGGGCTTACAAACTCTCTGTTTCCCTTTCGTAACTTTTCGGTCTCACCGAAAGAGCGAATCGGTCCCACCGAGAATGCAAGGTAAACTCTATGTTTCCTTCTTGTAACGTTTCGGTCTCACCGAAAGAGCAAGTTGGTCCCACCGAGTTTGCCTGACCAACTCTCTGGTTAACTAATTGCCGAACTCGGTCTCACCGAGTTTGTGCAATTGGTCTCACCGAGATTACGTTATGCCCAAAACCTATCCGAATCGGTCCTACCGAGTTGCATCTCAGTCCCACCGAGATTCCTAACGGTCACTAGGTTTACCATTTCGGTCAGACCGAGTTTTCTGATTCGGTCCCACCGAGATTGGTAGATTGTGTGTAACGGTTGGATTTTGTGTGAAGGCTATATATACCCCTCCACCACCTCTTCATTCGAAGAGAGAGCCATCAGAACACATACATCATTCCTACTCATATGTTCTGAGAAAGAACCACCTACTCATGTGTTGAGATCAAGATATTCCATTCCTACCATATGAATCTTGATCTCTAGCCTTCCCAAGTTGCTTTCCACTCAAATCTTCTTTCCACCAGATCCAAATCCTATGAGAGAGAGTTGAGTGTTGGGGGGCTATCATTTGAAGCACAAGAGCAAGGAGTTCATCATCAACACACCATTTGTTACTTCTTGGAGAGTGGTGTCTCCTAGATTGGCTAGGTGTCACTTGGGAGCCTCCGACAAGATTGTGGAGTTTAACCAAGGAGTTTGTAAGGGCAAGGAGATCGCCTACTTCGTGAAGATCTACCGCTAGTGAGGCAAGTCCTTCGTGGGCGATGGCCATGGTGGAATAGACAAGGTTGCTTCTTCGTGGACCCTTCGTGGGTGGAGCCCTCCGTGGACTCGCGCAACCGTTACCCTCCGTGGGTTGAAGTCTCCATCAACGTGGATGTAGGATAGCACCACCTATCCGAACCATGGGAAAACATCCGTGTCTCCAATTGCGTTTGAATCCGCCAAACCCTTACCTTTACATTCTTGCAAGTTGCATGCTTTACTTTCCGCTGCCAATAAACTCTTTGCATGCTTGCTTGAATTGTGTGATGATTGCTTGACTTGCTCTAAGATAGCTAAAATCTGCCAAGAACTAAAATTGGGAAAAGGCTAAGTTTTTAATTTGTCAAGTAGTCTAATCACCCCCCCTCTAGACATACTTTCGATCCTACAAGTGGTATCAGAGCTTTGGTCTCCATTTGGCTTGATCTTCATAGCTTTTGGTGGTCATAGCCTTGGTTTCACAACCTAGGAGAGTATGGCGTCTAGCGAGGGAAATTATCATCGTAGAGGTCCTTACTTTGATGGCACTAATTTTGCTAGTTGGAAGCATAATATGAAAATGCATATTCTTGGACATAACCCCGCCGTATGGGCAATTATTTGTGTTGGCTTGCAAGGTGAGTTCTTCGATGGGAGGGAACCAAACCGTGAAGCTACCGCGGATGAGTTGAAGGTGTTGCAATACAATGCTCAAGCTTGTGATATTCTCTTCAACGGATTGTGCCCCGAAGAATTCAACAAAATCAGCTGCCTTGAGAATGCAAAGGAGATTTGGGATACTTTGATTGATATGCACGAAGGTACCGACTCCGTCAAGGAATCCAAGTTGGATGTGCTCCAAAGTCAACTTGACAAGTTCAAGATGAAGGATGGTGAAGGTGTTGCTGAAATGTACTCTAGGCTTGCTCTCATCACAAATGAGATTGCCGGCTTAGGAAGTGAAGAGATGACCGATAGATTCATCATCAAGAAGATCCTAAGAGCCTTGGATGGGAAATATGATACCGTGTGCACATTAATCCAAATGATGCCCAACTACAAAGATCTCAAGCCAACGGAAGTAATTGGAAGAATTGTTGCTCATGAGATGTCACTCAAGGATAAAGAGGAACTTCACAATAAATCAAGTGGCGCCTACAAAGCGTCATGTGAAGCCCCCACATCATCAAGTGAGAAACAAAACTTCAATGAAGAATTGAGGTCAATGGTGAAGAACGTCAACAAGTTCTACAAGAGTAGAAGCAAAGATAGAAGCTTCAAGTCAAGGTCCTACAATGACAAAAGATCTTCTAGTCGAGAGTGAAACTGCTATAATTATGGAAGACCCGGACACTATTCCAATGAGTGTACGGCTCCCTACAAGAGAAGAGAAGATTCTCCAAAAAGAAGAAGCAAAGAATCTCCACCAAGAGAGAGAAGGAGTAGAGATGATCGTTATGAACGAAGATACTCACGGAGAAGCAAGGACTCGGAAAGGAAGGAAAAATCATCAAGGAGCTATACAAAACAAAGACATCAAGCTCATGTTGGTGAATGGGTATCCGGCTCCGACTCCGACAGCCACTCCGAGAGAAGTTATCACTCCGACTCCGAAGATACTCAAGATGAAGGTGTTGTCGGTCTAGCACTTGTGTCAACCAACTCCTACGACATATTTGACTCCCCAAATGAAGGAATTGGAAGATGCTTCATGGCCAAAGGTCCTAAGGTAACACACCCCGAGTACATTGATTTTAATAGTGATGAAGATGACTTGTTAGGTGATGATGATTTGCTTGTTGACAACTCTAGTGATGAGTACTATGATGAAACATCAATTAATCATGCTAAAATGAATGACAATGATAAGGAGAAGATTGAGGCTCTAACTAAAGAACTAAACACTCTTAAGTTAGCTCATGAAACTATCTTCGAAGATCATCGAGAACTTTTAAGAGCTCATGAGAAATTACGCTTTGAAAAGCTCAATCTTGAGCAAGAGCATGAGTTCTTAAAAGCAATCAATGATGATCTCCGCAAGAATAGTTCTTCTTACATTGCCAAGCGTTTACTATTTTCCACTTACATGCCTCAAGTCAAGACTAGTAACAAGAATAAGAAAGATTCTTCCTCTAGTAGTAACAATGATCATGCTAAATCCAATATTGTTGCTTCTAGTAGTTCTCTTGATTCCACTAATGATTCTCTTAGCCAAGTTACACTTGAGCAAGAAAATAGCTTATTGAGGGGAATTATAGAGAAAGGTGTTTACAAGAGCCTTGCCGGGAGTAAGCAATTCGAGGAAATTGTGCGCAAGCAAGGAATGCACCGGAAGAATCAAGGTGTTGGTTTTGAACGAAAGTTAAATGCCAATGGAGTTGAATGGGAGGAAGATCAATACCCCAAGACAAAGTTTGTTCCTCAACAAGAGAAGTATGACACTTCCTTCAAGGGAACACAAGCTCAAGATGATCTTCCACCACAAGACTACAAGCAAAAAAGGCAAGGACAAAGCTTCAAGAGGAGATTGATGCATTTGAAGAAGCTCCCAAGACCTTAGTCAAGTGGATTCCCAAGACTACTTCAAGTTCCACTACATCAAGTACGACTACAACTCCAAGGATTCCCATCAAGATGGTGTGGATCTAAAAGAAGAATAACTAGAGAGTTCTTGAGGGTGACTCCGCCAACATACTTCACTCTTATCATTTTGGCAAGGACAAGTGCAATCAACTTCCACATCTTGCACTAGTTCAAGGAGTCACAAACCCTCTTGTTGGTAAGACAAGGGACAAGGTAACCTAAAGTTTTCATGGACATCATCTTGTGTGTGCATCACTCTATGTCTATGGATATCCTTGTTTGTTCCTTGTGGGACTAACCCATGTAGGTATTGAAAGTGCAATTCACTCAAATGGATAGCTCCAAGTGATCTACATCAACATTGAGCATCCACATCTTCAACATCTACATGAAGTCATCATCGACAAAACCCAAGGTTAGTTCATCCCTCTTAGGGGGATATCACATCTAGGGGGAGCTTTACTCTAAGACTTGAGCTAAAGCAACTCTAAAGATGTGAATACAACAATGCTTTATGTAAAAGTGGTAACCCCACTTGAGCTTAAACGATGAGTATGACCTATGATCAAGTGTTCTCACTTGACTCCTAAGTCAATATACTCATATATAGATGACCTAGTCATCGCAAATTGCTTGATAGATGCTAGAATTGGTTGTGCATGCTTTGCCACATATTTCATTTGCCATCTTATTGTGTGAGCATGTTGGTTGCATATTTTACTCATTCAAGGACATCCACTTGTTGTTTTGATTGTTTGGCTTTCTTCTTTTCCCAAGTGGATGGACAAGAATGCCTAAGAACCTCCTCTAGCTATCTATGCTTTTCTCGTCTCAAACTCTATTCATGCTGCATCACAAAACTTGATCAAGTCAGATTCGAACCACTCTGTGTGAGGAGCGCTCGGAGTCCCCGATTCGTCATAGACTTAAACTTCCAAAACCTCTTTATGAATCTCGGTCTGACCGATACTCCATTTTCGGTCCTACCGAGTTCATTAAGTTGATCTAGGTTTTCGATCTCGGTGCAACCGATTTGAACTTTTCAGTCACACCGAGTTGCAATAACTGCACGCAGTTTTGCATCTCGGTGCCACCGAGTTGTTCCACTCGGTTACACCGACAGGGTCGGGCTATATATAGTGACGGGAAATTTTTTGGAAATTTCTCCGAAACCTCTTTGCCCACGCGATAGCCTGCTCTGCCTTCGTGGCCTCCGGATCGTCTTCTCGTCGCCAGCAGCCTCTAGTCGCTGGTCTCTGCCGCCGTCAACAGATTTCTGCCCCGCCGTTGCCGCCGTAGCGAGTCTCCGCCGAACTAGGGTATGGACTCGATCTTTGTGCTATTCCCCACTCCGATTCCTAGCACATTGTGATCATTATGATTCTTGCCACGATTGAAACACTCCTATCCAGTCAATGATCTCGTAGAATAGTTTTAATTCGAAAATTTTAGGGTTAGGTTTCTGCCGAACCATCTCGGACCCACCGAGTTGAAAAACTCGGTCCCACTAATCTGGCTTTTGCCATTGCACAAGTGAAACTCGGTCTGACCGAGAAGAACTTATCGGTGCGACCGATTTTGGAATTCTGTGAAACCCTAGCAGTCTCGGTGCCACTGAACTGTGACTCGGTCTGACCGAGTTCACCAGTTCTGGTGCCAAAACTGCTTCGGTGTCACCGAGTTTGAAAATCGGTAGATCCGAGATGCTTTCTGTGGAAAACTAAAACTAAGTTTTTGAATTAATCTTTTGCAAAAATCTTTGCTTTTTGTGATGCTCACCCACTCTATCTTATCCATAATCTATTCACAGGGTCAGCAGTCAGTGTGCAACATGTCTGATCAAAGTGACATCCAGAATGTGTCTGAGCAGCAAGTTGTGATGAGTGAGGGCACTAGCCCCTCAAGCTCTTCTGATGATCGCAGTAGGAGCACCCCCAGCAATCTGCCCAAGGCTGCCACACGTCAAAGGAAGAAGAGAACGTCTAATTCTGAGGATGAAGACTATGTGGCAGAGGAAGAGGCCACATCAAAGAGAGCCGAGCCAGCAGTAGGCACAAAGCTAGGGCTAAAAATCAAAAGGCCAGTAGGCAGGCAGCCCATGTCAAAAGCTAGGGCTTCAACTGTGAAGCCTGCTCCCACAGAGCCCATTGCTGCTGAGCGGAAGAAGAGGAAAGAAAGAGTAAAAAAGACTGTAGCCAGAGTGCTTGGGAAGGCCTCCATCATGGTAGATGAGGAGGAAGAAGAAGAAGAGGTTGCTGCACCAGCACCGAAGGCAGCCAAACTCATGGGAGATGCTATAAGGTCAGGAACAGCTGCATCCAAGCCCAATGATGCACCTAAGGCTGCATGTAAGCCTAAGAGTGCACCAAAGAGAAATACACGAAGCATCCCAGCTTCAGAAAAGAACAAGGCCCCAACGCCTGAAGCTATCGAAGAAGAGGAAGAGAGTGTCCTTCGGAAGCTCAAGCCCAAGATCCCAGACCACAACGATGCTCATCCTGTGGCTGAGGATATGAAGCTCAGGAGAGATTCAGGGCTGAGGAAATGGAGAGAAGCAGACCCGTATGCTTCTAGGAGAAGGACTGCTGTGGATTACAGATTTCACACCAAGGAGCAACAAGATTTCTATGAGACTGTTTTGCTTGACAAGAAGCCGATCGTTTGTGACATGAGATGGGTCGACTGGACCTACATCAAGGATAATGAAGAGCACTACCCCGGTGTATTTGACAGCTTTAGTGCATGTGGAGTTGCAGACTTTGTTGGGCAGAAGCTCACAAAGTGGAACGAAGAGCTGATCATGCAATTCTACTCCACAGCACACTTTTATCCGGATGGCAGGATCACATGGATGTCTGAGGGTACAAGGTACCAATCCACTGTTGAAGAATGGGCGAAGTTGATCAATGCCCCAGAGGAGCAAGCTGATGACTTGGACATCTATGCCAAGAAAGAGATGGATCACAACTCCATGTCCAACATGTACAAGGAGATCCCAAATGAAGTGCTCGACACGTTCAAGTTTGGCTCCGTGCACTATCTGCTCTCAGGACTGCCTACGATCAACTGGATCCTTAGGCACACCCTTCTGCCCAAATCTGGAGATCACAAGATGATCAGAGGTCACGTGATCAACTTGCTTCATGTATTTGACGTGCCTCAGAAATTCAAGGTCATGAGTCTCATTGTGGAAACAATCAAGAGGACAGCTGCACACCAGAAGAGGAGTTGTGGGTATGCCCCACAGATTCAGGAGCTCATCAACTCCAAGATGGGCACGGGCATGTATTTATTGGATAAGGAACACCTGCCCATCCGTCCAGATTTTGAGGATAACCAAGTGGTTATGACTGAAAATGAACCCTCATCTGCACATGCACAAGCTCAGAAGGAGAAGGCGAGGAAGAAAAAAGCTGCCAGGATGCCTACTCAAGCAGAGGCATCTGATTACTTCTTGAAGACCAAACAAGAGCAGCTCGGTTACCTGATAGCGTCCACCCTGCGTATTGAGCAAGGACTTGCCACCCTGACTCAGAACTAGGCGAGCCTAGAGAGGATCATGGAACAGAGATTCTATGACATGGACATCAAGGTGACAGAAATATAGACCGCCGTGGAGCAGCTTCAGGAGGACATGAATGAGAGGAGAGGCAGGACCACAACTGATGCTTTTGCGAGGGTGCCATGAGGTCCGAGGTCGTCTGCACTGCCAGTTGCTGACACCAGAGCCACAACGTCTGCACCAGCTACAGCCTCCGTTCCACCAGCTCCAGCATCCACTTCAGCCTCGACTCCGACCACTTCTACAGAAGGCTTCGTCCTTGGCGTGCTCCGGACTCCACCACCACCTGAAGATCAAGCCTGAGCGTCGACTTAGCACTATGCATTTTCTAGGAACTTTTTGGTAACTTGTTGCCAAAGCGGGAGAAGATGTATAGATCATAGGCTTCGAGAGAGAGGGTGTTGCTTTTCTCTCTTGCTTTATTTGGTGGTTTTTCGAACTTTGTTTGCTTGTGTGTGAGATACTATGTCATTATTCGTGAGACATCGATGATCAAGTGTTTGATCATAAGCTACACTTAATGTTTGCTTAATGCTTGCTTAAATATTATCATTCTATCTATCGTTTGTGATCATTCACTATTCTTGGTGATGAGTGCATGTATTTCAATGTTATCATTTTTGAGCGCTCCACCAAGATGTATGTGACATGGAAGAGTAACCCATGATTCTAACTCCATGTGCATTTGCAGTCCAAAGCAAATTTTAAATATGCACAAATTTAGGGGGAGCTCTTATTTGTCACATACTTCTCAAAGCGACGACATATTTCATGCTTATTATCACTTGTCTAAGCTTTGATCTATATGTTGTCATCAATTACCAAAAAGGGGGAGATTGAAAGTGCAACTATCCCTAGGTGGTTTTGGTAATTCATAACAACATATAGCTCATTGAGCTAATGCTATTCCAAGATGATTATTTCAGGAAAGCTCAATGATTGGCATGGCATGGATGTGAAAGTGGAACCCTCAAAATGCTAAGGACAAAGAATTGGCTCAAGCTCAAAAGTTCAAGACTCTTCATTTTATATTTTAGTGATCCAAGATCACATTGAGTCTTTAGGAAAAGCCAATACTATTAAGGAGGGATGAGGTGTTGCTTAATGAGCCTCTTTCTCTATGTGCTTAGTGATATGCTCCAAAATCCTCAACCACTTTTCCATATCCACAAATGACCTAAACCCTAAGCCAAACTCGGTCATACCGATTCTGTCAATCCAGCGCCACCGAGTTTCACTTGTCATTTGCCACTGCCAAACCCTAGCAATTCGGTCCTACCGATAAGGTTCTCGGTCTCACCGAGATGGGCTTGCAAACTCTCTGTT
The DNA here is from genome assembly GCA_034509565.1 of Triticum monococcum. Taxonomy (NCBI): domain Eukaryota; kingdom Viridiplantae; phylum Streptophyta; class Magnoliopsida; order Poales; family Poaceae; genus Triticum; species Triticum monococcum. The sequence goes on from CM067841.1 coordinate 523,043,129, forward strand.
TCCCTTTCGTAACTTTTCGGTCTCACCGAAAGAGCGAATCGGTCCCACCGAGAATGCAAGGTAAACTCTATGTTTCCTTCTTGTAACGTTTCGGTCTCACCGAAAGAGCAAGTCGGTCCCACCGAGTTTGCCTGACCAACTCTCTGGTTAGCTAATTGCCGAACTCGGTCTCACCGAGTTTGTGCAATCGGTCTCACCGAGATTACGTTATGCCCAAAACCTAACCGAATCGGTCCTCCCGAGTTGCATCTCAGTCCCACCGAGATTCCTAACGGTCACTAGGTTTACCATTTCGGTCAGACCGAGTTTTCTGATTCAGTCCCACTGAGATTGGTAGATTGTGTGTAACGGTTGGATTTTGTGTGAAGGCTATATATACCCCTCCACCACCTCTTCATTCAAAGAGAGAGCCATCAGAACACATACATCATTCCTACTCATATGTTCTGAGAAAGAACCACCTACTGATGTGTTGAGATCAAGATATTCCATTCCTACCATATGAATCTTGATCTCTAGCCTTCCCCAAGTTGCTTTCCACTCAAATCTTCTTTCCACCAGATCCAAATCCTATGAGAGAGAGTTGAGTGTTGGGGGGACTATCATTTGAAGCACAAGAGCAAGGAGTTCATCATCAACACACCATTTGTTACTTCTTGGAGAGTGGTGTCTCCTAGATTGGCTAGGTGTCACTTGGGAGCCTCCGACAAGATTGTGGAGTTGAACCAAGGAGTTTGTAAGGGCAAGGAGATCGCCTACTTCGTGAAGATCTACCGCTAGTGAGGCAAGTCCTTCGTGGGCGATGGCCATGGTGGAATAGACAAGGTTGCTTCTTCGTGGACCCTTCGTGGGTGGAGCCCTCCGTGGACTCGCGCAACCGTTACCCTCCGTAGGTTGAAGTCTCCATCAACGTGGATGTAGGATAGCACCTCCTATCCGAACCACGGGAAAACATCCGTGTCTCCAATTGCGTTTGAATCCTCCAAACCCTTACCTTTACATTCTTGCAAGTTGCATGCTTTACTTTCCGCTGCCAATAAACTCTTTGCATGCTTGCTTGAATTGTGTGATGATTGCTTGACTTGCTCTAAGATAGCTAAAATCTGCCAAGAACTAAAATTGGGAAAAGGCTAAGTTTTTAATTGGTCAAGTAGTCTAATCACCCCCCCTCTAGACATACTTTCGATCCTACAAATGCACAGGTAAAACTCAAACAAGAGATCGAACCAGATAGTTCAACTTTAAGAACTCCGGTTGAGAAGAAAGAAAGAACCGAACAAAGAAACCGAAAGCAAACGGCGAAAAACAACTCGGTTCTAGCAAGTTGAAACTAGGTCAAATTTTACCGTAGCAAAAACTTAGTTAAAGTTGATTAGTCGGAACAGCGGTTTCGAATCGAAACTCCAGGCGCTTGAATCACCTGATTCCGATACACGAGCGAGAAGACAAACTAGAAAGAAGATCGGATCTGAGATCGCGATCGCGGAATAAATCCGACGAGAAGAAAAAGAAGAACAGTTGAACGAACGGACGTTCGTTAACCTAGGATAATCCGGTGATCACGTTCGTTAGGACGAACGGTCCGGCGAACGATCTTGGGCAACTAAATCGGAAAAGGAAACGAATCCGATCTAGGGTTTCGGAGAAGAAAACCGATCGTAAAACCGATCTAGAAAACCAGAACGGTTTCGCGAAGAAAAACGAATCGGAAAAGAAGAATCGGAACGATTAGAAGAAAACAATCCGATGAGAAGAATAGATGTAGCGCGGGGCTACCTCCGGCGAAGTCTCCGGCGAAGATCTCCGGCGGCGTGGGCGTAGGGCAGCGGTGGCAAGGTGCGGCGGCGGCGCGGGTGTGGGGGTGCGGCGCGGGGGTGGTGGGGTGGCGCGGCGGCGGTGGGGCACTAGGGCGGCGCGGGTGTGGGGCGCGGTGTGCTTGGGGCTTTGGGGCCTTGGAATTGATGGGTTTAGAGGGGGGGCGTGTGGGAGTATTTATATTGGGGAGGGGAGAGAAAACTTGGGGTAGGGGTCAAGGAATTGGACTAGGACTAGGAAAGAAAAAGAGGAAAGAGATCTAGAAAAAAACGAAATAGGATGAATCCTACTAGGAATAGGAAACGGCGGCGGCGGTGGCCTCCTGCGCCTGGGGCGCGCGCGCTGGCGCCTGGCGCCTGGGAGCCGGCTCGGTGGCTTGGGCCTTTGGCCCAAGTCGCTGGAGCTGTTTTTTTTAAACGGTTCCGCGCTCGGAAAAAAAACAAAACGAGATCTAAACGAACTCCAAATCTAATAAAGTAAATTTTCCCCGACTCCTAAAAATGAGTCGAACAAAATGAACTTTTCTCCGGGCCTAAAACGCAAACTTTTAAAACGTGCATTTTTCCCTATCCAAATAAAAGGCAAATGAAACTCCGACAAAAACCAATGATCCTTTCTTAAAAATGTGAGAAGACTCAAATATGAAAAAGACGAAATATCCAACTCTCTCCGAGGGTCCTTGAGTTGCGTGAAATTTCTAGGATCGACAAAATGCAAGAAAATATGATATGCATGATTATCTATGTATAACATTCCAAATTAAAAATTTGGGATGTTACAACTCTTGACTGGGCGCTCGAGGCCGTATTCTACGGCTGCCAGGACATCAGTCCACCTATCAATGAGCAGGTCTTGATCAGCTTGGAGCTGCTGCCACTTCTTCTTCAGGCTTCTTGCAGTGGCTATTAGCTGGCGCTTGAAGTGCTCCTGCTCGAGGGGTGTCTCAGGCACGATGAAGTCCTCATTGTTGAGGTTCTCATCATCTGGGTCATTGGACATGGCCTGTTTATCAGGGTTATATTTCCCGTTGTCTTGTTCCTCCTGTTCGGATGCAACCCTGACTGGGTCTTCATTGTTTTTGGTGTCGCCCGGAGTACTATTTTCTCCGGTGCCAGTGTTGCCATCTTTCGAGCAAGGAGGCTTAGAGCGGCGTTTAGGGCGCCGGCGTTTGGACTGTGACTCAGGAGGTTTATTCGCAACTGGATCTCCTTTGTCATTGTCGCTAGCTTTTTTAGGTGTGTCGACCAATTACACATTGTACGAAGAGGTGGCCGTCCAACGTCCAGTAAATGGAGGGTCTTGGCCTTGCTCCTTGTCGGCATTATCGTCCATACCGTCGATGTCCTCGGAGCCGCAATCAAGCACGTCGGTTAAGTCATCGACAATGGCTATGAAGTGGGTGGTGGGTGGGAAGCAAAATTTCCCGTCATCAGCCCCTGGCTCGAACTGAACATAGTTCGGCTGTGAGTCCTTCTCCAAGGACAAATTCTTTAGAGAGTTTAGCACATCGCCCAAAGGTGAGTGCTAAAAAACGTCTGTGGCGCTGAATTCGAAGATCGATAACCGATCTATCTCGGTGTCCGCAAGCGTACATGGTCCGGAACTGATAGCTGGAGGCGAGTCCAGAGTTCCGTTGGCGCAAATATTGTAGGGTGTTGAGTCTGTGTGCGGCTGCAGCGCTGCGGACTCTATGGCCTCGGATGGCGCGATCTGCTCCGGTTCTAAGGCTGTTGCAGCAACAGGGACCATCTCCTGGATGTGATCCGATGACAGATTTAAGTCATGTTCATCTGGGCGAGGTGGAGCGATCGCTGGGGTCTCATATCCATTGAAGATCAAGTCTCCACGGATATCTGCGACGTAGTTCAAGCTTCCAAATCTGACCTGGTGTCCAGGGGCGTAGCTATCGATCTGCTCCAGATGGCCAGGTGAGTTGGCCCACAGTACGAAGCCGCCGAACACGAAAATTTGTTCGGGGAGGAAGGTTTCTCCTTGGATAGCGTCACTATAGACGATTGAAGGGGCCATCGAACCATTCGTTGACGGCATAGTGGAACTCTCCTTGGCCAGATATCCGGCCCCCTGAAGCGCATTGATATCCCTCTTCTTGACGGAGGAGGCCATCCACTTACCCCCGGCTCCGGATCCAGACATCTTTGGAGTGCTTTCTCGGACAAGGGAAAAGCAAAAAGCTTGGGCGCTGGAGCTCAGGGACGGAAGGACTGAGGAGGAGCCGAGGTGTGGGTGAAGAAAGGGAATCCTTATCCCCTTATAAAGGCCATGAATATCAAGCGTCTCCCCACTCTAAACTCGCCTATTCCCAAGGGTCGTGCAGACGGCACGATTGGGTCACCCACGCCCGTATTGAAGAGAATCCCATAATAAGGTGTCGGATTTCGGGTTTCGGCAGACCCTTAAGGTTCGAACACTGGGGTGCGCGCGGAGATTACGCCTTCTACCTCCCTGTCTCACAAAGATCTAGACTACTGAAAGAACTGCACAAGAGACACAAGGTTTATACTGGTTCGGGCCACCGTTGTGGTGTAATACCCTAATCCAGTGTGTGGTGGGTGGATTGCCTCTTGGGGCTGATGATGATGAACAATACAAGGAAGAACAGCCTCGCGAGGGTCTGTTCTTGGCTGGGGTGATGAACTGCTGGGAGGCGTTCAACCACCTTTCTCTCTCTCTCTCTCTCACTCTAGCTGCCTTACTCTTACTTGCCGGCTACTAACCTTCCCACCAACGAAAACCCACCCCCTAGCTCTGTGGGCGGCTGGTCCTATTTATAGAGGCCCTGGTCCTCTTTCCAAATATTGAGTGGGAAGGGAGCCAACAATGGCGGGCTAATTTGAAGGGGGACAGCAAGTATCAACTATCGTGACAAAAGCAGTCTTCGCCTGCGCAAAGCCCTGGTGATGACGCCGTCTTGGGCTCCACGGTGACCTCCATCTCGTAGTCCTCCTGGTCTTGGTCTCATTGCACTGAAATGGCAACCTTTGCCTGATGCCTCGGTACTCCGCGGCTACGCTTGCCCCCTTTGCACCAAAGAGGAAAGGAGGACGCTGCGCGGGCTGGCACCCGCCTGGCACCCTGAGTCGTCGTGGCTTGCGTCACGGGCACCTCGCGAGGTACCCTGCCTTGATCTCTCCGCCTCCTCGTGAGCCAGCCTAACGAGGCCGTGCCTGAGGAAGCTCCGTGTCGTCCGCCCCGCGAGGCTTGGCCCCTCGTGAGGGTCTTGAGTCTTGTGTTGATGAAGATGGGCCGTGCTGGGCCCCCTTTGAGCCACGCCACAGGCCGCAGGCAGGCAAGTCTGGGGACCCCCGTTCCCAGAACACCGACAGTAGCCCCCGGGCCCAAGGCGCGCCCGGAATTGGCCGTGCCGAGAGGCAAAAGGGCAAGGGCGAAGCGCCGCGGGCCCTAACAGCCTGCGGCCTTGGGCGCCGCGTGGCGGTTGATGGGACGTGGGCGTCTCCACTTCCCCACGATGCCTTGGTGATCGCGTGAGATGGACAAGTCCCTCCATGCAAATCGTGTCATGATTACCTATGATCATGGAGGCCGACGGTTGGCCTTCGCCGGCTATAGGTATGGAACTACGCGTGCCCTTCCAGTCCATCCCTCTTTGCTTATCCTTCTTCCCGATCCTTGCTCCGTCTTGCTGCGATGGCTCCGATTCGCCGGTTCTCTACAGCGGAGAAGGGAAAGGCTCCTCGAGAGGGGCCAGACCCGCTCCTGCCGAAGAAACGGCTCGCCCCTTGCGGCCAGGACGAGGAGGACCATCAGGTGGTGTCGAGGCCTCGGTGCGAGCAGGCTCTGCCAGGGTTCCCGCTTCCCTTGTATGCCCACGTCGAGGGCCTCGAAGGTGTCGATGCCGATCCCCACGGTCAGCGCCGTCGTCGGCGCCGACGGGTCACGAAGGTGTGGGTTGTTCCTCCTGGGGTCCACGCCGAGGGCTCCTCCCAAGAGTTCGTGCTCCACGTCGCCATTCCTCTCTAGTCTTGGATCCATCTGCCTCCCTTCTTCGCCTCCATCATCTCGCCGGGGGAGCCCCTGGAGCTCTGGCTGTAGCACGCCGGCTGCAGCACCCTCGTGACCGAGGCAGAGGTTGTGGTCGTTGCCCCGGGCGAGGTCTACATGTCTCGTGGCTGGAGAGAGATCGCCCGGGTTTGCAGGGAAAGGGGCGTCTTCGCGGTCCACTTGGAGTATGATGGCGCTTCGGCGATGTTCTTCAAGGTCTTTGACGCGAACGGGCGCCGGCTGGAGTGTTGCCCCAGGAGAGGTGGTCAGGAGCTCGCCATGGTGAGGGCTAGGCCCGTCGACCGCTCCCTTGGCGGATCTGCAGGAGACGGAGGCGCCGGGGGATCCAGCGACTCCGGCGAGATCTTCGTGACTCCGGAGACGAGCGACGACAGCTACGAGCCCCCGAGCCAGCGCCGCTCCTAGAGCAGGGCGGGCTCGTCTGGCCGTCGCCGACTCTGATCTGGATGGGGTTGGCACCGGCGCTTGACGCCCCACTGTTGATGATGGCATCTCGCGCAGGAGCGCATGTAGTTAGCATCCCTTAGGGTCCGTTCCCTGCGAGGAATCAAAATGCGCCCCATGGGGGCTTGTAAGGTGCCTCTAGTCCCGTTTGTTAATACATAGCCCTTGCTGTAGAGCTGTACGAGTTGCTGATTCCGTCTTAGCTCAGTTCTCCCTTTCGAACCTCGCGAGGGCTTGGTGCTCTGCGCCGACAGGTCCCAGTCCCAAGGCGGCATCAGCCGTCGCTGGTATGCCAGGTCGCGATGTCGTGGTCAAGGCCAGGAGGTGAGCGACCCGGGGTCCGATAAGAGCCCCTGAGTCGCGATGCTCAGGGGGTCCCCTTTGGCGCCCAAGCAGCCGTCGCTCGGCCAGAAAGGAGAGCGGCGTCGCTGACACGGAATTGCATTAGGTGCAGTGGTAGTGCTACGATAGCCGGTGCTTTCGGGCGGTGACTTATCTCGAGAGTCGGGGATGATTCCTGGTGTGTCATCAGGTCCGCACGTCGGCAGGAGCGGAATCGCTCGGCGAGGTCCTCGCGTGCCCCTTCTCCCCCGCCTTTGCTCCCCTTTATGCTCTATGTCCTTGGGTCCCGGCCCTCGAGCTAGTCTCAGCCGTCGCTGGTATGCCAGGTCGCGATGCCGTGGTCAAGGCCAGAGGGTGAGGGCTGGAGAGCCAGTAGGAGCCCTGAGTCGCGATGCTCAGGCACCCCCCTTTAACGTGCAAGCGGTTCGCGCGGGCGAGAGTGAAAGGAATGCCGCGAGAGCCTAGCCTGGTGCAACTCCCATAGGGGATCCTGTAAACTCATCATAGAAGGAAGGGAAGGGTTGCCATGACAACTATCAGTCTGCCGTTAGTTGCTTCCGAGGGGAGGTGAGGCACTGGAGGCTTGACGAGGTGGCGCCATGCAGGGCTGCCGCGGCCAGAGCTCAGCCGTTCAGGTTTGTCGACACTGCAGGGATGGACCCATGCGCAAGCGTCGTGCCGTTGTGGGAGCAATTCCGTTAGTTGGCGTCAGTTGAGCAGGCAACTAGATCAAACACGTTAGCCACGAAGGAGGGGATTCATTCAAACAGATGCTGGGAAGGTAGACATCGCTAGGTCGGGCCCGAGCGACTTGGGGATGATGCAGCCCGAGGGGCGCCCCCAACAAGGCAAGCTAACGACATGAAACTAAAAGGGATACATACCGCAGGGACGGACCCACGCGGCCTGGGAACGATGCAGCCCTGGGAGGGCGCTCCCAGCTGGAAATGAAACTTGTAAGATGTCACCTGAGGGTGCCGAGGGTGAAGGGATGTTGGTGCAGTAGACTCGGTAGGCTGCGGAAGCCTATCCTCATGAGTCCCCAGGCCTAGGGGCCTCGGGAGGCTCCGGAGGCACTGGTAGCTCTTCGCGAATCATCTCCATCTCCGCCAGGGCTGCGGAACACCTGCCTTCTTGAGCCTCCATGATGCCCCTCATGAGGCGCTGGCATGTAGCAACCACGCTCGGCAAGCCATAAGGCATGCGATCGTAGCTGTGGGGCGGGCCCCCGCAGCGCCCCACTCGCGAGGTCCAGAGGCGCTCCATCGTAGCGACTTGGTTGAGCCCTGGTACGTCGATGCAGACGCGCAGCCCACCATTCTCGCCTGGATGGGGAGCCACAGCCGGTAGACGGCGGCAACCTCTCATGATCCTTGATTCCTGTAGTTCTTGAATGGCCTTGTTGACGAACTCCTGCGGGTCCGACCTTCCTTGCCTTGCTCCTTCTTGAGGGAAACGTGCTTCGAAACACGCCTCCATGTGGTGCCCAAGTGCCTCCCTCGTGACCCCGGCCAGGTTGGTGGCCCTCCAGGGGAGAACCCCCAAGCCCTGCCTGAGGAGGGCGCTGGGCGCGCTTTCCTATGCGATGGAAGGAGGCTCCCCCTGGGCAGACGCGGGCCCTGAGGGGCCTGCCTCCCGAGGGGCCGGTCCGGATGATGTCCTCTTCTTCTTGGGGGTGGTCTCGGGAAGCCTCCTGCTTCCGCGATCCGGGTCTTCCAGTGACGCGGCCTGAAAGGCTCGCTCCAGGGAACACACTGCATCCTTCTCTTCACAGGGCATCGTGAGGACTCCGCCACTTCTTGGCATCCTGAGGACGTTGTAGCCATGGTGAGTCATGGCCATGAACTTGGCCAGCGCTGGGTACCCGAGGATGGCATTGTACGGCAGGCGGATGTGGGCGACATCGAAGTCAATGAGCTCAGTGCGGTAGTTGTCGTGTGCCCCGAACGTGACAGGGAGGCGGACCTGCCCAATCGGGACCGTGGAGCTGTTGGTGACTCCGGAGAAGGGCTTGGTTGGCTGAAGTTGGTCGTAGGGCACTTGGAGATTGTTGAACGTTTCCATGGACAGGACGTTGAGCCCTGCCTCGCCATCGATGAGGGTCCTGGTGACCAGTACATTGCTGATGACTAGGGAGCAAAGCATCGGGAGGACTCCTGCTGTGGCTGCACACTTGAGTTGATCCGCTGAGCTGAATGTGATGGCGCATGCCAACCACCTGAGAGGGCATGTTGCTTCAAGCCTGGGGAGGACTGCATTCACCTCGCGGGCAAACTGCTTGAAGATGCGTTGGGAGGTTGGGGCTTGAGCTCCGCCCAGGATGCAGGCGATTGCGTGTGGCTCTTGGAAGCCCCCAGCCCCTTCGTCTCGATGGCGGTCCTTGTTCGTCCTTGGCTGAGGCGGCAGTGGAGGGAGGCCTGTGTTGCCCTGTGGGCGATCCTCACGAGGCTGATCCCTCCAGTCCCCCTCGCAAGGCAGGTCTCGCCAGTGATCCTCGCGAGGTTGATCGCGCCACCCTTGGCGCGGGCTGCGGTCTTCCCAGCGTCCGGCGTTTCTTCCTCCTCCTCGGCCGTAGCCCCGATCGGCGCGGTCGGGACGACGGCCGATCCTTCATTCTCGCACAGCGCGGAGTTCTTGGCATTCGTTTGGTGTTGTGGTTGTGGAGGTCGTGGTACACACAGTACCGGCTGCCCCTGGAGGACTCAGGCCGACCTTTGCCCCGCTTGGTGTCTGGTTCTGCTGCGAGCACGTCAGCCCCCTTGTGCTTCACGTCCTTGGCCTTGGGCTTCTTTTCCTCTGGGTCTGCGGCAGGCAGCTCGAGGAGGGAGAGGTACACAGGTCTTCATGCATTGCCAGCTCCTCCTTCATCTTGACGTCGCGCACACCATCGGAGAAGGCCGAGATGATGGCCTCCTCAGACACCTTGGGGATCTTGAGGCGCGCGCTGTCGAAGCGCTGGATGTACTTTTGCAGGGTCTCTCCAGGTTGTTGCTTGATGCGGCGCATGTCGCTCACGGCGTGTGGCCGGTCGCGAGTACCTTGGAAGTTGGCGATGAAGCGGGTGCGCATCTGGTCCCAGGAAGAGATCGTGCCTGGAGCCAGATTCAGGAGCCAGGTGCGAGCTCCTTCCTTGAGCGCCATGGGGAACCAGTTCACCATGACCTTCTCGTCCCCGCTGGCAGCTTCGATGCCCAGCTCATAGAGCTGGAGGAACTCTGCAGGGTCAGTCGTGCCATCGTAACAAGGAGGCAGGTCTGGCTTGAACTTGCCAGGCCACGCGACGCTACGCAGCTCGGCGGTGTAGGCGCGGCAGCCTGCGGTGGCCACGAAAGGCTTTGGCTGGTGTAGAGCTTGGTCTTGAGGGTCCCCACGCGCTGCAGCTAGGAACAGTGCGGGGTCTTGGCGTGCCGGAGCTAGAGCAGGGTCGCGGCGTGCCGGAGCAGGGAGCGCCCGGGCAGCTCCTTGCGGGCGAGGGACTTCTTGGCAGCTCCGTTCTTGCTGCGCTGGCCCCTGACGGAGTGGGTTCCGCCCAGGGGCCACGCGCCTTGGAGCCATGGCGTCTTCTTGGAGAGGAGGCGGCTGGTACGCCTCCGGAGCTTCGTTGCCTGCGTGGGGCAGAGTGTGGCGCAGAGGAAAGGACGACGCGGGAGAGCCCCCTGCGGCGCGGACAAGCTCGGCGACGCGGTCAAGCCACTCTTCGTAGACATCGCCGACGGGACGGTAGCGCAGGAGATCGTTTGCCGTGAGGAGCGTAGCTCGAGCCTCCAAGGGTGCGCGCAGCGCGCGGGACGAAGAACCAGCTGGTGCAAGCGATGGAGTAGCGGTGCGGCCCTCTTGGCGCACGGATGGATGCTGAGACGACGCTTGCTACTCGCCCCCCGCCGGGCCGATGGTGGCGTTGATGGCGGGCGACCGAGAACGACGAGGACGTCCGTCGACGGGCGCCGTCTGGGCGACGCGGGAAGCGATGGTGGCCCGGCGCTCCGCGCGGGCCCGACGAGCGTCGGACATGGGTGCGACGGTCGGAGGAGAATGGGGCGGTGGACGACGAATTCCGGCACACCCCTACCTGGCGCGCCAAATGTTGGATTTCGGGTTCCGGCAGACCCTTAAGGTTCGAACACTATGGGTGCGCGCGGAGATTATGCCTTCTACCTCCCCGTCTCGCAAAGATCTAGACTACTGAAAGAACTGCACAAGAGACACAAGGTTTATACTGGTTCGGGCCACCATTGTGGTGTAATACCCTACTCCAGTGTGTGGTGGGTGGATTGCCTCTTGGGGCTGATGATGATGAACAATACAAGGAAGAACAGCCTCGCGAGGGTCTGTTCTTGGCTGGGGTGATGAACTGCTGGGAGGCGTTCAACCACCTTTCTCTCTCTCTCTCTCTCTCTCTCTCTCTCTCTCTCTCTCTAGCTGCCTTACTCTTACTTGCCGGCTACTAACCTTCCCACCAACGAAAACCCACCCCCTTGCTCTGTGGGTGGCTGGTACTATTTATAGAGGCCCTGGTCCTCTTCCCAAATATTGAGCGGGAAGGGAGCCAACAATGGTGGGCTAATTTGAAGGGGGACAACAAGTATCAACTATCCTGACAAAAGCAGTCTTTGCCTGCGCAAAGCTCTGGTGATGACGCCGTCTTGGGCTCCACGGTGACCTTCGTCTCGTAGTCCTCCTGGGCTTGGTCTCGTTGCACCGAAATGGCAACCTTTGCCTGATGCCTCGGTACTCCGCGGCTGCGCTTGCCCCCTTTGCACCAAAGAGGAAAGGAGGACGCTGCACGGGCTGGCACCCGCCTGGCACCCTGAGTCGTCATGGCGTGCATCACGGGCACCTCACGAGGTACCCCGAATTGATCTCTCCACCTCCTCGCGAGCCAGCCTGACGAGGCCGTGCGTGAGGAAGCTCTGTGTCATCCACCCCGCGAGGCTTGGCCCCTCACGAGGGTCTTTAGTCTTGTGTTGATGAAGCTGGGCCGTGCTGGGCCCCCTTTGAGCCATGCTGCAGGCCGCAGGCAGGCAAGTCTAGGGACCCCCGTTCCCAGAACGCCGACATAAGGGGACACAATCTCCGCTTCGACACAACGTGCCAATGTAAACCGCATCTCAAAATGTGGAGCGGCAGACGAAAAACGGTTCGAAATTATGACCGGACAGACGTGATGTCATATTGTAAAAAGCTGTCAGCAGATTAGACTCATGTAAAAATATATTCTCTGTGCGGTTATGTATGGTGTGTGTGACAGGTTCGGATACTATCATTGCATCCAAAGACTACCTTGAAGTTCGGATAGAAGGGAACCCGCCTTGCAATGCCGAAGACAATCTGCGCGTCGGACTCCTCATCATTGAAGCCAGGTTTAGGGGCTACTGAGGGAATCCTAGACTAAGGGGTCTGTGGGAGTCCTGGATTAGGGGGTCTCCGGACAGCCGGACTATCTCCATTAGCCGGACTGTTAGACTATGAAGATACAGGATTGAAGACTTCGTCTCATGTTCGGATGGGACTCTACTTGGCGTGGAAGGCAAGCTAGGTAATATAGATATGTGTATCTCCTCCTTTGTAACCGACCTTGTGTGACCCCAACCTCTCCGGTGTCTATATAAACCGGAGGGTTTTAGTCTGTAGGACAATATACAATTATACCATAGGCTAGCTTCTAGGGTTTAGCCTCTCCGATCTCGTGGTAGATCTACTCTTGTACTACCCATATCATCAATATTAATCAAGCAGGACGTAGGGTTTTATCTCCATCAAGAGGGCCCGAACCTGGGTAAAACATTGTGTCCCCTGCCTCCTGTTACCATCCGCCTTAGACGCACAGTTGGGGACCCCTACCCGAGATCCGCCGGTTTTGACACCGACATTGGTGCTTTTATTGAGAGTTCCTCTGTGTCGTCGCCATTAGGCTTGATGGCTCCTACTATCATCGATAGCGATGCAGTCCAGGGTGAGACTTTTCTCCCCGGAGAGATCTTCGTGTTCGGCGGCTTTGCACTGCGGGCCAATTCGCTTGGCCATCTGGAGCAGATTGAAAGTTACGCCCCTGGCCACCAGGTCAGGTTTGGAAGCTTAAACTACACGGCCGATATTCGTGGAGACTTGATCTTCGACGGATTCGAGCCTCTGCCTTGTGCGTCACGCGGTCACGATGAGTATGATTTAGCTCTATCGTCGGACAGTGTTCAGGAGATCGCACAGGCAGCCACTCCGACCCTCAATTTGGAGCCAGTTGTGCCGTCCATGGACGGGTGGATGGACCCCACCACGGAGGCCTTACCCTCAGCAGCGATCGAGCCAAACATCGACCTTACCTTGCAGGAGAGCCGTGTTGTTAAACTGCCGGATCCTTCTCCGGCCACGGACTCCGAGCCGCCTGCGCCCATTCCTATCGAATCCGATTGGGCGCCGATCATGGAGTTTACCTCCGCAGATATTTTTGAGCACTCGCCCTTTGGCGACATACTGAACTCATTAAGGTCTCTCTCCTTGTCAGGAGGATCCTGGCCGAACTATGTCCAGCAGGACTGGGATGCGGACGATGAAGAAATTAGAGGCCCACCCACCACCCACTTAGTAGCCACTATCGATGACTTAACCGACATGCTCGACTTCGACTCTGAAGACATCGACGGTATGGACGACGATGCGGGAGACGAAGAGGAACCACTACCCATAGGGCACTGGACAGCCACCTCATCATACGATATATACATGGTGGATACACCCAAAGAAGGCAATGGCGACGAGATAGCGGAGGATGACCCCTCCAAGAAGCAACCCAAGCGCCGACGTCAGCGGCGCCGCTCTAAGTCCCGCCAAAGCAAAAGTGGTGATACCGGCACAGGGGATAATAACACTCAGGATAATGCCGAAGACAACAACAATCCCCTCCAGCAAGATTTAGAGCAGGAGGATGGAGGAGCCAGCCCTCCTGAGAGAGTGGCAGATGGAGAGGCGGAGGATGATAATTACATGCCCCCCTCCGAAGACGAGTGTCGGGGGTGTCTGATCCCTCGCACACCTATGGGGATCGGCGGACCGAGCCCCTTTTGGTTCGGCAGGGGGCGGTGGATGCACAAAGAGCAGATCGAGGCGAAGCACACGAGCGAGACGATCGATTTACCCAAGTTCGGGCCGCACGGATGCGTAAAACCCTACTCCTGCTTTGGTGGTTGTATTGAGTTTTGGCTCGGGAGCGGCGAGTGCTACAGTACACTCGAGCAGCTGGCGAGACCGAGCGTGAGAATGGCTGTCCTCTCCGTCTCTGTTGCGCCTGGGCCTCCTTTTATATGTCTAAGGGGTCACCGACACGTGGCAACAGAGGTGAGGATAAAAATGTAAAAGGGGTGGTAGTTGGCTCCACCGCCTATATGTCGCATCCTACCTAACTCTGACGGCAGGGGACAAGGGCATTAAATGCTCGTCTGTGTCACCTTGACGGCCCAGAGAGGGACCGCTAGGAACGCCACCGTTTGCCACGATGGTTCCTTGTCAGCGTCTGCTTGCCACCGCATGCCCCCGGCTGCACAGCCTCCCGCCACGTACGCCAGGAATGGTCCCAGGATGACATGTTGGTGGGTGAGCTGGAGCGCGGGCTGCCGGGTAGTAGCTTGCCGCGGCAAGTGCCTTGCCGCGGATGTTGTCTTGTCGCGTCCGGGAGCTTGTCGCCCACCGGGCCTTGTCGGGGCGTGCGGTGCGCCGCAGCGAGCTTCTTGAGATGCTTTGGTTGGTCTTCCCGGCAAGCTCCTCTTGCCGGGGCTTTGTCTCCTTCCCGGCAAGCTCCTCTTGCCGGGGCCTTGTTTTGCTCTTGGATACTTTGTTCTTGAATGGCTCCAGAGGAACCACGGAGGGTCTTGGCGGTCGCCCGGCAAGCCTTGCCGCGGGTCGCTGCGACTGCCCGTGCACAAGTTCGGGGTACTAAGGTACCCCTACTTTAGTACACCGACAGGAGCCCCCGGGCCTGGGCCATACACGGTGCCGAGCGCTGTTGGGCCAGGCCCAAAACAGTGCACGGGCACGCGCGGCCTAGGGTACGCCATAACTCGTTCCGCATCCACCGCGCCCTCCCCAAACGGCACGCGTCAAACGCGGCATCGTGGGAGAGAACATGGGCGGTTTTCGAGGCGTCCACTCCCCACGATCACGGGGCGGGGAGAGGCCGCCCCATTCGTCGCCTCGGTTCTGCACGCCTGCCACGCGGTTCCCATGCACTTGGGGTCACGGGCGGCGGAGGCGGGGAACGGGGCCGTCATGGGTCGAGGCAGCGGGTCGGCCCCAGCTCCCCGCATCTTGATTCGCTGAGCGGGGCGGCCGAGCCCCCACCTCGCTCCTTTATAAAGAGCGGGAGGGGAGGATGGGAGCCCGCATCCTCCCATCTTCTCCTTCCTTCAGCTTCTGCTCCCCCTCCTCCCATTCGCCATGGAGAGAGGGAACCCTGGTCCTTCGTCAGTGGCGGCAAGGATTGCCGCCAGGTAGTGCATCCCTCCCTCTCCCGCACCCGTGGTGGCGGAGCCAACCGTAAGGGGAAGAGGGAGGGGGCAAGGTCATGGACGAGGCCGTGGCGCTCGGGGAAGGGGTGGACGAGGCGGTGCGTCGGCTTCGCCTCCGCCAGCGGCTCCTCTTCCCGCGGTGGCCCATGCCGGGGACGACCCTTGCGTGTTCTTCATCAGGCTGCGCCGGGCGCCTCGTCGTCGCCTCCGACTCCCGAATCCGTTTGCGGAAGTGGTGGAGTTGGACCCGCCCGAGACGCTGAGGTTGCAGATGAGGGGCTGTGGGATCAGCGGCACGCGGGTCCGCACCGAATTCCCAGCCCCCGGCGTGATGTATCTTGCCCGAGGGTGGAAGACGTTCGCTCGCATCCACAGCTTGACGCCGGGGCTCACCCTCCACTTTAAGTTGGTGGAGGGCGATCTCCTCTCCGTCAAGGTCTTCGGGTGCTTCGGCGTCCGGGCCCGGTGCTGCGTGGAAAGCTCCTCCGACAGCGAAGGCTCCTCCTCGAGCGAGAGTGACGAGGAGGGGAGCAACAGCGACGACGAGGGGGACGGGCGGCAGGATGGCGGGTCCGACTAGGTGTCGGGCGCCGCTCCGTGCGGCACTGGTGACCCCATCATCCGTGTCGCCGGCTCCTTGAACTCCCCGGGGGCGTCTCCTTGGGCGGCTGGCGTAGGGAGGCTGCAGAAGAGGAAGAGGCCTGGCGGCAAGGCCGTCAAGCCGGAGTACAAGGGCGTGGTGCCCTCGACAGCATGCTGACGTCCTGCCGCCTCGTCTTCGAGCCCTGCTTCCGGCGCTGCCATCACCGTCCAGCCTTGACGGCCCCCGGGATGTTCTCTTGGTGTCTTCTAGCACCCGTAGTTCGCCTAGGCGCTCCTTTTTCCCTTCTCGCCTCCTTGACCTACCTCCTGAAAAGGGGGGCAGGAAAGAGATTACGGGCATCTTATCTTTTTAATTTGTAAGCCTTTGGGCCTTAGTTGCATTTAAAACTTGTAATCCTCTCTTTCATGTTTTTCATTCTCTATGAATTGTACCTGCGTGGAATGTTTTAATGAAAAGGGGATGTTTGCCGGGTTACTTGTCTCACGGTTAGAACCCACGCCAAGGAGCAAATCCTTGGTATCTTTCAGATAGACACTCCTTCCCCGGCAACAGGCCCTACCGGCTTCCCATGTCGTTCGACCTTTCTCACGCTCTTGACGGAGGCAGGGACGAGGCGGATGCGGCTCCTCGTTTCATCCCTTTCCTGCCGCAACTACAACCAAAACTTGGCCCTGGGGCCCCAGGGACCAGAGCTAAGGGAGCACGGTGGCTTTCGTGAAGAAACGAGGCTTCGTATTCCCAGTCCAAAAGAGAATGCATGAAGAGGGATGAAAGACTTATCTGAGATTGCAGCCCCCGGCAACTCTGGCTTGCCGTGGGGTGAACCTTGGTACTTGCAGCCCCCGGCAACATTGGCTTGCCGGGGCCCAGATGCCGGCACGTCCTTCTTCTCCTTTCCGTCCCCATGCGGTCCGGCAAGGATATCCGAGCCCTGCGAACCAAAGGAAACGAAAGAAAGGCAAAGGGGCGCACACTCGACCTCTAAGTTAGGGGTTAGCTACTGTTAGGCACTATCAACCCTAACCGAGGACTCGACTCGACCTAGCATGCATGCTGTAACTCTGGGCGCCAGCGCTTCATTATCTTGTGCTCAGGGTCTGCGCCTGGCTTTGTACAAAGGATTACATGCAACAGCGGCAAGACTTGTACAAAAGGGTGGTTGCCGGACAGGGTCTGACAACCGCGCCTTACGGGTAAAACTTACGAAGAAGCTCGATGTTCTAGGAGTTGCTCACTGGTACGCCATCTTCGGTCTCCAGGCGGACAGCGCCAGGCCTGGTGACTCGTTTCACCCGGTAAGGGCCTTCCCACTTCGGCGTCAACTTGTTGGAATTCTTGGCGGACTGAATGCGCCGAAGAAGAAGGTCGCCTTCCTCGAGGCTCCTGGCGTTATATTTGCGGCTATGATAGCGGCGCAAAGCTTGCTGGTAACGAGCGGCTCGCACAGCAGCCTGGAGACGATCTTCCTCAAGGAGCAGCGCATCATCTTGCCGCAGCCGCTCTTGCTCAAGCTCATCGTAAGCGAGCACTCGAGGTGACCCGTATACGAGTTCCGTGGGGATAAGTGCCTCCGCTCCATAGACTAGAGCGAAGGGTGTCTGCCCGGTGGCTCGATTTGGCGTCGTCCTGATCGACCAAAGAACCACCGGCAGCTCCTCGATCCAGTTGCGTCCGCGCTTGTGCAGCCTGTCAAATGTTCTGGTCTTGAGCCCGCGCAGCACTTCAGCATTTGCCCTCTCAGCTTGACCGTTGCTTCTCGGGTGAGCAACAGAAGCGAAGCAGACCTTGGCGCCAAGATCTTGGACGTACTGCATGAAGGTGCGGCTCGTAAATTGTGTACCGTTGTCGGTAATTATCCTGTTAGGGATTCCGAAACGGCAAACAATCGACCTGAAGAATTTGATCAGGGACTGCGCCGTCACCTTTCTCGCTGGTTCCACTTCCGGCCACTTTGTGAACTTGTCGATTGCAACGTACAAGTACTCAAAGCCCCCGACTGCTCGGGGGAAGGGGCCGAGGATGTCAAGCCCCTAGACCGAAAATGGCCAGGATAAAGGGATCGTCTGGAGAGCTTGAGTTGGCTGGTGTATCTGCTTGGAATGGAACTGGCATGCTTCACACTTGGTTACTTGTGCAGTTGCATCCTGGAGGGCTGTCGGCCAGAAGAAGCCTTGCCGGAATGCTTTTCCGACAAGAGCTCTTGCGCCAATGTGGTGACCACATATGCCTCTGTGTATCTCTGCCAACAGCTTCTGTCCGTCTTCCCGAGGAATACACTTCAATTTCACACCGTTGAGTCTTCTTCTACACAGTGTGTTGTCGACAAACTGGTACATACTAGAATGCCGGGCTACTCTTTCCGCTTCTTCTGGTTCCTCGGGAAGCTCTCCTGTCTGGAGGAAATGGACAATCTGCTGCGCCCATGTCGGAGCCTGTGGCTCGACAACAAGGACTAAAGGCACATCTGCTGCTGCGGGAACGCCCGCTTCTACGGCAAGAGCCCGTGGCTCTGCCGGAGCTTGACGTTCCCCGACAAGCTTGCCGGAGCAGAGCTTGCCGGGAGTGTCTGCTGCAACGGAACAAACCCTGGGGTTTGCCAGAGTAGACTGCTCCCCAGCACTCTTGGCGTCGATCTTGGGGACCTTCTTGGCGGCGGCTTCGGGGAGCTCTGCCGGAAGATAGTCACCAGAGATCAACTTCCTCTTCTTGCTCTGTCCAGTTGATGGTGCTACGGATGGCTGAGTCAGCTTGAGCACAAAGGTCCCTGGTTCCACAGGTAACTTAAGTGTTGCGCACTTTGACAGGCCATCGGCAATGTCGTTCTCAGCTCTTGGAACATGTTCCATTTGCAGGCCGTCAAAGCGCTCTTCCATCTTCCTCACTTCATCAACGTAAGCTTCCATCAATGGACTCTGGTAATCTTTGTTCACTTGGCGGACGACAAGCTGTGAGTCACCCCTGACAATGAGCTTCTTAATCCCAAGTTCTGCCGCGATCCTGAGACTGGCAAGCAAGCCTTCATACTCTGCAGTATTGTTTGTCGCTTGCTCCTTGGGAAAGTGCATCTGGACTATGTACTTGAGGTGCTCTCCGGTGGGTGCGACAAGCAGTACACCAGCACCGGTGCCTTGCAGCGAGAAGGCACCGTCAAAGTACATGAGCCACTCTTTGCTTGCTTCCTTGGCGGGGATCCTCGTCTCCGGAATTTCTTCGTCTGGAGTTGGCGTCCACTCTGCTATGAACTCTGCCAATGCTCTGCTCTGGATTGTTCATGTACTCTCAAACTTGAGACCAAATCTTGACAGTTCTAGTGCCCACTCGACAATCCTGCCTGTTGCTTCTGGATTTTGCAATATCCTCTTTAGCGGAAAGCGAGTGACAACTGTGATCTCGTGTGCTTGGAAGTAATGGCGCAGCTTTCTCGAGGCCATGAGAAGGCCGAAAAGCAGCTTCTGCACACCAGAGTACCTTGACCTAGCCCCCTGTAAAAGGGAGCTGACAAAGTAAACTGGGCACTGCACCATTTTCTTCTGTATCTCTTCTTGCATCTGCGCAGATCCTTGCTTGTCGGGACCAGAGCTTGTCGGGGAAGCCCCCTGCTTGTCGCTGGATGTACTTGCCGCGGCCGCTGGCTCGTCGTCGGCCTCCCTTTCCGCTACTAACGTAGCACTAACCACTTGATTGGTTGCCGCTACGTACAGCAGCAACTTCTCTTGTGGTTTAGGTGCGACAAGTGTTGGAGTGGAGGACAGGTATCTCTTCAAATCTTGTAGGGCAGCCTCCGCTTCCGGAGTCCATCTCATTGGACCTGACCTTTTCAAAATTTTGAAAAAGGGCAGGGCGCGCTCAGCAGACCGAGAGATAAACCTGCTAAGAGCAGCTATGCAGCCGGCAAGCTTCCGTACATCCTTGACGCGCTTTGGTGCTTCGATCTGCTCAATGGCCCTGATCTTGTCGGGGTTGGCTTCGATTCCCTGCTGAGACACAAAGAACCCGAGAAGCTTGCCGGAAGGAACTCCAAACACACACTTCTCGGGGTTGAGCTTGAGGTTGACCTTGCGCAGATTTGCAAAAGTCTCTTCTAAGTCTTGGATCAGAGTTGCCCTGTCTTTGCTCTTGACCACTATATCATCCATGTAAGCTTCTACATTTCTGTGTATCTGTGGCTTCAGAGCAATATGGACTACTCTGGCAAATGTTGAACCAGCATTCTTTAATCCGAAAGGCATCCGTACGAAACAGTACGTGCCACATGGAGTAATGAATGCAGTTTTCTCCTCATCCTCTTCTGCCATGAAGACCTGATGATATCCTGAATATGCGTCAAGAAACGAAAGCAGATCACATCTGGCTGTGGAGTCAACAATCTGGTCAATGCGCGGCAAGGGAAATGGATATTTGGGACAAGCTTTATTAACATCAGTAAAGTCAATACAAAGCCTCCACTTCCCGTTTGCCTTGCGCACTACAACCGGATTGGCCAACCACATTGGATGGAGCACTCCTCTGACAAGGCCTACTGCTTCCAACTTCTTGATCTCTTCTGCTATGAATTCTTGGCGCTCCACCACCTGTTTCCTGACCTTCTGCTTGACGGGCCGCGCATGAGGACAAACTGCAAGGTGGTGCTCAATTACCTTCCTGGGAACACCGGGGATGTCAGACAGTTGCCATGCAAATACGTCGACATTCGCCCGCAGGAAAGTAACGAGCGCGCTTTCCTATTTTGGGTCAAGCGTGGCACTAATGGTGAAGGTACCACCAGTGCAGTCCTCCTTGGCGGGCACCTTCTTGGTAAGTGGTGGAGCTGCCATCGTCTTCTTACTCTTGCTGGGGGAGCTCGATGGTGCATCCTTGACAGCAGCGCAGCACTCCGAAGAGGTGCGCTTGCCGGAGTAGGCATCAGAGCACTCACCGTACTTGGTCTTCTTCTTGCCGGTGGAGCTCGATGGCGCATCCTCGACGGTGGCACAGCACTCCGAAGAGGCGCGCTTGCCGGAGTGGGCACCAGAGCTCTTGCCGGACTTGGTCTTCTTCCCCCCCGGGAGCTTCAGCGGCAGGATATGGAGTTGTCCGGCAAGTGCATGAGCCAGGATCTGACTTCGGGCTTGAGCACGAGCGGGAAGTAGCTGGCAAGGACCTTGCCGTCTCGCCCCCGGCAGCTTGCACCGCAATGGTGTAGATGCTGAGGAACTCCGACGGGTGCGACTTGCCGTCGTACTTCTCCGGCACGTCTGGCTTGAAATGCTTCTGGTTGGGCCACTGGACTTGCCGCAGCTCACGGGTGAACGCAGGACAACCTGCCGTGTACGGCAAGTTACCTGGCTCTCCGGGTGCATGCACGTCAACAGAGGGCCCAGCGCGCAGGTCTGATTGACGCCGCGCTTCCCTTCGGTGCTCGATGCGTGTTCGAGCGTCTTCTTGCTGTCTCTCATGAAGAACTTGGCGTTGATCGCGACGAGCTCGCGGATCTGACGACGCGGTGGAGTAGCTGTCGAGGTGGATCCGGTGAGCCGGCGATCTTGGCCTTCGGGGCGGAGAGTGCACAGTGGTTGCACCCTCGCCGGTCTTGTCGCCACTGGCTCGCGCCTGGCTAATTTGCCACGGCAGCGGTGCGCTCGGCTGCCGCGGGTTGTCGCCGTTGGCGAGGCCGACGAGACTCTGGATAGTGGCCCTCCAGTCATCGATCTTCTCTGGTGCTGGAGGGTAGTCTAGGAGTAGCTGGGCATGCGCCAACGCTTCCGCCGGAGTGGTGGGGGGCGGCAGCGAATGGTGCGAGGAGCGAGATATGCTCGGACTCCTAACCGCGTTAGAAGGAGCAACATCCCGTCCAAGCGACCGCGCTGCGCTCGTGCCAGCGTGTTGGCGTGCATGCAGGTCCTGAGCACTCCGGGACCCGCCAGCTTGATCTTGGCCCAGCAGACGTATGGTACCATGGGTACCATGACGCTGCTGGTCCCGCGCCTCCTGGGATGGGCGCGGTGCGTGTACGGACGCCGAGGTCTTGGAGTGCGCGCGATCGTTGTGGGAGGCGACCGCGCCGCCGACGTGCGGCACAGCCTGGTCATTGGACCTGGCAGCGCCACGAGTCTCCCCGTCGGCGCCCGCTCTTCCACCGACGCCTGCTCCACCAGCCGTCCGCTCTGGCGACGGCGGGCTCGGCGCAGACGGAGCAGCTGCCTCCGAAATCTTCTGCTTCGGCGGCATGTTGATGAAGACGATGAAGATTTGGCTCGCGCGAACGCCGGATCAGGTTCGCACAACCTCGACGCACCCCCTACCTGGCGCGCCAAAGATGTCGGGCGTGTCTGATCCCTCGCACACCTATGGGGATCGGCGGACCGAGCCCCTTTTGGTTCGGCAGGGGGCGGTGGATGCACAAAGAGCAGATCGAGGCGAAGCACACGAGCGAGACGATCGATTTACCCAGGTTCGGGCCGCACGGATGCGTAAAACCCTACTCCTGCTTTGGTGGTTGTATTGAGTTTTGGCTCGGGAGCGGCGAGTGCTACAGTACACTCGAGCAGCTGGCGAGACCGAGCGTGAGAATGGCTGTCCTCTCCCTCTCTATTGCGCCTGGGCCTCCTTTTATATGTCTAAGGGGTCACCGACACGTGGCAACAGAGGTGAGGGTAAAAATGTAAAAGGGGTGGTAGTTGGCTCCACCGCCTATATGTCGCATCCTACCTAACTCTGACGGCAGGGGACAAGGGCATTAAATGCCCGTCTGTGTCACCTTGATGGCCCAGAGAGGGACCGCTAGGAACGCCACCATTTGCCACGATGGTTCCTTGTCAGCGTCTGCTTGCCACCGCATGCCCCGGGCTACATAGCCTCCCGCCACGTACGCCAGGAATGGTCCCAGGGCGACACGTTGGTGGGTGAGCTGGAGCGCGGGCTGCGGGGTAGTAGCTTGCCGCGGCAAGTGCCTTGCCGCGGATGTTGTCTTGTCGCCCACCGGGCCTTGTCGGGGCGCGCGGTGCGCCGCAACGAGCTTCTTGAGATGCTTTGGTTGGTCTTCCTAGCAAGCTCCTCTTGCCGGGGTCTCGCTTTCCTCCCGGCAAGCTCCTCTTGCCGGGGCCTTGTCTCCTTCCCGACAAGCTCCTCTTGCCGGGGCCTTGTTTTGCTCTTGGATACTTTGTTCTTGAATGGCTCCAGAGGAACCATGGAGGGTCTTGGCGGTCGCCCGGCAAGCCTTGCCGTGGGTCGCTGCGACTGCCCGTGCACAAGTTCGGGGTACTAAGGTACCCCTACTTTAGTACACCGACAACGAGGCAAGCCTCGGCGACGACGAATTCGCCGTACCAGAGGATCCCGTCGAACAAGAGCGCTTCAAACGCCGGCTTATAGCCAAGGCAATAGCCTTAAGAAAAAGCAGCAGCAGCTTCAAGCTGATCAAGATTTGCTAGCTGACAGATGGACTAAAGTCCTCGCGGCCGAGGAATATAAACTCGAGCGCTCCTCCAAGAATTACCCAAAATGCAGGTTGCTACCCTGACTGGAGGAAGAAGCGTATGACGCGGCTGATCGGCCACCTCGTGGCCGTGATAGAGAGGCATTCCAGCCAAAAACTCAGCCTGCACCCCGATGCCATTCAAATAAAAAGGCATGGGGAGATACGCCAGACCTCCGAGACATATTGGAGGACAAAGCAAAGCATGCAAGATCGATCTACGGATCACGAGGGTGCGCCACTATGCGAGACGATAAACGTCACACCGGATACAGTAAACATAAATCTGGTCGGGCCGAACATATCGGGTGTCGGGACCCCGTTTCTAAGTCACACCAATCTAGCAGGTAACACCTCATATCACTTTGCGGCCTCACGCACGGTATCCCCACGGGTGTCGCCTTACCATGGCCCGGGACCATTTGCGTCTTTTGGCTCGCGTATATGATTGTGTCGCTAGCATCCATATGACAGAGAACCCGGGCCGACATGGCTAGTCGTGAACCCAAAGCGGCCCTAACCTATGGGAACAGGCATACATGATTCACATCGAGCGTGTCGGTGAGCAGCGTGTGAATCCGGGCTGTAGCACCGGGCTAACAGGACTCCGGGGAACCCGGGCTGTAGCAGGCTAGGCAGGACTCCGGTCGTCACCGCATGACATTTCCCCGAAGGGACAGACACAGGAACGAAGTGAAACACATGCCGGCCAGTCAAGTGTTCCGAGCAGTAGTGCTGGGCTAGCAGGACTCCGGTGGACCGGGCTGTAGCGGACTACTATCGCTCAGAAAACACTAGACTACATTTCCCCATATGATAGGCTGCCAAGGATAAACAACCAGATTGTCATATCCCACACATAGCAATACACGCTACACGTACGCATAACATGCAAGTATGTGCTGTACAACATGGCATCACAACATAACGCAAACTCATATAGATAAAGGCTCAGAAGAGCCACATAGCATAAATACAAAGAGGGGTCACATGACCCATCATTCAGAGCATACATGCAACGGAAGCATTACATGTCTGGGTACAGACAACTACAAAAGAAAAGAGCCGGAAAGCCTGACTATCTACAAGACCATCCCAAGGGTACAAGATCGTAGCTGAGGTAACAAGCTACTCGTCGAAGTCCAAGTGGTACTACTAGTGAGATAGATGTCTCATCTGCAAAACATAAATAAAGCAAACATGAGTACAAAGGTACTCAGCAAGACTTACATCAGATCCTAACATACATGCATTTGTATCAAGAGGGTAATGTGGGGTTTAGTTGCAGTAGCCAGCTTTGACTCAGTGGCTATTCTGTTCTACGATTACAAGAAACTTCTTTAAGGTGAGGCAGCGCACACGAGTCCACTAGTCACCACATCAATACACTACTATGGATTCATCCTCGTCTCCTTACGAGAAGGCCATCCATAGCACTCACACTTGTCTTGAGCATTTTAGAATATCCACTTTAAGTTATCTATGTACCACGTAAGCATCCAAGAAGTCCATAACCGAGGACACGGCTATTCGAATAGATCATGATAACCTTGCAGGGGTGTACTTCTTCACACATGCTCTTGCCACTTACTGCCATGTACACGTCATGTATCTCGGCAACCTTCAAGCGGAAGCCTGGCGAGGGTGTCGGCCACGACCAGACTAACCACGCAAGACTCTAGTCCAGGTTTATCGCCTATTCGGGTTCCATCCGCAAGGAGATCCGGCCGAGGTTTCGCTCACGGCCCCAAACTATGTGTACAGGGTTCCCGAGCCCACCATCCGGGTGCCACTCGGTACACCGGGCCACGTGTGCCTAGTCTGTCCCAAGTCCACCCTGCCGGGTGCCACTCGGTAGAAAAATAGCACTACCTACAAACACCAGAGACTATTTGCGACTCCTGGACAGAGATCAAGTTGGCTAATAAGTCGAGAGGGGCACTTGAGCATTCCAATGTGTGGTAGTAGCTAGTCATTGGACAACATACACGGAACTCGGTGCTTAAGGACGGTTCCAGTGAGACAACCCACCATGTACTCCTACATGGCCTCTCACCGCTACCTTTACCAAATCGTGTTCACACGCTTAACTCTCAGTACCAGAACATATCGTACCACTCCAATTCATTCCCGATGAATCAGAACTGACACAACTCTAAGCAATAGCAGGCATGGCATGGCAAGAACACAACATGGCTCAATCAACCCCTGCACATGCTAGTGGGTTTCAACTATTTACTGTGGCAATGACAGGTCATGTAGAGGAATGGGTTCAACTACCGCAGCATAAAGTAGCGGTTAAATCGTTGTTGTCCTAATGCAATAAAAGAGAGCAGGAGCGAGAGAGTGGGATTGTATCGGAATGAACAAGGGGGGTTGCTTGCCTGGTAGTTCAACAGGGGGGGCACTGCTTCACTGATAGGTACTCTCGAACACTTCCGGAGCAGGACCTATCGAGAAGGAACGGTGCCAACAATCAATACACAAGCATATGCAACAATCTGATGCATGAACATGGCATGAAGATGTGATGCTGTTTGAGCTAATGCAACTAGTATTCAACTGCATGAAGTCCATTTGAACCAAAGATTCAAATGCATCTCCAAATAAGCTCTTTATATAAGCCATAAGTGTGTTTCCATATATACAGCAAGTATAGGTTGGTTTGTCATGCATGAAAATGGTACAGATGGATAGATTGAATTTTTCTGATAATTTTTCATATATAAATTATTTCAATCCGAGCTACGCTTGAATTTATATGAATTTTTGAAGTTTTGAACATTTTCTGGAATTTCCTGATTAATTTTAATACCAGAAAATGATTTATTGCATCAGCACAGCGTCATGCTTGCGCCAGCAAGTCAACAGCGCTGACCAAGTCAAACCTGACGTGTGGGGTCCACACATCAGTGACTCATTTAGTTAACAGGGGGTTTAATTAGTCTAATTAGGATTAGTGGGCGCCGGGCCCACTGGTCAGTGACTAACTAGGTAACTAACCTAGTTAATTAGTGTTAATATAATACTAACTAATTGTTAGGGGGGTGGCCCATGCGTCAGTGACACAAGGGGGAGGGTCAACCCTGGTTAGCGGGGTCAAAGCCACCGGCGGCTTGACGCCGGCGAGCCAGACACGGCGGAGGGCCTCGGATTTCGCCCTCCGGCGACCATTTGGACGGCGGAGACCACTGGCGAGGAGCCAGCGCTCGTCCGCGTCATCTGGAGCAAGTGGGAGAGGCCGGGATGGCCGGAGCTCGCCGGAGCGGAGCTCGGGGCGGCGGCCGGAGCACGGGCTTCAAGCGGGAGCGGGCTGTGGGGCACGGGGAGGCCACCCGAGGGGCTCTGCGGCACCCTCGTGGCACCAGGAGCACGGTGACGTGCTCGGTTGCGGCTGGCTCGGCCCCTGGCCACGGTGGCGCCATGAACGGCGGGGCCGAGCTCTCGGCCAAGGTGGCCGGCAGGGCTAGGGGGGCGCTCGAGCTACGGGGCTAGGGGGAGGAGGAAGGGGAGCTCACGGCGGAGTTGCTGAGCAAGCCAGTGGGCTCGGGGAGGCGCTGAAGATGGCGAATCAGAGTCAGTGATCGGCAGCGCCCGGGGAGGAAGATGATGGCAACGGCGGTTCCACAGGGCGTCCGGCGTCTTGTGGCTCGGCGGAGAGCTTCAGAGGGAGGAGGCGGAGCTCCTGGACTCGAAGAGAGGGCGAGGGGGAGGCGGTGGCCGCGGCAATGGCGAACGGCGGCGACAACAGCGCTCGACCGTGAGCGAGAAAGCAAGGGAGAGGAGAGGAGAGAGCTGGGGGGAAGTGAGAGAGGGCCGAGGGGGATGCGTGGCGTCGTCAGGTGCCTCCAGCGGCGAGCGAGGAAGCGGGAGGTGTCCGCGCGTTCTCGCGCGCGTCGAGCACACGCGCGCCGTCCTCCTGGCGCGGTGGAGACGATGACTGGCGTCGGCCAGTCAGCTGGGCCGAGCTGCTGGGCCGATCTGGTAAGTGGCCCAGGTAGGTCTCTCTCCCTTTTTTCTATTTTGTTTTTGTTTTCTATTTTCTGACATTTGTTTTGATTTGATAAAAATACCAAATCATTTTATATTGCCCTGAAAATTATTGTAGGAACTAATTGGATTAATCCAAAACCCCACATTAAAAATCAGAATTATTGGAGTATATTTGAATATATAACAAATATAAATCCAATACAAATAATTATGCATTAATTCCAAATGGCCAAAATAAATATTTATAAGCTCCTAAAATATATTGGTTTGAATTTTACCTCTCACCAATATTTTCAGAGAGAGACATGAATATTTCCTTGGACCCTTTTGGAGCACTTTTTATTTGGGTTATTTTCAGAAATGATTCTGAGGGTTTCACAAATCCCCATTTCAAATTTAAAAGGAGTTTAAACATGATGCAAGCATGAAGGGCTAGCCTAGGTCATACCAGAACTAGGGATGTGACAACTCGCCCCCACTCGAA
The DNA here is from genome assembly GCA_034509565.1 of Triticum monococcum. NCBI lineage: Eukaryota > Viridiplantae > Streptophyta > Magnoliopsida > Poales > Poaceae > Triticum > Triticum monococcum. The sequence continues at coordinate 523,070,800 of CM067841.1, forward strand.
GAAATCTCGTCCCGAGATTCAGGAGTCGGCGGGAAGAAAGCGGGGTACTCAAGTCGAAGACGATCTTCACGCTCCCAAGTGGCTTCTCTCTCAGAATGATGAGACCACTGAACCTTGAGGAACTTGATGTTATGACGTCGGGTGACAGGCTCTGCTTGATCAAGGATGCATACAGGGTACTCTCGATAGGTGAGGTTATCCTGGAGATCAAGCGTTTCGTGGTCCACTTCGCGGATGGGATCCGAGAAGCAACGCCTGAGTTGAGAGACGTGGAAGACATCATGAACTCGAGAAAGATGTGGTGGTAGTTCCAACTGGTAGGCAACCTCTCCTCGTTTAGCGAGAATGAGAAAGGGACCAATGTAACGAGGAGCCAACTTGCCCTTGATACCGAATCGATGGGTACCCTTTAGAGGAGTAACCCAAAGATAAGCCTTATCACCAACTTCATAAGCCACTTCCTTATGACGACGGTCATACTGGCTCTTTTGACGAGATTGGGCGGTTTTCAAATTCTCACGAATGATGCGAACTTGCTCTTCTGCCTCCTGGATCATATCCGGTCCAAAGAATTTCCGTTCACCGGTTTCTGACCAGTTCAAAGGTGTTCGACATCTTTGTCCATACAGAACCTCAAAAGGAGCTTTCTTGAGGCTGGATTGATAGCTATTTTTATAAGCAAACTCGGCAAAAGGAAGACACTTCTCCCAATCCATACCAAATGAGATAACACAAGCTCTAAGCATGTCTTCAAGAATCTGGTTGACCCTTTCCAACTGACCACTTGATTGAGGGTGGAAAGCGGTACTGAAAGAAAGATGGGTGCCCATGGTAGTTTGGAAACTCTCCCAGAAATGAGAAGTGAAAAGACTACCACGGTCTGAATTGATCTCTAGTGGAACACCATGAAGTGACACTATTCGAGAAATATATAAGTCAGCGAGCTGACTAGCGGTGATACTCTCTCGAACAGGTAGGAAGTGAGCCACTTTGGAAAGACGATCAATGACTACGAAGATAGCGTTATTCCCTTTCTTGGTCCTGGGAAAGCCGGTGATGAAGTCCATGCCAACTTTATCCCATTTCCACTCAAGAATAGCTAAAGGCTGAAGAGTGCCAGCAGGCCTCTGATGTTCTGCCTTAACGCGACGACAAACGTCACAGTTAGCAATGAACTCAGCGATTTCTCTCTTCATCCTAGTCCACCAGAACCTCTGGCGTAGGTCCTGATACATCTTAGTACTACCGGGATGAATCGTGAGAGGGGATTCATGTGCCTCCTTAAGAATCAGTTGTCGCAGATGTTGATTCTTGGGAATCACCAAGCGATTCTCAAAGAAAACAACACCGCGACCATCTATAGAAAAACTACCACCAACTCCCTTGTTAATGTTTCTCTTGATGCGGATAACACCCCTATCAAACTTCTGATCAGTAATGATCTGATCCTCAAGGGTAGGTTTCGCCACCAAGGTAGAAAGGAATCCGTGAGGAGCAATGTGAAGGTTAAGCTTACATAATTCCTCATGGAGAAGTGGCTGGCCCTGTTGCAACATGAGATTGTTGCAATAGGACTTACGACTTAGCGCATCAGCCATGACATTCCCCTTGCCTGGCGTGTAGGTAATTCCTAAGTCGTAATCCGAGATCAACTCCAACCAACGTCTTTGCCTAAGGTTCAAATCTGGTTGGGTGAAGATGTACTTGAGACTCTGGTGGTCGGTGTATATCTCGCAACGTTTACCGAGAAGGTAATGTCGCCAGGTCTTAAGTGCATAGACTACGGCTGCAAGCTCTAGATCATGTGTAGGATAATTCTCCTCATGTGGATGCAACTGTCGAGATGCATAGGCAATCACATGGCGATCTTGCATAAGAATGCAACCTAGTCCGTGTCATGAGGCATCACAATAGATAACAAAGTCCTTAGTGAAGTCCGGTGACACAAGTATGGGAGCAGAAGTCAGGCGTCTTTTCAGTTCCTGAAAACTGTGCTCACACTGTGGGGACCACTCAAACTTTTTATCTTTCTTGAGAAGTTCCGTGAGAGGTTTGGCCACTTTGGAGAAGTTCTCAACGAAGCGGCGACAATAACTGGCTAGGCCAAGGAAACTCCTAACTTGCTTAACCGTTTCAGGTGGAGTCCAATCAAGAACGGCTTGAACTCTTTAGGGATTGACAGCAATGACCTTACCAGAGATTACGTGGCCGAGATAGGTCACTTCTGGCAACCAAAATTCGCACTTGGAGAACTTGGCGTAAAGGCAGTGTTCTCTGAGTTTTTCTAGCACAAGTCTAAGATGTTCGTCATGCTCTTCCTCGTTCTCCGAGTAAATAAGGATATCATCGAGGTAAACCACAACGAACTTATCTAGGTACTCCATGAAGACCGAGTTCATCAAACGGGAGAATGTAGCTGGAGCATTGGTTAGACCGAAGGACATGACGGTGTACTCGTACTGGCCATAACGAGTGAAGAAAGCCGTCTTAGGAATGTCCCCGTTTCTAATCTTGATTTGGTGGTAGCCTAACCTCAGATCCATCTTGGAAAAGACTGAGGATCCAGCGAGCTGATCATATAGGTTGTTGATCCTGGGAAGCGGATACTTGTTCTTTATCGTGACCAAGTTAACGGGACGATAATCTACAACCATCCGGTCCGTACCATCCTTCTTCTTGACGAATAGAACGGGGCAAGCCCAGGGAGAAGAACTAGGACGGATGAAACCCTTTTGCAAGGATTCATCGAGTTGTTTCTTAAGCTCAGCTAGTTCTAAGGGTGCCATCTTGTAAGGTCTCCTAGAGATTGGAGCGGTTCCTGGGATAAGATCTATGACAAATTCTACATCTCTGTCAGGTGGAATACCTGGCAGTTCCTCTGGAAAGACATCCGGAAAGTCACGGACTACTGGGATATCTTCAAGGTCTGGAAGAGGGTTTGCATTAAGAGAATAGAGTTGACGCTTTGCAACTCTAGTGGAGACGGTGACTATCTTGCCAGATGGGTGTGTAAGCTGAACAGACCTTGTGTAACAATCAATCTTGGCATGATGAGCTTTCATCCAGTCCATACCCAAGATGATGTTAATATCTGTAGACCTGAGGGCTATAAGTGATGCAAGGAATACAAGTCTGTCAACAAGGATTTCATTACCATGGCTTATTCTGGTAGTTTGCCATCTAGACCCTGGAGTTTGGATTTCAAGTGGAGTTGGCATATCACAAAATGACATGTCGTGCAAACGAGCATAGCCTTCAGAGATGAAGGAGTGAGATGCTCCGGTATCGAACAAAACCGAAGCTGGATGGCAATTGACAAGGAGGGTACCAAGAACGACATCCGGATCATCATGAGTGTCTTTAGCTGAGACGTGATGCACACATCCACGTTCAGTGGGAGCTGACTTGACACTACTCATCTTGCGTGATGGCTTATCACGGCCAACAGACTTCTCAGGCTGGGGTGGAGCATAGCTGGTTTGAGAGCAGTCACGTGCATTGTGTCCTGGCTCTCCGCATGTGAAGCAAGTCCCTGAGGTAGGGCGTGGACCCGCTTTGACAAGCAGTCTACCAATAGGCCTGGGTGGAGCATGTAACTAAACTGGGTGAGGTGCCACATAAGAGGGCCTCGGTGAGTAACCGGGTGGAAGAGCGGAGTTCGGAACCCAAAACCGGCGCTTCTGCAAGGTAGAGCCGGAGGAAGAAACCAAATCACGGGTGTGCTTACGAGACTCCTTGTAAGTGAGCTGAGCTGTCTCCGCATTAATGGCCTTGTTCACAAGAGCTTGGAATGTATTGCAATGGTGCAGGTGGAGATCACGACGCAACTTGGGGTTGAGACCCTTCCGGAACCTAGCCTACTTCTTGGTGTCTGTGGACACTTCTTCTGTAGCATAGCGGGCGAGGTTCTCAAATTCTCTACTGTAGGCATCAACAGCCATCTTACTCTGGGTGAAACTACAAAACTCTTCTCTCTTGCGATCAACAAGAGCCTGAGGAATGTGATGCTCGCGGAAAGCCTCAGTGAAATCTCTCCAGGTGATTATCTGGCCAGCTGGAAGCATAGCCTCATAGTTCTGCCACCAATTACTAGTAGGACCTTCCAGGTGATAAGCAGCATAGGTGACCTTGTCACTTTCAGCTACGTTCGCAGAACGCATCTGGTGTGTGATAGTATGGAGCCAGTCATCTGCATCGAGTGGTTCAATGGAATGATGCAAGGTGGGTGGTTTCAGACCGATGAATTCATGGATGGACACAAACTCTTTGTGCTGGCGGGAGGTGTTCTCCTCAATACGTGCTAGCAGGCGGTTAGACTCTCGCTTGTTCTTCTCCATCTCTAACATGAACTCTGCCAATGAAGACTGGTCAGGAGGATCCTCATCCCTACCATCTCCGTGGTTCCGGATATGAGCAACAGAACTTCGGTTAACCCGCAACATCCTGAAGAACCAACCAAGGGAACAAGGATGGATTCAGCATCATCATAAGGATGTAGATTATAGTACGAGAAAAATACTATCTCTTGAACTCCTAGGACAAATCCGGCAGCATAACGGCAGTAAACTGCTCAAAATGAGACATTCTGCAAAAGATGGGGTAGCACCATGCTCAACATCATTACTCTAGGTTCTGAGATGTTACTAAACAGGCTACACCAGAGGTACTCGAACTGGGATATGACTCTGATCAACCAATCCTAAGAGACTACGGAGTAGTAACACGTGATCCTGATAGACAGAAGAGAAAGCCTAGTTCCTTAACCCCGTAGGAAAAATAGGATGACTCAGATCAGAGGGCATGAGGCATAAGGAGTAAAAAGAGCCTTACGTTCCCTTCCACAATCAATTCCCCTATATAGCTAAAGAATTTCTAGATTCAACTTCGACCAGGTTGGCTTGGCAATCCTACAGGCAGTCAGGCTCTGATACCAAGGCTGTCGGGACCCCGATTCTAAGTCACACCAATCTAGCAGGTAACACCTCATATCACTTTGCGGCCTCACGCACGGTATCCCCACGGGTGTCGCCTTACCATGGCCCGGGACCGTTTGTGTCTTTTGGCTCGCGTATATGATTGTGTCGCTAGCATCCATATGACAGAGAACCCGGGCCGACATGGCTAGTCGTGAACCCAAAGCGGCCCTAACCTATGGGAACAGGCATACATGATTCACATCGAGCGTGTCGGTCAGCAGCGTGTGAATCCGGACTGTAGCACCAGGCTAACAGGACTCCGGGGAACCCGGGCTGTAGCAGGCTAGGCAGGACTCCGGTCGTCACCGCGTGACATTTCCCCGAAGGGACAGACACAGGAACGAAGTGAAACACATGCCGGCCAGTCAAGTGTTCCGAGCAGTAGTGCTGGGCTAGCAGGACTCCGGTGGACCGGGCTGTAGCGGACTACTATCGCTCAGAAAACACTAGACTACATTTCCCCATATGATAGGCTGCCAAGGATAAAGAACCAGATTGTCGGATCCCACACATAGCAATACACGCTACACGTACGCATAACATGCAAGTATGTGCTGTACAACATGGCATCGCAACATAACGCAAACTCATATAGATAAAGGCTCAGAAGAGCCACATAGCATAAATACAAACAGGGGTCACATGACCCATCATTCAGAGCATACAAGCAACGGAAGCATTACATGTCTGGGTACAGACAACTACAAAAGAAAAGAGCCGGAAAGCCTGACTATCTACAAGACCCTCCCAAGGGTACAAGATCGTAGCTGAGGTAACAAGCTACTCGTCGAAGTCCAAGTGGTACTACTAGTGAGACAGAGGTCTCATCTGCAAAACATAAATAAAGCAAACGTGAGTACAAAGGTACTCAGCAAGACTTACATCAGATCCTAACATACATGCATTTGTATCAAGAGGGTAATGTGGGGTTTAGTTGCAGCAAGCCAGCTTTGACTCAGTGGCTATTCTGTTCTATGATTACGAGAAACTTCTTTAAGGTGAGGCAGCGCACACGAGTCCACTAGTCACCACAACAATACACTACTATGGATTCATCCTCGTCTCCTTACGAGAAGGCCATCCATAGCACTCACACTTGTCTTGAGCATTTTAGAATATCCACTTTAAGTTATCTATGTACCACGTAAGCATCCAAGAAGTCCATAATCGAGGACACGACTATTCGAATAGATCATGATAACCCTGGAGGGGTGTACTTCTTCACACACGCTCTCGCCACTTACCGCCATGTACATGTCATGTATCTCGGCAACCTTCAAGCGGAAGCCTGGCGAGGGTGTCGGCCACGACCTGACTAACCACGCAAGACTCTAGTCCATGTTTATCGCCTATTCGGGTTCCATCCGCAAGGAGATCCGGCCGAGGTTTCGCTCACGGCCCCAAACGATTTGTACAGGGTTCCCGTGAAGGAAATATGCCCTAGAGGCAATAATAAAGTTATTATTTATTTCCTTATATCATGATAAATGTTTATTATTCATGCTAGAATTGTATTAACCGGAAACATAATACATGTGTGAATACATAGACCAACAGAGTGTCACTAGTATGCCTCTACTTGACTAGCTCGTTAATCAAAGATGGTTATGTTTCCTAACCATGAACAAAGAGTTGTTATTTGATTAACGAGGTCACATCATTAGTTGAATGATCTGATTGACATGACCCATTCCATTAGCTTAGCACCCGATCGTTTAGTATGTTGCTATTGCTTTCTTCATGACTTATACATGTTCCTATAACTATGAGATTATGCAACTCCCGTTTACCGGAGGAACACTTTGGGTACTACCAAACGTCACAACGTAACTGGGTGATTATAAAGGAGTACTACAGGTGTCTCCAATGGTAGATGTTGGGTTGGCGTATTTCGAGATTAGGGTTTGTCACTCCGATTGTCGGAGAGGTATCTCTGGGCCCTCTCGGTAGTACACATCACATAAGCCTTGCAAGCATAATAACTAAAGATGTTAGTTATGAGATGATGTATTACGGAACGAGTAAAGAGACTTGCCAGTAACGAGATTGAACTAGGTATTGGATACCGACGATCGAATCTCGGGCAAGTAACATACCGATGACAAAGGGAACAACGTATGTTGTTATGCGGTCTGACCGATAAAGATCTTCGTAGAATATGTAGGAGCCAATATGGGCATCCAGGTCCCGCTATTGGTTATTGACCGGAGACGTGTCTCGGTCATGTCTACATTGTTCTCGAACCGTAGGGTCCGCACGCTTAACGTTACGATGACAGTTATTATGAGTTTATGCATTTTGATGTACCGAAGGTTGTTCGGAGTCCCGGATGAGATCACGGACATGACGAGGAGTCTCGAAATGGTCGAGACGTAAAGATTGATATATTGGAAGCCTATGTTTGGACACCGGAAGTGTTCCGGGTGAAATCGGGATTTTACCGGATTACCGGGAGGGTTACCGGAACCCCCCGGGAGCCAAATGGGCCTACATGGGCCATTGTGGAAAGGTGAAAGGGGCTGCCAAGGAGGGCTGCGCACCTCCCCCCCTCCCCTAGTCCTATTAGGACTAGGAGAGGTTGCCGGCCACCTCTCTCTCTTTCCCTCTCCCTTTTTCCCAAGGAGTCCTAGTTGGAATAGGATTGGAGGGGGAGTCCTACTCCCGGTGGGAGTAGGACTCCTCCTGCGCCTCCCCCTCTTTGGCCGGCCAGCCCCCCTCCCTCCAACCTTTATATACGGGGGCAGGGGACACCCCAAGACACACAAGTTGATCCTTGAGATCGTTCCTTAGCCGTGTGCGGTGCCCCCTGCCACCAAATTCCACCTCGATCATACCGTTGCAGTGCTTAGGTGAAGCCCTGCGTCGGTAGTACATCAAGATCATCACCACGCCGTCGTGCTGACGGAACTCTTCCTCAACGCTTTGCTGGATCGGAGCCCGAGGAACATCATCAAGCAGAACGTGTGCTAAGAACTCGGAGGTGCCGGAGTAACGGTGCTTGGACCGGTCGGATCGGGAAGAAGACGTACGACTACTTCCTCTACATTGTGTGATCGCTTCCGCAGTCGGTCTGCGTTGGTACGTAGACAACACTCTCCCCTCTCATTGCTGTGCATCACCATGATCTTGCGTGTGCGTAGGAAAATTTTCGAAATTACTGCGTTCCCCAACAGTGGTATCAGAGCCTAGGTTTTATGGTTTGATGTTATTTGCACGAGTAGAACACAAGTGAGTTGTGGGCGATACAAGTCATACTGCCTACCAGCATGTCATACTTTGGTTCGGCGGTATTGTTGGGTGAGACGATCCGGACCAACCTTACGCGTACTCTTACGCGAGACCGGTTCCCTCGACGTGCTTTGCACATAGATGGCTTGCGGAAGACTGTCTCTCCAACTTTAGTTGAACCAAGTGTGACTACGCCCGGTCCTTGAGAAGGTTAAAACGGAGTCTATTTGACAAACTATCGTTGTGGTTTTGATGCGTAGGTGAGATGAGTTCTTACTTAAGCCCGTAGCAGCCACGTAAAACTTGCAACAACAAAGTAGAGGACGTCTAACTTGTTTTTGCAGGGCATGTTGTGATGTGATATGGTCAAGGCATTATGCTGATTTTATTGTATGAGATGATCATGTTTTGTAACCGAGTTATCGGCAACTGGCAGGAGCCATATGGTTGTCGCTTTATTGTATGCAATGCAATCGCGATGTAATGCTTTACTTTATTACTAAGCGGTAGTGATAGTCGTGGAAGCATAAGATTGGCGAGACGACAACGATGCTACGATGGAGATCAAGGTGGCGCGCCGGTGACGATGGTGATCATGACAGTGCTTCAGAGATGGAGATCACAAGCACAAGATGATGATGGCCATATCATATCACTTATATTGATTGCATGTGATGTTTATCCTTTTATGCATCTTATCTTGCTTTGATTGACGGTAGCATTATAAGATGATCTCTCACTAAATTATCAAGAAGTGTTCTCCCTGAGTATGCACCGTTGCAAAAGTTCTTCGTGCTGAGACACCACGTGATGATCGGGTGTGATAGGCTCTACGTTCAAATACAACGGGTGCAAAACAGTTGCACACGCGGAATACTCAGGTTATACTTGACGAGCCAAGCATATACAGATATGGCCTCGGAACACGGAGACCGAAAGGTCGAGCATGAATCATATAGTAGATATGATCAACATATTGATGTTCACCATTGAAAACTACTCCATCTCACGTGATGATCGGTTATGGTTTAGTTGATTTGGATCACGTGATCACTTAGAGGATTAGAGGGATGTCTATCTAAGTGGGAGTTCTTAAGTAATATGATTAAATTGAACTTAAATTTATCATGAACTTAGTCCTGGTAGTATCTTGCAAATCATGTTGTAGATCAATAGCTCGCGTTGTTGCTTCCCTATGTTTGTTCCTAGAGAAACTTGTGTTGAAAGATGTTAGTAGCAATGATGCGGATTGGATCCGTGATCTGAGGTTTATCCTCATTGCTGCACAGAAGAATTATGTCCTTGATGCACCGCTAGGTGACAGACCTATTGCAGGAGCAGATGCAGACGTTATGAACGTTTGGCTAGCTCAATATGATGACTACTTGATAGTTTAGTGCACCATGCTTAACAGCTTAGAATCGGGACTTCAAAGACGTTTTGAACGTCATGGACCATATGAGATGTTCCAGGAGTTGAAGTTAATATTTCAAGCAAATACCCGAGTTGAGAGACATGAAGTCTCCAGCAAGTTCTATAGCTAAAAGATGGAGGAGAATCGCTCAACTAGTGAGCATGTGCTCAGATTGTCTGGGTACTACAATTGCTTGAATCAAGTGGGAGTTAATCTTCCAGATAAGATAGTGATTGACAGAATTCTCTAGTCATCATCACTAAGTTAGTAGAACTTCGTGATGAACTATAATATGCAAGGGATAACGGAAACAACTCCCAAGCTCTTCGTGATGCTGAAATCAACGAAGGTAGAAATCAAGAAAAACATCAAGTGTTGATGGTTGACAAGACCACTAGTTTCAAGAAAAGGGCAAAGGGAAGAAGGGGAACTTCAAGAAGAACGGCAAGCAAGTTGCTGCTCAAGTGAAGAAGCCCAAGTCTGATCCTAAGCCTGAGACTAAGTGATCCTACTGCAAAGGGACTGGTCACTGGAAGCGGAACTACCCCAAGTGATTGGCGGATAAGTAGGATGGCAAAGTGAACAACAGTATATTTGATATACATGTTATTGATGTGTACTATACTAGTGTTTATAGCAACCCCTCAGTATTTGATGCTAGTTCAGTTGCTAAGATTAGTAACTCGAAACGGGAGTTGCAGAATAAACAGAGACTAGTTAAGGGTGAAGTGACGATGTGTGTTGGAAGTAGTTCCAAGATTGATATGATCATCATCGCACACTCCCCTATACTTTCGGGATTAGTGTTGAACTTAAATAAGTGTTATTTGGTTTTTGCGTTGAGCATGAATATGATTTGATCATGTTTATTGTAATACGGTTATTCATTTAAGTAAAAGAATAAATTGTTGTTCTCTTTACATGAATAAAACCTTATATGGTTACACACCCAATGAAAATAGTTCATTGGATCTCGATCTTAATAATACACATATTCATAATATTGAAACCAAAAGATGCAAAGTTAATAATGATAGTGCAACTTATTTGTGGCACTGCTGTTTAGGTCATATTGGTATAAAGCGCATGAAGAATCTCCATGCTGATGGGCTTTTGGAATCACTTGATTATGAATCACTTGATGCTTGCGAACCATGCCTTTTGGTCAAAATGACTAAAACGCCGTTCTCCGGAACAATGGAGCGAGAAAAGATTTATTGGAAATCATACATACTGATGTATGTGGTCCGATGAATATTGAGGCTCGCGACAGGTATCATTATTTTCTGATCTTCACAGATGATTTGAGAAGATATGAGTATATCTACTTGATGAAACATAAGTCTGAAACATTTGAAAAGTTCAAAGAATTTCAGAGTGAAGTGGAAAATCATCGTGACAAGAAAATAAAAGTTTCTATGATATGATCGCAGAGGTAAAATATTTGAGTTACGAGTTTGGTCTTCAATTAAAACAATGTGGAATAGTTTCACAAAATCATGCCACATGGAACACCACAGAATAATGGTGTGTCCGAACGTCATAACCGTACTTTATTGGATATAGTGCAATCTATGATGTATCTTACCGATCTACCACTATCGTTTTGGGGTTATGCATTAGAGACAGCTGCATTCACGTTAAATAGGGCACCATCTAAATCCGTTGAGACGACACCGTGTGAACTATGGTTTGGCAAGAAACCTAAGCTGTCGTTTCTTAAAAATTTGGGGTTGTGATGCTTATATGAAAAAGTTTCATCCTGATAAGCTCAAACTCAAATCGGAGAAGTGCGTCTTCATAGGATATCCAAAGGAAACTATTGGATAAACCTTCTATCACAGATCCGAAGGCAAGACTTTTGTTGCTAAAATTCGGAAACTTTCTGGAGAAGGAGTTTCTCTCGAAAGAAGTGAGTGGGAGGAAAGTAGAACTTAACGAGGTAACTGTACCTGCTCCCTTATTGGAAAGTAGTACATCACAGAAAAATATTTCTGTGACACCTACACCAGTTAGTGAGGAAGCTAATGATGATGATCATGAAACTTCAGAACAAGACACTACTGAACCTCGTAGATCAACCAGAGTAAGATCCGCGCCAGAGTGGTACGGTAATCCTGTTCTGGAAGTCATGCTACTAGATCATGATGATCCTACGAACTATGAAGAAGCGATGGTGAGCCCAGATTCCGCAAAGTAGCTTGAAGCCATGAAATCTGAGATATGATCCATGTATGAGAACAAAGTATGGACTTTAGTTGACTTGCCCGATGATCGGCAAGCCATAGAAAATAAATGGATCTTCAAGAGGAAGACGGACGCTGATAGTAGTGTTACTATCTACAAAGCTAGAATTGTCGCAAAAGGTTTTCGACAAGTTCAAGGTGTTGACTACGATGAGATTTTCTCACTCGTACCTATGCTTAAGTCTGTCCGAATCATGTTAGTAATTGCCGCGTTTTATGAAATCTGGAAAACGGATAAACAAAACTGCATTCCCTAATGGATTTATTAAAGAAGAGTTGTATATGATGCAACCAGAAGGTTTTGTCAATCCAAAAGGTGCTAACAAAATGTGCAAGCACCAGCGATCCATCTGTGGACTGGTGCAAGCATCTCGGAGTTGGAATATACGCTTTGATGAGTTGATCAAAGCATATAGTTTTATACAGACTTGCGGTGAAGCCTGTATTTACGAGAAAGTGAGTGGGAGCACTACAGCATTTCTGATAAGTATATGTGAATGACATATTGTTGATCGGAAATAATGTAGAATTATTCTATAAAGCATAAAAGGAGTGTTTGAAAGGAGTTTTTCAAAGAAAGACTTCGGTAAAGCTGCTTACATATTGAGCTTCAAGATCTATAGAGATAGATCAAGACGCTTGATAAGTTTTTCAATAAGTACATACCTTGACAAGATTTTGAAGTAGTTCAAAATGGAACAGTCAAAGAAAAAGTTTCTTGCCTGTGTTACAAGGTGTGAAGTTGAGTAAATACTCAAAGCCCGACCACGGCAGAAGATAGAAAGAGAATGAAAGTCATTCCCTATGCCTCATTCATAGGTTCTATAAAGTATGCCATGCTGTGTACCGGATCTATTGTATACCCTGCACTGATTTGGCAAGGGAGTACAATAGTGATCTAGGAGTAGATCACTGGACAGCGGTCAGAATTATCCTTAGTGAAATAAGGAAATGTTTCTCGATTATGGACGTGACAAAAAGGTTCGTCGTAAAGGGTTACGTCGATGCAAGTTTTTGACACTGATCCAGATGATTCTAAATCTGGATACATATTGAAAGTGGGAGCAATTAGCTAGAGTAGCTCCGTGTAGAGCATTGTAGACATAGAACTTGCAAAATACTTACGGATCTGAATGTGACAGACCCGTTGACTAAAATTATCTCACAAGCAAAACATGATCACACCTTAGTACTCTTTGGGTGTTAATCACATAGATATGTGAACTAGATTGCTGACTCTAGTAATCCCTTTGAGTATTGGTCACATGACGATGTGAACTATGGGTGTTAATCACATGGTGATGTGAACCATTGCTGCTAAATCACATGGCGATGTGAACTAGATTATTGACTCTAGTGCAAGTGGGAGACTGAAGGAAATATGCCCTAGAGGCAATAATAAAGTTATTATTTATTTCCTTATATCATGATAAATGTTTATTATTCATGCTAGAATTGTATTAACCGGAAACATAATACATGTGTGAATACATAGACCAACAGAGTGTCACTAGTATGCCTCTACTTGACTAGCTCGTTAATCAAAGATGGTTATGTTTCCTAACCATGAACAAAGAGTTGTTATTTGATTAACGAGGTCACATCATTAGTTGAATGATCTGATTGACATGACCCATTCCATTAGCTTAGCACCCGATCGTTTAGTATGTTGCTATTGCTTTCTTCATGACTTATACATGTTCCTATAACTATGAGATTATGCAACTCCCGTTTACCGGAGGAACACTTTGGGTACTACCAAACGTCACAACGTAACTGGGTGATTATAAAGGAGTACTACAGGTGTCTCCAATGGTAGATGTTGGGTTGGCGTATTTCGAGATTAGGGTTTGTCACTCCGATTGTCGGAGAGGTATCTCTGGGCCCTCTCGGTAGTACACATCACATAAGCCTTGCAAGCATAATAACTAAAGATGTTAGTTATGAGATGATGTATTACGGAACGAGTAAAGAGACTTGCCAGTAACGAGATTGAACTAGGTATTGGATACCGACGATCGAATCTCGGGCAAGTAACATACCGATGACAAAGGGAACAACGTATGTTGTTATGCGGTCTGACCGATAAAGATCTTCGTAGAATATGTAGGAGCCAATATGGGCATCCAGGTCCCGCTATTGGTTATTGACCGGAGACGTGTCTCGGTCATGTCTACATTGTTCTCGAACCGTAGGGTCCGCACGCTTAACGTTACGATGACAGTTATTATGAGTTTATGCATTTTGATGTACCGAAGGTTGTTCGGAGTCCCGGATGAGATCACGGACATGACGAGGAGTCTCGAAATGGTCGAGACATAAAGATTGATATATTGGAAGCCTATGTTTGGACACCGGAAGTGTTCCGGGTGAAATCGGGATTTTACCGGATTACCGGGAGGGTTACCGGAACCCCCCGGGAGCCAAATGGGCCTACATGGGCCATTGTGGAAAGGTGAAAGGGGCTGCCAAGGAGGGCTGCGCACCTCCCCCCCTCCCCTAGTCCTATTAGGACTAGGAGAGGTGGCCGGCCACCTCTCTCTCTTTCCCTCTCCCTTTTTCCCAAGGAGTCCTAGTTGGAATAGGATTGGAGGGGGGAGTCCTACTCCCGATGGGAGTAGGACTCCTCCTGCGCCTCCCCCTCTTTGGCCGGCCAGCCCCCCTCCCTCCAACCTTTATATACGGGGGCAGGGGACACCCCAAGACACACAAGTTGATCCTTGAGATCGTTCCTTAGCCGTGTGCGGTGCCCCCTGCCACCAAATTCCACCTCGATCATACCGTTGCAGTGCTTAGGCGAAGCCCTGCGTCGGTAGTACATCAAGATCATCACCACGCCGTCGTGCTGACGGAACTCTTCCTCGACGCTTTGCTGGATCGGAGCCCGAGGAACGTCATCAAGCTGAACATGTGCTAAGAACTCGGAGGTGCCGGAGTAACGGTGCTTGGATCGGTCGGATCGGGAAGAACACGTACGACTACTTCCTCTACGTTGTGTGATCGCTTCCGCAGTCGGTCTGCGTTGGTACGTAGACAACACTCTCCCCTCTCAATGCTGTGCATCACCATGATCTTGCGTGTGAGTAGGAAAATTTTCGAAATTACTGCGTTCCCCAACATCCCGAGCCCACCATCCGGGTGCCACTCGGTACACCGGGCCACGTGTGCCTAGTCTGTCCCAAGTCCACCCTGCCGGGTGCCACTCGGTAGAAAAATAGCACTACCTACAAACACCAGAGACTATTTGCGACTCCTGGACAGAGATCAAGTTGTCTAATAAGTCGAGAGGGGCACTTAAGCATTCCAATGTGTGGTAGTAGCTAGTCATTGGACAACATACATGGAACTCGGTGCTTAAGGACGGTTCCAGTGAGACAACCCACTATGTACTCCTACATGGCCTCTCACCGCTACCTTTACCAAATCGTTTTCACACGCTTAACTCTCAGTACCAGAACATATCGTACCACTCCAATTCATTCCCGATGAATCAGACCTGACACAACTCTTAGCAATAGCAGGCATGGCATGGCAAGAACACAACATGGCTCAATCAAGCCCTACACATGCTAGTGGGTTTCAACTATTTACTGTGGCAATGACAGGTCATGCAGAGGAATGGGTTCAACTACCGCAGCATAAAGTAGCAGTTGAATCGTTGTTGTCCTAATGCAATAAAAGAGAGCAGGAGCGAGAGAGTGGGATTGTATCGGAATGAACAAGGGGGGTTGCTTGCCTGGTAGTTCAACACGGGGGGCACTGCTTCACTGATAGGTACACTCGAACACTTCCGGAGCAGGACCTATCGAGAAGGAACGGTGCCAACAATCAATACACAAGCATATGCAACAATCTGATGCATGAACATGGCATGAAGATGTGATGCTGTTTGAGCTAATGCAACTAGTATTCAACTGCATGAAGTCCATTTGAACCAAAGATTCAAATGCATCTCCAAATAAGCTCTTTATATAATCCATAAGTGTGTTTCCATATATACAGCAAGTATAGGTTGGTTTGTCATGCATGAAAATGGTACAGATGGATAGATTGAATTTTTCTGATAATTTTTCATATATAAATTATTTCAATCCGAGCTATGGTTGAATTTATATGAATTTTTGAAGTTTTGAAAATTTTCTGGAATTTCCTGATTAATTTTAATACCAGAAAATGATTTATTGCGTCAGCACAGCGTCATGCTTGCGCCAGCAAGTCAACAGCGCTGACCAAGTCAAACCTGACGTGTGGGGTCCACACGTCAGTGACTCATTTAGTTAACAGGGGGTTTAATTAGTCTAATTACGATTAGTGGGCGCCGGGCCCACTGGTCAGTGACTAACTAGGTAACTAACCTAGTTAATTAGTGTTAATATAATACTAACTAATTGTTAGGGGGGTGGCCCACGCGTCAGTGACACAAGGGGGAAGGTCAACCCTGGTTAGCGGGGTCAAAGCCACCGGCGGCTTGACGCCGGCGAGCCAGACGCGGCGGAGGGCCTCGGATTTCGCCCTCCGGCGACCATTTGGACGGCGGAGACCACTGGCGAGGAGCCAGCGCTCGTCCGCGTCATCTGGAGCAAGTGGGAGAGGCGGGGATGGCCGGAGCTCACCGGAGCGGAGCTCGGGGCGGCGGCCGGAGCACGGGCTTCAAGCGGGAGCGGGCTGTGGGGCACGGGGAGGCCACCCGAGGGGCTCTGCGGCACCCTCGTGGCACCAGGAGCACGGTGACATGCTCGGTTGCGGCTGGCTCGGCCCCTGGCCACGGTGGCGCCATGAACGGCGGAGCCGAGCTCTCGGCCAAGGTGGCCGGCAGGGCTAGGGGGGCGCTCGAGCTACGGGGCAAGGGGGAGGAGGAAGGGGAGCTCACGGCGGAGTTACTGAGCAGGCTAGTGGGCTCGGGGAGGCGCTGAAGATGGCGAATCGGAGTCGGCGATCGGCGGCGCACGAGGAGGAAGATGATGGCAACGGCGGTTCCACAGGGCGTCCGGCGTCTTGTGGCTCGGCGGAGAGCTTCAGAGGGAGGAGGCGGAGCTCCTGGACTCGAAGAGAGGGCGAGGGGGAGGCGGTGGCCGCGGCAATGGCGAACGGCGGCGACAGCAGCGCTCGGCCGTGAGCGAGAAAGCAAGGGAGAGGAGAGGAGAGAGCTGGGGGGAAGTGAGAGAGGGCCGAGGGGGACGCGTGGCGTCGTCAGGTGCCTCCAGCGGCGAGCGAGGAAGCAGGAGGTGGCCGCGCGTGCTCGCGCGCGTCGGGCACATGCGCGCCGTCCTCCTGGCGCGGTGGAGACGATGACTGGCGTCGGCCAGTCAGCTGGGCCGAGCTGCTGGGCCGATCTGGTAAGTGGCCCAGGTAGGTCTCTCTCCCTTTTTTCTATTTTGTTTTTGTTTTCTATTTTCTGACATTTGTTTTGATTTGATAAAAAATACCAAATCATTTTATATTGCCCTGAAAATTATTGTAGGAACTAATTGGATTAATCCAAAACCCCACATTAAAAATCAGAATTATTGGAGTATATTTGAATATATAACAAATATAAATCCAATACAAATAATTATGCATTAATTCCAAATGGCCAAAATAAATATTTATAAGCTCCTAAAATATATTGGTTTGAATTTTACCTCTCACCAATATTTTCAGAGAGAGACATGAACATTTTCTTGGACCCTTTTGGAGCACTTTTTATTTGGGTTATTTTCAGAAATGATTCTGAGGGTTTCACAAATCCCCATTTCAAATTTAAAAGGAGTTTAAACATGATGCAAGCATGAAGGGCTAGCCTAGGTCATACCAGAACTAGGGATGTGACATCGGGCAAGACCCATTCGAGCTGCGTCACGATATAGCCCAATACAGAGGCGCCACACACCCCTTATGCTTCACAGACGAAGTAATGGATCATCAAATCCCAAAAGGTTTCAAACCTGTAAATATTGAATCTTACGACGGCACAATAGATCCCGCAGTATGGATCGAGGATTTCCTCCTCCACATACACATGGCCCGCGGTGAAGACTTACACGCCATCAAATACCTCCCGCTAAAGCTCAAGGGACCAGCACGGCATTGGCTTAACAGCTTGTCAGCAGAGTCCATTAGCTATTCGGAAGATCTGGAAACCGCATTCCTCGACAACTTTCAGGGCACTTATGTGTGGCCACTAGATGCCGATGACTTGATCCACATAATTCAGCAGCCCGGAGAATAGGCCAGGCAATTCTGGACTCAGTTCCTAACAAAGAAAAATCAAATCATCGATTTTCCGGATGTAGAGGCCCTAGCGGCTTTCAAACACAACATCCGCGACGAATGGCTAGCCCGGCACCTTGGTCAGGAAAAGCCGAAATCTATGGCAGCCCTCACGACATTCATGACCCGCTTTTGTGCGGGAGAAGACAGCTGGCTGGCTCGCAGTAATAACATATCAAAGAACCATGGCACTTCGGATACCAAGGACGGCAATAGCAGGTCACGTCGCAACAAACATAAGCGCCGCATTAACAGCAATAATACCGAGGATACGGCAGTCAATGCCGGATTCAAAGGCTCTAAACCCGGTCAGCGGAAAAAGCCATTCAAACAAAGTACGTCAGGTCCGTTCAGCTTGGACAGTATACTCGATCACTCATGTCAAATACACGGCACCCCAGAAAAGCCAGCCAATCTCACCAACAGGGATTGTTGGGTGTTCAAGCAGGCCGGCAAGTTAATTGCCGAAAACTAGGACAGGGGGCCACATAGCGATGACGAGGAGGAGCCCTGGCAGCCACACATCGGAGGACAAAAGAGGTTTCCCCCACAAGTGCAGACGGTGAACATGATATACGCAACCCACATCCCCAAGAGGGAGCGGAAGCGTGCGCTCAGGGATGTATATGCGTTGGAGCCAGTCGCCCCAAAGTTCAACCTATGGTCCTCCTATCCGATCACTTTCGATCGCAGGGACCATCCCACTAGTATCCGTCATGGCGGATTCGCCGCACTGGTTTTGGACCCAATCATTGACGGATTTCACCTCACTCGAGTCCTTATGGATGGCGGCAACAGCCTGAACCTGCTTTATCAGGACACGGTGCACAAAATGGGTATAGACCCCTCAAGGATCAAACCCACAAAAACGACCTTTAAGGGCGTCATTCCAGGTGTAGAGGCCCATTGCACAGGTTCAATTACACTGGAATTGGTCTTCGGTTCCCCGGACAACTTCCGAAGCGAAGAGTTAATCTTTGATATAGTCCCATTCCGCAGTGGCTATCATGCACTGCTCGGGCGAACCGCATTTATGAGATTCAATGCGGTACCGCATTATGCATACCTCAAGCTCAAGATGCCAGGACCTCGCGGGGTTATTACAGTCAATGGAAACACAAAGCGCTCTCTCTGAACAGAGGAGCACACCGCGGCCCTCGTAGCAGAAGCGCAAAGCAGCCTCTTAAGGCAATCCACCAGTTCGGCGTTTCAAGACCCGGACACCTTCAAGCGCGCTCGGAGCAATCGGCAACTAGACCGCCTGGCGCGATCTGAGCTCACGTAGCAATGCGGCCCCCACCCCAGTCCCAACCGAACGGCGAAATTCGTGCCACGCGTACATAATCACGCATTAAAAATACCATGGGCACAGGTGAGGAGGGGGGCACAACTATGGCACGCCCCAAGACGCGGCTTAAACCGCACTAGGGGCTTCCTGTTTGGTTATTTTTCTCTTTATCAGGACCTTAATCTCTGGAAACCCTGTCCGGCAGCACTATCGCCGAACACATGACGCAGCAACCAAGGAGGCAGAAAGCTATGTCACACCACGGAATCCCCAGGTGGATTATAATAATGAGTGAAATATTTGATTTAATATTGTTCCTCAGCTTGCCCTTGGAAGGGACATAGTCCTGCTCTTTGCTTATCGCACCATCTCTATCATTCTGCTTTAACGCACCCTTTTGAATAAACAACGCATAACATTATGACTATTATTTCATTCTTGTTATATATATATATATATATATATGTGTGTGTGTGTGTGTGTGTGTGTGTGTGTGTGTGTGTGTGTGTTCATTAATGACACCTTGCAACCGTACACTTTGGTACGGCCAATACACCAGGGGCTTACATACCCCACAATATGGTGTGAAAAGTCCGAACACTTTCACAAGTGCGGCACCCCGAACTTATAGCATTATATGCATCAGCTCCGAATCATGACTTTGGTCAAATGTTGGGTTTGCCCGGCTCCTATGTTTTGGTACCTTACGTTCCGCTCTATCGGCTAAGGTAGCGCTAGGAGAACTACTGCGATTGTGCCCCGGTTCTGCTGGGCTAAAGCACCTCAGTAGAGAAAGCTAAAACTGACTGTCATGATAAGGCGAGAGACTGGTCGCTGTTCGGCGAGGTTTTCGAGTCCGTAAAGACTTATGCCGCTTAGAGCAAGGGGCCAGCCCTATCCGGCTTAAAGGCGTGTATCGCGCCCTGAATTCGGCCTTCCGAATACCAGGGACTTCGCCGAAATTTAAAATTATAGAATTCTATGGCTAAGTGAGAGTGATAAAGCATTATTAGTCCGGTTGCGTTGTTCGTTGTGCTGAGCACCTCCCTCGAATGACCCAAACATGGGAACAAGAGTGTTCAGTTTTATCCCGAACACCCCAGCACTCGTGGCATGGGGGCAGAAGCCAAGGACTAGCCATCTCTCAGATTGGATAAACAGCCAAACAGAAGGTAATATTTTAAATTCACACAAGCGTTGCATAGCGCACATGAAACAAGTTTTCATCATACAGGATCACACGAGCAAGTTTACTCAAATATTACATCCTTTGAACATTCGTCCGCTACAAGACGGGCACCCTTCAGGACACCCTCATAATAAATTTCGGGGGTGCGATGCTCCTTGCCCTGCGCGGCCCTTCCTTAATGAGCTTCACAGCGTCTAGCTTGGCCCACTACACCTTCACATGGGCGAAAGCCCGGCGTGCACCTTCGATGCAGACGGACCGCTTGACGACGTCCAGCCGTGGGCAAGCATCCACAAGCCGCCTCACCAGGCCGAAGTAGCTGTTCAGAAGGGCATCGCCAGGCCCCAGCCGGACTATAAGGCCCTTCATGGCCTGTTCGGCCGCCTTGTGCAGCTCGACCAGCTGCTCTAGCTGGTCGCTCAGAGGCATCGGGTGTTCGGTCCCAGTATACTGAGACCAGAACAACTTCTCCGTTGAGCTTCCCTCCTCGGCCTGGTAAAACTATGCGGCATCCGACACGTTGCGGGGCAAATTTGCGAATGCTCCTGGAGAGCTCCGAATTCGGGTAAGTAATCGGTAATTTACTCTTACATGCTTGCTCTGCATATAGAATGCCTTACCGGGCGCTATCTTCTTCATTGTGTCGATCTCCTGGAGGGCCTTTTGGGCTTCGGCCTTGGCACTTTTTGCGCTCTCGAGAGCCGCGGCAAGCTCAGACTCTCGCGTCTTCGAGTCAAGCTCCAATGCCTCATGCTTTGTCACGAGAGCCTGGAGCTCTTGCTACACCTCGCCACCCTTGCCTCTTGCTTTTCTCGCTCGGTGCGCTCCTTGGCCACTTTATCTTTGGCCTCGGACAGCGCTTGCTTTAGGGTCGCCACTTCGGTCGTGGCCCCTGGCAAATTCACGATGATCCTGTCATTTTGCAATCGCACTCTTTTTATACATATCCACAGACTTGGTACTACTTACCTTTGTTCTCCTCGAGCTGCCTCTTGGCAAGGCCGAGCTCGTACTGGGACCCTTTAAGGTCCTGCTTTAGTACGGCGACCTCCGCAGTCAGTGCGGCGGATGCCAGCAGCGAAGCCTGCATACGCATATTGACATACTTATACTAGACTCCTGTGATATTATTTGATCCTCTGTTCGGCTTTTCTTTGTGAACACTGAACAGAGCATCAGGGGCTACTGTCTATGCGGTAATATTTTTCCTATATTTTAAAACACTTACCTCAAAGCCTGTTAGAAGGCTGGCACAGGCTTCAGTCAATCCGCTCTTGGCGGACTGAACCTTCTGGATCACCGCACTCATGATAGTGTGGTGCTCCTCGTCGATGGAAGCGCTGCGAAGCGCTTCCAGCAGATTGTCCGGCGCCTCTGGATGGACAGAGGTCATCGATACAGGCGTCTCGCCCCTCTTAGAAGGAGGCCGCCTGCCCGAGTCCGAAACCACTGGAAGTTCCAGCGCGGAGTTCGGCTGAGGGCAGAACTTGGAGCTCTCAGGGGCCTTGTCCCCTCGGCTCCCGGAGTCCGGGAGGCCGCCTTGAGGCGCCTCCGGGACTGTCTCCCCTCGACCCGGTGCCTCGTGAGATAGCACCTCGGCGTCGTCCGCAAGATGAGGGGAGGTGGCGGTCGGGACTGAATCGCTATCCATATCCGACGTGCCCAGGGAGCCGTCCGATGATACAACGATACTGGCTCGTGGTGGCCTGCATAATCATGTTCGGCGTTAGGGAAAGCAGTGCGACAAAGGAATGCTATGAGTTACTCTGGTATCCGAATACTTACGATCTCCCCAGGGGCTTGGCCCTGGGCAACCACTCGTCTTCGCCTTCGTCGGCGACGGTGGAACTGTCCGGAAGGAGAGTCCTTCCCTTCTTGGACCCTTCAGCCCCCCCCCCCCCCCCGAGTTGGGGCGGCCTTCCTTTTCTTATCTCCCCCAACTGGAGGGGGAGCATCTTCTTCTTCCTCGTCTTCGGGGGAGGAGTGTGCCGCAGAGTCATCAGACGGTGAGTCCGATGACGCCTGGCGTCGGGAACTCTTTCGGGTTCCCTTGGCCTTCTAGGTCTTCTCCGGCACCTTATAAGGAACCGGAGTCAGCATCTCCATCAGGAGAGCACCCGCAGTGTCTTCGGGTAAAGGGGCCGGACAGTTAATCTGCCTCGACGTCTCCACCCAGTCCTGTCAAAGGCATGGAGATTAGACCCCGCGCATGCTTAAGCTAGGGGAAATAAATATCCTACGGGACGTATTGAACTCATCGAACACGCTAGGCGCTTTGCACTTAGCCCGCGGTCCTCGGCGAGAGAAGGAGGGACCTCGGCGCCCTTGAACAGCACCTTCTAGACGTCCTTGTGCATCGTATCGAAGAGCTCGCTCAGAGTCTGGTGCTGGGCCAGGTCGAACTCCCACAAGTTAAAATCCCGTTGTTGACACGGGAGGATCCGGCGGATGAGCAAAACCTGGACTATGTTGACAAGCTTGAGCTTCTTGCTTGCCATACTCCGGATACATTTCTGGAGTCCATCCAGCTCCACCGATGAACCCCACGACAAGCCCTTCTCTTTCCAGGAAGTGAGCCGTGTAGGGAATCCGGATCGAAACTCGGGGGCCGCCGCCCATTTGGCGTCGCGCGGCTCGGTGATGTAGAACCACGCCGATTGCCACCCCTTTATGGTCTCCACAAAGGAGCCTTCAAGCCATATAACATTGGGCATCTTGCCCACCATCGCTCCGCCGCATTCTGCTTGTTGGCCTCCCACCACCTTCGGCTTGATATTGAAGGTCTTTAACCACAGGCCCTAGTGGGGCCGGATGCGGAG
Source organism: Triticum monococcum (assembly GCA_034509565.1). Lineage (NCBI taxonomy): Eukaryota > Viridiplantae > Streptophyta > Magnoliopsida > Poales > Poaceae > Triticum > Triticum monococcum. Next base: position 523,094,212 of record CM067841.1, read on the forward strand.
GAAAGCCTCACACATGACGATGAACGCCGAAATGCTGAGGACGAAGTTCGGGGCCAGATCATGAAAGTCCAGCCCGTAGTAGAACATGAGACCACGGACGAATGGATGGAGGGGAAACCCCAGTCTGCGGAGGAAGTGGTGGAGGAAAACTACCCTCTCATGAGATTCCGGGGTAGGGACGATCTGCCCCGCAGTGGGCAGCCGATGCGCGATATTCGCGCCTAAGTATCCGGCTCCGTGCAGCTTCTTGATATGTCCCTCCATAACGGAGGAAGCCATCTATCGGTGTCAAAACCGGCGGATCTCGGGTAGGGGGTCCCGAACTGTGCGTCTAGGCCGAATGGTAACAGGAGGCAAGGGACACGAAGTTTTACCCAGGTCGGGCCCTCTTGATGGAGGTAAAACCCTATGTCCTGCTTGATTAATATTGATGATATGGGTAGTACAAGAGTAGATCTACCACGAGATCGGAGAGGCTAAACCCTAGAAGCTAGCCTATGGTATGATTGTTGTTCTGTATGTTGTCCTACGGACTAAAACCCTCCGGTTTATATAGACACCGGAGAGGGTTAGGGTTACACAAAGTCGGTTAGAATGGTAGGAGATCTACATATCCGTATCGCCAAGCTTGCCTTCCACGCCAAGGAAAGTCCCTTCCGGACACGGGACGAAGTCTTCAATCTTGTATCTTCATAGTCCAGGAGTCCGGCTCAAGGTATAGTCCGGCCATCCGGACACCCCCTAATCCAGGACTCCCTCAGTAGCCCCTGAACCAGGCTTCAATGACGACGAGTCCGGCGCGCAGTTTGTCTTCGGCATTGCAAGGCGGGTTCCTCCTCCAAGTACTTCATAGAAGATTTTGAACACAAAGATAGTGTCCGGCTCTGCAAAATAAGTTTCCACATATTGCCATAGAGAGAATAATATTTACACAAATCTAATCTGTTGACATATTCCATAGTGTGACATCGCACCATGGCCAAGCCTTTATTCGAATCATTTTATTGTCCCACCTCGGCGTGTCATGCGAGACGGTTTCCTTGGCACGTCTTGTTAAAGCAGAGATCGTGTCCCCTTATTCCGGGATTCTCATCAATACGGGCGTGGGTAACGCAACCGCTTCTAGGACTCCTAGACTATAGGCAAGTCCAAACGGCCACGGAGAGGACGCTTGATATTCACCCTCTTTATAAAGGTACAAGGCTTTTATTTTTTCCCTCCCGTGCTCAATCGAATCCTTCCCCCACCTCAAGCTCAAACACCCAAAGTTCAGGTCAGGTGCTCCGAACCTTCAATCATGTCCGGATCTAGCCTTCAAGGCTGATGGATGCCTTCCTCCGTCACGGAGGAAGACATCAAAAAGTTGAGGGAGGCCAGATATCTGACCGCTGAGGTTTCGCATCGGCTGCCTGCTCGAGGGCAGGCCGTCCCCTCCCCCGAACCCAACGAGAACGTCGTGTTCGTCTCCCACTTCCTCTGAGGTCTAGGCCTTGCTCTGGATCCTTTCGTCAGGGGTTTGATGTTTCATTACGGGCTAGATTTCCATGATCTAGCTTCAGACTCCTTTCTTCATATCACGGCATTTATTGTCGTGTGTGAGGCCTTCCTCCGGGTTACCCCTCACTTTGGCCTGTGGCTCAAGACCTTTGAAGTAAAGCCGAAGATGATCGAGGGGCAACATGCAGTGTGCGGAGGTGCCTCAATATGCAAGATGACGGGAGCTCCATGGCCCAAAGGTTCCATTCCAGAGGTGTCTAAATTGTGGCAACAGGAGTGGTTCTACATCACGGCTCCTAGAAGTGTCAAGTGGGCGGCCGCCCTTGTTTTCCGCTCGGGCCCTCCACCACAACTGATATCATGGATCAGCAGAGGCCTGAGCTAGGGTCCAGCCAAGGACGTGCCTATACTGCAAAGCCGCATTCGAGATCTCTTCAATGGAGATTTTAGTTTGGTTGCGGTAATACAAGTTATGCTGGTTCGTCAAGTCCAGCCTTGCAAATGCAGGCCCCTTCGCTTGTGGGAGTTCAATCCCGAGGGACCGCGTGTCATTCAAAATTTCCTCAGCCTGATGCACGAGGAGATGTACAAGTCATTCTTCAGACCTCAGGTAGAGTGTCCGGAAATCACCGAGGATGTGGGACTGAGCAGTAACCGCGCCGCCGAACAGGTATGGAATCTTCCGGCCTAACATACTATCTCTCATTTGTTACGAAGTTATTTCTGAGAGTTTGCTTTTTGACCAGGACTGGCTAACAAAGGCGAAGTTGATTCGGTGTTCGGCCCCCCTCCCTGAGGGTTTGCACATTCCGGTATTGGAAAAGATGCTGCAGGTCGCACCTTGCACGGAGCCCTTGAAGGAAGATACTAGGGAGGATAATACGGGCGGACGCGGGCCCCCAACGCTGCGCATTCTAACCGAGGGAGCGAGCGTCTCCATGAAGGAAGACGACCGGAGGAGGAAAAGGACTGCGCCCGGGGATTCGGAAGCCGAAGCTTCCAAAGGGAGAAGTCTCCCACAGAGGGTCCTACCTTGGGGGGTGCTTTTGCCGCACAAAGTCCGCGAGGGGATCAATTCTCCAGCGAGTCGTAAGTGACCCGAAATACTTTAATAGTACAGGTATGCCATCTTTTTATTCTAAGAAAATAACCACCGCATATATCTTTGCAGTTCGGGCCTTAGCCCCTCTCAAATGAGCTCGTCTTCGGGGGATCTTCTTCCAGAGATGATGGAGAGCGAAACGCCTCCTCCGGACTCCTCCGCTCCGGAAGCAGGCGACCCCGAAGTGTCGTCGCGGAGGGCCTCTCCGAGTCCGGTGAGAATCTCGTCCGCCAAAAGTGGATTGCATGAAGCTTTTATGAGTCTACTGACAAGCTTTGAGGTACGTAAAATAATGTATGATAGTCCTGCACATGCTAGGTGTGCCCTGTGTAGATAGTAGCCCCTGAGACTCTGGTTGTCGTCGGAAACGACAACGAACATAGGATCATATTCCCAGGTAATAACCATACTGCCTCTATGTGCAGGTGATGGAAGCTCCGGTGGCTAGCCGTACTAGCGAGTTTGCCCATTTAAAACGACAGTTGGATGCGGCAGACGCCGACATCGAGCTTGTTAACAAAAGGCTTGACGAGGCACAGGATAAGTGTCATTATCTGGTAAACGCCTAATAGTAAGAGCAGCATGATGCCAGTATCTTTAATATGTTGTGACTGCAGATGGAGCTGCCACTGTTGAAGCCTTGCGGGTAGAACTTGCCCGAGCCAAGGAACAAGCAAGGTTTGGTAATGCGGCTGCTTGGAAGGCGGCCGAAGAGTTGAAAGCCGAGAAGGCCGCGCATGGCGAGAGCCGAGATAACATGGCCAAGATGGCCATAGAATTAAAAGCCGCCGCCGACCGTTGCCGGGTTCTTGAAAAGGAAAACCTAGCGAAGGCATCGAACCTTGAGAAGGCTGCTGCGACGAGCAAAGACATCCGCTCTGCTATGAGGGCGAAGAAGGAGGAGCTGCGGGAAGCCAGGGATATTGTAGCTGGGAAATCCTTTATGTTGCGGAGGAAGTTCAGAGAGCCACGGTATGCCTCTCAGGATCGGCTATGGAGTTCGGAGGATGTGTATATGGATTTGGCGGCAAGCGCTGCCGATGCGGCCAAGTACTTCCAGGGTGAGACGGACCGTGAAGTGGACCAGCTGTTTTGGACACAATTCCATTCTCCCGAGCGTCTACTTTCATTGACTGACCAATTAGCCGAATGGGCCGAACTGAATAGGTTGTCCGGACTCGCCATGAGGTCTGTTGTGGATCAGCTATTGCCAGAAAGGCCAAAACCGAAGAGCTATTTCAGCTTGGTGGAGCAGTTCCTTGACATGGTGCCGCGCATTAATGCGATGAAGAGTTCGGCGTGCATAGAGGGCTCACGGATGGCCTTTGCTCGTGTTAAAGCATACTGGGTGGAGATGGATGCTACCACTGTTGCAGCGCTGGATTCGGCCATAGGTCGAATGGTTGCTGAGCACTACTTTGAAGAAGTTCTTGAGGGTGCTCGTTTGATAGAGACCCAGTGCTCAAAAAATATTATGTTTGAGTGATATGTAATCTCATTGTAAGCGAAATGCTTTTATAAATTTTTATAAGGCTATTTTTATACTTTTGCCTGAAAGTAATATGATGCCTCCTGGGCGGCCGTTTATGTATACATGTGTATAACCTGAAAGATTGCAGCCGTCGGCTTCAACCCCCACGCATATAATGCGGAGGTGCTTGCAAAAAACACGCGTTCACACTTAACCCAACGTCTTGGTCCTATTAAGGAGGTGATAGCGGAGAGAGCGAGGCAACCGGACTATAATGCTTTAGCACTTTCACTTAGGCATAGGAGTTTGACAGTGGGGCTACTAGATAGCCCCTGGTGGCTCCGCAGTCTCCCGATCCCGGGGTGCGTACATGCCTGGCCGGAAAATGGCCCTTAGTTAAGGCGGAGGAATTCTAACATTCCAACAGGTCATCGAGTGGTTGACCAGTCTCACGCTATATCATGATAGTCAGTTTTCGGCTTTCTCTACAGAGGTGCTTGTCCGGATGAACCAGGGCACAATCGTAGTAGTTCTCCTGGTGCTACCTTAGCCGGTAAAGCGGAACGTAAGGCACCAAAACACAGGAGCCGGGCAAACCCAACATTTGACCAAAGACAATGATTCGGAGCTGATGCATATAGGGCCAAACTCGCGACGCCGAACACTCCCTAAGGTATTCGGTCTTTGTGGTATAAACCGGGCCTAAATAATGGCCTTTGTAAGAAGCCCCTTGTGTCCAGGTATGTGCATTGTTCTGGCGTGGCCACATGCGAAGACATCAACATCCTTCTCAACGGTGGATATGTATCAACAAGAGACAGTAAAAAAGGTTTACGCATGGTCTTAATCTAAAAAGAATCCTTGGAGCGGGTCCCTGCTACACGTCTGCGCCTGTGTCTCTGTTCTGCCGTATCCTAGACGGTTGTAACACGATGATCGTCTATAAAAGAGAGGAATTTAGGTGAAAAAGTTGTCGTGCAAAAAGATAGTTTTTAAAGAAACCATGTATAATTCAAGATGAGAAGAAATTGCCACTTGTCTGCGCGCGTTGAGCCCCTTGTATTGACAAATAGGGGTGTGACCATTTATTCGGTATAAATAGCGGTGCCGGACTTGATTAGTTGTGTCTGAGGTCTTGACGACCTATTTGATGCTTTCGCTGGTCCAGGCGCCTTTAGTGTGCGGCTGCCAAGGCAGCTGCACTCTCTTCGGTGTGCAGAGATCGCTTGATATTTCCGTTCACTGAAATGATGCCACGTGGACCGGGCATCTTGAGTGTGAGGGAGGCGTATTGCATTAAAGCGAGCGAAAGCTTCACGTCCGAGCAGTGCTTGATAGACACTTTGGAACGGACTGATGTGGAAGGTTAAATGCTCGTGACGGAAGTTATCAGGGGAGCCGAATATAAGTTGTAGTAGGAGGGAGCCCGTACAACGAGCCCCTGGGCCCGGCGTTACTCCTTTAAAGGTAGTATTCTATGGCGAATTTTTGTTGCGTCTAACCCCATCCCGCGGATTGTATCCTAATATATTAGGTTTAGATTGCTGCCACCGTCCATCAAGACTCGTGTGAAGTGATATCCGCCAATTACTGGGTCTAATACCAGGGCAGCCCATCCTGCGCGTCGGATACTTGCTGAGTAATCGCGATGGTCGAAAGTGATCAGTTGAGACGACCAGTGGCAGGACTTCGCGGTGACAGGCACTTGGGTATATTTTCCTGGGAGTGCCGCGTTGTTTTTTCCCTTGATCGTGTGTAACACGTTTACTGTTTTGACTTCTGGTGGAAATTTCTTTTGTTCCCCAGTGTCTTGCTTGGGAGGCTCGTCCTCGTCTTCACTTGGTGTATCCTCCCCCTTGTGTACGGCGTTGAGCTTGCTGGACTTCTTGAAGACCCAACATTCTCTGTGGGTATGATTAGCAGGTTTACCAGGGGTACTATGGATCTGACATACTTGGTCCAGAATTTTGTTGAGGCTGGACAGTTCATCCCTGGTGCCTTTAGAGGGCGGCTTTTGACCTGTCCGAGAGCTTTTGAATCCGGCGTTTACTGTCGTGCCCTTCATGCTGTCTTCTTTATTCCGGCGTTTGTTATTGTTGTTGCGCCGTGATTTCCCGTTTCCATCTCTAACTTCAGATGTACTGGGGTCGCTGGTGCTGCATCTAGCTAGCCAGTTGTCCTCACCCGCGCAAAAGCGGGTCATGAGGCTTGTTAATGCGGCCATCGTTCTCGGCTTACTTTGGCCGAGGTGTCTGGCGAGCCATTCATCACGGACACTATGCTTAAAAGCTGCCAAGGCTTCGGCGTCCGGACAGTCGACAATCTGGTTCTTTTTAGTAAGAAAAATGTTCCAAAGCTTTCGGGCTGACTCTCCGGGCTGTTGAGTTATATGACTCAAATCATCCGCATCCGGAGGTCGGACATAAGTCCCTTGGAAATTTGCCCGAAAGGCATCTTCGAGCTCTTCCCAACTTCCAATGGAGCTTTCGGGGAGGCCTTTAAGCCAGTGACGAGCTGGCCCTTTGAGCTTGAGGGGTAAGTACTTCATGGCGTGGAGATCATCTCCTCGAGCCATATGGATATGAAGGATGTAGTCCTCAATCCAGACCCCAGGGTCTGTTGTTCCGTCGTATGTCTCTATGTTTACGGGTTTGAATCCCTCTTGGAAATTCATAGTCCAGCACCTCATCGGTGAAACATAGGGGGTGTGCGGCACCCCTATAGCTGGGTGTACCGCGTTGTTCGGATGTTTGTTGTGTTGCATTGTATGCTGGGGCGCGCTTGCGTGGTCCATAGATGGATCTTGTTGCGCCGTCCTTTGGGTGCGAGCCCTCGCATGGGTCGCATGTTGTATTGTGAGTGGCATTGTATGCCGCTCTGTGTTGGTAGAGGGTCGTTTATCCGGCCAGGTGGCTGCTTTGATATTTGGTTGTGGGGGGTCTGAGGCCTCCTCATCGAATTCAGGTAGCAGCTTCCGCTTTGGGTAGCTCTTGGAGGGGCGATTGTCGCCGTACCTCGCTGCTGTGTTGAGTATTTTACCCCATCTAATTTGGAGTGTGTCTTGTGCAGCCTTGAGCCTTTGCTTCTACTTTTTAAGACTCCTCGCGGTGGCAACAAGCCTTTTACGGGCATTCTGCTGCTCCGGGTGCTTGTCCGGCGTTATGTCATCCGGACCATTATCCTTGATAGAATTTGTTTGTTCGGTTTGATTATCCGGATTGCCGTTGTCCGGCAGCGGTTCGCCCTGCTCCAGCGCTGGGTCTGTGTGATCGTTATTTCTATCGAGGCGGGATTTGGGGCGGCGCTTGCATCGCCGCTTTGACTTCTTCTCGAGGGAACAAGCCTTCGGTGCGTCCTTCCGCTCCCCGTCATCATCTTTTGGTGCGTCCACCATGTATACGTCATATGACGAGGTGGCTTTCCAGGGACCAATAGGCGCTAGTTCTTCATCGTCTCCTTCATCGGCGTCCATACCGTCGATGTCTTCGGAGTCGAAGTTGAGCATGTCGGTTAAATCGTCGACAGTGGCTACAAAGTGGGTGGTGGGTGGGCTTTGAATTTCTTCATCGTCCGTATCCCAACCTTGTTGACCGTAGTCCGGCTAGGGCTTTCCTAATAAAGATAGAGACTTTAGTGTCTTCAGAATATCGCCGAAAGGCGAGTGCTGAAAGATGTCCGCGGCACTAAACTCCATGATCGGCGCCCAATCGGATTCGATCGGCAGGGGCGCGGAAGGTTCGGAGTCCGGAGAGGAGTCCGGCTCCTTGGAGTCACGAGTCTCGCGGAGTGCGGGGCTGGTGTTCGGCTCGATCGCCGTTGGGATCGCAGTCCCCGAGGCGACGTCCAACCACCCATCCTCGATCGGCGTAGTTGGCTCTGAATTAAGGGTCGAAGCCGATGCCGGTGCGGCCTCCAGGGCATTGTTTGGCGACAGAGCTAGATCATGCTCGTCGTGACAGTGCGGCGCGCTCGGCAGTGGCTCGAATCCGTCGAAGATCAAGTCCCCGCGGATGTCAGCCATGTAGTTTAAACTTCCAAATCTGACCTGACGGCCAGGGGCATAGCTTTCGATCTGCTCCAGATGGCTAAGTGAATTGGCCCGCAGTACGAAGCCACTGAAGACGAAGATCTGTCTGGGGAGGAAGGTCTCACCCTGGACTGCATCGCTATCGATGATAGTAGGAGCCATCAAGCCTGACGGCGACGACACAGAGGAACTCTCAATGAAAGCACCAATGTCGGTGTCAAAACCGGCGGATCTCGGGTAGGGGGTCCCGAACTGTGCATCGAGGCCGGATGGTAACAGGAGGCAAGGGACATGAAGTTTTACCCAGGTTCGGGCCCTCTTGAGAGAGGTAAATCCCTACATCCTGCTTGATTAATATTGATGATATGGGTAGTACAAGAGTAGATCTACCACAAGATCGGAGAGGCTAAACCCTAGAAGCTAGCCTATGGTATGATTGTTGTTCTATATGTTGTCCTACGGACAAAAACCCTCCGGTTTATATAGACACCAGAGAGGGTTAGGGTTACACAAAGTCGGTTGTAATGGTAGGAGATCTACATATCCGTATCGCCAAGCTTGCCTTTCACGCCAAGGAAAGTCCCTTCCGGACACGGGACGAAGTCTTCAATCTTGTATCTTCATAGTCCAGGAGTCCAGCTGAAGGTATAGTCCGGCCATCCGGACACCCCCTAATCCAGGACTCCCTCACCATCCATTTGCCTCCTGCTCCGGACATGTTTGGAGAAGGTTGAGGGAAGGGATGTGGACTTGGGTGTTGGAGCTCGAGTGCGCGAAAATGGATGAGCAAAGGAGGAAGAAGGCGTGGATGAAAAGGTGAATCCTTATCCCTTTATATGGGCGGACGAAACTAAGTGTCCCCACTAGCCTGGTAAAACTCGCTTATCCCCCAAGCACCGTAATCGATGGCGCGGTTGGGTTACCCACGCCCGCATTGATGAGAATCCCGTGAGAAGGGGACACGATCTCTGCTTTGACAAGACGTGTCAAAAAACTTCCTCGCATTATGTGCGGGGCTAGTTAAAGGAAACGGTTCGAATAATCACCGGGCCGTGACATAATGTTGTGTTGCCAAAACAAGTCAACAAATTGGATTTGTGGAAATATTATTCTCTCTACGGTGGTATGTGGAACTTATTTTGCAGGGTCGGACACTATCCTTATATTCCAATTCTTCTGTGGTATATTCGGAGGAGGAACCCGCCTTGCAATGTCGAAGACAATACTGCGCGCCAGACTCATCGTCATTGAAAGTCTGGTTCAGGAGCTACAGTGGGAGTCCTGGATTAGGGGGTCTCCGGACAGCCGGACTATCTCCATTAGCCGGACTGTTAGACTATGAAGATACAAGATTGAAGACTTCGTCTCGTGTCCAGATGGGACTCTACTTGGCGTGGAAGGCAAGCTAGGTAATACAGATATGTGTATCTCCTCCTTTGTAACCGACCTTGTGTAACCCTAACCTCTCCGATGTCTATATAAACCGGAGGGTTTTAGTCCGTAGGACAACATACAATCATACCATAGGCTAGCTTCTAGGGTTTAGCCTCTCTGATCTCGTGGTAGATCTACTCTTGTACTACCCATATCATCAATATTAATCAAGCAGGACATAGGGTTTTACTTCCATCAAGAGGGCCCGAACCTGGGTAAAACATTGTGTCCCATGCCTCCTATTACCATCCGCCTTAGACACACAGTTCGGGACCCCCTACCCGAGATCCGCCGGTTTTGACACCGACAGGGTCCTCGGGCGTCCGGCATGTTATCCATGGGCCGGGCCGATGGGCTGTGAAGACATGAAGGCCGAAGACTGTACATGTGTCCGGATTGGACTCTCCTTGGCGTGGAAGGCAAGCTTGGCGACCGACTATGAAGATTCCTTCTTATGTAACCGACTCTATGTAACCCTAGATTCCCCCCCCCCCCCCCGGTGTCTATCTAAACCGGAGGGGTTAGTCCCGAAAGGATATATTCATTACCATGGTCATGCAGGCTAGGCTTCTAGGGTTTAGCCATTACGATCTCGTGGTAGATCAACTCTTGTAACACTCATATTCATCAAGGTCAATCAAGTAGGAAGTAGGGTATTACCTCCATACAGAGGGCCCGAGATCGTGTCCCCCGTCTCCTATTACCATCGATCCTAGACGCATAGTTCGGGACCCCCTACCCGAGATCCACCGATTTTGACACCGACAGCGGGTTACATGACTGGTCCTATTAGTATTAGGATTACTCTATTACAAGTGCAGTCCTAGTCTTGCTTCCTTTGTAGGAGAATATTCCTTATGCCTTTCTTCTTAATCCAGCCCATCATAACATGAGCCGGCCTTCTAGGCCTTGGGCCTTGTCATCCATCTGAAACACCCGTCGTGTCACCAATGAGTCTTCAGGCTCGTGAGTCATCTCACCAGTGAACCGCCAGACACGTGAGTTGCCAATCCTCTGGCGGGTTACCAATGAAACGCCAAGTCTGGCCGGGTCATACCGCGGGGTATATCCCCGACATATCTAGATTGAGACTTAGAGTCATCCGGATCAGTGTCAAAGCTTGCATCGACGTACACCTTTACGATGAACTTTTTGTCACATCCATAACCGAGAAACATGTCCTTATTCCACTAAGGATAATTTTGACTGCTGTCCAGTGATCCACTCCTGGATCACTATTGTACCCTCTTGCCAAACTCATGGTGAGGTACACAACTGGTCTGGTACACAACATAGCATACTTTATAGAACCTATGACTAAGGCATGGGGAATGACTTTTCATTCTCTTTCTATTTTCTGCCGTGGTCGGGTTTTGAGTCTTTACTCAACTTCACACCTTACAACTCAGGCAAGAACTCCTTCTTTTACTGATCCAAGAATCTTATCATGGTATGTACTCATCGAAAGTCTTATCAAGCGTCTTCATCTATCTTTATAGATCTTGATGCCCAATATGTAAGTAGCTTCACTGAGGTCTTTCATTGAAAAATTCTTATTCAAGTATCCTTTTATGCTATCCAGAAATTCTGTATTATTTCCAATTAACAATATTGCATCCACATATAATATCAGAAATGCTACAGAGCTCCCACTCTGGTTTCTCCATCACCATAAGCCTTGCAAGCAATGTGACTAATGAGTTGGTTACGAGAAGATGCATTACGTAACGAGTAAAGAGACTTGCCGGTAATGAGACTGAACTAGGTATGAGGATACCGACGATCGAATCTCGGGCAAGTTACATACCGATGACAAAGGGAATGATGTATGTTGTTATGCGGTTTGACCGATAAAGATCTTCGTTGAATATGTAGGACCAATGTAAGCATCCAGGTTCCGCTATTGGTTATTGACCAAAGATGTGGCTTGGTAATGTCTACATATATAGTTCTCGAACCGTAGGGTCTGCACGCTTAACGGTCGATGACGATTTGTATTATGAGTTATGTGTTTTGGTGACCGAATTTTGTTTGGTGTCCCGAATGAGATCACGGACATGACGAGGAGTCTCTAAATGGTCGAGAGGTAAAGATTGATATATTGGAAGGTTATATATGGACACCAGAATGGTTCCGAAGAAGATCGGGGATTTTCGGAGTACCGGGAGGTTACCGGAACCCCCCGGGAAAGTTAATGGGCCTATTGGGCCATAGAGGAGAGAGGGAGGCTGCCACAGGAGGTGGTGCCCCCCCCCAGCCCAATCCGAATTGGACAAGGGGTGCGGGGCGCGGCCCCCCTTTCCTTCTCCCTCTCCCCCCTTTCCCCTTTCCCCTCTCCGTTGGAAGGAAGGAGGGGGCCGAATCCTACTAGGTACGGAGTCCTAGTACAATTCCCCCCTCTTGGCGAGCCCCCCTTGGGCTGGCCTTGTCCTCCCCCTCATTTATATACATGGGCAGAGGGCACCCCAAAGGCACAATAGTTGTTTCTTAGCCATGTGCGGTACCCCCTCCACAGTTTACTCCTCCAGTCATAGCGTCGTAGTGCTTAGGCGAAGCCCTGCGCGGATCGCATCACCAACACCGTCGCCACGCCGTCATGCTGACGGAACTCTCCCTCGACCCTGTACTGGATCAAGAGCTCGAGGGACGTCATTCAGCTGAACGTGTGCTGAACACGGAGGTGCCGTACGTTCGGTAGTTGGATCGGTTGGATCGTGAAGACGTTCGACTACATCAACCGCGTTAACATAATGCTTCCGCTTTCGGTCTACAAGGGTACGTAGACATACTCCCCCCGTCTCGTTGCTATGCATCTCCTACATAGATCTTGCGTGATCGTAGGATTTTTTTGAAATTGCATGCTACATTCCCCAACAGAAGCACGCGGCGGATATCGTTATTTTCTGACCTTCACAGATGATTTGAGTAGGTATGGGTATATCTACTTGATGAAACACAAGTCTGAAACATTTGAGAAGTTCAAAGAATTTCAGAGTGAAGTGGAGGAATCATCATAACAAGAAAATAAAGTTTCTACGATCTGATCGCAGAGGCGAATATTTGAGTTACGAGTTTGGCCTTCATTTAAAACAATGTGGAATTGTTTCACAACTCACACCACCTGGAACACCACAATGTAATGGTGTATCCGAACGTCGTAACCGTACTTTATTGGATATGGTATGTTCTATGATGTCTCTTAGCGATTTATCACTATCGTTTTGGGGTTATGCATTAGAGACAACCGCATTCATGTTAAATATTGCACCATCTAAATCCGTTGAGACGATACTGTATGAACTATGGTTTGGCAAGAAACCTAAGCTGTCATTTCTTAAAGTTTGGGGTTGTGACACTTATGTCAAAAGGCTTTAGCCTGATAAGCTCGAACCCAAATCGTAGAAGTGTGTCTTCATATGATACCCTAAGGAAACAGTTAGGTACACCTTCTACCACAGATCCGAAGGCAAGATCTTTGTTGCCAAGAATGGAACATTTCTAGAGAAGGAGTTTCTCTTGAAAGAAGTGAGTGGGAGGAAAGTAAAACTTGATGAGGTAATTGTACCTTCTCTCAATTTGGAAAGTAGCACATCAAAGAAATATGTTCACGTGATGCCTACACCAACTAGAGAGGAAGCTAATGATGATGATCGTGAACCTTCAGATCAAGTTACTAATGGACCTCGTAGGTCGAACAAAGCACGTTCTGCACCAGAGTGGTACGGTAATCTTGTCCTGGAAGTCATGTTACTAGACCATGGCGAACCTACAAACTATGAAGAAGCTATGATGAGCCCAGATTCCGATAGTTGGCTTGAGGCCATAAAACCTGAGATAGGATCCATGTATGAGAACAAAGTGTGGACTTTGGTGGACTTGCTCGATGATCGGCCAGCTATTGAGAATAAATGGATCTTCAAGAAGAAGACAGACGCTGATGCTAATGTCACCGTCTACAAAGCTTGACTTGTCGCGAAATGTTTTCGAAAAGTTCAAGGGGTTGACTACGATGAGACCTTCTCACCTGTAGCGATGCTTAAGTCAGTCTGAATCATGTTAGCAATTGCCTCATTTTATAATTATGAAATTTGGAAAATGGATGTCAAAAACTTCATTCCTTAATGGATATTAAAGAAGAGTTGTATATGATGCAACCAGAAGTTTTTGCCGATCCTAAAGGTGCTAGCAAAGTGTGCAAGCTCCAACGATCCATCTATGGACTGGTGCAAGCATCTCGGAGTTGGAATATACGCTTGGATGAGGTGATCAAAGCATATGGTTTTATACAGACTTATGGTGGAGCCTGTATTTACAAGAAAGTGAGTGGGAGCTCTGTAGCATTTCTAATATTATATGTGGATGACATATTGTTGATTGGAAATGATATAGAATTTCTGGAAAGCATAAAAGGATATTTGAATAAGAATTTTTTCATGAAAGACCTCGGTAAAGCTGCTTACATCTTAGGCATCAAGATCTATAGAGATAGATCAAGACACTTGATAAGATTTTCAATGAGTACATACCGTGACAAGATTTTGAAGGAGTTCAAAATGGATCAGTTAAAGAAAGAGTTCTAGCCTGTATTGCAAGGTGTGAAGTAAGACTCAAAGCCCAACCACTACAGAAGATAGAGAGAGAATGAAAGTCATTCCCTATGCCTCAGCCATAGGTTATATAAAGTATGCCATCCTATGTACCAGACCTAGTGTATACCTTGCCATGAGTTTGACAAGGGGGTACAATGGTGATCCAAGAGTAGATCGCTGGACATCGGTCAAAATTATCCTTAGGTACCTTAAAGAGGACTAAGGAAATGTTTCTCGGTTATGGAGGTAATAAAGAGTTCGTCGTAAAAGGTTACGTCGATGCAAGCTTTTACAATGATCCAGATGACTCTAAGTCTCAATCTGGATACATATTGAAAGTGGGAGCAATTAGCTAGAGTAGCTCCATGCATAGCATTGTAGATATAGAAATTTGCAAAATACATACGGATCTGAATATGACAGACCCGTTGACTAAACCTCTCTCACAAGCAAAACATGATCACACCTTAGGAATCTTTCGGAGTTAATCACATGGAGATGTGAACTAGATTATTGACTCTAATAAACTCTTTGGGTGTTGGTCATATGGCGATGTGAACTATGGGTGTTAATCACATGATGATGTGAACTAGATTATTGACTCTAGTGCAAGTGGGAGACTAAAGGAAATATGCCCTAGAGGCAATAATAAAGTTGTTATTTCATATTTCCTTATTCATGATAAAGGTTTATTATTCATGCTAGAATTGTATTGATCGGAAACTTAATTACAAGTGTGAATACATAAAAAAGTACCGTGTCACTAGTGAGCCTCTACTAGCCTAGCTCGTTGATCAAAGATGGTTAAAGTTTCCTAACCATGGACATGTGTTGTCATTTGATAACGGGATCACATCATTAGGAGAATGATGTGAATGATGTGATGGACAAGACCCATCCGTTAGCTTAGCATAATGATTGTTCAGTTTTAATGCTATTGCTTTGTTCATGTCAAATACATATTCCTTCGACTATGAGATTATGCAACTCCCGGATACCGGAGGAATACCTTGTGTGCTATCAAACGTCACAACGTAACTGGGTGATCATAATGATGATTGAGGGGGTCCTGGATTAGGGGGTGTCCGGATGGCCGGACTATACTTTTAGCCGGACTCCTGGACTATGAAGATACAAGATTGAAGACTTCGTCCCGTGTCCGGAAGGGACTTTCCTTAGCGTGGAAGGCAAGCTTGGCGATACGGATATTCAGATCTCCTACCATTGTAACCGACTCTATGTAACCCTAACCCTATCCGGTGTCTATATAAACCGGAGGGTTTAGGTCCATAGGACGACATACACATCAACAATCATACCATAGGCTAGCTTCTAGGGTTTTAGCCTCTCTGATCTCATGGTAGATCTACTCTTGTACTACCCATATCATCAATATTAATCTAGCAGGACGTAGGGTTTTACCTCCATCGAGAGGGCCCGAACCTGGGTAAAACTTCGTGTCCCTTGCCTCCTATTATCATCCGGCCTAGACGCACAGTTCGGGACCCCTACCAGAGATCTGCCGGTTTTGACACCGACATTGGTGCTTTCATTGAGAGTTCCTTTGTGTCGTCGCCGACAGGCTCGATGGCCCTGACGATCTTCAACAGCGATGCAGTCCAGGGTGAGACCTTCCTCCCTGGATGGATCTTCGTCTTCGGCGGCTTCGCACTGCAGGCCAATTCACTTGGCTATCTGGAGCAGATCAAAAGCTACGTCCCTGGCCGTCAGGTCAGATTCAGAAGTTTCAACTACAAGGCTGACATCCGCGGGGACTTGATCTTCGACGGATTCGAGCCACTGCCGAGCGCGCCGCACTATCCCGACGAGCATGATCTAGCTCTGCCGCCGAACAGTTCCCTGGAGGCCGCACCCGCATCGGCTCCGATCCTTGATTCGGAGCCAACTGCACCGATCGAGGATGGGTGGTTGGACGCCACCTCGGGGGCTGCAACGCCAACGGCGATTAAGCCGAACATCAGCCCCGTACTCTGCAAGACTCCTAACTCCAAGGAGCCGGACTCCAAACACTCTGCGCCCCTGCCAATCGAATTCGATTGGGCGCCGATCATGGAGTTCACTGCCGCGGACATCTTTCAGCACTCGCCTTTTGGCGATATTCTGAAGTCACTGAAGTCTCTCTCTTTATCAGGAGAGCCCTGGCCGGACTGCAGCCAGCAGGGTTGGGATTCGGACGATGAAGAAATTCAAAGCCCACCCACCACCCACTTTGTAGCCACTGTCGACGATTTAACCGACATGCTCGACTTTGACTCCGAAGACATCGACGATATGGACGCCGATGAAGGAGATGATGAAGAACCAGCACCTATTAGGCCCTGGAAAGCCACCTCGTCATATGACATATACATGGTGGACACCCCAAAAGAGGGAGATGGCGATGGAACATCGAAGGATGACCCCTCCAAGAAACAGCTTAAGCGCCGACGTCAGCGGGGACGCTCAAAATCCCGCCAAAACAAACACGGTGATTCCAGCACGGGAGATAATAATACTCCGAAAAGCGCCGAAGAAAATCCCCTCCAGCAAGATTTAGCACCGGAGGATGGAGAAACCAGCCCTCATGAGAGAGCGGTAGACAGAGAGGTCGAGGACGATAATTATATGCCTCCCTTCAAAGATGAGGCAATCCTCGATGACGACGAATTCGTCGTGCCAGAGGATCCCGTTGAGAAAAAGCGTTTCCAACGCAGGCTTATGGCCATGGCAAGAAGCCTCAAGAAAAAACAGCAACAGCTTAGAGCTGATCAAGATTTGCTAGTCGACAGATGGACTGAAGTCCTCGTGACCGAAGAGCATAAACTCGAACGCCCCTCGAAGAGCTACCCAAAGCACAGGTTGCTACCCCAATTAGAGGAGGAAGCACTTGATGCGGCCGACCGGCCACCTCGTGGCCGTGACAGAGAGGCCTCTCGGCCCTCCACTCAAGCCGCACCCCGTACCAAGTCACGGGAATATGCGCCGGACTTATGAGATATGCTGGAGGACAAGGCACAAACAAGATCGATCTACGGATCGTGTGGGTGCCCCACGGCCCGAGACGGCATCCGTCACGCCGGCCACAAATTCGGCAAGGCCGAATACAGTAGATAAGGCTCACTATAGCTACGTCATGATATAGCCCAGTACAGAGGCGCCGCATACCCACTCTGCTTCACAGACGAAATAATGGACCATCAAATCCCCGAGGGTTTCAAACCTGTAAACATCGAATCATATGATGGCACAACAGATCCTGCGGTATGGATTGAGGATTATCTCCTTCATATCCACATGGCCTGCGGCGATGATTTCCACGCCATCAAATACCTCCCACTCAAGCTTAAAGGACCAGCTCGGCATTGGCTTAACAGCTTGCCAACAGGATCAATCAATTGTTGGGAGGACCTGGAAGCCGCATTCCTCGACAATTTCCAGGGCACTTACGTGTGACCCCCAGACGCCGATGACCTAAGTCACGTAATTCAGCAGCCAGATGAATCGGCCAGGCAATTCTGGACTCGGTTCCTAATAAAGAAAAATCAAATAGTCGATTGTCCGGACGCTGAGGCCCTAGCAGCCTTCAAGCACAATATCCGTGACGAGTGGCTAGCCCGGCACCTTGGACAGGAAAAGCCGAAATCTATGGCAGCACTCACGACACTCATGACCCGCTTCTGCGCGGGAGAAGCCAGCTGGCTTGCTCGTAGCAACAATATAACCAAGAACCCTGGTAGTTCGGACACCAGGGACATTAGTGGCAGGTCGTGTCGCAACAAGCAGAAGCACCGCATTAATGGCGACAATGCTGAAGATACGGCAGTTAATGCCGGATTCAGAGGCTCTAAATCCGGTCAGCGGAAGAAGCCATTCAAAAGGAATCCTAGGGGCCGTCCAGTTTGGACCGAATACTCGACCGCTTATGCCAGATACATGGCACCCCCGAAAAGCCGGCCAATCACACCAGCAGGGATTGTTGGGTGTTCAAGCAGGCAGGCAAGTTAAATGCCGAAAATGAAGACAAGGGGCCGCACATCGATGACAACAAGGAACCCCGGCCGCCGAACAACAGTGGACAGAAGGGCTTTCCCCCACAAGTGCGGACGGTGAACATGATATACACAACCCACATCCCCAAGAGGGAGCGGAAGCGCGCGTTAAGGGACGTATACGCGATAGAGCCAGTCGCCCCAAAGTTCAACCCATGGTCCTCCTGCCCGATCACCTTTGATCGAAGGGACCACCCCACTAGCATCCGTCACGGTGACTTCACCACATTGGTTCTAGACCCAATTATTGACGGATTTCATCTCACTAGAGTCCTTATGGACGGCGGTAGCAGCCTGAACCTGCTTTACCAGGATACAGTGCGGAAAATGGGCATAGATCCCTCGAGGATTAAGCCCACCAAAATGACCTTTAAAGGCGTAATACCAGGTGTAGAGGCAAACTGTACAGGCTCAGTCACACTTGGAGTGGTCTTCGGATCTCTGGATAATTTCCGAAGCGAGGAGTTAATCTTCGACATAGTCCCATTTCGCAGTGGCTATCACGCACTGCTCGGGCGAACCGCATTCGCCAAGTTCAATGTGGTACCGCATTACGCATACCTTAAGCTCAAGATGCTTGGCCCTCGAGGGGTAATTACGGTCAACGGAAACACCGAACGCTCCCTTCGAACGGAGGAGCACACGGCGGCCCTTGCAGCGGAAGTACAAAGCAGCCTCTCCAGGCAGTTCTCTAGTCCGGCCAGTAAACGATCAAACACCGTCAAGCGCGCCCGGAGTAACCTACAACAAGACCGCCTGGCACGATCCGAGCAGGCGTAGCAATGCGGCCCCAACCCCAACCCTCGCAAAAAGGCGATGCCAGCACTTCGCGTACATAACTACGCTCTAGAGATACCATGGGCACAGGGGGAGGGGCACCATCACGGCACGCCCGAAACACGGCTTAAACCGCACCAGGGGCTGCCGATTTTTTTAATTTTCTCTTACTTTCAGGACTCCATTCTTCGGACGGCCTGTTCGGCAGTTCAGTTGCCGCACAAACGATGCAAGAACCAGGGAAGCAGACAAGCCATGCCGCATTACGGAATTCCCAGGTGGTCTCTATCACGAGCAGTATACCTGTTTCACATATTATTCCGCAGCTTGCCCCTGGAGCGGACATGTTACATAGTCCAACCTTTTGCTTATCGCATTAGTTGTATCGTTCTGCTTTGATCGCAGCTCTTTTTAATAAACAATGCATAGCTTTTGTCTATTTTTGCATTACCTTTTTTTATATATTTATATATGTTCCTTAACGACCTGTTGCATCCGTACACACTGGTACGGCCAAAATACGCCAGGGGCTTCAGTACCCCTCAACATGGTGTGAGAAGTCCGAACACTTTAACAAGTGCGGCACCCCGAACTTATAGCATTATATGCATCGGCTCTGAATCATGTCTTGGTTCAATAGTTGGGTTTGCCCGGCTCCTATGTTTTGGTGCCTTATGTTCCGCTATATCGGCTAAGGTAGCACTAGGAGAACCACTGCGATTGTGCCCCGGTTGAGCTGGGTCGAGCACCTCAGTGGAGAAAGCTAAAACTGACCGTCATGATGAGGCAAGAGCTGGTCGCTGTTCGGGAGGCCTTTTCGAGTCCTTAAAGACTTATGCCGCTTAGGGCGAGGAGCCGGCTCTGTCCGTCCAAGGCATGGATAGCGCCCCGGACTCGGTCTTCCGAATACCAGGGGCTTCGCCGGAATTTAAAATTATAGAATTCTATGGCTAAGTGAGAGTGTTCACGCATTATAGTCCGACTGCCTTGTTCGTTGGGCTGACCACCTCCCTCGAAGGACCCAAACATGGGAAAAAGAGCCCTCAGGTTTATCCCCGAACACCCTAGCACTAGCGGCACGGGGGCAGAAGCCGACGACTTGCCATCTCTCAGAATTGATAAACAGCCGCACAGAAGGTAATATTTTAAATTCAAACAGCATTGCTTAAGCGCATATCAACAAGTTTTCAGCGCACGGGACAAAACGAGCGAGTTTTACTCAAAGATTACATCCATAGAGCATTCCTCCGCCACAATGCGGGCACCCTTCAGAACATCCTTATAATAATTGTCGGGCTTGCGATGCTCTTTCCCCGGCGGTGGCCCGTCCTTCACCAGCTTCTCAGCATCCAGCTTGCCCCAGTGCACCTTCGCACGGGCAAGGGCCCTACGGGCACCTTCGATGCAGACGGAGCGCTTGATGATTTCGAGCCTTGGACAGGCCTCCACCAGCCGCCGCACTAGCCCGAAATAGCTCCCAGGCTGAGCCTCTCCAGGCCACAGCCAAACTATGAGGCCCTTCATGGCCTGTTCGGCCGCCTTGTGGAGCTCGACCAGTTGCTTCAACTGGTCGCTCAGGGGCACGGGGTGTCCGGCCTCAGCGTACTGAGACCAGAACACCTTCTCTGTCGAGCTACCCTCCTCGGCTCAATAGAATGCGGAGGCATCAGATATACTCTGGGGAAGATCTGCGAACGCGCCTGGAGAACTCCGGATTCGGGTAAGTAACAAGTAACTCACGCTTATGTGTTTACTTTGCATAAAGAATGCCTTACCTGCCGCTATCTTCTTCACCTTATCCAACTCCTGGAGGGTCTTCTGGGATTCGGCCTTGGCGGACTTGGCACTTTCAGTAGCCGAGGCGAGCTCGGACGCTTGCGTCCTTGAGTCACACTCCAAACTCTCATGTTTTTCCATGAGAGCCCGGAGCTCTTGCCGCACCTTGCGAACCTCGGCCTCATACTTTTCTCGCTCAACACGCTCTGCGGCCGACCTCTTCTCAGCCTCAAGCAGAGCTTGCTTCCAGGGTCGCCACCTCAGACGTGGCCCCTACAATAGCCACGATAATCCTGTCATTTTTGCAATTGCACCTTTTTATACATATATGTTTAATTTAAACAAGGTATTTCTTACATTCATTGTCCTTGAGCTGCTTTTAGGCACGTCCAAGCTCTTGCTCGGACCGCTCGAGGTCCTGCTTTAGCACGTCCACCTCCGCAGTCAGTGCGGCGGACGCCAGCAGGGAAGCCTGCACACGCATATTGACTCTTTTTAGACTCCTGCGATTTTTATTTGATCCTCTATTCGGCTTTTCTTTCTGAACGCCAAACAGAGCATCAGGGGCTACTGTCTATGCAGTAATGTTATTTACATGTTCTTTACTTATGTAGGATCGAAAGTATGTCTACAGGGGGGTGATTAGACTACTTGACCAACTAAAAACTTAGCCTTTTCCCAATTTTAGTTCTTGGCAGATTTTAGCTATCTTAGAGCAAGTCAAGCAATCATCACACAATTCAAGCAAGCATGCAAAGAGTTTATTGGCAGCGGAAAGTAAAGCATGCAACTTGCAAGAATGTAAAGGGAAGGGTTTGGAGGATTCAAACGCAATTGGAGACTCGGATGTTTTCCCGTGGTTCGGATAGGTGGTGCTATCCTACATCCACGTTGATGGAGACTTCAACCCACGGAGGGTAACGGTTGCGCGAGTCCACGGAGGGCTCCACCCATGAAGGGTCCACGAAGAAGTAACCTTGTCTATTCCACCATGGCCATCGCCCACGAAGGACTTGCCTCACTAGCGGTAGATCTTCACGAAGTAGGCGATCTCCTTGCCCTTACAAACTCCTTGGTTCAACTCCACAATCTTGTTGGAGGCTCCCAAGTGACACCTAGCCAATCTAGGAGACACCACTCTCCAAGAAGTAACAAATGGTGTGTTGATGATGAACTCCTTGCTCTTGTGCTTAAAATGATAGTCTCCCCAACACTCAACTCTCTCTCATAGGATTTGGATCTGGTGGAAAGAAGATTTGAGTGGAAAGCAACTTGGGGAAGGCTAGAGATCAAGATTCATATGGTAGGAATGGAATATCTTGGTCTCAACACATGAGTAGGTGGTTCTTTCTCAGAACATATGAGTAGGAATGGTGTATGTGTTCTGATGGCTCTCTCTTCGAATGAAGAGGAGGTGGAGGGGTATTTATAGCCTCCACACAAAATCCAACCGTTACACACAATCTACCAATCTCGGTGGGACCGAATCAGAAAACTCGGTCTGACCGAAATAGTAAACCTAGTGACCATTAGGAATTTCGGTGGGACTGAGATGCAATTCGGTAGGACCGATTCGGTTAGGGTTTGGGCATAACGTAATCTCGGTGAGACCGATCGCACAAACTCGGTGAGACCGAGTTCGGCAATTAGCTAACCAGAGAGTTGGTCAGGCAAACTCGGTGGGACCGACTTGCTCTTTCGGTGAGACCGAAAAGTTACAAGAAGGAAACAGAGAGTTTGCATTGCATTCTCGGTGGGACCGATTCGCTCTTTCGGTGAGACCGAAAAGTTACGAAAGGGAAACAGAGAGTTTGCAACCCCATCTCGGTGTGACCGAGATCCTTATCGGTAGGACCGAATTGCTAGGGTTTGGCAGTGGCAAATGACAAGTGAAACTCGGTGGCGCCGGATTGACAGAATCGGTATGATCGAGTTTGGCTTAGGGTTTAGGTCATTTGTGGATATGGAAAGGTGGTTGAGGATTTTGGAGCATATCACTAAGCACATAAAGCAAGAGGCTCATTAAGCAACACCTCATCCCTCCTTGATAGTATTGGCTTTTCCTAAAGACTCAATGTGATCTTGGATCACTAAAATATAAAATGAAGAGTCTTGAACTTTTGAGCTTGAGCCAATTCTTTGTCCTTAGCATTTTGAGGGTTCCACTTTCACATCCATGCCATGCCAATCATTGAGCTTTCCTGAAATAATCATCTTGGAATAGCATTAGCTCAATGAGCTATATGTTTTTATGAATTACCAAAACCACCTAGGGATAGTTGCACTTTCAACTTACCTCAAAGCCTGTTAAAAGGCTTGTACAAGCTTTAGTCAGTCCGCTCTTGGCGGACTGAACCTTCTGGACCACCGCACTCATAATGGTACGGTGCCCCTCGTCGATGGAGGCGCCTTGGAGCGCCTCTAGCAGATTGTCCGGCGCCTCCGGTTGGACGGAGGTCGCCGGCACGGTGGGCTTGCTCCTCTTGGAAGGAGGTCCCCCACCGGACTCTGGAACCTTTGAAGGTTCCGGAGCGGTGTCCGGCCTAGGGCCGGACTTGGAACCCTGGGGGGGGGGGGGGTTCGCCCCCTTTACTCCTGGAGTCCGGGAGGTCGCCTTGCGGCACCTCCAGGACCACCTCCTCCTGGATTGGAACCTGTTGGGACAACACTTCGGTGTCGTCCGTAGGGTGGGGGGAGGAAGCTGTCGGCAGCGAGTTCACGTCCGACGAGTCCAGTGAGCCGCTCGACAACGCATCGAGCCGGTCTTTGGGTCGGATGCATAAACATATTCGACATAAGGGAAACATGTACAATAAACGAATACTATGAAATCATTCTGGTATCCGGATACTTACGATTTCGCCAGGGGCTTGGTCCTGGGCGGCCACTCCTCTTCACCGTCGTCGGTGTTGGTGGAGTAGTCCGGAGGAGGGGTTCTCGCCTTCTTGGACCCTTCGGCCTCCCCAGTTGGGGCGGCCTTCCTTTTCTTCCCTTCCCCCGCTGAAGGGGGAGGGGTTTCTTCTTCTTCCTCCTCGTCTTCACGGGAGGAATGCGCCTCGGATCCGTCGGATGATGGATCCGACGCCTCCTGGCACCGGGCACTCTTTCGAGTCCCCGCGGCCTTTTTGCGGCCTTCTTCTCCGGCACTACATAGGGTGCCGGAACCAGCAGCTTCGCCAAGTGGGCGTCGGCTGGGTCTTCGGGCAAGGGTGCCGGACAGTCGATCCGTCCGGACTTCGCCTGCCAATCCTGTCAAAGGTGAAGGAGCTTAGATCTTGCAGAGAGTTAAACTATGATAAACTAATACCCTGTAAAGGGTGCAAGCAAATTACCGTGCTAGCGTGATGCTGTGCGCTGAATCCGCAATCCTCGGTAGCGGATGCAGGAGCCTCGGCGCCTTTGAAAAGCACCTTCCAGGCATCTTCGTACGTCGTGTCGAAGAGCCTGCTCGGAGTTTGGTGCCGCGCCGGATCGAACTCCCACAGGTTGAAAGCCCGTTGTTAACACGGGAGGATCAAGCGGATGAGCATAACCTGGACTACGTTGACAAGCCTGAGCTGCTTGTTCACCAGAGATTGGATGCATGTTTGTAGTCCAGTCACCTCCTTTTGGCTGCCCCACGATAGGCCCGTCTCTTTCCAGGACGTGAGCCGCATTGGGGGTCCGGAGCGGAACTCAGGGGCTGCGCCCACTTAGGGTCGCACGGCTCGGTGATGTAGAACCACCCTGATTGCCACCCCTTCAGGCTCTCCACGAAGGAGCCCTCGAGCCATAGGACATTGGCCATCTTGCCCACCATGGCTCCTCTGCATTCCGCTTGGTTGCCGCTTACCACCTTCGGCTTGATGTTGAAGGTCTTGAGCCATATGCCGAAATGGGGGCGGATGCGGAGGAAAGCCTCGCACACGATGATAAACGCCGAGATGTTGAGGATAAAGTTCGGGGCCAGATCGTGGAAATCCATGCCGTAGTAGAACATGAGCCCCCGGACAAATGGATGCAGAGGGAAGCCAGGAAATGGGGGAGGAATACCACCCTCTCATGGGGCCTGGGAGTGGGGATGAGCTGCCCCTTTTCGGGGAGCCGGTACGCGATGTCATTAGACAGGTATCCAGCCTTCCTCGGCTTTTTGATATGTCCCTCCATGACGGAGGAGACCATCCACTTGCCTCCTGCTCCGGACATGGCTGGAGAAGGTTGAGGTCAGGAGTGCGGACTTGGGCGCTGGAGCTCGAGTGCGCATGAATGGATAGGCGAAGGAGGAAGAATGCGTAGGTGAAAAGGTGGATCATTATCCCCTTATATGGGTGGACGCAACTACATGTCCCCACCAGCCTGGTAAAACTCGCTTATCTCCCAAGCGCCGTAATCAAAGGCGCGGTTGGGTTACCCACGCCCGTATTGATGAGAATCCCGGAATAAGGGGACACGATCTCTGCTTTAACAAGACGTGCCAAAGAAAACCGCTAAGATGGGACAGTAAAACGGTTCGAATAAAAGCTTCGCTGTGGTGTGATGTCACGCTACGGAATACGTCAGCAGATTAGATTTGTGTAAATATTATTCTCTCTATGGCAATATGTGGAAACTTATTTTGCAGAGCCGGACTCTACCTTTGTGTTCAAAATCTTCTATGAAGTACTTGGAGGAGGAACCCGTCTTGCAATGCCGAAGACAATTTGTGCGCCGGACTCGTCGTCATTGAAGCCTGGTTCAGGGGCTACTGAGGGAGTCCTAGATTAGGGGGTGTCCGGATGGCCGGACTATACTTTCAGCCGGACTCCTGGACTATGAAGATACAAGATTGAAGACTTCGTCCCGTGTCCGGAAGGGACTTTCCTTGGCGTGGAAGGCAAGCTTGGCGATACGGATATTCAGATCTCCTACCATTGTAACCGACTCTATGTAACCCTAACCCTATCCGGTGTCTATATAAACCGAAGGGTTTAGGTCCATAGGATGACATACACATCAACAATCATACCATAGGCTAGCTTCTAGGGTTTTAGCCTCTCTGATCTCGTGGTAGATCTACTCTTGTACTACCCATATCATCAATATTAATCAAGTAGGACGTAGGGTTTTACCTCCATCGAGAGGGCCCAAACCTGGGTAAAACTTCGTGTCCCTTGCCTCCTGTTACCATCCGGCCTAGACGCACAGTTCGGGACCCCCTACTCGAGATCCGCCGGTTTTGACACCGACAATGATCTACAAGTATCTCCAAAGGTGTTTGTTGAGTTGGCATAGATCGAGATTAGGATTTGTCACTCCTAGTATCGAAGAGGTATCTCTGGGCCCTCTCGGTAATACACATCATAAGCTTGCAAGGAAACGACTAAGGAGTTAGTCACGAGGTGATGTATTACAGAACGAGTAAAGAGACTTGCCGGTAACGAGGTTGAACTAGGTATGAAGATACCAACAATCGAATCTCGGGCAAGTAACATACCAATGGACAAAGGGAATTACGTATGTTGTCATAGCGGTTCGACGGATAAAGATCTTCGTAGAATATGTAGGAGCCAATATGGGCATCCACGTTCAGCTATTGGTTATTGACTGTAGAGGTGTCTCGGTCATGTCCACATAGTTCTTGAACCCATAAGGTCCGCAAGCTTAATGTTCGATAATGATATAGTATTATATGAGTTATGTGATTTGGTGACCGGATGTTGTTTGGAGTCCCAGATGAGATCATGGACATGACGAGGAGTCTCGAAATTGTCGAGAGGTAAATATTGATATATAGGACGATGGTATTCGGACACCGGAAGTGTTTCGGGGGGTACCGGGTACTTATCGGGCCACCGCAAGGGGTTCCGGGCACCCCCGGCAAAAGATATGGGCCTTATGAGCCAGGGGGGAAACACACCAGCCACAAAGGGCTGGTGCGCCCCATATGGGCTGGCCAAGGAGGAGATGGAAAGAGGGGAAGGGAAAGGAAAGAGAGGAATAGGATTTCCCCCTTCCTTCCTTCCCCCCTCTCTTTCCTCCCCCTCCGATATATATGGCAGGGGGCGCAGCTTGGGATGTGCCCAAGTAGGATTCGGTCCTACTTGTGCCTCCTCCTGGCCTCTCCCCTCCCCTCCCACCTATATATACATATGTATGTATGTATGTATATATATATATATATATGCGGGGGGTGCCTAGCACACCCAAGACAATTGTTTAGCCGTGTGCGGCGCCCCCTTCCACCGTTTACACCCCAGTCATATTTTCGTAGTGCTTAGGCGAAGCCCTGCGAGCATCACTTCACCATCACCGTTACCACACAATCATGATGACGGAACTCATCTACTACCTCTATGTCTTGCTAGATCAAGAAGGTGAGGGACGTCACCAAGCTGAACGTGTGAACGCGGAGGTGACGTGGGTTCAGTACTTGATTGGTTGAAGCGCGAAGAAGTTCGACTACATCAACTGCGTTGAGAAACGCTTCCGCTTATGGTCTACGAGGGTACATAGACACACTCTCCCCCTGATTGCTATGCATCTCCATGCATAGATCATTGCGTGTGCATAGAATTTTTTTCTTTTCCATGCAACGTTTCCCAACAAGAGCCTCTACACCCGTACGATTGTCCAGGCCCATGTGAACATCCAAGTTATCGGTCCATCATCCCAAGTTATTGTCTTTTTTCTGGGGTGGACTTCATACCAGTTATTAAGTGCTGACGTGTGCCCCGTGTACACTGTCTTGCATGACCTTTGTCGGTGTCAAAACCAGCGGATCTTGGGTAGGGGGTCCCGAACTGTGCGTCTAAGGCGGATGGTAACAGGAGGTAGGGGACACGATGTTTACCCAGGTTTGGGCCCTCTTGATGGAGATAATACCCTATGTCCTGCTTGATTGTTCTTGATGATATGAGTATTACAAGAGTTGATCTACCACTAGATCGTAGAGGCTAAACCCTAGAAGCTAGCATATGGTATGATTGTCTGTTGTCCTACGGACTAAACCCTCCGGTTTATATAGACACCGGAGGGGGCTAGGGTTACACAGAGTCGATTACAAGGGAGGAGATCTACATATCTGTATTGCCTAGCTTGCCTTCCATGCCAAGGAGAGTCCCATCCGGACATGGGACAAAGTCTTGAATCTTGTATCTTCATAGTCCAACAGTCCGGCCAAAGGATATAGTCCGGCTGTCTAGAGACCCCCTAATCCAAGACTCCCTCAGTAGCCCCTGAACCAGACTTCAATGACGATGAGTCCGGTGCAGTTTTGTCTTCGGCATTGCAAGGCGGGTTCCTCCTCCGAATACTCCATAGAAGATTTTGAACACCAGAATAGTGTCCGGCTCTGCAAAACAAGTTCCACATACTACCGTAGAGAGAATAATATTTCCACAAATCCAATCTGCTGACACGTTTGACAGCATGACATCACGTCATGGCCTGGTCATTATTCGAACCGTTTTTCTCAACCAGCACCGCACATAACGCGGGGCGGTTTTCCTGACACGTCTTGTCAAAGCAGAGATCATGTCCCCCTTATTACGGGATTCTCATCAATACGGACATGGGTAACCCAACCGCGCCGTCAATTACGGCGCTTGGGGAATAAGAGGTCTTACCAGGTGAGTGGGGAGGCACACCGCCTCTTCCGCCCTTATAAAGGGACAAAGATTCACTCTTTTCACCCATGCCTTCTTCTCGATT
The DNA here is from genome assembly GCA_034509565.1 of Triticum monococcum. NCBI lineage: Eukaryota > Viridiplantae > Streptophyta > Magnoliopsida > Poales > Poaceae > Triticum > Triticum monococcum. Next base: position 523,122,602 of record CM067841.1, read on the forward strand.
CATTCCCTTCTGCTCAGGCTCCATCGCCCAAGCGTTCATCTTCTCTGCCCACAAAAGAACTTCCAAAGATGTCCGGATCCGGAGCAGGAGGCAAATGGATGGCCTGTACCTTCCGAGAGAAGGATATCAAAAAGCTTCGGGAGGCCGGGTATCTGGCCAAGAAAATCAGCCACCATCTCCCGATGGCGGGACAGATCGTCCCTACACCGGAACCCCATGAGAGGGTTGTATTCCTCCCTCATTTTGTCCGCGGGCTAGGGTTTCCCCTCCACCCGTTCGTTCGCGGCAACATGTACTATTATGGGATCGATCTTCATGATCTGTCCCCTAATTCCTTCCTCAACATATCGACATTTATTGTCGTGTGCGAGGCTCTCCTCCGCATTTCGCCGCACATCGGTTTATGGCTGAAGGTTTTTAATGCGAAGGCCAAGGTGGTGGGCGGCGAGCACGCTGAGTGCGGGGGCTCTATGGTGAGCGAGATGCCCAACGTCATATGGCCAGGGGGAACCTTTAATGATTCTGTCAAGGAGTGGCAACAGCAGTGGTTTTACATCACTGAGCCATGCAGCAAGGAACGGGCCGCCTCTCCCGAGTTTCAATCCGGCGCCCCTCTGCGGCTTACAACCTGGGTCAATAAAGGCCTGGACTGGTCCTCATCCGACGAACTGTCGGTGCTTCAGACGCGCGTTAAAGATATGGGAGATAAGAACATTGAACTTGTCAACGTAGTCCAGGTGATGTTAGTCCGCTGGATACTGCCTTGTCAACACCGGACTTGCAATCTATGGGATTTCGATCCGGCTAGGCACCAAATTTTGCGAAGGTTCTTTGGCTCCTCGCACGAGGACATTTGGAAGGTGCTTTTCAAGTCCAGTAAATCATGGCCGGACTCCGCCAAAGACCGTGGGTACCAACTGTCCCGCCCTGCAAGTTCAGTGTGTTTATCAAACTTTTCTATCTGCATGACCCGAAGGAAGCGCTTAACACACGTTTACTCAACTCCCCTAGAGCTGGACGAAGAAGGCGGAGAGGATCCATTGTCCGGCCCCGCTACCCGAAGACCCGGCCATCCCACTTCTCACGAAGATGCTGGTCCCGGCGCCCTACAAGGTGCCGAAGAAGATAGCCAAAAAGGAGGCCAAAAAGACCTAGGGCAGCCTTCATCGTCGCGGCACTTCGGACATAATACCCGAAGGTTCTGATGCCCGTTCCGCCTCCGAAGAGGATCAAAAGGAGGAGGAAGATGAAGCAAGAAGAGGACGGCCTCCGCACCCTTGGAGGCCGAACTGCCCAAAAGGGGAAGGGCTTCTCTTCTAGAGGAGTCCACTACTGCCGCCGACAGCGACCTGGCATGGGATACTGATACGTCTCCAACGTATCTATAATTTTTGATTGCTCCATGCTATATTATCTACTGTTTTGGACTATATTGGGCTTTATTTTCCAATTTTATATTATTTTGGGCACTAACCTATTAACCGGAGGCCCAGCCCAGAATTGCTGGGTTTTTTTTGCCTATTTCAGTGTTTCGAAGAAACGGAATATCAAACGAAGTCCAAACGGAATAAAATCTTTGGGAATGTGATTTTCTCACCGAACATGATCCAGGAGACTTGGACCCTGCTCCAAGGAACAAAAGAGGCGGTCATGAGGGTAGGGGGTGCCCCCCTAGGGCGCACCCCCCTGCCTCGTGGGCCCCTCGTTGCTCCTACGGTGTACTTCTTCCTCCTATATATACACACGTACCCCCAAACGATCAGAACAGGAGCCAAAAACCCAATTCCACTGCCGCAACTTTCTGTATCCATGAGATCCCATCTTGGGGCCTGTTCCGGAGCTCCGCCGGAAGAGGGCCGTCATCACGGAGGGCTTCTACATCATCCTAGCCTCTCCGATGAAGTGTGAGTAGTTTACCTCAGACCTTCGGGTCCATAGTTAGTAGCTAGATGGCTTCTTCTCTCTCTTTGAATCTCAATACAAAGTTCTCCCCCTCTCTTGTGGAGATCTTCGATGTAATCTTCTTTTTGTGGTGTGTTTGTTGAGATCGATGAATTGTGGGTTTATGATCAAGTCTATCTATGAATAATATTTGAATCTTCTCTGAATTCTTTTATGTATGATTGGTTATCTTTGCAAGTCTCTTCGAATTATCCGTTTGGTTTGGCCAACTAGATTGGTAGTTCTTGCCATGGGAGAAGTGCTTAGCTTTGGGTTCGATCTTGCGGTGTCCTTACCCAGTGACAGAAGGGGCAGTAAGGCACGTATTGTATCATTGCCATCGAGGATAACAAGATGGGATTTATTTCATATTGCATGAATTTATCTCTCTACATCATGTCATCTTGCTTAAGGTGTTACTCTGTTTTTAACTTAATACTCTAGATGCATGCTGGATAGCGGTCGATGAGTGGAGTAATAGTAGTAGATGCAGAATCGTTTCGATCTACTTGTCACAGACGTGATGCCTATATACATGATCATGGCTAGATATTCTAATAACTATGCTCAATTCTGTCAATTGCTCAACAGTAATTTGTTCACCCACCGTAGAATACTTATGCTCTTGAGAGAAGCCACTAGTGAAACCTATGGCCCCCGAGTCTATTCTCATCATATCAATCTCCATCACTTTAATCTTGCTTTTATTTTACTTTTTACTTTGCATCTTTATACCAAAAATACCAAAAATATTATATCTATCAGATCTCACTCTTGTAAGTGACTGTGAAGGGATTGAAAACCCCTAATCGTGTTGGTTGCGAGTAGCTATCGCTTTGTGCAGGTGCGAGGGACTTGAGCATGGCCTCCTACTGGATTGATACCTTGGTTCTCAAAAACTGAGGGAAATACTTACGCTACTCTGCTGCATCATCCCTTCCTCTTCGGGGAAAACCAACGCAATCTCAAGACGTAGCAAGAAGGATTTCTGGCGCCGTTGCCGGGGTGTCTACGCAAAAAGTCAACATACCAAGTACCCATCACAACCCCTATCTCTTGTATTACATTATTTGCCATTTGCCTCTCATTTTCCTCTCCCCCCAATTCACCCTTGCCATTTTATTCACCCTCTCTCTCTCTATCCTCCCTCTCTATTTGCCTCTTTTTGCCCGCTTGCTTTTTGTTTGCTCGTGTGTTAGATTGCTTATTTGTCGTGATGGCTCAAGATACTACCAAATTGTGTGACTTCACCAATACCAATAATAATGATTTCCTTAGCACTTTGATTGCTCCTCTTACCGATGTTGAATCTTGTGAAATTAATATTGCTTTGTTGAATCTTGTTATGAAAGATCAATTCGCCGGCCTTCCTAGTGAAGATGCCGCTACTCATCTGAATAGCTTCGTTGATTTATGTGATATGCAAAAGAAAAAATATGTCAATAATGATGTCGTTAAATTGAAGCTATTTCCTTTTTTGCTTAGAGATCGTGCTAAAGCTTGGTTTTCGTCTTTGCCTAAGAATAGTATTGATTCATGGAACAAGTGCAAAGATGCTTTTATCTCTAAGTATTATCCTCCCGCTAAGATCATCTCTCTTAGAAACGATATTATGAACTATAAAAAACTTGATCATGAACATGTTGCACAAGCTTGGGAGAGAATGAAATTAATGATACGTAATTGCCCTACTCATGGTTTGAATTTGTCGATGATTATACAAAAAAATTATGCTGGATTGAATTTTGCTTCTAGAAATCTTTTAGATTCGGCCGCGGGGGGCACTTTTATGGAAATCACTTTAGGATATGTTACTAAACTCCTAGATAATATTATGGTTAATTATTCTCAATGGCATACTGAAAGATCTTCTAATAAAAAGTGCATGCGATAGAAGAAATTAATGTGTTGAGTGGAAAGATGGATGAACTTATGAAATTATTTGCTACTAAGAGTGTTTATTCTGATCCTAATGATATGCCTTGCTACTTTGATTGAGAATAACAATGAATCTATGGATGTGAATTTTGGTGGTAGGAATAATTTTGGTAACAACGCTTATAGAGGGAATTTTAATCCTAGGCCATATCCTAGTAATCCTTATAATAATTATGGGAATTCCTACAACAACTCTTATGGAAATTATAATAAGATGCCCTCTGAATTTGAGAATAGTGTTAAAGAATTTATGAATTCACAAAAGAATTTTAATGCTTTGCTTGAGGAGAAATTGCTTAAAGTTGATGATTTGGCTAGAAACGTTGATAGAATTTCTCTTGAGGTTGATTCTTTAAAGCTTAGATCTATTCCTCCTAAGCATGATATCAATGAGTCTCTCAAAGCCATGAGAATTTCCATCGATGAGTGCAAGGAAAGAACCGCTAGGATGCGTGCTTCCAAAGATGCCTTTATTAAAGCATGTTCCTCCAATTCCTATGAAAATCAAGATGAAGATCTAAAAGTTATTGATGTGTCCCCTATTAAATCTTTGTTTTGCAATATGAATCTTGATGAAACTGAATATGACCTTCCTTTACCTAGAAGGCGTTCTAAAAATTCGGAGTATTTAGATCTTAATGATGAAATTGATGAAAGTGGGATTGAAAGAAATAAAAATCTAGATGTTGCTAAACCCACTATATTGGATTTCAAGGAATTTAATTATGAAAGTTGCTCTTTAATTGATTGTATTTCCTTGTTGCAATCCGTGCTAAATTCTCCACATGCTTATAGTCAAAATAAAGCCTTCACCGAACATATTGTTGATGCCTTGATGCAATCTTATGAAGAAAAACTTGAGTTGAAAGTTTCTATCCCTAGAAAACTCTATGATGAGTGGGAACAAACTATTAAAATTAAAATTAAAGATCATGAGTTTTATGCTTTGTGTGATTTGGGTGCTAGTGTCTCTACTATTCCCAAGACTTTGTGTGATTTACTAGATTTTCGTAATTTTGGTGATTGCTCTCTAAACTTGCATTTTGCGGATTCCACTATTAAGAAACCTATGGGAAGAATTAATGATGTTCTTATTGTTGCAAATAGGAATTATTTGCCCGTAGGTTTCATTGTTCTTGATATAGATTGCAATCCTTCTTGCCCTATTATTCTTGGTAGACCTTTCCTTAGAACGGTTGGTGCGATTATTGATATGAAGGAAGGGAATATTAGATTTCAATTTCCATTAAAAAAGGGCATGGAACACTTTACAAGAAATAAAATAAAATTACCATATGAAACTATCATGAGAGCCACTTATGGATTACTTACCAAAGATGGCAATACCTAGATCTATCCTCGCTTTTATGCCTAGCTAGGGGCGTTAAACGATAGCGCTTGTTGGGAGGCAACCCAATTTATTTTTATTCCTCGATTTTTGCTCCTGCTTAGTAATAAATAAATTATTTAGCCTCTGTTTTGGTTGTGTTTTTTGTGTTTAATTAGTGTTTGTGACAAGTAGAACCGTTGGGAAGACTTGGGGAAAGTCTTGTTGAACTTTCTGTAAAAACAGAAACTTTAGCGCTCACGAGAACTGCTGTCATTTTTATTTGAAGAGTTATATTCAGTTAATTCTTTTGAATATGATTAATAGATAAATTCCTCACGTCCAGAAATTTAGTTTAGAATTTTTGGGGTTCCAGATCTTGCGCTAGCTACAGATTACTACAGGCTGTTCTGTTTTTGACAGATTCTGTTTTTCGTGTGTTGTTTGCTTATTTTGATGAATCTATGGCTAGTAAAATAGTTTATAATCCATAGAGAAGTTGGAATACAGTAGCTTTAAACACCAATATAAATAAAGAGTGAGTTCATTACAGTACCTTGAAGTGGTATTTTGTTTTCTTTCGCTAACGGAGCTCACGAGTTTTCTATTTTGAGTTTTGTGTTGTGAAGTTTTCAAGTTTTGGGTGAATTATTCTGATGGATCATGGAACAAGGAGTGGCAAGAGCCTAGGCTTGGGGATGCCCATGGCACCCCCAAGATAATCCAAGGACACCAAAAATTCGAAGCTTGGGGAGGCCCCGGAAGGCATCCCCTCTTTCGTCCACTTCCATCGGTAATTTACTTGGAGCTATATTTTTATTCACCAACATGATATGTGTTTTGCTTGGAGCGTCTTGTATTATTTGTGTCTTTGTGTCTTAGTATACCACAATCATCCTTGCTATACACACCTTTAGAGAGAGCCTGTCGGAGTAAATAGCCATGGGTAGCCTAGCCGGCTTCCCCTGGCCCTTCTGAAAAAATTACGAGCCCGTCCGGCTCTCAAAAGAATTCAAGACCTGGGGCCGCCTTCCCCCTGCCGGCTATCTTCTAGGCCGGCTTCGGGGGGCGGCCCGCCTTTAGCCCTCATGAAGGAGGCCGAGGGAGGGCCGACTTCGAGAAGTCGGCAACAAGTAGGCCGACTCCAAGAAGCCGGCTCCCAAAAAGCAGTCAAGATCGTACCCGCGAAGTCCGCGTCCACCCAGCAATGATGAAGCGGGGCGTGGCTATAGTAAAGCCTGCCACCCCCAAAACCTGGAGCACGCCCAGTACAGTGCGCCGTACGGGTGGCCACGACCCGTCCAGCGTGGCACTGTTGCCACGGCGGCCTTGACGCCGTCCACGACGGGCCACCAGCGTGGCCCCCGAGGCGGTGGGCCCCTTCGGGCAGAGAGATACCGAAGGCGGCCGCACCTCCTCCCAAGCCGGCCCGATGGAGAGCCGGCCCCCCATAGCCGGCCTGCCATCCTCCTCGAAGGAGACGCCCATTAAGGACACAAGATACGGCAGGGCTACAGCAATCGCCCGCCAGGGCGGCGGCACTGTAGCCACGCTTACCCCGACCAAGCCTGCGTCATCAGCACAGAGCAACAGTAACTAGCCACTGACCAGGCCCTGGACAGTGGGGCCTGCCTGTCGACCAGGGTGCCGGCAGCCGGCGGGACCCACCAGCCGGCGGGCCCCAGCAGCCAGCGCAGAAGCCGGCGAGCATAGTCACAGACAGCTGGGCCCTGCGCCCAGCCGGATTACCATTGTACCCCCGGGGGTAGGCCTATATAAGCCCCCCGGTGCACCCATGCAAAGGGTTGGACTCTCAAGCTAGTCTTAGACACCATACAAGGAGAGGAAGCAGGCTAGCCGTGCCCTTCTTCCTCCTTCCACCAAAACAGCTCAAGGAGCATCGTGTAGCCACTTGTTCATCTAGTGATCATGCGGAGACCCCGCAGAGCAGCAGTAGGGGTGTTATCTCCACGGAGAGCCCTGAAGCTGGGTAAAGTACGCCGGCGAGCTTGTCTTCGCCTCATCCCGTTTCCAGGCACCGGCGACATCTTATTGGCTCCCACAATGATAAGCCACCCGTTGGCATATGTCGCACCTACCACCTGACAGAGCCATACATGAATTAAAATTTGATAGAATACTCTATGTGCTTCACTTATATCTTTTGAGCTAAGTAGTTTTGCTCTATGTGCTTCACTTATATCTTTTGAGCGTTATAATTTTGCTCTATGTGCTTCACTTAGACCTTTTAGAGCACGGTGGTGGATTTGTTTTAAAGAAACTATTGATCTCTCATGCTTCACTTAAATTATTTTGAGAGTCTCTTAATAGCATGGTAATTTTCTTAATAATAATATGCTTGGTATTCAAGATTTGTGAAACTTTCTTTTGAGTGTGTTGAATACCAAGAAAACATTGAAACATGATAATTGTTTTGAGATATGGAGGTGATAATATTAAAGTCATTCTAGTTGAGTAGTTGTGAATTTAAAGAATGCTTGTGTTAAAGTTTGTGATTCCCATAGCATGCACGTATGGTGAACCATTATGTGATGAAGTCGGAGCATGATTTATTTATTGATTGTCTTCCTTATGAGTGGCGGTCGGGGACGAGCGATGGTCTTTTCCTACCAATCTATCCCCCTAGGAGCTTGCGCATAATACTTTGCTTTGATAACTTCTAGATTTTTGCAATAAGTATATGAGTTCTTTATGACTAATGTTGAGTCCATGGATTATACGCACTCTCACCCTTCCACCTTTGCTAGCCTCTCTAATACCGCGCACTTTTCGCCGGTATCACCTACCATATACCTTCCTCAAAACAGCCACCATACCTACCTATTATGGCATTTCCATAGCCATTCCGAGATATATTGCCATGCAACTTTCCACCGTTCCGTTTATCATGACACACTCCATCATTGTCATATTGCATATCCCGGTAAACCACCGGATGCATTCACATAGAGTCATATTTTGTTCTAAGTATCGAGTTGTAATTGTTGAGTTATAAGAAAAATAAAAGTGTGATGATCATCATTATTAGAGCATTGTCCCAGAGAGGAAAGAATGATGGAGACTATGATTCCCCCATAAGTCGGGATGAGACTCCGGATGAAAAATAAAATAAATAAATAAATAAAAGAGGCCAAAGAAGCCCAAAAAAAGAGGCCATAAAAAAAGAGAAAAGGCCCAAACAAAAATATATATAAATAAAAAAATGATGAGAGAAAAATAGAGAAGGGACAATGTTACTATCCTTTTACCACACTTGTGCTTCAAAGTAGCACCATGATCTTCATAGTAGAGAGTCTCTCATGTTATCACTTTCATATACTAGTGGGAATTTTTCATTATAGAACTTGGCTTGTATATTCCAATGATGGGCTTCTTCAAATTGCCCTAGGTCTTCATGAGCAAGCAAGTTGGATGCACACCCACTTAGTTTCTTTTTGAGCTTTCATATACTTATAGCTCTAGTGCATCCATTGCATGGCAATCCCTACTCACTCACATTGATATCTATTGATGGGCATCTCCATAGCCCGTTGATACGCCTAGTTGATGTGAAACTATCTTCTTCTTTTTGTCTTCTCCACAACCACCATTCTATTCCACTTATAGTGTTATATCCATGGCTCACGCTCATGTATTGCGTGAAGATTGAAAAAGTTAGAGTATGAAACAATTGCTTGGCTTGTCATCGGGGTTGTGCATGATTTAAATATTTTGTGTGGTGAAGATAAAGCATAGCCAGACTATATGATTTTGTAGGGATAACTTTCTTTGGCCATGTTATTTTGAGAAGACATAATTGCTTTGTTAGTATGCATGAAGTATTATTATTTTTATGTCAATATAAACGTTTGTCTTGAATCTTTCTAAACTGAATATTCATACCACAATTAAGAAGATTTGCATTGAAATTATGCCAAGTAGAACAACCGTAACATACAATCATACCAACCACACCAACAGGGAATGCTTGGTGTTCAAGCATGCCGGCAAATAAGGGATTACTCCTCCCACCACCCCTCCCCCTGGCGTCCTAGGCTCTCCGGCGATCTCCCTCTCCAACCAGTAAATCTTGGTCCTTCTCCATGCATCATCTCCGGCATTCTTCGATCTCTCTCCCTATACCCATCTCCCATGGGTCATCATGGGGGATCAACTTTGGATCTAGATTTTTCTAAAGGTTTGGCTTTTGCGGAGGAGGTTTTTAGGTCATGTGGGAAATGCATTCATCCAGTGAATGGCACGAGCCATTTTATTATGGTCGTGTCTTTTAGCAGGCATAATTTTTGTCTTACTAATGATTCAGTGGCGGCGGCTTTGGAATCTGCAATTGATCTGTCTGTTCAGCTCATTAAAGACAAGGTATTCTCATTTATTGTCTCATGCAAACGTGTTGGCCTTCTTGTTCTTCAATTGAGATCTTTTGCGTAGCCCCAATTCAAATGTTTCTTCCATCTATGGGGGAATGGTGGCCCTAATTGGAAATGGGAGTTTCTGATTTGGAAGAAGGAATGTGATGCTGAGTGGATCTTAATCAGTCCCTCTAAGAGGCGTGCTTATCTTGGTTTGATTGCGATGCACAAACCACCATCTAAGTCCGCTCTGTGTTCGGGTTCTGGATCTTCAAAGAAAATTTTGTTTGCAACGTTTCAACAATACAATGTTTGCAAGGGGTATAGTTATCCTGCTTCGCCTGGTTTGGTTGATGCTGTTGCTCATGCTGGATATTCTGTTCTTCCTCGTGGACGGCTAATTTTGCCTCCGCCACCAGCGACTGAACTCCGATGGACGGTGGCTGAGCCACCCATCACTTTTGAAACAGTTAACGTTCGTGAGATTTCTTTGGCGGGGTCTTCTATGGCTGCGCCAACAACCCTCGACGTCAATCTGCATGTGCATGGGGGTGAGCTGGTTGAACCAGATGCAATTCCAGCCCAAGATGTTTCCCCGGCCCAATCAGCAGATCCGGTGCTTCCCATGGCCCAGGTTGTTTCTCCGGCCCTTTCAAACCGGGATTTCTCTGATATATCTCCATCTGTTATTGACAATGAGGCGAATATTGAATTGCAACCAACTGACTTATCTGGAAATTATTCTGATTTGAATGAAGTTATTGATGACATGGTTTTTAATGTGTGGAAATGTCAGAATTGCTTATCCATGGCTCATTTAACCAAAGCGTGTACCAGCAGGGTACGTTGCCGTAGATGCTTTCGGTTGGGGCACAGGGCAAAGGGCTGTTCGGATTCTACTCCTTCACCAACTTACAAGTGGGTCCCACGGATCATATCGGGCGATTCCAACCGGTCAGCGGGTTTTTCTACGCTGGACGCCTCGATTCCCTCCATCCCTAGTCCCGCTGGGTCTCTGCCCAGTCCCGTCGAGCCTGCCACCCCATCTATTCCACCTCTGCCTGCAGAGCCACCGCCCAGCACGCCTCAACCTCCCTCATCGCCGTCTGCATTGTCTCCTCCGCCACGCCCATCGCCCACTGCATCGCCGCTCATCTGCTCTTCTTCGGCATCGGCAATGGAGAACTTTGCGCTGGACCCCATGGAGTTTGTTCCACAAGGCTTCGACATCATCGATGGTGGTGAGCTGCGTCTGCCCCATACCTTCTTCGCGCCTGCGGTGGCTCCAGATCGGCAGCATGAAGATTATGCCATCGCCATCGTCGAGCCTGCTCCCCTGCCTGAAGAAGTCGCCATCTTTCGGAACATGGTCAGTAACTTTCTTGTCAATGATCTGGGAAGAGCAGTTCTGGATGCCCAACCTTGGATATAAGGAGTTGGGCTTTTTCGTTTCTGTAGTGCTTTAGCTCGTCAAGCTCTTGTGGATCATCCGCCTTTCAATCTAGGCAATGATAGATTTGTTAGGTTCATCCTGCATGATGAAGGTGTAAATTACAGAGCTACTCAGGGTTTCGCTGTGGATGGGTTATGTTGCTTGGTGTTCCATTGGATTATAGGCGCACACAGTATCTTGCGAACATAATTAGCACCTTTGGAAGATTTCATCATTGGCACCAAGATGACCCCATGCTTGTTCGCTCGCTGGCTTATGTTTCCTTTCCGGCGCCGACTCTGGTTCCTCGCTCTGTGACCTACAGAGAATATGCAGACTTTGGTGGTGCTAGGATCTCTTGGTCTGCACCTGTGTATATCCTTTCAGCGGATTTTGCAGATGTTCTTCCAGCAGATGAGGACCCCATGCCCTTCAATGGTAACCCGCACCCCCTCCCTGGCAATCTGCACTTTGAGAACCACAACTAGGTTAGGCCAGAATTTCCTGAACTGGGATGGAATGATGTGCCGCAGCCAGCCAATGAACAGCAAAACAATGAAGAGCATCAGGTTCAGGAGGATGTGCAGCATGAGGAAGTGCAGGAAATTCAGTCCCAGGAGTCCATTGTTCTACAACATTCAGATGTCTCAGTGAACAATGTTGACAATGATGCTGAAGTGGCTCTCTTCCAGCCCCCAATGGGTCCACAGCATCCTCCTCTTATGATTGGGCAAGTTCTCACCATCTATGGACCTGTTTTGCCGCCTGTGATGCAGTGGCAGCGTTCCTTTCAGAAGATGTTGCCGTTTATATGGTCTTTAAACATTCCTCATGTTGTTTTCAAATTTGACATAGGTGCTTTGCTCAACAAGCATTCCTCTGAAGCTTTTTGCAGTGGCCAAGTTTCAAATCTTAAGCTCTTGCCTGCTCCTAAATCCTCAATCAGCATTGTTTCGGATGGGCCAAATGCTCCTGTTAAAAGGCCAGTTGCAAGAGCTCTCTGCTTTGATGATCTTGATGCCCCAGTTTCTGAAACTTTTGAATTCTCTGATGTGCCTGAGGTATCTCTGAATAGGGCAAGGAAGTCTCAAGCCTCAAGAATTATTGTGGATACTGAGGTTCGGCGCAGTGCGCGGCTGAGCGCACTCCGTGATGGTTACCACAAAGTAACTAATGGTATTTCTCCCAAGAGGTCTCGTGCTTTGAAGAAGCGCAAGACCAGTAGCCCTCAGTCTAAGAACAATCCTTCTGTGCCACCACCAACTGCTATTGCAGATCTTCAACGCATTGGCGCTCGTCTTCGCATCGCACCTGAGAAGATCTCCACGGATAAGCTTGTTGCTGATCCGGCCAAGTCAAGCAGCAGCCGGGGTTCTGATGATTAGTTACATCATGCAGGGATCTGGTCTATGGCGTACCGAAATCGCCATTTATCTTTATTTTCTTGTTCAGAACTATGTGATGCTTGTCTGCTATGTGGGTCAGTATAGGTCATTGTATGGCCTATTTACTATGCTTTTACTTTTGGTTTGTAATGAATCAGGCAAGTTTTAAGGAGTGGAAGGTGTTATGTTGCAATGTTCGTGGCCTCAATTCTGAAGCGCGTCAGCTTGCTGTTAGGCAGAAGATCGATGAAAGTGGTTGTTCTGTTGTCTGTCTCCAGGAAACTAAATGCATGCAAATGGATCAGCGATTCATTAGGAAGTTTTGCCCGAGGCGTTTTGATAATTTTGTTTTTGTACCTTCTGCTGGTGCGTTTGCTGGGATGGTGGTTGTTTGGAATTCATCCTTTTTAGTGGTTCTTTAATCGAATCCAAACATTATGGAATAATTGTGGAGTTTAAATCCAAACATACCTCACAAACTTGGAATCTAGTCTCTGTTTATGGCCTGTGTCAAGGCCCTGCCCGTGATGAATTTGTTCAATGCTTATATAGTCTTGATATTCAGTTTGGTCAGAACTGGCTGCTTTTGGACGATTTCAACTTCTTGCGGTCATTGGAGAACCGCAATCTTCCGGGAGGTGATGTTAGCGATGTCTTTCTGTTTAATGAGATAATTGGTCATTTAGGTCTCATTGAGTTGCCGATCAAGGGGCGTCAATATACTTGGTCGAATATGAAAACTTCACCGCTCCTAGAACAGATAGATTGGTGTTTCACTTCGGTCACTTGGACATCTGACCACCCCAACACAATGGTATATCCTCTTGCACGCACTGCCTCTGACCATGTTCCGTGTGTGGTCTCGATCGCCACTTGTATCCCCAAGGCAAAGGTTTTCCGCTTTGAGAATTATTGGGTGGATTTGCCCGGGTTTGCGGACTGTGTTGCTGAGGTTTGGAATAGACCAGTGGTCAAATCATCGATTGCGTTAAAAATTTCAGTGAAGTTTAAGTCCCTCCGTTACGCGCTCAAGAAATGGCATTTAAATCTGTCTACAGTCAAAGCTTTAATTGCTGATTGTAATAAAGTGATTATTTTCCTAGATAATCTTGAGGAAATTAGGCCTTTGAGTTGGCCAGAGTTCAACTTTTGCAGAATTGTTAAATTACATCTTGAGGATGTCTTACATTGGCAATTTATATATTGGAAGCAGCGTTGCACGATTAGAAACATCAAAGTTGGAGAAGAGAATTCAAAAAAATTTCATGCCATGGCTACGGAGAGATTCCGTAGGAATACTATCTCCTCGATCAAGTCGGTGGAGGGGGATGTGGTCACGGACCATCAGCAATTGGCCGGAATGTTCTGGGCGGATTTTAATCAGCGTATGGGCCAATCAAAAGGCAATCAAATGGGTTTTGATCTGGACACATTAATTACCCGAATTGATGGTCTAGAGGAGTTGTCTTTACCGTTCACTGATGCTGAGGTGGATGCGGTAATTAAGAATATGCCTGTTGATCGCGCTCCGGGACCAGACGGGTTTACTGGGCTTTTCTTAAAGAAATGTTGGTCTATTTTGAAGGACGACTTTATGAAACTTGTGCAAGAGTTCTATGAAGGAAAGTGTAATTTGGAGTGTCTTAACACGTCTCTTATCACCCTCATTCCGAAGAAGCTAGCCCTGAATATGTTGGTGATTTTAGGCCCATTTCATTGACTAATACTTGTTTAGAGTTTTTAACCAAGCTCTTGGCAAATCGTCTTCAGGGTGTGATCCTCAAATGTATTCACCGCAACCAATATGGTTTTCTTCGGTGTCGATCAATACAAGATTGTTTGGCGTGGTGTTTTGAATACATTCACCAATGCAAAGCTTCCAAGAGACCTATAATTCTTCTTAAACTGGACTTCACAAAGGCGTTTGACACCATTGAACATGAGTTGATTCTTAGGATTTTGAAATGTAAGGGATTTGATGACCGTTGGAGAAATTGGATTGACAGCATTCTCTCCACAGGCTCTTCTTCGGTCCTTTTGAATGGAGTGCCTGGTAATCATTTTGTCTGTCGTTCAGGTGTTCGTCAAGGTGATCCGTTATCTCCATTGCTTTTTGTGATCGCGGTGGATTTACTTCAATCGATTGTAAATGAGATGTGCTCCAGGAATATTCTCACCTTTCCAATCCCAAATAACTCGATGGACTATCCGATCATACAGTATGCTGATGATACACGCATCGTCCTTCCCGCTGTTGATAGTCAACTCATTGCATTCAAAGAAATGCTTGAAGTCTTTGCCGAGTCAATTGGGCTCAGGGTGAACTTCAGTAAGTCCTCTTTGATACCAATCAATATGACTGATGATGAGGGCACGCGTGTTGCTGCCCTGCTTGGATGTGATGTTGGTTCCATGCCATTCACTTACCTCGGCCTGCCAATGGGTACTTCCCGACCTACAATTTATGATCTGTTGCCTCTGGTGGATCGTATTGAGAGACGATTATCTGCGTCTTCTTGTCTCTTGAATCAAGGAAGCCGGCTCCAACTTCTGCACTCCGTCCTCAGTTCTATGCCAGTATATTTCTTGTGTACCCTTTCGTTACCGCAGGGTATCTTGAAACAGATCGAACAGATTATGCGGCAATGCTTGTGGAGAGGAAACACGGATATACCTCGGCAATCTTTGGCAGCTTGGGACTTAGTATGTCGCCCTAAATCTTTTGGTGGTCTGGGAGTTACGGACTTGAGTATTCAAAACGATGCCTTGCTCATCAAGCATCTTTTCAAGTTCTTCAATAAGATGGACATACCTTGGGTATCTCTTATCTGGGACACTTATTACGCCTCTGCGCCCCCCCCCCCCAAGTCACGCAAAGCTGCGGTTCTTTCTGGTGGAGAGATGTATGCAAGCTGTATGATAAGTTTTGTAAGTTGGCTGTTCCACAAGTTGGATCGGGGGATACGGTGATTTTCTGGCTTGACCGTTGGCAATTTGGCAACAATATGGTTAACATGCAGCATCAGTTTCCGAGGCTCCACTCCTTTGTGATCGATGACACTTTGACTGTCAAGGACATTCTGGAGCTGCCAAACCCAACTGACAACCTCCATCTGCCTCTGTCTGCTGAAGCCTTCGAGGAGTTTAATCAACTTCAAGCATTCCTTAATATGGTTAATCTTCAAGATGGGGAAAAGGACGTCTGAAAATGGCCTTCCAAGACTGGTGATTACCAATCCAGGATTTATTACTTGTCTTGCTTTTCGAGCATAGTGGTTGATCCCATATTCAGGTGGATTTGGAAATGTTCTTGTACTCTGAAGTTCAAGGTTTTTGGGTGGCTTCTTCTGATGGATCGCCTAAACACTAGGGACATGATGCAGCGGCGGCACTGTATTATCCAGGATGACACTTGTGTTCTATGTCACTTGGCATCGCATGAGGACAGAGAACATCTCTTCTTCGCTTCCAATTTTAGCCAGCGTATCTGGAACTACCTGGGTGTTTCATGGAATCCACAACCAAACCAGACCACTTATGACATGGCTTCTGATGCTAGGAGGGATTTTGGGCATCCTTTTTTCTCTGAGGTTGTATTCACTGCCGCTTGGAATATTTGGACGCACAGAAATGGGAAGATCTTCAGGAATGAATCACCTTCTTTTAGGGCATGGAGGAGGAATTTTTTGCATGACATATCTCTTTTAGCCCATAGAATCAAATGTAAATATAGGAATAGCCTAGACTCTTGGATAGCCTCCTTAACCTAGTCACTTCTTTTGTAAGTATTCCTTTTCCTTCTCTCTATTAACTTTGTAACTCTGTACTCTTTGGCTCTGTGATTTAATAAAAGACTGTAAGGCTGTTGCCTTGCAGTACATAGTCAAAAAAAATTATGCCAAGTAGCACTCCGCATCAAAAATTCTCTTTTTATCATTTACCTACTCGAGGACGAGCATGAATTAAGCTTGGGGATGCCTGATACGTCTCCAACGTATCTATAATTTTTGATTGCTCCATGCTATATTATCTATTGTTTTGGACTATATTGGGCTTTATTTTCCACTTTTACATTATTTTTGGGACTAACCTATTAACCGGAGGCCTAGCCCAGAATTGCTGTTTTTTTGCCTATTTCAGTGTTTCGAAGAAACGAAATATCAAACGGAGTCCAAATGGAATAAAATCTTCGGGAACGTGAGTTTCTCACCGAACGTGATCCAGGAACTTGGACCCTGCTCCAAGGAACAAAAGAGGCGGTCACGAGGGTGGGGGGCGCCCCCCCCCCTAGGGCGCGCCTCCCCTGCCTCGTGGGCCCCTCGTTTCTCCTCCGGCGTACTTCTTCCTCCTATATATACACACATACCACCAAACGATCAGAACAGGAGCCAAAAACCTAATTCCACAGCCGCAACTTTCTGTATCCATGAGATCCCATCTTGGGGCTTGTTCCGGAGCTCCGCTAGAAGAGGGCCGTCATCACGGAGGGTTTCCACATCATCCTAGCCTCTCCGATGAAGTGTGAGTAGTTTACCTCAGACCTTGGGTCCATAGTTAGTAGCTAGATGGCTTCTTCTCACTCTTTGAATCTCAATACAAAGTTCTCCCCCTCTCTTGTGGAGATCTATTCGATGTAATCTTCTTTTTGCGGTGTGTTTGTTGAGAACGATGAATTGTGGGTTTATGATCAAGTCTATCTATGAATAATATTTGAATCTTGTCTGAATTCTTTTATGTATGATTGGTTATCTTTGCAAGTCTCTTCGAATTATCCATTTGGTTTGGCCAACTAGATTGGTAGTTCTTGCCATGGGAGAAGTGCTTAGCTTTGGGTTCGATCTTGCGGTGTCCTTACCCAGTGATAGAAGGGGTAGCAAGGCACGTATTGTATCGTTGCCATCGAGGATAACAAGATGGGGTTTATTTCATATTGCATGAATTTATCTATCTACATCATGTCATCTTGCTTAAGGCGTTACTCTGTTTTTAACTTAATACTCTAGATGTATGCTGGATAGTAGTCGATGAGTGGAGTAATAGTAGTAGATGCAGAATCGTTTCGATCTACTTGTCACGAACGTGATGCCTATATACATGATCATGCCTAGATATTCTCATAACTATGCTCAATTCTGTCAATTGCTCAACAGTAATTTGTTCACCCACCATAGAATACTTATGCTCTTGAGAGAAGCCACTAGTGAAACCTATGGCCCCCGGGTCTATTCTCATCATATCAATCTCCATCACTTTAATCTTGCTTTGCTTTTTACTTTGCTTTTACTTTTTACTTTGCATATTTATACCAAAATACCAAAAATATTATATCTATCAGATCTCACTCTTGTAAGTGACCGTGAAGGGATTGACAACCCCTAACCGCGTTGGTTGCGAGTAGCTATCGCTTTGTGCAGGTGCGAGGGACTTGAGCGTGGCCTCCTACTGGATTGATACCTTGGTTCTCAAAAACTGAGGGAAATACTTACGCTACTGTGCTGGATCATCCCTTCCTCTTCGGGGAAAACCAACGCAAGCTCAAGACGTAGCAGATCCCAGGGCCCATCCCCTGGTCAACTCGTAAGTATATAAAATCCGAGTACGTCTAAGCGTCCGGACTCATCGTGGCTTAGTATTTTAACCTTAAGCCATATTTTTTGGTAGTCCGGTGAGGTCCCGTACCAAACAATCCTCATCAGATGACCTGTTGAGCCTGAATGCTATGGAGAGTGGGACGCCCCAAAAGGCCCCTTCCTCCAAACAGGTGGATAACACCGAGGCTTCGTCCCAGAAGGACCCTGGACAAGGAGGAAAGGAAGAAACCGTGAAGGCGGAGCCTGGAGGTCAAACTGCAGGGGTCGGACACATGGGGGAAAATATTCCCATAGGGTCTGACGGCGGGGGCGACCTTGAGTTCGGCTCCTCATCAGATGCGATTCGAGAGGTTTATACAGCTCTAGAATCGAGAAGGCAGCCTCCTTCAGCTGGAGGGAGCGTGCATGTTTTGCCGGCGACCTTTATCCATCCAGAGGTGTCAGATGCTTTGTTGGTGGCATTACGAGATGCCTCCATTATTGACGAACACCGTGCCCTTATGGGTGCGGTGATTGAGAAGATTCAGTCAATTGACAGTGGACTGAACGAAGCCTGTATCAGCCTTATAAGAGGCTTTGAGGTATGTTTTATAAGTTGCCGAAGAATGTCATGGTATAGATAATAGCCCCTGATACCCTGGTCGGTGAAAGAAGGAACCAGACAGGGGATCGCATTGATGATCACAGGAAGACTCGTTGAGTGATATTGATTTCTCTTCTGTTCCAAGCAGATGCCTGTATGGGCTGCTGCCTCTCGTACTGCGGAGATCTCCGGTCTGAATCAAAGTCTAGAGCGGGCCATAGAAGAAATTGGCCAATTAAAAATGCAGTTGAGGGATAAACAAGGTATGCACAAGCGTTGCGCGCATTTATTGTGAAATAAATGTTCAGTATGAAATAAGCCGCATAATTTGTGCTAGTGGTTATGACCGAAGTCGAGGCCCTCAAAAGGGTTGTTGCTGAGGCCGAGAAAAAGGCGGCCATGGAGCGGACTCTTCATGAGAAACACGAAGCCATAGTTATTAAAGCTGAGCAGGAGCTGCAAGAGGCCATAAGTAAATGTGAGGCCTTGGAGCAGAGTTTAACGGAGAAAGAGTCCAAACTCACCAAGGCGCGTCGAGCCACGAGCGACGCCCGGGGGAAACCAAAAGCGCCCTGCAGGGGATCCAAGAGGCGAGGAAGATCGCGGCGGGTAAGGCTTTTCCCATGTAAAGCAAGTATTTGAAGGGAAAACTATGTTTTTGATTGTGAATCTGGACTTCTCAGGTGTATTTACCGAGTTACCTCATAGTATATTAGATGCCGCTCAATTCTACCGAGCCGAAGGAAGGAACACCGCTGATAAGCTCTTTTGGTCGCAGTATTTGGCACCGAATTATCTGGTGCCTTTTGCCGATCAACTGAAACAGCTGATCGAACTGCATAAGGCGGCGGAACTAGCCATGAAAGATATGGTTATCCAGCTATGGCCTGCCGAGCCGATTCCAAGCAGCTACTTCGGGCTCGTGAGGCGGCTTGTAAGCGCTTGCCCTTGACTTGATGTCAAGCGGTCGATCTGTATAGAAGGAGCGTGAATGGCCTTCGCCCTCGCAAAGGTGCACTGGGGGAAGATGGATGCTGAAAAGCTAGTGACCGGGGGACCGCCAGAGGGGAAGGAGCACCGCAAGCCCGAATTGTATTATAAGAGTGTCCTGAAAGGATCCTACCTTGCAGCGGAGCTATGTACCAAGGACATTATATTTCCATGAATGCCAATCATGTTGTCCTTTGTAATGTTTGAACAAGGTCATTTATATGTCGCCTGTTATATAAAAGTTAACCTCCTGTGTGGCCGTTTGTATGTTAAGGCTGAGAGTTGGCCAGTCGTCGGCTTCTGCCCCCACGTAAGAAGTACGGGGGTGTTCGGGATAAACCTGAGCACTCTTTATCCCAGTTTTGGGTCCTCCGAAGGAGGTGCTCAACACAACGAACCAGGCAATCGGACTATAGGGCTTTATCACTCTCACTTAGCCATAGGAGCTTTAGTATGGTCGGCGCAGCCCCTTGTGTTCGGAAGACCGTACTAGGGGCTCTATAAGTGCCTGATCGGAGAAAAAAGCCGATCCATCACATGCTGCATTGGTTATGGCATTATGCGGGAGAAATCCTTCAAGATTTTGTGACCGCTCGAACAGCTGACCAGCTCTCGCCATATCATGACAGTCAGTTTTCGGCTTTCTCTACGGAGGTGCTCATCCGGAAGAATCGGGACACAATCGCAGTAGTTCTCCTAGTGCTACCTTAGCCGATATAGCAGAACATAAGGTACCAAAACATGGGAGCCGGGTAAACCCAACTATTGACCCACGACATGATTCGGAGCTGATGCATATAATGCTATAAGTTCGGGGTGCCGAACTTCCATGAAGGTGTTCGGACTTTTATTGCCGTGTTACGGGGAAAATGAAGCCCCTGGCATATTTAAGGTATTTCGCTATGTACGGATGTCGTTTGACGAAATGATTTCAATAAGAAATAATCAACAGGTAAACGTCATATAAATCCACATGTTGTATTTGAATAATGGGACAATTGCATTTTTACCCCTAGTTGGTTCCTACCCACGGGTTTTGCCTTTACTTTTCGAGCTTGCTCAGTTTTGCCCTTACTTTTTCCGTCGTGGTCCCTCGAATGCCCTTTGACCGTTTGACCAAAACTTTGAAAATTCATAACTAATTCATATGAACTCAGAAAAATACAAACAAGATATCAAAATGTTCAGATAAACATTACCTTTATGTGCATATCATTTGCATTCAGGACAAAAGCACCCGTTAAACTACCTGAGGTAATTAATGTTATTAACATTATTAAGAATAAAAAGGTATAAACCATATTTTTTTCATGAATAAAAATTACATGCAAATGTAGGTGATGTTTTCTGAACATCCAGATATCTTATTTGCATTTTTCTAAGATCGCATCATCTTGTTATGAATGTTCTAACGACTTTGACCATTTTTTGTAAACTTCATAACAAATTGATACGAACTCTGAAAAATGCAAATAAGATATCAGGATGTTCAGCAAACATCACCTACATTTGCATGTAATTTTTATTCATGAAAAAAGTATTGTTTATACTTTTTATTTTTAATAATGTTAATAAAATTAATTACCTCAGGTAATTTAAATGGTGCTTCTATCCTGAATGCAAATGATATGAACATAAAGGTAATGTTTATCTGAACATTTTGATATCTTATTTGCATTTTTCTGAGTTCATATGAATTAGTTATGAATTTTCAAAGTTTTGGTCAAACGGTCAAAGGGCATTCGAGGGACCTCGACGGAAAAAGTAAGGGCAAAACTGAGCAAGCTCAAAAAGTAAGGGCAAAACCCATGGGTAGGAACCAACTGGGGGCAAAAATGCAATTGTCCCTTGAGTAATACGTCTATGCGTATGGGTACAAGTAATGTGATAAAAAAAGGAGTTGTGATAGCAGAACCTGCTGTGACCAGGGGGGAAAGGTTGAGTGCGGATCCGTATTGTAGCCGGACGTTCTCTACGGGGAATGCCTAAGGATCCCCTGACGCTTTCGAGCTGCCTCTGTGGGGTCCATCCTGGTCGGTGTAAAGGTGAACCTGCAAAGGAAATATAAGAAATGTTTGCGTTTCGGAGGGCGGTTGAACAGCTGAGTTCGGCCTATCATGGCCTTCGCCGGAGTGTTTAGTTGAGCTCTAGACGAGCCGGGTATCCTTCCGCGAAGTAGTTCGGAGCCCCTTGACAGTGTCCGGGAGCCTGGGCGTCGACTCGAGGTTCCTGCTGCTAAGGCAGTGATGCATTTGTTGGTGCCGAAGGAAGGTTTGGGCTTGCCATGAACTGTGATGACGCCGTGTGGACTGGGCATTTTGAGCTTACGGTAGGCATAATGTGGCACCGCGTGGAATCGAGAGAACGCGGTTCGCCCAAGCAGTGCTTGATAGTCACTACTGAAAGGGGCGATTTCGAAGATTAACTATTCGATACGGTAATTTTCTGGTGATCCGAAGATTACCTCGAGGGTAATGCAGCCTGTACAGCTAACCTCCATACCTGGTATGATGCCTCTAAAAGTGGCTTTAGTGGGCTTGATCGCTGAATGATCGATGCCCATCTTGCGCACTGTGTCCTGGTAAAGCAGGTTTAAACTGCTACCTCCGTCCATAAGGACTCGAGTGAGGTGGAACCCGTCTACTATTGGGTCGAGGATTAGTGCGGCTGGATTGCCCCGATTGGCGTTAACCGGACGATCCGTGCGGTTGAAGGTGACCGGCCCTAGCTTGTATTGTGGGACGGCGAGTTCCGTTGAGCCGCCGTCCCTAAGGGTGCATCTCTGGTCCAAGTGGGCAATTTGGGTGGTATTTATCACATTCACCGACTGAATATGGGGGGGGATTTCTTTTGCCCTCCTGTGTTCGGCGATCTGGGCTCTTCGTCGTTGTCGTCGCTTCGAGACCCCTCTTTGTTTTTGGCGCCTGCCCTGCCGGATTGTTTGAAGACCCAGCATTCTCTGTTGGTATGGGTGGCTGGCGTTTCTGGGGTGCCATGAATTTGGCATTGGCGAGCGAGTATGCGGTCCAGACTGTATGGACCCGGATTTGTATTTTTGGGCGGCCCTTTCCGCTGACCGGACTTTGAGCCCCTAAACCCGGCATTAACTGGCGTATTTTTGGTGTTATCACCATATTTGCGGCACTTGTGTTTGTTGCGTCATGGTTTGCCGTTGCTATCCCTGGCTTGTGATATGCCAGGTTTGCTTGTTGTATTGGTACTACGAGCCAACCAGCTATCTTTGCCCGCACAAAAGTGGGTCATAAGTGTCGTGAGGGCTGCCATGGATTTTGGCTTCTCTTGGCCAAGGTGCCGGGCGAGCCATTCGTCATGGACATTATGCTTAAATGCCGCTAAGGCCTCTGCATCCGAATAGTTGACAATTTGGTTCTTCTTGGTTAGGAACCGGGTCCAGAATTTCCTGGCCGATTCCCCTGGCTGCTGAGTTATATTACTTAAGTCGTCAGCGTCCGGAGGTCGCACGTAAGTGCCTTGGAAATTGTCCAGGAATGTCGCTGCCAGGTTCTCCCAATATCCTATGGAGTTTGCCGGCAAGCTATTGAGCCAATGCCGAGCTGGCCCTTTGAGTTTGAGCGGGAGATACTTGATTGCATGTAGGTCATCCCCGCGGGACATATGAATGTGGAGGAAGAAGTTTTCGATCCATATCACGGGGTCTGTAGTACCATCGTATGATTCGATGTTTACGGGTTTAAACCCTTCTAGGAATTTGTGATCCATTACTTCATCAGTGAAGCATAAGGGGTGTGCGGTGCCTTTGTGCCGGGCTATATTGCGACGCGGTTCATACCAGTCTTGTCTGCCATGTCCGACTCGGCCGGATTTGCTTTTGGTGTATCCGGCGTGACGATCATTGTCGCGTATTGGTGCGTGCCCCCGTGATCCGTAGATCGATCTTGTAGGTTTTGCCTTGTTTTCCAATACGTCTCGCAGATCCCGTGTGTTGCCCCGGGCCTTGGTATTTTTGTTTGAGTGGCGGCGGGGTGCAGGTTAAACTTCAGGCCGAAACGCCTCTCTGGCTCGGCCACGAGGTGGCCGGTCAGTCGCATCGTACACTGGTGATGTAGTATTCAATGCTTCCTCCTCGAAGTGGGGTAGCAACCTGCGCTTTGGGTAATTCTTGGAGGGGCGCTCGGGTTCGTATTCCTCGGCCGCAAGGACTTCGGTCCATCTGTCTGCTAGCAGATCTTGATTAGCTTGAAGCTGTTGTTGCTTTTTCTTCAGGCTATTTGCTGTGGCCATAAGCCGACGCTTGAAGCGCTCCTGGTCGACGGGATCCTCAGGCACGATAAATTCTTCATCGCCGAGGCTCACCTCGTCTTCGAAGAGAAGCATATAGTTGTCCTCCTCCGGTTCTCCATCTGCTGCATGCTTTGGAAGGCTAGCTTGTTCGTCCTCCCGCTCTACATCGTGCTGGGGGGGATTGTGGTTGTCTTCGGCACTATCTGGAGTGTTATTATCTCCTGTGCCGGTATCACTATTTTTTTGTGGCGGGACTTAGAGCGGCGCCGCTAACGTCGGTGCTTGGGTTGCTTCTTGGAGGGGTCTTCCTCAGCTGTCTCGTCGCCATTGCCTTCTTTGGGGGTGTCCACCATGTATATATCACATGATGAGGTGGCGGTCCAGCGCCCTGTGGGCGGTGGTTCCTGTTCGTCTCCTACATCATCGTCCATACCGTCGATGTCTTCGGAGTCGAAGTCGAGCATGTCGGTTAAATCGTCAACAGTGGCTACTAAGTGGGTAGTGGGTGGGCAGCGAATTTCTTCGTCGTCCGCATCCCATTTTAGCCGGACATAGTTCAGCCAAGGTTCTCCTGACAAGGAGAGAGACCTTAATGAATTTAGCACATTGCCGAAAGGCGAATGCTGAAAGATATCCGCGGAGGCGAACTCCATGATCGGCACCGAGTCGGATTCGATGGGCATGGATGTAGGCGGCTCAGAGTCCGTGGCCGAAGATGAATCCCGCAGTTCGGCGACACGGCTCTCGTAAGGGGTGAAGTCAGTATCCGACTCCATCGCCATTGAGAGTGCGGCCTCCATGACGGGGTCTATCCCTCCGTCCTCGGATGGCACAATTTGCTCTGGATTGAAGACCGGAGTAGTTGCAGATGCGATTTCCCGAACATTGTCCGACGGTAGAGTTACGTCATGCTCGTCGTGATTGTGCGGCGCACCTGACATGGGCTCGAATCCGTCGAAGATCAAGTCTCCGCGGATGTCGGAAGTGCAGTTTAAGTTTCCGAACCTGACCTGATGGCCAGGGGCGTAGCTCTCGATCTGCTCCACATGGCCAAGCGAATTGGCCCGCACTGCGAAGCCGCCGAATACGAAGATCTGTCCGAGGAGGAAAACCTCACCCTGGACTGCATCGCTATCGATAATCGAAGGAGCCATCAAGCCTTACGGTGATGACACAGTAGAACTCTCAATGAAAGCACCAATGTCGGTGTCAAAACCGGCGGATCTCAGGTAGGGGGTCCCGAACTGTGCGTCTAAGGCGGATGGTAACAGGAGGCAGGGGACACAATGTATACCCAGGTTCGGGCCCTCTTGATGGAGGTAATACCCTACGTCATGCTTGATTGTTCTTGATGATATGAGTATTACAAGAGTTGATCTACCACGAGATCGTAGAGGCTAAACCCTAGAAACTAGCCTATGGTATGATTGTCTGTTGTCCTACGGACTAAAACCCTCCAGTTTATATAGACACTGAAGAGGTTAGGATTACACAAGGTCGGTTACAAAGGAAGAGATACACATATCTGTATTACCTAGCTTGCCTTCCACGCCAAGTAGAGTCCCATCCGGACATGAGATGAAGTCTTCAATCTTGTATCTTCATAGTCCAACAGTCCGGCCAAAGGATATAGTCCGGCTGTCCGGAGACCCTCTAATCCAGGACTCCCTCAACCTTCCTGCTACACTGTCCAAAATTAGTTGAAACTGGATACGAATGATCCCGCGGGCGGCAAAATCTCCCGCCTCCTTCTAAAATTTCCACCACCTAGTCTTTAGCATGTGAAATTCCCCTTCTATCCTTGGTGCACAAGGAACAATAGTTACAATATCACCCTCATTTACATAATAGGTCGGGGCTGCTTTGGTAACTTCCGGTTCCCCCACCACACGGCACCCCCATTTGCTCTCCCCTCCTGTAAAAAGGACTACTCCACAGCACCAGAGCATCTTACATCATGTCGTCCATACTTCATTGGCCTTTCTACCCCTCCCCTCTCGAAACCCTAGATTGCCCATCCATTGGCGTACCAGAGCCCATTCACTGCCAGCGACGTCCGCCTCGCTGGATCTGCTTCTGTGGTCGCATATACCCCTCCCACCTCCCCTAGAAACAAGTAGACTGCTCATCCACCATTGTACCATAGCCCATTCATTGTCGGCCTTGTCCACGGCGCCGAATCTGCTTCGCCGGTACTCTCGTCAACCGCAGCACATCTATAGCAGCTCCTTCGTACTCCCCACCGGAGACACTTCATCCACACTGATATGTCTCCAACGTATCTATAATTTTTGATTGTTCCATGCTATTATATTATTTGTTTTTGATGTTTTATATGCATTATATGCTATTTTATATTATTTTTGGGACTAACCTATTAACCTAGAGCCCAGTGCCAGTTTTTGTTTTTTCCTTGTTTTTGAGCTTCATAAAAAAGGAATACCAGACGGAGTCCAAATGGAATAAAACCTTCGCGATGATTTTTCTTGGACCAGAAGACACCCAGGAGACTTCGAGTGCAAGTCAGAAGAGCCACGAGGCGGCCACAAGGGTGGAGGGCGCGCCCAGGGGGTAGGGCGCGCCCCCTGCCTTGTGGGCCCCTCGGTGACCCCCTGACCTAGATCTTCCTCCTATATATTCACATATATTCCCAAACCACCAGAAGCATCCACGAAAAGACTTTTCCACTGCCGCAACCTTCTGTTCCCGTGAGATCCCATCTAGGGGCCTTTTTCGGCATCCCGTCGTTGGGGGATTCGATCACGGAGGGCTTCTACATCAACTCTATTGCCCTTCCGATGAAGCGTGAGTAGTTTACGTCAGACCTACGGGTCCATAGCTAGTAGCTAGATGGCTTCTTCTCTCTCTTTGATTCTCAATACCATGTTCTCCTCGATGTTCTTGGAGATCTATCCGATGTAAGCTTCTTTTGCGGTGTGTTTGTCGAGATCCGATGAATTGTGGATTTATGATCAACTTATCTATGAATATTATTTGAATCTTCTTTGAATTCTTTTATGCATGATTTGATATCTTTGTAATTCTCTTCAAACTATCAGTTTAGTTTGGCCAACTAGATTGGTTTTTCTTGCAATGGGAGAAATGCTTAGCTTTGGGTTCAATCTTGCGGTGTCCTTTCCCAGTGACAGTAGGGGAAGCAAGGCACGTATTGTATTGTTGCCATTGAGGATAAAAATATGGGGTTTACATCATATTGCTTCAGTTTATTCCTCTACATCAGGTCATCTTATTTAATGCGTTACTCTGTTCTTCATGACCTTAATACTCTAGATGCATGAAGGAGTCGGTCAATGTGTGGAGTAATAGTAGTAGATGCAAAATCGTTTCGGTCTACTTGACACGGACGTGATGCCTATATTTCATAATCATTGCCTTAGATATCATCATAACTTTGCACTTCTCTAGCAATTGCTCGACAATAATTTGTTCACCCACCGTATTATTTGCTATCTTGAGAGAAGCCACTAGTGAAACCTGGGGCCCCCTGGTCTATTTTCCATCTTATAAGTTTCCAATCTACTATTTTCCATCATATTAGTTTTTGATCTACTATTTTGCAATATTTTACTTTCCGATCTATAAACCAAAAAATATTTACTTTATCTTTTGTTCAGTTTCATCTATCTCTACCACATCTCACTTTCGACCATGAAGGGATTGACAACCCCTTTATCGCGTTGGGTGCAAGTTGTTTGATTGTTTGTGCAGGTATTGGTGATTTGTGCGTTGTCTCCTACTAGATTGATACCTTGGTTCTCTAACTGAGGGAAATACTTATCTCTACTTTGCTGCAATCAAGCGAAAAACCAACGCAAGCTCAAGAAGTAGCAGGAATAATTTCTAGCGCCGTTGTCGGGGAGATCTACGCCAAGTCAAGACATACCAAGTACCCATTGTAAACTCTCATATATTGCATTACATTATTCGCCATTTGCCTCTCGTTTTCCTCTCCCCCAGTTCTAAAACAATTTTTGAAAAGATTTACCTTTTCTTCACCCCTCTTCCGTTCATCTTCTTCATTTGCTTTTTGTGTGCTCGTGTGTTGGATTGCTTGCTTTGTCACAATGGCTCAAGAGAATACCAAATTGTGTGACTTTTACAATACTAATAACAATGATTTTATTAGTACTCCGATTGCTCCCGCCACTAGTGCAGAATCTTATGAAATTAATGACGCTTTGCTGAATCTTGTTACGAAGATCAATTTTCCGGTCTTCCTAGTGAAGATGTCGCATCCCATCCTAATAATTTTGTTGAGTTGTGTGATATGCAAAAGAAAAAAGATGTGGATAATGATATTGTTAAATTGAAGCTATTTCCGTTCTCACTTCAAGATAGTGCTAAAACATGGTTTTCATCTTTGCCTAAAAATAGTATTGATTGGAATAAGTGTAAAGATGCTTTTATTTCCAAGTATTTTCCTCCCGCTAAGAGCATCTCCAGCCGCGCCCCCAACATGCCCCCAGAGCAACTTTTTTAGCGCCGACGCCGAAAAAATCCCCCAGTCGCGCCCCCAAGACGCCGAAATCCGCCGGCTCAGCCCATTTTTGGGCCCGGCAATTGCAAGTTGAACCCAGCGCACTGGGGGCGCTCGGGGGCTCCGATGGAAGGGGAAAACACACCAAGGCCACACTGTCAAGCGAAAAGTCAAGGCAATCGTCCAGATTCGCCCCCCACCCCCGCGCGCTCAGCCACCACCGTGCTGATCCCGACGCTGCCCAGCACCGCTAGATAGGCCATTCCCCGCCGAAAAAGAGAGAAGGTTTTGTTGCGGCAACCTCTCCACCACCATCTGGGCGAGGTTTCTGGCGCTCCAGTCGCGCAGCCTGGTACACCGGCGGTTGGGCACCCACCATGCCCACCAGGTGTTCGTCGATTTGTCTGCTCGGCGATGGACTTGGATGACGAGGAGGCGCTCGCGGCATTGCTGGAGTTGGAAGCCCATGCCGACGCCCAGGACAAGGAACATCTCATGGTCCTCACTGCCCTCGCCGGCCTACTCCCGAGCAATGAAAAGCCGTGGCGAGGTGGCTCGGCACCGGGGCGGCTGAAAGCAAGGAACCGGCATCGTCTGGAAGGCTATTGCATGCTCTACTCCGACTACTTCGCCGATGCTCCACTGCACGGTGACGAAGTGTTTCGGCGCCGTTATCGGATGAGCCGAAAGCTTTTCCTCAGGATTGTGAATTCCATCCGGGAGTTTGACAACTACTTCAAGTGGAAGTGACCGTGAAGGGATTGACAACCCCTTTATCGCGTTGGGTGCAAGTTGTTTGATTGTTTCTGCAGGTATTGGTGATTTGTGCGTTGTCTCCTGCTGCATTGATACCTTGGTTCTCTAACTAAGGGACATACTTATCTCTACTTTGCTACATCATCCTTTCCTCTTCAAGGGAAAAACCAATGCAAGCTCAAGAAGTAGCAAGAAGAATTTACGGCGTTGTTGCCGGGGAGATCTACACCAAGTCAAGAAATACCAAGTACCCATCATAAACTCTCATCTCTTGCATTACATTATTTGTCATTTGCCTCTCGTGGTTCCAAGAGGGAACAATGCATGTTTGATGACGAACGGGGGATAGCTTCCTGTTACGGCCTTCAAATTTTATTCTACGTTTAATGTGCACTAATACAACTGTCATGTGAAAATTTGGAAAAGGTCAGGGGTCATTTGACCTTTTAAAGATATTTAAATGATTTTCTAGCCATTTAATGACCGTAATTAAAATTTGAGCTACATCGACATGCAACGGCTAACCATAACAGTTTGAAAAATCATATTTTTGTACTTGTGTGCGAGTTAATTCCATGTGTAGTAAATTAGAAGGAATTTTCAAACATATTGGTCTCACGGCATGGACACATGCATGGAGTGCCAAGGCATTTTAATTCCAAAAAATAAAAAAAATGATTAGACAGGAAACCCTGCTTGATGTAATGTCATGCCACCAAGATGATGTGGTAAAAAAATTGGCATGTTTGGCGGAAGTTTGGACACACACCCCTCACAAACCGGAGCAACTCACTAGAAGGCTCGTAGTTCCTAGAGGAAACAATGCATGTTTGATGACGAATAGGAGATAGCTTCCTCTTACGGCCTTCAATTTTTTTCTATGTTTAACGTGCACTACTACAACTGTCATGTGAAAATTTGGAAAATTCTAGGGGTCATTAACCTTTTAAAGACATTTAAGTGATTTTCTAGCCATTTAATGACCGTAATTCAAATTTGAACTACATGTACATGCAACGGCTAACCATAACGGTTTGAAAAATCATATTTTTGTTTACTTGTGTGCGAGTTAAAAAATTATCAGGCGATGTAAATATATGGTGTTCAAAAAAGAAATTGTAAAGGTCTGGCCAGATAACCACCCCCCACACGATTGGCACTCTATTTCGTGGCTCGAGGTTTGGTAGGTGAGTAGCGGGGGTTATTAATCAGACACGGTTTTGTATTGGAAACCGTCAGCTATTAAGTTCACACACGGATTTTGATGCGGGAATCGTGTGTAATTCAAACTACAGTACTCGTAAATTCCGACGACGGGCGTGTGTACTGTTCACGTTGATCTAGATTTCAGCCACCAATAAATACTACCTTGCTCATGTCGTCCCACCTGCATTCTCATCTACATCCTCCCCTCGCTCGCCCTCTCTCTTTCTCTCTCTCTCAAATCTCTGCCATGGCGCCGCCGGTCTTCCCACGCACCGACGAGGAGTCGCCGCCCCCCGAGGACGCTCACTCGAAGAGCAGTGACAAAGACCCCTACGTGCCGCCGAACGAGGTTGCGCCGGACCCCCCAACTTTGGATTGGTTTTGGGGCCAGTACAATCTTTGTCTGTGGAAGTCACTGTCATCGGCTGAGAAAGCCAGGCAAGTGGCGTTCAAGAAGGAGATGGCAGAGGAGGAAGTCATATACCAGGCGGCCTGGGAAGCCCGTGATGCCGCCTGGAAAAAGGAGGCGGTGGAGCTTTGGGGCGGGTGCTTCGTTGTGCGGAGGAGGTGTACGAAGACGGGTACTTCACGAGGAAGGTCAAATGCGCTAGGCACCTCATCGCTACGTGGAGGTGGGACGATAAGCTCCAGCGTGCCATCAACGAGGAGCTCTGGTGGGCGCACAACGAAATGGCATGATCGTTCGCGCTCGTCCGCCAGCAAGATGCAGATCGGTATGTTAAGCGCTGCGAGGCGGAGGAGGCAGAGTACTGCCTCCGCGCTGGGAAAATGCCGCGCACATGGGAACTGCTGGCAAGGGGCTACCGGAATACTGCCCCCAGGAGGGGTTATTAGTTTTATTATTGTTCATTTTCAATTTTATGCATTGTGCCTAGTAGTTAAGTATCATCACGTATATTAATTGTTCATTAGATCATCATAGAATATCTATATATATATATATATATATATATATTATGAATTCCATTTTCTATCTGTTTTAGTATACTAATTTGAATCTAGCTATTATCAACCACATATACAGAATGGAAAGCGTATATACACACATTGAAACAGAACATATAAGGACGGGAAACAGAGTAAACACATTGAAACAGAGCAATACTATGATTGCTGTGAATACATAGCTATCCATGTCAAAACGACTCAACAAAAATAAAATGTGCCCACGAGACCATGACCAGCAGCCCTTGCCTAAGGTAGCTCTTGGCTCTGTCTGAACTCGTGCAGGTGTTCGTCCAAGCGGTTGATGTTACCTCTTGAGTACTGCGTTGGTTTTCCTTTGAAGAGGAAAGGGTGATGCGGCAAAGTAGCATAAGTATTTCCCTTAGCTTTTGAGAACCAATGTATCAATCCAGTAGGAGGCCACGCACGAGTCCCTCGCACCTACACAAACAAATAAAATCCTCGCAACCAACGCAATAAATGGGTTGTCCATCCCTTCATGGTCACTTACGAAAGTGAGATCTGACAGATATGATAAGATAATATTTTTGGTATTTTTATGATAAAGATGCAAAGTAAAGAAAGCAAAATCAAAACGGCACCAAAAATAGCTTGTTAACGGGAGATTAATATGATGGAAAATAGACCCGGGGCCATAGGTTTCACTAGTGGCTTCTCTCGAGAGTATAAGTATTACGGTGGCTAAACAAATTACTGTTGAGCAATTGACAAAATTGAGCATAGTTATGAGAATATCTAGGTATGATCGTGTATATAGGCATCACGTCCGAGACAAGTAGACCGACACACGAAAAATAAGCAAATAACACATGAAAACAACACACGACAAGTTAAACCTATTGTATTACAACTTCTCTACGGTTTATAAACTCTTTTACTAGCCATAGATTCATCAAAATAAGAAAACAACACACGAAAAACAGAATCTGTCAAAAACAGAATAGTCTGTAGTAATATGTAGCTAACGCAAACTTCTGGAACCCCAAAAATTCTAAAATAAATTTCTGGACGTGAGTAATTTATCTATTAATCATCTTCAAAAATAATTAACTAAATAGCACTATCCAAATAAAAATGGAAGCAATTCTCGTGAGCGCTAAAGTTTCTGTTTTTTTACAGCAAGATCAAAAAGACTTTCCCCAAGTCTTCCCAGCGGTTCTACTTGGAACAAACACTAATTAAACACAAAAAACACAACCAAAACAGAGGCTAGATAAATTATTTATTACTAAACAGGACCAAAAAGCAAAGAATAAAAATAAAATTGGGTTGCCTCCCAACAAGCGTTGTCGTTTAACGCCCCTAGCTAGGCATAATAGCAAGGATAGATCTAGGTAATGCCATCTTTGGTAGGCAATCAATAAGTGGCTCTCATAATAGATTCATATGGTAATTTAATTTTCTTTCTAGGGAAGTGTTCCATGCCTTTCCTTAACGGAAATTGGAATTTAATATTCCCTTCCTTCATATCAATAATTGCACCAAACGTTATAAGGAAAGGTCTACCAAGAATAATAGGACATGAAGGATTGCAATCTATATCAAGAACAATAAAATCTACGGGCACATAATTCCTATTTTCAACAATAAGAACATCATTAATTCTTCCCATAGGTTTCTTAATGGTGGAATCCGCAAGGTGCAAGTTTAAAGAGCAATCATCAAAATCACGGAAACCTAGCAAATCACACAAAGTTTTTGGAATCGTGGAAACACTAGCACCCAAATCACACAAAGCATAGCACTCATGATCTTTAATTTTAATTTTTATTGTAGGTTCCCACTCATAATAAATTTTTCTGGGGATAGAAACTTCCAACTCAAGTTTTTCTTCATAAGATTGCATCAAAGCATCAACGATATGTTTAGTAAAAGCTTTATTTTGACTATAAGCATGAGGAGAATTTAGCATGGATTGCAACAAGGAAATGCAATCTATCAAAGAGCAATTATCATAATTAAATTCCTTGAAATCGAAAATAGTAGGTTCATTGATATTTAAAGTTTTAACCTCTTCAATCCCACTTTTAACAATTTTAGCATCAAGATCTAAAGACTCCGAATTTTTGGAACGCCTTCTAGGTAAAGATAGCTCATCTTCAGCCCCATCATTATCAAGATTCATATTGCAAGACAAAGATTTAATAGGAGACACATCAATAACTTTTAGATCTTCATCTTTATTATCATGAAAACTAGAAGAACACGCTTTTATAAAGCAATCTTTCTTAGCACGCATCCTAGCGGTTCGTTCTTTGCACTCATCAATGGAAATTCTCGTGGCTTTGAGAGACTCATTGATATCATGCTTAGGTGGAATAGATCTAAGTTTCAAAGAATCAACATCAAGAGAAATTCTATCAACGTTCCTAGCCAACTCATCAATCTTAAGCAATTTTTCTTCAATCAAAGCATTGAAACTCTTTTGCGAAGTAATAAATTCTTTAATATTAGATTCAAAATCAAAGGGCATCTTATTAAAATTTCCATAAGAATTGTTGTAGGAATTACCATAATTATTAGAGGAATTACTAGGATACGGCCTAGGATTAAAGTTTCCTCTATACGCGTTGTTACCAAAATTATTCCTACCAACAAAATTCACATCCATAGATTCATTATTATTCTCAATCAAAGTAGACAAAGGCATATCATTAGGATCAGAAGAAACACTTTTATTAGCAAATAATTTCATAAGTTCATCCATCTTTCCACTCAAAACATTAATTTCTTCTATCGCATGCACTTTCTTATTAGTAGATCTTTTAGTGTGCCATTGAGAATAATTAACCATAATATTATCTAGGAGTTTAGTAGCTTCTCCTAAAGTGATTTCCATAGAAGTGCCTCCCACGGCCGAATCTAAAAGATTTCAAGAAGTAAAATTCAATCCGGCATAACAGTTTTGTATAATCATCCACAAATTCAAACCATGTGTAGGGCAATTACGTATCATTAATTTCATCCTCTCCCAAGCTTGTGCAACATGTTCATGATCAAGTTGCTTAAAATACATGATATCGTTTCTAAGATAGATGATCTTAGCGGGAGGAAAATACTTAGAGATAAAAGCATCTTTGCACTTATTCCAAGAATCAATACTATTTTTAGGCAAAGACGAAAATCAAGCTTTAGCACGATCTCTAAGAGAAAACATGAATATCTTCAATTTAACAATATCATTGTCCACATCTTTCTTCTTTTGCATATCACACAAATCAACGAAGCTATTAAGATGGGTAGCAGCATCTTCACTAGGAAGGCCGACGAATTGATCTTTCTTGACAAGATTCAACAAAGCAGCATTAATTTCACAAGATTCAGTATCGGTAAGAGGAGTAATCGGAGTGCTAAGAAAATCATTGTTGTTGGTATTAGTAAAGTCACACAATTTGGTATTATCTTGAGCTATCGTGACAAGCAAGCAATCCAACACACGAGCAAACAAGAAACGGGAAAAAAGAGGCAAATAGGGAAAGAGAAGGAGGACGGAGAGAGATGAAAAATAAAACGGCAAGGGTGAAGTGGGGGAGAGGAAAACGAGAGGCAAATGGCAAATAATGTAATGCGGGAGATAAGGGTTAGTGATGGGTACTTGGTATGTTGACTTTTGCGTAGACTCCCCGGCAACGGCGCCAGAAATCCTTCTTGCTACCTCTTGAGCACTGTGTTGGTTTTCCCTTGAAGAGGAAAGGGTGATGCAGCAAAGTAGCGTAAGTATTTCCCTTAGTTTTTGAGAACCAAGGTATCAATCCAGTAGGAGGCCACGCACGAGTCCCTCGCACCTACACAAACAAATAAAATCCTCGCAACCAACGCAATAAAGGGGTTGTCAATCCCTTCACGGTCACTTACGAAAGTGAGATCTGATAAATATGATAAGATAATATTTTATGGTATTTTATGATAAAGATGCAAAGTAAAGAAAGCAAAATAAAAACGGCACCAGAAATAGCTTGTTAACGGGAGATTAATATGATGGAAAATAGACCCAGGGGCCATAGGTTTCACTAGTGGCTTCTCTCGAGAGCATAAGTATTACGGTGGGTAAACAAATTACTGTTGAGCAATTGACAAAATTGAGCATAGTTATGAGAATATCTAGGTATGATCGTGTATATAGGCATCACGTTCGAGACAAGTAGACCAACTCCTGCCTGCATCTACTACTATTACTCCACACATCGACCGCTATCCAGCATGCATCTAGAGTATTAAGTTCAAAAGAACAGAGTAACGCTTTAAGTAAGATGACATGATGTAGAGGGATAAACTCATGCAGTGTGATATAAACCCCATCTTGTTATCCTCGATGGCAACAATACAATACGTGCCTTGCTGCCCCTACTGTCATTGGGAAAGGACACCGCAAGATTGAACCCAAAGCTAAGCACTTCTCCCATTGAAAGAAAGATTAATCTAGTAGGCCAAACCAAACTGATAATTTGAAGAGACTTGCAAACATAACCAATCATACATAAAAGAATTCAGAGAAGATTCAAATATTGTTCATAGATAAACTTGATCATAAACCCACAATTCATCGGTCTCAACAAACACACCGCAAAAGAATATTACATCGAATAGATCTCCACGAGAATCGTGGAGAAATTTGTATTGAGATCCAAAGAGAGAGAAGAAGCCATCTAGCTAATAACTATGGACCCGAAGGTCTGAGGTAAACTGCTCACACATTATCGGAGAGGCTATGGTGTTGATGTAGAAGCCTTCCGTGATCGATGCCCCCTCCGGCGGAGCTCCGGAAAAGGCCCCAAGATGGGATCTCATGGGTACAGAAGGTTGCGGCGGTGGAATTAGGTTTTTGGCTCCGTATCTGGTAGTTTGGGGGTATGTAGGCATATATAGGAGGAAGAAATACGTTGGTGGAGCAACATGGGCCCCACGAGGGTGGAGGGCGCGTCTGGGGGTAGGCGCGCCCCCCTACCTCGTGCCTTCCTGGTTGATGTCTTGACGTAGGGTCCAAGTCCTCTGGATCACGTTCGTTCCGAAAATCACGTTCCCGAAGGTTTAATTCCGCTTGGACTCCGTTTGATATTCTTTTTCTGTGAAACTCTGAAATAGGCAAAAAAACAGCAATTCTAGGTTGGTCCTCCGGTTAATAGGTTAGTCCCAAAAATAATATAAAAGTGTATAACAAAGGCCATTAATCATCCAAAACAGAATATAATATAGGATGAAGCAATTAAAAATTATAGATACGTTGGAGACGTATCAGTCGACATGCTCGCGGTACATCTGGAGCGCGATCTCGAGCTCCAAGTTGGCTATTTCATCGGAGATCAATAGTTCGAGGATGCGACGGCCATGTTCCTCTACTGCGCCCAGGTGGACACATGGGCCAAGGAGGCGGTTGAGCCTACCGACCAGCGCGTTGGCATCGAGCGGGCCGCAGACAAGGCGAACGGGGCGACCCATGCGAATGGCGCGGCGGGTGTCCGGTGGAAGTACGGCACGGCCGGCCTCTGGTGCAAGTATGGCGCGGAGGGCCTCTGCCCACTCCTGGTGAGAATGGGGGTACCAACGGGACGTGTACCCAGCTACGACGCCCTGTCAA
This sequence comes from Triticum monococcum, assembly GCA_034509565.1. Classification (NCBI taxonomy): domain Eukaryota; kingdom Viridiplantae; phylum Streptophyta; class Magnoliopsida; order Poales; family Poaceae; genus Triticum; species Triticum monococcum. Next base: position 523,159,444 of record CM067841.1, read on the forward strand.
CAGCAGGCAAGCGCCGGTGGATCCGCTCTTGCTGTGCGGCGCGCCGCGCCTCTCGCTCTGCGGCACTCCAACGGTTTTGCTGTGCAGCGAGCCACAGCCTATCGGCACGTACATGCCTAGCTTGCTCTGCGGCGCGCCATCGATCATGTTGTGCGGCGAGCTGCGGCCTCTCAGCGCTGACATGCCTATCTTGATCTGCGGTGCTGAAGCGGCATGCGTCAAGGGTTTGCTCAACCCTGGCGATGACGCGCGTCATGGCGTCGTCCATCACATTGCCGGGGAGCGCCTCGGCCTTGACGGGCCGTGGCGCCTTCTCGTTTTCCTCGTCGACGAGGTTGATGGTAGAGGCGGCGCTTTTTGTTGGGTTAGCATGCTTGGAAAAGGTGGATGTGCTACAGGTTGCGCTTGTTACCTCCGTGCGTCGCGTGCCTCCCAGTTTTATGCGCAATATCGCTGGGTGGCGGGAAACAGGTGAGGAAATGGCGGCAAACGGTGATGTGTTCATAAAACGCCATAAATTAATGGAAACTTAGCATATAAGGAATGTCGAGCAAGCACAAGAAGTAGATGATGATCAGATGAACACGGACCACACTAGGGAACCCATCAGTGATGAATTCATCAATCGCAAATGGTTGTATACTAGCAAGCGTTTGCCTACAACACACACAGCTTATTCCATCACAAACAGGTCGGATGGATCAACTGTATGCCATGTATCGCACATTGTCAAAAAGTAATGTGGTAGACCTTAGAGTTCTCTTAGATGAGCTATTGGTGGAACAGCTAGTCCTTGCTGATATAGGATGCCTCTTCGCATCCTTATGGCGTACCCGGATGACCGCCCATCGCCCAATGGTCAATAGATGTTGTGTAGACAGAGCATATCACATACGTCTTATTAGAAGCAATAGTCTGTGTTATTATCGGTCTTCGCACACATTTCTGATTACACACCTGTTTGTCGCGTATCACACACATCTTGTTATATTGAACCATTTCTGTTATCTTGGCTTAACGCAAACAGTTTATCCGAGTGAACTGTTTGCCCTCTATCGCACACACCTTAATCTGGCTGACCATTTCTTTTGTTCTGCCTAATCACAAACAGTTAATCCGAGTGAACCGTATGTCGTATATCGCACACACACCTTCATCTGGCTGCCCATTTCTGTTCTTCTGCCTCATTGCAAATAGTTCGTTGAACTGAACCGTATGCCCTGCATCGCTCACGCAACTAAAATCGGAACCGTGTTTGATGCATCCGTCATCACAAACGTTTTGCACCTTTTTTGATGGATTTTTTACATCATCGTTTGCGATTATTACATCGCACACAGTTTTATCATGATAACCCACAAGTATAGGGGATCAATTGTAGCATCTTTCGATAAGTAAGAGTGTCGAACCCAGCGAGGAGCTAAAGGTAGAACAAATATTCCCTCAAGTTCTATCGACCACCGATACAATTCTACGCACGCTTGACATTCGCTTTACCTAGAACAAGTATGAAACTAGAAGTACTTTGTAGGTGTGATAGGATAGGTTTGCAAGATAATAAAGAGCACGTAAATAAAATCTTGGGGCTGTTTAGATAAAGACACAACTAAGTTAGTTTTAGTAGAGAGCTTTTGTCAACAAGAAAGTTATTTGTCCCTAGGCAATCGATAACAAGTACCGGTAATCATTCTTGCAACTTTATATGAGGGAGAGGCATGAGCTAACATACTTTCTCTACTTGGATCATATGCACTTATGATTGTAACTCTAGCAAGCATCCGCAACTACTAAAGATCATTAAGGTCGTGAAACCCAACCATAGCATTAAGTATCAAGTTCTCTTTACTCCCATACGCCATAACCCACCTACTCGGGTTTAAGTTTCTGTCACTCTCGCGACCCACCATAAGCAAATCATGAACATATTGCAACACTCTACAGCGGGCCCCCCTCACGTTTGCGTGAGAACGTAGGGCACCGTAGGACAGCACCATAAATAAAATATACAATCATACCAACCAAGATCACGATTAACCCACATGATAAAATGGATCTGCTTAAACGTCATAGGATAACCATAGATCATTGGGAAATAATATATCGAGTTGAGCACCATGTTTAAGTAGAGATTACAGCAGGGAGAAGAGGTGTTACACCGCTGCATAGAGGGGGAGAGAGTTGGTGTTGACGGTAGCAAGATTGTTGATGTTGATCGCTGTCCCGATCATTGCCCCGGTGGCACTCCGGTGCCACTGGAAGCGAGGGGGAGAGAGCCCCCCTACTTCTTCTTCATCCTTGGCCTCCCCCTAGATGGGGAGGAGATTCCCTCTCTGGTCCTTGGTCTCCATGGCGTCGGAGGGGCGGGAGCCCCTCCGTGATTGGATCTCCCTCTCTATTCTCTTTTGTTTCGAGATTTGGCCGAAAACCGTTTCTTATATTCTGGGAGATCAGTAACTCTGATTGCGCTAAGATTTTAACACGATTTTTTCTAGATATAAGCTTCCTTGTGCCCTAAGTAGAGGTCCAACCGACGTACGAGGTGGGCACAACCCACCACCGTGCACCAGGGGCCTCTGGCGCGCCCTCGTGTCTTGTGCCCTGTGTGGGCCTCCGTTTGCGGTGATTCCAACTCCCAAAAATCACATATATTCCAAAATAATTCTCCGTAAAATTTTATTGCATTTGGACTTCGTTTGATATGGATATTCTGCGATGCAAAAAACATGAACTGGCACTTGGCATAGGATCGATAGGTTAGTCCAATAAATCATATAAAAAGTTGCCAAAAGTATGTAAAACTTGTATAATATTGGCATGAAACAATCAAAATTTATAGATACGACAGAGATGTATTAGTCTCTGATTGTAGTGTCGCGTTGGCAGCATCCTGCAGTAATGCCTGTCCCAACGCGGAGCTGACACATGGATACTAAGGCGAAAGAGAATTTTACACGTGGAAAATCCCCCATTGGTGCAGGCGGTTAATGGGTTAACGGATCCAAACCAGAATCCAATAGCTTAATGGTGACCCGTTACGGTGGATGCCACGTGTTGGTTACCCTTGACGAAACCACTCCCATGACGCGTCATTTATCGTCATGGAAGTGGACACTTCTAGGATGATAATTTTGGTATTTTCATGGAACACTTCTACAACCACACATGTATGACTGTCATAAAATCAACATGGATGTACATGCATGACAGAAAATGTGACATACTGTGACAAACACGTATCATCACGAAAGTGGTTTTTTTGTAGTGATAGTAAATGTAACAGTAGTAGTAGTAATTCTGTAGCGGTTGTAATAGTAGTAACTTAGCAAGAACAATATGTGAAAAACTCATAGGCATTGGATCAGTGATTTCGTTGGATGATATTCATCATGTAACAGTCATAACCTAGGGCGACGCAGAACTAGCTCCAGTTCATAAATATAATGTAGGCATGTATTCCGTAAATAGTCATACGTGCTTATGGAAAAGAGCTTGCATGATAACTTTTGTCATACCCTCCCGTGGCAGCGAGGTCCATAAGGAAACTAAGGGATATTAAGGCCTCCTTTTAATAGAGAACCGGAACAAAGCATTAACACATAGTGAATATATGAACTCCTCAAACTATGGTCATCACCAGAAAGTAACCCAATTGTTGTCACCTTGGGGTTTACGGATCATAACACGTAATAGGTGCACATAACTTGCAAGATTGGATCATGAACATAGATATAATGGTGAAAACATAAACGGTTCAGATCTGAAATCATGGCACTCGGGCCCTAGTGACAAGTATTAAGCATAGCAATGTCATAGCAATATCAATCTCAGAACATAGTGGATACTAGGGATCAAGCCCTAACAAAACTAACTTGATTACATGATGAATCTCATCCAACCCACCACCGTCCAGTAGGCCTACGAAGCAATTACTCACTCCCGATGGTGAGCATCATGAAATTGATGATGGAGGATGGTTGGTGATGACGAAGACCGAAGACCCCCCTCTCCGCAGCCCCGAAGGGGCTCCGGATCTGGCCTTCCAATGAAGAACAGCAGGTGGTGGCGACTCCGTATCGTAAAACGCAATAAAACTTCCTCTCTTATTTTTTCTCCAAAAATAGAAATTTATAGGGTTGAAATTAGGGTCAGCGGAGCCTCGTGGGCCCCACTACCCACCAGGGCATGCCAGAGGGGGGTGGCGCGCCCTGGTGCCTAGTGGGCAGCTAGCCCCCCCTCCAGTGGGTCTTGGTTCCAGTATTTTTTATATATTCCAAAATAATTCTCCAAAAAGTTTCATCCAATTCCGAGAACTTTTATTTCTACACAAGAAACAACACCATGATATTTCTGCTGAAAATAGCGTCAGTCCGGGTTAGTTTCATTCAAATCATGCAAATTAGAGTCCAAAACAAGAGCAAAAGCGTTAGAAAAAGTAGATACGATGTAGATGTATCAAAGAGATGAGAGTTTATGATGGGTATTTGGTAGGCTTGATGTAGATTCTCCCCGGCAACGGCGCCAGAAATTCTTCCTGTTACTTCTTGAGCTTGCCTTGGTTTTTCCCTTTGAAGAGGAAAGGGTGATGCGGCAAAGTAGAGATAAGTATTTTCCTCACTTAAGAACCAAGGTATAAATCCAGTAGGAGGAACACACAAGTCTCCAATGATAGCACCTACACAAATAAACAAATACTTGCACCCAGTGCGATAAAGAGGTTGTCAATCTCTTCACGGTTACTTGCAAGAATGAGATCTGATAGTGATATGTATAAAAGATAAATAAGAGTGCAAAATAAATTAAAGGTAAATAAATTGTAGCAAGATATTTTTGGGTTTTTGCTTTTATAGGTATTAAAATGATATGATAAGAATAGACATGGGGGCATAGTTTTCACTAGAGGCTTCTCTCTTGAAACAACACATACGGTGGGTAAACAAATTATTGTTGAGCAATTGATAGGAAAGTGTTGGGGAACGCAGTAATTTCAAAAAATTTCCTACACACACGCAAGATCATGGTGATGCACAGCAACGAGAGGGGAGAGTGTTGTCTACGTACCAACGCAGACCGACTGCGGAAGCGATCACACAACGTAGAGGAAGTAGTCATACGTCTTCTTCCCGATCCGACCGATCCAAGCACCGTTACTCCGGCACCTCCGAGTTCTTAGCACACGTTCAGCTCGATGACGATCCCCGGGCTCCGATCCAGCAAAGCTTCGGGGAGGAGTTCCGTCAGCACGACGGCGTGGTGACGATCTTGATGTACTACCGACGCAGGGCTTCGCCTAAGCACTACAACGGTACGATCGAGGTGGAATTTGGTGGCAGGGGGCACCGCACACGGCTAAGGAGCGATCTCAAGGATCAAGTTGTGTGTCTTGGGGTGCCCCCTGCCCCCGTATATAAAGGTTGGAGGAGGGGGGCCGGCCGGCCAAGGGAGGGGAGGCGCAGGGGAGTCCTACTCCCACCGGGAGTAGGACTCCTCCCCCCAATCCTAATCCAATTAGGACTCCCGGGGGGGGAAGAGAGAGAAGGGGGGCCGGCCCCTTATCCTATTCCTAATAGGACTTGGGGAAGGGGGGCGCCGGCCAGCTTGGGCCTTTTCCCTTTTTCTCTTTTTTCCACTAAGGCCCATTAGTCTCCCGGGGGGTTCCGGTAACCCTCCCGGTATTCCGGTAAAATCCCGATTTCACCCGGAACACTTCCGATGTCCAAACATAGGCTTCCAATATATCAATCTTTACGTCTCGACCATTTTGAGACTCCTCGTCATGTCCGTGATCTCATCCGGGACTCCGAACAACCTTCGGTACATCAAAATGCATAAACTCATAATAACTGTCATCGTAACGTTAAGCGTGCGGACCCTACGGTTCGAGAACAATGTAGACATGACCGAGACACGTCTCCGGTCAATAACCAATAGTGGGACCTGGATGCCCATATTGGCTCCTACATATTCTACGAAGATCTTTATCGGTCAGACCGCATAACAACATACGTTGTTCCCTTTGTCATCGGTATGTTACTTGCCCGAGATTCGATCGTCGGTATCCAATACCTAGTTCAATCTCGTTACCGGCAAGTCTCTTTACTCATTCCGTAATACATCATCTCACAACTAACTTATTAGTTGCAGTGCTTGCAAGGCTTATGTGATGTGCATTACCGAGAGGGCCCAGAGATACCTCTCCGCCAATCGGAGTGACAATCCCTAATCTCAAAATACGCCAACCCAACATCTACCATTGGAGACACCTGTAGTACTCCTTTATAATCACCCAGTTACGTTGTGACGTTTGGTAGTACCCAAAGTGTTCCTCCGGTAAACGGGAGTTGCATAATCTCGTAGTTATAGGAACATGTATAAGTCATGAAGAAAGCAATAGCAACGTACTAAACGATCGGGTGCTAAGCTAATGGAATGGGTCATGTCAATCAGATCATTCTACTAATGATGTGACCTCGTTAATCAAATAACAACTCCTTGTTCATGGTTAGGAAACATAACCATCTTTGATTAACGAGCTAGTCAAGTAGAGGCATACTAGTGACACTCTGTTGGTCTATGTATTCATACATGTATTATGTTTCCGGTTAATACAATTCTAGCATGAATAATAAACATTTATCATGATGTAAGGAAATAAATAATAACTTTATTATTGCCTCTAGGGCATATTTCCTTCAGTCTCCCACTTGCACTAGAGTCAATAATCTAGATTACACAGTAATGATTCTAACACCCATGGAGCCTTGGTGCTGATCATGTTTTGCTCGTGGAAGAGGCTTAGTCAACGGGTCTGCAACATTCAGATCCGTATGTATCTTGCAAATCTCTATGTCTCCCACCTGGACTAAATCCCGGATGGAGTTGAAGCGTCTCTTGATGTGTTTGGTCGTCTTGTGAAATCTGGATTCCTTTGCCAAGGCAATTGCACCAGTATTGTCACAGAAGATTTTCATTGGACCCGATGCACTAGGTATGACACCTAGATCGGATATGAACTCCTTCATCCAGACTCCTTCGTTTGCTGCTTCCGAAGCAGCTATGTACTCCGCTTCACATGTAGATCCCGCTACGACGCTTTGTTTAGAACTGCACCAACTGACAACTCCACCGTTTAAAGTAAACACGTATCCGGTTTGCGATTTAGAATCGTCCGGATCAGTGTCAAAGCTTGCATCAACGTAACCTCTTACGGTGAGCTCTTTGTCACCTCCATATACGAGAAACATATCCTTAGTCCTTTTCAGGTATTTCAGGATGTTCTTGACCGCTGTCTAGTGATCCATTCCAGGATTACTTTGGTACCTCCCTGCTAAACTTATAGCAAGGCACACATCAGGTCTGGTACATAGCATTGCATACATGATAGAGCCTATGGCTGAAGCATAGGGAACATCTTTCATTTTCTCTCTATCTTCTGCAGTGGTCGGGCATTGAGTCTTACTCAATTTCATACCTTGTAACACAGGCAAGAACCCTTTCTTTGCTTGATCCATTTTGAATTTCTTCAAAATCTTGTCCAGGTATGTGCTTTGTGAAAGTCCAATTAAGCGTCTTGATCTATCTCTATAGATCTTTATGCCTAATATGTAAGCAGCTTCCCCGAGGTCTTTCATCGAAAAACTTTTATTCAAGTATCCCTTTATGCTATCTAGAAATTCTATATCATTTCCAATTAGCAATATGTCATCCACATATAATATCAGAAATGCTACAGAGCTCCCACTCACTTTCTTGTAAATACAGGCTTCTCCAAAAGTCTGTATAAAGCCAAATGCTTTGATCACACTATCAAAGCGTTTATTCCAACTCCGAGATGCTTGCACCAGTCCATAAATGGATCGCTGGAGTTTGCATACTTTGTTAGCTCCTTTTGGATCGACAAAACCTTCTGGTTGTACCATATACAACTCTTCTTCCAGAAATCCATTCAGGAATGCAGTTTTGACATCCATCTGCCATATTTCATAATCATAAAATGCGGCAATTGCTAACATAATTCTGACGGACTTAAGCATCGCTACGGGTGAGAAAGTCTCATCGTAGTCAACCCCTTGAACTTGTCGAAAACCTTTTGCGACAAGTCGAGCTTTATAGACAGTAACATTACCGTCAGCGTCAGTCTTTTTCTTGAAGATCCATTTATTCTCAATTGCTTGCCGATCATCGGGCAAGTCAACCAAAGTCCATACTTTGTTCTCATACATGGATCCCATCTCAGATTTCATGGCCTCAAGCCACTTTGCGGAATCTGGGCTCACCATCGCTTCTTCATAGTTCATAGGTTCATCATGATCTAGCATCATGACTTCCAGAACTGGATTACCGTACCACTCTGGTGCGGATCTCACTCTGGTTGATCTACGTGGTTCAGTAGTATCTTGTTCTGAAGCTTCATGATCATCATCATTAGCTTCCTCACTGATTGGCATAGGTGTCGCAGAAACAGTTTTCTGTGATGTACTATTTTCCAATAAGGGAGCAGGTACAGTTACCTCGTCAAGTTCTACTTTCCTCCCGCTCACTTCTTTCGAGAGAAACTCCTTCTCTAGAAATGATCCATTCTTAGCAACGAATGTCTTGCCTTCGGATCTGTGATAGAAGGTATACCCAACAGTTTCCTTTGGGTATCCTATGAAGACACATTTCTCCGCTTTGGGTTCGAGCTTATCAGGTTGAAGCTTTTTCACATAAGCATCGCAGCCCCAAACTTTAAGAAACGACAACTTTGGTTTCTTGCCAAACCATAGTTCATAAGGTGCCGTCTCAACGGATTTTGATGGTGCCCTATTTAACGTGAATGCGGCCGTCTCTAAAGCATAACCCCAAAACGATAGCGGTAAATCAGTAAGAGACATCATGGATCGCACCATATCTAGTAAAGTGCGATTACGACGTTCGGACACACCATTACGCTGTGGTGTTCCGGGTGGCGTGAGTTGCGAAACTATTCCACAATTTTTCAAATGTATACCAAACTCGTAACTCAAATATTCTCCTCCACGATCAGATCGTAGAAACTTTATTTTCTTGTTACGATGATTTTCAACTTCACTCTGAAATTCTTTGAACCTTTCAAATGTTTCAGATTTATGTTTCATTAAGTAGATATACCCATATCTGCTTAAATCATCTGTGAAGGTGAGAAAATAACGATATCCGCCACGAGCCTCAATATTCATCGGACCACATACATCGGTATGTATGATTTCCAATAAATCTGTTGCTCTCTCCATAGTACCGGAGAACAGTGTTTTAGTCATCTTGCCTATGAGGCACGGTTCGCAAGTACCAAGTGATTCATAATCAAGTGATTCCAAAAGCCCATCAGTATGGAGTTTCTTCATGCGCTTTACACCGATATGACCTAAACGGCAGTGCCACAAATAAGTTGCACTATCATTATTAACTTTGCATCTTTTGGCTTCTACATTATGAATATGTGTATCACTATCTTCGAGATTCAACAAGAATAGTCCACTCTTCAAAGGTGCATGACCATAAAAGATATTATTCATATAAATAGAACAACCATTATTCTCTGATTTAAATGAATAATCGTCTCGCATTAAACAAGATCCAGATATAATGTTCATGCTCAACGCTGGCACCAAATAACAATTATTTAGGTATAATATTAATCCCGAAGGTAGATGTAGAGATAGCGTGCCGACCGCGATCACATCGACTTTGGAACCGTTTCCCACGCGCATCGTCACCTCGTCCTTTGCTAGTGTCCGCTTATTCCGTAGTCCCTGTTTCGAGTTGCAAATATTAGCAACAGAACCAGTATCAAATACCCAGGTGCTACTGCGAGCTCTAGTAAGGTACACATCAATAACATGTATATCACATATACCTTTGCTCACTTTGCCATCCTTCTTATCCGCCAAATACTTGGGGCAGTTCCGCTTCCAGTGTCCAGTCTGCTTGCAGTAGAAGCACTCAGTTTCAGGCTTAGGTCCAGACTTGGGTTTCTTCTCCTGAGCAGCAACTTGCTTGCTGTTCTTCTTGAAGTTTCCCTTCTTCTTCCCTTTGCCCTTTTTCTTGAAACTAGTGGTTTTACTAACCATCAACACTTGATGCTCCTTCTTGATTTCTACCTCCGCAGCTTTCAGCATTACGAAGAGCTCGGGAATAGTCTTGTTCATCCCTTGCATATTATAGTTCATCACGAAGCTCTTGTAGCTTGGTGGCAGTGATTGGAGAATTCTGTCAATGACGCAGTCATCTGGAAGATTAACTCCCATCTGAATCAAGTGATTATTATACCCAGACATCTTGAGTATATGCTCACTGACAGAACTGTTCTCCTCCATCTTACAGCTATAGAACTTATTGGAGACTTCATATCTCTCGATTCGGGCATTTGCTTGAAATATTAACTTCAACTCCTGGAACATCTCATATGCTCCATGACGTTCAAAACGTCGTTGAAGTCCCGATTCTAAGCCGTAAAGCATGGCACACTGAACTATCGAGTAGTCATCAGCTTTGCTCTGCCAGACGTTCATAACATCTGGTGTTGCTCCAGCAGCAGGCCTGTCACCCAGCGGTGCTTCCAGGACGTAATTCTTCTGTGCAGCAATGAGGATAATCCTCAGGTTACGGACCCAGTCCGTGTAATTGCTACCATCATCTTTCAACTTTGCTTTCTCAAGGAACGCATTAAAATTCAACGGAACAATAGCACGAGCCATCTATCTACAAGCAACATAAACAAGCAAGATACTATCAGGTACTAAGTTCATGATAAGTTTAAGTTCAGTTAATCAAATTACTTAGGAACTCCCACTTAGATAGACATCCCTCTAATCCTCTAAGTGATCACGTGATCCAAATCAACTGAACCATAACCGATCATCACGTGAGATGGAGTAGTTTTCAATGGTGAACATCGTCATGTTGATCATATCTACTATATGATTCACGCTCGACCTTTCGGTCTCTGTGTTCCGAGGCCATATCTGCATATGCTAGGCTCGTCAAGTATAACCTGAGTATTCTGCGTGTGCAAAACTGGCTTGCACCCGTTGTAGATGGACGTAGAGCTTATCACACCCGATCATCACGTGGTGTCTGGGCACGACGAACTTTGGCAACGGTGCATACTCAGGGAGAACACTTCTTGATAATTTAGTGAGAGATCATCTTATAATGCTACCGTCAATCAAAGCAAGATAAGATGCATAAAAGGATAAACATCACATGCAATCAATATAAGTGATATGATATGGCCATCATCATCTTGTGCTTGTGATCTCCATCTCCGAAGCACCGTCATGATCACCATCGTCACCGGCGCGACACCTTGATCTCCATCGTAGCATCGTTGTCGTCTCGCCAATCTTATGCTTCCACGACTATTACTACCGTTTAGTAATCTAGTAAAGCATTACATCGCGATTGCATTGCATACAATAAAGCGACAACCATATGGCTCCTGTCAGTTGCCGATAACTTAGTTACAAAACATGATCATCTCATACAATAAAATCAGCATCATGCCTTGACCATATCACATCACAACATACCCTGCAAAAACAAGTTAGACGTCCTCTACTTTGTTGTTGCAAGTTTTACGTGGCTGCTACGGGCTTAAGTAAGAACTCATCTCACCTACGCATCAAAACCACAACGATAGTTCGTCAAATAGACTCCGTTTTAACCTTCTCAAGGACCGGGCGTAGTCACACTTGGTTCAACTAAAGTTGGAGAGACAGTCTTCCGCAAGCCATCTATGTGCAAAGCACGTCGAGGGAACCGGTCTCGCGTAAGAGTACGCGTAAGGTTGGTCCGGATCGTCTCAACCAACAATACCGCCGAACCAAAGTATGACATGCTGGTAGGCAGTATGACTTGTATCGCCCACAACTCACTTGTGTTCTACTCGTGCATATAACATCAAACCATAAAACCTAGGCTCTGATACCACTGTTGGGGAACGCAGTAATTTCAAAAAATTTCCTATGCACACGCAAGATCATGGTGATGCACAGCAACGAGAGGGGAGAGTGTTGTCTACATACCAACGCAGACCGACTACAGAAGCGATCACACAACGTAGAGGAAGTAGTCGTACGTCTTCTTCCCGATCCGACCGATCCAAGCACCGTTACTCCGGCACCTCCGAGTTCTTAGCACACGTTCAGCTCGATGACGATCCCCGGGCTCCGATCCAGCAAAGCTTCGGGGAGGAGTTCCGTCAGCACGACAGCGTGGTGACGATCTTGATGTACTACCGACGCAGGGCTTCGCCTAAGCACTACAACGGTACGATCGAGGTGGAATTTGGTGGCAGGGGGCACCGCACACGGCTAAGGAGCGATCTCAAGGATCAAGTTGTGTGTCTTGGGGTGCCCCCTGCCCCCGTATATAAAGGTTGGAGGAGGGGGGGCGGCCGGCCAAGGGAGGGGAGGCGCAGGGGAGTCCTACTCCCACCGCCCCCCAATCCTAATCCAATTAGGACTCCCGGGGGGGGGGGGGGGGGAAGAGAGAGAAGGGGGGGCCGGCCCCTTATCCTATTCCTAATAGGACTTGGGGAAGGGGGGCGCCGGCCAGCTTGGGCCTTTTCCCTTTTTCTCTTTTTTCCACTAAGGCCCAATAGGCCCATTAGTCTCCCGGGGGGTTCCGGTAACCCTCCCGGTATTCCGATAAAATCCCGATTTCACCCGGAACACTTCCGATGTCCAAACATAGGCTTCCAATATATCAATCTTTACGTCTCGACCATTTCGAGACTCCTCGTCATGTCCGTGATCTCATCCGGGACTCCGAACAACCTTCGGTACATCAAAATGCATAAACTCATAATAACTGTCATCGTAACGTTAAGCGTGCGGACCCTACGGTTCGAGAACAATGTAGACATGACCGAGACACGTCTCCGGTCAATAACCAATAGCGGGACCTGGATTCCCATATTGGCTCCTACATATTCTACGAAGATCTTTATCGGTCAGACCGCATAACAACATACGTTGTTCCCTTTGTCATCGGTATGTTACTTGCCCGAGATTCGATCGTCGGTATCCAATACCTAGTTCAATCTCGTTACCGGCAAGTCTCTTTACTCGCTCTGTAATACATCATCTCACAACTAACTTATTAGTTGCAGTGCTTGCAAGGCTTATGTGATGTGCATTACCGAGAGGGCCCAGAGATACCTCTCCGCCAATCGGAGTGACAATCCCTAATCTCGAAATACGCCAACCCAACATCTACCATTGGAGACACCTGTAGTACTCCTTTATAATCACCCAGTTACGTTGTGACGTTTGGTAGTACCCAAAGTGTTCCTCCGGTAAACGGGAGTTGCATAATCTCATAGTTATAGGAACATGTATAAGTCATGAAGAAAGCAATAGCAACATACTAAACGATCGGGTGCTAAGCTAATGGAATGGGTCATGTCAATCAGATCATTCTACTAATGATGTGACCTCGTTAATCAAATAACAACTCCTTGTTCATGGTTAGGAAACATAACCATCTTTGATTAACGAGCTAGTCAAGTAGAGGCATACTAGTGACACTCTGTTGGTCTATGTATTCATACATGTATTATGTTTCCGGTTAATACAATTCTAGCATGAATAATAAACATTTATCATGATGTAAGGAAATAAATAATAACTTTATTATTGCCTCTAGGGCATATTTCCTTCAGAAAGCGCAAAGTTATGACGATATCTAAGGCAATGATCATGAATATAGTCATCACGCCCGTGATAAGTAAACCGATTGCTGCCTGCATCTACTACTATTACTCCACACATCGACTGCTATCCAGCATGCATCTAGTGTATTAAGTTAACAAGAACGAAGTAACGCCTTAAGCAAGATGACATGATGTAGAGGGATAGATCAAATCAATATGAATAAACCCTACCTTTTTATCCTTAATGGCAACAATACATATACATGCCTTGCTACCCCTTCTGTCACTGTGTGAGGACACCGCAAGATTGAACCCATTACAAAGCACCTCTCCCGTTGCAAGAAAAATCAATCTAGTTGGCCAAACCAAATCAATAGATCGGAGAGAAATACAAAACTATGTTAATCATGCATAAAAAGAGTTCAAAGAAGACTCAAATAATATTCATAGATAATCTAATCATAAATCCACGATTCATCAGATCTCAACAAACGCACCGCAAAAGAAGATTACATCGAATAGATCTCCAAAAACATCGAGGAGAACATTGTATTGAAGATGAAAGAGAGAGAAGAAGTCATCTAGCTACTAGCTATGGACCCATAGGTCTATGGTAAACTACTCACACATCATCGGAAGGCAACAAGATTGATGTAGAGGCCCTCCGTGATCGAATTCCCCTCCGGCGGAGTACCGGAACACGTCTCCAGATGGGATCTCACGAGGACAGAAACTTGCGGCGGCAGAAAACTATTTTTTGGTGTGCCCTCTGGTATATGGGGAATATTTGGATATTTATATAGCAAAGATTAGGGTTGGAGAGGCATCAGGGGGCCCACAATCCTGGGGGGGGGGCGCCCCTAGGGCGCACCACCAGGGCTTGTCGCCAACTGGTGGCCTCTCTGACCCCCTCCCGAAGGTTCCTCAGTGTCTTTTGGTTCAAGAAAAATCCTCAAAAAAAATTGCTTCGTTTGGACTCTGTTTGGTATTGATTTTCTATAAAAAAACAAAAATAAGGAAAAAAAAACAACAGCTGGCACTAAATTAATAGGTTAGTTTTAAAAAATATAAAATAGCATAATAATGCATATAAAACATTCAAGATGGATAATATAATAGTCTGGAACAATAAAAATATATTACAAATACGTTGGAGACATATTAGTATGTCTAATGAAAGCTCATATTAAACGCCCACGTGCGTCCAATAGTCGAGCATTCACTGAAGGGTGTGTAAACAGGTCGGCCCATTCTCATACGTCGAATGTAAAACTTCAGGAAAAATAAAAGCAGACACGTGCAGTCAAACTCCCGACCGTGGTAGTCGAGCTGGCAACTCTGGTTGGCTAAAACGCAACGCTAATATTTAAGTACTAGCTACAGAGGCTGGTCCTTTTTTATTTTCGAAATTTTCAACATTTCTTGGAAAAAATGTAAAGAAACTCTATTGGAAATGTGAATAATGATTGAAAATGAACAAATTAACAATTTTGGAGAAAGTGAACAAAATTAAAAAAGACGAACAATGTTTTATATAAGCTCAACAATTTTTATATATACATTGAAAAAATTTCTAATATACGTTGAACATTTTTTTATTAAAAATTCAACATGTTTTAGATATACATAGAACAATTTTTAAATACACATTAACCATTTTTGTGATATATGCTGAAGATTTTTCCAATACACGATGAACTTTATTTTAAAATACATTGAACATTTACTAATACTGTGAACTTTTCTTTAAATACATGATGAACATATTTGTAATACACAGTGAACTTTTTATGTAATACACAAAAGAGAAGAAAATAAATAAATAGGAAAAACATAAAAACCAGAAGAAAAACTCAGAAAAATAAAACAACCAAAAATGTTGTGAATAAAAAGCAAAAAGTGAAGAAAACAGAAAAAATAAAAACGGTAAATAAAAACTGGTCCAGAAACCTTCTAGAAGGTTCTGAAACCAGACAAGAACCTTCCAGAAGGTTCCCAAACCGTGATCCCTCAGGGAAGAAAAGTGCATCGCTGCCGTGGGCCGGGCTAAGTGGACGCTAATCGAAAGCTCATCCTGGTTACCGTTTACGGGCGTCAAATAGCGATTGCCCTTGTGTGTATCTTTCGGCCCATTATTTTCGCGGAGGGAATATATTTCTTGACGCGGCCCATACAAGCCACTTCGGCCCACTTTTGTATTCGACGGATGGAGCATCGACAGCTAGAAACAGAACCTGCCTTACTGCGGGCGTGCTTATACTGGAGAGCTCCTAATCGGCGCCTTTAACACCTATTAGTCGATCTGGCGTCTACTATGTGCCTAAGCCGGCTGCATACACAATGCCCACTCATTCGCATATGTTATATACGTTCACCTAGACTGTTTGTTTTGTTCGTTTGTTCAGGTGGACTCATTCGTTCGATAATTGGCAAAGTGTGCTGAAAATTTTGAAAAAACTTCACGAATCAGAAAAAGTTCGCGAATTTGCGAAGTTCATGAAATCAGAAAAAATTCGCTAATGTGAGAAAAAACATGATTTTTTAATAAAATAGGTGAGTTTGAAAAAAAAAGATCATGCATTTCAAAGGGTTTGTAGATATTTCAAAAGTTCATGAAATTTTGGAAAATTTCATGAAGTTTGAAAAAAATGTTTAACGGTAAAAGTTCAAGAAATTAAAAAAGTTCATGAACTCGAAAAAGGTCATGAGTTCAAAAAATGTTCGTGGGATTATAAAAAGTTCATGCATCCAGAAAAATCATGGATTTTAAAAGTATATGTATTCTTTTATTATATTGAATAAAAGTTGATCAAATTGAAAAAAGTTCATGCATTTGAAAAAAACATCATGAAATAGAAAAAGTAAAACAAATGTTCATTCATTTCGAAAAAGTTAGGAACTTCAAAAAATTTCACGTGTTTAAAAAAAGCAACAAGATAAATGAAAAAGGAAATAAAAAACGAGTAAAAAACAAAGAAAAGCGGGCCAAAACAAAGCCGAAAGAAAAGAGAAAACTAGATACTTCTTTTCAGTGTTATATCTGAGGCAGAACAAAGAAGAGAAAATAAGTTGCTGGGCATAGTAGGTGAGCGGTCACAGATGGTTAGCGTGGTGTGGTTCGTAGTGAACTATGAGGCTTAGACTGCCCACAGTGGGTATAACATCTTTAGATAAAACAGATGATGTGACAACTAATTAATAAGAAAAGAGAGGCATCTGGTAATATAGCTAATTAGTATAATATCACACATATCAAGACAAGATGATATGATGTGCGCTGTTTGCGAAAAACCCATAAACGGGCGCTTAGGGCGCCGTTTAGGGTTTGCCGTCAGGCCTACCCATCCGTGTAACCACTAGGGCGCATCTATGTGCCGTTACAGGGACTGCTGCTTGGGCCGGCCCAGGGACCGCGCCTGCCGATGTCACCCATATTTTTTCCCTACAAATTTTGGTTTTTATTTTTATTTTTATTATTTCCTATTATTTATATTCTGAATTATTCTTCATATGCTATAAAAATAATTTAGATAAAATTATAAAAATATTAATCATGCATTTGAAAAATCTTAAACATGCATAGCCAAATGTGCATGCAAAAAATGTTATTGATATTTTAGTACTGTCACGTGTTTTTAAAAAAGTACATGCCATTTTAGAAAATATTTATGAAATGTACAGAAAATATTTGAGTAATTTAAAAAGAATGTTTTGTACATTGAGAAAAATGTATGTTGCATTTTAAAAGAATCTTTTTCTGGACATTTGCGAAAAAAAATTATAAATGTAAAAAAGAAACGTTTGCGTAATGTAAACACATGTTTCATACCATTAAAAATACACGTGACGTTTTTTAAATACAATTCTGGCTACTCAAAACAAATGTTCGTGACATTAGTAAATGCTTATGCAATGTAATAAAAATGTTCTAGTAGGTTAAAAAATATTTATTTCTATTGAAAAAATGTACGTAACATTTTAACGAATTATTCATATGTTTCCAAAAAATATCTTTGATTTTATTGTTTGTAGTTTAAAAATGTGTATTAGCATTGAAAATGTATATTGTGTATTTGGGAAAATGTAACTTTGTATTAAAAAAAGTGTTCATATGAAATAGCAAGTAGGATTGTGTTAAAAATTGGATTAAAATCGACAAAGAAACAGAAAGAAAAGCTAAGAAAACCAAGGAATACAAGAAAGTCAAGGAATACAAGAAAACCAAGAAAGAAAAAAAATAACATAAAGTACAACGAAGAAATAAAGAACCCAAGAAATCAAGTGAAAAATCAAAGAAAAACAAAGTATAACGAAGGGAGAACAGAAAAACAGAGAAATGCAGTGAAAATACAAAAAAAAACAAAAAGGAAGAAAACCGGAGCGAGCGAGCGAACCTACAGCGACGGGAAAGCCTATGCCTGGCGTAACACTAGTTGGGGCGAGTGCTCACATCAGGGCGTCATGAAGGGGCCTGTCCAAGTAGGTTCCAGGTAAGTTCATATATTTTAAAAATGTTAAATTTATACAAATTTAAAAAATATTCACGCATTTCAGAAAATGTATGTGACATAATTAATAAAATGTTAATCATGTATTTGGAAAAAGATAACTATATATCAAATAAATGTTTCAGACATATATGAAAAATGTACAACGTGCATAAAATTGTATTTGAAAGAAAAGTTAATCACTGTATTTGAAAATGCTAATCATGTGTTAAAAACGTTAAACATGTATAAAGAGTTATTGATGTATACGAAAAATGTATATATCAAGAACATTTATTTTTAAAATATTAATTATGTATTTTTAAATTGTCTACCATGTTTAAAATGTATACATGCAGTTACAGTCGATTGCAACTTGCAGTTGCGTATTTAGTGGTGGACATGCAACTGGCCCGACAACCCTCTCCCCCAATTGCTGTCACGTTGTGGCCACTGTAGTTTCATGTCTAGTGGTGCACATGCAACTCGCCTACATTCTTCTTGTTGTCTATAAAAAAGTGATTTGTTGTCATGTTCGTCTATTTTCGTTCGACCAACAAAGAAAACTCCAAAACACATAGATACACTTCATGTATGTTTCTGAAAAAAAAGACATGCTAAAAACACATTCTACTTCCTGTTTATCACAAAATTGACAACACAAACTGAAAAAACATACTGCTGATTGAGACAGGTGACTGAGATACCGATCACCTAATCAAACACATGCCCGGTCGGACAAATAGGAAAAAGAAAGCCCATAACCCCTGACATGAGCCCATAATAGATGACCATAAAAACATGAAATGGGCGAAGGACCAGTCTTTGTTCAAATTCACACGCACCAAAAGAAAACCCGCTAAGAATGTCCCTGCGTGTGTTTTAGCTAGCAAAACAATAGAAGAACGCAACAACGTAATAATATAGAGTTGTTCATGCATTTTGAAGATACACGTTCATACATAAAAGTGCTCCATATATGCACAAAAAAGAAAAGAAAATTAAACGTAAAAAAATAAAAAATAAAGATATACACTAAAGGAGGAAAACATAAGTATTTTTTACAATTCACGAGAAGACGCCAGCAAATCAAATCAAATCAAATACTGAATAGAGAGGTGGCGAACCTTTGATTTTTCCAGGCTTCACTGGCATATGCTTCAAGAAAACTTTGCTGGTAGTTCATCCGATTCAAAATGTATCTAATTCGCTTACGAATTTTTGATAACTCATCGTCCGGACCACCTTTGTGGGTCTTTCCTCTTTATTCTTTTAGCAGCTGGTTTTACTAGAGTGTCCGTAGAGTCGCCAGGTGACTTCTTCGTGGCTCTTTCTGTTAGAGTTTGTACAACATCAATAAGTGACTTATCTACAACTGATCTAAAACGAAGAACCCTGAAAATATTCTTAGATTACCTCAAAGGGTAAGTTCTACTTGACAATACTCGGAAGTCTTTCCTTCCCATGTTAGCTACCCTTTTATGCTTAAGGGCCTTAGGGTTCAGGCTAGAGTTTGCATAATTCCGAGCCTCAATAATGTCCTCAGCAAAGTCAGAAGTATTGCTTTGGTCCATCGAATGGAGGCAAGAAATTATTTTATTCTAGAAAAAAAAAGGCGGCTCCAGAGAATTTTCTGCTTGCGGAGCAGTCGCAATGGAATAGGGATCTCTATGTAGCTGCACCAAATAAACCAACACATACAACAAGTATAGAAAGTAAAATGAACATTTGTGGTTGTAAGTGTCAGGTGGAAGCGTTCCTACTCCCTCGTGAGGGAGCCGCGTGTCTATATATTGATTGAGGCAGGAAACGCCCCTGCTGTGGCTTACAAGATTGCTCCGATCTCTTTGGGATTTGGTAGTTACATAGGAGATAGAAAGAGCTACGGGAGAGGAAGAGATAGAGTTAGTTTGAGATTACAATAGGAATATATCTCTAAGTCTAACACCCTCCCTTAATCTCAACTATCCTATATTAAGATTTCTCTTGAATTTCTCAAAGGGCTTCACTGGCAAAGCATTGGTAAATCCATCTGCAACTTGATGCCTGGATGGGATAAATCGTATGTCTAACTTCTTTTCTACAACCCTTTCTCTTACAAAGTGAAAGTCAATTTCTATGTGCTTGGTTCTGCCATGAAATACTGGATTAGCAGAAAGATAAGTGGCTCCTAAGTTGTCACACCACAAACATGACACACGACTCTGCTTAATTCCCAATTCATTCAGCAATGACTCAACCCAAATGATTTCAGCAGTTGCATTGGCTAGTGACTTGTATTCAGCTTCAGTACTTGACCTGGATACCGTGGCTTGTTTTCTGGCACTCCAAGAGATGAGATTTGAACCAAAGAATACGGCAAATCCTCCTGTTGACTTCCTGTCATCACTGCATCCTGCCCAGTCAGCATCAGAGAAGGCACTAACAAGAGTGGAATTAGAACGTTTAACTTGGAGACCTAAGCTCACAGTATATCTTATGTATCGTATAATCCTCTTAACAGCTGTCCAATGTACAGTAGTGGGTGCATGAAGATACTGACAAACCTTATTAACAGCAAAGGAAATATCAGGTCTTGTTAATGTCAAGTACTGTAGGGCTCCTAATGCACTCCTGTACTTTGTGATCTCTTCTTCTTTGAGTGGCTCACCTTCAAAGGCTGAAAGCTTTTCTGAAGAGGATAATGGTGTGGGTGAAGGTTTACAATCTTTCATCCCCATGCGAGCTAGAAGATCAGTGGCATATTTTTCTTGGTTCAATGTTATGCCATCTTGAATCTTCTTTACCTCTATGCCCAAGAAGAAATGTAGATCACCAAGATCCTTCAAAGTAAACTCTGAACTCAAATCATGCAGAAGAGCACTAATAGCACTTTGCAAAGAGCTTGCAACTATGATATCATCAACATATACCAATACAAATATAGTTATGTTTGCCTTATTGTAGATGAACAGTGAAGTGTCAGCCTTAGATGCAACAAAACCAAGACGCCTTAACTGAGAGCTTAGCCTTGAGTACCATGCCCTTGGTGCCTGTTTCAAACCATAAAGCGCCTTATCAAGCTTGCACACATAATGAGGTACTTTCTTGTTTTCATACCCAGGTGGTTGCCTTATGTAAACCTCCTCTTTCAGAACACCATGCAAGAACGCGTTCTTAATATCTAGCTGTCTTAAGCTCCATCCCTTGGAAACTGCAATAGCTAACACAAGTCTAATAGTTGCGGCCTTAACAACAGGACTGAAAGTATCTTCGTAATCTAGACCATAACGTTGCTTAAAGCCTTTTGCAACTAGGCGTGCTTTATATCTGTCAATCGAACCATCTGCCTTCTTTTTGATTCTGTAAACCCATTTACAATCAATGACATTTTTACCTCTTTGCTCAGGCACAAGATGCCAAGTTTTATTATTCATGAGTGCCTTGTACTCTTCATCCATTGCATTTTTCCACTTTGGATCTCCAAGTGCATCCTCCAATCTTGTCGGTTCCCCTACAACACACAACATGCCATATCGTATAGTGCCATCAGTTCTGATTTTCGAATTGCTTATACCTTTTTGTAGTCGAGTTGTGACATGTGAAACAAGTTGCGGCTGAGTTATATGACGTGTATGCCTCTGCACAGAAGATGATGTAGACGAATCTGTCGCAGAGGATCCTGATGGCATCCTGGAATCACTTTGCACAGCAGATCCTGGATCAGACTCTGTGGCATGCTGTGTGGCTGAAGACGTGACTGCACCCGACTCGGTTGCCACAGAAGATCCCGCGCTGATCTGTGGATGCATGCGGGGCGGAGATCCCGAGCCAGGCGACGCGGTTTCTACCGCTGTCGCTTTCGCTGACCCGCGCGTGGGGCGCGAGGCGGACCCAGCAGGTGACGACGTGGCGATGCCCAACTGGCGCAGCCGGATCCTGCCTAGCGCACGATCCAGGGCTGATCCGCGCGCCCGATCCGAGGAATCCTGGCGCACAGGAGTTCCAGGTGACACCAGATCTCCCTCGTGTTCAGCGCCAACTTCATCTTCTTCTAACCCATGAAATATAGGTTCATTTTCACCAAAATTTGGATCATTTTCTGCACCGATTTCTGCTGCGTCTTCTGCAATGTCCTGCACAGGAGTAGATACAACACCAGTACTGGTAGGATCATTAGTTGGATTAGTGCAATTGTCGCCCCCTTGATCTAAGTTTTGGAGATTGGGTGGAAGGAGAAGAATTTCTTTTCTAAGGAGTGCTCCGGCATTTGGATGAAGGGACTCAAAAGGGTATATGGATTCATCAAACACGACGTCTCGAGAGATATATACCCTACCGGTGGAAACATCTAGGCACTTGACTCCTTTATGGATGGGACTATACCCAAGGAAGACACACTTCTTGGAACGAAAAGCAAGTTTACGTGTATTATATGGACGAAGGTTGGGCCAGCAAGCACAACCAAACACACGTAGTGATTTATAATCAGGAGTAGTGCCAAAAAGACATGTGAGAGGAATCTCATAGTTGATAACTTTGCTAGGAAGAAGATTTATAAGATAGGTGGCAGTCAAGAAGGCTTCATCCCAGAACTTTAATGGCATCGATGCATTTGCTAGTAAGGCTAGCCCTACTTCAACAACGTGACAGTGTTTCCTTTCAGCGGAACCGTTCTGTTGATGCGCATGAGGACATGACACATGGTGTGAGATGCCAAGTTCTTGAAAAAACAAGTTAAGCTTCTTGTATTCACCTCCCCAGTCAGTCTGCATAGCAATGATCTTAGTGTTTAGTTTTCGTTCAACAAGATTTTGAAAATTCTTGAAAACTTGAAACACTTCAGATCGTTTCGTAAGAAGATAGATCCATGTAAATTTGCTATAGTCATAAATGAAGCTTACATAGTATGAATGTCTACCAACAGAGGTAGGAGCTGGCCCCCAAACATCTGAAAATACAAGCTGTAGCGGGGCAGAGGAACTGCTGATAGAAATAGGATATGGTAGCTGATGACTTTTAGCTTGTTGACAAGGATCACAAACAGACTCAATGCTAGACTCAACACAATGGGGAAGTTTATTTCTACTAAGAACAAGCTTAACAATAACTGACGATGGATGACCTAATCTACTATGCCACTTTGCTAAAGAAGGCTTGATCGCAACAAAGGCTTGTTTATTCGATGATGTTGATGAAGATATGATTGGGTAAAGACCTCCCACGCACTTGCCCCTAAGAAGTACCCTCCTCGTGTCCAAGTCCTTAACCAAGAAAAAATAAGGATAAAACTCGATGAGAACACGATTATCAAGGATAAATCTATGGACAGAAAGAAGACTTTTTGATGTTTCGGGCACATGTAGAATTCTATTTAGATGAAAAAAAATTTGTGGGGGTTTTAACAATTGAACTACCAACATGAGTAATATCCATACCAGAACCACTTGCGGTGTGTACTTGGTCTCCTCCACGGTACGTGTCTCGAATCGTCAACTTGTCGAGCTCCCCCGTGATGTGGTTTTTAGCCCCAGTATCCGCATACCAGTTCGTATCGACACCGTAGGAGTCAGTGACCATGTTGGCCCCCTTCTCCTCCTGTTCATCTTCATCGTACCTGTGCCAACAGTCACGAGCACCTCCTGGATGGTGCTTGTAACATATCTGGCATTCTGGATAGTCCCTGGTTTGTTGCTGTCGCTGCTGTTGTGGACGACCACGGCCGCCGCCGCCGCTGTTGCCGCCAGATGGAGTTGGGGAAGGGCGCCTGCCTCGGCCGCGGCCCCTGTTGCTGCGTCTGCGTCCTCTGCCATAGCCGCGCCCACGCCCTCTGTACACCATATTGGCGGAAGTTTTGAAGCCGGCTTCAGGACCATCGCCGAGCATCTCCATGCGCTGATCGAACGCCGCAATCTGAGCAAACAGATCGTCCACAAAGATTTGGTTCTTTACTGCACCGATCGCTGCCACAACAGGGTCATAATCTCTGTCGAGGCCGGCAAGAACATAGTCCACCATCTCCGGGTCCGAGACAGGGCGACCTGCCGCTGCAAGCTCATCTCCCAAGCTCTTCATCTTGGAGATAAAGGCGCTGCTGGACATGGAGCCTTTCTTTGTGTTGGTGATGGCGATGCGTAGGTTGGTGATGCGCGATTGGGACTGCGAGGCGAACAGGGTGGTGATGGCAGTCCAGAGATCGAACGTCGTCTCCTTGCTCGCAACTTGGGCGAGGATCTCCATTGACAGAGAATTCAGGAGATGGCTCAGAACCTGCTGATCTTTTGATATCCACTGCGCATACAGAGGATTGGGTTCCGGGGCGGTGGTTTTGTCCGCCTGCTGCTGCTGCACCGTCTTCGGTGGCGCTGCATCTGATCCGTCCAGGAGGCCGGTGACCTGCGCTCCTCGCAAGCCCGGCATGACCTATGCCTTCCATAGGATGAAATTGGTCTTGGTGAGCTTCTCAGATGGGAGAGCACCAAGGTTGAGGGAAACTGTGGATGAGGACGCCATGGCGAGGGTAGTCGAGGAAGGAGGTTGCTGGCTAGATCGATGGGAAGAGGATGGCTCTGTATACCATGTCAGGTGGAAGCGTTCCTACTCCCTCGTAAGGGAGCCGCGTGTCTATATATTGATTGAGGCAGGAAACGCCCCTGCCGTGGCTTACAAGATTGCTCCGATCTCTTTGGGATTCGGTAGTTACATAGGAGATAGAAAGAGCTACGGGAGAGGAAGAGATAGAGTTAGTTTGAGATTACAACAGGAATATATCTCTAAGTCTAACAGTAAGAACTGATCACATATAACTTATCAGACATTGATAGCTAACTCGACTTGGCCCAGAGCATCGCTGGGAATAGTATTCCTTGACCGACGAAGCTAACTGAGAATGGAAGGATAAGTTTATTTGTTTCAGACACATCATTTTGATAATAAGGATTTGACTAACACATAATTTCCTATACCACTTAAGATTTTGGGTTTGAGGAGCCCCGAACCTGAGTTAGCCATTTTGTAGATAAATTTGGTATGGTACAAGGTATTGCAGGATTAAAAGCTAAGTATGTCAATTGTGATGCAAACGAGCAAATTGACAATCAACAAAGAGGGGCCAAAAGTGTGTCTCTCTTATAAAAAAACCGGCCTTGCCAATTTATTTTACTCAAGTTATCCTTAGTAAGATTACCAACTACATGCAAAATTTGAATTGTCCTTTGTTTGGACTTTGAAATGTGTAAATTGCACCTTTTGTGTGGAAAAGTGTAAATTGCACTTTACAATTAAAGCTTAAAGGTAATGATACGTGCTCCATCATTGTGCACATTTTTACGCTAACAGGCGGAGGCGTGGCGGCACGCCGCGCCCGTGTATGAGCCCGTCGTTTCACAATTTAAAAACAGTGAGCAGTGATGTCGCTGGTGACACGTCGACTACAGGTAATTTGTGCCCACCACCGATTGACACACCCCAGTAAACGCAACCACGAATCGTACTGACCTCCACTTATAAAGCTAAGGAGCAGTGTGAGCCAACCAATGGTTGGATAGTAAGGAGGATAATGGTATGTATAATCTATCAGGATTCAAATCCTAGTCTTGACATTTGTGCTTGCATTTTTCTACATTTATTTCACGCCTTTTGATGATGTGCGTTTAGTGGAAGGAGACGTTCTAGTCAACTAGAAAGGCGACTTTGTTAGTCTTAAGATGATGTGTCGGCTCAGCCTGTCAGAGGTGCTTAGAAGGGTAGGGCGTATATATATATATATATATATATATATATATATATATATATATATATATATATATATATATATATATATATATATATATATATATATATATATATATATATACACACGCCAGTTTAGGACACCTAGGTGTCCAAGCTCCTTGCCTACAAACCGTTGGATTACATTGAGATGTGTGTATGTGTAATTAATATTAGCAGTACTGGGTCAACCATGTTAGCTCTTTATTAGGAAAGAATTATTACAAATTATTGCTTCATATGGATACTTAATGCCCAGATTAAACAGTATAGGGGAAAAACAGCAATTAATGGTCCGGCCATGCATGCTCCATAGTACGTCCCCAACTTTATTTCTTATACGTGCATTTCTTTCTTTTTTACATAAAAATAAGAAGTCATATACATAATTAGATACGTATGTATATGATCATCTTGGGAACAGAAGGTATAGTTATTTTTTGTCTCCATAGGAAAATACACATGTACGTCATCAAGCTTTTTTCAAAATGGATATTTTTTTGGGTATGTGTATACCCATCATATTTTTCTGCATACCCCCCAGGTGTGAGATTTGTACCAGGGTATTCAGATACCTATGGATGCCATAATTCATGTAGTTGGGTATATACGTAGCCATATTTTGCTATATATACGTTGACATGATACCTAACAGTTTCTACACTTTTTCATATAGCCGGGTATGTACGTGTGCAGACACATTGGGTATACTATTTTATTTATGTTCGTTGGGTATATACTAGAAGATTTATGTGACCATGTCGTATAAACTATGTGGGTATACTAGGAGTTTTTTTTTTGCTACCAAGGTACACTAGGAGTTCATTGGGTATATTTTACATAGCAAGGTATATATGCAGCCATATTTTACGTGACCTGGAATATACGTACCCGTGTATGTACATCGTCAGTAGGTACCGGATACAAGTATTAGATAGTTAGGAAATACATTATTGGGTATATACATATCATGTATGTAAATAATTTCATTAGTAGGTATTCGATGCCCATATTAGATAGTTAGGAACCAAAAATGATATGTAAGAGTTCAAAAAATATTGAGTATATACGAGTTGGTATGTATTAGATATTTAGAAAACAAAAATACGCGCATTAGATAACCATAGCAGTTCAAATAAAAAAACATTAATACGATTTATTATATGGCAAGTCTTGCATGCCTAATAATTAGGAAACAAAAATAAATCATAAGTATGGAAAGTCTTGCATGAAGAATGAGTAGAAAACTAATTATATATAGGTAAAATGTTTGGGGCACCTAGGTAAAATATATATATAGGGTCGCGCTATTCGTCATCCTGGATAAGAAATAGTTATTCTTCACCCCCTCTCTATTTTGACATCAATGCAACGTATTTTTACGTTTCGTAAATTTTGTCTTATTTCATACATAAAGAGAGAACGTAAGAAAATATGTACTCGCCGTAAGAAATATTTTATGTTACGTAAAATTACGAATGTAAGAACATAGTGTAAAACATATATAAAATTTGATTTTTCTAGTCTTATAATCTATATTTTTATTTTTATGCCAAATTTTACATATTGAATCAATATGCATGTAACTATTTATATTGTAAACATAATTTATTTAGAAAGCGATCGTAAGATTACCTTGGGTGAAGAATAATTTATTTTGTACCTTGGGTGATGAATAGTAAAATGTTTGGGGCACCTAGGTGCCTGGGCTCCTTACCTCTGCACCGTTAGATTGCATTTAGATCCGTGTTGTTATATGGATATTGAAATTAATGGGTATACTTATTTGGAAACAATGACAACGCTAATCATAAATGGGTATTATTAGCCCATGCCATGCATGGTAACATATTTCTGGCATGCAAAAAAAATGACATACATTTCATCCTTCCTTATATATAATTAGGAGAGAGGAAAACTTGAAAATAATGCCTCATGATTATATACTAAACAATGTAAATGTCCATATACTTAGGTACATGAACATTTTATTTTCGTACGTATATGATTTGAGGTATGTCCATATACTTGGATACCTACAATATTTTCATACGGTTTACATAGCCAGGTATATACAAGTACAGAAAACATTCGGGTGTAATACTGATCAATTTCCGGTCTGTCGTACATTTCAAATTTTTAGCCGGGTATATACATAGATAGGTATATACGTAATTTACTTTGGGTATACAGTTCGACTAGTTACCTACAACATCTTCGTACCATTTACATACGGGGTATATACATGTACAGAAACATTGGGTATATTATTTGATGTATGTGGAACTAAAAAAATTCGGTATGTTGTATATCACAAATTTTTAGTCTGATATATACATATTTTACTTTAGATATCACATTTTCTGATATGTCATATATCTCAAAATTTTAGGAACGTGACATTTCTGTTGTCTGAGGTATCTAGAGTACATACATTTATCCTCTTATTAAAAAAATTATGTATTCTCAGGTTTCTTGTGTTAAAAATATATAAACATACTTAAAAGGGTAAATGAGTACATCATTTCAGGTTTCCTATATGTAGATAAGCTACTGTATGTACGTACTAATAAGTCGCACATACCCAAATATATTAGGTATAGGCATACTTGAGAATATCTTGGGTACTAAAATATTTGCAAACTCGCAAATACTATATTTATAGGTATATATACAAAAAAATTGTGCACATTCAAAATATTTTCAGCTATCTGCATACCATATTTATAGGTAGAAAATAGCTAGTGTATGTACGTGCTAATATGCAGTACGTATAACAATGTCCATGTCCGGGAGGCATCGTACGAGATTCAAATTAGTTTGCATCAGATGTTTTTGGAAGACAGTCAATTGGCGTGGAGGTGCTAATGCATGCATAGATTATTTAGAAAGTGAAACATTGAATGACCAAGGTGCCCCAAACATTGTGCCTGAATTTAGAAGTAAACCGGCCACAAGTGTCAAGTAGGTAAGAGCCGCGAATCAACATGTGGTTGAGTTGGTTAGGTGGACAGTGGTATCCCCAACCCATCAGGGTTCAAATCCTGGTGCTTGCATTATCCCGGCGATGCGCTTTCAGTGGGAGGAGACGTTCCCGTCGACGACGAGGCGTCTACGGTGACTTCGTAAATCTCAAGATGATATGCCGGCTCAGTCTCTCGAAGGTGCTCATAGGGATAGGGTGTGCGTGTGTGCGTTCATAGGGGTGAGTGTATGCGCGTGTATATGAACGCTTGTGTCTGTACTGATGCTCAAAAAAAAGTAGGTAAGAGCCAAAGTCTACACTTGCAATAACATAGCATTCGAGCTAGCTTAGCCACTTTAAATCTTCATATATTTTGAACTTCCCCTTGTTGTGCACATTGGCAATCTGTCAAACACAAATATTTAGCCATTACACTTTTCTAACCGTGTATTTATTTGCTAGCAAAAACCAATAAATATATAATCCCATCGAAGTAGTTTTGACGAAAACATATTCTGATTATTTGCTCAGTGAAGAATCTGAATAGTCTTGTATATATTAATATTCCAACTTGCATTTTGGCACAATTCAATTTTTTCATCTCTACATAAGCGGTTTGATTTTCAGTAAATTTTTAGCAGGACGGGCAAATGTATCACGACTAATGAATCTATTTTTCAAAGGGAAATGATTCCCTTCACCCGGTCGATGCAACGCGGGGCGTCCGCCGCCTCTACCGCATGACAAGTGTCCTATGTGACCCTCCAAACCGCTCCATCCTTTTTCTCTGTTACAAAAATGTAATAATTCTGCAATAGAATCTCTGTAATAAAAAGTTTATGGAATACGACCTCTGTTGCAAAATTTTATGCACACGACCTCTGCTTTTGCAAAAATGATTCTGCAATACAATCTCTGCTGCAAAAGGATTTTGCAACATGACCAATGATGGGGAACAGAGAAAAAGGGAAAAAGGTTAAAAAAAGATTTGCAGTAAGGCTCTTGTTGCAAAAGGCCGAGCGAAACGAGCCTCTTATTGCATAGATCGGGAAATATTTTTGGGGCTTTTTTTGCAACAAGTTCGCTGTTGCAGAGAGACGTGCACAACAACTTGCTTGTTGCAATTCAGTTGGCTCACGTGAGGGAGATCCAACGGCTCAGTTTGTCTCAATCCCGACAACAGGGAAGGCAATCAATCTTTTCCATTGCTTCAACCGGCTGACGCCTAGCACAATCCTTTTTGAATAAATAATTGCATAGTTAGAAAAACTATTTTACAAAGGAAGCACACATGAAAACTACTATGAGGATAGGAGGCACTAGATATATCCTCGTAGTTGTAGTTGTTGTTGGTACATAAAAGTCTCTTTTCTCCCACTCTCTTGTAAGAGGATAAGAGAGGAGATAATTGGGGTAACGTGGTGCATGTTGTATTGAGCCTTTTGGGCGGTTTATATAGAGTACAAGGCTTGAAGGGCAAGAAGACCCTCCTAGAGATAATGTAGGAGATGATACAAATCATATTCTACCAAATACAAATATATGCATATATACTCTAAACCCCCCCCCCCTCCCGCAGGGCGTAACAGTAGCATAGCGAATAACAGGAGCATCGCAGACGGTCAGACTGAAGAGAAAGTGAAGGTAAAAAACCAACAGACTAACCCCCCCCCCCCCCCCCCCCCCGGCATTATAACGGGAGCATCGTGGATGGTGTCGCGTTGCAGATGTGTTGACTATAGAGGAAAGCAATAAGACATACCTTTGTGCCGATCTCGAGATAGTCGAGAGCGTGGGGCGATATAGCCACGGTCGAGGTGGCCGTGCGAGGGACGCCGTGGTTGATGTCGTGGTAGCCCCACAGGAAGCCACAGAGCATGCGTAGACAGGGACCAACACAAACTAGACGCCATATCAGAGGGACCAACAAAGGAGGCCTCCAGGACAGTTTCTGCGTAAAACGGATGGGTAGAAGGTGTCGATGTTCCCCATGGTTGTCGGAGTAGACAAAGACGAAGGGTGGTTGGTGAAACCAAAGGTAGCCTGAGAGGGGCCATGTCTATTGCCTATAGAAGCGTGACAGCGGTGCTCGTAGTAGGCTAAGAAGAACGCTGCAACATAATGAAGAGCATGCACGGACGATGGCAAGATCCTGCGCCTAGGGAGGTGGTGAAGTAGATGCCATGATAGACTTTAACATGCGGAACAGTGAGGTGGATGGCGTGCGGTGGCACTGTGATCCAAATGGATGACGCAACGACCACCTGTGTTTCAGTACAATGGCGGAGAAAACCTTCGGGCGGCGGCAATGCGGTCCGAAGGGTCGGTGCAGTGACATCCCGTTGCTTGATCGGTGAAGGGGCGCGTATACTTGGTGAAGATATGCACAAAAATATGCAAAGGCGCGTGCAAATGACTGATCACATCGGTCGTTCCATGAGGATGTAGCGGATCGCGTGCGCTCGGATAATCAATTTAATCAATCAAGAAGTCGGGACGCTCGGGGATGGTAAAGTGCAGCTGGACGAGTATTGCAACCAGGCCACCAAGGCAGCTAGACGTTAGTGCAGGCTGCTTGAGGCAAGATGCATCCTGATGCAACCGAGCGGAATGAAGGTGTGGTTGGTGGGCTCCCAATCGGATCAAGGCGACGACAACCGGCGGGGAATGATGCACGACGACGCACCGCGTGTCATGCCAGTCTGTGTAGTCAAGGAAGAGGCCGACGTAGTCGACACCCATGTTGGAGTAGAGGCAATCGAAGGGTCTACGTGCGGTGGGCGATGCAAATTGATCTTAGATAAAAAAAAACACCGATCAATTATTCATCGAGAGAGAAAAACCCTAAGACCTTGTTTGGTACTAGTGTATTTTAGAGAATTGGTGGGAATTATCCCAGTCAAATCCCTAAATCCACACATATCCCGAAACACCGTTTGGTTCTAGTGTATTTGACATGTTTCATCCCCACATTTCCCCATAAACTCCCAAACTCTAGTGCATTTTTCTCAATACCCAATACACTACTTGTTGGGGATATGACTATCAGGTATGACCCGCCCAGGAGAGGCCGGGTCATCCCTATGGCGGTTCATCTCAATGAAGCCCAAGAGCATATTAACAATGGCGGTTCATAGATAGGCTTAGTAGAGGGCCCAAACCCGAAGGCGGCTTAAGGCCCGCGAATATAAACCGCCATGTATATAGACTTGTATTGTAAGGCATGTAAGAAAGGTCGCCGAGCCGGATACGTTGTATAAGTCGGCCGGGACTTTGTAGGCCGCAGGGCATCAACCCCTGTATATAAGGGGACGACCCAGCGGCGGCTTAGGACAAGAAAGAACAGATCGAGAGCCGGGTCAAGCATATTCGCTCCCTGCTCATCGAAACCCTAGCAATACCACCTACAACTGGATTAGGCTTTTACCTTCACCGTAAGGGGCCGAACCAGTATAAACTCCTCGTGTCCTTTGTCCTGATTAACCCCTTTAAATTAACCTCATAGCGATGGCTCCACGACTAAGTCATCACACTAGGACATCTGCTATGACAATTCCACGATAGTTGGCGCCCACCGTGGGGCTATCACACGATGGTTTCAAGTTCTTAGAGGGCAACTTCGAAGGGATCAAAGAATACGTCGTGGGCCGGATGACCAAGAGTCGTCGCGGTAAGCTCTACATCGACGACGCAGGCTGGTGCCCCGAGGCCGGCTCAATTGAGTATGGTAACGGGTCCCCTTCGGCCGAATTCACGTCTTCATCGGCAAGATCGGTGAACCGGGCCCTGAGCCAGACATCTGCACCGACATCATCGAGGCGGCTCAGCGTGCGAGACCCGCCCGGGTTCGGCCCGCCATGAATCGTGCCTTCGTGGGATTTATCCATGGAGCGGAATCTGAGGATAGACCGGCATCTGGTGGTGAGACCATCGTTTACTCTGATGGCGATTCATCCACTGGTGAGACAGAGTCATTGTATCAACTGCAAGACGGCCGGCTTGGGGGCTGTTCCGATGGCGACAGTATTTCGAACCCCTGTGAGCCGCTGAACCGGGTTGCAATCTTCATGGCCGATACACAGCCCGTGCAACACTCATCAACGACAGCAGAGCTGATTTCTGGGTCAGCAGGAGCACCGGCTGCCGGGGCAGGAGGCCCTGAGCGCCTGCCGGCTCAGGTCTTAACCGACTTACTAGATAAGCTAATAATGCTGTTAGCAGCGGTGGTTAACCCGGCGGATCAGGATCAGCACAATGCGGCGGTCACGAAGTTGCATGATGAGATAGCACAGACTAAGGAGGGGCTAAACGCAGAAAATGCTAGGATGGCCGAGGAGCGGGCTGCTTTGGATGCTCAGGCACAACGGATTCAGTCACAATCTTACCGACTCATGCTAGATCAGAACGCTTCAAACGAAGTCATGAGGAGGAGGCGTCAGACTCATCTGCCTTCGGTTTACGAGGCAAGAAATCTCTTTAACATGCCAGGAGCAGGAACCAGTAACCTGGCAGTGGTAAACCGGGTCGAAACGCCTGGGACGGGTACGGCGGTTCAGCCATGTATGACGGATCCGCCTTGTCAGAACAATAACCCGCTGCAGCATGTGCCGATGATAACCCACAAGTATAGGGGATCGCAACAGTTTTCGAGGATAGAGTATTGAACCCAAATTTATTGATTCGACACAAGGGGAGCCAAAGAATATTCTCAAGTATTAGCAGCCGAGTTGTCAATTCAACCACACCTGAAAACTTAATATCTGCAGCAAGGTATTTAGTAGCAAAGTAATATGATAGTAGTGATAACGATAGTAGAAGTAACAGTAGCAAAAGTAATATTTTTGGTGTTTTATAGTGATGATAACAATATCAACGGAAAAGTAAATAAGTGAAGAACAATATATGGAAAGATCGTAGGCAATGGATCAGTGATGGAGAATTATGCCGGATGCGGTTCATCATGTAACAGTCATAACCTAGGGTGACACAGAACTAGCTCCAGTTCATCAATGTAATGTAGGCATGTATTCCAAATATAGTCATAGGTGCTTATGGAAAAGAACTTGCATGACATCTTTTGTCCTACCCTCCCGTGGAAGCGGGGTCCTATTGGAAACTAAGGGATATTAAGGCCTCCTTTTAATAGAGTACCGGAACAAAGCATTAACACATAGTGAATACATGAACTCCTCAAACTATGATCATCACCGGTAAGTATCCCGATTATTGTCACTTCGGGGTTAACGGATCATAACACATAATAGGTGACTATAGACTTGCAAGATAGGATCAAGAACTCTCATATATTGATGAAAACATAATAGGTTCAGATCGGAAATCATGGCACTCGGGCCCTAGTGACAAGCATTAAGCATAGCAAAGTCATAGCAATATCAATCTCAGAACATAGTGGATACTATGGATCAAACCCTAACAAAACTAACTCGATTACATGATAAATCTCACCAAACCCATCACCGTCCAACAAGCCTACGATGGAATTACTCACACACGGCGGTGAGTATCATGAAATTGGTGATGGAGGATGGTTGATGATGACGATGGCGACGGATTCCCCTCTCTGGAGCCCCGAACGGACTCCAGATCAGCCCTCTCGAGAGAGTTTAGGGCTTGGCGGTGGCTCCGTATTGTAAAACACGATGAATCCTTCTCCTTGGGTTTTTTTCTCCCTGGAAGTGAATATATGGAGTCCAGGTTGAGGTCGGTGGAGCGTCAGGGGCCCACAAGGTAGGGGGCGCGCCCAGGGGGGCAGGCGCCCCCCACCCTCATGGACAGGTGGAGGACCCCTGACGTGGATCTTCCTTCCAGTGTTTATTATATAATCCAAAATAATTCTCCATTGATTTTCAGGCCATTCCGAGAACTTTTATTTCTGCACAAAAATAACACCATGGCAATTCTGCTAAAAACAACGTCAGTCCGGGTTAGTTCCATTCAAATCCTGCAAGTTAGAGTCCAAAACAATGGCAAAAGTGTTTGGAAAAGTAGATAGGACAGAGACGTATCAACTCCCCCAAGCTTAAACCTTTGCTTGTCCTCAAGCAATTCAGTTGATAAACTGAAAGTGATAAAGAAAAACTTTTACAAACTCTGTTTGCTCTTGTTGTTGTAAATATGTAAAGCCAGCATTCAAGTTTTCAGCAAAGATTATGAACTAACCACACTCACAATAACATTTAGGTCTCATGTTTACTCATATCAATGACATAATCAACTAGCGAGCAATAATAATAAATCTCGGATGACAACACTTTCTCAAAACAATCATGATATGATATAACAAGATGGTATCTTGCTAGCCCTTTCTGAGACCGCAAAACATAAATGCAGAGCACCTTTAAAGATCAAGGACTGACTAGACATTGTAATTCATGGTAAAAGAGATCCAGTCAAGTCATACTCAACGTAAACTAACAGTAATGAATGCAAATGACAGTGGTGCTCTCCAACTGGTGCTTTTTAATAAAAGGATGATGACTTAACATAAAGGTAAATGGATAGGCCCTTCGCAGAGGGAAGCGGGGATTTGTAGAGGTGCCAGAGCTCGATTTTGAAATAGATATGAATACTATTTTGAGCGGTATACTTTCATTGTCGACATAACAACCGAGAGATGGTGATATCTTGCATGATACACACATTATAGGCAGTTCCCAAACAGAATGGTAAAGTTTATAATCCCCCTCCACAAACAAGTATCAATCCATGGCTTACTCGAAATAATGAGTGCCTCCAACTAACAACAGTCCCGGGGGACTTTTGTTTGCAATTATTTGATTTGATTTGCATAAAGCATGGGACTGGGCATCCCGGTGACCAGCCATTTTCTCGTGAGTGAGGAGCGGAGTCCACTCCTCTTGAGAATAACCCGCCTAAGATGGAAGATACGGACAACCCCAGTTGATACATGAGCTATTCGAGTATACAAAACAGAATGTTTATTTGAAGGCTTAGAGTTTGGCACATACAAATTTACTTGGAACGACAGGTAGCTACCGTATATAGGTAGGTATGGTGGACTCATATGGAATAACTTCGGGGTTTATGGAATTGGATGCACAAGCAGTATTCCTGCTTAGTACAAGTGAAGGCTAGAAAAAGACTGGGAAGCGACCAGCTAGAGAGCGACAACAATCATGAACATGCATTAAAATTAATCAACACCGAATGCAAGCTTGAGTAGGATATAATGCACCATGAACATAAATATCGTAGAGGCTATGTTGATTTTGTTTCAACTACATGCATGAACACGTGCCAAGTCAAGCCACTCGAATCATTCAAAAGAGGATACCACCCTATTATACCACATCACAACCATTTTAATAGCATGTTGGCATGCAAGGTAAACCATTATAAGTTCCTAGCTAATTAAGCATGGCATAAGCAACTATAATATCTAATTGTCATTGCAAACATGTTTATTCATAATAGGCTAAATCAGGAACGATGAACTAATCATATTTACAAAAACAAGAGAGGTCGAGTTCATACCAGCTTTTCTCATCTCAATAAGTTCATCATATATCGTCATTATTGCCTTTCACTTGCACGACCGAATAGTGTGGATAATAATAATAGTGCATGTGCATTGGACTAAGTTGGAATCTGCAAGCATTCAATTCAAGAGAGAAGACAAGGTAATATGGGATCTTTGTTAGATCAACAATAATGCATATAAGAGCCATTCAACATTTTCATTATGGTCTTCTCATCTCGACCCCCAAAGAACAAAAAAAGATATAAAACTATTTACACGGGAAAGCTCCCAACAAGCAAAAGAAGAACGAGAAATCTTTTTGGGTTTTCTTTTTAATTACTACTACTACAGCATGAAAAGTAAACTAACTAAAAGCTACAACTATTTTTTTCTTAAGGTTTATCAAATACACAAGAAGAAAGCATAAGAAGGGAAATAAACTAGCATGGATAATACAATGAAAAAGTATGAGCACGGACAACTAGCGATGAGTGTGTGAACATAAATGTAATGTCGGTGAGAAATACGCACGCCCCCAAGCTTAGGCTTTTGGCCTAAGTTGGTCTATGGCCACGGCTGGCCTGGCGGATATCAAAAGTTGTAGTTGGGGTCATACTGAGATGCAGCGGCTATTGCAACCTGTGCTGAAGCGTGGAGGCTAGCTGTCTTAGTCCTTCTCTCATACTCGTTCGCCTCTTCCCTGGTTATGACATATCTCACTTTTGCCTGAAAGTCAAAGAAAGTAGGAGCAGGGAGAGCGACATGATAGATGCGTCGTCTGTCAAAGATTAGTCGGTACTAGAGAAACTGATCGTTCCTCTCAAAAAACTGATGATGAACCATAGCCCCATAATCAAAATAAATAGGAGGCAACTCAATATCATGCCCACGTATGGGTATATCAAGAAAATTAGCTAGACAGGTTACATAAATTCCACCAAAGAAATCTCTATTAAATCTATTATTATGCAACCTACGTGCAACAATGGCTCCCAAATTATCATGTTTATCTCCTAGTACAGCACTCCTGAGAACACTGAGGTCAGGGACACACATCTC
This sequence comes from Triticum monococcum, assembly GCA_034509565.1. Classification (NCBI taxonomy): domain Eukaryota; kingdom Viridiplantae; phylum Streptophyta; class Magnoliopsida; order Poales; family Poaceae; genus Triticum; species Triticum monococcum. Next base: position 523,196,877 of record CM067841.1, read on the forward strand.
ACATCCTTCATCCTTACCATTTATGCACCTACCTATGAAGAGAGCAAAATAATGTATAGCAGGAAAATGAATGCTCCCTATGGTAGCTTGTGTCATATCTCTAGATTCCTCCACAGTTATACTAGCAAGAAAATCTCTAATCTCAGATTTGCAAGGCTCACTAGTGCTGCCCCATTGTGGAAGTTTGCAAGCAGTATTAAAATCCTCTAAGTCCATAGTATAAGAATTTTCATAAATATCAAATAGGACAATTTGAGAATTGTGTGATGATGAAAATTCAAACCTTCTCATAAAGGAATTAGTGAGATAGTGGTATTGACGGCACTTATCTGCCTCGAAGCTCTCAAGATCGGCATTACGCACATACGCGTTAAATTCTTCCTTGATTCCTGCTCGATCCATAAAGTCCTCTGACGGTCATTCACAAGCCCGCACCTGACTTCCCTCGGTGGTTCATCATCGGCAACGCGTATTGCGAGCCTGGGTCCTTGCTTCCTTGAAGGACCACCTTGGTACATTTTCCTAAACATATTTCTTCCTATGAAAAATTTCTGAAATTTTTAATAACTTCAAAATAAAGGTGAACCAAACTTAATAAAATTGATAGCAACTACCCCCACAAGTGCCTAGAGACTATATCATGCATCAAAACTACTTTTGACCATTTAAATTTGACATGAAAGCTCAATAACAGGGTCACCTAAGCAGCAAAAATATGCAATGAATAAAGCACTAGAACAAAAACTAATTGGACCATTGGAGAAGTCACATACCAAGGAACAATCCCCCAAAGCAGCTTTGTGAGAGGTGCTTTGAGCAAGGAGATCAAAAATGGCAGCAAGATGAGCTTAGACTCGGGTTTGAGCTGGTTAGTGGTGTTTGTGGGAGGAATAAGGAGTGTGTGGTAGCTCTAATAAGTGGAGGGGAGCCACCGTGGGCCCACGAGGCAGGGGGCGCGCCCTCCACCCTCGTGGCCAGGTGCTTGCTCCCCCTGCTGTGTTTTCAGTGCCAGATATTCTCAAATATTCCAGAAAAAATCATATTTAATTTTCAGGGTATTTGGAGAACTTTTATTTTCAGGGTATTTTTTATTACATGGATAATTCAGAAAACAAACAGAAATTACTATTTTTTTCTTTATTTAATATAAACAACAGAAAGTAAAAAGAGGGTACAGAGAGTTGTGTTTTGTAAATTCATCCATCTCATGCTCATCAAAAGGAATCCACTAACAAGGTTGATCAGGTCTTGTTAACAAACTCATGCCGAATAACATGGAACCGGAGAATTTTCGAATAACACTAGGTTACCTCAACGGTGATATGCACGTCCCCAATAATAAGAATATCATATTTCTTCTTGACAGTAGGAAGAGCAAATTCAAAACCTCCAATAGTAATAGTTGAAAATTTCCCAATAGAATTGATACTATGGACTTGAGGTTGTTTCCTCGGAAAGTGTACCGTATGCTCATTACCATTAACATGAAAAGTGACATTGCCTTTGGTGCAATCAATAACATCCCCTGTAGTATTCAAAAAGGGTCTTCCAAGAATAATAGAGATACTATCGTCCTCGGGAATATCAAGAATAACAAAGTCCGTTAAAATAGTAACGTTTGCAACCACAACAGGCACATCCTCACAAATACCGACAGGTATAGCAGTTGATTTCTCAGCCATTTGCAAAGATATTTCAGTAGGTGTCAACTTATTCAAATCAAGTCTACGATATAAAGAGAGAGGCATAACACTAACACCGGCTCCAAGATCACATAAAGCAGTTTTAACATAGTTTCTTTTAATGGAGCATGGTATAGTTGGTACTCCGGGATCTCCTAGTTTCTTAGGTATTCCACCCTTAAAAGTATAATTAGCAAGCATGGTGGAAATTTCAGCTTCCGGTATCTTTCTTTTATTAGTAAAAATATCTTTCATGTACTTAGCATAAGGATTCATTTTGAGCATATCAGTCAAACGCATACGCAAAAAGATAGGTCTAATCATTTCAGCAAAGCGCTCAAAATCCTCATCATCCTTTTTCTTGGATGGTTTAGGAGGAAAATGCATGGGTTTCTGAACCCATGGTTCTCTTTCTTTACCGTGCTTCCTAGCAACAAAGTCTCTCTTATCATAACATTGATTCTTTGATTGTGGGTTATCAAGATCAACAGCAGGTTCAATCTCTACACCATTGTCATTGCTAGGTTGAGCATCAACATGAACATCATTATTAACATTATCACTAGGTTCATGCTCATTACCAGATTGTGTTTCAGCATCAGAAATAGAAATATCATTGGGATTCTTAGGTGTGTCATCAACAGGTTCACTAGAAGCATGCAAAGTCCTATCATTTTTCTTTTTCTTCCTCTTAGAAGGACTAGGTGCATCAATATTATTTCTCTAAGAATCTTGCTCAATTCTCTTAGGATGGCCCTCGGGATACAAAGGTTCCTGAGTCATTTTACCACCTCTAGTCATAACTCTAACAGCATTATCATTTTTCTTACTATTTAATTCATTGAGCGAATCATTCTAAGCTTTAAGTACTTGTTCTACTTGAGTGGTAACCATAGAAGCATGTTTACTAATAAGTTTTAGTTCACCTTTAACATTAGCCATATAATCACTCAAGTGTTCAATCATATAAGCATTATGTTTCAATTGTCTACCAACATAAGCATTAAAATCTTCTTGCTTAACCATAAAGTTATCAAACTCATCTAAGCATTGGCTAGCAAACTTAGTAGGAGGGATTTCAGCTTTATCATATCTATAGAGAGAATTTACCTTTACTACCTGTGTCGGGTTATCAAGACCGTGTGTTTCTTCAATAGGCGGTAAATTAAGACCATGTATTTCTTCAATAGGAGGTAAATTCTTAACATCTTCAGCTTTAATACCTTTTTCTTTCATAGATTTCTTTGCCTCTTGCATATCTTCAGGACTGAGAAATAGAATACCCCTTTTCTTCGGAGTTGGCTCAGGAGTTGGTTCAAGAATTGGATCAGGGATTGGATCAGGAAGTTTCCAATTATTTTCATTAGTCAACATATTATTCAATAGAATTTCAGCTTCATCAACAGTTCTTTCCCTGAAAACACAACCAGCACAACTATCCAGATAATCTCTAGAAGCGTCGGTTAGTCCATTATAAAAGATATCAAGTATTTCAGTTTTCTTGAGAGGATGATGAGGCAAAGCATTAAGTAATTGGAGAAGCCTCACCCAAGCTTGTGGGAGACTCTCTTCTTCAATTTTCACAAAATTATATATTTCCCTTAAAGCAGCTTGTTTATTATGAGCGGGGAAATATTTAGCAGAGAAGTAATAAATCACATCCTGGGGACTACGCACACAACCAGGATCAAGAGGATTAAACCATATCTTAGCATCACCCTTTAATGAGAATGGAAATAACTTAAGGATATAATAATAGCGAGTTTTCTCATCATTAGTGAACATGGTAGCTATATCATTTAATTTAGTAAGATGTGCCACAACAGTTTCAGATTCATAGCCATAGAAAGGATCAGATTCAACTAAAGTAATTATCTCAGGGTCGACAGAGAATTCATAATCCTTATTAGTAACAAAGATAGGTGAAGTAGCTTAAGCAGGATCATATTTCATTCTAGCATTCGAAGTTTTTTGTTTAAGCTTAGCTAATAGTTTCTTAAGATCACTTCTATCATTGCAGGCAAGAAAGTCTCTAGCAGTTTCTTCATCCATAAGGTAACCCCCAGGAACAACAGGCAATTCATATTTAGGGGGAGAATCGTCATCATCACTTTCATCAATATTATCAGTTTCAATAATTTCATTCTCTCTAGCCCTAGCAAGTTGTTCATCAAGAAATTCACCAAGTGGCATAGTAGTATCAAGCATAGAAGTAGTTTCATCATAAGTATCATGCATAACAGAAGTGGCATCATCAATAACATGTGACATATCATAATTAATAGCAGAAGCAGGTTTAGGTGTCGCAAGCTTACTCAAAACAGAAGGTGAATCAAGTGCAGAGCTAGATGGCAGTTCCTTACCCTCGTAGTTGAGGAATAAATCATGGTTCTTGGATCTTTCAAGTTCTTCATAATGATAAGCACATATAAATTCCAAGTGACTCAAAGAATAGAGCTATGCTCCCCGGCAATGGCGCCAGAAAATAGTATTGATAACCCACAAGTATAGGGGATCGCAACAGTTTTCGAGGGTGGAGTATTCAACCCAAATTTATTGATTCAACACAAGGGGAGCCAAAGAATATTCTCAAGTATTAGTAGCTGAGTTGTCAATTCAACCACACCTGGAAACTTAATATCTACAGCAAGGTATTTAGTAGCAAAGTAATATTATAGTAGTGATAACGATAGCATAAGTAACAGTAGCAAAAGTAATATTTTTGGTGTTTTATAGTGATGATAACAATAGCAACGGAAAAGTAAATAAGCGAAGAACAATATATGGAAAGCTCGCAGGCAATGGATCGGTAATGGAGAATTATGCCGGATGCGGTTCATCATGTAACAGTCATAACCTAGGGTGACACAGAACTAGCTCCAGTTCATCAACGTAATGTAGGCATGTATTCCGAATATAGTCATACGTGCTTATGGGAAAAAACTTGCATGACATCTTTTGTCCTACCCTCCTGTGGCAGCGGGGTCCTATTGGAAACTAAGGGATATTAAGGCCTCCTTTTAAAAGAGTACCGGAACAAAGCATTAACACATAGTGAATACATGAACTCCTCAAACTACGTTCATCACCGGTAAGTGTCCCGATTATTGTCACTCCGGGGTTAACGGGTCATAACACATAATAGGTGACTATAGACTTGCAAGATAGGATCAAGAACTCTCATATATTGATGAAAACATAATAGGTTCAGATCAGAAATCATGGCACTCGGGCCCTAGTGACAAGTATTAAGCATAGCAAAGTCATAGCAACATCAATCTCAGAACATAGTGGATACTAGGGATCAAACCCTAACAAAACTAACTCGATTACATGATAAATCTCATCCAACCCATCACCGTCCAGCAAGCCTATGATGGAATTACTCACACACGACAGTGAGTATCATGAAATTGGTGATGGAGGATGGTTGATGATGGCGATGGCGACGGATTCCCCTCTCCGCAGCCCCGAACGGACTCCAGATCAGCCCTCCCGAGAGAGTTTAGGTCTTGGCGGCGGCTCCGTATGATAAAACGCGATGAATCCTTCTCCTTGGTTTTTTCTCCCCGAAAGTGAATATATGGAGTCCAGGTTGAGGTCGGTGGAGCGTCAGGGGGGCCACGAGGCAGGGGGTGCGCCCCCACCCTCTTGGACAGGTGGAGGCCCCCCTGACATGGATCTTCCTTCCAGTAATTATTATATATTCCAAAATAATTCTCCGTTGATTTTCAGGCATTCCGAGAACTTTTATTTTTGCACAAAAATAACACCATGGCAATTCTGCTGAAAACAACGTCAGTCCGGGTTAGTTCCATTCAAATCATGCAAGTTAGAGTCCAAAACAAGGGCAAAAGTGTTTGGAAAAGTATATACGACGGAGACATATTAGCCGACCCCACCGGGTCATTATTCTAACCCTTTGGATAACATGATCGGTGCGGCGTCATGATTAACGGCTCTCCCGGTTGATGGTGAGTCGCTGACGGCAGTTGAGACACGGAGGGCTAGAGAGCTTCTTCAGACAGCACTGACCCAGCAGCAGGCTTATTCTTACAGTCGTGATTTCATTCCACCCCTCGCCCGAGTCGGAGTTACAGCAGACATATTGATGAGCCGGCTGTGTCAAGCAGTGGACGGAACCATAACCCGCCCTGCGGACATAACCCGGTGGGCGGTGGTGCTAATGCTCAGAATGTGGTGGATCAAGGAAGAGCCCGTCGAGAGGCTGAGTTAGCAGCACAGTATGCGGCCCGTCAACCTACTCCGGTTCATCCAACCACTTTTGTGGAGCCAGGTGTAACCTTTAGAAATTTGGGCGTGCCATGCTTAGTACCGGATCTACGTAATGAGCGCCTGCCCAAGGATTTCAAAGGCCCTCGCAAGGTGCCTAACTATACAGCCGATTTAAGTCCTGAGGCATGGATTGAGAGTTATGAGATGGCCATGGAATTGCTAGATGTCAGCGAGGCTGCATGTGCTAAATATTTCCCCATGATGTTGGAGGGAACGACCCGCACTTGGTTGAAGGGGCTTCCTGCCAATTCCATCGGGTCATGGGTTGAGTTAAAGGCCCGGTTCATCCAGAACTTCAAGGATACATGTAAGGATCCAAGAAGAAGGTGAGTCGACAACCCATTGGGTGCGTCGGGTCTCAACATGAAGGAAATATGCCCTAGAGGCAATAATAAAGTTATTATTTATTTCCTTATATCATGATAAACGTTTATTATTCATGCTAGAATTGTATTAACTGGAAACTTAGTACATGTGTGAATACATAGACAAACAGAGTGTCACTAGTATGCCTCTACTTGACTAGCTCGTTGAATCAAAGATGGTTAAGTTTCCTAGCCATAGACATGAGTTGTCATTTGATTAACTGGATCACATCATTAGAGAATGATGTGATTGACTTGACCCATTCCGTTAGCTTAGCACGATGATCGTTTAGTTTGTTGCTATTGCTTTCTTCATGACTTACACATGTTCCTATGACTATGAGATTATGCAACTCCCAAGTACCAAAGGAACACTTTGTGTGCTACCAAACGTCACAACGTAACTGGGTGATTATAAAGGTGCTCTACAGGTGTCTCCAATGGTGGTTGTTGAGTTGGCATAGATCGAGATTAGGATTTGTCACTCCGATTGTCGGAGAGGTATCTCTGGGCCCTCTCGGTAATGCACATCACAATAAGCCTTGCAAGCAATGTAGCTAATGAGTTAGTTACGGGATGTAGCATTATGGAATGAGTAAAGAGACTTGCCGGTAACGAGATTGAACTAGGTATTGAGATACCGACGATCGAATCTCGGGCAAGTAACATACCGATGACAAAGGGAACAATGTATGTTGTTATGCGGTTTGACAGATAAAGATCTTCGTAGAATATGTAGGAACCAATATGAGCATCCAGGTTCCGCTATTGGTTATTGACCGGAGATGAGTCTCGGTCATGTCTACATAGTTCTCGAACCTGTAGGGTCAGCACGCTTAAAGTTCAGTGACGATCGATAATATGAGTCTATGTGTTTTGATGTACCGAAGGTAGTTCGGAGTCCCGAATATGATCACGGACATGACGAGGAGTCTCGAAATAGTCGAGACATAAAGATTGATATATTGGGAGCCTATATTTGGACATCGGAATAGTTCCAGATGAAATCGGGATTTTGCCGGAGTGCCGGGGGGGTTACAGGAACCCCCCGGGGGTTAATGGGCCTTGTTGGGCCCTAGTGGAGAGAGGGGCCGGCCAGGGTAGGGCCACGTGCCCCTCCCCTTGAGTCCGAATAGGACAATGAAGGGGGGCGGCGCCTCCCTTGCCTTTCCCCTCTCCACTCCTTCCTTCCCCCTCCTAGTGGGACTAGGAAAGGGGAGTCCTACTGTCGGTGTCTAAACCGGCGGATCTTGGGTAGGGGGTCCCAAACTATGCGTCTAAGGCGGATGGTAATAGGAGGTAGGGGACACGATGTTTACCCAGGTTCGGGCCCTCTCGATGGAGGTAATACCCTACGTCTTGCTTGATTGATCTTGATGATATGAGTATTACAAGAGTTGATCTACCACGAGATTGTAGAGGCTAAACCCTAGAAGCTAGCCTATGGTATGATTGTGTGTTGTCCTATGGACTAAACCCTCCAGTTTATATAGACACCGGAGGGGGCTAGGGTTACACAGAGTCGGTTACAAGGGAGGAGATCTACATATCTGTACTGCCAAGCTTGCCTTCCACGCCAAGGAGAGTCCCATCCGGACACGGGACGAAGTCTTCAATCTTGTATCTTCATAGTCCAATAGTCCGGCCAAAGGATATAGTCCGGCTGTTCGGAGACCCCCTAATCCAGGACTCCCTCAGTAGCCCCTGAACCAGGCTTCAATGACGATGAGTCTGGCGCGCAGATTTGTCTTCGGCATTGCAAGGTGGGTTCTTCCTCCGAATACTCCATAGAAGATTTTGAACACAAGGATAGTGTCCGGCTTTGCAAAGCAAGTTCCACATACCACCGTAAAGAGAATAATATTTCCACAAATCTAATATGCCGACACGTTTAGCAACATGACATCATGCCATGGCCCGATCATTATTCGAACCGTTTTTCTCAACCAGCACTACACATATCGCGAGGCGGTTTTCTTGACACGTCTTGTCGAAGTAGAGATTGTGTCCCCCTTATTACGGGATTCTCATCAATACGGGCGTGGGTAACCATATCGTGCCTGTTGGTATGACTCCTCGATTTTAGGCAAGTCCCAAACGGCCACGAGGAGGACGCTTGATATTCACCCTCTTTATAAAGAGGCCAAGGCCTGTCCTTTTTCTCATACTCAATCAAATCCTTCCCCCGCCTCGAGTTCCAACACCCAAGGCTCAGGTCACACACTTCGGACCTTCAACCATGTCCGGATCCAACCTTCAAGGTCGGTGGATGCCTTCCTCTGTCACAGAGGAAGACATCAAGAAGCTAAGAGAGGCCAGGTATTTTACCGACGAAATCTAGCACAGGCTACCTGCTCGAGGGCAGGTCATTCCCACTCCCGAACCCGGCGAGAGTGTAGTATTCATCTCTCACCTCCTCCGAGGGCTAGGCCTCGCTCTGGATCCCTTTGTTAGGGGGCTCATGTTCCATTATGGGCTGGATTTCCATGACCTGGACCCGGACTCCCTCCTTCACATCTCATCGTTCATTGTTGTGTGTGAGGCCTTCCTCCGCATTACCCCACACTTCGGCATGTGGCTCAAGACCTTCAATGTGAAGCCGAAGATGATCGAGTGGTGACACGCAGAGTGCGGAGGTGTTGTAATAAGAAAAAGCGCTGACGTTCCATGGACAGAGGGTTCCTTCCCAGAGGTGTCCAGTTTATGGCAGCAGGAGTGGGTTTATATCACAGCTCCCCGGAGTCCCAAGTGGGTAGCCGCCCCTGCCTTTCGCTCGGGACCCCCCGCCACAACTGACATCATGGATCAACAAGGGGCTGGATTGGGGGCCAGCAAATGATGTGCCGATATTGTAGAGTCGCATACGAGATCTCCTCGAGAGAGATGTCAGCCTGGTCACGGTAATGCAAGTCATGCTAGTTCGTCGAGTCCCGCCTTGCAAACGTCGACCCCTCTGTATGTGGGAATTCAACCCGGAAGGACCGCGAACTATTCAGCACTTCCTTGGCATGAGACTCGAAGAGATGTACAAATTGTTCTTCGGACCACAAATAAGGTGTCCGGACATCACCGAGGATGCAGGTCTGAGCTGCAATCGCCCAGATACCCAAGTAAGTAATTCCGTGGCCGAACACGCTGTCTTTTTATTTATCATAACATCATTCTGAAAAGTCGCTCTTTGACCAGGACTGGGTAACAAAGGCGAAGATGATCAGGTGTTCGGCCCCCCTTCCCAAAGGCTCAGTAAATCCAGTACTGGCCAGAATGCTTGAGCCGGCGCCTTATCAGGTGCCCTCAGGGGAAGATAAAGGGGGGAATAAAGAGGCTAAAAGCAGGCCTCACTCATTATTCATCTAAACCAGGGGAATTAGCGCCTCCGCGAAGGAGGATATCCAGGGAGAAGAATCTGAAATTCCCTCTCCCCAAGGAAGGAAGAGGACCACCTCTGAAGACCTGGAAACAAAGGTTTCCAAACGGGGGAAGAAATCTTCGCCCGAGGGTCCTGCCTCGGAGGGCACTCTGGCCGCACAGTGCCCGCAAGGAGATCAGCCCTCTACCGAGCTGTAAGTAAACAAAAAGTACTTAATAGTAGAAATATCATGCATTACTCCCGAAGACAATAACCGAAGCATGTATCTTGTAGTTCGGATCGTAGTCCTTCTCGACAGAGTTCGTTTTCGGGGGATGTTCTTCCGGAGATGATGGAGAGCGAAACACCTCCCCATGCCACCCCGCCTAATGAGGTGTGCGACCCCGAAGTGTCGTCACAGAGGGTTTCTCCTGATCCGCCAAGGCCAGAGGGTAATCCTTTGGCCACCCGAAGTCCTCAATATTCGGCTCGTAAAGAGAGCAACAAAAAGAGTCCGGAACCGTCCGGTGTGCGATCGGACACACTGAAGGGTCTTCTGGAGAAAGCGGTCATCTCAGAAGCGCATTGTACGCTAATGGGTACGGTGATTGAGAGGATTTCATCTGCCGAAAGCGGGTTGCATGAAGCTTTTATGAGTCTGCTGAAAGGCTTTGAGGTACGTGAAATAGTGTATGCTTTTGACGGTACCGCACACGTTAGGTGTGCCCTATGCAGATAGTAGCCCCTGAGACTCTGGTTGCCATCGAGAATGGCGGCAAACAGAGGATCATAGTCCCAGGTAATAATCAGGCTGCCTTTATGTGCAGATGGATGAAGGTCCGGTGGCTAGCCGGACTGGTGAGTTTGCTGAGCTGAAGTGGTAACTTGATGCGGCAGATGCCGACATTGTGCTTGTCAACAAGCGGCTCGATGAGGCACAGGGTATGTGATTTTTCCGGTGATCAACACATAGTAAGAGGAGCATGATGCCAATATCTTTAATATGTTGTGACTGCAGATGGAGCCACCACCGTGGAGACCCTTCGGGCAGAACTTGCCCGAGCCAAGGAACAAGCCAGGAATAGTGACGTGGCCGCTCTAAAGGTGGTCGAAGAGCTGAGGGCCGAACAGACTGCACATTGCCAAAGCAAGGAAAGAATAGCCAAGATGGCTGTTGAGTTGAAAGATGCTGCCGACCGTTACCAGCTTCTTGAAAAAGAAAGCCGGGCGAAGGCAGCGGACCTTGAGAAGGCCATGGTAGCAGCCAAGGAAGCCCGCTCTAAAATCAGAGCGGCGAAGGAGGAGCTGCGTCAAGCTGGAGATATCATGGCTGGGAAGCCCTTTTTGTTGCGGATGAAGTTCGGAGATCCAAAGTACGCCCCTCTTGATCAACTATGGAGTTCTGCAGATGCGTACGTGGATTTGGCAGCAAGCGCTGCTGATGCGGCCGAGTACTTCAAGGATCAAGAAGATCGTGAAGTGGAAAAGCTATTCTGGTCACAGTTCCATGTTCCAGTGCGTCCGTTGTTGCTGAATGAGCGAATGGCCGAATGGGCCGAGCTCCATAGGTTGCCCGGGCTTGCCATGGGGTCTGTTGTGGATCATCTGTGGCCGGAAGGGCCAACGCCGAATAGTTATTTTAGTTTAGTGCAACAGTTCCTTGGTGTTGTGCCGCACATCGACGCTATGAAGAGGTCGGCGTGCATAGAGGGTGCGCGTATGGCACTTGCCCGTGTCAAGACATACTGGGCAGAGATGAAGGCCACCACTATTGCAACCCAGAGTTCGGCCGTAAGCCGAGTATCTGCCGAGCACTACTTTGAAGAAGTCCTTGAAGGTGCTCGTTCAATAGAGGCTCAGTGCTCGAAGAATATTATGTTCTAGTGACATGTATTCCCATTGTAAAAACAATGTTTTATTGAATTATGAAGGTTGTGTTTATACTTTTTCCTGAAAGTATTATGATGCTTCCTGTGCGGCCGTTTATGTATATATGTATATAACCTGAAAGTTTGTAGTCGTCGGCTTCAGCCCCCACGCATATAATGAGGGGGTGTTCGCAAAAAACGCGTATTCACACTTGATCCAACGTCTTGGTACATTAAGGAGGTGGTAGCGCAGCGAACGAGGTAATCGGACTATATTGCTTTAACACTTTCACTTAGCCATAGGAGTTTGACGGCGGGACTACTATATAGCCCCTGGTACCTCTGCGCTCGACCGAATACGATGCGCGTATGTACATGACCGGGAAACGGCCCTTCATTAATGCGGAGGAATCCCGAAGATTCCACTAAGTCATTGAGTGGTTGACCAGTCTCGCGCTTTATCATGACAGTCAGTTTTCGGCTTTTTCTACTAAGGTGCTCATCTGGATGAACCAGGGCACAATCGCAGTAGTTCTCCCGGTGCCGCCTTAGCCGATAGAGCGAAACGTAAGGCGGCAAAACACGGGAGCCGGGCAAACCCAACATTTGACCAAAGACATGATTCGAAGCTGATGCATATAAGGCCAAACTCGCGACGCCGAACACTCCCTAAGGTATTCGGTCTTTAAAACATATGCTGGTTGAACAATGCCCTTAATAATAAACCCCGAGTGTCCAGGTACGTGCAATATTCTGACGTGGCGAAATGCCAATAACGTCAGCATCCTTCTCGGTCGTAGTAAGTATCCAGAGGATGTGAACAACAAGAGACAATAAAAAAGGTTTACGCAGGGTCTTAATATGAAAAGAATCCTTTGAGCGGGTCCCTGTTGCACGTCTGCGCATGTGTCTCCATTGTGCCGTGTCCTGGACGGGTGTAGCACAATTGTCATCTGTAAAAAGAGAAGAACTTAGGTGAAAAGTTGTCGTGCCAAAATTTTTTTGGTTATTCTCGATAAACCATTAAAATTCAAGATAAGTCAAGTTGAGCCGAACTAGCCCTGATTACACGCGGGAAGCCCCTTGTACCGTCTATGAGGGCTTAACCATCAAACCAATCTGAGGTATATCTAGTGATGCGCCGGACTCGTCTAACCGTGTCCGCGGTCTTAACGACCGGTCATTTATTCTTGTTGGTGAGGCCATCTAGTGCTCGGCTGTTAAAGCCGCCGCACGTTCTTCCGCGCGTAGAGAACGCTCAATATTTCCACTAACTGTGATGGTGCCACGTGGACCCGGAATCTTAAGCTTAAGAGAAGCGTAATGTGGTACCACATTAAAACGAGTGAAAGCTGTTCTTCCGAGCAGTGCTTGATAGGCGCTTCGGAACGGAGCAATGTCGAAGTCTAACTTCTCACTTCGGTAGTTGTCGGGTGAACCGAATACAACCTCTAGTATTAGAGAGCCCGTGGAGCGAGCCTCTGGACCTGGTATTACTCCCTTGAAGGTAGTATTACTGTGGTTAATTTTTGTCGGGTCTATCCCCATTTTGCGGACTGTGTCCTGATATATCGGATTTAGACCACTGTTGCCGTCCATAAGGACTTGTGTGAGATGGTATCCGTTTATTGTTGGGTCTAACACCAAGGCAGCCAATCCTTCGTGTCGGATGCTTGTCGGGTGATCCCTGCGATCAAAAGTGATCGGGCAGGCCAACCAGGGGTTGAACTTAGGGGTGACGGGCTCTACGGCGCGTATGTCTCAGAGTGCATATTTGCTTCTCCTCTTCGTCACCTGGATCATGTTTACTGTTTTAACCTCTAGTGGGAATTTTTTTTGTCCTTCGATGCTTTGCTAGCAAGGTTCGTCCTCGTCTTCGCTTGGTGTCTCCCTCCCCTTGTGTTCGGTGTTTAGCTTACCGGCCTTCTTGAAGACCCGACATTCTCTGTGGGTGTGATTTGCAGGTTTATCGGGGGTGCCATGAATCTGACGTAGTTTGTCTAGAATCTTGTTTAGGCTGTACTGTCCATCTCTGCTGCCTTTGAAAGGCTTTTTCCGCTGACCTGGTCGAGAGCCCCTGAATCCGGCGTTTACCGCCGTATTATCTGGGCTATCTTCTTTATTTCAACGCTTGTTTTTACTGCGTCGTGGTTTCCCGTTGCCATCCCTGACTTAGGATGTGCTTGGGTCGCTGGTGCAACTGCGGGCTAACCAGCTATCTTCGCCCACGCAAAAGCGGGTCATGAGGCTTGTCAGGGCTGCCGTTGTTCTCGGTTTTTCTTGGCCGAGGTGTCTGGTGAGCCATTCATCTCGGACGCTGTGCTTGAAAGCTGCCAAGGCTTCAGCGTCTGGGCAGTTGACGATTTGGTTCTTCTTAGTGAGAAACCTGTTCCAAAGCTTTCGGGATGACTCTCCGGGCTGTTGAATTATATGACTTAAATCGTCTGCATCCGGAGGTCGGACATAGGTCCCTTGAAAATTAGCCCGAAAAGCATCCTCGAGCTCCTCCCAACTTCCAATTGAGTTTTCAGGGAGGCTTTTCAGCCAATGCCAAGCTGGTCCTTTAAGCTTGAGGCGCAAGTACTTGATGGGGTGAAGATCGTCTCCGCGAGCCATATGGATATGGAGGATAAAGTCCTCAATCCAGACCCCAGGGTCTGTGGTCCCGTCGTACGCCTCTATGATCACTAGTTTGAATCCTTCTGAAAATTCGTGGTCCAGCACCTCATCGGTGAAACATAGGGGGTGTGCGGCACCCTTGTATTTGGATGTATCGGGGCGTTCGGACGGTTGTAGTATTCGGTTTTGATTTTGTGCCGGAGCGCGCTTCCTAGATCCATAGATGGATCTGGTCATACTGGATTTTTGGCGCAAGTCCTCACGTACATCGTGTGTGGACTTATGTGCGGCCTTGTTAGCCGCTCTATCGCGGGCACAAGGTGGTTGCTTCGGTCGGTTGGCCGTTTTATTTTTCGGCTGTGTGGGCTCTACGGCCTCATCGTCGAATTCAGGTAATAGCTTGCGCTTTGGATAGCTCTTTGTGTGGTAACTTCCACCATACTTTTCTTCGTTGTCGAGCACTTTGTTCCACCTGCTGTTGAGCGTATTTTGTGCGGCATTAAGCCTTTGCTTCTGCTTCTTTAGACTCCTCGCTGTGGCAATAAGCCTTCTGCGGAGGTTCTCTTGTTCCAAGTGCCTTTCCGGGATGATGTGTGCATCTTTGTCCGGACTGTTTTCCTCCCCGGAGGGAGGTTGATGAGCTTTATCCTTGGCGTCGCCGTGTTCGGATATTGGATCCGTACTATGTTCGCCGTTTGCAGTTTCATCGTGTTCTGCCGCTGGGTCAATGTGGTCGTCGTTTCTAGAGTCGACTGGGGTGTTATTTTCTCTTGCGCTGTTATCGCTGCTTTTGCCGAGGCAGGATTTGGGGCGGCGCCTACGCTGACGCTTTGTTTGCTTCTTGGAGGGGTCATCCTCTGTTGTCTTGTCGCCATTGGCTTCTTTGGGTGTATCCACCATGTATATGTCATGTGATGAAGTGGATGTCCAGCGCCCTGTGGGCACTGGTTCCTGTTCCTCTCCTGCATCGTCGTCCATGTCGTCGATGTTTTCGGAGTCGAAATCGAGCATGTCGGTTAAATCGTCGATGGAGGCTACTAAGTGGGTGGTGGGTGGGCAGCTAATTTCTTCGTCGTCCGCATCCCATCCTAGCCAGACATAGTTCGGCCAAGGTTCTCCTGACAAAGAGAGGGACCTTAATGAATTTAGCACATCGCCAAAAGGCGAGTGCTGAAAGATATCCGTGGAGGTAAACTCCATGATCGGTGCCCAATCGGATTTGATGTGCACGGATGCAGGTGGTTCGGAGCCCGTGGCCGGGGACAAATTCAATGGTTCGGCAACACGGCTCTCGTAAGGGGTGAAGTCAGTATCCGGCTCTATCGCCACTGAGAGTGCGGCCTCCATGGCGGGGCCTATCCACCCGTCCTCGAATGGCGCAATTTGCTCCGGATTGAGGGCCGGAGCAATTGCAGGTGTGATCTCCCGAACGCTGTCCAACGGCAGAGCTAAATCATGCTCGTCGTGATCGTGCAGCGCACCTGACATGGGCTCGAATCTGTCGAAGATCAAGTCTCCGCGGATGTTGGCAATGTAGTTTAAGTTTCCGAACTTGACCTGATAGCCAGGGGCGTAGCTCTCGATCTGCTCTAGATGGCCAAGCGAGTTGGCCCACAGTGCGAAGCCGTCGAATATGAAGATTTGTCTAGGGAGGAAAACCTCACCCTGGACCGCATCGTTACCGATGATCGAAGGAGCCATCAAGCCTTACGGTGACGACACAGTGGAACTCTCAATGAAAGCACCAATGTCGGTGTCAAAACCGGCGGATCTCGGGTAGGGGGTCCCGAACTGTGCGTCTAAGGCGGATGGTAATAGGAGGCAGGGGACACGATGTTTACCCAGGTTCGGGCCCTCTCGATGGAGGTAATACCCTACGTCCTGCTTGATTGATCTTGATGATATCAGTATTACAAGAGTTGATCTACCACGAGATCGTAGAGGCTAAACCCTAGAAGCTAGCCTATGGTATGATTGTGTGTTGTCCTACGGACTAAACCCTCCGGTTTATATAGACACCGGAGGGGGCTAGGGTTACACAGAGTCGGTTACAAGGGAGAAGATCTACATATCCGTACTGCCAAGCTTGCCTTCCACGCCAAGGAGAGTCCCATCCGGACACGGGACGAAGTCTTCAATCTTGTATCTTCATAGTCCAACAGTCCAGCCAAAGGATATAGTCCGGCTGTCCGTAGACCCCCTAATCCAGGACTCCCTCACCTACTCCCACTAGGAGGAGGACTCCTCCTCCTAGCGCGCCCTGCTAGGGCTGGCTGGCCTCCCCCCTTGCTCCTTTATATACGGGGGCAAGGGAGCACCCCAAGACACACAAGTTGATCAGTTCATCTTTTAGCCGTGTGCGGTGCCCCCCCCCACCATAATCCACCTCGGTCATATCATAGCGGTGCTTAGGCGAAGCCCTGCGGTGGTAGCATCATCATCACCGTCATCATGTCATCGTGTTGACGGAACTCTCCCTCGAAGCTCTGTTGGATCGGAGTTCGTGGGACGTCACCGAGCTGAACGTGTGCTGAACTCGGAGGTGACGTACGTTCGGTACTTGGATCGGTAGGATCGTGAAGACGTACGACTACATCAATAGTGTTCTCATAATGCTTCCGCTTACGGTCTACGAGGGTACATTGACGGAACTCTCCCCTCTCATTGCTATGCATCACCATGATCTTGCGTGTGCGTAGGATTTTTTTTGAAATTACTACGTTCCCCAACACAAGAATCCTGCACTCGTCGGATCGCATCAATGCTGACTCGGCGGTGTTAATGTTGGAGAAAAATTGTCGTTTCACGCCCCTAAAGCAGAAGCTAGGGCGGCTCAAATGCCATTGCAATCACATGGGGACACTCATGGTTGATCTGGTTAAGTATGCCGACTCTGATAGTACCAAGGACCCCGAGTCTGATGAAAAAAACTAGGGAAGGGAAGGAAGAGCAGCAACGCCAAGGGGCAACAACATAACCCGGTGAACCAGGGAGGCAACGGTAAGCGCAAAGCTGATAATAGTTTTGACTTTGTGGCTAACACCAATGCACATAATAATGGTCAGTGTCGTAAGGGTAAACCGCCCCCACGGACCGGAGGATCTAGTATCAATCTTGAACAGATGTTAAATCAGCCCTGCCCAAGACATGGCACGCGAGAAAGACCGTCTAGGCACCTCTGGAAGGATTGTTACATTATGAAGGAGTACAGGAATTCCAATCTTTGTCAATACAATCATGGGCCAGGTGGCGGTTCAGGATCCATCTCTCACGGACCGGGTTACGGCGGTGGCGGCTCTAACTCTGGATTCCAAGGAAATCAAGGCAATCACAACAACCAGGGTGATTACAATTAGCAGAATAATCAAGGGAATCAGCAGCAACAGTCTGGTTATCAGAGCAACCCAAAACAGTTGAATAGTGGACAGTATCATGTCTTCACCACTAGCTTATGTAAGCGTGACCAGAAGCTTCATAAGAGGGCAGTCAATGCTATTGAGCCGATAGTTCCCCATTACTTACGCTGGTCTGAGCAGCCCATTGTGTGGAGTCGGGAAGATCACCCGCCCCGGGTTGATAATCCGGGTCACCTGGCTTTGGTGGTCGCACCTCAGGTCGGAGGGTATAAGTTTACCAAAGTACTCATGGACGGAGGGATCAGCATCAACATCCTTTATTATGAAACTTTCCGTCGCATGGGGTTGAACGATAAAAATCTTAAGCCATCAAATACTATCTTTCATGATGTGGTGCCTGGTAAGTCGGCGTATCCAGTTGGTAAGATAGCTCTGGAAGTTTCTTTTGGAGATGATCATGACTCTAGGTCAGAGACATTGACCTTTGAAGTGGTCAAGATCCACAGCCCATATCACGCTCTGTTTGGACGGCCGGCTTATGCCAAGTTCATGGCGCGCCCTTGTTATGTGTATCTACAGCTCAAGATGCCGGGTCACAAGGGAACCATTATAGTGCATGGGAGCCGTAAGATAGCTCTGGAATGCGAAGAGTGATGCGGCTTATGCTGAGTCGGATTATGCAACGGAGGAGTTAAAATTTTATAAGGACAATGTTGATCCGGCAGATATGACGTCTTTGAAAAAACCAACTACAGAGCATGATCCAGTTTTGAAGTTTAAATCGGCAGATGATACTAAGATGGTTGCTTTTATTCCTGGCGATTCAACCAAGCAGTTCAGTATCAGTGCTAATCTGGATCTGAAATAGGAAAGCGCGCTCATCGAGTTCATCCATGAGAACCGGGACATCTTTGCATGGAAGCCTTCAGACATGCCGGGTGTACCGAGAGAACTCGCTGAGCACACTCTTAATATTGATCCAAAATTTAAGCCGGTTAAGCAGTTTCTTCATCGGTTTAATGAGGAGAGGCAGAAGACCATTGGAGAGGAAGTGGCCCGGCTCTTGGCAGCTGGGTTTATCGTCGAAGTCTTCCATCCTGAGTGATTGGCTAACCCGATGCTGGTACTTAAGAAGAACGGCACTTGGCGTATGTGTGTGGACTACACGGATTTAAACAAAGCTTGTTCGGCTAATCCTTTTGCCCTCCCTCGTATTGATTAGATTATCGATGCTACGGTGGGTTGTGAGCGTTTGAGTTTTTTGGATGCTTATTCTGGTTATCATCAGATCAAGATGGCAGTTAAGGACCACGAGAAGACAACTTTCATAGCTCCCTTTGGAGCCTTCTGCTATGTGTCTATGCCTTTTGGGCTCAAGAGTGCCCAGGCGACTTATCAGGGATGTGTGCAAAATTGCCTTCATAATCAAATTGGGCGTAATGTTCATGCTTATGTGGATGATATTGTGGTGAAATCCAGAGAGAAAGAGACATTGATAGATGATCTGAAGGAAACCTTTGATAATCTCCAGGTCTATAAAATGATGCTTAACCCAGCCAAGTGTGTTTTTGCTGTGCTGATAGGCAAGCTTTTGGGTTTTTTGGTGTCTAACAGGGGCATTGAAGCTAATCCGGAGAAGATCAAAGCCATCACCTCTCTGGCTAAGCCGGCGTGTGTCAATGATGTGCAACGTCTGGCGGGTCATATTGCGGCATTAAGCCGGTTCATAAGCCGGTTGCGAGAGAAGGCTATCCCTCTGTATCAGATGATGAAAAAGACAGATAATTTTGTCTGGAGTGATGCCGCTAATGAAGCGTTTGAGGACTTGACGAAACAGTTGGCTGAGCCGCCTATTTTGGCTGCTCCTGTTGATAAAGAGCCTTTGTTGTAATATGTGGCTGCTAATAGCTGGGCTGTCAGTGTAGACATTTTGCATAACCCGTCGGTCAAGTTACCTACAGAGGAGGATTTGGCTATTCCTGACCCGGAAGCTCATTTGGTGGAAGCTCTTCATGTAATTCCAGATTGGATAGTCCCTTATTTGGCTTATATGACCCGGGGCGAGTTACCTGAGGATGAAACCTTAGCTAGGCAGATAACCCGGCGGTATAAGTCAATGACAATTGTTAATAAAGAGCTACATCATCGCAGTGTCACAGGGGCGTTTCAACGTTGTGTTTCTCCAGAGGAGGGCTGTGAGATCCTGCGTGAGATTCATGAAGGAGACTGTGGTCATCATGCCGGTTCAAAATCTCTCGTGGCTAAAGCTTTTCGTCATGGGTTTTATTAGCTAACAGCTCATGCTGATGCGGGGGACCTGGTTAGAAGGTGTGATGGATGTCAGAAATTTTCACGACAAGCTCGTGTGTCGGCTCAAGAATTGAGGATGATTCCAATTACTTGGCCATTTGCAGTTTGGGGGCTTGATATGGTTGTACCTTTCAAAAGATCCAAGGATAAGAAGACCCACCTTTTGGTGGCGGTTGATAAGGTCACTAAGTGGGTAGAGGCAGAGCCAGTCATTAAGTGTAATGCAGCAACGACGGTTGAATTCATGAAGAAGGTGATCTTTCGTTTTGGCTTTCCACATAGCATCATAACAGACAATGGCACTAATCTCTCTAAAGGTGCTATGGAAGAATTTTGTCAACGTGAGCACATCCGGCTTGATGTGTTGTCAGTGGCTCACCCCCAATCTAATGGTCAAGCGAAGAGAGACAATCAAGAGATCTTGAAAGGCATCAAGCCCCGGCTTATGGTCCCCCTGCAGAGGACACCGGTTGTTGGGTGGAGGAGTTACTTTCGTGTTATGGAGCATCAATACCACCCCTAACAGATCTATGGGATACACACCTTTCTTCATGGTTTACAGAGCAGAGGCGGTTCTCCCTAGTGACATCCGTCATGATTCACCCCGTGTGGCAGCTTATGTTGAAGCTGACAATGAAAAAGCACGTCAGGAAGCACTTGACCTGTTGGATGAGGAGCGTGACATCGCAACGGCTCGTTCGGCGATTTACCAGCAAGATCTGCGCCATTATCACAGCCGCCGAGTTAAAACCAGAACTTTCCAAGAAGGCGATCTGGTGCTCCGGCTTATTCAAGATCAGACTAATATGCACAAGTTATCTCCACCTTGGGAAGGACCCTTTGTGGTCAGCAAGAATCTGAACAACGGGTCATATTACCTTATCGATGTTCGAGACCACAAGGACTCACGCACGTCGGAGGAAGAGACCCGCCGGCCGTGGAATATTGCTCATCTTCGGCCTTACTACACTTGAGCCACTGGCTCTTCTGATGTACATATTTTGACAATGTATATATTATGATCACTATAATAAAGCCGGCATCCCTGTTAAAGCAGGGCCTCTTTCGTTTGTTCTCTTTAAATAAAGAGTTTTCGGTCACTTGGGGGCTTTTGCTTTATAGAGCGAAAGTTATGATTACCCTTTGATCCGGCTTATTGGCCACAAAAAAAGAAGAAGCTTGGGGGCTTATACCCAAGTGAAAGGAACCAAAGAGAGTCTGTTGCAAAAGCACAACTCAAACATAGGTGCCCCTTGAGCACAGCTCAAAATATTGCTTGGGGGCTCTTTTGTTCTAAAGAACAAAGAGTTTTTATAACCCTTGTAATAGGCTTAAAAGCCAGGCTTGGAAGCCAGGTGTATTCACGTAAAACCCCGGGTTATCCTGCCTTTTTAAGTAAGCCACTCTACCCAGGTAATCCTGGAATGACCCGTCGAACGTTTGACAAGTTAACCTTATGCAGACCCTGAACTTGTCAAAGTTAAAACGACGATTGGTTATGTGAGGTCCATCTTATAAGGTTTGTAAAACGGTAACTCGGTGGCCTGGCAGCCCATGAAAAGCCTCGTTTTCCGGCCTGGCAGCCCATGAAAGGCCTCGTTTCTCATTGGTTTTTTATTTCACAATTTCTTTCTTTTTGAGGTTTATTTGATAAGGCTTATAAAGCTTTATGATTATAAATCACCGGTGTTTATTAACCCGGCCTGGCTTTCGACTATAAGTCGCCAATATGAGATAAAGATAATATCCGGTGTTTATTAACCTGACCCAGCTTTGTTTATAAGCCGGCAATCTCTGATAATTACCAGTGCTCAAATTTTGGGTTATCACCCTTACTGCACTGGCTTGGTAAACCAACAAGTGTGATCAAATATCACAGGTATGACATATTTTCAATCATATATGGTCATCATTCAGTCCAGCCTTGGTTATAAACTATGATAGTTTCCTATGGTTTATATTGGGCATTATAACCCGTCCAGCGGTAAACCGCCAGGACACTTTTCACCTGTTGTATGCAGGAACAGATTCAAAATTGATAACATTATAAAGCATATATGGCATATCTTCGCATGGCGGATGAATAGTATCATGAACAGCAAAATATGCACGATGGCATAGCAGAATAAGAGTTTAAAGCTAGCCCATTACAAGGCGCTTGGTGCCCAAAAGGATGATTCTTTTTATGTCTTGCATACAACAGGTGATAAACCAGCCCCGGTTCATGAATCTTGGCATGGCTCGCTTGCAGGTTGTGATTCATCCCTTACCGGTTCGTTTTCCTCCCCCACCATCTGGAAGTTGGGTTTGGACCAGTCAAAGCCACGCAAGGCGAGGAATTCAGCTTTATCATCAATCATATCAGACGGATCAATATTAGGGGCGAAAGTGTGTTACGAATCGGTGGAATTAAATCCATCACTTTATACGAAGGAGTCTGCATCTTCTGATTATCTGCATCGTAACCTGGCTGGTACTTGGTGAGGTTGGTCTCTTCAGTAATGATTGTTGCATGAGGACGAATCTCTTTGACACAGGCGGCAAAGTCTTGTTGGTCAAAAGAGGTTCCATCTTCCTTGAGACTAGGATACCCATTAGCTACGTCTGCCGGATCTAGTTCAGGTACCCATGCTTTGGCACGGATCAAGGCTGTTACAGCTCTGGCTTTAGCACAAGACCGTTTGATTTCCTGAAACCTGGTGGGTAAGATGGATAGTTTCTTCAAGATATCACTTAACAGATTTGGTCCTTGATTTGTTGGGGAGATAGTAGCGAGAGTCCACTGAGCTCCGGTGTATAATTGCTCAACAAGCGTATAAACTGCCTTGAGCTTCACCAGTGTGTCTTGGCTCATATTGCTGCTCCTGGGACCTGAAAAAGTTCAAACAAATTGGTTAAGTGGTGGCTTACATTATGACGGCAAATACTTACTTTGGATACATAACAAGGTGACTCACCAAAGATAGCAGAAACCATCTGGGATACACGGTTCTTTAAACCGGTGAGTTCAGTGGTCACTTCTTCAAGAGCCGCCTCTTCTTTCTCAGCACGCTGTATCAAGGCAGTTTTTTCCTCAGCCCAAGCCTTTTATCCTCATCAAAACTGGTCTTCAATTTTCCCGATTCAGACACACTGAACTGGAATTTGGATTCTGCCTTCCAGGTCTCATTTTCTTGAGCCGCCAGCCGAGTCTTGGCATCATTCAGTTGAGACTCTAGTTCAACAGTAGCAGCCTGCATACATCACAAATTTATCAAAAAATATTTCAAGGCAGATTACAATAGTTAAGTCCCAAGCACTTTGCAAGCGAAACCACTTGGCACTTGGGGGCTAATGTCTGTCAAACGCAATTTCTTCAACAGAAATGGATTTTCTAAAGTCACAAGTGTTTTGCAAGCAACAACACTTGGCACTTGGGGGCTAATGCATATTGCTTGTTTCTTCCTAAAGATGAGCCGGGTGAGCTATCAACAATCCCAGCCGGCTCATGGGGGCTATATAGTTCAGTTATGTTCTTTTGCAGTGATCAATAGGACCGGCTCATTCATATTGATTAAACCGGCCCTTGGGGACTATACATGCAAAATTGTGATACTATCAGCATCCGGTTTAGTTGTAAACCAGAATTGGAGGGAGTCTAAGACAGAGGTTTGTAAGTTTTTAAGTCTACAGATTATTCAATCTTATTATAATCAGAAGACTTGGGGGCTGGCAGGATATATAACTTATACAAGCCGGAGAACGTACCTCATACTTCTAGTGCATCTGTTTGACCATTTCAATTTCTAAGTCACGGCTGGAGTGTACTTGACTGAGATAACCAGATAATACTTCACTATTACTCAATTGAGCATAGTGGGAGACGTCGAACCTCACTTTCCGTCTTTCCATGACTTCTTGTTTGGCAGAGTGTCTTGCTAGTACAGTTGGATTCCCCGATTCAGTAAATCTGGTGCCAGTGATTAAAACGTCATCACCATGAGTCTCTGGCAGGTTAGCTGAGCTTGACGGTTCAATACTTGACGGATCAATAGTGGTTTCGTCAACAGATGGCTCAGGTATTTCAGGTTGAGCATTGAGAGTAGGGTCTTCTGGTTGTTCAAGATGTCCTGGTACAACAGTTGGCTGGTCCGGTTCAGTGTCTTTCGGACCCTTGGTCGGCTTTGTCACCTTCACTTTCTTGTTGGGCTTTGCTTGACCGCTAAAAATAATTTGGACAAGTCAGCATAATGATAAAGATATGAAGGTACAGAAGAAAAATACTTATTATTACCCAGGGCCAGTCTTGAAAGCCGGCAGTTGAATCTGTGATGAATCGCCAGAGGAGGAATGGGAAATCTCCTGCAAAGATGGAATCAAAAGAATTGATTGGTTAACGAAAGAAACTCGCTGGTAAATACAAGAGTTAAGGTTAAAAATAACCTCATTTTGGTGTTTCCGAGGAGTGTTTGGTAAACCGGAGGATAAATCTTTACCTCCACCGGTCCGGGTCTGGCGGCGGCTCTCATGTTGCTGTCATTTTAAGAGAAAATGAGGATCTAAATAAGCCAAGGGGTGTGAAAACCTTACTTTCCAGGTTACCCGCCAAAGTTTCTACCTTGGTAAAGGTTCTGAGTTGGAGGAAATAGTAGTTACCTCTTCTTTGACTGCTTGGCTAGCTCCCGTGTCATCCTGGCAATAGTCAGTGTCAATAAGCTTGTTAAAAAACAAGCCAAGAGAGTCAAGGGCTACCTCCGACCCAGAGGTTTCATCCAGCTTAAGCAGTTCAGAGGCACTTGGTTTTTTTAGACCTCCTGATGGTCTTTTTGGCGGCTTTCGCAGTAGCTCTAGCCTTTTTGGCAGTCTCATTGTCATATTTGGCCTTCCAGAAGTCAGATTTAGCCTGTGGAAGGATAACATATTGGAGTTCATGCAATGTTTAAGTGCTGAAGGAAAAAGAAATCAAAATATTTACCTCTGACGCCGGGTTAAGCTTGCAGAAATGATTCAAACTCACTTTGCTGCAGTCTTCAATTTTGTTATTTACATGCGTGGTTGACATCTCAACGATGCCCTCTTCAGTTAGACGTAGAGAGCTATGACGTAAGGGGTCATCTGTTCCTCCGGTATATGTACACATCAAGCCAGATCAGCGGCTTAAGGGTATGATCCGCCATGCGACCCAGCAGCGGATTAAGTCGACTCCGGTTAAACCGTTTCCTAGCAAGGCTTGAACTTTTCTGATTGTAGGGATAAGCTTCTTGCGCTCGGCGGCGGTAAGTTTATCAGGGAGTTGGTAATTTAAGTCGAGACGCTCAGCACGATAACCCGGCCACAAAGTCACCTTTCATTCTTCTCCTTTCCTTCTCACCTTCTTGCTCCTCGCGACGCACCAACCTGCATGGACCCCACCGCCGTTGACGGCAGGCGCGGGAAGTACAAACGGCAGGCGTGGGAATCGAGGAACAGTAAAATGGATATGTGTCGGCACGGGCGCCTCGATTTTTGGAGGGTCAGTAAAGAAAGAGATTTATTAAGATTGGGACTCTGTGTAATATTAATCGCAGGTGACGTCATGGCAGGCTATCACAATTTTTGGAGACGACGTCATGGCGGGTTACAATATTTCACAGTAAGAGGAGGAAGGATTTTTCTAAGTCTTGAATATTGACATGAACGAGTTCAAATCAACCTGGGCCTAATGTTGGGGATATGACTATCAGGTATGACCCGCCCAGGAGGGGCCGGGTCATCCCTATGGTGGTTCATCTCAATGAAGCCCAAGAGCATATTAACAATGGCGGTTCATAGATAGGCTTAGTAGAGGGCCCAAACCCAAAGGCGGCTTAAGGCCCGCGGATATAAACCACCATGTATTGTAAGGCATGTAAGAAAGGTCACCGGGTCGGATACGTTGTATAAGCCGGTCGGGACTCTGTAGGCCGCAGGGCGTCAACCCGTGTATATAAGGGGACGACCCAGCGGCGACTTAGGACAAGAAAGAACAGATCAAGAGCCGGGTCAAGCGTATTCGCTCCCTGCTAATCAAAACCCTAGCAATATCACCTACAACTGGATTAGGCTTTTACCTTCACCGTAAGGGGCCGAACTAGTATAAACTCCTCATGTCCTTTGTCCTGATTAACCCCTTTAAGCTAACCTCATCGTGATGGCTCCACGACTAAGTCTTCACACTAGGACATCTGACATGACAATTCCACGACCCTACCCCTACCTAGTGGATTGGGGATAAATAGGGATTTGAAGGGATTGGGTGAAGGTTGGGGTTTCACCCAATCCCTATGGGGATTATCCCACCAATCCCGTCAAAACCCTAGTACCAAACAAGGCCTAATTAATGGATCGAAAAAATAATACTCTCTAGGGCAGACGATTAACATGATCGACGGACGAACCCTAGCTACAAGTTGTGCAACCCCCAAAGGAGATCATGGAGGTCAACCTCCCCGGGGCGGCGCAATGCGGAAGTGGTGGTGGAGCTAGGTCTAAGAACTTGCGGCTCGTACCATGTAAGAGGATTAGAGAGGAGAGTATTCGCGTAATGCGGTGCATGTCGTATTGAGCCTCTCGAACGGTTTATACAAACTACAAAACTTGAAAGACAACAGGCCTCTCCTAAAAATAAGATAGAAAATGATTACAAATCACATTCTCCCAAAAATAAAGATATGCATACATACTCTAGCATCTCTGTCTCTTTTCTACCGAGGCCCAATCACTTCTGCTAGTGATGTGCTTTAATCACGTAGTCCTAGAACAACTCAAGACCATCAACATGCTCTTGGACGTTGGAGTGCCAAGTTAGGGCATCTCCAGCCGCGCCCCCAACAGGCCCTCCCCAGGCGATTTTGCTGCGCCGGCGCCAAAAAAAGGCCCCAGTCGCGCCCCCAGAAGCCCGTTTTTCGCCGGCTCGGGCCAAAACTGGTGCCGGTGGACCTAGGCCGAACCCGGTGCCCTGGGGGCGCTTGAGGAGCCGGCACAAGCGAAAAAGGCGTGTGGGCCCGCCCTGGAGGCGACCCGAGGGCCTTTTCCCGCCATTTCCTGACGCTTTTCCCTCGCATCTCTCCTGCTTGCTCGCCTTCCTCCCGCCATTCTCTCCCTTTCTCCCGCCAAACCCCCTCCCGCTCGCCTTCCAGTCACCGCCATGCCACCGAAGAAGTACGCCATGCCGCGCGCGGCGGCAACCGCGACTAGCGCCGTAACCCAGCCGAAGCAGAGGGAAAGCACAAGTGCTCCCTAGGTGGTTTTGATAATTGATGACAACATATCTCTTGTTGGACTAACGTTTTCATCTAGTATGTTTCAGATAAGTTCAACAATGGAGTGGCATGGACTAAAGGTTGTGGGAAGTTCTCCAAGATGCTAAGGACAAAGGATTGGCTAAAGCTTGAAGCTCAAGACTCTTCATTTTACATTTTTAGTGATCCTAGATCACATTGAGTCCATAGGAAAAGCCAATACTATCAAGGAGGGATGAGGTGTTGCTTAATGAGCCTCTTGCTTCATGTGCTTAATGATATGCTCCAAAATCCTCAGCCACTTTCCCACTTCCACATATGACCTAAACCCAAAGCCAAACTCGGACCTACCGATTATTCCTATCCGGCGCCACCGAGTTTCACCTGTCATAGCCACTGCCAGAAACCCTAATCAGTTTGGTCTCACCGATGGGATCTCGGTCTCACCGAGATGGGCTTGCAAACTCTCTGTTACCTATTGCATTATTCTCGGTTCCACCGAGATATGCAATCGGTCCCACCGAGTTTGCTTGGCCAACTCTCTGTTTTGCTCATTACCCAAATCGGTCCCACCGAGTTTGAGTAATTGGTCAAACCGAGTTTTGGATTTACCCTAACCCTAGCACATCGGTCCCACCGAGTTGATTCAGTCGGTCCCACCGAAATCTCTAACGGTCACTAGGTTTACCTTTTCGGTCCGACCGAGTTTGTTGATTCGGTCCCACCGAGATTGGAAAACTGTGTGTAACGGTTGCATTTTGTGTGGAGGCTATATATACCCCTCCACCTCCTCTTCATTCAGTGAGAGAGCCTTCAGAACACATACACCATTCCAACTCATATGTTCTGAGAGAGAACCACCTACTCATGTGTTGAGACCAAGACATTCCATTCCTACCATATAAATCTTAATCTCCAGCCTTCCCAAGTTGCTTTCCACTCAAATCTTCTTTCCACTAGATCCAAATCCTATGAGAGAGAGTTGAGTGTTGGGGAGACTATCATTTGAAGCACAAGAGCAAGGAGTTCATCATCAACACACCGTTTGTTACTTCTTGGAGAGTGGTGTCTCCTAGATTGGCTAGGTGTCACTTGGGAGCCTCCGACAAGATTGTGGAGTTGAACCAAGGAGTTTGTAAGGGCAAGGAGATCGCCTACTTCGTGAAGATCTACCGCTAGTGAGGCAAGTCCTTCGTGGGCGATGGCCATGGTGGGATAGACAAGGGTGCTTCTTCGTGGACCCTTCGTGGGTGGTTGCTTCTTCGTGGACCCTTCGTGGGTGGAGCCCTCCGTGGACTCGCGCAACCGTTACCCTTCGTGGGTGGAGCCCTCCGTGGACTCGCGCAACCGTTACCCTTCGTGGGTTGAAGTCTCCATCAACGTGGATGTAGGATAGCACCACCTATCCGAACCACGGGAAAAACATCCGTGTCTCCGATTGCGTTTGATTTCTCCAAACCCTTCACTTTACATTCTTGCAAGCTGCATGCTTTACTTTCCGCTGCCTATATACTCTTTGCATACTTGCTTGATATGTATTGTGATTGTTGAAATTATGCTTAAACTCCACTTAAATCGAAAAAGCTTAAAAATTGCAACTTTAGCATGAAGTGTCTAATCACCCCCCCTCTAGACACACCTATTTCAAGGTCCTACACAGAGGAAGCCGAGGGCGCCGCCATCGAAGCCACCGGGCTTGTCGAACGCCGAGTGGAGGGTGGAAGTTCAGCGGCGCGAAGCAGTCACCGCTGACAGGCGGAACAGGGCCATAGCCAAGAAGGCCCGCGACAACGCGGCGCGCGTGGCGGCGTCTTCCTCATCGGCCGACCAGGCGGGGATGAATCCACCCGTCGTCAGCCACGCCCAGTACGCACCCTGGGGACAGCAAGGCGTCGGATCTCCATGGGGTTCATCGTCGCCCGGCTACGCCGACGGCGACGCACACGGTGGGTTTAACCCAAATGTGACCTTCCCTCATGGTCACCCCGCTACGCGCACGCCCTCGCCCGCCTTCGTCGGCGTGCAGTACCCTCCATACAACTACTCGCCGCCCACCGCCTACGCGTCCACACCGACGCCCCATCTCTACCGTGGACCGCTGCCCTTCCCGCACCTCGGCGACACCGACGACACGGGAGCCGACATGGACGACATCATCGCGACAGGATCGACCGCGGCCGCCGCGTCTCCCGGGTTCGCCACCCAGGACGAGGTAGTGGATCTCAGCGGCGACATGGAGGCCGAGCTCATCTACGTCTACGGCGAGGACGCACAGGAACCCGAGGAGGAGGAGGAGGAGGAGGAGGAGCCAGCTCCTGTTCCGACGAAGGGGCGCCAGAAGAAGAAGAAGCGGGCGGCTAGATCAGGCGAAACGCGCATCAAGTGGACGTCCAAGGAGGAGGAATGCCTCGCCGAAGCATGGAAAGTCGTCTGCCTCGACCCGACCACCAACGCGAACCAGAGCTTGGAGACGTACTGGGACCGCATCAAGGCCGAGTTCGACAAGCGGAAGCTCGTCGACCCCTATTTCAAAGGCGTCTACATGCAGCGCGGCTCCAAGGCGATGGCGAACCATTGGGGGCGTATCCAGTTGGCGTGCAACAAATGGCATGGAATCGTCGAGGAGGTCGCGGCTCGCCCGGAGAGCGGCGCCAGCGTTGAGGATCAGGTACGCACGCCGTTCGCCCGCATATCTTCGTCGTCTACGCCCGCCACCCGCCAACTGTTCGTCCCTCCGCGCAGCTGCTGCGTATGTTCGCCATGTATCGGGGCGACAACCAAGACGCCGACTTCAAGCACCTCCACGTCTACAAGCGCATTGACAAATGCGAGAAGTGGGCGGAAGTCCGATGTACCCTCGACAAGGCCAAGGAGACATACAAGCCGGACGCGACGACTCCGGGCGCGTCAGAGGGGCGGCCGGACGGCCACAAATTGGCAAAGAAGGGAAAAAACGCCGACGCGGCAACCGTGCGAGTGCAGGAGTCCATCGAGCATTGCCTCACCGACGCCCAGGCCCGGGCCGTCCTACGCGAAGAGAAGACCGATGCGCGGTGGTCGTCGCTGATGAAGAACAACGCCATCAAGCTCGACCTGCTCCGGACGAACGTCGCCGCGAAGAAGAGGAACACCGACATGGCTTTTCTGATGGGCGGGGTGGACATGCTCCAAGCAACGACGAGAAGCTCAAGGCGTGGTACCTGGTGCAGTGCGGCCTTATCCTGAGCGAGCTACCGACGGCAACGCCGACGACGCCGACGACGCCCACGACCACACGAACGCCAAGCCCGAACGACGCCTCTACATCGCCGCCCAGCAGTGCCGAAGCCGCGCCGACACAGCCCAGCACCAAAGCAGCTCCGGCACCGCCGAGCCCGCGCACGCCGACTCCGCCAACGCCTGGAGCCGACCCCGCCGAGTGAATCATTGCGCACGCGAACTTGCGGCGGCGGCGCTCTGTTTTTTGTAACGCCAAACTACATCCGATCGCCGGATTTGCGGCGTCTTTTGAGAGCGGGAACAACCAAGTTTAAATTTCCCGCATCGTGGGGCCGGCACGTGGGGGCGTGACTGGGAGCTAGGCCGCCCCCGGGGCTGAACTAGCGTCGGCACGCCCCCAGGCCGCTCTATTTAGGCGCCCTGGAGGGCCGAACGGCTGGAGATGCCCTTAGAAGGTACTCCCTCCGTAAACTAATATAAGAGCGTTTAGATCACTACTTTAGTATTTTAAACGCTCTTATATTAGTTTACAGTTTTAAACGCTCTTATATTAGTTTACAGAGAGAATAGGAAGCAGGAACCATCAAATAGACTGATCGCCTACGTGTTTGTCCGGCCTCCACATCCTTGCAACCCACGCAAAAATGACGAGGAATCAACGAAAGTGTGGGTAAGTAACTTGATTATGTAACTAACTCTCCTGTACCAATGCAGATTTTTCTTAAAATAATCTAGAATCAAACTAACGATGCAGAGTGTTCTTTAAGAAATATTCAAACTCTGACTTGCATATTTTTCACCATATTTAATTCATATGTAATTAGAAAATTGAACCAGGATTAAAGGATGCACTTAGAAATGTTTTTTAAGGTGCCCCAGGATTAAAGGATGCAATTGGAGCCCACATTTCTTTTCCAGTTTCAATCCCACCCGCGACTCGTAACCGGGCCCGACCTTTTCTCTAAGGCTCTGACTATATCACATTTAGATGTGAGATAACATCTCACACCAAATTGTGACATCAGCAGAAGCTTTTATTTATTTTATTTTTGCGTCATTTTCTTATTTGTCCTTTTCCTTAGGGTGACAAAAAAAAAGCAGCTGATGCAGTGCGCCGTACAGGATTAGAACTCACGATCACACACTAGCCCACGCACGCTCCAACCAATAGCTGTTATTGATATTTAGGAAGAGGGGAGATATAAGAACATAGCAGAGCGTCGAGATTAGAAGACAATCTTGCAATTTGTGAAACCTTTTTGCAAATTATGAATAATTTTATAATGTCGAATATTTTCTAAAACACAAACAATTTGAAAATTTTGAACAGTCTTCTTAAAACATGTATAAACTTTGTAGTTCCGAACATTCTTTTAAAGAATAAAATTTGGTATTCCGAACAATTTCTTCATGAACAAAATTTTGAAAACATGAACAATTTTTGAAAATCCTTGATTTTTTTAAAGTGTGGACACTTTTAAAAATTCCAAAATTTAAAAATACAGATACATTGAGTGTATGATTATTTTAATCGTAAATTTTCAACAAGTATGTGTTTGCAACATTTAAAAGATGTTGACATTTACAAAATGTTCATGCATTTCAAAAAAAATGTCAAGTTTAAAAAAATGCATTATACAATGAAGAAAAGTTTCCTAACATCCAAAGAAATGTTCTTGACAATTTTCTAAAGAAACTTCACGCATTTCAAAAAAATCACGACATTTTCTAGAAAAAATGTTTGTGCAATGTAAAAAAAATGTCCACGTAAGCTTTTTAAAAGTTTCATACCATTTAGACAAATTATCAGAAAGGATTTCAAAAATGTTTACCATGTATTCTAAAAATTGCTCGGGTCTATGTTTGAAAAACAATATTCATCATGTATTTGAAAAAAAATGTTCAATGCGTGTTAAAAAAAGTTCCCCGTATATATAGAAAAAATATACAATGCATATTACAAAAGTTCACATGTATTTGCAAAAAAATAAATACAACTAGATAGGATACTGGGTTAGGGAACGAGTTGCGTGCGAAGAGTGGATATGCAACTCTGTCGGACATGAGTTGCATGTTTGGGTTGGACATGCAACTGGGTCGGGTGGGTTTGCGTGTTCGGTTTGGACATGGAACAAGATAGAGGCTGGGGCAAGTTGCACACTGGGGTTAGACATGCAACTGTATCGCGTGAGTTGTAATTTGGAAGTTTGGTTTGGACATGCAACTAGACAGGAGCCGGGGCAAGTTTGCGTGTTGAGGGTGGACATACAACTAAGTCGGCGAGTTGTGTGTTCTGCTGAACTTTCACCTTCCTGTTCTCAATTTTTTTTTGCATTCATAGTGAAAGCAAACTGTTGTAGAGGAAAGGAAAGGATAATGTCGCTCTTCGGAAAACGCGTATAGTGATCTTCATAGATGGGACAAACGCTCCGGTGTATGCATTAAAAGGCTTGTTTGTTTATTCCTTTTGTTTTGGTTGATATTAGTCCAGTCCATCACACTGCGTTTCATGTCGGTGCACTGTAGGCTGGGTCCGTTCAAGCATGTATGAGTGAACATAGTAGTACTACACGGGAATTTTGTCCTAAGAAAAAACTACTAGGCGACAGTTCGTGTCCCTTCTCCTCTTGCACACACATGAAAAATTGTTAAAGAAAAACAAAAGAATGACCCAAAGCACATGGACAAAAACCACATGCAAAACGCCGATGCAAAATGACCAGGCTACATGCAGATCGAGAAAGTCATATAGGACCAGACTAAAAAAGCTAAAAACACACATCTTAAAATTCCCTTTAAAAAGTTGTTCAAGCATTTCAAAAATATGTTTGTGATTTAAAAAATGTTTACATAATGTGAAAAAAGGTTAGTCCCAGTTGCAAGTTGAGGTGGGCTTGCAAGTGGGACAGGTGAGACAGAAAAAAAATCAGGCCCAACAGCAACAATATTTAAATTTTCTGGACATTTTTCAAACCAGTGACTCAAAATGTATCTAATTCGCTTACAAATTTTTAATAACTCATCATCCAGACCACCCTTTGTGGTCCTATCCTCTTTATTCTTTAAGCAGCTGGTTTTACTAGGCGGTCCATAGAGAAACTAGGTGGCGTATTCGCGACTCTTTCTATTAGAGTTTACATAGCATCACTAGGTGACATGTCTGCAACTAATCTAGAACTAAGAACCCTGACAGTACTCTCAGATGGCCTCAAGGATAAGTTCTACGTACTTGACAGTACTTGGGAGCCTTTCCTTCCCCTGTTAGCCGCTGTTTTGGAAATTTTCTTTCCTCACGATAAGGATGTGTATGGAAAAGGGAAAATTTGATGCTTAATAGTCTCAGGGTTCAGGCTCGAGCATGCATAATTATGAGTTTCATTAATGTCCTTGGCAGAGCTAGAAGTATTCCTTTTGTCCATTGGATGGAGGCCAGTAACTATTTTATTCTAGTAAAAAAAGACGACTTCGGAGTATTGTCTTCTTGCGGAGCGCGGTCGCAACTCAATAGGTATATCTATGTAGTTGCACCAAATGAACCAACACCTACACCAAGTACACAAAGTATAATCAACATTTCTGGTTGTAAGAACATATCACATATAACTTATCAAACATTAATAACTAAGTCGACTTGGCGCAGAACATTGTGGGAAAATATTCATTGACCGATGAAGATAATTGAGAATGGAAGGATAAGTTTATTTTGTCAAACACATCATTTTGACAATACGGCTCTGACTAACACAAATTTCTTGATTACACTAATATTTCTGGTTTGAGGAGCCCTTGTCCTTTGTTTGGACTTTGGAATGTGTAAATTACACCTTTTGTGTGGAGAAGTGTAAATTGCACTTTAAATCATAGTTTAAAGGTAATGATACATGCTCCATCGTTATGCTCTTTTTTTATATTTTGAATTTCCCCTCATTGTGCACATTGGCAAGTTGTCAAACACAAATATTTAGCCATTACACTTATATAATTGTACATTTATTTCCTAGCAAAACCAATAAATATATAATCCCATCGAAGTAGTTTTGGCAAAAGGATATTTTGATGTATTTGTGAAGAACTTGAATAGTCTTGTATATATTAATATTCTAATTTGCATTTTGGCACAATTTAGTTTTTTATCTCTACATGAACTGTTCGAATTTTCAATCAAGTTTTAGCAGGACGGGCAACCGTATCATGACTAATGAAACTATTTTTGAAAAGGAAATGATTCCCTTTACCTGGTTGATCCAACGCGGGTCGTTCGCAACCTCTAGCGCGCGACACATGTCTACTGTGACCCTCCACGCCCCTTCATACCTTTTTCTCTATTGCAAAAAAAGAAAAATCTGCAATAGGACCTTTGTTGCAAAAAGTTTTGCAACACGACCAGTGTTTTTGCAAAAAGGATTCTAGAACATGATCTCTGTTGCAAAAGGATTCTTCAACATGACCTATAATTATATGAAACAGAGAAAAAGGAAATGAGGTTCAAAATATATTTGCAATAATGCTCTTATTGCAAAAGGCCGAGCGCAACAAGGCTTTATTGCGGAGATCGGAGGAAAACATGTTTTGGGGCTTTTTGCAACAAGTTCGTTGTTGCAGAGAGACGTGCACAACTTGCTTGGTACAATTCAGTTGGCTCATGTCAAGGAGATCCAATGGTTCTGTCTCACTCCGAAGGCAGAGGAGGCGATTGATCTTTTTCATTGCTTCAACCGCCCGACGCAAACAAATAAATGCATACTTAGAAAAAAGTATTTTACAAAGGAAGCACACATGAAAACTACTATGAGAATAGGAGGCACCGGATATATCCTCGCAGTTGTAGTTGGTTCATAAAAGTCTCTTTTCTCTCATTCTCTCTATATTTTCTAGTGAGGCCCAATCACTTATGCTAGTGATGTGCTTTAATCACGTAGTCCCAGAACAACTGAACTGCATCAATATTCTCTTGGACATTGGAGTGCCAAGTTAGACAGTAGGAACAATCAAATAGACTGATTGCCTATGTGGTAGTCCGACCTCCGCATCCTTGTAACCCAAGCAAAAATGACGAGGAATCAACGAAAGTGTGGGTACGTAACCTAATTATCTCTCTTTGATTTTAAAATTCTCAATTAACTCTCTTGTATCAATGTAGAGTTTTTCTTAAAAATTATCTAGATTAAAACTGACGTTGCAGAGTTTTTTTAGAGAAAATATTCAAACTCTGACCTGTCTATTTTTGCCGTATCTTCTAAAACTCTAAGCTCCCTTGACGGGGAGGCTCCTGGTTGAGCGAGGGGTGTGGCTTGCAAGGTGGGTCCTCTTTGTAAGCGTATTCATCGTTGGCTCCCTGGTCTTGCTCTGTCAGTTGGCTCATGTGTATTTGTGGCGCTTGTTTATGCGCCCGCGTGCAGGTGGTGTTTTTTCTTTTACTAGTACGAGAGTCAACGTCCTTTCTTTTCTCCTTTGGATTTGGGTGAGACGGGCGACGGTCCTGGTTCCTTGAGAAGCCATTGTGGTGGCGGTGTGTTTGGTGAACGGATGTTTCAATTATTTTGTTATAAAATATTTTTTCAAGTAAAAAGTGTCAAAAGTGGCTTTTTTGTGAAGGAAGTACCCCAAAAAAGATTGATATTTGGACCTTTGCAATTTTCACCCAAATTAGACCACATTGGAGGCCCACTACCAAATTTTCATGCATTTTCGAGTTTGTTTGCTATATTTCTTTGATTTACTGAGTTTCTAGGCATTTATTTAAGGTAATTCAAATTTGAACTGCAAGTGTGCCCTAGTTTGGTCCTAATAATTGCCAAAAATATTTTCAAGCTTCCATATTATGATTGTAGGTACTTGATACAAACAAAAGTAAACCCTCAACCATATGGTATGAGTAACCATCCTTGAAAGTATGGTGTTTGTTTGACTTTTTAAATATAAAACAAATAAGGTCTCAAAAATTGAATTCTTTTTGCATATGCCCCCTTTTGTGGACTAGTTTTTTTTGGGGGGGGGATGATAAACAAGCAATACCAACAACTAGAAAATAACCCTTTATAAAATGGCCTATCTTGTTCAAGGATGCATGGTTTTCAACTCATATGGCCCTGCCCATGGCGACATCCATGGAACAATCCATGATAACATGACCATATTTGTCACAAACATGGGTATTACCATTTTAAACAACATTGCCAAAGGAGGTTTTAGTTATTTTGTTATAAAATAATTTGTTTTCAAACAAACAGTGCCAAAAGTGGCTTTCTTGTGAGGGAAAGTACCCCCCCCCCCCCCCCCCGAAAGATTGATATTTGGACCTTTACAATTTTCATCCAAACTAGACCACATTAGAGGCATACTACCAATTTTTCATGGATTTCAGAGTTTTTTCTATATTTCTTTGATTTGCAGAGTTTCTAAGCATTTACCTAAGGTAATTCAAACTATAATTGCAATTGTGGTCCTAATAATTTGGAGCTTTGCAATTTTCACCCAATATGAGTTTAGTTTTGGCAAAATAGTAAGGGGCACCAATTTATCTTCGGACCTAACAATATCGTTGTGTCGCACCGCCGGTGGTACACTATGTCCAGAGTCACTGAATCTTGGGGCCAACCTTCACGTCTGTGAGTACATAAAAGCATGACTTTATTACAGAACACACATACACACACTAGCTCAGTTGGTGCTTGCAATGTAGTTACAACGTCCGGTCTCGAGTTCGAGTACCTCTTGCGGCATTATAAGCCACCTTTTTGTGCCAATTAGCCAGACACTGATACATGGGCCCTAGGGCCACCTATGACTGCCCAGCCACTAATAGATGGGGGCCGACAGGGGGTGTCCCACACGTCAGTACGTGTGTGATGGGCAATGAATCCACCTATGGACGCACAACCACTGACAGATGGGCCAACAGGGGGTGTCCCGCATGTTAGTAACTGCACCAACTAATGGTCAACTACTTTGACCCGACGACAAACCCCGTGTGGGCATTTGTAAAGGTGGGCCGGGCGGTGGAGGGGAAAAGCAAGGAATGACAAACAAAATGGAGAAAACTAAGCAGAACTAAGGAAGAAGGGGCATGGAAATAAAAAAACCCTTATTATTTTAGCAGTTGGTTTTACTAGAGGGTCCACAAAGCCACTAGGTGGCTTCTTCGCGTCTCTTTCTGTTAGAGTATGCACATCATCACTAGGAGACTTGTCTGCACCTAATGTAGAATGAGGAACCCTGACAGTACTCTCAGATGACGTCAAGGATAAGTTCTACTTGACAATACTTGGGAGCCTTTCCTTCCCCTGTTTGTTGTCCTTTTGAATTTTTTCCTTTCCCCTAATAGGGATGTGTATGGAAAAGGAAAACTTTGATGCTTAAGGGTCTCAGGGTTTAGGCTAGAGTTTGCATAATTCCGAGACTCAGTAATGTCCTCGGCAGAGCCAGAAGTATTGCTTTTGTCCATCAGATGGAGGCTCGAAACTATTTTATTTTAGTAAAAAAGACAACTTTGGAGAATTGTCTTCTTGCGGAGTGCGGTTGCAACGGAACATGCATCTCTATGTAGTTGCATCAAATGAACCGACACCTACATCAAGTACACAAAGTATAATCAACATTTGTGGTTGTAAGAATTGGTGACATAAAACTTATCAAACATTGATAGCTAACTCAACTTGGCCTAGAGCATTGCCGGGAAAAATATTCCTTGTTCGACAAAGATAACCGAGAATGGAAGGATAAGTTTATTTTGTCAAACACATCATTTTGATTATATGGTCTTGACTAACACATAATTTCCAATTCCACTGAGATTTTGGGTTTGAGGAGCCCTTGAGCCCAAGTTAGCCATTTTGTATTTGATATGCTACGAGGTGTTGCAAGATTAAAAGATTTTGAATTGTTCTTTGTTTGAACTTTGGAATGTGTAAATTGCACCTTTTGTGTGGAAAAGTGCAAATTGCACTTTACAATTATAGCTTAAAGGTAGTGATACATGCTCCATCGTTGTGCTCATTTTTATATTTTGAAGTTCCCCTCATTGTGCACATTGTCAAGCTGTTGAACACAAATACTTATCCGCTACAATTATCTAACTGTGCATTTATTTGCTAGCAAAACTAATAAATATATAATCCCATAGAAGTAGTTTTGACAAAAGGATATTCTGATGTATTTTCCCAGTGAAGAATTTGAATAGTCTTGTATGTATTAATATTCCAATTTGCATTTTGGCACAATGCAATATTTTTATCTCTACATGAGCGGTTGAAATATTCAGTCAAGTTTTAGCAAGACGAGCAGGACAGATGCATGCGAGGAACGCACATCGAAGGGGGGCACAACTGAGCCAGTGGTCATCCTAGAATGAGGTTGACGCGTCGGGCCCCACCAGCACCCGTGAGAGCCCTCTGTAGAGCGGCAGCATGCTGCTAAGGCATGCCCAGTGGTCACCATCAGCCAGGCGCGTCCGGGGCGCGAAGCTTGCCGTCAAGCATGGACCACGCCCAGGACGTCCAGCGAGACGGGGAGGGGGGGGGGGGGGTGCAGCCGATGCAACATCTTCAGAAGGAGACAATTATTCTGGACATATTCCTTGTTCGACGAAGATAACCTAGCATGCCCTCACTTTTGCTCCGCCATACCACGACCCAGGCCACAAGGCATTGGGCGCCAGACGCCCGTTTGGCCGCGTTCCACAGGAAGGCGCGGCGCAGCGAATCGAGAGCCGCGATGACA
This sequence comes from Triticum monococcum, assembly GCA_034509565.1. Lineage (NCBI taxonomy): Eukaryota > Viridiplantae > Streptophyta > Magnoliopsida > Poales > Poaceae > Triticum > Triticum monococcum. Next base: position 523,235,897 of record CM067841.1, read on the forward strand.
GACGGAGGGAGCTTGAGCGCCGCCATGGCGTAGGGTGGGATGGAGTCAACAACGGCGTTGATGAGCACCAACCATATTTTGAAAATGGACACGAGGAAGTGAAAATTTACATTGTTTCAAACCTTATTGGTCGGTCAAGTCAATGTTCTAAAATGGAAATCTTGAACAATACAATTGAATGGGCAAGACGGCATTTGTTGGTCCATCAAAAAATCCCATTAGGTATTAAGGTCACACAAGGTCTCCTACACTTGGGCTGTTATACTGACTTAAAGGCATGCGCGACAACAAATAGTATGTATGCAAGTACGCGTGCGTGCTGCTCATCTCATCAGCTTTCGCTCAGGAGAGGAGAGGAGAGGACGCGCACCTACCTAGCTACACGCCGCTGATTAATCTTTTTTTTTTGCGGAGACTGATTAATCAATTGGGTCTTCCTTTGCTTCCGGTTTACTCTTGGTACTGATCCTAATCACTCAAGTGGGCATAGACAATGGTTCTCATAATATGCCGCGCTATGTCAAACCCACTCGGAACTTTGCAATACGTACTCTCAAAAAAAAATGGTGAAATCAGACGTGGGTTTATAGAAAAAATAAGACCAATCCAAGGGTTAACTCTTCTTGACTTTTTTTATAAGAGAAACTTCGTAAGCACCGCACGTCCGAGTCAGGACTCGAATCCGGATGAGCTAGCGGCAACCCCAGCTACCCAGCCAACGGGTCGACGTCCTGTATGGACCCGGATGGGCTGGCGGCAACCCCAGCTGCCCACCCAACAGGTCGACGCCCTGTCCTCCAGACGTGGGTTTACATCTGACCTTTTCCCGTTCCAACCGTGTGCAAAGACGGTGAAATCGCTTGACTTACGTTAGCCGGGTGTGTTTTTGGTTGATTGACCGCAGCAAGAGAGCATGTGTTTGGACGTTTGGTTGGTGCCCAAAGCAAAACCGAACCTTTTTTTCCCCGAACCAGCCGCACCGCTGGCCAGATCATGGCGCACGCGCACCACCTCCCCACCCCACCTATGAATCTGAAATGTCAACCAGGATCAGCAGTCCGGTCTTGGTTAGTTTTCCATTCTCATGGCGCGGTCGCCATCAGCTCCCTGACTCTCCGCCCCCAGCCCCCCGCCTCCTCCTCCTCGCCTTGCCGCTTTGGCTCGGACGCCAGCCGGGTAGGTGGCGACCCGGCGCGTCACACGGTAGGTGGTGCCCAGCGCACCCGCAGCGCGACGGCGCCACCCAGCAGCAAATTGCCTTTGACCATTCTCCCCAGGCCGATCAGCGCTAACAACCCCGCTCCCATATTTATGAAAAAAATCAGACGAGATTAAACCGTGAAGAGGAAAACGGTCAGCCTGTTTGGTAAGTACTTTGGCAGACGAATAGGAGTTTGCAAAGGAGGGATTAAGCATGAGAAATAGATATTTACTCTTATTCCCTTGTTTGATATATTACGAGAAATAGATATTTCCCCCCTCCTCGCAGCACGGACACATTAGCCGATTGGTGGCTAAGGGCCCGCTCTGGCTTCCAAGGGAAACACAAGCGAGGTTTTGATTCAGTCGTCATTGGCGCGGCTTGGATGTTATGAAAGCAGAGGAACACTAAGGTGTTCAATCGGCCGGAGCAAGTTAAAGACTACAGAAAACTAGCTAGAGCTATCCTTGATAAAATTTACGAGTGGTATAGTGCAGGTGTAGGTGTGGGTGGATTAGATCGGTTTGTGAGAGATCGCGTTTGATTTTCTTGTAGGTCTGAGTGGGTGCTCGGGTGATTGATGATCGCATCGATCGCACGAATCTTGTAAATTGCTTTCTTCCTTCTATAAAGATATGGTACGCCATTGACGTACTCTCGAAAAAAAATATTATGAGAATTAGCATGAGATAAAACTCTTCTCATGAATTAATAGATTATCTCCGAAGAAGAAATCGATGAGAATTGGCTTTCTCAACTCTTATTCCCTAGAATCAATCTGTGGTTGAATGGTTAGAGGGACTATGGTATCCTCAGCCCATCAGGGTTCAAGTCCTGGTGCTCACATTTATTCCTGGAATTATTTTAGGATTTTTGGCAATGCATATTCAGTGGAAGGAGACGTTTCCGTCGATTACGAGGTGCCTACGATGATTTAGTAAATTTCAAGATGATATGTTGGCTCAGTCTTTCGGAGAGGCTCATAAGGGTAGGGTGTGCCAGTATGCGTTCATAGGGATGAGTTTATATGCGTGTATATGAACGCTTGCGTCTGTATTGTGTTTAAAAAACTCCTATTCCTTTTTATTTTTAAACTCGCATTCTCTCCAATCAAACTGTGGACTTTTACAGTCTGTTTGGTAAATATTAGGGCAGGAAAATAGAAGTTTGTACAAAGGTGTTTACGAAAAAATTAGGCATGAAAAGTACATTTCTACTTTTATTTTTTTGATATATGATAAAAATTAGCGTAGGATAAAACTCTACTCATAAATTAATAAATACCCTAGAAAAAAATTGATGAAAACATTTAAACTCTCGTTTTCCCTAATTAAACAATCATTTTCCATCTTTAATTCCGCCGAACCAAACACGAGATCCCCGACCTACCACCTTTCGTCTTCCCCGAGGTCTAAATTTATACCACCAACCAACCCAGTTGATCAATCATACACATATATACCACTTGCCTTCTGTCTGCCTCGTACTCCTTAATTACCATGGCCTGCACCAAGCATTTCTTGATCTCCGCCGCGCCTCCCTGAGCACGCTCGGTCAGCTTCAGTTCCCTCCTCGCGCGGATCATGGCGTCGGTGAGATCCTGCGTGTCCGTCAAGCCGGCCGCTGGCCCTGCCAGGTACAGATCCGCCAGGGTCGGGGCGGCCAGCTTGGAGCCGACAAGCCTGCGAATATCCGCTTCTTCTTCTTCTTCATTGGGCCCAGGCGCGGATGGCTGCGGCAGAGGTGTCGGCTGCGCCGCCAGTATCAGCGGCAGGGGCGTTGCCGTTGCTCGTTTGGTTGGCGATGGCTGGAGGGCGAGGCGGAGGGGCGCGCGGGAGGTCGTCGCCGAGTGCAGCGCCAGCCTGGAGGGGGTCCGCCACGGCGCGGCGGCCGCCGCCGTGCCCAGCGTGCCGGCGCTGCCCGAGCGGGCCAAGGTGGTGGCGCTCGTGGCGGCCGTCATGCTGCTGTGCAACGCCGACCGGGTCGTCATGTCCGTCGCCGTCGTGCCGCTCGCCGCGCAGCACGGCTGGTCCAGCTCCTTCGTCGGCATCGTCCAGGTACGCCCGCCCACTTCTTGCCATGTTTTAATTTACTCCTCAACATTAGCAGAAACTGAACTGAATGTCATTTTGCTCTGACCTTAAGCAAGAACTTGGTAAGAACAAAAAGGTTCCAACCATTAGTTGTAAATTTCTTACCAAAAGTCAATGATGCATGATGTATCAACTTCAGATTTCATTACATTCTTTTAATCCAGGCTGCCTGATGGTACCAAGTTAACATCATGACACATGGTTCTATTTAGTATGATTCTTGGAGGGGCCTCTATATAGGAAATTTCAAGGGCCGATTTTGCGACAGAAACCAAAATTAGCAAGCAGCACATGGGGACAAGTCAGCAACTTGAGAGCTGCTACTGTTTCCTGATTTATACAATGTTAAAATTTGACAATTGGACACTTGAAACATCCAATCTGATGGATGATGTGATTATATCAGAAAATTCCAACACCCTTGACTGTTTACTTGGTTACTAGGACCAGAAAGATTGATTGCATCAGTTGCTACTCCATAAAGGCTAAAACACCATTGCAGAACCACTGACTAGACGTCATTCAACAAGTGTATGATGATGTGATATATGGACTAATGCAGCATTTGTAACAACCATTAATCATGAGTAACTAGACGAGAACAAACACAGCAAATTGTTGATATCCATGAGCAGCTAGGCTAAAACAAACACAGCCACCTACCCCCTTACTGGCTTATCGTGCATGGTTGGTGATGCTCAAATTGATTGACTCAAGGTTAAATTTTCCCAACACTGTTGCAGTCATCATTTCTATGGGGGTATGTTTTCTCATCCATGGTTGGAGGAGCTTTGGCAGACCGATACGGGGGGAAGAAGGTGATGGCAGGTGCTGCTGCACTCTGGTCCTTGGCCACTTTCCTCACTCCATGGGCCGCCTCTCAATCCGCTACTATGTTGCTTGCCGTACGTGTGCTTTTTGGCATTGCAGAAGGTGTTGCATTTCCGACAATGAGCACTTTCTTACCAAAGTAAGTATTTTCTCCGTTCCCAAATATGTCTTTTTAGAGATTTCAATAAGAACTATATACGGATGTATATAGACATATTTTAGAGTGTACATTCACTCATTTTGCTCAGTATGTAGTCTCAATTGGAATCTCTAGAAAGACTTATATTTAGGAATGGAGGGAGTAGCTCATATCACCCATTAAATTTATTCAGCATGGACACTTGAGTACTCTGCTCCAAACAACATTGATCTCAGATTACTAAAGAGGAACAGACAGAAGCAGTAACCTCCACCAACAATTGGAGCAGCATAAGCCAAGATACTTTACTTCTTTGAGATCACAGTAGTATTTATTATAGTTAAAACATAGGGTGCTAGAAGAATTAGTTTAGCTGTGCATAAAGGTATTCTTCGTCTCATAATTATACTTTCGGGTATGTCAGCCAATGCTCTTTTTCACAGATATCAGTAACCGACTCTACTTACAGAATCTCGAAAATGAAACATCCACTACATATATATTGATGCAACCAAACGCAACTTCAGTTCAGGCTCCTAATTTCATTTTTGAACATGAAACAGGTGGTTCCCAACACATGAACGTGCCACTGCTGTTGGCCTTTCCATGGGAGGATTCCATCTTGGAAACGTCGTAAGCTTCCTAGCAACACCGATCATCATGTCACATATAGGCCTCGCCGGAACATTTGCCTTCTTCGCATCACTTGGTTACTTGTGGCTCTCTGTATGGCTGTTGAATGTAGAAAGTGACCCTATTGACAGCCGTACTATAAGCAACTCTGAGCTGCAACTAATTCTAGCTGGACGAAGTAAATCAAAAGTCAAAGGCAGCAAATCACCATCCTTAAGAGAAGTGTTCTCAAAGATGGAAATGTGGGCCATAATTGTAGCTAATGTGATAAACAACTGGGTAAGAATGACTGACCAGCAGAACTAAACTTTTGTGATACTGTATCTAGATATTGACATCTTGAAATTCAAAATACCATGCAGGGCTACTTTGTCCTACTATCATGGATGCCGGTGTACTTCAAAACGGTATGTCATCAAAGCTTCTAAAATCATTCTAATGGGTCTGCCTTACAAGTCAGCTATAAGCTGTTGTTTCTGACTATTATTCCAACAGGTATATAATGTCAATTTGAAACAAGCTGCATGGTTCAGCGCCATACCTTGGGGCGTCATGGCTCTATCAGGATATGTTGCGGGAGCTTCTGCAGATTTCATGATCAAATCCGGCTTATCTATTGTGCGAGTCCGGAAAATTATGCAGTCAATTGGTTTTATCGGGCCAGGTGTGTCATTGCTATGTTTAAGATTTGCCCAAACACCATCGGTTGCAGCAGTTATCATGACCGCTGCCTTGGGTTTGAGTTCCTGCAGTCAAGCTGGGTACTTCTGTAATGTACAGGTAACTACTGTTCATGTTTCCTCATATCATATCCTGATCATACCATCTCTACTCAGAGTGCCTGTTCTTCTGAATCAGTAGCTCCACTAACAATATGAATGTGTTTCACTATTTTCTTTCCGTCAGGACATTGCCCCAAAATACGCTGGATCCCTACACGGTATGTTCGCAAACTTCTTTGATAGCATCAGTAGACAACAAGATCCATATTTCTGCATTGCTGAATTGATTCTTCAGCACTTATATCTGGCATCTCTGTGCTGCTTGAACAGGAATGACGAACGGCATTGGGACAGTGGCCGCCATAGTTAGCACAGTAGGAGCAGGATACTTCGTCCAGTGGCTGGGATCCTTCCAGGCCTTCCTCACCCTAACGGCGGTGCTCTATTTCAGCGCCACCGTCTTCTACAACATCTATGCGACAGGAGACCTGGTTTTTGACTGAGCTGAAAAATACTGTTAATGTCAAATGTACAATTGCAGCATGTAAAATGTCTGTCTGCGCCCACTGCGCAGAGCAAAGAAACAAATAAAATTAAGATTGATTGGTTGGCTCATTCATATAAGACTTAGCGCAACCATGGTGGCTTTGTATCCATGAAAAAAGTAGGGAATGTGGAGATCTCTTCAACAAAATTATCTCTCTTTTAGTACTCCCTCCGTCCTACAATGTAAGACGTTTTTGCAAGATATGTTTTTTTTTCACGAATACGCAAAGATTGCGTATCTTTTCATTGATAGAAGGAGAAGAATGAGTACAACAAGGGGTACAACTCATGACATGAACGCAAAGAGGCATGAACATGGTGCCCGGAGCATAGAGAAACAGTGTGCTCAGCCCGAACAGAGTAAGGAACACAACTAAACCCACCAAGCCTAAAACTAGAGGAGCAGACCGAAGCAGCATGATGTCAAACATCATCAAATCCAACACCGGGGACACCACGAGCGAGCAAGATGACGCCTTCAAGAAGGGGGAACGACGTCGTGACGCCGCCGCCATCCGATCCGGTGAACCGGACCTAGGGTTTCCCCTGATGCTCGTAGAGGGGCACGGATAAAGGCCTTGGCAGCGCCTCCAGGAAGGAAAACGACACCCGCGAGCGTCGTCGCTGCCAGCATCGGCAAGCCGAGCATGGATTTCGCCTGGCCTGAGTCCGAGCGATCCCAAAGCCACCAGGTCAAGATCTGAAGATGCCGGAGCCAACCTGCAAATCGACTGAAACCTAGGAAGGGGGGTGGGGCTGCACCTGCCGCCAACAAAAACACAAGCTTTGGAGCCGACATGGCTCGTAGGTGGACGGGATCGGAGAAGCAGCGATGTAGAGAGCCGACGTGGATGGAAGGAAGGCAGCCGATGCAACCAGCAATCCAGAGCCGGAAGAGAACGCGGATCCGTGCTGCCGGAGGCGAAGCCACCCGAACTCCGGCGAACCGAGGCTGGAAGGGATGCAGCCGTTGGTGCACCGGGGCCGAAACCGCGCTGGTAAAGGACGCCGGCAGACCAAGGACACTGGAGAATGCAGGTCCATGGACGTCGGGACCGGAGCGGTGTCGACAAAGATCCACTGCGAAAACTACACCGGACTGGTCGAGGATCGCCGTGACCACAAACAAGCAGGGGTCGTCACCGTAGCTCGGAAGAGACGCCGTCGACGGAGGGTGGCCTGCACCGAGGCAGGACCAAGGGCCTTGCCCAACCCAACGGACAACAGCAAGAAGGAGGGCTGCACCAGTGGGGTGGCAGAGGCGGACGGGGGAGGAACACGCGGGCGCGGCCGCACCGCCGAGCAGGATGGCAGGACGCGGTGCAGCAGCTGGACGGGGAGGGAGTCCGCGGCGCGCCAGATCCGATCTGGGGGCCGGCGGGAGGGAGGGTCCTCAGCGCAAGGGGGCGGGGAGGGGGGCGAGCGCATCCGCCACACACGCCGCAGCCAACCCAGGCCCGGTGCGGCCGCCCCGGCCGACCGGCGGCAGCGATGCGGGGAGGCGGCGACGAAGGAAAGGGACTGCAGCGGGGGCAGGGGTGCCGGTGTAGGAACGAAATCGCCCCGCCGCCGCCATCCCCGGGCGCGGCGCGGCAGTGGCGCAGCGGGTGTACTGGTGGCGGAGGGGAGCTCTCGACGGCGGCGAGGGTGGCGACACGGGCGACGCGGGGGTGGGGGGGTGGGGGGGACTCCAAAAAACAATCGGCTAATCTCAAGATATGTTAGCTTGTAAAAAAACGTCTTATATTGTGGGACGGAGGGAGTAGTAAGAAAAGGTACCAGCAATTGATAAGCATGTTGCCTCTTACATTACTTTCACTCATTTATCCATTCAGGTTACAGAGTTCAGTAGTACTGAACTCTGAACAATCGAACAATGTTTCAGGCTTTATATTTACAGCCGGGCATATTCATTCCGTTTACAACAGTGGCAGCTCTCATTGTTCTACCTTCCCATGCCTTCTCTTAATATACAGAAGTTGCCATGATGCACTTTGTTACCTCAAAACGACCGATGACATTTCATATGACCGAAATCCTAGTCAGGAGTCACTCCTGCTAGGTTTGTTCGAAACTGGAATAACCTATAGACAGAAAAACGGTCTATTAGGAATTGGTACCTGAAACTTTGTGCTTGGCTAAATCCACATGGGAGACGAACGGATCAACATAGTGGCCATTCGAAAAACCATGTGCACGGATTTCGCTCTTCAGGAGCTTGAACGGTCGAGCACCCACCTCCTTGCCTCGCACTGGTTCCCTTCTAGTGAGAATGCCGGCCATTCGGGTGGGCATCCTTTTAGGCGTAAAGGATGCCACCTTCGAGGTGGGTAACATGGACATAGGCGAGTTTTATGTTAGCATGGAGGTCTTCGAGCGGGCTCTCAACTTCAAATGGGAGATTGTCATAGTCTATGGCCCCGCCGACCACCGTCGTTCCGAGGCCTTCCTCGACGAGCTCCTGGGGAAGGTCTCGGCCGCCCAATTTCTCGTGGTAGTTGGAGGCGACTTCAACCTTATCGGTTAGGCCGAAGATAAAAGTAATAATCTAGTTACCCTCGGATGCAGATGTTCAACGAATGCATTGCTGATCTCGGAAGATAGGGTTGGTGCCAGGTTCACCTGGACAAACCGTCAGGCGGACCCGATCGGTCCGTCCTGGATCCCGTTTTTGTGTCTCCGGAGTGGGAGCTTTGCTGTCCCCTTGCCTCCCTCCGGACAATCACCAGGATCAGGTCTGACCACGTCCCACTTCTCTTATCTTTGGAGAACGATCGTCCACCCCCACCCCCACGTTTCCGCTTCGAGACCTTCTGGCTTAACCGGGAAGGGTTCATCAAGGCCATCCGTGATAGGTGGAGTTGCGGCCCAGGTTGCCCCTCACCGGGCCCTCTCTGCCGTCGACTCCTGGCACTTCTGTGCTAAACGTGCGTGCCAGTTTATGAAGGGATGGGGTGCTAACCTCGGTCGGAATTTGAGGAAACCTAAGGAAGCTCTTCTCACCTCCATCCAGACATTAGACCTCCGGGCGGACGCCTCGGGCCTGTCTCCAAACGAGTGACTACTCCACTATGATCTTGAGGACCAGCTTACGATAATTTACATAGACGAGAAGGCCTTTTGGCGCTAGCGAGGAACCCAGAGATGGGTCCTCCAAGGGGACGCTAATATGGAGTACTTCAGGGCCATTGCCAACGGCCGAAGACATCATAACACCATCCCTCTCCTTTGGGATGGAGATAACCCCTCCAGCAACCGACTGACATTCACGCTCACGTCGATGGCTTTTATAAAGCCCTCTTCTCCTCCACTCGGGGAGGGGTGGCTCTGGCTCCCGATATCTGGGCCGAGCACCAGCGTGTCTTGGCTGTCGAGAACGCTCCCCTCACGGCTCCTTTTACCGAGGAGGTTCTGTTGGCCATTAAGGGCATAAATCCGGCATCTGCCCCGGGCCCCGATGGTTTCCCGGTTAAGTTCTTCTAGACCTTTTGGAATGCCGTCAAGCATGAAGTCATGGCACTCTTCGAGGAGTTCTACGTGGGCTCCATAGACATGGCCCGTCTCAACTACGGGATCATCACCCTCATCCCAAGGTGCCTGGGCCTCGGATATCCGCCAGTTCCGCTCGATCATGGTGATCAATGTGATCTTCCGCATTCTGGCGAAGAGGTACGCCAATAGGGTGACCTCGCTTGTTGACCACATCACCCATCCCAATCAGTCGGCCTTCATCCAAGAGCGATATATTCTGGATGGGGTCTTGGTTTCCCATGAAGTCCTTCACGAGGTCCGCGCTAGACCGCAGAAGGCGGTATTCCTGAATATTAATTTTCATAAAGCATATGATACAGTGCACGGGCCCTTCCTTCGGGAAGTCTTGCTCCGTAAGGGCTTCGATCATCATTGGGTCACCCACGTCATGCAGATGGTCTCCTGCGAGCGTACTGCGGTGAACATTAATGGGGAGATCAGCCTCTTCTTCCTCACCTTATGTGGGGTTAGACAAGGTGACCCCTTATCACCCTTCCTGTTCAATATGGTGGTCGATGCCCTCGCTACCATACTAACAAGGCCAAGAACGAGGGTCATATCCGCAGTGTGGTTCCACACCTTGTGGGAAGGGGTGGGGTTCCCCCCTGCAATATGCCAACGACACCATTATCATGGTAGAAGGCTCCACACGGCTAACATCGCAAATTTGAAATTCCTCATCTGCTTTCAACAGATGTCGGGTCTCACAATCAACTTAGACAAGAGTGAAGTGATGGCTTTTAGCTACTCTCCTGCCGAGCGCCATAGCATTGTGATGTCTACTATGCAACTTTATTTTTGTGGACACGTGTTAGGCCTCCAAGCGCAGAGTTTTGTAGGACAGTAGCAATTTTTCCTCAAGTGGATGACCTAAGGTTTATCAATCCGTGAGAGGTGTAGGATGAAGATGGTCTCTCTCAAACGACCCTGCAACCAAATACAAAAAATCTCTTGTGTCCCCAACACACCCAATACAATGGCAAATTGTATAGGTGCACTAGTTCGGCGAAGAAATGGTGATAAAAGTGTAATATGGATGATATAAATATATTTTTATAATCTGAATAAATAAAAACAGCAAGGTAGCAAATAGTAAACGGGCACAAAAACGGTATTGCAATGCTTAAAAACAAGGCCTAGGGTCCATACTTTCACTAGTGCAAGCTTTCAACAGTGCTAACATAGTTGGATCATATGATTATCCCTCAAAGTGCAATAAAGAATCACTCTCGAGTTCCTATTAGCGGAGAACAAAAGATAGAAATTGTTTGTAGGGTATGGAACCACCTCAAAGCTATTCTTTCCGTTCGATCTATTCAAGAGTTCGTACTAAAATAATACAAAGCTATTCTTTCCGTTCGATCTATCCTAGAGTTCGTACTAAAATAACACCAAAGCAAATTCATATTCATAATAATCAATCCAACACAAAGAACTACAAGGAGACCCCAAAGTGTCTATCGGAGAAAAGATAATAAAAACGTGCATCAACCCCTATTTATAGATTACCCCAATGTCACTGTGGGAATCCGCGAGTTGAATGCCAAAACACATATCAAGTGAATCAATATGATACCCCATTGTCACCTCAAGTATTCATACCGCAAGACATACATCATGTGTTCTCATATCTAAATATTCAATCTGACAAGACAAAACTTCAAAGGGTAAAGATTCAATTCATCACAACAAGGGTATAGAGGGGAGAAACATCATATGATCTGACTATATTAACAAAGCCCATGATATAGATCACGAGAGAGAGAGAGAGAGAGAGAGAGAGAGAAATTGAATACATAGCTACTGGTACAAACTCTCAGGCTCGAGGGTGGACTACCCCTCCTCATCGTGGCGGCTGCCGGGATGATGAAGATGGCCATCGAAGATGATTCCCCTCTCCGACAGGGTGCCAGAATGGGTCTAGATTGGTTTTCAGTGGCTACGGAGCCTTGCAGCGGCGGAACTTCTGATCTAGGTTAACCCCGAGGGGTTTCGGAATATTTGGGAATTTATAGTGCAAAGAAGGGGTACGAGAGGCCACCGAGGTGGGCACAACCCACCTGGGCGCGCTAGAGGGCCATGGCGCGCCCTGGTGGGTTGTGCCCCCCTCGGGGCACCCCCAGGTGCTGCTCTGGCCCATCGGGAGTCTTCTGGTCCATAAAAAATCCATAAAAAGTTTCGCGGTGTTTGGACTCCGTTTAACATTGATTTTCTGCGATGTAAAAAACAAGCAAAAAACAACAACTGGCACTAGGCACTGGGTCAATAGATTAGTCCCAAAAATGATAAAAGTTACTATAAAATGATTGTAACACATCCAAGAATGATAAAATAATAGCATGAATACTTCATAAATTATAGATACGTTGGAGACGTATCAACATCCCCAAGCTTAATTCCTACTCGTCCTCGAGTAGGTAAATGATAAAAGAAATAATTTATGAAGTGTGAATGCTAGCAAAGTGCATAAGTTTGATCAATGATAATTTCAATCACTTTTCCTAGCATCATAACAACAAATCTTTTTTATAAAACTTCTCATGTTAAAGTGGCAACCAATTCACATGTTAAGGTTCAAACAATGAACTCTCTTGAAAGTCAACAACCTATGTTCTCAGTCACCAAGCAATTGCAATTCAACTTATTCAACAGAGTTTAAGTAAGAGCTTCACATACTCAACCATCATATGGTCTTCTATGATTGATAACACTCACCGCATACACATGAGCAAAATGTTTCAACCGGACACATAGAAAGATAGGGGCTTATTATTTCGCCTCCTAACGTATTCACCTCAAGGGTGATGTCAACAATAATAACTCATGCCACCCATATTCAACTGGACATATGTGCCTAGATCTTTCCTCACCACATGATGCTTGCCAAAATATAAAAATAAAAAGGAATAGAGAGAAGAACTTTGACTCTTTGAATAAAAGTAAATACATAAAATTAAAAGATAGGCCCTTCACAGAGGGAAGCAGAGGTTGCTATGCGCTTATTTGTTTGTATGCTCAAGCCCTTAGTGCAAAAGAACGTCACGTTATATTGCCCCTTGTGATAGCAACCTTTATTATGCAGTCTGTCGCTTTTATTGCTTTACAATCACAAGTTCGTACAACGCTCAATTTTCTCTTACACCAAATGATCTTACACTTTTAGAAGCAATTTTTATTGCCTTATTGCACGGATGACAACTTACTTGAAGGATCTTGCTCAATCCTTAGGTAGGTATGGTGGACTCTTGAATATAAGATTTGGGTTTAAGGGGTTTTGGATGCACAAGTAGTATCTCTACTTGGTGCGGAATTTTTGGCTAGCAAAGATGGTGGGCAAGCACCACATGTTGAAGGATCTATGACAATATAACTTCTATGTGAATATGAACAAACATAAACCATTATGTTGTCTTCCTTGTCCAACACCAACAATTTTGGCATATAATATTTTGATGGGGGCTCACAATCACAAAAGATTTCCATGATAGTGTATTTGCATGTGAAAGTTCTCCTCCTTACACTAATTATTCGTGAATTGCTTGTATGACCAATATTGTGATTGTCAAGCCTCAAAAGGTTTCATTTTCTAAACCCAATGTGAAGCTACCACTAGGCATGATATGATTTCAACTTCATGATGTTCAATTCACTCAACAATTTACTCATATGATATAAGTGAAGCACAAGAGTAAATGACATAGGAAAGAGCTTTGTTGACGGGATGTGAATGCCGCTTACTTAGCCTCCTTGGCAACTATTTGAGGACTCTATTTTATTTAAAACTTTCAGATCTAAGTATTTTATTAAAACATAAAGCAAAATGAAAATAAAATGGCATTCTAAGAATAACACAACTCATATGAAGAAGCAAAAACTTAGGCTCAACCGATACTAACCGATAATTGTTGAAGAGGAAAGGTGGGATGCCTATCGGGGCATCCCCAAGCTTAGATGCTTGAGACTTCTTGAAATATTATCTTGGTATGCCTTGGGCATCCCCAAGCTTGAGTTTTTTGTGTCTCCTTAATTCTTCTCATATCACGGTTTTCCTAAACCTCAAAAGATTCATCCACACAAAACTCAACAAGAACTCGTGAGATAAGAGCATCTCCAACAGTCGCGCTAAGCACCGCGCGCAAAAAACCTGTTTACCGCGCACGCTGCGGCTGGTTTTGCGTGCCTGCCTGCGCTGGCTTCAGCAGCCGCGCTATAACGCAGCGCGCGCGCGCCGCTCCAGCAGAGCGCAAAAATACAACGCGCGCGACTCGCCGGGCATTTTGCATATATGATATTTTGGACAAAAATGAACATGTGAAATTTGACACAAACAAGTTGATGAATAAAAGTTCATGCCCACAAGTTCAAAATCATGCCCACAAGTTCATCCAACCAAGTTCAAATGCAAACTAAAGTTCAAGACATGAAAGACACATCAATCTTCATCTTCCTTGTCTTCGTCTTCGTCCTCATCTTCCGAAGACGACTCTTCCGCCTCTGAAGATGAATCTTCCTCCCTCTCCTCATCACACACCGCATCACGCACCGCATCATGTGAAGCTCCGACGGTGTTGGCAAGATCTTCAACGGCATCTTCATGGGAATGTGTGTGAGAAGGCACATCGAAAGACATTGCACCCATGGCGGCCGGAGGTGCACCCATGCCTCCCATGAGAGAAGCAAAACTCATGCCTCCCATGGCGGCCATAGCGTCGGAGGGTGCTCCAAAGCCACCCATGCCTCCCATGGCGGCCGGAGGTGCACCCATGCCTCCCATGGCAGCCGGAGGTGCACCCATGCCTCCCATGGCGCGCCGGATGTGCACCCATGCCTCCCATGGCTCCGAAGCCACCCATGCCTCCCATGGCGCCGAGGCCACCGCCACCCATGGCACCGAAGCCACCGCCACCCATGGCGCCGAGGCCACCGCCACCCATTGCACGAACCAAGGCTCTTTTTTGGATCAAGACTTCTTGTTGGGCAAGATTGACATACTCTTTTTGCGCCGCATTGAGGTTAGATGTGTCCAAGAAGAACAAGTGCTTCTCCCATTCCAACAACTTAGCTCGCTCCTCGTTGCTCACTTTCCTCTCCTCCAAAGCCACCTTTCTCTCCTCGGTCGCCACCCTTCTCTCCTCGGCCGCCAACCTCCTCTCCTCGGCCACGGCATCTTGGTTCCTTGCCATTTTCCTCACCTCATTGGCTTCGACCCTTGCCTTCACAATAGCTTCCATAGCATTTTTGAGCTCATCATCTCCTTTCCTCTTCTTCTTTTCGGTTTTGTCTTTCTTGCACCCATCCGGTCGTTTTGGCTTCGAGTATGAAACCGAGTTGGGTGTGGGGCTTCTCTTGCCATCATCACTTGATGCATCATCCTCCTCCTCCTCATCATTCATCTCAATTGCTCGCTTCCGTTTGTTGCTCAAATGCAAATCCTCCAAACCATCACGCTTCTTCCATTTCTCATCATCCTTTAACACTTCATAGCAATGAGGCAAGGTAAAGACCCTGCCTTTCTTGATCTTCCCCTTCTTGGTTGTCCTTGTCTCTTCTTTGAACAAGTTTTGTGCAATGTTGTACTACAAGAAAAACAAAACAAGTTAGCACTTGGGTCACCAAAAACAAGTATGATGAACATATATGAGATGCCACTTACTCGATCATCCTCATTTGTGCCACTTGGGTTAATCTTGTCAACTGCCTTTTGTACGGCCGCCCACTTTTGACAATCCGAGTTGATTGTCGACCATGGGGACCGAAGTGATCTCTCGGAGCAGTCAATTCCACTCAAGTTGTGAGCATCAAAGTGTTCTTTCATTCGCCCCAATACGCGTCTCTACTTTGATCACCTCCAATGGATGGATCCCTCGACACTTGCAAATAAGTATGGCATAGTAACTTGTCATCATTGGTGAAGTAATTGCCCGCTCTTCCTTTCGGCGCCTCGACAATTCCCTCACCCTCCTCATCCACCTCAAACTCATGGTCTTCGAAATGGATGTCATTGGTTTGAGACCAATGCGAATTGTTGGACCAAACACCCATAGTGGACATGCATGCATCATCGTTGAGACTACAAAGTTTTTTGAACAATGCAAATAAGCTATCTATATGTGATGATGATGCATTGAAAAAAATAAGAAGAAAAGAAAAGTTGGAAATTTTTTCACCTTGGGGGCATTTCGTCGAACACGTGGTGCACGTCGGCGGCCGGCTCAACGAGTGAGCTCGCCGGCGCTTCGGTAGCCGCCGCGGCCATCGAACGCCCTGCAAGCTTCTTTCCCCTCGCCTTCGTGGTGCCGGAGCCGTCCGCCGCCTTGTTTTTCTTCGCGGATGTTTTGCCCTTCTTCGTTCGTGCCGCATTGGGGACCTTCTTCGACGGTGCGGCGGCGGCACGGGACGGCGCCGGCGCGACGCCACCCGGCGCCGTGGTCATCCGCGGCGGCAAGAAGAGGCTGCGTGCGAGGCCGATGCTCGGCAGAGCTCCAGCGGTGGCGACGCCAGCGCTTCCCGTGCTAGGGTTTCCGGCGGCGGCGGCGGGGGGTCGCGGCTGTACAGCGGGGTGAGCAGGGCGTCGGTGTGCGCGTCCATGGGTGGGTGGCAGGGCGCCGGCGCGCGCGGGGCGTAGGACGAGGAGAGGAGTGAGTGCGGCGCGAGCGCTCGAGTGTGCCGCGCGCTGTAGCTGGCGCGCGAAATACGCCGCGCGGGTAAGTGTTTTCAACCGCGCGCCCAACCCGTTATAGCGAGCGCGCCATTTTTGCGCACCCGCTGGAGCGACCCGCCGCGTTGCGCGCGCGCTAAAACGGTCTAATTTGCGGTGTGGCGCTAGTTTAGTGCGGCTGTTGGAGATGCTCTAAGTTAGTAAAAACCAATGCAAAAACCTTATCATTCTCTACTATAGAAAATCACTAAAATTATTATTTAAAATTGCATACTAAATGCCTCTACATATTTTATACTCCTATCCTCAAATAGAATCATTAAACAAGCAAACATATACAAACATAACAACAATCTGCCAAAACAGTACAGTCCGTAAAGAATGCAGGAGTATAAATACTTCCCTAACTCCAAAAGTTATGAAAATTTACCATACTGTATAAAATTTATCAGAGCTCATTTTTCAAAAAGTTTCAAATTTTTATCACATTCTGACTTTTCTAGGGAATTTTTGCAACAGTGGTAAACTTCCTGTTTTCAAACAGCAACATGTATACTTGCAAAATAAGCATGGAAAATGCTATCATTGCCACTTTTATTGAAATAAAAGATGCAAAACATTAATCTAAATAACAGAAAGCAAATCCTAACAAAATAAATTGACGCTCCAAGCAAAACACATATCATGTGACGAATGAAAACATAGCTCCAAGTGAGGTTACCGATAATGTTGGAGACGAAAGAGGGGATGCCTTCCGGGGCATCCCCAAGCTTAGTTGCTTGGATCTTCCTTGAATATTAACTTGGGGTGCCTTGAGAATCCCCAAGATTAGGGTCTTGTCACTCCTCGTTCTCCTCATATCGACATCTCACCCAAAACTTGAAAACTTCAATCACACAAAATTTAACATAACTTTGTGAGATAGGTTAGTATGATAAAGAGCAAACCATTTCACTTTGGTACTGTCAAAGACAAGATTCATAATTTTTCTCACACAATGCCTACTGTACCATATCATTTCCACAATTTACATTGAGCAATATAATCCATAGAAACTAGAAAACAAGTAAACTATACATTGAAAACAGAATCTGCCAAAAACAGAACAATCTGTAGTAATATGTACTCCAACCATACTTCTTCTACTCCACAAATTCTGAAAAATCAGGACATCCTAGGAAATTTGTCTATTAATCTTATGCAAAAATAATCAGTATTTTATCATGCTTCTATTAAAAATTAGAATTATTTTTCTAAGCACAAAAGTTTCTGTTTTTCAGCAAGATCAAATCAACTATCACCGTAGGCCATCCCAAAGGATTTACTTGGCACTTTATTGAAACAAAAGCAATAAAACATGATTACTAGAGTAGCATAATAATGTAAACACACAAAAACAGTAGGTAAAAGTGTTGGGTTGTCTCCCAACAAGCGCTTTTCTTTAATGCCTTTTAGCTAGGCATGATGATTTCAATGATGCACTACTGGAATCTGATAATTTGCCGTCTGCCAACTCTTTGTCGTCCGCCAGCGGACGGCATAGAGCCTCTTTGCCGTCTGCTTCCACATAGTGGACGGCAAAGAATGGGCAGATGGTAAAAAGTCTATTTGCCGTCAGCTTTTTCTTTGCCATCAGGAAGGCAGACGGCAAAGGGCTAGGTGGGCCCCACAGTGCACGGCGTGGCTAGGTCAGCTTCTTTGCCGTCTGCCCTCTGGACCTTTGCCGTCCGCTGGCGTACGGCAAAGAAATGGCCCAGCTAACGGCCGTCTCCCCCCTCCTATGCTCGCTCTCTGTCTCTCCGGCCCCACCCACCTCTCTCTCCCCTCTCTCCCAACGCAACCGCGCCCGCGCCACCAACTCAACCGCGCACGCGCCCGCAATGCTGCCGTCGAAAACCGCTGCCGCCCGGACGCTGCCGCCACCCACCCCGCCGCAGGACCACCCCGCCACCCTTGAGCCCTGCGGCCCCATCGCCACCACCGCCCGGCACCCCCTCCGCCCGACCAGCGCCGCCCCGCCACCGCCCACCACGCTGCAGCCGCCCCACCCCGCCGCCCCGGAGCCCTGCGGCCTCGTCGCCACCATCGCCCGGTGCCCCCTCCGCCCGGCCAGCGCCACCCCGCCGCCCCGAAGCCCTGCGGCCCCGTCGCCACCACCGCCCAGCGCCCCCTCCGCCCGTCTAGCGCCCCTCCGCTACCGAGCAACCCCGCCGCCCGGCGCCCCTAGGCCTGCCGCAGGTGAGCCCCGGCCGCACCCCTCTTCTCCTATTTTTGTTTTTTTGTTTTTTTAGTTTAGATTACTTTTAGTTTTGTTTTAGATTTAGTTTAGTTTAGATTACTGTTAGTTTGGTTCCTAATTTAGTTAGTTTAGATTACTTTTAGTTTGGTCTTAGGTTTAGTTTAGTTTTAGGTTTATGTTTAGTCATGAAAAAAACTAAGAATAATTAGAAGAAGAGGAGGAGAAGAAGAATAGCTAGGTTTAGGTGTAGTTTTCTCCTGTTTTGTTTTAGGTTAATTAGTGCTAGGTTTAAGAAGAGGAAAAAGGAGCAGAAGAAGAAGCAGAAGAAGAAGAAGAAGAAGAAGAAGAAGAAGAAAGAGAAGAGGAGGAGAAGAAGAAGAAGAAGAAAGAGGAGAGGAGGAGGAGAAGAAGAAGAAGAAGAGAAGAAGAAGAAAAGGAAAAAAAAGACCCCGACCCGACCCCCGACACCCAGACACCTCGGGGCGACACCCCGACCCCGACCACCGACACCCTGACACCACACCCCGACCCTCGACCAACCGACACCCTAACACCACACCACACCCCGACCCCGACCCCGACACAACACCCCGACACGACACCCCGACCCCATCACCCCGACACCCCGATACCCTGACACCACACCCGACCCCGACCCCGACCACCGACACCCCAACACCTAACACCCCGACCACCGACACCCAGACACCTGACACCCCGACCACCGACACCCTGACACCACACCCACCCTTACCCCGACCCCCGACACCCTGACACCACACCCCGACCCCGATCCTGACACCCCGACCCCGACATGAGACCCCGGCACGACACCCCGACCCCGACACTCCGACACCCTGACACCACACCCCGACCCCATATATATTTGTGTTGATCGGGTGTATTTTTATTATGATACACTTAAATTATATACATATTATTATGTTCATGTCAGGTATCCAATTTTTTTATGTTGTACTAATTTTGTTTACTTTTTGTCATTGCAAGTGTTGACAGGATGGTGGGCAAGGGTCCAGAGCGCCCCGATCCTCATGCGAGCGCTACTGGGAGGGGTGGTTCCATTATTCCAGCCCAGCCCCTCCGGAGAGCGCTGCTAGACAGTATGTAGACAACTGCGGCGGGCACTTCTTCTTCGGCTGGGAGAGGTCGGGGAAGGACGAAGAATCCCACTAGAGGTGGACGTGGCAGCGAGAGAGGTAGGAAGGCTGTTACACCTTCCTCGCCGCCACCCTCAGCTGATTCACCCCGACCACAGGAGTGCTCCGTCTGACATGGAGCCGTCTCGGACTCCGGTCCATGAGCCTCTGGTCGCTGATCCTTCCCTCGACCAGACTAGGGTCATCGATCCTTCGCCCCACGTGAGTCCGGTCCCAGAGTCTTTGTCTCAGAAGACTCCGATCACGGGGTCTTCATCCCAGAAGACTCTGGTCACGGGGTCTTCGGCCCACGAGACTCTGGAGGCTAGTGGCTCGGAGGATGGTAGCGAGGACACCTTTTCAGATGATAGCTACAGCGATGACGAGCTGGTTGAGAAGGGCAAGACGGTCTACAAGCGTGGCGCTACAAAGCTCCCACCCGTGCCGACGACCCCCGACCAGAGCTGGTTGATTGCGCCTAAAGGGTTGAAGTAAGTGCATTGACTATTTTTTAACCTTTTGCCTTCATGTTCCTTCAAATTAATATCTAATGCGTTGGCCTTGTCATACTGCAGGGGCTGGGTACGCCCCCGTGGTTCCCGTAGGCCCAACCAGGTCCTTGGTGTGCTTTGCCGGCAGCGCTTCCCTGGGTGGGTCACGTTGCCTGGTGAGGGTCAGGTTCCACAGCTAGCACTGACCTGGGAGCTGTACTCGGTTGCCCCGGCCTCGCCGGAGGAGAGGGTCAACGGTGTCTTGTGCGAGATGGTGGCCGGCATTGTGTTCCGTCGGTTTTGGGTAATTTCTCCTTTACGGAATTAAAAATCAACACTACCTAGTGATTGTACTGATCAGCGTTGTCTTGTTTGATTGCAGACCTTCTACATGGTTTCAGAGGGAGCGCAGGAGGCCGCGTGTATGGTTGTCGAAAACGAGTGCAAGCGCCTACTTCAGAACTTAAGGCACGTGGCTCGGGTGCAGGCCGTTCGAGACTACTACGCCTCGAAGGGTATTAAGAGGGGCAAGTAGAAGTGTCGCGGCAAGTTTGCGAGTAAGGAGAAGTACATGCAGGTAATTACCTATTCTTAAGGCCTTGAACTTAGTTTTCTTCATTTGATTCATAGACGTAGCGCTGAAATTTCTCTTGACTCACTTAGGTGCCCCCGAGATGGTGTGTGGATAAGATGGACTGTTGGGAGGCGTTGGTGGATGTGTGGTGCTCTGCCCAATGGAAAGTCGAACACCAAAGGGCCAAGGATAAGCGCGACCAAATGGAAGGTGTGTCACACCATCAAGGGAGCCGCAACCTATTTGAGTACGGGGATAACTGGGTATGTGGTTTCCTACATGATTCATGCAATTCATTCTTCATGCTAGATAGTTTGTTTATGACATATTTAGCTCTAAAATGACATAATAACCTTAGATAGCTCTATAAAATGACTTAATATGCTTTAGTCAGTTAAAAAATGGCATAACTACCTTCGATAGCTCAATAACGACCTAAGCTAATATTAGCTAGTTAGCTCCAAAATGACCTATTTACATAGCAATATCATTCATGCTAGCTTGAGCCCTTAACTAATATTTTGTTCCTCTCTCTCAGGCCCACCACCACAAGAAGCCTGTGCCAGGTCTGTTCGACCTCTATGGCATGGCCCATATGGCCCCGTACAAGACGGCCAAGCCATTCATGGAGTCTGACCTAGATGATCCAGAGAGCTTCACCAACAAGACCTCCCACCACAAGCCTGTGAAGTACAGACACGAGGGGAAGGCGAGGAAAGGGGGGGCTTTAACCCGAGCCAGGATCCTTTTGATACAGAGCTGGTGATGATATCTGGTGGCGGGAGGTCCCATGGCTCTCTTCCCATTGGTGATGGACTGATACGTTGTCCTAAGACTCTCCCGCAGATCAAGAAGCGCCTGAGTAGCTCTGATCCTGAGATAAGACCTCGTGCACGGCCCGCGGAGATCGCCATGGCGGTTAGTTATACAAACTCTCTCACCTTTCCTCCATTACATTGTGTGTGCGTTCGTTGATGATTACAATGCTAACGAGGAGTGGTGTGTTGCAGGCTATTGTTGAGAAAGAGAGATTGAAGACGAAGGAGCTTGTGGAGGAGGCAAAAAGGGAGGCACAAAAGGAGATGGAGGACATGACAGCTAAGCTGTTGGAGGAGGAGAGGAATCGGAACAACAGCGCTAACCGGGCCCTATACGAGCTCATCGTGGTACGTTTCTCGTGCATATTAGCCCAATCATGCACGTAATGTTTGCATTACTATCTAATATGACTGACTCGTGAGAACCTTTTTGGACACGATTTGGGAGAGATACCTTTTTTACTGCCCTGAAGATGAGAATACAGATGTTCCTAGTGCATTGATTGCAATCTGGAACATGAACTTGGTGCCCCTGTTGGTTCTTGGGCTGCTTGTTCCATTTTAGAAGTTGCAAAAATGGTGGAGCTATCTGTAGGTCCCTCCCCAATCCACCGCGGGCGCGCGCGCTTTACGCCATGGTGATTCTTCCATGCTTTGTGCTTTATAAAAGAGCCCAATGGCCGTAATTGTGTGTTTTGCACACAAACAAGTCGAGAATGGAGAGGAAGTCGCGAGAATTTTCTTGGAGGGGCAGGGAATAGATACCTTTTTTACCTCTATTTGGGAGAGATACCTTTTTTACCTCTATTATTTCTCATTTTCTTCTTCTTCGCCACATCATGTGTGGGTTTAATTAATATTTTCAAGCTTCTTATTGATGAGATTGGTTGGATAGGAAGCTCCTCCTCGTTACCTGATTCATCATAATAAACACTAGGATGGTATTGGGAAATATTTCCCCTTTCATTAGTACTCTCTTCATATTATATTTGTTTTATTAACTTTAGATAGTTGGCAATATAAGGATTCTCAATGCAATTTACCGCACAAAACATATAAATTTCCTCTAGATCAAAATCAAGAAATCTATCGAGATTAAATTTTAGAATACCCTTAGTTATACATTTCATTTCTTCATACCCCAAAAGAAGACTAAGCTCTTTATGATGCTCAAGGGTAATCAAGTTAGCACAATTTTTGGACACGATTTGATCATGAAAGGATTTGCATTGGAGATTTAAATGACCATGTTCATTGCAAAGTTCACAAGGATGGCAAAAAAATTTAGATCTTTCAGTACAATCATCTAGCCTCTCTTGCAAATTTTTCGTTCCTAAATATTTATGCTTCTTACAAAATCTATCTTCCCTTTTTGGTGTGCAAATGCACTCCCAATTCACTCCGAAAAAATTGAAATGCTTATAAGAACCATTTTTCTCATGACTAGTGCAATAATCATTAACTTTTTGGATATTCAAAGAATTCATACTAATAATATTGAAATCATGCTCATCATTCAAATATTTTGTGCCAAACATTTTATTGACTTCTTCTTCTAACAATTGAGCACAATTTTTTGAACCATCATTTTCAAGAAAGATATTATAAAGATGATCAATAATATGATGAAACCACAATTCCATTTTTATATAGTTTTCTTTTATAAACCAAACTAGTGATAAAAAAGAAACTAAAATATTCAATTTCAAGATCTAAAGATATACCTTCAAGCACTCACCTCCCCAGAAACGGCGCCAGAAAAGAGCTTGATGTCTACTACGC
Source organism: Triticum monococcum (assembly GCA_034509565.1). Lineage (NCBI taxonomy): Eukaryota > Viridiplantae > Streptophyta > Magnoliopsida > Poales > Poaceae > Triticum > Triticum monococcum. The sequence continues at coordinate 523,259,312 of CM067841.1, forward strand.
AACTTTATTCTTGTAGACACGTGTTGGGCCTCCAAGCGCAGAGTTTTGTAGGACAATAGAAATTTTCCCTCAAGTGGATGACCTAAGGTTTATCAATCCGTGAGAGGTGTAGGATGAAGATGGTCTCTCTCAAACGACCCTGCAATCAAATACAAGAAATCTCTTGTGTCCCCAACACACCCAATACATTGGCAAATTGTATAGGTGAACTAGTTCGGCGAAGAGATGGTGATAAAAGTATAATATGGATGGTAGAAATATATTTTTATAATCTGAATAAATAAAAACATCAAGGTAGCAAATAGTAAACGGGCACAAAAATGGTATTGCAATGCTTAAAAACAAGGCCTAGGGTCCGTACTTTCACTAGTGCAAGCTTTCAACAGTGCTAACATAGTTGGATCATATGATTATCCCTCAAAGTGCAATAATCACTCTCGAGTTCCTATTAGGGGAGGACAAAAGATAGAAATTGTTTGTAGGGTACGAAACCACCCCAAAGCTATTCTTTCCATTCGATCTATTCAAGAGTTCGTACTAAAATAACACAAAGCTATTCTTTTCGTTCGATCTATCCTAGAGTTCGTACTAAAATAACACCAAAGCAAATTCATATTCATAATAATCAATCCAACACAAAGAAATACAAGGAGACCCCAAAGTTTCTATCAGAGAAAATATAATAAAAACGTGCATCAACCCTTATACATAGATTACCCCAATGTCACCGTGGGAATCCGCGAGTTGAATACCAAAACACATATCAAGTGAATCAATATGATACCCATTGTCCCCTCAAGTATTCATACCGCAAGACATACATCATGTGTTCTCATATCTGAATATTCAATCTGACAAGACAAAACTTCAAAGGGTAAAGATTCATTTCATCAGAACAAGGATGTAGAGGGGAGAAACATCATATGATCCGACTATATTAGCAAAGCCCACGATACAAATCACGAGAGAGAGAGAGAGAGATTAAACACATAGCTACTGGTAAACCCTCAACCCCGAGGGTGGACTACTCCCTCCTCATCGTGGTGGCCGTCGGATTGAAGGAAATATGCCCTAGAGGCAATAATAAAGTTATTATTTATTTCCTTATATCATGATAAATGTTTATTATTCATGCTACAATTGTATTAACCGGAAACATAATACATGTGTGAATACATAGACAAACAGAGTGTCACTAGTATGCCTCTACTTGACTAGCTCGTTAATCAAAGATGGTTATGTTTCCTAACCATGAACAAAGAGTTGTTATTTGATTAACGAGGTCACATCATTAGTTGAATGATCTGATTGACATGACCCATTTCATTAGCTTAGCACCCGATCGTTTAGTATGTTGCTATTGCTTTCTTCATGACTTATACATGTCCCTATGACTATGAGATTATGCAACTCCCGTTTGCCGGAGGAACACTTTGGGTACTACCAAACGTCACAACATAACTGGGTGATTATAAAGGAGTACTACAGGTGTCTCCAATGGTAGATGTTGGGTTGGCGTATTTCGAGAATAGGATTTGTCACTCCGATTGTCGGAGAGGTATCTCTGGGCCCTCTCGGTAATGCACATCACATAAGCCTTGCAAGCATTATAACTAAGATGTTAGTTGTGAGATGATGTATTACGGAACGAGTAAAGAGACCTGCCAGTAATGAGATTGAACTAGGTATTGGATACCGACGATCGAATCTCGGGCAAGTAACATACCGATGACAAAGGGAACAACGTATGTTGTTATGCGGTCTGACCGATAAAGATCTTCGTAGAATATGTAGGAGCCAATATGGGCATCAAGGTCCCGCTATTGGTTATTGACCAAAGACGTGTCTCGGTCATGTCTACATTGTTCTCGAACCGTAGGGTCCGCACGCTTAACGTTACGATGGCAGTTATTATGAGTTTATGCATTTTGATGTACCGAAGATTGTTCGGAGTCCCGGATGTGATCACGGACATGACGAGGAGTCTCGAAATGGTCGAGACATAAAGATTGATATATTGGAAGCCTATGTTTGGACATCGGAAGTGTTCCGGGTGAAATCAGGAATTTTACCGGAGTACCGGGAGGTTACCGGAACCCCCCGGGAACCAAATGGGCCTTATTGGGCCTTAGTGGAAAGGTGAAAGGGGCAGCCCAAGGTGGGCTGCGCGCCTCCCCCCTCCCCTAGTCCTATTAGGACTAGGAGAGGTGGCCGGCCCCCTTCTCCCTCCCTCTCTCTCTCTCTCTCTCTCTCTCTCTCTCTCTCGAGGAGTCCTATTAGGAATAGGATTGGGGGGGGGGAGTCCTACTCCCGGTAGGAGTAGGACTCCTCCTGCGCCCTCCTTCTTTGGCCGGCCAGCCCTCCCTTTGGCAACCTTTATATATGAGGGCAGGGGGCACCTCTAGACACACAAGTTGATCATTGAGATCGTTCCTTAGCCGTGTGCGGTGCCCCCTGCCACCAAATTCCACCTCGATCATATCGTTGTAATGCTTAGGCGAAGCCCTACGTCGGTAGTACATCAACATCGTCACCATGCCGCCGTGCTGACGGAACTCCTCCCCGAAGCTTTGCTGGATCGGAGCCCGGGGATCGTCATCGAGCTGAACGTGTGCTAATAACTCGGAGGTGCCAGAGTAACGGTGCTTGGATCGGTCGGATCGGGAAGAAGACGTACGACTACTTCCTCTACGTTGTGTCAACGCTTCCGTTGCGATCTACAAGGGTACGTAGATCAGACTCTCCCCCTCATTGCTATGCATCACCATGATCTTGCATGTGCGTAGGAAATTTTTTGAAATTACTACGTTCCCCAACAGTGGTATTAGAGCCTAGGTTTTATGGTTTGATGTTATTTGCACGACTAGAACACAAGTGAGTTGTGGGCGATACAAGTCATACTGCCTACCAGCATGTCATACTTTGGTTCGGCGGTATTGTTGGATGAGACGACCCGGACCAACATTACGCGTACGCTTACGCGAGACCGGTTCCCTCGACGTGCTTTGCACATAGATGGCTTGCGGGCGAAAGTCTCTCCAACTTTAGTCGAACCAAGTGTGGCTACGCCCGGTCCTTGAGAAGGTTAAAACGGAGTCTATTTGACAAACTATCGTTGTGGTTTTGATGCGTAGGTGAGATGAGTTCTTGCTTAAGCCCATAGCAGCCACGTAAAACTTACAACAACAAAGTAGAGGACGTCTAACTTGTTTTTGCAGGGCATGTTGTGATGTGATATGGTCAAGGCATGATGCTGAGTTTTATTGTATGAGATGATCATGTTTTGTAACCAAGTTATCGGCAACTGGCAGGAGCCATATGGTTGTCGCTTTATTGTATGCAATGCAATCGCGATGTAATGCTTTACTTTATTGCTAAGCGGTAGTGATAGTCGTGGAAGCATAAGATTGGCGAGACGACAACGATGCTATGATGGAGATCAAGGTGTCGCGCCGGTGACGATAGTGATCATGACGGTGCTTCGGAGATGGAGATCACAAGCACAAGATGATGATGGCCATATCATATCACTTATATTGATTGCATGTGATGTTTATCCTTTTATGCATCTTATCTTGCTTTGATTAACGGTAGCATTATAAGATGATCTCTCACTAAATTATCAAGAAGTGTTCTCCCTGAGTATGCACCGTTGCCAAAGTTCGTCGTGCCCAGACACCACATGATGATCGGGTGTGATAAGCTCTACGTCCATCTACAACGGGTGCAAGCCAGTTTTGCACACGTAGAATACTCAGGTTAAACTTGACGAGCCTATCATATGCAGATATGGCCTCGGAACACAGAGACCGAAAGGTCGAGCGTGAATCATATAGTAGATATGATCAACATAACGATGTTCACCATTGAAAACTACTCCATCTCACGTGATGATCGGTTATGGTTTAGTTGATTTGGATCACGTGATCACTTAGAGGATTAGAGGGATGTCTATCTAAGTGGGAGTTCTTAAGTAATATGATTAAATTGAACTTAAATTTATCATGAACTTAGTCCTGGTAGTATTTTGCAAATCATGTTGTAGATCAATAGCTCACGTTGTTGCTTCCCTGTGTTTATTTTGATATGTTCCTAGAGAAAGTTGTGTTGAAAGATGTTAGTAGCAATGATGCGGATTGGATCCGTGATCTGAGGATTATCCTCATTGCTGCACAGAAGAATTATGTCCTTGATGCACCGCTAGGTGACAGACCTATTGCAGGAGCAGATGCAGACGTTATGAACGTTTGGCTAGCTCAATATGATGACTACTTGATAGTTTAGTGCACCATACTTAACAGCTTAGAATCGGGACTTCAAAGACGTTTTGAACGTCATGGACCATATGAGATGTTCCAGGAGTTGAAGTTAATATTTCAAGCAAATACCCGAGTTGAGAGATATGAAGTCTCCAACAAGTTCTATAGCTAAAAGATGGAGGAGAATCGCTCAACTAGTGAGCATGTGCTCAGATTGTCTGGGTACTAGAATCGCTTGAATCAAGTGGGAGTTAATCTTCCAGATAAAATACTGATTGACAGAATTCTCTAGTCACCATCACTAAGTTAGTAGAACTTCGTGATAAACTATAATATGCAAGGGATAACGGAAGCAACTCCCAAGCTCTTCGTGATGCTGAAATCAACGAAGGTAGAAATCAAAGAAAAACATCAAGTGTTGATGGTTGACAAGACCACTAGTTTCAAGAAAAGGGCAAAGGGAAGAAGGGGAACTTCAAGAAGAACGGCAAGCAAGTTGCTGCTCAAGTGAAGAAGCCCAAGTCTGATCCTAAGCCTGAGACTAAGTGCTTCTACTGCAAAGGAACTAGTCACTGGAAGTGGAACTACCCCAAGTGATTGGCGGATAAGAAGGATGGAAAAGTAAACATAAGTATATTTGATATACATGTTATTGATGTGTACTTTACTAGTGTTTATAGAAACCCCTTAGTATTTGATGCTAGTTCAGTTGCTAAGAGTAGTAACTCGAAACGGGAGTTGCAGAATGAACAGAGACTAGTTAAGGGTGAAGTGACGATGTGTGTTGGAAGTGGTTCCAAGATTGATATGATCATCATCGCACACTCCCTATACTTTTGGGATTAGTGTTGAACCTAAATTAGTGTTATTTGGTGTTTGCGTTGAGCATGAATATGATTTGATCATGTTTATTGTAATACGGTTATTCATTTAAGTAAAAAGAATAAATTGTTGTTCTGTTTACATGAATAAAACCTTATATGGTTACACACCCAATGAAAATAGTTCATTGGATCTCGATCTTTGTGATACACATATTCATAATATTGAAACCAAAAGATGCAAAGTTAATAATGATAGTGCAACTTATTTGTGGCACTGCCGTTTAGGTCATATTGATGTAAAGCGCATGAAGAAACTCCATGCTGATGGGATTTTGGAATCACTTGATTATGAATCACTTGATGCTTGCGAACCATGCCTTATGGGCAAGATGACTAAAACGCCGTTCTCCGGAACAATGAAGCAAGCAACAGATTTGTTGGAAATCATACATACTGATGTATGTGGTCCGATGAATATTAAGGCATACAGCAGGTATCATTATTTTCTGACCTTCACAAGATGATTTGAGCAGATATGGGGATATCTACTTGATGAAACATAAGTCTGAAACATTTGAACAGTTCAAAGAATTTCAGAGTGAAGTGGAAAATCATTGTGACAAGAAAATAAAAGTTTCTACGATATGATCGCAGAGGTAAAATATTTGAGTTACGAGTTTGGTCTTCAGTTAAAACAATGTGAAATAGTTTCACTACTCACGCCACCTGGAACACCACATCATAATGGTGTGTCCGAACGTCATAACCATACTTTATTGGATATAGTGCAATCTATGATGTTTCTTACAGATTTACCACTATCGTTTTTGGGGTCATGCATTAGAGATAGCTGCATTCACGTTAAAAAGGGGCACCATCTATATCCGTCGAGACGACGCCTTATGAACTATGGTTTGGCAAGAAACCAAAGTTGTCGTTTCTTGAAGTTTGGGGTTGCGATGCTTATGTGAAAAAGTTTCATCCTGATAAGCTCAAACCCAAATCGGAGAAATATGTCTTCATAGGATACCCAAAGGAGACTGTTGGGTACACCTTCTATCACAGATCCTAAGGCAAGACATTCGTTGCTTATAATGGATCCTTTCTAGAGAAGGAGTTTCTCTTGAAAGAAGTGAGTGGGAGGAAAGTAGAAAACTTGATAAGGTAATTGTACCTTCTACCTTATTGGAAAGTAGTTCATCACAAAAATCTGTTCATGTGACTACTACACCAATTAGTGAGGAAGCTAATGATGATGATCATGTAACTTCAGATCAAGTTACTACCGAATCTCGTAGGTAAACCAGACTGAGATCCGCACCAGAGTGGTACGGTAATCCTGTTTTGGAGGTCATGTTACTTGACCATGACGAACCTACGAACTATGAGGAAGCGATGATGAGCCCGGATTCCGCGAAATGGTTTGAGGCCATGAAATCTGAGATATGATCCATGTATGAGAACAAAGTTTGGACTTTGGTTGACTTTCCCGATGATCGGCAAGCAATTGAGAATAAATGGATCTTCAAGAGGAAGACGGACGCTGATAGTAGTGTTACTATCTACAAAGCTAGAATTGTCGAAAAAGGTTTTTGACAAGTTCAAGGTGTTGACTACGATGAGAGCTTCTCACTCGTATCTATGCTTGAGTCTGTCCGAATCATGTTAGTAATTGCCGCATTTTATGAAATCTGGCAAACGGATAAACAAAACTGCATGGATTTATTAAAGAAGAGTTGTATATGATGCAACCAGAAGGTTTTGTCAATCCGAAAGGTGCTAACAAAATGTGCAAGCTCCAGCGATCCATCTGTGGACTGGTGCAAGCATCTCGGAGTTGGAATATATGCTTTGATAAGTTGATCAAAGCATATAGTTTTATACAGACTTGCGGTGAAGCCTGTATTTACGAGAAAGTGAGTGGGAGGACTACAGCATTTCTGATAAGTATATGTGAATGACATATTGTTGATCAGAAATAATGTAGAATTATTCTGTAAAGCATAAATGAGTGTTTGAAAGGAGTTTTTCAAAGAAAGACTTCGGTGAAGCTGCTTACATATTGAGCTTCAAGATCTATAGAGATAGATCAAGACGCTTGATAAGTTTTTTCAAAGAGTACATACCTTGACAAGATTTTGAAGTAGTTCAAAATGGAGCAGTCAAAGAAAGAGTTCTTGCCTGTATTACAAGGTGTGAAGTTGAGTAAGACTCAAAGCCCGACCACGGCAGAAGATAGAAAGAGAATGAAAGTCATTCCCTATGCCTTGGCCATAGGTTCTATAAAGTATGTCATGCTGTATACCAGATCTATTATATACCCTGCACTGATTTAGCAAGGGAGTACAATAGTGATCTAGGCGTAGATCACTGGATAGCGGTCAGAATTATCCTTAGTGAAATAAGGATATGTTTCTCAATTATGGACGTGACAAAAGGTTCGTCGTAAAGGGTTACGCCGATGCAAGTTTTGACACTAATCTAGATGACTCTAAATCTCGGTCTAGATACATATTGAAAGTGGGAGCAATTAGCTAGAGTAGCTCCATGCAGAGCATTGTTGACATAATTTTTTTGCAAAATACATGTGGATCTGAATGTGGCAGACCCGTTGACTAAGATTCTCTCACAAGCAAAACATAATCACACCTTAGTACTCTTTGGGTGTTAATCACATAGCGATGTGAACTAGATTACCGAATCTAGTAAACCCTTTGGGTATTAGTCGCATGGTGCGATGTGAACTATGGGTGTTAATCACATGATGATGTGAACTATCGGTGTTAATCACATGGTGATGTGATCTAGATTATTGACTCTAGTGCAAGTGGGAGACTGAAGGAAATATGCCCTAGAGGCAATAATAAAGTTATTATTTATTTCCTTATATCATGATAAATGTTTATTATTCATGCTAGAATTGTATTAACCGGAAACATAATACATGTGTGAATACATAGACAAATAGAGTGTCACTAGTATGCCTCTACTTGACTAGCTCGTTAATCAAAGATGGTTATGTTTCCTAACCATGAACAAAGAGTTGTTATTTGATTAACGAGGTCACATCATTAGTTGAATGATCTGATTGACATGACCCATTTCATTAGCTTAGCACCCGATCGTTTAGTATGTTGCTATTGCTTTCTTCATGACTTATACATGTTCCTATGACTATGAGATTATGCAACTCCTGTTTGCCGGAGGAACACTTTGGGTACTACCAAACGTCACAACGTAACTGGGTGATTATAAAGGAGTACTACAGGTGTCTCCAATGGTAGATGTTGGGTTGGCGTATTTCGAGAATAGGATTTGTCACTCCGATTGTCGGAGAGGTATCTCTGGGCCCTCTCGGTAATGCACATCACATAAGCCTTGCAAGCATTATAACTAAGATGTTAGTTGTGAGATGATGTATTACGGTACGAGTAAAGAGACTTGCCAGTAACGAGATTGAACTAGGTATTGGATACCGACGATCGAATCTCGGGCAAGTAACATACCGATGACAAAGGGAACAACGTATGTTGTTATGCGGTCTGACCGATAAAGATCTTCGTAGAATATGTAGGAGCCAATATGGGCATCCAGGTCCCGCTATTGGTTATTGACCGGAGACGTGTCTCGGTCATGTCTACATTGTTCTCGAACCGTAGGGTCCGCACGCTTAACGTTACGATGACAGTTATTATGAGTTTATGCATTTTGATGTACCGAAGATTGTTCGGAGTCCCGGATGTGATCACGGACATGACGAGGAGTCTCGAAATGGTCGAGACATAAAGATTGATATATTGGAAGCCTATGTTTGGACATCGGAAGTGTTCCGGGTGAAATCGGGAATTTTACCGGAGTACCGGGAGGTTACCGGAACCCCCCGGGAACCAAATGGGCCTTATTGGGCCTTAGTGGAAAGGTGAAAGGGGCAGCCCAAGGTGGGCTGCGCGCCTCCCCCCTCCCCTAGTCCTATTAGGACTAGGAGAGGTGGCCGGCCCCCTTCTCCCTCTCTCTCTCTCGAGGAGTCCTATTAGGAATAGGATTGGGGGGGGGGGAGTCCTACTCCCGGTAGGAGTAGGACTCCTCCTGCGCCCTCCTTCTTTGGCCGGCCAGCCCTCCCCCTGGCAACCTTTATATACGGGGGCAGGGGGCACCTCTAGACACACAAGTTGATCATTGAGATCGTTCCTTAGCCGTGTGCGGTGCCCCCTGCCACCAAATTCCACCTCGATCATATCGTTGTAGTGCTTAGGCGAAGCCCTACGTCGGTAGTACATCAAGATCGTCACCACGCCGTCGTGCTAACGGAACTCCTCCCCGAAGCTTTGCTGGATCGGAGCCCGGGGATCGTCATCGAGCTGAACGTGTGCTAAGAACTCGGAGGTGCCGGAGTAACGGTGCTTGGATCGGTCGGATCGGGAAGAAGACGTACGACTACTTCCTCTACGTTGTGTCAACGCTTCCGTTGCGATCTACAAGGGTACGTAGATCAGACTCTCCCCCTCGTTGCTATGCATCACCATGATCTTGCGTGTGCGTAGGAAATTTTTTGAAATTACTACGTTCCCCAACACGGATGAAGATGGCCACCGAAGATGATTCTCCCCTTCGGTAGGGTGCCGGAACGGGTCTAGATTGGTTTTCGGTGGCTACGGAGCCTTGCGGCAGCGGAACTTCTGATCTAGGTTAACCCCGAGGGGTTTTGGAATATTTGGAATTTGTAGTGCAATGAAGGGGTACAGGAGGCCACCAAGGTGGTCACAACCCACCTAGGCGCGGCATTGGGCCCTGGTGCACCCTAGTGGTTTGTGCCCCCTCGGGGCACCCCCCAGGTGCTGCTTTGGCCCATCGGGAGTCTTCTGGTCCATAAAAAAATCACAAAAAGTTTTGTGGTGTTTGGACTCCGTTTAATATTGATTTTCTGCGATGTAAAAAACGAGCAAAAAATAGCAACTGGCACTAGGCACTGGGTCAATAGGTTAGTCCCAAAAAATGGTATAAAGTTGCTATAAAACAAGTGTAAAACATCCAATAATGATAAAATAACAGCATGAATACTTCATATATTATAGATATGTTGGAGACATATCACATTGCTGACCGACTTAATTGTCAGCTGGGTTCCTTCCCTACGTCCTACCTAGGGATACCCATTAGTGACTCTCAGCTTTTCATGGTGGATTGACGTCCAGCTGTGACTAAGCTCCAACACCGCGTCGAACCCTGGCGGTGCCGATGGCTGTCCAAGGCGGCTCGAATAGTGCTCATGAACTCTCACTCTCTAGCCTGCTCCTGTTCATCATGAGCTTCTATAGTCTCCATGAGACCCTCCATCATGATATACCCAAGTACCGGCCGAGATTCTTCTAGCCTAGGGAGGGTGATAAGAAAAAATACCATATGGTCCACTGGCCATATTTGCAAACCCTGTGACCAGAGCAGGCTCAGGATCATGCCGTCCAAAAGCATGAACATTGCCCTGCTGACTCGCTGGTTGTGGCGGATTGTGAATGGGGAGGGTGGCCTGTGGCTAGACATCATCTGGAACAAATATCTCCGAGGACAAGCACTCGCCTTCTGTCAACGGTCGGGTGGCTCGCAGTTCTAGCAGTCCATCATTCAGCTCGGTGGGTTCTGACGCCTCGACCCTGTTCTGGTTTGACAAGTGGGTTAAGGAATGTCCCTTCACCGCCCATTTCCCGGACTTGTTCTCCATCGCGGTGGAACCTTGGATCTCAGTCAAGGTGGCCCTTCTAGATTTAGGGCGCTTCGTGTTCCCGCAGCCATTTTGGCCTCCGAAACTTGCCTCCTCGCAGGACATCCTTGAGTGCATTGCTTTCCAGTCGCCAGACGTGGATCAGGCGAGTGATCGCATCTCTTGGCGCCTAGAGTCTTCGAGCCAATTCTCTAGCAAATCGCTATAACAGGTGATATGTCTCCAATGCACATATAATTTTTGATTGCTCCATGATGTTATATTATCATTCTTGGATGTTTTACAATCATTTTGTAGCAACTTTATACCATTTTTGGGACTAACCTATTGACATAGTGCCCAGTGCCAGTTGCTGTTTTTTGCTTGTTTTTTACTTCATAGAATATCAGTACCAAATGGAGTCCAAATGCAACAAAACTTTTTGGAGATTTTTTCTGGACCAGAAGACACCCAGTGGGCCAAAGAAGTACTAGAGTGGAGGTCCGTGGGGAGCACAACCCACCAAGGCGTGCCTCGGGGGTTGTGCTCCCCACGGAACCCCTGCAACGCCTCTTTGCCCTATAAATACTCAAATATTCCAGAAACCCTAGGGGAGTCGACGAAACACAATTCCAGTCACTGCAAGTTCCAGAACCATGAGATCCAATCTAACACCATCACGGAGGGGTTCATCATCCTCATTGGTGCCTCTCAGATGATGCATGAGTAGTCCACCATAGACCTACGCAGGTCCGTAGGTAGTATCTAGATGGCTTCCTCTCTCTCTTTTGATTCTCCATACAATGGTCTCTTGGAGATCTATTTGATGTAACCCTTTTTGCAGTGTGTTTGTTAGAATCCGATGAGCTTTGAGTTTATGACCATATCTATATCCATGAATATTATTTGAGTCTTCTTTGATCTCTTATATGCATTATTATTTATAGCCTCGTATTTCTTATTCGAATCTTTGGTTTAGGTAGGACAACTAGATCAATTTTTCTTGCCATGGGAAGAGGTGCTTTGTGACAGATTCAATCTTGTGGTGTTCTTTCCTAGTGACAGAAGGGGCAGCAAGACACGCATGTATCGTTGCTATTAAGGATAAAAAGATGGGGGCTATTCCTACATGAATAGATCTTGTCTACATCATGTCATCGTTCTTATTGCATTACTCCGTTTCTCCATGAACTTAATACACTAGATGCATGCTGGATAGCGGTCGATGTGTGGAGTAATAGTAGTAGATGCAGGCATGAGTCGGTCTACTAATCTTAGACGTGATGCCTATATATTGATCATTGCCTTGGATATCGTCATAATTATTCGATCTTCTATCAATTTCCCAACAGTAATTTGTTTACCCACCATGTGCTATTTCTTGAAAGAAGCCACTGGTGAAATCTATGGCCCCCGGGTCTATTCTTTATCATATTTGCTTTGAGATCTATTTTACTTGCTTTTGTTTTCAGATGTATTATTCCAAAAACCCAAAAATACCTTGCTGCATTTTTATTACTTATTTCATTTTGTGTTTTATCGAGAGCTATTTATCTGATCTACCACAAATATTCTCCCGTCAACTTGACAATTTCTGGCGCCGTTACCCGAGTAGGGATTGACAACCCCTCATACGCGTTAGGTTGCAAGTATTTGTTCTTTGTGTGCAGGTATCATTTACATAGTGTTGCTTGGTTCTCCTACTGGATTGATACCTTGGTTTCAAAACTAAGGGAAATACCTACTGTAGCTGTACTGCATCATCCCTTCCTCTTTGGGGAAATACCGACGTAGTTTCAAGCGACATCAAAAGGAATTTCTAGCATCGTTGCCGGGGACACATCATCAACATCTATTAGGTTCCTAATCAAAAATCTCATCTCCTTGCAATTTATATTATTTTCCATTTGCCTCTCGTTTTCATCTGCCCCACTTCACAAAAAATTGTCGTTTTATTCGCCCTCTTTTCCGTTCGCCATTTTCTCGTCAGATCTGTTTGCAATCTTGCTTGCTTTGATGTTATGGCTAGTTCTTACTCTAATTTTAAACAAAGGGGAGGGGAGAATCTAAAAGATGCTTGGTATAGACTTTGCAATGCTCATAATAGCTCTATTCGTAAGCAATCTACCGTTGTTCTTCTTCGCAGTTTTTATGTGGGCATAACCACTTGGTATAGATTCTTCCTTGATACAATTACCGATGGGAATTTCTTGATGTATCCATATTTGGATGCTTTTAATGCCATGGGATATCTAGTGGGTGCACCACCTATCAATATTAATGAAACAATCCTAACTCTTGAGCATGTTATGCGAAGATTAGATACTATTGAGAAGAAGATGGTCCCCTTAGAGCAAATTGAAAACTTGGATACAAAGATGCAGAATCTTGATAATGAATTTGGGTCAAAAGTAGGCGATGTTCTTAAATTACTAAGGGAGAAGGAAACCGTATTGATGAAAGAATTGGAGAAAGTCCTTCTCGGATTGATAAGTTGGAAGAATTTTTTAGTAACTTAAGCTCGGCCTTTTCTTCTGTTAAAACTATTGAAAAAGCTCCCGTAAAAATTTGCAAGTCTACTCAAGTCACTAATAACAAAGGTGCCACTTCTAATAGCAACAAAGAGGATCTTAAAATGATTACTGTCCATCCCAATTTTGTTGAAGTAGTGAAAGGCCCTACTTGCAAGAATGAATTCTTCAATCTTACTCCTAGAAGTATTATTATCGAAAATATGCATGCTAAATATTTGAAGAATATTGGTTGTGTGATTGATGAATTGGAAACTAAAGATGACAATACTTATATGCATTATGCCTAGCTAGGGGCATAAAATGATAGTGCTTGTTGGGAGGTAACCCAATGAATAAATTTTATTTTTTCTTTCTGTTCTTGAGTGATTACACAAATATGCTACTGTTATGATTGTGTTTTTATGTTTTAATTAGTGTTTGTGCCAAGTAAAGCCTTTGGGATCATGTTGGGTGATAGTTGATTTGATCTTGTTGAAAAAGAAAAACTTTTGCGCCTAGTAGCAGAACTGTTTAAAATCACAGAAATGTGATAAAATTCTAATTTTTTTACACAAGGTTGATATACAAATTTCCTACATTTTCCTAAGTTTTCAGAACTTTTGGAGTTAAAGAAGTATACGAAGTTTTCAGAATACTACAGACTGTTCTGTTTTTGACAGATTCTGTTTTGTTTGCGTTGTGTGCTTATTTTGATGAATCTATGGATTGTATCGGGGGGTATAGGCCATGGTAAAGTTAGAATACAATGTTTATAATGCAAAAATAAAATATGAATGCGTTTGCAATAGTACTTAAAGTGGTGATTTTCTTTGTTATACTAACGAATCTCATGAAGGTTTTGTTAAGTTTTGTGTGATTGAAGTTTTCAAGTTTTGGGTGAGATCACAATGGATGAAGGAATAAGGAGTGAAAAGAGCCTAAGATTGGGGATGCCCCATGGCACCCCAAGTTATTATTCAAGGACAAGCAAGCAACTAAGCTTAGGGATGCCCCGCAAGTCATCCCCTCTTTCTTCTAACGACCATCGGTATTTTACTTGGAGCAATATTTTTATTCATCACATATCATGAGTTTTGCTTGGAGCGTCTTGTATTACATGAGTCTTTGCTTGTTTTTATTTTTAGTATGTGTCATCTATCCTTGCTGGACACACCTATTTTAGAGAGCCAAAATTATGCTATGATTTGTTAGAATTGCTCTTTATGCTTCACTTAAATTTTTTGAGCTATGGAATTGCTCTAGTGCTTTACTTATATCTTTTTGAGCACCGTGTGCTTTAATATTTTTAAAGAAATGCTCTCATTCTTCACTTACATTTATTTGAGAGTTAGTAATTTTTTGAAGAAACTCTCTCATCCTTCACTTATATTATTTGGAGAGAAGAATTTTTTTGTACTCATGTTCTTCACTTAAATTTATTTGAGCTTATCAAAAGCAACATATGAAACTAGTCCCAAAGTGAGAGGTATTCAAGAGGGATATAATAAAAACTTTCACGAAGAGCATTGGACTTGATTCTTTGTAATAGTTTTGAGATATGATGATAGTGATATGTGAGTCATGTTGGTGAGTAATTGTGCTTTAGTAAGAATATTGGTGTTAAGGTTTGTGATTCCCTATGAAAGCATGAAAGTCAATAGTTATTCAATCAAATTACATTGTACATATGGTGCATTATTCGGTGTTAGTTATGCTTAATGCTCGCTTATGTGATTATTTGTTTCTTGGTTGGTTGCCTCTCAATCTATTTACTAGCCTCCACTTGTACTAAGTATAAATACTAATTGTGCATCCAAAATCTTTAAACCTAGTTTTGCCATATGAGTCCACCATACCTACCTATATGCGGTATTTCCGTGCCGTTATAGACAAATTTGTACGTGCCATCTCTAATTTTCAAAATGAATTCCCTTTTTGTGTGCTCGCACCGCTCATGAAGCGGTAGGGGGTGGCCAATATTTTCCATGCTAGATGTGTTATTATCAAGATGAGTGTTTATTCACTTGTCATTGCACGAGAGTACGACGGTAATAGGGATGCCCAATCACGAAATGAAAAAGAAATTTACTTTATGTTGTCAAATAATAAATTCCTTGGAAAGTGTTGGTATGGAAGGCACCCATGGATACGGCTAGCCATGGATTGTGAAAGAATGCTGAAAAAGGAATAAAATTTATTTTCTGTTTGGGAACCACCTATGATATATCTAGTATGAAAAGTGTTGGGAATTATTCGATCGTTTTTGTTGACGGGAAAAGTATGCCTCTCGAATTTTTTCTCTCAATTTTTATTTGATTCTCCATCCTCTCTTATAAAGCACCAACTAGGGAGCACTATGATCATACTTGAGCATTGGATGTAGCTAATATGCAAGTGTGTTTCATAAATGGACCAATTATTGAGCACTGTGGGGTAGGAATAACTTTCTTTAGTGTTGATATTTTGAAAGACATGGTTGCTTGTTGATATGCTTGAGTATTGGAATCTTCATGTCAAAACTAGACTATTGTTTTGAACCATATAAAAGTCCAAATGTCCATGCTACAAAATAAAAGAATATGTGATGAACATGTTAGGCAGCATTCCACATCAAAAATTCGGTTTTTATCATTTACCTACTCGAGGACGAGCAGGAATTAAGTTTGGGGATGCTAATAGGTCTCCAACGTATCTATAAATTTTGATTGTTCCATGCTGTTATATTATCATTCTTGGATGTTTTAGAATCATTTTGTAGCAATTTTATATCATTTTGGGACTAACCTATTGACATAGTGCCCAGTGCCAGTTGTTGTTTTTCGCTTGTATTTTTACTTCACAGAATATCAGTACCAAATGGAGTCCAAACGTAGCAAATTTTTTGGAGATTTTTTCTGGACCAGATGACACCTAGTGGGCCAAAGAAGTACCAGTGGGGAGGCCCATGGGGAGCACAACCCACCAGGGCACACCCAGGGGGGGTTGTGCCCTTCACAGAGCCCCCTGCACTGCCTCTTCTCCCTAGAAATACCCAAATATTCCAGAAACCCTAGGGGAGTCGACGAAACACAATACTAGCCGCCGCAAGTTCCAGAACATCGAGATCCAATATAACACCATCACGGAGGGGTTCATCATCCTCATTGGTGCCTCTCTGATGATGCGTGAGTAGTCCAGCATAGACCTACGGGTCCATAGGCAATAGCTAGATGGCTTCCTCTCTCTCTTTTGATTCTCAATACAATGGTCTTTTGGAGATCTATTTGATGTAACTCTTTTTGCGGTGTGTTTATTGGGATCTGATGAACTTTGAGTTTATGATCAGATCTATGTCCATGAATATTATTTGAGTCTTCTTTGATCTCATATGCATGATTATTTATATCCTCGTATTTCTTCTTCGAATCTTTGGTTTAGTTAGGCCAACTAGATCGATTTTTCTTGCCATGGGAAGAGGTGCTTTGTGATGGATTCGATCTTGCGGTGTTCTTTCCCAGTGACAGAGGGTGCAGCAAGACACACATATACCATTGCTATTAAGGATAACAAGATGGGGGCAATTCCTACATGAATAGATCTCGTCTACATCATGTCATTGTTCTTATTACATTACTCCGTTTGTCCATGAACTTAATGTCGGGGAACGTAGTAATTTCAAAAAAATTCCTACGCACACGCAAGATCATTGTGATGCACAGCAACGAGAGGAGAGTGTGATCTACGTACCCTTGTAGATCGCAACGAAAGCGTTGACACAACGTAGAGGAAGTAGTCGTACGTCTTTTTCCCGATCCGACCGATCCAAGCACCGTTACTCCGGCACCTCCGAGTTCTTAGCACACGTACAGCTCGATGACGATCCCCGGGCTCCGATCCAGCAAAGCTTCGGGGAAGAGTTCCGTCAGCACGACGGCGTGATGACGATCTTGATGTTCTACCGACGCAGGGCTTCGCCTAAGCACTACAACGATATGATCGAGGTGGAATATGGTGGCAGGGGGCACCGCACACAGCTAAGGAACGATCTCAATGATCAACTTGTGTGTCTAGAGGTGCCCCCTGCCTCCGTATATAAAGGAGCCAAGGGGGAGGGGCTGGCCGGCCAAGGAGGGCACGCCAGGAGAGTCCTACTCCCTCTAGGAGTAGGACCCCCCCCAATCCTAGTTGGAATAGGATTCCTTGAGGGGGGGAAAGAGAGAGAGGGGGGCCGGCCACCTCTCCTAGTCCTAATAGGACTAGGGGAGGGGGGAGGCGCGCGGCCACCTTGGGCTGCCCCTTTCTCCTTTCCACTAAAGCCCACTAAGGCCCATATAGTTCCCGGGGGGTTCCGGTAACCTCCCGGTACTCCGGTAAAATCCCGATTTCACCCGGAACACTTCCGATATCCAAATATAGGCTTCCAATATATCAATCTTTAGTCTCGACCATTTCGAGACTCCTCGTCATGTCCGTGATCACATCCGGGACTCCGAACTAACTTCGGTACATCAAAATGCATAAACTCATAATAACTGTCATCGTAACGTTAAGCGTGCGGACCCTACGGTTCGAGAACAATGTAGACATGACTGAGACACATCTCCGGTCAATAACCAATAGCGGGACCTAGATGCCCATATTGGCTCCTACATATTCTACGAAGATCTTTATCTGTCAGACCGCATAACAACATACGTTGTTCCCTTTGTCATCGGTATGTTACTTGCCCGAGATTCGATCATCGGTATCCAATACCTAGTTCAATCTCGTTACCGGCAAGTCTCTTTACTCGTTTCGTAATACATCATCTCACAACTAACTCATTAGTCACAATGCTTGCAAGGCTTATGTGATGTGCATTACCGAGAGGGCCCAGAGATACCTCTCCGACAATCGGAGTGACAAATCCTAATCTCGAAATACGCCAACCCAACATCTACCTTTGGAGACACCTGTAGAGCTCCTTTATAATCACCCAGTTACGTTGTGATGTTTGGTAGCACACAAAGTGTTCCTCCGGTAAACGGGAGTTGCATAATCTCATAGTCATAGGAACATGTATAAGTCATGAAGAAAGCAATAGCAACATACCAAACGATCGGGTGCTAAGCTAATGAAATGGGTCATGTCAATCAGATCATTCAACTAATGATGTGACCTCGTTAATCAAATAACAGCACATTCTTCATGGTTAGGAAACATAACCATCTTTGATTAACGAGCTAGTCTAGTAGAGGCATACTAGTGACACTAAGTTTGTCTATGTATTCACACATGTATTATGTTTCCGATTAATACAATTCTAGCATGAATAATAAACATTTATCATGATATAAGGAAATAAATAATAACTTTATTATTGCCTCTAGGGCATATTTCCTTCAGTCTCCCACTTGCACTAGAGTCAATAATCTAGATTACATAGTAATGATTCTAACACCCATGGAGCCTTGGTGCTGATCATGTTTTGCTCGTGGAAGAGGCTTAGTCAACGGGCCTGCAACATTCAGATCCGTATGTATCTTGCAAATCTCTATGTCTCCCACCTGGACTAGATCCCGGATGGAATTGAAGCGTATCTTGATGTGTTTGGTCCTCTTGTGAAATCTGGATTCCTTTGCCAAGGCAATTGCACCAGTATTGTCACAAAAGATTTTCATTGGACCCGATGCACTAGGTATGACACCTAGATAGGATATGAACTCCTTCATCCAGACTCCTTCGTTCGCTGCTTCCGAAGCAGCTATGTACTCCGCTTCACATGTAGATCCCGCTACGATGCTTTGTTTAGAACTGCACCAACTGACAGCTCCACCGTTTAATGTAAACACGTATCCGGTTTGTGATTTAGAATCGTCCGGATCAGTGTCAAAGCTTGCATCAACGTAACCTTTTACGGTGAGCTCTTTGTCACCTCCATATACGAGAAACATATCCTTAGTCCTTTTCAGGTATTTCAGGATGTTCTTGACCGCTGTCCAGTGATCCATTCCTGGATTACTTTGATACCTCCCTGCTAAACTTATAGCAAGGCACACATCAGGTCTGGTACACAGCATTGCATACATGATAGAGCCTATGGCTGAAGCATAGGGAACATCTTTCATTTTCTCTCTATCTTCTGCAGTGGTCGGGCATTGAGTCTGACTCAACTTCACACCTTGTAACACAGGCAAGAACCCTTTCTTTGCTTGATCCATTTTGAGCTTCTTCAAAATTTTGTCAAGGTATGTGCTTTGTGAAAGTCCAATTAAGCATCTTGATCTATCTCTATAGATCTTTATGCCTAATATGTAAGCAGCTTCACCGAGGTCTTTCATTGAAAAACTCTTATTCAAGTATCCCTTTATGCTATCCAGAAATTCTATATCATTTCCAATAAGCAATATGTCATCTACATATAATATCAGAAATGCTACAGAGCTCCCACTCACTTTATTGTAAATACAGGCTTCACCAAAAGTCTGTATAAAACCAAATGCTTTGATCACACTATCAAAACGTTTATTCCAACTCCAAGAGGCTTGCACCAGTCCATAAATGGATCGCTGGAGCTTGCACACTTTGTTAGCCCCCTTTGGATCCACAAAACCTTCCGGTTGCATCATATACAACTCTTCTTCCAGAAATCCATTCAGGAATGCAGTTTTGACATCCATCTGCCAAATTTCATAATCATAAAACGCGGCAATTGCTAACATGATTCGGACAGACTTAAGCATCGCTACGGGTGAGAAGGTCTCATCATAGTCAACCCCTTGAACTTGTCGAAAACCTTTTGCGACAAGTCGTGCTTTATAGACAGTAACATTACCGTCAGCGTCAGTCTTTTTCTTGAAGATCCATTTATTCTCAATTGCTTGCCGATCATCGGTCAAGTCAACCAAAGTCCATACTTTGTTCTCATACATGGATCCCATCTCAGATTTCATGTCTTCAAGCCACTTTGCGGAATCTGGGCTCACCATCGCTTCTTCATAGTTCGTAGGTTCATCATGATCTAGTAGCATGACTTCCAGAACTGGATTACCATACCACTCTGGCGCGGATCTTGCTCTGGTTGATCTACGAGGTTCAGTAGTATCTTGTTCTGAAGTTTCATGATCATTATCATTAACTTCCTCACTTATTGGTGTAGGTGTCGCAGAAACAGTTTTCTGTGATGTACTATTTTCCAATAATGGAGCAGGTACAGTTACCTCGTCAAGTTCTACTTTCCTCCCACTCACTTCTTTCGAGAGAAACTCCTTCTCAAGAAAGTTTCCGAATTTAGCAACAAAAGTCTTGCCTTCGGATCTGTGATAGAAGGTGTATCCAATAGTTTCCTTTGGATATCCTATGAAGACACATTTCTCCGATTTGGGTTCGAGCTTATCAGGTTGAAGCTTTTTCACATAAGCATTGCAGCCCCAAACTTTCAGAAATGACAACTTTGGTTTCTTGCCAAACCATAGTTCATAAGGCGTCCTCTCAACGGATTTTGATGGTGCCCTATTTAACGTGAATGCGGCCGTCTCTAGAGCGTATCCCCAAAACGATAGTGGTAAATCAGTAAGAGACATCATAGATCGCACCATATCTAGTAAAGTACGATTACGACGTTCGGACACACTATTACGCTATGGTGTTCCGGGTGGCGTGAGTTGCGAAACTATTCCACAATTTTTCAAATGTACACCAAACTCGTAACTCAAATATTCTCCTCCACAATCAGATCGTAGAAACTTTATTTTCTTGTTAAGATGATTTTCCACTTCACTCTGAAATTCTTTGAACTTTTCAAATGTTTCAGACTTATGTTTCATTAAGTAGATATACCCATATCTGCTTAAATCATCCGTGAAGGTGAGAAAATAACGATATCCGCCACGAGCCTCAATATTCATCGGACCGCATACATCTGTATGTATGATTTCCAATAAATCTGTTGCTCTCTCCATAGTACCGGAGAACGGTGTTTTAGTCATCTTGCCCATGAGGCACGGTTCGCAAGTACCAAGTGATTCATAATCAAGTGGTTCCAAAAGTCCATCAGTATGGAGTTTCTTCATACGCTTTACACCGATATGACCTAAACGGCAGTGCCATAAATAAGTTGCACTATCATTATCAACTCTGCATCTTTTGGCTTCTACATTATGAATATGTGTATCACTACTATCGAGATTCAACAAGAATAGACCACTCTTCAAGGGTGCATGACCATAAAAGATATTACTCATATAAATAGAACAACCATTATTCTCTGATTTAAATGAATAACCGTCTCGCATTAAACAAGATCCAGATATAATGTTCATGCTCAACGCTGGCACCAAATAACAATTATTTAGGTCTAATACTAATCCCGAAGGTAGATGTAGAGGTAGCGTGCCGACTGCGATCACATCGACTTTGGAACCGTTTCCCACGCGCATCGTCACCTCGTCCTTAGCCAATCTTCGCTTAATCCGTAGTCCCTGTTTTGAGTTGCAAATATTAGCAACAGAACCAGTATCAAATACCCAGGTGCTACTGCGAGCATTAGTAAGGTACACATCAATAACATGTATATCACATATACCTTTGTTCACCTTGCCATCCTTCTTATCCGCCAAATACTTGGGGCAGTTCCGCTTCCAGTGACCAGTCTGCTTGCAGTAGAAGCACTCAGTTTCAGGCTTAGGTCTAGACTTGGGTTTCTTCTCCTGAGCAGCAACTTGCTTGCCGTTCTTCTTGAAGTTCCCCTTCTTCTTCCCTTTACCCTTTTTCTTGAAACTAGTGGTTTTGTTAACCATCAACACTTGATGCTCCTTCTTGATTTCTACCTCCGCAGCTTTCAGCATTGCGAAGAGCTCGGGAATAGTCTTGTTCATCCCTTGCATATTATAGTTCATCACGAAGCTCTTGTAGCTTGGTGGCAGTGATTGGAGAATTCTGTCAATGACACAATCATCTGGAAGATTAACTCCCAATTGAATCAAGTGATTATTATACCCAGACATTTTGAGTATATGCTCACTGACAGAACTGTTCTCCTCCATCTTGCAGCTATAGAACTTATTGAAGACTTCATATCTCTCAATCCGGGCATTTTCTTGAAATATTAACTTCAACTCCTGAAACATCTCATATGCTCCATGACGTTCAAAACGTCGTTGAAGTCCCGATTCTAAGCCGTAAAGCATGGCACACTGAACTATCGAGTAGTTATCAGCTTTGCTCTGCCAGACGTTCATAACATCTGGTGTTGCTCCAGCAGCAGGCCTGGCACCCAGCGGTGCTTCCAGGACGTAATTCTTCTGTGCAGCAATGAGGATAATCCTCAAGTTACGGACCCAGTCCGTGTAATTGCTACCATCATCTTTCAACTTTGCTTTCTCAAGGAACGCATTAAAATTCAACGGAACAACAGCACGAGCCATCTATCTACAATCAACATAAACAAGCAAGGTACTATCAGGTACTAAGTTCATGATAAATTTAAGTTCAATTAATCATATTACTTAAGAACTCCCACTTAGATAGACGTCCCTCTAATCCTCTAAGTGATCACGTGATCCAAATCAACTAAACCATGTTCGATCATCACGTGAGATGGAGTAGTTTCATCGGTGAACATCATTATGTTGATCATATCTACTATATGATTCACGCTCGACCTTTCGGTCTCCGTGTTCCGAGGCCATATCTGTATATGCTTGGCTCGTCAAGTATAACCTGAGTATTCCGCGTGTGCAACTGTTTTGCACCCGTTGTATTTGAACGTAGAGCCTATCACACCAGATCATCACATGGTGTCTCAGCACGAAGAACTTTCACAACGGTGCATACTCAGGGAGAACACTTCTTGATAATTTAGTGAGAGATCATCTTATAATGCTACCGTCAATCAAAGCAAGATAAGATGCATAAAAGATAAACATCACATGCAATCAATACAAGTGATATGATATGGCCATCATCATCTTGTGCTTGTGATCTCCATCTCCGAAGCACCGTCATGATCACCAACGTCACCGGCGCAACACCTTGATCTTCATCGTAGCATCGTTGTCGTCTCGCCAATCTTATGCTTCCACGACTATCGCTACTGCTTAGTGATAAAGTAAAGCATTACATCGCGATTGCATTGCATACAATAAAGCGACAACCATATGGCTCCTGCTAGTTGCCGATAACTTGGTTACAAAACATGATCATCTCATACAATAAAATTTAGCATCATGTCTTGACCATATCACATCACAACATGCCCTGCAAAAACAAGTTAGACGTCCTCTACTTTGTTGTTGCAAGTTTTACGTGGCTGCTACGGGCTTAAGCAAGAACCAATCTCACCTACGCATCAAAACCACAACGATAGTTTGTCAAATAGACTCCGTTTTAACCTTCGCAAGGACCGGGCGTAGCCACACTCGGTTCAACTAAAGTTGGAGAGACAGTCGCCCACAAGCCACCTGTGTGAAAAGCACGCCGGGGGAACCGGTCTCGCGTAAGCGTACGCGTAAGGTTGGTCCGGGTCGTCTCGTCCAACAATACCGCCGAACCAAAGTATGACATGCTGGTAGGCAGTATGACTTATATCATCCACAACTCACTCGTGTTCCACTCGTGCACATAACATCAAACCATAAAACCTAGGCTCGGATGCCACTGTTGGGGAACGTAGTAATTTCAAAAAATTTCCTACGCACATGCAAGATCATGGTGATGCACAACAACGAGAGGAGAGTGTGATCTATGTACCCTTGTAGATCGCAATGGAAGCGTTCACACAACATAGAGGAAGTAGTCGTACGTCTTCTTCCCGATCCGACCGATCCAAGCACCGTTACTCCGGCACCTCCGAGTTCTTAGCACACGTACAGCTCGATGACGATCCCCGGGCTCCGATCCAGCAAAGCTTCGGGGAAGAGTTCCATCAGCACGACGGCGTGATGACGATCTTGATGTTCTACCGACGCAGGGCTTCGCCTAAGCACTACGATGATATGATCGAGGTGGAATATGGTGGCAGGGGGCACCGCACACGGCTAAGGAACGATCTCAATGATCAACTTGTGTGTCTAGAGGTGCCCCCTGCCTCCGTATATAAAGCAGCCAAGGGGGAGGGGCTGGCCAGCCAAGGAGGGCGCACCAGGAGAGTCCTACTCCCTCTGGGAGTAGGATCCCCCCAATCCTAGTTGGAATAGGATTCCTTGAGGGAGGGAAAGAGAGAGAGAGGGGGCCCGACCACCTCTCCTAGTCCTAATAGGACTAGGGGAGGGGGGAGGCGTGCGGCCACCTTGGGCCGCCCCTTTCTCCTTTCCACTAAAGCCCACTAAGGCCCATATAGTTCCCGGAGGGTTCCGGTAACCTCCCGGTACTCCGGTAAAATCCCGATTTCACCCGGAACACTTCCGATATCCAAATATATGCTTCCAGTATATCAATCTTTATTTCTCGACCATTTCGAGACTCCTCGTCATGTCCGTGATCACATCCGGGACTCTGAACTAACTTCGGTACATCAAAATGCATAAACTCATAATAACTGTCATTGTAACGTTAAGCGTGCGGACCCTACGGTTTGAGAACAATGTAGACAT
Organism: Triticum monococcum; assembly: GCA_034509565.1. Taxonomy (NCBI): domain Eukaryota; kingdom Viridiplantae; phylum Streptophyta; class Magnoliopsida; order Poales; family Poaceae; genus Triticum; species Triticum monococcum. Next base: position 523,284,152 of record CM067841.1, read on the forward strand.
GACTGAGACACATCTCCGGTCAATAACCAATAGCTGGACCTGGATGCCCATATTGGCTCCTACATATTCTACGAAGATCTTTATCGGTCAGACCGCATAACAACATATGTTGTTCCCTTTGTCATCGGTATGTTACTTGCCTGAGATTCGATCGTCGGTATCCAATACCTAGTTCAATCTCGTTACCGGCAAGTCTCTTTACCCGTTCCATAATACATCATCTCGCAACTAACTCATTAGTCACAATGCTTGCAAGGCTTATGTGATGTGTATTACCGAGAGGGCCCAGAGATACCTCTCCGACAATCGGAGTGACAAATCCTAATCTCGAAATACGCCAACCCAACATCTACCTTTGGAGACACCTGTAGAGCTCCTTTATAATCACCCAGTTACGTTGTGACGTTTGGTAGCACACAAAGTGTTCCTCCGGTAAACGGGAGTTGCATAATCTCATAGTCATAGGAACATGTATAAGTCATGAAGAAAGCAATAGCAACATACCAAACGATCGGGTGCTAAGCTAATGAAATGGGTCATGTCAATCAGATCATTCAACTAATGATGTGACCTCGTTAATCAAATAACAACACATTGTTCATGGTTAGGAAACATAACCATCTTTGATTAACGAGCCAGTTTAGTAGAGGCATACTAGTGACACTAAGTTTGTCTATGTATTCACACATGTATTATGTTTCCGGTTAATACAATTCTAGCATGAATAATAAACATTTATCATGATATAAGGAAATAAATAATAACTTTATTATTGCCTCTAGGGCATATTTCCTTCACTTAATACACTAGATGCATGCTGGATAGCGGTCGATGTGTGGAGTAATAGTAGTAGATGCAGGGAGGAGTCGGTCTACTAATCTTGGACGCGATGCCTATATATTGATCATTGCTTTGCATATTGTCATAATTATTCGATCTTCTATCAATTGCCCAACAGTAATTTGTTTACCCACTGTGTGCTATTTCTCGAGAGAAGCCACTAGTGAAATCTTCGACCCTCGGGTCTATTCTTTATCATATTTGCTTTTGTAGATCTATTATTTCAAAAACCCAAAAATACCTTGCTACACTTTTTATTACTTATTTTATTTCACATTTTATCATGAGCTATTTATCCAATCTACCACAAATATTCTTTCGTCAACTTGACAATTTCCGCGCCATTACCCGAGTAGGGATTGACAACCCCTCATACGCGTCGGGTTGCAAGTATTTGTTCCTTGTTTGCAGGTACCATTTTCATAGTGTTGCTTGGTTCTCCTATTGGATTGATATCTTGGTTTCACAATTGAGGGAAATACCTACCGTAGATGTAGTGCATCATCCCTTCTCTTTGGGGAAGTACCGACGCAGTTTCAAGCGACATCACCAGGCTATTGCGACAGAGCCCGACCTAGAGCCCCTTGTTGATCTCTAGGCTATTAGACTCCCTCTAAAGATTCGGATCTTCCTGTGGAAATGGATTCGGAGCCGGGTACCTTTTGGGGTAGAGAAGGAATAGCCTTGGTGATGGGATTTTCCCCTTGTGTGTGACAGCGGAGGACTCGAATCACATCTTCTTCACTTGCGTATTCGCGAAATTCCTTTGGAGTTGCTTCGGGAGGTGATCGGTGGGCGTTGGTGCAACAACAAATTCCCCGACCTATTCGCGGAAATCTAGGCCTCTCTGCAGCGTGGACACCACATTAGATGGTTGGGTATTGGGGTCCTCGCTTGGACGCTCTGGACAGTCTGCAATAAACTAGTGATCCAGCGGGCACCTCTTCAATGGGCTACTGATGCGGTTTTACAAGTGTGTGGCTATTTGTAGCTCTGGTGGTCGCTTAGCCGTCCACAGGACCAAGACGCCATCGAAATTCTCATTGCAGATCTTCGTGCTAAGCCTTTTTCGATATTTATACCTCTTTGTGATGGTATTGAGTTTATTTTAACTAGCATGTCCATTGGTTTGGTCAGTATAATTTATTAGCAAATCAATTATAAAAGAACCAAAAGCTTTTCCGATGAATTTTCTCTAGCATTGGTCTCTACAATTACATGACATTATGATGAAAGCTAAAGCTAACAGTTGGAAGTCGCTAAATGGTTCCACACCAAGGGTCCTAGAACACAAAAGCATATTCAGTAACACAATACCAGCCATGAAACACCTGCTTTACACATGTCACATCTCCAGACTACACAATCACACCAAAATCCAATGTGGGTGCCGTTTACCAAGAACATTTCTTTCTAGATACGGTCATAACATATTTCTCAAGGATGAAGTGCTAGATGCATTTTGTCCAAACCCCCAAAATTCTCTTCTCCCAAATCTCTTGTTGTACCCAAAGGATGAACACGGTCACATTCAGCGGTCCCGGCCAATATGCAGCCTGATGTTACCACCGGATAGACTGTAGTGCCATGCCATCCAGACGTCCCTCCCGGCCACTTCCAGTAATTAGGCTCATTCAATGCTAAGATATCCACCTCCAGATACCCACATACCTAAACAGCCATGAGCAGCGAGCAACAAGGTCATGTTTCACGTTGGCACTATGGGTGCGGAGGATTTCCCCGCCGAGGGCGCGGGATCCCACAACATCTACGATGACTGCAAATTCACTGTTTAGATCAATTTTTGGTCGCCCCAATTACTTTATTTTATGGATATGACATTGCTAGAAAAAGGAATTTGTAGGCAATAATGGTGATTGTGGTAACATCTAGATTATGCTTCACTATTTCGATTGATACATTTGTAGCCTTGGATTTCGCAATGCGTCGTCCAAGTGCCCCTCTCCCCTCTTGTCCATGGCAACCATTGAACACATCTGTATCTGATTATTCCAGTGCCTATGCCTTTTAGTCCAAACCATCATTGTTGCCAAACTTGCAAGATCATGACAAACTAGAAAGTCTTCTAGCAGAACAAAGACCGAAGGCCAAGTTCACTAAGAGAAAAACGGTTCGGTCTCTTCTTTAAGATGAGTTGTAGACCATGTTTGAGGTTTCCAGCAGCTCCAATGGCGCCTCCGCGCCTTCGATGATTCGGTGATAGGAGTGCTCGTGCCCGGATCAAGGTATGGCGGGTGCCATAGCTCGCCAGAAAAGCTCTGCCGCAAGCTGATAACCCACAAGTATAGGGGATCACAACAGTTTTTGTGGGTAGAGTATTCAACCCAAATATATAGATTCGATACAAGGGGATCCAAAGAATATTTGAAGGTATTAGCAACTGAGTTGTCAATTCAACCACACCTGGAGATTAATTATCTGCAGCAAAGTTGACGGTGTCCTGGACTAGGGGGTACTCACCACATCATCTCCCGATCTGTTAGATTGGGCCGAGGACCCCCATGACCGTATACTCATGGGCCAGTTCGGACAGCTGCCGCATACAAGGAAGATTCCACAAGACTTGGCGATCAAGACAAGGACTCCTCCCCACCGGCGTATTCAGCTAGGACTCTTGTTATCCTAGGCCTCTAGTGCATTATATAAACCGAGGCCAGGCTAGTCGTTAGTTATATACAACATACAATCATACCATAGGCTAGCTTCTAGGGTTTAGCCTCTCTGATCTCGTGGTAGATCTACTCTTGTACTACCCATATCATCAATATTAATCAAGCAGGACGTAGGGTTTTACCTCCATCAAGAGGACCCGAACCTGGGTAAATATTGTGTCCCCTGCCTCCTGTTACCATCCGCCTTAGACACACAGTTCGGGACCCCCTACCCGAGATCCGCCGGTTTTGACACCGACATTGGTGTTTTCATTGAGAGTTCCGCTCTGTGTTCGGCAAAAGGTTGATGGCTCGCCTGCAGATTAACTGCGACTTTGGCATCTTCGTCACCAGCTCGACTGGTCACCTTGGTTTGACCAAGGATTGCGCCCTACCTTCGATCGTCATGTTCGGATGAGGGCCTTTATAAACATCAACTCCGATCTCTATCAAGATCATGGAGGAATCATTCAGGGAGCCCGGGGGCTCAACGTCAACATTGCCCTCGGGCGACCGTGCTGTTTTTCTGGACAGCAAACTTGTATCCGCCGCCACCACCTCCTCAAGTGTCTTTTTAACGATTGCTTCGGTGGAATTGTGCGGAATTGAGTCTACAACAACCCTGGAAAATTTCATCGAGTTCCGATGGAGGAATCTCTGGCAATCCACGATATACCGGAGCCTTGTCAAATCTGGACGGGAATCTGGATGAGTTTAGGGCATGGTGTTCAGCTTGTAGCTCGGGCGTCCTTTGGAAGATCCGACCGTTGATCCGATGCGTAATTCCTATATCTACCACCTCTCAAAATTTCAGCTCGATCCGACTGTCCAAACTCTGGAAACCTTCCGATTAGTGCATCACTTTTTGGATTTGTTTTCTGCGCGAAAACGAATCCGACCCAAGTTCGTCTTTTTTATGAACGGGATTTCGGATATCCTTTTTGAAGGAATTTTTGTATGGGGTATTGTGTTTTGTTTCCGAACATATCCCACTAACTTTAAGATCTTTTGAACATGATCATCAATATCATGCTGGTGTCAAATCAGTCCGACAATATTGCTCTACGGCTGCCGACCTGCGCTAGACATGTTGTCACTTTGTTGAGCCTCGCTCAGCTTCTTCGGATCATCATCTCAGCAAGCCGAACAAGAATCTGGCATCGCGAAGGATAAATCATCACCAATATCGCCGCCTCACGGATTACACGGAGCGGGCATACCGGCATCGTTGCACGGTTGCTTCATCAAGCCGGCGTCGACCACGTCGTGACCTACATCGGCAGGGCCGCACTATTGCTTCTTCAAGCTGGTGTCCATCACGCCGACCTACTTCGACATATCGGCTGGACCGGGGGCTTCGCCATCTCTTCATCAACCTACTCCGGACACTTCGGCGTCACTAGCCGACCACCTCCGTCACGTTAGCTGGACCGAGGGCTTTGCCTCGGCGAGCCAACCTTTGCCAGCATTGCCATGCCGTCGTTTTATCGCCCATCGGGCAATGGGTGTGCGGATCGAGTCCCAATTTTGGGAATCACTTTCCTTCGGATTGCTACAACAAATAAACCAGGTGCTATTAATCCCAGTATTTTTTGCTTGTTTGGGTTCATTTTTCCCAAGGAATTATTACTCTGGTTTGTCCATCATATGTACACAGGTCCATTAAATTGTGGCCGCATTAACGACAATCGCATGGTGGTTCGCTCAGTTTCCGTACATGGTCCAGCGAACGCCGCATCCGGAGCTCGGACCGACATGTGAATTCAGGCTTTGCCATGCCTATACCGCATCACGCCGATGCCCTGCATCGACATTGACTTTGGCGCCAGGCCATATTTCTTTTATTACTCACTTTGCATAAATTATTTATTATGCAACAATTTTTTTAATTATCATTATTACTACTATCTCCGGTTTGCACTATTTTTTGTGCACAGGAAAATGATCCGAGAATGTGTGGTGTATGCTCTTTGCGGATGATGTGGTGCTAGTTGACGATAGTTGGACGGGGGTAAATAGGAAGTTAGAGTTATGGAGACAAACCTTGGAATCGAAAGGGTTTAGACTTAGTAGAACTAAAACCGAGTACATGATGTGCGGTTTCAGTACTACTAGGTGTGAGGAGGAGGAGGTTAGCCTTGATGGCCAGGTGGTACCTCGGAAGGACACCTTTCGGTATTTGGGGTCAATGTTGCAGGAGGATGGGGGTATTGATGAAGATGTGAACCATCGAATCAAAGCCAGACGGATGAAGTGGCGCCAAGCTTCTGGCATTCTCTGTGACAAGAGAGTGCCACAAAAGCTAAAAGGTAAGTTCTACAGGACGGTGGTTCGACCCGCAATGTTGTATGGCGCGGAGTGTTGGCCGACTAAAAGGTGACATGTTCAACAGTTAGGTGTGGCGGAGATGCGTATGTTGAGATGGATGTGTGGCCACACGAGGAAGGATCGAGTCCGGAATGATGATATACGAGATAGAGTTGGGATAGCACCAATTGAGGAGAAGCTTGTCCAACATCGTCTGAGATGGTTTGGGCATATTCAGCGCAGGCCTCCAGAAGCTCCAGTGCATAGCGGACGGCTAAAGCGTGCGGAGAATGTCAAGAAAGGGCGGGTAGACCGAATTTGACATGGGACGAGTCCGTTAAGAGAGACCTGAAGGATTGGAGTATCACCAAAGAGCAAGCTATGGACAGGGGTGCGTGGAAACTTGCTATCCATGTGCCAGAGCCATGAGTTGGTTGCGAGATCCTATGGGTTTCACCTCTAGCCTACCCCAACTTGTTTGGGACTAAAGGCTTTGTTGTTGTTGTAGGAAAATGATCCGAGGACTTTGGCGTCACTTTGCCGGTCTGCATTGACTGTGCTATGTCACCACTTTGGCGTGTCAAGCTCTCCGCTCCGCCACCTCGGGACCGGCTTGGGGGATGGAACCTTGTCCCGCATCAAGCTCGGACCGCGTCATCAATACCGAACATGTTAACCAGCTAAGTCGCTTTCATGCTCAAAGCTTTAATTTCTAACTTGTGTTCGGTTCGACCAAGCATTATACTTTTTTGGAAAAAAGTTGCTTGTAAAAAATTTCCTTGTCCAAACTTTGTTTGTGACGCATATATTCAAATACCCAATTCACTTGGGGGCTTCCTTCATGAAGCTTTTCCTCTTGCATATGATTATACTTTTACGGCTTCGTTCCTTGTTCGTGTATTACGCCACAATATGCACCATATTGACTTAAGTGATTTGCAAGCTGGGTTGCCTCGCTCCTGTGTTTACCCCTACGTTCCCGATTGTTCGGCTAGGGAGTAAAGGGAGCACCTCTATGATTGTCACGATCGGGTCATCCGAGCCGGACCTCAGACTGGGTGAAGCCGAAAGCTAGCGCTCTTATAGTTTTCAATGATGGTCGGCACACAACGGAACTCATGAGCACAAAAAATCTATTGCACAAGTCTCATAATAACAATGAGCACCGAAGAAAGGTATCGGTGGGGGTACTATTTTCTCCGAAGATGCTTCTTACACTTCGCAGTAATATAGCATAAGTTTCCTGAGCGCGCTTTGTCTGTTACAGCCTTATGGCCTGATTGCCTGGTTATTGGAAACACCGTCGATATTCTCGACAGATGGAGTACATAACACTTTTCGGTCCTTGACCGAAGAGGGAGAAGCCGACGGTCGGTTAAGACACGTTTAAAGTTCGGTTGAATATAGATATGATATAAGTATTTCGGTACATGCAATCATTCTTTTACCCAAGTCACGCGGGGGCTCTTAAATTTATATGGGCTGTTTTATGATAAGTGTTCTTCTTCTTAGTCGTTGCAAAGTTTTATTATTATTATTATTATTATTATTATTATTATTATTATTATTATTATTATTATTATTATTATCTATCACTCCTTTTTCGACACGAGAGTGTGGTCACTAGCCGGGGAGCCTAATTTCTCTCTCAAAACCGCTAGAGTTTAGTTTACTAAACTGGCCTAATGAGAAGTATTCCGCCCTCGGGATAGGAGGTTGAAGCCGTAGGCTGACCCGCTTGAAGTCTTGAGATTGGATGTATCATGTTAAAGCACGACAGAAGCGCTTCTTTTGCTAAGGCCAATTTTCGGATTGGCACCGAACACTTGATCTTGTTTGGACGTCAAGTCTTTACTGACGTTTTTTGGTTTTCCAAGCTTGTGACACTTTTAAACTATTTGTATGTTTTCAGCACAAGTCTCGCAGTGCAACGCCAGACACCTTTAGAGATTCGGCAAAAACATTCTCGGATATTGCTATATATGCATCGGTTTCGAATTGTGTCTTCGGTCAATAGTTGGGTTGCCCAGCTCCTACGCTTGCCTCCTACGTTCCGCTTTGTTCGGCTAGGTGTGCAAAGGGAGAACCACTGCGATTGTGCTTCCAGCTCACATGGTTAAGCACCTCAGTGGAGAAAGCCGAAAACTGACTGTCACAATAAGCGTAAACTAGTCAGCGATCTGATGACAATGTTAAATGACGGGCCATTCATAACAATGGTCGAAGTGTTTACGGCTTGACCTCGACTGTCGCCGAACTCTACCGGGGGCTATTAACTGGCCTCCCAAACTAAATCCTCGATATTTTGCTCTTACATTGGAGCTGAGGTTTCATGATCATGCTTAGCATGACAACCCAAAGAAAGAAACTGATAGCGAGACTATTTTCTTTGGAAGACGTTTCTTCTCTTAAATAGTAATATAACATATCTCTCTGCGTGCCTTTTTTTATAAAACCGTATGGCCAGATTGCCTTGTTTGTCGTAAATCTTTTCCCTCATAAAGGCTTTATAAAGTAGGGCAAACACTCCTCGGCTATTGGCCGAGCAGGTGGAAGCCGATGGTCGGTCAACAAAGTTTTGTACAATGCGGATCCGAGCATTAATGACGTAAAGTACTTGGATACATAGAGTCATTACACATAATTTGTGATTTTACTATGGATGTCAATCCTTAATTCGGCCACCCGTGCCTGCATTAAGGCTCGGGGGCTACTGGGCTTCGGGCTTATTATTTACAAATATTAAAGGGGCACATCGATCCCCTGATCTGGTGTTGCCACCCGACCAGTGTCTCGGGGGCTACTGCATTGCCTGTCCAATGCAGAAAATTTTATGTGCAATATAGTTTCCGAGGAGATTTTGATCCTCAGGTTGGTCGGCCGCACCCAACCTGAGTCTCGAGGACTGAGCACGCCGCTTTTTGTGTCCCGAAGTATTCTGCCGAGCTAGGACTTGATCCTCAGACCGATTTTGCAAATCAACCTGAGTCTCAACGGCTACTGGGATCAGCGGTCGTATGTCATCCTTCATGTGCATCTCGGGTTTTAGACCGATACCCACCTTGAGGGCTACTGGCTATATATCTCGGCAGCGAATAAATTGCACCAATCAAAAATATTGACAAAAATCGGCCCACATTCGGGGTGGTGTACCACCTTGGAAGCAGTCCAGCATAAAGCTCGGGCGCTAGTGGCTGGCTCCATAGAGGGCATTTCCGGCATTAAGCTCGGCTAAACTCCTTCAAACTTCTTTGAACCAAGGTGATTTACGACACCTCGGATACAGTCCGGCGTTGGAGCTTGGATACATAGTCCGGTATTGGAGCTCGGATACAGTCCGACGTTGGAGCTCAGATACATAGTCCGGCGTTGGAGCTCGGATACATTCCGGCGTTAGAGCTGGGAAGCAGTCCGGCGTTGGTGCTCGGCTGCAAAAGATACCTCGAACGCAGTCCAGTGTTGGAGCTCGGACGCTGCCGCCCGGGAAAAACTTCAAACCCGAGGTGTGGCATAAAAATAACAAGGCATTGATAAAGGCCGGAAACTTAAAGGGGCTCCTCAGATACCCGACGTGTGAACTCGCCGAATGCATTTTGGCGATCCTCAAGATCGAAGATGAGAAGATTTGTTGAACCAGTTTTCAAGACTGACGACCGAAGATGAAGAATGGTTCGGAAGAATCGAGGAGCGTCCCTAACTTGAAGACCGGTTCAGGGGGCTACTGACGGTGTCCTGGACTAGGGGGTACTCACCACGTCATCTCCCGATCTGTTAGATTGGGCCGAGGACCCCCATGTCCGTATACTCATGGGCCAGTTCGGACAGCTGCCGCATACAAGGAAGATTCCACAAGACTTGGCGATCAAGACAAGGACTCCTCCCCACCGGCGTATTCGGCTAGGACTCTTGTTATCCTAGGCCTCTAGTGCATTATATAAACCGAGGCCAGGCTAGTCGATAGATATATACAACATACAATCATACCATAGGCTAGCTTCTAGGGTTTAGCCTCTCTGATCTCGTGGTAGATCTACTCTTGTACTACCCATATCATCAATATTAATCAAGCAGGACGTAGGGTTTTACCTTCATCAAGAGGGCCCGAACCTGGGTAAAACATCGTGTCCCCTGCCTCCTGTTACCATCCGCCTTAGACGCATAGTTCGGGACCCCCTACCCGAGATCTGCCGGTTTTGACACCGACAACGGTGATCGGTAGCAAAGTAGTTTGATAGTTTTGATAGTAGTGACAACAGCAATAGTAACAGTAACAGTGATAGCAGTAATTTTCTAGCAAGCGTAACAATGATGATAGCAGTAGTAACTTAGTAGAAACAATATAAGATAAATTCGTAGGCATTGGATCGGTGACTCGTTGGATGATATTCATCATGTGACAGTTATAACCTAGGGCTATTCGGCACTAGCTCCAGTTCATCGATATAATGTAGGCATGTATTCCGTAAATAGTCGTACGTGCTTTATTAAAAGAACTTGCATGGCATCTTTTGTCCTACCCTCCCGTGGCAGCGGGGTCCATATTGGAAACTAAGGGATATTAAGGCCTCCTTTTAATAGAGAACCGGAACAAAGCAGTAACACATAGTGAATACATGAAGTCCTCAAACTACGGTAATCACCGGAAGAAGTCCCGGTTATTGTCACTCCGGGGTTACCAGATCATAACACGTAGTAGGTGACTATAACTTGCAAGATCGGATCTAGAACATGGATATAATGATGATAACATAAATGGTTCAGATCTGAAATCAAGGCACCCGGGCCCAAAGTTACAAGCATTAAGCATGGCAAAGTCATAGCAACACCAATCTAAGAACATAGTGGATATTAGGGATCAAAGCCTAACAAAACTAACTCGATTACATGATGAATCTCATCCAACTCCTCACCGACCAGCGAGCCTATGAAGAAATTACTCACATCCGGTGGGGAGCATCATGGAATTGGTGATGGAGAAGGGTTGGTGATGACGAAGAACGAGGACCCCCCTCTTCGGAGACCCAAACGGACTCCAGATCTGACCTCCCGAGGAAGAACATGGCTTGGCGGAGGCTCCGTCTCATGGATCGTGATAATTCTTTATCTCTGATTTTTTCTCCAAAAATAGGATTTTATGGCGTTCGTTTCAGGGTCAGCGGGGCCACCAGGTGGGGACAACCCACCTGGGCGCGTCAGGAGAGGGGGGCGCGCACTGGTAGGTTGTGCCCACTCAGGTGCCCCTCTCCAGCAGGTCTTGGCTCCAGAAATTCTTATTATTGATATAAAAAATCCTCGCAAAGATTCGTTCCATTGCGAGAACTTTTATTTCTTCACAAAAACAACACCATGGTAGTTCTGCTGAAAACAGCGTCAGTCCGGGGTTAGTTTCGTTCAAATCATGCAAATTAGAGTCCAAAACAAGAGGAAGAGTGTTAGGAAAAGTAAATACGTTGGAGATGTATCACAAGCCTCCACAAGAAATACCACGACCCAACGCCACCCAGGTATCCCTCCAGCCCTCGCAGTAATCACACTCATTGATTAATCCAGTCTGCGATTAACCCCGACATGTCTGCTCATGCTCCTCCCGCAACGCCGCGGGACTACAAAATAGACCGTGGCCACGCGATCTTCACAGAATTGAATCGAAGAAAGATTGGGGAGGACTCCTCGGAGTTATTCTGAAGGAGGTTTGGAGGCCACGACGAGGGACATGGGTATGTTTTACCATGAGCTGAAAGAGAGGCAGTTGTGCGGGCTTCATAGCCTAAATACAGCATTGCACGGCCCGTTCTTCGCCGAGGCTGACCTCCTAGAGATCGTTGTAGACCTTGATGCTCATGAGTGGGATGTCATGGTTCGTGCTGGCACCATCGCCACGGTGATTTCTCGCCGACGGCGAGGGATCCCACGACATCTCCAACAGCAGGGACTTTAGTGTGAGGTAAATTATCTTGTCCAACCCCACGCACCCAGCTCAACCCTTTCTAAATGCTTTTGTTATGCATGCTACTATCCTACCAATTATGATATTTGTTATGTTGTGCATAACAAAGCAGTTGTATGGTTTGAAGCTAGTAAAAGTAAAATTTTCAATTCCTAGTTGAATTTTATTTGGTACCAAAATGTATACGAATAACAAACCATGCACAAGAATATATGTAATGAGAGCAGAGTAGCATGAAGTTACTTCTCCAGATTCCAGAAGGTGTCTAGTGTACGGTCCTTCAAATTGCAAAAGGGAAACGTGCGATGAAGCTTCTGACCCAGTATGGAAGTTGACACATTTTGCAAGATGAACTTTCCAATCTGTTTTGATTAACAATACAGAGCTTGTTCAAATCACTGAAATGACAAAGGTCACAAACTTACGGACTATGAAACAGCTCGATCGTTGGGCAACGTGTTCTTTACACAGAATCCAAATCAAGGAGAAATCGAGAGGGAGTCGTTGGAGTTTTTCTGAAGGAGCATGGGAGGAAAGGAGTTCGGGACGGGCAACATGGGGATGATGTAACATAAGCTACAAGAGAGGCAACCATGTGGGCTCCATATCCTGAACACGCCGTTGCAAGCACATTCTTCAGCGAGGCCAAACTCCAGACCTTGGTGCTCGCGAGTGGGAGGTTATGTCCCGCACAAGCACCATGGGCATGTGACATTTCCCTGCCAGGGGCAAATGGCCGCATAACATCTCCAACGACGAGGACTTCAATGTTCAACTTTTTTTAGTGCTCTCGGGATTTTAGAAACATTTGTGGAGATTACATTTTTGAAAAATAAGGGAATTATTGGCAATAAGAGGGATTTGTGTAGGATTTGCTATTTCTTTTGATGCATTTGTAAGCTCGCAACTCATTACGTGCTTGATTAGTGTAATCTTATGAGTAAATATGCCAGTGGTGATAGCTATCAAATAACACGATTCCTAGTGGTCATGAAAGAGACTTGATGGTGCTGTCATATGCCTTGTATGGGGATGAACATTTGATGTGGTCCCTGGATCCAAACTTGACAAAGATGATGAGGAACTACTTGCTCCATTGCCCATAGCTAGGCTCTGAAGGCCAAGAACGTTGGTGACATAGGACTTGTTGTTGATTATTTTTCCGCTAAAGGGGTATATTAATATCAAGAAGCTACCAATTACACCGGTCCTCTGCACCAACAAGAATAGAATTGAAGGAGCAGGGAAGGACTGGAGGGGGGTAGCAGCGCATGTTGTAGTCAACACTCCCATATTGTGCTATCTGCCAAACTAAAGCGAGTTCATTCGGTTGTTTCAGTCAACCACTACAAGGTGCACCTTTTAAGGGTGATTTTGATGGGGATTGTTGGCATTGAAATGTCCCACAACCTACATAATCAAGAGATGACTTGGAGAGCAAGTTAGCTTAAGCCACCAACTGTTGAATGTGCAAGATGGTCGAAGTTGTTAGAGTTGTATTCTAGCATGTATATTTTCCCCATTGCTAGAGAGCCATTGGCCCTCATGGAATACAAGTTGCATATTCCAAACATGGTATTAGAGCACAAAAACTTGGTGTCATTAACAAATGATCTAGCTGCTGCATACATGTTAACAATCTCGAAGGTTATGCCATTCACTCCCACTGACCCCAAAACCATCAATAATTAAATATATGCACTCATAGTCCACTGTGGACCGATAAGCAGTTGTTCAGCATGCTGCTTCCTTCTGATATGAATTTCAGCAATGATGCTAAGTTACACATCATAGATGGTGAAATGCTTGCCCGCTTATCTATATCTTTTTGGCTACAAAATAGCATATCTGGACTTCTCTCTATCATGTTCAAACAATATGGCAGCAAGGCTCTCGAGTACCTCTCTTCTTCTCAGGAACTATGGGAGTTCTTAACCATGAAGGGTTAAGTGTTTGTCTTTCAAATATCTATCGGTGCTCAGACCATTACTCAAGGAGGAAACTTGCTGATGAAGTTAATCTTACATGAGATGATGCTAAAGAGGCTTTTCGTTGCGAACAATTATTGTTGAGTCCAAATTACATACGAAGACTTAAGTGTTATGTTGACTGTGTTGATCTATCCAATTCTTATGAACAGTCTGATTTCATTCAAAACATCGACCAATCATCGAAATCTTCAATCATGGCATTTAAGTGTCCTAAGTGATCTTCTAAAGATGGTGTAAGGACACTCCCAATGCTTGTATCTTAGCACAATTTCATAGGTAAGAATCTGATGTGGAACCCTATTTAATAAGGAAAAAGAGATCAATCATATCTTAATCTAGATAATAGATCTTAGCACCAAAACTAAGGCATCTCATGACTTTTCTCTCACAAAAGACATGAAATAAAGGTTATTTTAGATACAAGACTAAGATGTAGTGCACTGGGACTACGCTAACACATGCCTAAAGATAATTAAATGATGAAGATGATTGATGCAAGAAGTACCGGTCTTTACCTTCCAGCAAGCAAATTTCCCTTCAGAATTCCTTTAGAACTCTCATGTGCTAGCTGGAATAGACATAAATCACTGACATTGCTGAGGGCATGGGTAAATGCTTGGGTAACCAACACTTGTATGTTGTGATCAGGAATTCTTTTGTAGACCATTTAAACCCATTGGAGTGCCTTCTTCATTAAACATCTGGTAGAGCAAATTTCTTCAGTGAGAATACAGATGTCCGCACGGCATTAACAAGAAAACTAATGTATCACATGAGGGATATATGTGTTGCTTATAACGGGACTTCTAGAAGTTCTTATGGGCAACTAATGTATCACTGACACTGCTCCCAAAATTAAAGTGCTAGATGCACCTTTTCTAAATCTGGTGATGGCACTTTTCCCAAAATTAAAGTGCTAGATGCATTTCTCCCAAACACCAAAAATTCTTTTCTAGCAAATCCACCATCATGCAAGCCCGGTGCCTCCTGTCATGGCAATTCTTCCAAGCCTACATCCTCTATAAAACTGCCTTATGGCCAGATATGTGTGTTTTACACACAATCGACTCAAGTAGAGATCACGGGCTACGTTGCGCGGATACTTCAGAAAGCGTGCATATCCAGCCGTATACTGCCCCAATACGGCCCGATATGTATCCCGGGCCTGATATGTGTCCCTCGATTTTTTTTTTCAAAAAAATAGAAAATAATATTTGATACGCCTGGGATACGTTTTGGATACGTGAAACCTGTCGTTCGACTTGAAATCCCCTCAGACTCCCTCGTGGAGCCACCACAACTCTTCATAAATTCCTAGCCCATAAAGTCCTCTCCTCACCCACTTGTTCAGTCGTACCGAAATTCAATCTAATAGCCGATCAGTCATCAGCTCACCGCCAGCAGGAGACTTCCTCGTGTCCCCTGCACCCATGGGAGGTATTCTCTTCTCCCTCCGCTTCTCTAACCTCTCTTCATCTCCTTCTTTGATCTTCCCATGTGACGGGAGCACAACAAAGATCGTCGCGGTGATCATCGAGGATACGCAGGGCAGCCACAAGGCGGCTGAAAGATACGGGGATCCGTCGTGAGAGATCGACAGCTATGCATACCCTCTTTGTTTTGTCTCCATGTTTGATTTACTTTCATCATTGGTACCATGGATTGTGCTTTACTATATAAAAAAGCTAGCACTTCGCTAGATCTTTCAAATAAGGAAAACGACCAGGCCACAAAAGCTGAATCCTGCCACGACGGCTGATGCCCGTCTGTTTGATTGGAGTAATGAAACCCGATGACACTTGCCAGGTCATTTGCGGTTGGAAGCAAGAGGATGGATCATATGGTAGCTGACCAGAAAAAAGAAAGGGAAGGAGGGATGAACGAACCTGCGAAGTGACTCGAAGACGTCCGTCGACCGGCCGCGGCAACGATGAATCCTGGTGGCGGTGACGGCGTCATCCGCCTCGACACGACTGCTCCGCTCTCGCTCTCGTTCCTCGTCGTAATCATCATGCTCGGTGGCAGCTTGGACGACGATCTCATGCCAGACGAGTGTTGACGTATAATGTGCCGCCTAGTCTCTTTCATAAGATTGGTCTTTTGGTTGCATTGGCTAGAACATGCACTTCTACCTGGTAGCAGAGCCAAGAGGTCTTGAGTTGAGTTCAAGACCCGGCTGGCGCAATTAAATTGTAGCCCACTTTCGGTCCATGTTTAGGCCTGAGGGAGCCACACGTGAGGAGGAGTGTTGATGTATAATGTGTTGCCTAGTCTCTTCCATAAGATCGGTCTTTTGATTGCATTGGCTAGAGCATGCACTTCTATAACGAGGACCAATTGGTGGTGACAGAGCAGCGGAGTGTGGGCGTGAGGGCAAGCAGTGGCGGAGCCAAGAATTTGCTCCTAGGTATTCATTGTAGATTTTTTTTTGCAATGCAATGAAAGTGGCTAAGCCAGATTTTTGTTGTCAATGCAATAGAAAACAAACTGAAATGTCTGAATGATGCAGATTCTTACATTACAAGAACACAAGAAAAATATCTGATTCGTTCTAGAATTGCATCAAACAAAGTAGCAATCAGTTGCTAATGCACACATGTACAGCCTGGCAATGAGCAGAGCTCCAAGTGGCCACATTCAATATTTCAATAGCACTTTTGGAGTTTTGGTCATGCCAATATATAATTTCTTGGGTTTGTTTTCTTTTGAAAATTTAACAATACACAGTTGCATTTCATGTAATATGCTTACTGAAAATTACTCCCTCATTCCATAATGTAAAACGTTTTTTTGCACTACACTAGTGTTAAAATGCGTCTTACATTATGGGACAGAGGGAGTATGTTCTTATGATAGTTAAACCTCCTGTGCTTAAAGTTGTTTGCATAGTTCATATGTCCGAAAATTTCTAGATGATTACTATGATTTTCATTTTAATAGTTGGCAGATGGAAAGGATTCATGAACCATCAACATGATGCCAGAATTATCTTGATCTAAGAATATAGTGATTCGTTCTAGATTTCACCAAACAAAGTAGCAATTAGTGGTAGTGGCATGGACAAGCGCTTTCGTTCTAAATTTCATCAAGCAATATAGTGATTCATTCTTATAATTTCATAAAAAAGATTGGGATTCGCTATAAATCATAAGAGAAAATTACCTGGGCCGGAAACTTGCTTGCTGGTCCCGGGTGCCCTACAGCCCTGGTGGTGTCGTCCGCCGCGGCGCCGTCCGCTTCCATCACTGCAGCAGCTAGGTCGGGACAGCCGAGCAGGGGAGAAGCGTACTAATGTCTGGATCATGCTCCTCCCACCGGCCAGTCGAAGGCCGGCCTCCGTCAAGCGTCAGCTAGCTTTGGGAATTGGGAATCAGACTACTGGCTGGTTTGTGTCGTGTGTGGCGTGGACTGGAGTACTGGACGCAGTCGGGTGACAGGTGGGTTGCTCTCGGGTGCTCTGCCGCTTTGGGCTTTAGATTGTGGCTTGATTAAATGCTTAGGGGATGTATAAGTACGTATATAAATTATTATTTTTTTGCCAAAAACTTGGGTATTCCGTGGAAATCCAGGAATACCCCTGCCGCCGCCACTGGGGGCAAGGTGGAGATTTGACTAGGAGCAAGCGCGGGATGGGGGTAGGCCGGTAGGGCGCGTAACGAGCGAGCGTTCGTGATGCTTGAATGAACAATGTAACAAAGGAGACTTTTTTACGGGGTGGGTTCGCTCACTCCTGACTGACTGACTGCGGCTCTCCCTTGACTACTACTTATAGCGCCTAGCCCCAATGCTTTCATGCACGGACTCGCCCGTCCCGGCGGGCCATCTATCCATTTAAATATGAAAAAAAGACTATTGTCCCATAGACATGCGCTTCACAAAGAGAATACTTGCCATGATGAGTAAAGGAAAAGGGCAACAAAGTTACAAAACCCCAATTATCTAGATGAAAAACCAAGAAGCGAGGAATGGTGACACCCGTCCCTTGGTCCTTCCATCAATGGGGATGACACCATTGCCCTTAGTGCCACACTCACTGGTAGAAAACGAGGCTTCCATACGCCCCCATTAGTCCCCAAAACAATCGAACCGCGACCAAAGGGGTCTTTAGTCGCGGTTCGGGAGAAGACCCGCGACCAACTACCTGGGCCCAGCGCGCTCGGTCGACAGCTGGCGGACGGGAGGGGATTTAGTCCCGGTTGGCGTGGCCAACCGGGACTAAAGGTCCAAGAAGGCCTTTAGTCGCGGTTGGCCAGGCCAACCGGGACTAAAGCCCCTCCCGTCGGCCAGGCCAACCGGGACTAAAGCCCATCCAGCTGGCGGACGGGAGGGGCTTTAGTCCCAGTTGGCCTGGCCAACCGCGACTAAAGGCCCTATATATACTCAGCTCACTTCACTTCACTCGGCTCACTTCACAATTTTCAGAAGGTGGTGGTGTGGTGGTGGTGGGTTTGCTTTTGGTTTCTCCTAGGCACACAAGGTGTTTGATGAAATGCCCGAGAGCCTGAAACAAGCCACATTTGAGCTTTCTCATTTATTTTTCCTCCGCGATCGCGGTTAGCAACTCGAACCTTTCATGTGTCATTGATAAAATACGCATGTGTGTAGTTCATTGTTTAATTTGTATTATTTCTAGCTAGTTAGTTTAACAAATGCATGATGGTTAATTATATACTTTATATAATAATAATGCAGATGAATCGGCAATGGATGTACGGTTCCCGACTCTCCGGCGAGTTCACTACGGGTTTGAAAGATTTCCTCGTAGTGGCAAATGCGAACAAGCAGCAAGGTTTTATTATCTGTCCATGTGCTGTCTGTAAGAATGAGAAGGGTTACTCCTCCTCAAGAAGAGTTCACATGGACCTGCTTAAGCATGGTTTCATGCCAAGCTATTATTGTTGGACCAAGCATGGAGAAAGAGGGGTTAGAATGGAAGAAGATGAAGAAGGGGATGATATCGATGACAACTATCGTGATCTTTTCGGTGATACTTTCATGGAGGATGATGCTGAAGGTGTGGAAGGGTTAGGTGAAGGTGAAGAAGAGGCACATGATGAGCCCGCTGATGATCTTGGTCGGACCATTGCTGATGCACGGAGACGCTGCGAAACTGACATGGAGAGGGAGAATTTGGATCGCATGTTAGAGGATCACAAAAAGTCGTTGTATCCAGGATGCGATAATAGTCTGAAAAAGCTGGGCTGCACACTGGATTTGCTAAAATGGAAGGCACAGGAAGGTGTAGGTGACTCATCATTTGAAAATTTGCTGAAAATATTGAAGAATATGTTGCCGAAGAATAATGAGTTGCCCGCCAGTACGTACAAAGCAAAGAAGGTTGTCTGCCCTCTAGGTTTAGAGGTTCAGAAGATACATACATGCATTAATGACTGCATCCTGTACCGCGGTGAATACGAGAATTTGAATGAATGCCCTGTATGCACTGCATTGCGTTATAAGATCAGAGGCGATGACCCTGGTGACGATGTTGAGGGCGAGAAACCCAGGAAGAGGGTTCCCGCCAAGGTGATGTGGTATGCTCCTATAATACCACGGGTGAAACGTCTGTTCATGAACGAAAAGCATGCCAAGTTGTTGCGATGGCACAAAGAGGACCGTTTGTCCGACGGGCAGTCGAGACACACCGCTGATGGAACGCAATGGAGAAAGATCGACAGAGTTTTCAAAGATTTTGCAGCTGACGCAAGGAACTTAAGATTTGGTCTAAATACTGATGGCATTAATCCTTTTGGCGAGCAGAGCTCCAACCATAGCACCTGGCCCGTGACTCTATGCATCTACAACCTTCCTCCTTGGTTGTGCATGAAGCGGAAGTTCATTATGATGCCAATTCTCATCCAAGGCCCTAAGCAACCCGGTAACGACATCGATGTGTACCTAAGGCCATTAGTTGAAGAACTTTTACAGTTTTGGGCGAAACCTGGTGTACGTGTCTGGGATGAGCACAAAGGAGAGGAATTTGACCTACGAGCGTTGCTTTTTGTAACCATCAACGATTGGCCTGCTCTCAGTAACCTTTCGGGACAGAAAAATAAGGGATACAATGCATGCACGCACTGCTTACATGAGACTGAAAGTGTACGTTTGGTTAATTGTAAGAAGAACGTGTACCTGGGTCATCGTCGATTTCTTCCCCGAAATCATAACGTAAGAAAGAAAGGCAAGCATTTCAACGGGAAGGCAGATCACCGGCCGAAGCCTGCGGAACGTACTGGTGCTGAGATATTTGATATGGTCAAGGATTTGAAAGTCATCTTTGGAAAGGGTCCTGCCGGACAATCAGTTCCGCGGGGAGTTGAAAAACAAAAAAACAAACAGAAGAAAAAAACAATAAAAAGGAGGAAAGAAAGAATAGAAAGGAAGAAGAAGAAAGAAAGAATAGAAAGGAAGAAGAAGAAAGGAAGAAGAAGAAAGAAAGAAGAAGAAAGAAAGAAAAAAGAAAAAGGAAGAAGAAGAAAGAAAGAAGAGAGGAAGAAGAAGAAAGGAAGAAGAAGAAAGAAAGAAAGAAGAAAGGAAGAAGAAGAAAGAAAGAAGAAAAAAAGGAAGAAGAAAAAACAAGAAAGAAAAAGGAAGAAGAAAAAAAATGAAAACCAAATAAAAATCAAATGAAAACCAAGAAAAAGGAAAAAGGAAGAAGAAGAAAGAAAGAAAGAAGAAGAAAGGAAGAAGAAGAAAGAAAGAATAGAAAGGAAGAAGAAGAAAGGAAGAAGAAGAAAGAAAGAAGAAGAAAGAAAGAAAAAAGAAAAAGGAAGAAGAAGAAAGAAAGAAGAAAGGAAGAAGAAGAAAGGAAGAAGAAGAAAGAAAGAAGAAGAAAGGAAGAAGAAAAAGAAGAAAAACAAGAAAAAGGAAAAACAAACAGAAGAAAAAAACAGAAGAAAAAAGGAAGAAAAAAACAGAAGAAAAACAAGAATTTAAAATGAATTAGTTTTATTTTCTGATTTTTTTGATATATAATTGTATTTTTAAGATTTTAAAATGAATTAGAAACAAAATAATATAAACTTTAATAAAATAAAATAATTATCATAAAGTAAAATAAATAAGTAATTATCATAAAGTAAAAATAAATAAGTAATTAAAAACAAAATAAAATAAAATAAATAAGTTTTTTGTTGTAAGTAGAAACAAAACAAAATAAATAAAGCAAAAATGAAAACAAAAAACAGGCAAAAAAAAAGAATATGCCACCTACTGGGCCACCACGGCCTGAATACGACTAGAAACCCATTAATGGGCCAGGATTCAGGCCCGCAGAAGGCCCAGTAGGCCCACAGGCACATAGTAACAGAATAGGCCCGTAAGCCTGCATTCGAGAGGAGCTCGAAGTGGTGAGCGCAGCCGCGCTTATAAACCACTGTCGAAGCCTCTCGGCTAGCGAGGTGGGACTAAACATCCCACCGCACCGCGCCAGTTCAGCACAGACCCTTTAGTCCCGGCTGGGGAGGCGGACCGCGACTAAAGGGTACCCTTTAGTCGCGGTTGTTGTCCCCAACCGCGACTAAAGGGTCTTTCTGCGCGGGAAAGGAAGCGGCGCCAAAACCCTTTAGTCGCGGTTGGGGAGGGGGACCGCGACTAAAGGGTACCTTTAGTCGCGGCCCGCCTCCCCAGCCGCGACTAAAGGGTACCTTTAGTTGCGGTCCTCCTCCCTAACCGCGACTAAAGGTGCGTCTATATATACACTTAGCCGATCGATCTCCTCTGTCTCCCCAACGCCGATCGACGCCGACGCCGAAGCCCTGCCCCGACGCCGACGCCGACGCCGAAGCCCTGCCCCGACGCCGACGCCGAAGCCCTGCCCCGACGCTGACGCCGAAGCCCTGCGCGCCGCCGCCCCCGTCCCCAGTGAGCGCCGCCCTTGCTCGCCGCCCTTGCCCGCCGCCCTGCCGCCCTTGCCCGACGCCCTGCCGCCCGCCGCCCGACGCCCTGCCGCCCGCCGCCCGACGCCCTCCGCCCGCCGCCCGCCGCCCTACCGCCCTCCGCCCGCCGCCCGCCGCCCGCCGCCCTGCCTGCCGTCCTCCGCAGGAAGAAAGAAAGAATAGAAAGGAAGAAGAGAAGAAAGGAAGAAGAAGAAAGAAAGAAGAAGAAAGAAAGAAAAAAGAAAAAGGAAGAAGAAGAAAGAAAGAAGAAAGGAAGAAGAGAAGAAAGGAAGAAGAAGAAAGAAAGAAAAAAGAAAAAGGAAGAAGAAGAAAGAAAGAAGAAAGGAAGAAGAAAAAACAAGAAAGAAAAAGGAAGAAGAAAAAAATGAAAACCAAATAAAAACCAAATGAAAACCAAAAGAAAGAAGAAAGAAAAAGGAAGAAGAAAAAAAGAAGAAGAAAGAAAGAAGAAAGGAAGAAGAAGAAAGGAAGAAGAAGAAAGAAAGAAGAAAGGAAGAAGAAGAAAGGAAGAAGAAGAAAGAAAGAAGAAGAAAGGAAAAAGGAAGAAGAAGAAAGGAAGAAGAAGAAAGAGGAAGAAGAAAGGAAGAAGAAGAAAAAAAAGAATTTTTACTTAAAGAATCTTATTTTTTAATTCCTCCTCCTCTATGTCCCCTTAATCTTATTTTTTAATTCCTTTATACTTAAAGAATTTTTACTACATGCAGGAGTGACATATGGCGGACGACAGAACCGAGCCGCTTAGGGATCCGGAGGCTGAACGTTATTTAATGGACATCATCAACAACGAGATTCCTTATGTGCCGGGCTCAGAATATGAGCAACAAGAGGATGTAGTCTCTTCTTATATGAACCTTGACGGTGACGATGATCGAGAAGGTGAAGGAACGGACATTGTCGACGGAGGTCAACCGTCAACAACCGACGATCTCCAATTGCAAGAAGCAACCACCTCCGGCGAGGTATATATATACATTGAGAACCTCTCGTGATACAAACTTACTGAAATGTGAATACATATGTATTAACGCGCGCGACTCTCTTTCTTTTTTTAGCCCTCTGGATCGAGTACGACAAAGCAGCGTGGCAAATCCAAGGCGATGAAAACAGGAGAAACATATGCCATTGAGTCTGTCAGTGAAACCGGCAAGCCCCTACAGCACACCTCAAAGTTTGTCAACCAATGCGGAGTCGTTGTTAGAGACAATGTCCCGATCACCGTCCAGGAATGGAAAGAGCCAAAGAAGGCACGTCTTGGTTTCAGTTTTGTCGACAAGAGAACGAAAAAGGATTGCTGGAGAAAGCTTATGGAACATTTCATTCTACCTCCGGAATACAACAAAGTCGATGAATTCGGTAACGAGGTTCCGGGTGGACGTCAGAGGAGGAGGCTAGTTAAAGAGTTCGCTCTTCAGAAGATGGCCGATGCATTCCGGAACTTCAAGAAAAATTTAACCCGTGACTATGTCAACAAGGGCAAGACTCCGGATTTCAATGGACAATATGAGAAACTGAAAGATGATTGGCCAGAATTTGTGAGGCAAAAGCAATCGGACCATTTCAAGGAAATATTGAAAAAAAATAAGGATAATGCGGCTAAGAAAAAGTACCATCATATTATGGGGCCAGGAGGATACCGCCTTGTGGACCCTAGGTGGCAGAAGATGGAGGAGGACCTGAGGGTGCGAGGAATCCCTCTAGGTACAGAGGGATGGGACCCAAGGGCCAAAAGCTGGTGGTACGGGCATGGGGGATCGATAGACCCGGAGACAGGGGTGTGTGTTCACCGGCATCGACGCTTTGCTCCGACCCAAGCCCTTATTGACGCAATGACCCAAGCTCAAGAGGGCTTGATCAAGTTCAACAGAGAGAAAGACGCACTGACTTTAGCCCTCGGGAATGATGAACACGGAGGACGTGTACGAGGCAAAGGCAAAGTTTCGTGGAAAGTAGGGTTTTCCCAAGACAATGACCCGTACGGTTACAGAAGCCGTAAGAGAAAGACGGACCGGGATGCAGATCTTATGACGAAGTTTGCATCAGAACTCCATGAGTTGAAGCAGACCATGCATGAACTATTGAAAGAAAAATCGGCTGCAGGGCCGCATGAAGATCATGAAGCGGATTGCGGAAGCAGCAGCGGAGAAGCAGCGTGGCTTCCACGGATGCCCCGCCTGGTGCTAGTGCACCGATGATCGAGATTCGTGCACCGGAGCCTCACTACCCCGTGGATGATGTAAAGAAGATGAAAGACTGTGATCTGCATTATCCCGTGGGGAACGTTTCCACGAAGGTAGCTAGCGGCAGTGCT
The DNA here is from genome assembly GCA_034509565.1 of Triticum monococcum. NCBI lineage: Eukaryota > Viridiplantae > Streptophyta > Magnoliopsida > Poales > Poaceae > Triticum > Triticum monococcum. The sequence continues at coordinate 523,308,115 of CM067841.1, forward strand.
TTACCCTGTAAACCTGGAGCACTCCACCACAACAACCCCATTCCATATGGCTATGCTTGTGTCACGGTGGAAGACATAGTCCAAGGGTTTGAGGACCTGGAGATTGACAAACCTACACCCGAAGGGGATAGCAGACTTGGAGATGTCAAGCGCCAGTTCATTCTATGGAAAAAGAAGTACATAGTGTTTCCAGACGAGGCGCCAAGGCTAGCAAGTCCACCCCCCTCCGATGGTGGTGGTGGTGGTGGCGGTGGTGGCGGTGGTGGTGGTCGTGGTGGTTCACCTACACCTCCTTCACGCCATTCGACGCCGTCCCCCGATCCACAACCTCCGGCGGGTACGACGCCCCCCAATCCTCCTTCGGCGGGTACGACGCCCCCCAATCCACCTCCAGCAAAGAAGCAGAAGCAGGCGGACAGCAAGGAAACCTGCTCCTGGACTATTAACCCGGACCCTTATGTACCTAAGACCACAAGGGTACCGGAGCCATCGCTGAAGCCTCTCCTCCCAAGGCCTGGGGAACTTAGTGAAGCTGACCTCACATTGGCCGCGTCTACTGATTATGAGAAATGGAAGGCGGATATGAAGGCGAAAAAAGTACCTGAGCCCAAGCAAGTATTCACTGAGAAGCAAAAGAAGTGGGCTAAGGATTTTTTGACGACACCGTCCCAAGCCGAGCTGAATATGCCTGACGACTATGGACATGAACTTCGTAGGCAAGCAAAAATATTGAAGGAGGAAGAAAGTAAAAAAAGCGGGAAACAAGTTGACCAGCTCGGGATGCAGAAGAAACAATCGATCCCCCCGCTCATAGTGAAAGCCGATCCGGAAGAGGACCCCGAGATCATAGCAGCTGCGGCAGCACTTGGATTGACTGTAGCGGCTGCCATGAAACAAGCGTCCGAGATGGGTTTGACTGTTCGTGCCTTCTTAGACCTTGAGGATGCGCCTGCAGGTGAGATAACATTACAATATGTGCGGAAGGGGCCTCTCGTCGAGCCTGAGAAGGAAAATAGTCTACCAACACAAATGCGAAATCTGCTACGTTGGTACAAGCAATTCATAACATGGGCCGACAAAGAATATGTTTATGCGGATGTTACACATGAGCATCACATCAAACGGTACTCTGTAGAAGTTCATATGAGTGAATTATTCCAGCTGTTCAATCTGCGCGCCCTCGACAAATCTATGCTGAGTTGCTACGTTCTGTAAGTGATTTATTTCTACCTCATCTCGTTCTTCATTGCCTGCACTATATATATATATTGTCCTAACTATATTGTTGCGTACGCTATTATGCAGATTGAAGATTTGGGAATGCAAAATAAGAAACATCCATGATGTTGGGTTCATTGACCCACATATCGTTAATGGACATGTGTTAGAACATCACCCCAAAGACATGGAGAAAGACCTGTACAAGTTTCTTAAAAAGCATCAACTCAAAAGTCATATTCTATTTCCTTACCATTTTGGGTGAGTGTTTCTCTCTTGTGCCCATTCTATTTTGTTTACTCCATGCATGGTATGTCTAATCGATGAGTTATGCATGACTGTGCATGTAACGTGTCCGCAGGTTCCACTGGATTCTGCTAAATATTGAACTTCACACCTCCACAGTTCTAATCATGGACTCTAAGGATTCGGATCCAAAGCGTTGGGCCGACATGAGAAAAATGCTGCAAAAGTAATTATTTTCAATCATTTGAGCTCTATATCGATCGGTCTCTTCATTTCCTAATATCAACTAACTAATAAATCCCTTATTCATTTAATTTTCTTTGCCCTGTAGGGTTTGGAGACGGTTCTCAGAAGAAACTGTCGGTGAATTCAAACATGAGCTAGATTTCAGAAAGTTAGTTAATGTGGATAAGGAGCCATCGGGGACCGATCTATGTGGATACTATGTTTGTGAGAACATCCGGAGACAAACCACTGAGCGGAAGGCATCAGCTAGCGTGCGGAACGCGACGGATAACTTGCGGAGGAGGCTTAGTCCAGAAGCTCGCTTCCGACCAATTCAAGAAGAATTAGCAGGATTTTTCATGAGGGAAGTCATCAATCCTAAAGGACAACACTATACCGAGGACGAAAAAATTTATATGCATACCCGAGGTTGAAACTTGTTCGAAGTTGTATATGGTCATCCATCCTAATTGTGTATGGAAACTTGTTCAAAGTTGTATATGGTCACCCGAGATTGAATATATATTATATATTCCTCTTGAATTCTTCTTGTTTGAAATTTCATATGCATGTATATAGAAGCGTAGAATATGTGTACTGAAACTTCATCCAAAATAAAATAAAACACAAAATAAAATATAAAACAAATAAAACACTACAAATTAAAAAGAAACCAGGTTTAGGGGGGCTAAAACCCTAAACCTGCGGAGGAGGCCTTTAGTCCCGGTTGGCCACGAGAGCCGGGACTAAAGGTCCTCGGCCCCGACGGACCACGGGCGCCCACGTGGCGGGCCTTTGGTCCCGGTCAGCCACAAGAACCGGGACTAAAGGCTTTTGTCGCGGTCCGTAAGAGCCGCGGCTAAAGGGGGGGGGTCTTTAGTCGCGCTTATTTAGTCCCGGTTGCACAGCCGGGACTAAAGGCTGTTGCGAACCGGGACTAAAGGGCTTTTTTCTACCAGTGACTATCGACCAATACCTTCCTTTCGTCGACTGGGACGACGCCATTCCAATATTCATACATGTACACAGGATGCATGACAGCATGAGTGCAACACATCTCCATTAAGGGTACATCACTCAAAAACTACAACAGCAGCCATGAAACACCTGCTCTACACACGTCACTTCTACATACTACACAATCACACAATCAAAAGTCAAAGGCAGCAAATCACCATCCTTAAGAGAAGTGGTCTCGAGGATCGCCGTGACCACACACAAGCAGGGGTCGTCACCGTAGCTCGGAAGAGACGCCGTCGAGGACGGAGGGTGGCCTGCACCGAGGCAGGACCAAGGGCCTTGCCCAGCCCAACGGACAACAGCAAGAAGGGGGGCTGCACCAGTGGGGTGGCAGAGTCGGACGGCGGAGGAACACGCGGGCGCGGCCGCGCCGCCGAGCAGGATGGCAGGACGCGGTGCAGCAGCTGGACTGAGAGGGAGTCCGCGGCGCACTAGATCCGATCTGGGGGCCGGCGGAAGGGAGGGTCCTCAGCGCAAGGGGGCGGGAAGGGGGGCGAGCGCATCCGCCACACACGCCGCAGCCAACCCAGGCCCGGTGCGGCCGCCCCGGCCGACCGGCGGCAGCGATGCGGGGAGGCGGCGACGAAGGAGAGGGACTGCAGCGGGGGCAGGGGTGCCGGTGCAGGAACGAAATCGCCCCACCGCCGCCATCCCCGGGCGCGGCGCGGCAGCGGCACAGCGGGTGTACTGGTGGCGGAGGGGAGCTCTCGATGGCGGCGAGGGTTTCCCCCGTGTCGCCAGACACGGGCGACGCGGGGGTGGGGGGGGGGGGGGGGGCGACTCCAAAAAACAATCCAGGCTGGCTAATCTCAAGATATGTTAGCTTGTAAAAAAACGTCTTATATTGTGGGACGGAGGGAGTAGTAAAAAAAGGTACCAGCAATTGATAACCATGTTGCCTCTTGCATTACTTTCACTCATTTATCCATTCAGGTTACAGAGTTCAGTAGTACTGAACTCTGAACAATCGAACAATGTTTCAGGCTTTATATTTACAGCCGGGCATATTCATTCCGTTTACAACAGTGGCAGCTCTCATTGTTCTACCTTCCCATGCCTTCTCTTAATATACAGAAGTTGCCATGATGCACTTTGTTACCTCAAAACGACCGATGACATTTCATATGACCGAAATCCTAGTCAGGAGTCACTCCTGCTAGGTTTGTTCGAAACTGGAATAACCTATAGACAGAAAAACGGTCTACTAGGAATTGGTACATGAAACTTTGTGCTTGGCTAAATCCACATGCGAGACGAACGGATCAACATAGTGGCCATTCAAGAAACCATGCACACGGATTTCGCTCTTCAGGAGCTTGAACGGTCGAGCACCCACCTCTTTGCCTCGCACTGGTTCCCTTCTAGTGAGAATGCCGGCCATTCGGGTGGGCATCCTTTTAGGTGTAAAGGATGCCACCTTCGAGGTGGGTAGCACGGACATAGGCGAGTTTTATGTTAGCATGCAGGTCTTCGAGCGGGCTCTCAACTTCAAATGGGAGATTGTCGTAGTCTATGGCCCCGCCGACCACCGTCGTTCCGAGGCCTTCCTCGACGAGCTCCTGAGGAAGGTCTCGGCCGCCCAATTGCTCGTGGTAGTTGGAGGTAACTTCAACCTTATCGGTTAGGCCGAAGATAAAAGTAATAATCTAGTTACCCTCGGATGCACATGTTCAAAGAATGCATTGCTGATCTCGGATGATAGGGTTGGTGCCAGGTTCACCTGGACAAACCGTCAGGCGGACCCGCTGCGGTCCTGGATCCCATTTTTGTGTCTCCGGAGTGGGAGCTTCGCTGTCCCCTTGCCTCCCTCCGGACAATCACCAGGATCGGGTCTGACCACGTCCCACTTCTCTTATCTTTGGAGAACGATCGTCCACCCCCAACCCCGCGTTTCCGCTTCGAGACCTTCTGGCTTAACCAGGAAGGGTTCATCAAGGCCATCCGTGACAGGTGGAGTTGCGGCCCAGGTTGCCCCTCACCGGGCCCTCTCTGTCGTCGACTCCTGGCACTTCTGTGCTAAACGTGCGTGCCAGTTTATGAAGGGATGGGGTGCTAACCTCGGTCGGAATTTGAGGAAATGTAAGGAAGCTCTTCTCACCTCCATCCAGACATTAGACCTCCGGGCGGACGCCTCGGGCCTGTCTCCAAACGAGTGAGTACTCCACTATGATCTTGAGGACCAGCTTACGATAATTTACATAGACGAGAAGGCCTTTTGGCGCTAGCGAGGAACCCAGAGATGGGTCCTCCAAGGGGACGCTAATATGGAGTACTTCCAGGCCATTGCCAACGGCCGAAGACAACATAACACCATCCCTGTCCTTTGGGATGGCAATAACCCCTCCAGCGACCGACTGACATTCACACTCACGTCGATGGCTTTTATAAAGCCCTCTTCTCCTCCACTCGGGGAGGGGTGGCTCTAGCTCCCAATATCTGGGCCGAGCACCAACGTGTCTTGGTTGTCGAGAACGCTGCCCTCACGGCTCCTTTTACCGAGGAGGTTCTGTTGGCCATTAAGGGCATAAATCCGGCATCTGCCCCGGGCCCCGATGGCCTCCCTTTTACCGAGTATATTTGCATGTGAAAGTTCTCTTCCTTACACTAATTATTCATGAATTGCTTGTATGACCAATATTATGATTGTCAAGCCTCAAATGATTTCATTTTCTAAACCCAATGTGAAGCTACCACTAGGCATGATATGATTTCAACTTCATGATGTTCAATTCACTCAACAATTTACTCATATGATATAAGTGAAGCACAAGAGTAAATGACATAGGAAAGAGCTTCATTGACGGGATGTGAATGCCGCTTACTTAGCCTCCTTGGCAACTATTTGAGGACTCTATTTTATTTAAAACTTTAAGATCTAAGTATTTTATTAAAACATAAAGCAAAATGAAAATAAAAAGACATTCTAAGAATAACACAACTCATGTGAAGAAGCAAAAACTCAGGCTCAACCGATACTAACCGATAATTGTTGAAGAGGAAAGGTCGGATGCCTATCGGGGCATCCACAAGCTTAGATGCTTGAGACTTCTTGAAATATTATCTTGGTATGCCTTGGGCATCCCCAAGCTTGAGATTTTTGTGTCTCCTTAATTCTTCTCATATCACGGTTTTCCTAAACCTCAAAAGCTAAAACCACACAAAACTCAACAAGAACTCGTGAGATAAGTTAGTATAAACCAATGCAAAACCCTTATCATTCTCTACTGTAGAAAATCACTAAAATTATTATTTAAAATTGCATACTAAATTCCTCTACATATTTTATACTCTTATCCTAAAATAGAATCATTAAACAAGCAAACATATGCAAACATAACAACAATCTGCCAAAACAGTACAGTCTGTAAAGAATGCAGGAGTATAAATACTTCCCTAACTCCAAAATTTATGAAAATTTACCACACTGTATAAAATTTATCATAGCTCATTTTTCAAAAATTTTCAAAATTTTATCACATTCTGACTTTTCCAGGGAATTTTTGCAACAGTGGTAAACTTCCTGTTTTCAAACAGCAACATGTATACTTGCAAAATAAGCATGGCAAATGCTATCATTGCCACTTTTATTGAAATAAAAGATGCAAAACATTAATCTAAATAACAGAAAGCAAATCTTAACAAAATAAATTAACGCTCCAAGCAAAACACATATCATGTGACGAATGAAAATATAGCTACAAGTGAGGTTACGATAATGTTGGAGACAAAAGAGGGGATGCCTTCCGGGGCATCCCCAAGCTTAGTTGCTTGGATCTTCCTTGAATATTAACTTGGGGTGCCTTGGGAATCCCCAAGATTAGGGTATTGTCACTCCTCGTTCTCCTCATATCGACATCTCACCCAAAACTTGAAAACTTTGTGAGATAGGTTAGTATGATAAAGAGCAAACCATTTCACTTTGGTACTGTCAAAGACAAGATTCACAATTGTTCTCACACAATGCCTACTGTACCATATCATTTCCACAATTTATATTGAGCAATATAATCCGTAGAAACTAGAAAACAAGTAAACTATACATTGAAAACAGAATCTGTCAAAAACAGAACAATCTGTAGTAATCTGTACTCCAACCATACTTCTTCTACTCCACAAATTCTGAAAAATTAGGACATCCTAGGAAATTTGTCTATTAATCTTATGCAAGAATAATCAGTATTTTATCATGCTTCTATTAAAAATTAGACTTATTTTTATGAGCACAAAAGTTTCTGTTTTTCAGCAAGATCAAATCAACTATCACCGTAGGCCATCCCAAAGGATTTACTTGGCACTTTATTGAAACAAAAGCAAAAAAACATGATTACTACAGTAGCCTAAAAATATGAACGCACAAAAACAGTAGGTAAAAGTGTTGGGTTGTCTCCCAACAAGTGCTTTTTCTTTAATGCCTTTTAGCTAGGCATGATGATTTCAATTATGCACTACTGGAATCTGGTAATTTGTTGTCTGCCAACTCTTTGTCATCCGCGAGCGGAGGGCATAGAGCCTCTTTGCCGTCCGCTTCCACATAGCAGACGGCAAAGAATGGGCATATGGTAAAAAGTCTATTTGCCGTCAGCTTTTTCATTGCTGTCAGGAAGGCAGACGGCAAAGGGCTAGGTGGGCCCCATAGTGCTCGGCGTGGCTAGGTCAGCTTCTTTGCCGTTTGCCCTCTGGACCTTTGCCGTCCGCTAGCGGACGACAAAGAAATGGCCCTGCTAACGGTCGTCTCCCCCCTCCTATGCTCGCTCTCTGTCTCTCCGGCCCCACCCACCTCTCTCTCCCCCCTCTCCCAACGCAACCGCGCCCGCGCCACCAACTCAACCGCGCCCGCGCCCGCAACGCCGCCGTCGAAAACCGCCGCCGCCCGGACGCTGCCGCCACCCCACCCCGCCACCCCGTCGCCACCACCGCCCGGCACCCCCTCCGCCCGACCAGCGCCGCCCCCACGCTGTAGCCGCCCCACCCCGCCGCAGCACCACCCCGCCGCCCCGGAGCCCTGCGGCCTCGTCGCCACCACCGCCCGGCGCCCCCTCCGCCCGGCCAGCGCCACCCCGCCGCCCCGAAGCCCTGCGGCCCCGTAGCCACCACCGCCCGTCCAGCGCCCCTCCGTCCCCGAGCAACCCCGGCGCCCGGCGCCCCTGGGCCTGCCGCAGGTGAGCCCCGGCCACACCCCTCTTCTCCTATTTTTTGTTTTTTTTTTCTGTTTTTAGTTTAGATTACTTTTAGTTTTGTTTTAGATTTAGTTTAGTTTAGATTACTGTTAGTTTGGTTCCTAATTTAGTTTAGTTTAGATTACTTTTAGTTTGGTCTTAGGTATAGTTTAGTTTTAGGTTTATGTTTAGTCATGAAAAAAACTAAGAATAATTAGAAGAAGAGGAGGAGAAGAAGAATAGCTAGGTTTAGGTGTAGTTTTTTCCTGTTTTGTTTTAGGTTAATTAGTGCTAGGTTTAAGAAGAGGAAAAAGGAGAAGAGAAAGAAGAAGAAGAAGAGGAGGATGAGGAGGAGGAGAAGAAAGAACAACAACAACAGGAAGAAGAAGAAGAAGAAGAAGAAGAAGAAGAAGAAATAGAAGAGGAGGAGAAGAAGAAGAAGAAGAAAGAGGAGAGGAGGAGAAGAAGAAGAAGAAGAGAAGAAGAAAAGGAAAAAAGAGACCCCGACCCGACCACGACCCCCGACACCCTGACACCACACCCCAACCCTCGACCAACCGACACCCTGACACCACACCTCGACCCACACCCCGACCCCGACACCCTGACACCCCGACCTCGACACAACACCTCGACACGACACCCCGACCACGTCACCCCGACACCCCGACACCCTGACACCACACCCGACCCCGACCCCGACCACCGACACCCCAACACCTGACACCCCGACCACCGACACCCAGACACCTGACACCCCGACCACCGACACCCTGAAACCACACCCACCCTTACCCCGACCCCCGACACCCTGACACCACACCCCGACCCCGATCCTGACACCCTGACACCCCGACCCCGACACGAGACCCCGGCACGACACCCCGACCCCGACACTCCGACACCCTGACACCACACCCCGACCCCATATATATTTGTGTTAATCGGGTGTATTTTTATTATGATACACTTAAATTATATACATATTATTATGTTCATGTCAGGTATCCAAATTTTTTATGTTGTACTAATTTTGTTTACCTTTTGTCATTGCAGGTGTTGACATGATGGTGGGCAAGGGTCCAGAGCGCCCCGATCCTCCTGCGAGCGCTACTGGGAGGGGTGGTTCCATTATTCCAGCCCAGCCCCTCTGGAGAATGCTGCTAGATAGTATGCAGACAACTGCGACGGGCGCTTCTTCTTCGGCTGGGAGAGGTCGGGGAAGGACGAAGAAGCCTACTAGAGGTGGACGTGGCAACGAGAGAGGTAGGAAGGCTGTTACACCTTCCTCGCCGCCACCCTCAGCTGATTCACCCGACCACAGGAGTGCTCCGTCTGAGGTGGACCCGTCTCGGACTCCGGTCCATGAGCCTCTGGTCGCTGATCCTTCCCCCGACCAGACTCGGGTCACCGATCCTTTGCCCCATGTGAGTCTAGTCCCAGAGTCTTTGTCTCAGAAGACTTCAGTCACGGGGTTTTCGTCCCGGAAGACTCTGGTCACGGGGTCTTCGGCCCACGAGACTCCGGAGGCTAGTGGCTTGGAGGATGGTAGCGAGGACACCTTTTCAGATGATAGCTACAGCGACGACGAGCTGGTTGAGAAGGGCAAGAAGGTCTACAAGCGTGGCGCTACAAAGCCCCCGCCCATGCCGACGACCCCCGACCAGAGCTGGTTGATTGCGCCTAAAGGGTTGAAGTAAGTGCATTTACTATTTTTTAACCTTTTGCCTTCATGTTCCTTCAAATTAATTTCTAATGCGTTGGCCTTGTCATACTGCAGGGGCTGGGTACGCCCCCGTGGTTCCCGTAGGCCCAACCAGGTCCTTGGTGTGCTTTGCCGGCAGTGCTTCCCTGGGTGGGTCACGTTGCTCGGTGAGGGTCAGGTTCCATAGCTAGCACCGACCTAGGAGCTGTACTCGCTTGCCCCGGCCTCGCCGGAGGAGAGGGTCAACGGTGTCTTGTGCGAGACAGTGGCCGACATTGTGTTCCGTCGGTTTTGGGTAATTTCTCCTTTACGGAATTAAAAATCAACACTACTTAGTGATTGTACTAATTAGTGCTGTCTTGTTTGATTGTAGACCTTCTACAGGGTTTCAGAGGGAGAGCAGGAGGCCGCGTGTATGGTTGTCGAAAACGAGTGCAAGCGCCTACTTCAGAACTTAAGGCACGAGGCTCGGGTGCAGCCCGTTCGAGACTACTACGCCTCGAAGGGTATTAAAGAGGGGCAAGCAGAAGTGTCGCGGCAAGTTTCTGAGTAAGGAGAAGTACATGCAGGTAATTACCTATTCTTAAGGCCTTGAACTTAGTTTTCTTGATTTGATTCGTAGGCGTAGCACTGAAATTTCTCTTGACTCACTTAGGTGCCCCCGAGATGGTGTGTGGATAAGATGGACTGTTGGGAGGCGTTGGTGGATGCGTGGTGCTCTGCCCAATGGAAAGTCGAACACCAAAGGGCCAAGGATAAGCGCGACCAAATGGAAGGTGTGCCACACCATCAAGGGAGCTCCAACCTGTTTGAGTACGGGGATAACTGGGTATGTGGTTTGCTACATGATTCATGCAATTCATTCTTCATGCTAGATAGTTCATTTATGACATATTTAGCTCTAAAATGACATAATAACCTTAGATAGATCTATAAAATGATTTAATATTCTTTAGTCAGTTAAAAAATGGCATAACTACCTTCGATAGCTCAATAACGACCTAAGCCAATATTAGCTAGTTAGCTCCAAAATGACCTATTTACATAGCAATATCATTCTTGATGCTAGCTTGAGCCCTTAACTAATATTTTGTTCCTCTCTCTCAGGCGCACCACCAGAAGAAGCCTGTGCCAGGTCTGTTCGACCTCTATGGCACGGCCCATATGGCCCCGTACAAGAAGGCCAAGCCATTCATGGAGTCTGACCTAGATGATCCAGAGAGCTTCACCAACAAGACCTCCCACCACAAGCTTGTGAAGTACAGACACGAGGGGAAGGCGAGGAAAGGGGGGGACTTTAACCCGAGCCAGGATCCTTTTGATACAGAGCTGGTGATGATATCTGGTGGCGGGAGGTCCCATGGCTCTCTAGCCATTGATGATGGACTGATACGTTGTCCTAAGACTCTCCCGCAGATCAAGAAGCGCCTACGTAGCTCTGATCCTGAGATAACGCCTCGTGCATGGCCCGCGGAGATCGCCATGGCGGTTAGTTATATGGACTCTCTCACCTTTCCTCCATTACATTGTGTGTGCGTCCGTCGATGATTACAATGCTAACGAGGAGTGGTGTGTTGCAGGCTATTGTTGAGAAAGAGAGATTGAAGACGAAGGAGCTTGTGGAGGAGGCAAAAAGGGAGGCACAAAAGGAGATGGAGGACATGGCGGCTAAGCTGTTGGAGGAGGAGAGGAACCAGAACAACAGCGCTAACCGGGCCCTATATGAGCTCATCGTGGTACGTTTCTCGTGCATTTTAGCCCAATCATGCACGTAATGTTCGCATTACTATCTAATATGACTGACTCGTGAGAACCAAATGTGCAGACCATGTGCGAGAAAAACGGTCAGGCCCCTCCGCCGATGCCCTAGATTGCTCTGGCGAACACGGTGAGTTTGATTTGAATGGTCGTTGCTTACTACTATTCACATTTCAGTTTGCGAACTTGCTAACGAGACATTATTGGAAATGATCTTTGGTGCAGCATGGCTCCCGACAAGCATCGACCACTCCTTCTGCCAACGCCGGAAACTCGACCGGTCCTTCACCTCTGTCTGGCACTAGCGCAGCCCCGACCATTCCTACACCTCCGTAATAATGGTATTTTTCTTCTTACTAGTAAGCTTGCACGTGCAATGCACGTCTAACCATAGTCCAAACTTTTCTTGTTCATCATAGTTAGGAGGCACATGTATTCAAATAAAATCATTTAATTCTTCTCTTCATTCCGACAATTGTGCTCACGTATTGGTCAACGGTAAATTCAATACTACAGATAATGCACTGATTGATTCTGAACTTCAGAAGGGGATAACGACATACTTGCCTTGATCATTGCCGCTCGCGCTCTAGACGGCCGAATGGCGACCCAACGCGACCGAGCGCTGCCCCCATAAAGCAGCCGGCGCGGCTTATCCATGGCGTAGGAAGGCCCTTGAGTGCAGGCTATAGTATGTGGAGGCGGTAAAGGGTCAACGTTGTTCCAAGTCAGTTGCGTTGTTGCCTTGAGACGAGCTGTTTGAACAGTAGAGAGGCCAACATCTTCGAATACATCAAGAATTCCAATCTCATACAAATCTGCAAGCTAATCACTCTCATCCAGACCATTTTGAAAAGATCCAAAATCTTGCTCTGTTTCCTCTAGAAAACACTGTTTCCGAGCTTCCTTTATACGCAGAGCAGCTTCGAGGGTAGCTGCTGTCAACTTACGGAGCTTTTGAACATCAATTTCCCCCCTAGATGGTTGATGTTTTCTTGCCCCAAGTGGTTTAGTGAAATCCTTGCTAGCCACTCTCTGGACTCCTAGTTGAGTATCATCCTTAAGGCCTTTAGCCTCTTGCACAGCCTTGATCTCTTGTGCTTGACCATCAACATAAGAGCCCTTTAATGGTCCTTTGCATGTACCAGAGTTCAGAATCTGAGGGCTAACATTGGCTTGAACTGAGGAGATGTCCTTTCTAGCCACTCCACAGACTTCTAGTTGCTTATCATTCTTAAGGCTTTTAGCCTCTAGTATAGCTTTGTTCTCTTGTCATTGACTATCAACATAAGATCCCTTGAATGGTCCTTTGCATGCACCAGAGTTCTGAATCTGAGGGCTAACAATCGCTTCAATTGAGGAGAGTTGTGCTACACTTTCTGAAGAAAGGTGCAGAGAGAAAGGCAGCACCTGGAGGGGAAATATATTTCAACCTATGTTATCAGCACAAGAAAGAAGATTATGTTTGTGCAGCAGAGGACAGAGCCAATTATTTTGGCTGTTACAAGCCGATGTTTGCTACTATACTAGTTCACTCATATTTTAATCCGTCAAGGTGATTGACAATGACAAAACACATGCACAAACTTTAGAACCCCATTAAAAATCATAAGCACATTTGACATGAAGAAATACACAGCAAAAGAAAAAAGTGGACAACAAATCAACACATGAAGAATACATACCAAAGTGGATAAATATAAACTCGTGAGTTTGGATCCTCTTTTATTTTTCCACTATTAGCATAAGTAGATCCTCTTTTAGTTGGCTACTATTATTATTAGCTTAATTTTTTAACACGATTGGATGCATTCCCCAACTGCCGAAGAAGAAAATAGTTGCTGCAGCGAAATGCTGCAACTGCATCAATACATAGAACAGAAAACAAATAATCTGATATTTGACCACTCAGCTCTCCTCAAACTGAACAAAGATGGAATGGTGATGAGCATATCTTTTCCCGATTAACAGGTTCAAATTATCGTCAATCTTAGGACGAAATTCACGGACAAATTCATGCCAATAGTTGTGAATCAAAAAAGAAAAATACTCACCTGCTTGTGCAACGAACGACCGAGAATATAGCTGCAAATACTCCTGTGAATCAAAAAAGAAAAATACTCACCAGCTTGTGCAAGCATGGCGTCTTACACGATTTATCCAGTAATAGTTGGTGTAGGAACTTATTCTGAATTCTTTGAAACCCAAAGAGCAATCTAAAAATAATTTATTCCGATCTAGAAATCTCGTTCAGTCTGAAAACAGATCATTAAAAGAAAATAACACATATGTATCAGTACAGAGGGAGTTTTTTTACAACAATGGGTGGAAAATATAGTGCTACATCCCTGTAATAGCATCTAGATATAATGGCCATATAGAGATATCGACAATAAAATGGATGATAAAGGGAACTGCATGGAGCAATGCACTGCTATAAGATCCTTGAGCAAAATATATGTACGATCTTCAATCTTGCATGCACATAATGTGTTGGCTTTGTTTGTCAAGAGTTGTGTAGGTCATCTTAGGAACATCCGGCTTCAGGCTTTCGACTCTTGACCTCAAACCATTTTCCTTAGAAAATAATCTGCAAATAAATCGACATCAAACTAAGATCAAATAAAAATAAGACTGGATTTCGCTTATAAAATCAAACCAAAGGGTGAATAAATCAATTCTGATTTCTATGTTACTAAAATCGGATCTAATCCAGATGCATCTCACTTCCAGGCAGGTTAGTCCCAATACGCTGTATACTAATGTGAAGAGCATCGTGCAAATTAGGATTAACCATGATGGTTGGGACAAGCGGCTTACATCCCAGGTTGCTGGAGTCCTAATGGTGCTGGTATGAAGTGGCCATGATTTGGCGCGGTGACGGTCGGCCTCGGTTACAACCCCGTTAAGCTCATTTCGAGGCTAGCGAGAGTAGCCTTGGTGGCGGCCCGTCCTCTCAGGCGGCGCAGAGACGGATCCCCCTGGTACCTCAATGGGGTTAGGTGCGGCGTAGGTGGTTCCATCTAAAACCTCGCGGCAAAAAGAAAACAACATAAAGAAAAAAGCAAGGTTTGATTTACATGCTCATCCCTCTCCCGGTTCCTCCGACGCATAACATTTCAAGAAAAAAAATCAGTATGTACACTAAGCTCCCAAACCTGGCGGCTTCAGCCTCACCATCTGAAGCATTTTCCATTCAGCTCTCTCTAAAAAAGAGGTAAACGCTGTTGTAATATTTAACATCTTTGGGCTATCTAGAACACCGCACAATTCATACTATGAAGACATACATTGTTGAATCCTTTATGGGTTCATTTCTATCCAAAATTTAAGATGCATTGTGAACATTCTCATCAAAGAGAGTGGAACCACTCACCTTTTTCTCTAAGCTCAGTAAAATTGATCTCTGCAAGTCGATCTCTTCACTTCCAGTATATGCACAAAATATCATTCTGAAATAACATTCGGATGTGTTTGCTATTTCATAAATCTTCCTCCAGTCTCCATCGTTGTATTTCTGAAATAATCATGCTGCACAAAGAAACACTAAGTTATGCGGTCATTCAAAGTACACCTCGAATCGGATCTATCACCTATTGTAAACAAAAAAGCATCATCCCTCAAATTGTAGCATATGGCAAACACTTTTTGTATCCCTCTAATCGAATCTATCACCAACAAACTAAGAATTCGGGCTAAATACCTTAAATATCTCACTCTGGTCTTTCTGTGGATGGAACCAATGGCTCTTATATTTGTCCTTCAACTTACAATACTGCGTCAACAACAAACTTTTTAAAAAAAAATGCTCCTGACAGAACAGGAAAGCGTAAACATGCAACTCTATTGGTAGCAGTCGGCGTCACTGACACCATTGTTTTGATCACAAAAGATATAATTGACAAAATCAGTTTGCTACTTTCCACTACCAACTGTATATTTCGCACACAAGTTCTTACCGGAGAGTTGAAGTGTATTGATTTCTGCACTCCTTGCTCTTGAGCTCATTCCCCCTCAACAAATTCTGCACTGTCCTCTTGCAATTGCCTTTGTCCCTTACAAGTGAATCATGCTCTTGCTTCAGCAACAACTACACCGGCTCCTTGGAGGCCATCCAGCGCGACAAAGCGGGATGCAGGACGACATCTGGATGCGCCGCTCTAGATCTTCTTGGCGGCGGCGGCGCCGGCAAGATGGGCAGACCCTGTGGGCTGGACGACGGAGAGGCGCCGGTGCGGGGCATGCATGTCATGTGCCGCGCCAAGGCGAGGCGTTGCGGGCGGGAGGGTGGCGCTGACGTGAGGCGCGACCATCTGTCACAGCAGATGCGGTTGCGCAGAGGGAGCAGCATAGGGCGCCGAGGCACCGACGAAAGAGAGGAAGCAACGAAGAAGTCAGGGCGGTGACCCGCTCATAGTAGAGGATGGTGGCTAGATGGGAGAGGCGGAGGACTGCGCGGGGGGGGGGGGGGGGGGGGGGGGTACGGTATTAAGTGTGATGCGTGGGATTAAGTGGATCGTTGTTCCCCTCAAACCCGTGGAGTGGTAATGGTGGGCAATTAGAGTGTAAAACACGTTTGGTAAATTGAAGCGATCTAGACCATCAAATCACATTATTTGATGAATAAGATGAATTGGTTCTCCGCCCTTTCATTCTTTTATAAGGGTAGTAGATTTAGCATGTTTAGTCCATTTATGACAGAATTTAGCCTATTTAGTTCATAAATGACATAATAAGAGGAAGAAAATCAAGGAAGAGGAAGGAAATAAGTAATATGAAGAAAAGAAGAAGAAGAAGAAGAAGAAGAAGAAGAAGAAGAAGAAGAGGAGGAGAAGAAGAAGAAAACTAGAAGAAGAAGAAGAATAATAATAAATCAAAAATGGCATAATTAGCTAGGTAAGCTCAAAAATGGAAGTTTTCTTCTTCTTCTTCTTCTTCTTCTTCTTCTTCTTCTTCTTCTCCAAAATGAAGTAAACTCTAAGTTATATTTCATAATATGCTTAGTTAGGTCAAAAATGGCATAATTAGCTAGGTAAGCTCAAAAATGGTATTTTTCTTCTTATTTAGCATATTTAGTCCATTTATGACACAATTTAGCCTGTTTAGTCCACAAATAACATAATAAGATGAAGAAAATCCAGGAAGAGGAAGAAAAGAAGAAATAGAAAGAAAAGAAGAAGAAGAAGAAAAAGAAGAAGAAGAAGTTCTTCTTTTCTTCTTCTTTTTCTTCTTCTTCTTCTTCTTCTTCTCCAAAATGAAGTTAGCTCTAAGTTATATCAAAAATGGCATAATATGCTTAGTTCACTCAAAAATGGCACAATTAGCTAGGTTAGCTCCATTTTACCTAAGTATGCTTACTTCTTCTTCTTCTTCTTCTTCTTCTTCTTCTTCTTCTTCTTCTTCTGATTCTAGTCTTCTTCTTCTAACTTTCTTGTTTCCCATTTTGCAGATTTAATTCACTATATGGAAGCTTGCATGGATGGAGTGCTTGTTTCCCTTTTTTTTCGTTTGTATCGATAAAAAATGTGGAACTTTGTTATATGGATGCATGCATGGAACAATGTGTTGGATGAACATTGTGATGTTACTGTAATATGTGTGGATGGAACTCTGTTTCTTATTATGTATGTATGTTGTCATGGATGGAGCTATGTGTTGGATACATCATATGTCTGCTGTGCATGTGAAATATATATATATATATATATATATATATATATATAGAGAGAGAGAGAGAGAGAGAAAAGCAAAGATATAAAGTTTTGCTGGCGCGGCTGCAATCACAAGCGCTCATTCGTGTGGGGATCCGGTCCCTTCTCTTACTTTATTTGCATTTTTACTTTATAGTTCATTTGATGCTTATTTCCTCTTTTAGAGAAAGTGGACCACGCGGGCTACAAGATGGCAGCACTAGGCTGTCAAGCTGTAACGCCCCATATGTAACCTTCCCGAATTGTACTTCAACTCTTGCCGTTTCCGGCATTAAGTTATATTTAATTCTCGGGTTCAGGTCTTTGTCTCCGTGTGTTGTTTTTGTTTTCGTGCATCTCATATCATGTCATCACGTGCATTGCATTTGCATACATGTTCATCTCATGCATTCGAGCATTTTCCCCGTTGTCCGTTTTGCATTCCGGCGCTTCGTTCTCCTCCGGTGGCCATTTCTAGCTTTCTTTCGTGTGTGGGGATTAAACATTTCCGGATTGGACCGAGACTTGCCATGCGGCCTTGGTTTACTACCGGTAGACCGCCTGTCAAGTTTCGGGTCATTTGGACTTCGTTTGATACTCCAACGGTTAACCGAGGGACCGAAAAGGCCTCGTGCGTGTGCAGCCCAACACCCCTCCATTTTGTCCCAAAACCCACCAAACTCAGCTCCATCGTCTCGGTCGTTCGATCAAGATCGTGTGGGCGAAAACCGCACCTCATTTGGACTCTCCTAGCTCCCTCTAGGTCTATAAATAGACCCCCCGTTTTTCGGATCTCTCCCTCCCCCCGAAACCCTAAAAAAATCCCCGCCGGCGCGCCGAACACGTCCGGCCGCACAGGACACATCGCCGCCGCCCGCCCGCACCAGTGGCAAGCTGCCACGTGGCGCGCCGCCGCCGAAGCCCGCAAGGCCCATCCGGGGCCCCCGCGGCCCGTTCCTGTCGCCGCCGCCACCCGAGAGCATCTCCGCCGCCTCCTTCAACTCCGGCGGCCGGAGTTGGCCCGCGCCGCCGCGCGCGCCCTGCCGGTGCTCGCTGGCGCGCCCTCGCCGCTCGGTTCCGCCGCCCCGCGGCCTCCTCGTCGCCGGCCCGCGCTGCCCGGCGCCTCCCCGCGCCGCTCCTCGCCCCACGTCGCCGGCCCCGCCTTCCCCTCGTCGCCGGCCGGGCTCGCCGTCGCCGGCAACCGCCGCCATCGCCGGGATCGAGCTCGGTGAACAGTACCGCGCGCGTGCTACACTAAACCCTAGATCTGGGATATTTTGAGACGGTTGACTTTTCCCTCTCCCTCTTAATCTTTTATGCCATATTTGACCTGCCATATCTTTGCACCCGTAGCTCCGATTTGGGCATATGATATGTCAAAATCTTCGCCTCGACGAGTACATCATTTCATTCCATTGCATCATTTGCATTTGAGGTCATCTTGTTGCCCAAAATGCTGTTGGAAGGTGGCATCATGAGTTAAATTGCAGATCCGTTAGTTCATCATGCATTTTTGTCATTTTTGCCATGTTTAATCCGTGCATGATATGCCTGTGCCCCTTTGGGATGAATTGTTAAGCATGTTGTCTTCTTTCCAGAGGTGCCTCCCATGCATTTTTAGGATGTATGTGTTGTCTTGTGCAAGCTTGCAATGAGGGCTACCTGAGTTTACTGATTTCAGGGACTTAGTGAAAATCACTAAGTCTGGGATGTTTTAGTTCACGATGCTATATGTCCAGCTTGTTTCCTAGTGATCCGTGCCTTTTTTGAGGATGATCAGTAAGGGTGATTTGTTATGCTTGTCGTGTTTAATCCATCCATGTATTTACTTGTTATGTTGGAGCACCCTAGGTTGACTCAATCGAGCTCAACTTTTGCATAGTTGTTGTTTTGGGCAGATCGTGAACTCTTTTGCGATTTTGCCGGAGCTATTGCTAGTGATCCATGCATGCTATACCTTTGTTCTTGCCATGTCTAGCTAGAATTTTGTGCCTTCTTAATGGATATATGCTTGCCTTGCCATGACTTGCACCGTAGTGAGTGCATCGAGCTCGTTTACATGCCTCCGTGAGTTATTATTTCAGCATGTCTCAGTTTTCACTAAGTCTGAAAACTGATTGTGTTTCATCGATGTTCGTGTGCTCGGTAGAGCATTTTGTTAACCCTTTCGGCCCCAGGTCATTTTGGGTGTTTTGTTAAGCTTGTTGAGTAGCTCCATGCCATGCTCTTACTTACCATGTTCAGGTTTTGCATCATGTTGTTTTGCTGCTTCGAAGGGAGCATCGTGGTCTGAAATTTCAGACTAGCGTTAATTTCGCTAAGTCTGAAATCTGTTTTGCTTATTCAGTTTTGCCATGCTTGTTTGAAGCCCTTAATGGATGAATTTGCCTATGCCTCAGTCCTGGTGATTTGTTAAGCTTCTTGAGTACATCACTGCCATGCAATTTGTTTTCATGTTTGGTGGCTGTAGCATGTTCATTTCGTTGCATTTAGGAGCCTATTTGCTGTAAATCGCAGATCGGTTCGTTTAGTAAAACGCTTGCCATTTCCAAACCGTAGCTCTAATTGCCATGATCTTTATATCGTTTTCAGGGGATTTCTTCCCCTCTATCCAGTGGCACACTTGGTTTTCCAAGTTGAGGCCAGGTTCATGCATTTCCTATCACATCTTGCATTTTGCATCCCGCATCGCATTCCGCATAGCATATCATCTTTGCATATCATTGGTTGCCCTTGCACGTGGTTGATTGTATCCTTGTTGCTTGTTTGTGTTGTTGGGTAGAGCCGGGAGACGAGTTCGCTAACGAGGAGCCCGTTGAGTTTGCTTTTGAGGATCCAGTCAATTCTGACAACTGTGCAGGCAAGATGATCATACCCTCGAAATCACTACTATCTTTGCTATGCTAGTTTGCTCGCTCTTTTGCTTTGCCAATGCTACGATGCCTACCACTTGCTTGTCAGCCTCCCAATTGCCATGATTGAGCCTCTAACCCACCTTTGTCCTAGCAAACCATTGATTGGCTATGTTACCGCTTTGCTCAAGCCCCTTCTTATAGCGTTGCTAGTTGCAGGTGAAGATTGGAGCCGTTCCTTGTTGGAACATTTATTTACTTGTTGGGATATCATTATATTGCCATGTTATCTTTACTCATCTATATACTTGGTAAAGGGTGGAAGGCTCGGCCTCTCGCCTAGTGTTTTGTTCCACTCTTGCCACCCTAGTTTCCGTCATATCGGTGTTATGTTCTCGGATTGTTGCGTCCCTTACGCGGTTGGGCTATAATGGGAACCCCTTGATAGTTCTCCTTGATTAAAGCTTTTCTAGCAATGCCCAACATTGGTTTTACCATTTGCCACCTACCCTTTTTTTCCCTTGGGTTTCCGGAGCCCGAGGGTCATCTTTATTTTAGCCCCCCCACGGGCCAGTGCTCCTCTGAGTGTTGGTCCGAACTAGAGCCCCTTGCAGCGCCACCTCGGGGGAACCCGAGGGCTGGTTTTAGTTGTACGGATTGCTTATCTGAGTGTGCCCTGAGAAAGAGATATGTGCAGCTCCTATCGGGATTTGTCGGCACATTCGGGCGGTGTTGCTGGACTAGTTTTGATCTGTCAAATCATCTTGTTGTACCGGGATACCGAGTCTGATCGGTGGGTCCTGGGTGGAGGTCTATTCCTTCGTTGATCATGAGAGCTTGTTATGGGCTAAGTTGGGACCCCCTGCAGGGATTGATCTTTTGAAAGCCGTGGCCGCGGTTATGGGCAGATGGGAATTTGTTAATGTCCGGTTGTAGACAACTTGAACCTTAAATAATTAAAAATGAATCAACTGCGTGTGTTGCCGTGATGGCCTCTTCTCGGCGGAGTCCGGAAAGTGGACACGACGTTGGAGTTATGTTTGCGTAGGCTGCTCTATCTAGTTTCCGCTCGTGCTTTGCCTCCTCTTCTCGCTCTCTTTTGCGAATAAGTTAGCCACCATATATGCTAGTCGCTTGCTGCAGCTCCACTTTACATTACCCCCTTTCCTACCTATTAAGCTTATATAGTCTTGATCGCGAGGGTGCGAGATTGCTGAGTCCTTTGTGGCTCACAGATTACTATTACACCAGATGCAGGGACCGATGATACCTCTCCGGATGGCGCGCTCGAGCTGAAGTGGGAGTACGACGAGGACTCTCAGCGTTACTATGTGTCGTTTCCGGATGATCAGTAGGGATGCCTATTTCGGGGTTAGATCCAGGACCTAGTCGCTTGTTGGGGGTCTTTTTCTATTTTGGCGCCGTAGTTGGGCCATGAGTGATTGTATGATGGATGTTATTTATGTACTTTGATGTGACGTGGCGAGTGTAAGCCAACTATGCTATGATTCCCCTTTATATTATATATGTACTTGGGTTGTGTAATGATTCCCGACTTGCGACATTGCTTTCAATGCGCCTATGTCTCTAAGTCGTGCCTCGACACGTGGGAGACATAGCCACATCGAGGGCATTATAAGTTGGTAATCAGAGCCTTCCCCGACCTTAGGAGCCCCATTGCTTGATCGTTTTAGCAGCCGAGTTGTGTCTAGAAAAATGTTTTGAGTCCTTAGGAATTATATATCGGAGAGCTTAGGAATTCTTTTTTACTTCCCAGTCTCCTCATCGCTCTGGTAAGGCATCCTGACGTAGAGTTTTGACTCTTCTCTTCTTAAATTTCACTAAAAAAAATTTTTAGGATCACGCGAGTATCTTAGTTTTGTTCCGATGGCTTATGATGAGAATACTGTCTTGGTGCCTCCTGTCAGGGGTTTAGTGGAAGTGTCCCGGGGAGTTGAGCTCTGAGGTGTTGTCATCATAATTCTATCGTTGCAATTCTGGCATACTTGAGATATGTGCGCGACATCGAAAATCTCCTTTATGCAGTTCGTTGGTGAGATAACCTCGACGCCACCCAGTACTGGGGCGGGAGTTCGGGAGTATCGCCATAACTCGTATAACGGATGCTTTTCGAGGGTTGAGATGGATGGTTTCCGAAGGTTTCTTGGTTATGTGTTGAAGGATGGATGCAGCTGGATGTAGGATTTGCTAGCTTGGGTGAGATATTATGCTTCCCCTGTATCCCCAACACCTGATTGCATAACCGGAAAGTTTCGGGAATTTCATAGGTGGGAATTCAAGTAGCCTTAGGATATCTTTCCAACAGATGTGTAATATGAAATTGGGGTTCGACGTCTAGTGGTTCGCCTATTCACGGTCGATTTTACAGTGGCCTCGTTGTGTCTTAAAGAGTCCTTGGCTATGCTGACTCGGGGACGCTTCATATGTCATGTGCACTGCCTTGTACATGATGGTGCTGTACGGTCGAGCCCGTGTGGGTCCTACCACGAAAACTTCGGACAAAATTTCTATCATGTGTTTGTTCCGGCTTATTTCGCAAGCCAACCCTTGGTTTTATTTCGAGTTGTGGTATTCGTTCTGCTTCGACGTCATGTGTTGATTCCACCCCTCGTTGATGTACCTCTTCTACCTGATTCTTCGTGGCTTCGCAATTTAGGAATATGTGACCACTTCAAGAGAAGTGCATTCGTTCATTTGTTCGGATGTGAAGACTTTATGTTGCAATTTTCATTCCGTTGGATTCACCTTCAATATTTCTCTATTTGTGTGCTAACGGTGGTCAACCTCTTCAGGATGGCTCCCGCTAAGAGCACCAGTCAGAACCAGAATCAAGATCCGCCGCCACCTCCACCTCCTCCGGAAGCATGGCAAGCTGTGATGGCTGCTACTAATGCAAATACTCAGCTGATCATGCAAATCATCCAAGAGCGGAATCAAAGCAGTCAAGGAAATCAAGGCAACAACCAAAACCAATTTGCAACTCTAAATCAGTTCCTCGCAAATGGTCCAAAGACGTTTAGCAACTGCGTTGAGGCTACCGATGCTGATGATTGGTTAGTCGATCTGGGCAAGCATTTTGAATGTAGCAACGTCAGACCTCAAGATTTCGTCAAGTTCGCATCTTTCCAGCTCAAGGATCAGGCCGCAGAGTGGTTTAGCAGTACCGGGATTCCAGAGGTGGACGTTTGATCACTTGGGATGATTTCCGTCGTGATTTCCGCGCTCATCACATTCCTCAAAGTGTGACTGAAAGCAAACGTGAAGAATTCCGCAATCTGAAGCAAGGCTCTTTGTCTGTCTATGACTACAACAAGTTGTTCCAGAAGCTCGCCCGTTTTGCCAAGCAGGATGTTCCTGATGAGAAGAGCATGATCTATCAGTTCAGGGGTGGTCTTCATGAAGAAATTCAGCTCGCTCTTGTCCTCTTCGAGCCGCTGAGATACGATGAGTTGTACAACATGGCACTGAAGCAAGAGGCTGCTCAGCTAAGGTGTGATGCTTCCAGGAAGCGAGTCAGAGACACTACGTCTTCGTCCTCTACTCAAGTGGCCAAGCAGAGGAAGTATTGGCTTCCTCCTCCTCCGTTCCGTCAGCCGTATCCGCAGAAGAGCAAAGGTGGCAGTGGTTCATCCCACCCACCCAACCCAGGCTTTCAGAACAAGACTTCGTCTCAAGCTCCAAGATCGAGTGCTCCGTACCACCGTCCGCTCTCAGAGGTCACGTGCAACAAGTGCCAACAGAAGGGTCACTATGCCAACAAGTGTTTCAACCAGAGGCGTCTTCCTCCTCCTCCTCCTGTCAGATCGGCAAGTACGTCTGTGGTCAAGCATAATCCCAAGCACGCCAAGGTCAACTTGCTGAATGCAGCTCAGGCAGAGGACTCGCCAGATGTGATTATGGGTAACCTTCCTGTTAACGATGTTCCTGCAAAAGTTCTTTTTGACACTGGTGCATCGCATTGTTTTATGTCGAGACCTTTTGCATCTAAGCATGATTTTGTTACTCAAGTGTTGTCGAAACCGTTGGCTATTGTTTCTCCGGCCCGTCAAATGACATCTCGAGTATGTGTTCCGGATGTCACTATCACTTTGGGCGATCATAAGTTCTTGGCTTCTCCAAATCTTCTTGGCGATTCTGATATCGATCTTATTCTTGGGATGGACTGGCTCTCTAAACACAAGGCTCACCTCGATTGTGCAGCCAGGCAAATTCAACTGACTCATTCTTCTAAAGATGTCATTGTTTTTGCTGCTCGGGATAATACCATCCGATTATTCTCTCTCAATGAAAAGGGTGAATTGGATGCTATTTCGCAGATTCCGGTTGTTTGTGAGTATCAAGATGTCTTCCCTGAAGAACTCCCAGGCATGCCTCCAAACCGGCCGGTTGAATTTGTTATTGAACTTGAGCCCGGTACGGAACCTGTGTGCAAACGTCCCTACAAGCTCGGCCCCAAAGAGTTGAAGGAGTTGAAGAAACAACTCGATATTCAAGAAAGGATGGGTCTCATTCGGCCTAGTACTTCTCCGTGGGGTTGTGGTGTTCTTTTTGTGAAGAAGAAGGATGGAACGGACCGACTTTGTGTTGATTATCGTCCATTGAACAAGAAGACCATCAAGAAGAAATATCCACTTCCCAACATCAATGAGCTGTTCGAACAACTCAAGGGTGCCCATGTATTCTCCAAGCTTGACCTCCGTATGGGTTATCACCAAATTCGCATTCGTGAGCAAGATATTCCAAAGACGGCGTTCAGAACAAGCTATGGGTCATATGAATACACGGTTATGTCTTTTGGCCTCGCCAACGCTCCTCCGACGTTCTCTCGCATGATGAACTTCATCTTCAACCCCTACACCAACGACTTCGTTTTGGTCTATCTCGACGACATCCTGGTTTTCTCGAAGAACAAGGAAGATCATGCCAAGCACTTGCGTTTGGTTCTTGACAAGCTAAGGGAACATCAATTCTACGCCAAGTTCTCCAAGTGTAAATTTTGGCTCGATGAGGTTCTTTATCTTGGCCATATTATCTCTGCCAAGGGCATTTCCGTGGATCCTGAGAAGGTGTCTGCAATCGTTAATTGGGAACCTCCTCAGAACGTGAAGCAACTCCGTAGCTTCCTCGGTCTTGCAAGTTATTGCCGAAGATTCGTTGAAAACTTTTCCAAGATCGCGAAGCCCCTCTCAAATCTTCTTCAGAAGCACGTCAAGTACGTTTGGTCTCCGGAGTGTGATATCGCTTTCAACGCTTTGAAAGAGAAATTGATCACTGCTCCAGTTCTGACTCGCTTGATGAAACCAAGTCGTACGAGGTCTTTTGTGATGCCTCTCTCCAAGGTCTAGGTGCTGTACTGATGCAAGAGAAGAAAGTTGTTGCTTATACCTCTCGCCAGTTGAAGCCTAATGAGAAGAACTACCCCACTCATGATCTCGAGTTGGCGGCAGTTGTGCACGCTTTGTTGACTTGGAGACATCTTCTCTTGGGAAGAAAAGTGGACATTTTCACTGATCACAAGAGTCTCAAGTATATCTTCACTCAGCCTAATCTCAACCTCAGGCAGACTCGATGGGTCGAAATGATTCAAGAGTACAATCCGAGCATCGAGTATACTCCAGGTAAGGCTAATGTGATTGCTGACGCTTTGAGCAGAAAAGCATATTGCAACAGTCTGATTCTCAAGCCTTATCAACCCGAGCTTTGTGAAGCCTTCCGCAAACTTAATCTGCAAGTTGTTCCTCAAGGTTTCCTCGCCAACCTTCAAGTTTCTCCTACCTTGGAAGACCAGATTCGCCAAGCCCAGCTTCTTGATGCTATGGTGAAAAAGGTGAAGATTGGTATTGCAAAGAGTCAGTCCAAGTACAAGTGCTACCGACTTGATGACAAGGACACTCTCTTCTTCGAGGATCGAATTGTTGTGCCCAAAGGTGAACTTCGTAAGGTGATCATGAATGAGGCTCACAACTCTCTCCTCTCCATCCACCCTGGGAGCACGAAGATGTATCAAGATCTCAAGCAAACTTATTGGTGGACTCGAATGAAGCGCGAGATCGCTCAATTCGTGAATGAATGTGATGTCTGCAGAAGAGTGAAAGCAGAACACCAAAGGCCAGCAGGTCTCCTCCAACCTCTCGCCATTCCAGAATGGAAGTTTGACCACATTGAAATGGACTTCGTGACTGGGTTTCCTAAGTCCAAGCGTGGCAATGATGCTATATTCGTTGTCATCGACAAGCTCACCAAAGTGGCACATTTCCTGCCTATCAAAGAGTCAATCACTGCAGCTCAATTGGCGGAGCTCTACACCTCTCAAATTGTCTCTCTGCACGGTATTCCTCAAGTGATATCTTCAGACCGTGGCAGCATCTTTACCTCCAAGTTTTGGGATTCTTTTCAGAAGGCCATGGGCTCCAGCATTCGCTTCAGCACTGCTTTCCACCCTCAAACAAGCGGTCAAGTCGAGCGTGTCAACCAGATTCTTGAAGATATGCTCAGGGCTTGTGTTATCTCCTTCGGCATGAAGTGGGAGGATTGCCTTCCTTATGCTGAATTCTCGTACAACAACAGTTTCCAAGCAAGTTCCGGCAAGGCCCCATTTGAAATTCTGTATGGTAGGAAGTGCCGTACACCTCTCAACTGGTCTGAAACCGGTGAACGTCAGCTGCTGGGTAATGACCTGATCACAGAGGCAGAAGAAATGTGCAAGGTCATTCGTGATAACCTCAAAGCAGCCCAATCCCGCCAGAAGAGCTACTATGATAGTAAGCACCGTGATTTGGCCTTCGAGATCGGAGATCATGTCTACCTCCGCGTCTCTCCTATGAAAGGGACTCGTCGCTTCGGTATCAAAGGGAAGCTTGCCCCAAGATACGTCGGGCCTTTCAAGATCGTCAGCAAGAGAGGCGACCTCGCCTATCAACTCGAGCTTCCTGCAAACTTTGCCAATGTTCACGATGTGTTCCATGTCTCGCAACTCTGAAAGTGCTTCAAGACGCCTGAGCGCACCGTCAACTTCGAGGACATTGAGCTCCAAGAAGATCTCTCCTACCGTGAGCACCCAGTTGCAATCCTTGAAGAGACTGAACGCAAAACTCGCAACAAGTCAATCAAATTTCTCAAAGTCAAGTGGTCACACCATTCCGACCGTGAAGCTACCTGGGAACGCGAGGATCACCTCCGTTCTGAGTACCCGGAGTTCTTTCAGTCCTAGATCTCGGGACAAGATCTTTTCGTAGTGGTGGAGTGTTGTAACGCCCCATATGTAACCTTCCCGAATTGTACTCCAACTCTTGCCGTTTCCGGCATTAATTTATATTTAATTCTCGGGTTCGGGTCTTTGTCTCCGTGTGTTGTTTTTGTTTTCGTGCATCTCATATCATGTCATCACGTGCATTGCATTTGCATACATGTTCATCTCATGCATTCGAGCATTTTCCCCGTTGTCCGTTTTGCATTCCGGCGCTTCGTTCTCCTCCGGTGGCCATTTCTAGCTTTCTTCCGTGTGTGGGATTAAACATTTCCGGATTGGACCGAGACTTGCCATGCGGCCTTGGTTTACTACCGGTAGACCGCCTGTCAAGTTTCGGGTCATTTGGACTTCGTTTGATACTCCAACGGTTAACCGAGGGACCGAAAAGGCCTCGTGTATGTGCAGCCCAACACCCCTCCATTTTGGCCCAAAACCCACCAAACTCTGCTCCATCCTCTCGGTCGTTCGATCACGATCGTGTGGGCGAAAACCGCACCTCATTTGCACTCTCCTAGCTCCCTCTAGGTCTATAAATAGACCCCCCGTTTTTCGGATCTCTCCCTCCCCCCGAAACCCTAAAAAAATCCCCGCCGGCGCGCCGGACACGTCCGTCCGCACCGGACACATCGCCGCCGCCCGCCCGCAGCAGTGGCAAGCTGCCACGTGGCGCGCCGCCGCCGCCTGCCGCCAAAGCCCGCAAGGCCCATCCGGGGCCCCCGCGGCCCGTTCCTGTCGCCGCCGCCACCCGAGAGCATCGCCGCCGCCTCCTTCAACTCCGGCGGCCGGAGTTGGCCCGCGCCACCGCGCGCGCCCCGCCGGAGCTCGCCGGCGCACCCTCGCCGCTCGGTTCCGCCGCCCCGCGGCCTCCTCGTCGCCGGCCCGCGCCGCCCGGCGCCTTCCCCGCGCTGCCCGGCGCCTCCCCGCGCCGCTCCTCGCCCCACGTCGCCGGCCCCGCCTCCCCCTCGTCGCCGGCCGGGCTCGCCGTCGCCGGCAACCGCCGCCATCGCCGGGATCGAGCTCGGTGAACAGTATCGCGCGCGTGCTACAGTAAACCCTAGATCTGGGATATTTTGAGACGCTTGACTTTTCCCTCTCCCTCTTAATCTTTTATGCCATGTTTGACCTGCCATATCTTTGCACCCGTAGCTCCGATTTGGGCATATGATATGTCAAAATCTTCGTCTCGACGAGTACATCATTTTATTCCATTGCATCATTTGCATTTGAGGTCATCTTGTTGCCCAAAATGCTGTTGGAAGGAGGCATCATGAGTTAAATTGCAGATCCATTAGTTCATTATGCACTTTTGTCATTTTTGCCATGTTTAATCCGTGCATGATATGCCTGTGCCCCTTTGGGATGAATTGTTAAGCATGTTGTCTTCTTTCCAGAGGTGCCTCCCATGCATTTTTAGGATGTGTGTGTTGTCTTGTGCAAGCTTGCAAAGAGGGCTACCTGAGTTTACTGATTTCAGGGACTTAGTGAAAATCACTAAGTCTGGGATGTTTTAGTTCACGATGCTATATGTCCAGCTTGTTTCCTAGTGATCCGTGCCTTTTTTGAGGATGATCAGTAAGGGTGATTTGTTATGCTTGTCGTGTTTAATCCATCCATGTATTTACTTGTTATGTTGGAGCACCCTAGGTTGACTCAATCGAGCTCAACTTTTGCATAGTTGTTGTTTTGGGCAGATCGTGAACTCTTTTGCGATTTTGCCGTAGCTATTGCTAGTGATCCATGCATGCTATACCTTTGTTCTTGCCATGTCTAGCTAGAATTTTGTGCCTTCTTAATGGATATATGCTTGCCTTGCCATGACTTGCACCGTAGTGAGTGCATCGAGCTCGTTTACATGCCTCCGTGAGTTATTATTTCAGCATGTCTCAGTTTTCACTAAGTCTGAAAACTGATTGTGTTTCATCGATGTTCGTGTGCTCGGTAGAGCATTTTGTTAACCCTTTCGGCCCCAGGTCATTTTGGGTGTTTTGTTAAGCTTGTTGAGTAGCTCCATGCCATGCTCTTACTTACCATGTTCAGGTTTTGCATCATGTTGTTTTGCTGCTTCGAAGGGAGCATCGTGGTCTGAAATTTCAGACTAGCGTTAATTTCGCTAAGTCTGAAATCTGTTTTGCTTATTCAGTTTTGTCATGCTTGTTTGAAGCCCTTAATGGATGAATTTGCCTATGCCTCAGTCCTGGTGATTTGTTAAGCTTCTTGAGTACATCACTGCCATGCAATTTTTTTTCATGTTTGGTGGCTGTAGCATGTTCATTTCGTTGCATTTAGGAGCCTACTTGCTGTAAATCGCAGATCGGTTCGTTTAGTAAAACGCTTGCCATTTCCAAACCGTAGCTCCAATTGCCATGATCTTTATATCGTTTTCAGGGGATTTCTTCCCCTCTATCTAGTGGCACACTTGGTTTTCCAAGTTGAGGCCAGGTTCATGCATTTCCTGTCACATCTTGCATTTTGCATCCCGCATCGCATCCCGCATAGCATATCATCTTTGCATATTATTTGTTGCCCTTGCACGTGGTTGATTGTATCCTTGTTGCTTGTTTGTGTTGTTGGGTAGAGACGGGAGACGAGTTCGCTAACGAGGAGCCCGTTGAGTTTGCTTTTGAGGATCCAGTCAATTCTGACAACTGTGCAGGCAAGATGATCATACCCTCGAAATCACTACTATCTTTGCTATGCTAGTTTGCTCGCTCTTTTGCTTTGCCAATGCTACGATGCCTACCACTTGCTTGTCAGCCTCCCAATTGCCATGATTGAGCCTCTAACCCACCTTTGTCCTAGCAAACCATTGATTGGCTATGTTACCGCTTTGCTCAAGCCCCTTCTTATAGCGTTGCTAGTTGCAGGTGAAGATTGGAGCCGTTCCTTGTTGGAACATTTATTTACTTGTTGGGATATCATTATATTGCCATGTTATCTTTACTCATCTATATACTTGGTAAAGGGTGGAAGGCTCGGCCTCTCGCCTAGTGTTTTGTTCCACTCTTGCCACTCTTGCCACCCTAGTTTCCGTCATATCGGTGTTATGTTCCCGGATTGTTGCGTCCCTTACACGGTTGGGCTATAATGGGAACCCCTTGATAGTTCGCCTTGATTAAAGCTTTTCCAGCAATGCCCAACATTGGTTTTACCATTTGCCGCCTACCCTTTTTTCCCTTGGGTTTCCGGAGCCCGAGGGTCATCTTTATTTTAGCCCCCCCCCCCCACGGGCCAGTGCTCCTCTGAGTGTTGGTCCGAACTAGAGCCCCTTGCAGCGCCACCTCGGGGGAACCCGAGGGCTGGTTTTAGTTGTACGGATTGCTTATCTGAGTGTGCCCTGAGAAAGAGATATGTGCAGCTCCTATCGGGATTTGTCGGCACATTCGGGCGGTGTTGCTGGACTAGTTTTGACCTGTAAAATCATCTTGTTGTACCGGGATACCGAGTCTGATCGGTGGGTCCTGGGTGGAGGTCTATTCCTTCTTGACCGTGAGAGCTTGTTATGGGCTAAGTTGGGACCCCCTGCAGGGATTGATCTTTCGAAAGCCGTGCCCGCGGTTATGGGCAGATGGGAATTTGTTAATGTCCGGTTGTAGACAACTTGAACCTTAAATAATTAAAAATGAATCAACTGCGTGTGTTACCGTGATGGCCTCTTCTCGGCGGAGTCCGGGAAGTGGACACGGCGTTGGAGTTATGTTTGCGTAGGCTGCTCTATCTAGTTTCCGCTCGTGCTTTGCCTCCTCTTCTCGCTCTCTTTTGCGAATAAGTTAGCCACCATATATGCTAGTCGCTTGCTGCAGCTCCACTTTACATTACCCCCTTTCCTACCTATTAAGCTTATATAGTCTTGATCGCGAGGGTGCGAGATTGCTGAGTCCTTTGTGGCTCACAGATTACTATTACACCAGATGCAGGGACCGATGATACCTCTCCGGATGGCGCGCTCGAGCTGAAGTGGGAGTACGACGAGGACTCTCAGCGTTATTATGTGTCGTTTCCGGATGATCAGTAGGGATGCCTATTTCGGGGTTAGATCCAGGACCTAGTCGCTTGTTGGGGGTCTTTTTCTATTTTGGCGCCGTAGTCGGGCCATGAGTGATTGTATGATGGATGTTATTTATGTACTTTGATGTGACGTGGCGAGTGTAAGCCAACTATGCTATGATTCCCCTTTATATTATATATGTACTTGGGTTGTGTAATGATTCCCGACTTGCGACATTGCTTTCAATGCGCCTATGTCTCTAAGTCGTGCCTCGACACGTCAGGAGACATAGCCGCATCGAGGGCGTTATACAAGCGCTCAGTCCGGCAGGCTTGGACCACCGGCCTTTGGCCCAATCGGTTCCAGGAAGGCCTTGGGGAACTTTTTTCAGAAGGTTCGAACCTTTTCTTGTTTTCTTTTCTTGTGCCTTTGTGTTTTGTTTTCTTTTGAGACATTCCAGGGCCATAGATCACGTTACGAAGGTCCTATGGGCCCTGAATCAGGTCGTGATGTAGTGGTGGTTTTTGTGTTCTGTCTCCCTTACATTCAAGCTTTTTTCTGGACTCTCGGGGACGAGTTGTAATTTTTTTCGGTGAGAAAAACACACTACCTTTTGTTAAACTAGCAAAACTCGCCTTTACAATGCTTTTTTTGTTCATAATGGATATGTTAGGAGGACTATTTGAATCAAGGTGGTGTGCCCCTGTGCGTGCGGCTGCATTCACGTATTATTTCAAGTCAAAAGGCATCCAATGCGCTGCTCGCGCCCGTGACCCTTGGGTCTCCCGCCGCAGGTGCCTCCCTGCGCGTCACAGATCAGATTTTCGATCGCCTCCCCATGCGTTTTTAGACACGCAAAATACCACCATGGCAGTCAGCAGTAAAGCACAATACCACACCCTTACTTTCGCCACACTCACGCATGTACATGCTCGGCTTGGGATCAAGCCAGTGCCAGAGAGGACGGCGGCAACCCTGCATCCATTACGGGGAAAAGATAAACAGCGGCTCACCGTCGCCCGTGAGCAAGACAGGTATCTCCGGCCAGGATTAGCGTCTTTTCAAGAAGTCGGGCGAGCTGCCTTCGCACAGCAGCTGCCAAAAAACAGCTGGCACGTAGTCCGGCAGGTTCCCTGAGTATCAGCTAAACCCCTAGCTAGCTTCCTCCTCACAGATCAATGGAGCAGAGGCAGAGCAAGTGCTCTTGCGGTTCTAGCACATGAAGAATAGACTAGCGTTTGCACTCACACATACACTGGTGTTGCTCACGTACACAGAACTAGAGGCTTTTATTCATCCTAAAATCTAAAAAAATCTAAAAAGTGCGCGCGCACTATTCTGTCGAACTATGCGGCCGCGCCTTGACCGCTCGTTCTATGCGAATCATGCAGCCCAGGAGAGTCAGGTGTTTTTTTGTCGGATTCGTCCCTCTCGTCCTCTTTCCATTCCCACACGAGCCTCTGCCCTCCCTAGATCTCATCCTCCACGAATCCTTCTCTGCCTCCGTCTAGCAGCAGCAGCCACATCGGTGGCGAGGACAGCTCCGCCCCGACGCAGTTTCGAGCTGCAGGAGGAACCCTCCCCCCTCTTTCTGTCGGACAGCTGCGCCGTCGTGCGTGAACCCGGACGAATCCAAGGAGCTCTGTGCCGGATCCGGCCGGCCGCTACCTAGAATCGTCCTTTATTCATTGGAGCCATGGCTTGTTTACATCCACGGGTCGGAGCTCCTTAAATAGGAGCATATATACGGCATGCAACGTGTACAGCCAGCACATTCACACTAGAAGTCACTAGTGGTTACACCACACACGTACTCCTACATTATCTAGTACACGCAACTCATCTCACTTGAGTTTTCTACTAGGACAGCTAGCACTTATCTTAAGCTAGTAAGTCGCTACAGCCTTAGATGTTTTTGCGTATACGTCAGCATGCAGGACTAGATATTTCACGAGCAATATGACAGACGATTGCGAATATTATGCATCATGATCTCCACAACAAATATATGATGCGTTTGGTCATTCGCATTACCCTCACGGCCGCGCGAAAAGAAATTAGGTCATTTCGTTTGTTGGGTCGCATTCAAAAGATGACCCGCACAAACCTTAAAGCCCATCTAGGTTTGGCTCTTAGGACGACCGTTGAATTGGCCGTTTTTTCAGAGTCGAGCCCGAGCGCTACAACCTGAGGCACGTGGGTGTGGACTGTTGTACGCGTGGAGGTGGCCTTGAGGTGTAACCTACGACATAAATTACTCTCAACTTCCTTCCCTCGCTGCTCTCTCTCCCTTCTTCTTCACACACACTAGCGACAGCGATCACCAGAGCAACGGACTGCAAGGCGATCCTAGGCGACGACGAGCACCGGAGCGACGGACTGCAAGGTGATTTCTTTTTATATAAGAGATTTCTTTTTGTTTCACCCTCTATTATTAAGCAACCCAACCCAAGGCATGCTTTTCGATGAATCCGCATGAATTTTCTGAACTACGTATGAGTGTTGGTTTTGAGGATTTCGTGTAGTACTGGAACCATGAGGGTAACATGCCAAACCAAGCTCTACCATCCCTCAAACCAGTATACCAAAAAACATGGTGTCCACCCACATGTTCTTGCAATGCTCGTCGCAGAGCTAGTCGAATAGCCTTTACGTCCCCTATGGTCGTCACCCATGCACCAAGCCCCCCCCCCCCCAGGCCCTGTCTGGTTCAAAAACAAATCAACATGCCCCCCCCCCCCCATATATGCGATCTTTGCCCTACCCCGTAGTCTCGAGTCGCCGCCACTGAAACCAAAAAGCCCCCACAC
This sequence comes from Triticum monococcum, assembly GCA_034509565.1. Classification (NCBI taxonomy): domain Eukaryota; kingdom Viridiplantae; phylum Streptophyta; class Magnoliopsida; order Poales; family Poaceae; genus Triticum; species Triticum monococcum. The sequence goes on from CM067841.1 coordinate 523,342,050, forward strand.
CCCGGCATGTCCGGTTGTAAACCAAACCAACATGCCCCCCCCCCCAATATAGATGATCTTCGCGCCACCCCTGTCTCGAGTCATCACCACCAAAAACAACAAGCGCACACCCGGGTCATGGGCATGAAATCCTGCATGTATTTAGTCCACCAGGAATATGGAGGGTGGAACACCAAGGAACAAGATTTATGAAATCAGTCTAGCTCTCGCCGCACGGGTACCAGGGGGATTTACGTGCAATACATAGAAGGATACGTTCCTTTCCATGAATGTATCAAGCTTGATGGAGACAAAACTAAGAGGGAAGAACCATCTTTGATGTAAAGGGAACCAAAAATAGACTTTGCGAGGAACCAGTGTCCCACATTCATGGAACCATTGTTAAATGCACTCAAAAATGCATGACGCGATAATGGGTTCCACAATGCACACAGTGTCCCACTTCTATGTATCCTAAATCGCGATCCTTTTGACAAATCGCACTCGTTGCTTAGCGTCATATCTAACATCAATTGGAAGCAGGAGAGCTAGTGACCTCTCCTCGGTTCTGGCTTTTGCCACAAGAACCACCAAAACTACGAGGGAAAGAACCGTCTTTGACGGTAAGGGAAACGAAAATAGACTTTTGTGAGGATCAGGTGTCCCATATCCATGGGCCCATTGTTGAACCCACTCAAAAAAACACACGTAGCGATAATGGGTTTGCGGGTCGCTATGAAGAACCGCGAAAACTATGAGGGGAGAACCGTCTTTGATAGGAAGGGAACCGAATATAGACTATGTGAAGAACCGGTGTCCCACATTCATGGAACCATTATTCAACTCACTAAAAAATGCACGATGCGATAATGGGTTCACGGGTCGCATGAAGAACCACCAAAACTGGAAGGGAAGAACCGTCTTTGGTGGGAAGGGAACGAAAATATACTTTGTGAGGATCTGGTGTCCCACATTCATGGAACCTTTGTTCAACCCGCTAAAACACACACATCGCGATAATGGGTCCGCGCGTTTCCATGAAGGACCGTGAAAACTACGAGGAAAGAACCATCTTTGATGGGAAGGGAAACGAAAATATACTTTGTGAAGAACCGATGTCCCACATTCATGGAACCATTGTTCAACTCACTCAAAACAAACGATGGGATAATGGATCCTTAGGTCACCATGAAGAACCGCCAAAACTACGAGGGAAGAACCGTCTTTGATCGAAGGGGAACCCATGATAGACTTTGTGAGGAACCAGTGTTCCACATTGATGGAACCATTGATCAACCCACTAAAAAATGCACGACGGGATAATGGGTTCTCGGGTCGTGATGAACAACCTCCCGAACTACAAGGGAAGAACCGTATTTGATGGGAAGGGAACCGAAAATAGACGTTTGTGAGGATCTGGTGTCCCACATTCATGGACCCATTGTTTATAATCCACTTAAAAACACATGGCATGGTAATGCGTTCGCGGGTCGCTATGAAGAACTGTGAAAACTTCGAGGGAAGAACCGCCATTGATGGGAAGGGAACCGAAAATATACTTTGTGAAGAACCGATGTCCCTCATTCATGGAACCGTTGTTCAACTCACTCAAAAAATGCACGATGCGATAATGGGTCCTCATGTCACATGGGCCATGGTGGGTGCTTGTGCCCGCCCTGCCGGCTCTGATGCGCACGCCGGAATCAGAGGCACACGCTGCCCGCCGCGAGCGGTAGCGACAAAGAGAGAGGAGGGAGGCGGAGCAGTCCATGCGCCGCCGTTGCAGGATGGAGGTGGAACCCGATGAGGACGCGTGACTCCTCAAATGGGTCTACCGCCGGTCGCTTACGACCGCGGAGAGGACGTGCGGCGGCTTCACCGGAAGAGCGCCAAGGCGCTCCGGATTGCCATTGAGCAGTCCGAGTGCGAGGCGGCGGAGGCAGCTTGGCTCATGAAGCTCAAGCGGCAGCATGACATGGAGGTCTGATGGCTAAAAGGGCTCGTCATCCTCTCCGAAAGCTCTGACGACGACGATGGACACGGCTGCTCGTCGGATGACTCGGACGATCCGCCACCAGTCGCCGACCGGAAGGGCAATGGGCCAGCGAGGAAGTGGTGAATCTTCACCGTCTCCATATTCAATTTCAAGTTTTTAGTAATCTAGTTTAAATTTTTCCGTCGTTTATGTGAATTATGTGAACTGTGATGATCATTTGGACATCCGTCGGTGATCTTTTGGTGATCGGAATGTGCATTCCTCTGTTTGTTTCTATGTTTGTGTGATGATCTATGTTCTTTTTATCTACGTTGCATGCTAGTATGGATATAAGGGACCGGATATGAGATACATGGATGTGGACAACAGAATTTGAAGAGTGCCCGGGCAGTGCCCGCATCCGTAGGTGTTTGAGGGCCCTAATTTACATGTCGCGGCTGTAGATGCTCTTAGGAGAGGCCAAAATGTGGTTAGGCCAACTCCGACGCGCGACCCCATCCTGTCCGCCCGCGTCAGTTTGGGCCAAAACGGACATACGACATGGCCCAACGCGCGGCTGCATCTGCAAAATTTGTCTGTTTGGCGTCCGGCCCGCCCCATTCCCGGCACAAACATGCACTCGGTTTGCATCCACACGGACGCCGAACGGATGGGCAGGCGCTTGCGAGTCGTTCGCCTCGGGGATGTGTGGCGGCCGCCCAACTACCTCCACGACCCAAACTAAATGTGCACGCACGGCGGGCCCCGACTGTCAGCCACACATCATGCGGTCGTTGTCCTTCTTAAATTGGAAGCCGTGGACCGGCCAGTCCACAACTTCCATTTCCCTGTCGGCCAGCGTCCTTGAGTCCCAACAAGAGCAAACCCTAGGCAGCGCCGCCTAGTACTGGCCATCTCAGGCCCGGCCCTGTTGGCCCACCCAGGCCCGACCCTAAAATCCAGGGCCTATGCCCGATGGGCTTGCCCATGGGCCGGGCTTGGGCCTGAGTTTTGAGCCCACCAGCAGGGCCTGGACGGGCTTGAGCTTGGCATATTGGCATTTTAAGGAAGAGGCCCGGCCCACGGCCCTAAGCCCTAAGGGCCTGGATGGGCTGGGCTTGGGCTTGAAAAGTAGGCCCGATGGTAGGGCCTGGGAGGGCCTGGGCCTCAGTTTTCTGCCATGGGATTTTTCAGGCCCGGCCCGGCCCATGGCCAGATATAGCGCCGCCGCACCCCCACTCGCCCACATCCCCGCTGGTGCCATGGGCTGGCATTGGATCAAGGGGAAGCACGACCACGAGACCGGCTCCTCCTCTCGCCGCCGCAGCTCCAGCCGATCCACACCGCCCGCAGCACCCGCGAGGCCCGCACCACCTGCTCTGCCCGCTTTCACGATCGCGTCGTCGCCGGCCGGGCATCGGGACCGGCCGTACATCCACGTTGAAGTCTGCCAGCGCTACTGGGAGACGGCGACGCCATTGCCGTGGGGAGATGTCCACTTGCCAAACAACTTGCATCTCTTCGCCAACCGCGTGCCCATCCCTCTGGTGCTTATCAGTGGCCGCGCCCGCCGCCCCGAGATCAACCGACGCCACTTCCGCCTGCCATCGGATCTGCTGGACGACCCTAGGTATGCCGTTGGTTCGCCGCTGTGGGATACGTGGCTTCGCGACAAGCACGACCTACGGCGGCAATCTTTTTTTGCCGGTCGTCCTCCGAGCCCGCGGCTGCCGCGTTCTTCTCGTGTTGGCAGCCCTCTCCAAAAGCGAGGCCATAGGCGTGTGCACGACATCACGCCGACGCCTTCTCCGTCCCCGTCCCCGCCACCGCCGCCGCCCATGACCGAGGAGGAGGAGGCCCGGCTCTTGAGGCGTGTCATGGAGGACTCCATGAACACGCACGACGAGCCGCAATGTGACGGCATGGAAACTGCGCGGGCCCTCTCTGCGGCCAGCGACGTGGCCATCCCGGAGCTGGACCTCGCCGTCAAGGAGGAGGTGCCCGTCGCCGCGTGGACCCCTCGCCTCGTGGGTCAGCGGTGGAGCTGGGAGTGCATGGCGCTGGAGATGGCCGACGCAGTGGGTGTCGGCCCATGGGCAGCCACGCCGCCGCGGGAGGAGGTGGTGCAGGCCCGCCGGCACCTCCGGTCTACCAGGGGCCGCCTGCCCACCTTTGGCAGTCACCTCCCTACGTCGACCTCACCAGCGACGAAGACACGTAGAAGGGAGGCTCCTGGAGACGACGGTGGCCTCACCGGCGACGACGGCAGTCATTTTTATCTACTTTCTTAAAGTCTTTTATTAAGTTTAGTTTAGTTCATGAACTATGGTGAACGTGGGTACTATGGCTGTGTGGTCTTTTAATGTTTAATTATGTTTTCTTATTATTTGCAAGTCTATTTGTTTTTTTTTGGCATAAATGCAACTCCAAAACAGATGGCCGTGTCTGTTTGCCACCCCAAATGGAGCGAAAAGCAAATGCAATGGACGTCCGTTTGTAGTTGCACGTTGATGATGACCTTACACTAGATGCGGGTAGCAGGGCACAGAGTTGCTGTAAAATGGCTATGGCATGGATACACACCGCCTCACGAGTGTGACCGGATCGCAAAGGAGGAACATATAACAAGACAAACGGAGGCAGCGTGGGGTTTTCGCTGGTCCTGGAGGCCCGTTCGAGAAGTTGACCAGACCAAGTAGCAGGGTCGGCAGAAAAAAAAACAAGATTTCTACTGGGGAAAGTCAATGCTCCCCCCAAAAAATCATATCTCGTGATTGGAATCCGGTGGTCAGAGGTTTCCTGGGCTTTCTTTGTCTGCTTTCCCTTGTACGTTGTCAAGCTGACGGAGGAGGCCGGCCCATGCTCGCATTCACGGGGTGGCTTAAAGATAAGCGTGGCCACTCCTTTTGGATACGAGAGGCTTAGCATTTGTTGTTCTACCAAAGCCCAGATAGCAGCTGAAGATCGACGAACTTCGTTTGTTCGTAGGGCGGCGGCACAAAGCAGATCTAAAGGTATGACCCTCCCCCCTGGAGTGTATGATAGAACAAGTGGAGGATTCCAGTCCGAGCCGCAGGAGCTACCATGCAGTGGCGCGCAGTGCCCTGTTATATTTCCTAACTGGATCATGTTTGCATTCACTTTCTTAATCTCACCAGTTGATTTGCAAGTTCGTTACGTATCCATCGATAATCTGTAACCTTGTACTCGCGCATGGCCTTATAGAAAAAAATTGATACCTAGATTGTTTTTTTGTCCATGTAAAAAGGCACTACGGAATCTGTAATGGTGAATGTTCTTCTTCTGATTACATGACTCTTTTTTCGCTGGCATGTTTGGACGCAGGATGGATGGGTACAGGGTCCCCGCTTCGTGCCTGAGTGCAACCTGACGGATCGATGATGCATCCTCGGATTTAGAAGAAGAGGGGATTGGTTTCCCTGCTGGAGGTGCTGTTGGGGAGTCAGAATCAGACGAAGAAGATCAGAACCAGCACAATGGAAAGGCGCCTGCGATCATCTCGAGGTGCAGCGTTAAGAAGCTTCACAATTTGATCGCCTCGCTTGACGAGGAAAAAAATACAGTATGTCGTTGAGATGGATTTTGGGGGGCTGCTGGAGCTGGATACTTTGATGGTTGGACGCTGAAGACCAAAGGGTGGCAGAATTGGTTCCCAAAGCTCACCACTGGCCCTTGGGTCTGTAGCAGGTACGAGCACATGCCCGATAGAACCATCTTCATCACTTTCAAAATCAGTGGGCATACTGAAAAAAATTCATATGACAACTTATTTTTAAGGGCATCCAGCGGGATCATCGTGCTACTTTACGCAAGGCAGTGGATGGGGACAAAGCTACAGCGGACTCTGTCTCCAGTATGTATGCCTAAAGTCCGGCTATCAAAATGACTGATAGATGGGACAAGAAACATCCTAATTCACTATATGATTTGAATTTTCACAGCAGATATGAGATGAAATCGACCAATCTAGGATGATTCTGCTTTATGAGGTTTTGGGGCTAGCTGGAGACATTTGGCAACTTCAGCGAAATTCAGAGTTTGCCAGACCGATTGCTGAGGAAGTGAGCAAAGTGATATCTTGGTAGTAATGTCACTCTTATCAACCACTAGACTACAGTACTCTAATAGTGGTCTTCAGCGCAATGCCTCTGAGAGCGAACTGCGGCAATCGCCATGATCGAAATAAGTTTCTACAGACTTCTAATTTGCCCAAGAGACCTTTTTTTATGCATTGCTATGCGTTGTTTAATTCCACTCTGGTTTACAGAGTGTTTTTCTAAGGCTGTCAGGAATTAATTTAGTTGGGATCATTCCAACTCAGCAAGGATCTAGACTTGTAACATTTTTTAAAACTGCCCTAGTAAGGTTTAAAAGTTAGAGACCTTCTTTTTGCATGCCGGGACGTGAGAAGCAGAGTACAGCAATGCAGAAAGTTTAAAACTTGCTGGCAGGTCTGTTGTTACGATAAAGTTTGGCAAGTACGAAATGATTTTTGAAGTTCAGAAATATGAACTAATGGGGGGCATAAGAATAGGTTGTTGTCCTTGCACGCCTTAAACCGTCAGTCTGTTTTTGAGGCGCAAACATAGGGTGATGCTCATCGCGATCGACATTTTCCTATCCATTGATGAGCACTTGAAATGATCATCATCAACGGTTGTGAATAGGTCATGAGCTCCAATAACAGACCTGAAATAAAACATGCTGTCAAGCACACTACCACAGGGATTTAGGCAGCTACGAGTAAACAGTGGTGTCCTTTCTCACCTGAGTTGCTCCGCATCCGCGCTGGTTTGAGATTGGATTGGAGAGAATGAAGCGCCATTCTCCAACTCACTGTTCATATTTTTGGGACGGTGGTCGATTCAGGTACAGAAAATATGTACTAAAACAATCTAATTTTTTGCGAAGGTAGAAACACAAACACTTACATAATTCCTGGATGGTAAAATGCTCGCAGCACGTCATCGAAGAGCCTATTAGTGCAATTCGGAACAGAAGATGATTGCTCATGGGCGGCTACAGCCAGGTCTCTCCGCCTAATATCATTTTGCCTATCATTGTACCGCGTAAAACATGAATAACTTGGTCAACCAAATACTTAGAAGATCAACCAAAAGGGGTGAATCATGTCTTTCTCTGAAGATCCAAGTGAACATATATGCACTGGAGGAAGTGATGAGTGATTGCATTGTAGTTTTTTCACAACACTGAAAAAACAAAGTACAGCCATGCGTTTTTGTTATTTCAAACACAAAACATTTAGAAATGCACTGAAATTCCTGACAAAAAACCGTGTAGCTAGTTTGTTAGGTACAAACCTTAAGGAGTACAACCGAATGTGCATGAGGTAACCCTCCCTCTTTATAAATCCATTAACTATGACGTAGTCACCATTGCTGAGTGCGTCCATGGTCCATGAAAGGATTTTTCTTAAGTGATGAGGCAAGACCAAACTGGCATGCAATAAAAACAACAACATTCAGATAAAAAAAACCACGCAATTACCTGCAGATGGACGGTGGCGTCAGAGGTTACACACAGATGGATGGCGCCGTAGCCAGTGCTGCACAATTAATCACGTACACAGTACACTTCTTTCCGGCTGCAGTTAATGGGCCTTTTTCTTATGCAACATAAAGGAGCAGCTCAAACACATTCATCCACTGCAGCAAACGGTGCCGAACCTTTCATACCGAGCTACACCAAAACCAAAATGGCAAATTTCAACGTCAACAGGAGGGCAGCGCAGCTAAGAACTTTTTGCTAATGACCTAAACAAGACACTGTAGCTGATTTCCCGAATTAGTTCCTGTTGCCCACTGCCGTAGTAGAAAGGAGGAGCAGCCTTTGCCCTGAAAAAGTCTGAGAAGTCAGACACTAGCTTGCCATTCCGGGTGTACACTCATGGAAAGGGCCATACTGAATTTTCCTCTTCCATCGTGGCGAAATTCAAAAAAATCAGAAAATCAGAACCTTATCCACACAAAGATGCGGATCTCAAAGAGCATCAACGGTTCCGATAGCACACACCCTAGCGAGCGGATCTCAAAGACGTTTGCCGTCCGTGATCCATGCCTTTGCCGTCCGCCATGGCGAGCGGCAAAGAAGCTGATTCTAGTAGTGATGCTCGCATAAAAGATAAGAATTGAAACATAAAGAGAATCACGAATCATAAGTTCTACTCTCATAATAATTTTCGGTAGCATCATCAATGGATTCATCAATATAACCATCACATAAAGCATTCTTTTCATGATCCAAAAGCATAGAAAATTTATTACTCTCCATATAAGCAATTTTATTCTCATTCACAATAGTGGGAGTATCATAAGAAACTGGAACACTAAAAATTATTCCCACATTAAGAGAGTAATCCTCAGTAAAAGGGTATTCAAAATTATGACAATAATTATCACTACTTTTTATAACATAAGTATCATCACAATAATCATCATAAGTAGGAGGCATGCAATCATCATAGAAAATTTGACCATTCAAAGTAAGGGGACTAAACAGATCATCTTCATTAAGCATAGCATCCCCAAGCTTGGGACAAACATTAATTGTAGCAAATAAATTCTCAAACATGTCATTCTCATCAAATATAGCATCCCCAAGCTTGTAGCTTGGCATATCATAAGCATAACCATTCTCATCATTAATAGTATCAATAGCACCAACGGTATAATTATTGCTATCATCATAATTTCCCAAGTTAGTGCCAAAAAGATTTCCAATATTATAAGAAGTATCATTATCTTCCCAATCATAATCATCAGAACAAGCAATAGGCATAACAAAATCATCATCAATTGCATCATCTTCCACAATTATTTTCTATTCATTTTCATGACGCATAACAATAATAGGAGCAACATTATTTGGGAGACATACCTTTTTACCTCTATTATTTCTTCTTCTTCGCCACGTCATGTGTGGGTTTAATTAATATTTTCAAGCTTCTTATTGGTGAGATTGGTTGGATAGGAAGCTCCTCCTCGTTACCTGATTCATCATAATAAACACTAGGAGGGTATTGGGAAATATTTTTCCCCTTTCATTAGTACTCTCTTCATATTCTATTTGTTTCTTGACTTTAGATAGTTGGCAATATAAGGATTCTCAATGCAATTTACCGCACAAAACATATAAATTTTCTCTTGATCAAAATCAAGAAACCTATCGAGATTAAATTTTGGAATACCCTTAGTTATACGTTTCATTTCTTCATACCCCAAAAGAAGACTAAGCTCTTTATGATGCTCAAGGGTAATCAAGTTATCACAATTTTTGGACATGATTTGATCATGAAAGGATTTGCATTGGAGATTTAAATGACCATGTTCATTGCAAAGTTCACAAGGATGGCAAAAAAATTAAATCTTTCAGTACAATCATCTAGCCTCTCTTGCAAATTTTTCATTTCTAAATATTTATGCTTTTTAAAAATCTATCTTCCCTTTTTGGTGTGCAAATTCACTCCCAATTCACTCCACAAAAATTGACATGCTTATAAGAACCATTTTTCTCATGACTAGTGCAATAATCATTAACATTTTGGATATTCAAAGAATTCATACTAATAACATTGAAATCATGCTCATCATTCAAATATTTTGTGCCAAACATTTTATTGACTTCTTCTTCTAACAATTGAGCACAATTTTTTGAACCATCATTTTCAAGAAAGATATTATAAAGATGATCAATAATATGATGCAACCACAATTCCATTTTTCTATAGTTTTTTTTATAAACCGAACTAGTGATAAGAAAGAAACTAAAATATTCAATTTCAAGATCTAAAGATATACCTTCAAGCACTCACCTCCCCGGAAACGGCGCCAGAAAAGAGCTTGATGTCTACTACGCAACTTTATTCTTGTAGACACCTGTTCGGCCTCCAAGCGCAGAGTTTTGTAGGACAATAGCAATTTTCCCTCAAGTGGATGACCTAAGGTTTATCAATCCGTGAGAGGTGTAGGATGAAGATGGTTTCTCTCAAACGACCCTGCAACCAAATACAAGAAATCTCTTGTGTCCCCAACACACCGAATACAATGGCAAATTGTATAGGGGAACTAGTTCGGCGAAAAGATGGTGATAAAAGTGTAATATGGATGGTAGAAATATATTTTTATAATCTGAATAAATAAAAAAAGCAAGGTAGCAAATAGTAAATGGGCACAAAAATGGTATTGCAATGCTTAAAAACAAGGCCTAGGGTCCGTACTTTCACTAGTGCAAGCTTTCAACAGTGCTAACACAGTTGGATCATATGATTATCCCTCAAAGTGAAATAAAGAATCACTCTCGAGTTCCTATTAGCGGAGAACAAAATATAGAAATTGTTTGTAGGGTACGAAACCACCTCAAAGCTATTCTTTCCGTTCGATCTATTCAAGAGTTCATACTAAAATAACACAAATCTATTCTTTCCGTTCGATCTATCCTAGAGTTCGTACGAAAATAACACCAAAGAAAATTCATATTCATAATAATCAATCCAACACAAAGAAATACAAGGAGACCCCAAAGTTTCTATCAGAGAAAATATAATAAAAACGTGCATCAACCCTTATGCATAGATTACCCCAATGTCACTATGGGAATCCGCGAGTTGAATACCAAAACACATATCAAGTGAATCAATATGATACCCATTGTCCCCTCAAGTATTCATACCGCAAGACATATATCATGTGTTCTCATATATGAATATTCAATCTGACAAGACAAAACTTCAAAGGGTAAAGATTCATTTCATTAGAACAAGGATGTAGAGGGGAGAAACATCATATGATCCGACTATATTAACAAAGCCCATGATACAAATCACGAGAGAGAGAGAGAGAGAGAGAGATTAAACACATAGCTACTAGTACAAACCCTCAACCCCGAGGGTGGACTACTCCCTCCTCATCGTGGTGGACGTCGGATGAAGATGGCCACCGAAGATGATTCCCCCCTTCGGCAGGGTGCCGGAACGGGTCTAGATTGGTTTTCGGTGGCTACAGAGCCTTGTGGCAGCGGAACTTCTGATCTAGGTTAACCCCGGGGGTTTTTGGAATATTTGGAATTTATAGTGCAAAGAAGGGGTACAGGAGGCCACCGAGGTGGGCACAACCCACCTAGGCGCGCCAGGGGGCCCTGGTGCACCCTAGTGGGTTGTGCCCCCTCGGGGCACCCCCCAGGTGCTGCTCTGGCCCATCGGGAGTCTTCTGGTCATAAAAAATCCACAAAAAGTTTTGCGGTGTTTGGGCTCCGTTTAATATTGATTTTCTGCGATGTAAAAAACGAGCAAAAAATAGCAACTGGCACTAGGCACTGGGTCAATAGGTTAGTCCCAAAAAATGGTATAAAGTTGCTATAAAACAAGTGTAAAACATCCAATAATGATAAAATAACAGCATGAATACTTCATATATTATAGATATGTTGGAGACATATCACATTGCTGACCGACTTAATTGTCAGCTGGGTTCCTTCCCTACGTCCTACCTAGGGATACCCATTAGTGACTCTCAGCTTTTCATGGTGGATTGACGTCCAGCTGTGACTAAGCTCCAACACCGCGTCGAACCCTGGCGGTGCCGATGGCTGTCCAAGGCGGCTCGAATAGTGCTCATGAACTCTCACTCTCTAGCCTGCTCCTGTTCATCATGAGCTTCTATAGTCTCCATGAGACCCTCCATCATGATATACCCAAGTACCGGCCGAGATTCTTCTAGCCTAGGGAGGGTGATAAGAAAAAATACCATATGGTCCACTGGCCATATTTGCAAACCCTGTGACCAGAGCAGGCTCAGGATCATGCCGTCCAAAAGCATGAACATTGCCCTGCTGACTCGCTGGTTGTGGCGGATTGTGAATGGGGAGGGTGGCCTGTGGCTAGACATCATCTGGAACAAATATCTCCGAGGACAAGCACTCGCCTTCTGTCAACGGTCGGGTGGCTCACAGTTCTAGCAGTCCATCATTCAGCTCGATGGGTTCTGACGCCTCGACCCTGTTCTGGTTTGACAAGTGGGTTAAGGAATGTCCCTTCACCGCCCATTTCCCGGACTTGTTCTCCATCGCGGTGGAACCTTGGATCTCAGTCAAGGTGGCCCTTCTAGATTTAGGGCGCTTCGTGTTCCCGCAGCCATTTTGGCCTCCGAAACTTGCCTCCTCGCAGGACATCCTTGAGTGCATTGCTTTCCAGTTGCCAGACGTGGATCAGGCGAGTGATCGCATCTCTTGGCGCCTAGAGCCTTCGAGCCAATTCTCTAGCAAATCGCTATAACAGGTGATATGTCTCCAATGCACATATAATTTTTGATTGCTCCATGATGTTATATTATCATTCTTGGATGTTTTACAATCATTTTGTAGCAACTTTATACCATTTTTGGGACTAACCTATTGACATAGTGCCCAGTGCCAGTTGCTGTTTTTTGCTTGTTTTTTACTTCATAGAATATCAGTACCAAATGGAGTCCAAATGCAACAAAACTTTTTGGAGATTTTTTCTGGACCAGAAGACACCCAGTGGGCCAAAGAAGTACTAGAGTGGAGGTCCGTGGGGAGCACAACCCACCAAGGCGTGCCCCGGGGGTTGTGCTCCCCACGGAACCCCTGCAACGCCTCTTTGCCCTATAAATACTCAAATATTCCAGAAACCCTAGGGGAGTCGACGAAACACAATTCCAGTCACTGCAAGTTCCAGAACCATGAGATCCAATCTAACACCATCACGGAGGGGTTCATCATCCTCATTGGTGCCTCTCAGATGATGCATGAGTAGTCCACCATAGACCTACGCAGGTCCGTAGGTAGTATCTAGATGGCTTCCTCTCTCTCTTTTGATTCTCCATACAATGGTCTCTTGGAGATCTGTTTGATAACTCGGTTACAAAACATGATCATCTCATACAATAAAATCAGCATCATGCCTTGACCATATCACATCACAACATACCCTGCAAAAACAAGTTAGACGTCCTCTACTTTGTTGTTGCAAGTTTTACGTGGCTGCTACGGGCTTAAGTAAGAACTCATCTCACCTACGCATCAAAACCACAACGATAGTTCGTCAAATAGACTCCGTTTTAACCTTCTCAAGGACCGGGCGTAGTCACACTTGGTTCACCTAAAGTTGGAGAGACAGTCTTCCGCAAGCCATCTATGTGCAAAGCACGTCGAGGGAACCGGTCTCGCGTAAGAGTACGCGTAAGGTTGGTCCGGATCGTCTCACCCAACAATACCGCCGAACCAAAGTATGACATGCTGGTAGGCAGTATGACTTGTATCGCCCACAACTCACTTGTGTTCTACTCGTGCAAATAACATCAAGCCATAAAACCTAGGCTCGGATACCACTGTTGGGGAACGTAGTAATTTCGAAAATTTTCCTACGCAGACGCAAGATCATGGTGATGCACAGCAACGAGAGGGGAGAGTGTTGTCTACGTACCAACGCAGACCGACTGCGGAAGCGATCACACAACGTAGAGGAAGTAGTCGTACGTCTTCTTCCCGATCCGACCGATCCAAGCACCGTTACTCCGGCACCTCCGAGTTCTTAGCACACGTTCAGCTCGATGACGATCCTCGGGCTCCGATCCAGCAAAGCATCGAGGAAGAGTTCCGTCAGCACGACGGCGTGGTGACGATCTTGATGTACTACCGACGCAGGGCTTCGCCTAAGCACTACAACGGTATGATCGAGGTGGAATTTGGTGGCAGGGGGCACCGCACACGGCTAAGGAACGATCTCAAGGATCAACTTGTGTGTCTTGGGGTGTCCCCTGCCCCCGTATATAAAGGTTGGAGGGAGGGGGCTGGCCGGCCAGAGAGAGGGAGGCGCAGGGGGAGTCCTACTCCCACCGGGAGTAGGACTCCCCCCTCCAATCCTATTCCAACTAGGACTCTCAAGGGGGAAAGGAGAGAGAGGGGGGCCGGCCCCTTCTCCTAGTCCTACTAGGACTTGGGGAAGGGGGGGGGCGTTGCCAGCTGTGGGCTGCCCCTTTTCTCTTTCCCACTAAGGCCCAATAGGCCCATTAGTCTCCCGGGGGGTTCCGGTAACCCTCCCGGTATTCCGGTAAAATCCCGATTTCACCCGGAACACTTCCTATGTCCAAACATAGGCTTCCAATATATCAATCTTTACGTCTCGACCATTTCGAGACTCCTCGTCATGTCCGTGATCTTATCCGGGACTCCGAACAACCTTCGGTACATCAAAATGCATAAACTCATAATAACTGTCATCGTAACATTAAGCGTGCGGACCCTACGGTTCGAGAACAATGTAGACATGACCGAGACACATCTCCGGTCAATAACCAATAGCGGGACCTGGATGCCCATATTGGCTCCTACATATTCTACGAACATCTTTATCGGTCAGACCGCATAACAACATACGTTGTTCCCTTTGTCATCGGTATGTTACTTGCCCGAGATTCGATCGTCGGTATCCAATACCTAGTTCAATCTCGTTACCGGCAAGTCTCTTTACTCGTTCCGTAATACATCATCTCACAACTAACATATTAGTTGTAGTGCTTGCAAGGCTTATGTGATGTGCATTACCGAGAGGGCCCAGAGATACCTCTCCGACAATCAGACTGACAAACCCTAATCTTGAAATACGCCAACCCAACATCTACCATTGGAGACACCTGTAGTACTCCTTTATAATCACCCAGTTACGTTGTGACGTTTGGTAGTACCCAAAGTGTTCCTCCGGTAAACGGGAGTTGCATAATCTCATAGTTATAGGAACATGTATAAGTCATGAAGAAAGCAATAGCAACATACTAAACGATCGGGTGCTAAGCTAATGGAATGGGTCATGTCAATCAGATCATTCTACTAATGATGTGACCTCGTTAATCAAATAACAACTCTTTGTTCATGGTTAGGAAACATAACCATCTTTGATTAACGAGCTAGTCTAGTAGAGGCATACTAGTGACACTCTGTTGGTCTATGTATTCACACATGTATTATGTTTCCGGTTAATACAATTCTAGCATGAATAATAAACATTTATCATGATATAAGGAAATAAATAATAACTTTATTATTGCCTCTAGGGCATATTTCCTTCAGCAAACCCTGTGACCAGGGCAGGCTCGGGATCATGCCGTCCAAAAGCATGAACATTGTCGTGCTGACTCGCTGGTTGTGGCAGATTGTGAATGGGGAGGGTGGCCTGTGGCTGGACATCATCCGGAACAAATATCTCCGAGGACAAGCACTCGCCTTCTATCAACGGTCGGGTGGCTCGCAGTTCTAGCAGTCCATCATTCAGCTCGGTGGGTTCCGACGCCTCGACCCAGTTCTGGTTTGACAAGTGCGTTAAGGACTGTCCCTTCACCGCCCATTTTCCAGACTTGTTCTCCATCGCGGTGGAACCTAGGATCTCAGTCAAGGTGGCCCTTCTAGACTTAGGGCGGTTTGTGTTCCCGCGGCCATTTTGGCCTCCGAAACTTGTTGCCTCACAGGACCTCCTTGAGTGCATTGCTTTCTAGTCGCCAGACGTGGATCAGGCGAGTGATCGCATCTCTTGGCGCCTAGAGTCTTCGAGCCAATTCTCTAGAAAATCGCTATAACAGGTTATATGTTTCCATAGCACATATAATTTTTGATTGTTCCATGATGTTATATTATCATTCTTGGATGTTTTACAATCATTTTGTAGCAACTTTATACCATTTTTTGGGACTAACCTATTGACATAGTGCCTAGTGCCAGTTGCTGTTTTTTGCTTGTTTTTTCCTTCATAAAATATCAGTACCAGATGGAGTCCAAACGCAACGAAACTTTTTGGAGATTTTTTCTGGACCAGAAGACACCCAGTGGGCCAAAGAAGTACTAGAGTGGAGGTCCATGTGGAGCACAACCCACCAGGGCGTGTCCGGGGGGTTGCGCTCCCCACGGAACCCCTGCAACGCCTCTTTGCCCTATAAATACTCAAATATTCCAGAAACCCTAGGGGAGTCGACGAAACACAATTCCAGCCGCCGCAAGTTCCAGAACCATGAGATCCAATCTAACACCATCACGGAGGGGTACATCATCCTCATTGGTGCCTCTCAGATGATGTGTGAGTAGTCCACCATAGACCTACGCAGGTCCGTAGGTAGTATCTAGATGGCTTCCTCTCTCTCTTTTGATTCTCAATACAATGGTCTCTTGGAGATCTATTTGATGTAACTCTTTTTGCAGTGTGTTTGTTAGAATCCGATGAGCTCTGAGTTTATGACCATATCTATATCCATGAATATTATTGGAGTCTTCTTTGATCTCTTATATGCATGATTATTTATAGCCTCGTATTACTTATTCGAATCTTTGGTTTAGGTAGGACAACTAGACCGTTTTTTCTTGCCATGGGAAGAGGTGCTTTGTGATAGATTCAATCTTGAGGTGTTCTTTCTTAGTGACAGAAGGGGCAGCAAGACACGCATGTATCGTTGCTATTAAGGATAACAAGATGGGGGCTATTCCTACATGAATAGATCTCGTCTACATCATGTCATCATTCTTATTGCATTACTCTGTTTCTCCATAAACTTAATACACTAGATGCATGCCAGATAGCGGTCGATGTGTGGAGTAATAGTAGTAGATGCAGGCAGGAGTCGGTCTACTAATCTTGGACGTGATGCCTATATATTGATCATTGCCTTGGATATCATCATAATTATTCGATCTTCTATCAATTTCCCAACAGTAATTTGTTTACCCACCATGTGCTATTTCTGGAAAGAAGCCACTAGTGAAATCTATGGCCCCCGGGTCTATTCTTTATCATATTTGCTTTGAGATCTATTTTATTTGCTTTTGTTTTCAGATATATCATTCCAAAAACCCAAAAATACCTTGCTGCATTTTTTATTACTTACTTTATTTTGCGTTTTATCGAGAGCTATTTATCTAATCTACCACAAATATTCTCCCATCAACTTGACAATTTCTGGCGTCGTTACCCGAGTAGGGATTGACAACCCCTCATACGCGTCAGGTTGCAAGTATTTGTTCTTTGTGTGCAGGTATCATTTACATAGTGTTGCTTGGTTCTCCTACTGGATTGATACCTTGGTTTCAAAACTAAGGGAAATACCTACCGTAGTTGTACTGCATCATCCCTTCCTCTTTGGGGAAATACCGACGTAGTTTCAAGCGACATCAAAAGGAATTTCTAGCGTCGTTGCCGGGGACACATCATGAACATCTATTAGGTTCCTAATCACAAATCTCATCTCCTTGCAATTTATATTATTTTCCATTTGCCTCTCGTTTTCATCTCCCCCACTTCACAAAAAATTGTCGTTTTATTCGCCCTCTTTTCCGTTCGCCATTTTCTCGTCAGATCTGTTTGCAATCTTGCTTGCTTTGATGTTATGGCTAGTTCTTCCTCTAATTTTAAACAAAGGGGAGGGGAGAATCTAAAAGATGCTTTGTATAGACTTTGCAATGCTCATAATAGATCTATTCATAAGCAATCTACCGTTGTTCTTCTTCGCGGTTTTTATGTGGGCATAACCACTTGGTATAGATTCGTCCTTGATACAATTACCGATGGGAATTTCTTGATGTATCCATATTTGGATGCTTTTAATGCCATGGGATATCTAGTGGGTGCACCACCTATCAATATTAGTGAAACAATCCTAACTCTTGAGCATGTTATGCGAAGATTAGATGCTATTGAGAAGAAGATGGTCACCTTAGAGCAAATTGAAAACTTGGATACAAAGATGCAGAATCTTGATAATAAATTTGGGTCAAAAGTAGGCAATGTTCTTAAATTACTAAGGGAGAAGGAAACCATATTAACGAAAGAATTGGAGAAAGTCCTTCTCGGATTGATAAGTTGGAAGAATTTTTTAGTAACTTAAGCTCGGCCTTTTCTTCAGTTAAAACTATTGAAAAAACTCCCGTAAAAATTTGCAAGTCTACTCAAGTCACTAATAACAAAGGTGCCACTTCTAATAGCAACAAAGAGGATCTTAAAATGATTACTGTCCATCCCAATTTTGTTGAAGTAGTGAAAGGCCCTACTTGCAAGAATGAATTCTTCAATCTTACTCCTAGAAGTATTATTATCTAAAATATGCATGCTAAATCTTTGAAGAATATTGGTTGTGTGATTGATGAATTGGAAACTAAAGATGACAATACTTAAATATATGCATTATGCCTAGCTAGGGGCATAAAATGATAGTGCTTGTTGGGAGGTAACCCAATGAATAAATTTTATTTTTTCTTTCCGTTCTCGAGTGATTACACAAATATGCTACTGTTATGATTGTGTTTTTATGTTTTAATTAGTGTTTGTGCCAAGTAAAGCCTTTGGGATCATGTTGGGTGATAATTGATTTGATCTTGTTGAAAAACAAAAACTTTTGCGCCTAGTAGCAGAATTGTTTAAAATCACAGAAATGTGATAAAATTCTAATTTTTTTACACAAGGTTTATATACAAATTTCCTACATTGTCCTAAGTTTTAAGAACTTTTGGAGTTAAAGAAGTATACGAAGTTTTCAGATTACTACAGACTGTTCTGTTTTTGACAGATTCTGTTTTGTTTGCATTGTGTGCTTATTTTGATGAATCTATGGATTGTATCGGGGGGGGGGGGGGGGGTATAGGCCATGGTAAAGTTAGAATACACTATTTATAATGAAAAAATAAAATATGAATGGGTTTGCAATGGTACTTAAAGTGGTGATTTTCTTTGTTATATTAACGGATCTCATGAAGGTTTTGTTAAGTTTTGTGTGATTGAAGTTTTCAAGTTTTGGGTGAGATCACAATGGTTGAAGGAATAAGGAGTGAAAAGAGCCTAAGATTGGGACTGCCCCATGGCACCCCAAGTTATTATTCAAGGATAAGCAAGCAACTAAGCTTAGGGATGCCCCGGAAGTCATCCCCTCTTTCTTCTAACGACCATCGGTATTTTACTTGGAGCTATATTTTTATTCGCCACATATCATGAGTTTTGCTTGGAGCGTCTTGTATTACATGAGTCTTTTCTTGTTTTTCTTTTTAGTTTGTGTCATCTATCCTTGCTGGACACACCTATTTGAGAGAGCCAAAATTATGCTATGATTTGCTAGAATTGCTCTTTATGCTTCACTTAAATTTTTTGAGCTATGGAATTGCTCTAGTGCTTTACTTATATCTTTTTGAGCACCGTGTGCTTTAATATTTTTAAAGAAATGCTCTCATGCTTCACTTACGTTTATTTGAGAGTTAGTAATTTTTTGAAGAAACTCTCTCATCCTTCACTTATATTATTTGGAGAGAAGAAAATTTTTGTACTCATGTTCTTCACTTAAATTTATTTGAGCTTATCAAAAGCACCATATGAAACTAGTCCCAAAGTGACAGGTATTCAAGAGGGATATAATAAAAACTTTTACGAAGAGCATTGGACTTGACTCTTTGTAATAGTTTTGAGATATGATGATAGTGATACGTGAGTCATGTTGGTGAGTAATTGTGCTTTAGTAAGAATATTGGTGTTAAGGTTTGTGATTCCCTATGAAAGCATGAAAGTCAATAGTTATTCAATGAAATTACATTGTACATATGGTGCATTATTCAGTGTTAGTTATGCTTAATGCTCGCTTATGTGATTATTCGTTTCTTGGTTGGTTGCCTCTCAATCTATTTACTAGCCTCCACTTGTACTAAGTAGAAATACTAATTGTGCATCCAAAATCTTTAAACCCAGTTTTGCCATATGAGTCCACCATACCTACCTATATGCGGTATTTCCGTGCCGTTATAGACAAATTTGTACGTGCCATCTCTAATTTTCAAAATGAATTTCTTTTTTGTGTGCTCGCACCGCTCATGAAGCGGCAGGGGGTGGCCAATATTTTCCATGCTAGATGTGTTATTATCAAGATGAGTGTTTATTCACTTGTCATTGCATGAGAGTACGACGGTAATAAGGATGCCCAATCACGAAATGAAAAAGAAATTTACTTTATGTTGTCAAATAATAAATTCCTCGGAAAGTGTTGGTATGGAAGGCACCCATGGATACGGCTAGCCATGGATTGTGAAAGAATGGTGAAAAAAGGAATAAAATTTATTTTCTGTTTGTGAATCGTCTATGATATATCTAGTATGAAAAGTGTTGTGAATTATTTGGTCGTTTTCGTTGACGAGAAAAGTATGCCTCTCGAAATTTTTTATCTCTCAATTTTTGCTTTGAGCTCTGGCACCTCTACAAATCCCTACTTCCCTCTGCGAAGGGCCTATCTATTTACTTTATGCAATTTTTATTTTTATTTGATTCTCCATCCTCTCTTATAAAGCACCAACTAGGGAGCACTATGATCATACTTGAGCATTGGATGTAGCTAATATCCGAGTGTGTTTCATAAATGGACCAATTATTGAGCACGATGGGGTAGGTATAACTTTATTTAGTGTTGATATTTTGAAAGACATGGTTGCTTGTTGATATGCTTGAGTATTGAAATCTTCATGTCAAAACTAGACTATTGTTTTGAACCATATAAAAGTCCAAATGTCCATGCTACAAAATAAAAGAATATGTGATGAACATGTTAGACAACATTCCACATCAAAAATTCTGTTTTTATCATTTACCTACTCGAGGACGAGCAGGAATTAAGTTTGGGCATGCTAATAGGTCTCCAACATATCTATATTTTTTGATTGTTCCATGCTGTTATATTATCATTCTTGGATGTTTTAGAATCATTTTGTAGCAACTTTATATCATTTTTGGGACTAACCTATTGACATAGTGCCCAGTGCCAATTGCTGTTTTTCGCTTATATTTTTACTTCACAGAATATCAGTACCAAATGGAGTCCAAACATAGCAAAACTTTTTGGAGATTTTTTCTGGACCAGAAGACACCTAGTGGGCCAAAGAAGTACCAGAGGGTCGGCCCGTGGGGAGCACAACCCACCAGGGCGCGCCCAGAGGGGTTGTGCCCTTCACAGAGCCCCCTGCACTGCCTCTTCGCCCTAGAAATACCCAAATATTCCAGAAACCCTAGGGGAGTCGACGAAACACAATTCTAGCCGCCGCAAGTTCCAGAACAATGAGATCCAATATAACACCATCACGGAGGGGTTCATCATCCTCATTGGTGCCTCTCTGATGATGCGTGAGTAGTCCACCATAGACCTACGGGTCCAAAGGCAATAGCTAGATGGCTTCCTCTCTCTCTTTTGATTCTCAATACAATGGTCTTTTGGAGATCTATTTGATGTAACTCTTTTTGCAGTGTGTTTGTTGGGATCCGATGAACTTTGAGTTTATGATCAGATCTATGTCCATGAATATTATTTGAGTCTTCTTTGATCTCATATGCATGATTATTTATATCCTCGTATTTCTTCTTCGAATCTTTGGTTTAGTTAGGCCAACTAGATCGATTTTTCTTGCCATGGGAAGAGGTGCTTTGTGATGGATTCGATCTTGCGGTGTTCTTTCCCAGTGACAGAAGGTGCAGCAAGACACACATGTATCATTGCTATTAAGGATAACAAGATGGGGGCTATTCCTACATGAATAGATCTCGTCTACATCATGTCATTGTTCGTATTGCATTACTCTGTTTGTCCATGAACTTAATACACTAGATGCATGCTGGATAGCGGTCGATGTGTGGAGTAATAGTAGTAGATGCAGGCAGGAGTCGGTCTACTAATCTTGGACGTGATGCCTATATATTGATCATTGCTTTGCATATCGTCATAATTATTCAATCTTCTATCAATTGCCCAATAGTAATTTGTTTGCCCACTGTATGCTATTTCTTGAGAGAAGCCACTAGTGAAATCTACGACCCTCGGGTCTATTCTTTATCATATTTGCTTTTGTAGATCTATTATTTCAAAACCCAAAAATACCTTGCTACACTTTTTATTACTTATTTTATATCACATTTTATCGAGAGCTATTTATCCAATCTACCACAAATATTCTTCCGTCATCTTGACAATTTCTACGCCATTACCCGAGTAGGGATTGACAACCCCTCATACGCGTCCGGTTGCAAGTATTTGTTACTTGTGTGCAGGTACCGTTTACATAGTGTTGCTTGGTTCTCCTATTGGATTGATACCTTGGTTTCACAATTGAGGGAAATACCTACCGTAGATGTACTGCATCATCCCTTCCTCTTTGGAGAAATACCGACGCAGTTTCAAGCGACATCACCAGGTTATTGCGACAGAGCCCGACCCAGAGCCCCTTGTTGATCTCTAGGCTATTAGACTCCCTCTGAAGATTCGGATCTTCCTGTGGAAATGGATCCGGAGCCGGGTACCTTTTGGGGTAGAGAAAGGAATAGCCTTGGTGATGGGATTTGCCCCTTGTGTGTGACAGCGGAGGACTCGAATCACATCTTCTTCACTTGCATATTCGCGAAATTCCTTTGGAGTTGCTTCGGGAGGTGATCGGTGGGCGTTGGTGCAACAACAAATTCCCCAACCTATTGGCGGAAATCCTGGCCTCTCCGCAGCGTGGATGCCACATTAGGTGGTTGGGTATTGGGGTCCTCACTTGGACGCTCTGGACAGTCTGCAATAAACTAGTGATCCAGCGGGCACCTCTTCAACGGGCTACTGATGCGGTTTTAAAACTATGTGGCTATTTGTAGCTCTGGTGGTCGCTTAGCCGCCCACAGGACCGAGACGCTTTGTGCGATGACTCTCCGCTTGGTGTCGCTGCTTCCTCCACCACCTCTCGAGCTGGATTAGCCATGTGTGGGAATGAGCATCCCCTTGTTTCATTTTTTATTTAGGGCTTGTTGAGGTGTGCTCTCAACAGATCCCTCTTGAACTTTGTGTGTGTGTTTCCTGTGTGCGTGGTGTGAACCTTTGTTGGATCTTGTGGCTCTGGCGGTTTGATTTATATATAAAGCAGGGCGGAAGCCTTTTTCCGATATTTATACCTCTTTGTGATGGTATTGAGTTTATTTGAACTAGCATGTCCATTGGTTTGGTTAGTATAATTTATTAGCGAATCAATTATAAAAGTACCAAAAGATTTTCTAATGAATTTGCTCTAGCATTGATCTCTACAATTACACGACATTATGATGAAAGCTAAATCTAACAGTTGGAAGTCGCTAAATGGTTCCACACCAAGGGTCCTAGAACACAAAAGAATATTCAGTAACACAATACCAGCCATGAAACACCTGCTTTACACGTGTCACATCTATAGACTACACAATCACACAAAAATCCAATGTGGGTGCCATTTACCAAGAACATTTCTTTCTAGATACGGTCATAACATATTTCTCAAGGATGAAGTGCTAGATGCATTTTGTCAAGACCCCCAAAATTCTCTGCTCCCAAATCTCTTGTTTTACCCAAAGGATGAACACGGTCACATTCAGCGGCCCCGTCCAATATGCAGCCTGATGTTACCACCGGATAGACTGCAGTGCCATGCCATCCAGACGTCCCTCCCCGGCCACTTCCAGTAATCAGGCTCATTCAATGCTGAGATATCCACCTCCAGATACCCACATACCTAAACGTCCACGAGCAGCGAGCAACAAGGTCATGTTTCACATTGGCACTATGGGTGCGGAGGATTTCCCGGCCGAGGGCGCGGGATCCCACAACATCTACAATGACTGCAAATTCAGTGTTTAGATCAATTTCTGGTCGCCCCAATTACTTTATTTTATGGAGATGACATTGCTAGAAAAAGGAATTTGTAGGCAATAATGGTGATTGTGGTAACATCTAGATTATGATTCACTATTCCGATTGATACATTTGTAGCCTTGGATTTCGCTAGGCGTCATCCGAGTGCCCCTCTCCCCTCTTGGCCATGGCAATCATTGAACGCATCCGTATCTGATTATTCTAGTGCCTATGCCTTTTAGTCCAAACCATCATTGTTGCCAAACTTGCAAGATCATGACAAACTAGAAAGTCTTCCAGCAGAACAAAGACCGAAGGCCAAGTTCACTAAGAGAAAAACGGTTCGGTCTCTTCATTAAGACGAGTTGTAGACCATGTTTGAGGTTTCCAGCAGCTCCAATGGCGCCTCCGCGCCTTCAATGATTCGGTGATAGGAGTGCTCGTGCCTGGATCAAGGTATGGCGGGTGCCCTAGCTCGCCAGAAAAGCTCTGCCGCAAGCTGATAACCCACAAGTATAGGGGATCACAATAGTTTTCGTGGGTAGAGTATTCAACCCAAATTTATAGATTCGACACAAGGGGATCCAAAGAATATTTAAAGGTATTAGCAACTGAGTTGTCAATTCAACCACACCTAGAGATTAATTATCTACAACAAAGTGATCGGTAGCAAAGTAGTTTGATAGTTTTGATAGTAGTGACAGCAGCAATAGTAACAGTAACAGTGGTAGCAGTAATTTTGTAGAAAGCGTAACAATGATGATAGCAATAGTAACTTAGAAGAAACAATATAAGATAAATTCGTAGGCATTGGATCGGTGACTCGTTGGATGATATTCATCATGTGGCAGTTATAACCTAGGGCTATTCGGCACTAGCTCCAGTTCATCGATATAATGTAGGTATGTATTTCGTAAATAGTCATACATGCTTTATTAAAAGAACTTGCATGTCATCTTTTGTCCTACCCTCCCGTGGCAGCGGGGTCCATATTGGAAACTAAGGGATATTAAGGCCTCATTTTAATAGAGAACCGGAACAAAGCATTAACACATAGTGAATACATGAAGTCCTCAAACTACGGTAATCACCGGAAGAAGTCCCGGTTATTATTACTCTGGGGTTACCAGATCATAACACGTAGTAGGTGACTATAACTTGTAAGATCGGATCTAGAATATGGATATAATGGTGATAACATAAACGGTTCAGATCTGAAATCATGGCACCCGGGCCCAAAGTTACAAGCATTAAGCATGGCAAAGTCATAGCAACATCAATTTAAGAACATAGTGGATATTAGGGATCAAAGCCTAACAAAACTAACTCGATTACATGATGAATCTCATCCAACTCCTCACCGACCAGCGAGCCTATGAAGAAATTACTCACTCCCGGTGGGGAGCATCAAGGAATTAGCGATGGAGAAGGGTTGGCGATGACGAAGAACGAGGACCCCCCTCTTCAGAGCCCCAAACGGACTCCAGATCTGACCTCCCGAGGAAGAAAAGGGCTTGGCGGCGGCTCCATCTCGTGGATTGTGATAATTCTTTCTCTTTGATTTTTTCTCCGAAAATAGGATTTTATGGCGTTTGTTTCAGGGTCAGCGGGGCCACCAGGTGGGGACAACCCACCTGGGCGCGCCAGGAGAGGGGGGGCATGCACTGGTGGGTTGTGCCCACCCAAGTGCCCCTCTCCAGCAGGTCTTGGCTCCAGAAATTCTTATTATTGATATAAAAAAAATCCTCGCAACGTTTTGTTCCATTTCAAGAACTTTTATTTCTTCACAAAAACAACACCATGGTAGTTCTACTGAAAACAACGTCTGTCCGGGGTTAGTTTCGTTCAAATCATGCAAATTAGAGTCCAAAACAAGAGGAAGAGTGTTAGGAAAAGTAAATACGTTGGAGATGTATCACAAGCCTCCACAAGAAAGACCACGAGCCAACGCCACCCAGGTATCCCTCCAGCCCTCGCAGTAATCACGCTCATTGATTAATCCAATATGCGATTAACCCCGACATGTCTCCTCATGCTCCTCCAACGCCGCGGGACTATAAAATAGACCGTGGCCACGCGATCTTCAGACAATTGAATCGAAGAAAGATTGGGGAGTACACCTCGGTGTTATTCTGAAGGAGGTTTGGAGGCCACGACGAGGGACATGGGTATGTTTTACCATGAGCTGAAAGAGAGGCAGTTGTGCGGGCTTCATAGCCTAAATACACTGTTGCACAGCCCGTTCTTCAGTGAGGCCGACCTCCTGGAGATCGTTGCAGACCTTGACACTCATGAGTGGGAGGTCATGGTTCGTGCTGGCACCATCGCCACAGTGATTTCTCGCCGACGACGAGGGATCCCACGACATCTCCAACAACAGGGACTTTAGTGTGAGGTAAATTATCTTGTCCAACCCCACGCACCCAGCTCTACCCTTTCTAAATGCTTTTGTTATGCATGCTACTATCCTACCAATTATGATATTTGTTATGTTGTGCATAACAAAGCAGATGTATGGTTTAAAGCTAGTAAAAGTAGAAATTTTCAATTCCTAGTTGAATTTTATTCGGTAGCAAAATGTATACGAATAACAAACCATGCACAAGAATATATGTAATGAGAGTAGAGTAGCATGAAGTTACTTCTCCAGATTCCAGAAGGTGTCTGGTGTACAGTCCTTCAAATTGCAAAAGGGAAACATGTGATGAAGCTTCTGACCCAGTATGGAAGTTGACACATTTTGCAAGATCAACTTTCCAATCCGTTTTGATTAACAATACAGAGCTTGTTCAAATCACTGAAATGACAAAGGTCACAAACTTACGGACTATGAAACAGCTCGATCGCTGGGCAATGTGTTCTTTACACACAATCCAAATCAAGGAGAAATCGAGAGGGAGTCGTTGGAGTTTTTCTGAAGGAGCATGGGAGGAAAGGAGTCCGGGATGGGCAACGTGGGGATGATGTAACATAAGCTGCAAGAGAGGCAACCATGTGGGCTCCATAGCCTGAACACGGCGTTGCAAGGCACATTCTTTAGCGAGGCCAAACTCCAGACCTTGGTGCTTGCGAATGGGAGGTTATGTCCCGCACAAGCACCATGGGAATGGGACATTTCCTTGCCAGGGGAAATGGCCACATAATATCTCCAACGACGAGGACTTCAATGTTCAACATTTTTAGTGCTCTCAGGATTTTAGAAACATTTGTGGAGATTACATTTTTGAAAAATAAGGGAATTATTGGCAATAAGAGGGATTTGTGTAGGATTTGCTATTTCTTTTGATGCATTTGTAAGCTCGCAACTCATTACGTGCTTGATAAGTGTAATCTTATGAGTAAATATGCCAGTGGTGATAGCTATCAAATAACACGATTCCTAGTGGTCATGAAAGAGACTTGATGGCGCTGTCATATGCCTTGTATGGGGATGAGCATTTGATGTGGTCCCTGGCTCCAAACTTGACAAAGATGAGGAGGAACAACTTGCTCCATTGCCCATAGCTGGGCTGTGAAGGCCTAGAATTTGGTGACATAGGACTTGTTGTTGATTATTTTTCCGCTAAAGGGATATATTAATATCAAGAAGCTACCAATTACACGGTCCTCTGCACCAACAAGAATAGAATTGAAGGAGCAGGGAAGGACTGGAGGTGGGTAGCAGCGCATGTTGTAGTCAACACTCCCATATTGTACTATCTGCCAAACTAAAGCGAGTTCATTCGGTTGTTTCAGTCAACCACTGCAATGTGCACCTTTTAAGGGTGATTTTGGTGGGGATTGTTGGCATTGAAATGTCCCACAACCTACATAATCAAGAGATGACTTGGAGAGCAAGTTAGCTTAAGCCACCAACTGTTGAATGTGCAAGATGGTCGAAGTTGTTAGAGTTGTATTCTAGCATGTATATTTCCCCATTGCTAGAGAGCCATTGGCCCTCATGGAATACAAGTTGCATATTCCGAACATGGTATTAGAGCACAAAAGCTTGGTGTCATTAACAAATGATCTAGCTGCTGCATACATGTTAACAATCTCGAAGGTTATGCCATTCACTCCCACTGACCCCGAAACCATCAATAATTAAATATATGCACCCATAGTCCACTGTGGACCGATAAGCAGTTGTTCAGCATGCTGCTTCATTCTGATATGAATTTCAGCAATGATGCTAAGTTACACATCATAGATGGTGAAATGCTTGCCCGCTTATCTATATCTTTTTTGCTACAAAATAGCATATCTGGACTTCTCTCTATCATGTTCAAACAATATGGCAGCAAGCTAGGTTCTTGAGTACCTCTCTTCTCAGGAACTATGGGAGTTCTTAACCATGAAGGGTTAAGTGTTTGTCTTTCAAATATCTATCGGTGCTCAGATCATTACTCAAGGAAGAAACTTGCTGATGAAGTTAATCTTACATGAGATGATGCTAAAGAGGCTTTTCATTGTAAACAATTATTGTTGAGTCCAAATTACATATGAAGACTTAAGTGTTATGGTGACTGTGTTGATCTATCCAATTCTTATGAATAGTCTGATTTCATTCAAAACATCGACCAATCATCCAAATCTTTAATCATGGCAGTTAAATGTCCTAAGTGATCTTCTAAAGATGGTGTAAGGACACTCCCAATGCTTGCATCTTAGCACAATTTCATAGGTAAGAATGTGATGTGGAACCCTATTTAATAAGGAAAAAGATAGCAATCATATCTTAATCTAGATAATATAGATCTTAGCAACAAAACTAAGGCATCTCATGACTTTTCTCTCACAAAAGACATGAAATAAAGGTTATTTTAGATACAAGACTAAGATGTAGTGCACTGGGACTGCGCTAACACATGCCTAAAGATAATTAAATGATGAAGATGATTGATGCAAGAAGTACCGGTCTTTACTTTCCAGCAAGCAAATTTCCCTTCAGAATTCCTTTAGAACTCTCATGTGCTAGCTGGAATAGACATAAATCACTGACATTGCTGAGGGCATGGGTAAATGCTTGGGTAACCAACACTTGTATGTTGTGATCAGGAATTATTTTGTAGACCATTTAAACCCATTGGAGTGCCTTCTTCATTAAACATTTGGTAGAGCAAATTTCTTCAGTGAGAATACAGATGTCCGCACAGCATTAACAAGAAAACTAATGTATCACATGAGGGATATATGTGTTGCTTATAACGGGACTTCTAGAAGTTCTTATGGGCAACTAATGTATCACTGACACTGCTCCCAAAATGAAAGTGCTAGATGCACCTTTTCTAAATCCGGTTATGGCACTTTTCTCAAAATTAAAGTGCTAGATGCATTTCTCCCAAACACCAAAAATTCTCTTCTAGCAAATCCACCATCATGCAAGCCCGGTGCCTCCTGTCATGGCAATTCTTCCACGCCTACATCCTCTATAAAACTGCCTTATGGCCAGACATGCGTGTTTTACACACAATCGACTCAAGTAGAGATCACGAGCTACGTTGCGCGGATACTTCGAAAAGCGTGCGTATCCAGCCGGATACTGCCCCAATACGGCCCGATATGTATCGGGCCTGATATGTGTCCCTCGATTTTTTTTCAAAAAAATAGAAAATAATATTTGATACGCCTGGGATACGTTTTGGATACGTGAAACCCGTCGTTCGACTTGACACCCCCACAGACTCCCTCGTGGAGCCGCCACAACTCTTCATAAATTCCTAGCCCATAAAGTCCTCTCCTCACCCACTTGTTCAGTCGTACCGAAATTCAATCTAATAGCCGATCAGTCATCAGCTCACCGCCAGCAGGAGACTTCCTCGTGTCCCCTGCACCCATGGGAGGTATTCTCTTCTCCCTTCGCTTTTCTAACCTCTCTTCATCTCCTTCTTTGATCTGCCCATGTGATGGGAGCACAACAAAGATCGTCGCGGTGATCATCGAGGATACGCAGGGCAGCCACAAGGCGGCTGAAAGATACGGGGATCCGTCGTGAGAGATCGACAGCTATGCATACCCTCTTTGTTTTCTCTCCATGTTTGATTTACTTTCATCATTGGTACCATGGATTGTGCTTTACTATATAAAAAGCCAGCACTTCGCTAGATCTTTCAAATAAGGAAAATGACTAGGCCACAAAAACTGAATCCTGCCACGACGGCTGATGCCCGTCTGTTTGATCGGAGTAATGAAACCCGGTGACACTTGCCAGGTCATTTACGGTTGGAAGCAAGATGATGGATCATATGGTAGCCGACCAGAAAAAAGAAAGGGAAGGAGGGACGAACGAACCCGCGAAGTGACTCGAAGACGGCCGTCGGCCGGCCGCGGCAACGATGAATCCTGGTGGCGGTGACGGCATCATCTGCCTCGACACGACTGCTCCGCTCTCGCTCTCGTTCCTCATCGTAATCATCATGCTCGGTGGCAGCTTGGACGGCGATGTCATGCCAGACGAGTGTTGAAGTATAATGTGCTGCCTAGTCTCTTTCATAAGATCGATCTTTTGGTTGCATTGGCTAGAACATGCACTTCTACCTGGTAGCAGAGCCAAGAGGTCTTGAGTTCAAGACCCGGCTGGCGCAATTAAATTGCAGCCCACTTTTGGTCCACGTTTAGGCCTGAGGGAGCCACACATAAGGGGGAGTGTTGACGTATAATG
Organism: Triticum monococcum; assembly: GCA_034509565.1. Classification (NCBI taxonomy): domain Eukaryota; kingdom Viridiplantae; phylum Streptophyta; class Magnoliopsida; order Poales; family Poaceae; genus Triticum; species Triticum monococcum. Next base: position 523,372,324 of record CM067841.1, read on the forward strand.
TGTTGCCTAGTCTCTTTCATAAGATCGGTCTTTTGATTGCATTGGCTAGAGCATGCACTTCTACAATGAGGACCAACTGGTGATGACGGAGCAGGGGAGTGTGGGCATGAGGGGCAAGCAGTGGCGGAGCCAGGAATTTGCTCCTAGGTATTCATTGTAGATTTTTTTGCAATGAGATAGAAAGTGGCTAAGGTAGATCTATTTTTATCAATGCAATAGAAAACAAACTGAAATGTCTGAATGATGCAGATTCTTACATTACAAGAACACACGAAAAATATCTGATTTGTTCTAGAATTGCATTAAACAAAGTAGCAATCAGTTGCTAATGCACACATGTACAGCCTGGCAATGAGCAGAGCTCCAAGTGGTCACATTCAATATTTCAATAGCACTTTTGGAGTTTTGATCATGCCAATATATAATTTCTTGGGTTTGTTTTCTTTTGAAAATTTAACAATACACAGTTGCATTTCATGTAGTATGCTTGCTGAAAATTACTCCCCCCATTCCATAATGTAAGACGTTTTTTTGCACTACACTAGTGTTAAAATGCGTCTTACATTATGAGATAGAGGGAGTATGTTCTTATGATAGTTAAACCTCCTGTGCTTAAAGTTGTTTGCATAGTTCATATGTCCAAAAATTTCTAGATGATTACTATGGTTTTCATTTTAATAGTTGCCAGATGGAAAGGATTCATGAACCATCAACTTGATGCCAGAATTATCTTGATCTAAGAATACAATGATTCGTTCTAAATTTCACCAAACAAAGTAGCAATCAGTGGCAGTGGCATGGACAAACATTTTCGTTCTAAATTTCATCAAGCAATATAGTGATTCGTTCTTATAATTTCATAAAGAAGATTGGGATTTGCTATAAATCATAGGAGAAAATTACCTGGGCCGGAAACTTGCTTGCTGGTCCCGGGTGCCCTGCCGCCCTGGTGGTGTCGTCCGCCGCGGCGCCGTCGCTTCCATCACTGCAGCAGCTAGGTCGGGACAGCCGAGCAGGGGAGCGTACTGATGTCTGGATCATGCTCCTCCCACCGGCCAGTTGAAGGCCGTCCTCCGTCAAGCGTCATCTAGGTTAGGGAATTGGGAATCCGACGACTGGCTAGTTCGTGTCGTGTGTGGCGTGGACTCGAGTACTGGAAGCAGTCGGGTGACAGGTGGGTTGCTCTCGGGTGCTCTGCCGCTTTGGGCTTTAGATTGTGGCTTGATTAAATGCTTGGGGGATGTATAAGTGCGTATATAAATTATTATTTTTGCCAAAAACTTGGGTATTTTATGGAAATCCCAAGAATACCCCTGCCGCCCCCACTGGGGGCAAGGTGGAGATTTGACTAGGAGCCGGCGTGGGATGGGGGTAGGCCGGTAGGGCGCGTAACGAGCGAGCGTTCGTGATGCTTGAATGAACAATGTAACAAAAGAGACTTTTTTACGGGGGTGGGTTCGCTCACTCCTGACGGACTGACTGCGACCCACCCTTGACTACTACTCCCTCTATAAACTAATATAAGAGCATTTAGATCACTACTTTAGTATTCTAAACACTCTTATATTAGTTTACGGAGGGAATACTCTATAGCGCCTAGCCCCAACGCTTTCATATATGAATATGAAAAAAGAAAGACTATTGTCACATGGACACGCGCTTCACAAAGAGAATACTGGCCATGATGAGTAAAGGAAAATGGCAACAAAGTTACAAAACCTCAATAATCTAGATGAAAAACCAAGAAGCTAGGAATGGCGATACCCGTCCCTTGGTCCTTCCATCGGTGGGGATGACACCATTGCCCTCAGTGCCACACTATCGACCAATACCTTCCTTTCGTCGACTGGGACGGCGCCATTCCAATATTCATACATGTGCACAGGATGCATGACAGCATGAGTGCAACACATCTCCATTAAGGGTACATCACTCAAAAACTACAACAGCAGCCATGAAACACCAGCTCTACACACGTGACTTCTACATACTACACAATCACACAAACTTCTATTATGGGTGTCATTTACAAAGTAAGGATATTTCTTTTTAGATCAGATGATGACATTTTCCTGAAATTGAAGTGTTCGATGCACTTCTCCCAAATTAAGTATCATGCATGCCTAGTGCCTCCCATCATGGTGTTTCTTTAACACTTACGTGATTACGTCCTCTATAAAACTGTTTGATGGTTGAGTTGTGTGTTTTTCACACAATCGGGCCGAGGAGAGATCGAGAGAAAGCCACTGGAAAACGACCAGGCCATTGAAACTGAACCATGCCACGACAGCTAATTCCCGTCTTTTTGATCGGAGTAATGAAACCCGGTGACGCGCCTGGGTCATTTGGCAGCCGGAAGCAAGAGGATGGATCATCTGGCAGCCAGCCGGGAGCAAGAAAGGGAAGGAGGGACGAGCAAACCTGCGGAGTGACTTGAGAAGAAGTAGATTCACCAAATTTATCGTTGCAGGCGCCATCATGGGCCATGCCGAGCAATCCAACCTCTGCACCGAGTGGGGACAGCCAATCAACAAAGCAAGATACTGAGAACCTCTAATACATAGGTTACATATAACTGGCCAACCTTGTGCCCCGTAGAGATGGTTAGCAGAGCACCTTGGGATCGCACCGCCCAGAGCAAATGGGTCGACGCGCACGCGAACACGCAAGTCTGCAAATCACTTCTATGAGGGACTAGGAAGATGCGTTCGCCGCTACCATGCTAATGGGAACCTGGAAGATCCATCGTTGTGATGAATCAGGGAATGGGAAACCTCTATTGCAAATCACCGCCGTCGTTGCCAACACGACCAGCCGCTGCACTGCAGCAGCAATGGCATGGCCATTGCCCCGGCATCCAACCACCGCCGACATGCACCCCGTCTAGGGCCACTGCAACACTCCAATGTTGAGGGATGTTGAAGAGTGGAGAAGAAGTGGTGGGGTTGGTGTTGACTTGAGCACTTGAGTTCCATGGGTCATTTCTGAGTACCATGAGCGATAGGTTCATCCGAGGAGGAGCTAATGTCGTTGTGCAACATGAGTGAAGCTATCTTATAGAAGGCTAGGATGGGAAATATATAGATGCAACACACGTTTTTATTTTGGTTATATTCTAGTATTCATACATATGCAATAGATGGTGAAACTAGAACAAAGAAAGAGGGGAAAGAAGCATACCAGTCTAATACCAACGTCAGGTATTTCACCTTCGACGAGCCTATATTCATACATAACCCAGTCAGTTCTTGTACCCTTGGGCACCTTGCCAGCATGAAACGCACCAAGGTTCTCTTCATCCCAACAGTGTGAGATTCATACACCACTTGCCTGTCCTTTCCCGTAGCCAGCTTGGGTTAATTGGTTAATTCTTGACCTGGCAGAGTACTTCCTACCATGAGTGCAAAAGAAATACCATTGGAGATCCCTAGTCGGCATTGAAGATTTCGCTGAACCAAGTTGAAGAAACAAATCGGTTATAAGATTTTGTTTTAGGACAGGCACATGTAAATATAAACATGTGGTTGAAAATGGTAGTAATACAACATGGGGTAATAAATAAATAAAAAGAATATATATACCTAGAAGATCCCAGGGGGCGTATTTGTAGATATCGACTTCTGTAACAACATTGCAGAGCAACTTGTTTCCGAGTAGCTTCCTCTTGAGATAGTAGAGGGTGAGCTCGACATCGGTTGGGTGGAAACTGGATCTAGGAGGGAGCGGCAACATTTCCGTTAGGGGAAATTAGTATGTAGTGCCTTGTCTATTATACTGTGCTGGCTAGTCTAATGAGATCAAAACTCAGATCTTAGCTTAATTAAGAAAAAGGAAATAAAAGAGTAGTCGAAATGTAGAAGCGAGGCGAGGCTTGGGTGACGATCAATCACGTCCAATGCTAAGATATATGGGACACCGGAAGCGATGGCGGCACCCCCACCGAAGAAAGCAGAGGCAACCCTTTCTCCTGGTGAAAGACATTTGAGTCACAGGTGCACCCTCCTGTATGAGGAAAACAAATTGCTAGAAATTTATAAAAATATATATGCATTCTTCTGACAAACAAACGAATAGCACGACAAGGCTGCCGTATCTATCGATGTCAATATGTGTTGGAGTAGAGAGTATGGCCTAGTTTGGCAGTACTGTCTTTTAGAAACCATGGGAATCCAAAACCTCAGCTTTTCAACGCAAGTCGGTTTGTCTAAACCATGGTTTTTCTCTGTTTTATCGAAACCACCTATTCATTTGACAAATGTTGTTTTCTTGTATTTTTTGGCTGACTGCAACGAACTCAGCTACACTTAAGGAGCTGATCAGCATGTAAAAGCGGTCGTTCAACGCATGCAGCCATGCCATGCAAGCCAAGTCCTCTCGGCCTCTTCTAGCTGCTAGCGCGACTCAATAGATGCATACTAGATCGCTGATTGGACGGAGCAATAGCTGGAAACAACGGCCAGAAGAACATGGACTCGAGAGACCAACGGAACACAAGTTAATCACCTAACTAAAAACGCCTAATAGTCAGGATATAAAATTACACCACGATTAACAAATAATGATAAGGAGTTGGAGACGCTGACTTTTTGCTCGGTTCAGTTTTTTTAAAAGAGCTTGGGACCTCTTTTTTAGATACCGAAAGAAAACCACGGTATGAGAAATACCACAATATCTTAAACTACAACATTTCTTTCATCCAAACAGCTTAAAGTATTTAATACCAGGGTTTTGTCTTAATAAACCACAATATTCTCAGAAAACTGCAAAAAATACTTTGCATCCAAACGCACCCTATATGTGTAATGCAAATATGCAGACTGAATTGTCAGAGTTTAGATAGATGGTAAATAGATGGGTTCGGGCATGGCACGTTTTGTTCATTCATTTCGTTATTAAGGAGGTAATCTACCATTGGAACCGAGAGATTTATTTAAGCCATGTTATGACCGAAAGTAGTCGAACCCTTCCCCCGACACTGGGCAAGTGGGAGCTACGTGCCCCGGGCCGCCCTTATTTTGTGGGAGTTAAGAGAGAGGAGGGGAGGGACTTACACGGTCGGTGTTGTTGGCGAGGGAGCGGATAGGGGAGACACAAAGGAGCTAGCACGGTGGAAGGTGGTCAAGGATGTGGCTTGTGAGGTGAGGAGACATACCAGAATAGTGTGTTGATCGGAGGAGGAGAGGTGGCAGCGACGAAGGCGGTGGCGCATGGCCGTGTCGTTGTTGGGTTGGAGGGAGACAAGGGGAGGGAGGTGGAAGTGACTCTCTTGGCTTGGCTTTGTGCCTGCCTGCGATGCCTTGTCGCCCAAACTCTTCCGTTACTTCTCCCTCATACAACCCAATTGGGCTTGTTGGGCCTTCTTCCTAGGATGGGCCTCCCTCGTTATCCGCACGCCTCATTAATGCATTCCAATTATAAGATATATCTTCATTAATGCATTCCATTGATATGATATATCCTAAACCATTCCCCTCGCTTTAGGGTTTTGTCCCCTCCCTGTCTTATACGGCGTTGAGAGTTGTCCCTCTTTTCACCGGAAGTCGGTTGCGCTTAATGGCGGGCCGGTCCCACTTTCTCGGCCTTGTTTGTTGACATGGGGTCGCCGGAGCTTGCAGGTTTCCATGTATCTCTTCTCATCTGGGTTAGATGGATCTAGGGTTTGTGATGGTAATAGATCCTTTGCGTCGGCTGGAGTGAGACAGACGATCACGAGTTGATGATGAAACAACTAGGGCTGCAGGAGGGCCATTTGGACGATGGCATCTTTGAGAAGGAAGCTGGGCATCCAGAGGGGAACGTCTGTCGGATGGCATTTAGGGTTTGCACCGAGAAGGAATGTAGCCAATTCTAATTTTATAGAACTTGTGCACGGACATCGGGCTTAGCACAAGATGTTTGTATCCACTCTTTGGAGGGAAACCTACACATGATGTCATCTTAAGTGTCTTGGTGACTGGGAGAAGGTGATGGAGGGTGGGCCTTGGACCTTTCGAGGCAACCTTGTGTTACTAGCACCACATGTAGGATTCACAAAACCATCAATGATTATGCTGTACCAGCTGAAATTTTGGCCGAAGGTTGCTTAAGGGAGGAGATCAAGGGGAATAGCAGATTGGTCGAAGGAAAGGCGAGGTAATGACAGAAGAGGAGGTGTTGCGTCGCCGCACCACTCTTCTCTTGGAGGAGTAGGAAGGGAGGTGGCCGGGTTGGCTTGGCTTTAATCTACCTTGTTGCCCAAACTCAGCTTTCATTATTCTTCTCTCAACCCATCCTTTGGGCCAGCCAGCCACCTTCTTGGCCTACCTTTATTAGTGTGCTTCGTTATTACATTCCAATAATAAGATATCTTTTTATCTCAAAAATAATAATATAAGATATCTTCTTCTCTCAAAGATAATAACAATTAGTTATCTTCACATGAGAAAAGAACAAAATTCAGAGGTCACACAAAAAAGTTGAGGAGATCAACAACACATAACAAAAGGTGGAATGGAACAATACAAAATAAGATATCTTCTTATCTTAAATATAATAATAATAAGATATCTTCACATGAGGAAAAAACAAATGACGGGCTCGCAAAAATAAAGTTGAGGAGATCAACAACATGCAACAAAAAGTGGAACGCAACAATACGAAAATGTATCCACACGCGGGCTCTCCACCCTCTCTCTTAAAAAAGTGGCATCCACATCTATCCTCAAGGTGGATGCACAAAGTGCATCCCTATCTCCACTAAGGGCACATCCCTCGGAAAACATAAAAGCAACCATGAGACACCTATTGTACAAACGTCACTTCTACATACTACACTGTCATTTACAAAGTAAGGATATTTTTGTTCGGATATGACAATGACATTTTCGCAAAATTGAAGTGTTAGATGCACTTCTCTCAAACCCCGAAAATTCTCTTGCCCCAAATCGAACATCATGCAAGCATGTCGCCTCTCGTCGTGGTGATTCTTCCATGCTTCCGTTCTCTACAAAATTGCTTGATGGCGGGAGTTTTATGTTTTTCACACAATCGAGTTGAGGAGGGATCGAGAGAAAGCCACATGAATTGTCTTGAAGGTTCATGGGACGAACAAAGGGGGATAACAACACATGTTGTCGTCAACACTCTCATATTGCACCATCTGCAAAATTACTACCAGTTCAGTGGATTGTTACCAGTTCAACAACTACTTTGGTGTGCACCTTTTACTGGAGATTTTGGTGGGGATTGTTTGCATGAATATGTCCCACTTCCTATGCAATCAAGTGTTGAGCTTGGAGTGCTAGTGAGCTTAAGCCACCAAATGTTGAATATGCAAGATGGTCGAAATTTGGTGTCACCAACAAATGACTCTCTAGCTGTTGTATATATGTTAACAAGCTCAGAGGTCTTACCAAAGAAAAATGAACTTCAACAACTTCAAATGTTAGGTCATTCACTCTTTGTCAACAGCATCACTCATGGTCCACAATGGACTGCTAAGCAGTTGTTCAGCATGTTGCTTCCTTCTGATATGAATTTTAGCATTGATCCTAAGTTACACATCATAGACGGTGAAGTGCTTGCCTTGTCATCTAGATCTTTTTTGCTACATAATAGCATATCTAGCCTTCTCTACCATGTTCAAACAACACGGCAGCAAGGCTCTAAAGTTCCTCTCTTTTTCTTAGGATATACTATTGGAATTCTTAACCATGGGCGATATGTGTTATCTTTCAAATATATATTTGCTCTCAAACCATTACTCGAGGAAGCTTGTTAACGAAGTTGACCTGGTAGTGCTAAAAAGGATTGCTATATCAAACAGCTACCGCTAACTCCAAATTCCATACGAAATCTAACTTTTCTCGTGATTGTGTTGATCTATCAAATTCTTATGACAATCTAATCTCATTCAAAACATCATGAAATCTTCAATCATGGCATTAAGAGTGTCATCAATGATCTTCTAAAGTTGGTGCAAGAACACATTTCTAAAGATTTTGGCGGTACCAAATCCTAATTTCATCAATACACTTATGAAATAATTCTAGACTCGAGTCAAAGTCACAGCCTGCTGGACAGTTTCCCAACAACGGAGTCCACTTTACATGCTTGATACTTCAGAATGGAGTCCTAGCTAATAACTATGCTATGAATGACTCAACAACCATGAGCAGTATTGCCTTCGTTGGTGCAACTACAGGCATGTGCATATATAATACTCAATTGTCTCAATTCCTTGGCCAGCCTTCAACTAGCTCTTCGGCTGAAGTAATTGATATTGTTACCATGGATGAAACTAATGACGTACAGATGGCATTAGCACCTATACATGAATTAGTTGATCTTGCTAACATGGATTAGATTGATGATGTACCAATGACATTAGCCATGGATCAAACTGCTGACGTACCAATGTCACTAGCACCTAGGAAAAATATCACTTGCACTTGATCTTTATAGTAATTTGTTAAATGATTTTTTCCGCCGTAGGTTTCTTTTCTTGCACTTGAGATTATTGCATGTCATTTTCTATTGCATATGAGCCCTTATCCACTTAGCAATGTGTGTCAATCGCCCACACTTTTCATTCCCTATGCGCCATGAAGACAGAGTACACTGTGTGCATGTGAAGAGACCACATGTAGACGCCTTCCTTCACGAGGTGACTCAGATGTTTGAGTTTGTTGTCTTCACGGCTAGCATAAGCTCTTATTCAAACCAACTGCTTAATGAACTGGATCCCATGAATAGACTGACCGCGTGTTTTTTTCCGATAGTCATGCATCTCGTTAGATGGAAGCTATCACAAGGATCTAACCAATATTAAAGCTGATCTTGCAAAGGTTGCGATAATTGAAAATACTCCAGAGGTGACTTAGCTTGTCACTCAAATCCAAAGGTCATTCTTAATAGTTACGATTACAGCGTTATTGACTACCATATTATTGAGATGAATCTGGAAACTTTAAATTTATGATTTTGAGAAATTGCCATGATAGATTGACGACTGAAACACTTTTGTTTCAGATGTGTTGTGGGTTTTCTAGCTACAAGTGAATATTGGGATACCCATACACCTGGTCAAGTGACTCTGACATTTTGCCGCTTAAGATGATCCCCTTCTTGGAAACAATTACCGTCGCGGATGATGTCCGGCCGATCATTGTAAATAAGTGTGCCTATTAAAGATCGGATATATATAGGTCATTAAATACCACTGGTTATTTAATTTGGTCAACAAAGAATCTTTCTATAGTGGAACAAAAAGTATGGTACAATAAATGGACCCCTATCTTTCTTTGTTTCAAGTTTGATGCCCTAGAGTTAGCGCACTTTTGGGCATGAGCATGAAACTTTGTGAACTGTAATTTGGTATATACCAATTTTTGATGTGCAACTATGATGCATATATTGGTACGGCTTACAGAGGAAGTTATAGGCGATGCAAGAATATGCATAGGCCTCTTTTCCTCATGAGCAAACTCACACATGATCATAATTTGTTTGTAACTTCTGGGAGTTTTGTCTCATATGAAATTTGGAATAAGAAAGGCAATTTGGTTTATGGAACTATGTGAGTTCCACTTTTGCATATTTGTAACATCTGACAGTTTTAACTCATGCATTACAAACCTAGCATTTTACCATTATCAACATGCAAGGATTGTTTTGGCCAATGAAAGAGGAATCATACATTAGGGGTAAATCAATGACAATGATGATTAATACATGAAGCAAGGGTAGCATGTTGAAGTTTGGTAAATCAATGACAATGATGATTAATGTAGGAAGCAAGGGTAGCATGTTAAAGTTTGTGCAATAAACTGCACGCATCGTTCTTCGGTTCCCAGCTAGCAAATTCCCTTCAGAATTTCTTCAGAACTCTCATGTGCTAGATACAATAGACATAAAATCAATGATTACTGACATTGCTAAAGGCACGGGGATGAATGTCTAGGTGGCCAAAACTTATATGTTGTGATCAGGATTTATTTTGCAGGTGGTTTAAAGCCATTGGGGGTCTCTTCATTAAATATCTGGTAGAGAAAAATTCTTCAATGAGAATATAGATGTTCCTAGAACACTATCAAGAAAGCTTGGTGAAGATGAGAATACAGATGTTCCTAGTGCATTGATTGCAATCTGGAACATGAACTTGGTGCCCTTGTTGGTTCTTGGGCTGCTTGTTCCATTTTAGAAGTTGCAAAAAGGGTGGAGCTATCTGTAGGTCCCTCCCCAATCCACCGCGGGCGCGCGCGCTTTACGCCATGGTGATTCTTCCATGCTTTTGTGCTCCATAAAAGAGCGCAATGGCCGTAATTGTGTGTTTTGCACACAAACAAGTCGAGAATGGAGAGGAAGTCGCGAGAATTTTCTTGGTGGGGCAGGGAATAGAATGCGGCTACAAAAGCGGAGGCGATTGTCATCGTCGTGCAAGTTGCCCCCTTCTATCCCCTCTTCGAGTGGCACCTCAGGTGCCCATATCCGATAGGAGGACCTTGTCGCACTAGCGGAAGATCTGGACGCACATGTTGCCTCCCTCGGTCCAGTATCTCCTATACAATTCACATTCTGAGTCATGTCTCGTTTCCCACTTAGGTTTACTATAGCCGTCTCCTTCAGATTCTATGGTATGTTCATGGGACTATATCTCACCATCTTTTCTTTCCATGCTCGAGTTTGTTACAGCTTCAGGCATATTCTGGTGCCACTTGGGTTAGTGATCCTTTGGATCGACGATCACTTTCTGCTTATTGCATTTTTTGGTGGTTCTCATTGCTTGGAAGATTAAGAAACAAACTATAGCTTGTCGTTCGGGTGCAAAGGTTGACTTGCGAGTTATGGCTCTTAACTTTGACTACACAGGTGACTTGGCTATGGTGGTTGCTTGAGGACTTTGGTGTTTCGGCCACTACACCAACTCCTCTTTTGTCAAGAAGTACAAGTGTTATCAGTATTGCATGTGGCCTAGCAAAGCATGAGTTCACCAAGCATATTGGTGACGATGTTTCCTTCCTGTGGTCCCATGTGCAAGATTGGGTGATTGCTCTAAGGTATGCGAATTTCGAGCCACAATTAGCATATTCCTTCATGAAGGCCCAGACTAGAGCACAACACGGCTTCTACCTCTCTAAACTCAATGGTGTTGCTCCACCATGAGTTCGAGGAGAGGGGGTATTAGAGTTGTAGACTTCCAATGTATTAGCCAATGTAATATCCTCATTCTGTAAGGTTTTTTTTGCGTACTTACCACAATTGTGTGTGTATATTGGCCTATGGCCTCATGGAAACAGAAGTTGCATATTTTTTCACAATATACTGATCTATCTGAATTCTGATACTATATATGTTTTTATCTAATTGTTAATGTTGTTAACTTGTTATCCATAAAACTCGCAGGTAAAATTGGACAAGTAGCAAAACATTACGTGGCCTACCCCAACTTATTTGGGACAAAAGGCTTTTTCTTGTTGTAATAGAACATCATGAAAATCTATGTGTATGTCGCAAGTCAGGGCACTCCGCCTACTCCACCGCCTCCTCCTCCGGCGAGTGACGATTAGGGCACTCGACCGGCTCCTTCTCCGGCGCGTGGCGGCACTCCGCCTCCTTCTCCGCCTGCGCCGACGCGCCCGAGCAGCCAGCCTCCTCCTTCTCCACCTCGTCAACAAGGGCGGAAGAGACCTGCCGCCACTTCGGCTGCTTCGGCGCATCGTAGTCCTTCTCCTCCGCCTCGTAAGCAAGTAAAGAAGACAGCCGCTCCGTCTGCTCGGCCAGCGTCTAGCAGTACAGCCAGAGGCGGGAGGACATACAGATTCGGTCCTTCTCTGAAGACACCAGAGAAGTTACCATACGAGAGGACCCCGGAGGAGAACGCGAAGATCGCGCGAACCGAAGTGGATGACTGGTTTCAAGGGTTGAAAGCAAAGAGACATCCACCTCCGGAGGAGAAGTTAGATCCGGTGAAAGCGAAGCGCACTCTGGCTGCCCTGACAAAACCACCCAAGTCTCTGCCGAAAGGAAACTATGAGCGCATTATTGGAAAGGAATTTGCCGAAGCGGAGTGGTCGGGAAGTACTGTCAGTGATCAAAGGCTGAAAGAACGACGAGCTGGGAAACAAATTCCCCAGCTCGGTGAACAAGCGAAGCAATCGTGCCCCCCGCTCAAGGTGCCTAGCGACAACGTCGCTAATGATCCGAGGATGGTTCCCGGTTATAGCAATCTTGCCGATTACCTACCCGACGATGTACATTATGAACCCATGGAGGTGCAGATACAAAGATATGAGTACAGGAAGCCTCTCGTCAAAGATGAAAGATCTCTATCAACGATAATGCGAAGATTGCATGATTGGTACTTGAAAATCTGCAGTGACTCTGGGGAGAGGAGTACTTTGTATGTGAAAGTTAAAAAGGAGCATGACCTCGTTGGAATTGAACTGTTGCATGTTCCATTTGAGGAGTTCTTTTATTTTTTTCAATCAATTGGCCCTCCATAAAACAACGGTCACCTGCTACTGTCTGTAAGTAGTACTACTTCTGTCATTAAGACTCTCTATATAGCTCAGCTCTTTCATTGCATGTATTTATAATCATCCTCACTATATTATGCAGATTGAAGATCGCCGAATTGAAGAAAAGACAAGTCAGTGATATTGGGTTCATTAACACATATCTCATAATTGCAACTCAGGTTAAATTTCATGCCGCAGATACCGTGGCCAACTTGCTACGATCGTTGGTAATAAATGAAAACAAAGATATAATACTATTTCCTTACAACTTCAAGTGAGTGTTACTGTCTTGTGCTTATTCGGTTTCCCTTATATATATATTAGTCAAGGTTATAGTAATCTAATTGATGAGTTATGCATGTGTGTCCAGTTACCACTATATTCTCCTAGAGATTAAGCTTGAGCAGGGACTAATAACTGTCTTAGACTTAAAATGAAAAGATCCCCAAAACTATGCGGACATGACTCAAATGCTCGAGAAGTAAGTTAAATCGATCATTATCCACCATATCAACAACTTTGTTCATTTCCTGATATATCAAGTAATTGTTTTTTTTTGTCTGGCAGGGTTTGGAAAAATTTCTCCAAAAAAGCTCCAGGACTCCCGAAGAAGCTGCAATTTAGACACCCGAAAGTAAGTACTATAGTAGCATGTTCCGCGCATCTCCTACTGATTTGGCATTCTTGCTTATCAGTTTGATTGACCTCTATTTCTTGTAAAGTGGTTGTGGCAGGAAAAAGGGAATGATTTCTGCGGATACTACGTTTGCGAGTCCATCCGCCACACGACCTGTGAGCGGGGCTACACTGACGAACAATATAAAGTACGTAAATAACAACATTCACAATTTTATTTTATTACCATAATTTATGTTGAGTTTCATTCATTCATATATATATATATATATATATATATATATATATACACACATGTATTGACCCCCTTCTTCAAATTAGATGTTTCGGAAGCGGGATGAACTCCTAGCACCAGCTCGCATGCGAGCAATTCAAGAGGAATTGGCGGCATTCTTTCTTGACCATGTGATTGCTGAAGACAGAGAATACTATGTGGACCATGAGTCCGTATGGTTACATTTGTAAGAGATAATTATTGTATATATGTAGCCGGTAGTGTCGGATAGATATACGAGAACTTGTTGTTCGACCAATATCTCGGAGAAGGAGAGGTGGTCGATATCACTTCTCTCTGTATGCATATATGTTCATGACGATCTTCTGTTTCCTTCGTTTGCTTACTAGCTAGCTAGCGTGTCTAGTCCTCTCTATACGTATATATAGTACATAGCGTCGACCAAGCACGGACATAAGAGAGGACACTTCTATCTATTAATTATAGCTAGCTAACATAATATATGAAACACCTAAATTAACCCCCCAAAACCCCCAAACCCCCCCCCCCCCCCCCTCAAAAAAAAAACAAAAACCCCAGCCACAGAAATGCTGACGCATGGATGCCTATTGGTCCCGGTTGGTGCCACCAACCGGGACCAAAGAGTCTCCTGCCTGGGCTCCGCGCACAGGCCACGTGGTGGGGAAGCCGCCTTATGGGTAGCATGGTTACTAGATAGGGTTTGGAACCATGTGGTGGGAGGTGTGTTGGTGTGTGAATGACCGACTTCTGTAGACATTCACACACCAAGTATGTCCTCCGAGTGGCACATACATGTACTCCCATGGTTTTGTACTCACTTAGAATCAGCCTACGCTGTCTCTCTTCCAGAACTTCACAATCATCGGTGCATGAAGTTTCCTATGATTAATGCATTTAACAAGGTTCAACACATTCTTGGATTGTACGTGTATGTGCCACTTGATTGTATCCTTGGCATGGAAAAGAAATAAAATAGTGAGCAGTTGGGCTTTGGGGCATTTTGTGCCTTGTTCCAACTCGCGGCCCCTATGCTTGTTTCTGTGCTCTGCCACCTATGTGCAATTCTGGGCTCTGCCCCCTGGGCACAACGTTACTTGACCTGGTAAGGGACATGCAAAGTTCTATTAAGAGTTCCTAGAGAAAAGCAGAGAGGGGAACTTCCTTTGCCGAATGTTGATCAATTAGAACATGCACAAGCAATGCAGTTATTATCCTCTTGGGTTTGGCTATGAGCAGTGCATTCATACAGTGTTTATTTTCGGCAATCCATGGGAGTACGTTAGTAGCCATAACTATGCTTAATTTGTGTTGAGATGAAGCTACCAGAATGTCTTACACTCTTACTAACTTTTTTTGCAAACTGGGCATAGTTAATCGCATCAAGTTAGCTTAGTAATACCCGCAGCTTCAATACAGGGAAGTTATAAATTGTCGCTAAGGTTTATGATTCGTGTATAACTAAATAATCACATACAATATATATGATCCTTAGTAGTTTTCGTTATTTATTGCCTTCCATCTCAATTAATGATGGCAATGGATACAAATTAGTACATAGTCCATTGTTGGTATTTAGTAATATATGAACATACCACGCACACATGATGATGTCGTTAGCCGATATTCTAATTATAGAAGCGAAGCTCACTAATTTACTACTTTGGCTGATAGTGATAGAGTTACAAGTTATAGATGCTTTTTGGCTGCAGGGGATTTCCTCAATAGCGTGGACTTTAGCGTTGAGCTGAATTATACCCACCCTCTCTCTCTCTCTCTCTCTGTGTGTGTGTGTGTGTGTGTGTGTGTGTGTGCACGCGCGCGGCTCGCTTAATGCTTTGGAAATGGATCCTCCATGATTTGTTTTTTATATTAGATTAGAGATTTCTATTATTCATGTAGACACATTTTGTAAGATCGCTTTTCTATTTTTTTTCCCTGTAAAAGAACGCTGCATAGCTTGTGTATGCCAAGAAAAACAGTAAAACAATATTTTCTTTTTGGGGTTCAAACAACAAGCTTACATGTAGTTCTATCTTAGAAGAAAAGTTACTGAAAGGGGTCACTTGAATAGTCCCTGATTATATGACTTAAATTTTGCATCCTTTAGGACATTAAAAATAACTACCTCTGAATTACCCATTAAGTACTCTCAGTAAAAACAATCAACAACCTTGATAGAAGGGAGACAAGCAACAGTTTACGTTTGCATATTATCATATGCCGATGTTTATACATGTGCAATGGAAGGAAGATGGGCATCACGGACCAGGTAACAGATACACAATCCAATACAACTCAACAATGTGCAAGCAATGATATGCGGTAGTTGAGCATATAGAACAAGTCGATGAATCAAGTGATTAAGTAAATTAGGAAGAGTTGTGGTAGATCATTAAAAGATATTGGTTGTGAAAAGCATAAACTAGCGTTGCTCTGTACCGTGATAGTGATTTTTTACTTATTCTCTAATGTGATGCAAGATCCATGGATGACATAGAGATACAGATGCACTGAATGTATATCTTATATCAAATACTTCTGAATGGTACACTAGGAATGGATTGGGAATGGCTGCGGTTTTTTATGTGATTATGCACTGACTAGTTAATTTCGACCTGAATTATGATAATGTATTAGATTTTTTATTCTCTAATTGTTGATGGTATTATGCATAAGTGCTTGTGAGAAAAGTAAAATAGACATGCAATAGACCATCATGAAAATCTATTTGCAACGTGCAGTTGGACGTGGCTGAGTACATCATTGTACCATATGTGATACGCACCACTAGATTGTTTGCTTGGTATATGGAAGAAATAAAATGGTGAGTCGTTGGAGATTTTGCGGCCTTTAGTGAACAAATAGTTATGATGTCCATGAACAAATAGACTATTTTAGTTCAGAAAATACATAGTTATTGAAGTATAGATAACTCTACGGTAAGAAAATTCTTATGTATGCACTAATGAATTCATGGGTTGCTGGGCCATAGGGCTGATGGCACTGGTTGTTACTTTATTTTAAATGAAAATTTCCGAGTTATTGCTTCTCTTCCTTTCGGTTTGCATGTTCCATTTCCATAAGTTACATTAGTTATGATGTCTTCCATGATTCCATCAACTGCAATGTTGATGCATTATTTATTCTAGCGGTAAGGTGTATACTAGCAAAATTATTCAAGTTAGGATGTTTTCCTATTAGCTTTGCTCATCCCCCCGGAATTTCTACTCCACATCATTTCATGACCTATGTTTCTTTCTTTGATAGGTTTTGAAGAGGGTACTAGAGGTATGGGACCTCTAATTTATATCCATGTATTGCCAAGCTGCAGCGGCATCCCAATCCAATCCTGAACTAGAAACTGTCTTCATCTGCCACTTCCAGGATCACTGGTTCTGCATTAGGAATATTAGGAATGTGGATGGGGAGTGGAACAACTTCAATAGTCTGCATCCGGCCCATCTCTCATTTTTTTCCTCTTAGCTTACCTTGACACCATGAGGGGGCCTGGCTCAAACATCTATGTAGTAAGGGGCACTTTCCCTAAGGACGGCCCTACTGATTACAATGATTTTGGCCAGTGGCTGCCTCCTGATGAAGCCAGGATCATTACACATTCACACTTTGAGGCACGACAGAAACAAGCGAGCAACACTGCAATAGCAATGGTCTCGAGGAGGTATCTCTTAGTGGGGGTAGCCGCTAGCTTGAGTAACCTTGAAGCTCCAAGCACCAAGACTGAAGTATCTAGTCAGCAGCCTTGCCAACAAAAGGACAAAATGGCATGCCTAATTGCCCATGATGCAAGAGGAGAGTGATCACGACCCAAAGGTGGCAATAGCTATTAGCTTGATGCCATTTGAAGCTTCGGCGACCAGTTCTCATCCAGCCCAAGAAGAGAGAATTCGACCACCATGGGGGAACCTGGCTCCGCTAACTATGAAGGACCGATGGAAGAAGATTAGGATGTCACTTTTCTTCTTCATTCACATAGGAACATTCTTGAACGCGAAAATAAAATGAAGTCTTTGTTCGCTGGAGCAGCTATTGTGAACTTTGGATATGAGTAATGATCTGGAACGTTGGATTGAACATGTGTAATGATATACTCCCTCCGTCCCAAAATTCTTGTCTTAAATTTGTCTAGATACGAATGTATCTAATACTAAAACGTGACTTGATACATCCGTATTTAGACAAATCTAAGACAAGAATTGTGGGACAGAGGGAGTATTTACATGCATATATTGAACTTCAGTTAAAATGAGTCTGTCCATCTCTTTTTCTGAATTTGTTGGAATTCATTTGAAATGTTACTACTTTATAATGGATTTCTGGGTTGGCTAGATGGCTATATCTCAACTTCCCTTGTTTCCTTATCTAACGTAAGGTTTGGTTACCTATATAAGAGTTGATGGGTTGCTCTGTGTAGAGCATAGTCCAAAACATTCTTATGGATCTGCTGAATGTTCATATGTGGGCTGGCATGTAATAATAGGTTTAGCTTTGATCTTGCATATATATTCCGCTTTTGCATATCTATTCCGCTTTTAGTGTCTTGGGTCAAATGATGTTGACTTGAGGTTGAGGGCAGTCTATTTTGTCCTTTCGATATTAAGCTTTTCAATGCATAGAAAAACATTGCTAATCTTTCAACCGTTTGAGGTGCATATGTGGGTATGTCATATTAATTACAATCAAATAGCAAGCTTCCTCGTTTTTTATTTTGTGATGATCGGTTGCTGCTTTGCACAAGACATGATCCCTCTATCAATTTCAGTTTCAAATGGCATCGGTCGGGCATTCATTCATATATGTCACGGGAATGTCATGTCATTGTTTGGTGATAAGCATAGGTAGAAGCAATTGATGAAGCCCGAGCTAGCTAGCTAAAAGATTCTTGGAAGGTCATGCGTATGATGGGATATATATGTTGCTTCTGATGGCATTTCTAGAAGTTCTTATGGGCAAGAACTAATACACTACACTGCTCCCAAAATTAAAGTGGTAGATGCACTTTCTCTTTCTAGATCCTGTCATGACACTTCTCCCAAAATTAAGGTGCTAGATGCACTTCTCCCAAACACCAAAAATTCTCTTCTACAAATCCACCATCATGCAGTCCCGCTGCCTCTTGTCGTGGTGATTCTTCCACGCTTCCGTCCTCTATAAAACCTCCTTATGGTCAAATGTGTGTGTTCTAAACACAATCGAGTCGAGTGGAGATCAAGAGAAAGTCACATGAATTATGAAGGGAGCAATGGAGGGAGGAGGAGCTCGTAATATTGGGATCCTAACTCCCATGAAAATACCCATGGATGTCATAGAAATTACGTGACGTCTCCCCTGGAATCTAGATCATCGCCTCCGTCGTATCTCCTTCCCCTGCCGGTATAATCTCGCTCCCCCTCCCTCCCTCTCTCCCTCCCACACAAAACAACATGCCAGAAGTACGAGTAGCTTCTAGTACTCTTGTTAAATTGTGATCCAAATTTTATCGTATTGGACTAGACGTAGTATATATGGTGTGGGCCTTTGTGTTGGTATCGACGCGTACGAGTACAACTCCTTTACTTGTCCTCCAAGGACTCTCATGTATTGTCCTAATATATACCCCATGTAGTTGCACCTCAAACGGTCTGTCGTCTCGTGCTTGTAATACTCCTCCTCATAGTGATTGCGCCTTTATACGTCCGTGGTTTTCTCCCGCAAGGGTTTTCACGTAAAAATTCATGTGCTCTCATGTCTCGTTTATTCTCATTATTATTTAACAAGTGGTATACAGAGCCAAGATTCAGATATGAGAAGATTTGAGATCCAGAGGATTAGGGTTGCCTGTGCCGCCGCCGCACGCGTGTCTTGGCGATCCGTCTAATCCGACAGCAAATCGATTTCCGTTGCTGCATCGCCTACGAAGCCGTCGAGTCTCCCGCCGAGTCGGAGATGAGGTCTTCTGCACGAGGTTCAAGTACCAGGAAGCAGGTACGATTTGATTGCTGCTGGTCCAGGGCGATCTGTGTTGCTGCTGCTCGTAAGTCCCGAGACTGCTATGCTGGTATGGCTGCTTCGCATCACGTGAAATCCACCGAGCCGTCCTTGCTTCTCCACGTACTGGATTCAAGTCCCAAGGCAACCACCATATACTACTTCCACGTGAAGCTACAGTTTGACCACTAGTTGCTAGTACGTGACTAGTACTAGTTCATTAGTGCGTTCCTACGTCCACTGCCTGTAAATACTACCAGGTGCTATCTATCCTATTTCCTTTTGTTCTACATATTAATTTTGTCAAGAATTGTTCTACTTCGGACTTGTACTATTTTGTGCACAGATTTATCTACTCATGGCTTTCATGAAGTATGATCTTCCGCCGCTGGACCATGACACAAGGTTTACCCTATTGCTAGTCAAGATGCGAGCGTTGTTGGCACAGACCGACTATGATTAAACATTGTATAGTTTTGGGTAGAACCGAATTGAGGACTGGACTGATGAGGAGAAAAATATTAATCGTAAGGCTTTGTCAAAAATTCAACTCCATTTGCATAATAATATTTTGCAGGAAGTTTTGAGCGAGAAAACTGCCGCCACTCTATGGTTAAAGCTGGAAGGGATTTGCATGACTAAAGATCTCACCAGCAAGATGCATCTGAAGCAAAAATTATTCCTGCATAGGTTACCTGTCGGGGATATACTCCGCGGTATGATCTAGATGGAGTTATAACCCGGTTGGGACTTAGTAAACTGGCTGACAGTTAAGACAGACAGGTAAAAAAGGCAGTTAACCCAGACGGTAAACCGACAGGTTGTTAAACCGGCTGACAGTTAAGACATGAGTTAAGTCAGATGATAACTCAGCAGACAATCAAGACAGTTTAATAGTTCTGATAGTAGTGACAGCAGCAATAGTAACAGTAACAATGATAGCAGTAATTTTGTAGCAAGTGTAACAATGATGATAGCACTAGTAACTTAGTAGTAACAATATAAGAAAAATTCATAGGCATTGGATCGGTGACTCGTTGGATGATATTCATCATGTGACAGTTATAACCTAGGGCTATTCGGCACTAGCTCCAGTTCATCGATATAATGTAGGCATGTATTCCGTAAATAGTCATACGTGCTTTATTAAAAGAACTTGCATGGCATCTTTTGTCCTACCCTCCCGTGGCAGCGGGGTCCATATTGGAAACTAAGGGATATTAAGGTCTCCTTTTAATAGAGAACCGGAACAAAGCATTAACACATAGTGAATACATGAAGTCCTCAAACTACGGTAATCACCGGAAGAAGTCCCGGTTATTGTCACTCTGGGGTTACCAGATCATAACATGTAGTAGGTGACTATAACTTGCAAGATCGGATCTAGAACATGGATATAATGATGATAACATAAACGGTTCAGATCCGAAATCATGGCACCCGGACCCAAAGTTACAAGCATTAAGCATGGCAAAGTCATAGCAACATCAATCTAAGAACATAATGGATATTAGGGATCAAAGCCTAACAAAACTAACTCGATTACATGATGAATCTCATCCAACTCCTCACCGACCAGCGAGCCTACGAAGAAATTACTCACTCCTGGTGGGGAGCATCATGGAATTGGCGATGGAGAAGGGTTGGTGATGAAGAATGAGGACCCCCCCCCCCCTCTTCGGAGCCCCAAACGGACTCCAGATCTGACCTCCCGAGGAAGAACAGGGCTTGGCGGCAGCTCCGTCTCGTGGATCATGATAATTCTTTCTCTCTGATTTTTTCTCCGAAAATAGGATTTTATGGCGTTCGTTTCAGGGTCAGCGGGGCCACTAGGTAGGGACAACCCACCTGGGCGCGCCAGGAGAGGGGGGCGCGCCCTGGTGGGTTGTGCCCACCCAGGTGCCCCTCTCCAGCTGGTCTTGGCTCCATAAATTCTTATTATTGATATAAAAAATCCTCGCAAAGTTTCGTTCCATTCCGAGAACTTTTATTTCTTCACAAAAACAACACCATGGTAGTTCTGCTGAAAACAACGTCAGTCCGGGGTTAGTTTCGTTCAAATCATGCAAATTAGAGTCCAAAACAAGAGGAAGAGTGTTAGGAAAAGTAAATACGTTGGAGATGTATCACAAGCCTCCACAAGAAAGACCACGAGCCAACGCCACCCAGGTATCCCTCCAGCCCTCGCAGTAATCACGCTCATTGATTAATCCAATCTGCGATTAACCCCGACATGTCTCCTCATGCTCCTCCAACGCTGCGGGACTATAAACTAGACCGTGGCCACGCGATCTTCAGACAATTGAATCGAAGAAAGATTGGGGAGTACACCTCGGTGTTATTCTGAAGGAGGTTTGGAGGCCACGACGAGGGACATGGGTATGTTTTACCATGAGCTGAAAGAGAGGCAGTTGTGCGGGCTTCATAGCCTAAATACAGTGTTGCACAGCCCGTTCTTCAGCGAGGCTGACCTCCTGGAGATCGTTGCAGACCTTGACGCTCATGAGTGGGAGGTCATGGTTCGTGCTGGCACCATCGCCACGGTGATTTCTCGCCGACGGCGAGGGATCCCACGACATCTCCAACATCAGGGACTTTAGTATGAGGTAAATTATCTTGTCCAACCCCACGCACCCATCTCAACCCTTTCTAAATGCTTTTGTTATGCATGCTACTATCCTACCAATTATGATATTTGTTATGTTGTGCATAACAAAGCAGCTGTATGGTTTGAAGCTAGTAAAAGTAGAAATTTTCAATTCCTAGTTGAATTTTATTCGGTACCAAAATGTATACGAATAAGAAACCATGCACAAGAATATATGTAATGAGAGTAGAGTAGCATGAAGTTACTTCTCCAGATTCCAGAAGGTGTCTGGTGTATAGTCCTTCAAATTGCAAAAGGGGAACGTGCGATGAAGCTTCTGACCCAGTATGGAAGTTGACACATTTTGCAAGATCAACTATCCAATCTGTTTTGATTAACAATACAGAGCTTTTTCAAATCAGTGAAATGACAAAGGTCACAAACTTACGGACTATGAAACAGCTCGATCGCTGGGCAATGTGTTCTTTACACACAATCCAAATCAAGGAGAAATCGAGAGGGAGTTGTTGGAGTTTTTCTGAAGGAGCATGGGAGGAAAGGAGTCCGGGATGGGCAACGCGGGAATGATGTAACATGAGCTGCAAGAGAGGCAACCATGTGGGCTCCTTATCCTGAACACGGCGTTGCAAGGCACATTCTTCAGCGAGGCCAAACTCCGGACCTTGGTGCTTGGGAGTGGGAGGTTATGTCCCGCACAAGCACCATGGGTGAGGGATTCCTAGATTAGGGGGTCTCCGGACAGCCGGACTATCTCCATTGGCCGGACTGTTAGACTATGAAGATACAAGATTGAAGACTTCGTCTCGTGTCCAGATGGGACTCTACTTGGCGTGGAAGGCAAGCTAGGCAATACGTATGTGGATATCTCCTCCTTTGTAACCGACGTTGTGTAACCCTAACCCTCGCCGGTGTCTACATAAACCGAAGGGTTTTAGTCCGTAGGACAACAATCACAACATACAATCATACCATAGGCTAGCTTCTAGGGTTTAGCCTCTCTGATCTTGTGGTAGATCTACTCTTGTAACACCCATATCATCAATATCAATCAAGCAGCACGTAGGGTTTTACCTCCATCAAGAGGGCCCGAACCTGGGTAAAACTTCGTGTCCCTTGTCTCCTGTTACCATCCGGCCTAGACGCATAGTTCGGGACCCCCTACCCGAGATCCGCCGGTTTTGACACCGACATTGGTGCTTTCATTGAGAGTTCCTCTGTGTCGTCACCGTTAGGCTTGATGGCTCCTACAATCATCGATAGCGATGCCGTCGAGGGTGAGACCTTTCTCCCTGGACAAATCTTCGTATTCGGCGGCTTTGCACTGCGGGCTAATTCGCTTGGCCATCTGGAGCAGATTGAAAGCTACGCCCCTGGCCATCAGGTCAGATTTGGAAGTTTGAACTACACGGCCGACATCCGCGGGGACTTGATCTTTGACGGATTCGAGCCACAGCCGGGCGCGCCGCACTGTCTCGATGGGTATGACCTAGCTCTGCCACCGAACGGTACTCCAGAGGCCGCGCCCACACCAGCTCCGACCCTTAGCTCGGAGCCATCTGCGCCAATTGAGGACGGGTGGCTAGACACCGCCTTAGGGGCTGCAGTCTCGACGGCGATCGAGCCGAACACCAGCATAATCCTCTGTGCAGCCCGTGACTCCAAGGTACCGGACTCTCTTCCGGACCCCGAACCATCCGCGCCCCTGCCAATCGAATCCGAATGGGCGCCGATCATGGAATTCACCGCTGCGGATATCTTTCAGCACTCGCCCTTCGGCGACATTCTGAATTCACTAAGGTCTCTCTCTTTGTCAGGAGAGCCCTGGCCGGATTATGGCCAACGGGACTGAGATGCGGACGACGAAGAAATTCGACGCCCACCCACCACCCACTTTGTAGCCACTATCGATGATTTAACCGACATGCTCGACTTCGACTCCGAAGACATCGACGGTATGGACGACGATGTAGGAGACGAACATGAACCAGCACCTATAGGGCACTGGAAAGCCACCTCGTCGTATGACATATACATGGTGGATACACCCAATGAAGGCAATGGCAATGAGAAAACGGAGGGTGACCCCTCCAAGAAGCAACCCAAGCGCCGACGTCAGCGGCGCCGCTCTAAGTCCCGCCAAAGCAAAAGTGGTGATACCAGCACAGGAGATAATAACACTCCGGATAGCACCGAAGACAACAATAATCCCCTCCAGCAAGATTTAGAGCAGGAGGATGAAAAAGTCAGCTCTCCTGAGAGAGCGGCTGGCGGAGAGAAGGAGGATGACAATTACATGCCCCCTCCGAAGATGAGGCAAGCCTCAGCGATGATGAATTCACCGTACCAGAGGATCCCGTCGAACAAGAGCGCTTCAAGCGCAGGCTTATGGCCACGGCCAATAGCCTGAAGAAAAAGCAGCAGCAGCTTCAAGCTGATCAAGATCTGCTAGCTGACAAATGGACTGAAGTCCTCGCGGCCGAGCAATATAAACTCGAGCGTCCCTCCGAGAGCTATCCAAGGCGCAGGTTACTTCCCTGACTGGAGGAAGAAGCGTATGAAGCGCATGGCCATTGCCCCGGCATCCAACCACCGCCGACATGCACCCCGTCTAGGGCCACTGCAACACTCCAATGATGAGGGATGTTGAAGAGTGGAGAAGAAGTGGTGGGGTTGGTGTTGACTTGAGCACTTGAGTTCCATGGGTCATTTCTGAGTCCCATGAGCGATAGGTTCATCCGAGGAGGAGCTAATGTCGTTGTGCAACATGAGTGAAGCTATCTTATAGAAGGCTAGGATGGGAAATATATAGATGCAACACACGTTTTTATTTTGGTTATATTCTAGTATTCATACATATGCAATAGATGGTGAAACTAGAACAAAGAAAGAGGGGAAAGAAGCATACCAGTCTAATACCAACGTCAGGTATTTCACCTTCGACGAGCCTATATTCATACATAACCCAGTCAGTTCTTGTACCCTTGGGCACCTTGCCAGCATGAAACGCACCAAGGTTCTCTTCATCCCAACAGTGTGAGATTCATACACCACTTGCCTGTCCTTTCCCGTAGCCAGCTTGGGTTAATTGGTTAATTCTTGACCTGACAGAGTACTTCCTACCATGAGTGCAAAAGAAATACCATTGGAGATCCCTAGTCGGCATTGAAGATTTCGCTGAACCAAGTTGAAGAAACAAATCGGTTATAAGATTTTGTTTTAGGACAGGCACATGTAAATATAAACATGTGGTTGAAAATGGTAGTAATACAACATGGGGTAATAAATAAATAAAAAGAATATATATACCTAGAAGATCCCAGGGGGCGTATTTGTAGATATCGACTTCTGTAACAACATTGCAGAGCAACTTGTTTCCGAGTAGCTTCCTCTTGAGATAGTAGAGGGTGAGCTCGACATCGGTTGGGTGGAAACTGGATCTAGGAGGGAGCGGCAACATTTCCGTTAGGGGAAATTAGTATGTAGTGCTTTGTCTATTATACTGTGCTGGCTAGTCTAATGAGATCAAAACTCAGATCTTAGCTTAATTAAGAAAAAGGAAATAAAAGAGTAGTCGAAATGTAGAAGCGAGGCGAGGCTTGGGTGACGATCAATCACGTCCAATGCTAAGATATATGGGACACCGGAAGCGATGGCGGCACCCCCACCGAAGAAAGCAGAGGCAACCCTTTCTCCTGGTGAAAGACATTTGAGTCACAGGTGCACCCTCCTGTATGAGGAAAACAAATTGCTAGAAATTTATAAAAATATATATATGCATTCTTCTGACAAACAAACGAATAGCACGACAAGGCTGCCGTATCTATCGATGTCAATATGTGTTGGAGTAGAGAGTATGGCCTAGTTTGGCAGTACTGTCTTTTAGAAACCATGGGAATCCAAAACCTCAGCTTTTCAACGCAAGTCGGTTTGTCTAAACCATGGTTTTTCTCTGTTTTATCGAAACCACCTATTCATTTGACAAATGTTGTTTTCTTGTATTTTTTGGCTGACTGCAACGAACTCAGCTACACTTAAGGAGCTGATCAGCATGTAAAAGCGGTCGTTCAACGCATGCAGCCATGCCATGCAAGCCAAGTCCTCTCGGCCTCTTCTAGCTGCTAGCGCGACTCAATAGATGCATACTAGATCGCTGATTGGACGGAGCAATAGCTGGAAACAACGGCCAGAAGAACATGGACTCGAGAGACCAACGGAACACAAGTTAATCACCTAACTAAAAACGCCTAATAGTCAGGATATAAAATTACACCACGATTAACAAATAATGATAAGGAGTTGGAGACGCTGACTTTTTGCTCGGTTCAGTTTTTTTAAAAGAGCTTGGGACCTCTTTTTTAGATACCGAAAGAAAACCACGGTATGAGAAATACCACAATATCTTAAACTACAACATTTCTTTCATCCAAACAGCTTAAAGTATTTAATACCAGGGTTTTGTCTTAATAAACCACAATATTCTCAGAAAACTGCAAAAAATACTTTGCATCCAAACGCACCCTATATGTGCAATGCAAATATGCAGACTGAATTGTCAGAGTTTAGATAGATGGTAAATAGATGGGTTCGGGCATGGCACGTTTTGTTCATTCATTTCGTTATTAAGGAGGTAATCTACCATTGGAACCGAGAGATTTATTTAAGCCATGTTATGACCGAAGTAGTCGAACCCTTCCCCCGACACTGGGCAAGTGGGAGCTACGTGCCCCGGGCCGCCCTTATTTTGTGGGAGTTAAGAGAGAGGAGGGGAGGGACTTACACGGTCGGTGTTGTTGGCGAGGGAGCGGATAGGGGAGACACAAAGGAGCTAGCACGGTGGAAGGTGGTCAAGGATGTGGCTTGTGAGGTGAGGAGACATACCAGAATAGTGTGTTGATCGGAGGAGGAGAGGTGGCAGCGACGAAGGCGGTGGCGCATGGCCGTGTCGTTGTTGGGTTGGAGGGAGACAAGGGGAGGGAGGTGGAAGTGACTCTCTTGGCTTGGCTTTGTGCCTGCCTGCGATGCCTTGTCGCCCAAACTCTTCCGTTACTTCTCCCTCATACAACCCAATTGGGCTTGTTGGGCCTTCTTCCTAGGATGGGCCTCCCTCGTTATCCGCACGCCTCATTAATGCATTCCAATTATAAGATATATCTTCATTAATGCATTCCATTGATATGATATATCCTAAACCATTCCCCTCGCTTTAGGGTTTTGTCCCCTCCCTGTCTTATACGGCGTTGAGAGTTGTCCCTCTTTTCACCGGAAGTCGGTTGCGCTTAATGGCGGGCCGGTCCCACTTTCTCGGCCTTGTTTGTTGACATGGGGTCGCCGGAGCTTGCAGGTTTCCATGTATCTCTTCTCATCTGGGTTAGATGGATCTAGGGTTTGTGATGGTAATAGATCCTTTGCGTCGGCTGGAGTGAGACAGACGATCACGAGTTGATGATGAAACAACTAGGGCTGCAGGAGGGCCATTTGGACGATGGCATCTTTGAGAAGGAAGCTGGGCATCCAGAGGGGAACGTCTGTCGGATGGCATTTAGGGTTTGCACCGAGAAGGAATGTAGCCAATTCTAATTTTATAGAACTTGTGCACGGACATCGGGCTTAGCACAAGATGTTTGTATCCACTCTTTGGAGGGAAACCTACACATGATGTCATCTTAAGTGTCTTGGTGACTGGGAGAAGGTGATGGAGGGTGGGCCTTGGACCTTTCGAGGCAACCTTGTGTTACTAGCACCACATGTAGGATTCACAAAACCATCAATGATTATGCTGTACCAGCTGAAATTTTGGCCGAAGGTTGCTTAAGGGAGGAGATCAAGGGGAATAGCAGATTGGTCGAAGGAAAGGCGAGGTAATGACAGAAGAGGAGGTGTTGCGTCGCCGCACCACTCTTCTCTTGGAGGAGTAGGAAGGGAGGTGGCCGGGTTGGCTTGGCTTTAATCTACCTTGTTGCCCAAACTCAGCTTTCATTATTCTTCTCTCAACCCATCCTTTGGGCCAGCCAGCCACCTTCTTGGCCTACCTTTATTAGTGTGCTTCGTTATTACATTCCAATAATAAGATATCTTTTTATCTCAAAAATAATAATATAAGATATCTTCTTCTCTCAAAGATAATAACAATTAGTTATCTTCACATGAGAAAAGAACAAAATTCAGAGGTCACACAAAAAAGTTGAGGAGATCAACAACACATAACAAAAGGTGGAATGGAACAATACAAAATAAGATATCTTCTTATCTTAAATATAATAATAATAAGATATCTTCACATGAGGAAAAAACAAATGACGGGCTCGCAAAAATAAAGTTGAGGAGATCAACAACATGCAACAAAAAGTGGAACGCAACAATACGAAAATGTATCCACACGCGGGCTCTCCACCCTCTCTCTTAAAAAAGTGGCATCCACATCTATCCTCAAGGTGGATGCACAAAGTGCATCCCTATCTCCACTAAGGGCACATCCCTCGGAAAACATAAAAGCAACCATGAGACACCTATTGTACAAACGTCACTTCTACATACTACACTGTCATTTACAAAGTAAGGATATTTTTGTTCGGATATGACAATGACATTTTCGCAAAATTGAAGTGTTAGATGCACTTCTCTCAAACCCCGAAAATTCTCTTGCCCCAAATCGAACATCATGCAAGCATGTCGCCTCTCGTCGTGGTGATTCTTCCATGCTTCCGTTCTCTACAAAATTGCTTGATGGCGGGAGTTTTATGTTTTTCACACAATCGAGTTGAGGAGGGATCGAGAGAAAGCCACATGAATTGTCTTGAAGGTTCATGGGACGAACAAAGGGGGATAACAACACATGTTGTCGTCAACACTCTCATATTGCACCATCTGCAAAATTACTACCAGTTCAGTGGATTGTTACCAGTTCAACAACTACTTTGGTGTGCACCTTTTACTGGAGATTTTGGTGGGGATTGTTTGCATGAATATGTCCCACTTCCTATGCAATCAAGTGTTGAGCTTGGAGTGCTAGTGAGCTTAAGCCACCAAATGTTGAATATGCAAGATGGTCGAAATTTGGTGTCACCAACAAATGACTCTCTAGCTGTTGTATATATGTTAACAAGCTCAGAGGTCTTACCAAAGAAAAATGAACTTCAACAACTTCAAATGTTAGGTCATTCACTCTTTGTCAACAGCATCACTCATGGTCCACAATGGACTGCTAAGCAGTTGTTCAGCATGTTGCTTCCTTCTGATATGAATTTTAGCATTGATCCTAAGTTACACATCATAGACGGTGAAGTGCTTGCCTTGTCATCTAGATCTTTTTTGCTACATAATAGCATATCTAGCCTTCTCTACCATGTTCAAACAACACGGCAGCAAGGCTCTAAAGTTCCTCTCTTTTTCTTAGGATATACTATTGGAATTCTTAACCATGGGCGATATGTGTTATCTTTCAAATATATATTTGCTCTCAAACCATTACTCGAGGAAGCTTGTTAACGAAGTTGACCTGGTAGTGCTAAAAAGGATTGCTATATCAAACAGCTACCGCTAACTCCAAATTCCATACGAAATCTAACTTTTCTCGTGATTGTGTTGATCTATCAAATTCTTATGACAATCTAATCTCATTCAAAACATCATGAAATCTTCAATCATGGCATTAAGAGTGTCATCAATGATCTTCTAAAGTTGGTGCAAGAACACATTTCTAAAGATTTTGGCGGTACCAAATCCTAATTTCATCAATACACTTATGAAATAATTCTAGACTCGAGTCAAAGTCACAGCCTGCTGGACAGTTTCCCAACAACGGAGTCCACTTTACATGCTTGATACTTCAGAATGGAGTCCTAGCTAATAACTATGCTATGAATGACTCAACAACCATGAGCAGTATTGCCTTCGTTGGTGCAACTACAGGCATGTGCATATATAATACTCAATTGTCTCAATTCCTTGGCCAGCCTTCAACTAGCTCTTCGGCTGAAGTAATTGATATTGTTACCATGGATGAAACTAATGACGTACAGATGGCATTAGCACCTATACATGAATTAGTTGATCTTGCTAACATGGATTAGATTGATGATGTACCAATGACATTAGCCATGGATCAAACTGCTGACGTACCAATGTCACTAGCACCTAGGAAAAATATCACTTGCACTTGATCTTTATAGTAATTTGTTAAATGATTTTTTCCGCCGTAGGTTTCTTTTCTTGCACTTGAGATTATTGCATGTCATTTTCTATTGCATATGAGCCCTTATCCACTTAGCAATGTGTGTCAATCGCCCACACTTTTCATTCCCTATGCGCCATGAAGACAGAGTACACTGTGTGCATGTGAAGAGACCACATGTAGACGCCTTCCTTCACGAGGTGACTCAGATGTTTGAGTTTGTTGTCTTCACGGCTAGCATAAGCTCTTATTCAAACCAACTGCTTAATGAACTGGATCCCATGAATAGACTGACCGCGTGTTTTTTTCCGATAGTCATGCATCTCGTTAGATGGAAGCTATCACAAGGATCTAACCAATATTAAAGCTGATCTTGCAAAGGTTGCGATAATTGAAAATACTCCAGAGGTGACTTAGCTTGTCACTCAAATCCAAAGGTCATTCTTAATAGTTACGATTACAGCGTTATTGACTACCATATTATTGAGATGAATCTGGAAACTTTAAATTTATGATTTTGAGAAATTGCCATGATAGATTGACGACTGAAACACTTTTGTTTCAGATGTGTTGTGGGTTTTCTAGCTACAAGTGAATATTGGGATACCCATACACCTGGTCAAGTGACTCTGACATTTTGCCGCTTAAGATGATCCCCTTCTTGGAAACAATTACCGTCGCGGATGATGTCCGGCCGATCATTGTAAATAAGTGTGCCTATTAAAGATCGGATATATATAGGTCATTAAATACCACTGGTTATTTAATTTGGTCAACAAAGAATCTTTCTATAGTGGAACAAAAAGTATGGTACAATAAATGGACCCCTATCTTTCTTTGTTTCAAGTTTGATGCCCTAGAGTTAGCGCACTTTTGGGCATGAGCATGAAACTTTGTGAACTGTAATTTGGTATATACCAATTTTTGATGTGCAACTATGATGCATATATTGGTACGGCTTACAGAGGAAGTTATAGGCGATGCAAGAATATGCATAGGCCTCTTTTCCTCATGAGCAAACTCACACATGATCATAATTTGTTTGTAACTTCTGGGAGTTTTGTCTCATATGAAATTTGGAATAAGAAAGGCAATTTGGTTTATGGAACTATGTGAGTTCCACTTTTGCATATTTGTAACATCTGACAGTTTTAACTCATGCATTACAAACCTAGCATTTTACCATTATCAACATGCAAGGATTGTTTTGGCCAATGAAAGAGGAATCATACATTAGGGGTAAATCAATGACAATGATGATTAATACATGAAGCAAGGGTAGCATGTTGAAGTTTGGTAAATCAATGACAATGATGATTAATGTAGGAAGCAAGGGTAGCATGTTAAAGTTTGTGCAATAAACTGCACGCATCGTTCTTCGGTTCCCAGCTAGCAAATTCCCTTCAGAATTTCTTCAGAACTCTCATGTGCTAGATACAATAGACATAAAATCAATGATTACTGACATTGCTAAAGGCACGGGGATGAATGTCTAGGTGGCCAAAACTTATATGTTGTGATCAGGATTTATTTTGCAGGTGGTTTAAAGCCATTGGGGGTCTCTTCATTAAATATCTGGTAGAGAAAAATTCTTCAATGAGAATATAGATGTTCCTAGAACACTATCAAGAAAGCTTGGTGAAGATGAGAATACAGATGTTCCTAGTGCATTGATTGCAATCTGGAACA
Organism: Triticum monococcum; assembly: GCA_034509565.1. Taxonomy (NCBI): domain Eukaryota; kingdom Viridiplantae; phylum Streptophyta; class Magnoliopsida; order Poales; family Poaceae; genus Triticum; species Triticum monococcum. The sequence goes on from CM067841.1 coordinate 523,404,165, forward strand.
TGAACTTGGTGCCCTTGTTGGTTCTTGGGCTGCTTGTTCCATTTTAGAAGTTGCAAAAAGGGTGGAGCTATCTGTAGGTCCCTCCCCAATCCACCGCGGGCGCGCGCGCTTTACGCCATGGTGATTCTTCCATGCTTTTGTGCTCCATAAAAGAGCGCAATGGCCGTAATTGTGTGTTTTGCACACAAACAAGTCGAGAATGGAGAGGAAGTCGCGAGAATTTTCTTGGTGGGGCAGGGAATAGAATGCGGCTACAAAAGCGGAGGCGATTGTCATCGTCGTGCAAGTTGCCCCCTTCTATCCCCTCTTCGAGTGGCACCTCAGGTGCCCATATCCGATAGGAGGACCTTGTCGCACTAGCGGAAGATCTGGACGCACATGTTGCCTCCCTCGGTCCAGTATCTCCTATACAATTCACATTCTGAGTCATGTCTCGTTTCCCACTTAGGTTTACTATAGCCGTCTCCTTCAGATTCTATGGTATGTTCATGGGACTATATCTCACCATCTTTTCTTTCCATGCTCGAGTTTGTTACAGCTTCAGGCATATTCTGGTGCCACTTGGGTTAGTGATCCTTTGGATCGACGATCACTTTCTGCTTATTGCATTTTTTGGTGGTTCTCATTGCTTGGAAGATTAAGAAACAAACTATAGCTTGTCGTTCGGGTGCAAAGGTTGACTTGCGAGTTATGGCTCTTAACTTTGACTACACAGGTGACTTGGCTATGGTGGTTGCTTGAGGACTTTGGTGTTTCGGCCACTACACCAACTCCTCTTTTGTCAAGAAGTACAAGTGTTATCAGTATTGCATGTGGCCTAGCAAAGCATGAGTTCACCAAGCATATTGGTGACGATGTTTCCTTCCTGTGGTCCCATGTGCAAGATTGGGTGATTGCTCTAAGGTATGCGAATTTCGAGCCACAATTAGCATATTCCTTCATGAAGGCCCAGACTAGAGCACAACACGGCTTCTACCTCTCTAAACTCAATGGTGTTGCTCCACCATGAGTTCGAGGAGAGGGGGTATTAGAGTTGTAGACTTCCAATGTATTAGCCAATGTAATATCCTCATTCTGTAAGGTTTTTTTTGCGTACTTACCACAATTGTGTGTGTATATTGGCCTATGGCCTCATGGAAACAGAAGTTGCATATTTTTTCACAATATACTGATCTATCTGAATTCTGATACTATATATGTTTTTATCTAATTGTTAATGTTGTTAACTTGTTATCCATAAAACTCGCAGGTAAAATTGGACAAGTAGCAAAACATTACGTGGCCTACCCCAACTTATTTGGGACAAAAGGCTTTTTCTTGTTGTAATAGAACATCATGAAAATCTATGTGTATGTCGCAAGTCAGGGCACTCCGCCTACTCCACCGCCTCCTCCTCCGGCGAGTGACGATTAGGGCACTCGACCGGCTCCTTCTCCGGCGCGTGGCGGCACTCCGCCTCCTTCTCCGCCTGCGCCGACGCGCCCGAGCAGCCAGCCTCCTCCTTCTCCACCTCGTCAACAAGGGCGGAAGAGACCTGCCGCCACTTCGGCTGCTTCGGCGCATCGTAGTCCTTCTCCTCCGCCTCGTAAGCAAGTAAAGAAGACAGCCGCTCCGTCTGCTCGGCCAGCGTCTAGCAGTACAGCCAGAGGCGGGAGGACATACAGATTCGGTCCTTCTCTGAAGACACCAGAGAAGTTACCATACGAGAGGACCCCGGAGGAGAACGCGAAGATCGCGCGAACCGAAGTGGATGACTGGTTTCAAGGGTTGAAAGCAAAGAGACATCCACCTCCGGAGGAGAAGTTAGATCCGGTGAAAGCGAAGCGCACTCTGGCTGCCCTGACAAAACCACCCAAGTCTCTGCCGAAAGGAAACTATGAGCGCATTATTGGAAAGGAATTTGCCGAAGCGGAGTGGTCGGGAAGTACTGTCAGTGATCAAAGGCTGAAAGAACGACGAGCTGGGAAACAAATTCCCCAGCTCGGTGAACAAGCGAAGCAATCGTGCCCCCCGCTCAAGGTGCCTAGCGACAACGTCGCTAATGATCCGAGGATGGTTCCCGGTTATAGCAATCTTGCCGATTACCTACCCGACGATGTACATTATGAACCCATGGAGGTGCAGATACAAAGATATGAGTACAGGAAGCCTCTCGTCAAAGATGAAAGATCTCTATCAACGATAATGCGAAGATTGCATGATTGGTACTTGAAAATCTGCAGTGACTCTGGGGAGAGGAGTACTTTGTATGTGAAAGTTAAAAAGGAGCATGACCTCGTTGGAATTGAACTGTTGCATGTTCCATTTGAGGAGTTCTTTTATTTTTTTCAATCAATTGGCCCTCCATAAAACAACGGTCACCTGCTACTGTCTGTAAGTAGTACTACTTCTGTCATTAAGACTCTCTATATAGCTCAGCTCTTTCATTGCATGTATTTATAATCATCCTCACTATATTATGCAGATTGAAGATCGCCGAATTGAAGAAAAGACAAGTCAGTGATATTGGGTTCATTAACACATATCTCATAATTGCAACTCAGGTTAAATTTCATGCCGCAGATACCGTGGCCAACTTGCTACGATCGTTGGTAATAAATGAAAACAAAGATATAATACTATTTCCTTACAACTTCAAGTGAGTGTTACTGTCTTGTGCTTATTCGGTTTCCCTTATATATATATTAGTCAAGGTTATAGTAATCTAATTGATGAGTTATGCATGTGTGTCCAGTTACCACTATATTCTCCTAGAGATTAAGCTTGAGCAGGGACTAATAACTGTCTTAGACTTAAAATGAAAAGATCCCCAAAACTATGCGGACATGACTCAAATGCTCGAGAAGTAAGTTAAATCGATCATTATCCACCATATCAACAACTTTGTTCATTTCCTGATATATCAAGTAATTGTTTTTTTTTGTCTGGCAGGGTTTGGAAAAATTTCTCCAAAAAAGCTCCAGGACTCCCGAAGAAGCTGCAATTTAGACACCCGAAAGTAAGTACTATAGTAGCATGTTCCGCGCATCTCCTACTGATTTGGCATTCTTGCTTATCAGTTTGATTGACCTCTATTTCTTGTAAAGTGGTTGTGGCAGGAAAAAGGGAATGATTTCTGCGGATACTACGTTTGCGAGTCCATCCGCCACACGACCTGTGAGCGGGGCTACACTGACGAACAATATAAAGTACGTAAATAACAACATTCACAATTTTATTTTATTACCATAATTTATGTTGAGTTTCATTCATTCATATATATATATATATACACACATGTATTGACCCCCTTCTTCAAATTAGATGTTTCGGAAGCGGGATGAACTCCTAGCACCAGCTCGCATGCGAGCAATTCAAGAGGAATTGGCGGCATTCTTTCTTGACCATGTGATTGCTGAAGACAGAGAATACTATGTGGACCATGAGTCCGTATGGTTACATTTGTAAGAGATAATTATTGTATATATGTAGCCGGTAGTGTCGGATAGATATACGAGAACTTGTTGTTCGACCAATATCTCGGAGAAGGAGAGGTGGTCGATATCACTTCTCTCTGTATGCATATATGTTCATGACGATCTTCTGTTTCCTTCGTTTGCTTACTAGCTAGCTAGCGTGTCTAGTCCTCTCTATACGTATATATAGTACATAGCGTCGACCAAGCACGGACATAAGAGAGGACACTTCTATCTATTAATTATAGCTAGCTAACATAATATATGAAACACCTAAATTAACCCCCCAAAACCCCCAAACCCCCCCCCCCCCTCAAAAAAAAAACAAAAACCCCAGCCACAGAAATGCTGACGCATGGATGCCTATTGGTCCCAGTTGGTGCCACCAACCGGGACCAAAGAGTCTCCTGCCTGGGCTCCGCGCACAGGCCACGTGGTGGGGAAGCCGCCTTATGGGTAGCATGGTTACTAGATAGGGTTTGGAACCATGTGGTGGGAGGTGTGTTGGTGTGTGAATGACCGACTTCTGTAGACATTCACACACCAAGTATGTCCTCCGAGTGGCACATACATGTACTCCCATGGTTTTGTACTCACTTAGAATCAGCCTACGCTGTCTCTCTTCCAGAACTTCACAATCATCGGTGCATGAAGTTTCCTATGATTAATGCATTTAACAAGGTTCAACACATTCTTGGATTGTACGTGTATGTGCCACTTGATTGTATCCTTGGCATGGAAAAGAAATAAAATAGTGAGCAGTTGGGCTTTGGGGCATTTTGTGCCTTGTTCCAACTCGCGGCCCCTATGCTTGTTTCTGTGCTCTGCCACCTATGTGCAATTCTGGGCTCTGCCCCCTGGGCACAACGTTACTTGACCTGGTAAGGGACATGCAAAGTTCTATTAAGAGTTCCTAGAGAAAAGCAGAGAGGGGAACTTCCTTTGCCGAATGTTGATCAATTAGAACATGCACAAGCAATGCAGTTATTATCCTCTTGGGTTTGGCTATGAGCAGTGCATTCATACAGTGTTTATTTTCGGCAATCCATGGGAGTACGTTAGTAGCCATAACTATGCTTAATTTGTGTTGAGATGAAGCTACCAGAATGTCTTACACTCTTACTAACTTTTTTTGCAAACTGGGCATAGTTAATCGCATCAAGTTAGCTTAGTAATACCCGCAGCTTCAATACAGGGAAGTTATAAATTGTCGCTAAGGTTTATGATTCGTGTATAACTAAATAATCACATACAATATATATGATCCTTAGTAGTTTTCGTTATTTATTGCCTTCCATCTCAATTAATGATGGCAATGGATACAAATTAGTACATAGTCCATTGTTGGTATTTAGTAATATATGAACATACCACGCACACATGATGATGTCGTTAGCCGATATTCTAATTATAGAAGCGAAGCTCACTAATTTACTACTTTGGCTGATAGTGATAGAGTTACAAGTTATAGATGCTTTTTGGCTGCAGGGGATTTCCTCAATAGCGTGGACTTTAGCGTTGAGCTGAATTATACCCACCCTCTCTCTCTCTCTCTGTGTGTGTGTGTGTGTGTGTGTGTGTGTGTGTGTGTGCACGCGCGCGGCTCGCTTAATGCTTTGGAAATGGATCCTCCATGATTTGTTTTTTATATTAGATTAGAGATTTCTATTATTCATGTAGACACATTTTGTAAGATCGCTTTTCTATTTTTTTTCCCTGTAAAAGAACGCTGCATAGCTTGTGTATGCCAAGAAAAACAGTAAAAACAATATTTTCTTTTTGGGGTTCAAACAACAAGCTTACATGTAGTTCTATCTTAGAAGAAAAGTTACTGAAAGGGGTCACTTGAATAGTCCCTGATTATATGACTTAAATTTTGCATCCTTTAGGACATTAAAAATAACTACCTCTGAATTACCCATTAAGTACTCTCAGTAAAAACAATCAACAACCTTGATAGAAGGGAGACAAGCAACAGTTTACGTTTGCATATTATCATATGCCGATGTTTATACATGTGCAATGGAAGGAAGATGGGCATCACGGACCAGGTAACAGATACACAATCCAATACAACTCAACAATGTGCAAGCAATGATATGCGGTAGTTGAGCATATAGAACAAGTCGATGAATCAAGTGATTAAGTAAATTAGGAAGAGTTGTGGTAGATCATTAAAAGATATTGGTTGTGAAAAGCATAAACTAGCGTTGCTCTGTACCGTGATAGTGATTTTTTACTTATTCTCTAATGTGATGCAAGATCCATGGATGACATAGAGATACAGATGCACTGAATGTATATCTTATATCAAATACTTCTGAATGGTACACTAGGAATGGATTGGGAATGGCTGCGGTTTTTTATGTGATTATGCACTGACTAGTTAATTTCGACCTGAATTATGATAATGTATTAGATTTTTTATTCTCTAATTGTTGATGGTATTATGCATAAGTGCTTGTGAGAAAAGTAAAATAGACATGCAATAGACCATCATGAAAATCTATTTGCAACGTGCAGTTGGACGTGGCTGAGTACATCATTGTACCATATGTGATACGCACCACTAGATTGTTTGCTTGGTATATGGAAGAAATAAAATGGTGAGTCGTTGGAGATTTTGCGGCCTTTAGTGAACAAATAGTTATGATGTCCATGAACAAATAGACTATTTTAGTTCAGAAAATACATAGTTATTGAAGTATAGATAACTCTACGGTAAGAAAATTCTTATGTATGCACTAATGAATTCATGGGTTGCTGGGCCATAGGGCTGATGGCACTGGTTGTTACTTTATTTTTAAATGAAAATTTCCGAGTTATTGCTTCTCTTCCTTTCGGTTTGCATGTTCCATTTCCATAAGTTACATTAGTTATGATGTCTTCCATGATTCCATCAACTGCAATGTTGATGCATTATTTATTCTGGCGGTAAGGTGTATACTAGCAAAATTATTCAAGTTAGGATGTTTTCCTATTAGCTTTGCTCATCCCCCTGGAATTTCTACTCCACATCATTTCATGACCTATGTTTCTTTCTTTGATAGGTTTTGAAGAGGGTACTAGAGGTATGGGACCTCTAATTTATATCCATGTATTGCCAAGCTGCAGCGGCATCCCAATCCAATCCTGAACTAGAAACTGTCTTCATCTGCCACTTCCAGGATCACTGGTTCTGCATTAGGAATATTAGGAATGTGGATGGGGAGTGGAACAACTTCAATAGTCTGCATCCGGCCCATCTCTCATTTTTTTCCTCTTAGCTTACCTTGACACCATGAGGGGGCCTGGCTCAAACATCTATGTAGTAAGGGGCACTTTCCCTAAGGACGGCCCTACTGATTACAATGATTTTGGCCAGTGGCTGCCTCCTGATGAAGCCAGGATCATTACACATTCACACTTTGAGGCACGACAGAAACAAGCGAGCAACACTGCAATAGCAATGGTCTCGAGGAGGTATCTCTTAGTGGGGGTAGCCGCTAGCTTGAGTAACCTTGAAGCTCCAAGCACCAAGACTGAAGTATCTAGTCAGCAGCCTTGCCAACAAAAGGACAAAATGGCATGCCTAATTGCCCATGATGCAAGAGGAGAGTGATCACGACCCAAAGGTGGCAATAGCTATTAGCTTGATGCCATTTGAAGCTTCGGCGACCAGTTCTCATCCAGCCCAAGAAGAGAGAATTCGACCACCATGGGGGAACCTGGCTCCGCTAACTATGAAGGACCGATGGAAGAAGATTAGGATGTCACTTTTCTTCTTCATTCACATAGGAACATTCTTGAACGCGAAAATAAAATGAAGTCTTTGTTCGCTGGAGCAGCTATTGTGAACTTTGGATATGAGTAATGATCTGGAACGTTGGATTGAACATGTGTAATGATATACTCCCTCCGTCCCAAAATTCTTGTCTTAAATTTGTTTAGATACGAATGTATCTAATACTAAAACGTGACTTGATACATCCGTATTTAGACAAATCTAAGACAAGAATTGTGGGACAGAGGGAGTATTTACATGCATATGTTGAACTTCAGTTAAAATGAGTCTGTCCATCTCTTTTTCTGAATTTGTTGGAATTCATTTGAAATGTTACTACTTTATAATGGATTTCTGGGTTGGCTAGATGGCTATATCTCAACTTCCCTTGTTTCCTTATCTAACGTAAGGTTTGGTTACCTATATAAGAGTTGATGGGTTGCTCTGTGTAGAGCATAGTCCAAAACATTCTTATGGATCTGCTGAATGTTCATATGTGGGCTGGCATGTAATAATAGGTTTAGCTTTGATCTTGCATATATATTCCGCTTTTGCATATCTATTCCGCTTTTAGTGTCTTGGGTCAAATGATGTTGACTTGAGGTTGAGGGCAGTCTATTTTGTCCTTTCGATATTAAGCTTTTCAATGCATAGAAAAACATTGCTAATCTTTCAACCGTTTGAGGTGCATATGTGGGTATGTCATATTAATTACAATCAAATAGCAAGCTTCCTCGTTTTTTATTTTGTGATGATCGGTTGCTGCTTTGCACAAGACATGATCCCTCTATCAATTTCAGTTTCAAATGGCATCGGTCGGGCATTCATTCATATATGTCACGGGAATGTCATGTCATTGTTTGGTGATAAGCATAGGTAGAAGCAATTGATGAAGCCCGAGCTAGCTAGCTAAAAGATTCTTGGAAGGTCATGCGTATGATGGGATATATATGTTGCTTCTGATGGCATTTCTAGAAGTTCTTATGGGCAAGAACTAATACACTACACTGCTCCCAAAATTAAAGTGGTAGATGCACTTTCTCTTTCTAGATCCTGTCATGACACTTCTCCCAAAATTAAGGTGCTAGATGCACTTCTCCCAAACACCAAAAATTCTCTTCTACAAATCCACCATCATGCAGTCCCGCTGCCTCTTGTCGTGGTGATTCTTCCACGCTTCCGTCCTCTATAAAACCTCCTTATGGTCAAATGTGTGTGTTCTAAACACAATCGAGTCGAGTGGAGATCAAGAGAAAGTCACATGAATTATGAAGGGAGCAATGGAGGGAGGAGGAGCTCGTAATATTGGGATCCTAACTCCCATGAAAATACCCATGGATGTCATAGAAATTACGTGACGTCTCCCCTGGAATCTAGATCATCGCCTCCGTCGTATCTCCTTCCCCTGCCGGTATAATCTCGCTCCCCCTCCCTCCCTCTCTCCCTCCCACACAAAACAACATGCCAGAAGTACGAGTAGCTTCTAGTACTCTTGTTAAATTGTGATCCAAATTTTATCGTATTGGACTAGACGTAGTATATATGGTGTGGGCCTTTGTGTTGGTATCGACGCGTACGAGTACAACTCCTTTACTTGTCCTCCAAGGACTCTCATGTATTGTCCTAATATATACCCCATGTAGTTGCACCTCAAACGGTCTGTCGTCTCGTGCTTGTAATACTCCTCCTCATAGTGATTGCGCCTTTATACGTCCGTGGTTTTCTCCCGCAAGGGTTTTCACGTAAAAATTCATGTGCTCTCATGTCTCGTTTATTCTCATTATTATTTAACAAGTGGTATACAGAGCCAAGATTCAGATATGAGAAGATTTGAGATCCAGAGGATTAGGGTTGCCTGTGCCGCCGCCGCACGCGTGTCTTGGCGATCCGTCTAATCCGACAGCAAATCGATTTCCGTTGCTGCATCGCCTACGAAGCCGTCGAGTCTCCCGCCGAGTCGGAGATGAGGTCTTCTGCACGAGGTTCAAGTACCAGGAAGCAGGTACGATTTGATTGCTGCTGGTCCAGGGCGATCTGTGTTGCTGCTGCTCGTAAGTCCCGAGACTGCTATGCTGGTATGGCTGCTTCGCATCACGTGAAATCCACCGAGCCGTCCTTGCTTCTCCACGTACTGGATTCAAGTCCCAAGGCAACCACCATATACTACTTCCACGTGAAGCTACAGTTTGACCACTAGTTGCTAGTACGTGACTAGTACTAGTTCATTAGTGCGTTCCTACGTCCACTGCCTGTAAATACTACCAGGTGCTATCTATCCTATTTCCTTTTGTTCTACATATTAATTTTGTCAAGAATTGTTCTACTTCGGACTTGTACTATTTTGTGCACAGATTTATCTACTCATGGCTTTCATGAAGTATGATCTTCCGCCGCTGGACCATGACACAAGGTTTACCCTATTGCTAGTCAAGATGCGAGCGTTGTTGGCACAGACCGACTATGATTAAACATTGTATAGTTTTGGGTAGAACCGAATTGAGGACTGGACTGATGAGGAGAAAAATATTAATCGTAAGGCTTTGTCAAAAATTCAACTCCATTTGCATAATAATATTTTGCAGGAAGTTTTGAGCGAGAAAACTGCCGCCACTCTATGGTTAAAGCTGGAAGGGATTTGCATGACTAAAGATCTCACCAGCAAGATGCATCTGAAGCAAAAATTATTCCTGCATAGGTTACCTGTCGGGGATATACTCCGCGGTATGATCTAGATGGAGTTATAACCCGGTTGGGACTTAGTAAACTGGCTGACAGTTAAGACAGACAGGTAAAAAAGGCAGTTAACCCAGACGGTAAACCGACAGGTTGTTAAACCGGCTGACAGTTAAGACATGAGTTAAGTCAGATGATAACTCAGCAGACAATCAAGACAGTTTAATAGTTCTGATAGTAGTGACAGCAGCAATAGTAACAGTAACAATGATAGCAGTAATTTTGTAGCAAGTGTAACAATGATGATAGCACTAGTAACTTAGTAGTAACAATATAAGAAAAATTCATAGGCATTGGATCGGTGACTCGTTGGATGATATTCATCATGTGACAGTTATAACCTAGGGCTATTCGGCACTAGCTCCAGTTCATCGATATAATGTAGGCATGTATTCCGTAAATAGTCATACGTGCTTTATTAAAAGAACTTGCATGGCATCTTTTGTCCTACCCTCCCGTGGCAGCGGGGTCCATATTGGAAACTAAGGGATATTAAGGTCTCCTTTTAATAGAGAACCGGAACAAAGCATTAACACATAGTGAATACATGAAGTCCTCAAACTACGGTAATCACCGGAAGAAGTCCCGGTTATTGTCACTCTGGGGTTACCAGATCATAACATGTAGTAGGTGACTATAACTTGCAAGATCGGATCTAGAACATGGATATAATGATGATAACATAAACGGTTCAGATCCGAAATCATGGCACCCGGACCCAAAGTTACAAGCATTAAGCATGGCAAAGTCATAGCAACATCAATCTAAGAACATAATGGATATTAGGGATCAAAGCCTAACAAAACTAACTCGATTACATGATGAATCTCATCCAACTCCTCACCGACCAGCGAGCCTACGAAGAAATTACTCACTCCTGGTGGGGAGCATCATGGAATTGGCGATGGAGAAGGGTTGGTGATGAAGAATGAGGACCCCCCCCCCCTCTTCGGAGCCCCAAACGGACTCCAGATCTGACCTCCCGAGGAAGAACAGGGCTTGGCGGCAGCTCCGTCTCGTGGATCATGATAATTCTTTCTCTCTGATTTTTTCTCCGAAAATAGGATTTTATGGCGTTCGTTTCAGGGTCAGCGGGGCCACTAGGTAGGGACAACCCACCTGGGCGCGCCAGGAGAGGGGGGCGCGCCCTGGTGGGTTGTGCCCACCCAGGTGCCCCTCTCCAGCTGGTCTTGGCTCCATAAATTCTTATTATTGATATAAAAAATCCTCGCAAAGTTTCGTTCCATTCCGAGAACTTTTATTTCTTCACAAAAACAACACCATGGTAGTTCTGCTGAAAACAACGTCAGTCCGGGGTTAGTTTCGTTCAAATCATGCAAATTAGAGTCCAAAACAAGAGGAAGAGTGTTAGGAAAAGTAAATACGTTGGAGATGTATCACAAGCCTCCACAAGAAAGACCACGAGCCAACGCCACCCAGGTATCCCTCCAGCCCTCGCAGTAATCACGCTCATTGATTAATCCAATCTGCGATTAACCCCGACATGTCTCCTCATGCTCCTCCAACGCTGCGGGACTATAAACTAGACCGTGGCCACGCGATCTTCAGACAATTGAATCGAAGAAAGATTGGGGAGTACACCTCGGTGTTATTCTGAAGGAGGTTTGGAGGCCACGACGAGGGACATGGGTATGTTTTACCATGAGCTGAAAGAGAGGCAGTTGTGCGGGCTTCATAGCCTAAATACAGTGTTGCACAGCCCGTTCTTCAGCGAGGCTGACCTCCTGGAGATCGTTGCAGACCTTGACGCTCATGAGTGGGAGGTCATGGTTCGTGCTGGCACCATCGCCACGGTGATTTCTCGCCGACGGCGAGGGATCCCACGACATCTCCAACATCAGGGACTTTAGTATGAGGTAAATTATCTTGTCCAACCCCACGCACCCATCTCAACCCTTTCTAAATGCTTTTGTTATGCATGCTACTATCCTACCAATTATGATATTTGTTATGTTGTGCATAACAAAGCAGCTGTATGGTTTGAAGCTAGTAAAAGTAGAAATTTTCAATTCCTAGTTGAATTTTATTCGGTACCAAAATGTATACGAATAAGAAACCATGCACAAGAATATATGTAATGAGAGTAGAGTAGCATGAAGTTACTTCTCCAGATTCCAGAAGGTGTCTGGTGTATAGTCCTTCAAATTGCAAAAGGGGAACGTGCGATGAAGCTTCTGACCCAGTATGGAAGTTGACACATTTTGCAAGATCAACTATCCAATCTGTTTTGATTAACAATACAGAGCTTTTTCAAATCAGTGAAATGACAAAGGTCACAAACTTACGGACTATGAAACAGCTCGATCGCTGGGCAATGTGTTCTTTACACACAATCCAAATCAAGGAGAAATCGAGAGGGAGTTGTTGGAGTTTTTCTGAAGGAGCATGGGAGGAAAGGAGTCCGGGATGGGCAACGCGGGAATGATGTAACATGAGCTGCAAGAGAGGCAACCATGTGGGCTCCTTATCCTGAACACGGCGTTGCAAGGCACATTCTTCAGCGAGGCCAAACTCCGGACCTTGGTGCTTGGGAGTGGGAGGTTATGTCCCGCACAAGCACCATGGGTGAGGGATTCCTAGATTAGGGGGTCTCCGGACAGCCGGACTATCTCCATTGGCCGGACTGTTAGACTATGAAGATACAAGATTGAAGACTTCGTCTCGTGTCCAGATGGGACTCTACTTGGCGTGGAAGGCAAGCTAGGCAATACGTATGTGGATATCTCCTCCTTTGTAACCGACGTTGTGTAACCCTAACCCTCGCCGGTGTCTACATAAACCGAAGGGTTTTAGTCCGTAGGACAACAATCACAACATACAATCATACCATAGGCTAGCTTCTAGGGTTTAGCCTCTCTGATCTTGTGGTAGATCTACTCTTGTAACACCCATATCATCAATATCAATCAAGCAGCACGTAGGGTTTTACCTCCATCAAGAGGGCCCGAACCTGGGTAAAACTTCGTGTCCCTTGTCTCCTGTTACCATCCGGCCTAGACGCATAGTTCGGGACCCCCTACCCGAGATCCGCCGGTTTTGACACCGACATTGGTGCTTTCATTGAGAGTTCCTCTGTGTCGTCACCGTTAGGCTTGATGGCTCCTACAATCATCGATAGCGATGCCGTCGAGGGTGAGACCTTTCTCCCTGGACAAATCTTCGTATTCGGCGGCTTTGCACTGCGGGCTAATTCGCTTGGCCATCTGGAGCAGATTGAAAGCTACGCCCCTGGCCATCAGGTCAGATTTGGAAGTTTGAACTACACGGCCGACATCCGCGGGGACTTGATCTTTGACGGATTCGAGCCACAGCCGGGCGCGCCGCACTGTCTCGATGGGTATGACCTAGCTCTGCCACCGAACGGTACTCCAGAGGCCGCGCCCACACCAGCTCCGACCCTTAGCTCGGAGCCATCTGCGCCAATTGAGGACGGGTGGCTAGACACCGCCTTAGGGGCTGCAGTCTCGACGGCGATCGAGCCGAACACCAGCATAATCCTCTGTGCAGCCCGTGACTCCAAGGTACCGGACTCTCTTCCGGACCCCGAACCATCCGCGCCCCTGCCAATCGAATCCGAATGGGCGCCGATCATGGAATTCACCGCTGCGGATATCTTTCAGCACTCGCCCTTCGGCGACATTCTGAATTCACTAAGGTCTCTCTCTTTGTCAGGAGAGCCCTGGCCGGATTATGGCCAACAGGACTGAGATGCGGACGACGAAGAAATTCGACGCCCACCCACCACCCACTTTGTAGCCACTATCGATGATTTAACCGACATGCTCGACTTCGACTCCGAAGACATCGACGGTATGGACGACGATGTAGGAGACGAACATGAACCAGCACCTATAGGGCACTGGAAAGCCACCTCGTCGTATGACATATACATGGTGGATACACCCAATGAAGGCAATGGCAATGAGAAAACGGAGGGTGACCCCTCCAAGAAGCAACCCAAGCGCCGACGTCAGCGGCGCCGCTCTAAGTCCCGCCAAAGCAAAAGTGGTGATACCAGCACAGGAGATAATAACACTCCGGATAGCACCGAAGACAACAATAATCCCCTCCAGCAAGATTTAGAGCAGGAGGATGAAAAAGTCAGCTCTCCTGAGAGAGCGGCTGGCGGAGAGAAGGAGGATGACAATTACATGCCCCCTCCGAAGATGAGGCAAGCCTCAGCGATGATGAATTCACCGTACCAGAGGATCCCGTCGAACAAGAGCGCTTCAAGCGCAGGCTTATGGCCACGGCCAATAGCCTGAAGAAAAAGCAGCAGCAGCTTCAAGCTGATCAAGATCTGCTAGCTGACAAATGGACTGAAGTCCTCGCGGCCGAGCAATATAAACTCGAGCGTCCCTCCGAGAGCTATCCAAGGCGCAGGTTACTTCCCTGACTGGAGGAAGAAGCGTATGAAGCGCATGGCCATTGCCCCGGCATCCAACCACCGCCGACATGCACCCCGTCTAGGGCCACTGCAACACTCCAATGATGAGGGATGTTGAAGAGTGGAGAAGAAGTGGTGGGGTTGGTGTTGACTTGAGCACTTGAGTTCCATGGGTCATTTCTGAGTCCCATGAGCGATAGGTTCATCCGAGGAGGAGCTAATGTCGTTGTGCAACATGAGTGAAGCTATCTTATAGAAGGCTAGGATGGGAAATATATAGATGCAACACACGTTTTTATTTTGGTTATATTCTAGTATTCATACATATGCAATAGATGGTGAAACTAGAACAAAGAAAGAGGGGAAAGAAGCATACCAGTCTAATACCAACGTCAGGTATTTCACCTTCGACGAGCCTATATTCATACATAACCCAGTCAGTTCTTGTACCCTTGGGCACCTTGCCAGCATGAAACGCACCAAGGTTCTCTTCATCCCAACAGTGTGAGATTCATACACCACTTGCCTGTCCTTTCCCGTAGCCAGCTTGGGTTAATTGGTTAATTCTTGACCTGACAGAGTACTTCCTACCATGAGTGCAAAAGAAATACCATTGGAGATCCCTAGTCGGCATTGAAGATTTCGCTGAACCAAGTTGAAGAAACAAATCGGTTATAAGATTTTGTTTTAGGACAGGCACATGTAAATATAAACATGTGGTTGAAAATGGTAGTAATACAACATGGGGTAATAAATAAATAAAAAGAATATATATACCTAGAAGATCCCAGGGGGCGTATTTGTAGATATCGACTTCTGTAACAACATTGCAGAGCAACTTGTTTCCGAGTAGCTTCCTCTTGAGATAGTAGAGGGTGAGCTCGACATCGGTTGGGTGGAAACTGGATCTAGGAGGGAGCGGCAACATTTCCGTTAGGGGAAATTAGTATGTAGTGCTTTGTCTATTATACTGTGCTGGCTAGTCTAATGAGATCAAAACTCAGATCTTAGCTTAATTAAGAAAAAGGAAATAAAAGAGTAGTCGAAATGTAGAAGCGAGGCGAGGCTTGGGTGACGATCAATCACGTCCAATGCTAAGATATATGGGACACCGGAAGCGATGGCGGCACCCCCACCGAAGAAAGCAGAGGCAACCCTTTCTCCTGGTGAAAGACATTTGAGTCACAGGTGCACCCTCCTGTATGAGGAAAACAAATTGCTAGAAATTTATAAAAATATATATATGCATTCTTCTGACAAACAAACGAATAGCACGACAAGGCTGCCGTATCTATCGATGTCAATATGTGTTGGAGTAGAGAGTATGGCCTAGTTTGGCAGTACTGTCTTTTAGAAACCATGGGAATCCAAAACCTCAGCTTTTCAACGCAAGTCGGTTTGTCTAAACCATGGTTTTTCTCTGTTTTATCGAAACCACCTATTCATTTGACAAATGTTGTTTTCTTGTATTTTTTGGCTGACTGCAACGAACTCAGCTACACTTAAGGAGCTGATCAGCATGTAAAAGCGGTCGTTCAACGCATGCAGCCATGCCATGCAAGCCAAGTCCTCTCGGCCTCTTCTAGCTGCTAGCGCGACTCAATAGATGCATACTAGATCGCTGATTGGACGGAGCAATAGCTGGAAACAACGGCCAGAAGAACATGGACTCGAGAGACCAACGGAACACAAGTTAATCACCTAACTAAAAACGCCTAATAGTCAGGATATAAAATTACACCACGATTAACAAATAATGATAAGGAGTTGGAGACGCTGACTTTTTGCTCGGTTCAGTTTTTTTAAAAGAGCTTGGGACCTCTTTTTTAGATACCGAAAGAAAACCACGGTATGAGAAATACCACAATATCTTAAACTACAACATTTCTTTCATCCAAACAGCTTAAAGTATTTAATACCAGGGTTTTGTCTTAATAAACCACAATATTCTCAGAAAACTGCAAAAAATACTTTGCATCCAAACGCACCCTATATGTGTAATGCAAATATGCAGACTGAATTGTCAGAGTTTAGATAGATGGTAAATAGATGGGTTCGGGCATGGCACGTTTTGTTCATTCATTTCGTTATTAAGGAGGTAATCTACCATTGGAACCGAGAGATTTATTTAAGCCATGTTATGACCGAAGTAGTCGAACCCTTCCCCCGACACTGGGCAAGTGGGAGCTACGTGCCCCGGGCCGCCCTTATTTTGTGGGAGTTAAGAGAGAGGAGGGGAGGGACTTACACGGTCGGTGTTGTTGGCGAGGGAGCGGATAGGGGAGACACAAAGGAGCTAGCACGGTGGAAGGTGGTCAAGGATGTGGCTTGTGAGGTGAGGAGACATACCAGAATAGTGTGTTGATCGGAGGAGGAGAGGTGGCAGCGACGAAGGCGGTGGCGCATGGCCGTGTCGTTGTTGGGTTGGAGGGAGACAAGGGGAGGGAGGTGGAAGTGACTCTCTTGGCTTGGCTTTGTGCCTGCCTGCGATGCCTTGTCGCCCAAACTCTTCCGTTACTTCTCCCTCATACAACCCAATTGGGCTTGTTGGGCCTTCTTCCTAGGATGGGCCTCCCTCGTTATCCGCACGCCTCATTAATGCATTCCAATTATAAGATATATCTTCATTAATGCATTCCATTGATATGATATATCCTAAACCATTCCCCTCGCTTTAGGGTTTTGTCCCCTCCCTGTCTTATACGGCGTTGAGAGTTGTCCCTCTTTTCACCGGAAGTCGGTTGCGCTTAATGGCGGGCCGGTCCCACTTTCTCGGCCTTGTTTGTTGACATGGGGTCGCCGGAGCTTGCAGGTTTCCATGTATCTCTTCTCATCTGGGTTAGATGGATCTAGGGTTTGTGATGGTAATAGATCCTTTGCGTCGGCTGGAGTGAGACAGACGATCACGAGTTGATGATGAAACAACTAGGGCTGCAGGAGGGCCATTTGGACGATGGCATCTTTGAGAAGGAAGCTGGGCATCCAGAGGGGAACGTCTGTCGGATGGCATTTAGGGTTTGCACCGAGAAGGAATGTAGCCAATTCTAATTTTATAGAACTTGTGCACGGACATCGGGCTTAGCACAAGATGTTTGTATCCACTCTTTGGAGGGAAACCTACACATGATGTCATCTTAAGTGTCTTGGTGACTGGGAGAAGGTGATGGAGGGTGGGCCTTGGACCTTTCGAGGCAACCTTGTGTTACTAGCACCACATGTAGGATTCACAAAACCATCAATGATTATGCTGTACCAGATGAAATTTTGGCCGAAGGTTGCTTAAGGGAGGAGATCAAGGGGAATAGCAGATTGGTCGAAGGAAAGGCGAGGTAATGACAGAAGAGGAGGTGTTGCGTCGCCGCACCACTCTTCTCTTGGAGGAGTAGGAAGGGAGGTGGCCGGGTTGGCTTGGCTTTAATCTACCTTGTTGCCCAAACTCAGCTTTCATTATTCTTCTCTCAACCCATCCTTTGGGCCAGCCAGCCACCTTCTTGGCCTACCTTTATTAGTGTGCTTCGTTATTACATTCCAATAATAAGATATCTTTTTATCTCAAAAATAATAATATAAGATATCTTCTTCTCTCAAAGATAATAACAATTAGTTATCTTCACATGAGAAAAGAACAAAATTCAGAGGTCACACAAAAAAGTTGAGGAGATCAACAACACATAACAAAAGGTGGAATGGAACAATACAAAATAAGATATCTTCTTATCTTAAATATAATAATAATAAGATATCTTCACATGAGGAAAAAACAAATGACGGGCTCGCAAAAATAAAGTTGAGGAGATCAACAACATGCAACAAAAAGTGGAACGCAACAATACGAAAATGTATCCACACGCGGGCTCTCCACCCTCTCTCTTAAAAAAGTGGCATCCACATCTATCCTCAAGGTGGATGCACAAAGTGCATCCCTATCTCCACTAAGGGCACATCCCTCGGAAAACATAAAAGCAACCATGAGACACCTATTGTACAAACGTCACTTCTACATACTACACTGTCATTTACAAAGTAAGGATATTTTTGTTCGGATATGACAATGACATTTTCGCAAAATTGAAGTGTTAGATGCACTTCTCTCAAACCCCGAAAATTCTCTTGCCCCAAATCGAACATCATGCAAGCATGTCGCCTCTCGTCGTGGTGATTCTTCCATGCTTCCGTTCTCTACAAAATTGCTTGATGGCGGGAGTTTTATGTTTTTCACACAATCGAGTTGAGGAGGGATCGAGAGAAAGCCACATGAATTGTCTTGAAGGTTCATGGGACGAACAAAGGGGGATAACAACACATGTTGTCGTCAACACTCTCATATTGCACCATCTGCAAAATTACTACCAGTTCAGTGGATTGTTACCAGTTCAACAACTACTTTGGTGTGCACCTTTTACTGGAGATTTTGGTGGGGATTGTTTGCATGAATATGTCCCACTTCCTATGCAATCAAGTGTTGAGCTTGGAGTGCTAGTGAGCTTAAGCCACCAAATGTTGAATATGCAAGATGGTCGAAATTTGGTGTCACCAACAAATGACTCTCTAGCTGTTGTATATATGTTAACAAGCTCAGAGGTCTTACCAAAGAAAAATGAACTTCAACAACTTCAAATGTTAGGTCATTCACTCTTTGTCAACAGCATCACTCATGGTCCACAATGGACTGCTAAGCAGTTGTTCAGCATGTTGCTTCCTTCTGATATGAATTTTAGCATTGATCCTAAGTTACACATCATAGACGGTGAAGTGCTTGCCTTGTCATCTAGATCTTTTTTGCTACATAATAGCATATCTAGCCTTCTCTACCATGTTCAAACAACACGGCAGCAAGGCTCTAGAGTTCCTCTCTTTTTCTTAGGATATACTATTGGAATTCTTAACCATGGGCGATATGTGTTATCTTTCAAATATATATTTGCTCTCAAACCATTACTCGAGGAAGCTTGTTAACGAAGTTGACCTGGTAGTGCTAAAAAGGATTGCTATATCAAACAGCTACCGCTAACTCCAAATTCCATACGAAATCTAACTTTTCTCGTGATTGTGTTGATCTATCAAATTCTTATGACAATCTAATCTCATTCAAAACATCATGAAATCTTCAATCATGGCATTAAGAGTGTCATCAATGATCTTCTAAAGTTGGTGCAAGAACACATTTCTAAAGATTTTGGCGGTACCAAATCCTAATTTCATCAATACACTTATGAAATAATTCTAGACTCGAGTCAAAGTCACAGCCTGCTGGACAGTTTCCCAACAACGGAGTCCACTTTACATGCTTGATACTTCAGAATGGAGTCCTAGCTAATAACTATGCTATGAATGACTCAACAACCATGAGCAGTATTGCCTTCGTTGGTGCAACTACAGGCATGTGCATATATAATACTCAATTGTCTCAATTCCTTGGCCAGCCTTCAACTAGCTCTTCGGCTGAAGTAATTGATATTGTTACCATGGATGAAACTAATGACGTACAGATGGCATTAGCACCTATACATGAATTAGTTGATCTTGCTAACATGGATTAGATTGATGATGTACCAATGACATTAGCCATGGATCAAACTGCTGACGTACCAATGTCACTAGCACCTAGGAAAAATATCACTTGCACTTGATCTTTATAGTAATTTGTTAAATGATTTTTTCCGCCGTAGGTTTCTTTTCTTGCACTTGAGATTATTGCATGTCATTTTCTATTGCATATGAGCCCTTATCCACTTAGCAATGTGTGTCAATCGCCCACACTTTTCATTCCCTATGCGCCATGAAGACAGAGTACACTGTGTGCATGTGAAGAGACCACATGTAGACGCCTTCCTTCATGAGGTGACTCAGATGTTTGAGTTTGTTGTCTTCACGGCTAGCATAAGCTCTTATTCAAACCAACTGCTTAATGAACTGGATCCCATGAATAGACTGACCGCGTGTTTTTTTCCGATAGTCATGCATCTCGTTAGATGGAAGCTATCACAAGGATCTAACCAATATTAAAGCTGATCTTGCAAAGGTTGCGATAATTGAAAATACTCCAGAGGTGACTTAGCTTGTCACTCAAATCGAAAGGTCATTCTTAATAGTTACGATTACAGCGTTATTGACTACCATATTATTGAGATGAATCTGGAAACTTTAAATTTATGATTTTGAGAAATTGCCATGATAGATTGACGACTGAAACACTTTTGTTTCAGATGTGTTGCGGGTTTTCTAGCTACAAGTGAATATTGGGATACCCATACACCTGGTCAAGTGACTCTGACATTTTGCCGCTTAAGATGATCCCCTTCTTGGAAACAATTACTGTCGCGGATGATGTCCGGCCGATCATTGTAAATAAGTGTGCCTATTAAAGATCAGATATATATAGGTCATTAAATACCACTGATTATTTAATTTGGTCAACAAAGAATCTTTCTATAGTGGAACAAAAAGTATGGTACAATAAATGGACCCCTATCTTTCTTTGTTTCAAGTTTGATGCCCTAGAGTTAGCGCACTTTTGGGCATGAGCATGAAACTTTGTGAACTGTAATTTGGTATATACCAATTTTTGATGTGCAACTATGATGCATATATTGGTACGGCTTACAGAGGAAGTTATAGGCGATGCAAGAATATGCATAGGCCTCTTTTCCTCATGAGCAAACTCACACATGATCATAATTTGTTTGTAACTTCTGGGAGTTTTGTCTCATATGAAATTTGGAATAAGAAAGGCAATTTGGTTTATGGAACTATGTGAGTTCCACTTTTGCATATTTGTAACATCTGACAGTTTTAACTCATGCATTACAAACCTAGCATTTTACCATTATCAACATGCAAGGATTGTTTTTGCCAATGAAAGAGGAATCATACATTAGGGGTAAATCAATGACAATGATGATTAATACATGAAGCAAGGGTAGCATGTTGAAGTTTGGTAAATCAATGACAATGATGATTAATGTAGGAAGCAAGGGTAGCATGTTAAAGTTTGTGCAATAAACTGCACGCATCGTTCTTCGGTTCCCAGCTAGCAAATTCCCTTCAGAATTTCTTCAGAACTCTCATGTGCTAGATACAATAGACATAAAATCAATGATTACTGACATTGCTAAAGGCACGGGGATGAATGTCTAGGTGGCCAAAACTTATATGTTGTGATCAGGATTTATTTTGCAGGTGGTTTAAAGCCATTGGGGGTCTCTTCATTAAATATCTGGTAGAGAAAAATTCTTCAATGAGAATATAGATGTTCCTAGAACACTATCAAGAAAGCTTGGTGAAGATGAGAATACAGATGTTCCTAGTGCATTGATTGCAATCTGGAACATGAACTTGGTGCCCTTGTTGGTTCTTGGGCTGCTTGTTCCATTTTAGAAGTTGCAAAAAGGGTGGAGCTATCTGTAGGTCCCTCCCCAATCCACCGCGGGCGCGCGCGCTTTACGCCATGGTGATTCTTCCATGCTTTTGTGCTCCATAAAAGAGCGCAATGGCCGTAATTGTGTGTTTTGCACACAAACAAGTCGAGAATGGAGAGGAAGTCGCGAGAATTTTCTTGGTGGGGCAGGGAATAGAATGCGGCTACAAAAGCGGAGGCGATTGTCATCGTCGTGCAAGTTGCCCCCTTCTATCCCCTCTTCGAGTGGCACCTCAGGTGCCCATATCCGATAGGAGGACCTTGTCGCACTAGCGGAAGATCTGGACGCACATGTTGCCTCCCTCGGTCCAGTATCTCCTATACAATTCACATTCTGAGTCATGTCTCGTTTCCCACTTAGGTTTACTATAGCCATCTCCTTCAGATTCTATGGTATGTTCATGGGACTATATCTCACCATCTTTTCTTTCCATGCTCGAGTTTGTTACAGCTTCAGGCATATTCTGGTGCCACTTGGGTTAGTGATCCTTTGGATCGACGATCACTTTCTGCTTATTGCATTTTTTGGTGGTTCTCATTGCTTGG
Source organism: Triticum monococcum (assembly GCA_034509565.1). Classification (NCBI taxonomy): domain Eukaryota; kingdom Viridiplantae; phylum Streptophyta; class Magnoliopsida; order Poales; family Poaceae; genus Triticum; species Triticum monococcum. Next base: position 523,426,487 of record CM067841.1, read on the forward strand.
AAGATTAAGAAACAAACTATAGCTTGTCGTTCGGGTGCAAAGGTTGACTTGCGAGTTATGGCTCTTAACTTTGACTACACAGGTGACTTGGCTATGGTGGTTGCTTGAGGACTTTGGTGTTTCGGCCACTACACCAACTCCTCTTTTGTCAAGAAGTACAAGTGTTATCAGTATTGCATGTGGCCTAGCAAAGCATGAGTTCACCAAGCATATTGGTGACGATGTTTCCTTCCTGTGGTCCCATGTGCAAGATTGGGTGATTGCTCTAAGGTATGCGAATTTCGAGCCACAATTAGCATATTCCTTCATGAAGGCCCAGACTAGAGCACAACACGGCTTCTACCTCTCTAAACTCAATGGTGTTGCTCCACCATGAGTTCGAGGAGAGGGGGTATTAGAGTTGTAGACTTCCAATGTATTAGCCAATGTAATATCCTCATTCTGTAAGGTTTTTTTGCGTACTTACCACAATTGTGTGTGTATATTGGCCTATGGCCTCATGGAAACAGAAGTTGCATATTTTTTCACAATATACTGATCTATCTGAATTCTGATACTATATATGTTTTTATCTAATTGTTAATGTTGTTAACTTGTTATCCATAAAACTCGCAGGTAAAATTGGACAAGTAGCAAAACATTACGTGGCCTACCCCAACTTATTTGGGACAAAAGGCTTTTTCTTGTTGTAATAGAACATCATGAAAATCTATGTGTATGTCGCAAGTCAGGGCACTCCGCCTACTCCACCGCCTCCTCCTCCGGCGAGTGACGATTAGGGCACTCGACCGGCTCCTTCTCCGGCGCGTGGCGGCACTCCGCCTCCTTCTCCGCCTGCGCCGACGCGCCCGAGCAGCCAGCCTCCTCCTTCTCCACCTCGTCAACAAGGGCGGAAGAGACCTGCCGCCACTTCGGCTGCTTCGGCGCATCGTAGTCCTTCTCCTCCGCCTCGTAAGCAAGTAAAGAAGACAGCCGCTCCATCTGCTCGGCCAGCGTCTAGCAGTACAGCCAGAGGCGGGAGGACATACAGATTCGGTCCTTCTCTGAAGACACCAGAGAAGTTACCATACGAGAGGACCCCGGAGGAGAACGCGAAGATCGCGCGAACCGAAGTGGATGACTGGTTTCAAGGGTTGAAAGCAAAGAGACATCCACCTCCGGAGGAGAAGTTAGATCCGGTGAAAGCGAAGCGCACTCTGGCCGCCCTGACAAAACCACCCAAGTCTCTGCCGAAAGGAAACTATGAGCGCATTATTGGAAAGGAATTTGCCGAAGCAGAGTGGTCGGGAAGTACTGTCAGTGATCAAAGGCTGAAAGAACGACGAGCTGGGAAACAAATTCCCCAGCTCGGTGAACAAGCGAAGCAATCGTGCCCCCCGCTCAAGGTGCCTAGCGACAACGTCGCTAATGATCCGAGGATGGTTCCCGGTTATAGCAATCTTGCCGATTACCTACCCGACGATGTACATTATGAACCCATGGAGGTGCAGATACAAAGATACGAGTACAGGAAGCCTCTCGTCAAAGATGAAAGATCTCTATCAACGATAATGCGAAGATTGCATGATTGGTACTTGAAAATCTGCAGTGACTCTGGGGAGAGGAGTACTTTGTATGTGAAAGTTAAAAAGGAGCATGACCTCGTTGGAATTGAACTGTTGCATGTTCCATTTGAGGAGTTCTTTTATTTTTTCAATCAATTGGCCCTCCATAAAACAACGGTCACCTGCTACTGTCTGTAAGTAGTACTACTTCTGTCATTAAGACTCTCTATATAGCTCAGCTCTTTCATTGCATGTATTTATAATCATCCTCACTATATTATGCAGATTGAAGATCGCCGAATTGAAGAAAAGACAAGTCGGTGATATTGGGTTCATTAACACATATCTCATAATTGCAACTCAGGTTAAATTTCATGCCGCAGATACCGTGGCCAACTTGCTACGATCGTTGGTAATAAATGAAAACAAAGATATAATACTATTTCCTTACAACTTCAAGTGAGTGTTACTGTCTTGTGCTTATTCGGTTTCCCTTATATATATATTAGTCAAGGTTATAGTAATGTAATTGATGAGTTATGCATGTGTGTCCAGTTACCACTATATTCACCTAGAGATTAAGCTTGAGCAGGGACTAATAACTGTCTTAGACTTAAAATGAAAAGATCCCCAAAACTATGCGGACATGACTCAAATGCTCGAGAAGTAAGTTAAATCGATCATTATCCACCATATCAACAACTTTGTTCATTTCCTGATATATCAAGTAATTGTTTTTTTTTGTCTGGCAGGGTTTGGAAAAATTTCTCCAAAAAAGCTCCAGGACTCCCGAAGAAGCTGCAATTTAGACACCCGAAAGTAAGTACTATAATAGCATGTTCCGCGCATCTCCTACTGATTTGGCATTCTTGCTTATCAGTTTGATTGACCTCTATTTCTTGTAAAGTGGTTGTGGCAGGAAAAAGGGAATGATTTCTGCGGATACTACGTTTGCGAGTCCATCCGCCACACGACCTGTGAGCGGGGCTACACTGACGAACAATATAAAGTACGTAAATAACAACATTCACAATTTTATTTTATTACCATCATTTATGTTGAGTTTCATTCATTCATATATGTATATATATATATATATATATATATATATATATATACACACACACATGTATTGACCCCCTTCTTCAAATTAGATGTTTCGGAAGCGGGATGAACTCCTAGCACCAGCTCGCAAGCGAGCAATTCAAGAGGAATTGGCGGCATTCTTTCTTGACCATGTGATTGCTGAAGACAGAGAATACTATGTGGACCATGAGTCCGTATGGTTACATTTGTAAGAGATAATTATTGTATATATGTAGCCGGTAGTGTCGGATAGATATACGAGAACTTGTTGTTCGACCAATATCTCGGAGAAGGAGAGGTGGTCGATATCACTTCTCTCTGTATGCATATATGTTCATGACGATCTTCTGTTTCCTTCGTTTGCTTACTAGCTAGCTAGCGTGTCTAGTCCTCTCTATACGTATATATAGTACATAGCGTCGACCAAGCACGGACATAAGAGAGGACACTTCTATCTATTAATTATAGCTAGCTAACATAATATATGAAACACCTAAATTAACCCCCCAAAACCCCCAACCCCCCCCCCCCCCCCCCTTCAAAAAAAAACAAAAACCCCAGCCACAGAAATGCTGACGCATGGATGCCTATTGGTCCCGGTTGGTGCCACCAACCGGGACCAAAGAGTCTCCTGCCTGGGCTCCGCGCACAGGCCACGTGGTGGGGAAGCCGCCTTATGGGTAGCATGGTTACTAGATAGGGTTTGGAACCATGTGGTGGGAGGTGTGTTGGTGTGTGAATGACCGACTTCTGTAGACATTCACACACCAAGTATGTCCTCCGAGTGGCACATACATGTACTCCCATGGTTTTGTACTCACTTAGAATCAGCCTACGCTGTCTCTCTTCCAGAACTTCACAATCATCGGTGCATGAAGTTTCCTATGATTAATGCATTTAACAAGGTTCAACACATTCTTGGATTGTACGTGTATGTGCCACTTGATTGTATCCTTGGCATGGAAAAGAAATAAAATAGTGAGCAGTTGGGCTTTGGGGCATTTTGTGCCTTGTTCCAACTCGCGGCCCCTATGCTTGTTTCTGTGCTCTGCCACCTATGTGCAATTCTGGGCTCTGCCCCCTGGGCACAACGTTACTTGACCTGGTAAGGGACATGCAAAGTTCTATTAAGAGTTCCTAGAGAAAAGCAGAGAGGGGAACTTCCTTTGCCGAATGTTGATCAATTAGAACATGCACAAGCAATGCAGTTATTATCCTCTTGGGTTTGGCTATGAGCAGTGCATTCATACAGTGTTTATTTTCGGCAATCCATGGGAGTACGTTAGTAGCCATAACTATGCTTAATTTGTGTTGAGATGAAGCTACCAGAATGTCTTACACTCTTACTAACTTTTTTTGCAAACTGGGCATAGTTAATCGCATCAAGTTAGCTTAGTAATACCCGCAGCTTCAATACAGGGAAGTTATAAATTGTCGCTAAGGTTTATGATTCGTGTATAACTAAATAATCACATACAATATATATGATCCTTAGTAGTTTTCGTTATTTATTGCCTTCCATCTCAATTAATGATGGCAATGGATACAAATTAGTACATAGTCCATTGTTGGTATTTAGTAATATATGAACATACCACGCACACATGATGATGTCGTTAGCCGATATTCTAATTATAGAAGCGAAGCTCACTAATTTACTACTTTGGATGATAGTGATAGAGTTACAAGTTATAGATGCTTTTTGGCTGCAGGGGATTTCCTCAATAGCGTGGACTTTAGCGTTGAGCTGAATTATACCCACCCTCTCTCTCTCTCTCTCTCTCTGTGTGTGTGTGTGTGTGTGTGTGTGTGTGTGTGTGTGCACGCGCGCGGCTCGCTTAATGCTTTGGAAATGGATCCTCCATGATTTGTTTTTTATATTAGATTAGAGATTTCTATTATTCATGTAGACACATTTTGTAAGATCGCTTTTCTATTTTTTTTCCCTGTAAAAGAACGCTGCATAGCTTGTGTATGCCAAGAAAAACAGTAAAACAATATTTTCTTTTTGGGGTTCAAACAACAAGCTTACATGTAGTTCTATCTTAGAAGAAAAGTTACTGAAAGGGGTCACTTGAATAGTCCCTGATTATATGACTTAAATTTTGCATCCTTTAGGACATTAAAAATAACTACCTCTGAATTACCCATTAAGTACTCTCAGTAAAAACAATCAACAACCTTGATAGAAGGGAGACAAGCAACAGTTTACGTTTGCATATTATCATATGCCGATGTTTATACATGTGCAATGGAAGGAAGATGGGCATCACGGACCAGGTAACAGATACACAATCCAATACAACTCAACAATGTGCAAGCAATGATATGCGGTAGTTGAGCATATAGAACAAGTCGATGAATCAAGTGATTAAGTAAATTAGGAAGAGTTGTGGTAGATCATTAAAAGATATTGGTTGTGAAAAGCATAAACTAGCGTTGCTCTGTACCGTGATAGTGATTTTTTACTTATTCTCTAATGTGATGCAAGATCCATGGATGACATAGAGATACAGATGCACTGAATGTATATCTTATATCAAATACTTCTGAATGGTACACTAGGAATGGATTGGGAATGGCTGCGGTTTTTTATGTGATTATGCACTGACTAGTTAATTTCGACCTGAATTATGATAATGTATTAGATTTTTTATTCTCTAATTGTTGATGGTATTATGCATAAGTGCTTGTGAGAAAAGTAAAATAGACATGCAATAGACCATCATGAAAATCTATTTGCAACGTGCAGTTGGACGTGGCTGAGTACATCATTGTACCATATGTGATACGCACCACTAGATTGTTTGCTTGGTATATGGAAGAAATAAAATGGTGAGTCGTTGGAGATTTTGCGGCCTTTAGTGAACAAATAGTTATGATGTCCATGAACAAATAGACTATTTTAGTTCAGAAAATACATAGTTATTGAAGTATAGATAACTCTACGGTAAGAAAATTCTTATGTATGCACTAATGAATTCATGGGTTGCTGGGCCATAGGGCTGATGGCACTGGTTGTTACTTTATTTTAAATGAAAATTTCCGAGTTATTGCTTCTCTTCCTTTCGGTTTGCATGTTCCATTTCCATAAGTTACATTAGTTATGATGTCTTCCATGATTCCATCAACTGCAATGTTGATGCATTATTTATTCTAGCGGTAAGGTGTATACTAGCAAAATTATTCAAGTTAGGATGTTTTCCTATTAGCTTTGCTCATCCCCCCGGAATTTCTACTCCACATCATTTCATGACCTATGTTTCTTTCTTTGATAGGTTTTGAAGAGGGTACTAGAGGTATGGGACCTCTAATTTATATCCATGTATTGCCAAGCTGCAGCGGCATCCCAATCCAATCCTGAACTAGAAACTGTCTTCATCTGCCACTTCCAGGATCACTGGTTCTGCATTAGGAATATTAGGAATGTGGATGGGGAGTGGAACAACTTCAATAGTCTGCATCCGGCCCATCTCTCATTTTTTTCCTCTTAGCTTACCTTGACACCATGAGGGGGCCTGGCTCAAACATCTATGTAGTAAGGGGCACTTTCCCTAAGGACGGCCCTACTGATTACAATGATTTTGGCCAGTGGCTGCCTCCTGATGAAGCCAGGATCATTACACATTCACACTTTGAGGCACGACAGAAACAAGCGAGCAACACTGCAATAGCAATGGTCTCGAGGAGGTATCTCTTAGTGGGGGTAGCCGCTAGCTTGAGTAACCTTGAAGCTCCAAGCACCAAGACTGAAGTATCTAGTCAGCAGCCTTGCCAACAAAAGGACAAAATGGCATGCCTAATTGCCCATGATGCAAGAGGAGAGTGATCACGACCCAAAGGTGGCAATAGCTATTAGCTTGATGCCATTTGAAGCTTCGGCGACCAGTTCTCATCCAGCCCAAGAAGAGAGAATTCGACCACCATGGGGGAACCTGGCTCCGCTAACTATGAAGGACCGATGGAAGAAGATTAGGATGTCACTTTTCTTCTTCATTCACATAGGAACATTCTTGAACGCGAAAATAAAATGAAGTCTTTGTTCGCTGGAGCAGCTATTGTGAACTTTGGATATGAGTAATGATCTGGAACGTTGGATTGAACATGTGTAATGATATACTCCCTCCGTCCCAAAATTCTTGTCTTAAATTTGTCTAGATACGAATGTATCTAATACTAAAACGTGACTTGATACATCCGTATTTAGACAAATCTAAGACAAGAATTGTGGGACAGAGGGAGTATTTACATGCATATATTGAACTTCAGTTAAAATGAGTCTGTCCATCTCTTTTTCTGAATTTGTTGGAATTCATTTGAAATGTTACTACTTTATAATGGATTTCTGGGTTGGCTAGATGGCTATATCTCAACTTCCCTTGTTTCCTTATCTAACGTAAGGTTTGGTTACCTATATAAGAGTTGATGGGTTGCTCTGTGTAGAGCATAGTCCAAAACATTCTTATGGATCTGCTGAATGTTCATATGTGGGCTGGCATGTAATAATAGGTTTAGCTTTGATCTTGCATATATATTCCGCTTTTGCATATCTATTCCGCTTTTAGTGTCTTGGGTCAAATGATGTTGACTTGAGGTTGAGGGCAGTCTATTTTGTCCTTTCGATATTAAGCTTTTCAATGCATAGAAAAACATTGCTAATCTTTCAACCGTTTGAGGTGCATATGTGGGTATGTCATATTAATTACAATCAAATAGCAAGCTTCCTCGTTTTTTATTTTGTGATGATCGGTTGCTGCTTTGCACAAGACATGATCCCTCTATCAATTTCAGTTTCAAATGGCATCGGTCGGGCATTCATTCATATATGTCACAGGAATGTCATGTCATTGTTTGGTGATAAGCATAGGTAGAAGCAATTGATGAAGCCCGAGCTAGCTAGCTAAAAGATTCTTGGAAGGTCATGCGTATGATGGGATATATATGTTGCTTCTGATGGCATTTCTAGAAGTTCTTATGGGCAAGAACTAATACATTACACTGCTCCCAAAATTAAAGTGGTAGATGCACTTTCTCTTTCTAGATCCTGTCATGACACTTCTCCCAAAATTAAGGTGCTAGATGCACTTCTCCCAAACACCAAAAATTCTCTTCTACAAATCCACCATCATGCAGTCCCGCTGCCTCTTGTCGTGGTGATTCTTCCACGCTTCCGTCCTCTATAAAACCTCCTTATGGTCAAATGTGTGTGTTCTAAACACAATCGAGTCGAGTGGAGATCAAGAGAAAGTCACATGAATTATGAAGGGAGCAATGGAGGGAGGAGGAGCTCGTAATATTGGGATCCTAACTCCCATGAAAATACCCATGGATGTCATAGAAATTACGTGACGTCTCCCCTGAATCTAGATCATCGCCTCCGTCGTATCTCCTTCCCCTGCCGGTATAATCTCGCTCCCCCTCCCTCCCTCTCTCCCTCCCACACAAAACAACATGCCAGAAGTACGAGTAGCTTCTAGTACTCTTGTTAAATTGTGATCCAAATTTTATCGTATTGGACTAGACGTAGTATATATGGTGTGGGCCTTTGTGTTGGTATCGACGCGTACGAGTACAACTCCTTTACTTGTCCTCCAAGGACTCTCATGTATTGTCCTAATATATACCCCATGTAGTTGCACCTCAAACGGTCTGTCGTCTCGTGCTTGTAATACTCCTCCTCATAGTGATTGCGCCTTTATACGTCCGTGGTTTTCTACCGCAAAGGTTTTCACGTAAAAATTCGTGTGCTCTCATGTCTCGTTTATTCTCATTATTATTTAACAAGTGGTATACAGAGCCAAGATTCAGATATGAGAAGATTTGAGATCCAGAAGATTAGGGTTGCCTGTGCCGCCGCCGCACGCGTGTCTTGGCGATCCGTCTAATCCGACAGCAAATCGATTTCCGTTGCTGCATCGCCTACGAAGCCGTCGAGTCTCCCGCCGAGTCGGAGATGAGGTCTTCTGCACGAGGTTCAAGTACCAGGAAGCAGGTACGATTTGATTGCTGCTGGTCCAGGGCGATCTGTGTTGTTGCTGCTCGTAAGTCCCGAGACTGCTATGCTAGTATCGTTGCTTCGCATCACGTGAAATCCACCGAGCCTTCCTTGCTTCTCCACGTACTGGATTCATGTCCCGAGACAGCCACCATATACTACTTTCACGCGAAGCTACAGTTTGACCACTAATTGCTAGTACGTGACTAGTACTAGTTCATTAGTGCGTTGCTACGTCCACTGCCCGTAAATACTACCGGGTGCTATCTATCCTATTTCCTTTTGTTTTGCATATTAATTCTGTCAAGAATTATTCTACTTCGGACTTGTACTATTTTGTGCACAGATTTATCTACTTATAGCTTTCATGAAGTACGATCTTCCGTCGCTGGACCGTGACACAAGGTTTACCCTATGGCAAGTCAAGATGCGAGCATTGTTGGTACATACCGACTATGATGAAGCACTGTATAGTTTTGGGAAGACTGAATTAAGGATTGGACTGATGAGAAGAAAAGAATTAATTGTAAGGCTTTGTCAAAATTTCAACTTCATTTGCATAATAATATTTTGCAGGAAGTTTTGAGCGAGAAAACTGCCGCGCTCTATGGTTAAAGCTGGAAGGCATTTGCATGACTAAAGATCTCAAAGTTGCCCTCGAAGCCATTCCGAACCGGGCTTGCGTTGCCTCGGGGCTGGTTTGTTCTTCTACTGAGGACGCAAAGCTCATTCATCGCGCTGGCCATCTCCACCTCCGCTGGCTCGCCCCGATGGCCTGGCTGCGCGTACAGCTTCAAGTCATCGTCTTGGTTGCCCAGCGCCCCGGCTTATGCTCCGTACCGCCGTTCCAACTGCCCATAGCTTTGGCCACCTACTGCCTTAAACTGCCCTGGCCTCGTCTTCGAGCTGCCGGACTCCTCGAGCTGCAATCCGCTGGTGTCTGCCGCCAGTTTTAGCCGGCCCTGCCATCGCCGCCACCACGTTGAGCCGCGGCCACCTGGTCTTGTGAACCGCCTCGATCGAACCCACCGCGCCTCATTCTGGGTCAGCCCGCCTCTGCTGCTGTGGTTGCGGGCGCGTCCATGATCCACCGGCCGCTTCGCCTCGCCTCTGCTTCAACCCCGCAACTGTGGTCTCGTCCCACCCCACTACCGTTCTCTTGAATCGACACCATCCGGTCCTGGCCTCGCGACAGCCGTCGAGCCGCCCCGCTTCTTCGCCTGAACGTCAAGGCTGCCGTGGCTGTGACCCGCCCCGTTCCGTACGTCACCGGTTTGCTGCTGTTTCGATCGCCGGTTTCCGTTAGCTCCGCTGCACTCTGGCGCAATCGTTTGCTACGGCCCCCGTGGTGGAGTCACCCCGTGGATTGAGCCGCCCACGCTTCATCTACTTCGGCCGCCGAGAGCCGGTTTCCACTGTCGAAACACTACAGCCGGATTTGGCCTTGTCTATGAATCATCACTCCGAGCCGGACTCCGCCCCCGTGGCTTCGACCTGCAGCGGATGAGCCGCCGCACCTTTGCCTTGATTCAGGCCTGTGAGCGGCCCGCCTGCTGCTGTTGCGGCCTTACCTCGCCTCTGGGAAACCTCACTGAAAAGTCGCCGTCGGCGCTACTACCTCTGCTGGCGCGGCCCTTGCCGCTACAGCCCCTCGCCTCGGCGCCCTCGATCCCTCGCCTCGACCGGATTCCTGCTTCGAGTCGTAGGACTTCGCCTCCGAATCAATCCGCTGATCCGACCTCGCCGGCAAACCGAACGCCTCAAAGACTTCCGTGGCCTCTCCAACCCGCCGTCGGCTCAGTCGCACCTCTCCCGTGAGTCGCCCTTGCACGCCTTCACCTTTGAGCCGCCCTCGCGCAAACTCACCTCCGAGTAGCTCGCCTTCACCGCACCGCCAAGTTTCCTCCACTACTGCCTGTGAATCGCCCGTTGCTGTGGCCCAATTTCAACTCGCCGACCGCCGTCAAGTTGCTCGGCCGGCCCGTTTCTCGCCTCGGTGGTCTTGTCAAGCCGGCTGCACTGGAGCCGCCTTCACTGGCGTATCAAGCCGCCTACATGTTTTCCATCTTTGGGCTGAGTCACCACGGCATCGTGACCATTGTCGTTGAAAAGCTGCCTTTTTATAATTCGCCGGAGCCCCTCGGCTTCAGCCGCGTTCAACCTCCGTCAAGCCGCCCCTGTAGCCAGTTTAAACTGGTTCTGCTCTGCCTCGGAGCCGGTTCGCTCCTCCGCCATCATTCAACAACCTGGCCTTGTTCGCCTAATGAGTCGCTGTGCGCCGAGTCGACCGGCAACCGTGCCAAATCGCCACCGCGCAGAGCCGCTTCTGACAGATGTTGTCCCCTGCTCTCACCGTCATTGTGATCTTGCCAGGCCGCCCGAGCCGCTTGATCGCCGCTCACTGAATCACCAGATAGCCGCACCTGTTAAATCTCTGCTGCGGAGTTGAACCGGCTCGGCTGCCAGCTGAACCGTGCCGTGCCCGATTCAGCCCGCCTCGCGCCGCCATGTGCTTCTGCAGCACTGATTCTGACCTCAAGTCTCCAAACCGGACTCAACTTCCGGCGGGTCGCGCTTCCGAGCCACCCTCTGATCCAAGTCGCCGAAGGTTTGCAACCTTGGGCCGGCCGCGTCTCTGCAAAATTCATGGTCAAAGACAGTTGCCGTTGTGCCATGCCGGTTTAGCCTGCCGCCGGTTCAGCCGTGCCTCGCCATTAAGTCGCCATGGCTTCTCCTTGCCTCGTTGAATCGTCCCGCGCTAAACCGCCCAGCGCCCGCGCCGGTTCTGCTCCGGGGCCGCCTCTGCTGTGACCAGCTACGGCCCCGCGGGTTCTCGCCGCTCGCTCCGACAGAGAAGGAGCCCTGCTTTCCCTGCACTCATTCTGGCTGGAAGAAAGGAAACGAAGGAAAAGTCAAGGGCATTAAAAAAAGGCAGCACAGGAAAAGAAGGAAGTACTGCATAAAAAAGGGGAAGGCTATGTGGGTGTTATTATTTTATCAGACGTGTGTCTAGGCGGCCGTCGGACGCTGTTCATCATCATTTAATGACCAGCGTTCATGTTCATCTGATAAAATATATCAGGTGCTATTGTTTCTATCTACTTTTAGTGCATATTTTAATCAAAGAGAGAAATTATTTTGGTCTTAATATTTTTATGTGCAGCAAAGGTGGTGCCAGGTTGCGTTTATGAAGTATACGTCAACATCATCGCGCATGGTGTCTGCACCTGCTTGATAATTGAATGGGTGTGCGCAAGACACCGCCCGAACAGCTCAATTTACATCAACTCGGCGGGATCACGCCGGCGACTGACTCGCCGTTCGCGTGGCTTACCGTGCTTGCGATTGCTTCGCCCGTCCATGCCGGCTTACATTGCCGCGGCCGATTCATCTGCCTGCTGCCACGGCTGACTCAGCATTGATTGATTTCAGCTTTACCGGGGTGATCATCAACTCCGGGGTGGATAATTTCTGGCATAACATATCAGGTGAAATCCATCCAATATATTTTTATATTATATATTGCTTTCTTTAAAAAGAGTAATTACTCGGGCTTGCAAAGTTATTTAATGCAGGACCCTAAACCTCCATATTGGTGCCAATTTAAAGGCTGTCAAAAAATTTCCGGCTTAAAAAGAAGGATTCCGGTCTAAAAATCTGGCTCAAGGGAAGGTTGTCTCCCACAAAGCTTTGAAGCTCTCAATATCCGGTTTAAGAATTTCCGGTTAAAAGAATAAATCTCTCGCAAGTTTGAGTTCTCAGGAAAAATTAAGGGGACCAAAGAGAGTTTGCTGCACAGCACAACTCAAACATAGGTACCCCTTGAGCACAACTCACAATATCATTTGGGGGCTTGGTCGCATTCGAACCATAGCTACACCTCTTGATCCGGCTATCAAGCTAATATTATCATAAGAGTGCAGCTCTGGTTATTTCGGTAATCTGGCTATCAAGCCAATATTATCATAAGAGCACAACTCTGGTTACTTCGGTAATCCGGCTATCAAGCCAATATTATCATAAGGGGCCAAAGAGAGTCTGCTGCATAGCACAACTTAAACATGGGTATCCCTTGAGCACAGCTCACAACATCACTTGGGGGCTATGCTCGAACCATAGTCACACCTCTTGATAGGTTTAAAGCCACCAGGAAAATCATTTGGGGGCTATGGTCGTATCCGAATCATAGCTACACCTCTTGATAGGCATAAGGGCACCAGGAAAATCACTTGGGGGCTTGGTCGTATCCGAACCATAGTTACACCTCTTGATAGGCATAAGGCCACCAGGGAAATCATTTGGGGTTATGGGTTCGAACCATACTTACACCTCTTGATAGGCATAAGGGCACTAGGAAAATCACTTGGGGGCTTGGTCGTATTCGAACCATAGCTACACCTCTTGATCAGCGCAATGCCACAATTATGATTACATGGGGGCTCTGGTCGTATCTGAACCATAGCTTAAACCCTCTTGATCATACATATACATCATCATATATTGCATCATATGTGGCATCATCATTACATCATCATAGCATGTATCATATGTGCATGGATATACCGGCTTATATGGCAGGCTCGGTTTTCAAACCAGGTTATATTTATTCAAATCTTTAATAGCCAACATGGCTGGATTTTTTATGATGGTTATCAATAACCGATATTATGACTGAGGTTTTCAAAGTCGCTTTAGCGCAATGACTATTATTTTATCAATGGATATGATTTATTTTACAATGGAAGGAATAGTCTCGAGTTGCTGCAGGCCTACGACCCGGCACTTGGGGGCTACATTATTCAAGCTGGGATTACATCAAATACACAAGTCTCATGTCGCTGCAAGCATGCACCATGACACTTGGGGTCTAATGCAAAGTCATTGTTTGCTCATCTCATTGAAGACCCGACTCATCACATTGTAATGAGCTGGCCCTTGGGAACTACACGTTGCTGTTCAAAGTCTACATGATTATATTTACAAAGTCCCTGCTCATTATTGCATAATGACCTAGACTTTGGGGGCTACACGTTGCTGTTCAAAGTTTACATGATTATATTTACAAAGTCCCTGCTCATTACTGCATAATGACCCGGCCCTTGGGGGCTACACTGGTTGAAGTTTTTATGAGCATCAGGTAATTACAAGTCCCAGGTTGCTGCAAGCATGACAACCCGGCACTTGGGGGCTATATATAGGGAATACTCAGTTTATGACTAATGACTGGGATGAACAAATTGGATTTCTTCAAGATTGTGATATTTATATTGAAGCAAGTCTTAAGCTGTTGCTATGCTACCTTCTTAAGACTTGGGGGCTACAAGTGATAGGCATATAAGAGGTATATTTTCAAGTTTGATGTTAACTACAATTATGACCCGGTGCCATCAATATTTGTAAACCGGCAAGGTTCTACATTCTTAAACCGGCAAAGTTCTACATTCTTAAACCGGCTGAAGATCAGATGAATATTTCAAAGATCAATATTTCTGTTAAGCATTGGGAGCTGAGTCAAAGGAGTTATTCTTCACAATATTTCTCTGTGACAAACCAATGTCAGCAGATTGATTATGAAGCTGGCCTATTGACCTGGATTTTATCGAAGAAGGAAGTAACAAGGACTTAAGGATGATCAGGATCAGTTTAACATGGATAAATCCAAATTAAACTGGGGACTAATGTCGGGGATATACCCCGCGGTATGATCCGGACGGAGTTATAACCCGGCTGGGACTTAGTAAACCGGATGATAGTTAAGACAGACAGGTAAAACATGTAGTTAACCCAGACGGTAAACCGGCAGGTTGTTAAACCGGCTGACAGTTAAGACATGAGTTAAGTCAGATGATAACTCAGCAGACAATCATAAACCGGCAGACCATCTTAAACCGGCACCAGTTATAACCCGGCAGACAGTGATAATTGGGTTGCCAGGAGTTATGAAGCCCGAGACGTTATGAAGCCCAAGATGTTCAGAAGCCCATGAAGAGAAGTCATAATAGTTAAGTCTTCAGTCCGAGTTGGACTCTACATGTAACCCGCCCCTTCAACTTATATAAGGAGGGGCAAGGCTCCCCAAAGAGGGGCAAGTAAGAAGAAACAATCTTAAGGGTTAGGGTTAACTGGGAGAGCCGATTTACGGCGACTTCCTCATGATCATAATGAGATCTAGCCACAAACAGCACGTAGGGTTGTTACCGGATGATGTTTCCCGGGGCCTGAAGCTGTCTAAATCCTTGTCTTGTGTTGCGTCTCTCGATTCCGCTCAACCCCTCTCAAGCTACCACGTAGATGCGTTGGCCTCACGACTAAGTCCTCACACTAGGACATCTGCCGTGATAATTCCACGACATTACCCAAGGGAGGTAACGTTTTGAATCATATTTCAGAATTTAAAGAGATCATCTCTGATCTAGCTGCAATGGAGGTTAAGTATGAAGAGGAAGATACTGCTTTAATGTTACTTTGTTCACTGCCAAGTTCTTATACCAATTTTAGAGACACCATATTATACAGTCGTGATACTCTCACGCTTAGTGAAGTTTATGAAGCTTTGAACTCTAAGGGGAAGATGAAATTAATGGCGCCTCCTGATGGTTCAAGTTCATCCCAAGCAGAGGGATTGTATGTTCGTGGCAGGACAAAGGAGAAGAACTCCAATAATGGAAACAGAGGCAAAAGTAAGAACGGCCATAGGGGCCGGTCGCAATCCAGAGACAAGAAATATTGCAAGAGAGACGGGCATGACATCTCAGAGTGTTTCAAGTTGCAGAACAAGGAAAAGAAGAAAGGTAACAAACAAGGTGAAAATTCTGCTAACGTTGCTCCTGATGATAGTTCCGATGATGCTCTTGTCGTTATTGCTGGATGTGCTGAGACCAATGATGAGTGGGTACTTGGTACTGCATGTACTTTTCATATGTGCCCGCATATAGATTGGTTTAATACTTTTGATTCCACTACTTATGTTGGTTCCGTTTTGGGTTTTGATAATTCACCATGCAAGATTGAAGGCATAGGTATATTCAAATCAAGATGTTTGATGGCATAATCAGAACTTTGATAGAAGTTCGGTATATTCCGAAGATGAAGAGAAATCTTATCTTTGTTAGTGCCCTTGATGCAAAGAGGTACAAGTATTCAGGTGGAGATAGTGTTTTGAAGGTCACCAAAGGCTCCCTTGTTGTGATGAAAGGTGACTTAAGTTCGACCAATGGTCTTTATTGCCTTTGAGGTTCTACCGTTTAGGTAACGCTACTCCAGTTATTTCAAAGAATTCTGATTGTGATGCTGCTAACCTTTGGCATATGCGTCTTGGACATATGAGTGAACTTGGTTTGGCAGAGTTAAATAAGAGAGGTCTTCTTGATGGATATGAATCTGGTAAATTGAAATTTTGTGAGCATTGTATCTTCACCAAGCACAAGAGGGTGAAGTTCAAAAATTCAACTCATACAACTGAAGGTATTCTTGATTATGTGCATTCTGATTTATGGGGACCATCTCGCAAGACGTCACTAGGTGGTGCTAGTTACATGCTGACTATTATTGATGATTATTCGAAAAAAGTTTGGCCTTATTTCTTGAAGCATTCTCAGCATTTAAGGAGTGGAAGATTATGATTGAGAGACAAACTGAAAAGAAGGTAAAGATACTTCGCACTGATAATGGTATGGAATTCTGTTCTAAGAAATTTAAGAATTATTGCAAGTCTGAAGGCATTGTCAGATATTACACCGTTCCTTATACTCCTCAACAAAACGGTGTTGCTGAGCGCATGAACATGACCATTATTTCCAGAGCCCGTTGCATGTTGTCCAATGCAGGTTTGCATAGGCGTTTTTGGGCTGAGGCCGCTTCCACTGCTTGTTATCTCATTAACCGTTCACCATCTATTGCTCTTCATAAGAAAACTCCAATTGAGGTATGGTCTGGTTCACCTGCTGATTATTCATAGTTGAGAGTTTTTGGTTGCACTGCTTATGTTCATGTTGATAATGGAAAATTGGAGCCTAGGGCTATTAAGTGCATCTTTCTTGGTTATAAGTCTGGTGTTAAAGGTTTTAAATTGTGGAATCCTGAAACCCAGAAGGTGGTTATTAGCAGAAATGTTATCTTTAATGAATCTTCTATGTTACATGATGTTTCATCTACTAATGTTCCCGTTGAGAGTGAACAACAACCTATTGTTTAGGAGCCTACTGTTCAGATGGAGCATGTTATTGATTCAAGTGATACATCTGGTAATGAAATTGTTGATGCACATGCTGAACCCGTCGTTAATGATGATAATGTCACTCCCACTCCAAATCAACCTATTCTTCCGTCCAGTTGGAATCTTGCACGTGACAGAGTCAGGCGGGGTATTAATAAACCTGACAGGTTGATTGAAGAGTGCAATATTGTTTCTTTTGATTTATTTGTTGCAAAAGAAATTGAAGGTAATTCCGAGCCTTCTTCATATTTCGAGGCTATTATTTCTGGTGATAGTAATAAGTGGATGACCGCTATGCATAATGAGATGGAATCACTTGAAAAGAATGGCACTTGGGATTTAGTAAAATTACCTAGAGAGAAGAAACCTATTCATTGCAAGTGGGTTTTCAAGAGGAAAGAAGGTGTTTCTCCTAATGATGAGAGAAGATATAAAGCAAGGTTAGTTGCTAAATGTTATAGCCAGATTCCAGGTATTGACTATAACGAAGTCTTTTCTCCTGTTGTGAAGCATAGCTCTATTCGCACTTTACTCAGTATTGTTGCCATGCATGATCTTGAGCTTGAACAATTGGATGTTAAAACTGCATTTTTACATGGAGAATTAGAATAGGATATTTATATGGAACAACCTGAAGGTTTTGTTATTCCTGGAAAAGAAAATCTTATCTGTAAGTTAAAGAAATCTCTTTATTGATTGAAGCAATCCCCTAGACAATGGTATAAGAGATTTGACACCTTTATGCTCTCTCAAGGTTTCAAAAGGTCTAATTATGATAGTTGTGTTTATTTGAAAACTATCAATGATTCAACTATTTATTTGCTCCTTTATGTTGATGATATGCTAATTGCTGCAAAGAGTATGGCATATATTAATGAACTAAAGAAGCAATTGAGTAATGAATTTGAGATGAAGGATTTGGGTGCAGCAAAGAAAATACTTGGCACGGAAATATCTAGAGATAGACCGTCTGGAAAAGTACATATAAGTCAGAGAGGATATATTGATAAAGTTCTTCATCGTTTTAATATGCATAATGCCAAGCCGGTGAGTACTCCGTTAGCTGCACACTTCAAATTATCATCGGCCTTATGTCCTAAGTCAGATGCAGATATTGAGTACATGTCTAGAGTTCCCTATTCGAGTGCAGTTGGTTCACTTATGTATGCCATGATTTGTTCTCGTCTGGATTTATCATATGCATTGAGTGTTGTTAGTAGATACATGGCTAATCTTGGAAAAGAGCATTGGAAAGCAGTTCAGTGGATTTTCAGATACCTGCGTGGTACTTCTAATGCTTATTTACAGTTTGGGAAAACTGGAGATGGACTTGTTGGTTTGTCGATTCTGATTTTGCTGGTGATTTGGATAAGCGAAGATCACTTACAGGTTATGTTTTCACCATTGGTGGTTGCGCTGTGAGTTGGAGAGCAACTTTGCAGTCTATTGTGGCTTGTTCCACTACTGATGCGAAGTATATGGCTATTTATGAGGCATGCAAAGAAGCTATCTGGTTGAGGGGTTTGTACACTGAGCTTTGTGGAGATTCATCTTGCCCTACCATATTTTCTAACAGTCAAAGCGCCATATATCTTACAAAGAATCCAATGTATCATGAGAGGACAAAGCACATTGATGTCAGATTTCATTATATTCAAGATGTTGTTGCTGAAGGCGATTTAAAGGTATGCAAGATAAGTACTCATGACAATACTGCTGATATAATGACAAAGCCAGTTCCGACCAATAAGTGTGAGCTTTGCCCAGGCTTAGTTGGTATTTCTCACTAGTCCTATGGACTTTGACGCACAAGGTGTTTAAGCTGATTTGGATGGGGTTATCTACTTTCTTTGACTATCGGAGGGAATTTGGCTCAAGGTGGAGATTGTTAAATTGTGATCCAAATTCTATCGTATTGGACTAGACGTAGTACATACGGTGTGTGTCTTTGCGTTGGTACCGACGCGTGCAAGTACAACTCGTTTACTTGTCCTCCAAGGACTCTCATGTATTGCCCTCATATATACCCCCATGTAGTCGCACCTCAGACGGTCTATCGTCTCGTGCTTGTAATACTCCTCCTCATAGTGATTGCGCCTTCGTGCGTCCATGGTTTTCTCCCGCAAGGGTTTTCACGTAAAAATCCGTGTGCTCTCATGTCTCGTTTATTCTTGTTATTATCTAACAACTCTGGTGGTAGATTGCTTAGTCCCAGACCAACCTCGTCAGATTTCGCTCGCTGTCTAGATCCACCATCGGGCTGCTGCTCTGCTTTGAAGAAAATCTTCGTTTTTTCACAAGCAAAAGCACTTCGTTGTTGCCCGGCTGAGTACTAATAGCAGTTTGTTTTGGCAATAGCCGGGGGCTCAATTCAACTGATGCTCGGCTCGACATGTGTTTTGCTATCTATTACCCTCAAATTTTTTTGCAGAACCTCATTTTCTGTCGGTTTGACTGAATTCCCCATGCTCTGCATCCGGAGCCCCACCTTTTGTGGGCGGATTCGCCTGTCGTGGGCTAGCTAGGGAGTGTTTGGATTCGAATCATGCCGACGAATTCTGCCATTTTGCTGGTTGTTCCTAGGGGATGTGAGTTTTTGTAACTATGATTCTTGTCCATGCTCGGGGTGGTTGTGTATTTATCCGAGTTTCTGCGTCTCCAGTTCTAGGGCAAAGCTTGAGCTACGTATAGCTGTAATTCCAGCCACGCCGAGGACGGTTTTGTCGGTACCATGTTTCTATATCTTTCAGTAGGTCCTTCATTTTGTCGATACTATGTTTCATATTAGGGAAAAGTTTGAGCTCGATGTAGTTGCAACTCCAGCGCCATGTACATGTCATCCTTGCTGAAGAATAGGCCATTTAGTCTGATGTTCGTGTTGTGAAGATTGGTTACCAAGATTATGTTTGAGGTCCGAAATGATATTATGCTGAAATCCAGGGTGCTAGATGCACTTCTCCCAAACCCCTAGAATCACCTCCAAACTCACATTGTCTTCTTCGTCTCTAAGGAGCCAAGGAAAAGCAGGTTGCATATTTCATGTTGTACTAGTTAATTTCTATCTGAATTTTGATTTTTTTTCTAGTTGGTAATGTCGTTATCCATAAATACTCATGAGTACAAATGGACAAGTAATAGAATATCATGAAAATCTATGTGCATGCGGCAAGCCTTATATTGTGAAACATTGCTAAGTTATATATGATCAATGTATTGAATATGGCTGAGTACATTCTTAGGCTGTATGTGTATGTACCACTTGATTGCATGCCTGGCATGTGAAATAAATAAAACAGTGAGTAGTTGGGCTTTGGGGCATTCCGTGAGAACAAAGTTAGCCTTCAATGAAGTGGAGACAAATAGGCAGTTCCACAAGAAAAGACTTTAAAATCACCAACACTCATGCAATAAAGATATGCAAGAAAAATAAATCAGCTTGGCCCCTATGCCCATTTCTGGGCTGGACTCTGCCCCTAGCACAATGTTCCTTGACCTGGTGAGGGACATGCAAGGATCCATTAAGAGTTCCTAGGAAAATGCAGAAAGGGGAACCTCCTTTGCCAAATGCTGATCAACTAAAACATGCACAAGCAATACATTTATAACCCCCGGGTTTGGCTACAGACAGCGCATTCATACTGTGTTTATTTTCGGCAATCCAATAGGTTAGTATGTGTATGCACATTTTAGAACCTGTTAGTGCTACTGTGGAAGTATATTGCATCTGTATAATTGTGAGCTTAATTTGTGTTGACATGAAGCTTCCAGTATGCATTAGTGCAGAACCGGGCTATAGTCCCAGTTCGTAAGGCCCTATAGTGTCGGTTCTGAAACCGGCACTAAAGGGTGGGGACTAAAGCCCCTCCTTTAGTCCCGGTTCAACACGAGCCAGGACCAAAGGCCCACCACGTGGCACGAGCACGCGCCGGGGGGGTTGGGGGATTTTAGTCCCGGTTGGTTACACTAACCGAGACTAAAAGGTTTAGGGGGTTTAGGTTTATGGTTTATTTTTCCTTTTAGTTTTGTGTTTTCCATTCAATTCTTTTTCATTTCAAACATATTTTACGATACTACATATTGTACATGTTATGCATATACTCCCTCTGTTCCGAATTACTTGTCTTGGATTTGTCTAGATACGGATATATCTAGACTCATTTTAATGCTAGATACCTTCGTATCTAGACAAATCTAAGACAAGTAATTCGGAACGAAGGGAGTATATAAATAAAATTTCTCATAAAACCAATTATATATATATATATGTTTTCCATTCAATTTTTTTTCATTTCAAACATATTTTTCGATACTACATATTATATATGTTATGCATATATATAAATAGAATTTCTCATAGAACCAATTATATATATATATATATATATATGATAGCACTATTTTGATCACATGATCAGAATAGTTATTCGGATCACGGTCAGCCCTATATAGGGGCAATGAGGTGTTCCAGAGATTTAGAAAAGGAAAAAGATTAGCGCCAGACCGGCCCATTAGCACATTCTTGAACGGCCTAATAAACCACACACGACCTTCCCCTTGTTCGCACCCCGTCTCTAACCTCCCTCGATTCCAGCCGGCCTCCACACACGACCCGCCGCCGCCCCGTGCTTCCTCCCTCACCGGCGCGGCGTTTCCTCCCCCGCCGCCCCGCGCTTCCTCCCCCGCACCCCCACCATCTCCGGGATCCTCGCTCCCCTGCTCCACCACCGCCGTGGCGACCACCCCAGATCCCCGCCATTGGGCGACCTCCCAGACCTCCCCGCAGCCGCACCATGACCGACTCCTTCCCCGTCGTTGGAGCGCCACATCCCCCGCCGCCGGAGCGCCACCTCCCTAGGCGCCTCGCTCCTCCAACCCCGACATGCGCGACCCACTAGGCGCCGCACCTGCATCTCGCTGCTACGCTCCCCCGGCTGCCGGCGAGCCATCCGCCCCGCTCCACGATGGACGCCATCTCCCCGCACACCGGCACTCCATCCGCCCCGGCCCAACAAGGTGATGTCCCCCCCCCCCCCCCCCCCCCCCCCCCCCCCCCCCCGCGGCTGTAGATAAGCACATAAACACAATTCCTTCTCTGTACTTCTCTCGATTTTCTTGGGCCGTTCGGATAGTACTCATCGGGCAGGTCGAGCAAAATTCTCGTGGAAGGTCGAACAAGATTGTTGGAATTCCTCTTGCTTTTTGAGAAAAGCTTCAGTTTGATGTGTGCGTGCTCCGTGCAGAGGCATGTGTGTTAGTGTGTGTGTGTGTGTGTGCGCGCGCGCGCGCGCTCGCGTGCTCCGCAGCAGAGGCATGCACATCCTCATCCTCCCGCAGTCCAGATTGGGGTGCAAACACCGTCCGGGTAAGAACATTGTTGTGAACTCTATTATATATTGCAGGGAAAGGTTTCAGATGTTGATTTTTAGCGTATTACCAAAAAGAGTTGGGTTAAAAAACCACTCTCCCAAAGACATCCAAGTAATATTTTCAAGAGACGGATGAAAAAATTGTTAGCCACTTCTCTCTCTTTGCTGACAATGGAAGAGCTTCAATTTTCTGAAACTTTATCCTAGTGGAGAATCAATTGACTCAACTTGATTTCTGCTCTGTCACAGTTGATGGCGAGATAGATTTTGGTGAGTCTGCCATGATGATGAAAAATACCAGCTATTGTGATAACTAGGTGGGGAGATGTCATTTTTGAGAGTGTGGACCTTTGTGTAGTTGTTCAATAACCATCGCATGTATACTGGATGAAAATGGGTGTTCGCTACAGGATGCTGCTTGCACTTAACGTATACAATTTTTATTTTTTGTGTTGTTGTTTTGTTAAGGTATTTTGAGTTTTGGAAGTTCAACATTATGGTGCTGGCCATCATGCATGACAATAACATCTCCTGCTGATCATACAGGCAAAATGAAGGTGGTTAGAACGATTTCTGGATATAAAAAGTCTCTCTTGTCCATCTAAAAAAATGTGTCGACAGTAAAATAGAGAATAAAAAATAAAAAGTGGTGCAGTTCAATCACTGATAACTGGGGAGTCCAGTAATAAAAAAACTTGGTTAAAAAGAAATGAAAAACTAACTTCAAAAAGTCAGGGAGTATGCGGGTACAAAGCATTTAAAAATTTGGAGACCAAACACATAGTGACATGGCCGAGATCCTCCGCAGGGACTTGGGGAGTAACTATATTTTTGGGAGATTCACATCACAGAAACTCCCCCAGAAAAGTGTGCAGTCTTTTTTTCAAATACATGGCATAAAACAAGAAGAAGGCAAAAGCCTCGACCAAAAAAATGTTTAATCTAGAAGTTCAAATTTAATTAATTGGATAGTGCATAGCAAAAAAATGTGGGGTGTACAAAAAATTTCTCCATTGATTTTCCCATTTATGAAAATATAACAAAAATTCAATATAAAAACAGAGATGGTTGATGATTGTAAGAAGAACATATTTTCCACATTACTAAAAAAAGCAAAGTTTGTTAAAAAAATCACGTAACAGAGAGAAGTTCAGGTCGATAACTACCAGAAGTTCACGTACTACATGGTGGGCATTTTTTTTAATGAAAAACAAGAATGAAACAGCAAAGGCTAAAAGTTTTGTTGGTAGAAGTTCAAGTGCTCGGCCCGAGAAAGTTCAAAATTCTTGTGAGAGAGGTTGAACAAAAATACATGACAACGGCTTAAGATGAAAATAACAGGAAGTTCAACTACTACATGAAATGCATTTCAGATAGCAATATAAGAATAGAAAACAAAAGCATTGGAGATATAACTATTTGAGTAAACCGGATGTGAGGGGCCGGGCTATGTAAAGAAGACTCATCATGAAAGAAGCCGAAGACCCAGCATAAGGATGGCGGTTCATAGGGCTTAAGGTCCGTAGTGACAAACCGCCATGATGGCATGACTTGTAACATAAGGTAAAGGTAACTAGTCACCGAGCCGGACACTGTTTATGAGCTGGCCGGGACTCTGTAGGCCGCAGGGCGTCAACCCGTGTATATAAGGGGACGACCGGCCGGCGGCTTAAGGGCAAGAAACAACCAATCGAGAACCAGGAATAGCGTATCTCGCTCCCTGGCCATCGAAACCTCAAGCAAGACAAACCTAACTAGACGTAGGCTTTCCTTCCCCGTAAGGGGCTGAACTAGTATAAACCTCGCGTGTCCTTTGTCCCGATTAACCCCTTTAAGCTTCCTAGTTGCGATGGCTCCACGATCAAGTCCTTGCAAGAGGACATCTGCCGTGACAATTCCATGACAGTTGGCGCCCACCATGGGGCCAGCGCACGGTGGATTTGAGTCCTTGAAGGGCAGCTTCGAAGGGCTTAAGGGATACGCAGTTGGCCGGATGACCAAGAGTCGTCGCGGCAAGATCTACATCGACGACGAAGGCTGGGGCCCTGATGCCGGCTCAATTTAGTACGACTACCGGGTCCCCTTTGGCGGAATTCATGTCTTCATCGGCCGGATTGGTGAGCCGGGCCCTGAGCCGGACTGCTGCACCGACCTCGTCGAGACGGCTCAGCGTGCGAAACCCGCCCGAGCTCAACCCGTCGTGAAGCGTGCCTTTGTGGGTTGCATCCATGGAGGTGAACTTCCTGAAGGATCTGAAGGTGATGGTGAGCCGGTCGTCCTCTCTGACGATGATTCATCCGCCGGCTTAACGGATTCGCTGTATCAAGTTCAAGATGGTGTGCTTGGGGGCTGTTCCGATGGCAGCACTATTTCGGACCTCTCAGAGTCGCCAAACCGGGCAGGAGTCTTCATGGCTGGTACTCAACCCGGCCAAAATTCTACGGCTTCAGCGGCGATAATGTCCGGGTTAGGAGCAGCCGGGGCAGGAGGTCCTGTGCACTCACCGGCTCAGGTGCTGATGGATCTCATGGATAAGCTTACGGCTTTGTTAACTGTTACAGTCATCCCTGCGAACCAATCTGAGCATGAGGCTGAGGTGGCACAGGTTCGCGACGAGATCGCCCGGGTCAAGGAGACCTTAGCAGCTGAGGACGCTAGATTGGCAGCAGAGCGGGCGGCTTTGGACGTACGGGCGCAGCAACTTCAGGCAGAGGCCTTGCAGCTCACGTTGAGCTTAAACGCATCTAATGAGGTAATGAGGAGGAGACATCAGAAAACTCAGTCCCGTTTACCTCAGAATTATGATCCTCGGAATCTCTTTGCTACACCCGGGGCCGGCCCAAGTAACCCGCCAGGTGCGAATCAGCTTATTACATCCGGAGCGGGAGGTCCAGTCCAGCCTCAGGGGATGGCACCGCCTCACGGCAATATGGCACCGCCCAATTACGTACCAATACCGCAGGGTCACTTCTCCAGCCCCATGGAGAACTTAATCGCAGCATCAGCACGTTTGGCAGCCCTCCCAGTAGATGGGGATGATCCGACAGCGGTGGAAACCCGGAAGATCAGAGAACTTGTCCAAACAGCCCTGGCCCAGCAAGAAACCTACTCCTACAGCCGGGATAGGATTCACTCGACTCCTCCGCCCTGGTTAGCTCCGCCTCGTCAAACCCGGAGCCCGAGTTACAGTAGACACATGGAGTCAGAGGCCTTGTCAAGTAACGCTCAGCGCCGGAACCAGCCCGGCGGGTATAACCCGGTTCAGGATCAGATACGTTAGGAGGACGAGCGGGCGGCTCAGCTAGCGGCTCAGCTAGCAGCTCAACAGAACTCACCGTCTTACCCGACGGCTTCCATTGAGGCGGGAGTGGCTACTAGAACCGGAGGAGTTCCTTGTCTGGTACCGGCTCTACGCAATGTACGTCTGCCCAAGGATTTCAAGGGACCTCGGAAGGTGCCGAATTATACGGCCGATTTACAGCCTGGGGCGTGGATTGAAAGTTACGAGATGGCTATGGAGCTGTTGGAGGTGGGTGATGAAGCGATGGCTAAATATTTCACCATGATGTTGGACGGAACGGCCTGTTCTTGGTTAAAGGGTTTGCCACCCAACTCCATTAGCTCATGGGCAGAGTTAAAGGCCCGTTTCATTCAGAACTTCAAGGATACTTGCAAGCAGTCCATGTCAACTGTGTATCTGACAAATTGTAAGCAGGAAGAAGGTGAATCTACGACTCATTGGGTGCGCCGGGTCAAGGATATAATACATTCGTCTGACAAGATGGATGCCGGCTCAGCAGTTCTCATGCTGGAGAAGAATTGCCGCTTTGAGCCTCTGAGACAGAAGCTGGGGCGCCTTAAGCGTGATTGCAACGATATGGGGACGCTGATGGCGCTTTAGTCAAGTATGCCAATTCTGATAGTACCAAGGATCCCGCGTCTGATGAGGAAAAGACAGGGAAGGAAAAGAAGAACGGTAATGGAAAGGGTCAGCAGCATAACCCGGCGAGTCAAGGAGGCAATAAGCATAAGGCGGATGGTAACCCGGAATTTGTGGCCAATGCACAGAGTAATAACCATAAGCACAAAGGGAAGCCACCCCGTTTTGGTGGGTCATGTCCGTCTCTTGAGAAACTGCTCAATGAGCCCTGCCCGAAACACGGCACCCGGGAACGACCAGCGACTCATTTGTGGAAGGATTGCGCAATCATGAAAGCTTTTAAGAATTCTAATACGTTTGATGGCAATCAAGGCCCAGGCGGCGGTTCAGGAGCCGGCGGCTTTCATGGCCCGGGCAGTGGTTCAGGATCTGGTTTTCAGGGAAGCCAGGGTGGTTATAATCAACAGCAGTCTGGTCAGGGAGGTCAGCAGCAGCAGCAGTCGGGTTATCAGAGCCATCCAAAACAGTTAAACAGCGGGCAGTATCACGTGTTCACTACAAGTTTGTGTAAACGTGATCAGAAAGTTCATAAGAGGGCTGTGAATTCTGTTGAACCGGCAGTCCCGCGTTACTTGATGTGGTCGGAACAACCTATTGTCTGGAGCAGGGAGGATCACCCTCCCCGGGTTGATAATCCGGGTCAACTGGCCCTAGTAGTGGCACCGCAGGTTGGTGGTTATAAATTCACTAAGGTGCTCATGGATGGAGGTAGCAGCATCAACATCCTCTATTACGAGACCTTTCGGCGCATGGGCTTAACTGACAAGAATTTAAAGACTTCCAACACCGTCTTCCATGGAGTGGTGCCCGGTAAGTCGGCGTATCCTGTGGTTAAGATTGAGCTAGAGGTGGCCTTCGGAGACGAGCATGATTCTAGGGCGGAAAAATTAACTTTTGAAGTGGTCAAAATTAAGAGTCCATATCACGCTTTGTTCGGGCGGCCAGCCTATGCCAAGTTCATGGCACGGCCGTGCTATGTTTATCTACAACTCAAGATGCCGAGTTACAAGGGTACCATCACTGTGCATGGAAGCCGAAAGGTGGCCCTGGAGTGTGAAGAAGGCGATGCGGCTTACGCCGAGTCTGTCCGTGCAACAAAGGAGCTCAAATTTTATCAAGATAACGTTGACCCGGCAGATATGACTTCTCTCAAGAAGCCGACTACGGAGCATGACCCGAACATGAAGTTTAAATCGGCTGCAGAGACTAAGCTTGTTGATTTTACTCCGGGCGATTAATCTAAGCAATTTAGCATCAGTGCCAATTTGGATCCTAAATAGGAAAGCGCGCTCATCGAGTTCAT
This sequence comes from Triticum monococcum, assembly GCA_034509565.1. Classification (NCBI taxonomy): domain Eukaryota; kingdom Viridiplantae; phylum Streptophyta; class Magnoliopsida; order Poales; family Poaceae; genus Triticum; species Triticum monococcum. The sequence goes on from CM067841.1 coordinate 523,453,936, forward strand.
CCGTGAGAACCGGGACATCTTTGCATGGAAACCTTCTGACATGCCGGGTGTACCGAGAGGACTCGCTGAGCACACTCTTAATATTGATCCAAAGTATAAGCCGGTGAGGCAGTTTCTGCGGCGATTCAATGAAGAGCGACGAAAAGCTATAGGAGAAGAGGTCGCCCGGCTCTTGGCGGCTGGGTTTATTGTCCAAGTTTTTCACCTGGAGTGGTTGGCTAACCCGGTGCTCGTACTCAAGAAAAACGGAACCTGGCGGATGTGTGCGGATTACACGGATTTAAATAAGGCTTGTCCGGCTGATCCTTTTGCTCTCCCCGTATTGATCAAATCATTGATGCTACGACAGGGTGTGTGTTGGAAATATGCCCTAGAGGCAATAATAAAAGGATTATTATTATATTTCCTTGTTCATGATGATTGTCTTTTATTCATGCTATAATTGTGTTATCCGGAAATCGTAATACATGTGTGAATACATAGACACCAACATGTCCCTAGTAAGCCTCTAGTTGACTAGCTCGTTGATCAACAGATAGTCATGGTTTCCTGACTATGGACAGTGGATGTCATTGATAACGAGATCACATCATTAGGAGAATGATGTGATGGACAAGACCCAATCCTAAACATAGAACAAGATCGTATAGTTCGTTTGCTAGAGTTTTTCCAATGTCAAGTATCTTTTCCTTAGACCATGAGATCGTGTAACTCCCGGATACCGTAGGAGTGCTTTGGGTGTGCCAAATGTCACAACTTAACTGGGTGACTATAAAGGTACATTACAGGTGTCTCTGAAAGTGTGTGTTGGGTTGGCATGAATTGAGACTGGGATTTGTCACTCCGTATGACGGAGAGGTATCTCTGGGCCCACTCGGTAATGCATCATCATAATGAGCTCAAAGTGACCAAGTGTCTGGTCACGGGATCATGCATTACGGTACGAGTAAAGTGACTTGCCGGTAACGAGATTGAACGAGGTATTGGGATACCGACGATCGAATCTCGGGCAAGTAACGTACCGATTGACAAAGGGAATTGTATACGGGGTTGCTTGAATCCTCGACATCGTGGTTCATCCGATGAGATCATCGAGGAGCATGTGGGAGCCAACATGGGTATCCAGATCCCGCTGTTGGTTATTGACCGGAGAGACGTCTCGGTCATGTCTGCATGTCTCCCGAACCCGTAGGGTCTACACACTTAAGATTCGGTGACGCTAGGGTTGTAGAGATATGAGTATGCAGTAACCTGAAAGTTGCTCGGAGTCCCGGATGAGATCCCGGGCGTCACGAGGAGTTCCGGAATGGTCCGGAGGTGAAGAATTATATATAGGAACTGCAGTTTCGGCCACCGGGAGAGTTTTGGGGGTCACCGATATTGTACCGGGACCACCGGAAGGGTCCCGGGGGGTCCACCGGGTGGGCCCACCCATCCCGGAGGGCCCCATGGGCTGAAGTGGGGAGGGGAACCAGCCCATAGTGGGCTGGTGCGCCCCCCTTGGCGCACCCCCTGCGCCTAGGGTTGGAAACCCTAGGATGGGGGGGGCGCCCCACTTGCCTTGGGGGGTACTCCACCCCCCTGGCCGCCCCCCCTTGGGAGATTCAATCTCCAAGGGCCGGCACCCCCCAGGGGGCCTATATAAAGGGGGGAGGGAGGGGCAGCCGCACCCTGAAGTCTTGGCGCCTCCCTCTCCCCTGCTACACCTCTCCCTCTCGCAGAAGAACGGCGAAGCCCTGCTGCGGTGACTGCTGCATCCACCACCACGCCGTCGTGCTGCTGGATCTTGATCAACCTCTCCTTCCCCCTTGCTGGATCAAGAAGGAGGAGACGTCACGCTGACCGTACTTGTGTTGAACGCGGAGGTGCCGTCCGTTCGGCGCTAGGATCTCCGGTGATTTGGATCACGTTGAGTACGACTCCCTCATCCCCGTTCTCTTGAACGCTTCCGCTCGCGATCTACAAAGGTCTGTAGATGCATCCGATCACTCGTTGCTGGATGAACTCATAGATGGATCTTGGTGAAAACGTAGGAATTTTTTTTGTTTTCTGCAACGTTCCCCAACAGTGGCATCATGAGCTAGGTCTATGCGTAGTTCTCTTTGCACGAGTAGAACACAATTTGTTGTGGGCGTAGATGTTGTCAACTTTCTTGCCGCTACTAGTCTTATTTTGCTTCAGCGGTTTTGTGGGATGAAGCGGCCCGGACCAACCTTACACGTACGCTTACGTGAGACCGGTTCCACCGACTAACATGCACTAGTTGCATAAGGTGGCTGGTGGGTGTCTGTCTCTCCCACTTTAGTTGGAGCCGATTCGACGAAAAGGGTCCTTATGAAGGGTAAATAAAAGTTGACAAATCATGTTGTGGCTTTAACGTAGGTAAGAAAACGTTCTTGCTAGAACCCTCTTGCAGCCACATAAAACTTGCAACAACAATTAGAGGACGTCTAACTTGTTTTTGCAGCAAGTGTTTTGTGATGTGATATGGCCAAAGTTGTGATGAATGATATATGTGATGTATGAGATCATGTTCTTGTAATAGGAATCACGACTTGCATGTCGATGAGTATGACAACCGACAGGAGCCATAGGAGTTGTCTTTATTTTTTGTATGACCTGCGTGTCATTGAGAAATGCCATGTAAATTACTTTACTTTATTGCTAAATGTGTTAGCCGTAGTAGTAGAAGTAATAGTTAGTGAGCAACTTCATGGAGACATGATGATGGAGATCATGATGATGGAGATCATGGTGTCATGCCGGTGACAAGATGATCATGGAGCCCCAAGATGGAGATCACAGGAGCTATATGATATTGGCCATATCATGTCACTATTATTTGATTGCATGAGATGTTTATCATGTTTTTGCATCTTGTTTACTTAGAACGATGGTAGTAAATAAGATGATCCCTCATAATAATTTCAAGAAAGTGTTTCCCCTAACTGTGCGCCGTTGCGACAGTTCGTTGTTTCGAAGCACCACGTGATGATCGGGTGTGATAGATTCCAACGTTCACATACAACGGGTGTAAGACAAATTTACACATGCAAACACTTAGGTTGACTTGACGAGCCTAGCATGTACAGACATGGCCTTGGAACACAGAAGACCGAAAGGTCGAGCATGAGTCGTATAGAAGATACGATCAACATGAAGATGTTCACCGATGTTGACTAGTCCGTCTCACGTGATGATCGGACATGGCCTAGTTAACTCAGATCATGTTACACTTAGATGACTGGAGGGATGTCTATCTGAGTGGGAGTTCGTTGAATAATTTGATTAGATGAACTTAATTATCATGAACTTAGTCTAAAATCTTTACAACATGTCTTGTAGATCAAATGGCCAACGTTATCCTCAACTTCAACGCGTTCCTAGAGAAAACCAAGCTGAAAGACGATGGCAGCAACTATACGGAAGGGGTCCGGAACCTGAGAATCATCCTCATAGCTGCCAAGAAAGATTATGTCCTACAAGCACCTCTAGGTGAAGCACCTGCTCTCCCTGCAGAACAAGACATTATGAACGCTTGGCAGACACATTCTGATAATTACTCCCTCGTTCAGTGCGGCATGCTTTACAGCTTAGAACCGGGGCTCCAAAAGCGTTTTGAGAGACACAGAGCATATGAGATGTTCGAAGAGCTAAAAATGGTTTTTCAAGCTCATGCCCGGGTCGAGAGATATGAAGTCTCCGACAAGTTCTTCAGCTGTAAGATGGAGGAAAACAGTTCTGTCAGTGAGCACATACTCACTATGTCTGGGTTACATAACCGCTTGACTCAGCTGGGAGTTAATCTCCCGGATGACGCGGCCATTGACAGAATCCTTCAGTCGCTTCCACCAAGCTACAAGAGCTTTGTGATGAACTTCAATATGCAGGGGATGGAAAAGACCATTCCTGAAGTATTTGCAATGCTGAAATCAGCAGAGGTAGAAGTCAAAAAGGAACATCAAGTGTTGATGGTGAATAAAACCACTAAGTTCAAGAAAGGCAAGGGTAAGAACTTCAAGAAGGACGGCAAGGGAGTTGCCGCGCCCGGTAAGCAAGCTGCCGGGAAGAAGCCAAAGAATAGACCCAAGCCCGAGACTGAGTGCTTTTATTGCAAGGGAAGTGGTCACTGGAAGCGGAACTGCCCCAAATACTTAGCGGACAAGAAGGCCAGCATCACGAAAGGTATATGTGATATACATGTAATTGATGTGTACCATACCAGTACTCGTAGTAGCTCCTGGGTATTTGATACCGGTGCAGTTGCTCACATTTGTAACTCAAAGCAGGAGCTGCGGAATAAGCGGAGACTGGCGAAGGACGAGGTGACGATGCGCGTCGGGAATGGTTCCAAGGTCGATGTGATCGCCGTCGGCACGCTACCTCTACATTTACCTACGGGATTAGTTTTAAACCTCAATAATTGTTATTTAGTGCCAGCTTTGAGCATGAACATTGTATCAGGATCTTGTTTAATTCGAGATGGCTACTCATTTAAATCCGAGAATAATGGTTGTTCTATTTATATGAGAGATATGTTTTATGGTCATGCTCCGATGGTGAATGGTTTATTCTTAATGAATCTCGAGCGTAATGCTACACATATTCATAGTGCGAATACCAAAAGATGTAAGGTTGATAATGATAGTCCCACATACTTGTGGCACTGCCGCCTTGGTCACATAGGTGTCAAACGCATGAAGAAGCTCCATGCAGATGGACTTTTAGAGTCTCTTGATTACGAATCATTTGACACGTGCGAACCATGCCTCATGGGTAAAATGACCAAGACTCCGTTCTCAGGAACAATGGAGCGAGCAACCAACTTGTTGGAAATCATACATACTGATGTGTGCGGTCCAATGAGTGTTGAGGCTCGCAGTGGCTATCGTTATGTTCTCACCCTCACTGATGACTTGAGTAGATATGGGTATGTCTATTTAATGAAACACAAGTCTGAGACCTTTGAAAAGTTCAAGGAATTTCAGAGTGAGGTTGAGAATCAACGTGACAGGAAAATCAAGTTCTTGCGATCAGATCGTGGGGGAGAATACTTGAGTCACGAATTTGGCACACACTTAAGAAAATGTGGAATAGTTTCACAACTCACGCCGCCTGGAACACCTCAGCGTAATGGTGTGTCCGAACGTCGTAATCGCACTCTATTAGATATGGTACGATCTATGATGTCTCTTACCGATTTACCGCTATCATTTTGGGGCTATGCTTTAGAGACTGCCGCATTCACTTTAAATAGGGCTCCGTCGAAATCCGTTGAGATGACACCGTATGAATTATGGTTTGGGAAGAAACCTAAGCTGTCGTTTCTAAAAGTTTGGGGATGCGATGCTTATGTCAAGAAACTTCAACCTGAAAAGCTCGAACCCAAGTCGGAAAAATGTGTCTTCATAGGATACCCTAAAGAAACTATTGGGTATACCTTCTACCTCAGATCCGAAGGCAAGATCTTTATTGCCAAGAATGGATCCTTTCTAGAGAAAGAGTTTCTCTCGAAAGAAGTAAGTGGGAGGAAAGTAGAACTTGATGAAGTATTACCTCTTGAACCGGAAAGTGGCGCAACTCAAGAAAATGTTGCTGAGGTGCCTACACCGACTAGAGAGGAAGTTAATGATGATGATCATGAAACTTTAGATCAAGTTGCTACTGAACTTCGTAGGTCCACAAGGACATGTTCCGCACCAGAGTGGTACGGCCACCCTGTCTTGGAAATCATGTTGTTAGACAACGGTGAACCTTCGAACTATGAAGAAGCAATGGCGGGCCCGGATTCCGACAAATGGCTGGAAGCCATGAAATCCGAGATAGGATCCATGTATGAAAATGAAGTATGGACTTTGACTGACTTGCCCGATGATCGGCGAGCCATAGAAAATAAATGGATCTTTAAGAAGAAGACATACACGGATGGTAATGTGACCATCTATAAAGCTAGGCTTGTCGCTAAGGGTTATCGACAAGTTCAAGGGGTTGACTACGATGAGACTTTCTCACCTGTAGCGAAGCTGAAGTCCGTCCGAATCATGTTAGCAATTGCTGCATTCTATGATTATGAGATATGGCAAATGGACGTCAAAACGGCATTCCTTAATGGTTTCCTTAAGGAAGAATTGTATATGATGCAGCCGGAAGGTTTTGTCGATCCTAAGAATGGTAACAAGGTGTGCAAGCTCCAACGCTCGATTTATGGGCTAGTGCAAGCATCTCGGAGTTGGAACATTCGCTTTGATGAGATGATCAAAGCATTTGGGTTTATGCAGACTTATGGAGAAGCCTACGTTTACAAGAAAGTGAGTGGGAGCTCTGTAGCATTTCTCATATTATATGTCGATGACATACTTTTGATGGGAAATGATATAGAACTTTTGGACAACATTAAGGCCTACTTCAATAAGAGTTTTTTAATGAAGGACCTTGGAGAAGCTGCTTATATATTAGGCATCAAGATCTATAGAGATAGATCAAGACGCTTCATAGGTCTTTCACAAAGCACATACCTTGATAAGATATTGAAGAAGTTCAATATGGATCATTCTAAGAAGGGGTTCTTGCCTGTGTTGCAAGGTGTGAAATTGAGCTCAGCTCAATGTCCGACCACGGCGGAAGATATAGAAGAGATGAGTGTCATCCTCTATGCCTCAACCATAGGGTCTATTATGTATGCCATGCTGTGTACCAGACCTGATGTAAACCTTGCCGTAAGTTTGGTAGGAAGGTACCAAAGTAATCCCGGCAAGGAACACTGGACAGCGGTCAAGAATATCCTGAAGTACCTGAAAAGGACTAAGGACATGTTTCTCGTTTATGGAGGTGACGAAGAGCTCGTCATAAAGGGTTACATCGACGCTAGCTTCGACACAGATCTGGATGACTCTAAGTCACAAACCAGATACGTGTATATGTTGAATGGTGGAGCAGTAAGCTGGTGCAGCTGCAAGCAGAGCGTCGTGGCGGGATCTACATGTGAAGCGGAGTACATGGCAGCCTCGGAGGCAGCGCATGAATCAATTTGGGTGAAGGAGTTCATCACCGACCTAGGAGTCATACCCAATGCATCGGGGCCGATCAAACTCTTCTGTGACAACACTGGAGCTATTGCACTTGCCAAGGAGCCCAGGTTTCACAAGAAGACCAGGCACATCAAGCGTCGCTTCAACTCCATTCGTGAAAATGTTCAAGATGGAGACATAGATATTTGTAAAGTACATACGGATCTGAATGTCGCAGATCCGTTGAATAAACCTCTCCCTAGGGAAAAACATGATCAACACCAGAACTCTATGGGTGTTCAATTCATCACAATGTAACTAGATTATTGACTCTAGTGCAAGTGGGAGACTGTTGCAAATATGCCCTAGAGGCAATAATAAAAGGATTATTATTATATTTCCTTGTTCATGATGATTGTCTTTTATTCATGCTATAATTGTGTTATCCGGAAATCGTAATACATGTGTGAATACATAGACACCAACATGTCCCTAGTAAGCCTCTAGTTGACTAGCTCGTTGATCAACAGATAGTCATGGTTTCCTGACTATGGACATTGGATGTCATTGATAACGAGATCACATCATTAGGAGAATGATGTGATGGACAAGACCCAATCCTAAACATAGCACAAGATCGTATAGTTCGTTTGCTAGAGTTTTTCCAATGTCAAGTATCTTTTCCTTAGACCATGAGATCGTGTAACTCCCTGATACCGTAGGAGTGCTTTGGGTGTGCCAAACGTCACAACGTAACTGGGTGACTATAAAGGTACATTACAGGTGTCTCCGAAAGTGTGTGTTGGGTTGGCATGAATCGAGACTGGGATTTGTCACTCCGTATGACGGAGAGGTATCTCTGGGCCCACTCGGTAATGCATCATCATAATGAGCTCAAAGTAACCAAGTGTCTGGTCACGGGATCATGCATTACGGTACGAGTAAAGTGACTTGCCGGTAACGAGATTGAACGAGGTATTGGGATACCGACGATCGAATCTCGGGCAAGTAACGTACCGATTGACAAAGGGAATTGTATACGGGGTTGCTTGAATACTCGACATCGTGGTTCATCCGATGAGATCATCGAGGAGCATGTGGGAGCCAACATGGGTATCCAGATCCCGCTGTTATTTATTGACCGGAGAGACGTCTCGGTCATGTCTGCATGTCTCCCGAACCCGTAGGGTCTACACACTTAAGGTTCGGTGACACTAGGGTTGTAGAGATATGAGTATGCAGTAACCCGAAAGTTATTCGGAGTCCCAGATGAGATCCCGGACATCACGAGGAGTTCCAGAATGGTCCGGAGGTGAAGAATTATATATAGGAAGTGCAGTTTCGGCCATCGGGAGAGTTTCGGGGGTCACAGGTATTGTACGAGGACCACCGGAAGGGTCCCGGGGGGTCCACCGGGTGGGACCACCCATCCCGGAGGGCCCCATGGGCTGAAGTGGGGAGGGGAACCAGCCCATAGTGGGCTGGTGTGCCCCCCTTGGCCCACCCCCTGCGCCTAGGGTTGGAAACCCTAGGGTGGGGGGGTGCCCCACTTGCCTTGGGAGGTACTCCACCCCCCTGGCCGCCGCCCCCTTGGGAGATTCAATCTCCAAGGGCCGGCGCCCCCCAGGGGGCCTATATAAGGGGGGGGGGGAGGGAGGGGCACCGCACCCTGAAGTCTTGGCGCCTCCCTCTCCCCTGCTACACCTCTCCCTCTCGCAGAAGAACGGCGAAGCCCTGCTATGGCGACTGCTGCATCCACCACTATGCCGTCGTGTTGCTGGATCTTCATCAACCTCTCCTTCCCCCTTGCTGGATCAAGGAGGAGACGTCACGCTGACCGTACGTGTGTTGAACACGGAGGTGCCGTCCGTTCGGCGCTAGGATCTCCGGTGATTTGGATCACGTCGAGTACGACTCCCTCATCCCCGTTCTCTTGAACGCTTCCGCTCGCGATCTACAAAGGTATGTAGATGCATCCGATCACTCGTTGCTGGATGAACTCATAGATGGATCTTGGTGAAAACGTAGGATTTTTTTTGTTTTCTGCAACGTTCCCCAACAGTGTGCGCGTTTCAGCTTTTTGGACGCTTATTCTGGTTATCATCAGATCAAGATGGCAGTTAAGGACCAGGAGAAGACGGCTTCCATCACCCCGTTTGGAGCCTTCTACTATGTGTCTATGCCTTTTGGGATCAAGAGTGCCCAGGCAACTTGTCGGGGATATACCCCGCGGCGTAAACCGGCCGGAAGTTAACCCGGCCAGGACTTGGCGGTTTATGATTCATTGGTAATCCGGCAGGCGGGAATGAGGAGCGACAAGGCCCGGTGGCCCAACGGGCGGTTCATGAAGGCCGGTTCATACTATGTTGGGCCAGTTTAAGAGGAAAGGCATGAGGAATATTTATCTTACAAGGAGTTACGACCAGGACTCTACGGTTTGTACTAGAGATAGACTAGTCCTAATCCTAATAGGACTCTACATGTAACCCGCCCCTCCAACATATATAAGGAGGGGCAGGGCTCCCCAAAAAGGAGAAGATGGACAAGTTCCACAAGTTGGACAAGTTAGGTTTAGACAATAGCTCTCGAGATAGAGCACTCTTGTAACCGTTATCATCATCATCAATATCAATGAAGCAGGATGTAGGCTTTTACCTCCACCGTGAGGGGCCGAACCTGGGCAAAAAAATCGCGTCTCTCGTCCCGCTCAACCCCTCTCAAGCTACCACATAGATGCGTTGGCCTTGCGACTAAGTGCTGACACTAAGGACATCTGCCGTGACAATTCCACGACAGTTGGCGCCCACCATGGGGCCTGCGCACGATGGTGTTGAGTTCTTGAAGGAATCTCTCTCAGGGATCGAGAAGTTCGTAATTTTTTGCTGGGGAGGAACCAGTCAGGAAGGATCTACATCATGGACGAGCGGTCAGGCCAGCAGATACGAGATTGAGAGGAAGAAAGATTAGGGTTTAACATTCTGGGCGCCGCCAGCGACGTAATGTGATCCGTTGAGACCAACGGGAGAACAGTTTCGTTTTTACACCGAGTCCTACAAGCTATCAAATCGGAGCTTCCATCAAGACCGACAAAAAATTTCTGCTGTCCGATCGGGCTGAGTTCCGCAAGTTCCTGCTGCCGGGTTACCGTACAGAGTCATCATGGCATGAAGACAGACACACACAAAAAAACGAGAGGAGACCACAACCTGGAAGACATGGACGGTCAAACCGACAACGACTTGGATAAACACGGGAACGGGGGAATCGACCCGGACTCGGCGGCCTCGCCGTCGTACCTCCGCCGTTGGGCTCCGCCCATGTCTGGCCGCGCCGTATCTCCGCCTCCACTCCGGGCCTCACTTCGAGTCATCCCCGCAGCCTTGGACTCGCACAGCCACTTCTGCCGCCGGGTGGAGTCGCCGTGGTGCTCCGAGCTATAGCATCGACTCGCCTCTGCTGTTACCTGCTCCAAGCCACCGATGCTAAGTGACCGAGCTGCTGCCTTGTCACATTGCTTCCACCGGAGGGCCGCCTTGCCGCTGCTATGAACCGTCCCCGCGCTGAGCCAAGCCATTGCCGCGGTCGCAGACTTGAGCCGCCCGGACCGCTTGCCCGTCGAGACGCCGCCATGTCTTCGTCAAACCGAGCCGCCTCGCCGGCGCGCCCGGCCATTGCTGTACCTTGCTTTGCCTCGCTCCAATTCCGTCGGATTCGCTTCCGCCTTCAAGCCAGCCGGCCTATGCCGTCATCATCTCAGCCTCACTCTGAGTCACTGGGAGGTCCACGCGCCGAGCCGCCCTGAGCCGCCGTCACCGGTTCACCCCTGCCGCGCTTCACTCCCAAATTTATTGATGGATATTTCATATGGATCATCTGCCATACGAACAAATCAGGTGCTATTTTTTTAAACTTTTACTTATATAATTAAGTATCATCCAAAGCTTTTTTCACGGTGTGCTATGCTATACACAGGTCAACGGACTCATGGCCAAGGTATGATCCGGTCCTCGTGCATCGGCGTCGGAGGCAACGTATACATCTGCACCGCCCGTGCCAGGCGTTTAAAGACCTGGAGAATAACCCGGAGGGTTTCTGCTTGAACCGCCGGGACCATATTGAATCGCCGACCAGCCTAAACCGCCTTTGTCGCGTCGAACAAATCATCCATTGTCCGAACAAAAAACATCAGGTCATATCCATCTAAATCTAGTTTCTTGGTATATATTGTTTTTATCAAGGGAACAATTACTTTGGACCGGATATTATAATATGCAGGACAATTATTCATTATAAAACATGGTTTATACCATGGGTACGGAGTACGTGCTGGCAACGTCCTGCCCGGTGGTCGTCCGTGCCACATTACACGGTGAATGGACGCGTACAAGCTGCCGCCCGTACAGCCCGGTCTACATCAATTAGCCGTCCGCTCTCGCGGACGGTTCACGCGTGCGCACCGGTTTACAACGCTGCGGCCGATTCTCTCATCTGCACCGGCGTACAATGCCGCGGCCGACTTACCTGTCTGAGCCGCCTCTGATGCTGCGGTCGTCTTTGTCGTCCGTCTCTCGCGGCCTGGTCTACATCAACATACCGGGCCGCACTTGTCTGGATGAACTGTTTATTGACTATGAGCAAGTCACTACTTGGGAAGCCCGATTTCCTTCCAACAAATTGGAGGTAAATTATCATATATTATCAGCCGCCGTCTGCACTGGGTGGTTCAATGGGTAGGCGCACAAGTCGCCACCACTACAGTTTGGTTAACTTCAAATCGCCAGTTGGAATGAACCATTGGCCGAGTTGCTGACACGGCTCATATGGGATCATTTAGAACCCGCCGCAGTCACCTCAACCTTCTATGGATTCACATCGTGCTATCAACACCAATGATATACAGTTATGCCAGTTTATATCACGGTCAAATATGGAGAGTCTCAAGCCAACTCCTCGAGACACCTATGAGACTTGGGGGCTACGATGACATGACTCAGCGAATATTGCCAGTTTCAGCAAATTTAAGAACCCCAGGACGATGGAGGGAAGGATAACCCGGTCCCGGAGGCTACTCTTATATTGATGAAATTTAAAGGCCGTCAGAAAATTTCCGGTTAAAAATAAAGATTTCGGTTTGAAATCCGGTTCAAGGGAAAGATATCTCCCACAAAGCTTTGAAGCTCTCAATATCCGGTTCAAGATCCCGGTTCAAGAAGAATTTATCTCTTGCAAAAAGTTAAAAATTGCCAAAGAGGACCCGCTACCATGATGCACGGTTCAAACATGGGTATCCTGCCTTATTGGTTTATCATATTATTGATCACTTGGGGGCTTGGTCGTATCCGAACCATGGCAACACCTTTGATAGGCGTAAAGCCACAACATCACTTGGGGACTTATGGTCACGTCTGAACCATGGTCACGCCTCTTGATGGGCGAGAGCCACCAGATCACTTGGGGACTTGGTCACGTCTGAACCAGTCATGCCTCTTGATCAGCCTAAGGCCACATAATCACTTGGGGGCTTGGTCGAACCCGAACCATGACCATGCCACTTGATCGGCATAAATGCCATGGTTTCATTTGGGGACCTGGCTGACTAGAACCATAGTTACACCTAATGGGAGCTTGGTCGTGTTCGGCCATGGTAACACCATCTGATCAGCTCAAATAAACCTTTTTTGCAAACGGTTTTGTCATTGCATTTGCTTTACACTTTTCTTTGAAGGGGTTTTTTTGCTTTTTATTGCGTTTTTTAAACCGACAAAGTTTTCAACCAATCAATTGAAGGAACACAGTTCACGTCAATCCGGAGACTATTTGCCCGGTTTGATCCTTGTTGTTAACATACTCTTATGGAGTAACACGGTGTTTATCACAACCCGACACAGTTTTATCATAAACCGGCACAATATGGAAGGAGTTATCAGTACTCAAGGTTTGGGTTATTACTCTTACTACAAAAGTTGGTAAAACCAACAATGTGATTCAATGTCACAGGTATGATGTATTTCATATTTGATTATTCTTAAGTGCAGCCTTGGTTATAAACCCAGGTTATATGTCAGGCATTATGACCCGTCCGGCGGTAAACCGCGAGGACACTTTAAACTTATTGTATGCAGAAACAGGTTGAATAAAGTATGACGATAAATTATCCGGTGTTTATTAAACCGGCCTGGCTTTCGACTATAAGTCGCCAGTATATATTTGGATTGCGCCATTGGAATCATGCGCTTATAAATCATTGGGTTATATTATTCAAATAGCCAAACTTGGCTGAATTTCCATTATGATGTTGAATGAATAAGGTTTTCATACCGGATTATGTTATCTTGAATAGCCAACATGGCTGGATTTTATTATGGTTATCAATAGCCAGTATTATGATTAAGATTTTCAAAATCGCTTTAAGCGCAATGGCTATCATTTTATCAAAGGATATGATTTATTCTACAATGGAAGGAATAGTCCCGAGTCGCTGCGGGCTTACAACCCGACACTTGGGGGCTATATTATTCAAATCGAGATTACATGCAAGTCTGATGTCATTGCAAGAATGCATCATGACACTTGGGGGCTAATGCAAAGTCATTTTTACTAGTCTTATTGAAGATCCGACTCATCATATTATAATGAGCCGACCCTTGGGGGCTACCAATTGCTCCTGTCAACAATTCAAGGTACACAAGTTTTCGTTCATAATATTGAAGGATTCATTGTTTAGTTGGTAAAGCACAAAACTCTTAAACTTGTGGACGTGGGTTCAAGCCCTACGATGGAAGCTACATTATAAGATGTTATTTTCATTGAAGTATATATCAAGTCCCGGTTCAGTATTATCTTACTAAGCCGGCCCTTGGGGGCTACACATCACTGCTCAAGTCTACATGATTATATTTATAAAGTCCCTGCTAATTATTGCATAATGACCCGGCCCTTGGGGGCTACACTGATTGAAGTTTTTATAAGCAATTGCAAGTCCCAGGTTGCTGCAAGCATGACAACCCGGCACTTGGGGGCTATATATATGGAGTATTCAGTTTATATGATTGAGATGAACAAACCGGATTTCTTCAAGGTTGAAACACTTATTGGAGCAAGTCTTAAGTTATCACTATGTTCTCCTCTTAAGACTTGGGGGGCTACAGGTATTATGCATATAAATGAGGAACATCTTCATTTTATTAGTTTTGAGCAAATCAAGAAGATCAATTACATGACCCGGTGTCGACAACAATTATGACCCGGCGCCATCAATATTTATAAACCGACCATTTTGGGAATATTAAACCGGCAAGTTTTACATCTTCAAACCGGCTGAATATCAGATAAGTATTTTCAGACCCATATTTCTCAAACCGGCGGAGCTAAGTCAAAGGAGTTATTCTTCACAATATTTCTCGGTGACAAGCCAATGTCGGCAAACTGATTATGAAGCTGGTATGTTGACCCGGATTTCCCAGAAGGAGGAAATAACAAGGACTTAAGGATGATCAGGTACCGGTTTACAAAAATTCTTAACCCAGAGCATAACCTGTCAAATTTGTTCTTGTGTTTATTTTGCAGCATAAGTTTACCATGAATAAATCCAAGCTAAACTTGGGGGCTAATGTCGGGGATATACCCCGCAGCATAAACCGGCCGGAAGTTAACCCGGCCAGGAGTTGGCGGTTTATGATTCATTGGTAATCCGGCAGGCGGGAATGAGGAGCGACAAGACCCGGTGGCCCAACGGGCGGTTCATGAAGGCCGGTTCATACTATGGTGGGCAGGTTTAAGAGGAAAGGCATGAGGAATATTTATCTTACAAGGAGTTACGACCAGGACTTGTATCCGGTTTGTATTAGAGATAGACTAGTCCTAATCCTAATAGGACTCTACATGTAACCCGCCCCTCCAACATATATAAGGAGGGGCAGGGCTCCCCAAAAGGGAGAAGATGGACAAGTTCCACAAGTTGGACAAGTTAGGTTTAGACAATAGCTCTCGAGATAGAGCACTCTTGTAACCGTGATCATCATCATCAATATCAATGAAGCAGGATGTAGGATTTTACCTCCACCGTGAGGGGCCGAACCTGGGTAAAACATCGTGTCTCTCGTCCCGCTCAACCCCTCTTAATCTACCACATAGATGCGTTGGCCTCGCGACTAAGTCCTGACACTAAGGACATCTGCCGTGACAATTCCACGACACAACTTATCAACGGTGTGTACAGAATTGTCTCCACAATCAGATTGGGCACAATGTTCATGCTTATGTGGATGACATAGTAGTGAAATCCAGAGAGGCGGAAACCTTGATATCTGATTTCAGAGAGACCTTTGATAATCTCCAGGTCTACAAAATGATGCTTAACCCGGAAAAGTGTGTATTTGGTGTGCCTGCAGGCAAGCTTTTGGGATTCTTGGTCTCAAACAGGGGCATCGAGGCTAATCCGGAGAAGATTAAGGAAATCACTTCTTTGGCTAAACCGGCATGTATTAATGATGTTCAGCGATTGGCGGGTTGTGTTGCCGCCTTAAGCCGGTTTATAAGCCGGTTAGGTGAGAAGGCCCTACCACTGTACCAATTGATGAAGAAGGCAGACACCTTTGTCTGGAGTGATGCTGCTAATGCTGCTTTTGAGGATTTGAAGAGGCAGTTATCTGAACCACCAGTTCTAGCAGCTCCCATTGACAAGGAACCTTTGCTGTTATATGTGGCTGCTAACTCACGAGCCGTTAGTGTGGCAATTGTGGTAGAACGCAAGGAGGCCGGTAAGGAACATCCGGTTCAACGGCCGGTTTATTATGTCAGTGAGGTACTCATCGAGTCAAAACAAAGATATCCTCATTGGCAGAAACTTGTTTACGGAGTGTTCATGGCAAGCCGGAAGCTGAAGCAATACTTCCAAGGTCACCCTATCACTATGGTCAGTTTTGCCCCCTTGGGAGGCATTATTCAGAACAGAGAGGCTACAGGACGAGTCTCCAAATGGGCCATCGAGCTCGGGCCTCATGGTCTGATGTACGTACCGCGTACTGCCATTAAGTCTCAAGCTTTGGTGGATTTCATCAACGACTGGACAGAGCTACAGGCACCTGAGGAGATGCCCGATAACACTTATTGGATTATTCACTTTGATGGGTCCAAACAGTTAGAAGGCTCGGGGGCTGGAGTCGTGTAAACTTCCCCCCGAGGTGACAAATTTTGTTATGTGCTCCGGCTTATGTTTCCTTGCACTAACAATGCAGCTGAGTATGAGGCCCTGCTCCATGGTCTCCGGATGGTCAAAGAGATGAATTTGAGCCGGGTAAGATGCCTAGGAGACTCAGACCTTGTAGCTCAACAGGTGTCAGGCAAGTGGAACTCTAAAGATCCCCTCATGGCGGCTTACCGTCGTGAAGTCGATGCTGTGGCTGGACATTTCAAGGGTTACGTAGTGGAACACATTGATCGAAGGAAGAATGAGGCGGCTGATGCCTTAAGCCGGCTGGGGTCTCAGCGTAAGCCGGTGCTGCCTAACACCTTTCTTGATATTTTGCATAATCCTTCTGTTAAGTTACCTACAGAGGAAGATCTGGCAATACCAGACCCGGAGGCACAGCTGGTGGCGGCTCTCCACGTTATCCCGGATTGGACAGTGCCTTATTTGGCTTACATGACCTGGGGAGAATTGCCTGAAGATGAGACCTTGGCAAGACAAATCATCTGGCGGTCCAAGTCCATGACAATTGTCAATGGCGAGTTACATCATTACAACGTCACTGGAGCGATTCAACATTGCGTATCACCTACAGAGGGTTAGGAGATCCTTCGTGAGATTCATGAAGGCGATTGTGGTCATCACGCAGGCTCAAAATCTCTTGTGGCCAAAGCTTTCCGTCATGGGTTTTATTGGCTAACGGCTCATGCTGATGTGGAAGACCTGGTCAATAAATGTGACGGATGTCAGAAATTCTCACGATGAGCCCATGTGCCGGCTCAAGAATTAAGGATGATTCCAATTATCTGGCCATTTGCAGTCTGGGAGCTTGATATGGTTGGGCCTTTCAAAAGGTCTAAGGATAAAAATACTCACCTCTTGGTGGCGGTTGACAAGTTTACAAAGTGGGTGGAGGCGGAGCCAGTCAGTAAGTGTGATGCAGCCACAGCAGTCCAGTTTATGAAAAAGGTGATTTTTCGCTTTGGTTTTCCACACAGCATCATAACTGATAATGGTACTAACCTTTCCAAAGGAGCTATGGAAGAGTTCTGTCAACGAGAGCATATCTGGCTTGACGTTTCAGCTGTAGCTCACCCTCAATCAAATGGTCAAGAAGAACGAGCTAATCAAGAAATCTTGAAGGGTATCAAGCCCCGGCTCTTGGTCCCCTTACAGCGGACGCCGGGGTGTTGGGTGGAGGAGTTACCTTCTGTACTCTGGAGCATCAATACTACACCTAATAGATCTACGGGTTACACGCCTTTCTTTATGGTGTATGGAGCAGAGGCGGTCCTGCCAAGTGACATCCGTCATGATTCACCCCGTGTGGCGGCTTATGTTGAGGAAGACAATGAAAAAGCTCGGCAAGATGCACTTGACCTGTTGGATGAAGAGCGAGACTTGGCAAAACCCGCTCGGCGATTTACCAGCAAGACCTGCGCCGCTACCACAGCCGCCGGGTTAAGTCCAGAACCTTTCAGGAAGGCGACTTAGTGCTCCGACTCATCCAGGATCAATCTGACATGCACAAGCTATCCCCTCCTTGGGAAGGACCTTTTGTGGCCAGCAAGAATCTCAACAACGGGTCATACTACCTTATCGACGTTCGGGAATACAAAGACTCACGTAAGTCGGAGGAGGAGACCCGTCGGTCGTGGAATATCACTCATCTTCGGCCTTATTATACTTGATCCATCGGCTCTAATGTGTATATACTTATACTATGTATATTACATAAATCAATAAAGCAGGACCTCTGTCCTTTTTTGCCACTCCCAAAAAGGTTTATGTATTTTCTTTGTTAGGTGGTGGAGATAACCAAGGAGAAGCGGATCATATCTGAATCCGGCTTTCCTTTGGTCCAGTATATGATCATATCTGAATCTAGCCGTGATCACTTGGGGCTTCCTGTTCAAACATAGGTCGTATTCGAACCAAAGAAAACATAGCTGTCGATACCCACTTGATCGGCATACTGCCAAACCCACTTGGGGGCTTCTTGATCATATTTGAATCATAGCTTAACCCCTTTTGGGTCTGACGTGGATCGTATTCGAATCAGCGTCATTAAACAACTCTTATGGTCACTTGGGGGCTTCCTGTTCAAACATAGGTCGTATGCAAACCAAAGGGAACATAGCTGTCGATACCCACTTGATCGGCATCGCCACAGCCACTGGGGCTAACAGATCATATCCGAATCTTAGCTCAACCCCTTTGGAACGGTTCACTGATCGTATTCGAATCAGAGACCCTTGAATTTTGTTCATCATATTTTACAAGTGTCAACATTGCATATCTTGTGACCTTCTTGAAAATACAATACATTACAATCTTCCAGGATTAATATTGGTTACATCAGGTTGTTAAGTACCAGGTGAACTTGTATGTGCCAATTTTCAGGAGTTAAATTTACCCTCAGGGGTTGGTTTATATAAGTCGGAAAAGCAGCTGTAATCATCACATGGCAATGCAAGGTATTTTTGCAAAAGACATAACAGATTCATACAAACTACAGAGAGAATAATGGCGGCGGCTTATGCAAGTATTAAGGGCCATAAGCCTGCGCAAAGGCATAGCAAAACTCAAGGTATTTTCTACTTTGTTACAAGACTCCCCGAGTCTGAATGATGCGGCATTGTTTTCTACGATGACATAAGCAGGTGGCGCCTGACAAGCTACTCTTGGGGTTGACTTGAAGCCTCCGGGTTATCCTTCTCCGTCTCTCTGCCGGTTGCTTTGTCCTGGAAGGATGATGAGGCCCAGTCAATGCCACTCAAGGCTTCAAACTCAGCTTCATCATCTATTAAACCGGTTGGGTCAACTTCGGGAGAAAAGATGTGCTTACGGGTTGGAGGGATCAAGCTGACATCGTCATAATGCGGCGTGGGGATTCTCCGATTCTCCTTGTCATAACCCGGCTGACACTTGGTGAGGTCAGTATCGTTCCCTATAAGAGTAGCCACCGGACGTATATCCTTCACACAGGCGGTGAAATCCTTATCATTAAACACGGTGCCATCTTCCTTTAAACTTGGATACCCAAGAGCAATATCAGCGTGGTCTAGTTCTGGAAGCCACGCCTTGGCCCGGCTCAATGCGGCTATAGCTCCGGCTCTTGCAGATGCTCGTCTTAACTCTTGGATTCGCTGAGGTAGCACAACAAGCCGCTTCAGCACATCTTGCAGGAGATAGGGAACATCATTTGATAAAGCCACAACGGCCAGAGCACGTTGTGACCCGGTGTAGAGTTGTTCCACCAGAGTATAAACCGCCTTCAGCTTGATCACCATGTTCTGCTTAAGATTTGTGCTCCTAGGGCCTGCGTTATTAAGCATAAGGTGAGTGAGAGGAGACAACTGAAATGGTCATTCAAGGAGTTTTGCGGTGTTTAAGGTTTGAGTAAGTCACTCACCAAAGATTGCTGAAGCCATTCGAGATATCTGGCGCTTTAAGTCGGACAGTTCGGCCGTTGCTTCCGCAAGCGATGCCTCTGCTGTCTCGGCCCGGGTCACTAGTGCGGCCTTTTCATCAGCCCAAATTTTCTTCTCCGATTCAAAATTTTGCTTCAATTTCTCTTGTTCAGAGATGCTGAATTTAAATTTGGAGTTGGTCTTTTCAATTTCACTTTCCTGGGTTGCCAGGCGATTCTTCAAATCAGCAATCTCCGATTCAAATTTACTTATGGTGGCCTGCATTGCACCGGATAGTAGTCAAAGTTACGGTAAGTACTATTAAGTCCCAAGCACTTTGCAAGCAAAGATACTTGACACTTGTGGGCTAATGTATACCGAAGCTTTCTAAATTATTAAGCCGGTCCTGGATATTAAGTCCCAAATACCTTGCAAGCAAAGATTTTTGGTACTTGTGGGCTAATGCATATCGCAAGTTAAAGGTATTGTGTTACATCCGGTTCAACTATTTTTTATTTAAGCCGGGCAAGTAGCTCTAACAATTTTTCTAAGTCTATAACATATTTATTCATAAGCAATAGACTTGGGGGCTGGTACAGTAAGTGTGATTGAAAGTAAGCTAGCATAAGTCATACCTCAGATTTTTGTTGTATCTGCTTCACCATGTCAATTTCCAGGTCACGGCTGCTTTGTACTTGATTGATATAGCCGGAGACAATTTCTCCAATACTCAAATGAGTATAGTCAGTGACGTCCAGCTTGGCCTTCCGGCGTTCCACCAATTCCTCTTTAGAACACTTGGCAAGTACAGACGGCTGTGCCGGCTCAACAAACTGAGTCTTGAGAATCTCAACTTCCTGATCATTTGCCTTGGCGGGGCTAGGAGCCTCTGGGTTACCAGAATCTTTGAAGGTTTGTTCAGTAGGCGGGTCAGAGGAAGATACAGGAACATCATGAGACGGTTGAGGCGGCGGCTCGTGAGCAGAGGCATCAGGAGCAGCTGTGCCCAGCTCTGGTTTAGTCACAACCGGCTCTTGGGGCGGCTTATTCTTTTTTCCCCTTTTGCTGGGCTTTACTTGCACACTGTGGAAAAGGTAGACAGGTTAAATACAACATATATGAGTAAAATAAAGCATAAGGTACAATAAGTTTATATTACCCGGGAGCAGTTTTGAAGGCTGGCATGTTGGACTGCATAGACTCACCGGAGGAAGGTGAAATATCATGATAGTTGGAGTCAGAATAATTGAGAGGCTAACAAATGAAACCCGCCAAAGGAAAAAGATGGTGTAAATCGGAAATAACCTCAGTCTGGTGTTTCCTGGTCACATCAGGTAAGCCGGAGGAGAGTTCCGCGTCTTTGCTGGTCCGGGTCTGCCTCCGTCTCTCATAAATCTGTCGCTTCAAAAGAAAGTCAGGATCTTGGTAAGCCAAAGGATGTGAAAATCTTACTTTCCGGGTTACTCTTCGAATTTTCTGACGCGGCTGAAGCTCGGAGTCGTAGGAGATTACAATTACCTCTTCCTCGACGGGTTGGCTATTGCCCGTGTCTTCCTGAAAGAAGGTTAGCATTAGTAAGGTAGAAATAAAGGAGAAAGGGAAATTCAAAGGTTACCTCTTCCTCATTATCATCAGTATCATCAAGCTGAAACAGCTCAGAGGTGCTTGGCTTCCTTTTCCTTGAGGTGGTGGGCTTGGTGGTTTTCTTTTCGACTCTCTTGGCCGCCCTGGCTTTCTTGGCCTCCTCATGATCATATTGCATGTTCCAGAAGTTATCATTTGCCTGTAAAAGGTTATAACTGGTTGTGCATAAGAATACAGCCTAACATGATAAAACATAACCCGACGGTTGGAAACTTACTGCAGGGGCCGGGTTCTTCTGGCAAAAAGGTAGTAAGCCGAAGGCGTTACTATTCACTGTGCCCTCCTTCAACAAGGACTGAGTTGTAGCTTCCACTATGTCGTCTGGTAAGTCGTCAGGGCTATGACGCTGAGGGTCATCTTTCTCGCCTGAATAATTACACATTAAGCCGGGGCGGCGGCTTAACGGAATTATTCTCCAAGCAACCCAGACTCGGACCAGGTCAATGCCATCTAAGCCGTTCCCTAAAAGAGCTTTAATCCTCTTGATTTTGGGGGTGAGTGGCAGGCGTTCAATAGCTGTCAACTTATCCGGCAGCGGGTGAGTAGGTTCAAGACGCAATGCGCGGAAGCCGGGCAGTGGATTTTCGCCAACTGGAGAGGTATCTTGGCAATAGAACCATGTCTAGTTCCAGTCCTTTGGATGACTCGGCAATTCAGCATAAGGGAACAGGCAGCCTCTCCGCCTTTGAATTTATATGCCACCAAGCTCCAGACTGGGCCCGTTGGCCCGTTCATTCTGCCGGTTCAAATAGAACAATTCCCTGAACAGAAGTAGGCCGGGTTCTTCTCCAAGGTAGACCTCACAGAAAACTTGAAAGTTGCAAATATTTGACACGGAGTTGGGCCCGATGTCTTGAGGTCTTAAGTCAAAGAAGTGCAAAACGTCTCTAAAGAATTTTGAACCGGGAGGAGCAAATCCCCGGCTCATGTGATCGGTAAAAATGATCACCTCCCCTTCCACTACAAGGATTCAGGTCTATTGCAACAAAATCGTTTGTTGCAATACATGTCATTTCGTGGCGATAAGTACCTATTGCCACGAAACGGCATTCGTTGGGAGCTGTTGCGACTGGAGACATGGTAATAGGTTATTGCCACGAAAAAGCAACTGTGGCAATAAAGTGTGCTATTGCAACATCCATATTGGAAGTTGCCACACGTTTTCCCGTGGCAACACTCACTTGATGCCACAATTATATTTGTGGAGATAGCTTTAATGCAACATGCAACGAATCATGGCGCCTAATATCTCGTGGTGATAGACATTTGTGGCAACAACCTATGCCAACGACGCCCGTTTCGTGGCGCATTACTCTTCCGTGGCAATAGTCAACTGTGGCAATAAACTATGGCAACAATCCCTATTTTTGTGGCATTAGGCATGTTGCCACGACCCACTACACTTGTGGCAAAAAACTATGGCAACAATCCTTGTTTTCGTAGCATTAGGCATGTTGCCACGACCCACTACAATTGTGGCAATAAACTATGGCAACAATCCTTGGTTTCGCCGCATTAGGCATGTTGCCATGACCCACTACACTTGTGGCATTAACTTATGGCAACAAATATTCCTGTCGTCGTAATAAGAAATTGCAACATACTTGTTTTGGTGGTGATAAATAGGTATCACAACAGTTGAAATGTTTGTAGCGAGAAACTATTGCGACAATTTAAAATTTCCATGGTGATACTCTATTTCAACAAAAAATACTTTAGTGGCGCCGAACAGTTATCGCGTCATGAAAAAATTTGTGGTGCCAGATAATATGAAGTGATCCGTTACAACATCCTAGCGCAACAAAATAGTAGGCATATCGACTGAGATATGACGCAACACTTTTTTTGATGGTGCTAACATGTGGCAATCGAAAGTGGGTTGTAGCATATTGCAACCGTAAAAAAGATACATGCATTCAATTACAATATTCAAAACCATTAGTATAATATGTAGATTCATAAAGTTCATAATTCTCGTAGCAAATATCCATCAAATGAAACTCAGATATAATTTAGCCATCCTAATTAATTGCAAAGACTAAACTGTCCGTGATCTAGAGTCCAGGCCAGCTAGTTCTTTGGATCCTGCAATCAAGAAATAAAAAAAATTCTAGTTAATGAGTCCAACATAACATACGCCATACAATTATTCCAGCCCCATAGTTAAAAGGAACTATCGCCAGACTAACTAGACTAATACTGTGTCAGCAAGCATGTAACTGAGGGATTAGAACAATCATACAAGTGTAAATGTCTAAAGCATAAGCACAAGTACATCTACTAAAAGGTTCTGCTACTGATTTAAGTTGTGACCCGATGTATAGTTTCAGTTAAGTTCATGTCCCTAGCTAGCACATATTCATTTTTTGTTTAAATTGTGACTCGATGCAGCAACAACACATGGTGAAAGAGAAGAAACAGCTAGCTAGTTATGAATGCCAATGACGTATAAAATGCAAGTGAACATGAAGAGAAAGTAAGGTTGTGACTTACCATTGCTTTAAACATTCGAGAATTCCTTGTTGCAGCTTGTATGAGCGCATTTGAAGAAATAATAATTGGCCTTGAACTGGAGTCTTATTAGGACTAGATCTCTATAAAAGTGTATTTTGCAAGTTTGGGTTACTATTTTCTTTGTCAATCCTTAGGCACCTGTAAATATAAGTGCACTTTTAGCAATGCAAGTAAGCAACATAAATCTTACAAGGTCGCAAGCATATGACTGTAATCACCTGTTGGGTTCCCATCTGTTGGCTCAATGCTACAAACTTTGGCATCATGTTTTTTTTTCAAATTCCGGTCTTGATGTTAGCTCCTCTTCCAACAATCTTTCCCTTTCAGCATGCTCTTCTTTTAACCTCTCCTCAAGTTGTTCTCTCTCAGTACACTCCAAGTTAATCCTCTCTTGTGTGTTTGCACGTTCATCTTGTAGTTGATCTTGTAATTCGTTGACCTGCTGGCTGAGCTCAGAGTTTTGCTGCTGGGTGGCTGCTGTAGCATGAGCTTGCTCTTCAACCTGGATACGAAACCTTTGAGAACCAGTTGAAGGTTTGGCCATGTATCCATACCCACAAGGCTGCGATGACTTGCATTTCAGAGTCTCTTTATATGCGGTCTGGAAAATATTGTTTTTTTGCTCACTTGAAAGTGGACCTTCAGTTTCAGTTTCTTTGTTTTGAACCTCTTGACGTGCTTTGTTCTAAAAATGAAAATAACAATTATACGTACGGCATCAATATTGACACTATATAAAAGATGAAACAAGAATAGCACGATCCAACGCATGAATAATCCCAGTTGATGATGAAACACACCGAATGCACATCGTTGAATAACTATAGAATAACCAAAAGTCAGTGTACTTACGCAAACTTTCTAGGACTCTGTGTTAGACCATGTTCCGTCGTTCGTGTGGGTGAGTTCCAAGTTTCTCTGCAAGTAATATAACAATGAGATGCTTGAAACACGAAACCATATTTAGCAGCGAGGCATACATATTTAGTTAGACTCATACCTTCTCAAAGCTTACTTGCGAGTAAGATTTTGATCCAATTTTATGTTTTGTCTTCTGTTTCTTACGGTTATCGGCGTTCTTTTGGCTGCGTTCCTATCAATTTATTGAAACCAAATATAACCAGTCAAACAAGCCATTGTAGAAGCTGAAGATATTGTACTGAGTGTGTACCCAAATAGTGTAGTACAGTGTGGGCTTGTGCATGCACGGGTATGGATACAGTGTGGTCTTTTTTTGTGTAAGTGAACATGAAAAGAGCAGAGCTAGCATGTGTTGGTGGTTCAGTGGAAAAGAGGGCATTTGTTGCCTTGAACACACACCCGAGTCTAGCTGCTCTGGTTCTTCTCTGTTCTGGCCCTGAGTCCACATTACATCTAGCACCTTCAGTGTGAGACCAAACAACCAAATATAAAAGAGGGAGAGCAGGACATGCCCAACAATATTGACAATCTCTGAATAAGACTTAGTACATTGGCAATAGTTTCTGAAAAAATGTGAATGAACAATTATTGCAAAAAAGGAGGGAAAATACGACGATGGAGCGACTTATTGCAACATTATTAGACTATACACAAAGTCTCGCGTCTCCAGTCTTGTGGCTATCCACATTTGATAAAGTCAAGTAAATGAACTGAATTCTCAACTTCAGAATACCCCTGTACATAGAACTAAAAAAAATCTAAAGAAGATACCGCCTAAAAGCACAATTTTTGCAATGGTTAACCCGAGATTTAAGATTTACTACATCTACATGTCATACTCTACCTCTGAGCTGGAGCTGAGGTCAGTGACTGATCGGATTAGCATGGATGATGCTAGGTGTAAAGACCGAGCCTAGCGCAGCGTCGCCCATCCGATGTGGTTCGTCGAGTGATCGCGTGTCGGCATGACCCTACAACACCTAAGGGCATTGACGCCTTGATGCCCAGCCACACCAAACGTACCCAAAAGGCTACAGCCCACAAGGCTACGGCAAGGCCTGGCCACGTCTGAACAAGACCTGGCCTACCCATGAACCAGTTCCGAACAATGCCGCCGTGGGATTGTCTCTGTACCTGATGCAGTGCTGTCAGCCTAACCTGGTGCACGGCCAAACAACTCTACACAATCGCTTGAAGAAATCAACATCGACCCTGATGCCTGTGCATCAGAGGCTCCTAGTAGCTCCACCCCTGCTGTGAACACCATACTAATTAAACACACTCTGTAGGTTCAGCCAATTGAAGCAGGATATGAGGCAGATGTACAGCGCTCGCTAATTGTAACGAGAAACACTATGAGACTGATCCCATCAGCCAATTGAAGTAGGATATGAGGAGTATGGAATACCAAAAAAAACTGATCTACATCGCTTGCTATGGAGGTTCAGGGATGCGGCAGAGATGGTAGGATACTGAGTCTAATCTAAAGATTCAGACTGAACCCAAGGGAAAAGAAGTGAGCTGACAGATTGTGGGACAAGCAAGATGGGGGAAGACAGACCTTGAAGGTGTGGCGTGGCTTGCAGCCCATGAGCTGGAGCGCGCTCTGCAGGATGGGGCGCGTGCAGGGGAAGGTGCTCCTCTGGCGGTCGTCGGCGACGGCAATGTATAGCGGCGGCCATGTTGTCCCGTGCCCTGACTAGTTCTACGACCAAGCGGCGAGCTGAGGAGAGAAGGGACGAAAAGAGCGGCACGTCGAGGAAGAGCTCGTGGGGGAGGGGGGTTTGAGCCCGGGCGGGCATTGTAGCGGCGTGCAACACCGAGGTGGTGTCGTGCTTGGTCCAGACACGGGATTAATGGGCAAGGGGATGAGACGGGAACTCCGTCGGCGCCGACGCCAGACCGCATCGCTGCTGCCGCCGGCATGGCCGAGGACACGGAGACGCGGCCCACGTCGGCGGGCGCAGAGGAGAGGGAGGAGGGCGAGATCGAGGAGCGGAGGTTCCAGGAAGGGAGGAGATCGGGAGGAATAACCTGACGCCGTGCAGCTAACTCGGGTGTGGTTCGCCGTGTTGACGCCGTCATGACGTCGGCAGCACAGAGGAACCACGGACGAGAGCTCAGATCCAATCTCCCGTGAAGACGCCGTGGAGTGGTTCTGTTAGCAGGTTATTTACGGGGAAGGTTAATATAAGCTATTTTTTGGTGGGAACAAAGACGCTAATTTGGGACCTTTTAGCGGGAGGTTAAAAAATATTGGCGCAAACAACGATACACCTAAATTAGGTGGTGGGAAGTAATTATTTTTATTTTAAAAAAGTAATTATTTTTTGAGGGAATGTTCTAGTTTGTAAATCTATTTTGAAACGGAGGAAATACTAAAATTTGTTTGTAAAAGTTATATCGTGGTTAAAAACCCACCAAATTCGAGAATTATGGAGGGGCGATCCGGCACCCTCTCCCGTAACGTTCTCATCGTCGATATTTGTATAGTCATCGACATTTGAGGAAGCCAATTAAGGAACTAAAAAGAGTTTCCCCGCTTTATATTATAAAGCAACCATCACATACATCGAAGCAACCGATACAAACACATGCGACACACACCCAAGACAGGATACATGAATGTCGGGCACGGACACACAACCTCAAAGACTACCAAGCACCTATAAGATGTGCAAAAAACGAATCCGCTTAGAGCCGATGGAGACCACCAGCACGAGGAGCGATTATCCGCGAAGATGTGCGACGGACATGCTGGACCAAGGACTTCAAGACGACGCCTTCAAGAAGGGCACGGCCATGAACGTTTCCACCGTCTGATCCGAAGATCAAGTTTTCACCCGGAGTAAGACGGCGGGAGTGGGAGCACCACAACGGAGCCTGCAAGGAGGAACACGACGTCCACGGATGTCGTCGCCGTCGACCAGTGCACGGACCGCGTAGGTGATGTACCACAGTGCTTCAACCCCTCCGCCGCAACCCCGACCCACCAACCACCCACAGCCAATTAGAAAAGTGTTGTTTCATCATCGATCTACACTTGGGTTGGGATATATAAAAAATGTATGCCTTGGTCAACCGTTGGTCAAAGCAGCAAAAATACTGATGGGGTGGGTTGATGAGACGGTCGATCTATGTCAGTGTCGACCTCATATTCCGATCCTGAGATGGGCTGATCTCAGCATCTTTCATTTTACCGGACAATTCTTGGAGAGTTTGTCCACACCAGAGTAGGTCCAACATACCCATCCCCGTCCGCGCCTTACAGATCCCCGTCGGCAGCATGCTCAACCCCGCGGGCGCCATGCCGCGCCTCGTACATCCCCAGCCAACGAGCATGCTAGCCATAACGCCCCGCCATGCTCCCCGCACTCACTACCGTCGGCACCGCCGGCACCATGCGACATCGGTGCTCCTGCAAGTCAGCGCGAGAACCGGCAGGTCAGACATCGGTGCTCCTGAAAATGGGACCTTTAGTACCGGTTCGTGCCATGAACCGGTACTAATGCCTCAAAGCCCATTAGTCCCGGTTGGTGGCACCAACCGGGACTAAAGGTCTAACCTTTAGTGCCGGTTGGTGCCACCAACCGGGACTAATGGGCATCGCACCCTTTAGTCCCGGTTCGTGGCACGAATCGGGACTAAAGGGCCCAGGTGAACCGGGACTAATGCCTTAGCCGCATGAATCGGGATAAATGCACCCATTGGTCCCGGTTCTGGACTGAACCAGGACTAATGGGCTTACCCGGCCTGGACCAAAGCCCCCTTTTCTACTAGTGAAGGCGCCGTCGCCGTTAGCGGGTCAAGCAAGTGTCGTCATGCTGTCTCCGGTGGCGGATCGGGAGACCGGCAAGACGCAGTTACCGCTAGCGGGTCGAGGACGCACCGTCATGTCGTCTCTAGTGGTGGATCGGGAAACCGGCAAGACCCGTCATCGCTGGCCGGTCGAGGAAGCGTTATTGAGGAAGTGCCAAGACGCCGTCGAAGCTGCCTTTCATCTGAAATCTCAAAATGAATATGTTTGTAGCAACCGAACTTTTATTTTGAAAATTCATTCAACATCTGTTGGGATACAGTATTTACACTGAGCTGGTAAGAGATAAACAAAGCTATTGTAGCCCTCAAACTAATGGTGATTCAGATTGGATGAACAGAATACTGTTACTGAATCTTTTGGTGTGCAAATCTAATGTATATTGGTCTGATTGCACCATGAACACAGTTATTTGTCAAATACTAGTCGATGAAACTGAAACAGCTTCTTTGTTTGCATCATCAAGTTCTTATTTCCCATGAAAGTCCTGTATTATGACGAAATCCTCTTCTTGTAATTTTAGGAGTTACGTAAGCTTAAAAAAAGAGGTAATATCATCGGGAGCCATACAACTTGTACTCGATGTTCAATTGGGTTACAGAACTTGTAAAATACGAAATTGTGGTCACGTAACTTGTCATCTCGTGCAAATACGCTCATTTCGTCTGTATTCCGTGCTTACGTGGCATGCTAGTGGGGCTATGGTCCACTATCAGTGACTGAAACAAATTGATGCAAGAAATGATAAATAAAAGGGGCCCATTGTCAGTCACTGAAACAAATTGGTGCAAGAAATGATAAATAAAAAGGGTGTGGTCGAGGTTCGAACATGCAACATCATATAAGTAGCGAACCACTCAACCAACCACAGTTTAATTCATATGTCGAGATATATTTACTTTTACAGTGAACTCGCATTTTTTTCGATTCTGTTTTCCCAGGTTTGGCCAGAAAAATAGGTTTCCGAAAAATATTTTTTCGCCAGAATTTTTCAAATGAAATTCGATTTTAAAACACGCGTCAAAATGTATAATGTTTAACCAAAACATACACAAACTTGTTGACGAGCAAGGTTTTTTTTATTCCATTTTTTGGAAGGAGCTGCAAAATCCGGTTTTCGAAATATCTCGGTAATTCTAGGGGTTTTCACCCGAATTTTTGAAATAAAATTTGAATTTAATTTATTAATGTCTAAATATATTTAGTTTAACACATTATTTTAAATAAGCGCTTTATGTACAGTGGTCAGCCCGACTCCTTCCCTATAGAAAAGTCACGAGTCGAATTCATTGTTGAGGCACCGGGAACAATATTTTAAATAACGTATTTTTTTAAATGAGCACGGATAACACACACACAAATATTTCACAGAAGAGGGTCGGATATTGGATTCCCATGTGAGGATTTAAGTTAAGTTCACGTATTGTTAGACTAGTTTCTCTCGTTTAAATTCAAAAATTTCGGGCGCTCAATTTTTATCTTAATGGAAATTTGGTTAGGGACAAATTATTTGGATATGAATAGTCTCATTGCAAAAACATAAAATTAGGCGTTTCTCTTTTTGAACACTAGTAGATACTTGGTGTAGTGGTTAGCTGATGTGCGCGGGTGTGTTATTAGGTGGTTGTGGGTTCAAACCCGTCGGCTGCAGCCTTTTCTATTTTATTTGAGGGCCTTTGTTCGTAATTAAATAAATTTGAGGGCTTTTGTGCAAAATAAAAATTCGCGCGCTTCAGCGACATTATACGCGCACAAACAGCCGGAGTGACCGTACTTGCACCTAAACACAAGTTAGATTACCAGAAAATCGTATTTTTAAAGTTTTAACACCAAACTGCACATCTGACGTAAGTTTTGTGACTAGCATTAATATTACCTTAAAAAAAACTACCCCAAATCCTCAAAAGAAAATTTGAAAGACTAGTCCTTTTGGACAGGTTCCATACCTCAACTCGTACCTGATCCCCTGTTCCGCCGCCGCCCGACCCGAGCGCTGGCCGCATCCAGCAACCACATCATGGCGGCGCGACGAAGCAGCCCGCACCGGCGCCTCCCTAGCGCTCCCCTCTCCCTCTGAACTTGCTCCGGCCGCCACCCGCCGCTTGACGCCTTCCGCCCGCCGGCCTCTTCCTCTGTGGATCTCGACTGGTCGATCCTGCCCGTGGGCGCGTGGCTGGACCGCCCGACATCTCAACTCCGGTGCCAACTGGCTCTGTTCCGGCTCTTCCACCATCCTGCTGGCCTGCCCGGGACTGGCTTGCCTGCCTCCCATGCGACCTACTACCTCCACAACAACAAAAGTATGATTATTCCTCCTGTTTCCCTCTGTATTTTTCATTGCAAGTGCAGCAAATTTAGATTTTGCTGCGTTTGTGAAGAGCCATACGCTTTTATCGGAAAAATGCTCCCGATTGCTTACCTATTTGCTGCTGAAATCTTGAAGTAGTAGACTAATTTTCCCTTGCTTGCGGTTATATTGGTATGTAGAACCACACATTTGTGGAGGTCAGTAGCATAAAGATATGCTATGTTCTTTAGCATTAGTTGTTAAATTTAGGTGACGTATGCACTGCGAGAAAATGGCACTCCGTCAAGGTTTGCTGGAGGACAGTACGCCTGTAGGTTCTCCCACAGCCATAATCATGTTTTACTCAGGGTAAGAAACATCAGCATATATACTTATCAATTCACCATTAGTCGATGAATATCTTGTTATTTATTTTGATCGTTTAACAATGCTGATAAAGAGAACTAGCTTGATGCTTTCTGCATTGCGATGCAACCCTCTTGTACTTAACTGAGTCTAAATATCAAATGTCATATACTCATATTTGATACATGCTACATTTGTTTTATATTTGTTGTCTTGGATATGATCAAACAT
Source organism: Triticum monococcum (assembly GCA_034509565.1). Classification (NCBI taxonomy): domain Eukaryota; kingdom Viridiplantae; phylum Streptophyta; class Magnoliopsida; order Poales; family Poaceae; genus Triticum; species Triticum monococcum. The sequence goes on from CM067841.1 coordinate 523,485,323, forward strand.
GTTTAAGCTTGATGATTTGCTTCTCTTAGCTTGTTGATCACTACTAGCTATTGGCAGGCAGGAGCACAACCAGGAATTATTGATGACTGAGGAAGAGCGGCGGTGCAGCATGTTTAGCCTTTACCTGGGCAATTACAATTCCACTTGTTGTCTGCCAAATTTGTTTAGAGCCCAAATAATTGATGCTGCGACCAGGTTCCAGTTAGATTTCTCTATAGTGCACAGGTATTGGTTCTTTAATAATCAATGTAAATAAAGGCCCAGTTATATTTGCTTGTCTGTGTTTCCTTTTGCAATCTGCAAGGAACTCAAATACAGCTGTGCATGTGCTCACGTGTTGTAGTTGATCAATAGTTAGAATTGCAAATTAGGAGCCACTTTAATTGCAAGTATAGTTGACCAATAATCTCATACTTGCTGCTGGTGAACTGAATCAAAACATACTCTTGATTCCAAAAAAAATAACTTCGACCTGTGATAAGTGACCGCCTACCTGTGTATTTCTCTGCTTAGGACATCAAATTTACTTGTATGCAATAATCCTATGAAAGATCGCTTTTGTCTAGTTGAAGTCCATTGAAAATGAGAAGATTTGCGATATAGCGTGAGGGTGAAAACACAGTGGCTAGCAAGAGCCATCTTTATTTGAACGGAAAAGCCATCAAAAGGTGGACAGCTTCCCGGATAAGTAACTAATATTTCTCAATCCTAATCTAATTACTCCCTTGGTGCATGCTGCTTGACTTGTTGCTCCTGTCTTGGATTCTCTGGGTGAAAAACACATGTGAATTTATTTAATTGTTGACACATTGACAATAGCTGTTCTCCATCACGTATTAGTACTGCAGAATTGGTTTTGAATAAATTTCCTATTCTCTATTTCATCCTAAGGGAACGTGGTCTTTGAATTGTGAAGGGGTTTATTAATTGGTTAACCATTGACATTGTCTGTTTTTCATCACGGATCACTACTGTTATATTTATGTTACCAAGAGTCGGCAGTACAGTTAAGGAAATCGCATGATTGAACTAGATAGAAAATAGGCAATCCCTGAACTAGATAGGTAATATTCTGCCTGTTTCAACTCTGTATGGTTTGCTGAAGAAAATAGGCAATCCCTGAAATAGATAGGTAATATTCTGTCTGTTTGAACTCTGTATGGTTGCTGAAGGACTCAGTGTGGTGTCTGAAGAATATTGATTACAGTTTCAAGTAGTGGCCCATGTCTTATTGCCATTTCAAAATACGTGATTCTACACAAGTTCAGTGAAAATCAGCCCGTTTTGTATTCCTGCTCATGAACTCCATACGCGGAAAACAACATGAAGAAGATGATTCTCATTTGTTATGTGCTCCCTTTGATTATACACTTCTCTCCTCGTGTACTCATTTTGTTATATATACTTGGGATACTTACGGAATACTTTCTGCCATTGTAGGTACTAAAAGAAAATTACTCACCATTGAAATGAGAAATGTATGGCTTTGTTCGCCTGACGAATATAGAAATTCATAAGGAACTAATCTCTTCTGCACTGTACATGAGACGATACACAAGCTGATCTCACGAGGTGAAATGCAGGCTGAATCCTGGCTGATATGTGTATAGTTCAGTGGAGTAGCATCCTGTTTTTTCCCAATGTATTTGACTTGATACTTACTCGAGCTTTGTGAGACATACTTCTGTAGTCCCCTTTGGGTAACGCGGGTGTGCACAGAGTGAAAAGTTGATGTGATCCAGATATTGTTTAGTCTTTTGAAAGGCGGTGCGTATATTGGTACAGAAAAAGCCTAGATTGTACTGATTTTGGCAGGCAAGCATACAGTTTTTAGGAGTATACTAACTTGTAAGCCTTTGATCTTTCTTTTGAAATTACATTTTCTCTCGTCAATTATTTCTGACAAAAACATGTTTATTTATGTGGCATAATTTTGGTCTCATCTGGTCATTCTGATAGTTCTTATGTTGGTGCAAGTCTTACATTGCAGTCTCACAAGGTTGATGTCTATAGATTGCTGCAATTTATCATGCCTTAAATATGTTACTTATGTCAGACGTCAGCCCTATATCTATGTTACAGTGTGTAATAAGAAAGTTACAAGAGTAATTTTGCTTTTGGGGTTATAAAATGTGGGCTGGCTTCTAGCCAAAAAAAGGAAAATGTGGGTTGGCTCGAATGGGCGCACACAATATTTTCTTACTTTAGGCTCGCAGCTTTTTTTTACTTTGGTGCCTGGCTGGTCAGAATGGGCGAAGGAAGTTTTCTTTAGCTTTCTCGCAGCTTTTCTTACGGTGGTGGTTATCCAAAATCATGTCGCTGGAAGCCCATGGATGGGCTGGCTCTGGATGGTGCGCTCTATCGGTGGGGTGAGGAATAAGCATTCTTCACCTAGGGTGACAAATAGCGCGACCCATCATGTCTAACAATATGACATTGTGCAGGAAGTAATCCATGACAAATCAGACAACTAAACTATGTAGAGAAGCGTGTTGTACCTTGGGTGAGAGAATTTTGGATGCTATACATTTTTATTAACATCACATAAATACATACAATCACATCAAGAAAGATACAGAAAAATTAGGAAGGAAGAGAAAGTGAGAATTTGCTGCCCAGTGCTCATGACTCACCTTGGTGAGAAGGGCAGTGAGCTTGCTGTCTTTCCGGTGCCGAGGATGACCTTGCTACCGGAGGAGGTTAGTAGGGCGAGTGGAGGAGACCCTGGCGGTGCAAGAAACCCTAAAGTGAAGGGCGTCCGCGAGCAAGCGCACGTATCTTCAAGTTGTGGTACCACCGATGTCCACTTTGCAAGATATCTGACTAAAATACAACATAGGTGCAATTTGTGGTACCAAATGTGTTAATACCTCTATGAACTAGTACGCCCCTTTAACCGGATCCTGAGAAATAGTATAATAAGTAAATGAAAAAATCAGGGGCATTGTAGAGAATATCATTGCAATATCCTGCTCCTTTTTTCACAACACTAGAGGATGGTTGCAATATGTTGTACGTATTACCATGGATGCACAAGTTGTCGCAATATGTAATAGTTATTGCAACACAACAAAAGTGAGGCAAAAAATCGCCCTATTACAACCAATACATGTTTTGTTGCAATAAGAAGCCGTGTATTTTGCAACAGTATCTATGGCTAGCGCCACGTATCAGAATTGTTGCAATATATGTCTAAATATTGCCACGAAGATTTACTTTGTTGCAATACCTAGTCTTTATTGCAAAAAATGATCAATTCACGCAACAGGACACAACTGTCGCAATATCACTAACATATTGCAACGCTAATGCAGCTTGTGGCAATACATGGCTTCTATTGCAACAAAGTGAGTACCTAGCACGATGAAACGAAACTGTGGCAATATGTAGATCCTATTACCACAAACTAGAATTTTGTGGTAATATAGCATTTTATTGCAACGAAAGAGATCTGTGGCAATAAATTTTGTTGCAATAGACCGGAATCCTTGTAGTGTTCCTTGGGTTGAGGTTTCTCTTCAGACGGGTCAGGAGCATGATAAGACATGACGTCCTTCTTGGGCAGATGGCCAGACTTTACAAACTCTGACAGTTTGCTCTCTGTAACAATGGATGGGACCCAGTTGCAGGTAATCGGAGGTTTATCAGCTTTGGGTGCCATTGGGTAAATTGAAGCCTACAACAAGATAAAGGAAATTTTCCGGTTTATTATAACCCGGAGAATAAGCATTATTGGGTTGTCTGAGATGGCGGCTTAAGTAGGGGCCTAATGAAATACAGGTAGTTATGTGATAATGTTTAAACAACTGCATGTATTAAAGCTGATTAAAATTGTCTTAAGTCTCCAAAAGCAGGCAGTGCTGACAGCCAGTATTATCTTAAACCGGTCACATGAACTACTATGGCCGAAACAGAGTCAACAGACGCAGTTTTTGGTTAAGTGTGGAACAAACAGGTTTCACAAGTTGCAATCATTTTTTTGGATCAAACGATGCTCTGGAAAGGAAAAAAATTCTAGACCTAAAGCAGTACAGGGAAGTTCATATACTTGAGGAGGGCTTCCAAAAACAAGGAAATGAGATCTGTTTTCATACAGAATAAGCACAAAACATCCTCCGCGGCAGTTCTATGTTATTTTTACGATCTGGGCAAGGTATTAAAGGTGAGAGCTAATGGAGGTTTGCATCGGGCGGTGGTGAACATCGACGAACTAAAAAACAGTACCAATGCAGATCTGAGAAAGGGGATAAAAAGAACTCACAGATGGAGACGAGCTGCAGAGGGTCGCCGTCGTTTTCTGGTCCGAATCAGGGTGATGCAGCGGCCTGAGTCGATGAAGACGAGGGGTTCGACGGCGGCGGCGGCAGAGCTTGAGCAGCGAAGAAAGGAGGTGCGAGGAGGAAGATGACTGAAGAAGGAGAATGGGAAAGGACCTAGGACGCGCCTATTTATAAGGAAGGGCCGATTAAGACGGCGCGAGAAACGAGGATATTGAACATTATTATCCAGCGGCCCCGACGCCTCGGTGTTTGGGACGGTCAGTAAAGGCAAGGATCCGTTGAGGATATGGTGGAATAAAATACGAAGTCAGTGGAAGATGAAAGTGCAACTATCCCTAGGTGGTTTTGGTAATTCATAACAACATATAGCTCATTGAGCTAATGCTATTCCAAGATGATTATTTCAGGAAAGCTCAATGATTGGCATGGCATGGATGGTGAAAGTGGAACCCTCAAAATGTTAAGGACAAAGGATTGGCTCAAGCTCAAAACCTCAAGACTCTTCATTTTATATTTTAGTGATCCAAGATCACATTGAGTCTTTAGGAAAAGCCAATACTATCAAGGAGGGATGAGGTGTTGCTTAATGAGCCTCTTGCTTCATGTGCTTAGTGATATGCTCCAAAACCCTCAACTACTTTCCCATATCCACATATGACCTAAACCCTAAGCCAAACTCGGTCCTACCGATTCTTCCTATCCGGCGCCACCGAGTTTCACTTATCATAAGCCACTGCCAAACCCTAGCAATTCGGTTCTACCGATAGGGATCTCGGTCTCACCGAGATGGGATTGCAAACTCTCTGTTTCCCTTTCATAACTTTTCGGTCTCACCGAAAGAGCGAATCGGTCCCACCGAGATTGCAATGTAAACTCTCTGTTTCCTTTTTGTAACTTTTTGGTCTCACCGAAAGAGCAAATCGGTCCCACCGAGTTTGCCTGACCAACTCTCTGGTTAGCTAATTACCAAAATCGGTCTCACCAAGTTTGTGTAATCGGTCTCACCGAGATTATGTTATGCCCTAACCTTAACAAAATCGGTCCTACCGAGTTGCATGTCAGTCCCACCGAAAATCTCTAACGGTCACTAGGTTTACTTTTCGGTCCGACCGAGTTTGTTGATTCGGTCCCACCGAGATTGGAAAACTGTGTGTAACGGTTGGATTTTGTGTGCAGGCTATATATACCCCTCCACCTCCTCTTCATTCGTGGAGAGAGCCATCAGAACACATCTACACTTCCAACTCATATGTTCTGAGAGAGAACCACCTACTCATGTGTTGAGACCAAGATATTCCATTCCTACCATATGAATCTTGATCTCTAGCCTTCCCCAAGTTGCTTTCCACTCAAATCTTCTTTCCACCAGATCCAAATCCTATGAGAGAGAGTTGAGTGTTGGGGAGTCTATCATTTGAAGCACAAGAGCAAGGAGTTCATCATCAACACACCATTTGTTACTTCTTGGAGAGTGGTGTCTCCTAGATTGGCTAGGTGTCACTTGGGAGCCTCCGACAAGATTGTGGAGTTGAACCAAGGAGTTGGTAAGGGCAAGGAGATCGCCTACTTCGTGAAGATCTACCGCTAGTGAGGCAAGTCCTTCGTGGCCGATGGTCATGGTGGGATAGACAAGGTTGCTTCTTCGTGGACCCTTCGTGGGTGGAGCCATCCGTGGACTCGCGCAACCGTTACCCTTCGTGGGTTGAAGTCTCCATCAACGTGGATGTAGGATAGCACCACCTATCCAAACCACGGGAAAAACATCCGTGTCTCCAATTGCGTTTGAATTCTCCAAACCCTTCCCTTTACATTCTTGCAAGTTGCATGCTTTACTTTCCGCTGCCAATATACTCTTTGCATGCTTGCTTGAATTGTGTGATGATTGCTTGACTTGTCCTAAAATAGCTAAAATCTGCCAAGAACTAAAATTGGGAAAAGGTTAAGTTTTTATTTGGTCAAGTAGTCTAATCACCCCCCTCTAGACATACTTTCGATCCTACAAGTGGTATCAGAGCTTTGGTCTCCATTTGCTTTGATTTCCATAGCTTTTGGTGGTCATAGCCTTGGTTTCACAACCTAGGAGAGTATGGCGTCTAGCGAGAGAAATTATCACCATAGAGGTCCTTACTTTGATGGTACTAATTTTGCTAGTTGGAAGCATAAAATGAAAATGCATATTCTTGGACATAACCCCGCCATTTGGGCTATTGTGTGTGTTGGTTTGCAAGGTGACTTCTTTGATGGGAGAGAACCAAACCGTGAAGCTACCGCGGATGAGTTGAAGATGTTGCAATACAATGCTCAAGCTTGTGATATTCTCTTCAACGAATTGTGCCCCGAAGAATTCAACAAAATCAGCTGTCTTGAGAATGCAAAGGAAATTTGGGACACTTTGATTGATATGCACGAAGGTACCGACTCCGTCAAGGAATCCAAATTGGATGTGCTTCAAAGTCAACTTGACAAGTTCAAAATGAAGGATGGTGAAGGTGTCGCTGAAATGTACTCTAGGCTTGCTCTCATCACAAATGAGATTGCCGGCTTAGGAAGTGAAGAGATGACCGATAGATTCATCATCAAGAAGATTCTAAGAGCCTTGGATGGAAAATATGATACCATGTGCACATTGATCCAAATGATGCCCAATTACAAAGATCTCAAGCCAACGGAGGTAATTGGAAGAATTGTTGCTCATGAGATGTCACTTAAGGATAAAGAGGAACTTCACAACAAATCTAGTGGTGCCTACAAAGCCTCATGTGAAGCCCCTACATCATCAAGTGAGAAACAAAACTTCAATGAAGAATTGAGCTTAATGGTGAAGAACTTCAACAAGTTCTACAAGAGTAGAAGCAAAGATAGAAGCTTCAAGTCAAGGTCCTACAATGACAAAAGATCTTCTAGTCGAGAGCGAAACTGCTACAATTGTGGAAGACCCGGACACTATTGCAATGAGTGTATGGCTCCCTACAAGAGAAGAGAAGACTCTCCAAAAAGAAGAAGCAAAAGAGAAGAATCACCACCAAGAGAGAGAAGGAGTAGAGATGATCGTTATGAACGAAGATACTCACGGAGAAGCAAGGATTCGGAAAGGAAGGAAAAATCATCAAGGAGCTACACAAAACGAAGACATCAAGCTCATGTTGGTGAATGGGTATCCGGCTCCGACTCCGACAGCCACTCCGAGAGAAGTTATCACTCCGATTCTGAATATACTCAAGATGAAGGTGTTGCCGGTCTAGCACTTGTGTCAACCAACTCCTACGACATATTTGACTCACCAAATGAAGGAATTGGAAGAGGCTTCATGGCCAAAGGTCCTAAGGTAACACACCCCGAGTATGTTGATTTTAATAGTGATGAAGATGACTTGTTAGGTGATGATGATTTACTTGTTGACAACTCTAGTGATGAACACTATGATGAAACGTCAATTAATCATGCTAATCAAGATAAAATGAATGACAATGATAAGGAGAAGATTGAGGCTCGAACTAAAGAACTAAACACTCTTAAGTTAGCTCATGAAACTATCTTCGAAGATCATCGAGAACTTTTAAGAGCTCATGAGAAGTTATGCTTTGAAAAGCTCAATCTTGAGCAAGAGCATGAGTTTTTAAAGGCAATCAATGATGATCTCCGCAAGAAAAGTTCTTCTTACATTGCCAAGCATTTACTCTTATCCATTTACATGCCTCAAGTCAAATCTAGTAACAACAACAAGAAAGATTCTTCCTCTAGTAGTAACAATGATCATGCTAAATCCAAGATTGTTGCTTCTAGTAGTTCTCTTGATTCCACTAATGATTCTCTTAGCCAAGTTACACTTGAGCAAGAAAATAGCTTATTGAAGGGAATTATAGAGAAGGGAGTGTACAAAAGCCTTGCCGGGAGTAAGCAATTCGAGGAAATTGTGCGCAACCAAGGAATGCACCGGAAGAATCAAGGTGTTGGTTTTGAACGAAAGTTCAACACCAATGGAGTTGATTGGGAAGAAGATCAATACCCCAAGACAAAGTTTGTTCCTCAACAAGAGAAGTATGATACTTCCTTCAAGGGGACACAAGCTCAAGATGATCTTCCACCACAAGACTACAAGCAAAAAGGCAAGGACAAGCTTCAAGACGAAATTGATGCATTTGAAGAAGCTCCTAAGACCTTAGTCAAGTGGATTCCCAAGACTACTTCAAGTTCCACTTCATCAAATACGACTACAACTCCAAGGATTCCCATCAAGATGGTGTGGATCCAAAAGAAGAAGAACTAGAGAGTTCTTGAGGGTGACTCCGCCAACATACTTCACTCTTATCATTTTGGCAAGAACAAGTGCAATCAACTTCCACATCTTGCACTAGTTCAAGGAGTCACAAACCCTCTTGTTGGTAAGACAAGGGACAAGGTAACCTAAAAGTTTTCATGGACATCATCTTGTGTGTGCATCACTCTATGTCTATGGATATCCTTGTTTGTTCCTTCTGGGACTAACCCATGTAGGTATTGAAAGTGCAATTCACTCAAATGGATAGCTCCAAGTGATCTACATCAACATTGAGCATCCACATCTTCAACATCTACATGAAGTCATCATCGACAAAACCCAAGGTTAGTTCATCCCTCTTAGGGGGGATATCACATCTAGGGGGAGTTTTACTCTAAGACTTGAGCTAAAGCAACTCTAAAGATGTGAACACAACAATGTTTTATGTAAAAGTGGTAACCCCACTTGAGCTTAAACGATGAGTATGACCTATGATCAAGTGTTCTCACTTGACTCCTAAGTCAATATACTCATATATAGATGACCTAGTCATCGCAAATTGCTTGATAGATGCTAGAATTGGTTGTGCATGCTTTGTCACATATTTCAATTGCCATCTTATTTTGTGAGCATGTTGGTTGCATATTTTACTCATTCGAGGACATCCACTTGTTGTTTTGATTGTTTGGTTTTATTTCCTTTGCCAAGTGGATGGACAAGAATGCCTAAGAACCTCCTCTAGCTATCTATGCTTTTCTCGTCTCAAACTCTATTCATGCTACATCACAAAATTTGATCTAGTCAGATTCGAACCACTCCGTGTGAGGAGCACTCGGAGTCCCAGATTCGTCATAGACTTAAACTTCCAAAACCTCTTTGTGACTCTCGGTCTGACCGACACCCCACTTTTGGTCTTACCGAGATCATTAAGTTGATCTATGTTTTCGATCTCGGTGCAACCGATTTGAACCATTCGGTCATACCGAGTTGTTCCACTCCGTCACACCGACTGGGTCGGGCTATATATAGTCACGGGCAAAAATTTGGAAATTTCTCCGAACCCCTTCGCCCACGCGACAGCTTGCTCTGCCAACGTGGTCTCCGGATCGTCTCCTCGCCGCCAGCTGCCTCCAGTCGCTGGTCTCCGTCGCTGTCAACAGGAATCAACTCCGCCGTTGCCGCCGTAGCGAGTCTCCGCCGAACTAGGGTACGGACTCGATCTTTGTGCTATTCCCCAATCCGATTCCTAGCACATTGTGATCATAATGATTCTTGCCACGTTTGATAAACTTCTATCCAGTCAATGAACTCGTAGATTAGGTTTGATTCGAAAATTTTAGGGTTAGGTTTTCACCGGAACCATCTCGGACCCACCGAGTTGAAAAACTCGGTCCCACCGATTTGGCTTATGCCATTGCACAAGTGAGACTCGGTCTGACCGAGTATTACTAATCGGTGTGACCGATTTTGGAACTTTGTGAAACCCTAGCAGTCTCGGTGCCACCGAACTATGACTCGGCCTGACCGAGTTCACTAGTTTAGGTTCCAAAAACTGCTTCGGTATCACCGAGTTAAAAAATCCATAGATCCGAGATGATTTCTGTGGGAAACTAAAACTAAGTTTTTGAATCATTCTTTTGCAAAACTCTCTGCATTTTGTGATGCTCATCCACTCTACCACATCTATAAACTGCTTCCAAGGCGAAGCCAGCTCCAAAGCCAAAACCAAAGAGGAATACAAGAAGCATCCCAGCTGCTGAGAAGAACAAGGCCCCGGTGCCTGAGACTGTTGTTGAAGAAGATGACGAAGAGCATGTTCTGAGAAAGCTCAAGCCCAAGATCCCAGACCACAATGATGCTCATCCTGTGGCTGAGGACATGAAGCTCAGAAGAGACTCAGGGCTGAGGAAGTGGAGAGAAGCAGATCCCTATGCTATCAGGAGGAGGACTACTATTGATTATAGGTTTCACACCAAGGAACAACAAGATTTCTATGAGACAGTTTTGCTTGACAAGAAGCCCATAGTTTGTGATATGAGATGGGTCAACTGGGAATATATCAAGGATAATGAAGAGCACTATCCTGGAGTGCAGGACAGCTTCATGGCATGTGGAGTAGCAGACTTTGTTGGGCAAAAGCTCACAAAGTGGAACGAGGAACTCATCATGCATTTATACTCCACAACACATTTTTACCTAGATGGAAAGATTGTTTGGATGTCAGAAGGTACGAGGTACCAATCTACAGTTGCTGAATGGGCTCAGCTGATCAATGCCCCAGAAGAGCATGAGGATGACTTGGATGTCTATTCGAAGAAGAAGATGGATCATAACTCAATGTCAAACATGTACAAGGAGATCCCAAATGAAGCACTTGATACGTTCAAGTTTGGCTCAGTGCATTATCTTCTGTCAGGGCTGCCAACCATCAACTGGATTCTTAGGCACACTCTTTTGCCCAAGTGTGGAGATCATAGGATGATCAGAGGTCATGCCATTAACTTGCTACATATCTTTGATGTGCCTCAGAAATTCAAGGTCATGAGCCTCATGGTAGAGACAATCAAGAGGACTGCAGCAGATCAGAAGAGGAGCTGTGGATATGCCCCTCAGATCCAGATGTTGATTAACTCGAGAATGGGCACAGACACATACTTGTTGGACAGGGAACATTTGCCCATCTATCCAGAGTTCGAGGACAACCAAGTTGTGATGACCAAAGATGAACCATCTTCAGCCCATGCACAAGCCAAGAAGGAGAAGGTAATAAAGGAGAAAGCTGCCAAGATGCCAACTCAAGAGGAGGCATCTGAGTACTTCTTGAAGACCAAGGAAGAGCAGCTCAGTTACTTGATTGCATCCACCCTACGGATTGAGAAAGGACTAGCCACCCTAACTCAGAACCAGGCAAGCCTGGAGAGAATCGTAGAACAAAAGTTCTATGACTTGGATATCAAGGTGACAGAGATTCAGACTGCAGTGGAGCAGCTCCAAGATGACATGCATGAGAGGAAAGGGAATACAACCACTGATGCCTTTGCCAGAGTGCCACGAGGTCCGAGGTCGTCTGCAGTGCCAGTTCCTGACACAAGAGCAACCGCCTCAGCTCCAGCCGCAGCACCAGCCCAACCTGCTCCAGCATCTACTTCAGCTCCAACTCCAACCACGTCTACGGAAGCCTTCGTCCTTGGAGTGATCCGGACTCCACCTCCACCTGAAGATCAAGCCTGAGTGTCGATTTAGCACTATGCATTTTCTAGGAACTTTTTGGTAACTTGTTGCCAAAGGGGGAGAAAATGTATAGATCATAGGCTTCGAGAGAGAGAGAGTGTTGTTTTTTCTCTCTTGCTTTACTTTGGTGGTTTTTCGAACATTGTTTGCTTTTGGTCGAGATACTTTGATATGCTTGTGAGACATTGATGATCATGTGTTTGATCATAAGCTACACTTAATGCTTGGTGAATGCTATTATCTTATCTATCTTATGTGATCATTCACTTTTCTTGGTGATGAGTGCATGTATTTCATTATTAATCATTTTTAGCGCTCCACCAAGATGTATGTGACATGGAAGAGTAACCCATGATTCTAACTTCTTGTGCATTTGCAGTCCAAAGCAAATTTTAAATATGCACAAATTTAGGGGGAGCTCTTACTTATCACATACCTCTCAAAGCGACGATGTAATTCATTCTTACTATCATTTGTCGAAGCTTTGATCTATATGTTGTCATCAATTACCAAAAAGGGGGAGATTGAAAGTGCAACTATCCCTAGGTGGTTTTGGTAATTCATAACAACATATAGCTCATTGAGCTAATGCTATTCCAAGATGATTATTTCAGGAAAGCTCAATGATTGGCATGGCATGGATGGTGAAAGTGGAACCCTCAAAATGCTAAGGACAAAGGATTGGCTCAAGCTCAAAAGCTCAAGACTCTTCATTTTATATTTTAGTGATCCAAGATCACATTGAGTCTTTAGGAAAAGCCAATACTATCAAGGAGGGATGAGGTGTTGCTTAATGAGCCTCTTGCTTCATGTGCTTAGTGATATGCTCCAAAACCCTCAACTACTTTCCTATATCCACATATGACCTAAACCCTAAGCCAAACTCGGTCCTACCGATTCTTCCTATCCGGCGCCACCGAGTTTCACTTGTCATAAGCCACTGCCAAACCCTAGCAATTCGGTTCTACCGATAGGGATCTCGGTCTCACCGAGATGGGATTGCAAACTCTCTGTTTCCCTTTCGTAACTTTTCGGTCTCACCGAAAGAGCGAATCGGTCCCACCGAGATTGCAATGTAAACTCTCTGTTTCCTTTTTGTAACTTTTCGGTATCACCGAAAGAGCAAATCGGTCCCACCGAGTTTGCCTGACCAACTCTCTGGTTAGCTAATTACCAAAATCGGTCTCACCGAGTTTGTGTAATCGGTCTCACCGAGATTACGTTATGCCCTAACCTTAACAAAATTGGTCCTACCGAGTTGCATGTCAGTCCCACCAAAAATCTCTAACGGTCACTAGGTTTACTTTTCGGTCCTACCGAATTACTCTTTAACCGTAGGGAATTAGAGAAATCTTTCAACATGTGGAAGGAGCGGTTTTGCAGCAGCTTTTCAACGCCATATTATTTGCCTCATTCCGATAAATGCTTTAAAAATGTGATCGAAAATACGATTCACGTTTTTTGTACGAAGAAAAAAGGGTTTTCAAAACTGCTCTTAAACCGCTTACATTTAGCCAAAAATTTAACTTGGGTCATGATACTAGTGTCCATAGCTTTCCAATTGTATATAGCAAGCCCCATTTGGACACCTTTTAGCTGAAGTTCAACCTAGCACACGGGGGAGGTCAGGCGCGTTACTCGGGAAGTTCATGTTCATAAACACTATTATGATCATGGGATGAGAATAATATTCTGACCACAACCTGACCTGCCCCGCTAGTAGTACGTTGAACTTCCCTGTGAACTAGGTTGAACTTCCGTCAACATTGCCCAAATGGGGCTTGCGATATACCGTTGGAAAGCTATGGACACCAGTATCATGACCCAACTTAATTTTTTGGCAAATTGCAAGCGATTTAAGAGCAGTTTTGAAAACCCTTTTTTCTTCACATAAAAAACATGAATCATATTTTCGATCGCATTTCTAAACCGTTTATCGGAATGAGGCATATAATATGGCGTTGGAAAGGTGCTGCAAAACCGCTCCTTAGTACTCCCAATCATAAAAGATGTCAATGACAATATATCTATATGTGAAAACCTCTCTTTCCTTATTACTTCCTATTAATTGCAACAATGACCAAAGCTATGTCTGCCAACTCCCAACAACTTTTAATCATCATACTCTTTCTATGTGAAGTCATTACTCTCAATAAGATCAACATGAACTTTTTTGTTTCTTTTTATTCTTTTCTTCTTTCTTTTATTCACCCAAGATCATGGCAAAATAATTAAGCCCTTGACTCAACACTAATCTTTATTATATATAACTCACGGACTCGATTACATAGAGAGATCATAAAGCAAAACTCAAAACTAGATCATGCCATAAACTTTATTCTACTAGATCAAGATACTACTAATAGGATCGAACTAAGAAAAACGGTAAAGATAGGAGTTGTGATTATGATACGATACCGGGGCACCTCCCCCAAGCTCGGCAGTTGCCAAGGGGAGTGCCCATACCCAGATACTCAATTCTTCTTTGTTGGAGGAGATGGTGGAGGTGACGGATAATCGCACATCGAGTGTAAGAGGTCCTCCAGCTTGCGAATAATGGCCTTGAGTGCGACAATATGCTCCATCAACAAAATATTTTCTTGTGTGAGATATTTGGTTTGTATACGAGCTAACTCAATCATCTTGAAATCTTCGATCTCAGTTGGGGTAAGAAGGTTATGATCAAGTTGAAGGATGTCTTTTGCTGTCGGAACTTGATCCTCCGTGGCCTTCTTGATCTTTTCATCCTTGTTTACCCTTGTGGGTTCTTCCCTCTTCAGATCTATCTTCATTAGCCAAGCATCATTGTCACCATTGTTGGAGGAGGGAGACGACATGATGCCTAGCCTGGAAAACCGTGACAGAAAACAGCTCGAAACAAGAACAGAAGATTTTTGCGTGATACGGGAGTCAAAACTTCGGGAGGTTATATAATGAATCTTTACCGACAAAAATACGTATCGTGCAAGAAAATGGAGTCTGGAAGGCACACGAGGTGCTCACGAGGTAGGGGGCGGGCCCAGGGGGTAGGGCGCGCCCACCACCCTCGTGAGGCCTCGTGTCCTTCCCGGACTGCTACTTATTTTTCTATTTTTCTAAATATTCCAAAACGGAGAAATATTGCCTTAAACATTGTTTTGGAGTCGGTTTACTTACCGTACCACATACATCTTCCTTTCCGGAGTCTGAAACGTTCCGAAAAGTGTCCCTTATTTATTCCTCCGGGGTTATGGTTTCAATAATATTGGTTTCAACATGTATGGGATTACCTGAGATATAATGTTTAATTCTTTGACCATTTCCCACCTTTGGATTTGTGCCCTCGAAGTTGTTGATTTTTATGGCACCGGAACGATAGACCTCTTCGATAACATAGGGGCCTTCCCATTTAGAGAGAAATTTTCCTGCAAAAAATCTTAAACGAGAGTTGTATAGCAATACATAATCACCTACATTAAACTCACGCTTTTGTATCCTTTTGTCATGCCATCTTTTAACTTTTTCTTTAAACAACTTTGCATTTTCATAAGCTTGGGTTCTCCATTCATCAAGTGAGCTAATATCAAATAACCTCTTTTCACCGGCAAGTTTAAAATCATAGTTAAGCTCTTTAATAGCCCAATATGCCTTATGTTCTAGTTCGAGAGGTAAGTGACATGCTTTTCCATAAACCATTTTATATGGAGACATACCCATAGGATTTTTATATGCAGTTCTATATGCCCATAATGCATCATCAAGTTTCTTAGACCAATTCTTTCTAGACATATTAACAGTCTTTTGCAAAATTAATTTGAGCTCTCTATTGCTCAACTCTACTTGACCACTAGACTATGGGTGATAAGGGGATGCAATTCTATGATTAACATCATATTTAGCAAGCATTTTACGGAAAGCACCATGAATAAAGTGTGAACCACCATCAGTCATTAAATATCTAGGGACTCCAAACCTTGGAAAAATAACTTCCTTAAGCATTTTAATAGAAGTGTTATGATCAGCACTACTAGTTGGAATAGCTTCTACCCACTTAGTAACGTAATCAACAGCAACTAAAATATGTGTGTATCCATTAGAGGCAGGAAAAGGTCCCATATAATCAAAGCCCCAAACATCAAATGGTTCAGTTACAAGAGAATAATTCATAGGCATTTTTTGACGTCTACTAATATTACCAATTCTTTGACATTCATCACAAGAGAAGGCAAACTTACGGGCATCCTTGAAGAGAGTAGGCCAATAAAAACCAGATTTCAGTACCTTATGTGCAGTTCTATCTCCAGCGTGGTGTCCTCCATAAGACTCGGAATGACACTTGCGTAGGATCTGTTCCTGTTCATGCTCAGGTACACAACGTCTAATAACACCATCTACTCCTTCTTTATAAAGACGTGGGTCATCCCAAAAGTAATGTCTCAAGTCATAGAAGAACTTTTTCTTTTGCTGGTATGTGAAACTAGGTGGTATAAAGTTAGAAACAATATAATTAGCATAATCAGCATACCATGGAGTACTACGAGAAGTACTTATAACATTTAATTGTTCATCAAGAAAGTCATAATTAATTGGTAGTGGGTCATCAAGAATATTTTCTAACCTAGACAAGTTGTCTGCAATGGGGTTCTCAGCTCCCTTCCTATCAACAATATGCAAATCAAATTCTTGTAGCAAGAGAACCCATCTAATAAGTCTAGGTTTAGCATCTTTCTTTTCCATAAGGTATTTAATAGCAGCATGATCAGTGTGAATAGTTACTTCAGAATCAACAATATAAGGTCTGAACTTATCACAAGCAAATACAAGTGCTAAAAGTTCTTTTTCAGTAGTGGCATAGTTTCTTTGAGCATTGTCTAGAGTCTTACTAGCATAATGAATCAAATTTAATTTCTTATCAACTCTTTGCCCTAGAACAGCACCTACAGCATAATCACTAGCATCGCACATAATTTCAAAGGGTAAATTCCAATCAGGTGGCTGAACAATAGGTGCAGAGACTAATGCTTTCTTAAGTATTTCAAATGCTTCTACACAATCATCATCAAAGACAAATGGTATATCTTTTTGCAATAAATTAGTCAGAGGCCGAGAAATTTTTGAGAAGTCCTTAATGAACCTCCTATAAAAACCGGCATAACCAAGGAAACTTCTTATACCTTTGATGTCCTTGGGACATGGCATCTTTTCAATAGCATCAACCTTGGCTTTATCAACTTCAATACCTCTTTCAGAAACTTTGTGCCCCAAGACAATACCTTCATTCACCATAAAGTGGCACTTTTCCCAATTCAAGACAAGATTAGTTTCTTCACATCTCTTCCAAATTCGATCAACATTGCTCAAGCAATCATCAAAAGAGGAACCATAGACGGAAAATTCGTCCATGAAAACCTCACAAATCTTTTCACAAAAGTAAGAGAATATAGCCATCATGCATCTTTGAAAGGTAGCAGGTGCATTACATAAACCAAAAGGCATACGTCTATAAGCAAAAGTACCAAAAGGGCATGTAAAAGTAGTCTTTGATTGATCTTTAGCCGACGCAGGTATTTGAGAGAAACCAGAATAACCATCTAGAAGGCAATAGTGTGTGTGTTTGTATAATCTTTCTAGCATTTGATCAATAAAAGGTAAGGGGTAATGATCTTTCTTAGTAGCTTTATTTAATTTGCGGAAATCAATTACCATCCTATAACCTGTGATAATTCTTTGTGGAATCAATTCATCTTTATCATTAGGAACAATAGTAATACCTCCCTTCTTAGGGACACAATGGACAGGACTTACCCACTCACTATCAGCAACGGGATAAATTATACCTTCCTCCAAAAGCTTGAGTATTTCTTTTCTTACCACTTCTTTCATTTTAGGATTCAGACGTCGTTGGGGATCACGAACTGGTTTGGCATTTTCTTCCAGATTTATTTTATGTTGACATAAAGTGGTACTAATGCCCTTAAGATCATCAAGAGTATATCCAATAGCAGCACGATGCTTCTTTAGAGTTTTCAATAATCTTTCTTCTTCGTGCTCTGAAAGGTTAGCACTAATAATAACAGGATATATCTTCTTTTCATCAAGATAAGCATATTTAAGATTACCAGGCAGAGGTTTAAGCTCAAACACGGGATCACCCTTGGGTGGAGGAGGATCCCCCAAAATTTCAACAGGCAAGTTATGATGCAAAATATGTTCCTGTTTAAAGAATACTTCATCTATTTCCCTTCTTTCATTCATGAACATATCATTTTCATGGTCTAGCAAATAGTGTTCTAAAGGATCACTAGGAGGTACGGCAATAGAAGCAAGACCAATAATTTCATCCTTACTGGGTAATTCTTCCTCACGATGTTGTTTACTAAATTTAGAGAAATTAAACTCATGAAGCATATCATCCAAGCCAACAGTAACAATATTCTTAGTGCAGTCTATGGTAGCATTGACAGTATTTAAGAAGGGTCTACCAAATATAATGGGACAAAAGCTATCTTGTGGGGAACCAAGAACAAGAAAATCAGTGGGATATTTAGTTTTCCCACACAAGATTTCAACATCTCTAACAATTCCCATTGCTGAAATAGTATCTCTATTGGCAAGTTTAATTGTGACATCAATATCTTCTAACTCAACAGGTGCAATATCATGCATAATTTCTTTGTATAAGTCATGAGGTATAACACTAGCACTAGCACCCATATCACATAAGCCATGATAACAATGATCTCCTATTTTAACAGAAATAACAGGCACGCCTACCATAGGTCTATGTTTATCTTTAGCACAAGGTTTAGCAATTCTAGCAGTTTCACCTTCGAACTGAATAACATGCCCATCAATATTATTAGACAAGAGATCTTTAACAATAGGAATATTAGGTTCTACTTTAACTTGCTGAAGAGGTATATAAGTTATAATATTGCTTTTACGAACAACAGTTGAAGCTTTAGCATGATCCTTTACTCTAACAGGGAAAGGTGGTTTCTCAATATGAGAAGTAGGAACAATAGGATCATTATAAGTGACAATCTTTTCTTCAACTTTAATAGGTGCAGCTACTTTTACTTCTATGGGAGGATGATATTTAAACCACTTCTCCTTGGGTAGATCAACATAAGTAGCAAAAGATTCACAGAAAGAAGCTACTATCTCAGAGTCAAGTCCATATTTAGTGCTAAACTTATGGAAAATATCGGTATCCATAAAAGATTTAACACAATCAAACTTAGGTGTCATACCCAACTCCTTACCTTCATTGAGGTCCCAATCTTCAGAGTTGCGTTTAATTCTATCCAATAAATTCCATCTGAATTCAATAGTCTTCATCATAAAAGAGCCAACACAAGAAGTATGGAGCATGTTGCGATTGTTTTCAGAAAGCCGAGCATAAAAACTTTGCATAATTATTTCTCTCTGGAGCTCATGATTGGGGAATGAATATAACATTGATTTAAGCCTCCCCAAGCTTGAGCGATGCTTTCTCCTTTGCGAGGCCATAAATTATATATATAATTGCGATCACGATGAACAAGATGCATAGGGTAATACTTTTGATGAAATTCCAGCTTCAATCTTTTATAGTCCCATGATCTCATATCATCACATTGCCTATACCATACCAATGCGTCTCCCTTCAAATATAAAGGGAAGACCTTCTTCTTAGCAACATCATCGGGTATACCTACAAGCTTAAATAATCCACAAACTTCATCCACATATATTAAGTGCTCATCAGGATGCTTTGTTCCATCTCCTGTAAAAGGATTAGCTAGCAGTTTTCCATCATAGCCACAGGAAATTCAAAAGGAGTTTCATCTTCAATAGGTTCAGTAGGTTGAGGAGCAACTCTTTGCTCTACTGGACGGGGTGAAGATACCCCGAACAAGCCCCTCAGAGAACTAATTTCCATAGTAACAAGTGACAGTAAATTTGAGCACACTATATAAATTTTTCCTTACCAAATTCCACTTGCCAAAGGTGCTACAATCCCCGGCAACGGAGCCAGAAAAGAGTCTTTATGACCCACAAGTATAGGGGATCTATCATAGTCCTTTCGATAAGTAAGAGTGTCGAACCCAACGAGGAGTAGAAGGAAATGATAAGCGGTTTTCAGCAAGGTATTCTGTGCAAGTACTGAAATAAGTGGTAACAGATAGTTTTGCGATAGGATAAATTGTAACGAGCAACAAGTAACAAAAGTAAATAAAGTGGAGCAAGGTGGCCCGATCCTTTTGTAGCAAAGGACAAGTCGGAACAAACTCTTATAATAGGAAAAGCGCTCCCGAGGACACATGGGAATATCGTCAAGCTAGTTTTCATCACGTTCATATGATTCACGTTCGATACTTTGATAATTTGATATGTGGGTGGACCGGTGCTTGGGTGCTGTTCTTACTTGAACAAGCATCCCACTTATGATTAACCTCTATTGCAAGCATCCGCAACTACAACAAAAGTATTAAGGTAAACCTAACCATAGCATGAAACATATGGATCCAAATGAGCCCCTTACGAAGCAACGCATAAACTAGGGTTTAAGCTTCTGTCACTCTAGCAACCCATCATCTACTTATTACTTCCCAATGCCTTCCTCTAGGCCCAAATAATGGTGAAGTGTTATGTAGTCGACGTTCACATAACACCACTAGAGGCTAGACAACATACATCTTATCAAAATATCAAACGAATACCAAATTCACATGACTACTCATAGCAAGACTTCTCCCTTGTCCTCAAGAATGAACGTAATCACTCACAAAGCATATTCATGTTCATAATCAGAGGGGTAATAATATGCATATAGGATCTGAACATATGATCTTCCACCAATTAAACCAACTAGCATCAACTACAAAGAGTAATCAACACTACTAGCAACCTACTAGCACCAATCCCGGACCTTGAGACAAGAATTGGATGCAAGAGATGAACTAGGGTTTGGAGATGAGATGGTGCTGGTGAAGATGTTGATGGAGATTGCCCTCTCCCGATGAGAGGAGCGTTGGTGATGACGATGGTGATGATTTCCCCCTCCGGGAGGGAAGTATCCCCGGCAGAACATCTCTGCCGGAGCTCTAGATCGGATCCGCCAAGGTTCCGCCTCGTGGCGGCGGAGTCTCATCCTGAAAAGTTCCTTCTTATTTTTTTCTCATCGAAAGACCTCATATAGGCGAAGATGGGCATCGGAGAGCCACCAGGGGGCCCACGAGGTAGGGGGCGGGCCGTAGGGGGGGCGCGCCCCCCACCCTCGTGAGCAGGGTGTGGGCCCCCTGGCCTTCATCTTTGGCGTGGATTTTTCTTTATTTCTTCTAAGACATTCCGTGGAGTTTCAGGACTTTTGGAGTTACGCAGAATAGGTCTATAATATTTGCTCCTTATCCAGACCAAAATTCCAGCTGCCGGCATTCTCCCTCTTTATGTAAACCTTGTAAAATAAGAGATAATAGCCATAAGTATTGTGACATAAAGTGAAATAACAGTCCATAATGCAATAAATATCGATATAAAGCATGATGCAAAATGGACGTATCAATAACTCATCAACTACCCTAAACCCTCTATACACTTATTAACATCTACTCCCTCAGTTCCGAATTACTTGTCGCAGGTATGGATGTATCTAGATGTATTTTAGTTTTAGATACATCCATTTCTGTGACGAGTAATTTGGAACGGAGGGAGTATCTATTAAGAAAAAACATAATTTGTAGTACAAGACAGTGTCGGAGTAATGGGCCACGGGTAGGCTAACCCGAGTCCTAGAACCTTTCAAGACATCGGGGCAGGCTGCGCCCCTCAAGACCCCAGGACAAAGTGCCGCCTTCTGAGAAGTCGGCGGCGAGGTAACTGACTGGCCACTCGCGGCCGAGTCCCAGGAACGACTTCAGGATAAGCTGACTCCTGACTGACGACTTCCCGAGAAGCCGGCCTTAGGGAGTCGGCCCAGGACTCCAGCAAAACCCCATGTCCTCATCAAGAGGGACAGGACAGGGGAGTGGCTACAGTGAAGACTGCTCCCACCCCTTTCCAAAGGCAGGCATGGTCACCGTACGCCGTACCCGCGGAGATCTCCGTGTGGCGTGGAATTGTTGCCATGCTGGCCCTGACATCAGCACCGGTGGACCGAATCCTGCGCCCACGACGGCTTGTGTGTACGACCTTTGGGCGGCGGGTCCCACCGGCCAGCGGGATCCCAGAAGACGGCAAGTGCGCCACAAGTCGGACCCGTTGGGAGTCGGCCCTCGAGAGTCGGCCAGCTCGTCCCCTGGGGCCCACGCGCCATTAACCAGATGTGACGTTGAGTGGCAATAGTGATCGCCCGCCAGGCGGCGGGGCTGTTGCCACGACTCCATGACGAAGCCCGCGTCATTAGAAGCACGGCTACAGTAATCAGCAGCCGGCAAGACCCGCCCGCAGCGGACGCGGCCTGTCGGCTCCGTACCGAGCCAGTCAGTGGGGCCCACCAGCTGGTGGGCCCCAGGAGTCGGCGGATAAGACGACAGCCAGAGAGACTGACGGCTGGGCCCGTGTCCAGCCAGATTACCATTGTACCCCTGGGGGGTAGGCCTATATAAACCCCTCAGGGCACCCATGCAGAGGGTTGGGATCCATTAGTACTAGACCAGATCATAAAGGAAGGAGAGAGCTAGCCTTGCCTTCTCCTACCTCTAGGAAACAGCTCAAGGAGCAGTCGTGTAAACACTTTGCCATAGTGATCATGCGGAGACCCCACAGAGCAGCAGTAGGGGTATTATCTCCCCGGAGAGCCCTGAAGCTGGGTAAGATTCGTTGGCGTGCATGTCTTCGCCTCATCCCGTTTCCAGGCACCGGCGACGTTCTACTCGCTCCCACCATGATAAGCCATCCTTTGGCATATGTCGCACCCAACCCCCGACAGACAGTGTGACTCACCCGATATTGTAAGGAAGTAGTATTTCTAGACATGTATTTAGGCGCACCAAGAACACTAGTAAGCTTTTCTCTGTGTCTTTTCGTTCCCATGGACGCGTCCATGTCTCTTGACTAAAGGTATTTGGGTCAATGAACCCAATGCCACAGCGTCCAACTTTTTTGATTTCATACATCTTCATTCCGCATAATACCACAGAAAAGAATAGTGAGGATAATTACAGGTAATGATCAATGAGCACTACAGCTAGCTAGAGACTTAATGAAATTACAGAAAGAAATCACTTACAGACAATAGCAACTAATGATATATTTGTCGAGTGTGTCTTGATTGAATAACTGAAACAGTTCTGTAAACTCAACATACAAAGCATTTTCATGGTAGTAATGCTCTGGCCCGACTCTCACCATGAGGGACTCTCGAATCGTAGTCTTGGCTTCTTTCATGTACCATTCATGCAATTGATACATTCTCGTTGATAGAAGCTTTACCTCCTCATGCTTCACCAGAGGTTGGCCGCGGGCATATTTCCGTTTTAGTTGCCCCTTTGTAAACTTTTCCATGGGTTCGATGCCTAGGAGTTGTTCTATAGTGCATCCGATCTCTTCAGCCTGCCTTCTATGATCGTTGGTCATTACCAGCTGATCGGCGCCGGTACTCACATGTGTTGGTACAATGAGCGGGGGGATCAATTGCACCGCCTGTTCTCCCAGCTAGGGAACAGTTTTCCCGCTTTTTTGGGAGCTTCTTGGCTGGAGCTCGAGCTTGACTCATTTTTGTGTGCTTGATATGACTTTTTGATTTGGCGCTCATAGTCTAAGTCCCTATGCTTGGGAGCTGGTGGTTCAGCCATACGAATAAAGTGGTCAACAACATGCTCAGGTACTTTCTCCTTTGGCGATCGTGGTGGTTTCAGTCCAAAATGGGCCCTTAGTTGGGCTTGCACTTCGGCTTTGTTTTCCTCCTCAGTCAGGTTATAAGGCCTCTTCGGAAGAGGCTTGAGGCTTGGACCAATTGGTATCTCTTGCCTCCTATTGTACCGCTAGCCGCCGTAGCTGCGGTGCCTCTCTTCCGTTGTTACTTAGGTGGCGGAGCCCGTTGAGGTGGCGAAGACGATTGATGTAGTGCTGGACTTGGAGGAGGAGGTATGGGCAGACGCGGTGCCGGACATGGAGGAGCAGGAGTGGGCTGATGCGGTGCCAGACTTGGAGGAGGAGGAGTGGCCTGCCGCGTTGGTGGACTTGGAGGAGTAGGACTCTACTGAGGTGGTGGTTGACTTGGAGGAGCGGTAGTCGGCTGACGCAGTGGTGGACTTGGAGGAGGAGCCGGCTGACGGGGTGTCGGTGGCCTTGGAAAGATGGTGCAATCCTTTCTCCATAGAATGATACGATGTATGGCATCTCCCAGTGTGTGCTCGTCGTCACCTCCAGGAATGTCAAGCTCTAGCCCCGAATATTGTGCCACCACTTCATCAACCGCGACACGAGCATAACCAGTGGGAATCAGATTGCAATGGAAGGTAGCTTCAGGGGAATTTGTATAAGCAACGCCGTCCGCCACCTTCATGGATATGTTCTTCATTTTGAAGTGTAGCTCACAGTTAGTGTTATCCATGATGTCATCCACAGGGCATCTATCCAGCAGTGCCTCATCGCGTGGGGCAGAACCCACGCTGCTTCTCAGCAAGGATGGGATGGTGCTATCCAATGCTGGATCCGCGAGCTGCTGCCGCTGCTAAGACGCCCTTTCCTAGCTAAGTGAGTCGATCTGCTACTGCTGCCGCTGGAAAGCGAGTTCCAAATCCGCGTTCTTTGATTCTACGATGCGAAGGCGGTCTGCTTCCTGCTTCCTCTGCTCCTCCTCCAGCTTCCTCTTCTTCTCCTCCGCCACCAAAGAAGCTCCAGGTTGATGACGGGACCCAGGTTCCTCATCAAGATGCGCGCCCCTGAAGGTAGCACCTCCTAGTGCTAGCCCCGCGGAGCCCAGTCCCAGACATGGCGCCTCTGAAGCAGGACGTCGTCGTGAACGGGTCGACGATGAGGATTTGGGCCAGGCAAATATGTAACATTTTTTTAATGTTTGGCTAGGAACAGGATTCAAAATCCTAACAGATTCTCTTAACCTTTAAGGGATTTAACAAATGGCGCCATTCTGGATGCGTAGAAAATGGTTCATATTTTTCCTGATCTCACCTACCCTTCTATATGTCACGTTGTCTAGTGTCAAAGGATTCAAGAAAACCATGGCTTCATCATTAGCCGTAAGTAAGAGGTGCATAATGGTACGAAGGTCTCTAAAATTGTTTTGGAATGGAGTCCCGGATAGGATAATTAGCTTTTTGGTACGAAGTTCAGCAAGAGCCTTCCGAATATCGCTATTTTGAAAGCCTTTGCTGAAATTCATACCAAAAAGTGAATTATTCTATCTGGAACTCCATTTCAAAACAACTTTGAAGAGCTTTGTAGCATCGTACGCCTGTTAATTCTGGCTAATGATGAAGACATGGCTTGATCATTGCGTGTAGTTTTTTCTGACACGAAGTTCACTCGCCTGAGTACTGCAGCACACTTGGTTCACACAACGACGTGCACTTGTGTTGATCATGCAGTGTGGAAGTGTTATCAGAATAGTTATTCTGCTAATATTTGGTGCGCCTGAATGCACGCAGTGTTTTTTTGTTATTGTTTTCGCTCTAGTTTTTAACCGTTTATTGGAATGAGGCATATAATATACCTTTGGAAAGCTATGGATTAGGCGCAACTTCGCCACGTTGAACATTTTTCGAGATTCCCCACGATTTAAGAGCAGTTTTAAAAATGGTGCGGCGGACGATGAGTGACAGCGAGCGTTTTTTTCTAAAGCACTAGTCGGAATGAAGCAAATGATACACCGTTGGAAAGATATCATTGAGGCACATCTTTTTCATATCTATTATTTTCTCTAATTCGTTACGGTTTAAGAGCAGTTTCAAATTTACTAAATCACGGAATTCTGTTTTTCAATTTTGTTGAAATTTTCGGTACTGTTTTCGCTCCAGTTTTCCAACCATTTGTGGAAATGAGGCGTATGATACGTCGTTGGAAAGCTATGGACGAGGCATAACTTTCATATGTTGAAATGTTTTTGAGATTCCTTACGGTTTTTAGTTAATTTTGAAAATCGTAAGGCTGACAATGAGAGACAAGGGCCGTTTTCACGACATTTTTAAAAACCGCTGGTGAAAATGATTCAAATTATACGCAGTTGGAAAGATATCGAAGATGCGCAACTTTTTCATGTAGAACACTCTCTCCAATTCCTTACGGTTTAGGAGCAATTTTGATTTTAACGAAATGCAGATACTCTGTTTTTTTGCGACACCAAAATCGTCTTATGTATTGCATCGGACAGAAAACCGCACTTCTTTAGACTAAAAACTTCACTTCTTCGGACAAACAAGTGTACCACATGATTTTCTTTTTTGTGGGACATAATTTTTTTTCCTAAATGAGGTGGAGTGCACTTCATGTCGAGTATTGGTGAACCACAAGACTATGAAAAGTGAACACCAAGACTACCGTAAACGGGCCGTACTGCATCAGACAGAAAACCACTTATTTAGACTAAAAATCATACTTCATTGGACAGACAAGTGCACTGCATGATTTCTTTTCTATGGGACTTAAATTTTTATGTGTCGTTTTGATAACATTTTTCTGCATTACAATATGAACAACATCACATGGCCGACCACACTGCTTCAGAATGAAAACCGCACTGCATCGGACGGGCAAGCGAGCTGCATAATTGAACCGCATTACATTTTTCTAAGTTTCCATAATAATTTTTCTGCACATCAGAATGGTAGTAAGTGAACCATGATGCTACCGAAATTGAACCACATTACTTTTTTATTTTCCATATTTTTCTGCGATTTTTTACTTTGGGTCCAAGCGAACCACAACACTCTTAAAAGTGAACCACAACACTCTATGAAAGTGAAACAAACTACTATGTTTTAGCATTTTAAACTTGTTCAACAAACACAACGTAATTTTTTTTGCAAATACATTTTTTTGTTCAAATGAAGTGTACTTCAAAGTCCTTCGGAGTGGACTTTTTGAAAGACCGGAGTGCACTACATTTTCCTTTTTCTTTTTTCTCTAGAGTTGTGGTTCCCCCCTAGTGCACTGCATATATATGTTTTTGGTTAGTAATGAAATACATAGTGCAAGAACGAAGCTAGTGGACTGCATTTTTTAAAGCACGATACACATCACATCACGTTGTGGACCGCATGCTCACGGCACCGGCTCCACCACCGTTGCGACGAAGCACACGCACGAATTCAGGCCCCGCCGAGCAGTGCTACCTCTTGAGCACTGCATTGGTTTTCCCTTGAAGAGGAAAGGGTGATCCAACAAACTAGCGTAAGTATTTCCCTCAGTTTTTGAGAACCAAGCTATCAATCCAGTACGAGGTGACGCACGAGTCCCTCACACGTACACAAACAAATAAAATCCTCGCAACCAACGCAATAAAGGGGTTGTCAATCCCTTCACGGTCACTTACGAAAGTGAGATCTGATAAATATAATAAGATAATATTTTTTTTATTTTTATGATAAAGATGCAAAGTAAAGAAAGCAAAATAAATAGTGCCAGAAATAGCTTGTTGACGGGAGATTAGTATGATGAAAAATAGACCCAGGGGCCATAGGTTTCACTAGTGGCTTCTCTCGAGAGCATAAGTATTACGGTGGGTAAACAAATTATTGTTGAGCAATTGACAGAATTGAGCATAGTTATGAGAATATCTAGGTATGATCATGTATATAGGCATTACATCCAAGACAAGTAGACCGACTCCTGCCTGGATCTACTACTATTACTCCACACATCGACCGCTATCCAGCATGCATCTAGAGTATTAAGTTCAAAGGAACAGAGTAACGCTTTAAGTAAGATGACAAGATGTAGAGGGATAAACTCATGCAATATGATATAAACCCCTTCTTGTTATCCTCGATGGCAACAATACAATACGTGCCTTGCTGCCCCCACTGTCACTGGGAAAGGACACCACAAGATTGAACCCAAAGATAAGCACTTCTCCCATTGCAAGAAAGATCAATCTAGTAGGCCAAACCAAACTGATAATTCAAAGAGACTTGCAAAGATAACCAATCATAAATCAAAGAATTAAGAGAAGATTCAAATATTGTTCATAGATAAACTTGATCATAAACCCACAATTCATCGGCCTCAACAAACACACCGCAAAAGAAGATTACATCGAATTGATCTCCACGAGAATTGTGGAGAACTTTGTATTGAGATCCTAAGAGGGAGAAGAAGCCATCTGGCTAATAACTATGGACCCGAAGGTCTGAGGGAAACTACTCACACATCATCGAAGAGGCTATGGTGTTGATGTAGAAGCCCTCCGTGATCGATGCCCCCTCCGGCGGAGCTCCGGAAAAGGCCCCAAGATGGGATCTCACGGGTACAGAAGGTTGCGGCGGTGGAATTAGGTTTTTGGCTCCATATCTTGTAGTTTGGGGGTACGTAGGTATATATAGGAGGAAGAAGTACGTCGGTGGAGCAACGTGGGCCCCACGAGGGTGGAGGGCATGCCTAGGGGGGGGGGGGGTAGGCGCGCCCCCTACCTCGTGCCTTCCTGGTAGCTTTCTTGACGTAGGGTCCAAGTCCTCTGGATCACGTTCCTTCCAAAAATCAGGTTCCCGAAGGTTTCATTCCGTTTGGACTCCGTTTAATATTCTTTTTCTGCGAAACTCTGAAATAGGCAAAAAACATCAATTCTGGGTTGGGCCTCCGGTTAATAGGTTAGTTCCAAAAATAATATAAAAGTGTATAATAAAGCCCAATAATGTCCAAAACAGGATATAATATAACATGGAACAATAAAAAATTATAGATACGTTGGAGACGTATCAAGCATCCCCAAGCTTAATTCCTGCTCGTCCTCGAGTAGGTAAATGATAAAAACAGAATTTTTGATGTGGAATGCTACTTGGCATAATTTCAATGTAATTCTCTTAATTGTGGTATGAATATTCAGATCCTAAAGATTCAAGACAAAAGTTTAATATTGACATAGAAATAATAATACTTCAAGCATACTAACTAAGCAATTATGTCTTCTCAAAATAATATGGCCAAAGAAAGTTATCCCTACAAAATCATATAGTCTGGCTATGCTCTATCTTCACCACACAAAGTATTTAAATCATGCACAACCCTATTGACAAGCCAAGTAATTGTTTCATACTTTTGGTGTTCTCAAACTTTTTCAATCTTCACGCAATACATGAGCGTGAGCCATGGACATAGCACTATATGTGGAATAGAATGGTGGTTGTGGAGAAGACAAAAAAGGAGAAGATAGTCTCACATCAACTAGGCGTATCAACGGGCTATGGAGATGCCCATCAATAGATATCAATGTGAGTGAGTAGGGATTGCCATGCAACGGATGCACTAGAGCTATAAGTATATGAAAGCTCAACAAAAGGAACTAAGTGGGTGTGCATCCAACTCGCTTGCTCACGAAGACCTAGGGCATTTTGAGGAAGCCCATCATTGGAATATGCAAGCCAAGTTCTATAATGAAAAATTCCCACTAGTATATGAAAGTGATATCATAGGAGACTCTCTATCATGAAGATCATGGTGCTACTTTGAAGCACAAGTGTGGTAAAAGGATAGTAGCATTGTCCCTTCTTTTTTTATTCGGGCATTTTCTCCCTTTTTATGTCCTCTCCTTTTTTTTTATTTAGTCTGGAGTCTCATCCTGACTTGTGGTTGAATCATAGTCTCCATCATCCTTTCATCACTTGGGACAATGCCCTAAAAACGATGATCATCACACTTTTATTTACTTACAACTCAATACTTAGAACAAAATATGACTCTATGTGAATGCCTCCGGCGGTATACCGGTATATGCAATGAATCAAGAGTGACATGTATGAAAGAATTATGAATGGTGGCTTTGCCACAAATACAATGTCAACTACATGATCATGCAAAGCAATATGACAACGATGGAGCATGTCATAGTAAACGGAATGGTGGTAAGTTGCATGGCAATATATCTCGGAATGGCTATGGAAATGCCATAATAGGTAGGTATGGTGGCTGTTTTGAGGAAGGTATATGGTGGGTATATGATAACGGCGAAAAGTGCGCGGTATTAAAGAGGCTAGCAATGGTGGAAGGATGAGAGTGCATATAATCCATGGACTCAACATTAGTCATAAAGAACTCACATACTTATTGCAAAAATCTATTAGTTATCAAAACAATGTATTACACGCATGCTCCTAGGGGGATAGATTGGTAGCCTCTAAGAAAAAAGAACGATCGAAATCTAAGAAATCATATGTTATGGGGCGGTGAGGGGATGACTTACTCGGGAAAGTAAGGCACAAGGAAGTTATCCTTATCTGGGTTCGCCAGAATGACGCCTTCGAGGTATGAACTTGTGACTTGCCGATCCCCAGCGCTGCCCAAGATCTTGGCACGCATGTAGAAGGGGTCAACTATCATGATGCTCGGTGTCTTATCTCTAATGATCCGCATCTCCATACTGAGAGAAAATAGCCGAATGAAGGTGTAGTGCAGCTGATGAAGGTTAAACATAGCGAAGATGTCATCAAACCGCAGGACGATCATACCCCCGATGGTGCTATCGACAAAGTCCATGCCCTCTGGCACCTTTGCCACGAAAACTGGGTATGCCACATCATTCTCGGAGAGACACCACTTCTCCATAGAAAGAACACTGTCATGCAGATTCCGCATAGCACCGGTTGCAGCATTGAGCAGATTAGTCGGTAGCATCAGCCTACCCGCCACATGCACCCTCCTCGAGATATCCTTGGGTGAAGGTGGCCCGTCCTTAGCACAGATCATACTCGGTGCCGGCTGGCTCGCACCCTTGTTATTCTTTCTTTTCCGTCCCTTCTTCTTCAACTGTAATGGGATTGATTTCTGCTCAGAGACAGTCGAGAGACTTCATCCCGCTGAACTTCTTCTTCGCTGAGTCTAGGTATCTGCTTATCTTCCCCATGTAACCGTAAGGAAGTTTTACTCCTACGAGGCAGGTGAAAAACTGCTCGATCTCCTCCTGACTTATGGTGAAGCACGCGGGAGGGCAGTCATTTCTGATCTTCTTGGCCTTTTTTCCTTTTACATGACTTTCCGTGTCCTTTGCCTCATCATCATCATAATCATCATCATTAGCGTGAAGCTCCTCCCTGATGCCCATTGATTTCAAGTCCGCCCTTGCTTTCAGCCCATCTTTGGTCCTCTCTGGCATGTTGAGCAGGGTACCAAGCAGACTCTCACACACATTCTTTGTGATATGCATGACATCAAGGCTGTGAGGCACACGGAGGAACTGCAAGTACGGCAAGTCCCAGAAAAGAGACCTCGTTTTCCATACCTTCAGCAGCGGCTCTGGCGCCTTTCGCTTCTTTCCCGGCTCTGGCGCCTTTCGCTTCTTTCCCGACGGTGGTCAATCTTTCCTATTTTTCAACAGCTCGTCTATTTCCTCGCCGCTGCTCGTACGCGGGCGTCTTCGGGGTTCGGTTTCACCATCGAGCAGATCCTTGCGTTTTCTCCATGAGTCATTGTCGCGAAGCCATCTTCGATCTCCCAAGAACACGGTTTTCGAAGACCTGAGATCTCTATCTAGCTGGCGATACTTTGTGTCATCCATGCACCTGACGCATGCACAAAATCCGTGGCCCACCTTCCCCACGACATATCCGTAACCGAGATAGTCGTGCACCGTCGTGAGCAATGCGGTTCTCATAGGGAAATATTCTTTCTCTGCGGCGTCCCACGTATTGGCTGGCGTTTTCCACAGCGTGTCTAGCTCCTCTTTCAACAGCCCCAGATGCAGATTGATGTCGTTTCCATGGTTGTTTTGGCCCTTCAATTAGCATACTCATGTGAATGTACTTCCTCTTCATGGACAACCAGGGGGGAAGGTTGTACATCCACACAAACATAGTCCATGTGCTATGTGTGCTTCTCTGGCTGCCAAACGGATTGACTCCACCGGTGCTCGCGCCCAGAAGGATGTTCCTTGGATCGTCCCCAAATTCTGGGTGTTCAAAGTTTAACACTTGCCACTGGCTCGCATCCTTATGGTGACTCAGCATCTTGTCTTTTTATTTATCTCCGGATCATTTCTGTCATCTTCTCTCTTCTTCTCCTCCCTATCCGCGTGCCAACGCAGGAGCTTTGCTAGCTTAGGGTCCGTGAAACACCGCTGCAGACGAGGAATGATCGGAAAATACCACACCACTTTTCGAGGAGCTTTCTTCCTCTTCTTGTATCGAGTGATGCCGCACACAGGACATATGGTAGACTCTGCGTGCTCGTCCCGATAAATGATGCAATTGTTCATGCACACATGGCATTTCACATGCGGTAAATCCAGAGGACACATGATTTTCTTCGCCTCCTCGAAACTGGTCGGGCACTTGTTCCCCTTGGGAAGACGTTCGTGCCAGAATGACATGTTCTCGTCGAAGCATGCGTTAGTCATTTTGTCTTTTACATTCATCTCCAGAGCCATGAGCGTTACTTTCAGGCGGGTATCCTCGGGCCTGCATCCTTCATACAATGGAGTAACCGCGTCTATCTCCAGTTGATCCAGCTTGGCTTTCTCTCGGGCGGCAGCTCTTGCGTTATCCGTCTACTTGAGAAGCAGCTCTTGAATATGAGGGTCATACACCCAGCCCATCGATGGTCCATCGTCATCTGCTCCGGCATCTTCATCTTCATGATCATGCCCTTCATCTTGATCTTCCTCATCATCATGTCCGGCATCTTCTACATGATGACTGTGTACTGCACCTACTTCGTGATCATGTCCTGGAGATTCTTCGTCTTCTCGACCGCCCTCGCCGCGGTTTTCTTGCTGCCCTTCCTCATTTCTTGCCCGGACCCCATGGACGACTTCATAGTCATCTTCATCACCTTGCCACCGATAGCCATCCATGAAACCATGCAAGAGCAGATGGCCCCATACCTGTACGGAATCCGGGTCCATAAGGCTCTTCAGCTTGCATCTTCAACACAGACATCTTATCTCCGTCTCGTTCTTTTGAAGCATCTCGGCCTTCGCGGAGCTCAAAAACCCTATTCATGATGCCTGCGGTCATCGTGTGGACCATGGTCGCCTGCGGGGTAGAGAAAAACGATACTTTAGAACCCAAAAAAATTTGGCATGAATTTGCCTAAAAATAGGACAAAAAAGAATGCATAGTTCCAAATTCTCGCCGAAACAGAAATGAATCAACATTCTGGCAAAATATTGGCAACTATCGCATTTCAAATACCGGTACCTGCAAACACAAACATATGCAACACCACAAACATACGTAGATCTAGGCCATAAAAAGTGTGTACGTTGTTGGAGGGAGAAAAAAGTTGATCTAGAACATAAAGAAAGCTTTCCCCTTACTTACCTATCAAAAAAAGGAAATTTAACAACTTAATTTGGGTGAATCTATGGTGAAAATGAGGTGAGGAGGAGGAGGCAGCCGAGACCAAGCTTGGTAGACGTGGAGAGAATGAAGTGGGGAAAGTGAGTGTGGTAGGTGGCTGTCCAAAATATCTAGCTGCTCCCAGGTTACCAATGGCGCACCACCTAAGAATGTGCTATTAGTAACCAACCAAGGTTACTAATGGCGCACCTGGTGTGTGGTGCACCATTACTAATTTTGAAAAAAAACATGTTAGTAGTGGCGCACCAATGGATAGTGCGCCATTACTAATTAAGACTAGTAATGGCGCAATATCCACTGGTGCGCCACTACTAACAATTTTTTTATCTTTTTTGCAAAACTAGTAATGGCGCACAACACACCAGGTGCGCCATTAGTAATGTGGACATTAATGGCGTACCTGTATCTGGTGCGTCATTAATGCCCATATTAGCTATACCCATTTTCCTAGTAGTGACTACACCCACATAATGAATATTCTAGATGATGCTCTCCAAGGCTTCAACATTAGAGATGGCCACATGCAGATCAGGAAACAAATGAACAAGAAGATGGGCACATGCGCATAAAACTAACTTCTGCTGCATCCATGTCCCAAAACCAAGCAAGAAGGATGGATTCTACATCCTCCATCTCATGCTTGAGTTCAACACGGATCACCAAAAGCTTCGCATGACAAGCAGAAATGACGAACATATCCACAAGTGGCTAGAATCTCATGGAGAAGCGTATTATAAACTTAGAGATCACTTCCTTCGCATCCAAAGGGACATTGTGACGATCATCATGAAAGAAGTCATCGATGAGAAGGGAATGTTCCACCACGGCCCTATATCGCGAGCTGACGTCCGAACTCTTATAGGCATGCAACGTCAAGACCTCACGCCGTTCAAGAAGCTAGGGTCCATCCTCGATGATATGGAAGGATGGAACTTCTAGTGATTTACGATGCCGATGATGATGATATGTGTTAGTTTAACTTGTATACTTTCTCTAGCGATGAAACTTTGTGATGTCCACAGTCCCTGTCGAACTTGCGTAATGCTACTTTGTTTGTTTGCGTACGATGACTTGCGTACCTCTAGTTAATTAGTTTGCGTACTGTATGTTGCATCTAGTTGCTAATTAACCCTTTCTTTTTTGTGTTGCTCTAATATATTTTGTTGCATATGACTGTACATCCTCTGGATGAACATGCATCTCTAACAGGTACCTTGTTTCTTGATGGCGAGATGGCGGTGCTATGTCATGTACAAAGGGAAGGCTCCGGGGGTGTACAACGAGTGGCTTGAGTGTCAGGTGCAAGTGAATGGGGTCTCGGGCGCCAGCCATAAAGGCTTCAAAATCAGACAAGAAACCAAAGCTAGGTACTTGAGGTTCACGCTAGCGCGAGAGAGGACTCGTAACCGGCGCCTCATGTACTGCATAGTTCCACTCTCACTCATAGTGATAGCTCTTCTCGCGTATACCATTGTTTAGATGGATGACGTTGTAGTTGCAAGTATTCGAGACTTGCATGTATCGCTATTTTCGAGATGATGACGAGATACCACTTTGTGTTGGATGATGATTATGATGAGACTATTTGTATGTATATGCTATGATTACATTTGTGGCCTCGCAGCCATTTGTATGTGTATCATGATGACATTTGTATCTGCTAAATATTCTTGTATAAAGCCTATTCAAATACAAAACAAATATGCAGGAAAAAACAAAAACTACTAAAATTAGCAGTAGCGAGTGGAGAAAAGTTAGCAGCAGCACCACAGTAGCAGTAGCGCGTCCAGGAAAAGCGTGCTAGACCTATTAGCAGTAGCGAGCTTCCACGAAGCACGCTGCTGTTACACTTGTATAGTAGTAGCGCGGGTGTGCACGCGCTACTGCTACGGGTTAGCTCTAGCGCCTTATTAGTAGCGCCGGTCCCCGCGCTACTGATAGACCTAGAACCCCCGCTGCTGCTAGCCTTTTCCCTAGTAGTGTTGATGTCCTTGGGACACGACACCTTTTCAATAGCATCAAATTTAGCTTTGTCAACTTCAATACCTCTTGCAGAAATTTTATGCCCCAAGACAATACCTTCATTAACCATAAAGTGACACTTCTCCCAATTCAAGACAAGGTTAATTTCTTCACATCTCTGCAAAACTCGATCAAGGTTTCTCAATCAATCTTCAAAAGAGGATCCATAAACAGAGAAATCATCCATGAAAACTTCATAAATCTTTTCACAAAAGTCAGAGAATATAGCCATCATGCATCTTTGGAAGGTAGCAGGTGCATTACATAAACCAAAAGGCATATGTCTATAAGCAAAGGTACCGAAAGAGAAAGTAAAAGTAGTCTTGTCTTGATCATCAGTTGACACAGGTATTTTTGAGAAACCAAAGTAACCATCTAGAAAGCAAAAATGTGTATGTTTGGATAATCTTGCTAGCATTTGATCAATGAAAGGCAAAGGGTAATGATCTTTCTTAGTAGCTTTATTTAATTTGTGAAAATCAATCACCATCCTATAACATGTAATAATTCTTTGTGGAATCAATTCATCCTTATCATTAGGAACGACAGTAATACCTCCCTTCTTATGGACACAATGGATAGGCTTACCCACTGACAATCAGCAACGGGATAAATTATACCTGCTTCAAGGAGCTTTAATATTTCCTTTCTTAGCACTTCTTCAATCTTAGGATTTAGCCGTCATTGGTGATCAATAACTGGTTTGGTGTCTTTCTCCAAATTTATTTTGTGTTGACATAGAGTGGAACTAATGCCGTTAAGATCATCAAGAGTATATCCAATAGCAGCACGGTGTTTCTTCGGAGTTTTCAATAATTTCTCTTCTTCATGCTCTGAAAGGTTGGCACTAATAATAACATGATATATCTTCTTTTCATCAAGATAAGCTCAAACACGGCGAGGCGGGGCGGCTGCGCGGGTGGCGGCTGGGTTGTAACATCCTAAATATTCAATTTGGAATGTTATACACTAGATCATCATTGCATAGCATATTTTTCTGCATTTTGGTTGATCCTAGAAAATTCTACACAACTTAAGGACCCTCGGAGAGATTTGGGGATTTCATTATTCTCATATTTGAGTTTTCTCAAATTTTGAAAATAGGATCATTTGATTTTACTTATTTTATCTTCAATTATTTCTATTACAAAAATATGAGAGATGAAATAAAATGACTTTCCCAAAATAAAAAAATATTGAGTATTTAATAAAAAATCAAATAAGATTTTATTTTGGTCTTATTTGCTATTTTATTTGAATTTAGGAAAAATGTGCGTTTTTCAAAATTGCATTTAGGCCCCAAATAAATGTTCATCCTGTGCGGCTTGATTTTGGAAGCCGGGGAAAATTTAGTTCAGGATTTTTGGAGTCTGTTTAGTATTCCTTTTGTTTTATCTCTGAGCGTAATTATTAAAAAAAAGTCTGAACCGACTCTGGGCCGTAACCGGCCAGGACTCCGCTTGGTCGGGCCTTTAAATAGTGCCGCCCGAGGCCCGACAGCCTAGCCGCGCCCCGCCCCAAACCCTAAACCTAGAGCGCCGCCGCCGCCGCGCCACGCTGCACCGCCTCGCCCTGCCGCCGGACCGCCGCCGCGCCGCCTCACCGGACCGCCGGATCCGCCGCCGCCGGAGGTAGATCTCGCCGCCGGTTTTTAGAAAACCGATCGGTTTTCCATCGGTTTCGTTCGGTTTTTTTAGTTTCATTTTTTAAATAGATCGGTTTTTCTAGTTTATTTATTTAGCGAGCGTTCGCCCGTTCGTTCGTTTTAACGAATGTTCGTCGTTTTTTCTTTTTCTCGGTTTAAATCCGCAGTTTTTCTGATCGCGATTCCTGATCCGTTTTTCGTTCTAGTATAACTTTTCACTTGTTTATCGGAATCAGGCGATTCAAGCGCCTGGAGTTTCGTCTCGGAACCCTCTTTCCGTTTAACCAACTCAAACAAGTTTTTGCCACTGTAAAAATTGCCCTAGATCCAGAATAGTAAACAAAGCTTGTTTCTTTTGCCGTTTGTCTTTTGTTGCTTCGTTCGAGTTGATTCTTTTTGCCAACCGGAATTCTTAAGTTGAACTTTCTGGTTATATCTGTTATTTGAGTTTTCCCAGTGCATTAGTTGAGTACTTATTATATGCTTGTTTGTTTGCGATAGAGTACCCGGAGTGCGCGGCTTGCTACTTGGAATCGCTAGGTTTTGCGGATCATCAGCAAGGCAAGTAACACTTTGATCATACCTCCTACTACCCAGTTTTATTGCATTAGATCAATCCTCACACATTGCATGATTAGGATCTAATTAAATTGTGGGTTTGGGAAGTAGTTGAGGTAGTACCTATTGCCTGTTATTATCAAACCTTTGGGAGTTACTTCTACGTTTGCTTATTATGCTATGCTATGCTAGTAGACGTGGATTGGGTGAGTGTATCCATGACAGATGTGAGATTGTAAATTAATGGTTTATCTAAGGTGGCAACTTAAATACACATCTGGGTGGATTGAGGCACCTGGGTATTCCAGCGATTGCCTGTTTTCTTTTGGACCGCCACCCAGTCTCAAAGGGATCATGAGATTATTCATGCTAGAAACTTCTGTGTGCAGCCACAAGCTACTATGAGCTCTAGCATAGTTGACTAAGTCGTGCGAACTCTTACAGTGGTAGACTAGCAGATGTAGGGGATGTAGGTTGGTACGGTCTACCCATTCGTAAGGTGCTAGCGCTTCTGAAAGACTATGTCTCGGTCATCCGTTTCTCCAACACCTTGTAGTGCGAGAAATCCAATGGAGGAGATCGAGTCTTGTGGGGAAAAGTGCACAAACCTCTGAAGAGTGTATAAACTAATTATGGTTAGCCGTGTCCCTGGTTATGGACATCTTGAGTATCTAGTACCTGGATTATCATGTGAATCTCATCATGTTACTCTAAAATTAAATTGTCGGATTTTGTTTAATGATAATGCTTAATTGGGATTGAGAATGTTGTCAACCATTCTTAATGTTTAACAACTACCATGATAGTTAAATAAAATTTATTCCTTTGCAGTAGGGAAAAATTTGCTTTATGCAAAAACTGTAACCATAGAGCTTTCCACCAGCCAAATATGGATATAGTATAGCCTATTTCATTTCATTACTCTCTATGTGTTACATTGCCAGCTTATTCCATGTGCTGACCCATTTCGGGCTGCAACGTTAATGTTGCAGACTTTCAAACGATGATTAAGGAGCTTTTAGGTCGTGGTTTTATACTGAGTGATGCCGTTGGAGTTGATGGACTCACTTATCTTCCAAGCCTTCCGTAGTTATCGTTATTAGATGGCCTTAAGCCATATTTATTGTAATAAGCTCTCTCTTGAGACACTCATTGTAATAAGTGTGTGATTGCTACTTTGTTATAAATCCTTCAAGTACTGTGTGGTGTCAGCATTACTGATCCAGGGATGACACCTGAGCACAGAGATTGGACCGTTTGAGGTCTGGTCGCTATAAGATGGTATCAGAGCACATGCTGACTGTAGGACACGGCCACTAAGAAAGACCTAGATCACTACTCACTCTTCTCATTCTGACCTCTCATCTTTTCTACTCTTTTAGGATGGCAGATGCAAGGAACAAGTTCACACAACCGGATGAAGATACATCCTTTGGACGTCACTTGAAGGAAGTCACTAGATACCTTAACATAGGAGTACCAAGCTTCACCGGAACCTACAACGCCACTCTACCGGAAGAAGAGCACTGGATGATTCAAGTTCAAGTTCTAGGAAGGACGTTCATGCCAGTCACCGAGCCCATAGAGTTTTCCTTTGATGCACCAACTTGGAGTCTAGGAAAGAGCATGGCAGCTCACATCGCCATGGGACGCATTGGAGAAGTTTACCGCAATGATCACAAGGATACTATCTACCAGATTTGTGGGTGCCGAGATGAGCACTGGGAGATGATCAACACCAGGAAGGATAGATCAGTTGCAGCTTTTATCCAAGAGTTAAACCAGCACATACGACGATAGGAGAACCAGATGTGCACCGACATGATAGATCTGAAGAAGGCGAGGACAAGAATCAAGGAACTGAAGGAGGAACTCAAGGATACATGTGAAGATTATGAAGAGGAAATTGAAGTATTAGTGGAGAGGAATGACGATCTGATCAAGAAGATTGGAATATTTATGGGAGGCCCTACACCAGTAGAAGAAGACGAAGAACCCAAGGAGATTCGCCCGGAAGACTACATCATCATCGACGACACCGACTCGGATCCAGATGATAGCGATGATGACTATGTGGATGAAGCATGAGCAGATATCATGGAGTCTGCAACCGAAGAATATTTTTAGTATACCACCCCATCAGTAGTAGTAGTCCACTATGTAAATGTAGTAGTCCGAGCACTTTTGCGATAGTTAGATCGATTGTATGCCCTTGTTTGTTTGATTGAATGCCTCCGAGACATGACCCCGGATTTACCTTCCCACCGGAGCTCACCCAGTTGATCCAGCAGCAGAACACATTGATGCAGTTGCTAGTCCAGAATCAAAATCAGGGGAACAACAACAACAACCCACCACCACCACCACCTGTTGATCACTTAGCCCGTTTTCTTAGGCTGAATCCGCCGGTGTTTTCCAGTAGCACCGAGCCGATAGTAGCAGATGATTGGCTCCGCAAGACAGCAAGGGAGTTGACCACGGCAGGATGCACAGATGTGGAAAAGGTTAAGTTTGCCGCACATCAACTGGAAGGACCCGCGGCATCATGGTGGGAGAATTTCACAGCCACTTTCCCTGTCGACACTGCCACATGGGACCAGTTCCAGCAGGCTTTCCGTATTGCCCATGTTTCAGCAGGAGCTATGGCCATGAAGAAGCGAGAGTTTCGCAACTTGCACCAAGGAGGACACACAGTTGGCCAGTATGTGGATGACTTTAGTAAGTTAGCACGTTATGCCCCAGATGACGTTGATACGGATGCAGCTAAGCAGGAGAAGTTTCTGGAAGGACTGAATGATGAGTTGAGCATGCAGTTGATGGTAGCGACCTTCAACAGCTAACAGGAGTTGGTAGATCGTGCTCTCATGATTGAAGGGAAGCAGCAGCAGATTGAGAATCGCAAGAGGAAGTATGGACAAGGAAAGAACAATTCAGGAGCTCAGCAGAAGCCACGTTTTACCCCTAGACCGGGAGGACATTTTCAGCATACCCATGGAGGAGGTACCTCGCACAATCACAATGGCACCAAGAATGGTAATGGGAATGGAGGAAGCAATGGCCAGAACCGCACCAACCCATCGACCCCAGCCAAGAGAGACCTGAGCCAAGTCACTTGCTTTAAGTGCCAGAAGACCGGACATAATGCCAATCAATGTCCTGAATCCCAGAATGGAAATGGCAATGGAAGCTCTGGGAAGAAGCCGAACCCTTTCAATAGGGGACAGGTGAACCACGTTAATGTGGAGGAGGTTGAACAGCAGCCGGATGCCGTAATCGGTAAGTTTTTGGTTAAGTCATTTACTGCACTCGTTCTTTTTGACACTGGTGCATCGCATTCATACATATCAAGGGGATTTGTGGATAAGTATAAACTACCAACCCAAGCCCTTAGATCACCCATGTTAGTAACCTCGCCTGGAGCAGAGTATATGGCTAGTCTATGGTGTGATCGATTACCATTAAGGATTGGTAACTACGTATTTCCCTCAGACCTAATAGTATTGGAATCTCAAGGATTGGATGTGATATTAGGCATGGATTGGTTATCAAAGTATGAAGGAAATATTGAATGTGCCAGTAAGTCAATTTTGCTTACCACGCCAGAAGGGAGAAGGATCAAGTATGTATCCCGGCATGTGCCGAAAAGGACTCAAGTAAATTGTTTAACATGAGTTGTGCAGGAGGAAGTACCAGTGGTGAAGGATTTCCCTGATGTATTTCCATAAGAGTTGCCAGGCATGCCACCGGATAGAGATATTGAGTTTTTGATTGAGCTTTTGCTAGGCACAGGGCCAATATCTAAGAGATCATATAGGATGCCCGCAAAGGATTTGGTGGAGATTAAGAAGCAAATTAAGGAGTTACTGGATAAGGGATATATTCACCCAAGTTCTTCACCTTGGGGATCGCCAGTACTTCTAGTAGAGAAGAAGGATGGATCGTTAATGATGGTTGTTGATTATCGA
The DNA here is from genome assembly GCA_034509565.1 of Triticum monococcum. NCBI lineage: Eukaryota > Viridiplantae > Streptophyta > Magnoliopsida > Poales > Poaceae > Triticum > Triticum monococcum. The sequence continues at coordinate 523,526,710 of CM067841.1, forward strand.
GGATTAAATGAAGTAACCATCAAGAACAAGTACCCACTACCGATGACCAATGATCTCTTTGATCGATTGCAAGGAGCTAAGGTATTTTCCAGGATCAATCTGCGATCAGGATACCACCAGTTGAAGATTCGAGAACAAGATATACCTAAGACGGCTTTTACCACCAGGTATGGGCTATACGAGTATACCATTATGTCATTTGGTCTAACTAACGCACCTCCATATTTTATGAACATGATGAACAAAGTGTTTATGGAGTTTTTGGACAAGTTCACTATAGTGTTCATTGATGATATCCTGGTTTACTCGAAGAATGAAGAGCAGCATAAGGAGCATTTGTGTTTGGTCCTTGGAAAGCTCAGAGAACATCAATTATATGCCAAGTTTAGCAAATGTGTGAAGGAAATATGCCCTAGAGGCAATAATAAAGTTATTATTTATTTCCTTATATCATGATAAATGTTTATTATTCATGCTAGAATTGTATTAACCGGAAACATAATACATGTGTGAATACATAGACCAACAGAGTGTCACTAGTATGCCTCTACTTGACTAGCTCGTTAATCAAAGATGGTTATGTTTCCTAACCATGAACAAAAGAGTTGTTATTTGATTAACGAGGTCACATCATTAGTTGAATGATCTGATTGACATGACCCATTCCATTAGCTTAGCACCCGATCGTTTAGTATGTTGCTATTGCTTTTCTTCATGACTTATACATGTTCCTATGACTATGAGATTATGCAACTCCCGTTTGCCGGAGGAACACTTTGGGTACTACCAAACGTCACAACGTAACTGGGTGATTATAAAGGAGTACTATAGGTGGATCCAAAGGTAGATGTTGGGTTGGCGTATTTCGAGATTAGGATTTGTCACTCCGATTTTCGGAGAGGTATCTCTGGGCCCTCTCGGTAATGCACATCACTTAAGCCTTGCAAGCAGTGCAACTAATGAGTTAGTTGCAGGATGATGTATTACGGAACGAGTAAAGAGACTTGCTGGTAACGAGATTGAACTAGGTATCGGATACCGACGATCGAATCTCGGGCAAGTAACATACCGATGACAAAGGGAACAACGTATGTTGTTATGCGGTCTGACCGATAAAGATCTTCATAGAATATGTAGGAGCCAATATGGGCATCCAGGTCCCGCTATTGGTTATTGACCGGAGACGTGTCTCGGTCATGTCTACAATGTTCTCGAACCGTAGGGTCCGCACGCTTAACGTTACGATGATAGTTATTATGAATTTATGCATTTTGATGTACGGAAGGTTGTTCGGAGTCCCGGATGAGATCACGGACATGACGAGGAGTCTCGAAATGGTCGAGACGTAAAGATTGATAGATTGGAAGCCTATGTTTGGACATCGGAAGTGTTCCGGGTGAAATCGGGATTTTACCGGATTACCGGGAGGTTTACCGGAACCCCCCGGGAGCCAAATGGGCCTACATGGGCCATTGTGGAAAGGTGAAAGGGGCTGCCAAGGAGGGCTGCGCGCCTCCCCCCTCCCCTACTCCTATTAGGACTAGGAGAGGTGGCCGGCCACCTCTCTCTCTTTCCCTCTCTCTTTTTTCCAAGGAGTCCTAGTTGGAATAGGATTGGGGGGGGGGGAGTCCTACTCCCGGTAGGAGTAGAACTCCTCCTGCGCCTCCCTCCTTTGGCCGGCCAGCCTCCCCCCTTCATCCTTTATATACGGGGGCAGGGGACACCCCAAGACACACAAGTTGATCCTTGAGATCGTTCCTTAGCCGTGTGCGGTGCCCCCTGCCACCAAATTCCACCTCGATCATACTGTTGCAGTGCTTAGGCGAAGCCCTGCGTCGGTAGTACATCAAGATCGTCACCACGCCGTCGTCCTGACGGAACTCTTCCTCGACGCTTTGCTGGATCGGAGCCCGAGGAACGTCATCGAGCTGAACATGTGCTAAGAACTCGGAGGTGCCGGAGTAACGGTGCTTGGATCGGTCGGACCGGGAAGAAAACGTACGACTACTTCCTCTATGTTGTGTCAACGCTTCCATTGTGATCTACAAGGTTACGTAGATCAGACTCTCCCCTTCGTTGCTATGCATCACCATGATCTTGCGTGTGCGTAGGAAATTTTTTGAAATTACTACGTTCCCCAACAGAGGTATCAGAGCCTAGGTTTTTATGGTTTGATGTTATTTGCACGAGTAGAACACAAGTGAGTTGTGGGTGATACAAGTCATACTGCCTACCAGCATGTCATACTTTGGTTCAGCGGTATTGTTGGACGAGACGATCCGGACCAACCTTACGCGTACTCTTACGCGAGACCGGTTCCCTCGACGTGCTTTGCACATAGATGGCTTGCGGAAGACTGTCTCTCCAACTTTAGTTGAACCAAGTGTGGCTACACCCGGTCCTTGAGAAGGTTAAAACGGAGTCTATTTGACGAACTATCGTTGTGATTTTGATGCGTAGGTGAGATGAGTTCTTACTTAAGCCCGTAGCAGCCACGTAAAACTTGCAACAACAAAGTAGAGGACGTCTAACTTGTTTTTGTAGGGCATGTTGTGATGTGATATGGTCAAGGCATGATGCTGATTTTATTGTATGAGATGATCATGTTTTGTAACCGAGTTATCGGCAACTGGCAGGAGCCATATGGTTGTCGCTTTATTGTATGCAATGCAATCGCGATGTAATGCTTTACTTTATTACTAAGCGGTAGTGATAGTCGTGGAAGCATAAGATTGGCGAGACGACAACGATGCTACGATGGAGATCAAGGTGTCGCGCCGGTGACGATGGTGATCATGACGGTGCTTCAGAGATGGAGATCACAAAGCACAAGATGATGATGGCCATATCATATCACTTATATTGATTGCATGTGATGTTTATCTTTTTATGCATCTTATCTTGCTTTGATTGACGGTAGCATTATAAGATGATCTCTCACTAAATTATCAAGAAGTGTTCTCCCTGAGTATGCACCGTTGCAAAAGTTCTTCGTGCTGAGACACCACGTGATGATCGGGTGTGATAGGCTCTACGTTCAAATACAACGGGTGCAAAACAGTTGCACACGCGGAATACTCAGGTTATACTTGACGAGCCAAGCATATACAGATATGGCCTCGGAACACGGAGACCGAAAGGTCAAGCGTGAATCATATAGTAGATATGATCAACATAATGATGTTCACCATTGAAAACTACTCCATCTCACGTGATGATCGGTTATGGTTTAGTTGATTTGGATCACATGATCACTTAGAGGATTAGAGGGATGTCTATCTAAGTGGGAGTTCTTAAGTAAATTTGATTAACTGAACTTAAAATTATCATGAACTTAGTACCTGATAGTATCTTGCTTGTTTATGTTGATTGTAGATAGATGGCTCGTGCTGTTGTTCCGTTGAATTTTAATGCGTTCCTTGAGAAAGCAAAGTTGAAAGATGATGGTAGCAATTACACGGACTGGGTCCGTAACTTGAGGATTATCCTCATTGCTGCACAGAAGAATTACGTCCTGGAAGCACCGCTGAGTGCCAGGCCTGCTGCTAGAGCAACACCAGAAGTTATGAACGTCTGGCAGAGCAAAGCTGATGACTACTCAATAGTTCAGTGTGCCATGCTTTACGACTTAGAACTGGGACTTCAACGACGTTTTGAACGTCATGGAGCATATGAGATGTTCCAGGAGTTGAAATTAATATTTCAAGCAAATGCCCGGATTGAGAGATATGAAGTCTCCAATAAGTTCTATAGCTGCAAGATGGAGGAGAACAGTTCTGTCAGTGAGCATATACTCAAAATGTCTGGGTATAGTAATCACTTGATTCAATTGGGAGTTACATTTCCGGATGATTGCGTTATTGACAAAATTCTCCAATCACTGCCACCAAGCTACAAGAGCTTTGTGATGAACTATAATATGCAAGGGATGAACAAGACTATTCCCGAGCTCTTCGCAATGCTGAAAGCTGCGGAGGTAGAAATCAAGAAGGAGCATCAAGTGTTGATGGTTAACAAAACCACTAGTTTCAAGAAAAAGGGCAAAGGGAAGAAGAAGGGGAACTTCAAGAAGAACGGCAAGCAAGTTGCTGCTCAAGAGAAGAAACCCAAGTCTGGACCTAAGCCTGAAACTAAGTGCTTCTACTGCAAGCAGACTGGTCACTGGAAGCGGAACTGCCCCAAGTATTTGGCGGATAAGAAGGATGGCAAGGTGAACAAAGGTATATGTGATATACATGTTATTGATGTGTACCTTACTAATGCTCGCAGTAGCACCTGGGTATTTGATACTGGTTCTGTTGCTAATATTTGCAACTCGAAATAGGGACTACAGAATAAGCGGACACTAGCAAATGACGAGGTGACGATGCGCGTGGGAAACGGTTCCAAAGTCGATGTGATCGCGGTCGGCACGCTACCTCTACATCTACCTTCGGGATTAATATTAGACCTAAATAATTGTTATTTGGTGCCAGCGTTGAGCATGAACATTATATCTGGATCTTGTTTGATGCGAGACGGTTATTCATTTAAATCAGAGAATAATGGTTGTTCTATTTATATGAGTAATATCTTTTATGGTCATGCACCTTTGAAAAGTGGTCTATTTTTGATGAATCTCGATAGTAGTGATACACATATTCATAATGTTGAAGCCAAAAGATGCAGAGTTGATAATGATAGTGCAACTTATTTGTGGCACTGCCGTTTAGGTCATATCGGTGTAAAGCGCATGAAGAAACTCCATACTGATGGGCTTTTGGAACCACTTGATTATGAATCACTTGGTACTTGCGAACCGTGCCTCATGGGCAAGATGACTAAAACACCGTTCTCCGGTACTATGGAGAGAGCAACAGATTTGTTGGAAATCATACATACCGATGTATGTGGTCCGATGAATATTGAGGCTCGTGGCGGATATCGTTATTTTCTCACTTTCACAGATGATTTATGCAGATATGGGTATATCTACTTAATGAAACACAAATCTGAAACGTTTGAAAAGTTCAAAGAATTTCAGAGTGAAGTTGAAAATCATCGTAACAAGAAAATAAGGTTTCTACGATCTGATCGTGGAGGAGAATATTTGAGTTACGAGTTTGGTGTACATTTGAAAAATTGTGGAATAGTTTCGCAACTCACGCCACCCGGAACACCACAACGTAATGGTGTGTCCGAACGTCGTAATCGTACTTTACTAGATATGGTGCGATCTATGATGTCTCTTACTGATTTACCGCTATCGTTTTGGGGTTATGCTTTAGAGACGGCCGCATTCACATTAAATAGGGCACCATCAAAATCCGTTGAGACGACGCCTTATGAACTGTGGTTTGGCAAGAAACCAAAGTTGTCGTTTCTTAAAGTTTGGGGCTGCGATGCTTATGTGAAAAAGCTTCAACCTGATAAGCTCGAACCCAAATCGGAGAAATGTGTCTTCATAGGATATCCAAAGGAAACTATTGGATACACCTTCTATCACAGATCCGAAGGCAAGACTTTTGTTGCTAAATTCGGAAACTTTCTTGAGAAGGAGTTTCTCTCGAAAGAAGTGAGTGGGAGAAAAGTAGAACTTGACGAGGTAACTGTACCTACTCCGTTATTGGGAAATAGTACATCACAGAAAACTGTTTCTGTGAGACCTACACCAATAAGAGAGGAAGTTAATGATGATGATCATGAAACTTTAGATCAAGATACTACTGGACCTTGTAGATCAACCAGAGTAAGATCCGCACCAGAGTGGTACGGTAATCCTGTTCTGGAAGTCATGCTACTAGATCATGATGAACCTATGAACTATGAAGAAGCGATGGTGAGCCCAGATTCCGCAAAGTGGCTTGAAGCCATGAAATCTGAGATGGGATCCATGTATGAGAACAAAGTATGGACTTTGGTTGACTTGCCCGATGATCGGCAAGCAATTGAGAATAAATGGATCTTTAAGAAGAAGACTGACGCTGATGGTAATATTACTGTCTACAAAGCTCGACTTGTCGCAAAAGGTTTTTGACAAGTTCAAGGAGTTGACTACGATGAGACTTTCTCACCCGTAGCGATGCTTAAGTCTGTCAGAATCATGTTAGCAATTGCCGCATTTTATGATTATGAAATTTGGCAAATGGATGTAAAAACTGCATTCCTGAATGGATTTCTGGAAGAAGAGTTGTATATGATGCAACCGGAAGGTTTTGTCGATCCAAAGGGAGCTAACAAAGTGTGCAAACTCCAGCGATCAATTTATGGACTGGTGCAAGCATCTCGGAGTTGGAATAAACGCTTTGATAGTGTGATCAAAGCATTTGGTTTCATACAGACTTTTGGAGAAGCCTGTATTTACAAGAAAGTGAGTGGGAGCTCTGTAGCATTTCTGATATTATATGTGGATGACATATTACTGATTGGAAATGATATAGAATTTCTGGATAGCATAAAGGGATACTTGAATAAAAGTTTTTCAATGAAAGACCTCGGTGAAGCTGCTTACATATTAGGCATAAAGATCTATAGAGATAGATCAAGACGCTTAATTGGACTTTCACAAAGCACATACCTTGACAAGATTTTGAAAAAGTTCAAAATGGATCAAGCAAAGAAAGGGTTCTTGCCTGTGTTACAAGGTGTGAAGTTGAGTCAGACTCAATGCCCGACCACGGCAGAAGATAGAGAGAAAATGAAAGATGTTCCCTATGCTTCAGCCATAGGCTCTATCATGTATGCAATGCTGTGTACCAGACCTGATGTGTGCCTTGCTATAAGTATAGCAGGAAGGTACCAAAGTAATCCAGGAGTGGATCACTGGACAGCGGTCAAGAACATCCTGAAATACCTGAAAAGGACTAAGGATATGTTTCTCGTATATGGAGGTGACAAAGAGCTCACCGTAAGAGGTTACGTTGATGCAAGCTTTGACACTGATCCGGACGATTCTAAATCGCAAACCGGATACGTGCTTACTTTAAACGGTGGAGCTGTCAGTTGGTGCAGTTCTAAACAAAGCGTCGTAGCGGGATCTACATGTGAAGCGGAATACATATCTGCTTCGGAAGCAGCGAACGAAGGAGTCTGGATGAAGGAGTTCATATCCGATCTAGGTGTCATACCTAGTGCATCGGGTCCAATGAAAATCTTTTGTGACAATACTGGTGCAATTGCTTTGGCAAAGGAATCCAGATTTCACAAAAGGACCAAACACATCAAGAGACGCTTCAATTCCATCCGGGATCTAGTCCAGGTGGGAGACATAGAAATTTGCAAGATACATACGGATCTGAATGTTGCAGACCCGTTGACTAAGCCTCTTCCACGAGCAAAACATGATCAGCACCAAGGCTCCATGGGTGTTAGAATCATTACTGTGTAATCTAGATTATTGACTCTAGTGCAAGTGGGAGACCGAAGGAAATATGCCCTAGAGGCAATAATAAAGTTATTATTTATTTCCTTATATCATGATAAATGTTTATTATTCATGCTAGAATTGTATTAACCGGAAACATAATACATGTGTGAATACATAGACCAACAGAGTGTCACTAGTATGCCTCTACTTGACTAGCTCGTTAATCAAAGATGGTTATGTTTCCTAACCATGAACAAAGAGTTGTTATTTGATTAACGAGGTCACATCATTAGTTGAATGATCTGATTGACATGACCCATTCCATTAGCTTAGCACCCGATCGTTTAGTATGTTGCTATTGCTTTTCTTCATTTATACATGTTCCTATGACTATGAGATTATGAAACTCCCGTTTGCCGGAGGAACACTTTGGGTACTACCAAACGTCACAACGTAACTGGGTGATTATAAAGGAGTACTACAGGTGGCTCCAAAGGTAGATGTTGGGTTGGCGTATTTCGAGATTAGGATTTGTCACTCCGATTGTCGGAGAGGTATCTCTGGGCCCTCTCGGTAATGCACATCACTTAAGCCTTGCAAGCAGTGCAACTAATGAGTTAGTTGCAGGATGATGTATTACGGAATGAGTAAAGAGACTTGCCGGTAACGAGATTGAACTAGGTATCGGATACCGACGATCGAATCTCGGGCAAGTAACATACCGATGACAAAGGGAACAACGTATGTTGTTATGCGGTCTGACCGATAAAGATCTTCATAGAATATGTAGGAGCCAATATGGGCATCCAGGTCCCGCTATTGGTTATTGACCGGAGACGTGTCTCGGTCATGTCTACAATGTTCTCGAACCGTAGGGTCCGCACGCTTAACGTTACGATGACAGTTATTATGAGTTTATGCATTTTGATGTACCGAAGGTTGTTCGGAGTCCCGGATGAGATCACGGACATGACGAGGAGTCTCGAAATGGTCGAGACGTAAAGATTGATATATTGGAAGCCTATGTTTGGACATCGGAAGTGTTCCGGGTGAAATCGGGATTTTACCGGATTACCGGGAGGGTTACCGGAACCCCCCGGGAGCCAAATGGGCCTACATGGGCCATTGTGGAAAGGTGAAAGGGGCTGCCAAGGAGGGCTGCGCGCCTCCCCCCCTCCCCTAGTCCTATTAGGACTAGGAGAGGTGGCCGGCCACCTCTCTCTCTTTCCCTCTCTCTTTTTTCCAAGGAGTCCTAGTTGGAATAGGATTGGGGGGGGGGGGGGTCCTACTCCCGGTAGGAGTAGGACTCCTCCTGCGCCTCCCTCCTTTGGCCGGCCAGCCTCCCCCCTTCATCCTTTATATACGGGGGCAGGGGACACCCCAAGACACACAAGTTGATCCTTGAGATCGTTCCTTAGCCGTGTGCGGTGCCCCTGCCACCAAATTCCACCTCGATCATACCGTTGTAGTGCTTAGGCGAAGCCCTGCATCGGTAGTACATCAAGATCGTCACCACGCCGTCGTGCTGACGGAACTCTTCCTCGACGCTTTGCTGGATCGGAGCCCGAGGAACGTCATCGAGCTGAACGTGTGCTAAGAACTCGGAGGTGCCGGAGTAACGGTGCTTGGATTGGTCGGGCCGGGAAGAAAACGTACGACTACTTCCTCTACGTTGTGTCAACGCTTCCGTTGTTATCTACAAGGGTACGTAGATCAGACTCTCCCCTTCGTTGCTATGCATCACCATGATCTTGCGTGTGCGTAGGAAATTTTTTGAAATTACTACGTTCCCCAACAATGTGAGTCTTGGTTGAAGAAAGTTGGATTTCTCGGACACGTTATATCCGGAGAAGGTATAGCAGTAGATGCCACTAAGGTTGACATACCATGACAAATTGGGAAGCACCAACAACAGTTGGAGAGATCCAGAGTTTTCTTGGACTTGCAGGATACTACCGGAGGTTTATTGAAAATTTCTCAAAGATTGCGAAGCCTATGACGGAGTTGTTGAAAAAGGATACCAAGTTCATATGGACTAAGGAATGTGAGGCTAGTTTCCAGGAATTGAAGAAACGTTTGGTTACATCACCAGTGTTGATTTTGCCAGATCAGACCAAGGATTATGAGGTGTATTGCGACGCTTCACGTCGAGGACTTGGCGCAGTGCTTATGGAGGAAGGAAGAGTTGTTTCATATGCCTCACGACAACTTAAGCCTCATGAGTTGAATTATGCTATGCATGATTTGGAGTTAGCAGCCGTAGTGCATGCGTTCAAGACTTGGAGACATTTTCTCATTGGAAATCATTGTGAGGTGTACACGGACCCCAAGAGTTTGATGTATATTTTCATGCAGAAGGAGTTGAGTCTCCCGCAAAGGAGATGGTTGGAGCTCATCAAGGATTATGATATGAGATTGCATTATCACCCTGGAAAGGCTAACGTAGTAGCCGATGCGCTGAGTCGTAAAAGTCATGTCAACACCCTAATGACGGGAAATTTACCAAGGGAGTTAGCCGAAAATCTTTGTGAGCTATGTTTGGAAATAGAACCAAGAGGCTATGTAGCAACATTGGAGATTCAGTCTACTTTGATGGATAAGATCATAGAAGCCCAGAAGACTGAAAAGGAGATTGCTTCTATTAAGGAGAAAATTAGCAAAGGAAAAGCTAAGGGATTTCACGAAGATGAGCACGATACCTTATGGTTTGAAGACCGTGTTTATGTGCCTAATGATTTGGAGATCGGGAAGTTAATTCTGCAAAAGGCCCATGATTCACCCTATTCGATTCACCCAGGAAATACCAAGATGTATCTGGATTTGAAGGATATTTTCTGGTGGACCAGAATGAAGAAGGATATTGCAGAGTATGTAGCAGTTTGTGATGTATGTCAGAGAGTAAAGGCAGAGCATTAGAAGCCAGCAGGATTGCTACAGCCATTGCCGATACCCGAATGGAGGTGGGATAAGTTAGGTATGGATTTCATTACGGGTTTACCTAGAACTCGTTCAGGCTATGACTCGATTTGGGTTGTAGTCAATCGTTTGACAAAGGTAGCTCATTTCATCCCAGTGAAGACTACCTATACCATTGCAAAGTTGGCAAAGATATACATGACCAGAATCATATGTCTGCATGGAGTTCCAAGGAGCATTGTATCAGATAGAGGAACCCAATTTACCTCAAAGTTCTGGAATTAGTTGCATGAAACTTTGGGTACCAGACTAGAGTTCAGTACAACTTTCCATCCGCACACAGATGGACAGACCGAGAGAGTCAACCAGATTTTGGAGGATATGCTGAGAGCTTGTGCACTAGATTATGGATCTAGTTGGGACGAGAATTTTCCATATGCAGAGTTCTCTTACAACAACAGTTATCAATCCAGTTTGAAGATGGCCCCTTTCGAAGCCTTGTACGGAAGGTAGTGCAGGACCCCATTGTCGTGGGATGAAGTTGGAGACCGCCAGTTGTTTGGACCGGATCTGATTAAGGAGTCTGAACAGAAAGTAAAATTGATTCGCGATAGGCTCAAGGTAGCCCAGTCCAGGCCGAAGAGCTACACAGATTCTAAACGCAAGGAGACAGTTTACGAAGTCGGAGACCGAGTTTATCTTCGAGTATCTCCACTTCGAGGAGTTAAGCGCTTTGGAGTTAAAGGAAAGTTAGCGCCATCTTTTTGTAGGCCCATACAAAGTTTTGGAGCGTATGGGAGAAGTAGCCTATAAGTTGGAATTGCTCGAAGGATTGTCAGGAGTTCACGATGTGTTCCACGTTTTCCAGTTGAAGAAGTGCCACGCAGAAATGGCTGATATACCGCTGAGAGATACAGTGCCACTGGAAGCCATTCAGTTGGACAGTGATTTAACCTATGAGGAGAAACCAGTTAAGAATCTAGAGTATGACAGTCGAGTCACCCGCAGCAAGGTTATCAAGTTTTGCAAAGTTCAGTGGAGTCACCACACGGAGGATGAAGCCACCTGGGAGCGAGAGGAAGAATTGCTGAAGGACCACCCTCACCTATTTTCTAGCCAACCCGAATCTCGAGGGCGAGATTAATCTTAAGGGGGGTAGGTTTGTAACATCCCAATTTTTCAATTTGGAATGTTATACACTAGGACATCATTGCATAGCATATTTTACTGCATTTTGGTTGATCCTAGAAAATTCTACGCAACTCAAGGACCCTCGGAGAGAGTTGGGGATTTCGTTATTTTCATATTTGAGTTTTCTCAAATTTTGAAAATAGGATCATTTGATTTTATTTATTTTAGCTTCAATTATTTATATTACAAAAATATGAGAGAGGGAATAAAATGACTTTCCCAAAATAAAGAAATATTGAGGATTTAATAAAAAAATCAAATAAGATTTTATTTTGGTTTTATTTGCTATTTTATTTGAATTTAGGAAAAATGTGCGTTTTTCAAAATTGCATTTAGGCCCCAAATAAATGTTCATCCTGTGCGGCTTGATTTTAGAAGCCGGGGAAAATTTATTTCTGGATTTTTGGAGTCTATTTAGTATTCCTTTTGTTTTTTCTGAGCGTAATTATTCTAAAAAAAAAGTTCGAACCGACTCTGGGCCGTAACCGGCCAGGACTCCGCCTGGCCGGTCCTTTAAATAGTGCCGCTCGAGGCCCGACAACCCAGCCGCGCACCCGCCCCAAACCCTAACCCTAGAGCGCCGCCGCCGCCGTGTCCCACCGCCTTGCTGCCCGCCGCCGCTGCCGCGCCGCGCCGCCGGATCCGCCGCCGCGCCGCGCCGCCGGATCCGCCGCCGTTGGAGGTAGATCTAGCCGTCGGTTTTTTTAGAAAACCGATCGGTTTTCCGTCGGTTTCGTTCGGTTTTTTTCGTTTCGTTTTTTTAATAGATCGGTTTTTTCGGTTTATTTATTTAGCGAGCGTTCGCCCGTTCGTTCATTTATCGGAATCATCAGTTATCGGTTTTTCTTTTTCTCGGATTAAATCCGCGATTTTTCTGATCGCGATTCCTGGTCCGTTTTTCATTCTAGTATAACTTTTCACTCGTTTATCGGAATCAGGCGATTCAAGCGCCTGGAGTTTCGTCTCGAAACCCTCTTTCCGTTTAACCAACTCAAACAAGTTTTTGCCACTGTAAAAATTGCCCTAGATCTAGAATAGTAAACGAAGCTTGTTTCTTTTGCCCTTTGTCTTTCGTTGCTTCGTTCGAGTTGATTCTTTTTGCCAACCGGAGTTCTTAAGTTGAACTTTCTGGTTATATCTCTTATTTGAGTTTTACCTGTGCATTAGTTGAGTACTTATTGTATGCTTGTTTGTTTGCGATAGAGTACTTGGAGTGCGCCGCTTGCTACTTCGAATCACTAGGTTTTGCGGATCATCAGCAAGGCAAGTAACACTTTGATCATACCTCCTACTACCCAGTTTCATTGCATTAGATCAATCCTCACACATTGCATGATTAGGATCTAATTAAATTGTGGGTTTGGGAAGTAGTTGAGGTAGTACCTATTACATTGGGAGTTACTTCTACGTTTGCTTATTATGCTATGCTATGCTAGTAGACATGGATTGGGTCAGTGTATCCATGACAGATGTGAGATTGTAAATTAATGGTTTATCTAAGGTGGCAACTTAAATACACATCTGGGTGGATTGAGGTACCTGGATATTCCAGCGATTACCTGTTTTCTTTTGGACCGCCACCCAGGCTCAAAGGGATCATGAGATTCACTAGTAGAAAAAGGGGCTTTGGTCCAGCCAGAAAAGAGCATTAATCCCGGTTGCATTACGAACCGGGACTAATGTGAGCATTAGTCCCGGTTCAAGCGGCGAGGGCACCATACAGGCATTACTCCCGGTTCAAATGGAAACTTTAGTCCCGGTTCGTGGCACTATAGGGGTGGTGCGGTGCGGCAGGGCGGGGCAGGCGGCGGCTGCGGCGGTGAGGTACGGCGCGGGCGGTGGGGGGGCTCGAGCTCCAAGGGAGGGCGGATGGTATTTAAAGGAGGGAAGAGGCGGCGGCGGGGTCCGACTTGGGGAGGCGGTCAGCGACATCGGGCGGGGCTCGGACTCCCTCCGAGTCCGGCGACGGCACGCGGGCGAGCGGGAGAACGCGGCAGCGAAGTTGGGTCGGCTCGGCCCTTGGCCTAGTTCGGTCCAGGAACTTTTTTTTAAACAAAACCACTGAAAAGGGGAAAAAATCCTAAATAAATATATAAAAAAAATCTAAAAATGCCAAAACAATGTTCACCGTCTAAATAAAATATTTTGAACAAAGTGAACATTTTCCTTGCCTAAAAATGCAATTTTGAAAAATGCAAAATTTTCTAATTCAAATAAAATAGCAAAAAAATCCAAATAAAACTATTTATTTGATTTTATCATTTTTCCTCTAATATTTATTTTATTTTGGAGAAGTCATATTATCTCCTCTCATATATTTTAATACGAAATATTTTGGAGAGAAAAATAATTAAATCAAAATGACCCTCTTTTCAATATTTGAGGAAAATTCAAATATGGAAATAATAAAATCCCCAACTCTCTCCGTGGGTCCTTGAGTTTCTTAGGAGTTTTAGGATGACAACCAAAATGCAGATAAAATATGATATGCATATGATGACCTATGTATAATATTCAAAATTGAAAATTTGGGATGTTACAGACATGGATTGTCGTTCGATCGTGGCGCATCCTACGGTGCACATACGCGGTCCGCGTGGCTGGGGTTTCGGCCAATCATAACGTAACACATAATAGGCTCAACGCAAGTGTTTCTGGAAGCGAAGGAGATGAACCGTGTGCGATAATGAACGGGCAAAATTGTAAGGGAAGCCAAATTTCTGTTGTCGTTTGTCGTTGAGCTCTCGAATACCACCGCACTGTATGGCTGCCCGGCCCCTGCATCCCAGAACTCTCTCCAGGCGTCGTCCGTGGCACCTCGGCGCACAGTAACTCGTAAGGAAGCAATGGCATCCCGCCGCGCCGCGTTCCTCGCCGCCCGCAACCGCAGACATCGTAAGGAAGCAATGGCATCTCGCCGCACCGAGTTTATCGCCGCCGATGGCCAGACAGTTACATGGGCAGACTTTGAGGCTATCATGGCCGGATGGGTGGTGGATCTAGAGGCGACCAAAGCCGCACAGAAGGAGCGAAAAAGGAAGAAAGCGGTCAAGAAAAGAGAGTCCCGCCGCCACAAGAAAAAAGAGACCGCACGCTGTGGTGATGAGAGCTTGGCGGAGATCGAAGCACGGTGGGCTGCCGCCTACAAGGCCGGGAAGGAGAACGCCGGCGTCTGGCCAGCATTCCCCGATGGCAGCATGTGAGAAGTAGTTTAAGTTTGTAGTATTCGAGAAAATTACCAGTAATACTTTAAGTTTTTAGTATTAACGTACAATGTCGGTAAGAGCATCCTTTGAGAGCTTTGAGCGTTGATTAGCATGTGTGCCCATGTGCGTTTTTTTGCGTTAATCATTAGAAGATCACAAAACACACAGTTTCTATGTTGTATCCGTCTGCGTTTTTTTGCGTTAATGACCCATAAGTCAGTTACCTGTGTGATGTTTCCTAATAAACCAGGCGTACCATTGACCGAAAAAAGTTCAATTACACGTGTACATTTTTTGGAGACGGGATCTGCCAACTTTCTTTTTTCTCGCACACGAGTATTTTACACGCTTCGTCCGTGTTGTGTGTTTCCCCCGCCCAAGTTTCAAGTTTCGTAGCGAAATTTTCATTAGGCGCGCGAATTTAGAATTTATTCCTCCAATCACATCCCCACACTCAGTATCCCCCCCTCGCGCCTCCCCCTACCAGCATCTCAAATAGCCGCCGCCGCAACCACACCTTCAACCACATCTACGTTCTGCTTGGATCCAGTCAGGTAACCTACCGATCTCTATCACGACCCTGGCCTAATTTCTTAAATGGCGCATGCGAAACATCCTCATGCCTCCAAATCCCCACCGCCAGGAGCTGATCGGGGTCCATGGCGCGATGGCCGCTGTGCGTGTTGACCCGGACGAACACCTCGCCTCCGCCGCCGTTGACATGGTGCAGGCTCTAGCCCAGATGAAGTCCCCCAGCGACTACCCCCAGGACTTAACAGGTAAGATCTGGCCAGCTAAATCTTACCAATACCACTTGCAACGGCTATGATTTGTACGGTTGATGTATTAAGCATGTTCGTGCCTTATTTATTTCAGTACTGCACACTGTGTGATGTTCAAATATTACCGTGTCCAGCTCAATTTCACCAATACCAGCAACAAACTTGCAATACATGACTCAGGATATCACTAGAGATGCTGCCCATTTACTATTTTTAGTGGATGCTAACCCTGTTGTACTTAACATGCCTGTCCATGTACTTACGCAGGGTCATAACGGCCGATGATGTTGTTTGCCATCGAGGTTAGCTGCATCCCATGTCTTACAGTATTTCACATAATTTGTGCAATTGCAGTTTAACTTCTACCATTTACTAGTTTCCTGTAGGCACACATGCTAGTGGCACTGATCCACGCTTTGACTCGGAGGAACAGCTCGTATCCACCGTCTCTGACTTTGGACGGGCTCTAGCCAAGATGAAGTGCCCCAACAACTACCTCTCATGATTTACAAAGTATGTACTCACCAATTCAATCTTACCAATACCAGTTGCAATTAATGTCTATGTTCTGTACGGTCGATGTATTAAGCATGTTCTAGTAAACATGCCTAACACGTTTTTGCTATTTTCCCTACCTTTTTATAGACATCTGGTCCATTCTCTGCTCTGGCAGCACCTGCCTTGTGATGTTTAACTATGTCAATTGAATTTTTATCAATACTGGTTTCAATGTCTATTAAGCCTGTTGCAATTAATAGTTGAATCCATTTTTAAACAGTTGTATTTTAGTGGCTACAAAACTTACAAAACATGACTTAGGATGCTGTTAAGCATGTTGCAATTAACAGTTGTATCCATTTTTTAGTCTGTCCATTTTCTACCATGCTACTCTCCGCAATAAAGATATACTAGAGATGCTGCCCATTTGCTATTTTTGGTGGATGCTAACCCTGTTCTACTTAACATGTCTATCCATGTACTTATGCAAGGTCATAACGGCCGATGCTAGCTGCATCCCATGTCTTATAGTATTTCACATCATTTGTGCAATTGCAATTTAATTTCTATCATTTACGGGTTGCATGTAGGTACACATGCCAGTGGCACTGATCCATGCTTTGAGACGGAGAAACAGCTCGCCTCCGCTGCCGCTGACTTTGGGCGGGCTCTGGCCAAGATGAAGTGCCCTAGCAACTACCTCTCAAGACTTACCAAGTATATGTACTCACCAGTTCAATCTTACCAATACCAGTTGCAATTAATGGCTATGTTTTCTACAGTCGATGTATTAAGCATGTTGTAGTAAACATGCCTAACACATTTTAGCCATTTTCCCTACCTTTTTATAGACAACTGGGCCATTATCTTCTCTGGCAGCACCTATCCTGTGATGTTTAACTCTGTCAATTGCATTTTTATTTGTACCGGTTTCAATGGCCATTAAGCCTGTTGCAATTAACAGCTGTATCCATTTTTAAAGAGTTGTCTTTCAATGGCTACAAACTTAAAAACATGAATTAGGATGTTGTTAAGACTGTTGCAATTAACAGTTGTATCCATTTTTAATCCATCCCTTCGCTACCGTGCTACTCTTTTGCAATGAAGATATCACTACAGATGTTGTTGTTTTATTACCATTTGCTATTTTTAGTGGATGTTAACCCTGTTATAGTTAACATTGGCTTCCCATGTACTTACACAGGGCTACAATGGGCGATGATGTTGTTTGCCGTCGAGGTTAGCTGCATCCCATGTCTTATACACCATCTATTCCTAAATATAAGTATTTTTAGAGATTCCACTATAGACTACATAAGGAGCAAAATGAGTGAATCTAGATTCTAATCTAAACTATATTTATAATTCTATATAAATCCGTATGTACTTCATATTTAAATCTCAAAAAAATACTTGTACTTAGGAACATAGGTAGTTGTATTTTATATCATTTATGCAATCTCAGTTTAGCTTCTAATTTTTACTGGTTGCTTGTAGGTACATATATGAGCGGTACTGATCCACACTTCGATCCCTTTTGCGTATGGAAAAATGGGATATTTATGAACAAGCGTCAAGAGAGGAAACTAAAAAAGATTGTTAGGCGAAAGAAACGGGTGATTGGAATTAAGCTCTTTATTTACACTTTGTCGAAAACAACATTGAACTTTATGATCGTAAGTAATGTGTTGCTTTTCCCCCTGCCGACAACAAGTTACTTTGTTAGATATCAGTATCTGATATTTTTCTCTTTTCAGTGGTTTCTGAAGCTATTTATTGATGATTACCTTGCAAACTACATGACCGGAGTGAAGGCAACTAAGGTTGAAGTATATAATTTATGCTACCATGATAATGCTCTAGAAGTCTTCCTGAAGGCGGTGAAGGATGGGCCGGCGATCGTCACAAGGGGTTGGACAAAAGTGGTTTGTGCCTATGGCATGCAGTAAGGCACATTATGGGCATTTCGCTTATTCAACACCGTCGGCGGTCAAAATGATTTACACTTGTTTCTTCACCTTTACCGCCTTTAAATATTATGGTTCATCATAGTTAATTGCTGCCTAATCCTATAATTACTGAACATATTATACTAGCAATTTTATTTGTGGATTCGTTTTTGAACCATTGTGTTGAGAATTTTAATTGCACGTCTCATATTTCGAAATTTCTAATTCGAATAATAAATTACAGACAAAAATAAAAAGACAACAAATGGTCATGGAACTTTGTAAACGGTTCTGGCAGTGAAAGCGCTTGTGATGTATAGCCCAATGCCACACAGTTTTCTACATAAAATCGTGTGTGATGTAGTTGATAAAAGCAAACAGTTAACCAAGACAGAGCGTGTGATAGTTACACCTTTCACACATGAGCCTACACATAAAACTGTGTTGGATGTACATACGAACGGAAACGTTTTCCCTGCATTGACTGTGTGGGATGTACATAAGAACGCAAACATATTCCTTGATTGACTATGTGTGATATACATACCTACGAAAATGTTTTTGTGGGATTCACCGTGTGTGATGTACATACCTACGGAAATGTTTTTCTAGGATTCACCATATGGGATGTACATACCTGCGGAAATGATTGGGTTTTGATGTGTCGCCCGATCACACACGACCCCAGTCTGTGTCCCAGGAGGGCCTATTCTGGACGATTTCTGGGTCGTGTGGGAAGGACCCCCCCTATCGCCCACACTCACTTGGCGATGGTTCGAAATACTGTCGCGGAAAGGTGTTAAAAACCGTTTGTATTGCACCGACGCGTACTAGTGTATGTACCACTTGCAAGGCCTGACGCTTCCATCGAAACCTCTGCACCTTGCATAAAATTTCTTTTTGCCAGTCCACATAGTCTTGGCATCAAACTCATGTTTGACTGCATAAGTCTTGAAACATATTCTAAACTCCTTCATGCTTGGGAACAACTTGCCTACTTCAATAACATGATTTTCTTTGTCATACACACTTACAAGCTCATCATCATGTGCATCATCTACATCATTTGCAGCATCTTCCATCAACTATCCATCCACGTCTTCACAAGCATTTATGTTAGCATCATTAGGCAAACTCGATTCTTCCCTCTCTTCCTCATCTTGATCATCTACTGGATCTACTGGAATGCCAAAAGTTTGGCCATCTCAGTGTCAGCCATTGGTGCAATGACCAAATCAGTAGTGTCTTCTAATTGTACTGAATTCCAATCAACACAAACAACCCTTCCAGCACCATCACAACCCTCTTCTGCATCTTGATCAAGCCCCCTATTACTGTCACTTCACCTGTAAACATGGGCATTATCTATCTTTGTGAAGCCCAATCTTCATCTACCATCTACAAAGCCAACTTTGAGGGCACATATCCAACCTTAGAATCTGATTTCAGATCAACGAGCTCTGCATGAAATGTAGTCTATTTGCTTGCCCAGCCGTCTTGCCGATCGATTTCATTCACCATCTCTTCACCATTCTCAATTCTCACCTACTCACCCTTCCAATTATCAAACCGTAACAATGCCACCTCTTGCTCTAGAACCAAAAAAGGCTCTCCCTAATTTTCTCCACAACATTTCTCACATCCCTCTCTTCCATGCTCCGTATTTCCTGTGGATCAATCTCTGCAAATTCAACCTTCTATTTCACAATTCTATCTCTCTCTATGTCTCGCGTGCTACCATCACCTAGCTTTGCCTTAGAATGAAAGAATTCGACAGTGAATTCGAATGTCCGAGCACCATCGCCCCTGTTTGTCAATGGCGGGCAATGTGAGCTAGCGGAAGCAGACGAGGCACAAATCACATAGCTTGGAAAAGGATGCACATACCTAGTCGACCTTGTTGTCTCTGGCGGCTCCATCACGGTCAGCCTCCCTCCCCCGCACCCAAATCTGAAACAAATCGACTAAAAACAGAGGGAAACTGATGTTATGCGGTGAGATCTAACTCGACAAGGAGAGGAGCAGGACAAGGGTTCTGGATTCACTCACCACAAGCCGCCATCGTCGTCGAGAACGAAAGCTCCGCCGCTGCGGTTACCGAGAAAAAAAGCTCCGGCGCCGTCACCGGCTCGCCGCCGAGAACGAAGAGGAGGGAGCAACGGGTCATATCTCACCTGATTCAGACAGGCACGAGGACACGTCTCACCTGCTGCACTGCCAAGTGGGGTCGTAACTAGATGCACTATCAAGTGGGACCCACATGTCTTAAACATAACCTCAGTCCCGTTGATGACCATTTTAATCGCCGGAGTGGGCCTTGGCTATTTGGGTATTTTTGTCAAACACGTCGCACTCCTTCCATTTGACCTCAAATGTGTCGCACATGAGCTATTGACCCCTTCTCATGATCCTTCTCATACTATCGCCTCTGCCAAAACTCTCTTTTACAAAGTTGCGATTGTCGACGCCGGCAAGGAGCAGCGGGCGAGGTGGCGGCACAATTGACCTGCGGCTGCCGAGTGCATGTTGCCAGCGCGCTGCTCACTAAACGTGCGTCCTCTTCCTGTCTCGTCAGTCGCTGCAGATCGAGCCTGGTGGTGTAGTGTTGGAGAATGAAGATGAACGGAAGTTCCTTTTTAACGGAAAGCATGGAGGTTGGGGAGGGCCGGAGGGGGGAGGGCCGGTAGGGTGGTGGAGAATTAGGGTAAATTGGCTGAGGGAGTGAGATTTTATCGGATGTCCCCAAAGGGACAGGGAGTGAGATTTTATAGGATCAAGAACCAACGTTAAATCGACACATTAAACAGTATCTACGCTGTCCAACCAGCTAGACAGATCGGACACTTTCCTATTTATACGGCACAAAGTTTCATTGTAGCTCATCCTACATGGTACCCCTTATCTGTGCCATTGGCCATAATATGGAGATGTATGCTAGTGCTAGCATCAGCAGTACTATCTCTGTAGCCACAGAGCGTTTAGTCTGAAAAGGCAGGCCTGCTGAACAGTAGCAAGATTCCCTCCTAGGTCTTGCGTGCAACCAGCGCTGTCCCAGTTGTGTCACTGCCTGGTCTCCGTTGATGTTCGGTCCCGGGGTCCACCCTCCTCTGTTCCGCCCGCCTCCCTCCCTCTCTGCAAATATTTGCATGCAGCACAAACTCACTCTGTGTCTCTCTCACGGCATTTGCATGCAAGACACACTCTCTCCTATTTATTTTACTCCATCTGCATGCACTGCAGCACACTGTCTCTCCTGACATGCAAGACACACACTCTCTGTCCTTTTTCTTTACTCGACGAGCACTAAAAGCACGCACATGTGACACTGTTGTGGTGAGGAACCAGCAAGAACCGAGTCAAAACAACTACAAGAAAATGACCTATACAGAGTACATGTAGTCCAGCTTTGACTTTTGCCGGCCATACCTATTAGTGTGAGAGTACCTTTTGTGATTATTTTTAGTGAGGGAGAGCTCGTGATGTTGTGAATGCGTGCGAGAGTCCTAAAGAGAGAAATCATGTAGAGAGAGGTGCATGCATATGACAAAGAGTAAGGAGAGAGAGCTTGTGAGAGATTATGCTGTGCAAGCTTTGTCCAAGAATTGTGCGTGTCAGAAAAAGTGGAGAGAGAGAGGGCCCTCTGTGCATGTATGTGAGAAATGATGGAGAGAGAGAGGGCCATGTGGGCATGCATATGACAAAAGCCTGCAGCGGGTCTAGACTGACGAAAACATGACATCTCAATAGAGTATTAAGCGTTGAGAGCCCTGCAGCAGCTGCTGTTTTCTAAATCTTAGCACATATCCATATGCACATGGGTCCAGCTTGAACGGTTACGATATAGGGTGCCGCGTAGCCTGTCCTATAAAAAGCCATTCTCTACGGTTTATACGGTGTCAAACGAGCACAGAAAGTCAGAAACACACTCTCCCTAAAGACAAACCACCACACCTCTCTTCGGCGGCTCTCATGATCCCTTGCTCCACCCACCAACCCTAATTCTGCACCGGCCAAACCCGAAGGAGATGGAGGCTGGCGGCGCTAGCACGACTATTACGAGGTAGAGGAAAGCTGCCGCGCTCGAGGGCCATCTGGCGCCGGCGCCGGCGGGAGAGGCGGCCGATCCCGGAATGGGCGAAGACGACGGAGGCGGATCTGGCGAAGATGGGCAAGATCTCGACCGCCTCAGCAGCCTCCCCGATGCGATCCTCGGCGAGATAATCTCCCTCCTCCCCACCAAGCAAGGGGCTCGCACCCGGATCCTCGCGTCCCGGTGGCGCCCCTGAACCTCGACTGCCGTCACCTCGCCCGTACATGGCACGAATTCCCTGCTCTCATGCATCG
The DNA here is from genome assembly GCA_034509565.1 of Triticum monococcum. NCBI lineage: Eukaryota > Viridiplantae > Streptophyta > Magnoliopsida > Poales > Poaceae > Triticum > Triticum monococcum. Next base: position 523,548,941 of record CM067841.1, read on the forward strand.
CATCATTAACGCCCACCAAGGCCCCGGCCGCCACTTCTGCACTCCGGAGCTGTTGTACACCATAAGCGACATAGATGCCGTGGAGGCCTGTCTCCTGTCCACCGCTCTGGCTAGGCCCGAGGAGCTTAAGCTCAACAGCTGGAGAGGGGAGCCGCTGCCGGAATTAGTCTTCCGCTTCTCAGACACCCTCCGTGTTTTCTGCATTGAAAAGTGCACCCTCCCGGACGCCACCGTCCAAAGATTTCATTTTCCCCGGCTTCAGCGGCTCGAAATTGTTCATAGCAGCACCTCGGAGTGCACACTCCACAGCATGATTGCCGGCTGCCCTTCTCTGGAGTGCTTGCTAATTTCTCGGTGCAGTGGACCTCGTTGCCTCCGGATCAATTCACTTGTCCTCAGAAGCGTTACACTCAGCAATTACCTTGTCTTGAAATACTATTCCATCTTAATCAGAAACAGGATTTGCATGTGTCAGTGCTCTTCGCGCCTAAGTTGGAGACCTTAGGCTGTACCAACTCCACCAGGCTCGTCTTTGGTTCTACAGATATTAAGGTAACTCCAGCCTTCTGTGTGCAATGTGCACACACGTTTTTAGCATATAATTTGCACATGTATATTGTCTAATGTTGGCTTTCATCTTTGATGAAGGGGTCGCGCACAATCAAGTGTTTGGCCCTTAGTATGCCCACTCTTAGTTTGGATATCGTTATGAGTGTGGTTTTGTGTAGCTCAGGCTACATGGTACCTCCTATCTTTGCCATTCATTTATGCATCGTGATCCGTGCAGACGCATTTGTCTTTTTTGTTTCTCTCAAATGGCATAATATATAAACTTCAAATTTTGCAGAACAACCATACATTTTAACTACAATCTGGGAAAAAACTTTCAGATTTTTTCATGCATTTTAAATACTTGAAATAATATTTTTAGTCAAACAAAATCTCATTTTGTATATTTATATTAGACCAAAAAATCTGAAAGTTTTTTCACAAATTGATGTTCTAATGTTTGTTCGATCTGCAAAGTTTGAAGTTCATATGTTGTTTCATTTTAGAGAAACAAAAAAAAAAGAAATCTGCTTCTTATAAGTTAGTTGGAGAGTACGGATCTCAAAGCAAGGCTGGAGGGTTGAAGATAAGAGGTTTCATGTAGTCTGTGCTACAAAGGAACTTTGTGTATGGTTATTGGACTGATAAGAAGGTTTCCGTGCTTGGAGAAGTTGTACATTCAGGTGAATTAATTGTTCACTGACAATAATACCTTGTGTTTGGCTGCTCATTTGATCTACTTGTTTTGTTGAAGTTGTTGTTTGCTGATGTTCTTTCCAGTGCAACACCTCAAGGAAGAACAATAATGCGTGGCGTCGTAAATACCACGATCTGCTCAAAAGTCTTGACATCCGTCTGAAAATTATGCTGTTGAATTATTATTCCGGCAGAAAACCTGACGTTGATTTTGTCACATTCTTTGCCCTCAACGCTGAACCGCTAGAGTCGATGACACTTGTGGTCCAGACCGACGATGAGGACTTTTTGGCAAAACAGCCTCACAAGCTTCAGCTGGAGAAGAGGGCTTCAAGTAGTGCTCGGATTCATTTCACCACGGAACGACGCTATGAATTTGGATACAAATTATCTTTTTGAGTGGTAGTTTTGAAAATTCTTCGTGTTTGGTCCAGTGAGAAGTTACCCTATCCAACCAGCAAACCTTATTTTATGTTTCGTCCCATAAGCTACAGTGTTTGGAGTATTTTAGTTTGTATTGTCTTTCAACAAGTTCAAACAAGCTATTTATTTAAATGATGTTTGCGGTTATTACTTATTATTGTCTTATCATGAATTCATGATACCTTGTTTAGATAAAATTATTTGCATGCGTGGCGCCTGGGTTACTGCAGGAGAGGTGTGATTTTGGACCATAGTCCACCCGCACCCACGCTCGGCGCCGTCCGATTAATACTACTTCATTGGGGATACGAGCCAGCTTATCACTCAAACTTCAAAGATTAAGCTAATTCTAGAACAGTATCGGGGACCAGGGCTATGCCCTTTCTTTTCTGAATCTATGTGGGCCCAAGCAGTGCCCCAATGCTGATTTCCCTTCTGGTTGTCTCATGCAAATAAACCAATTAGTATATTTTTGGATATTTATTTATAGAATGGCTATAGTGCACGGATGGTACATCGAAGTTTGTATGTGTGTTCATGATATTTATTCATGCAAAGAGGATACTTTTTCGTTCTTAGAAGAAAAAATTCTTGTTCTCTAAAAAAAGAAAGATTACACGTGCTTTCACATAACTATCTCTATCTTGTTGTTGCTATGATTTTATTTTTCAAGAAATTACTCAAAAGATATAGATGACCCAAATAACCATGTTGATGTACATACATGTAAAAAATGAATAACAATGCTGTTGCGCATAACGAGGCAATACAAAATGTTGAACAGTCAGAAAACTAGTACTGATGTTAGTGTGGTGTGCTTTGTCCCCTAGTATCTTGTTAATTTGTCACTGATGTTAGTGTGGTGTTAGTAGGTTTTTGCCCGGTGGTAGATGTTTCGATAGCAAGCATCTGCAGCGGGTTTCCTACTAATGCTCAAACTTGCCTATCCCCTTTCCCGCCCCTTCTCTTTTGGTTAGTTGTAATACCTGGATGGATGTACTGAATATTTTCATTAAGCAATTAATGAAAAGGGGTGTGAGCCTGGTTGGAAAGAAAATGTTGATCTCAGGCAGTCCACTGTGAAATTCCGGCAACTTCATATCATGGTGACTTGGAGAGGATATTCTCTTCAAATTTTAGGTCTGGTTGTACAACTGGATGAAGATTGGACTTTTGTTTGGGGCATGTATAGAAATGATTTTGGCAGTCTCGAGCCTGAAGCCATGAATTAATGTTTGAGGCTGAGAAGTCCGCCACTAACCATGCATGCATTGCATCTCCATGACACCTGTTTTACTGTTCACACGTGAAAAATCATAGTTTGAGGTTTAAAAAAACCTGAAAAAATGGACATGAAGATAGATATGTATACTACTCCCTTCGTTCCATAATGTAAGACGCTTTTTGATACTAGTGTAGTATCAAAAAGCGTCTTACATTATGGGACGGAGGGAGTACATCTCAATAAAATTTCCAGTTTGGTGTGGGCTGCACATAAAAAAATGATGGGCTTTTATAGTGAATAGTGCATGTGCTAGAAGTATATGAACGTTTTTGTCCAGCTAGCACGGAAATGTTTTCCATCATGAAATGTTATAGAAATGTAGTATACATCTCTATGTTCATGTGTATCTTTTTTCAGAATTTTTTGAAACCTCAAAATATGATTTTACACACGTGAACAGTAAAACGGGTGCCATGGAAGCCTGAGCTCCAAACAACCACACACCTCCATTAGTCATTTTCGGAGAGCATCTCGTGGAGACTACTTCCATCTCACTCTCAATTTTTAAAAAGAACTGTCCAAAACTCTAGTTTTGGCGCTCAATCCCTACCAAAAATTCGCGAGGCTGAAGGCTGGGATGACGTGAGGAGCTATACCAACGCGGGTCGGCTGGGGTCAGGGGGCTTAGAGGGATGACCTCGGGCGACGACAAGCCTTTTGTGCGTAGATGAGCTTCAAGCCACTCATTCTCTGGCCATGCGTTCACACCTGCCGTGTTACACCGACTTCACCGCACCGCCACCATCTACGCTTTCACTCACGCCGTCTGCATCATCCTCCCATGCCATCACTGATATTCCCTCCTGTTGGTCCCTGACAGCGGCGGCTAACCTTGTTGGCCTCCCCCATCCCACCCCACCTTCCATTGTAGATTGCCATGATGCGTCATGCTTCCACCGTGCCGCCCGCCTCGTCCAAACCACCACGTCTCCTTGTTGTTGCTCCGCAAACTATGCCTCACCTCCCATGCGCTGCTCACCCTTTCCCACTTATGCAACCGGAGCAAGCCACCGTGCCGAAGATGATTTCGAGGTGGTTATCGTCGCAAAGGAGAAGGGAAAATAAATAATAATATTTGATCCATTGACGAGGGGCTTCCACTTATATCATTGTCTATGTAGAAGAAAATGTAGTGGAGGTATCAACAGTCTACTTGAGAAAAGATTCAAAAGTTGTTCTCCCTACTATAGGGGGTCACCTTGCATATAGGATGATGTTTTTGGTAGTCTCCTACAGATACTCTTATAGGAATCATCAAATGTGGAGAGAACATTTGATGATTCCTATAAAAGTATCTGTAGCATAGTGGTAATAGCATGGTGGAACTTGTGGAGAGAACATTTTAGAGGAAAAGCTAAGCACTCATGCGCTGCTATGGAACTACAAACGGCGTTACTAGGATGTGGAACACGGTTTCTGACCATGTCATGGCAAACAATGTTATTCCCCTTTCTTTGTGACTACAAGCAAGTTACTCTCTTCATGCCACATATCTATGCCCAAAATCTACCTCTAGCCTTACTAAAAATTGTGTTTCCCAGCTGGTCTCTATGTCACTTAGTTTTGTATGTTCCCATCTTCTCTAACTCTGAAGGGCCACCTTACAAATCTCACTTCTCTATGTATAATTAGACATGGACTATAGAATCATTTCTAGTTCTATTTTTTCTTCAAAACAGAGGCAAAAATTACCTCATTTATTAATTAAGCAGAAGAGAATTTCCCAATTAACTACGGAAAACCGGGCAAAAACCGGAACAACAAGGGCCAAACCCACACCCATAGACTGAAAACACACAGGGAAAAGCCCACCCTTATTGACGACATGTCGACCTGCGGCCATACAACGCAGCTCCGACTCTGAAGGAGAACTCAGAAGAACGAAACCAGGCACGGCGGGTGCCACGGAAGATCGCCAAAAGGGCCGCCTGCAGCCAGTCATCGTACACCATAGGGCCCCACCGCCGCAGCTTTGACTCCACAGAAACAAACAAACCGAGGCAATACCGTGGGCACACCGGAGAAGAGCCGACTATCGCAACCATTGTCGCGTCCCCGACATTGCTCCCACCATCATCATTGCCACAGAAGTCTGGTCGCCACCGTGATTCTCTCGGGGCCGCCGCCCCGACATCCACCGCTCCATCGCGCCCAGCGCAATCAACCGGCACTGCCTTCCGGGGCCACCGCCCCGACATATCACCGCGCTCCTCAAGCAGCAACACCGCACAACCCAGCTGCCCGCAGCCCACGCTGCTCAGGGCAACCGCTCGCAGACCACGAATGTCGCACCACATCCGGGGTCGCCGCCTCGACGTAAATTCAGACCGGACCGACAAGCTTGCCACCTAAGTGGGCCAAGATTGCCACCCAAGAGAAGGCCGAGCCGCCGCCCCGCACCATGGAGCCGCCCCGTGCATCTCTTTCCGAGGCCGCCGCCTCATCGCACGTCAGTCGTCTGGGGCCAGTGCCCCGGCACCCACCAAACCCGGCGTAGGAGAAAATCAGACGCACCAAAGCACAATCTAACTCTCCCAAGCAACGCCCCCAAGGGGGAAACAACGAAGATGCCGCCGTCACCCGCTCCAGAAACATCTGGAGCTTAGCTTTTCACCCAGAGAGCCCGAGCCCCACGTAGAAGAAGATGACTTCCACCACGAGGCCTCCAAGGAGGGGATGACGCCTGAAAGCGCCACCGTCGACGGCACCGACAAACTCGGGTCAAGGCTTTCGCCCGGAACACACATATCCCAATGGAGGCCTGCAGATCTGATCCACCAAAAAGCGTGGAGATCATTGGAGCCATTCCTGTTGCGCCTTGCACTCTCCAACGTCGACCACCAAGCTTCACCATGCAGCACCCACGGTAGCAGCACCTAAAGCTGCAAATGAGAACTGAGCGCATACGTCACCCTGGCCAAAACGCCATGGCTCCTAGCCCGGGGCCGCCGCCCCGGCTTCCTCCTCACCCCTGTTCTGCACCTCTCGCTAGAGCACCGCCACCTGCCATGCTCGCGCCGTGCCGGACCAGATCGGCCGAAGCACGGGCCACCGCCCCATAGCGCCAGGGTCGCCGCCGTAGGCCGTCCCCTCAAGCACACCACTAGATCTGGGCGTGAGGGCCCCGGATCCGCCGCCCCCGCCGGAGGAGAGGAGCTCCAGCCCGCCGGCGTCGAGCACGCGATGACCACGTGCCAACACCGCATGAGGCAGCCACGGGCCGCCCGCCCCTGGAGAAGAAGCCCCGCCGCCGCCGCTGCCACACGGGCTTTGCCCGGCGGCGAATCCCAGTGGCGGTGAGGGGGGGAGGGGGGGGGGGGGAGGCGGAGGAAGCGCTGTCGGCGGTGGCTTTGGTTGCCGCCCGTGTCGCTCGTGCGGAGTGACGCGGGGGCCTTTTCTCCAGCGCCGGAATTTTGGTTGTCCGAGGGATCTCCCTTGACTTCCAGTTCTATTATCATTCAACAATGGATGCAACTACCGGTTTCTCCTTCAGATCTGCACCATTCCATGCCAACAACTTTGGTCCAGCTCTCCTAATTTCTAGGCTTTTAACAATATGGTGACAACCATATAATAAAAAAAATGCTAGGAGCAAATATAGTTCAAGTACTTGAAATAACAGATTTGCATCGTAACTAGATAATCATTGGACACTTCAATAACATGACTAGCATTGATACAAAGAAGTTACAACCAATGATTTTATTTCTTGTATCTTCTAATAACCATTTTAAAGCTCAATATGATTGCACAATGATGCATGTAAAGCGTGCTCTAGTGCCATCTTGCGTGGACTAGTGCTTCATAAATACCTTTCCCTTCAAGAATTAAAACTGAAGCATAATTAGCTATCACAACAACCGCATGCATATAAAAAAGGTATGCGACTTAAAATAAGAGATTTGCATCGTAAGATGAATTATCCCCACCCCCTCGCTCTCTCTCTCTCTCTCTCTCTCTCTCTGTGTGTGTGTGTGTGTGTGTGTGTGTGTGTGTGTGTGTGTGGCTCGCTTAATGCTTTGGACATGGATCCTCCATGATTTCTGTTTGTTATATTAGATTAGAGATTTCTATTATTCATGTAGTGTGTGACACATTTTGTAAGATCGCTTTTCTATTGTTTTCCCCATGAAATAACGCTGCATAGCTTGTGTATGCCAAGAAAAAACAGTAAAACAATATTTCATTTTTAGGGTTCAAACAACAAGCGTACATGTAGTTATATCTTATCAGAAAAGTTAGTGAAAGGGGCCACTTGAATAGTCCCTGATTATACGACTTAAATTTTGCATCCTTTAGGACATTATTAAAAATAACTTCCTCTGAATTACCCATTAAGTACTCACAGTAAAACCAATCCACAACCTTGATAAAACGGAGACAAGCAACAATTTACGTTTGTATATTGATCATATCCCGATGTTTATACATGTGCAATGGAAGGCATATGGGCATCACGGAGCAGGTAATAACACAAACACAATTCAATACAACTCAACAATGTGCAAACAATGATATGCAGTAGTTGAGCATATAGAACAAGTCGATAAATGAAGTGATTAAGTAAATTAGGAAGAGTAGTGGTAGATCATTAAAAAGATAGTGGTTGTGCAAAGCATAAACTAGCGTTGGTTTGCACTGTGATAGTGATTTTTTTTACTTATGCTCTAATGTGATGCAAGATCCATGGATGAGACAGAGATACAGATGCACTGGATGTATATCCTCTATTAAATACTTCTTAATGGTACACTAGGAATGGATTGGGAATGGCTGCGTTTTTTTATGTGATTATGCACTCACTGGTTAATTTCGATCTGAATTATGATAATGTATTAGATTTTTTATTTATTTTCTAATTGTTGATGGTATTATGCATAAATGCTTGTGTGAAAAGGAAAACAGACAGGCAATAGACCATCATGAAAATCAATGTGCAACGTGCAGTTGGACGGGGCTAACTACATCATTGTACCATATGTAATACACACCACTAGATTGCTTGCTTGATATGTGGAAGAAATAAAATTTTGGGTCGTTGGAGCTTTTGCGGCCTTTTGTGATCATGAAGTTATGCTTTGAACGGAGTAAGAGCAATGGGCAGTTCTACAAGAGAAAAACCCTTCAAATCACACACACTCATGTGATTAATATCTCCTTTCAGCTTGCCCCCTATTTTAGTTCAGAAAATACATAGTTATTGAAGTATAGATAACTCAACAGTAAGAAAATTCTTATGTATGCACTAATGAATTCATGGGTTGCGGGGCCATAGGACTAATGGCACTAGTTATTACTTTATTTTAAAAGAAAATTTCCAAGTTTATTGCTTCTCTTCCTTTCGGTTTGCATGTTTCATTTCCATAAGCTGCATTAGTTGTGATGTCTTCCATGATTCGATCAACTGCAATGTTGATGCATTATTTATTCAGGTGGTAAGGTGTATACTAGTAGAATTATTCAAGTTAGGATGTTTTCTTATTAGCTTTGTTCATTCCCCTGGAATTGCTACTCCACATCATTTCATGACCTATGTTTCTTTTCATTGATAGGGTTTGAAGAGTATAGGTATGGGACTTCTAATTTATCTCCATGTATTTGGCAATAAGCCATGTGTGTGTGCATGGCGCGTAGGTGCGCGTGTGTGTGTCGCGTGTGTTTGTGCAGGAACGCTGCAGATTAGCTGCATGCATGGGCGTGTGCTGTTAGTCTGTTAGTACGTGCAGACTAATTGCATGGATGTTTGGCCGGGTCTCACGGAGGAGCGAGTGGCTCACGACGAGAAGAGGCTGATTCCGGAGGTAGTGTGTGCGTGGGTTATGCATGCGTGGGCTCTGCGTCATCCGGTGTATAAAGTCTAGACGATGTAGTCCTCGAGTGGTGCCAATCCCAGTGAATAAAGGTTGCCAAGATACAGGCCGGTTCGCGGCCGCGGCGTTCGTCGCCATTGCTCTAAGTTCGTGCTCGAGTTGGGTTATCTTGTGCGTATGGTTTCCGGGTTTGCGCCAATAATTGGTATTCAGAGCCACAAGATTCGAGGGGCTGCCGTGGCGTGCGGCGGCGTCCGCGGCGCGCGCAGCGAGTCCACGGCGGTTCATTGTGATGTCGTGCGCGCGACGAGCACGATGGTCACGGAGGCGAGGAGGTCGCGGAGGACCTGCGTGGTGGCGCAGAGGCCGTGCTGGCTCGGCACGACGACCGTGGAGGCGCAGTGGCGCGAGGCACGGAGATGCGGCACGGCGGCGCACGGAGCTGCGGGTTTTGGCAGCGGCAACGAGTGGCGCACGACTGGGCGCAGCGCGGCGGTAGCTGTATCGGCGGCGGTGCGCAACAGCGGCCGGCGTGGTGGCCGCGTTGCATGGCATCTGCGACGGCTCGTGCTGGAAGGACATGTCAGATAATCATGTTGCATCCTCAAAAAAAAAGATAATCATGTTGCATTAGCGAGCATGTAGGGAATAGTGCATGTTTGTTTCTAAGTTTTAGCTTGCACTAGTTGAGTATACGCCAGCACGTACACGTTCGTAACTTGTGCGAGCCGTGCATGCATTTGCATGGGCCTGAGATGCATCAGTTTGCATCGGGCCGTTTCCTTCAGTAGCATCGCGTGGTAGACACGTTCAGAAGCTCGTGGGATGGCACGAGCTAACCGGATCGTGGCGCTTTGGTAGGATCCTTACCGGCCACGTTTTCCCTTGTGTAACCGAGAGAGAGAATAAGAAGAAAGAAAAGCATGAAAAGAGGAAAGCAGTTGTGCCTCGCAAAACACTTGTGGTTCTGTGTTCGTGTTCATCTCTCTCCCTCATTCCTCTTCACCGTGTTCGTGTATGTAGCCTCGTATTTGTCCCAACAATTGGTATACAGAGCTAGGTCACGAGGCGAATCAACGACGGTGTGTAGTGATGGGAGATCAGTCACCGAAGAAGAGCGACGCTGGTGACGGCGGAAAGTACACGCCGCCGAGCAAGAGGCTCGGAGCTAGCGGCTCCGGCGATGGGACGATCGTCGTGGCCGCGCTGACAAGGAGCGTTGGAGTGCCGATTCAGTACCCGCAGCTGACTAAAAGCAATTATCAGTCGTGGGCGGCGAAGATGAAGATCATCCTCAAGCCAATGGGCGTGTGGTCGGCGATCACCGGAGAAGACGTCGACAAGGCCAAGGATCAAGGAGCCATGGCTGCTATCTCGCAGTCCGTTCCCGACGACGTGATGATGTCGATCATGGAATATGAGTCGGCGAAGGAGGCTTGGGAGGCCATCCGCACCATGCGTATCGGTGATGAACGCGTTGTGCAGGCACGCATCAGCACCTCACAAGGCGTTTTGAGCGCCTGAGCATGGAAGGAGGTGAAGACATCGGTGCATTCGGGCGCCGGCTCACCGCGCTCGTTGGAGAAATTCGAGCGCTTGGCGAGAACTTGCAGGAGCACGCTATTGTCAAGCGGCTGTTCACGGCGGTCCCGGATCGCTTCTTGCCAATAATCGGGACGATCGAGCAATGGGGCGACGTCAAGAAGATGTCAGTCGCCGAGGCCATTGGGCGGCTGCGGGCGTTCGAGGAGAACGAGTCTGGGCGGCGCCAAGCCCGTGGCGACGACGGCAAGAAGTTGATGCTGGTCTCACGCGCGCAGCTGGAGGCACTGGTCCGGGAAGAAAAGAAGAAATGAGAGGGCTCTGGCAACGACGGCAAGGACGGCGACGGGCGTGGCGGTGGCCGCGGCCGAGATGACGACAAGAAAAAGCCTCGCGGCAAGTTCGACAAGTCGAAGATTACCTGCTTCGAGTGCGGGGAGAAAGGACACTTCAAGTCCGAGTGTGAGGCGTTGAAGAAAGAGAAGGCGCTCCTTGCAGCTGCCGACGTCGACTACGAACCAGGGCTGCTGATGGCGGTGGCATGTGAGCTTGCACTGGGGCCGGAGGAGCAGGTCGCGGATGCTGTCGAGCGAGAAGGTATCAAGGTGAAGGAGGTGCTTCGCCCCTTAGCTTTGGAGGCCGAGTTGGAGGCTGCCACAGCTAAGGCTGAGCGGCTACGCGGGGAGCTCGCCGCGGCAAATGCGAAACTGCATGCCTTGTCCGATGTCGGATTCACGGGTTCCGGCAGACTCTTAAGGTTCGAACACTGGGGTGCGCGCGGAGATCACACCCTCTACCTCCCCGTCTCACAAAGATCTAAACTACTAAAAGAACTGCACAAGAGACACAAGGTTTATACTGGTTCGGGCCACCATTGTGGTGTAATACCCTACTCCAGTGTGTGGTGGGTGGATTGCCTCTTGGGGCTGATGATGATGAATGATACAAGGAAGAACAGCCTCGCAAGGGTCTGTTCTTGGCTGGGGCGATGAACTGCTAGGAGGAGTTCAGTCACCCCCCCCCTCTCTCTCTCTCTACTTGCGAACCGGACGAACCAACTCCGCGAACCGAACGAACCGAACCCCTTGCTACGTGGATGGCCGGTCCTATTTATAGGCAAAGGCCCTGGACCTCTTCCCAAATATTGAGCGGGAAGGGCGCCAACAATTGGCCAATTCGAAGGGGAACATCTAGTACACTTATCCTGACTAAAGTTGGTCTTCGCCTGCGAAAGGCCCTGCGGTGACGCCGTGCTGGGCTCTATGGTGACTTCCATCTCGTAGTCCGCTTGGTATTGGTCTCGTTGCACCGAAATGGCAACCTTTGCCTGATGCCTCGGTACTCCGCGGCTGCCCTTGCCCCCTTTGCACCAAATAGGAAAGAAGGACGTTGCGCGCGCTGGCGCCCGCCTGGCACCCTCGATCGTCATGGCTTGCGTCATGGGCACCTCGCGAGGTACCCCGCCTTGATTCCTCCGCCTCCTCGCGAGCCAGCCTGAGGAGGCTGCGCCTGAGGATACGCCGTGTCGTCCGCCCCGCGAGGCTTGGCCCCTCGCGAGGGTCTTGAGTCTTGTGTTGATGAAGATGGGCCATGCTAGGCCTCCTTTGAGCCACGCCGCGGGCCGCAGGCAGGCAAGTCTGGGGACCCCCGTTCCCAGAACGCCGACAGTAGCCCCCGGGCCCAAGGCGCGCATGGACTTGGCCGTGCTGAGAGGCGAAAGGGCAAGGGCGAAGCGCCGCGGGCCCTAACAGCCTGCGGTCTTGGGCGCCGCGTGGCGGTTGATGGGACGTGGGTGCTTCAGCAACCGCGCAGGTTGGTAAAGGAGCGGCATCTGCCCAGACTTCACCTTTTGCTCTCTCCGGTCGCTACTCAGATCCTCTTTCTTGCGCCTTCCCTTTCTTCCTCCAAACTTCCAGATCTACTCCAGCTGCGTGACCTAGGAAGCCATGGCGCCTCGCCAGCCTCCGGCCAAAGCTTGGTATTCTCCTGCTCTGGACTTGCCGAATGTGTCCAAGGCAAGCCTTGCCCGGCTGCGCCGGATGGCGACGGCGTAGGGCATCAACGGGGCGGAGGTGTTCAAGACCGGCTCCGCCACCCCTGAGGGCCGAGGGAGCACCTTTTATCCTCTCTTTCTAAGCTCCATTGCTGCGGGCCTGGTGCCTCCCTTCTCCGAGTTCTTCTTCTCCGTCCTCCGCCATTACAACTTGCAGGCTCTGCATCTCCACCCCAACTCTGTCCTTCTTCTGGCAATCTTCGCTTACTACTACGAGGCCCATGTAGGGGTGCAGCCTTTGGTGGCCTTGCTGCTCCACTACTTCTCCCTCCGGGTCTCCAGCAGCTCTCTTTCTGCGTGCGCGGGCTTCATCGCGTATGGCGGCACCATTGCCATCTCGAATCCCGGGAAGAGGATTGAGGGCTTCAGGAGCAAGTGGGTCTTGGCAGATGCCGGGCGCATCCACCCTCGGCTGATCTTGCCCGCGGAGCAACCCGTGAGCTCCAGCGACTGGTGCCGAGCGGAGCTCACGGACCCCCGCGCGAAACTGGTGTTGGAGAAGATGGACGCGGACCTGAGGCCGACCAACATGGCGGTGGCGAAGTTGAGCGGTGCGTCGCTGGTGAAGGAGTTCCTGGAGCACCAGCTGGCTCCACTCCGGCAGTACTCTCCTCCAATGTGGAGGCCTCATCCGAGCCCCGAGGCTGTGGACGAAGAGGATGTGACCGCAGTTCTCCAATCTCTGGTCGGGGGCGAGGTGGCAAGGTTGAAGGGCGCTCCCAAGCCCTTGTTCCTTCGCGACGACTGGGAGCGGGTGGTGAAGTCCATGCCTGTTTTTAACGGGGACGGGCTCATGCCCGTGGCGGCTTCTGAAGGACCGGTGGATGTGCCCTCCGGCGACTCCAGCAATGAGGAGGAGGAAGAGGAGCGGGGAGAGGGGCTCGAATCTGGGGCGACTGATGGAGAGTCGAGGGCTCCCCTCTCCCGGCGCGGGTCCCGCACTCTCCGCCTTTCGCCGAGCGATGATGATGATGAGAACGATGACGTACTAGGTAGCGGGAGCTCGCCCACGATCCCGAAGAAGGACAGGACCGGGCTGATCTCCCGCGGGTCCATCCTGACTCCGGGGCGAACCGTGGACGCGCCTTCTGCTTCTGAGGTCGACCCTTCCAGCCGGCTGGCCAGAGGCTGCCCGAGCTCACCGGCGATGACCCGTAAGTGCTTGATCCTTGATCTTTTGTTTCTCGTTCCGCCGACGAGGCTTGATGATTGCTTCTCTTGAATAGGCTGGCGCCAGCGGCGAAGAAGCCGAAGGGAGCCCCCGAGGCCCCACCTGCGGCGACGCCTTCGCCTGCAGGGGAGGGAGATCGTGACGTGCGGGCCTCTCCTGCCCGCTCATCCTTGCGAGGCTTGGCTGAGCTGGCTGGGGCGAGCCCAGCCCCCATGGCTCGAACGACTCCCGAGGCGCCCTCGTTTGGCGCCGCTGCCACGGCTGTGGAGGCGCGATGGACTCTGCCTCAAGACACTGCGGCTCCTCCTCCCATTCCACTGACCGTTGCTTCCCCGGCTCCTCCTGTTGTCTTGGGGCGCACCGATGTTTCTCCGCCTCCTTCTTCCATCTTGGAGCGTGCCGTTGCTGAACTGGACCGGCTGCGGCAGGATCTTCTCGGCGCCGACCCTCGCCTGGTGGCCGGGCGCCTGGAACTGGCTTCGGGGTGGATTCGTTCTGATGCTTCGATTCGGGCGGCATTGGTTCAGGCCTCAACGGCCTGTGGCGGAGAGAGGGAGGCCACCCTCGAGGCGAAGGCTGCCCGAGACGCGGCCCTGGGAGCGGTGGTTGAAGTCCGCGGTCGTTGCAAGGCGCTGGAGGACGAGCTGCAAGGCCTGCGGGACCAGCTCGCGAAGGAGGTTCGTGTTCGCCAGGAACAAGAAGAAGGCATGAAGGCTCGCGAGGCGGCCATCGAGGGCCGGGAGGCCAAGCCCAAGAAACGTAACGACCGCCAAATGCGCTAGGGGAGGAGCTGGAGGCGACGAGGGTCGAGCTGGACAGCAAGGCCAAGGTTCTTGCCGAGGATCGCGTGGCCTTCGCGGACATGGAGAAAGATGCCCACGCTTCGCAGAAGACGCTTTACGAGAGCGGCCTGGACAGCCCGCTAGCCGGTGATGGTGACAGCCCCGCCAAGCTGCTTCCTTTCCTGGTTAAGGCCCTTGGGGACGTCGCCCTTGGCATCGGCCCCACGGCCGAGGCTGAGGCGCGCGTCCTGTCTTCTGCTGCGCTGACGCGGGTCTTCGCCCACATCTACCTTCGTTATCCCAGCGCCGACCTCGACGGCCTACTGGAACCAGTGAGCAGCGAGGGTGCTGCCGCCGCTGTCGAAGCCGTGAAGGGGCGCGCGGAGGCGCTGCTGGGGAAGTTCCGGGCCTTCAGCACCAAGCCAAAGCAAGGCGCTGCCGGCCCTGCTGCTCCATGAGGCGAAGCCACTCCGCACAGCTTCACCGCCAACAAGTGACTCAGTTCCATCCATGTTCTTCTTTCAATTCCTGCACATGCATCACGCCTCGGGGAGGCATTTAAACTTGCGTTTGGTATTGAGACGACAGTATGGACTGTAATATTTGCTTTTAAGTTCCTTGAATTTTATGTTTGTCTTCCCTACTTGCTTGTGTTCAACGCCGGCAGAGCCCGGCCTCGCGCGTGCCTCACCCAGCATTAGCCCCGACCGGAAACCAGGACGGGACCAAAGGAGTGAGGGGCTATGTGGCAAGTTGGCCTCCTGAGTCGCGATGCTCAGGAGTCCCCCTTGGCGTGCGAACAACAAGTAGGGAGGCGCGATGTAGGTGTATCTTCCGTTCTACGTCTGCAGAGCCCGACTCCGCGCGTACCTCACCCAACATAGCCTTTCAGAACTAAGGAGTGAGGGGCTACGGAGCCAGTTAGGCTCCTGAGTCGCGATGCTCAGGAGTCCCCCTTGACGCGCAAACAGCGGGTGATGAGGTGCAATGTAAGCGGGGCTACCGTTCTACATCTGCAAAGACTGGCCCCGCGCGTACCTCACCCAGCATAGCCTTTCGGAACTAAGGAGTGAGGGGCTACGGGACCAGTTAGGCCCCTGAGTCGCGATGCTCAGGGGTCCCCCTTGACGCGCAAACGGCCTTCATACCTTGGCTCCGCTCAGGGAGAGACGCGCGACGAACCAGGCCCGAGGGGCCTGGCTGGGCAGCGTACGTCTGGGCGTGACCCAGTCGTAGCCCCCGTGCCTAGCCCCCTCGCGCGGCACTCCCGAGGGGAGGCGTTGCGATGAGGCCAGCCACTGAGCTCTGGGCTCCCTGAGGTTAATGCGGCCCGGAGGCCACCCCCAGTTGTTTATCACCAGCGCGGAGCATAGCGCTTCCGTATGTGTACGGGCATAGCCGCTCCTCGGCAGTGTCGTCAGCCAGCACGGAGCATGGTGCTTCCACTGGTACGTGGGAGGGGGCTCCCCTCCGGGAGGAGCCCCCGGGGCGTGTACAACCCCGCCCTGACACGTGGCCGGCACGGTAGGGCTAGGTGAGGTGTATCTGGGCACCCGTGAGCCAGCGCGGGACTCACGAGGCCCTACCTCTAGGCGGGTTGCGGCTGGCACTGGGCCGTATCTTGAGATGTGTCCCTGCAAAATTTGGTTAGATGCCGGTACTCTACGTCCTCGGGTCCCGGCCCTCGAGCTTGTCTCAGCCGTCGCTGGTATGCCAGGTCGCGATGCCGTGGACAAGGCCAGAGGGTGAGGGCTGGAGAGCCAGTAAGAGCCCTGAGTCGCGATGCTCAGGCACCCCCCCTTTAACGTGCAAGTGGCCGACATGGAGAAGAAAGGATGCCGCAGACAGGCATCAAGCAATCAAGCATGATAGGCAATGCATAGTTGGAAATAAACGCGAGGGAGATACACGCCGCTTGGCCTAGCCCGAGCGGCTTGGGGATGATGCAGCCTGAGGGGCGCCCCCAGGCAAGGTAAACTAACGACCGAGAAATAAAGGGGGATACATGCCGCAGGGATGGACCCACGCGGCCTGGGAGTGATGCAACCCTGGGAGGGCGCTCCCAGCTGGGAATGAAGCTTGAAAGATGTCACCTGAGGATGTCGTCGGCGAAGTGGCGTTGGTGCAGCAGACTTGGTGGGCTGCGGAAGCTGATCCTCATGAGCCCCCAGGCCCCGGGGCCTCGGGAGGCTCCGGAGGCACTGGTGACTCCTCGCGAGCTGTCTTCATTTCCGCCAAGGCCGCGGAACGCCTGTCTTCCTGAGCGTCCATGATGCCCGTCATGAGGCGCTGGTACGCCGCAGCCATGATCGGCAGGCCGTAAGGCATGCGAACATAGCTGTGGGGTGGACCCCCGCAGTGCCCCACTTGCGAGGGCCAGAGACGCTCCGTCGTGGCGATCTGATTGAGCCCTGGTACGTCGACATAGACGCGCAGCCCACCATACTCGCCTGGATGTGGGGCCACAGTTGGTAGGCGGCGGCAACCTCTCATGATCCTTGACTCCTGTAGTTCTTGAATGGCCTTGTTAACGAACTCCTGCTGGTCTGACCTTCCTTGCCTGGCTCCTTCTCGAGGGAAACATGCTTTGAAGCACGCCTCCACATGGTGCCCAAGCGCCTCCCTCGTGACCATGGCTAGGTCGGTGGCCCTCTAGGTGAGAGCCCCCGAGCCCTGCCTGAGGAGGGTGCCGGGCGCGCTTTCCTATGCGATGGAAGGGGGGGGTCCCCCTGGGCAGACACGGGCCCTGAGGGGCCTGCCTCCTAAGGGGCTGAGCCTGACGATGTCTTCTTCTTCTTGGGGGTGGTCTCAGGAAGCCTCCTGCTTCCTCGATCTAGGTCTTCTAGCGACGCGGCCAGATAGGCCCGCTCCAGGGAACACACTGCATCCTTCTCTTCACAAGGCACCGTGATGACGCCGCCACTTCCTGGCATCTTGAGGACGTTGTAGCCGTGGTGAGTCACGGCCATGAACTTGGCCAGCGCTGGGTACCCGAGGATGGTGTTGCACGGCAGGCGGATGTGGGCGACGTCAAAGTCGATGAGCTCGGTGCGGTAGTTGTTGCGGGCCCCGAAGGTGACAGGGAGGCGGACCTGCCCGATCGGGACTATGGAACCGTCCGTGATTCCGGAGAAAGGCTTGGTTGGCTGAAGCTGGTCATAGGGTACTTGGAGATTGTTGAATGTTTCCACGGACAGGACGTTGAGCCCTGCCCCACCATCGATGACGGTCTTGGTGACTAGCACGTTGCTGATGACTGGGGAGCAAAGCATCGGGAGGACTCCTGCCATGGCCGCGGACTTGAGCTGGTCTGCTGAGCTGAATGTGATGGCGCACGCCGACCACCTGAGGGGGCGCGTTGCTTCGAGCTTGGGGAGAACTGCATTCACTTTGCGGGCAAACTGCTTGAAGATACATTGAGAGGCTGGGGCTTGAGCTCCGCCTAGGATGCAGGCGATTGCGCGCGGCTCTTGGAAGCCCCCAGCCCCCTCGTCTTGATGGCGGTCTTCGTTCCTCCTTGGCTGAGGCGGCAGCGGAGGTAGGCCTGCGTTGCCATGAGGGCGATCCTCACGAGGCTGATCCCTCCAGTCTCCCTCGCGAGGCAGGTCCCGCCAGCGGTCCTCGCGAGGTTGGTCGCGCCACCCCTGGCGCGGGCCGCGATGTTCCCAACGTCCTGGGTTTCTTCCTCCTCCTCGGCCGTAGCCCCGGTCAGCACGGTCAGGGCGACGGCCGATCCTTCCTTCTCACACGGCGCGGAGTTCTTAGCATTCGTTGGTGTTGTGGGAGTGGAGGTCGTGGTACACACAGTACCGGCTGCCCCTGGAGGATTCGGGCAGATCCTTGCCCCGCTTGGTGTCTGGTTCTGCAGCGAGTACTGCAGCCCCCTTGCGCTTCACGTCCTTGGCCTTGGACTTCTTCTCTTCTGGGAAAGCGGCAGGCAGCTCGAGGAGGGAGAGACGTCCCTCCTCAGCCCTGGCGCACTTGTTCGCCAAGTTGAACAGCTCCAAGGAGGTGCAGAGGTCTTCGTGCATCGCCAGCTCCTCCTTCATCTTGACGTCGCGCACGCCATCGGAGAAGGCTGAGATGATGGCTTCCTCGGACACCTTGGTGATCTTGAGGCGCGCACTGTTGAAGCGCTGGATGTACTTTTGCAAGGTCTCTCCGGGTTGTTGCTTGATGCGGCGCATGTCGCTCACGGCGGGTGGCCGGTCGCGAGTACCTTGGAAGTTGGCGATGAAGCGGGTGCGCATCTGGTCCCAGGAGGAGATCGTGCCTGGAGCCAGATTCAGGAGTCAGGTTCGAGCTCCTTCCTTGAGCGCCATGGGGAACCAATTCGCCATGACCTTTTCATCCCCGCTGGCAGCCTCGATGCCCAGCTCATAGAGCTGGAGGAACTCTGCGGGGTCAGTTGTGCCGTCATAGCGAGGAGGCAGGTCTGGCTTGAACTTGCCGGGCCACGCAACGCTGCGCAGCTCAGTGGTGTAGGCACGGCAGCCGGCGGTGGCCACGAAAGGCTTCGGCTGATGGAGAGCTTGGTCTTGAGGGTCCCCACGCGCTGCAGCTAGGAGCAGAGCGGGGTCTTGGCGCGCCGGAGCTGGAGCAGGGTCGCGGCGTGCCGGAGCAGGGAGCGCCCTGGCAGCTCCTTGCGGGCGAGGGACTTCTTGGCAGCTCCGTTCTTGTTGCGCTTCCAGGTTTGAGCAGGGAGCGGGTTCCGCCCAGGGGCCAAGCGCCTTGGAGCCATGGCATCTTCTTGGAGAGGAGGCGGCTGGTGCGCCTCTGGAGCTTCGTTTCCCGCGCGGGGCGGGGTGTGGCGCAGAGGAACGGACGGCGCGGAAGAGCCCCCTGTGGCGCGGACAAGCTCGGCGACGCGGTCGAGCCACTCTTCGTAGACATCGTCGATGGGGCGGTAGCGCAGGACCTCGTTTGCCGCGAGGAGCGCAGCTCGAGCCTCCAAGGGTGCGCGGAGCGCGCAGGACAAAGAACCGGCTGGTGCGAGTGATGGAGTAGCGGTGCGGCCGTCTTGGCGCACGGACGGATGCTGAGACGACGCTTGCTGCTCGCCCCCCGCCGGGCCGGTGACGGCGTTGACGGCGGGCGACGGGGAATGACGAGGACGCCCACCGACGGGGGCCGTCTGGGCGACGCGAGAAGCGATGGCGGTCCGGCGCTCGGCGCGGGCCCGACGAGCGTCGGACATGGATGCGACGGTCGGAGGAGAACGGAGTGGTGGAGGACAGATTCCAGTGCACCCCGACCTGGCGCGCCAAATGTCGGATTCACGGGTTCCGGCAGACCCTTAAGGTTCGAACACTGGGGTGCGCGCGGATATCACGCCCTCTACCTCCCTGTCTCACAAAGATCTAAACTATTAAAAGAACTGCACAAGAGACACAAGGTTTATACTGGTTCGGGCCACCATTGTGGTGTAATACCCTACTCCAGTGTGTGGTGGGTGGATTGCCTCTTGGGGCTGATGATGATGAACGATACAAGGAAGAACAGCCTCGCGAGGGTCTGTTCTTGGCTGGGGCGATGAACTGCTAGGAGGAGTTCAGTCACCCTCTCTCTCTCTCTCTCTCTCTCTCTCTCTACTTGCGAACCGGACGAACCAACTCCGCGAACCGAACGAACCGAACCCTTTGCTACGTGGGTGGCCGGTACTATTTATAGGCAAAGGCCCTGGGCCTCTTCCCAAATATTGAGCGGGAAGGGCGCCAACAATTGGCCAATTCGAAGGGGAACATCTAGTACACTTATCCTGACTAAAGTTGGTCTTCGCCTGCGAAAGGCCCTGCGGTGACGCCGTGCTGGGCTCCATGGTGACCTCCGTCTCGTAGTCCGCTTGGTCTTGGTCTCGTTGCACCGAAATGACAACGTTTGCCTGATGCCCCGGTACTCCGCGGCTGCGCTTGCCCCCTTTGCACCAAAGAGGAAAGAAGGACGCTGCGCGCGCTGGCGCCCGTTTGGCACCCTCGATCGTCATGGCTTGCATCATGGGCACCTCGCGAGGTACCCCGCCTTGATTCCTCCGCCTCCTCGCGAGCCAACCTGAGGAGGCTGCGCCTGAGGATACGTCGTGTCGTCTGCCCCGCGAGGCTTGGCCCCTCGCGAGGGTCTTGAGTCTTGTGTTGATGAAGATGGGCCATGCTGGGCCTCCTTTGAGCCACGCCGCGGGCCGCAGGCAGGCAAGTCTGGGGACCCCCGTTCCCAGAACGCCGACATCCGACGTGTACTGGACACAGGCTGAGGAGTTGATGCATGCTAGTGAGGAGAAGGCCAAGTTCCTGGAGGTGCAGCGCGTGATCTGTGATGAGAACGCGCGGCTCCGGGGTCTGGTGATGCATACTACTGCAGGGCCCGTTCAAGTCAAGGCAGAGCCGGCCATAGGGAGTGCAGGAACCGCGGCAGCAACGCCACAAGCGGACAGGGTGCCCATGACAGCTGAGGTGACATTACCGGTACTGGCACCGGCGAGCGCGACACCGGCCATGACTACACTCGGTATGGAGAAGCCGGGAGTGAAGCTCAATGGTAAGAAGTCTCATACTGAAATGATGCAGATCACGGATGAAGTTAGTGAACTTCTGAAGAAAGGCAATGACTTCCTTTCGCTGAATGAGGAGAACGTTAAGCCTTTGTTGAGTATGGATCGATCAGCTGATGCATGGTGGCTTGATAGTGGTGCTAGTAACCACATGACTGGTTCACGGTGCAAATTCAAGGAGATGGATGAAAGCATCCGTGGCCATGTGAAGCTCGGAGATGGGTCTACTGCTCTGATTAAAGGGAAAGGTTCAGTCATGGTTGAATGCAAGAGTGGTGAGCAGCTGCATCTGACGGTGGTATATTTCGTACCAAGTTTACCTAGTAACATAATTAGTCTTGGTAAGCTGGCAGAGGATGGCAATCGTGTAGAGCTAGATGGTACATTCCTGTGGATTAGAGGCCGGTCTGGGAAGGTGCAGATGAAGATTAAAAGATCACCTAACCGACTGTACATGGTGCTAGTCAAGACAGTTGTTGGTGCTGCTCATGTGTCATCAAGAAAACAGAGCCGAGAAGCTCTCAGACTCCAGCAGCAGCAGCTCGAGATGGAGATGCCATCAGTGACAGGGGGTATCACCCACCGTGGCGTCAGGTCAGGAGCATCAAGCAGCAACAAGATTAGGGAGTGATTGTCAGATAATCATGTTGCATTAGCGAGCATGTAGGGAATAGTGCATGTTTGTTTCTAAGTTTTAGCTTGCACTAGTTGAGTATAGGCCAGCACGTACACGTTTTTGTCACGTCTAATTAGCATTTGTTTTTGTTAGCTAGTTTGTTAGCCACGAGCCGTAACTTGTGCAGCCGTGCATGCATTTGCATGGGCCTGAGATGCATCAGTTTGCATCGGGCCGTTTCCTCCAGTCTAGCATCGCGTGGTAGACACGTACAGGAGCTCGTGGGATGGCACGAGCTAACTAGATCGTGGCGCTTTGGTAGGATCCTTACCGGCCATGTTTTTCCTTCTGTAACCGAGAGAGAGAGAATAAGAAGAAAGAAAAGCAAGAAAAGAGGAAAGCAGTTGTGCCTCGCAAAACACTTGTGCTTCTGTTCGTGTTCATCTCTCTCCCTCGTTTGTCTCCACCGTGTTCGTGTGTGTAGCCTCGTATTTGTCCCAACAGGACACGGTGGCGTCGGGCGGCAGCAACCATGGCGACGAGCCTGTCGCGTCGGGCGCGTGTATGGGCGCGCGCCGGGCGTGTAGGGCGCGTCAGATCCACGACGTCTGGTGCAGTCGGGCTCGTCGGGCTCTTCGGGCGCGTTCGGTGCGCGTGGGACGTGCGGGACGCACCTGTGTGGTTGGGCTCGTCGGGCGCGTCGGGTACGCGCGGGACATGCGGGGCATCGAGGGACGTTGGGCGTGTGTCGCCGGCGGAGAAGGAGCTCGATGTGTGTCGCTGGAGTCGTGATGAAGCACAGTGGGACCGACATCGGTGCGCCAGGTCGGGTCCGTGGCGGTGTGACCGGCGTCGTTGCGTCAGGTCAGGTCCGCGGGCTGGGTGACGATCGTGGCGACGACTTCGACATGAGCTACTCCGGCGACGGCGAGGTCATGGCTTAGGAGGAGAGTGTTGGCAATAAGCCATGTGTGTGTGCATGGCGCATAGGTGCGCGTGTGTGCATCGCGTGTGTTTGTGCAGGAACGCTGCAGATTAGCTGCATGCATGGGCGTGTGCTGTTAGTCTGTTAGTACGTGCAGGCTAATTGCATGAATGTTTGGCCGGGTCTCACGGAGGAGCGAGTGGCTCACGACGAGAAGAGGCTGATTCCGAAGGTAACGTGTGTGCGTGTGTTATGCATGCGTGGGCGCTGCGTCATCCGGTGTATAAAGTCTTGATGATGTAGTCCTCGAGTGGTGCCAATCCCAATGAATAAAGGTTGCCAAGATACAGGCCGGTTCGCGGCCGCGGCGTTCGTCGCCATTGCTCTGAGTTCGTGCCCGAGTTGGGTTATCTTGTGCGTATGGTTTTCGGGTTTGCGCCAACAATGTATTCCCAAGCTGCAGCGGCATCCCAATCCAATCTTGAATTGGAAACTGTCTTCACCACGTCGCCCCTCTCCCGCTAGGGCGAGTCGGATGGCGCCCAAAAACCTAGCTGCCGCCGGCGCGCACTCCCTCCTTCCCTCCCTCCACGCCAACGACCTAAGCCCGGGAGCCGACGGCGGTGGCGGAGGACATCGCCTCTGTCCCGCGTCTCTGGGTTGTGCAGGGCCCCGAATCATGTGGAGGCGCACCCGATCTGATCGGTGCGACGACAATGGTTGTGGCGTCGGAGGCGGCGCGGGCTGCAGGCACGGCGGCGTGGAGGGCCTGATTGTGGCATTGGCGGCACGTCCGATCAGATCTATTTTGGCTGGTGCAGCCGGCAGTGGTGGACATCTCTTTCTTCAGAGGTGGTCCGCCAGCGGCTGGGTGGTCGGATCTCGTGATTCATCATCTAGTCCCGGCTACGAGTCGGGGAGACATAGTTGCCGGTGAAAACAGAGCCGTTGGCGGGAGATGGCAGCGTTTTGTGCCATTATCTTCATGAAGGCATCGTCGTGTAACTGTTGTTGACCCACTCGTGCTACTTCAGTGTAACAACCCTAGCCTTGCCATGCACTTGGACTAGCTTGGTTGCTGCATCATGTCTAAATTTCTTCTAAACTTGAAATGGGGATTGTTCAAACCCTAGCACCAGATCAAATCAAATAGGTTCGACTTAAAATAATCTTCAATGAACCCAAAATGCCTTTGGAAATGTTCATGAATTTTGATAAAGGTGAAAACCTCTGCCAAAAATGATGAGCATATTTCTTGGCCATTTATGGATTTTTGAATAAACTCATATTGTATTTGAATTGGGGCATTTAAATTCTATAAATATTTTAAATGCTCTAATACTTCTGAAAACAATTGGGGGCTTTTGGAAATAATTCAAATAGTGCCCACAATTTTTGTCAGGATTTTACAAAATGAGTTAGTATTTTTACTAATTCAAAACAGATCAAAAAAAATAGAAAACAGAATTAGAAAAGCAGAGAGAGGGCCTTACCTGGCGCCAGCAACTGGCCCACCTGTAGCCCACCCACCTGGCCCAGCGCCAGGCCACCAGCGGCCCAGCCCACTGGCCTCTCCCCCCTGTCGTCTTCCTCGCGACAGAAGGACGAGGGGCGTGTGCCCGCGGTGCGCCAGCACGCGCACGGCCACCGACGGCCACCTCCTGCTTCGGCCGCCTCCCCGACGTCGCTTTGGATGCCACGCACCCCCCCTGACCCCTCGCTCACTCTCTTCCATCCTCATCCTCGCCTCTGTCGCCCCTCTCTTCGAACCCGAGAGCCACTCGTCGCCGCCGTCCACTGCCACCACGGCCACAGCCATCCCCTCACCTCTCTGACGCGGCCCCGAGCTCCGCCGTGCCTCCCTCGTCCTCCACTTTGTCTCACACGACCTCGGAAGACCTTCATCGCCGGCATCTTCGTCGTCATCAAGCTTCGGCACCGACAACCGCCGCCGTCGGTTCGCTTGCTCCAGTGCCTCCCCGAGCTTGCCGAGGCCACCGCTGCACCCGCTGTGAGCTCCTGTGTCGTTTCCCCCTCTCCCCTGGCTCGTTTTCTTCCTCTAACACCGATGCCCGTCGGAACCGAGAGCTCCTCGCCGCCGGTGATGATGCAGACGAGACCAGAGCCACCGCAGGTCACTCCCGAGCACGGCAACGTGCTCCACACCTCACCAGGAGCACGTGGAACCCATCAGTCTCCCCTCCCGTGCACCACAACGCCAAAACCGCAGGTGCCGAACTCCGGCCGCCGCGGAAGTGCTCGCCGCCGTCAACCCCGGCCATCCCAGCTGCTGCCGCTACCACCACTAGATGCGCGAGAATGCCAGGAAGCCGTAGGAGCAAACCCCGCCTCAAACCGTGGCCTGTAGCGAGATCCCGACGATCCCCGCCGCGCGAAATGGTCGTCGCCGGCGAAACTCCGGCGACGGATGACATGGCTCATCATTAGCCACTAATGACCCAGCTAAACCACCTCTAGAGCCACTGCCATGTGGGCCCCTGTGCCAGTTAGGTTAGTTTAATTTTCTGTTTAAAGATTAGTTAAAACCCAGTGGCCCACGCGTCGGCGTTGACCACGCTGACGTGGCAGTTGACTGGCCCCACCTGTCTGTGAGACAAACCGTCACTGACCAGTGGGTCCCACTGGTCAGGTTTGACCCGGACCCTGCCCCGTTGACCTGCTGACGTCACTGTGACGTCAAGCTGACGTAGTAATCCTTTTTCTGGAATTTAAAATAAATCTTAAATGATTTATTTATTTCAGAAAATTGCCTAAACTTCTAAAAATCATAGAAATTCAACTGTAACTCCAAATGAAATAAATTATATATGAAAAATTATCAGAAAAATTCAAGGAATCCATCTGTACCATTTTCATGCATGTTTGAACAATGTTTGTCCTCTGTTTTGGACAAAACAAATAAAGGGCATTTAAATAATCATATATGGGGTTGGAATTTGAATCTTGTACTCAAACCAACTTCATTTAAAACATAGCTAGTTGCATTAGCTCAAACCACAGCATATTGACATGTCACGATCATGCATCATACTGTGCATTGCATTGATTGTATTTCTTTCTCTGTTGCTGGTATTTGTCCCCTCTCGATAGACATTGTACTGATGATGTGATCGTTGACACTGATGAAGACCCAATGATATCTTCAGACGTGCCAGGCAAGCAAACCCCCTTGTTCATTCCGATACAAGCCCACTCTCTCGCTCCTGCTCTCTTTTACTGCATTAGGACAACAACGATTCATCTGTTATTTGTTGCGGTAGTTGAACCCCTTATCCTCTGCATGACCTGTCATTGCCACAGTAAATAAATGAAACCCACTAGCATGAGTAGGAGCTGTTTGAGCCCTGATGTGCCTACTCAATCATGTTTGTTGTCATGCCTGCTACTGCTTAGAGTTGAGTCAGGTCCGATTCATTGGGGATGAACGGAGGTGTGTAAACATGTCCTACTGTTGAGAGCTAAGTGTGTGAACACGATTTGGTAAAGGTAGCGGTGAGAGGCCATGTAGGAGTACATGGTGGGTTGTCTCATTGCAGCCGTCCTCAGGAACTGAGTTCTTTGTCTGTGATCCATGAACAGTTACTACCGCGCATTGGGCCCGAAACCAATGGACCCTCTCGGCTTCTTAATCACCCTAGTACTCTGTCCAGGAGTTGCAACTAGTTTCTGGTGTTTGTAGGATATGTGTTGGCGGCCGTGCGTAGCGCTGACCCTAGGGGTGGGCTATGTTGCGGTAGATACACTGTGGCACGGTGTACCGGGCGCCCGTTTGGTGTCTCGGGAACCCTGCACACATCGTTTGGGGCTGTGAGCGAAACTCCGGCCGGATCTCCTCGCGGATGGAACCCGAATAGGCGATAAACCTGGACTAGAGACTCAAGTGTTTAGGTAGGCCGTGGCCGACACCCTCGCCCGGTTTCCTTTTGAAGGTTGCCGAGGTACATGACGTGTACAGGGCTATAAGTGGTGAGAGCGTGTGTGAAGAAGTACACCCCTGCAGGGTTATCATTATCTATTCGAATAGCCGGATTCCTCGGATATGGAAACTTGGACCCCTTGCACAGCTCATAGACAAGTGAAAGTGGATACTCTAAAACTCGCAAGATAAGTGTGAGTACTATGGATGGCCTTCTCGTAGGGAGACGAGAGCGGATCCATAGTGGTGTATTGAATGGTGAATATGTGGACTCGTGTGCGCCACCCCAAAGAGTTGCTTGCAATCGTAGTTCAGGTTAGCCACTGAGTCAAAGCTGGCTTGCTGCAGTTAAACTCCACCACCCCCCTTGTTGATACCGATGCATATGTAGCTAGTTCTGATGTAAGTCTTGCTGAGTACCTTTGTACTCATGTTTGCTTAATTTATGTTTTGCAGAGAGACTTCAGTCCCGCTAGTAGTTCCCCTTGGACTTCGACGTTTAGCTTGATACCTCAGCTACGATCTTGTGCCCTCGACAGGATTTGGTAGATAGTCAGGCTTCTTAGCCTTTTTCATTTATAGATGTCTGTACTCAGACATGTTAAGCTTCCGCATGTGCTTTGCATTGTATGCTATGATTGTTGGGTCATGAGACCCATGTTTGTAATATCTCGCTCCTCGGAGCCTAATGCATACATACTTGAGTTGTAGAGTTATGTTGTGATGCCATGTTGTATTCACACATATCGAGCATATTGTGTGTATGATTGAAATGCTTGGTATGTGTGGGATCCGACTATCTAGTTGTTTATCCTTGGCAGCCTATCATATGGGGAAATGTAGTCTAGTGCTTCTAAGCGATAGTAGTCCGCTACAGCCCGGATCACCGGAGTCCTGCTAGCCCAGCACTACTGCTCAGGACACTTGACTGGCCGGCATGTGTTTCACTTCGTTCCTATGTCTGTCCCTTCAGGGAAATGTCACGCGGTGACATCCGGAGTCCTGCCTAGCCTGCTACAGCCCGGGTTACCGGAGTCCTGTTAGCCCAGTGCTACAGCACGGATTCACACGCTGGTTGACCGACATGCTCGAGGTTGATTCATGTATGCCTGTCCCCATGGGTTAGTGCCGCTTTGGGTTCACGACTAGCCATGTCGGCCCGGGTTCTTTGTCATATGGATGCTAGCGACACTATCATATACGTGAGCCAAAAGGCGCAAACGGTCCCGGGCCAGGTAAGGTGGCACCCGTGGAAATACCGTGCGTGAGGCCACAAAGTGATATGATGTGTTACATACTAGATCGGTGTGACCTGGAATCGGGGTCCCGACAGTGTTGGTATCAGAGCCAGGTTGCCTGTAGGATTACCAAGCCAAACTGGTCGAAGTTGAGTCTAGAAATGCTTTAGTTATGTAAGGGAATTGATTGTGGAAGGGACCGTAAGGCTCTTTTTACTCCTTATACCTCATGCCCATCTGATCTGAGTCAACCTCTTCTTTCTACGGGGATTAAGAATTAGGCCTTCTCATCTATCTATCAGGATGACGTGTTACTAAACCGTAGTTGCCTAAGATTGTTGGATTTAAGCCCAGTTCAGTTTCTACTACTTCTGTGTGTTCATAGTTGGTCTCGAACCTTGATATTGTGCTTCTGAGTGGTTATGCCACCATTTTGCAGGATGTCTCAAATCATTTTGAGCATTTACAGCCGTTATGCTGTCCAAGTCATCCCAGGTTTCTAAATAGTCTGATGCATTTGCAAATCCTTTCTTCCCATTCCTGATATCCTTTTGGGCCAGGTTAATCACACTAATTGGTGAGTTGAGGTACTCCGTTACCTCGACATTTATGTTGGAGCTATTACTATGACCCTATGTGTTTTAGGGAGTCATCTAGTGATCTAGCCATGTTTTGCGTTCCCAGTGTGATGATTCCGGGCCTCATTCTTGAAAGCATCCCGTGATGCCATCTAGTTAGTAGGCATTCTATTCCTGGGTTTTGAACCCGAGATTCACCCTACTTCATGTTGATAGTGTTTGCTAGTTCCTTAGGACATTAGTAAACCTTGTGATAGACCTCGAGGTCCGGGGTATTTTCCTCTTCCAAATACTATGAACCACTTATGGCAGAAGTTCTTTTGAACCAAAAGGTCACGACAGAGTGCTCTTGATGAGTTCTCCATTCTATATTGTGGCTCTGCCAGTTCTACCTTTCTGCGTGGGTTATCCGGAAGAAATATGTTGAACTCGTTCGACACACTAATCTATGCATCCACAACTCAGAAAGTTATATGTTCCTTGAGTTGTCCCTCTTTAGTTGTTTTCTGACCTTCGTCTATCAATTGATAGTCAGGAATAGTTGTGCATTTGTGTTCATCGGTGCCTTTTATTCTTGTGGTCCGTCGAGCCGTTCTATTTTAGAATGACTAGGAGAAACAAACTCCAGTACCTCATCCATTTCTCGGATCGGGTCAAAGTGGTTGTATTCCGCGGATCAAAATGCCAATCCAGCTTTTGGTTCTGTTCTACCCTAAAGTATTACCCACTTTATGTCAAGAGCGTCGTGAGGATTGCACATCTCTCATGAATTCTTGACGCAGTGATACTTCTTACCATCATTGTTCATTCCTCGGTTCCCGTGTTATTGTAACCGGAATGCCGGCACGTGAGTCGTGATGTGTGAAATCAATACTCCTAGCAACTGTGTTGCTTGGTAGTTAATGGACACTATCCTCATTCTTAGCATGTTGGTTATCAAATTATCATTCTAAGACTGATCGTGCTACCTAGTCCATATTTCTGGTGCACACTTCGATTAATGGGTTAGGGTTGTGCCAATCCCTCACTCTTTGATCATATCATCTTGCCCTGAAAAGCAAGGTTGTTCTCGAGCTTAGTAACATACCGGTGGTTCGTGATTTCCGAATATCTTCTCGGAAGTGTTACCAGGTTGTCACCTGGCCGTTATGTTGAGTTCGTGATCAAGTTGGTTTTTCAATAAACCATTTTTCTCCAAGAATCTGTGTTGGATACCCCTGAGCTAGTTGGTTAAGCTTAACAACAACTTGGAGAGTTGGAAGATGAAAACTTGTCCGACTTAGCTCATCCCTAAGGGATATCCTTGTGTGTGTGTGTGTGTTGAAGAAAGATGATATCTTCACCAATTGGTCCCCGTGATCAGTTGTTGTATCTATTATCTTGTCCAAACCTTGATTTGAGTGTGGGTTATCGTCAAATCAAATCAGAACCAATGATGTTCGTAATGTTGTCTTACTTGCGGTTGTCCCTCGAGCATACACCATTATATCTTTGGTCTGACCAATACTATCACATTGTTCACATAGTGGTGGAAGTCCAGTGATATGGAAATTTCGATGAGTTGCTGTTGAGCCCATCAGCGGCATTTTGTCTCCTCCATGATTGTGTTGAACATCCAGCTAGTGTTGGAAACTTTATAAGCATTGCCCTCATGTCCCGATCATGAAGCATATGTCCGGTTGAAAGATGTGACTTCCCCTAATTCATGTGCATCTGATGTAAGTTGCCGCCGTGAATTCGAGAAAGTTTGTTTTTGCTTCCTCTGGAATCATCCCAAGTCAGTCATGCATGTGCGAAGTATTCTATGGTCTGATAGACTGATCATCTACATTCTATACGTATCCCTAGCACACCAAGCCACTGATTGATTTGTTCAAGGAGAAGAAGTTTCTTCTTAAGGGTTAGACCTACGCAAGGACTTCGATATCCTCGTTGATGGTTCCCCCTGAACTCGGTAGTGTTTCATTTTAAGACTACCAGGTGACCATGCTTGTCTAGGACAACGTGTTGACATGCTTGTAGCAGAACCGGCTCATGTTTTGGAGCTTACTACCGTAGTTCATTCCCCCGAGAATCTCGCAATGTCATCTCGTCGATTGTGTTGCAAACCTTCATTTTCCTTTCTAGACTCGATGAGTCTGGAATATCCTGTCACCAACCAGATCTGAATCTCAGGCAGATATGATGGTTGGAGCATTTTCCAAGAACTATAATACTGGTCTCTCGATAAACGGTAAAGTGGATGTCGTGGCCAACACATCCCGCCGGAAGACCTATTATTGTAGTATCTCGATTGAAGAAAGTTGGCCACCTTCCCATGAGGATTTCGTAGGATTTACTCCAGAAGTTGTTCCTTATGGATCTATTGTATTCCGAAGTCCGACCACTACTTGGTGGCTATGCCGATGCTTAAAGCATGACCGTGGTAACCAGTACATCAAGGAGAACATTAGGAGCGGAGTGCTAAATGTCTCTCGGTCGATCATCCAGATTTTGTTTCCTTGGCTTCGCTAAGGTGAAATTTGAGAAAGTGTTATCTTTCTTTGCATCTGCATCTTCCACCCTTATTCATCATGGTAGCATGTTGTGTTGCCAAGATCCTTGACATGGATGTTGGTAAGACCTTGATGAGTATGGAAATGCTCAAGTTCTTGAGAGCACGCTCAGGCACTAGGTTCTGACGATGTCATTAACTGGAATGTGCCTCCGTCCTCTCAGTTGTTCGATAGCCATCCGATTGGTGGAATCACCTTTGCCGGTGAACCTTCTCCCCAGTTACTAGAATCATTCCCAACATTTGCATTTTGCTCACAGCTTGCACCTCGATAGCTGCTGATCAGGATTATCTTCAAAAGTGGACTTACCATAGGTCCCATCCATTTCCGATGATAAGCAAAAATCATCCATTGCGTTGTCTTCAACAAGGTAGTCCACATCATCCATCCTAGTCCGAGTATGTCATTCTTTCGAACTCCTTCCACTGATTGTTTGTAATTGCCTTAGGCTGGTATAAAGAGTTTCTATGATCTCCGAATCAAAAGTAATTCTTTTTGCCACTTAAGGGAAAAATTCTGCGAGTCACCTTCCTTAAGATGTCTCGTTATGGTATCATGGCAATTATCCCTCGCTACTTTGAAACCATGCATCATCCTACTCCAGCGTGGGTTTGTTGCGTACCAAATTGAACCTTTATCATCCGCTTCTTCCCGTCACCCCTGTTGTGTGTTTCGTGTCTCAGCTCAAGAGATGCTTTATATCTCACTCCATGAGTTGATCTTGAGTGCTCGATCTCCGAGGAGATTGATTTCTGTAGAATTTCCTTCTGCCATCATCATGCTGGATGAAGATCCCGAAAGCAAAGACCTCAAGATCAAGATGACGAAATGAATCAACATCCTCGAGAAGGGCAGTTGGATCGAGAAGACTGCGATAGTCTTGTGAATCCCCCCCCTTCCTTCTTACCTCATGTCTTGAATCTCGGGCCGAGATTCTTGTTTAGTGGGGGTGAGTTGTAACATCCCTAGCCTTGCCATGCACTTGGACTAGCTTGGTTGCTGCATCATGTCTAAATTTCTTCTAAACTTGAAATGGGGATTGTTCAAACCCTAGCACCAGATCAAATCAAATAGGTTCGACTTCAAATAATCTTCAATGAACCCAAAATGCCTTTGGAAATGTTCATGAATTTTGATAAAGGTGAAAACCTCTGCCAAAAATGATGAGCATATTTCTTGGCCATTTATGGATTTTT
This sequence comes from Triticum monococcum, assembly GCA_034509565.1. NCBI lineage: Eukaryota > Viridiplantae > Streptophyta > Magnoliopsida > Poales > Poaceae > Triticum > Triticum monococcum. Next base: position 523,580,841 of record CM067841.1, read on the forward strand.
GAATAAACTCATATTGTATTTGAATTGGGGCATTTAAATTCTATAAATATTTTAAATGCTCTAATACTTCTGAAAACAATTGGGGGCTTTTGGAAATAATTCAAATAGTGCCCACAATTTTTGTGAGGATTTTACAAAATGAGTTAGTATTTTTACTAATTCAAAATAGATCAAAAAAAATATAGAAAACAGAATTAGAAAAGCAGAGAGAGGGCCTTACCTGGCGCCAGCAATTGGCCCACCTGTAGCCCACCCACCTGGCCCAGCGCCAGGCCACCAGCGGCCCAACCCACTGGCCTCTCCCCCCTGTCGTCTTCCTCGCGACAGAAGGACGAGGGGCGTGTGCCCGCGGTGCGCCAGCACGCGCACGGCCACCGACGGCCACCTCCTGCTTCGGCCGCCTCCCTGACGTCGCTTTGGACGCCACGCACCCCCCCTGACCCCTCGCTCACTCTCTTCCATCGTCATCCTCGCCTCTGTCGCCCCTCTCTTCGAACCCGAGAGCCACTCGTCGCCGCCGTCCGCTGCCACCACGGCCACAGCCATCCCCTCACCTCTCCGACGCGGCCCCGAGCTCCGCCGTGCCTCCCTCGTCCTCCACTTTGTCTCACACGACCTCGGGAGACCTTCATCGCCGGCATCTTCGTCGTCATCAAGCTTCGGCACCGACGACTGCCGCCGTCGATTCACTTGCTCCAGTGCCTCCCCGAGCTTGCCGAGGCCACCGCTGCACCCGCTGTGAGCTCCTGTGTCGTTTCCCCCTCTCCCCTGGCTCATTTTCTTCCTCTAACACCGATGCCCGTCGGAACCGAGAGCTCCTCGCCGCCGGTGATGATGCAGACGAGACCAGAGCCACCGCAGCTCACTCCCGAGCACGGCAACGTGCTCCACACCTCACCAGGAGCACGTGGAACCCATCAGTCTCCCCTCCCGTGCACCACAACGCCAAAACCGCAGGTGCCGAACTCCGGCCGCCGCGGAAGTGCTCGCCGCCGTCAACCCCGGCCATCCCAGCTGCTGCCGCTACCACCACTAGATGCGCGAGAATGCCAGGAAGCCGTAGGAGCAAACCCCGCCTCAAACCGTGGCCTGTAGCGAGATCCCGACGATCCCCGCCGCGCGAAATGGTCGTCGCCGGCGAAACTCCGGCGATGGATGACATGGCTCATCATTAGCCACTAATGACCCAGCTAAACCACCTCTAGAGCCACTGCCATGTGGGCCCCTGTGCCAGTTAGGTTAGTTTAATTTTCTGTTTAAAGATTAGTTAAAACCCAGTGGCCCACGCGTCGGCGTTGACCACGCTGACGTGGCAGTTGACTGGCCCCACCTGTCTGTGAGACAAACCGTCACTGGGTCACTGACCAGTGGGTCCCACTGGTCAGGTTTGACCTGGACCCTGCCCCGTTGACCTGCTGACGTCACTGTGACGTCAAGCTGACGCAGTAATCCTTTTTCTGGAATTTAAAATAAATCTTAAATGATTTATTTATTTCAGAAAATTGCCTAAACTTCTAAAAATCATAGAAATTCAACCGTAACTCCAAATGAAATAAATTATATATGAAAAATTATCAGAAAAATTCAAGGAATCCATCTGTACCATTTTCATGCATGTTTGAACAATGTTTGTCCTCTGTTTTGGACAAAACAAATAAAGGGCATTTAAATAATCATATATGGGGTTGGAATTTGAATCTTGTACTCAAACCAACTTTATTTAAAACATAGCTAGTTGCATTAGCTCAAACCACAGCATATTGACATGTCATGATCATGCATCATACTGTGCATTGCATTGATTGTATTTCTTTCTCTGTTGCCGGTATTTGTCCCCTCTCAATAGACGTTGTACCGATGATGTGATCGTTGACACTGATGAAGACCCAATGATATCTTCAGACGTGCCAGGCAAGCAAACCCCCTTGTTCATTCCGATACAAGCCCACTCTCTCGCTCCTGCTCTCTTTTACTACATTAGGACAACAACGATTCATCTGTTATTTGTTGCGGTAGTTGAACCCCTTATCCTCTGCATGACCTGTCATTGCCACAGTAAATAGATGAAACCCACTAGCATGAGTAGGAGTTGTTTGAGCCCTGATGTGCCTACTCATTCATGTTTGTTGTCATGCCTGCTACTGCTTAGAGTTGAGTCATGTCCGATTCATCGGGGATGAATCGGAGGTGTGTAAACATGTCCTACTATTGAGAGCTAAGTGTGTGAACACGATTTGGTAAAGGTAGCGGTGAGAGGCCATGTAGGAGTACATGGTGGGTTGTCTCATTGCAGCCGTCCTCAGGAACTGAGTTCTTTGTCTGTGATCCATGAACAGTTACTACCGCGCATTGGGCCCGAAACCAATGGACCCTCTCGGCTTCTTAATCACCTAGTACTCTCTCCAGGAGTTGCAACTAGTTTCTGGTGTTTGTAGGATATGTGTTGGCGGCCGTGCGTAGCGCTGACCCTAGGGGTGGGCTATGTTGCGGTAGATACACTGTGGCACGGTGTACCGGGCGCCCGTTTGGTGTCTCGGGAACCCTGCACACATCGTTTGGGGCTGTGAGCGAAACTCCGGCCGGATCTCCTCACGGATGGAACCCGAATAGGCGATAAACCTGGACTAGAGACTTAAGTGTTTAGGTAGGCCGTGGCCGACACCCTCGCCCGGTTTCCACTTGAAGGTTGCCGAGGTACATGACGTGTACAGGGCTATAAGTGGTGAGAGCGTGTGTGAAGAAGTACACCCCTGCAGGGTTATCATTATCTATTCGAATAGCCGGATTCCTCGGATATGGAAACTTGGACCCCTTGCACAGTTCATAGACAAGTGAAAGTGGATACTCTAAAACTCGCAAGATAAGTGTGAGTACTATGGATGGCCTTCTCGTAGGGAGACGAGAGCGGATCCATAGTGGTGTATTGAATGGTGAATATGTGGACTCGTGTGCGCCACCCCAAAGAGTTGCTTGCAATCATAGTTCAGGTTAGCCATTGAGTCAAAGCTGGCTTGCTGCAGTTAAACTCCACCACCCCCCTTGTTGATACCGATGCATATGTAGCTAGTTCTGATGTAAGTCTTGCTGAGTACCTTTGTACTCACGTTTGCTTAATTTATGTTTTGCAGAGAGACTTCAGTCCCGCTAGTAGTTCCCCTTGGACTTCGACGTTTAGCTTGATACCTCAGCTACGATCTTGTGCCCTCGACAGGATTTGGTAGATAGTCAGGCTTCTTAGCCTTTTTCATTTATAGATGTCTGTACTCAGACATGTTAAGCTTCCGCATGTGCTTTGCATTGTATGCTATGATTGTTGGGTCATGAGACCCATGTTTGTAATATCTCGCTCCTCGAAGCCTAATGCATACATACTTGAGTTGTAGAGTTATGTTGTGATGCCATGTTGTATTCACACATATCGAGCATATTGTGTGTATGATTGAAATGCTTGGTATGTGTGGGATCCGACTATCTAGTTGTTTATCCTTGGCAGCCTATCATATGGGGAAATGTAGTCTAGTGCTTCTAAGCGATAGTAGTCCGCTACAGCCCGGATCACCGGAGTCCTGCTAGCCCAGCACTACTGCTCAGGACACTTGACTGGCCGGCATGTGTTTCACTTCGTTCCTATGTCTGTCCCTTCGGGGAAATGTCACGCGGTGACATCCGGAGTCTTGCCTAGCCTGCTACAGCCCGGGTTACCGGAGTCCTGTTAGCCCAGTGCTACAGCCCGGATTCACACGCTGGTTGACCGACATGCTCGAGGTTGATTCATGTATGCCTGTCCCCATGGGTTAGTGCCGCTTTGGGTTCACGACTAGCCATGTCGGCCCGGGTTCTTTGTCATATGGATGCTAGCGACACTATCATATACGTGAGCCAAAAGGCGCAAACGGTCCCGGGCCAGGTAAGGTGGCACCCGTGGAAATACCGTGCGTGAGGCCACAAAGTGATATGATGTGTTACATGCTAGATCGGTGTGACCTGGAATCGGGGTCCCGACATTCAGGGGGAAACATTGGATCTGGTTTTCCAGATCGGACGATGGCAGTACTACAGTGTTGTTTCTCTCTTGGGAGCATCGTTTGTGGAGCAGCGCTGGAAGACATAGGCGGGAGGTGGAGCGGCTTCGTTTTGCACGTAGCTTCGATGGAGCTGTGAAATCATGACTGGCCGACAGGTGCTACGCTGAGTCATGCTAGGTTGACAGGTGCTACGCATGACAGAACTTCCGGAGTCTTCGTGTCTAGACGGACGAGCGTAGGGCGGTGGAGCCCTTGGGTGTCATGGTGGCTTGACGGGTGTCCGGACTGGCAAGGATGACGGGGAGTAAAGATGGGTTAGTAGTCTGATGATGATGGCAGCTTCTAAAACATGTGCATGTGATGTGCGCGTTAGGTAGGCTGCACCGGCTGTTGGTCCCGGTACGTTATATGGATGAATCGGCGAGGACACCGATTTTAGATATTGAGAGTGAAAGCACTCCACATTATCGAGTTTGTAGGTGTGAGTGATGACTTTGGGTGGACTGATGTATGTTCTTGTCAGACCTTTGTGGAATAATTAATAATGATGGTTACATGCATCGATTGATGCAAAGGCCGGGGGTTTAACCTCCATTTCTTAAAAAAAATCCACCACTTCCAGGATCACTGTTTTTTTTTGAAAGAAAGTTCAAGCTTTATTCATTAGAAATAATCATTACATCGTTTATGAGGGTTGGTACAATTGTATTATGCGGTTCCTCAAACAATCAAAAATGAAAGAAAATCTAGCCAACTTGGCAAGTTCATGAGCAACTTTATTTGCTTCTCTATTACAATGCTCGAATCTAGAAATAGGAAAGTTGCAAGCTAAGTGAAAACAGTCATCAAAAATTGCAGCAGCTGCCCCCGACGATCGCCCTCCTTCGTTCATGGTCTCGATCACCTCCATATTATCCGAGTTAATAATTATGCGATTATAACCCGTCCTTTGCGCAAGCGATAGGCCAAATTTTAACGCCAAAGCTTCAGCCATCAACACATCTGCACACCAGTCAATCTTACCATTTCCCCCACCGATGAACCTACCTTTGTCATCTCTTAAGACAGCCCCGATCGTACCCCTGAGAAGGTCGTGGTCAAAAGAAGCATCAACGTTAAGTTTAACAAATCCCGTCGGGGGGTTAGACCATCCTCCTCTTTTCATGGAAGCCTTCGGCGAGGAGGCATTAACAAAATTGGTAGCGAGAGCGCGTATCCCCATGGATATCTGTTGTGCATTCTGAGTAGTCTCATTGTGTACCAATTTGCGCCTTTCCCACCACAAGTACGAGGCTGATATGGCAATCATGTCACGCACATTACGAGTGCCCATAATACATAGTTCCTGATCTAGTAATGAAAGTAAATATTCCAAGATTGCCTCACCCGCATAGTCTATTTTACAAGCTCTGTTGATAATATCGTCCATCCCTAGTCTTGTCCAAACTTCTTTTGCTCTGTCACATAGAAACAACAAATGTTTTGTGTCTTCTGGCCCAGATGAGCAGGCAGGACACTTAGGCGAGACTTTCACATGCCTATTAGCTAAGTTAACACTGTTGGTTGTGCATTAGGAACATTAGGAACGTGGATGGGGAGTGGTACAACTTCAATAGTCTGTATCCGGCCCATCTCTCATTTTCTCCTATCAGCTTACCTTGACACCATGAGGGGGCCTGGCTAGAACATCTATGTAGTAAGGGGCACTTTTCCCAGGGACTGCCCTACTGATTACAATTATTTTGGCCAGTGGCTGACTCATGATGAAGCCAGGATCATTACACATTCATGCTTTGAGGCGTGGCAGAAACAAGAGAGCAACACTGCAATAGCAATGGTCTCGAGGAGGTATCTCACAGTGGGGGTAGCCGCTAGCTTGAGGAACCTTGAAGTTCCAGGCACAAAAACTGAAGTATCTAGTCAGCAGCCTTGCCAACAAAAGGACATGCCTAATTGCCTATGATGCAAGAGGAGAGTGATGATAACCTGTAGGCAGCAACAACTATTAGCTTGATGCCATTTGAAGCTCCAGCGACGAGTTCTCATCTAGCCCAAGAAGAGAGAATTTTGACAACCATGGAGGAACCTGGCAACGGCAACTTTGAGGGGCTGGCAGAAGATGATTAGGATGTCATTTTTCTTCTTCATTCATGCAGGAACATTCTTGAATGCGAAAAGAAAATGAAGTCTCCGTTCGCTGGAGCAGCTATTGTGAACTTCTGATACGATGTAATGATCTGGAATGTTGGATTGAACGTGTGTGATAATATATTTACATGAATACATTGAACTTCAGTTAAAATGAGTCTGTGCATCTCTTTTTCTCAATTTGTTGGAATTCATTTGAAATGCTACTCCTTTAGAATGGATTTCGGGGTTGGCTAGATGGCTAGATCTCAACTTCCCTTGTTGCCTTATCTAACGTAAGGTTTGGTTACCTGTATGAGAGTGGATGGGTTGCTCTATGTAGAGCATAGTCCAAAACATTCTTATGGATCTGTTCAATGTTCATATGTGGGCTGGCATGTAATAATAGGTTTAGCTTTCATCTTGCATATATATTCCGCTTTTGCATATCTATTCCGCTTTTACCGTCTCAGGTCAAATGATGCTGACTTGAGGTTGACGGTAGTCTATTTTGTCCTTTTGATATTAAGCTTTTCAATGCATAGCAAAACATTGCTAATCTTTCAACCGCTTCAGGTGCATATGTGGGTATGTCATATTACAATCAAAAAGCAAGCTTCCTCTTTTTGTAGTTTGTGATGACACAGGTTGCTGCTTTGCAGAAGACCCAAAAGGGATATCTATGAATCCGAGCTATCTGATAGGTTGCTAGTGATCGATAAATGGCAAATTGGAAAAGTTGTAGGCAACCATGTAACTCATGAAGAAAGAACATGCTCTGATTAATGAAGCACAAACTGTCGCACTTCCATAGCTAGGAATTCTCGCATCTCTCCCTCCATGCACTCTATCTGGTTGGGAAAGTTATATTGGACTGATAGCCCACTTAATCTGAAAGTGGCGTTTCATTCGTGCAATCCACATGATGCGGCATGGAGGAAGCATGGACAGACAGCTGCACCCACAAGGTTCAGACTTCAGAGTTCAAACATCACAACCGAGGGAACCTGCTACCTGCTCCCATTTAAACTTCTCGGTTCAGCAATTTCTCACAAGTCACAACCATGTGAAAGTTGCCACTATCTGTCTCATCAATTAAGCACAAGACATGCTCCCTCCATCAATTTTAATTTCATATGGCACCGGTTGGGCATTCATTCATAGTGCTACCGTCCTAAATAAGATGTCACGGGAATGTCACGTCGTTGTTTGGTGATAAGCATAGGTAGCAGCAACTGAGGAAGCCCGAGCTAGCTAGCTAAAAGATTCTTGGACGGTCATGCGTATGATGGGACATATATGTATCACCTGAGGGATATATATGTTGCTTCTGATGGCACTTCTAGAAGTTCTTATGGGCAAGAAATAATACATTGCACTGCTCCCAAAATTAAAGTGGTAGATGCACTTTCTCTTTCTAGATCCGGTGATGACACTTCTCCCAAAATTAAAGTGCTAAATGCACTTCCCCGAAACACCAAAAATTCTCTTCTACAAATCCACCATCATGCAATCTCGCTGCCTCTTGTCGTGGTGATTTTTCCACACTTCCGTCCTGTATAAAACTTCCTTATGGCTAGACGAGTGTGTTCTACACACAATCGAGTCGAGTGGAGATTAAACGAAAGTCACAGGAATTAGCAAGGGACCAATGGAGGTGGGAGGAGCTCGCAATATTGGGATCCTAGCTCCCATGAAAATACCCATGCACATCATAGAAATTATGTGATGTCTCCCCTGGAATCTAGATCGTCGCCTCCATCGTATCTCCTTCCCCCAATTGTATAATCTCCCTCCTCCTCCCTCCCTCCCTCCCCACACCAAACAACATGCCAGAAGTCCACCCCCAAACCGCCACCGCCCTAGAGGGAGTCTTCCTCCTCCATGCCCTGGAGCTTCAGCGGCGTCGCCCGTACCTCCTTCCTCAATTTCGAGAGCTGAGTTTTAGGACCATGGCTCGGCCGCACCTACCGTCAACACCCTTGGATGTAGTCATCTCCCATTGGGATATATATGGGCCCTATTAGCATTCAAATTTGTGTGATTCAGTACTCTTTAAGTTAACCCATCATTTACGTTGGCATTCAAACAGTGAGTTTTTTTTCACATTGCTTGTAGGCCTTCTTAGGCTAGACTTCCAATGTGGCACGTCTTTCAATAACACTGTAGCTCACAAGCCCAAGAAAGAAAATTAAAAAAGAGTCATGTTCAGGCTTCCCAATAATAATGTAGCTCAGAGTGATATGCATGCACGAAAAAAACATAACAGAAAAGAAAAAAAGGAAAATAAACAAACAAAAAGGAGAAAAATGAAAAAAAAAACAAAAAAAGGGAAAACAGAAGAATAGCAACAGTAGCAGCTACATTACCATGCTCAAGTATTGATTCTCTTTGGAAACTATTGCTGCCTTTTTTTCTTTGCTCTGATGCACATAAATTTGTCTAATTGAAACATTCAAAAACCGATTTAGCTTGATATACTATCTGCAGCGAATTGTTCAGGCATCCATGCAAGTCTAGGCCCATAGCCATTGTGCATCACGAAGCAATAAAGAAAGTGTATGGACCAAACTTGATTATTTTAACGATTATTTTATTCTAGCATGCAGTAGATCTTATTAGAATCTATAGGCCTGCTAACTATCTTTTGAACATTCCCGCCATGTTTTACCTTGGCCGTCAGGCACAAATCCCAAGAATGAGGCCCAACAGATGTGTGGCTTTGAGCGTAGGTGCGGCTGCACCATGGTTCTATCCAACATTTTTGCTCAATTTCGGGCAGTGGCCGGCGAGGTACGAGCAGCTTCCAGTACTCCGGTGGGTTGATTGCTTAGTCCCAGACCAACATCCTCAGATTCTGCTCGCTTTCTAGATCCGCCCCGGCTGCTGCTCTGCTATGAAGAAAAATCTTCGATTTCCACAAACAAAAGCACTTCGTTGTTGCACGGCCGAGTACTAATAGCAATTTATTTTGGCAATAGCCAGGGGTTCAATTCAACGGATGCTCAGCTCGGCATGTGTTTTGCTGTCTATTACCCTCAACAAATTTTGCAGAACCTCATTTTTTGTCAGTTTGACTGAATTCCCCATGCTCTACATCCGGAGCCCCACCTTCTGTGGGCGGATTAGCCCGTCGCCGGCTAGCTAGGGAGTGTTTGGATTCGAATCATGCCGACGAATTCTGCCGTTTTACTAGTTGTTCCCGAGGGATCTGAGCTTTTGTAGCTATGATTCTTGTCCATGCTGAAGGTGGTTGTGTATTTATCCGAGTTTCTGCGTCTCCAGTTCTAGGGCAAAGTTTGAGCTCCATGTAGCTGTAATTCCAGCCACGCCACAGCATTTAGTTAGCTTAGTGATAGCCAAAACAGCTTTGCTGCAGGGAAGTTTTAAATGTTGCGTGTTTGTCATATATGTACAACTAAATAACTGAATATAATCCTTAGTAATTTTCGTTCTTTATTGCCTTACATCTTAACTAATAATGGCAATGTACGCAAATTAGTACATAGTTCATTATTGGTATTTACTAATATGAACATACCACGCACAGATGATGATGTTGTTAGCTGATATTCTAATTGTAGAATCGAAGCTCGCTAATTTACTACTTTGGCTGATAGTAATAGAGTTACAAGTTATAGCACCTTTTGGTTATTTGAAGTTTGTTCCGTACTGCACCTTCTGGTTTGACCTTGGGAAGGACTTTCACTTTAATTTTGGTCAATTCACTGAGAACTATAAGCTGAACTTAGTATGTGTATGCACATTTTAGAACCTGTTAGTGCTATTGTGGAAGTTCACATTTAGTATCAAAACTTTACAACACCAGGCATCATCAAACTTATAGTGATCTTGAGATTTGATGAGGCATTTTGCACAAGCAATATAGAAAAGAAAAGTTTGGAATTTAACGTGTTACAATATTTCTTTCATTCAAATTTAAGTTGCACGGAAGGTCTACCTAGTATAAATGCAAAAATGAACACTTGCTTCACATATAAATCCATCAATAATATTTTAGTTTGGAATATACATAATTATTAAGGTTTTGATAACTCAAGGGTAAGCAAGTTGTTATGGAATCCACTTATGAATTCATGGGGTTGCAGGGACATAGAGTTTGTGCACTGGTTCTTATTAAACTGATTAAAGAAATTTGCCGGGTTAACAGCTTTCCCTTCCTTCCAGTTTGCATGTTCCATAAGCTTCATTTGTTGTGATGCCATCCATGCTATGGTCTACATTCTTTATTCTGGCAGTATGTTGTAAATTGGCAGACTTATGCGCATTATTTCCAGGAATTGCAACTCCACCATTATTTCTAGAACCAATGTCTCTTTTAGTTGATAGGTTTTAAAAAGGACGAGGTATGGAACCTTAAATTTATGTCATATTAAGGATGAAAATGAAGTGAAAAGTTTCCGCTTTTCCGGAGAAAAATGGAAACGGAGAGGAAATGTGAGAACAGAAATGGAAATTTGCAAAACGGAACTGAAATGGAATTTTTTATACGGAAATGGAAACAAAAATGAAACCGTGATTTCTGGTGGAATAGATGTGGAAATGGAACTTTCCGTTTCCGTAAATATGGAATTTCTGTTTTTACTATAGGCCTATGGCTGCATTGTAGCCCAACCACCAAACAACACACAATGACACATTGACGAGAATGAGCAGAATGGATAGTCTGAGGCCCAACTTCTACTACCACATATGTACTCAACTAGACCCTACACGCAATTGTCCAGCACTACTAGAATACTACGCTAAGTTGCCAACATAATCATATTATTTTGTAGCCATGATAACAATTCTTTAAATTTGTTTGTGTTGTGTGTATTTTTCTATGGTTCAAGGGGATTTTAACTTCTGGTAAACGACCACTTCTGTTTCCGGGTCCCCTTTGTATTCGCTCTATGTTTGTTTCTGGTAGTATCCGTTTCCAGGGTTTCTATACTTGTTTTCTTTTTTTGATGCTGCCTGTCGATGATGTTGATCCCATCATAGTACTGCGTCTCCACTACTCTTTCCCATTCACATCCCCTCCGTCCAGCACCAGCTTCTGTGCACGAGAACGCAACACGCTTACATCGATCGGTTCAACAGTCAATCAAACATCAGAAATTTGAATTCCGGGAAAAAAGAGAAGAAGGCGTCTACCTGGGGCTTGGCCTCGAGATCGCGGAGCCTGCGGAGCCCCGATGGGTCATCTCCAGTGGCCACCTCGATAGTCCACACAGCCCGCGCCACCGTAGGACGGGTCGCTGTGTGGCGGCTTGACCGGGCATCTCAGGGCGACGCTATCGAAGTGCATGCGCGCCTTGGCCTTCACCCGCGCCGCCTCCTCCGGCAGCAAGTGCAGTTTGCTCCGCGCCGGCCACGTCGTTGCCATGGCTTCACTCCTCTCTCGTTGGCTCGCTCGGTGGTCACTTGAAGTCTCCGGTTCCAATCCGAGCGAAAATGCCAAACGAAGGCTGAGCTCCGCAAACACAACGGCTTTAATATTGAAAAATTTAAATTCATACTTGAAATTTTAAAATATACACATAATTAAAGACATAGCATACATATGTGCAAATTTATCATGATGCAATACTTTAAAATGAGAGCTACACAAAAAAATAGCTTTTCGGCACATGTATTGTTGATCCTCATAGTTCATAAAAAAATTGCGGCTTGCAATTCAAGATATTTCATCATAAAATTAGACACACATATACATTAAATCCTTGCATACTTGTATATTTTTTTCAGAATTTTCTGAAACTTAAAGGTACAAAATTTTGAACTTTTCAAAATAAAGACCTCCATCACTACTGGAATTGAGTTATACACCGAGTGCCACGGATACTCAGCAAAGGGCCTATCCCCGCCGGCAAAGCCTTTGTCGAGTGCTGGACACATCAAAAGCCACCTGGCGTACACCTCTCAGGCAAATAGGAATTTGCCGCGAGCCAGGACACGGGCACTCGGCAAAGAGTTTACTGAGAGTCAAACAATACAACTCGGCAAAAAAGAAGTAGCTAACGGACAACTGATGGGGGCGGCGGTTGCCACGTGGCGCATCTTTGCCGACTTGGCTCTCGGCGAAGACCCTGACACCTAGGGTACATGAAAATTCCAGTAGTGCATGAAGCTCGGCCTCCAAAACACTCTACTTGCGATCGTTATCCTAATCTGCCCTTGTTATGCTGAGATTGGGACGGCTAGCACGTGGCGAGCTCGGGAGGCGAGTGATTATTCACGTGGGATCGGTTGGTTCATCCAAAGAGTTTCCTATTCAATCGTAGAGAAATATAAAAATAAAATGCTTAAAAAGAAGTAATGTTTGTTTTCCTGCCAGACAAAGTGCTTCGTCCAACCTTACACGTCCCCTCCCTTTTCTCTCCGTTTTGATTTTCCCCACCCTGGTGTTAACACAACCGACCGATATAGTGTTAGGACCATATCTCTCTTATCATGATTATGTGGATACATGATACAAATCTCACTAGAGATTGAAGGAGATATAGTTTAGGATGGGACAGAAAACCGCACATCTTTAGACTAAAAGCTTCACTTCATCGGACAAACAAGTGCACTACATGATTTTTTTTTGTGGAACGTAATTTTTTTTCCTAAACAAGGTGGAGTGCACTTCATGTCGAGTGTTGGTGAACCACAAGACTATGAAAAGTGAACCCCGAGGCTACCGTAAACGGGCCGTACTGCATCAGACAGAAAACCACACTTATTTAGACTAAAAACCATACTTCATTGGACAGACAAGTGTATTGCATGATTTCTTTTCTATGGGACGTAAATTTTTATGTGTCGTTTTGATAACATTTTTCTGCATTACAATATGAACAACATCACACGGCCGACCACACTGCTTCAGAATAAAAACCGCACTGCATCGGACGGGCAAGCGAGCTGCATAATTGAACCGCATTACATTTTTCTAAGTTTCCATAATAATTTTTCTGCACTTCAGAATGGTAGTAAGTGAACCGCGATTTTACCGAAATTGAACCGCATTACTTTTTTTATTCTTCGTATTTTTCTGCGATTTTTACTTTAGGTCCAAGCGAACCGCAACACTCTTAAAAGTGAACCACAACACTCTATGAAAGTGAAACACACTACTATTTTTTAGCATTTTAAACTTGTTCAACAAACACAACGTAATTTTTTTTGCAAATACATTTTTTGTTCAAATGAAGTGTACTTCAAAGTCCTTCGGAGTGGACTTTTTTAAAGACCGGAGTGCACTGCATTTTCCTTTTTCTCTTTTCTCTAGAGTTGTGGTTCCCCCCTAGTGCACTGCATATATATGTTTTTGGTTAGTAATGAAATACGAGAACGAAGCTAGTGGACTGCATTTTTTTAAGCACGATACACATCACATCGCGTTGTGGACTGCATGCTCACAGCACCGACTCCACCACTGTTGCGACGAAGCGCACGCACGAATTCAGGCCTCGTCGAGCAGTGCTACCTCTTAAGCACTGCGTTGGTTTTCAATCCAGTAGGAGGAAAGGGTGATCCAGCAAAGTAGCGTAAGTATTTCCCTCAGTTTTTGAGAAACAAGGTATCAATCCAGTAGGAGGCCACGCACGAGTCCCTCGCACGTACACAAACAAATAAAATCCTCGCAACCAACGCAATAAAGGGGTTGTCAATCCCTTCACGGTCACTTACGAAAGTGAGATCTGATAAATATGATAAAATAATAGTTTTGGTATTTTTATGATAAAGATGCAAAGTAAAGAAAGTAAAATAAACAGTGCCAGAAATATAGCTTGTTGACGGGAGATTAATATGATGAAAAATAGATACGGGGGCCATAGGTTTCACTAGTGGCTTCTCTCGAGAGCATAAGTATTACGGTGGGTAAACAAATTATTGTTGAGCAATTGAGAGAATTGAGCATAGTTATGAGAATATCTAGGTATGATCATGTATATAGGCATCACATCCGAGACAAGTAGACCGACTCCTACCTGCATCTACTACTATTACTCCACACATCGACCGCTATCCAGCATGCATCTAGAGTATTAAGTTCAAAGGAACATAGTAACGCTTTAAGTAAGATGACATGATGTAGAGGGATAAACTCATGCAATATGATATAAACCCCTTCTTTTTATCCTCGATGACAACAATACAATATGTGCCTTGCTGCCCCTACTGTCACTGGGAAAGGACACCGCAAGATTGAACCCAAAGCTAAGCACTTCTCCCATTGCAAGAAAGATCAATCTAGTAGGCCAAACCAAACTGATAATTCGAAGAGACTTGCAAAGATAACCAACCATACATAAAAGAACTCAGAGAAGATTCAAATATTGTTCATAGATAAACTTGATCATAAACCCACAATTCATCGGTCTCAACAAACACACCGCAAAAGAAGATTACATCGAATAGATCTCCACGAGAATCGTGGAGAACTTTGTATTGAGATCCTAAGAGAGAGAAGAAGCCATCTGGCTAATAACTATGGACCCGAAGGTCTGAGGTAAACTACTCACACATCATCGGAGAGGCTATGGTGTTGATGTAGAAGCCCTCCGTGATCGATGCCCCCTCCAGCGGAGCTCCGGAAAAGGCCCCAAGATGGGATCTCACAGGTACAGAAGGTTGCGGCGGTGGAATTAGGTTTTTGGCTCCGTATCTTGTAGTTTGGGGGTACGTAGGTATATATAGGAGGAAGAAGTACGTCGGTGGAGCAATGTGGGCCCCACGAGAGTGGAGTGCGCGCCTGGGGGGGGGGGTAGGCGCGCCCCCTACCTCGTGCCTTCCTGGTAGCTTTCTTAACGTAGGGTCCAAGTCCTCTGGATCACGTTCCTTCCAAAAATCACGTTCCCGAAGGTTTCATTCCGTCTGGACTCCGTTTGATATTCTTTTTCCGCGAAAATCTGAAATAGGCAAAAAAACAGCAATTCTGGGCTGGGCCTCCGGTTAAGAGGTTAGTCCCAAAAATAATATAAAAGTGTATAATAAAGCCCAATGATGTCCAAAACCGAATATAATATAGCATGGAACAATAAAAAATTATTGATACGTTGGAGACGTATGAAGCATCCCCAAGCTTAATTCCTGCTCGTCCTCGAGTAGGTAAATGATAAAAACAGAATTTTTTATGTGGAATGCTACTTGGCATAATTTCAATGTAATTCTCTTAATTGTGGTATGAATATTCAGATCCGAAAGATTCAAGACAAAAGTTTAATATTGACATAGAAATAATAATACTTCAAGCATACTAACTAAGCAATTATGTCTTCTCAAAATAACATGGCCAAAGAAAGTTATCCCTGCAAAATCATATAGTCTGGCTATGCTCTATCTTCACCACACAAAGTATTTAAATCATGCACAACCTCGTTGACAAGCCAAGCAATTGTTCCATACTTTTGGTGTTCTCAAACTTGTTCAATCTTCACGCAATACATGAGCATGAGCCAAGGACATAGCACTATATGTGGAATAGAATGGTGGTTGTGGAGAAGACAAAAAAGGAGAAGATAGTCTCACATCAACTAGGCGTATCAACGGGCTATGGAGATGCCCATCAATAGATATCAATGTGAGTGAGTAGGGATTGCCATGCAACGACTGCACTAGAGCTACCAGTATATGAAAGCTCAACAAAAGGAACTAAGTGGGTGTGCATCCAACTCGCTTGCTCACGAAGATCTAGGGCATTTTGAGGAAGCCCATCATTGGAATATGCAAGCCAAGTTCTATAATGAAAAATTCCCACTAGTATATGAAAGTGATATCATAGGAGACTCTCTATCACGAAGATCATGGTGCTACTTTGAAGCACAAGTGTGGTAAAAGGATAGTAGCATTGTCCCTTCTTTTTTTTATTTGGGCCTTTTCTCCTTTTTTATGGCCTCTCCTTTTTTATTTATAGTCCAGAGTCTCATCCCTACTTGTGGGGGAATCATAGTCTCCATCATCCTTTCATCACTTGGGACAATGCCCTAAAAATGATGATCATCACACTTTTATTTACTTACAACTCAATACTTAGAACAAAATATGACTCTATGTGAATGCCTCCAGCAGTATACCGGGATATGCAATGAATCAAGAGTGACATGTATGAAAGAATTATGAATGGTGACTTTGCCACAAATACAATGTGAACTACATGATCATGCAAAGCAATATGACAATGATGGAGCATGTCATAGTAAACGGAA
Organism: Triticum monococcum; assembly: GCA_034509565.1. Lineage (NCBI taxonomy): Eukaryota > Viridiplantae > Streptophyta > Magnoliopsida > Poales > Poaceae > Triticum > Triticum monococcum. Next base: position 523,597,195 of record CM067841.1, read on the forward strand.
CGGTGGTAAGTTGCATGGCAATACATCTCGGAATGGCTATGGAAATGCCACAATAGGTAGGTATGGTGGCTGTTTTGAGGAAGGTATATGGTGGGTATGTGATACCGGCGAAAAGTGCGCGGTATTAAAGAGGCTAGCATTGGTGGAAGGGTGAGAGTGCGTATAATCCATGGACTCAGCATTAGTCATAAAGAACTCACATACTTATTGCAAAAATCTATTAGTTATCGAAACAAAGTATTACGCGCATGCTCCTAGGGGGATAGATTGGTAGCAAAAGACCATCGCTCGTCCCCGACCGCCACTCATAAGGAAGACAATCAATAAATAAATCATGCTCCGATTTCGTCACATAACGGTTCACCATACGTGCATGCCACGGGAATCACAAACTTCAAGACAAGTATTCCTCAAATTCACAACTACTCAACTAGCATGACTCTAATATCACCATCTCCATATCGCAAAACAATTATCAAGTATCAAACTTCTCATAGTATTCAACACACTCATAAGAAATTTCTTTTTACTAATCTTGAATGCATATCATAATTAAAGCAAATTACCATGCTGTTTTGTAGGACTCTCAAAATAATATAAGTGAAGCATGAGAGAACAATAGTTTGTATAAAAAAATCCACCACCGTGCTCTAAAAGATATAAGTGAAGCACTAGAGCAAAAACTATATAGCTCAAAATATATAAGTGAAGCACATAGAGTATTCTAATAATTTTCAAATCATGTGAGTCTCTCTCAAAAGGTGTGTACAGCAAGGATGATTGTGGCAAACTAACAAATAAAGACTCAAATAATACAAGACGCTCCAAGCAAAACACATATCATGTGGTGAATAAAAATATAGCTCCAAGTAAAGTTACCGATGGAAGTAGACGAAAAGTGGGGATGCCTTCCGGGGCATCCCCAAGCTTAGGCTTTTGGGTGTGCTTGAATTTTACCTTGGGGGGCCATGGGAATCCCCAATCTTAGGCTCTTGCCACTCCTTGTTCCATAATCCATCAAAACTTAACCCAAAACTTGAAAACTTCACAACACAAAAGTCAAAATAGAAAATCTCGTGAGCTCCGTTAGCGAAAGAAAACAAAACACCACTTCAAGGAACTGTAATTAACTCATTATTTATTTATATTGGTGTTAAACCTACTGTATTCCAACTTCTCTATGGTTTATAAACTATTTTACTAGCCATAGATTCATCAAAATAAGCAAACAACACATGAAAAACAGAATCTGTCAAAAACAGAACAGTCTGTAGTAATATGTAGCTAACGCAAGTTCTGGAGCCCCAAAAATTCTAAAATAAATTTCTGGACGTGAGGAATTTATCTATTAATCATCTTCAAAAATAATTAACTAAATATCACTTTCCAAATAAAAATGGCAGCAATTCTGGTGAGCGCTAAAGTTTCTGTTTTTTACAGCAAGATTAAAAAGACTTTCCCCAAGTCTTCCCAACGGTTCTACTTGGCACAAACACTAATTAAACACAAAAAACACAACCAAAACAGAGGCTAGATAAATTATTTATTACTAAACAGGAGAAAAAAACAAAGAATAAAAATAAAATTGGGTTGCCTCCCAACAAGCGCTATCATTTAACGCCCCTAGCTAGGCATAAAAGCAAGGATAGATCTAGGTATCTTTAATTGGTAATTATTTAATGAGAAATCTATCACCTTTAGGAGTTTCTTTCCTTTTGTCAAATAATCAAACTTATAGGCACAAGATCAAAAACATCATTAGTAGCGAATGGTTCCTTAATGATAGAAAAATGATTAGGATGAATACTTACAGATTTGAGATCCGCAGTTTCTTTGCTAGAGGATTCACCCTTATTTTTAGGAACATACATAAGCTTGGCAATTTTAGTTGGAGGACTTGGAGTATTCTTTACAGAAGAAAAAGAGGTTCCCAAGTTGGTAATGATACCCTCAAGTTTATCGATTCTAGTGGAATCATGATTTATTCTTTCATTAACTATAGGTTCCTTCTCTTTAATATTTTTCAAAGTTACTCCTACTTTAGATCCATATTGGGTAATTTGGTTGTGGATATTTTTATCAAAATTTTCAATTAACTCTATGGTAGCAACTTTATTTTCAACAATTTCAAGTTTTTGCATTACATGCCCCAAAGTTAACATAGTTCCATCAACAATCGAAAGTGTGGCTACCCAAGAAATTCCCTCCAGCAATGGTATCAAGGACATATCTGTGCCAAGGAATAGCTCCTACATAAAAATTGCGGAGAAGAGTAGAAGTAGATTGCTTCCTGGTAGATCTATTTTGAGCATTGCAAATTCTATACCAAGCATCTTTTAGGTTTTCTCCTTCCCTTTGCTTAAAATTAAGAACTTCATTTTCGGGAGACAATGGAGAAGATAGGGGACTAGCCATAATGACAAGCAAGCAATCCAACACACAAGCGAACAAGAAATGGGCAAAAAGAGGCAAATAGAGAAAAACGAGAGGCAAATGGCAAATAATGTAATGCGGGAGATAAGGGATTGTGATGGGTACTTAGTATGCCTTGACTTACAACGGCGCCACAAGTGACTCGTTGTCGGGAGTCAAATCTTGACTTGTATTGCGCGAACCTCCCCGGCAACGGCGCCAGAAATCCTTCTTGCTGCCTCTTGAGCACTGCGTTGGTTTTCCCTTGAAGAGGAAAGGGTGATGCAGCAAAGTAGCGTAAGTATTTCCCTCAGTTTTTCAGAACCAAGGTATCAATCCAGTAGGAGGCCGTGCACGAGTCCCTCGCACCTACACAAACAAATAAATCCTCGCAACCAACGCGATAAGGGGTTGTCAATCCCTACATGGTCACTTACGAGAGTGAGATCTGATAGATATGATAGGATATTATTTTGGTATTTTTATGATAAAGAGTAATAAAAGATGCAAGTAAAATAAATGGCAAAGGAAATAACTAAGTATTGCAAGATTAATATGATGGAAGATAGACCTGAGGGCCATAGGTTTCACTAGTGGCTGCTCTCAAGAGCATAAGTATTTACGGTGGGTGAACAAATTACTGTTGAGCAATTGACAGAATTGAGCATAGTTACGAGAATATCTAGGTATGATCATGTATATAGGCATCATGTCCGAAACAAGTAGACCGACTCCAGCCTGCATCTACTACTATTACTCCACACATCGACCGCTATCCAGCATGCATCTAGAGTATTAAGTTCAAGAGAATAGAGTAACGCTTTAAGAAAGATGACATGATGTAGAGGGATAAACTCATGCAATATGATATAAACCCCATCTTGTTATCCTCGATGGCAACAATACAATACGTGCCTTGCTGCCCCTACTGTCATTGGGAAAGGACACCACAAGATTGAACCCAAAGCTAAGCACTTCTCCCATTGCAAGAAAGATCAATCTAGTAGGCCAAACCAAACTGATAAATCAAAGAGACTTGCAAAGATAACCAATCATACATAAAAGAATGCAGAGAAGATTCAAATATTGTTCATAGATAAACTTGATCATAAACCCACAATTCATCTGTCTCAACAAACACACCGCAAAAGAAGATTACATCGAATAGATCTCCACAAGAGAGGGGGACAACTTTGTATTGAGATCCGAAAAGAGAGAAGAAGCCATCTAGCTAATAACTAAGGACCCGTAGGTTAGCAGTAAACTACTCACGATTGATCATAGAGGCTATGGTGTTGATGTAGAAGCCCTCCGTGATCGATGCCCCCTCCGGTGGATCTCCGGGAAAGGCCCAAAGATGGGATCTCGTGGATACAGAAAGTTACGGCGGTGGAATTTGGGTTTTGGCTCCGTATCTGGTAGTTTGGGGGTACGTAGGTATATATAGGAGGAAGGAGTATGTTGGTGGAGCAACAGGGGGCCCACGAGGGTAGAGGGTGCGCCTGGGGGGGGGGGGGGGGGTAGGCGCGCCCCCTACCTCGTGCCTTCCTCGTTGATTGCTTGACGTAGGGTCCAAGTCATCTGGATCATGTTCGTTTCAAAAATCACGTTCCCGAAGGTTTCATTCTGTTTGGACTCCGTTTGATATTGTTTTTCTGTGAAACCCTAAAATAGGCGAAAAAACAGCAATTCTGGGCTGGGCCTCCGGTTAATAGGTTAGTCCTAAAAATAATATAAAAGTGTATAATAAAGCCCAATAATGTCCAAAACAGAATATAATATAGCATGGAACAATCAAAAATTATAGATACGTTGGAGACGTATCACGGACGACATGATGAAGGGGGTGCAATAGTACTGGCTGATGTAATCGGTCCTGTAGAACATAGAATGGATGATGAGACGAAGGTCGGCCCAATGGGTTTCCTCAATACAAACGCGTATGATTGTGACATAGATATGATCAATCAAACATATGACGAATCGGGCTATCAGCATGCTAATGAGGATATGGATGATCTATCCGGGCAGGAAGGTCGTAGCAGGGATTGCAAAAAGTCTCTCTTCATGAAATCCTCACAAGACACGCCTGAAGATGCCGCCTCAACACAGGCTCAACTAGCTGAGGGTCGTACAGTGCTTAGCCCGGGAACACTGGGGCAGGGGTTAAGGAAGGGTCTGGAAGGTGTGCCCAAGAAAAAGGAGAGGAAGAGATCGGGGAAGATAGCTGCCTCCAAACAAGCCAGAGCACATAGCAGCCAGATGATGGATTCTGAAGAGCGTGTACCCATGAAAGGTGTGGCCATGTTACATCTCACGGGCGAGCCGATGCTACCGTCGAAACCGCTGGAGGCACTATCAGCGGATCTGAGGAGACTGCGCGACCATGTGCTGTCGACTGAGAAAAGCCTACTAGCCTCGAATGATCCAAGATATCCGACATATGTGGCTCGTGGTCCTGAGGGGAAGTGCTACGTCGACACACGGCCCGCGGAGGTGTTCTTCCTGCGGTTTGACCATATCTTTGAGATGTTTCTCACAAGGCGGCTCAATTTTACAATCGTCCGCCTTTTTGCGCTACATATGAGCTCCGTCATGAGGAGAGAAGAAGTCTCGCAAATCTGTGTGGCGGATCCGTACTACATGCATGAGTCTTTCTTGAGTCTCGACGACTTTGAGCGTGAAACTGCTAGGTACTACCTCCAAAACTTCATGGTATAGAATAAGGACCAGGAAATTGTCCTCCTGCCTTATCATCCAAAGTAAGTCATTTTCGGAAAACCCGTTCATACATTTCAATCATTCCTTCTCGCTCATATGGAGAATAATTTGAGGTTTCTTTTCCCCGCAGCAATAGGTGCGCCGTCCTTATCGTTCTTTACTTGCGAGTCTCCCACGCCATGTATTTCGACCCTTCCAGAGACTACGAGAAGAAGGAATGCACTCACATAGTGAATATTCTAGATGATGCTCTCCAAGGCTTCAGCATTAGAGGTGGCCACATGCAGATCAGGAAACAGAGGAACAAGAAGATGGGTTTCGCGCATAAAACTAACTTCTGCTGCATCCATGTCCCAAAACCAAGCAAGAAGGATGGATTCTACATCCTCCATCTCATGATTGAGTTCAACACGGATCACCAAAAGCTTCGCATGACAAGCAGAAATGATGAACATATCCACAAGTGGCTAGAATCTCATGGAGAAGCGGATTATAAACTTAGAGATGACTTCTTTTGCATCCCAAGGGACATTGCGACGATCATCATGAAAGAATTCATCGATGAGAAGGGGATGTTCCACCACGGCCCTATATCGCGAGCTGATGTCCGAACTAGCATAGGCATGCAATGTCAAGACCTCACGCCGTTCAAGAAGCTAGGGTCCATCCTCGATGATATGGAAGGATGGAACTTCTAGTGATTTACGATGCCGATGATCATGATATGTGTCAGTTGAACTTGTATACTTTCTGTAGCGATGAAACTTTGTGATGTCCACGGTCCCTGCCGAACTCGCGTAACGCTACTTTGTTTATTTGGGTACGATGACCTGCGTACCTCTAGTTAATTAGTCTGCATACTGTATGTTGCATCTAGTTGCTACTTAACCTTTTCTTTTTCGTGTTGCTCTAATATATTTTGTTGCATATGATTGTACATCCTCTTGATTAACATGCATCTCTAACAGGTACCTAGTTTCTGATGGCGAGATGGCGGTGCTATGTTGTGTACAAAGGGAAGGTTCCGGGGGTGCACAACGAGTGGCCTGAGTGTCAGGCGCAAGTGAATGGGGTCTCGGGCGCCAGCCATAAAGGCTTCAAAACCAGACAAGAAGCCGAAGCTAGTTACTTGAGGTTCACGCTAGCGCGAGAGAGGACTCGTAACCGCCGCCTCATGTACTGCATAGTTCTGCTCTCACTCATAGTGATAGCTCTTCTTACGTATACCATTGTTTAGATGCATGACGTTGTAGTTGCAAGTATTCGAGACTTGCATGTATTGCTATTTTCGAGATGATGACAAGATACCACTTTGTGTTGGATGATGATTATGATGAGACTATTTGTATGTATATGCTATGATTATATTTGTGGTCTCGCAGCCATTTGTATGTGTATCATGATGATATTTGTATCTGCTAAATATTCTTGTATAAAGCCTGTTCAAATACAAAACAAATATGCAGGAAAAGAACAAAAACTACTAAAATTAGCAGTAGCGAGTGGAGAAAAGTTAGCAGCAGCGCCACAGTAGCAGTAGTGCGTCCAGGCAAAGCGCGCTAGACCTATTAGCAGTAGCAAGCTTCCACGAAGCACGCTGCTGCTATACTTGTATAGCAGTAGCGCGGGTGTGCACACGCTACTGCTACGGGTTAGCTATAGTGCCTTATTAGTAGCGCTGGTCCCTGCGCGACTGATATACCTAGAACCCGTGCTGCTGCTAGCCTTTTCCCTAGTAGTGAGGTGGTGCCGACGATGAGACGGTGCGGGCGATCGACGATGGTTAGGACGGAGACGGGAAGGCATTAAGTAAACCACACCTACATATGCAAACTAAGAGTTATTTTGAGCTCAGATTGCATATAAATCAAATAAACTACGACATATAATTCATTCCAAACTAAAACCCACAAATCACTATACATATAGAGCATTGCAATAGCTAATCTAGCAATGAGAGCTGAAAGAACAAAGTTGCTAACCTTTGTGATCACTTGGATGGATTGGGTGCTTTCAAATCTTGACCAATTTTGTCAAAAATGGAGGATGAGCTCGAGAGGAGAGGAAAGGGGTAGAACAGAGATGTCGGGCTCGACGAAGGGTTTATATAGTATGATCTTTAGTCCCCTTTGGTTATACGAACCGGGACTAAAGGTGAATCTCTAGTCCCGGTCCATGCCACGAACCGGGACTAAAGGTATTGGTGGGGCCCCAACATGACACCAGCCTGCCACCACCTCTTTAGTCCCAGTTCGTGGCACGAACCAGTACTAGAGGTTCGCCATGAACTGGGACTAATGATCGCTGCCCGCCTAGCCATTGGAACCGTCACTAATGGTCACATTAATGTCGGTTCATTCATAAACTGATGCTAATGAGCTAAACATTAGGCCCTTTTTCTACTAGTGATGTCTTACTTTTTTTGCAAACTGCACATGTACAGTTAATCACATTTAGTTGATGCGCAAAAAGAAAATCACATTTAGTTAGCTTAGTGATAGCCACAACAGCTTTGCCGCAGGGAAGTTGTAAATTTTTGCGTGTTTGTCATACATGTACAACTAAATCACTATATACAGAATATGATCCTTAGTGATTTTCGTTATTTATTGCCTTACATCTTAATTAATAATGGCAATTTATGCAAATTAGTGCATAGTTCATTATTTGTATTTACTAATATGAACATACCATGCACACATGATATACGCCTTAGCACATGGCCCCTCGCCCAACCTCCTAACCTATCAGGCATACGATATCAACGGATACATGTTCTACACGGAGGCCAAAGATATGGACAGTGATGATCAGAACTCAAGGGTGAAGATGGAATGCATGACCGGCAGTGACAACAGCGCAACCGAAAGATTTTACGGAAGGGTCGAGGAGATCTGGGAGCTTGACTACTCTAGATTGCACAACACGACGATGTTCCGTGTCAGATGGGCTAAGAATGTCAAAAGAAAAAACCGGAATTTCACTACCATGACTATACCCGACGCCATGAGCGCTACCGTGAACGCTGTCTTAAAAAATGACCCATGGGTACACGCTAAGCACGTGACACAATGCTTCTTCATAACCGACCTGCGCAATCCCAGCCTTGTTGTCGTGAGGAGAGGCAAAAGGAACATCATTGGAATGGATGGAGTCGCCAACGAGGAAGACTACGATCAGTATGGAAACCCAATGAGGGAAGATGATGATGATGAAGAAGTACACGTCAAAAGAAGAATCAATACTACATTACCTAAGAAAAATCGTACTCCATGGAAAAGGCAAAGTCACAATGAGGGGGCTCAATTATTCTTCAACGAACAAGAAGGGAAATAAGCTGACTCAAAAATGAAAACGTCAACGCTGAGGAACCGTATGTTATCGGTCAAATGATGTAATATATATGTTCCTATTTTGTATACACACTTAGTTAACTGCTCTCGGAAAAAAGTGAGAGAAAATAAAGGAAAACAAATGAGAAAACTGTTATTGGTAATAGTAGCAGCGCGTTTTTCAGAAAAGAGCTACAGCTAGTCAAGGTAGCACTAGCGGTTTCTACACGAAACCACTATAGCTACCTCGAGTTGCTATATCGCGTTTTGCCTAAACGCGCTACTACGATGCCCACTTAACCCCAAAAATCCCCACTCCTCTCTTCTTGCTGCCTCTTTTCCCCCAAATCTCCACACTCTCTCTTCCCCCGTCGCGCCGCCGGAGCCCTCGCCGCGCCTCTGCGCTCGCCCCCGACCCCGACGCTGACCGACCCCGGCGCAGGCTCCGGCCCCCGACCCCGGTGCTCGCCCACGGCCCCGACCCCGACCCCGGCGCTCGCCCACGCACTACTAGGAAAAGGGCTATAGATGAAATTGACACTAATGGCGCACCAGAGAAGTGGTGCGCCACTACGATATAGTAATGGCGCACAATGTGGTGATGCGCCATTAGTGTGGAAGACACTAATGGCGCACCAGGCACAAGGTGCGCCACAAGTAACATTTTTTTTCATTTTTCCAAACATACTAATGGCGCATCCTGGAAAAGTGCGCCATTAGTAGTTCTAACTAGTAATGGCGCACCAGCCATGGAGTGCGCCACTACTGTATTTTTTCATTCTTTTTTTTTGCAAAACTACTAATGGCGCACCGTTGCAAAGTGCGCCATTACTAGTTTAAACTAGTAATGGCGCACTATGCCACGGTGCGCCATTAGTATATATATATATATATATATATATTACTTTTTTTGCAAAACTACTAATGGCGCACGACCAGGAGGTGCGCCATTAGTATGTTGGGTTACTAATAGCGCATGGCTGTGTGGTGCGCCATTAGTAACCTGGGACCAGCTAGATATTTTGGACAGCCACACCTACACACTCACTTTCCCCACTTCATTCCCTCCACCACCTTCTCCAAGCTTGTCGTCTGCCTCCTCCTCCTCACCTCATTTGCACCATAGATTCATCAAAATTAAGTGGTGAAATTACCTTTTTTTATAGGTAAGTAAGGGGAAAGCTATCTTCATATTGTAGATCTACTTTTTCTCTCCCTAGCTCGCTCCAACAACGTGCACATGCACTTTTTGTGGCCTAGCTAGATCTATGTATGTTTGTGGTGTTGCATATATGTTTGTGTTTGCAGGTACCAGTATTTGAAATGCGATAGTTGCCAATATTTTGCCGGAATGTTGATTCATTTCCATTTCAGCGAGAATTTTGGCACTATGCATTCTTTTTGGTCCTATTTTTAGGGAAAGTCATGCCAAACCTTTTCTTGGTTCTAAAATATCGTTTTTCTCTACCCCGTAGGCGACCATGGTCCACACGATGACCGAAGGCATCGTGAATAGGTTTTTGAGCTCCGCGAAGGCCTAGATGCTTCAAAAGAATGAGATGGAGATAAGATGTCCGTGTCGAAGATGCAAGCTGAAGATCCTTATTGCGGAACCGGATTCCGGGCAGGTGCGGGACCACCTGCTCTTGCATGGTTTCATGGATGGCTATCGGTGGCAAGGTGATGAAGATGACTATGAAGTCGTCCATGGGGGCCGGGCAAGAAATGAGGAAGGGCAGCAAGACAACCACCGCGGCTCGGGCGGGCGAGAAGACGAAGAATCTCCAGGACATGATCACGATGGTGATGCTGTACACAGTCATCATGTAGAAGATGCCGGACATGATGATGAGGAAGATGCCGGAGCAGACGAAGGGCATGATCATGAAGATGAAGATGCCGGCGGAGCAGACGACGATGGACCATCGATGGGCTGGGTGCAGGACCCTCATATTCAAGAGCTGCTTCTCAAGCAGACGGATAACGCAAGAGCTGCCGCCCGAGAGAAAGCCAAGCTGGATCAACTTGAGATAGATGCGCTTACTCCATTGTATGAAGGATGCAGACCCGAGGATACCCGCCTGAAAGTAACGCTAATGGCTCTGGAGATGAAGGTAAAACACAAAATGACCGACGCATCCTTCGACGAGAACATGTCATTCTGGCACGAACGTCTTCCCAAGGGGAACAAGTGCCTGACCAGTTTCGAGGAGGCGAAGAAAGTCGTGTGTCCTCTGGATTTACTGCACGTGAAATACCATGTGTGCATGAACAATTGCATCATTTATCGGGACGAGCACGCAGAGTCTACCATATGTCCGGTGTGTGGCGTCACTCGATACAAGAAGAGGAAGAAAGCTCCTCGAAAAGTGGTGTGGTACTTTCCGATGACTCCTCGTCTGCAGCGGTATTTCGCGGACCCTAAGGTAGCAAAGCTCCTGCGTTGGCACGCAGATAGGGAGGAGAAGAAGCGAGAAGATGACGCAAATGACCCGGAGATAAATAAACAAGACAAGATGCTGAGTCACCCTAAGGATGGGAGCCAGTGGCAAGCGTTGAACTTCGAACACCCAGAATTTGGGAAGGATCCAAGGAACATCGTGCTGGGCGCGAGCACCGATGGAGTCAATCCGTTTGGCAACCAGAGAAGCACACATAGCACCTGGCCTGTGTTTGTGTGGATGTACAACCTTCCCCCTGGTTGTGCATGAAGAGGAAGTACATTCACATGAGTATGCTAATTGAAGGGCCGAAACAACCAGGGGACGACATTAATCTGTATCTGGGGCTGCTGAAAGAGGAGCTAGATACACTATGGAAAATGCCAGCCAATACGTGGGATGCCGCAGAGAAAGAATATTTCCCTATGAAAGCCGCACTGCTCACGACGGTGCACAACTATCTCGGTTATGGATATTTCGTGGGGCAGGTGGTCCACGGATTTTTTGGATGCGTCAGGTGCATGGATGACACAACGTATCGCCAGCTAGATAGAGATCCCGGGTCTTCGAAAACCGTGTTCATGGGATAACGAAGGTGGTTTCGCGACGATGACCCGTGGAGGAAACGCAAGGATCTGTTCGATGGTGAAACCGAACCCCGAAGACGCCCGCGTACGAGGAGCGGCGAGGAAATAGACGGGCTGTTTAAAAATTGGAAAGATTTCCCACTGCCGGGAAAGAAGCAAAAGGCGCCAGAGCCGGGAAAGAAGCGAAACGCGCCAGAGCCGCTGCTGAAGGTATGGAAAACAAGTTCTGTTTTCTGGGACTTGCCGTACTGGAAGATCCACCGTGTGCCTCACAGCCTTGATGCCATGCATATCACAAAGAACGTGTGCGAGAGTCTGCTTGGTACCCTGCTCAACATGCCAGAGAGGACCAAAGATGGGCCGAAAGCAAGGGTAGACTTGAAATCAATGGGCATCAGGCAGGAGCTTCACGCTAATGATGATGATGATGAGGCGAAGCAGGACACAGAAAGTCGTCGCAAAGGCAAAAAGGCCAAGAAGACAGGAAATGACTACCCTCCCACGTGCTTCACTCTAAGTCGGGAGGAGATCGAGCAGTTTTTCACCTGCCTCATAGGAGTAAAACTTCCTTATGGTTACGCGGGGAAGATAAGCAGATACCTAGACCCAGCGAAGCAGAAGTTTAGCGGGATGAAGTCTCACGACTGGCACGTGCTGATGACGCAGATACTTCCAGTTGCAATCCATGGGATCATGGACGCGCACATCCATGAAACGCTATTTGGCCTATGCAACTTTTTCGACGTCATCTCTCGGAAGTCGGTTGGTGTGAGGCAACTCAGAAGGCTACAGGAAGAGATCGTGGTGATACTATGCGAGCTTGAGATGTACTTCTCGCCCGCATTCTTCGACGTTATGGTGCATCTGCTGGTCCATATCGTGGAGGATATCATCCAACTCGGGCCGACGTTCCTGCACAGCATGATGCCGTTCGAAAGGATGAGTGGTGTCATCAAAGGATACATTCGCAACATGTCACGTCCAGAGGGAAGCATAGACAGGGGCTTTCTAACCGAAGAGTGCATCTCCTACTGCACGAATTATCTAGGAATCGAGAACCCCATTGGTCTGCCCGTCAACAGGCACCTCGGCAGGCTCGCTGGATGGGGTCACCGTGAGGGCCACCGCGAAATGCATGTCGACTTCGTGGGTCGACTCGCCGACTTTGAAAGAGCAAACCTAGTCGCGCTACAACACATAGACGTGGTCGATCCTTGGGTGGTAGAGCACAAAACCTTTATTGAGAAGACGTACAATGACCGAGGCCAACAGAGGACGGAGGAGATATAATCAAAGAGCACAACTCATGTTTCACGCATTGGTTCAAGCAGAAGCTTCTGTTGTACCCTTTACATGAGGATTCTTCCACGGAAGAACAACTCATATTCGCCTTGTCACAGGGCGCCGAGGACAACCTGATGACCTATGAGGCGTACGATATCAACGGCTACACATTCTACACCGAGGCCAAGGACATGAAGAGCGATGGTTATCAGAACTCCGTGGTAATGATGGAATCCTACACCGGTAACGACAAGGACAGATACTACGGAAGGATCGAGGAGATCTGGGAGCTGAGCTACGCTGGAGAGAAGGTCTTGATGTTCCGTGTCAGATGGGCCAAGAGCATCCTAAAAGAAGACCGGTATTTCACCACCATGGTTATACCCGAAGCCAAATCCAAGACCGCGGGCGCAAACGTCACCGCGAAAATGAGCCATGGGTAAGTGGACCAATGCTTCTTCATTACCAACCCGTCAAAGCCCAGTCATGTTGTCGTGAGGAGAGGCAAAAGCAAGATCATCGGAATGGATGGAGTAGCCAATGAGCAAGACTTTGACAAGTACGGCGACCCAAAGATCGAACATGACGACGACGATGAAGTAGCAGTATACACCATAAGAAGAAGCAGGACCACCCTACCTAAAGGACGTTCGTCCCACAGAAGAACTCCATTTGCGAAAAAGAAGGGCAAGAAGATTGTCAACAGATAGCTAGCTAAGATCGATTGTATTTAAATCGTAGCCTTCATTTCTCGATTGTATTTCATGGGCACTTTTTGATATCATGAATATTTTTAAATTTCATGGGCACTTTTTGAATTCACGAGGACACTCGATCTCGATCCCCCTCCATCTCGATCTCGATCCCACCAGCACCCTCCCTCGCTAGCTCCACTGCCGCCGCCGACCCACCGCACCCTCCCCCGCTCCACCGTCGCCGACGAGCACCCCCACACCCTCCCCCGCTCCGCTGCCGCTGCCGATGATATTTTCAAATAACAAATTTGATGATATTTTAAAAAAATTATTACTGTTTTTATAAAAAAATATTACCGTTTCATATTCATATTCATTTTTTAAATAATAATAAAAAAGTGTAGACTAGAATTGTTGTTAAACAACAATTATTACAGTTTTTATAAAAAAAATTACTGTTTCATATTCATTTTTTTAAAAAAATAATAAAGTGTAGACTACAATTGTTGTTAAAGAACAATTATTACTGTTTTTATAAAAGATATTACTGTTTCATATTCATATTCATTTAAATAATAATAATAATAATAAAGTGTAGACTACAATTGTTGTTAAACAACAATTATTACTGTTTTTATAAAAAAATATTACTGTTTCATATTCATATTCATATTCATTTTTTAAAAAGTACAAAAAGAAATTCTTACATATGGCGCACGGGTGGCTGGTGCGCCATTGCTATCTAAAAAAGAGTATACTTATGGCGCACTATCCCGCTGGTGCGCCATTGCTATGAAAAAAACATTCTAATGGCGCACCGCCTGGGGGTGCGCCATTAGTAATCTTCCCCATCCATACACTTCGTCCCTCCCTCGTCCCTCCCTCTCGTCAGACACTTCCCTCTCGCCAGACACTTCCCTCTCCCTCCACCGCGCCGCTCCCTCCCTTGTCCCTTCCTCCACCGCGCCGCCGCCGCTGCCCCGACCCACTGCGCCGCAGCCGCCCACGCGCCCCCGCCGCCTCCCTGTCCCCTTCCTCCCCTCGAGCGCCGCCTCCCCCCGAGCCCCGCCTCCCCCCCGAGCGCCGCCTCCCTCGCCTCCCTGGAAACCCTAGAAGCCCGCGACCTCCCCGCCGTCTATCCCCGCCTCCCCCAAGCTCGTCGTCTCCGCCCTCCGTCGTCTCCCCTCCGGCCACCACCAAATCTCTCTCGTCGGAGCTGCCCCTCGACGGCGGCTAGCCTCATCGGATGCGCTCCTCGACGGCGGCGCGAGCCTCCCCGCGCGGCCTGGTTAGTCTCTCTCCCTCCCTCCCTCTCTCCCCCGCTCATCCCCATGCCACCATGGGGCGGCGACCTAGGGTTAGGTGCGGCCGCCGTTCCCGCGTGCTCGCGCGCTCCAGTGCTCCGCTGAATTTGGGTTGTTCTATTCTTCATGCAGTTCATATCTCCCCCGGATCGCTACCGAAGGGCTTGCACTCGCTGGATCTGTCGCGGTACAAGCTCGCCAACGTCGAGGGGCTTCGGGAACTGACGAAGCTTCGCGTGCTCAACCTCAGCTACAACCGAATTTCGTGCATCGGCCGCGGTAAGTCGCAGACTTGGGGTTCTTGCATTGCGCTGCACATCTTCTGTAAATTCCTTAGTACTAGATTTCTTTCTGGCCCATGTACACCTGCATCCTATCCAAGACAGACATGTAACATTCCATAGGATGTATGGATCATATCTTGAATGATATGGCAGTGGCCACATTTGTTGGTGGCTGGGACCAGCCACATTCAGTAATTATTGTTGTCCTACAAAAGTTCAATGTCTATGCATCACATGTTATAGTCCGAGGAAAAGTTCACTGAAATTGTTGTAGTTTAAAAATAGTTAACTAAAACTGTTGTAGTCTGAAACTGTTAGGAGTTGGTAATTATCGGACTAAGTAAGTTACTTGTTACTACAAGTCTACAAGACTTTGTTTCCAGTGATGGTCATAAGCTTTCGTGTTGACGTCATTGCGGTCTTTGTGATTCGTCACAGGGTTCTATCTTATGTTAATTCACCTCTGTGATCTGGGGGTCTTGATATATAGCAATGAAGATGGCAATTTAGCATCCTGCTTGCTAATACTTGTTACTGCCCTTCTGTAGATCCATTATTAGTTAGTACTGTTATAGAGTATCTGAGGGTGCTAGCCTTTAACTGTACTGATTTTTATGGTGAGAAGATAACTTTTTCAACTAGTTTGTTTACTCTATTTTTGGGACAAAGGCAGACAGGCGCTCTACTGATTTCATTAAGAGAAAGGGTAGCAGGCTCAATATTTGTAGAAAATTCTTTCTCTTGCTGCTTTCAGGGTTTCAGAGTCTTGTGGACACATATCAACAGGATTCGTTTTAAGTTTGATTCAAGACATAAATGACATTAATGTTTAGCTCACAGTATCTAAAGTTTTAGGAATTATGTGTTGTTTCTAAAAGCTCTACAATATCCAGATTTTATGATATTTGTACATCCACAAGACTTAGCCTGAAATCTGTGTTGTTTCTGAATATTCGTAGTGAATAGTTTCAGTATTGCTTGTTTTAAACATGTCAGTATTGCTTTGCATAATGCATAATGTTTTGTTCAAGCTTATGTACAGCAGTACAGTCCATATGAGGCTGTTTATTCAGTTTGTTGTGCTCTGGTGATTGGTTGCAAAAAATTGCCCTTGTTCATTCAGTTTTGCTTGCATGATGGAAGGGGAAAAATGCTAAAAAAAGTGTCCTCCAATACCCCGGCCCATGCATCAAATCCTTTTGGATGTTTTGGATGTTTTGTCTCCGACCATTGTGTCATGATGAATTTGCAGGTACCCCGAGAGGCCCTTGAGTTTGCCGGAATGTCGATTAACTTACGTTCCGGCAAATTCGGGTACTCCATATGTCCTATTTTCAGCAAAGGCCATGCTGAAATTTTCCGTGAATTTTAGCATGACTTTGCTAAAAATAGGACATATGGGATACTTGCGACTAATGCATGGCCCGGGGTATCTTAGTACTTAGTTAAGTAGGATCAACTGCCCCGCCATTCTTGCTGCATTAAACCATGGGTGGAAATAGAGCCAAGTGATTAGGCCCAACTTAGAATTCTCCTTAGCATCGATAAACCCTAGATGATAAACCCAACATAGGTGGCGATAGAGCCAAGTGATTAGTGCCAAGTGATTAGGCCCAACCTAGGGTGCCTCGGCATCGATAAACCCTAAATGATGAAAACTTAACTTGGCTTCTATAGGGTGCCTCGGTGTCGATGAGAACCTAAATGATGTATGCTTAGGCTTTTAGGGTGCCTCGGCGTCGACAAACCCCAAATGATAAAAGCTTAGCTTTTAGGATGCCTCGGTGTCGAAAAACCCTAAATGATGAGACCATGATCTTGTTCCTTGACAATAACCAACTTTTTGACCAAACTTTTTTCCTATTTAGAGCGAAATATGGCCCACAACGATGAGGTCGGCGGTTCGGGCGTCAAGCAATTCTGGGAGCTGTCAAAGGAGTTGGAGGAAGAACCTCACCGCTATGAGGACGCCGCGGAAGACACCGATCCTGACTACACAACCCCTAGTGGCGTCGGGGATGACACCACTGATGATGGCGCCTCGGATGCCACCACTGATGATGGCAGCGCACGCACAGATGGTAGCCAACCGAAGACGCAACGGAAGGACCGGTGCCCGAACATGCTCGGCACCGTTAGGGAGGAATTTACTGAAGTGAACTCCGACGGGCATCCGACGACGCCCAAACACGTAGTCAAGGGGTACTCGGTTCAGCTTGGGTGCATTGTCCGGAGCACCGTCTCAATCAACACCGAGAACCTAAGGCATAAGGACCGAGGGAATTTGCGCAGCCTCCTCTTCACGAAGCTGCACGAACGATACAAGTTCCCCGCTGAGTTTGCAAACACACGCCTCTCAGGGAATAAAGTGAACGGTACCGCCCTCACGAGGATGAGCACGGCCCTGTCTACTTGGAAAAGCACGGTGAAGGCAATGATTGACAAAGGTGATAGTTATGAGAAGATCAAGGCGAAATATCCTTTGATGAGCGAAGATGACTACAAGGATTTCAAGATCAAGTGCGAGAGCCCCGCAACCTCCGAATCAAGTCAGTGGGGGAAAGAAATGCGGCAGTTGAACTTACGGGTCCACCAACTCGGTCCCGGCGGTTACAGAGTGGCGGAGCCTATATGGGACAAGGAGGACGTGGAGCGTGACGAGCAAGGCCTATCGCCCCGCTTGGAGAAATACCGTGACAAGCAGACCAGGCACTTTCTCAGGGCCCGGTACAAGGAGGACCCGGTAACAAAGGAGCTTACCACGAATCCGAAGACCAAGGCGCTTGAGCTTGTTCTGGTAAGGAATACACCCCCGCATAATTAGCTCCATATGGTTGCATTGTAATTAATCCCCAATATTTCTAAATGGTTCACATTCCTTCTGTAGGACAAAGAAAGCAGTAGCGCGGGGTCGTCTCAGAGCTCCCCTTTCGACACCCCTTTGAATAGGGCGTTGAACGTAATGAAAAACAAGGATAAGCTTAGTAAGCCGATGTCAGCTGGTCATGTGGCCGGCAAAGGCTTGTCCACAAAATGGTCGTCATACTATACCGCTGGTGGGCGAAAGGAGAAAAAGACCAGCTCGGAAAGCCAGTCGCGCGAGGTTGAAGCACTCAAGGCGCAAGTGGCGCAAATTCCGGAGATGGTCCAAGAGCAAGTGCAACAACAACTGGGATTGACGCTCACCAGCATTATGCCTTCCTTGATTCATGGGATAACAACGTGGATTGCGGGTGGCCAACAAGGGCCGCCCCTGATTCCCAACTTCACGGCCAGCAACTCGCACAACACGCAGGCGGCGCCATTGGTGTCTCCGGCGGCGGCGGTATTGGTCTCTCCGACACCGGCATTGGAGCATAAGGCACCCGGGTGTACACCGGTCGGCACCTCGCCAGCAAGCGGCCCCTCCGTCAGTTTCACGCCCGCCATTAGCGGTGCCTCGACATTAGCCGAGCTCGACGCCATCATCACGGCAACTAATTAAGCCTCTCGGCCAAGGACTTCATCTCCTTTCCTGTAACACCCTTGATGCGGGTATATCTCCCACGTGTCGAAGCATGACTTAGAGGCATAACCGCATTGAAAGCAATGTCGCAAGTGAGGTAATCTTCACACAACCCATGTAATACATGAGGGAAAGAGATACATAGTTGGCTTACAATCGCCACTTCACACAAAACATGAATAAAGCATTACATTCATCCAAATACACTCAAGGTCCGACTACGGAACCAAAATAAAAGAAGACTACCCCAAAAGTGACACAGATCCCCGATCGACCCCAATTGGGCTCCACTACTGATCAACTAGAACGAAGCAACACAAAGGACAAGATCTTCATTGAGCTCCTCCTTGAGCTTGGTTGCGTCATCTGCATGGTATCATCGGCACCTGCAAACTGGTTTTGGAAGTATCTGTGAGTCACGGGGACTCAGCAATCTCACACCCTCGCAATCAAGACTATTTAAGCTTATAGGAAGGGTAAAAGGTATGAGGTGGAGCTGCAGCAAGCGACTAGCATATATGGTGGCTAACAACGCAAATGACAGCGAGAAGAGAAGGCAAAAGCACGGTCGAACAACTATGATCAAGAAGTGATCCTAGAACAACCTATGTCAAGCATAACTCCAACACCGTGTTCACTTCTCGGACTCCGCCGAGAAGAGACCATCACAGTTACACACGCGGTTGATGTATTTTAATTAAGATCAACTTCAGGTTTTCTACAACCGGACATTAACAAATTCCCATCTGCCCATAACCGCGGGCACGGCTTTCTAAAGTTCAAATCCCTGCAGGGGTGTCCCAACTTAGCCCATCACAAGCTCTCATGGTCAACAAAGGATATTCCTTCTAGCGGGAAGACCCGATCAGGCTCGGAATCCCGGTTACAAGACATCCTCGACAATGGTAAAACAAGTCCAGCAAGACCACCTGATGCGTCGACATCCTGATAGGAGCTGCACATATCTCGTTCTCAGGGCAACACCGGATGAACACTATGTACAGCTAAAACCAGCCCTCAAGTTTCCCCGAGGTGGCGCCGCAAGTGGCTCTAGTTTGGACCAACACTTAGACAAGCACTGGCCCGGGGGGTTAAAATAAAGATGACCCTCGGGATGCGTGACTCCCAAGGGAAAAAGGCTAGGTGGCGAATAGTAAAAACCAAGGTTGGGCCTTGGTGGAGGAGTTTTATTCAAAGCAAACTGTCAAGGGGTTCCCATTATAACCCAACCGCGTAAGGAACACAAAATCCGGGAACATAACACCGATATGACGGAAACTAGGGAGGCAAGAGTGGAAAAAACACTAGGCATAAGGCCGAGCCTTCCACCCTTTACCAAGTATATAGATGCATTAATTAAATAAGGGATATTGTGATATACCAACAATAACCATGTTCCAACATGGAACAAACTCCAATCTTCACCTGCAACTAACAACGCTATAAGAGGGGCTGAGCAAAGCGGTAACATAGCCAAACAACGGTTTGCTAGGACATGGTGGGTTAGAGGCTTGGCTTATCAATATGGGAGGCATGATAAGAAAGTGGTAGGTATCGCAGCATAGGCATAGCAAAAGAGCGAGCAACTAGGAAGCAAAGATAGAAGTGATTTCGAGGGTATGGTCATCTTGCCTGAAATCCCGCAAGGAAGAAGAACGAGTCCATGAAGAAGACAAACAAACGTAGTCGAACGAATCCTCACAAATGCAACGTTATCGGAACCAACCCGAAGAAGTAACACCGGAAAGAAGCACACAACATAGGCAACAACCACTATAACAACATGGCATGATGCACAACAAGTATGATGCATGTCCGGTTTAAAGAAGCATGGCATGGCAAAGTGCTTAAACAATCCTACAAATTAGGTGGAGCTCATTATGCAATGGAGTTGCATATTGACGAAACACCGCATGACTTATTTAGTTCTTTCTCGGTTATGTGCCCAACAATATTAAATGTTGTTAAACATGGCAAGAGGGTGAAGCAAAGTAAAACTACCTATCTAGTCAAGTTTAAATGAGGCCGGAAGCAACGACCAACAATTCCGAAAACTCCTCATGTGCATATATTAGGTTTGGTACTGTTCTGCCCTAAACCACATTTTATAGTTATTAAACATGCAAAGTGAGTACACCATGTTAAACTAGGCATTTTTCTACCCCACTTACATATAAAGTTTATTAAATTCCGAGTTACGGTTATTTAGTTATGAAATAAATCATTTTAGCAAGTTAATTAAGCAAGTTTAAACAAACAACATCTTAAGCATTTTAAACATAGATGAAAGTTGGATATCATGAATCTAGACAAAATTCTAAACAAGTTTCATATATAAAGTTTTTACATATGATACATGGTTTGAGAGTTATTATATGCATGAAGTATAAGGGGTTTTCTGTAAAACTGGAGTCTCAAGATAATTACTAATATCGCTGGACAGGGAAAAAAACAAGAATGGGCCGAAACCGGCTAGCACAAGAGTGCACAAGGGGAATCGGGTGTTGGATCACCAAGAGCTCAGGCCCAGGTCGATGGGGAGAGAGGCGGCAGGGTGCGCGCTGGGCCGGCCTGCTTGTGGCCCACGCGCGTAGGAGACGGCATCTGGAGATGGGCTTCACACGGTCTATGCTGGAGGTCAACGCGCGCAGGACGAGCGGATGAGGCAGAGGTTTGCGGGCGCTGGCCTCCTCTGCTCTAGAAGAAGCAAAGCAGAGCAGCGGCGTCAGGGATCTCCGGTGCGGCAGCGAAGGATGGAGGGCGTGGAACCGGGCGCGCTGCGGATCTGGGTCATGGGATGGCCGGTCCTCGCTGGATGCATGGCCGGATGCGGGTGACTGCTTCTCGTAGATGGACTTGGCGCGGGCGAGCAAGAACTCGGAGCTTGGCCTCCATGGCGGTGGCTGTGGAACGAATTAACAGAGGATTAGAGAAATGAGAGAGCCGCGGGGAGGAGGAAGGAGAGATGGGCGGTGCGGGGCTGGCCTGGTTCCCTGCTGCTGGTCGGCGCGATGAAGGATGGCGCGGAAGCGGCTCAGGGTGGTGTCGTGGCTGGCCTGTTGCTCACCCGAGCTCTCCGGCGATTTGCGTGCTCGGGACGGGAGGACACAGGAGGCGGGGAAGCTGCGGGCGAGGAGCTCGGGGTCGGCCTAGTGGTGGCTTCGGTCGCCGGCGAGGGAAGTGGCTCAGGGTCGACGGTGGGAGCAGCGATGAGGCAGCGGGGTACTCGTGCAAGGCCGAGGCCAGAAGGAGGAGGCGGAGGGGATTGGATCAAGGAAATACAGAGGAGGCTCTGGATAGGGGCGATGGGGATCCCAAGGAAGATGCGGCGGCGGCGCGGCCGGACAGGCCCCCTAGGTTTTAGGGTTGGACTAGAGTTTGGTCCGGCGAATATATAGCAGGTGGACTAGGCTTAGGGGCTACCTCGTCCCTTCGAGCGTAATCGGACGGTCGCTAGTAAATAGGCTAGGAAGACCAAAAAGAAAAACGGAGATGTTTTGTAGATGTTTGGGGATGATCCGGATCCAACGGTGACGACTATTCGGGTCGGGTCCGGGACAATTTTCGGACGCGCGTGAGGGACCGATGTACTGCGCAAAGAGGGGTAGGCTGGGCCTAGGTGGACTGTGGAGAGCGGGTTGGTCTGAGAGAAGAGGGGAGAGATGCAGCCCGGCAGGGTTTCCGGAGATCAAAAACGTCCGACGTTAGAGTGGCTATAATGCCGCTATAGTTTAACGGTTGGGCTATCAAACGAGCTCCGAATGCGATGAAACTTGGAAGGCGACCTACTAACAACATAACAACACCACATGCCAACTTTCAACCCATTCCGAGAACATTTTCCGGCCACTTATAAAATAGTATTTCGGACGTGCCGCGGGCGCGTGCAAGTGTGTCTGGGCGGACAACGGAGAGAACAAGGAGGCTGGGACGGATGCAAGTTTTAAAACATGATGATGCAATGCACATGATGACATGATAAGATGCAACACGCAAGCAAATGACATGACAACGACAGCGAATAACTGCAAGACACCTGGCACATCGGACTCGGGGCGTTACAACACTCCACCACTACGAGAGGATCTCGTCCCGAGATCTAGAATGGCACCGGAGGGAAAATGGAAGAGAAAGAGAAGAGGTAAAACTAAATTGCTTCTTTGACAAATGAGTGGAACCAAGGAACCTTGAGAGGTTAAACAATTTTGCGAAAAGAAAAACAACAGAGAGGATCGAAGTTGAAAACACTCCGTTAGAAAAAAAAATAACAAGGAACAGTACGAGAACCTTGTAGGTTGAAAGGCAAAAGACAAGGATTGCAATGGACAAGAAGTACATGCAAACACTCCGGTAGGACGAGATGCACAAGGAACAATAAGGATCAATTACGACAACACTCCGGTTGGAAATGGAAGGTAAAGAATATGAGCTTTGCAATAAGAAAGCACTTGGATGAGACTCCGGTTAGAAGAGGAATGATAGACACAACACTCCGGTTAAAACAAGATAGAGAAGGAATAAGACTGATATAATTTGGACAACACTTCGACTGTAAATGGAAAGAATTAACTAGAACTTGACAAGATGAGAGGATACTTGATGAAATCAACAACACACTGCCTCCGGAACTATCGAAAGAATGGCACAAAGGGTGAGAACAATTTCAAACGGCACTTCGGTTGAAAAGTGATATGAAACTTGCTAAGATGAAAAGAACTTGAAAGGAGAACACCACACTTCGGTTAACGGATAAGCACGGAAAGGAACATGATCTTGACAAAACAAGATGATGGGTCGAAGAGAGCAACATCACAATGCCTTCGGAACAAATTAAAGAATGGAATTAAAAGAACGGAGGAGAGACCACATCTTCTACCTCAAATGTACTTGGAAAAGCATCTATAGGGGAAGGTTCGAACGGAATTGTTGGAAAACCAACAACGAAAAGGATAAGCTTGATATGGACTTATAGAAGATATCTCAAACTTATGAGGTGACAACTTGCCACTCACGGAAAAGATTTGATTGGATTGCTAAGAACAAGGAGACGAGACACTTATTCACCGGAAGGATAAAAGAAGAACTTGGGTCATATATAAGCACCGTAATAGTAACAATCCTTAGGGAAGACTTTAGGTGAAATATAACCCAAGATAACTCCAACAAAGAGATTGATGGATTGAAAAGAGCTCATGCTCAAAGAAATTGATGGGTTGAAAAGATGACTACAGTGAAGAGAAAATGATGGATTTAAATATGTCACTCTTGAAAAACTTGTGATCCATGAAACACGAAGGGAAATTATCAAAAATGACATAGCACCACCTCAAAAAAATTAAATAACGAAGGGAAATCTTGATGAACACTTCAAGAAGGAATTAAATCCTTGATGAACCACCATGTAGAACCTTCATGAAGAACTCCGATAAACAAAAGAATGATCAAACGGAAGGCAAGATAAGTTGACAACACAAGGTGAATCTTGCGATGATTTAGATGAATCTTCACGATGATATAATGTGGAAAAGCTTGGAACTCCGGAAAAGAAAGATGAAACAAATGAAACCGAGAATTTGATGAGCCTCCGGAATAAGGAATTGAATTCACTCGATGAAACAAGAATAAGAATTACATTATGCTTATCCTTCATCAATTAAATTGATGACAAACAATGGATTTGGCACACTACTTATTCTCATAGAAAAGATTAAGAGAGATATAACACAAACTTGGGAAGGTCTTCAACAAATCACCGGTCGGGTAGAAACAACGAATAAATTGATATGATAAACGAAGGAATAAAAATCTTGGAAGAACCACCGTAAGAATTGGAAATGAACAAAGAAAAGATAAAGAAACACTGGGAAGAATTGGAAAATGAAAGAAGATACTTAACAGAATTTAGATACCAGAGAATGAAGAGAACACGAGCTAATTAGAGATCACTTAAACGATGCACCGGTAAGATTTGGAGAATTAGAGCTGAAAGCTGGAATGAATAATACTAAAATGATGGCCTTCGGAGAATCAAACTGAAAGGACTCTTGAATTTCTTCGGATGGGTGAAAAGAATTCCCACAATCAAAACAATTATGAGAGGATGGCAGAGAATGGGGCAAGATTTAAAAGAAACTCTTCTTCGGTCTTCAAAATCTGAGAATTACGACAAGAAACAGCACCAAGAATTATTGAGACACTCCGGAATGAAGAATGGAAAGGTTGAACCACCGATAAAAAGAATTTGAAAGATCTAGGAGAAAAACATTTGAATAATGATAAATCATTCTTACGTCAAACTTTGAAAAGAATTTAGGGATAGCTCCGGTGAAAATTAGAAGAGTCACATAAGATTCTGGAAAAAAGACCTGTGGGTTATGGGCCCACTCAAAAGATACACCGTTGAAATGATTACTTGCAAAGGAGAATGCACCGGTTGAATTAAATGGCTGAAATGAGATAACATCTTCGAGATATCTTGAACGGATTGATAATGGAGACACAATTCTTCTGATATTTCTTCAGCACTCCAGATCAATTGAATAGCGAGAAATGAATGAATATGAGGTGCACCGGCATGAGAAGGTATTTGAAACGAGTAAAAAGGATCAACAAAGCATGAATTGGATCCACCGGAGAAGAAAATGAGTGAAGAGTGACGAACTTGAAGCTCCCGTTAGAATCTACATGAGAATCACCGGGTAAGAACATGAAGGAAAAGAATGTAGAGACTTCACATGAATACAAGGATACTTGATTAATAAATCCGAGTCCTCGAAGAAAAAGGGTGTGGGGGCGGGAAAAACAAAGACAGCTTGGGACAAATGAAACAAACAACATTGAGAAGACTTGGAGTTGATCTTACAGATGAGACAAATGATAGGATCAACTTGACGAGAATCAGACCGGTTGAAAAGGATTGACATGACAAACTTGATGATCGAGAAGGATTAGTATTCACATAGGAATATGAGAACACCTCTTAGAAAAGGCATGGAATCAACACTTGACATTGAAGCAACTCGAATACCACAACTCAAAAGAAAAACAAAGGATTGGCTTGCAGAGTAAGCTGGAACAAACATATGATAGAGATTTCGTTTGAAGTTTTCGTGGTGGGGCCTACACGGGCTCGACCGTACAACACCATCATGTACAAGGCAGTGCACATGACATACGAAGCATCCCCGAGTCGGCATAGCCAGGGACTCTTTAAGAGACAACGAGACCACTGTAAAACCAACCGTGGATAGGCGGACCACTAGACGTCGAACCCCAATTTCAAATCATACATCTGTCGGAAATAAATCCTAGGAGCTACTTGAATTCCCACTTATAAACTCCCGAAATTTTCCGGTTATGCAATCAGGTGTTGGGGATACAGGGGAAGCATAATATCTCACCCAAAACTAGCAATTCCTACATCCAGCTGTATCCATCCTTCAACACATAACCAAGAAACCTTCGGAAATCGTTTACCTCAACCTTCGAAAAGCATCCGTTATACGAGTTATGGCAATACTCCCGAACTTCCGCCCCAGTACTGGGTGGCGTCGAAGTTATCTCACCAACAACTGCATAAAAGAGATTTTCGATGTCGGCGAAACTAAACTCAGGTATTCCAGAACTGCAACAATAAAATTGTGACGACAACACTTCAGAGCTCAACTCCCCGGGACACTGCCACAACCCCTAAATGTCAGGAGGCACCAAGAACAATGTTCTCGTCACAAAACCATCGGAATGATTCCAAGATACCCGCGTGATCCCAAATTTTTTTTAGTGAAATTTGAGAAGAGAAGAGTCAAAACTCTACGTCAGGATGCCTCACCAGAGCGACGAAGGGACTGACGAGTAAAAAGAATTCCTAACTCTCCGATATATAATTCCTAAAAGACTCAAAACATTTTTCTAGACTCAACAACGCCAGCGATTCGATCAAGCAGGGGCTCCTAAGGTCGGGGAAGGCTCTGATTACCAACTTGTAACACCCTCGATGCAGCTATATCTCCCATGTGTCGAAGCACGACTTAGAGGCATAGCCGCATTGAAAGCAATGTCGCAAGTGAGGTAATCTTCACACAACCCATGTAATACATAAGGGAAAGAGATACATAGTTGGCTTACAATCGCCACTTCACATAAAACATGAATAAAGCATTACATTCATCCAAATACACTCAAGGTCCGACTATGGAACCAAAATAAAAGAAGACTACCCCAAAAGCGACACAGATCCCCGATCGACCCCAACTGGGCTCCACTACTGATCAACTAGAACGAAGCAACACAAAGGACAAGATCTTCATCGAGCTCCTCCTTGAGCTTGGTTGCGTCATCTCCACGGTATCATCGGCACCTGCAAACTGGTTTTGGAAGTATCTGTGAGTCACGGGGACTCAACAATCTCACACCCTCGCGATCAAGACTATTTAAGCTTATAGGAAGGGTAAAAGGTATGAGGTGGAGCTGCAGCAAGCGACTAGCATATATGGTGGCTAACAACGCAAATGAGAGCGAGAAGAGAAGGCAAAAGCACGATCGAACAACTATGATCAAGAAGTGATCCTAGAACAACCTACGTCAAACATAACTCCAACACTGTGTTCACTTCCCGGACTCCGCCGAGAAGAGACCATCACGGTTACACACGCGGTTGATGTATTTTAATTAAGATCAACTTCAGGTTTTCTACAACTGGACATTAACAAATTCCCATCTGCCCATAACCGCGGGCACGGCTTTCGAAAGTTCAAATCCCTGCAGGGGTGTCCCAACTTAGCCCATCACAAGCTCTCATGGTCAACGAAGGATATTCCTTCTAGCGAGAAGACCCGATCAGGCTCGGAATCCCGGTTACGAGACATCCTCGACAATGGTAAAACAAGTCCAGCAAGACCACCCGATGCGCCGACATCCTGATAGGAGCTGCACATATCTTGTTCTCAGGGCAACACCGGATGAACACTACGTACAGCTAAAACTAGCCCTCAAGTTTCCCCGAGGTGGCGCCGCAAGTGGCTCTAGTTCGGACCAACACTTAAACAAGCACTCGCCCGGGGGGGTTAAAATAAAGATGACCCTCGGGATGTGTGACTCCCAAGGGAAAAAGGCTAGGTGGCGAATGGTAAAAACCAAGGTTGGGCCTTGCTGGAGGAGTTTTATTCAAAGCGAACTGTCAAGGGGTTCCCATTATAACCCAACCGCATAAGGAACGCAAAATCCGGGAACATAACACGGATATGAAAGAAACTAGGGCGGCAAGAGTGGAACAAAACACCAGGCATAAGGCCGAGCCTTCCACCCTTTACCAAGTATATAGATGCATTAATTAAATAAGAGATATTGTGATATCCCAACAATAACCATCTTCCAACATGGAACAAACTCCAATCTTCACCTGCAACTAACAACGCTATAAGAGGGGCTGAGCAAAGCGGTAACATACCCAAACAACGGTTTGCTTGGACATGGTGGGTTAGAGGCTTGGCTTATCAATATGGGAGGCATGATAAGCAAGTGGTAAGTATCGCAGCATAGGCATAGCAAAAGAGCGAGCAACTAGCAAGCAAAGATAGAAGTGATTTTGAGGGTATGGTCATCTTGCCTGAAATCCCGCAAGGAAGAAGAACGAGTCCATGAAGAAGACAAACAGACGTAGTCAAATGAATCCTCACAAACGCAATGTTATCGTAACCAACCCGAAGAAGCAACACCGGAAAGAAGCACACAACATAGTCAACAACCACTACAACAACATGGCATGATGCACAACAAGTATGATGCATGTCCGGTTTAAAGAAGCATGGCATGGCAAAGTGCACAAAAAATCCTACAAATTAAGTGGAGCTCATTATGCAACGGAGTTGGATATTGATGAAACACCACATGACTTATTTAGTTCTCTCTCGGTTATGTACCCAACAATATTAAATGTTGCTAAACATGGCAAGAGGGTGAAGCAAAGTAAAACTACCTATCTAGTCAAGTTTATATGAGGCCGGAAGCAACGAACAACAATTCCGAAAACTCCGCATGTGCATATATTAGGTTTGGTACTGTTCTGCCCTAAACCATATTTTATAGTTATAAAACATGCAAAGTGAGTACACCATGTTAAACTAGGCATTTTTCTACCCCACTTACACATAAAGTTTATTAAATTCCGAGTTACGGTTATTTAGTTATGAAATAAATCATTTAGCAAGTTTAAACAAACAACATCTTAAGCATTTTAAACATAGATGAAAGTTGGATATCATGAATCTAGACAAAATTCTAAACGAGTTTCATATATAAAGTTTTTACATATGATACATGGTTTGAGAGTTATTATATGCATGAAGTATAAGGGGTTTTCTGTAAAACTGGAGTCTCAAGATTATTACTAAAATCACTGGACAGTGAAAAAACAAGAATGGGCCGAAACCGGCTAGCCCAAGACACTAGTAGAAAAAGGGTCAAACGTGAAGCACATTAGTGCCGTTTGTATTTGAGCCGGCACTAATGTATACATTAGCGCCGGTTCCAACGGCTAGCTGGGCCTCCATCATTAGTACCGGTTCGTGGCGAACCTTTTGCACCGGTTCGTGCCGCGAACCGGTACTAATGAGAGTGGTGGCAGGATGTTGACAGAATGGGGCCCCTCCAGCCCCTTTAGTACCGGTTCTTGGCACGAACCGGTACTAAAGGTCGTCCTACATAGACCCTTCGTCCACTAGCACTCTGTTCTTCCCCCTTTCCCCTCTCCCTCTCCTCTGTTCTTCCCTTCTTCCTCTCGAGTTCATCACAAAATTTGCCCAAAATTTGTCAAGATTTGAAGGCCCTCATCCATTCAAATGATCACAAAGGTTAGCAACTTTGTCCTTTCATCTCTCATTGCTAGATTAGCTCTTGCATTGGTTTATATAGTGATTAATTTGGGAGGATATATATATGTGCTAGTATTTGATTTATATGCAATTTGAGGTCAAAAATAACACTTAGTTTGCATATGTAGGTGTGGTTTACTTAGTGCCTTCTAAATCTCCATCGTAGCCACCGTCGATCGCCCGCACCGTCCCGTTGCCGGCACCACCTTGTGGTGAACCTCTTGTTCATGAAATTTTATATATAAATTGATGTTTGTGTGATTTGGATATATAGTTACTCGTATAATTATCTTACCCGTACGTTGTTTGTTATACATATAGTGCCATGGTTTTGATATCCGTCCCCGTCGGCCCTAGTCCTTGTTATGATTCGGATGTGGTATGTATATTCTCTTTTAAAACTAGTTGCATTTCGTGTTTATGACAAATTATGCCCATCAAGTTGACATAGAAATTTTTTCTAGGAGGTATGTGAACCGGAAATTCCAACCGACCCTATTGCCGAGAGGTTAAATTTAGTTGAAAGAGAAAACGAGTACTTGAAATAAAAATTGAAAAGAATTGAGGGGGAGAAGATGGAATTGGAGTTGCATGTTGCCGATGTCGTCGATGATCACAAGATCAAGATGGAGAAAATGCGCTTGAAGATTAGAAAGATTAGAAAATATGCCATCGATAGTGAGGCTTGGTATCATTATGCTGTTGGATCCATTGTTACCTTAGTTGCGATCTTGATCATATTTGTTGTTGCATTTAAATGCTTTAGCTAGAGAGTTATTTGTTTGTTGGATTTAAGTGTTGTATGAACTTTATGTATGAACTTGTATTAATTGTATGAACTTGTATTAATTTGGTCTATTCGGTGTTGTGTAATGAAGATGAGCCGGCAATGGATGTACGATGACCGATGCTCTCCCGAGTTCATTAATGGCGTGCATACTTTTCTGCTTGCGGCTGAGGCAAACAAGCGGGCGGATGGTTTTATGCCTTGTCCATGTGCTCGCTGTAAGAATGGTCACAATTACTCTACATCAAGAACCATTCACGTCCACCTATTTAAGTCCGGTTTCATGCCCCATTATAATGTTTGGACCAAGCACAGAGAAAGAGGGGTTATGATGGAAGACAATGAAGAAGAAGAGGACGACGACAGCTATCCTGGCCATGGGTTCCCTGAATACGATGATACAACAATGGGGGAAGAAGCTGAGCCGGTAATGCGGGAAGAAGCTGAGCCGGCAATGCGGGAAGAAGCTGAAGAAGAGGCATCAGATGAGCCCGTTGATGATCTAGGTCGGGCCATTGCCGATGCAAAGAGAAACTGCGCAAGTGATTTGGAGAAGAAGAAGTTGCAGCGCATGTTAGAGGATCACAAAAAATTGTTGTACCCGAATTGCGTAGGTGACAAGAAAAAGCTAGGCACCACACTGGATTTGCTGCAATGGAAGGCAGAGAATGGTGTATCTGACAAGGGATTTGGAAAGTTGCTGGTAATGATAAAGGATATGCTTCCAAAGGACAACGAATTGCCCGAGAGTACATACGAAGCAAAGAAGGCTGTCTGCCCTCTAGGGTTAGAGGTGCAGAAGATACATGCATGCCCTAATGATTGCATCCTCTACCGCGGTGAGTACGAGGATTTGAACGCTTGCCCGGTATGTGGTGCATTGCGCTATAAGATCTGCCGCGATGACCCTGGTGATGTCGAGGGCCGGCGCCCCAGGAAGAAGATTCCTGCCAAGGTGATGTGGTATGCTCCTATAATACCACGGTTGAAACGTTTGTTCCAAAACAAAGAGCATGCCAAGGCGATGTGATGGCACAGAGAAGACCGTAAGAAAGACGGAAAGTTGAGAGTACCCGCTGACAGGTCGCAGTGGAGAAAAATCGAAAGAAAGTACGGGAAGGAGTTTGCAGATGACGCACGGAGCATATGGTTTGGTCTAAGCGCAGATGGCATTAATCCTTTTGGGGAGCAGAGAAGCAACCATAGCACCTGGCCTGTGACTCTATGTTTATATAACCTTCCACCTTGGTTGTGCATGAAGCGGAAGTTCATTATGATGCCAGTGCTCATCCAAGGCCCTAAGCAACCCGGCAACGACATTGATGTGTACCTAAGGCCATTAGTTGAAGAACTCTTACAACTGTGGAATGGAACAGGTGTACGTGCGTGGGATGAGCACATGGGTGAAGAATTTGACCTAAAGGCATTGCTGTTCGTGACCATCAATGATTGGCCTGCTCTCAGTAACCTTTCAGGACAGACAAACAAGGGATACCGCGCATGCACGCACTGTTTGGACGATACCGACAGTATATATTTGGCTAATTGTAAGAAGAATGTGTACCTGGGACATCGTCGATTTCTTCCGAGCAGGCATCCCGTAAGAAAGAAAGGCAAGCATTTCAAAGGTGAGGCGGATCACCGGACGAAGCCTCGCCACCGTACTGGTGCTGGTGTACATGATATGGTCAAGGATTTGAAGGTGGTCTTTGGAAAGGGTCCTAGTGGACAACCTGTTCCGAATGACGCTGACGGACGCTCACCCATGTGGAAGAAGAAATCTATATTTTGGGACCTGCCCTATTGGAAAGACCTCGAGGTCCGCTCCGCAATCAATGTGATGCACGTGACGAAGAATCTTTGTGTGACCCTGCTTGGCTTCTTGGGCGTGTATGGGAAGACAAAAGATACACCTGAGGCACGGGAGGACCAGCAACGTATGCACGGAAAAGACGGCATACATCAGGGTCATGCAAGCTATGCTCTTACCAAAGAAGAGAAGGAAATCTTCTTTGAATGCCTACTCAGTATTAAGGTACCATCTGGCTTCTCGTCGAATATAAAGGGAATAATAAACATGGCAGAGAAAAAGTTCCAGAACCTAAAGTCTCATGACTGCCACGTGATTATGACACAACTGCTTCCGGTTGCATTGAGGGGGCTTCTACCGGAGAACGTTCGATTAGCCATTGTGAAGCTATGTGCTTTTCTCAATGCAATCTCTCAAAAGGTAATCGATCCAGAAATCATACCAAGGTTACAGAATGATTTGGTGCAATGTCTTGTCAGTTTCGAGTTGGTGTTCCCACCATCCTTCTTCAACATCATGACGCACGTCCTAGTTCACCTATGCGAAGAGATTAACGTTTTGGGTCCTGTATTTCTACACAATATGTTCCCCTTTGAGAGGTTCATGGGAGTCTTAAAGAAATATGTTCATAACCGTGCTAGGCCAGAAGCAAGCATCTCCAAGGGCCGTCAA
This sequence comes from Triticum monococcum, assembly GCA_034509565.1. Lineage (NCBI taxonomy): Eukaryota > Viridiplantae > Streptophyta > Magnoliopsida > Poales > Poaceae > Triticum > Triticum monococcum. The sequence goes on from CM067841.1 coordinate 523,629,897, forward strand.
AATGAGGAGGTCATTGAGTTTTGTATTGACTTTATTCCTGACCTTAAGCCGATTGGTGTTCCTGAAACGCAGCATAAGGGCAGACCGGATGGAAAAGGCACGCTAGGAGGGGAACAAATAATATGTATGGATGGACATTCTCTCACTGAAGCACACTACACAGTTCTACAGAATTCCGCCTTGGTGGCTCCGTATATGGATGAACACAAGAATTTGCTACGCTCCAAACACCCGGAGCGGTCTGATGACTGGATTACACCTGAACAAACCAGGAGTTTCGCCAGCTGGTTGCAAGCACGTACCATGCATGACACCTCTATTGAAGATGACCTATACTTGCTGTCCCAGTTACCATCTTCGAATATAATGACTTTCAAAGGGTACGAGATAAATGGTAATACATTTTACACGATCGCCCAAGATAAGAAGAGCACCAACCAAAACAGTGGTGTCCGCTTTGATGCAGAAACCAAGACGGGAAAGGAAACATATTATGGTTATATACAGGACATATGGGAACTTGACTATCGACGTGGTTTGAAGGTCCCTGTGTGTCGGTGCAAATGGGTCAATTTGACACGAGGCGGGCTAAGGGAAGAACCGCAGTACGGAATGATAACAGTGGACCTCAACAATCTTGCGTATGCAGACGAACCATTCGTCCTAGCCAATGATGTGGCACAGGTTTTCTATGTGAAGGACATGTCTACCAAGCCAAGAAAAAGAAAAGATAAGGAAGCGAATGCATCGTACGATGAGCCAAAGCGGCACATAGTTCTTTCTGGGAAGAGAAACATCGTGGGAGTGGATGACAAGACAGACAAGTAAGAAGATTATGAAAAGTTTGATGAAATTGCTCCATTCACAGTGAATATTAACCCGAGCATCCCGTTAAATGATGAAGATTTTCCATGGCTACGACGCAAAGGGACAGACGCGAAGAAAAAGTTTCATACCCAAAGATCTGGGATGTGATCTGGGATGCAAGCAAATTCTTTCATGCATTTACTGTTTTTTTTTCAGCTAAATGACCCTGAAGTTGAAAAGCATTTCAAATGAACTCAGAAAAGGATGAAATTTGGCATGGCATCATAATTTCACCCACATAGCATGTGCAAAAAAGTAGAGAGGGTTACCGCAAAAACTTAAGTAGAGAGGGTTACCGCAAAAACTTAATGCACTTCGTGTACAAAATGGTCAATCTGTTTCGAAGTATCAGGGTTTCGGACGAAAACTCATCCATTACAAAGTCATTTCATTTTTTAAATAACTTAAGCATTACCAAATTGAATATAATGATAAAACACACTAATATTAAACATAACAAAAAAGAATCACTGGAAAATGTATTTTTAAAGTTAAGTTATTCACAAACTAGTGATTCACACAAATTTCAAATAATTCAAAATATAAACTATTCAAATTTAAAAACTACCGGCACTAACTGAAAGTTTCTAAAAACTATCAAAAATATTCACAAAGAAACTCTAAATACAGCAAAAAACAACTAAAAATAAATAAAACAAAATAAATAAAGCAGAAAAGAAAAAACTAAATGAAAAAAGCCCACCTACTGGGCCACAGCGGCCTGCATACGACTAGAAACCCAACCTGTTATTGGGCCAGGATGCAGGCCCGCAAGCCCAATAGGCCCCGCAGGGCAGCATAGAACATGTAGGCCCAGTAGGCCTGCTTTGGAGAGGAGCTCAAGAGAGCTACCGCACGGGGGTTTATAAACCAGTGCGGTCGCCCCTCGGCTAGCGATGTGGGACTAAACTTGCGCACCGCACCTGCGCCAGCGCACCCCCTTTAGTACCGGTTAGAACCACCACCCGGTACTAAAGGCCTGCCCTTCCCGCTGCTTGGCCTGGCCAAAACAGGCCTTTAGTACCGGTTGGTGGCTCCAACCGGTACTAAAGGTGGCTTCTATATATACAGCACTTCGCAAAATTTCATTCTCCCTCTGTTTCTTCCCGATCGTTCGACGCCGTCGCCGCCCCCATCCTACGCCGCCCCCGTCGCGCGCCGTTGCCGTCGCCACCCCCATCCTCGTTGCCGCCCTCATCCCCATCGCCGCCCCCGTCGCCGTCGCCGCCCTCGTCTTCGTCGCCGCCCCGGGCCCGTCCTCGCGCCGTCCCCGCGTCGCCGCACCCCCGTCACGCCCCGGCCCGTGGCCGCCCCGGGCCGTCGCCTCGCCGTCGCCGTCGCCCCGCTGTGAGCTCTCCCCCTCTAACCCCTCTCCCTCACCCCCGGTGGGCACCATGGGCGCCGCCCCCCGAGCCCATATATACACACACAAGCATGCATGATGAACACACACACACGCACATAGAAGTTGTTTTTCTGTTTTTAGTGTTAGATCGATGCTTAGTGTTTAATTAGTATGGAATAGCATATATATATATAGAATTTTGACATATGCAATGCTTAGTGTTAGATGCTTAGTGTTAGATGCTTAGTGTTTTTAGTGAGCCCGGATATAATTAGTGTTTAATTAGTATGGAATTTTTTTATATAATGTTGTTTTTCTGTTTTTAATGGATGTATAGAAGTTGTTTTTTCTGTTTTTAGTGTTAGATGCTTAATTAGTATGAAATAGCATATAGAATTTTGACATATGCAATGATAGCATAATTAGTGTTACATCTAATTTGCATATAGTATTTGTTGTCGACGATGCCCGGCCCGCATCCTCACCGTCGACCCGTTCGCGACGATGTCCTACTTCAGAGGACCCTTGTCCGGGACTGGGCTCCGCCGGGCTGGCACTGGGAGGTGCTACCTTCAGGGGCGCGACGCTTGGTGGGGAACCCGGCCACGTGTCCCATCGTCGACCCTCATCTCCTTTGGTGGCATTCGCGTGGGCCACTTCCGGTGCGGAGGGAGCCGGCCCCGCCGGAGGTGGTACATCGCCGTGTCAGGGAGGAGGACGAGCACGTCCGTCGCTACATGGCTGCTATGGACGTCAGGTTCTCCAATACCTGGCAGGTTCTTTGGGGAGATCACCCGAGCTATGATCCAGTGATGGTTCCTTCTCTTTGGGTGTCCACCGCCCGCACCTCAGGAACCGCGAGTGGCCTAGATTACTCTGTAGTATTCGATCTTTATTAGCTAGCTAGCTAGTGATATATTATTCGAGACGATGTATTCGAGACTATATATATCTATTATTCGAGACGATGTATTGAGATTATATCTATTATTCGAGACGACGTATTCGAGATTAAATCTATTATTCGAGATGATGTATTCGAGATTATATCTATTATTCGAGACGATGTATTCGAGATTATATCTATTAATCGAGATTATACTAAATTGTTTTATATTTCTTTTGGCATAGTTAAATAAAAGCTATGGCGGACAATACCGACAGAGAGAGAGAACAGACCATGTTCGATATCATACGCGGGCCAGATGATGATCAGAATGAAGAAGATTTTGACGGCTCTGAATTTCTAAACAACACCGGAGAGGGTGATATGATATTCGATCGTGACGACCGAGAAGATGAAGTCATGAACTACGACGAGGTATATATATTTATATAAGCAGGAATCTGGTGATCATCGCATGTTTTAAATGAGTTGAAGATATATTAACGAATCAATCTTTCTTCTTTCAGCCATCCGGATCGAGCAAAAGGACGAAACGAGGCCCGAACAAAAAGTTGAAGGAGGGCGTAAAGTACAATATCGAGGCATTCAAATCTAATGGCGAACCATTAGCGCCTAAGAAGATTGCGGACAAGTTCGTTCGTCAGTGCGGAGTTCTTGTGAAGGACCTACTCCCGATCTCCCTTCAAGAATGGAGAAAGCCAGCGAAGCCACGTCCAGATGTTACTTTTGTCGACGAGAATAAAAAAAAACTGCTTTGGGATACTCTCATGGAACATGTCACCCTACCAGATAATATCACAGAAGCAGATGTGCGGAAAGTCAAGGACGCTGCTTTTAGGAAGATGGCGGTTGCATTCAAGAACCACAAGAGAATGACGTGGGAGAAGTACGTCAAGGGAGGAAGGAAGACTCCAGTATTCGAGGGGATACTAGAGAATCAAAGTGCTCATTGGGACGATTTCGTGAAATTCAAGGATTCAGAATTAGCTAAGGAACGGTCGAGAATAAACAAGGCCAATGCCGGAAAAAAGGATAAGTTCCATAAGCTAGGGCCAGGTGGCTACGCGGTGGCAATGCCTAAGTGGGATAAGTCTGTGAAAGAGATGGAGGATGCAAGTGTCACTCTGGTTACTAAGAACTGGCCCCCAGGTGCAGGACTTGGTTCTATGCGCATGGGGGGGAGTTGGACCCGAAGACAGGCAATGTTTCGAGGAAGGCATGTCTGAAGGGAGCCGAGGATGCGCTACTTGTTGCAATAGAAGAGGCTCGATCGGGGGTGTTCCAGCCCAACAGAGAGAATGACGAGCTTACGCGTGCCCTGGGAAATCCTGAACACCCGGGAAGAACACGAGGCAAGGGCTCTATTCCGTGGTATGAGGGGTTTTCGGACTGGAACGCGGACTACAGAACCCGTGCGAGAAAGAAGATTGCAGAGGACAAGAAGAGGAAGATGGAGGAGGAGCAGAGGAAGCGGGACTATGAACGCCTTCAAGGCCTAGAAGCAAGTCAAGCGGAATTGGCAGCTAAATTCTAGCAGCAGCAGCAGCAGATCGACTCACTTAGCCAGCAAAGGGGGTCTCAGCAGCTGCAGCAGCTAGCGGATGATCCAGCCATGGATACCACCGCCCCATCCATGCCGAGAAGCAGCGTGGGTTCCGCCCCGCGCGACGCAGTAGTGCTGGATAGATACCCCGTGGATGACATCACGGAGAACACTAACTGCGAACTACACTTCAAAATGAAGAACATATCCATGAAGGTGGCGGACGCCGTTGCTTTTTCAAATTCCCCCGAGGCAACCTTCCATTGCAACCCGATTCCAGCGGGCTATGCTCGTGTCTTGGTTGATGAGGTGGTGGACCAATATTCGGGGCTAGAGCTTGACATTCCTGGAGGTGACGAGGAGCACACACTTGGAGATGCCAAACATCATATCATTCTATGGAGAAAGGATTGCATCATTTTTCGAAGGCCACCGACACTGCGTCACCCGACTCCTCGTCGAAGTCCGCCACCGAGTCAGCAGACTCCCGCTCCTCCAAGTCCACCAACGCGTGAGGCCACTCCTCCTCCTCCAAGTCCGGCAAAGTGTCAGGCCACTCCTCCTCCAGGTCCGACACAGCGTCAGACGTCCACTCCTCCTCCAAGTCCGGCACAGCTTCAGGCCACTCCTCCTCGTCCAACTCAGCCCCCTCAGCCGTCTCCACCGCCTCAGCAATCGCAGAAGAGACACCCCGCAGCTATGGTGCGTAGCGGTACGAGTCGAGGTCATAGTACAGGAAGTACAGGCGGAGCCAAGCAATATAAATATGGTCCAAACCTCAGTACTCCTCTTTCTGTGAGGGCTTACGATAGGACCGAGGAGCAAACCAATGCCATAGTGCGGGCAGAAGTCGACGCCCATTTTGGACCGAAACCGCCACCGCCGCCAAGGGAGAAAGTGCCTGTGGAAGTAGTTGACCACTTCATTCGTATGGCTCAACCACCAGCTGCTAAGCCTGTTGACTCAGACTATGAGCGCCACATCAGGAAGTTACATCGACAACGTCTACAGAAGGAGGCGAGCTCGAGCTCGAGCAAACAACAAGCAGCTATCAAAAAATGCGGGAAAACCGTTGCCCAGCTGGGAAAACAGGCGGCGCAATTGATCCCCCCGCTTGTTGTGCCGCCAACAACACGTGACAGTACGCGCGCCCAATATAATTGTGGCCAAACAGTTTACGTTCCCGAGGTGGGCGATGTGGTAATAACCCAAGAGCATATAATGCAGGCTGAAGAACTCAAGATCACTGTTGGACAACTCCTCGAGATCGACGACATGCCTCCGATTACAGAGGAGGAAATAAAACGGAAATTTGTCCGGGGCCAACCTTTGGTCGAGCCAGAAGATGTCAAGAAGCTCCCAACGAGAAAGTATGAATTGCATCAATGGTACATGGACATTAGCAAGAGATCCGATCGAGAGTCCCTCATGGTATATGTCAAGAAGGATGATTACTACCATGAGAAAGTTGTGGCCATTGAGTATTCTGAACTGTTTCAGTTATACAATCAAGACGCACTCGACAAATCTATCGTCAGTTGCTATTGTCTGTAAGTGATTTCTTTCTGTAATTTAAGTCTCAAGCTAGCTGTAGTGATCCTTTTGATCAATCATTACGTGTAATTATCCTCACTATATTCTTTTCTGTGGTATTATGCAGGATGAAGATGTATGAAATGAGAAAAGGTGGACGCTATGGCATTGGGTTCATTGACCCAAACACCGTTAATGAATACACATGGAAATTAGATCCATATTATGAAAAAGAGGTAGAGGACAGCATGCTAGAGTTCTTCAAGCGCCTCAAATACAATGAAGATATACTACTTCCTTACAACTTCGAGTGAGTCACACTTTCTTGTACTACAAATTCTCTGTTTTTGCCTACTAGCTAGCTACATGTTTTTGCTTACATATGCCCGCTTAATTAAGACATGCAAACGTGTGTGCATGCAGATTTCACTGGATCTTGTGTATCATTAAAGTTGACGCCGGAACAGTTGAAATACTGGACTCGCTACTCACAGCAAAAGCTAACTACAACATCTTGTATGGGATAGTCAACAGGTAATTTCAATCATTATTTATAACTACATATCTCGGCCTATTTAGTTCTTCATTTCATGATATGAACTATTTAATAACCCCTTTATTCATTTTCTTTGTCGGCGGGCAGGGCTTGGGCAAGGTTCATCAGCGTCACGGAAGGCGAATGGAAACCACAGCTGAAATGGTTTCGATCCAAGGTAAGTAATTAAGTAGTACTATAGCTAGCTAGCTAGCTGCCATCTCTTTAATTATCATGCTTGATTAATTATTATCTGATCAAATTAAATTCCATTCTCGTAATAAAGGCCCTGAAGCAGGCGCAGGGGACTGATCTGTGTGCATATTGTGTTTGCGAGAACATTCGCATGATGGCGTCCGAAAGGAGCAGATCTCAAAGACAGGAATGGGTACGCTTGTCAGAACACTATTCACAATTTTTACACCATTATCGATATCTAGTCACACAACTAATACACATGCATATTTATCTCCTTCTTAACAGTTCAATGAGGTGCGGGACAAGCTCCTACCAACGGAGCGCGTACAAGCACTTCAAGAGGAAATAGCGGGATTTTTCCTCGACCAGGTCATAAATCCGAAGGGAGAATACTATTACCCGCTACCGCCCCCATCGACCAAGTCATGAACCACTTCCAATTGTCTCGTGCTCCGAAGGCACCAATCAGGCTAATGCCACTGGCTCCGAAGGCAACATATGCATATGTAGGAGAAATTGTTTATATAGCTATACATGTGTGTATGTGTGAATTAATATGGTGGTTTGTGAGACATGATTGATGATATATATATGATTGGTTCTACTAGAAATTCTATATATATATATATATATATGTGCATAACATGTACAATGTGTAGTACCGTAAAATATCAGCAAACGAAAAAGAATTAAAATGGAAAACACAAAATTAAATGAAAAAAAATCATAAAACCAAAAAACCCCCAAACCATTTAGTACCGGTTGGTTTTACCAACCGGTACTAAAGGGCTCCCGGCCCCCGGAGCTAGCTCGTGCCACGTGATACCACTTTAGCACCGGTTCGTGCTGAACCGGTAGTAAAGGGGGGGCCTTTAGTGCCGAAATAATAGTGCCGGTTCCATAACCGGCACTAAAGGCCCTTACGAACCGGTGCTATTGCCCGGTTTTCTACTAGTGAGAGTGCACAAGGGGAATCGGGTGTTGGATCACCAAGGGCTGAGGCCCAGGTCGATGGTGAGAGAGGCGGCAGGGTGCGCGATGGGCCGGCCTGCTTGTGGCCCACGCGCGTAGGAGACGGCATCTGGAGATGGGCTTCACGCGGTCTACGCTGTAGGTCAACGCGCGCAGGATGAGCGGATGAGGCAGAGGTTTGTGGGCGCTGGCCTCCTCTGCTCTACAAGAAGCAAAGCAGAGCAGCGGCGTTAGGGATCTTCGGCGCGGCGGTGAAGGATGGAGGGCGTGGAAGCGGGCGCGCTGCGGATCTGGGTCGTGGGATGGCCGGTCCTCGCCGGATGCATGGCCGGATGCGGTCGGCTGCTTCTCGTAGATGGACTTGGCGCGGGCGAGCAGGAACTTGGAGCTTGGCCTCCATGGTGGTGGCTGTGGAACAAATTGACAGAGGATTAGAGAAATGAGAGAGCCGCGAGGAGGAGGAAGGAGAGATGGGCGGTGCAGGGCTGGCCTGGTTCCCTGTTGCTGGTCGGCGCGACGAAGGATGGCGCGGAAGCGGCACGGGGCGGCGTCGTGGCTGTCCTGTTGCTCACCTGAGCTCTCTGGCGATTTGCGTGCTCGGGGACGGAAGGACACAGGAGGCGGGGAAGCTAAGGGCGAGGAGCTTGGGGTCGGCCTGGTGGTGGCTTTGGTCACCGGCGAGGGAAGTGGCTCAGGGTCGACGGTGGGAGCAGCGACGAGGCAGCGGGGTACTCGTGCAAGGCCGAGGCCAGAAGGAGGAGGCGGAGGGGATTGGATCAAGGAAATACAGAGGAGGCTCTAGATTGGGGCGATGGGGATCCCAAGGAAGATGCGGCGGCGGCGCGACCGGAGAGGCCCCCTAGGTTTTAGGGTTGAACTAGAGTTTGGTCTGGTGAATATATAGCAGGTGGACTAGGCTTAGGGGCTACCTCGTCCTTTCAATTGTAATCGGACGGTCGCGAATAAATAGGCTAGGAAGACCAAAAAGAAAAATGGAGATGTTTTGTAGATGTTTGGGGATGATCCGGAGACAACGGTGACGACTGTCCGGGTCAGGTCCGGGACAATTTTCGGACGCGCGCGAGGGGCCGATGTACTGCGCAAAGAGGGGTAGGCTGGGCCTAGATTGACTGTGGAGAGCGGGTTGGTCTGAGAGAAGAGGGGAGAGATGCAGCCCGGCAGGGTTTCCGGAGACCGAAAACGTCCGACGTTAGACCGGCTATAATGCCGCCATAGTTTAACGGTTGGGCTATAGAACGAGCTCCGAATGCGGTGAAACTTGGCAGGCGACCTACTAACAACATAACAACACCACATGCCAACTTTCAACACATTCCGAGAACATTTTCCGGCCACTTATAAAATAGTATTTCGGACGTGCCGCGGGCGCGTGCAAGTGTGTCTGGGCGGACAACGAAGAGAACAAGCAGGACGGGACGGATGCAAGTTTTAAAACATGATGATGCAATGCACATGATGACATGATAAGATGCAACACGCAAGCAAATGACATGACAACGACAGCGAAGAACTGCAAGACACCTGGCGTATCGAACTCAGGGCATTACATTGCCTTTGACTGGGCATCCCTGGTGCCCTACATGTTTTCGCAGGGCGCCGCGACGTTCCGTGCACTCTCCTGCACTTCATGAACGACGAGTTGGTCGCTGTCGCCAAGGGAAAAATCATTCAACCGGGCAACCCCGTGTTCCACTGTAAACCGATGGCACCCACCGTGTATTGGGTTCAACTGGTTTGGGTGCTGCCAGGCTGCGACAAGTTGTTACCTCCAATTCAACCCTCCGGGGCCGACGAAGATGATCTGATGACCCTCAGCACCTGCCTAAGCTGGCCCCTGCTTTGGTCGAAGAGCCAGATTCATTTGGGGGCGGGGGACACGACCCCAAAGACCACACCGCCAGTCGTGCCGGCACCAAGCCATGGCAAGACCGCCGCAGCGGTACCGGACATGCCGGATATCCCTATGGCACAGGATCCAAACATGCATATGGCACATGATCTGGACGACGACGACAACGACGACGGCTGTACATTTAGCAACGTCGATAAGTACTTTGCCGAACATGGGTACGATGACGAATTCTGCGGGCCTCTTTCTCAAGAACCCAACGAAGGCGACCGCGGTCTAGATGGTACGACGGAGAAACCCAGTTGCAACAGGCATCATCTGGCGTTCCGTTCTCAGGAGACGCCTCCAGCTGCTGACTTCACCGAGCCTCAGATAGCCGAGGTGCCAAATATTATCAGCCCCAACACACTCAAGAAGGCGGTCTGTGAGCAGAACTCGGTCCCATTACAAAGAAGAAGAACGGACGGAAAAGAAAGAGTAACAAGGGTGCGAGCCATCCGGCACTGAGTACGATCCGTGCTCAGGACGGGCCACCTTCACCTAAGGATATCTCGAGGAGGGTGCATGTGGCGGGTAGGGCGATGCTACGGACAAATATGCTCAATGCTGCAACAGGTGGTATGCGGAGTCTGCATGACAGTGTTCCTTCTTTGGAGAAGCGGCGTCTTAGAGAGAATTATGTGGCATACCCGGTTTTCATGGCCAAGGAGCCAGAGGGCAAGGGCTTTGTGGATGGCGCCATCTGGGGTACGATCGTCCTGCGGTTTGATGACATCTTTGCTATGTTTAACCTTCATCTGCTGCACTACACCTTCATTCAGCTGTTTTCGCTAAGTATGGAGATGCGGATCATTAGAGACAAGACCCCGGACATCGTGATAGTCGACCCCTTCTACATGCGTGCCAAGCTCTTGGGTAGCGCTGGGGACTGCCAAGTCGCGAGTTCACATCTCGAAGGCGTCATTCTGGCAAACCCAGATAAGGATAACTTCCTCGTGGCTTACTTTCCCGAGTAAGCCATCCCTTAACCGCCCCGTAACATATGATTTCTTAGATTTCGATCGTTCTTTTTTTTCTAAAATTCCGTGTTCTGTGCAGTGACACACATTGCACACTCATCCTCTTAAGCCTGAAATATTCCATGGCCACGTATTTCGACCCGAACCGTGACTCCAAGATGGACTACACAAATATCAAGAAAGTTCTTGATGATGTTCTCCCCGGCTATGACAAATCTAGAGGCACCTTCACCAGGCTAGTTCGTAGGTACGGCAAGCACGTGTTTGCGCACAATACTAAGTTCTTCTGCGTCAAGCAGCCGCCTGGCGGTCAGAAGGATGCCTACTACACCCTCCATCACATGCGGGCGATCGTAAGGGACCATCATCACCTTCTGCTACCAGATAATCTCAAAGATTGGGCCGCGAGCTTGTTGGCAATCCAGGACGCGGACATCAGACAAGAATTATTTCGCATCCAGTCGGAGTTTGCGGACATCATCCATCAAGATGTCCTTCATACCTCGGGGCAGTTCTACCTCAGATATCAACCGTCCAACAGGGAGATAGACGGAATGCTACAAATGCAGGCTGACAACGCCCGCGATTTCATGACCATCACGACAGACGGCGGCTTCATCCACGCTCCAGTCCCATGAGTCGAGTCAACAGTAGTGATGCTATGTGTACTTCTGAAACATTGATTGGTTCATGTTGTAATTAAACTTTAATGAACTTGTATGTCTCTTTGGTTTGGACAGTCGTTCAACTTAGATGTAATCAATGCTATTTATTAGTAGGACCATGAATCGTGCGATTAATGTCATGTCTTGCTTTTCTCTTCTGATCCTTTTGTTGCACACTTATATATTGCTTATGTATGTATTGTCTGTTGTTTGGCTTGTGCATAGAGATGTTGTTGTATTTCGTGTACAAGGGTAAGGTTCCTGGAGTCTATGACGACTGGGAGGAGTGTCGGAGACAGGTTCACCATTTCAGCGGTAACAGTTACAAAGGGTACACCACTAGGGCGGAGGCGGAATCTAGATACGCCCGCTATCTAGCTGGAGAGAGGAGGGAGCATTGGAGGAACCGGATGAAGACCAGTTTCATCGTGATGATGCTCATCGTGATGATCGCAGCTCTCTTCTATGTGATGTAGTTTAGATGATCGATATCGACTTGTAATGTGAAGACAAACTCGATACTCGTGGTCTCAAGACTTGTAATGTTTTATCTTTGTTCGGTCTTTTGAATTCGGAGACTAATATGATGAATTGTATTCGGAGACTAATCTTCTATTGTATTCGATGAATCTGTTGTTGCTGTGTGCTGCTTGCTGTCTATATTCTGTCAAATAATATATTTTGTAACCTATGCAAAAATCAAAAAAGTAAAAAAGAATAAAACCTAATATTCATACTAATGGCGCATCACTATAGAGTGAACCATTAGTATGCCGAAGTATACTAATGGCGCATCACACAACAGTGTGCCATTAGTATGCCAAAGTATACTAATGGCGCATCACACAACAGTGCGCCATTAGTATGCCAAAGCACATGGTTAAATATGGCCCACTGAGAGGCATACTAATGGCGCATGGTGTTCTATACTAATGGCGCACTGCGTGGTGCGCCATTAGTATACCAGATACTAATGGCGCACCAGTGGTGCGCCATTAGTAAGAAATACTAGTGGCGTGATACTAATGGCGCACCAGTAGTGCGCCTTTAGTAGGCAAAACTGGTGCGCCATTAGTAGGCCTTTTCCTAGTAGTGACGGCCCCCGACCCCGACCCCGGCTCCGGCCCCGGCGCTCGACCCCGACCCCTCCCAACCTCGGCCGTCGTCGGGCCTGCACACTTTGTAAGCCCCCCACCTCTCCTCCTCTCTCTGGTAGCTAGGTTTTTTGGTTAATTTAGTTAGGTCTTAGTTAGGGCAGATGGTTAATTAGGTTATATATGTGGACATGTGATGTTTTGGACATGTCATATTTTGAAATTTGGACATGTCATTTGGACATGATGATTATGTGCAAGATAAATGATCCAAGTGGCCAATGTTATGCCGGAATGTTGATTCATTTCCGTTCCGGTGAATTTCAGGCGCTCGATATGTCCATTTTTTAGCAAAGGTCATGCCGAAATTTTCTGTGAATTTTGGCATGATTTGTGCTAGATAGTAGGCATATCGAGTGCTCGGAAACGACATTCCGGCAAACATAGATTTCTTTTTTATGTCATTTCTCATTTTTTTTCATAGTTTTAGAATTAAACGAGGAGACTTAATCATAGGAAACATGTCGAACAACGAAGAAACTTGGCCTTCTAACCAAGATGCAGACGAGATGGATTATGAGGGTGAACAAGAGTACCTCGACTATTTGACTGCTAAGAAAATGCAAAGTCAAGGTTTGCAGGTCAGCCTCGATGGTGGTATTGACGCCGACATCGACACCGACAGCACCGGCACCGATGGCGGCAACGAGACCGATGGCGGCACCGAGACCGGCGGGGAAGGTATCAGCGAGGAAGATACCGTCGGGGAAGGTACCGACGCCGATGCCGCTACCGAAAAGAAGAAGCAGGATACGAAAACCTAACAAACTAGGGATTGGACGACTGGTGATCACAAAGATGGCACCTGGCAAGTTTGAGCCATTAGAGTCGGAAGAACCTCGCAAGTGCTATGGGAACCAAGTAGGATGCATCCTACGGGAATGCGTGAGCATCAACGATGATGACTTAAGGAGTAAAGAACATTTGACGCAATTGCTCCTGACGAAGTTGCACAAGAGATTCAAGTTCCCCGACTGGGATGATAATATAGAAGAACCATGGGATGATCCGAAGATGAAAAAGATTAACAATTACGCCATGGGCATGTTCAGTAATGATTTGGCCTCCTGGAAAGGGAGGGTGAAACGAGCTATTGACGCTGAGGAACCCCTGTCCAAGATTCTGGAGGAAAATTCGACACTTATGGTAGAGGAGTTCGAAAAGTTCTAGGACACTTGCGCTACCGAGGCAGCCAAGTCTAAGGCTGCGAAATTCAAGAGCCTTCAGCAAAGGAACACGGGGAAGCATCTCCTTGGAAGCCGTGGCTACCTCGGTAAAAGGCCCATATGGGATAAGGAGGATGCGGAATGTGAAGCCGTGGGTATCCCAGACCCCTTCACAAAGTTCACCAACCCCTTGGAGCGTGACTTCGTCAGGGCCCCCTACAAGTGGGACAAGGAAAAGAAGGTTTTTTACACGGACCAGATCACAAGGAAATTGATTAGACTACTGGTAATTATTCTTTTACCACCTTAAATTTAGCTCCAGATCTAGTTGACTACACATTCCTAAACGGTTCACGCTCCTTCTGTAGGAGAAGCAACACCAGCTTGCAGCCGAAAGCCCTACTTCTCCGATAAGGCCCAAGTGGGACACCCCTCTCAACCGGGCCTTGAACGAACTCAAGGGACGCCCTTTGGGCTAGCGGCCCCAATATGGTCGTGTGCACGGCGCTAGAGACGGCGCCATGTGGAAGGTGTTTTACAACGAGGGCCCAGAGGCCAAGAAGCAGAAAAAGAAGTTTAGTCAGGCGGACATCGACGAGAAGGTGAAGCTTGCGGTCGAGAAAAAAGCAGCTGAGGATGCGAAAAAACAACCGAGGAGAAAAATGAGTTGCTACTGCAGGCAGTCAATGCAGCTGTAACTGCCTGCAGAAATGATTTCGCTACTAACTTGGTTCCAGCTATCATCAACTGGACAAAGGAAAATCCAGACAAGAAGGTACATGATTTCCCGTTGCCCAGTTTCGTCGGGAGCAACTCCGTGAACAACAACACCACCGCAACATCACTTGCTCATGCAACCGGGCCTCCTCTCGCAGTCGCTCCCGCTCATAGTAGCCCGTCCTCAGTCTCTGGCGTGCTAGGTGGGCCTTCGTCTTTGGCTGAGCTCGACGCCATCACGGTAATTACATGTCGCACCAAGATAGAATATTCCATTTTTGTTGCCTTTCGGATGTTTTACGCCATAGACATGTGTTTGCAGGCCGAAGAAACCCCGTGCACCATACTCTACTTGATCAAAGGCCAGAAGGTGGTCATGGGAAAGGGGATGATAATGAACCCCTTGCAACCCACGTTCCACAACCACCCGATCCCTGCTGGGCACTTCAGAGTTAACTTGTGCAGTGTGAAATCAGGGCACGAGCATTTGCCTCCTCTAGTAAAGCCTCTGGGAGAGGACGGCGAGAACCCGCCGCGGATTGGAAACTGCAAGGGTTGGGTGCTGCTATGGACAAAGAGTCTTATTCGTCTAGAGTCGGACGAGAGCACACCAATAACCACACATCAACAACCATGTGCGCAGACCACCACCCCGCCTACGCAATTACCAGCTCTTGTAGTGCCAGGTGAGAGCGGCGGACGACGTGATGAAGGGGGTGCAATAGTGTTGGCTGATGTAATCGGTCCTGTAGAACATAGAATGGATGATGAGACAGAGGTCGACCCAATGGGTTTCCTCAATACAAACGCGTATGACTGTGACATAGATATGATGAGTCAACCATATGACGAATCGGGCTATCAGCATGCTAATGAGGATATGGATGATCTGCCCGGGCAGGAAGGTCGTAGCAGGGATTGCAAAAAGTCTCTCTTCATGAAATCCTCACATGACACCACTGAAGATGCCGCCTTAACACAGGCTCAACTAGCCGAGGGTCGTACAGTGCTTAGCCCGGGAACACTAGGGCAGGGGTTAAGGAAGGGTCTGGAAGGTGTGCCCAAGAAAAAGGAGAGGAAGAGATCGGGGAAGATAGCTGCCTCCAAACAAGCCAGAGCACATAGCAGCTAGATGATGGATTCTGAAGAGCGTGTACCCGTGAAAGGTGTGGACATGTTCCATCTCACGGGTGAGCCGATGCTACCGTCGAAACCGCTAGAAGCACTATCAGGGGATCTCAGGAGACTACACGACCATGTGCTATCGACTAAGAAAAGCCTACTAGCCTCGAAGGATCCAGGATATCCGACATACGCGGCTCGTGTGCCTGAAGGGAAGTGCTACGTCAACACACGGCCCGCGGAGGTGTTCTTCCTGCGGGTTGACCATATCTTTGAGATGTTTCTGACAAGGCGGCTCGATTTTACAATCGTCCGCCTTTTTGCGCTACATATGAGCTCCGTCATGAAGAGAGAAGAAGTCTCGCAAATCTGTGTAGCGGATCCGTACTACATGCATGAGTCTTTCTAGAGTCTCGGAGACTTTGAGCGTGAAAATGCTAGGGACTACCTCCAAAACTTCATGGTACAGAATAAGGACCAAGAAATTGTCCTCTTGCCTTATCATCCAAAGTAAGTCAGTTCCGGACAACCATTTCGTACATTTCAATCATTCCTTCTCACTCCTTTGGAGAATAATTTGAGGTGTCTTTTCCCCACAGCAACGGGCGCGCCGTCCTTATCGTTCTTTAGCCGCGAGTCTCCCACACCGTGTATTTTGACACTTCCAGAGACTACGAGAAATACTCGCTACTAGAAAAAGGCTTGTTAGTGGCACACCTATTTTGGCCATTAATGGCGCACTATAGGTGCGCCACTATCACCACGCCACTAGTAACAAATACTAATGGCGCACCTTTGGTGCGCCATTAGTATACCGGATAATAGTGGCACACCTGGCAGTGCGCCATTACTATGTCCAACAGTGCGCCATTACTGTGCCTCCTAGGGGGCCATATTTACCTTCACGTATGCCCCCAAGTGCGCCATTACTATGCCCCATAATGCGCCACTGTAATTTAGCCCTGGTGCACGACTAATGCTCAACAAGGTGCGCCACTACTATGAATATTAGGATTTTTTTTGCTTTTATGATATTTGCACAGGTTACAAAATACATTACAGCACGGAATATAAACAACACATCATATACACAACAGATTTATCGAATACAATAGACGATTAGTCTCTGAATACAATTCATCATATTAGTCTCCGAATTCAAAATACCGAACAAAGTTAGAACATTACAAGTCTCGAGACCGCGAGTAGCGAGTTTGTCTTCACATTACAAGTCGATATCTAAACTACCATCACATAGAAGAGAGCTGCGGTCACGATGAGCATCATCGCGATGAAACTGGTCTTCATGCGGTTCCTCCTCCGCTCCCTCCTCTCTCCCGCTAGGTAGTGTGCGTATCTAGCTTCCGCCTCCGCCCTAGTGGTGTACCCTTTGTAACTGTTACCGCTGAAATGGTGAACCTGTCTCTGACACTCCTCCCAGTCGTCGTAGACTCTGGGAACCTTACCCTTGTACACGACATACACTACTAGGGAAAACCTTATACACAGAAATTTAGCAACAGCGCGGGTTAAAAAAGGGCGCTAGTGCTAGATAGCAGTAGCGGTTCAGAATAAACCGCGCTACAGATACGATTCTAGCAGTAGCGCGTGTGCTCGTAAAAGCGCTACTACTAATATTCCCATTGCTGGAACGATGGG
Organism: Triticum monococcum; assembly: GCA_034509565.1. Classification (NCBI taxonomy): domain Eukaryota; kingdom Viridiplantae; phylum Streptophyta; class Magnoliopsida; order Poales; family Poaceae; genus Triticum; species Triticum monococcum. Next base: position 523,647,169 of record CM067841.1, read on the forward strand.
CTAGGCATAGCAGTAGCGGCCTTGCAGGAAGCGTGCTACCGCTAGGGCATGAGCAGCATCGCGTTTCCTTGTAACAGCGCTACTGCTAATGGAAATAAAATAAAATGAAAAACAAATAGAAAAGTGAATGAAAATGAAAGAAACAGAAAAAGGAGAAAGAAAAAATGTAAAGCAAAATAAATGAAAAAGCGAAAAAACAAATAAAGGCTTAGCTGTAGCGTGTGTTAGTAGGAGGCGTTGTAGCTAACGCAGCTCCAGCGCATTTCCAGGACCCCCGCTATAGAAACAGAAAAGGAAATAAAAAGAGAGAGAAAATTACATATGTATAGCAATAGCACGTTTTGGAAAAAGCGTTGTAGCTACCTTAGCTATAGCATGTTCTACGAAACGCGCTATCGCTAGTTTTGACTTAACCAAAAAACTGTTCCCCCCCCCCCCCCGGCCACCACTTGCCCCCAAATCTCTCGACGCACCCCACCGCCGTCTCCCCGATTCGCCATCGTCCCACTTCGTCGACGTCTCCTGCCGATGTCGACGCCCCCGGAGCCACCAGAGCCGTGCACCGTCGACGCCACCGGAGCCGCCCCCAACGCCACGGAGCCGCGCGGCCTCATCAACGCCACCGGAGCCGCTGTCAACGCCACCGGATCCTCCCTCGCCACAACTGCCTCCCTTGCCATCACCGGAGATGCCCCTGCCTCCCTCGCCACCACCGGAGCCATCCTTTGTAAGCCCCCACCCCTCCTCTCTCTCTCATGCATAGGTTAGCTAGTTTAATTATGTTAATTATCTAGGTTAGGGCAAAATTTTAGTTAGGGCTTTGACAGAGAAGTAGTTAGGTTAACTAGTTTAATTAGGTTAATTACCTAGGTTAGTGCAAAATTTTAGTTAGGGCTTTGACAGAGAACTAGTCAGGTTAACTAGTTTAATTAGGTTAATTATCTAGGTTATTTAGGCAAGTTTTATTTGAAAGATGATCCCTTCCTAGACTTTTATTGTTGATTATATCTTTTCATTGAAGTGGTCATGTTGTTTGTGCCCTAGTGGCTTTGTTGTTTGAATGAAGCTAAATGGCCTATATATGTTTTGCCGGAATGTTGATTCATTTCCGTTCTGGCAAATTTCAGGTTCTCGATTTCTCCACTTTTTAGCAAAGGTCATGCCGAATTTTTCCGTGAATTTCGGCATGACTTGTGCTACAAACTAGGACATATCGAGTGCCTGGGATTTGCCGCAACAGGAAGGAGTCAACGTTCCTACAAAACATAGGCCTTTTGTATGTCATTATTCATTTTATTAGGTCTAGAATTAATTTACTAGATTTAATCGTAGGAAACATGACTAGCAACGATGAAGGACAGGGTTTTGGTGATAGCGACGATGTCTACTAGGCGGCAGCCGAATTTTTTAGCCTTGCCGACGATCAACCGGTGGCATCGGGGACTAAGACCGACACGCAGACCGGTGCTGAGACTGAGACCGGCGCTGAGACTCAGACCAGCATCGAGACCGGCGCTGAGACTGAGACCGGTGCTGAGACTGAGACCGACGCTGAGACTCAGACCGGCATCGAGACCGGCGCTGAGACTGAGACCGGCACTGCCTCGGGGAGCGGAGCCGGTGTAGAACAGAAAGCAAAGAGGCAACGGCTTCCCAACAAACTCAAGACTACTAGACTGGTTGTCACGGAGGTGGACGACGGCAATTTTGAGCCAAAGGCGCCCGAGGAAGCGCGTCGATGCTACGGTAATCAAATAGGCTGCATCATACGGACAACCGCCACCATCAACGATGAGAAACTACCGAAGATAGAAAATATGAGGAGCTCCCTCCTAAAGAAGTTTCACCAGATATTCTTGTTCCCAGGCCGGAATGAGAAGGATTATGAAGATCCAGATGAGGACCCGGCAATGAAGAAGATAATCAAACACGCCATGACCAAGTTTAGCAACGCATTGGCCGCCTGGAAAATCGAGTGGAAGCAAAGATCATCGATAAGAAGGAACCCTACTCTGAGATTGTAAAGGATAATCCGACAATCACGGAAGAGCAATTTAAAATAATCAAGGAGGCTTGCGAGGCCGAAGCTGCCAAAAAAATTCTCAGTACATGAAGGGGCTTCAAGAGAGGAACATTGGGAGCCACCACCTCGGAAGCTGTGGTTAAGGCAGAAAGAGGTCCAAATGGGCCAAGGAGGATGCGGAAGCCGCGAGTCTTTGCATCCCAGACCCCTTGGCGGATTTCACCGTCCCGCAGGAGCGTGACGTCCTCAGGGCCCGGCACCGTTGGGACCCAGTGAACAAGGTTTACGAGACAACACCAGTCATTACGGAGTTCATGAGACTGCTGGTAATTTTAGTTTCTGATCAATTCGACTGCACACGTTAGTCATATTTGTAAACGATCCTTGTGCCTTTTGCAGAGAGAGCAGCATCGGATTGCGGCCGAAAGCGACTCGCCATTTGAGGCATTGGCGAGGCCCAAGTGGGACACTCCATTCAACCGGGCGTTGAACATATTGAAACGACAATCGGTGGATACTCGACCGTCGTATGGACGCGTGCACGATGTCGGAGATGGCGCCATGTGGAAGAAGTACTCCCGTGAGACCACAGAGGAGAGAAAGGAAAGGCGGAGGTTAACTGAAGGAAACATCGACAAGAAGGTTGAGATTGCGGTTGAGAAGAAATCATCTCAAACAGTCACAATAGCGGTAGCTGCCGCAAAACAGGTGGTTGCAGATTTGTCTACTTCCTTCGTGACAAGCGTTATCACTTGGACAAGGCAAAATCCAGAAAAAAATGCAGAGGACTTTCCCCTTGCCGACTTCTTGGGGAGCAGCTCGACTAGTATTGCACCAGCACCTGCTTCCGCACCGGCTCCCGCGCCTGCTCCCGCACCGGCTCCCGCACCAGCTCCCGCACCAGACGTGCTCGGTGGTGCTTCATCTTTGGCTGAGCTCGACGCCCTCACAGTATCTGTCACACCGGCCCCCTTCAATATAAATGTATAATCTCCCGTTTTCGTTGCCTTTCGGATGTCTAACATCGCAGACTTTTCTTTGCAGGCCGACGAAACCCCGTGCACCATATTGTACACCATCGGCGAACATAAGGTGGACGTGGGGAAGGCGACGATAGTGAAGCCGAAGGAACCATTGTTCCACAGCCGGCCGATCCCCCCGAACGTCTTCAAGGTTTCCGTGGCCAGTGTCAAATCGGGCCACGAGTATTTGCCTCCTCCAATACTAGCGGGGGATGATGACGAGACACCGCGGCGGCTTGGTAATTGTTGCAATGGGTGGGTGCTGTTGTGGCCAAAGAGTTTGCTTCGTCTGGAGGCGGCCGGGAGCACACCCATGAGCACGCAGCCTCAGCAAGGTATGAACATCAACACCCCACCTACCCAATTAGCGTCGGGTGTCGGGTTGGGTGATAGCGGACCGGGTAAGGAGGAGGCTCCATTAGTCGCTGATGACGTCACCATGGATGAGGATGAGGACGACGATGGCGCTAAACAGTATGTCTATACTGGCGCCTCCTCAGGGTTTGAGCGTCCTGAGTCAGTGCCTGAATTGCCATCTCAACGTATTATGGACGACCCTCCGGTAGTAAAGAAGTCTAGGAAGAGAGCGAGGAAAGGAAAAAAAAAGCTGATTCTATGATCCAGCCGCCTCAGCAGCCTCGGCTTCAGGACCGTATAAATATCCCCGATGCGGATAAATGGCATATCCCCTTTAACCAATCCTACCTGCAATAGCGCTACGGGCCAGATTCGGCGATCTAATGAGACTTCATGACGATGTGCTGCCGGTAGAGAAAGGCCTCATCGCCTCGAAAGATCCAGGATACCCACTCTACGTGGTTAACGTTCTGCGGCAAATGTCGTACGTCGACAGCTTCCCCGCGGATAAGTTCTTCCTCCGATTCGATTACATATTCGACATGTTTCACGTGAAGAAGCTGGATTTTACGTTTGTCCGCCTTTATGCCTTGCACATGAACTACATCATCGGGGTTGAGCAGATATCTAATATCTGTGTCGCTGACCCGTACTACATGCACGAGGGCTTCTTGGGAGTCTGCACAAAGTACCGTGATTACGCGAGGGATTACATCGTCACTTTCATGCTCGCCAATAAGGACAAGGAGGCGATTCTCGTGCCTTATCATCCCGTGTAAGTCATGCGCGCTGCTATCCTTCCTTTGATTTCAATCATTCATTTGCACGGTGGAGGCTAATTAATTTGAGGTGTACTTATTTTGCGCAGTGGCGGGCGCGCCTTCCTCATCATCCTCTACCCCCGATTCTCCCACGCTCTTTACTTGGATTCGTCGAAGAACATTCACAAAAAGGATTACACCCACATCAAGGATGTTCTCGACAGTGCTATGTTTTACTACCAAGCAAGGGGTGGAGAGGTCAGGGACAAGAAGACAAGGGGCGGCAAGGCTGCCTTTGGCCATAAGACCGACTTCTGCTGCATCCAGCAACCGAACGATTCTCTTAATGATGGATTATATATCCTACACCACATGCTGGAGAACAGACGGGATCACCAGAACCTTGGCATGTCACCTAGATCTGGCGATGCCCATATTCTGCAATGGGCAAAGGACATAGAAGATATCGTGGATCATCGACTTCGAGCTGAGTTCTATAACATCCAACGCGAACTTGCCCAAATCATCATGAAGGAGGTCGTCAGAAAAACAGGCATGTTCTACGGAGAAGGACAAATTTCGCGGGAAGACGTCCGAACATGGATAGCCTCTCAGCGTCTCGACATGAAGCCTTTCACTAAGCTCAAGGACTATCTCCCCGACTTGGATGGATGGAACGACATGTTGGAGTGATTGTCGATATATGACAATGTGTCCGTTTAGTCCATACTTTTTGTATGACAAAACTTTGAGTTATGCACGGTGAAACTTTATTTGTGATGTAATTAAACCATCCTCCTCCTCGGCTAGCGAAAATCACTCTAGTTAGGGCATTTTGGGGTACGATGAACATTGTTATTTATGCTTATGTTATGTTGTTTCTATTTTTGCCAAGTCTGTCTCTTTCTGTTGCTCAACTATATATGTTGCATATCATCGACAAATGTCACGATGCAGGTGCATAGATCATAGATGGCGAAGAAGTGCTACGCCAGGAGTATATATACGACAAGTGGCCGGAGTGTCAGGCCCAGGTGTACCGGTTTCCTGTTTCTGAGCGACAGGCAGTAGTTAGTTTAGGTTCACGCTAATGCGAGAGAGGGATACGAACTCATGTACTCAAAGTGATAGCTCTTCTCGCGTATATCATTGTTTAGATGGATGACGATGTATTTGCAAGTAATCGGGACTTGTATCACTATTTTCGAGATGATGACGAGAGACCACTTTGTGTTGGATGATGATTATGATGAGACTATTTGTATGTATATGCTATGATTACATCTGCGGTCTCACAGGCATTTGTATATGTATCATGATGACATTAGTATGTGCTAAAGATTCTTCTATAAAGCCTGTTCAAATACAAAACAAATATGCCGAAAAAAACAAAAAAAACTAAAATTAGCTGTAGCGAGTGGAGAAAAGTTAGCAGCAGCGCGGTAGTAGCAGTAGCGCGCACAGAAGAAGCGTGCTATAGCTATTAGCAGTAGCGAGCTTCCACTAAGCGCGCTGCTGCTACACTTGTGTAGTAGTAGCGCTGGTGAGCACGCGCTACTGCTATGTGTTAGCTGTAGCGCCTTATTAGTAGCACCGGTCCACGCACTACTGATACACCTAAAACCGGCGCTGCTGCTAGCCTTTTCCCTAGTAGTGATACGACAGCATCTCTATGCAGTAGACAAACAAAATGTTAGTAGCAATTCACAGACAATATATAAGCAATATATAAGTATGCAAGAAAAGGATCGGAAGAGAAAAGCAACATATTAATAGCATGATTCATGGTCCTACTATTAGCATCGATTACATATAAGTTGAACGACTGTCCAAACTAAAGAGACATACAAGTTCATTAAAGTTTGAGCTAATCGATATTTCAGAACTACATAGCATCATTACTTTCGACTCAACTCAGGGACCGGAGCATGGGTGAAGCCGCCGTCTTTCGTGATGGTCATGAAATCGCGATCGTTGACATCCTGCATTTGTAGCGTTGTTTCTATTTCACTGTTGGACGGTTGATATTTGAGGTAGAACTGCCTCGAGGTACGAAGAACATCTTGATGGATGATTTGCGCAAACTCTGACTGGATGAGAAAGAATTCTTGTCTGATGTCCGCGTCCTGGATTGCTGACAAGCTTGCGGCCCAATCTTTGAGATTAGTTGGTAGCAGAAGGTGATTATGGTCCCGTACGGTCGCCCGCATGTGATGGAGGGCGTAGTAGGCATCCTTCTGACCGCCAGGCGGCTGCTTGACACAGGGGAACGTCGTTACGTGGGTGAACACATGCTTGCCGTACCTACAAATTGGCCTCCTGAAGGTGCCTCCAGATTTGGCGTAGCCAGGGAGAGCATCATCAAGAACTTTCTTGATATTTGTGTAGTCTTTCTTCGACCGACGGTCCGAGTCGAAATACGTGTCCATCGTATATTTCAGGCTTAAGAGGATGAGTGTGCAATGTGTGTCACTGCACAAAACACGGAATGTTAGAAAAAAAGAACGATCGGAATATAAGAAATCATATGTTATGGGGCGGTGAGGGGATGACTTACTCAGGAAAGTAAGGCACGAGGAAGTTATCCTTATCTGGGTTCGCCAGAATGACCCCTTCGAGGTATGAACTCGCGACTTGCCGGTCCCCAGCGCTGCCCAAGATCTTGGCACACATGTAGAAGGGGTCAACTATCATGATGTTCAGTGTCTTGTCTCTAATGATCCGCATCTCCATACTGAGCGAAAATAGCCGAATGAAGGTGTAGTGCAGCGGATGAAGGTTAAACATAGCGAAGATGTCATCAAACCGCAGGACGATCATACCCCCGATGGTGCTATCGACAAAGTCCATGCCCTCTGGCACCTTGGCCACGAAAACTGGGTATGCCACATCATTCTTGGAGAGACACCACTTCTCCATAGAAAGAACACTGTCATGCAGACTCCGCATAGCACCAGTTGCAGCATTGAGCATATTAGTCGATAGCATCGGCCTACCCGCCACATGCACCCTCCTCGAGATATCCTTAGGTGAAGGTGGCCCGTCCTTAGCACGGATCATACTCGGTGTCAGCTGGCTCGCACCCTTGTTATTCTTTCTTTTCCGTCCCTTCTTCTTCAGCTGTAATGGGATCGAGTTCTACTCAGAGACAATCGTGAGACTTCACCCCGCTGAACTTCTGCTTCGCTGAGTCTAGGTATCTGCTTATCTTCCCCGCGTAACCGTAAGGAAGTTTTACTCCTATGAGGCAGGTGAAAAACTGCTCGATCTCCTCCTGACTTAGGGTGAAGCACGCGGGAGGGCAGTCATTTCCGATCTTCTTGGCCTTTTTGCCTTTGACACGACTTTCCGTGTCCTTTGCCTCATCATCATCATAATCATCATCATTAGCGTGAAGCTCCTCCCTGATGCCCATTGATTTCAAGTCTGCCCTTGCTTTCGGCCCATCTTTGGTCCTCTCTGGCATGTTGAGCAGGGTACCAAGCAGACTCTCACACACATTCTTCGTGATATGCATGACATCAAGGCTGTGAGGCACACGGAGGATCTGCCAGTATGGCAAGTCCCAGAAAACAGACCTCGTTTTCCATACCTTCAGCAACGGCTCTGGCGCCTTTCGCTTCTTTCCCAGCTCTGGCGCCTTTCGCTTCTTTCCCAGCTCTGGCGCCTTTCGCTTCTTTCCCGACGGTGGGCAATCTTTCCAATTTTTCAACAGCTTGTCTATTTCCTCGCCGCTCTTCGTACGCGGGCGTCTTCGGGATTCAGTTTCACCATCGAGCAGATCCTTGCGTTTTCTCCATGAGTTATCGTTGTGAAGCCACCTTCGATGTCCCATGAACGCGGTTTTCGAAGACCCGAGATCTCTATCTAGCTGGCGATACGTTGTGTCATCCATGCACCTGACGCATGCACAAAATTTGTGGACCACCTGCCCCACGGCATATCAGTAACCGAGATAGTCGTGCACCGTCGTGAGCAGTGCGGCTCTCATAGGGAAATATTCTTTCTCTGCAGCGTCCCACGTATTGGCTGGTGTTTTCCACAGCGTGTCTAGCTCCTCTTTTAGCAGCCCCAAATACAGATTGATGTCGTTCCCTGGTTGTTTCGGCCCTTAAATTAGCATACACATGTGAATGTACTTCCTCTTCATGCACAACTAGGGGGGAAGGTTGTACATCCACACAAACACAGGCCAGGTGCTATGTGTGCTTCTCTGGCTGCCAAACGGACTGACTCCATCGGTGCTCGTGCCCAGCACGATGTTCCATGAATCGTCCCCAAATTCTAGGTGTTCGAAGTTCAATGCTTGACACTGGCTTGCATCCTTAGGGTGACTCGGCATCTTGTCTTTTTTATTTATCTACGGATCATTTCTGTCATCTTCTCGCTTCTTCTCCTCCCTATCCGCGTGCCAACGCAGGAGCTTTGCTAGCTTAGGGTCCGTGAAATACCGCTGCAGACGAGGAGTGATCGGAAAATACCACACCACTTTTCGAGGAGCTTTCTTCCTCTCCTTGTATCGTGTGACACCGCACACATGACATATGGTAGACTCTGCGTGCTCGTCCCGATAAATGATGCAATTGTTCGTGCACACATGGTATTTCACGTGCGGTAAATCCAGAGGACACACGATTTTCTTCGCCTTCTCAAAACTGGTCGGGCACTTGTTCCCCTTGGGGAGACGTTCGTGCCAAAATGACATGTTCTTGTCGAAGCATGCGTTGGTCATTTTGTGTTTTACCTTCATCTCCAGAGCCATGAGCGTTACTTTCAGGCGGGTATCCTTGGGCCTGCATCCTTCATACAATGGAGTAACCGCGTCTATCTCCAGTTGATCCAGCTTGGCTTTCTCTCGGGCGGCAGCTCTTGCATTATCTGTATGCTTGAGAAGCAGCTCTTGAATATGAGGGTCATACACCCAGCCCATCGATGGTCCATCGTCATCTTCTCCGGAATCTTCATCTTCATGATCATGCCCTTCGTCTTGATCTTCCTCATCATCATGTCCGGCATCTTCTACATGATGACTGTGTACTGCATCTACTTCGTGATCATGTCCTGGAGATTCTTCGTCTTCTCGCCCGCCCTCGCCGCGGTTGTCTTGCTGCCCTTCCTCATTTCTTGCCCGCCCCCATGGACGACTTCATAGTCATCTTCATCACCTTGTCACCGATAGCCATCCATGAAACCACGCAAGAGCAGGTGGTCCCATACTTGTACGGAATCCGGGTCCATATGGCTCTTCAGCTTGCATCTTCGACACGGACATCTTATCTCCGTCTCGTTCTTTTGAAGCATCTTGGCCTTCATGGAGCTCAAAAACCTATTCACGATGCCTTCGGTCATCGTGCAGACCATGGTCGCCTGCAGGGTAGAGAAAAACGATATTTTAGAACCAAAAAAATTTGGCATGACTTTGCCTAAAAATAGGGCAAAAAATAATGCATAGTGCCAAATTCTCGCCGAAACGGAAATGAATCAACATTCCGGCAAAATATTGGCAACTATCGCATTTCAAATACCGGTACCTACAAACACAAACATATGCAACACCACAAACATATGTAGATCTAGGCCATAAAAAGTGTGTACGTTGTTGGAGGGAGAAAAAAGTTGATCTAGAACATAAAGGAAGCTTTCCCCGTACTTACCTATCAAAAAAAGGAAATTTAACCACTTAATTTGGATGAATCTATGGTGCAAATGAGGTGAGGAGGAGGAGGCAGCTGAGACCAATCTTGGTAGAGGTGGGGAGAATGAAGTGGGCAAAGTGAGTGTGGTAGGTGGCTGTCCAAAATATCTAGCTGCTCCCAGGTTACCAATGGCGCACCAGCTAAGAATGTGCCATTAGTAACCAAGGCGCACATGGTGTGTGGTGCACCATTACTAATTTTGAAAAAACATGTTAGTAGTGGCGCACCAATGGATAGTGCGCCATTACTAGTTAAGACTAGTAATGGCGCACTATCCACTAGTGCACCACTACTAACAAATTTTTTATTATCTTTTTTGAAAACTAGTAATGGCGCACAAGACACCAGGTGCGCCATTAGTAATGTGTACATTAATGGCGTACCTGTATCTGGTGCGCCACTGCTATATAGCAGTGGCGCACCACATACATGGTGCATCATTAATGCCCATATTAGCTATAGCCGTTTTCCTAGTAGTGACTACACCCACATAATGAATATTCTAGATGATGCTCTCCAAGGCTTCAGCATTAGAGATGGCCACATGCAGATCAGGAAACAAATGAACAAGAAGATGGGTTTCGCGTATAAAACTAACTTCTGCTGCATCCATGTCCCAAAACCAAGCAAGAAGGATGGATTCTACATCCTCCATCTCATGATTGAGTTCAACACGGATCACCAAAAGTTTCGCATGACAAGCAGAAATGATGAACATATCCACAAGTGGCTAGAATCTCATGGAGAAGCGGATTATAAACTTAGAGATGACTTCTTTCGCATCCAAAGGGACATTGCCACGATCATCATAAAAGAAGTCATCGATGAGAAGGGGATGTTCCACCGCGGCCCTATATCGCGAGCTGACGTCCGAACTCGCATAGGCATGCAACGTCAAGACCTCACGCCATTCAAGAAGCTAGGGTCCATCCGCGATGATATGGAAGGATGGAACTTCTAGTGATTTATGATGCCGATGATGATGATATGTGTCGGTTGAACTTGTATACTTTCTGTAGCGATGAAACTTTCGGATGTCCACAGTCCCTGTCGAACTTGCATAACGCTACTTTGTTTGTTTGGGTACGATGACCTGCGTACCTCTAGTTAATTAGTTTGCGTACTGTATGTTGCATCTAGTTGCTAATTAACCCTTTCTTTTTTGTGTTGCTCTAATATATTTTGTTGCATATGACTGTACATCCTCTTGATGAACATGCATCTCTAACAGGTACCTGGTTTCTTGATGGCAAGATGGTGGTGCTATGCCGTGTACAATGGGAATGTTTGGGGGGTGTACAACGAGTGGCCTGAGTGTCAGGCGCACGTGAACGGGGTCTCGGGCGCCAGCCATAAAGGCTTCAAAACCAGACAAGAAGCCAAAGCTAGTTACTTGAGGTTCACGCCAGCGCGAGAGAGGACTCGTAACCGCCGCCTCATGTACTGCATAGTTCCACTCTCACTCATAGTGATAGCTCTTCTCGCGTATACAATTGTTTAGATGGATGACGTTGTAGTTGCAAGTATTCGAGACTTGCATGTATCGCTATTTTCGAGATGATGACGAGATACCACTTTGTATTGGATGATGATTATGATGAGACTATTTGTATGTATATGCTATGATTACATTTGTGGTCTCGCAGCCATTTGTATGTGTATCATGCTGACATTTTTATCTGCTAAATATTCTTGTATAAATCCTATTCAAATACAAAACGAATATGCAGGAAAAAAACTACTGAAATTTGTAGTAGCGAGTGGAGAAAAGTTAGCAGCAGCGCCACAGTAGCAGTAGCACGTCCAGGCAAAGCGCGCTAGAGCTATTAGTAGTAGCGAGCTTCCACGAAGCACGCTGCTGCTACACTTGTATAGCAGTAGCGCGGATGTGCATGCGCTACTGCTACGGGTTAGCTCTAGCACCTTATTAGTAGCGCCGGTCCCCGCGTTACTGATATACCTAGAACCCCCGCTGCTGCTAGCCTTTTCCCTAGTAGTGTTGATGTCCTTGGGACACGGCATCTTTTCAATAGGATCAAATTTAGCTTTGTCAACTTCAATACCTCTTTCAGAAATTTTATGCCCCAACACAATACCTTCATTAACCATAAAGTGGCACTTCTCCCAATTCAAGACAAGGTTAGTTTCTTCACATCTCTGCAAAACTCAATCAAGGTTGCTCAACCAATCTTTAAAAGAGGATCCATACACAGAGAAATCATCCATGAAAACTTCACAAATCTTTTCACAAAAGTCAGAGAATATAGCCATTATGCATCTTTGAAAGGTAGCAGGTGCATTACATAAACCAAAAGGGATACAGCTATAAGCAAAGGTATCGAAAGAGCAAGTAAAAGTAGTCTTGTCTTGATCATCAGTTGACACAGGTATTTGAGAGAAACCAGAGTAACCATCTAGAAAGCAAAAATGTGTATGTTTGGATAATCTTTCTAGCATTTGATCAATGAAAGGCAAAGGGTAATGATCTTTTTTAGTAGATTTATTTAATTTGTGAAAATGAATCACCATCTTATAACCTGTAATAATTCTTTGCGGAATCAATTCATCTTTATCATTAGGAACGACAGTAATACCTTCCTTCTTATGGACACAATGGACAGGGCTTACCCACTGACTATTAGCAACGGGATAAATTATACCTGCTTCAAGGAGCTTTAATATTTCCTTTCTTACCTCTTCTTTCATCTTAGGATTTAGCCGTCGTTGGTGATCAATAACTGGTTTGGCATCTTTCTCCAAATTTATTTTGTGTTGACATAGAGTGGAACTAATGCCCTTAAGATCATCAAGAGTATATCCAATAGCAGCACGGTGCTTCTTCAAAGTTTTCATTAATTTCTTTTCTTCATGCTCTGAAAGGTTAGCACTAATAATAACATGATATATCTTCTTTTCATCAAGATAAGCTCAAACACGGCGAGGCGGGGTGGCTGCGCAGGTGGCGGCGGGGTGGTGCGGTGCGGCAGGGCGGGGCAGGCGGCGAGGTGCGGCACAGGTGGCGGGGCGGCTCGGGGTCCAAGGGAGGGCGGGTGGTATTTAAAGGGGGGAAGAGGCGGCGGCGGGGTCTTGGGGACGGGGTCAGCGGCGTCGGGCGGGGCTCGGACTCCCTCCGAGTCCGACGACGGCACGCGGGCGAGAGGGGGAACACGGTAGCGAAGCTGGTCGGCTGGGCCCTTGGCCCAGTTCGGTCCAGGAACTTTTTTTAAAACAAAACCGCCGAAAAGGGGGGAAAATCCTAAATAAATATATAAAAAAATCTAAAAATGCCAAAAATAATGTTCACCGTCTAAATAAAATATTTAGAACAAAGTGAACATTTTCTGGCCTAAAATGCAATTTTGAAAAATGCAAATTTTTCTAATTCAAATAAAATAACAATAAAATCCAAATAAAATTATTTATTTGATTTTATCATTTTTCCTCTAATATTTCTTTTATTTTGGAGAAGTCATATTATCTCCTCTCATATATTTTAATACGAAATATTTCAGAGAGAAAAATAACTAAATCAAAATGACCCTCTTTTCAATATTTGAGGAAAATTCAAATATGGAAATAATAAAATCCACAACTCTCTCCGTAGGTCCTTGAGTTGCTTAGGATTTTTAGGATCACAACCAAAATGCAGATAAAATATGATATGCATATGATGACCTATGTATAACATTCAAAATTGAAAATTTGGGATGTTAAAGACGTGGATTGTCGTTCGATCGTGGCGCATCCTACGGTGCACATACGCGGTCCGCGTGGCTGGGGTTTCGGCCAATCATAACGTAACACACAATAGGCTCAGCGCAAGTGTTTCCGGAAGCGAAGGAGATGAACCGTGTGCAATAATGAACGGGCAAAATAGTAAGGGAAGCCAAATTTCTGTTGCCGTTTGTCGTTGAGCTCTTGAATACCACCGCACTGTACAGCTGCCCGGCCCCTCCGTCCCAGAACTCTCTGCAGGCGTCGTCCATGGCACCGTGGCACACAGTAACTGGTAAGGAAGCAATGGCATCCCGCCGCGTCACGTTCCACGCCGCCCGCGACCGCACACATCTTAAGGAAGCAATGGCATCTCACCGCGCCGAGTTTATCACCGCCGACAGCCAGACAGTTACATGGGCAGACTTTGAGGCTATCATGGCCAGATGGGTGGTGGATCTAGAGGCGACCAAAGCCGCACAGAAGGAGCAAAAAAACCAGAAAGCAGTCAAGAAAAGAGAGTCCTGCCGCCACAAGAAAAAAGAGACCGCACGCTGTGGTGATGAGAGCTTGGCGGAGATCAAAGCACGGTGGGCTGCCGCCTACAAGGCCGGGAAGGAGAACGCCGACGTCTGGCCAGCATTCCCCGATGGCAGCATGTGAGAAGTAGTTTAAGTTTGTAGTATTATAGAAAATTACCAGTAATTCTTTAAGTTTGTAGTATTAACGTACAATGTCGGTAAGAGCATCCTTTGAGAGCTTCGAGCGTTGATTAGCATGTGTGCCCATGTGCGTTTTTTTACGTTAATCATTAGAAGATCACAAAACACACGGTTTCTATGTTATATCCCTCTGCGTTTTTTGCGTTAATGACCCATAAGTCAGTTACCTGTGTGATGTTTTCTAATAAACGAGGTGTACTATTGACCGAAAACAGTTCAAGTACACGTGTAAATTTTTTGGAGACGGGATCTGCCAACTTTCTTTTTTCTCGCACACGAGTATTTTACACGCTTCATCCGCGTTGTGTGTTTCCCCCGCCCAAGTTTCAAGTTTCGTAGCGAAATTTTCATTAGGCGTGCGAATTCAGAATTTATTCCTCCAACCACATCCCCACACTCAGTATCCCCCTCTCGCGCCTCCCCCTACCGGCATCTCAAATAGCCGCCGCCGCAACCCCATCTACGTTCTGCTTCGATCCAGTCAGGTAACCTACCGATCTCTATCATGGCCTTGGCCTAATTGCTTAAATGGCGGCTGCGAAACATCCTCATGCCTCCAAATCCCCACCGCCAGGAGCTGATGGTGGTCCATGGCGCAATGGCCGTTGTGCGTGTTGACCGGGACGAACACCTCGCCTCCGCCGCCGTCGACATGGTGTAGACTCTGGCCCAGATGAAGTCCCCCATCGGCTACCCCCCAGGACTTAACAGGTAAGATCTGGCCAGCTAAATCTTACCAATACCACTTGCAACGGCTATGATTTGTACGGTTGATGTATTAAGCATGTTCGTGCCTTGTTTATTTCAGTACTACACACTGTGTGATGTTTAAATATTACCATGTCCAGCTCAATTTCACCAATACCAGCAACAAACTTGCAATACATCACTCAGGATATCACTAGAGATGCTGCCCATTTGCTATTTTTAGTGGATGCTAACCCTGTTGTACTTAACATGCCTGTCCATGTACTTACGCAGGGTCATAACGGACGATGTTGTTGTTTGCCATCGAGGTTAGCTGCATCCCATGTCTTACAGTATTTCACATCATTTGTGCAAATGAAGTTTAACTTCTACCATTTACTGGTTTCCTGTAGGCACACATGTCAGTGGCACTGATCCACGCTTCGACTCGGAGGAACAGCTCGCATCCACCGTCGCTGACTTTGGACGGGCTCTAGCCAAGATGAAGTGCCCCAGCAACTACCTCTCAGGATTTACAAAGTATGTACTCACCAATTCAATCTTACCAATACCAGTTGCAATTAATGGCTATGTTCTGTACGGTCGATGTATTAAGCATGTTCTAGTAAACATGCCTAACACCTTGTTGCTATTTTCCCTACCTTTTTATAGACATCTGGTCCATTCTCTGCTCTGGCAGCACCTGCCTTGTGATGTTTAACTATGTCAATTGAATTTTTATCAGTACTGGTTTCAATGTCTATTAAGCCTGTTGCAATTAACAGTTGAATCCATTTTTAAACAGTTGTATTTCAGTGGCTACAAAACTTACAAAACATGACTTAGTATGTTGTTAAGCATGTTGCAATTAACAGTTGTATCCATTTTTTAGTCTGTCCATTTGCTACCATGCTACTCTCCGCAATGAAGATATACTAGAGATGCTGCCCATTTGCTATTTTTGGTGGATGCTAACCCTGTTCTACTTAACATGCCTGTCCATGTACTTATGCAAGGTCATAACGGCCGATTTTGTTGTTTGCCGTCAAGGTTAGCTGCATCCCATGTCTTATAGTATTTCACATCATTTGTGCAATTGCAATTTAATTTCTACCGTTTACTGGTTGCATGTAGGTACACATGCCAGTGGCACTTATCCACGCTTCGACACGGAGAAACAGCTCGCCTCCGCTGCCGCTGACTTTGGGCAGGCTCTGGCCAAGATGAAGTGCCCTAGCAACTACCTCTCAAGACTTACCAAGTATGTACTCACTAGTTCAATCTTACCAATACCAGTTGCAATTAATGGCTATGTTTTCTACGGTCGATGTATTAAGCATGTTGTAGTAAACATGCCTAACACATTTTAACTATTTTCCCTACCTTTTTATAGACAACTGGGCCATTATCTGCTCTGGCAGCACCTATCCTGTGATGTTTAACTCTGCCAATTGCATTTTTATCAGTACCGGTTTCAATGGCCATTAAGCCTGTTGCAATTAACAGTTGTATCCATTTTTAAAGAGTTATATTTCAATGGCTACAAAATTAAAAACATGAATTAGGATGTTGTTAAGACTGTTGCAATTAACAGTTGTATCCATTTTTTAGTCCGTCCCTTTGCTACCGTGCTACTCTTTTGCAATGAAGATATCACTACAGATGATGTTGTTTTATTACCATTTGCTATTTTTGGTGGATGTTAACCCTGTTGTAGTTAACATTGGCTTCCCATGTACTGACACAGGGCTACAATGGGCGATGCTGTTGTTTGCCGTCGAGGTTAGCTGCCTCCCATGTCTTATACACCATCTATTCCTAAATATAAGTAGTTATAGAGATTCCAATATAGACTACATAAGGAGCAAAATTAGTGAATCTAGATTCTAATCTAAACTATATTTATAATTCTATATAAATCCGTATGTACTTCACATTGAAATCTCAAAAAAATACTTGTACTTAGCAACATAGGTAGTTCTATTTTACATCATTTGTGCAATCTCAGTTTAGCTTCTAACTTTTACTGGCTGCTTGTATATATGTACATATATGAGTGGTACTGATCCACACTTCGATCCCTTTTGTGTATGGGAAAATAAGATATTTATGAACAAGCATCAAGTAAGGAAACTAAAAAAGATTGTTAGGCGAAAGAAACGGGTGATTGGAATTAAGCTCTTTGCTTACACTTTGTCGAAGATAACATTGAACTTTATGAGCGTAAGTAATGTGTTGCTTTTCCCCCTACCCACAACAAGTTACTCTATTAGATATCAGTATCTGATATTTTTCTCTTTTCAGTGGTTTCTGAAGCTATTTATTGATGATTACCTTGCAAACTACATGACCAGAGTGAAGGCAACTAAGGTTGAAGTATATAATTTATGCTACCATGATAATGCTCTAGAAGTCTTCCTGAAGGCGGTGAAGGATGGGCCGGCGATCATCACAAGGGGTTGGACAAAAGTGGTTCGTGCCTATGGCATGCAGGAAGGCACATTATGGGCATTTCGCTTCTTCAACACCATCGGCAGTCAAAATGATTTACACTTGTCTCTTCATCTTTACCGCCTTTAAATATTATGGTTCATCATAGTTAATTGCTGCCTAATCCCATAATTACTGAACATATTATACTAGCAATTTTATTTATGGATTCGTTGTTGAACCATTGTGTTGAGAATTTGAATTGCACGTCTCATATTTCAAAATTTCCAATTCGAATAATAAATTATAGACAAAAATAAAAAGAAAACAAATGGTCATGGAACTTTGCAAACGGTTCTGATAGTGAAAGCGCTTGTGATGGATAGCCCAATGCCACACAGTTTTCTACATCAAATCGTGTGTGATGTAGTTGATAAAAGCAAACAGTTAACCAAGGCAGAGCGTGTGATAGTTACACCTTTCACACACGAGCCTACACATAACACTGTGTCGGATGTACATACGAACGGAAACGTTTTCCCTGCATTGACTGTGTGGGATGTACATAAGAACGCAAACGTATTCCTTGGATTGACTGTGTGTGATATACATACCTACGAAAATGTTTTTGTGGGATTCATCGTGTGGGATGTACATACCTACGGAAATGTTTTTCTAGGATTCACCGTGTGGGATGTACATACCTACGAAAATGATTGGGTTTCGATGCGTCGCCTGATCACACACGACCCCAGTCTGTGTCCCAGGAGGGCCTATTCTAGACGATTTCTGGGTCGTGTGGGAAGGACCCCGCTATCGCCCATACTCACTTGGCAACGGTTCGAAAGACCGTCGCGGAAAGGGGTTAAAAACCGTTTGTATAGCACTGACGTGTACTAGTGTATGTATCACTTGCAAAGCCTGACGCTTCCATCGAAACCTCTGCACCTTGCATAAAATTTCTTTCTGTCAGTCCACATAGTCTTGGCATCAAACTCATGTTCGACTGGATAAGTGTTGAAACATATTCTAAACTCCTTCATGCTTGGGAACAACTTGCCTACTTCAATAACATGATTTTCTTTGTCATACACACTTACAAGCTCATCATCATGTGCATCATCTACATCATCTGCAGCATCTTCCATCAACTATCCATCCACGTCTTCACAAGCATTTATGTTAGCATCATTAGGCACACTCGATTCATCCCTCTCTTCCTCATCTTGATCATCTACTGGATCTACTGGAATGCCAAAAGTTTGGCCATCTCAGTGTTAGCCATTGGTGCAATGACCAAATCAGTAGTGTCTTCTAATTGTACTGAATTCCAATCAACACAAATAACCCTTGCATCACCATCACAACCCTCTTCTGCATCTTGATCAACCCCCCTATTACTGTCACTTCACCTGTAAACATGGGCATTATCTGTCTTTGTGAAGCCCAATCTTCATCTACCATCTACGAATCCAACTTTGAGGGCACATATCCATCCTTAGAACCTAATTTCAGATCAACGAGCTCTGCATGAAATGTAG
Organism: Triticum monococcum; assembly: GCA_034509565.1. Taxonomy (NCBI): domain Eukaryota; kingdom Viridiplantae; phylum Streptophyta; class Magnoliopsida; order Poales; family Poaceae; genus Triticum; species Triticum monococcum. The sequence goes on from CM067841.1 coordinate 523,666,122, forward strand.
TATATTTTCTTGCCCAGCCGTCTTGCTGATCGATTTCATTCACCATCTCTCCACCATTCTCAGTTCTCACCTACTCACCCTTCCAATTATCAAACCGTAACAATGCTACCTCTTGCTCTGGACCCAAAAAATGTTCTCCCTAATTTTCTCCACAACATTTCTCACAGCCCTCTCTTCCATGCTCCGTATTTCTGTGGACCAATCTCTGCAAATTTGACCTTCCGTTTCACAATTGTATCTCTCTCTCTATGTCTCGCGCGCTACCATCACCTAGCTTTGCCTTAGAATGAAAGAATTCGACAGTGAATTCGAATGTCCGAGCACCATCGCCCCTGTTTGTCAATGGCGGGCAGTGTGAGCTAGCGGATGCAGATGAGGCACAAATCACATAGCTTGGAAAGGATGCACATACCTAGTCGACCTTGTTGTCTCTGGCGGCTCCATCACGGTCAGCCTCCCTCCCCCGCACCCAAATCTGAATCAAATCAACTAAAAACAGAGGGAAATAGATGCTATGCGGTGAGATCTAACTCGACAAGGAGAGGAGCATGACAAGGGTTCCGGATTCACTCACCACAGCCGCCGTCGTCGCCGAGAACGAAAGCTCCGCCGCTGCGGTTACCGAGAAAAAAAGCTCCGGCACCGTCGCCGGCTCGCCGCCGAGAACGAAGAGGAGGGAGCAATGGGTCACGTCTCACCTGATTCAGACAGGCACGGGGACACGTCTCACCTGCTGCACTGCCAAGTGGGCTCGTAACTAGATGCACTGTCAAGTGGGACCCACATGTCTTAAACATAACCTCAGTCCCGTTGATGACCATTTTAATCGCCCGAGTGGGCCTTGGCTATTTGGGTATTTTCGTCAACCACGTCGCACTCCTTCCATTTCACCTCAAATGTGTCGCACATGAGCTATTGACCCCTTCTCATGATCCTTCTCATACTATCACCTCTGCCAAAACTCTCTTCTACAAAGTTGCGGTTGTCGACGCCGGCAAGGAGCAGCGGGCGAGGTGGTGGCACAATTGACTTGCAGCTGCCGAGTGCATGTTGCTAGCGCGCTGCTCACTAAACGTGCGTCCTCTTCCTGTCCCGGCAGTCGCTGCAATCGAGCCTGGTGGTGTAGTGTTGGAGAATGAAGATGAACGGAAGTTCCTTTTTAACGGAAAGCATGGAGGTTGGGGAGGGCGGGGGGGGGGGGGGGAGGGCCGGTGTGGTGGTGGAGAATTAGGGTAAATTGGCTGAGGGAGTGAGATTTTATCGGATGTCCCCGAAGGGACACGGAGTGAGATTTTATAGGATCAAGAACCAACGTTAAATCGACACATTGAACAATATCTGCGCCGTCCAACCAGCTAGACAGATCGGACAGTTTCCTATTTATACGGCACAAAGTTTCTTTGTAGCTCGTCCTACATGATACCCCTTATCTATGCCGTTGGCCATAATATGAAGATGTGTGCTAGTGCTAGCATCAGCAGTAGTATCTTTGTAGCCACAGAGCGTTTAGTCTGAAAAGGCAGGCCTGCTGAACAGTAGCAAGATTCCCTCCTAGGTATTGCGTGCAACCAGCGCTGTCCCAGTCGTGTCACTGCCTGGTCTCCGTTGATGTTCGGTCCCAGGGTCCACCCTCCTCTGTTCCACCCGCCTCCCTCCCTCTCTGCAGATATTTGCATGCAGAACAAACTCACTCTGTGTCTCTCTCACGGCATTTGCATGCAAGACACACTCTCTCCTATTTATTTTACTCCATATGCATGCACTGCAGCACACTGTCTCTCCTGACATGCAAGACACACACTCTCTCTCCTTTTTCTTTACTCAACGAGCACTAAAAGCACGCACATGTGACACTGTTGTGGTGAGGAACCAGCAAGAACTGAGTCAAAACAACTACAAGAAAATGACCTATAAAGAGTACATGTAGTCAAGCTTTGACTTTTGCCGGCCATACCTATTAGTGTGAGAGTACCTTTTGTGATTATTTTTAGTGAGGGAGAGCTCGTGATATTGTGAATGCGTGCGAGAGTCCTAAAGAGAGAAATCATGTAGAGAGAGGTGCATGCATATGACAAAGAGCAAGGAGAGAGAGCTTGTGAGAGATTATGATGTACAAGCTTTGTCCGAGAATTGTGTGTGTCAGAAAGAGTTGAGAGAGAGAGGGCCCTCTGTGCATGCATGTGAGAAAGGATGGAGAGAGAGAGGGCCATGTGGGCATGCATGTGACAAAAGCCTGCAGCAGGTCTAGTATGATGAAAACATGACATCTCTAAATCTTAGCACATATCCATATGCGTCTTGGTCCAGGTTGAACGGTTACGATATAGGGTGCCGCGTAGGCTGTCCTACAAAAAACCGTGCTCTTTATACGGTGTCAAACCAGCACAGAAAGTTAGAAACACACTCTCGCTAAAGACAAACCACCACAGCTTTCTTCGGCGGCTCTCATGATCTCTTGCTCCACGCCTCCACCCACCAACCCTAATTTTGCACCGGCCAAACCCGAAGGAGATGGAGGCTGGCGGCGCTAGCACGACTATTACGAGGAAGAGGAAAGCTGCCGCGCTCGAGGGCCATCTGGCGCCGGCGCCGGCGGGAGCGGCGGCCGATCCCGGAATGGGCGAAGACGACGGAGGCGGATCCGGCAAAGATGGACAAGATCTCGACCGCCTCAGCGGTCTCCCCGATGCGATCCTCGGCGAGATAATCTCCCTCCTCCCCACCAAGCAAGGGGCTCGCACCCGGATCCTCGCGTCCCGGTGGCGCCCCTGAACCTCGACTGCCGTCACCTCGCCCGTACATGGCACGAACTCCCTGCTCTCATGCATCGCATCATTAACGCCCACCAAGGCCCCGGCCGCCGCTTCTTCACTCCGGAGCTGTTGTACACCATAAGCGACATAGATGCCGTGGAGGCCTGTCTCCTGTCCACCGCTCTGGCTAGGCTCAAGGAGCTTAAGCTCAACAGCTGGAGAGGGGAGCCGCTGCAGGAATTAGTCTTCCGCTTCTCAGACACCCCGTGTTTTCTGCATTGAAAAGTGCAGCCTCCCGGATGCCACCGTCCAAAGATTTCATTTTCCCCGGCTTCAGCGGCTTGAAATTGTTCATAACAGCACCTCGGAGTGCACACTCCACAGCATGATTGCCGGCTGCCCTTCTCTAGAGTGCTTGCTAATTTCTTGGTGCAGTGGACCTCGTTGCCTCCGGATCAATTCACTTGTCCTCAGAAGCGTTACAGACAGCAATTACCTTGTCTTGAAAGACTATTCCATCTTAATCAGAAACAGGATTTGCGTGTGTCAGTGCTCTTCGCGCCTAAGTTGGAGACCTTAGGCTGTACCAACTCCACCAGGCTGGTCTTTGGTTCTACAGATATTAAGGTAACTCCAGCCTTCTGTGTGCAATGTGCACACACGTTTTTAGCATATTATTTGCACATGTATATTGTCTAATGTTGGCTTTCATCTTTGATGAAGGGATCACACACAATCAAGTGTTTGGCCCTCAGTATGCCCACTCTTAGTTTGGATATGGTTATTGGACTGATAAGAAGGTTTCCGTGCTTGGAGAAGTTGTACATTCAGGTGAATTAATTGTTCACTGACAATAATACCTTGTGTTTGGCTGCTCATTTGATCTACTTGTTTTGCTGAAGTTGTTGTTTGCTGATGTTCTTTCCAGCGCAACACCTCAAGGAAGAACAATAATGCATGGCGTCGTAAATACCGCAATCTGCTCAAAAGTCTTGACATCCGTCTGAAAATTATGGTGTTGAATTATTATTCCGGCAGAAAACCTGACATTGATTTTGTCACATTCTTTGCCCTCAATGCTGAACCGCTAGAGTCGATGACACTTGTGGTCCAGACCGACGATGAGGACTTCTTGGCAAAACAGCCTCACAAGCTTCAGCTGGAGAACAGGGCTTCAAGTGGTGCTCGGTTTCATTTCACCACGGAACGACGCTACGAATTTGGATACAAATTATCTTTTTGAGTGGTAGTTTTGAAAATACTTCGTGTTTGGTCCAGCGAGAAGTTACCCTATCCAACCAGCAAACCTTATTTTATGTTTCGTCCGATAAGCTACTGTGTTTGGAGTATTTTAGTTTGTATTGTCTTTGAACATGTTCAAACAAGCTATTTATTTAAATGATGTTTGCGTTATTACTTATTATTGTCTTATCATGAATTCATGATACCCTGTTTAGATAAAATTATTTGCATGCGTGGCGCCTATGTTACTGCAGGAGAGGTGTGATTCTGGACCATAGTCCACCCGCACCCACGCTCGGCGCCGTCCGATTAATAGTACTTCATTGAGGATACGAGCCAGCTTATCACTCAAACTTCAAAGATTAAGCTAATTCTAGAACAGTAACGGGGACCAGGGCTATGCCCTTTCTTTTTCTGAATCTATGCGGGCCCAAGCAGTGCCCCAATGCTGATTCCCCTCCTGGTTGTCCCATGCAAATAAACCAATTAGTATATTTTTGGATATTTATTTATCGAATGGCTATAGTGCACACATGGTACATCGAAGTTTGTATGTGTGTTCATGATATTTATTCATGCAAAAAGGATACTTTTGCGTTCTTAGAAGAAAAAATTCTTGTTCTCTAAAAAAAGAAAGATTACACGTGCTTTCACATAACTATCTCTATCTTGTTGTTGCTACGATTTTATTTTTCAAGAAATTACTCAAAAGATATAGATGACCCAAATAACCATGTTGATGTGCATACATGTAAAAAATGAATAACAAGGCTGTTGCGCATAACGAGGCAATACAAAATGTTGAACAGTGAGAAAACTAGTACTAATGTTAGTGTGGTGTGCTTTGTCCCCTAGTATCTTGTTAATTTGGCACTGATGTTAGTGTGGTGTTAGTAGGTTTTTGCCCGGTGGTAGATGTTTCGATAGCGAGCATCTGCAGCGGGTTTCCTACTAATGCTCCAACTTGCCCATCCCCTTTCCCGCCCCTTCTCTTTTGGTTAGTTGTAATACCTGGATGGATGTACTGAATATTTCTGCTAAGCAATTAATGAAAAGCGGTGTGAGCCTGGTTGGAAAGAAAATGTTGATCTCAGGTTGCTAGTGATCGATAAATGGCAAATTGGAAAAGTTGTAGGCAACCATGTAACTCATGAAGAAAGAACGTGCGCTGATTAACGAAGCACAAACTGTCGCACTTCCATAGCTAGGAATTCTCGCATCTCTCCCTCCATGCACTCTATCTGGTTGGGAAAGTTATATTGGATTGATAGCCCACTTAATCTGAAAGTGGCGTTTCATTCGTGCAATCCACATGATGCGGCATGGAGGAAGCATGGACAGACAGCTGCACCCACAAGGTTCAGACTTCAGATTTCAGACATCACAACCGAGGGAACCTGCTACCTGCTCCCATTTAAAATTCTCGGTTCAGCAATTTCTCACAAGTCACAACCATGTGAAAGTTGCCAGTAGGTGCAAGGTTGCAGGCAAGCACAAATATGTGTCTCATCAATTAAGCACAAGACATGCTCCCTCCATCAATTTTAATTTCAAATGGCACCGGTTGGGAATTCATTCATAGTGCTACCGTCCTAAATAAGATGTCACGGGAATGTCACGTCGTTGTTTGGTGATAACTGATAAGCATAGGTAGCAGCAACTGAGGAAGCCCGAGCTAGCTAGCTAAAAGATTCTTGGGCGGTCATGCGTATGATGGGACATATATGTATCACCTGAGGGATATATATGTTGCTTATGATGGCACTTCTAGAAGTTCTTATGGGCGAGAAATAATACATTGCACTGCTCCCAAAATTAAAGTGGTAGATGCACTTTCTATTTCTAGATCCGGTGATGACACTTCTCCCAAAATTAAAGTGCTAAATGCACTTCTCCCAAACACCAAAAATTCTCTTCTACAAATCCACCATCATGCAATCTCGCTGCCTCTTGTTGTGGTGATTTTTCCACACTTCCGTCCTGTATAAAACTTCCTTATGGTCAGACGAGTGTGTTCTACACACAATCGAGTCGAGTGGAGATTAAACGAAAGTCATATGAATTAGCAAGGGAGCAATGGAGGGGGGAGGAGCTCGCAATATTGGGATCCTAGCTCCCATGAAAATACCCATGCACATCATAGAAATTACGTGATGTCTCCCCTGGAATCTAGATCGTGGCCTCCATCGTATCTCCTTCCCCCACTTGTATAATCTCCCTCCTCCTCGCTCCCTCCCTCCCCACACCAAACAACATGCCAGAAGTCCACCCCCGAACCGCCACCGCCCTAGAGGGAGTCTTCCTCCTCCATGCCCTGGAGCTTCAGCGGCGTCGCCCGTACCTCCTTCCTCAATTTCAAGAGCTGAGTTTTAGGATCATGGCTTGGCCGCACCTACGGTCAACACCCTTGGATGTAGTACACCTCCCATTGGGATATGGGCCCTATTAGCATTCAAATTTTTGTGATTCAGTACTCTAAGTTAACCCATCATTTACGTTGGCATTCAAACAGTGAGTTTTTTTTTTCATATTGCTTGTAGGCCTTCTCAGGCTAGACTTCCAATGTGGCACGCCTTCCAATAACACTGTAGCTCACAAGCCTAAGAAAGAAAATTTTAAAAAAGTCATGTTCAGGCTTCCCAATAATAATGTAGCTCAGGGTGATATGTATGCACGAAAAAAACATAACAGAAAAGAAAAAATAAAGGAAAATAAACAAACAAAAAGAAAAAAATGAAAAAAAAAAACAAAAAAAACGGAAAACAGAAGAATAGCAACAGTAGCAGCTACATTACCATGCTCAAGTTTTGATTCTCTCTGGAAACTATTGCTGCCTTTTTTTCTTTGCTCTGATGCACAGAAATTTGTCTAATTGAAACATTCAAAAACCGATTTAGCTTGATATACTATCTGCAGCGATTGTTCAGGCATCCATGCAAGTCTGGGCCCATAGCCATTGTGCATCACGAAGCAATAAAGAAAGTGAATGGACCAAACTTGATTATTTTAGCGATTATTTTATTCTAGCATGCAGTAGATCTTATTAGAATCTATAGGCCTGCTAACTATCTTTTGACCATTCCCGCCATGTTTTACCTTGGCCATCAGGCACAAATCCCAAGGATGGGGCCCAACAGATGTGTGGCTTTGAGCGTAGGTGCGGCTGCACCATGGTTCTATCCAACATTTTTGCTCAATTTCGCGCAGTGGCCGGCGAGGTACGAGCAGCTTCCAGTACTCCGGTGGGTTGATTGCTTAGTCCCAGACCAAACATCCTCAGATTCTGCTCGCTTTCTAGATCCACCCCGGCTGCTGCTCTGCTATGAAGAAAAATCTTCGTTTTCCACAAACAAAAGCACTTCGTTGTTGCACGGCCGAGTACTAATAGCAATTTATTTTGGCAATAGCCAGGGGTTCAATTCAACGGATGCTCAGCTCGGCATGTGTTTTGCTGTCTATTACCCTCAACAAATTTTGCAGAACCTCATTTTCTGTCAGTTTGATTGAATTCCCCATGCTCTACATCCGGAGCCCCACCTTCTGTGGGCAGATTCGCCCGTCGCCGGCTAGCTAGGGAGTGTTTGGATTCGAATCATGCCGACGAATTCTGCCGTTTTACTAGTTGTTCCGGAGCGATCTGAGCTTTTGTAGCTATGATTCTTGTCCATGCTGTAGGTGGTTGTGTATTTATCCGAGTTTCTGCGTCTCCAGTTCTAGGGCAAAGTTTGAGCTCCATGTAGCTGTAATTCCAGCCACGCCACAGCATTTAGTTAGCTTAGTGATAGCCACAACAGCTTTGCAGCAGGGAAGTTTTAAATGTTGCGTGTTTGTCATATATGTACAACTAAGTAACTGAATATAATCCTTAGTAATTTTCGTTCTTTATTGCCTTACATCTTAACTAATAATGGCAATGTACGCAAATTAGTACATAGTTCATTATTGGTATTTACTAATATGAACATACCACGCACAGATGATGATGTTGTTAGCTGATATTCTAATTGTAGAATCGAAGCTCGCTAATTTACTACTTTGGCTGATAGTAATAGAGTTACAAGTTATAGCACCTTTTGGTTATTTGAAGTTTGTTCCGTACTGCACCTTCTGGTTTGATCTTGGGAAGGACTTTCACTTTAATTTTGGTCAATTCACTGAGAACTATAAGCTGAACTTGGTATGTGTATGCACATTTTAGAACCTGTTAGTGCTATTGTGGAAGTTCACATTTAGTATCAAAACTTTACAACACCAGGCATAATCAAACTTATAGTGATCTTGAGATTTTATGAGGCATTTTGCACAAGCAATATAGAAAAGAAAAGTTTGGAATTTAACGTGTTACAGTATTTCTTTCATTCAAATTTAAGTTGCACGGAAGGTCTACCTAGTATAAATGCAAAAATGAGAACTTGCTTCACATATAAATCCATCAATAATATTTTAGTTTGGAATATACATAATTATTAAGGTTTTGATAACTCAAGGGTAAGCAAGTTGTTATGGAATCCACTTATGAATTCATGGGGTTGCAGGGACATAGAGTTTGTGCACTGGTTCTTATTAAACTGATTAAAGAAATTTGCCGGGTTAACAGCTTTCTCTTCCTTCCAGTTTGCATGTTCCATAAGCTTCATTTGTTGTGATGCCATCCATGCTATGGTCTACATTCTTTATTCTGGCAGTATGTTGTAAATTGGCAGACTTATGCGCATTATTTCCAGGAATTGCAACTCCACCATTATTTCTAGAACCAATGTCTCTTTTAGTTGATAGGTTTTAAAAAGGATGAGGTATGGAACCTTCAATTTATGTCATATTAGGGATGAAAATGGAGTGAAAACTTTCCGCTTTTTCAGAGAAAAATGGAAACAGAGAGGAAATGTGAGAACAGAAATGGAAATTTGCAAAACGGAAATGGAAATGGAATTTTTTATGCAGAAACGGAAACGAAAATGAAACCGTGATTTCTGGTGGAATAGATGTGGAAATGGAACTTTCCGTTTTCGTGAATATGGAATTTCTGTTTTTATTATAGGCCTATGGCTGCATTGTAGCCCAACCACCAAACAACACACAATGACACATTGACGAGAATGAGCAGAATGGATAGTCTGAGGCCCAACTTCTACTACCACATACGTACTCAACTAGAACCTACACACGATTGTCCAGCACTAGTAGAATACTACGCTAGGTTGCCGACGTAATCATATTATTTTTTAGCCATGATAACAATTCTTTAAATTTGTTTGTGTTGTGTGTATTTTTCTATGGTTCAAGGGGATTTTAACTTCCGGTAAACGACCACTTCTGTTTCCGGGTCCCTTTTGTATTCGCTCTATGTTTGTTTCCGGTAGTATCCGTTTCCGGGGTTTCTATATTTTTTTCTCTTTTCGATGCTGCCTGTCGATGATGTTGATCCCATCATAGTACTGCGTCTCCACTACTCTTTCCCGTTCACATCCCCTCCGTCCAGCACCTGCTTCTGTGCACGAGAACGCAACACGCTTACATCGATCGGTTCAACAGTCAATCAAACATCAGAAATTTGAATTCCGGGAAAAAAGAGAAGAAGGTGTCAACCTGGGGCTTGGCCTCGAGATCGCGGAGCCTGCGGAGCCCCGGCGGGTCATCACCAATGGCCACCTCGACAGTCCACACAGCCCGCGCCACCGTAGGACGGGTCACTGCGTGGCGGCTTGACCGGGCATCTCAGGGTGACGCTATCGAAGTGCCTGCGCGCCTGGGCCTTCACCCGCGCCGCCTCCTCCGGCGGCAAGTGCGGTTTGCTCCGCGCCGGCCACGTCGTCGCCATGGCTTCACTCCTCTCTCGTTGGCTCGCTCGGTGGTCACCTGGAGTCTTCGGTTCCAATCCGAGCGAAGATGCCAAACGAAGGCCGAGCTCCGCAAACACAACGACTTTAATATTGCAAAATTTAAATTCATACTTGAAATTTTAAAATATACACATAATTAAAGACATAGCATACATATGTGCAAATTATCATGATGCAATACTTTAAAATGAGAGCTACACAAAAAAATAGCTTTTCAGCACATGTATTGTTGATCCTCATAGTTCATAAAAAAATTACGGCTTGCAATTCAAATTATTTCATCTTAAATTTATTCACACATATACATTAAATCCTTGCATACTTGTATATTTTTTTCAGAATTTTCTGAAACTTAAAGGTACAAAATTTTGAACTTTTCAAAATAAAGACCTCCATCACTACTGGAATTGAGTTATACACCGAGTGCCACGGACACTCAGCAAAGGGCCTATCCCCACCGGCAAAGCCTTTGTCGAGTGCTGGGCTCGGAAAAAGCCACCTGATGTACACCTCTCAGACAAACATGAATTTGCCGGGAGCCAGGACACGGGCACTCGGCAAAGAGTTTGCTGAGAGTCAAACAATACAACTCGGCAAAAAAGAAGTGGCTAACGGACAACAGATGGGGACAGCGGTTGCCACGTGGCGCATCTTTGCCGACTTGGCTCTCGGCGAAGACCCTGACACCCAGGGTACATGAAAATTCCAGTAGTGCATGAAGCTCGGCCTCCAAAACACTCTACTTGTGATTGTTATCCTAATCTGCCCTTGTTATGCTGAGATTGGGACGGCTAGCACGTGGCGAGCTCGGGCGAGTGATTATTCACATGGGATCGGTCGGTTCATCCAAAGAGTTTCCTATTCAGTCATAGAGAAATATAAAAATAAAATGCTTAAAAAGAAGTAATGTTTGTTTTCCTGCCAGACAAAGTGCTTCGTCCAACCTTACACGTCCCCCTCCCTTTTCTATCCGTTTGATTTTCCCCGCCCTGGTGTTAACACAACCGACCGATATAGTGTTAGGACCATATCTCTCTTATCACGATTATGTGGATACATGATACAAATCCCACTAGAGATTGAAGGAGATATAGTTTAGGATGGGAGGAGCACAAAAAGGGGTAGGCAGCAGCGACAAAGAGGAGGGATCCACTCCGTTTGGTCATGAGGCGACCGAGCAGAGCCGAGGAAGAAGACCAGGCTTTTTTTAGGGGTGCTTCTTCAGAAAGCTGTTCCTTTTTGTCCTGTTTCACCAGTCAACAAGGACCATCAGGGCATGTCTAATGCTGGGCGCTTCTGGAGGCGTCAGGATTGTTTTCCAATCGATATCCCAGTAAATTGGCACTTAAGGGTGACAAATCCTGGCATCGGACGCAACGGCGCGCAAAAAGCTGCGTCCGACGCTTCCTTCCTTTCCTTTCCGTATGCACCATATAGGCAGTTCAATTAACGCACAATTAGCACCCATAGTTAAGCGCCTGGCGTTGGAGGGTTGTGCTCTTAGGTATTTTCTAATTTAATAAAACTATTTCTTTCCTCTATAAGCGCCTACTCTGACGCCTAGCATTGTAGAGGAGCCCGAGCCAATTCATGCGTTCGCGGTGTATCGCTTTGCCACTTACCAGGCTACTAACACGATACCAACGAAGGCCCATTTTCTGGCTTCCAGCAAAGGCACCCGCCAATTAGACACTAAGTTGAACTGCTGAAGTTCAGAATATGGTCAACAATCATGCCCCAGAGTTTTAGACTAGCCACAATGAAAATAACTTCAACAGCAACATCGAATTCAACTCAGTAAAATTGATTATGTGGCAATGAATTAATGACGAGAGAGATAGTTTAAGTAACTGAGCTACTCCCTCCCTCTCTCAGTTTACAGGGCGTGCACGTACCCTTAAGTCGTCAATTTGTCCAACCTAATACAAGTCATATATATTACAAAAAATATACCAATATAAACTTCAGATGTTATATTTTCAAAAGGTATAATTTTTGTGTTATATAGTTTATATTAAGGTGATAAAATTGATAACCTCATCACTGTAACTAGTCTTACACTACATGCATACAGACACTAGTAGAAAAAGGGGCTTTGGTTCAGCCAGAAAAGAGCATTAATACCGGTTGCATTACGATCCCGGACATAAAAAAACTGCGGCAAGGGCACCGTACATGCATTACTACTGGTTCAAATGGGACCTTTAGTCCCGGTTCGTGGCACGAGCCGGTACTAAAGGGTGCGATGCCCATTAGTACCGGTTCTTTAGTAACGGTTCGTGCCACGAACCGGTACTAATGGGGTTGAGACCTTTAGTACCGGTCCGTGCCACGAACCGGTACTAATGGTGTAATTTTCAAATCCTACCCTCCCCTCCTCCCTCGTGTATCGTCTTTTGCATACAATGTTAGAAAAAAGCGTATAATATATCAAAATGTTCAGAACGAAAATCCGCATCCGATTTTGACAGGCTACAGCCTGTTTGCAAATTTTTAGAATGCTCAAATTCCAAAAGGAAAAAAAGTTATGCTCAAATTTCAGTTTTTTTAAATGGGTTTTTATCATTTATGCCACTAGTTGTGTCCCACTACTCAGTTTTGCCATTAGAAATTAAAACTGCTCAAAAATGCAATCAATCCGTGAGATGCTTGCTCAAAAATGCCATTAGATATCTCAAAAATGCCGTCATTCTGTTAGATGTTTGCTCAAAAATGCCATTAGACATTGTTATTTTTACGTCAAACCCGTTGACCATGTTCTATGACAAAAATAAGCCTAGACCCACATGTCAGTTCTCTCTATCTCACAATGATATGTGTGGCCCCACTTGTCAGGAGTAACCAAGCACATAATTTTACAGGAAAATAAAAATGCTGTTGGGATCAAGTGGGCCCCATACTTTATTGTAGTGAGATAGAGGGAGAGCTGGCATGTTGGTTCATAGGTATTTATGTCATTATAACATGGCAAAAGAGATTTGAGATCACAATAATGGTGTTTAGTGGCATTTTTGAGCATGTGTCTAATGAAGCGATGGCATTTTTGAGCAGTTGAAATTTCTAGTGGCAAAACTGAGTGGTGGGACACAACTAGTGGCATAAATGATAAAAACCCTCGTTAAATCTGGTCAAACTACTTATTCAAGAAGTATTAGTGTTACTAAATAATTATTCAAGAATATTAGTGTTACTAAATAATTATTTTAGTTTTTTTTGAATTTTGGTCAAATCTGGTCAAACTATGGTCAAACTATGATCAAACAATGGTCAAATTACTTATTCAGGAAATATTAGTGTTACTAAATAATTATTGTTTTTTAGAACAATAGTTTCAAACTCAAACAGTGAAATGTGTGACTTCATGCTCAAACTAAATTCCTGAGGGTTAATAGGATTGACATCTTACAATTGTCAGGAAAACAACAAGTGCAGACTTGAAAACAAGGGAGTGGGGTGATGGGTGACCGTTCGGGAAATTAGATGATTTGGAATGATGAGGGGTGATTAGAGATTAAATTAAGCAATGATGAAGGGTAATTAGAGATTAGAGGTTAAATAATTCAAAAATTGGAAAATCGGGAAAATATTTTTAAAAAATCCTTTAGTACCGGTTGGTGTTACCAACCGGGACTAAAGGTGGACCTCCAGGCAGCAGCCACGTATACATACATACACATAGCAGCGGTGCAATCATCACACATCTTGCCAGTGACATATGTGCGGTTACCACTTATTACATCTTCTTGCCAACTCCCACTTACTTGGCCGGCCAACGCTGCAGTCCCTCAGGAATCGCGACTAGGGCCCTGCCGCCTCGTCGTCCACCTGCTGCCTGCGACGCTCATTATATTTCTCGATCTTTAGACTAACCACAATGGGTAGTAACATAGACTAGTAACATGAGCATAGTAAAGAGTAACATATATGTGGTAACATGGAGCACTTCATTTATTAGGCTATAGACACATCTTGCCTTGATATGTGTGATATTACTCAGGCTGGTCATAATGGGGAGTAACTTAGACTAGTGTCATGCATATGACACTAGTCTAAATTACTACCTTTGTAATACAAAGTAACATAATAGTAGTATCATAGATGACTTCATTTATTAGCTAGTAGACTCATCTTGTCTTGAAAATCGCTATGTTACAGTAACATATTATGTTACCATCTCTCATTAACTACTTGCCACATAAGCAGAATTTCTCGAAGTGCGCTATGTTACTAGCTAAGTTACTCCCACTATGACTAGCCTCATATTAATAGTAACTAGCTATGTTACTACTTTCATCTCTTTTTTTCATTTATTGCATGCCACATCATTTATTTAATCTAAATATGTGTGATGTTACTACTTATGTTACTTCCATTGTGGATAGTCTTCAGCAGCTTGTCACAGATGATCCACGGGAAGCTGCAGAACTGCTGCTTTTCCAGCCAGCGATGGTCCGGGTGATAGGTCACGTGGTACCAAGCCTACGCCCTCCTTGACACGTCCGCTTTTGGTTGGCTTGTGAACCAACCCCGTGCCTCCCTATGCAGGCCCTTGACAGAATCGATGACGCGGTCCTTCATCTCGATGTACCTCTTGTTGTCCTTCTTCAGGTACAGGAGCCTGCTCCGCATGTTGTCAGTCAGGATCTCGTCCTCGTGTTCTACACCGTAGTAGCGCATCAGGGTGGCCAGCGTACAGGTTGTAGCACTCTGCAGATTCCAGGAATTCCTCAAAGCTAGGGACCACCACGTCCTGATCGAATGCGGTGTTCGGTTGAGCAAGGACAAGAGAGCAGGAGAGCTCGACATACGACTCGGAGCTGCTCGGTACATCTTGCCGAGAGCTCCATTGGAGATATACATTGGTTTGTCCCACCGTTCCATGAAATCTGGGTACTCCCTTGGTCACAATGACCGGGGCATTTTAGCTGGAGCTCCTGACTTGGCCAAGCAGCTAGCTGGAGAGACCCAGGGCTCCGAACTTTCATTAGATGACGGTTCGCGTGGATCAAGTGAGCAGTTGAGATTGCACCGGGCGAGTCATTTATCATGTAATTGACAAAGAACTTCTGAATAGACAGTAGTTCATCAGATGTTTTGGTAAGATTTCAGGTATACACATGTCAGACGAGGAAAATACATATATGCTGAAGAGCGTTTTAAAGCTAAGACTGGTTTGCATAACTGAAATAAGTATTTCAAGGAAAATTATTGAAAAAAATCTCGAACGAAGGAGAGCTGCATATCATTGCATCAAGAAGAAATGTAGATACGGTAAAAACACACACCCACACATACCACGACAACAGCTATAAACCTGACACACCACGAGCAATAAAAGAGACGACCCACACTCAACCCATGACCAAACTAAGACTCTTCCATGATCAGTCTGGCCAAGCCTTTGGCGCCAGCCAAGAAAGTTATTAATTGTACATTGTGATCATATATTTGTTTCAAAGCATTCAAAGTTTTATGTTGGCTGTTATGCCATCCTGGCTGACTTCGACACTCGTAGGCAGTTCTCTCTGGTCATGTTGCTATATCGCATGTTTCATGAAGTGCGTGCACTTATCACCTAAGGCATTTTCTCAGTTTTTGCTCTGCAGAGGTTTTAGCAAGATGTGAGGGGCCTCAAGATAATAAATACTACTTTTTTTTGCGAGGAAAAGGGTTTCATTCATCAAGCAGCAGCCAGATCTACATTACATAGGTCCGGCACCTCGTCCGGACCGGATCGAAGCCACACCGCAATGCGCTTATTTATTCTACCATAGTTCGCTAAATAATGGATAACAACGTTTTGTTCTCTCCTTACATGCTTGACTAGATATTCCCCACGTTCCTGTAGAAGCCTAGTGATCTCACGAACCATCATCAGGTGCTCCGACCTATTTACTCCACCTTCCTTCACCAGCTTGGCCACATCTAGGCAGTCCGTTTGAACAACAATTGGTAGTGCAGACCATTGGGAGGCTAGGGAAATGCCCTCCATACATACTGCAAGTTCAGATTCCAGCAGGGACGCACACTGTCGTAACTCTCGGCTAGAAGAGAAGATTATAGCTCCATGTTCGTCTCGAAGAACCATACCCGCCCCAGCACTGCCGTCCTCGCCACAGAAGGAGCCGTCAACGTTAAGCGCTGCCCATCCTGCCGGCGGTGCCTCCCATCTTGGAGCCTGCTCCTTTGCCTGGCACGCATACGATATTGGTTTCCTCCTGACATGGTGGCCAGCCACCATCTTCCCTTTCACATGACCGCCAAGGGGGGTCTGCCTGAAGGGCCAGCAAGGAGCTAATATAGCTAGACAGAAACCTTGTCGAGGCCTCCACTGGTGGTGGCCGTTTGTCGTGGACGATCTCATTCCTTACGTGCCAGCAGCGCCAAATCGTCATAAGCGTGTACATGCGCTCCTCCTCCGGCAGGTCAGCAGGCACATGGAGGAGCCACTCCGGTCCTGTGTGCACTAGCCGCCGGACGTCTGGGATGTTCCACTGTTGCGCCATTGACTGCTATAGGGCGACCGCTTGGGTGCATCTACAGAGAGCATGGAAAGTGTCCTCCAGTTCCGTGGCACACACATGGCAAAGATTAGACAGTTCAAGATTACGAGAATATTTATTTGTCCAAGTGGGAAGACAGTTTGTCGCTACCCTCCAAGCAAACACACGCACCTTTGGAGGAGCAGGGCACCTCCATAAGAAAGATAATAAATACTATTGAAATGCTACAGTTGTAAAAACTGATATTTCGATTGTATTTGCAAGTATAAAGATTGATATTAGTCAAATGAAACAATCTTCGGTAAAAATTAGCAGCAAAAACCTAGGCAGAGAAATTAAAACGAATAAACTGTCAAGAATATACCTCGAGTGTAACAACATGATCCATTATGGGTGGCCTTGCTCCAGTGTATTCCATAGGTGTATCAACCTTCTCTAGAATCAGTTTCTCATCCCAAGTGATAAAATAGAGATCCCCGTCCAAATCGCCTCCAGAGCATTCATTTGGATGAGGCCTGATTGTCAAAGATAAAAGTCTATATGGACAAGGCCTTTTGAACAACAAAGATTAATTTAATGAGAAAGCAATAATTAGCAACATCCATCTATTGGACTTGTATAAGTATGTAACATGGCTGGATGCCTGGATATCAATCTAACATGGAGACGAAGCTGAGAATATGAACTCTAGATGGCCGCCTTTCAGTTTCAGTATAACTCTTACGGTATTACCTTTCTCCTCGTTGAGGGAAGACAACACAATCAACCAGGTTCTTAGCTCCATGCTCATATACAGCTTCAAGTACCCTGATGTCACCAGGATGGAGACAAGGATTTTTCTTATATTGCAACTTTTCCAATAACAATTGTTGTTTTCTCTTTCCCATTAAGTATGACCTGACCATTTTCCTTCTGCTCTTTGCTGTTTTTTGTAATTCTTATGTACACTTGACCATATTCTAATCCGCCTGTTTCATCCAAACAACCAATAAGAACACGGCCTTTTCGGAACATGAATCTTACATCTACTTCTTATGTTGGTCAGCCTATTATCTTGATGGGGCCTTAAAAATCATCAACGACTATTCATAACCTTGCAGTAACATTTTAGATGATGTCTTCGTTCCGACACTACCAATTTTCGCCAGAATAGAGAGAGCAGATAGAGTAGCTTCTCTGTTCGTCCACATTTCAGCTAATTCATGCATGTCATCTTGTTGCAACTACTCAAATATCTCATCTCTTATTCCCAAAGTTGAAAGGAGAGAGATAATTTCACAATTCATATAGCATGGCTAGCTTTGCTCCAAGTTGTAATGTTAAAAATTGTGCTCTTAGATTCGAATTTCTTCATGCTAGGCCGCAGAGAAAGATTACGAAAGGAATCGGAGTTGACAACAACAACTCCTTTGTAGCCACCATACCTTATTTGAAAAGCTGAAGGAGGGTTAGTACTGTCTACTCCAATTCGGTGAGCCATTTATTTGGCAAATCTCTCAGACATCTTCCCAATTCCATCAGAAAATATGTGCTTAGTGCCATCAGTTGTGACTTAAATATTTGGAATCTCTTCCACATCCCGTGGTAGGATTTCAATTGTTTGTCTGGAGGAGTTGAACAGCTGGCCCATTCTAGCCGCACACTTATATATTGAACAAATTTCTTCAAAATGGTCCATCCACTTTCTTATATCCTCGGCCTTCAGGGAATCATTAGAAGCAAGCATCCAAACAGAACTTCCACGAAGTTCACTTGCTGAGAAGGCCAGGAATTCATACTTCTTTGGACCAATGGAAGATCCCAATTTCAGGATGGATAAAATGCGATAATACATGCCACTTTTCAAGGGTTGGGAAAAGAACCCTCATCCAGTTCTAGTAGAGGTAGCATCTAGAAAAAGCTTACTCCAGTCTTCGTCAACAAAAGTAACTCTAGCAAAGTTAGAAGCATACATTCCATGATGCTTGACCACATAATTTGAAACTTCTTTCTCAGGTCCCAAGTAGTCTATTTTGGAAGGCGTAATGTGAAATCTGTAACACATCATTAATTTTCGTTCAACTTCAGTCCTATTGGACATCAAAGTATCGTGGCTCCTTTTCCTGCTATGAGCCTCCTCCTTTTTTTTTTCGAAAAGGGGCCTGGATGAAGTGCAAATGTTCATAGCATGTAAACTCTAACTTGCTCATTTTCTCGAAAATCCTCCTTGAAATATGAACTGGTATTTCTTCAAGAGCCTTAAACAGATGAGCATTAACATGTTTGGCAACTATTATTCACCATGTGAACAAGAGAATTGAGACGAAAAGTAACTTCAGAAGGCACTGAGTAGCCACCCAGGCAGTCAACAAGAGGAACCAACGATGGGCCAACAGATTTCATTAATGATATGGAAAATTCCCCAATTCTCCTGACAAAGATAAGTTGTCGACAATAAATGACACTGGTATTGACTATCAGGGTCAGAGTTGAACACTTCCTGAAAGAGTGGTTAGGTGTAAAATCTAGTGCTCAGACCTAGGTAAACTTCGCATCCTCCGTGCATACATGAAAGCGGTCATCTGGGAACCTTGAATAAACTGCAGGCCCAGAAATTGTTGTACCTATTCTTGGTGCATACATGAGCTGATGCAAACATTAAATTGACATTGCTCAAGATGATATAGATTTTTACCAACTTCAGAATTATAGAATGAATTATAAGTGTGTTGTGCCTGACCAACTAATAGTCTAAGAGGTATGACAATCGGTAAATTTAGAAAAAGTATCGGTGATGTGTATTCATCAGATAAGTTTTAAATTCGTATCTCTACTTACTTATAAAAGAGCAAACATAATCTTTTTTAAACGCACCCCACAAGACCTTTCTTGCACATAATGGTTTGGCATCAACTTAAATTTGAACAAAAAATACTGTAACACGTTAAATTCCAAACTTTTCTGGTCTATATTGCTGATGCAAAACGCCTCATAAAATCTCAAGATTAGGATGAGTTTGATTATGCATGCTATTCTGAAGTTTCAATACTAAATATGAACTTTCACAATAGCACTAACAGGTGCTACAAAGTGCCATACCCATACTATCTTTAGGTTATAGTTGTCAGTGAATTGACCGAATTTGAAGAGAATGTCCTTCCCAAGGTTAAAGCCAAGAAGTGCAGTTAGGAACAAACTTCAAATAACCAAAAGGCGCTATAACTTGGAACTATTACTATCAGCCAAAGTAGTAAAATTAGCGGGCTTTGCTTATATAATTAGAATATCAGCTAACGTCATCATCACATGTGTGTGGTATGTTCATAAGTAAATACCAATAATGAACTATGTACTAATTTGCATCCATCTCCATCATTAATTGATATGGAAGGCAATAAATAACTAAAACTACCAAGGATCATACACTGTAGGCGATTATTTAGTTATACACGTATGACAAACCCTAGCAACAATTTACTACTTCCCTGTAGCAAAGCCGCTGCTATTACTAATAAGCTAACTAATGTGATTAACTATTCGCAGTTTGCAAAAAAGTAAGACATACTGGTAGCTTCATCTCAACACAAATTAAGCATAGCTAGACAAATGCAGCTTCATCTCAACACAAATTAAGCATATAGTTATACGAATACGATATACTTATGGCTACTAAGCTACTCCCATGGATTGCCGAAAATAAACACTGTATGAATGCATTGCCCATAGCCAAACCCAAGAGAATAATAAGTGCACTGCCTGTGCATGTTCAATTGGCCTGCATTCGGCAAAGGAAGTTCCTCCTTTTACTCTTTGCTAGGAACTCTTAACTTCTTAAGGGATCCTTGTATATCCCTCACCAGGTCAAGGAACTTGAGCCTAGAAATGCACATAGGGGGAAAGCCCAGAAATGGGCATAAGGGCCAAGCTGGAACAAGGCATATCTTAATTGCATAAGTGTTGGTGATTTCAAGATCTTTTCTTGTGGAGCTGCCTATTTGTCTCCATTCCATTTGAAGGCTAACTTTGTTGTCACGAAATGCCCCAAAGCCCAAGACAAAACAGATCATCAAGCGTTAGTGATTTGTGTTGTTAGGCTCATTTACACAGCGTTATATGCGACCTTTTTGGGTATCAAATGATAAGAGGTACTTGAGGAAATCCAATAAATGGGTTTTAATAAAATAATAAAAATATCATTGACATCAGTGTCCAATCAAACAGTAATGCTACGAAATGTGTGTAATGTGATATGGTCGTATGAGCTATCAAGCAACAAGTTATTTAATGTACAAAACATTTATAACATAAATCTGAATTGGGAATTGTAGCCCATGGAAACTCACTGTTTTATTCCTTTCAGATGCGAAGGATACAGAAGTGGTACGTACACATAGAACCCAAGTACCCAACCTTGTTCGATACATTAATCATACAAAACTTAGTCGTTCTATGTGTTCAACCTTTGGTCTGTGTTATGCGTTTTCCATGCGTGCATCTCACCGGAATTATTTAAGCAGCCAGCTTGTGCATGTGCGTACGTATATGGCGGCAAAAATACATCCAGCTGCTTGCTTCTGACTTGCCAGTTTTGTCGAAGATCAATCAACCTTGTACATAGCATGCACTTGTGCGTCGATTCCCAACAACCACATGAGCTCGAAAGGCCACCGTTGGCACCTCTACCGGTCGAAAAAACAAGGCCGTCAAGACTTCTCCTACAGTGATATCCAAACAATCACTATGTGTAGCTTGGTAGGCACATACTATACAACAATCACTTGATCTTGCACATGGGACCACATGGAGAAAGCATCAACAACCGATATGCTTGATGAGCTCATTCTTCATAAGGTCACACGCAATACTAATATCACCTGCACTAGCTAACAAAAGAAGTCGGTGTAATGACCAAAACACCAAAATCCTCAAGCAACTACCATGGCCAAGTCACCTATATTGTCAAAAGAGTCATAGCTCACAACTCAACCTATGCCGCAACTTGTTTCTTTATCTTCTAGGCAATCAGAACCAGCAAGAAAAACACAATAAGAAGAAATCGATTGTCGATGTAAAGGATCACTGTCCAAATAGCTTTCGAATATGCATGAAGCTGTAACAAACTGGAGTGTGGAAAGAACCTCAAGGAGGCATCTGTTAAACCCGAGTGGGAAACGAGACATGACTCTGGATGTGAACTATATATAGGAGATATCAGAACGAGTGAAAGCTAGATAGGCAAGACTCCCAACATGATGGCAATAGCTAATCTGGACATAAAGTGGCTCACCATCGGAAGCTCGAAGGTGGACATTGAGGTCCATTGCAGTCTTGGTAGCATCCTGATGGGCAAGAGAAGCACAAGCAAGATGATCCTTGATGTATGTAGTTCTTGTAGGTTATTTGTGTGTTTGAGAGCGTGTGAAGCATATCTCAAAAAATAGTGGAGTTTGAGTGATTCAATTCAAACACTTATTTCCTACAAATTCCTTAAAAAATTAAAAATGTCATCTTCATAAAAAAATTGAAGACCTGGGGAAGAAGAAATATTGCCAGAACATTGAAATCTCCGTCGTTCGAGACGTTGTAAACCATCGAAATCTCTGTCGTTGTAGATGTTGTGGGACCCTCGTTCTTTTCTCAAAAATCCCCCGCGCACACGTGTCGACGCTGAGCATGACCTCCCACTCATGCCCATCAGGGTCTCGAGCGATCTCTAGGAGGTCAGCCTTGCTGAAGAATGGTCCCTGCAATGCAGTGTTCAAGCTGTGAAGCCCGCATAACTACCTCTCTCCTGTAGCTCATGCTACATCCCTATGTTTTGCCCCTCCTGTCCTTCATTGCTCCCATCCTTCTTCAACACAACTCTAGAGACTCTCTCCTTATCTCTTCTTGACTCAATTTTGTGAAGAACACATAGCCTGACCAAAGAGCCATTTTAGAGTGCAGGAGCATGGAAGGAATAGCGCTAGGAGATGTCCCGGGGTTAATCGAAGATTGGGAGGTACACTTGGGTAGCACCTGGTTGTGGTCTCTCTAGTGGAGGTGTGTGGCCGTTTAATGTTTTCCTTTCCTAGAGATGAACAAGAAAACATGAGTTTGGAGAGGATCTTGGGGGTTTGGAAGAAGTGCATCCAGCACACAATGTCATCATTGGACCTTGAAACTAATCTTGGCAACCAAGCTTTACAACACGAACACCGAGCAACACAACCCATTCTTTCGCATGGCCAGCACAAACCTGCCATTCATGGTACAATATGTGTTGCTATACCTCCATTGAGAAATGCATCTATGGTACTCAAACTTGTCTCAAGGCTGCACTTTAGTCAATGTACACTGGAAACCTCAATTTACAGTCATCAAAGACGCTCGAAGGGCCCACCTATGGTCATCGCCACTCATATCGTACGTATTTTGTTGACATACAAACCATTGACCATTTCACTGCCCATGTAGGTATCTAGCATGACCTAGGCCCTCGGTTGTAGGTTTTCTTTTACAATATAACCACTTAAATTAGCACCTACCCCATGACACTTCTTTTGAAGGAAAAAATTAGCGACAACTTGATGGTCCTCGAGTTGGTCTACTCCATCATCTTGCTTTCTGGCGATCCACGCTCACGGCTATGTGTTGTCACCAACCATGCCGGTGGCCGCAACCCTACGTGGAACACCACGCCTTATTGTGTTGTCCCCACTTTGTGATGAGATCCCTTCACATCTTGCTTCGCCTTAAGTGTGCCCTCAATCACGCGACATCCGCGAGCTGATCTAGGCTGTGTTCTACACTAATAGTGCCGCCCTATTCACCGACATCCTCTACCTTTGCCTTGAAGGTACGATCTTCGCATTTCTCTCTAGCTTTGTAGATCCGCCATAATTCTACATCATTTTTGGATACGGGCCGAAGCTACATTCTAGAGTTAGTGATATGGGTTAGACGTCCCAAGTATAATTTGTTGAAAGATCCAACAAATTGTTTGCTTCGATTGATGTTTAGCAGCAGGAAGCAGCGGGAGATAACATGGTGGTGGTCCAAACGTCAAGGAATAACTAAAAGAAAACAACTAATAAAAGGCAACCCTATAGGCCTGTGAAAACTAAAAGTATCTCTCACGTTGGATCCCCAAAAGGGGGCTCAATGCATTTTGCTCCAGCTAGTCGCCATAACTCCATTGCTCGTCTGATGGTGGCAACAATCTCATTTTAGAAATCTTGCCCCTGAATGTGCACTTGTTCCTTTCTTGCCAAATCTCCCATAAGACCAACATGGTCAAAGATTCCACTCCCTTATGGCCTGGCACAACTATGCTGATGATGGCTTTGGATGCCAATGCTCAAGGTATTCATATGGCATAGCATCTTCACCCCCACGTCAGCAATGCCACCCAAGTTGGCTAGCACCTTATTGCACCTCACTATTCAACGACACGGGTTGGTTAGGCGATAGCTCCAGTATCACGAACTGCCACTGTCGCCAACACCTCCGCTGCTTGGAAGTAGTGTGCCCACATGTTCATGAGGTGTTGGATAGTGGTGTGACTTGTTAGTGGTCTGGTCACCAAAGTTAGTTCATGTTTGAAGGAAATATGCCCTAGAGGCAATAATAAAGTTATTATTTATTTCCTTATATCATGATAAATGTTTATTATTCATGCTAGAATTGTATTAACCGGAAACATAATACATGTGTGAATACATAGACCAACAGAGTGTCACTAGTATGCCTCTACTAGACTAGCTCGTTAATCAAAGATGGTTATGTTTCCTAACCATGAACAAAGAGTTGTTATTTGATTAACGAGGTCACATCATTAGTAGAATGATCTGATTGACATGACCCATTCCATTAGCTTAGCACCCGATCGTTTAGTATGTTGCTATTGCTTTCTTCATGACTTATACATGTTCCTATAACTATGAGATTATGCAACTCCCGTTTACCGGAGGAACACTTTGGGTACTACCAAACGTCACAACGTAACTGGGTGATTATAAAGGAGTACTACAGGTGTCTCCAATGGTAGATGTTGGGTTGGCATATTTCAAGATTAGGGTTTGTCACTCCGATTGTCGGAGAGGTATCTCTGGGCCCTCTCGGTAATGCACATCACATAAGCCTTGCAAGCACTACAACTAATATGTTAGTTGTGAGATGATGTATTACGGAACGAGTAAAGAGACTTGCCGGTAACGAGATTGAACTAGGTATTGGATACCGACGATCGAATCTCGGGCAAGTAACATACCGATGACAAAGGGAACAACGTATGTTGTTATGCGGTCTGACCGATAAAGATCTTCGTAGAATATGTAGGAGCCAATATGGGCATCCAGGTCCCGCTATTGGTTATTGACCGGAGACGTGTCTCGGTCATGTCTACATTGTTCTCGAACCGTAGGGTCCGCATGCTTAACGTTACGATGACAGTTATTATGAGTTTATGCATTTTGATGTACCGAAGGTTGTTCGGAGTCCCGGATGAGATCATGGACATGACGAGGAGTCTCGAAATGGTCGAGACGTAAAGATTGATATATTGGAAGCCTATGTTTGGACATAGGAAGTGTTCCGGGTGAAATCGGGATTTTACCGGAATACCGGGAGGGTTACCGGAATCCCCCGGGAGACTAATGGGCCTATTGGGCCTTAGTGGAAAAGAGAAAAGGGGCAGCCCACAGCTGGCCGCGCCCCCCCCCTTCCCCAAGTCCTAGTAGGACTAGGAGAAGGGGCCGGCCCCCCTCTCTCTCCTTTCCCCCTTGAGAGTCCTAGTTGGAATAGGATTGGAGGGGGGGAGTCCTACTCCCGGTAGGAGTAGGACTCCCCCTGCGCCTCCCTCTCTCTGGCCGGCCAGCCCCCCCTCCCTCCAACCTTTATATACGGGGGCAGGGGACACCCCAAGACACACAAGTTGATCCTTGAGATCGTTCCTTAGCCGTGTGCGGTGCCCCCTGCCACCAAATTCCACCTCGATCATACCGTTGTAGTGCTTAGGCGAAGCCCTGCGTCGGTAGTACATCAAGATCGTCACCACGCCGTCGTGCTGACGGAACTCTTCCTCGACGCTTTGCTGGATCGGAGCCCGAGGATCGTCATCGAGCTGAACGTGTGCTAAGAACTCGGAGGTGCCGGAGTAACGGTGCTTGGATCGGTCGGATCGGGAAGAAGACGTACGACTACTTCCTCTACGTTGTGTGATCGCTTCCGCAGTCGGTCTGCGTTGGTACGTAGACAACACTCTCCCCTCTCGTTGCTGTGCATCACCATGATCTCGCGTGTGCGTAGGAAAATTTTCGAAATTACTACGTTCCCCAACAGTGGCATCCGAGCCTAGGTTTTATGGTTTGATGTTATTTGCACGAGTAGAACACAAGTGAGTTGTGGGCGATACAAGTCATACTGCCTACCAGCATGTCATACTTTGGTTCGGCGGTATTGTTGGGTGAGACGATCCGGACCAACCTTACGCGTACTCTTACGCGAGACCGGTTCCCTCGACGTGCTTTGCACATAGATGGCTTGCGGAAGACTGTCTCTCCAACTTTAGTTGAACCAAGTGTGACTACGCTCGGTCCTTGAGAAGGTTAAAACGGAGTCTATTTGATGAACTATCGTTGTGGTTTTGATGCGTAGGTGAGATGAGTTCTTACTTAAGCCCGTAGCAGCCACATAAAACTTGCAACAACAAAGTAGAGGACGTCTAACTTGTTTTTGCAGGGTATGTTGTGATGTGATATGGTCAAGGCATGATGCTAATTTTATTGTATGAGATGATCATGTTTTGTAACCGAGTTATCGGCAACTGGCAGGAGCCATATGGTTGTCGCTTTATTGTATGCAATGCAATCGCGATGTAATGCTTTACTTTATTACTAAGCGGTAGTGATAGTCGTGGAAGCATAAGATTGGCGAGAAGACAACGATGCTACGATGGAGATCAAGGTGTCGCGCCGGTGACGATGGTGATCATGACGGTGCTTCGGAGATGGAGATCACAAGCACAAGATGATGATGGCCATATCATATCACTTATATTGATTGCATGTGATGTTTATCCTTTTATGCATCTTATCTTGCTTTGATTGACGGTAGCATTATAAGATGATCTCTCACTAAATTATCAAGAAGTGTTCTCCCTGAGTATGCACCGTTGCCAAAGTTCGTCGTGCCCAGACACCACGTGATGATCGGGTGTGATAAGCTCTACGTCCATCTACAACGGGTGCAAAACAGTTGCACACGCAGAATACTCAGGTTATACTTGACGAGCCAAGCATATACAGATATGGCCTCGGAACACGGAGACCGAAAGGTCGAGCGTGAATCATATAGTAGATATGATCAACATAACAATGTTCACCATTGAAAACTACTCCATCTCACGTGATGATCGGTTATGGTTTAGTTGATTTGGATCACGTGATCACTTAGAGGATTAGAGGGATGTCTATCTAAGTGGGAGTTCTTAAGTAATTTGATTAGCTGAACTTAAACTTATCATGAACTTAGTACCTGATAGTATCTTGCTTGTTTATGTTGATTGTAGATAGATGGCTCGTGCTGTTGTTCCGTTAAATTTTAATGCGTTCCTTGAGAAAGCAAAGTTGAAAGATGATGGTAGCAATTACACGGACTGGGTCCGTAACCTGAGGATTATCCTCATTGCTGCACAGAAGAATTATGTCCTGGAAGCACCGCTGGGTGACAGGCCTGCTGCTGGAGCAACGCCAGATGTTATGAACGTCTGGCAGAGCAAAGCTGATGACTACTCGATAATTCAGTGTGCCATGCTTTACGGCTTAGAATCGGGACTTCAACGACGTTTTGAACGTCATGGAGCATATGAGATGTTCCAGGAGTTGAAGTTGATATTTCAAGCAAATGCCCGAATTGAGAGATATGAAGTCTCCAATAAGTTCTATAGCTGCAAGATGGAGGAGAACAGTTCTGTCAGTGAACATATACTCAAAATGTCTGGGTATAATAATCACTTGATTCAGATGGGAGTTAATCTTCCAGATGACTGCGTCATTGACAGAATTCTCCAATCACTGCCACCAAGCTACAAGAGCTTCGTGATGAACTATAATATGCAAGGGATGAACAAGACTATTCCCGAGCTCTTCGCAATGCTGAAAGCTGCGGAGGTAGAAATCAAGAAGGAGCACCAAGTGTTGATGGTTAGCAAAACCACTAGTTTCAAGAAAAAGGGCAAAGGGAAGAAGAAGGGAAACTTCAAGAAGAACAGCAAGCAAGTTGCTGCTCAGGAGAAGAAACCCAAGTCTGGACCTAAGCCTGAAACTGAGTGCTTCTACTGCAAGCAGACTGGTCACTGGAAGCGGAACTGCCCCAAGTATTTGGCGGATAAGAAGGATGGCAAAGTGAACAAAGGTATATGTGATATACATGTTATTGATGTGTACCTTACTAGAGCTCGCAGTAGCACCTGGGTATTTGATACTGGTTCTGTTGCTAATATTTGCAACTCGAAACAGGGACTACGGAATAAGCGGACGCTAGCAAAGGACGAGGTGAGGATGCGCGTGGGAAACGGTTCCAAAGTCGATGTGATCGCGGTCGGCACGCTACCTCTACATCTACCTTCAGGATTAATATTAGACCTAAATAATTGTTATTTGGTGCCAGCGTTGAGCATGAACATTATATCTGGATCTTGTTTGATGCGAGACGGTTATTCATTTAAATCAGAGAATAATGGTTGTTCTATTTATATGAGTAATATCTTTTATGGTCATGCACCTTTGAAGAGTGGTCTATTCTTGTTGAATCTCGATGATAGTGATACACATATTCATAATGTAGAAGCCAAAAGATGCAAAGTTAATAATGATAGTGCAACTTATTTGTGGCACTGCCGTTTAGGTCATATCGGTGTAAAGCGCATGAAGAAACTCCATACTGATGGGCTTTTGGAACCACTTGATTATGAATCACTTGGTACTTGCGAACCGTGCCTCATAGGCAAGATGACTAAAACACCGTTCTCCGGTATTATGGAGAGAGCAACAGATTTATTGGAAATCATACATACCGATGTATGTGGTCCGATGAATATTGAGGCTTGTGGCGGATATCGTTATTTTCTCACCTTCACAGATGATTTAAGCAGATATGGGTATATCTACTTAATGAAACATAAGTCTGAAACATTTGAAAAGTTCAAAGAATTTCAGAGTGAGGTTGAAAATCATCGTAACAAGAAAATAAAGTTTCTACGATCTGATCGTGGAGGAGAATATTTGAGTTACGAGTTTGGTGTACATTTGAAAATTTGTGGAATAGTTTCGCAACTCACGCCACCCGGAACACCACAGCGTAATGGTGTGTCCGAACGTCGTAATCGTACTTTACTGGATATGGTGCGATCTATGATGTCTCTTACTGATTTACCGCTATTGTTTTGGGGTTATGCTTTAGAGACGGCCGCATTCACGTTAAATAGGGCACCATCAAAATCCGTTGAGACGACACCTTATGAACTATGGTTTGGCAAGAAACCAAAGTTGTCGTTTCTTAAAGTTTGGGGCTGCGATGCTTATGTGAAAAAGCTTCAACCTGATAAGCTCGAACCCAAATCGGAGAAATGTGTCTTCATAGGATATCCAAAGGAAACTATTGGATACACCTTCTATCACAGATCCGAAGGCAAGACTTTTGTTGCTAAATTCGGAAACTTTCTAGAGAAGGAGTTTCTCTCGAAAGAAGTGAGTGGGAGGAAAGTAGAACTTGACGAGGTAACTGTACCTGCTCCCTTATTGGAAAATAGTACATCACAGAAAACTGTTTCTGCGACACCTATACCAATTAGTGAGGAAGCTAATGATGATGATCATGAAGCTTCAGGACAAGATACTACTGAACCACGTAGATCAACCAGAGTGAGATCCGCACCAGAGTGGTACGGTAATCCAGTTCTGGAAGTCATGCTACTAGATCATGATGAACCTACGAACTATGAAGAAGCGATGGTGAGCCCAGATTCCGCAAAGTGGCTTGAGGCCATGAAATCTGAGATGGGATCCATGTATGAAAACAAAGTATGGACTTTGGTTGACTTGCCCGATGATCGGCAAGCAATTCAGAATAAATGGATCTTCAAGAAAAAGACTGACGCTGACGGTAATATTACTGTCTATAAAGCTCGACTTGTCGCGAAAGGTTTTCGACAAGTTCAAGGGGTTGACTACGATGAGACCTTCTCACCCGTAGCGATGCTTAAGTCCGTCAGAATTATGTTAGCAATTGCCGCATTTTATGATTATGAAGTATGGCAGATGGATGTCAAAACTGCATTCCTGAATGGATTTCTGGAAGAAGAGTTGTATATGATACAACCAGAAGGTTTTGTCGATCCAAAGGGAGCTAACAAAGTATGCAAACTCCAGCGATCCATTTATGGACTGGTGCAAGCATCTCGGAGTTGGAATAAACGCTTTGATAGTGTGATCAAAGCATTTGGCTTTATACAGACTTTTGGAGAAGCCTGTATTTACAAGAAAGTGAGTGGGAGCTCTGTAGCATTTCTGATATTATATGTGGATGACATATTGCTGATTGGAAATGATATAGAATTTCTGGATAGCATAAAGGGATACTTGAATAAAAGTTTTTCGATGAAAGACCTCGGGGAAGCTGCTTACATATTAGGCATAAAGATCTATAGAGATAGATCAAAACGCTTAATTGGACTTTCACAGAGCACATACCTTGACAAGATTTTGAAGAAGTTCAAAATGGATCAAGCAAAGAAAGGGTTCTTGCCTGTGTTACAAGGTGTGAAGTTGAGTCAGACTCAATGCCCGACCACTGCAGAAGATAGAGAGAAAATGAAAGATGTTCCCTATGCTTCAGCCATAGGCTCTATCATGTATGCAATGCTGTGTACCAGACCTGATGTGTGCCTTGCTATAAGTTTAGCAGGGAGGTACCAAAGTAATCCAGGAATGGATCACTGGACAGCGGTCAAGAACATCCTGAAATACCTGAAAAGGACTAAGGATATGTTTCTCGTATATGGAGGTGACAAAGAGCTCACCGTAAGAGGTTACGTTGATGCAAGCTTTGACACTGATCCGGACGATTCTAAATCGCAAACCGGATACGTGTTTACTTTAAACGGTGGAGCTGTCAGTTGGTGCAGTTCTAAACAAAGCGTCGTAGCGGGATCTACATGTGAAGCGGAGTACATAGCTGCTTCGGAAGCAGCAAACGAAGGAGTCTGGATGAAGGAGCTCATATCCAATCTAGGTGTCATACCTAGTGCATCGGGTCCAATGAAAATCTTTTGTGACAATACTGGTGCAATTGCTTTGGCAAAGGAATCCAGATTTCACAAAAGGACC
The DNA here is from genome assembly GCA_034509565.1 of Triticum monococcum. NCBI lineage: Eukaryota > Viridiplantae > Streptophyta > Magnoliopsida > Poales > Poaceae > Triticum > Triticum monococcum. The sequence goes on from CM067841.1 coordinate 523,696,805, forward strand.
AAACACATCAAGAGACGCTTCAACTCCATCCGGGATTTAGTCCAGGTGGGAGACATAGAGATTTGCAAGATACATACGGATCTGAATGTTGCAGACCCGTTGACTAAGCCTCTTCCACGAGCAAAACATGATCAGCACCAAGGCTCCATGGGTGTTAGAATCATTACTGTGTAATCTAGATTATTGACTCTAGTGCAAGTGGGAGACTGAAGGAAATATGCCCTAGAGGCAATAATAAAGTTATTATTTATTTCCTTATATCATGATAAATGTTTATTATTCATGCTAGAATTGTATTAACCGGAAACATAATACATGTGTGAATACATAGACCAACAGAGTGTCACTAGTATGCCTCTACTAGACTAGCTCGTTAATCAAAGATGGTTATGTTTCCTAACCATGAACAAAGAGTTGTTATTTGATTAACGAGGTCACATCATTAGTAGAATGATCTGATTGACATGACCCATTCCATTAGCTTAGCACCCGATCGTTTAGTATGTTGCTATTGCTTTCTTCATGACTTATACATGTTCCTATAACTATGAGATTATGCAACTCCCGTTTACCGGAGGAACACTTTGGGTACTACCAAACGTCACAACATAACTGGGTGATTATAAAGGAGTACTACAGGTGTCTCCAATGGTAGATGTTGGGTTGGCGTATTTCAAGATTAGGGTTTGTCACTCCGATTGTCGGAGAGGTATCTCTGGGCCCTCTCGGTAATGCACATCACATAAGCCTTGCAAGCACTACAACTAATATGTTAGTTGTGAGATGATGTATTATGGAACGAGTAAAGAGACTTGCCGGTAACGAGATTGAACTAGGTATTGGATACCGATGATCGAATCTCGGGCAAGTAACATACCGATGACAAAGGGAACAACGTATGTTGTTATGCGGTCTGACCGATAAAGATCTTCGTAGAATATGTAGGAGCCAATATGGGCATCCAGGTCCCGCTATTGGTTATTGACCGGAGACGTGTCTCGGTCATGTCTACATTGTTCTCGAACCGTAGGGTCCGCACGCTTAACGTTACGATGACAGTTATTATGAGTTTATGCATTTTGATGTACCGAAGGTTGTTCGGAGTCCCGGATGAGATCATGGACATGACGAGGAGTCTCGAAATGGTCGAGATGTAAAGATTGATATATTGGAAGCCTATGTTTGGACATAGGAAGTGTTCCGGGTGAAATCGGGATTTTACCGAAATACCGGGAGGGTTACCGGAATCCCCCGGGAGACTAATGGGCCTATTGGGCCTTAGTGGAAAAGAGAAAAGGGGCAGCCCACAGCTGGCCGCGCCCCCCCCCCCTTCCCCAAGTCCTAGTAGGACTAGGAGAAGGGGCCGGCCCCCTCTCTCTCCTTTCCCCCTTGAGAGTCCTAGTTGGAATAGGATTGGAGGGGGGGAGTCCTACTCCCGGTAGGAGTAGGACTCCCCCTGCGCCTCCCTCTCTCTGGCCGGCCAGCCCCCCTCCCTCCAACCTTTATATACGGGGGCAGGGGACACCCCAAGACACACAAGTTGATCCTTGAGATCGTTCCTTAGCCGTGTGCGGTGCCCCCTGCCACCAAATTCCACCTCGATCATACCGTTGTAGTGCTTAGGCGAAGCCCTGTGTCGGTAGTACATCAAGATCGTCACCACGCCGTCGTGCTGACGGAACTCTTCCTCGACGCTTTGCTGGATCGGAGCCCGAGGATCGTCATCGAGCTGAACGTGTGCTAAGAACTCGGAGGTGCCGGAGTAACGGTGCTTGGATCGGTCGGATCGGGAAGAAGACGTACGACTACTTCCTCTATGTTGTGTGATCGCTTCCGCAGTCGGTCTGCGTTGGTACGTAGACAACACTCTCCCCTCTCGTTGCTGTGCATCACCATGATCTTGCGTGTGCGTAGGAAAATTTTCGAAATTACTACGTTCCCCAACAATGTTTGATTGGACCAGGAGGGGAGTAATTAAGTGATGCTACTTGCGATGGTGTGGGCTAGTGTATTTGTATCCGTTAGAGCTAGCCAAGTATGCATCAGACTTTGCTGTGGCTGGTACACGACGACCAACAAACTCACCTTTAGCGAAATGATCATCTTCAACAGCGTGGCTAGACAAACAGCTATTACTATGCCCGCAAACCCTCAAGACCGTGTGACACCTTTTCTAGTGTTGCCATGTCTCCTGGTTTGTTTGGTCCATGGTGACACAATGGAGTTGCTTCTCCCCGCTCGGCTAGTTTGCATGGCAAACGATGCACTGCTCCACGGATATTGTCATGTGGAATAGAGTTCGGCACCTCATACCAATCAAGGCAATGTATTACCCTCACAACCAACTTCTCATCTTCTGCCTTGCCCTGGTCTCTTGCAATGTCTTCCACATAACCATCAGCACCTAACTTAAACCATATGTTGATTCAAGAACATCAGAAACAACAACTAGCTCACCCTTTTCCCAATGCATCTAAAAGTGAATTAGGTCATCATCATGGAGACAAGTGGCTACTGGACAATGTAGGTAGTTATCACTTGAGTCCTTATTTGCAGCCTTCTGTACCATCTTTACGTTAGTTCTTACCCTGCCCGAATGATCAAAGCAAGGGCACTGATCACTTCTACTGAATGTTGCTTTTACAAATATTTCACTCCTCACAACTTTGTCAGCCCTCTCTTCTAACTAGGCATGCATTTTCTCCAAAAACATGCATTTGAGGTCCAAGACAAAATTACCACATCCCCCCATTTCCTTTGGTGGGTAACTTATGTCACCATCACTGTTTGCTATCCACAGTTATAGAGGGTAAGGTTTGCTAACATCAGTAAGGGAATCCATCTTACTCCTCAAAGGGACACTACGATTCTCACCGTTTGAATGTAAATTCTTGCCGAAAATATAGTCCTTTCCTCTATTCTCATATTGCATGCTCTCCACATCTTCTCCTCCAGGGATCTAACCTTTAGAATCTCCTGGTAGAAAATGAGGCACGACAATAGGACTTGCGAGGGAGGCAAAGTGTGCCTCCTGATCTGACCCTAGTGCGAAAAGGTTCTCTTGTCGGATATGGGCACCTAAATTGCCACCCAAAGAGAAAATACAAGGGGGCAACCTTCATGGCAGCGTGAGTCGCCTCCGCTTCTCTGGCCCTTAGAGATGTGAAGTCAAGGAATATGTCAGGGAAGGAGATTGAGCTTCTGACAATGTTGCCGGTGATGGTGAAGCACGGCTGCACTTCAACCATAGCCATTGGCTAACACCGTCATCACAGAGCCCGCAACTATGCTGGACTCAACCTACAACTAGGGCAGTAGCGCGTATGTCGCATCAGGGTCGTGGCACCACAAGCTCGCCATGTTGGGGAAGGAGCCACACCCAAGCCAAGGTGTGCCGTGGAATCGTGACGCCAAGGCCCCATTGGCCGAAGTGCGTGATGCATGCGGTGTGACGGGGGAAAACATGAGCTCAACGCCATGGCAACTAATGGGGCTCCGGCCATGGTGACCACCACCATGCGTTGCCGCTTCTTTTCCAACCCCACATAGTGCACTTGCCGATGCTGTTTGAATCTTGCACATATATCGTCGTTGCAACTGCCACTGGCATCGTCGCCACTTGCCATGGGTGGGTAACCGCAATTGGTGCGAATGTGTGCGAATTGGAGTTGGCTGCTTACTAAAAAACATGTTAGTTCTTCTCTGCCATTGGTGAAATGTATGACAACTCAGTGAAATGCATGGGCTACCGAAACAAGTGATGGCAGATGGGCCTCAGGAATTGTGTCTTTAGTTATTATAACTTCAGGTTTTCAAAGTATAGTGACCAAACTGTGGGTACAACTCAAACTTCAAGTACCGTGAATGCATTCTACTGCCCTGCTCTTTCAATACAATTGTTGGGACTTCCTCAAGAATTTTCCTCAACTCGTTTGTGTGAAAAACACATAACTCTAACCATAGGGCAGTTTTATAGAGAAAGAAAGTTTGGTGCGCCGGGGGGGGGGGGGTGGCGCTGACCTACAAATAGCTTGACCCCTACTCTAGCTTCTGAAATGTAACAAGAAGCCCAAGAACCAACATGGGCACCAAGTTCACCTTCCAGATTGCCATCAGTTATGCATCTTCAGCAAGTTTTCTTATTAATGTCCTGAAAATATCTGTATTCTCATTGAAAATTTTGCTCTACCATATATCTAATGAAGAAATTCCAATGGGTTTAAACCATCTGCAAAAAGAATTGTTGATCACACTATATAAGTTTTAACCACCCAAGCATTCACCCATGCCCTCAACACTATCAATATTCAGTGATTTATGTCTAGTCCAGCTAGCACAAGCAGTTTGTTGTAGAAACCTTAACATGCTATCGTTACTTCCTGCATTAATCATCATCGTCATTGGAGTTTAGAAATGGGTTGTTGCACCTTCTTTAGAAGATAACATCATCATCATTGAATTATCTTTAGAAATTTTTTGTTGCACCATCTTTAGAACATCACGAAAGACAATCTTAACTGCCATGATTGAAGTTTTGTTGATTGGTAGTTTGTTCTGAATGAAATCTCATAAGAATTTGATAGATAATCAATCACCATAACACTTTAGATTTGGCATGGAATTTGGAATTGGCGATATCTACAAAAAGCTTGTTTGGCACCATGCAATGCCAGATGAACTTCATTAGCAAGCTCCTCCTTGAGTAATGGTCTGAGAAAAGATAGATATATGAAAGATAGACACTTGCCCCTCATGTTTAAGAACTCATATAGTTGATGGCTTAAGCTAACTAGCATGGTGAACAATTGCTTACCGGTCCATGGTGCATCATGAGTGTGTATAGATTTATCTATTGATGGCTCTGGTGTTGGCAAAGAGTGAATGACCTAACATCTGAAGTTGTTGAAGTTCAGTTTTCTTCAGTAAGACCTCTCGAGCTTGTTAAGAAACACTACCTCCGTCCGAAAATACTTGTCATCAAAACTCAAGTATTTTCGGACAAAGGGAATACACAACAGTTGGACATTCATGAGTTAATTTTTTTTCGAAAAGGGGGGACTCCCCGACCTCTGCATCAGAACGATGCATACGCCCAACTTTATAAATAAGCAAATAGGTTCGACAAGGTCTTACAGTCTGAAACAAAGTAACGGCAAGCTCACAAAGAGCCACAACGCCGAAAACACAAAAGCCAAGAGGCCACAACCGACAGGCATGACAAAGATAGGAAAACTAATCGCCTATCCAAACCGGTTGAAGATATCTCGTGCTACCATCTCCCAACCGATAGATCCAGTAACCAAACGCTCCCTGACCTCCGTTGGAGTGAGTAACGACCACATACGGATCAGCGCAGTGGCTCGGAATATAACCTACAAAACATGAATATTTGTTGTTCTGTTAAAAGCCAAATCATTTCTGCAGTTCCAAATTGCCCACAACAAAGCACATACTCCTACGCGAATGTGTCTAGCTATTTCAGACTCTATCCCAACAAGCCACGTTCCAAATAACGTACTGACAGAATTCAGAGGAGTAATGTTAAAGGCAATGTGTACCGTCTGCCACAAAACTTTGGCCAACGGGCAATCAAAAAAAGGTGCTTGATAGTTTCATCCCGATCACAAAAACTACACCTAGTAGATCCTGTCCAGTTGCGCCTTACCAAGTTATCATTTGTTAATATGACTTGTTTATGTACAAACCACATAAACACTTTAATTTTCAAAGGCACTTTGACTTTCCAAACATATTTGGAACTAGGAATGGTGCTAGAATTGATGACATCGATATACATCGATTTAACTGTGAACTCTCCAGACCTAGTAAGCTTCCAACACAACTGATCAGGCTGATGAGATAGCTGAACCTCCATCAGTCTACTCACTAAATGAAGCCACGCTTCCCACCGGTTGCCAAAAAGCGTTCTCCTAAAATGAATATTAAGGGGGATGGACTACAGTATCGTTGCAACATAAGCATCACATCGTTGAACAATACTATATAGGGACGGATACTGAAGCGCCAGCGGCGTCTCTCCAAGCCAAGTATCCTCCCAGAGGCGCGTGGTAGTGCCATTACCGATTATAAACTTTGTCCTATTGAAGAAGGCTGCTTTGACTCTCATGAGCCCCTTCCAAAAAGGCGAGTCCATCTGTCTCACTGGCACCTGGGACAAAGTTTTGGACTGCAGATACTTACTACGAAGAATCTGCGCCCACGTGGCATCAATCTCAACTGATAACTTATGCAGCCACTTACTGAGAAGACATCTGTTCTTGACTTCAAAATTCTCAATGCCAAGGCCCCCCTGGTCCTTTGGTCGATAGATGATATCCCATTTGGCGAGTCTGTATTTTATTTTTAGTTTATCGCTCTGCCGCAAGAATCTGGATCGATAAAGTCCAGCCTTTTCCTAACACCAACTGGGACTTCGAAGAAAGACAAGAGAAACATAGGCATACTCATGAGCACCGAATTATTAAGAATCAATCGGCCTCCGTATGACATGAGTTTGCCCTTCCAGCAACTCAGTTTCTTCTCAAACCGATCCTCGATACACTTCCATTCTCTGTTTGTCAGCTTACGATGGTGAATGGGTATACCTAAGTACGTGAAAGGCAAAGTCCCCAATTCGCATCCAAACAATTGACTATAAGCCTCTTGTTCCTCATTAGCTCTAACAAAACAGAACAACTCACTTTTATGAAAGTTAATCTTCAACCCAGTCAATTGTTCAAATAAGCATAACACGAGTTTCATATTTCTCGCTTTTGCCAAGTCATGCTCCAGAAAGATGATCGTATCATCAGCGTACTGTAAGATAGACACACCTCCATCAACTAGATGAGGCACCAAGCCACCCACCTGACCAGCCTCCTTTGCCCTACCTATCAAAATTGCCAACATACCAACCACAATGTTGAACAAAATAGGAGACATTGGATCACCTTGTCTCAGGCCCTTGTGTGTCTGGAAATAATGACCTATGTCATCATTCACTTTAATTCCAGCACTCCCTTTTTGCGTGAAAGATTCTACCCGGCCTCGCCAGGCTTCATCAAAACCCTTCATGCGTGAGGCCTGTTGAAGGAAAGGCCATTTGACTTTATCGTACGCTTTCTTGAAATCCACCTTGAAAACAACTCCATCTAGCTATTTCGTGTGAATCTCGTGGAGCATTTCATGAAGGACCACAACCCCTTCTAGGATGTTCCTGTCCAACATGAAAGCAGTTTGGGAATGCTGCACCACAGAATGCGCAATCTACGTGAGCCTATTAGTCCCGACCTTGGCAAAGATTTTGAAACTAACATTAAGAAGACAGATGGGCCTGAATTTCTCAATTCTCACAACCTCTGTTTTCTTAGGAAGCGGGGTTATCGTTCCAAAATTCAGTTGAAATAGCTGAAACTGTCCAGAGAATAAATCATGAAACAACGGCAACAAACCCCCTTAATAATATGCCAACACTTCTTATAGAACTCCGCCAGAAATTCATCCGGGCCGGGAGCCTTATTATTTTTCATCTGCGAGATGGCCTCAAACACCTCTTTCTCAGAAAAAGGAGCAGCCAAAATATCATTCTCAATAGCACTAAGTTGAGGAACATCCTCAATCCTAGACTCATCCAGAGAAACATAGTTATCCTCTGGAGGCCCAAACAACTGCTTGTAATATTCGGTTATGTACAATTTTAGGTTCTCCTGTCCTAAAATCGTTCCTTCATCTTGCTCAAGCTGAAAAATCCATTTTTTCTGTGTTTGCCATTGGCGATCATGTGAAAGAATTGAGTGTTCGCGTCCCCCTGGACAACTCGTCGGACCTTGGCCCGCAACACCCACTTTAACTCCTCTTCACGAAGAAGCTCTTTCAATCTCATCTCCGCGTCAAGCTTGGCATGAAGCTCCGAGGCCGGCAACACCCTGGATTCTGCTTTTACATCTAGGGACTGAATAAGGGTAAGGAGCCTTTCCTTTTCGACCTTGTAAATCCCACTAAGATGCTTAGCCCACCCACGTAGGAAACTTCTCAAGTGCCTGATCTTATTCTGCCAACGCTCAAGCGCAGTCCTGCCTCCTACATCCTTAGCCCATTCCCTGGCTACGAGATCAAAGAAGCCGTCTCGTTCAAACCAAGCCAGCTCGAACGAAAACGAGTTTTTGTTTCCCAAGTGGGTAGCCTCACCAGAGTCTAAAAATAAAGGCGTGTGGTCAGAAATACCATGGGAAAGTGCCTGAACTGTTACGAAGGGAAACTTCTGTTCCCATTTGACGCTAGCTAGTACTCGATCCAGCTTCCCAAACGTTGAATTTGGCAACGCGTTAGCCGAGGTGAATTTTCTTCCCGAAAGCTCTATCTCTCCCAGATCCAAGCTTTCAATGATACTATTAAACATAAACGACCATCTCCCATCGAAATTATCATTGTTTTTCTCCTCACGCCTTCTAATAATGTTGAAATCACCCCCACCAGGATTGGAAGCTGCTCAGAGCCGCAAATCCGAACCAGATCAGCCACGAACTCAGGTTTGAGTTCAGGCTGTGCGGCACCATATACCGCCACCAGAGCCAAATTAAACTCATCGGCCTTCGACCGCACCAAAACTTAACTGCAGAGTCTCCCATCACCACACTGCAGACTTCGAGCGAATCGCATCTAACTCCGAGTAAGATCCCTCCCGATCTTCCTCTCGGTAGCAGACAATGCTAATCAAAATCAATACCTCCCGATAGAGTATTGAGAAACTGTGGCGAAAAATTATCTCTACCCGTTTCCGACAATGTGATAAAATCTAGATTATGCTCGAGAGACGCCTCTGCAAGAAACCTTCTTTTAGCCAAGTGTTTCAGACCTCTGCTATTCCAAAAGATTGCTTTCATATTTCGTCATGAATTTTTTTAGCAGTACGGATCCTAGCACTGCTACGCACTGCCGAAGCCGGGTAAATCTTCCGCTTCCACTTGCGTTTAGGTTTGTTTTGACCCTCCAGCCGGTCCTCAGAACCAGGCTCAGTGGACCTAACCATAATAGTCTCAGATGTGTTATCCTCTTCATCAGACTCAGGGAGGGGTGGAAAAAGATCCGCACAAAAATTATCGAGCACCCTGACCCCCAAAGCATCAATATCAAAATCATTCATGGGTTTAACCGCTGCTAAGTTACGAATCATCTCTAAAGCCCGCTCCGCCTCTAAATCCAGGATATCAAAGACGGAATTTGAAATTTCACTATCATTACTACCTAGTGAAACTCCTATTTGGTTTGCATTATTAATAATCTCATCATTAGAAAAATGCAAAATGGAATTAGAGGTATTGACCGACATACCAGTAGTGACCTCAACATCACGAAGCTTGGCCGCCCTCATGACGCACCGTTGCTGTATGTCGTCAACCTCCGGATGATCCTGGAGACGACAGCTCAACTGTCGCCCACAGAGACCGGATCCGGAATCCCTCCAAACGCAATAACCCCTTCCCGTGTGACACTGCTCGGGGTGGGGCCTCCTGCCTCACCCCTAACACGCAGTCGGCCGGCCTCCATCGATGAAACCGCGGGAATGCCTGAAAGCGGTGGGGCGCTCCACGGCGCCGCCGATGTCGGTCGCGCCCCGCGGCTAAGAGTCAGAGACGTACCAAGGGAGGGGAGTACATGGGCCTCCTGCCCACAATCCCCACTCACCCCGGCCCTCTGGTAAGAGGGGCTCGCCGGCGCCACAGGAGGGGCGGCTACCCTAGGCGACCCAGGGAAAGAGGGCGCCGAGGACACCTACCTCGAGCCCCCTCCAGAAGGCGGAGCCGCCACCTACTGCTCCGGCACCACGAGAGGAGAAGAGGGTGCCGAGGCCACCTGCCCCGAGCCCCCTCCCGAAGGTAGGACCTCCACCACCAAAACCGCGTCCTGAGCAGGAGAGGGAGTGGCCACCTGCCTAGACTCCTCCTCCTCTCCCCTGACCGAGGTCGGTGAACCCCCAAGAACGGGACTCACATCATCCTAAAATCCAAGGTAGGTAACGTGTGCTCAAAAACCTCGTCTGACTCCATGCGGTCACTCCAAAGTCTCAGAGACGCAGAAGCAGGCTCGAACGACCCAAATCTTAGAGAGGTCATAGGCACCGAAGAGGGTGGTGCCGTCCCATCCCTGGGCGTCTGAGAAACGGGCCCCGGTCCATTGGACAACTCTCGTCCAGCATCATCGACAGGTGCCTCCTTAGCACCCGTGCTGTCATCTCCCTCGTGCATGTCAACATCAGTCCCATTGGCAGCCTCGGCGAACATATCCTCATCCTCAAACTCAATCATGAGGTTAAAAATCTGGCCTCGATATGTCCACTTGACCACATCAGGCATGAACTCAATATCCAAAACACTCACCAGCAATCGGGCTACCCCGTGAGCTCTGGTAAAAGCCATATCCACTCTCAGAGTTTTCCCCACCATAATGCCCAAGCTAGCCACGACCCTAGCATCCTGCATCGGCTTCGAGGGAGCTCCAGAAAAACGCAGCCAAACCTGAGTAAGAGGTTTACCCTGGGGTTCGACCTTCCCACACTCGTGGAACTCGAGGATGCATTCTGTGCCTGGCACTTTGCACATCCCAAAACTCAGAAGTCTCTGCAAATCCTCAACCGAAGGGAACTCAACCCTAAACATTTTTGCGTCGAGACTAACAAGCTCCCACTGGAAGTCACCTGGAGCTAACTCCTTCAGCCTTTGCACAATCTGGGTCTCAGAGACCTCTCCTTTGGTGACTTTGACAACCTCAGTGGTCAGACTCTGGGTCTCCTCAGGAGTCTCCCTCGCGCTAGGAGACTCAAAGAACATGAGCTCAGCACAATACACTCCATACATCATGAGAGACGGTATCTGATCACGCAAAATCGGACATTCCTATGTATCATGTGCCGGCTTGCCACAAGTATCACAAAGTTCAGCCACGCATTCAACAATAAAATGACCCTTCTCTCCACAAAGATAGCACAACATTTTCTCCTTCTTGCGTGCCCACTTGGACGCTCTGTCCGAATCAACTCTGTCTGTCGCCTCCACTGACACTGACACCATGGTCTCTCATTCCCGCGTATCTTAGCATTAGCGATCGTCATCACCACATCCATAGCCTGACCGGACAGCACCGTCGCCTCGACGGCCCCGGCGGCGGCCGTCTGCTCGACGACTATAGGCGGAGGAGGCCGCCGTTGACGGAACCGACCACCTCGACCACCAAGATGACCGCGGTCACTGCCCCGCTGCCGATAACCCGGGCCAGACGCCCCCTCAACAAAACCACCCGGAGGATCGAGAAAAGGTCTCTACACCGTACCATCATTCTGCCAGGCATATCCACGGCCACCACCCGTCGACGATGAACCACGGTGTTGGCCATCCCCATATGCATTGTAACCATCATCTCCCCATTGACCCCGGGCGTTCCAGAAGCACCTCCAGCACCCGTGTTATGAGGCGGCGGTGGTGCATGCGTCTGCACCGGCCCATGCCGATTCTGCACCGGCTTCGTGATGTAATGAGGCGGTGGAGCCGGCCGAGGGTGATGACCGGGCGTCACGCCCTGGTTCCCTGGTGGAGGCGGCCGCAGTGCACCACCCCGCCCCGCCATCTGAAGATCAGCTCTAATGACACCAAACTTCGACCATCTAGGACATTTAATAGTTATTGGCTTAAGCTAACTAGCTCTCCATGTTAAAGTATTTCCTTTTGTTCATATCCCATGTAATAGGAATGTAATCCTACCGAATCCTTGTTGTATATTTCGGTTGGGATCTCTCTGATTCACCTTGATTAGCAAGGCATGCAATTCCTATATATGTGAATACAAGGCGCCCTTGAGGTGGCGTGAATTACCCATCAATACTAGTTTTCTTGGTATCAGACTACACCGATCCATCCTCCTTCTCTCACGTCGCCAGCCTCCAGACCTCTCGCCGCCACACCATGACCACCTCGTCCAGCACCAGCAGCTCTCTCTCCTCCCCGACGTTCCCCTCCACCACCAACACCACCACCGGTGCCATGATCTCGGCCGTCCTACCCACTACTGCATCGCCGGCCGTGAACGTCGCCAGCGTGCGTACTCACGTTCCTGTCACCCTAGACCTCCATGCTTCCAACTTCACCAAGTGGAGGATGCTAGTTCGCGTCCTTCTCGGCAAGTACGATCTACTCTCCCACATCAAGGCCGTCACTGCCGAGGCGGACCGCACCCCGGACTGGACTCGCGAGGACTATATTGTCCGCTCGTGGCTTTACGGGTCCATCTCCGACGAGATTCTGGACATTATTATGGCGGAGGACCAAACTGCTCAGGAGGCCTGGACGCTCATCTCCAATCTTTTCCTGGACAATCAGTTGACCCGCGCGGTCTACCTCGAGGCGGAATTCCGCGGCCTTGTCCAAGGCGATCTCTCCATCACCGCCTACTGTCACCGTCTGAAGGCACTCTCCGACGCCCTGAGCGATGTCCGCACTCCCGTCTCCGACCAAACTCTCGTCCTCAACTGCCTTCGAGGGCTCAATCCGCGCTTCTCGGACATCACGACTATCGTGACTATGCAGAACCCTCTTCTGTCTTTCAGCCAGACGAGGTCCCTACTGACTCTCCGCGAGACTCCACTCGCGAACTCCATTGCGATTGGGAACCAGACTGCCCTCTATGGCAGTACGCCCTCCCACGGCACCGGCGGCTCCAACTCCTATGGTCACCACCGTGGGTCGGACCGCAGCGACGGCGCTCGGCATGGAAACAACAACGGGGGCAGCGCCTCTGGTGGGAGCCGCAATGGCGGCAACTGGAAGAAAAGTCCGGCGGCGGCGGCAACACTGGCGGCGGATACAGTGGCGGCCGCCGCTCCGGTTCTCTCGACAACAACTCCTAGCGCGGGGCGTCCTCCTTGATTGGCCCCTGGGTCTGTTTCAACCCGTATACGGGGCAACAATTCCAGGCGGGGTCGCAGCCGTTCAAGGCCCCCATCATGACACGGGCTAACTCCAGCGTAGGCCTCCTTGGGCCGTTCCCTCCAGTGCTGTCGCCGGCCCAGGCGTTCACCTCTCTCGCGCCCCTGCATGGCCAGGCATTCGGCACGAACGCTCCACCGATTCCCGGCTACGGCGGTGCACCAGCGTGGGACTGCTCGGCTCTTCTTGCTGCCCTGAACAACACCGCTACACCCTCGACCGTTGGTGAGTGGGTCATGGACTCCGGAGCCACCGCACAGATGGCCTCCGACCCCGGTATGCTCCACACTCTCATTCCTTCCTCCTCTTCTTCTACTGTCACGGTGGGTAATGGCTCCACCTTGCCCATCTCTCACACCGGCGACACATCTCTCAATACTTCCGCTCGCTCTCTTCTTCTTCGCAATGTCTTAGTTGTTCCTACTATTGTCAAAAATTTACTTTCCGTCCATCGTTTCACTATTGACAATCTTTATTCAATTGAATTTGACCCGACCGGCTTTTCTGTGAAGGACCTTCGCACCAAGGCTGTGATTCTTCGCTGCAATAGCCTCGGCGACCTTTACGTTTTCCCATCCGCGGTCCTCAACCACCACGCCCATGGACTCCTCGCCACCACCACCACCACCGAGCTATGGCATTGTCGCTTAGGTCACCCGGGACGCGACGCCATGTCTCCTTTATCTCATGTAATAAAGCAGCCACACATGTTTGTCATGCATGCCAACTTGGCAAACACGTGCGCTTGCCCTTCGCTAGGTCTACTTTAATAAGCGTCGAACCTTTTAAGTTGATTCATTGTGATCTTTGGACTTCACCGCTTTTAAGCAATTCTGGTTTCAAATATTAACTCATTATTGTCGACGATTTTTCCCACTTCATGTGGACGTTTCCCCTTCGCCACAAATCTGAAACCGCCAACACTCTACTTAACTTTGTTTCTTATATACGCACACAATTTTCCCGGCCTCTTGTTGCTATGCAAGCCGACAACGGGACCGAGTTTCTCAATTCCACGGTCACCAACTTCTTCTCCACCCACGGCATTCACCTTCGCCTCTCGTGTCCATACACGTCCGCCCAAAATGGCAAGGCCGAACGTGCCATCCGCACCATCAATGACGTCGTTCATACACTTCTTTTCCAGTCTTCTATGCCACCTTCTTACTGGGCCGAAGCCCTTGCCACGGCCACGTATCTTGTTAATATTCGTCCCTCCCAATCCATTGGCTTTGCGGTGCCCTACATACGCCTCCACGACACTCCACCGAACTACGCCGCCCTCCGCGTCTTTGGTTGCCTCTGTTATCCCAACCAGTCTGCTACGGCCACAAATAAACTCTCTCCACGCTCTACAGCTTGTGTCTTCCTAGGATACCCAAGCAACCACAAAGGCTATCGCTGCCTTGATATTAGCACTCGTCGAGTCATTCTGTCCCGCCATGTGGTATTTGACGAGACCATATTTCCCTTCTCCTACTCCCAGGAGCGTCCAGCTGATCCCATCGCCGCACTTGATTTTCTACTAGACCTAGCAGTCACGCAGCACACACCAAACCTGCATGCATCCTCGCCTCCTGCCATGCATGGCAACAGCAGCGTTGCACACACTCCTAGCCCCACGCCCCACAACGCCGCACCCGGGGCCACACCTCGCAATATCCGGCTCAGCTCCCCAGCACGCCTTCAACCCACCCAACCACCCAGGTTTCCCGCGCGCGCAACCAGCCCTGCATGCGCACCCGCAACCCGCCATGCATGACGGTTCTTCGCCTCCCTCCGTGTATGACCGGCCAAACACAACTCCTGCCGTGGTTTCTACCCCACCAGGTCCACCACCTTCTTCCTCTAGCGCCGCATCCAACTCCAGCAACCCATCTCCTCCGGTTGTAGTTCACCGGCCTCCGTCACCATCTAATACCCATACCATGGTCACTCGAGTAAAACGTGGTCTCTTCCAGCCCATCGACCGTCTCAACCTTCATGTTTCCCACTCCACTCCTTCTCCTATTTCTAAAACATACCGGGGAGCACTACATGACCCGCACTGGCGTCGTGCTATGAACGAGGAATTTGATGCTCTTGTTGCTAACCGGACATGGTCTCTTGTTCCACGTCCTCCTCGTGCTCATGTTGTTTCAGGAAAGTGGATCTTCAAACATAAATTTCACTCGGACGGCAGCCTTGCACGGTACAAGGCGCGATGGGTCATGCGTGGCTACTCTCAACAACCAAGCATTGACTTCGATGAGACTTTTAGCCCTGATGTGAAGCCCGCCATGATCCGTATTGTTCTCAGTCTTGCCGTCTCCCAGTCCTGGCCGATCCACCAGCTCGATGTTAAGAACGCATTTCTCCATGGCAATCTTAACGAGGAGGTTTACTGTCAGCAGCCCCCAGGCTTCGTCGATGCTCGCTGCCCAGATTATGTGTGCAGCCTACACAAATCTCTCTACGGTCTCAAGCAGGCGCCGCGTGCTTGGTACCAACGGTTCGCACTGTTTGCACATCAGCTTGGTTTCATTGCTTCCAAGTCGGATGTCTCTCTGTTCATCTACAAGCGTGGACACGATCTTGCCTACATCCTCTTGTATGTGGACGACATTGTCATCACCGCGTCCACGGACGAGCTCCTTCGACGTCTCACACAGTAGCTTCATGCAGAGTTTGCCATGACAGACCTCGGCACCCTGTCATTTTTCCTCGGCATCTCCGTCACTCGGACCTCCTCTGGCATGGTCCTCTCTCAGCGACAGTATGCGCTGGATCTTCTGCAGCGTGCTGGCATGATTGACTGTCACCCGTCGGCCACTCCTATTGACACTAAGTGCAAGCTCTCAGCTCAGGATGGCCCTCTTCTTTCCGATCCCACGGAGTATCGGAGTTACGTTGGTGCTTTGCAGTATCTCACCCTGACACGTCCAGACATCGCGCACGCGGTTCAGCAGGCCTGTCTGTACATGCATGCACCCCGAGAGCCTCACATGCACTTGGTCAAGCGTATTCTCCGCTACATCAAGGGCACCCTTGATCTTAGCTTGCATCTCTCTAGCTCATCCTCAGTGGCACTTACTGCTTATTCTGACGCTGATTGGGCGGGGTGTCCTGACACTAGGCGCTCCACGTCTGGGTATTGCGTTTATCTTGGTGATAACCTCGTCTCTTGGTCGTCTAAACGACAGACCACCATGTCTCGCTCGAGTGCCGAGGTGGAGTATCGCGCAGTTGCTCATGTTGTGGCCGAGTGTTGCTGGATTCGTCAGTTGCTTGGTGAGCTTCATCACCCCCTGACGACTACTACTGTTGTTTGTGACAACGTTAGTACTGTCTACATGGCCTCTAATCCGGTTCAGCATCGTCGCACCAAGCACATTGAGATTGACATCCACTTTGTGCGGGAGAAGGTGTCGCTTGGTGAGGTGCGGGTTCTTCATGTACCATCCTCGCATCAGTATGCTGACATTATGACAAAAGGATTATCCTCGCAGCACTTCTCCGAGTTTCGTTCCAGCTTATGCTTGCTACCATACGACGCACAAGCTGAGGGGGGATGTTAAAGTATTTCCTTTTGTTCATATCCCATGTAATAGGAATGTAATCACATGTAATAGGAATGTAATCCTACCAAATCCTTGTTGTATATTTCGGTTGGGATCTCTCTGATTCACCTTGATTAGCAAGGCATGTAATTCCTATATATGTGAATACAAGGCGCCCTTGAGGTGGCGTGAATTACACAGCAATACTAGTTTTCTCTCCATACTCAACACTTGATTGTGTAGGTTGTGGGACATATCCATACAAACAATCCCCATCAAAATCTCTCGTAAAAGGCACACATCAGATTGAGTTGATTGAAACATCCGACTGAATTGGTAGTAATTTTGCAGCTAGTGCAACGAGTGTTAATCAAAGCTGAGCAGTGTGGTCTCGTGCTTCTTAGGCCTTGTACAATTAAAAGTGCTTCGGGGAGGTGCTTCAAGAAATAAACCAGTTTTTTTAAGTACCGGTGCTTATTTGTACAAGGTAGATGCTTAATTAGGCACCCTATAAAGATAAGCATTGATGCTAAAGAAAAACTAGATTTATTTTACTAAGCAGCTCCCTAAGCGTCTTGCATTGTACAAAGCCTTATGTTGTGGCGTGCACGGTCACAAGTTCAGGAGAACATTTTCAAAACTGTGTATTACACTTCGTTGCCCCAGGCCTAGAGTGTTGAATAGAGTCGTCGAGATCTTTGGAGCAGACGAGTGTTTCAAACAAGGCGAGATGGAAATCATGTACATAGATCTATCGCTCGGTAAAAGACGGTCCACCATCTGAAGATCAGCTCTAATCATCGCAACAACAACATCAACCGAATTAAACTGTTCACTAAATATCCTGTGGTTTCTTTCTTTCCAACGAAGGCAAGACTGGGAGATGACGGCGCTGCCTGTTCGAGGTATGGCAAGAGAGTTTCTTCCACCAACCAAGAGATACCCAATTCATAAAATTGGAAGAGATAGCAATGATCTAGCACATGAACTAGAGAAGATAACTAGAAAATTGCTTACTTGGTGGCAGAGCCACGCATCGACGGTGACGACCACCTTGGCGCTAGCCTCCGGTGGAGCGCCAACCTCGGCGCCGTCGTCGCTCCCCTCCAACACGATGCCGTTCGTCCCCGAGGCGACGCATTCGGAGACAACACCCTCGCTCCCCTTGACGTGAGTCACGTGACGCCGTTCGTCCCCAGGAGGCCAGGACAACGCCCTCCGGGGCGAAGACGTCGGCTGTGGCGCCGCTCCCCACCGGGGTGACAACCATAAACCATCTCCACACTGAAGCCTTTGGCATTCGTCTCCAGGGCGTCGCTCCTGGCCCCGTAGTGATCGCCGGTGTCCCTCCGCGGATCCAAATCTAGCGGGGTTTCCATCGACGATGCTGAGAAGGTTGGAGGGACATGGAGTTAGCAACATAGGTGATTCGCTCTGGACAAGGGAGTGCTCGGGAGATTGTTGTCTAAATGATAATCTGGAGCTGGAGCAAGGAGGAACTGCCCATTCTACGTGGTACGTGCTGTTGGGACGGGAAGGCGATGGAAACGAATTGGCAGCGAGGGGGAACTGTCCATTGGAGCTGGAGCGAGGATGAACTGTCGTTGATGGCTGGCGGCGCGCGTCCAATCAAAGCCAAAGTGGGAAGAAACGAAAGCCCCTAGTTAGAGTTATGACGGTTAGACGCCAAATATTTGAACACCCCTCTCACGTGATGTTTCCCCTTTTCCCCGTTGTTCCAAATCTTCCCTAATCTCCTTGCCAGCCTTCAATTTCATTTTTTGCCTTACAAGAAAATCAAATTTGTTCCCTAAGAAAGTCAAATTTGTACGTGTTGTGAAATTATGAAGCAGAATACACATGTAGATGTAGATGTGCTATGCATATCTCAGGTACGTGGATGTGGGCTGCACGGTGTCCACTTGAAAGTCCACGTATCTTGCGTTTCTGGAAGTGGATTAAGTGGGTTGTCCTATATATGGGCGTCACATAGAACCCACATCCTCTTCCTCTATCCGGCCATTCCCTAAAAGAAAACCTCTCCTCGGTTGTTCGGACGATGCAGCAAGGGTTAGGGCACGCCGCCGTCCACCTCCATGGCCAGCGACGGCAGGCACGTGCATGGCCATGAGGTCATAGTTGCTCTGCACACGGTGGCGTGACGCGGGGGTGCAACTCGAAGCCTAGCCAACCGGGTGTGGCGGCACTGCTGCAAGGTGTGGCAACTGGTGTATGTGGGTTACCAGGTCCACATGGAACGCACATCATCTTCCTCTATCCGGTCGTTCCCTAAAGGAAAACTCTCCTAGTTGTTCGGACGATGCAGCGAGGGTTAGGGCATGCCGCGGTCCACCTCCATGGCCAATGACGGCAGGCACGCACATAGCGGTGGGGCCATGGCTGCTCACGCAGCGGCGAGCTCTTCACGCGGCAGTGCGGCTCGAAGCCTTGCCAGTCAGGCATGGCGGTATTGTAGCAGTGTGTGGAGCTGGTCATGTGCGGGCTCGCGTGACGATGCTCGTGGTGTCTGCACGATAGTAATTTTGCAACATCCAACTAAATTGGCAGTAATTTTGCAGATAGTGCAATGAGTGTTGATCACAATATTGTTACCCCCCTCCATTCCTCCCTTGACAATTCGTGTGATTTCCTCTTAATCTCTCCTCGACTTGCTTGTGTGTAAAACACACAAATCCAACAATCATGTAGTTTTATAGAGGACGAAAGCATGGAAGAATCGCCACGACAAGAGGCGCTAGGCTTGCATGATGGTGGATTTGGGAGAAGAATTATTGGAATTGGAGAAGTGCATTTAATACTTTAATTTGGGAAAAGTGTTGTCACCAATATGCTTTCTTGGTATACGACACCCACTTTGGCTACAATTGTGTTTTCTGAGTGATGTGCACTTAGTGGAGGTAGTGCTGCACGTGGTGGAGGTATTTCATTCATCTATTTCACACCCTAGACTTCTACAAGACACCATTAACCCTTTGATCTTAGCCCCACTCTCCTCTATTGCGGCTCCTTTTCCTGCTAAGAGCCTTCTGCTGGATGAAGTGCAAAGGTTCATAGCATGTCAACTCTAACTTGCTCATTTTCTCAAAAATCCTCCTTGAAATATGAACTGGTATATTTCTTCAAGAGCTTTAAACATATCAACATTAACATGTTTGGCAACTATCTTCCCCATGTGAACAAGAGAATTGAGACAAAAAAAAACTTCAAAAGGCACTGAGCAACCACTCAGGCAGTGAACAAGGGGAACCGACGATGGGCCAACAGATTCCATTAATAATACAACCAATTCCCCTAATTCTTTTGATGAAGGCTAAGCTGTTGACAATAAATGACACCGTTGCACCTTCATCATGTATGAGGGTGAGAGTTGAACACTTCACAAAGCATATCAAATTTTTTATCCGCCTCATCTCACTTGCATGAATCTCATATATGAGATGTAAATGCATCTAACATTTGGGGCTTTCTACCTCGCCATGTAATCATAAGGTCTAACTAATATTATGTAAAAAGGAAGGAAATAGAAGTATTAGAACAACACAGTGAGCAACTCACCTGTAGCAAGATGCCGCTAGGCCCAACAAAGTTGCACTTGTAGCACTTTCGGATGTGCCCAAAGAACACCTCAAGCTTGCATATCTGGGAATCATGATTCAGGTACAGGTTGATGCGCAACTTCCCCGGGATGACTTCTACGCGGACGCTATCCCAAGAATTAGCCGCCTCAAATTTGTGATCGGCAACGCGGTTGCCTAGCCCAATGCATCTAAAAGTGTATTGGGTCATGATCATGGAGACAACTGGCGATTGGACAATATAGGTAGTTATCACTTGAGTCCTTCCTATTTGCAGCCTTCCATACTATCTTTATCTCAGTTCTTACCCCGCTCGAATGATCAAAGGAAGGGCACTGATCACTTCTACTAAATGTTGCTTTTGCAAATATTTCACTCCTCACTACTTTGTCAACACTCTCTTATGCATTTTCTCCGAAAACATGTATTTGAGATCCAAGACAAAACCACCACAACCTCCCATTTCCTTTGGTGGCCAAGGTATGGCATCATCACTACTTGGTCTCCATAGTTGCAGAGGGCAAGGTTTGTTAACATCAGTAGGGGAGTCCATCTTCCTCCTCCAAGGGACGCTATGATTCTCACCATTTGAAAGAAAATTCTTGCCGAAAATATAGTCCTTTCCTCTATTCTCATGTTGCATGCTCTCCTCCTCTTCTCCTCCAGGGATCTAATCTTTTTGAAGCTCCCGACAGCAGATGAGGCATGACTCTAGGGCTTGCAAGGGAAGCAAAGTGTGTCTCGTGATCTGACCCTAGTGCGACAAGGTTTCCTGTCGAATATGGGCACATGAGGTGCCACCCCAATAGGTAATACAAGGGGGCAACTGCATGGCGACGCGATTCACCTTCACTTATGTGGCCATGCGCGGGGTGCGAGCAGTTGTGCGATATGTGGCGTTGCAAGAGGCGACGAGGCCAGCGGTGGCATCCCAACCATCTTGGCTCGCATGGCGATGCTCGCGACGTCTGCGCGGTAGTAATTTTGCAACATCCGACTGAACTGGTAGTAACTTTGCAGATAGTGAAATGAGTATTGATCACAATATTGCTACCCCCTCCATTCCTCCCCTGACAATTTGTGTGACTTCCACTTGATCTCTCCTTGATCCCCATGTGTGTAAAATACACAAATCCGTCTATCATGTAGTTTTATAGAGGATGGAAATGTGGAAGAATCACCACGACAAGAGGCGCTAGGCTTGCCTGATGGTGGATCTGGGAGAGGAGGATGATTCGGATTGGAGAAGTTCATTTAATACTTTGATCCCAGCCCCACTCTTCGGTATTGTGGCTCTTTTTCCTGCTATGAGCCTCCTACTGGATGAAATGCAAAGGTTCATAATATGTAAAGTCTAACTTGCTCATTTTCCCGGAAATCCTCCTTGAAATATGAAGTGGTATTTCTTAAAGAGATTTAAACATATCAACAATAACATGTTTGGAGACTATATATCTTCCCAATGGAACTAGAGAGTTGAGACGAAAAATAACTTCAAAAGGCACTGAGCAGCCACTCGGCAGTCAACAAGGGGAACCAACGATGGGCCAACAGATTCCATTAATGATATGGCTAATTCCCTCAATTCTCCTGACAAAGGCACGTTGTTGAAAATAAGTGACACAGGTGCTCCTTCATCAAGTATGAGGGTGAGAGTTGAACACTTACTGAAAGAGTGGTTAGGTGTAAAATCTAGTGCTCTGCCCAGGTAAACTCTGCATCCTCCATGCATGCATGAAAGCGGTCATCTGAGAACCTTGAATAAACTGCAGGCCCATAAACTGTAGTGCATATTCTTGGTGCATACATGAGCTGAAACAAACTAGCTTCAGAATTATAGAAATGAATTATAAGAGGTGGCTGACCAACTAATAGTCTAAGAAGCATTACAATCAGTAATTTGGAAAAGTATCGGTGATGTGTATCCATCAGATGAGCTTCAAATCTGTATCACTCTAATTAAAAACCACCAACTGAGATATGTATAGGAGTGTAAATAAAAATAGCAGAGCAATCCATCTTACTTTATGGGCTCTAGCGCATAATTGCAAACCAGACCACTGTGATAGTTCACTCTAGTTTCCTAAGTTGGGAATTTGCCAAATTTTTAGCCCACGCAAGTATTAAAGGAGGAAGTACAACTAGAGCTTCCTGTTTCAAAGTTAGAGCAAGATTTTCCCACATTTGACATACTGGATACCACTAGATACATATAACATCTTGCTTTAACATTTTCCCATATATAAATAGTTCAGAAACTGCTAGCACTGTTGCACAACATTTATTTTTGCGATAGATGCCCTGGCCCCAAAAAATTGTCCAGCACATGCATTGGAAAGAAAAAGAAGGCTCCTCCAATCCATTAACCCAACATGACATAATTTATTCATATAGCATGGCTGGGCTTTGCTCGAACTTGTAATGTTAAACATTGTGCTCTTAGATTCGAATTTCTTCATGTTAGGTCGCACAGAAATATTACGAAAGGAATCATGGTCGACAACAACAACTCCTTTGTAGCTACCACTACGATACCTTATTTGTAAAGCTCGAGGAGGATTAGTACAGTTTAATCCAATTTGGTGAGCAATTTCTTTGGCAAATCTCTCAATATCTTCCCAATAACATTAGAAAATATGAATTTACTGCCATCAATTGTGGCTTCAATATTTGGAATCTCTTCCTCATCAAGTGGCAGGTTTTCAACTGTTTTGTCTAGAGGAGCTGAACAGCTGGCCCATTCTAGCAAATTTCTTCAAAGTGGCCCATCCACTTTCTTATAACCTCGGCCTTAAGGGAATCATTAGAACCAAACATATAAATAGAACTTCCAAGAAGTTGACCAGCCGAGAAGGCCAGGAATTCATACTTCTTTGGACAAATGGAAAGTCCTTTTAGGATAGATAAAACACGATAACACAACTAGTTTTCAAGGGTTGGGAAAAGAACGCTCATCTAGTTCTAGCAGAGATAACATCTGGAAAAAGCTTACTATACTCTTCGTCAACAAAAGTAACTCTATCAAAGTCAGAAGCATAGTTTCTATGTGGTTTAACCACATAATTTGAAACTTCTTCCTCAGGTCCCAAGTAGTATATTTTTGGATGGGGTAATGTGAATTCTGTAACACATCATTAATTTTCCTTCAACTTTGGTCTTAGTGGACAACAAAGTATTGCAGATCCTTTTCCTAGTATGAGCCTCCTGCTGGATAAAGTGCAAAGATTCATAGCATGTAAACTCTAACTTGCTCATTTTCTCAAATATCCTCCTTGAAATATGAACTGGTATTTCTTAAAGAGCATTAAACAGATTAGCGTTAACATGTTTGGCAACTATCTTCCCCATGTGAATAAGAGAATTGATACGAAAATAACTTCAAAAGGCAATGAGCAGCCACTTGCGCAGTCAACAACGGGAACCAACGACATGCCAATAGATTCTATCAATGATACGACCAATTCCCCCAATTCTCCTGAGAAAGGTACGTTGTTGACAATAAGTGACTAATGTGTTTAGGCTCTAAATATACCATAACAAAAAATACTCTAGTTTTAGAAAAGTTTGAGAACAAATGCAAATTCAGTTACCACTCTATTCACATTTCACGAATACATAGTGACCATACCACCGAGTTATATCAAGGTATGCACACAAAGCATATCAAACTTTTTATCTGACTCACCTCACTTGCATGAATCTCATATGTAAGATGTAAATGCATCTAACATTTGGGGCTTTCTACCTCGCTATGTGCTCGTAAAGTCTAACTAATATTATGTAAAAAGGAAATAAATAGAAGTATTAGAGTAACACGATGAGGAGCTCACCTGCAGCAAGATGCCGCTAGGCCCAACAAAGTTGCACTCCCAGCAGTTTAGGGTGTGCCCAAATAACACCTCAAGCTCTTGCATGGGAATCATGATCCACGTACAGGTCTATGCGCCGCCTCCCCGGGATGACTTCTACGCAGAGGCTATACCAAGAATTAGCCGCCTCTAATTTGCGCTCGGCGACGCGGTTGCCTAGCCCAAAGCATCTGAAAGTGAATTAGGTCATCATCATGGAGACAAGTAGCGACCGGACAATATAGGTAGTTATCACTTGAGTCCTTCCTATTTGCAGCCTTCCATATTGTATTTACGTCAGTTCTTACCCAGCCCGAATTATTAGAGTATAAGACTATTCGTATTGTAATCTATCTCTATTAGTCTAGTCTTGGAGCCCAAGCTTTGTAATCTATATAAACAACCCTTGAGGCCCCAAATCAATACAACAATTATTCTCCAATATCTCAAACTATCATGGTATCCGACGCCTAGGTTTTCCGCACCTGGTATGGCACCGCCACCCGCGCCGCCGCCCCGGCCGACTCGGCCCCTCTTCTCCATGGCCGAGTTCCGCGCCGCCGGTGCCCCGTCCTCTACCTCCTCCTCTACAACTACCCAAACACCTCCCCCTCCAAACCCAATGTTCTCCCTAGCCGACACCATTGCCGACGTCTCTCCCTTCATACCGATCTCATTAGACCTCAGCATCCACAACTACTACCATTGGCGCCATCTCTTCATCATCCATCTCGGGCGCTACGGCCTACGCCACCATATTGATCCCTCCTACCCGCCACAGCCCACTGATCCTCGCTGGGTGAAAGATGATCTCGCCATCATCCAGTGGACTTACACACGCATCTCCACGGAGCTTTTCAATCTGGTCTCCGACGATGACGCCACCGCCGCCGATCTCTGGGCTTCCCTTCAACAGCTGTTTCAGGACAACTCCGACGCGCGAATCAACACACTCAACACTGAGCTACGCACAACCATGCAGGGAGATGTCCCAGTCTCCATCTTCTGCCAGCGAATCAAGGCTATCGGTGATGAACTCCGTGAACTTGGCGATCACGTCGAGGATCGTACTCTCATCAACGCCCTCCTCCAAGGTCTCGGCGATCAATTCGAGAAGCAACAGTCCTTCATCCCCATGCTCAAGCCGTAACCCACCTTCAAGGAGGTCCGCTCAATCCTCCAGCAAGAAGAGAAGAACCAGGCTCGCAAGGCGCAACGGGCGTCGCAGGTGTTTAATGCTGCCGCATCCTCTTCTGCAGCTCCCACGCCTGGGCTGCCGCGGCAACCGGCCGCCCCTCCAACTCCTGTTGTGGCCGCCGTGGCCTCAACACCACCACCAGGCTGGCGCCCGAGCCCCAACTACAAGGGCAAGAATCCAATCTACCGGCCTCCTGCATCTCATCCTGCCGGACCTGCACCAGCCTCGTCATCCACCGCTCCAGCGCCACCAGCTCCGTCGCCATGGCCTCCTCGGCATGATCCTTGGACTGGCCTCCTACAGGCTTGGTCGATGTTGTGGTCGGCCCCTTCGCCGTATGGTGCCCCTCCTGTGTACACGGGCACGTGGAGCCCCGGTCTTCGTCCAGCCACCGGCTCTCCGGGACTCCTTGGACCCAGGCCGCCGGCGCACGTCTACACCGCCACTCCTACTCCGCCTCCCAGCACGCCAGGACCGCCGTCGCCCTACAACACCATGCCGGCCTCCTACAACATGCAGGCCCTGTACGCATACTACCCATCCGCTATCCCCTACGTCAACATGCAAGCTCCTGGCCCCTCTGCTCCTCCCCAACAGCCGGCTTGGGACCAAGCCGCCTTCGTCAACGCCATGAACAATTTTGTCCTCAACGACGCATGTACGGATTGGATTTTCGATTCTGGTGCATCCATGCATATGTCTTCAAATATGAATTTATTGTCAGCTTGTTTTCCTTCTGCTTTTTCCACGATCACCATTGGCGATGGCTCCACCATCCCTGTTTCCTGCACCGGTCACTCTTACATCCCTTCCTCTCATGCCAATTTTCTTCTACGCAATATTCTTGTCGTTCCTTCCATCATCAAAAATCTTATTTCTGTTAGACAATTTTGCATTGACAACAAAGTTATCCTGGCCTTTGACCCTCTTGGTTTGTCTGTGAAGGATCTGACAACGGGGGCGGTCCTCGCTCGGTACAATAGCACGGGCGATCTTTATCCTCTTCATGGCGCGCCCACATCCACCCCTCGTGCCATGCTCACATCAGTTGATCTATGGCATCGTCGTCTCGGTCACCCCAGCAAAAACACTTTGACGTCTTTACTCCAAGAATTTTGTATCCCTAGTTCTAGCAGTCCTCATAATCCTTCTCTCTGTAATGCATGTCAATGCGGCAAACATGTTAGATTACCTTTTGGAACCTCTACTACCATTAGTACTTTTCCTTTTGAGTTACTTCACTGTGATTTATGGACCTCTCCAGTCCCTAGTGTTTCTGGTTATAAATATTATCTTGTGATCTTGGATGATTATTCTCACTATACTTGGACTTTTCCTCTTCGTGCTAAATCTGAAGTACCTGCAATTTTTCTCAACTTTCAAAAATATTTAATCACACACTTTGGCTTGCCAATTCGATTTATTCAATGTGATAACGGTCGTGAATTTGATAACACCCAAAACCGCACCTTCTTTCTCTCTCAAGGCATTCTTCTTCATTTTTCATGCCCTTATACATCTTCTCAAAATGGTAAAGCTGAACGTTGTCTTCGCTCTATTAATGATGTTCTTCGCACCTTGCTTTTACAAGCTTCTCTTCCGTCCCATTTTTGGGTTGAAGCCCTTCGCACCGCCACACTCCTTCTTAATATTCGACCAACTAAAACTTGCCCTCTTTATTCGCCTTTCCAATCTCTTTTTCTCTCCCACCCTGACTATTCTTTTCTGCGTGTTTTTGGCTGTCTATGCTTTCCCAACATCGCCTCTACCGCCTCCAACAAACTAGAACCACACTCACTACCTTGCATTCACCTTGGTCTTTCTGTTGATCACAAAGGATATCGTTGCTTCGATCCATCTTCTGGTCGTATCATTCTCTCTCGTCATGTCACATTCGATGGAAATACTTTTCCTTTTTTGTCACTACAACCACAACACCAACTCCACCACAATCCGCCACCACAAAAACCTCTTCCCTAGTTCATCCTTCGGCCATCTCTGCTGCCATGGAATCTTGCTCCGTTTCTCAGTCGGAGTTGCCTACCGTCAGCCACCCTCCTGCCCCGTCCCCCACCTCTCCCGCGACTGCATCCTCTACCCCAGCCGTCTTGCCCTCACCACATCCTACCACGGCAACCACCTCGACACCCACCACCTCTGATTCTTCTCCCTCACCGTCTTCTTCATCCGAAAACCCACTACCACCCAATGCCGTTCTTATACCACCGCCCACTAATGATCATGTCATGTGCACCCGTGGAAAACGAGGATTTCTTCTCCCCACAAAACGTCTCAATCTTACCGCCACCCCAACCATCTCTCCTATTCCTACCAGTTATAAGCGAGCTCTCCTTGATCCTCTCTGGCTTTCCGCTATGCACGATGAATTTGAAGCTCTTCAGCAAAATAATACATGGACTCTTGTTCCCAAACCTCCTGGTGTTAACACTGTTTCTGGCAAATGGGTATTTCGTCATAAATTTCATTCCGATGGCACTCTCGCTCGTTACAAAGCTTGTTGGGTGTGTCGTGGTTTCTCCCAGCAGCCTGGTATTGACTTTGATGAGACTTTTTCTCCCGTTGTTAAACCAAGCACTATTCGTGTTGTTCTTAGTCTTGTTGTTTCCTCTTCTTGGCCTATTCATCAACTTGATGTTAAAAATGCTTTTCTTCATGGCACTCTCAATGAAACTGTTTATTGTCAGCAACTCTCTGGTTTTGAGAATCCCTCCTCTCCAAATTTTGTTTGTCTCCTCAACAAATCTCTTTATGGCCTTAAACAAGCTCCTCGTGCATGGTTTCAACGCTTTGCTACTTTTATTCAAACCATAGGCTTTATTCCCTCCAAATCTGATTCTTCTCTTTTTGTTTATCAGTCTCCTAGTCACACTGCCTACCTCTTGCTCTATGTTGATGATATCATTCTCACGGCTAGTTCTGATTCTCTTCTTCAACATATCATCTCTTCTCTCAACCGTGAGTTTTCCATGACAGATCTTGGTCCTCTTCATCATTTTCTAGGTATTAATGTTTCTCGCACAAAGTCTTCACTCTTTCTTTCTCAACGATCATACATTTTGGATTTGCTTTCTCGTTCTGGTATGTCTAATTGTCAACCCTCTCGTACTCCAGTCGACATTGGTGCTAAACTGTTGGCTGATGGTGATCCCCTTTCTGATCCCACTTTATATCGTAGCATCACTGGCGCTCTTCAATATGCCACTCTT
Organism: Triticum monococcum; assembly: GCA_034509565.1. Taxonomy (NCBI): domain Eukaryota; kingdom Viridiplantae; phylum Streptophyta; class Magnoliopsida; order Poales; family Poaceae; genus Triticum; species Triticum monococcum. The sequence goes on from CM067841.1 coordinate 523,725,187, forward strand.
ACTCGTCCTGACATCTCCTATTCCGTTCAACAAGCCTATCTCTTTATGCATGACCCTCGTGCTCCTCATCTGGCTCATGTCAGACGCATTCTCCGCTATTTAAAAGGCACTCTTGATCACGGTCTCCTTTTTAATTCTTCTTCACCTACAAGCTTGAAAGTTTATTCTGATGCAGACTGGGCAGGTTGTCTAGATACTCGACGATCTACATCCGTATTTTGCATTTATTTGGGTGATAATCTTGTTTCTTGGTGTTCTAAAAGGCAGGTAACAGTTTCCAGGTCTTCTGCTGAGGCTGAGTATAGGGCGGTTGTTCATGCTGTGGCCGAGGCGGTGTGGCTACGGCAGCTTCTCGTTGAACTTCATCGTCCGCTTCCACGTGCTACCATTGTTTACTGTGATAACATCTCTGCAGTCTACATGGCTTCCAATCCAGTTCAACATCGTCGCACAAAGCACATTGAGATTGACATTCACTTTGTTCGTGAAAAGGTGGCTCTTGGCGAGGTTCGCGTTCTTCATGTTCCTACAAGTGCCCAATTTGCTGACATTTTTACCAAAGGACTCCCGACTGCATCGTTCACCAACATACGCTCCAGTCTCAACATTGTTACACCTGACGTTGAGACTGTGGGGGGGTATTAGAGTATAAGACTATTCGCATTGTAATCTATCTCTATTAGTCTAGTCTTGGAGCCCAAGCTTTGTAATCTATATAAACAGCCCTTGAGGCCCAAATCAATACAACAATTATTCTCCAATATCTCAAACTACCACGAATGATCAAAGCAAGGGCACTGATCACTTCTACTAGATGTTTATTTTGTAAATATTTTACTCCTCACAACTTTGTCAGCCCTCTCTTATGCATTTTCCCTGAAAACATGTATTTGAGAACCAAGACAGAACCACCACAACCCTTCATTTCCTTTGGTGGGCAAGGTATGTCATCATCGCTATTTGCTCTCCATAGTTGCAGAGGGCAAGGTTTGTTAACATAAGTAGTGGAGTCCATCTTCCTTCTCAAAGGGACACTATGATTCTCACCCTTTGAATGAAAATTCTTGCCGAAAATATAGTCCTTTCCTCTATTCTTATATTGGATGCTATCCACCTCTTCTCATTCGGGGATCTAATCTTGATGAAGCTCCCAGTAGTAGATGAGGCACGACTCTAGGGCTTGCAAGGGAGGCAACGTGTGTTTCATGATCTGACCCTAGTGCGCCCAGGTTTTCCTGTTGGCTATTGGGCACATGAGGTGCCACCCCAATAGGTAATACAATGGGGCAAATGCCCGACGATGCGAGTCACCTTCACTTGTGTGGCCATGCACGGGGTGCAAGCAGTTGTGCGACATGTGGCGTTGCGTGCTGCAGCGAGTCCAGCGGTGGCATGACAGCCGTCTTGGCTCGCGTGGCCATGTTCGGGGCGCCTACACGATACTAATTTTGCAACATCCGACTTAACTGGTAGTAACTTTGTAGATACTGCAATGAGTATTGATCATAATATTGCTATCCCCCTCCGTTCGTCCCCTAACAATTTGTGTGACTTCCACTTGATCTCTCCTTGATCTGCTTGTGTGTAAAACACAAAATCAGTCTATCTTGTAGTTTTATAGAGGATGGAAATGTGGAAGAATCACGACGACAAGAGGTGCTAGGCTTGCCTGATGGTGGATTTGGGAGAGGAGAATGATTGGGATTGGAACAGTTCATTTAATACTTTGATCCCAGCCCCACTCTCTGGTATTATGGCTCATTTTCCTTCTATGAGCCTCCTACTAGATGAAATGCAAATTTCCTAGCATGTAAACTCTAACTTGCTCATTTTCTCAAAAATCCTCCTTGAAATATGAAGTGGTATTTCTTCAAGAGCTTTAAACATATCAATAATAACATGTTTGGAGACTATCTTCCCCGTGGAACTAGAGAGTTGAGACAAAAAATAACTTCAAAAGGCACTAAACAGCCACTGGGCAGTCAACAAGTGGAACCAATGATGGGCCAACAGATTCCATTAATGATATGGCCAATTCCCTCAATTCTCCTGACAAAGGCACGTTGTTGACAATAAGTGACACGGGTGCTCCTTCATCAAGTATGAGGGTGAGAGTTGAACACTTACTGAAAGAGTGGTTAGGTATAAAATCTAGTGCTCTACCCAGGTAAACTCCGCATCCTCCATGCATGCATGAAAGCGGTCATCTGAGAACCTTGAATAAACTGCAGGCCCATAAATTTTAGTGCATATTTTGGTGCATACATGAGCTGAAACAAACATTAAATTGACGTTACTCAAGATGATATATATATATATATATATACATATATATATACCATCTTCGGAATTATAGAATGAATTGTTAGAGGTGATTGACCAACTAATAGTCTAAGAAGCATTACAATCAGCAATTTAGAAATGTATGGGTGATGTGTATTCATTATATGAGCTTCAAATCCGTATCACTCTAATTAAAAACCACCAACTGAGATATGTATAGGAGTGTAAACAAAAATAGCAGAGCTATCCATCTTACTTTATGGGCTCTAGTGCATAATTGCAAACAAGACCACTGTGATAGTTCACTCTAGTTTCCTAACTTGGGAATTTGCTATAATTTTAGCCCATGCAAGTATTAAGGCAGGAAGTACATCTAGAGCTTTCTGTTGCAAAGTTCAAGCAAGATATTCCCACGTTTGACATATTGGATACGACTAGATCCATATAACATCTTGCAGTAAAATTTTCCCATATATAAATTGTTAGCAACCTACTAGCACCGGTGCACATCATCTATTTTTGCAATAGAAGCCCCTGCCCCAAAAAATTGTCCAGCACATGCATTAGAAAGAAGAAGAAGAAGGGACATCCAGTCCATTAACCCAACATGACGTAATTTATTCATATAGCATGTCTAGGCTTTGCTCCAACTTGTAATGTTAAACATTGCGCTCTTAGATTCAAATTTATTCATGTTAGGTCGCGGAGAAATATTACGAAAGGAATCATGGTCGACAACAACAACCACAACTCCTTTGTAGCTACCACTACCATACCCTATGTGAAAAGCTAAAGGAGGATTAGTACGATTTAATCCAATTCGGTGAGCAATTTCTTGGGGAAATCCCTCAGTATCTTCGCAATACCATCAGAAAATAGGTATTTAGTTCCATCAATTGTGACTTCAATATCTGGAATCTCTTCCACATCCCGTGGCAGGATTTCAACTGCTTGTCTGGAGGAGCTGAACAGCTGGCCCATTCTAGTGAATTTCTTCAAAGTGGCCCATCCACTTTCTTATATACTCGGCCTTAAGGGAATCATTAGAAGCAAACATCCAAACAGAACTTCCACGAAGTTGCATCTGAGATGGCAAGGAATTATACTTCTTTGGACCAACGGAAAGTCCATTTAGGATAGATAAAATAAGATAATACAACCAGTTTTCAAGGGTTGGGAAAATAACCCTCATCTAGTTCTAGCAGAGATAACATCTGGAAAAAGCTTACTGCAGTCTTCGTCAACAAAAGTAACTCTATCAAAATGAAAAAGCATACTTTCTATGAGGGTTGACCACATAATTTGAAACTTCTTCCTTAGGTCCCAAGCAGTATATTTTTGGATGGAGTAATGTGAATTTTCTTTCAACTTCGGTCCTACTAGATATCAAAGTATTGCGGCTCCTTTTCCTAGTATGAGCCTCGTGCTGGATGAAGTGAAAAGATTCATAGCATGTAAAGTCTAACTTTCTTAGTTTCTCAAATATCCTCCTTCAAATATGAACTGGTATTTCTTAAAGAGCTTTAAATAGATTAGCATTAACATGTTTGGCTACTATCCTCCCCATGTTAACAAGAGAATTTAGATGAAAATAACTTCAAAAGGCAATGAGCAGCCACTCGGGCAGTCAACAAGGGGAACCAGCATTGTGCCAACAGATTCCATTAATGATATGACCAATTCCCCCAATTCTCCTGACAATGGTAAGCTGTTGACAATAAGTGACAAATGTGTTTAGGCTCTAAATATAGCATAACAAAAAAATACTCTAGTTTTACTAAAGTTTGAGAACAAATGCAAATTCAGTTACCACTCTACTCACATTTCATGAATATAGTAGCGAACCGTACCACCAGGTTATACCAAGGTATGCACACAATGCATATCAAACTTTTTATCCGCCTCACCTCACTTGCATGAATCTCATATGTGAGATGTAAATGCATGTAACATTTGGGTCTTTCTACCTCGCCATGTGATTGTAATGTCTAACTACTATTATGTAAAAAGGAAAGCAATAGAAGTATTAGAGCAACACGGTGAGCAACTCATCACCTACAGCAACATGCCGCAAGGCCCAACAAAGCTGCACTTTTAGCAGTTCTGGATGTGCTCAAAGAACACCTGAAGCTTGCACCTCTGGGAATCATGATTCAGGTAGAGGTCTATGCGCCCCTTTCCCGGGATGACTTCTATGCGGATGCTATCCCAAGAATTAGTCGCTTTAAATTTGCGCTCAGCGACGCGGTTGCCTAGCCCGATGCATCTGAAAGTGAATTAGGTCATCATCATGGAGACAAGTGGCGTTTGGATAATAGAGGTAGTTATCACATGAGTGCTTCCTATTTGCAGCCTTCCGTACTGTCTTTACATCAGTTCTTACCCTGCCCGAATGATCAAAGCAAGCGCACTAATCACATATACTAAATGTTGCTCTTGCAAATATTTCACTCCTGACAAGTTTTTCAGCCCTCTCTTATGCAATTTATCCGAAAACATCCATTTGAGATCCAAGACAGAACCACCACAACCCCCCATTTCCTTTCATGGGCAAGGATTTCATCATCATTAGTTTCTCTCCATAGTTGCAGAGGGCAAGGTTTGCTAACATCAGTAGGGGAGGCCATCTTCCTCCTCAAAGGGACACTATGAGTCTCACCCTTTGAATGAAATCCTTGCCGAAAATATAGTCCTTTCCTCTATTCTCATACTGCATGCTCTCCACCTCTTCTCCTCCAGGGATCTAATCTTTATGAAGCTCCCAACAGTAGATGAGGCACGACTCTAGGGCTTGCAAGGGAGGCAAAGTGTGTCTCGTGATCTGACTCTAGTGTGACAAGGTTTTCCTGTCGAATTTGGACACATGAGGTGCCACCCCAAGAGGTAATACAAGCGGGCAACCACACGGCGACGCGAGTCACCTCCACTTTTGTGGCCATGCACAGGGTGCGAGAAGTTGTGCGACATGTAGCGCTGCGCGCCGCGGCGAGGCCAGCGGTGGCATGACAACCGTCGGGGCTCGCTGGCGATGCTCGTGGCACTAGACGATAGTAATTTTGCAACATCCGACTGAACTGGTAGCAACTTTGCCGATAGTTAAATGACTGTTGATCACAATATTGTTATCCCCCTCCATTCCTTCTCTGACAATTTGTGTGACTTCCACTTGATCTATCCTTGACCCTCTTGTGTGTAAAACACACAAATCCCTCTATCATGTAGTTTTGTAGAGGATGGAAACGTGGAAGAATCACCACGACAATTACAAGAGGCGCTAGGCTTGCATGATGGTGGATTTCATAGAGGAGAATTATTGGGATTGGAGAAGTTCATTTAATACTTTGATCCCAACCCCACCCCGGGTATTGTGCCCCATTTCCTGCTATGAGCCTCCTACTGGATGAAATGCAAAGGTCCACAACTTGTAAACTTTGACTTGCTCATTTTCTCGGAAAACCTCCGTGAAATATGAAGGGGTATTTGTTCAAGAGCTTTAAACATATCAGCAATAACATGTTTGGCGGCTATCTTCCCCATGGAACAAGAGAGTTCATACAAAAAATAACTTCAAAAGGCACTGAGCAACCACTCGGCACTCAATAAGGGGAACAAATGATGGGCCAACAAATTCCATTAATGATATGGCTAATTCCCTAAATTCTCCCGACAAAGGTACGTTGTTGACAATAAGTGACATGGGTGCGCCTTCATCAAGTATGAGGGTGAGAGTTGAACACGTACTGAAAGAGTGGTTAGGTGTAAAATCTAGTGCCTTGACCCAGGTAAACTTTGCATCCTCCGTGCATGCATGAAAGCGGTCATCTGAGAACCTTGAATAAGCTGCAGGCCCAGAAATTGTAGTGCATATTCTTGGTGCATACATGAGCTAAAACAAACATCAAATTGGCATTACTCAAGATGATATATATTTTAACTAGCTTCAGAATTATAGAATGAATTATAAGAGGCGCCTGACCAACTAATAGTCTAAGAAGCATTACATTTAGTAATTTAAAAAATTATCGGTGGTGTATTCACCAGATGAGCTTCAAATCCTTATCATTCTAATCAGAAACCACCAAATGAGATATGTATAGGAGTGTAAATAAAAATAGCAGAGCTATCCATCTTACTTTATGGGATCTAACGCATATTGCAAACCAGACCATTGTAACAGTTCACTCTAGTTTCCTGACATGGGGATTTGCCAAATTTTTAGCCCACACAAGTATTATGGGAGGAAGTACATCTAGAGCTTTATGTTTCAATGTTCCAGCAAGATGTTCCCACATTTGACATACTGGATACCACTAGATCCATATAACATCTTGCTGTAACATTTGCCCATATATAAATAGTTAAAAAACTTCTAGCACTGTTGCACATCATCTATTTTTGCAATAGATGCCCTTGCCCCCAAAAATTGTTCAGCACGTGCATTGGTGAGAAAAAGAAGGCACATCCAAACCATTACCCCAACATGACATAATTTCACGATTCATACATCATGGTTGGGCTTTGCTCCAACTTGTAACTTGTAATGTTAAACATTGTGCTCGAAGATTCGAATTTCTTCATGGTAGGCCGCGGATAAATATTATGAAAGGAATCATGGTCGACAACCAACTCCTTTGTAGCTACCACTACCATACCTTATTTGAAAAGCTGAAGAAGGGTTAGTATGGTCTAATCCAATTTGGTGATCAATTTCTTTGGCAAATCTCTCAGTATCTTCCCAATACCACTAGAAAATATGTATTTAGTGCCATCAGTTGTGACTTCAAAATTTCGAATCTCTTCCACATCCCGTGGCAGGATTTCAACTATTTGTCTGGAGTATCTCAACGGTTGGCCCATTCTAGCGAATTTCATCAAAGTGGCCCACCCACTTTCTTATATCCTCGGCCTTAAGGGAATCATTAGAAGCAAACATCCAAACAGAACTTCCATGAAGTTGACCTGCTGAGAAGGGCAGGAATTCATACTTCTTTGGACTAATGGGAAGTCCTTCTTTCAGGATAGATAAAATGCGATAATACAACCAATTTTCAAGGGTTGGGAAAAGAACCCGCATCCAATTCTAGCAGAGATAACATCTGGAAAAAGCTTACTATAGTTTTCATCAAGAAAAGTAACTTTAGCAAAGTCAGAAGCATACTTAATATGAGGGTTGACCACATAATTTGAGACTTCTTCCTCAGGTCCCAAGTAGTATATTTTTGGATGGAGTAATGTGAATTGTGTAACACATCATTAATTTTCCTTCAACTTCGGTCCTACTGGACATCAAAGTATTGCGGCTCCTTTTACTAGTATGAGCCTCCTGCTTGATGAAATGCAAAGGTTCATAGCATGTAAACTCTAACTTGCTCGTTTTCTAAAATACCCCCTTGAAATATGAACTGGTATTTCTTAAAGAGCTTTAAACAGATAAACAATAACATGTTTGGCAACTATCTTCCCCATGTGAACAAGAGAATTGTGATGAAAATAACTTCAAAATGCAACGAGGAGCCACTCGGGCAGTCAACAAGGGGAACCAACGATGGGACAACAGATTCCATTAGTGGTACGACCAATTCCCCAATTCTCCTGACAAAGGTAAGTTGTTGACAATAAGTGACAAATGTGTTTAGGCCCTAAATATATCATAACAAAAAATACTCTAGTTTTACTAAAGTTTGAGAACAAATGCAAATTCAGTTACCACTCTATTCACATTTCACTAATACAGTAGCGACCATACCACCGAGTTATATCAAGGTATGCACACAAAGCATATCAATCTTTTTATCCAACTCACCTCACTTGCATGAATCTCATATGTAAGATGTAAATGCATCTAACATTTGGGGCTTTCTACCTCGCGATGTGATCGTAACGTCTAACTAATATTATGTAAAAAGGAAAGAAATAGAAGTATTAGAGCAAAACTGTGAGCTGCTCACCTGCAGCAAGAAGCCGCTGGGCCCAACAAAGTTGCACTTGTAGCAGTTCCGGATGTGCTCAAAGAACACCTCAAGCTTGCACATCTAGGAATCATGATTCAGGTACAGGTCTATGCGCCGCTTCCTCAGGATGACTTCTACGTGGACGCTATACCAAATTAGTCGCCTTAAATTTGCGCTCGGCGACGTGGTTGCCTAGCCCAATGCATTTGGAAGTGAATTAGGTCATCATCATGGAGACAAGTGGCGACTGGACAATATAGGTAGGGATCACTTGAGTCCTTCCTATTTGTAGCCTTCCATATTGTCTTTACGTCAGTTCTTACCCTGCCCGAGTGATCAAAGGAAGGGCACTGATCACTTCTAGAAAATGTTGCTTTTGTAAATATTTCACTCCTCACAACTTTGTAAGCCCTCTCTTATGCATTTTCTCCGAAAACATGCATTTGAGATCCAAGATAGAACCACCACGACCCCCATTTCCTTTGGTGGGCAAGGTATGCCATCATCACTATTTGCTCTCCATAGTTGTAGAGGACAAGGTTTGCAAACATCAATACGGGAGTCCATCTTCCTCCTCAAAGGAACATTATGATTCTCACCCTTTGAATGAAAATTCTTGCCGAAAATAGAGTCCTTTCCTCTATTCTCATACTGCATGCTCTCCACCTCTTCTCCAAGGATCTAATATTTATGAAGCCCCTGGTAGTAGATGAGATACGACTATAGGGCTTGCAAGGGAGGCAAAGTGTGTCTCATTTTCTGACCCAAGTGCGACAAGGTTTTCCTGTCGGATATGTGCACATGAGGTGCCACCCCAAGATGTAATACAAGGGGGAAACGCACGGCGACGCGAGTCACCTCCGCCTTTGTGGCCATGGGCGGGGTGCGAGTAGTTGTGCGACATGCGATGTTGCGCGCTGCGGCAAGGCCAGCGGTGGCATGACAACCGTTGGGGCTCGCAAGGCGATGCTTGCAGCGTCTACACGATAGTAATTTTGCAACACCCGATTGAACTGGTAGTAACTTCGCAGCTAGTGCAATGAGTATTGATCACAATATTGTTATCCCCCTCCATCCCTCCTCCAACAATTTGTGTGATTTCCACTTGATCTCTCCTTGACCCACTTGTGTAAAACACACAAATCTGTCTATCATGTAGTTTTATAGAGGATGGAAACATGGAAGAACCACCATGACAAGAGGCGCTAGGCTTGCAGGATGGTGGATTTGGGAGAGGAGAATTATTAAGATTGGAGAAGTTCATTTAATCTTTGATCCCAGCCCCACTCTCTGGTATTGTGGTTCCTTTTCCTTCTATGAGCATCCTACTGGATGAAATGCAAAGGTTCATAGCATGTAAACTCTAACTTGCTCATTTTCTCGAAAATCCTCCTTGAAATATGAAGTGGTATTCTTCACGAGCTTTAAGCATATTAGCATTAATGTGTTTGGCGACTATCTTCCCAATGAAACTAGGGAGTTGAGACGAAAAATAACTTCAAAAGGCATTAAGTAGCCACTCGGCAGTCAACTAGGGGAACCAACGATGGGCCAATAGAGTCCATTGCTGATATGGCCAATTCCCTCAATTCTCCCGACAAAGCTATGTTGTTGACAATAAGTGACACTATGCACCTTCATCAAGTATGAGGGTGAGAGTTGAACACCTTCTGAAAGAGTGGTTAGGTGTAAAATCTAGTCCTCTGACCCAGGTAAACTTCGCATCCTCCGTGCATGCATGAAAGCGGTCATCTGAGAACATTGAATAAACTGCAGGCCCAGAAATTGTATTTCATATTCTTGGTGCATACATGAGGTGAAACAACCATTAAATTGACATTAGTTAAGATGATATATGTTTTTACCATCATCAGATTTATAGATTGAATTATAAGAGGCGCCTGACGAACTAATAGTCTAAGAAGCATTAAAATCAGTAATTTAGAAAAGTGTCTAAAGAAAAATAGCAGAGCTATCCATATTACTTTATGGGCTCTAGCGCATAATTGCAAACAAGACTAGTGTGATTGTTCACTCTAGTTTCCTAACTTGGGAATTTGCCAAAGTTTTAGCTCACGCAAGTATTAAGAGAGGAAATACATCTAGAGCTTCGTGTTTCAAAGTTCAAGCAAGATGTTCCCACAATTTACATACTGGATACCACTAGATCTATACAACATCTTGTTGTGACATTTGCCGATATATAAATAGTTAACAAACTACTAGCACTTGTGCACATCATCTATTTTTGCAATAGATGCCCCTGCCCCAAAAAATTGTCCAGCACATGCAATGGAAAGAAAAAGAAGGCACATCCAATCCAATAACCCAACATGATATAATTTCATAAACTGTTGTTAACAAAAGCAAGAGTCTTATTTGTACGAGTCAAGATTTTGAAAAGCCATTAACTAAATTTAATTATGTAGAAACAAGCGACTATTTGGATAGTTAGGATAGCACTTAGTGAAACAAGCTTTATGTGTTTAGGCTCTAAATATGCCATAACAAAAAATACTCTAGTTTTACTAAAGTTTGAGAGCAAACAAATGCAAATTCAATTACCACTCCAGTCACATTTCATGAATACAATAGAGAACCATACCACCGAGTTATACCAAGGTATGCACACAATGCATATCAAACTTTTTATCCACCTCACCTCACTTGCATGAATCTCATATGTGAGGTGTAAATGCATCTAAAATTTGGGGTTCACTACCTCGCCATGTGATCGTAACATCAAACTAGTGTTATGTAAAAAGGAAAGAAATGGAAGTATCAGAGCAACATGGTGAGCAGCTCACCTGCAACAAGATGCTGCTATACCCAAAAAAGTTGCACTTGTAGAAGTTCCGGATGTCCTCAAAGTACACGTCAAGCTTGTACCTCTGGGAATCATGATTCAGGTACATGTCTATGCACCGCTTCCTCGGGATGACTTCTACACGAACGCTATCCCAAGAATTAGCCGCCTCAAATTTGCGCTCGGCGACGCGGTTGCCTACCTCAATGCATCTGAAAGTGAATGAGGTCATCATCTTGGACACAAGTTGCGACTGGACAATATAGGTAGTTATTACTTGAGTCCTTCCTATTTGTAGCCTTCCATATTGTCTTTATGTCGGTTCTTTCCCTGCCCAAATGATCAAAGCAAGGGCACTATCTTTATGTCGGTTCTTCACTCACAACTTTGTCAGCCCTCTCTTATGCATTTTCTTCGACAACATGCATTTGAGATCCAAGACAGAACCACCACAACCCCCCATTTCCTTTGGTGGGAAAGGTATGCCATCATCACTATTTGTTGTCCACAGTTGCAAAGGGCAAGGGTTGCTAACATCGGTAAGGGAGTCCATCTTCCTCCTCAAAGGGACACTACGATTCTCACCCTTTGAATGGAAACTCTTGCTGAAAGTATAGTCCTTTCCTCTATTCTCATATTGCACACTAGGGCTTGCGAGGGTGGCAAAGTGTGTCTCCTGATCTGACCCTAGTGCGACAAGGTTTTACTGTCGGATATGGGCACCAGAGGTGCCACCCACAGAGGTAATACAAGGGAGCAACCACACGGCGACGTGAGTCACCTCCACTTCCGTGGCCATGTGTGGGGTGCGACCAGTTATGCGACATGTAGCATTGCGCGCTACGACGAGGCCAGCGGTGGCATGACAGCCGTCGTGGCTCGCAGCTTCTGCACGATAGTAATTTTGCAACGTCTGACTGAACTGGTAGTAATTTTGCAGATAGTGCAATGAGTATTGATCACAATATTGCTATCCCTCTCGATTCCACCCCTGACAATTCTCTTCAACTCGCTTGTGTGTAAAACACACAAATCCGACTATCATGGAGTTTTATAGAGGATGGAAACATGGAAGAATCACCACGACAAGAGGTCCTAGGCTTCCATGATGATGGATTTGGGAGAGGAGGATTATTGGGATTGGAGAAGTTCATTTTATACTTTGATCCCAGCTTAACTCTCCTTAATTGTGACTCCTTTTCCTTCTATGAGCCTCCTGCTGGATGAAGTGCAAAGGTTCATAGCATGTAAACTCTAACTTGCTCATTTTCTTGGAAATCCTCTTTGATATATGAACTTGTATTTATTCAAGATCTTTAAACAGATCAGCATTAACATGTTTGGTAACTATCTTCCCCATGTGAACAAGAGAATTGAGACGAAAAATAACCTCAAAACGCACTAAGCAGTCGGGGAACCAATGTGGGTCAATAGATTCCATTAATGATATGGCCAATTCCCTCAATTCTCTTGATAAAGGTAACCAACATGGGCCAACAGTTTCCTGACTAGAATGTGCCATTTTTTTAGCTCACGCAAGTATTGAGGGAGGAAGTATGTCTAGAGCTTCTTGTTTCAAAGTTCAACTAAAATGTTCCCACATTTGACATACTGGATACCACTAGATCCATATAACATCTTGCTGTAATATTTATCAATATATAAATAGTTAACAAACTCCTAGCACTGGCGCACTGGATCTATTTTTGCACTAAATGCCCCTGCCCCAAAAAATTGTCCAGCACATGCATTTGGGACGCGGCTCGTCTGACGTACGGCCCACACACTAACGTGTGGGCCCGGACCGACCCGTCAGCGGCCCAACGGTAGGGGGCCGTACGTCAGGGGATCCGGCTCCATGCATTTGGAAAGAAAAAGAAGGCACATCCAATCCATTAACCCAGCACCGACATAATTTCATAAACTGTTGTTGTCAAAAGCAAGAGTCTTATTCATATGAGTCAAGATTCTGAAATCCCATTAACTAAATCTAATTATGTCTAAAAAAACAAGCGACCTTTTGGATAGTTAAGATAGCACTTAGTGAAACAAGCTTTATGTGTTTAGGCTCTAAATATACCCTAACAAAAAATAATCTTCTTCTACTAAAGTTTTGAGAACAAACAAATGCAAATTCAGTTACCATTCTAATCACATTTCACGAAGTCTAGTAGTGAACCATACCACCGAGTTAAATCAAGATATGTACACGATCCATATCAAACATATTGTCTGCCTCACTTCACTTGCACGAATCTCATATGTGACATGTAAATGCATCTAACATTTGGGGCTTTCTACCTCACCATGTAACCGCATCGTCTGACTAATATTATGTAAAAAAGGGAAAAATAGAAGTATCAGAGCAACACGGTGAGCAACTCACCTGCAGCAAGATGCCGCCGGCCCTATCAAAGTTGCAGTTGTAGCAGTTCATGTTGTCCTCAAAGAACACCTCAAGCTTGTACCTCCAGGAATCATGATTCAGGTACAGTTCTATGAGCCGCTTCCCTGGGATGATCTCTACACCGACGCTGTCTCAAGAATTAGCCACCCCGAATTTGCGCTCAGCATCGCAGTTGCCTGCAAGGAGGTGTGCATTGGCTGCACGGTGAGATACGTCGGGCACGCGGGGAAGACAGTTCTCCAGGGCAGGGGAGACGGAGAGGAGGGAGCCAAGGAAGCAGGGTAGGCGAGTTCAGCAGCGAGGGCTGCGTTGGCATTGGAATCGAACTGAACGGCACCTTTGCCTCGACTTAGCTAGCCGTGTTGGGCCGGGGCGTGTCACGAACTAGGTCTCTAGGGAAAGGAACTTGGAGAGGGAATTGGGGATCGAGGTAGCAGACAGAAGGTTAGGTACAGACCGGAGGATCGTTAATCAGCCCCCTTTTCTCTCCTCACCTGCCACGCCTTAAGAGACGAGGCCACACACACACACGCTCACCGCTCACTCAGTCATTACATGGGCCAGGCCCTAGTCACGGGACGCAGCCCGGTACGCCCGTGGGCCGTGACATTCCCCCCGCCTTAGATTCAGCATGTCCCCATGCCGATGCACGAGGAAAACGACGACGCAAATCCCCTTCCTTCTCCCAGGTCGCGCAGGACTCCGGCCAGCCTGAGCACTTGACGAGAATTCTGCCTGCTGTGGTTGTTCCGTGCGTGCGTGTCTCCGAGCTGATGATTGCCTCAGGAACAGTAAAGGCAAGGAAATTCAGTTCATCACTAACCTTGGCTGCTGTTGGAACATGGCGCTTGAGCTGAGACACGTGCACCACTAGATGCACCTGACTTGACTTGGGCAGATCGAGGCGATACGCTGCATTACCAATTCCAGCCAGAATCTTGTATGGTCCGAAGAAGTGGAAAGAGAGTTTCTGGTTCAACCTGTCGGCCAATGACGTCTGTATATATGGCTGAAGCTTGAGGTAAACCGAGTCACCAACCTTGAAACTTCGTTCAGAGCGATGCTTGTCTGCTTGCGACTTCATCCTTTGCTGGGCACGAAGCAATTGTTGACGGAGGAGCTGCAGCATCTCACTGCGCTCTTGAAGCCACACATCCAGATCAGCCACAGAACTAGTGGTGCTTGGTACAATTCCAAGATGACAAGGTACATATCCATAGAGCACTTCGAACGGTGTCTTGTCCAATGCCGAGTGATATGTAGTATTATACCAGTACTCAGCCAGGTGGAGCCACTCAAACCATTTCTTAGGACAAGCATGCATTGTGCAGCGAAGATATGTTTCCAAACACTGGTTCAGCCGCTCAGTTTGGCCGTCCGTCTGAGGATGATAGGCGGAGCTCATGTGCAGCACTGTGTCAGAGAGTTTGAAGAGAGCTTGCCAAAAGTTGCTGGTGAAGATACGGTCGTGATCAGAGATGATCACCTCAGGCAAACCATGAAGACGGTACACAGAAGTCATATATGCTTGAGCCACTTGGAGGGCTGTGAATGGATGAGCCAAGGGAACGAAATGTCCATACTTGGTAAGCTTGTCGACGACAACCAGAATTACGTCGTGCCGGTGTGATTTGGGTAACCCTTCAATGAAATCAAGGCTTACCACCTCCCATGGCCTTTTGGGAATGGGCAAGGGCTGAAGCAAACCGGGTGTCTTGACATGTTCAGGTTTGGCACGCTGACAGGTCTGACATTCTGCCACAAATCGTTTGACATCCTGCTTCATTTTGGTCCATGCAAACAGTTGTTTGATACGATGATAAGTGGCATAGATTCCAGAATGTCCCCCGATACCACTGGAATGCAGAGCTTGCATAATGTGGTTCTAAGCCAAGGGGTTGGCTCCAACCCAGATACGGCCTTTGAAGCGAAGAAGACCATCTCGGAGGGAAAATTCACCCTTCCCCGTGCCTGGTGGTGATGCTCTTAACTCAGCTATGAGTTGAGAAGCATGCAGATCATCCGCGTAACCCTGTTGAAGATTGTCCATCCATGCTGGGGTCGCTGAAGAAATAGCCATCACTCCGGTGTCCTCGTGTTGCCGAGACAGTGCATCTGCTGCTTGATTGGCCACACCTTGTTTGAACTGAATCTTATATTGCAAACCCATGAGCTTGACAAAAGCCTTGTGTTGGACACCAGTGTGCAAACGTTGTTCTGCAAGGTGCAACAGACTACGATGATCCGTGCGGATGATGAACTCAGCATGTTGCAAGTAAGGGCGCCATTTGTCTATGGCGTAGATGATGGCAAGACACTCCTTCTCATAGGTAGACAGGGCTTGACTTCGAGTGCACAAGGCCTTACTGAGATATGCCACTGGGTGCTCTTTCTGCATGAGGACGGCTCCGATGCCCGTGTTGCACGCATCCGTTTCCAACAGAAACTGTACCCCAAAATCCGAAATGGCTAAAACTAGTGCCTTGATCATAGCTTGCTTGAGCAGTTCAAAAGCAGTTTGCTGGTCGGGACCCCATTGAAATGGAACGTGTTTCTTCAGAAGTTGAGTCAATGGTCGTGCCAGGATGCCGTAATGCTGTACAAACTTGTGGTAGTACCCGGTTAAACCTAGGAATCCACGCAATGCCTTGGATGATGTCGCACAAGGCCAATTCTTCACTACTTGGACTTTGGCCGTACCAGTTGCCACCCCTTTTTCACTCACCACGTGCCCCAAATATTTGAGTTCTTGTTGCATGAAAGAACATTTGCTTCGCTTTAAGAAAACTGATTTTGTTTCAGTACCTCAAAGACCTGTCGGAGCTGTTGCAAATGTTCTTCTTTTGTTTTGTTGTAAACTAACACATCATCAACAAACACAAGCACACCGTGGCGCAGATCGGGTTCAAAGAGTTGATTCACCACTCCTTGGAAGGTTGGTGGTCCATTAGTGACCCCAAAGGGCATCACCAGGAACTCATACAAGCCTTGATGAGTCTGGAATGCAGTTTTGTATTGATCTTCTGCTGCAACACGAATTTGATGGTACCCCGACCTGAAATCCAATTTGGTGAAAAATTGGGCACCTGCTAACTCATCGAGTAACTCGTCAATCACTGGCATGGGGTGCTTGTTCTTGATTGTGAGGGCGTTGAGGTGACGGTAATCAACACAGAAACGCCAGCTGCCATGTTTCTTTCGCACAAGCAACACCGGAGAAGCAAATGGACTCACACTGTGTTGAATAATGCCGTTGCGCAACATCTCCTTAACTTGCTTTTCAATCTCTGTTTTTTGTTGTGGTGTATAGCGATAGGGGTGTACTTTAACTGGTTGTGCTCCAGCCACCAGTGGAATGCGATGGTCTGCAGCTCGACGTGGCGGCAGGGCTTGAGGTGTAGCAAACAGTTCAGCGAACTCCTCCAACAGTGGCTGCACTTCACTCGGTATAGTATGTTCCTCTGTTTCAGAGCTTTGTTCATGGGAACAGACCATGGATACTGCCGCCGGAGACACTTGCACCATGTGTGTGACCGCATGATGACGAAGCAGCCCACGCACCTTCCTTGCTGACATCTTCTTGCAACTCACGACTTTGTCAGTAATCCCTTGGAGGGTGATACGTCTCCCCTTGTGAGAGAACCAGAGGCAATGCCCCCTCCAGTTTGCCCACATGGGGGTCGGCTCCCAGAATCAGGTCATAACAGCCCGGCAGTAGCACCTTGACATCCTGAGTGAATGAATGTCCTTGCACTCCCCATTCCAGTTGAGGCACAAAAGAATCACACCTCATCCTGTTGCCATCTGCAATAACAAACGTCGATGGAGGCATTGGTTCGATGGTGAGATCCATCTCCTTGACCAGTTGCTCATTCACAAACGAGCAATCACTGCCTGAGTCCACTAGGATTGATATGTGTCGCTTGCCGATGAAACCGTCCAGCCGGAGTGTGCGCTTGGTCGAGCTCTTGGACACAGCCTCCGGCGAGCGAAGCATCATGATCTCAGTATCATCACTGGATGCACCCATCTCCCCCTCTTCTGTTGGAGGATCCTCAGCTTGGAGCACCTCAATCAGTTCCTCAATAACATGGAGAGGCACGTGATCAGGGCACTTGTGTGTTTTGCTCCATTTGTCTCCGCAGGTGAAACATAACCCTTTTGCCCTGCGGAAGGCCTTGAGAGACTCCACCTTGTCATCTGTCTTGGAGGAGGTAGCAGGACGAGCCTCATCAGATTTGCCAGTCACTTTGGACCATATATTGTGCTTGTACTGATCACGATCATGCTTGTTCTGGTCACGATCGTGCTTGTAAAATGAACGCCTCTTGTACGGGTCCAGCTCCACTTCCTGCAACATTGCCAAAGTACAAGCAGTATCGAGATTTTCGGGGCGATGTAACCAAATAGCAGAACGAATGTCATCCCGCAATCCCGAAACAAACTCCTCCACAAAGAAACTCTCATCTAAGTTGGAATTGTAAAGCAAAATTTGATGCCTTAGTTGCTCAAAATGCTCATAGTACTCAGCTACACTACCAGTTTGCCTAAGAGCATGCAATTGTCTACGGTAACTGGCATACTTGTTCTTCCCAAACTTCTCCTGCACCAAACTGCACATAGTTGGCCAATTATCTATGCGGCCCTGGGCTTCAACATTCTGCCACCACAAGGCAGCCGTACCCCGAAAGTTCAGCACAGCATAGCGAGTTTTGAAGCTCTCCTGGACTCTAAACAACTCAAAATAAACTTCACATTGCTGCTGCCAAAGCTTAGGATTTTCCCCATCAAACTTAGGGAATTCCATTTTGGGTGTGTGCGATCCTGGTGGATGCCCCCAATGCTCACGATATGTCCTATCATCTTCATACCCATGCTCTCCTCCCCCAAAATTGCGACCCGGAATTGAGGCACTGTGATTGGGCGCACCTGTGACCGGGGCGCGCATCCCGGCTCCCAAGAGCCCAGGAGCATCACCCTGGAAGAGATGGGCGTCGCGGCGGTCACTTGACCCGAATCCAGCACGCCCGAGGTGGTAGTGGTCGGCGGCGGCTCGATCCTGATGCGGGCGCAGCAGGTGCGTGGACGGCATCGGTGCAGCCCTTGGAGATGGAGCGGTCACTCCTCCGCGGTCGATCTCCAGCTGCTCGACCCTAGGCCCCGCGTCCCGGTTGCTTGCGGGCGACGGCCCCCTGGTTGAGGCCGTCCTGATGTTGATGGTGGCCGGCCCCTCCGGCGACGTGGACGCACCGCCGCCCCAATTGATCTGCGCTGCTTCCATGGCCGCCTTTGTCTGGGCTTGCTCCTCTTTCAACTCCGCGACCGCCCCCTTCAAATCCTTGAACTCCGCGAGCAGCTGCTTCATCAGATCGGCCATAGTCTGATTCTGCTCGTTCATCTCCTCCACTCTCTGGCTCATGGCCTTGATCTGCTGGTTCTGTTTGTTCGGCGCCAGAGTGGGCAGGATCGGTTGCTCTGAATACCAATTGTCACGAACTAGGTCTCCAGGGAAAGGAACTTGGAGAGGGAATTGGGCATCGAGGTAGCAGACAGAAGGTTAGGTACAGACCAGAGGATCGTTAATCAGCCCCCTTTTCTCTCCTCACCTGCCACGCCTTAAGAGACGAGGCCACACACACACGCTCACCGCTCACTCAGTCATTACATGGGCCTGGCCCTAGTCATGGGACGCAGCCCGGTATGCCCGTGGGCCGTGACAGGGCGACCTCGCAAGCGTACGCTTCGCCAGCAGCGACAACGGTGGAATTGAAGGCTAGAAGCTCCCTAATGACGGTGGAGGGTGGGATATTACAGACTCACACCATGGCCGTGTGGAGGCGGGCCCAGCACTGCTGGCGCCATTGCTAAGGAGCTGTGAGGAGCTGAGTAAAGCTCTCAATGGCAATGTACTTTTCATTCACCACATTTGTGCTTCCCTTGCTGCCATCATTCTCCACTTTGGGGCTGTACATGATCATTTTTCTTTCTTCATTGGCAATGAAAGTTCAACTAATTAGTGTATTAATAAGTGGCATCATTTTTTGGTTATTATCTCCAGATTAGAATATATACTTTTGCTCCGTTCCTGGTTGAAACAACAGGTTCAGTTGCCTTGCTCTTTCCCTTGTGCAACTTATCAAGCTAAGTTTTCTTTCTCTTCGAATTTTTGGATTGACAAGGTTGCACAACCTTAACTAATATTGTAGATGCAAAATTGAAAGAATTACCAGTGTGAAAAAATTACTACAGCTTGCACAACCATGTACTGTACTTCTGAATATCTGGTGTGTGATCTGAACTTGCACAACCATGTATTTAATCTGGTGTGTGTGTGATGTGAACTAGTGAAAGAATTACTGTAACTTGCACTTGATTGAATTATATATGTGATCTGAACTTGTGAATATCTAGCTGTATACTATATAATGTATGGCACAACTCTGTTGCCAGCTCTGTATTGTACTGTACTTAAATTACAAAGTGCCTCATCCCTACTTCTGAACATTTAGGCGCAGTTGCTCGCGCAGGGGTGTGTGTGTGTGTGTGTGTTCTGAATGCATGGGCATGTTTTTCTCTTTTTGTTTATATTTTGAAAACAGATACAAATACATATATTATGAAAAACATAGTTCATAGTTTGAGAAGTCTTCGCCCGAGTGGCAGGGGCGTGCCGTCTATCGCCTGCAGGAAGCCAGTACTGGGTCCAGCACAGTACCATGTGGTCTCGTATTCTGACATCACACATGTTTTTTTCTTTTTGTTTATATTTTGAAAACAAATACAATTAGTTAATAAGAAGTGTTAATCGCACATTTCAATGCAGTGTAATAAAATGTTCGCTCAACTTTTTAAAAGATGTTTTTACCATTCAAAAAAATATGTATATGGGACGCATTTCAAAAAAGTGTACATGACATTTCTTTAAAATGTGATAGAATATAAAAAAAACAAACGTTTCAAATAAAATTTTTGTGATTTAAAAAAATATTTATCCAATGTGTAAAAATGTTCTAATAGTTCAAAAATAACGATTTGTATCATCAAAAAATGTTTCAACGTGTATCAAAAAATGGTCAAAACAAGTATCTTCAAAAAATTAATCATGTATTTAAAAATTTAAATGTATACAAGAAAAGGTTTAGATGTATACCAAAAATGTACAATATGAATAAAAAGTAGACATTAAAACATATATTTGAAGGAATGTTAATCATGTATTAAAAATTGTTAAACATGTACTAAAAAAATTCTAACATATACAAAAAATGTACAATGTTCATGAAATAATATGTATATGTTGAAAAAAAAAGGAAAAGAAAGATAAAGGGAAACCATTGAAAGATGGACTCACGCTTGGCGACGTTGTTACCCAATGGCTGTCGTACTGTTGGTGATTGCTAATAGGAATCCCATTGTTAGAACCACGCAAGAAATGAGGCCTTCTTAGGGCACTTTGCACTCTCGACTGTCCGATCACGTGTCCAAAGTACTTTCAGTCGTTCGATTTCTTGATGAAATGATCCTGGCCGTTGGATCGAGAGTGATGTGACAATCAATGAATAATGTTGTGCTCATTTCTTACTTGGGGATATTGGTCTACCTAACTCGTGTCTGGTGGGTCGCGCGGTAGGCGGGCCGTTACTGTCAGTGACTGCGAGGCCGGGTTGCGACCGACGCTGGTTCTTATGGGCACGGGGGTTGTGGCCCCGCCTGTAAATTTGGGTGCCCGTCGAAGGTATTTGCAGATTTCATGTGGGCTGATGCCACGTGGCCTTTTCCAATTCATTGGTACCTCCCCAATCAGTGAGACGGCCGCGGTCGCGTCGTCCTCACTACAAAAAGAAGACACATCCGTGACATTTTAGGTCGAACGAAATTTTTTTCTGTCATACATATGACACTTCTATGACGATAATTGTGACAAAACTCGGTATCATCATAGATGTGGTGGGCTCCTACTTCTATGACAAAAAATCATGACAGAAAATGGGCTTTTCGTCCTGGGCGGGCCGGAGACGCAGTTGCATGATATTCTTTGGGTCGTCCATAACGGAAAAAACCGTGGTAGAAGCGAGAGGGAGGAAAATTCCGGGGAGTTCCCGGTTACGGTGGGAGATAGGGGGCCGAACGATGCGCGTTTCTCTCGTACACGTACGCGCGTGTGTGCGAGGCGTTGGCTCTAACTGAACCCGAGCGAGGCGTTGGGCTCTAACTGAACCCGAGCGATTGCACTGCAGGCTACGCGTTACTGAACCCGAGCGATCGATCGATGGCTGTTAACTGAACCCGATCGAGTGATTCCTTCACTACTGCTGCTAACTAAAGCCAATCGATGCTGCGTCTGGGATGAACAGTGAGCGTTGCGGGGGGGGTGGATGAATAGTGAATTGTGGCGTTGCCTCTGAATGAACAGGACCCCGTGGTGTGGTGGAGGGCTGGATGAACAGTAGACGGTGGAGGGGTGCCCGTGGAGGGGTGGTTGAACAGGACCCCATAGGTGTGGAGGGCTGGATGAACAGTAGACAGTGGAGGGGTGCCCGTGGAGGGGTGGTTGAACAGTAGCTGGTGGAGTAGCGCGTGGTGGAGGCTGGATGAACAGGAGCCCGTGGAGGCTGGAGGAGGTCGACGGTGGAGATGAACAGTATCCCTTGGAGTCCCGTTTTGCGGTACGCCACACCCCTCCCGATGAACAGGACCCCTGTTTCGACCGTAACGCTCCAACACAAGTCCGTTTCGTCCGTTTTGCGGTACGCCACACCCCTCCCGATCAACAGGACCCCCGTTTCAACCGTAGGAGGTCCGTTTTGTCCGTTTTGCGGTACGCCACACCCCTCCCGATCAACAAGACCCCCGTTTCGACCGTAGGAGGTCCGTTTCCTCCGTTTTGCGGTACGCCAGACCCCTCCCGATCAACAGGACCCCATTCCGAACGTAGGAGGTCCGTTTCCTCCGTTGTGCGGTACGCCATGCCTCGTTTCCATCACCTATTCAGTCCAAACCCTCCCGATGAACACGACCACGCATTCCGTTCCAACCCAGCCGGTTGGCTCCCACGTGTTCCGTTGCCTCCCGATGAACACGACGCATTCCGTTGCCTCCCCCATGAACACGACGCATTTCGTTGCCTCCCCATGAACACGACGCATTTCGTTGCCTCCCCATGAACACGACTCATTCCGTTGCCTCCTCATGAACACGATGCATTCCGTTGCCTCCCCATGAACACGACGACGACGTTGTTTCTCCGTAACGACCCAGCCATGTACACGAGCCCTGGCCGTACGTATGCGCGAGTAGGCATTCGAGACCCCGCCCGTATGTACATATATGTGGTCGTATTTTCTTTTTTGCACCCTGGCCGCTGTATGTATGTGTACATGCTACGTGCGCGCCTCTACATCCACCAGTGTATATGTACGTACACGTTCGCGACCAGAATGACAATGCTACGTATGCTTCGACCAGGTGGGTCCTGACTGTCAGGCACTTCCTTGCGTGCGAAGATGTAGCTGGTGGGTCCCAGCAGTCAGGGGGCGAATCATTTTTTTCCCGGACGCACTTCCTTGCGTGCGAAGATGTAGCTCGTGGGTCCCAGCAGTCAGGGGGCGAATCATTTTTTCGCGAAATACGGTGGCCCGTCCGATGGGTCCCTGCTGTCAGGTGGAGGAATAATTATTTTGCGCGTAATAAGGAGGCACTTCCTTGCGGCTGCCGTGGACCCAGCTGTCAGCCTCTCCACGTACATTCCACGTCCGATGGAAGTCGTTCCTTGACCACGTTGACCACGCCGCGCTGAGAGCACCAGGGCGGTGGACGACGGCAAGGCCTAGGAAGGGGACGACGCAGATCCGGGGAAGACGCGGCAGTGGATGCACACGCGTAGAGGAGTACGAGTGTTCACTGTTTCGGCTGCACTGCCGTCGCCACAGAATAACAGGGGGTATGGGTGAGTGGAGGGATGGCCTGGCCAGCGGTGGGAGTAGTAGGGGGCGGTGAGGCCTCCGCGGCAGCACAGCCGGCCACGGGAGGCTGGAGCAGGCGGCACGACCGGCGCTGGTTTGGGCGGCTGGAGCAAGAAGATCAGAGGTTGAAGAAGCACGACGGACGTTTGATGGACATCGTACGGTCACTACAGCTAGAATCGTTTATATTGACTAAGTTGACAAAGCCCTTGGTACGTCAACTTAGTAGGCCCACAGGTCAGCTTCCGAAACGGTGCACCCCAGATGTCAGGGGGAGGAATCATTTTTTGGGCGGGTGAAGCTAGAATATCCGAGATTGAAGAAGAAGCACGACATCCGTTGGATGGACATCCAACGGCCACTGCTGCTAGAACCGTGTGTTGACTATAAGTTGACAAAGCCTTGCATACGCGTCCACTCTGTTTTTTAGGGGACGCGTCAACTTAGTAAGGCCAAAAGTGTGTGGCAGAGAATTTATAGCCCATTTGAGATTTGTAAGAATGTGTAGCCCATTTTTGAATTCTAATGGAATTTACTACAACCCATTTACAGTTTGTTAAAAGTACAACCCATTTCAACCAACCGTTCAAAACAGAATTCAAAAAAAATTCCCACATTTTGATGGGATCCGAAATATTTTTATCCTGAAATTTTTAGTTAGATTAAATACAATTTCAATATAAATTTATATTACGTAAAAATCCAACAAAACATTGTGCTCGCAACAATTAATGAAATTAAAATTTTCAATATCCAAAAATAATATTTTATAAAGTAATCACGCGTTTGGTGCATTTTTTATAGTTACTGCCCAGTTTTTATAATGACACCCCATTTATTATTTCTTAAAGCCCATTTTCTTGTTAAGCCTAATACATCCCTCCTAGGAAAGATTTGCTGCCCAGTGGGGCGGAGAATAACAACTTGACCTTGCTTGGGTATTCCTAAAAGAAGTATAGCTGGGCTAGCCATTTTCATCTTGAAAAAAATTAATATCTGGGCTGGATATCTGGCCTAGGCTAGACGGGCCACAGCCCGCCCAGTTAATACCTGCAGTGATGTTTTCGTTGTTGTTCAAAGGAGAAAAATTAATATCTGGGCTAAACATCGAAAAACTCTGCAGTGCTCACACCTCAAAAACACAAATACTACTCGAGCTACTTGGCCCCAGCTGTCGGCCGCTTCTTGTGCAATTCTCTCGTTTATTGACTACTCCCTCCTTTCAGGTTTATAAGGCTCAATTCTAAAATCTCAACAACCAAGGTAGATGATGAGTGATGGAATATTTTTTGTAGTTTGCAAAAGCACCCAATTAATGCTCTTGTTTTGCTCAAAAAATTATGTTTACAAATGCATTAATTGCAATGCATGCATGCATAAAGTGCATGCATTGGTCAGTTTTCTCTTAATACTTGCATGCAATGATTTAATGCACCTTCAAGTCTGAACATGTGATGGAGAACAACCAAATTGAGCCTTATAAAATGGAAAAACTAAAATTTTGAGATAAGCCCTATAAACCGGAAAGGAGGGAGTACTACATAGGTTGACAATGTTGTGGGCCCGTGATGTCAGGAAACCAGGAGGAAGGAAAATAAATTATATATATATATATATAATAAGGAGACTCTTGCGTACGTGAGGCTATGGACCTAGTGGGTCCCATTGTCATCCTCTCCAAGTAAAGTCATCTCCTCGCCCGCGCGTGCTTTCCGCCCGAAACAGTCAGCGCCGCCCGCCTCGCTTCCCGGTGCAGGCAATTGCTCCGCCTTCAAACGATACCAGTGTCGTCCGTCCGTCCATCTGCCGCCCACATTAATGATACGCGGTTGCCGAGGCGGCTACTCCGGCGCAACATGTCCGTCCCTCCGCCCGCCCACCATTGCTATATAAACTGCTGCGCCGGCCATAGCCGCAGCCATACGCATCTGTTTCCTTTCTCCTGTCCACACCACTACTGCCCACCATGGCTTCCTCGCGCTCCAGCGCTCTTCGGGGCGGGCGAACGACGAACCACAAGGAGATGGCAGCCATTGCTGCCGACCAGCTGGCCGGCAGGCAACCGGAGGACGATGACGTCCCAATGGAGAACAAGGTAGTCGACGATCCGGCGCCAACCCCCTCCTCCGCGCCATCCTCGCCGGTGCATTTACACCATGACCATCGGCGAGGCCCGTGCCCAATATATGGACAGGGCGAGGCAGATGTGTGAGGAGCAGTTCCGGGAGGCACAGGCCGACGGCGCCTACAACCACCATCTCCTCCAGGAGCACCTGCAGGCAGAGGAGCAGATCGCCGCGGAGCGGGCGGAGCAGGAGGCACTGCTCGACTCATACCGCACCGCCTGCAAGGGCCGCCTCGAGCACTGGCGGTACCGCATGTAGGTGGCGGAGGCTGCGGCCGCCTACAAAGAGGCTAGCAAAGAAAGCGATGAAGCGGGCGAGGCGCTGTTTGGCGAGACCGAGGACGAGGCAGAGGAGAATGCCGGCTCCGACGAGTCCCCGCTCCGCTGGCGTCGACGACGCTCTACTCCGCCGAGGCCCCGCGGCGCCAAAAACGAGGCAGAGGACACCGCCGGCTCCGCCGAGTCCCCTCCCTGCCAACAATGAGGCAGAGTACATCGTCGGCTCAGCCGAGGACCCACCCTGCCGGCAACGAGATAGAGGACATCGCCGGCTCCGCCGAGTCCCCGCCCCGCTGCCAACGAGGCCGCGCCACACAGAAAACGAGGAAGAGTAGAACACGGTAGGTCGCCGCCGCTCAGGTCCAAGTAAGGCCACCGCTGCTACCCTCCGGTTGATGCCAAGCTAGGCAGGTTGACCATGACGACCGGTTAGCTTCTTAGCGGCGACATGGAGTCGGAGAGCTGCACTAGAGAAGAACGCTACTTCTACTTAACTGCTGGTGCAGTTGGCTGACTGACAGGTGGGCCCAACAGGCCACATGTCAGTTACGCAACTGCACCTGCAGTTAAGTCACTGAAGTTTCTGTTCGGCTCGGCGGGACACATGTGGGTAGCTTCGGTTAATTAATTATACCTCCAGCGCACCCCTTTTTAGTTGAAGAATGTATGAAATGTAATGAAATCCGGCATGTTTATATGAAATCCGACCGTGTATTAATTAATTTATTTCAATTAGTTCGAATTCCTGTATCACTGGCATTGGATGAACATGCAAAACAATACGTACTAGCATTATTCCCAGGGTGATCACCTCGTTTACAGCAGTTTCACATGTACTCCCTCCGGTCCTTTCTAGTCTGCATACAAGTTTTGTCTGCAGTCAAAGTATCTCTACTTTGACCAATCTTATACAAAAAAGTATGCACTTTCACAATGTGCAAAGTAAATAGGAGCAAAAGGAGTACAAAGAGTTTGAGCAGCTTTTTAGCCTTTCTGTACATTCCAATCAAACACACAGGCCTGGTAATTCATAGAGAACATTCAAAACAGTCGATGATTATGCATCTTAGTGACTCACATGTCAGAGGCAATATTTACTTCACAACTAAAGAATAAAGAAAAAATTGATCGATGCTGTTGACAGCAAAGGCGTCCCATTCGAAAATATCAAACGCATGTCTTGCTAAAATCAATGAGCAAAATTTGACAAGGTTGTCCCATTCCAAAATATCAAATGCCTACGATTGTGGAATGGACAGGGTTTGGCATCAATTTGGACATTGACATGGCACCTCGTGCTAAATAAACCAGCTGTTCTTTTTGTGCAGTTCCACCAAAATCAACCAAATTCACGTGTAGCTTGTATGATTTGGCCCTTATATGTTGCAACGCCTTGAACTTATCGGCACCTCCTTTCTTGTGGTGGAAATGAATGATTCGATGTATTCATGAACATTTTGTGCAGTTCCCATTGAAATCAAGCTGAGCACCCATGTTTGCACAAATACAAAAAAGTGATTAGTATAAAGCAAACTGTACTATGAATTGATAGTTTCAACAGGAACATACATGGTCCATGTATAGCACACTTTTAGAAAAATGTAACTCACCAGAAAGAATCCTAGAACAACATTGTACTCGCGCATCACAGCAAAAAATGGAGATTTGTCAGTCCTTTTGAGCTGAAGTTAGTTTGGTCTTGTGAGTAATGTAACCATCCTTCAACTGCTCCTTCTGATGAGAAGATAGACATGGCTTCTTCATCCTGGCATAATCGGAACTAGTCACTTCACGTACTCCATATTCTTCTTTAGAGGAAGATGATCATGTTGTGCAAAGACAAGAGACTACTAAATGCTAGCATCCCTCTTTGCTCGAAAAAAAGGAAAGGAAATATTTAAAACAACACAGATGAAGCACTTCTCAAGGACAATACCACTTTTTCATGATAGTATCTAAACAGTAGCACAACACCAATAGAGATGACAAAGCTCAATCATATGGATGAAATCAGTGGGCGAGTACCAACCTTTGTCACGAGGCTTATTGTGTAGAGCATACAGATGAAGCACTTCTCCGGAACCATCTGTTGCTATCTACGGTGGTGGCCATGCTTACTATATACTCCTCGATTAGTTTAATGTTTCCAACATCTTCTTGTGCAGTTCCACTAAAATATATGGTATCTTCAAAGAAAATCCCTGTTTGCACAAGTAGAGATAATTACATATTACATTAAGAGTGGCATCAAATCAGTGGCAAAGCAATTTCTCATTCCAGCCATAGCAATAAATTAAGATGGAAAACTATATCATTACTTGTGTCATCACAGTTTCGGTGCTTCATTACAGCACCGGGAGTTGATTTTTGTTTTTCTTCCGCTTGTTCTTCCCCTTCATCACTTGGTTCAATAACAGACAAGCTTCGCCTTCAATGTAAGATTTGACATGTCAATTAGGGAGCACAAGTATAGTACTAAACTTAATTTTCTGATGAAAGTGGCAACATACAGGCCAGCAGTTGTGAAATATCCTTATCTTACCTCAATGGGATATTACGGTGCACATACAAATTGGAAGTCTTGTCTCCATTTGTGTAGTTTACTAAAATCAAGCAAGATTATCGTACAAGTAGCACAACATATGAAAGCACACTGCAGAATCATGTGAAAGAAGGCCAGTACTGACCTCTCATGATGCGGAATTCAAACAACTCACAAGAAGAAGATCTGAACCAAATTCGCCTTAATGGATAGGAATAAGATCTCCTCTTGTGCAGTTCCACTAAGATCAAGCAATGAAGCAACGTTGTCGGTGTGACATTTTGGTTGAACTGCACAAAACACTCTTAAAACAGAAGTGTTTTGTGTAGTGCAACAAAAGGTCACAATGGCAACGAGGTGAAGTAGATAACCCTGTTTACACAGAGGTGCAAAGGAAACAATTAGTGGTCAATAACGGTGGATGACACAGAAGCCAACAAAAAGAAGCATCTACCTTATCTAAATGGGAAAGAAAGCAAGACAGTAGCATTTCTCAAAGGGTGGCATTGATTAATATTAACATAGAGATTATATTAACAATAAAATTCATTAAACATGTAATTTGCTTTCAACTGTGGCATTGCATCAATTTTCCAGTGGCATTATTAGAGGGTGTTTGTTTACAGGGTTATTTTGGTGTAGGGACTAAAAAAACTCCATGTCAGTCCCATCTAAACCAAATAGGAGGGACTTTTAGGGACTAAAAGTGGGCATTTGGGACAAAAGAAAGAAGACCCCGAGGGAGTCTTTTTGGGACTTTTTCCAGCAATTGCCCCTGCCACGCATCGCACCTTGTCTCTATTAGTTCATTACTAGGGGTAACATGGTCTTTTAGCATGTCATTTAATAACCTCTAGTCCATGTTTAGTCCCTGGAACCAAGCAGGTAGGGACTAGGGAGTTTTTAACCAAACAGGGCCTTAGATTAACAACAGCTAATGAGTTGCACGGGACAGTGGATGCACCAGCACCATGTGCATCTACCGATGTACTGTGGTCATGCACAGTCTGTCGCAACAAAGAACAAATAACCAAGGAGCATATTTGTGTTGGTCCCAGTTTTGTTATCTTTAGACACCTTTCCCTATGTGAGCGCAGCAAATCTAGTCCTGCTCAAACTCTACAGCCTTGTCCCTTCCTTTCATTTTTGAACTAGTACTTTCGCCCCTTCCTTTCCTCTTTGAACCATGTCCTAGATTTATGCGATACAAATTTCCCCACTACTTTCCCCCATTCCTTTCCTCTTTGAACCACGTCCTAGATTCATGCTATACAACTTTCCCCCTTCATTTCCTCTTTGAACCACGTCCTAGATTCATGCTATATACAACTTTTCCCACTACTTTCCCCCACTCCTTTCCTCTTTGAGCCACGTCCTAGATTCATGCTATATACAACTTTTCCCACTACTTTCCCCCACTCTTTCCTCTTTGAGCCACGTCCTAGATTCATGGTATACATGTAGCTAGAGAAATGCATGTGGAGTAAGTAAATTATACCTTAAGGTTCTTGGGGCATGGTTCGGTGGGCGACGGGATGGCGGCGAAGAAGAAGGGGTCGGAGGCCCTGCCGCACCGCCGTTGGGTGGAAAGTGAATAGCTGCACCGGTAGTCCCTCACCGACGACGACAGCATTAGGCCTCCTTCCCTTCCCGATGGATGGATCCTGCCGGCTCTTTGAGCAGCAGTGAGGGGAGAGAGAGGCCAACGAAGTCTTGTTTAGATCTGGAGAGGGCGAGAGAGTGTGAAGAGAGCAACTACAAGCGCTGAGGCTCCAGCAGGAGAGGGCGAGAGTGTGTGAAGAGAGCAACTACAAGCGCTAAGGCACCAACGTATATATATATATATATAGGGTGGGTCTATTCTCATAACACCCCTTAAGACCTTATTCTCCTAACAAAAAACTTATTCTCATAACACCCCTCCCCCTACCGACCTCCTAGCGCGGGAACGCCCCGGCGGCCAGCGGCCAGCGGCGCCCCCCTCCCTCCCCGCCTCCTAGCGCGGGAGCGCCCCGGCGGCCGGCGGCCAGCGGCGTCCCCCTTCCTCCACGCCTCCTAGCGCGGTAGCGCCCCGGCGGCCGGCGACGTCCCCCTCTCCTCCCCGCCTCCTTGCGCGGTAGCGCCCCGGCGGCCGGCGGCGACCCCCACCCCTCCCCGCCTTCTTCCGTGGCAGTGCTCCAGTGGCCGGCGGCAACCCCCACCCCTCCCCGCCTTCTTCCGCGGCCAGTAGCGCAGAGCGCACGCAGAGCGGCCGGCGATGCAGTCCGTCGGCGAGGATTCTTCCGCCGCGGCGTTTAGGAAGCGACGCCGCCCCTCACCTTCGCCCCAACACCACCTGGGGGATCCGCCGCTGAAGCATCCAGCCTCGGTGATGCATGGCAGGGGGAAGAGAACTACAACGATGCCTTCTCCATCGCATTCGTCGTGGATGCAAACTGCAATGGTGCATTCTCCATCGCATCCAGTTTGCAGTGCCGTTTTTATACCCATGCAGTGCCCCATCTTGCGTCGACTGCAGTCACATGTGTCTCCAAAGTAGAAAAACAGAAAAGGATACTTCGAAAAATAAAAAACGCTATATGGATCAAAATTGCAGTCCACAATGACTTAAAAAATATGTAGAGCGCTGTGCCTAGAAGTGAAGTGCATTGTTTCTTCATGTTAACTAACAGTGCCCCTGCTGTAGAATGACAAATTGAAGTGCAATTTCTTACAGTTGCAAAAATATAATGATATATAGTACGAAAGATGCAGTTCATTTCACTGTTGACGTGCATAAAAAAAAGCGTTGGTTTAATAACCTGCAGGAATTTACTATGCCTCAAAAACAGAAGATGCCTCGAATCATTTGTGACCCCGAGCCCCTGAACTGCATTGGAAGAGATGAGTGGGAGATGCCTGGATGGATAACACCTAAAATACCTAGGGGTTTCTTTAACACAACAAACAGAACTGCATACTCCGTGGAGGAAGATGTAGAGGATAAAGATGAAAACAGTGAACCAAACATCATTCGAGATGGAGAAGGCAGTGAAACAAAAAACCCGCAGGATGAGAAGGAGGACGACGACGATCTGGTCTTCATAGGGGAGCACGCGCAGAAAAATGATGAGGAGGAGGATGATGACGAAGAGCAAATCATAACAGTTATGCAGCCAAGGTACACGCGTGTCTTTGAAACATTTGGTCAGCAGATCAGAACGGATGATATAGCACCTCCAGAAGCCGATGTTGAAACCCAGCAAGTTCGGCAGGTACATGAGCAAACGATTCATCGACAAAGGGACAGTGGAATTCCACCAAGGCCGCCTACTGCCCAACAAAAGAATCGGAAGCAGAATCAAGGAGGGCCGCAAGCAACCAAAAAAGTAAAGTTCTCCACACTCTTGCTTCCTCGCGATCCTCAATTACACAGATCTGGTGTCACCCCTCCATGCCCAATAAACATCGGTGAGCTGCAAACACCGTTAGAAGAAAAACAGTACACGCACGTAAGCATCCTTACCTAATTACTGCAGTTCACTTATTACGCATTCTTTCAGCTTGTGCATTCTCATTAACAAAAAAAACATTCCATATTGTGTGTGTGCAGGATGAGAACATGCTCCAAGAACTTGTGCCTGTGAAAGGTATGCAGTTCACATCACAAGATGCGGCGCGAGAATTCTACAACACGTATGCGAGGCATGCAGGCTTCGGCACACGCAAAAACGGTGGATCCAAAACAAACAGATACATCGTGTGCTCAAAGGAAGGCAGAGGCAAAGAAACTGTCACAGATTATCACAGAAAGCGAGAAAAAACATCAAAGAGGACTGGCTGCAAGGCGGGAATGAGATTGAAAAAAAATCAAGGATGTGTTTGTGATAGCAGGATTGAGCTCAATCACAACCACAGGATGATTGACAGCCCGGCTATGCTTCTGCACATGCACTCGCATAAGACAGATGATCCGTTGCTCGATAAACTAGTGAAGGACATGCAGAGCAACAACCTGACGCACACGCAGATGATGTCAACCCTGTCAAGGATGTCAGGAGGGCTGCACTTTATGGGGCGCACCAGCCGTGACTGGGTGAACAGGTACATTCACTAAAACAAAAAAAAACGATATATCATCTATTTCATGCAGTCCGCTTTGCGCATTTTCTGTATGTCCATAATGCTGCAAGTATATTGTTATTTCGAACTGCAGGAAGCATCAATTCGCGAGGGAGGAAACAGAGGACGATGTGAAGAAACTCCTGGCTTTCTTTGAGAAGATGCAACAAATAAACCCGGAGTTCTTCTATGATTACAACAAAGATGTCGATAACCGTGTGCGGAACATATTCTGGGCAACCGCCAGCTGCAGGGGATCGTACGAAGATTTTGGAGATTGTGTCACATTTGACACGACCTACAAGACCAACAAGTTCCGCATGCCTCTCGCCGTCTTCGTTGGAGTCAACCACCACCTCCAAAGTACAATATTCGCTGTGGCTCTCATCAGAGACGAAACAATACTGACTTTCGAGTGGGTGTTCCGGACGTTATTGCGTTGCATGAACAACAAGCGGCCAATCTGCATACTCACAGGTATGCTGAAAAAAAAGAGTGAAATTAAATAACAATGCAGTTCACTGCCAACTTTTGTAGTCCATTTCGTACATCCAATGAAAAAAAAGAAAAAAAGCAGAAAAAGGATATGCAGTTCTCTCAATAACTCGCTGCTTGTGTTTTTTTCAAAAACATGCAGATCAATGCCCCTCCATGGATGCCGCGATAAAAAGTACGCTAATAGGCACGCTGCACAAGTTATGCCGTTGGCATATACTGAAAAAATACAAGGATCACCTATCCTTGCTGTACAAAACATATGAGAAATTCAAGGATGAGCTGACCTCCGTTCTCAACCACCCGCTGATGCCATCAGAGTTTGAACGCGCTTGGCATGAGCTCATGGAAAAGTATAACCTGCAAAATGATGAGATTATGAAGGCGCTCTGGACAGACAGAAAAGAATGGATATCGACTTACTACATCTTTGCGTCGACACAGAGAAGTGAAAGCATGAACCGGATCTTGAAGAGGAACTTTGTCAAGGAAAGACACGACCTACACATCTTTGCGTCGCAGGTGGACAGGTGCATCCAGACAAGGAAGGGCGTCGAGCACGCGGAGACCATAGCTAACGAGGTATATAAATAGAGCAAAGTTTTTAAGATGGATGAGCAATTAATAAAAAACACTACTCGCTTTCTTGATTTTTGCTGCGAAAAGACAACTACTTAACTGGTTTTCTTTGTTTCACAGATGGAAATAAAGACTACTACTCAGTTTGGTTTCGAGGTTCAGCTCTCCAAGATTTACACCAGGGCGGTCTTTGCTGACTTCAAGCGAGCGCACTACCGCAGCACTGCATTCAGATCAGAGCAGTCCACTGACAACCCGACAAAATATTTGGTGCGCCACTACAACCGGTCTGATGATTTTGATTGGGCAAGACACGAGTTCCAGGTGGTTGCTGATGTGACGAACGGTATCTATGAATGCGAATGCAAGCTGTGGACACACACAGGTAAGTGAGACAGGAAACCAAAAAAATAAGCACACATAAAACATAATGAAGTTCACTTATTGCTGGTAGCAAAAAAAGAGATGAAAAACAAAAAAATATTTAGTGAAGTTCACTATAGCAGCAGACCCAGGACCTATTTATAATGCAGTTCACAAAACCAAAAAAATGAAAAAATGTTGCCTATTTATGTGAAGTTTGCTGGCACGAATAACCCAAAAATTTTCTTTTGCTGCAGGCCTATTCTGCGTGCACATCATTTGCATGTTGGATCAGCTGCGGGTGGACAAGATACCTGAAGAGTACATATTGAAGAGATACACACGGAACGCACGCCAAAATCCAACTTTTGACCGCAGAGACTATGAGCAAACTGCTCTAGATGGGAGTTCGATGTTCTGCCGTAGGAGACTACTTGCAGAAACTGCAATGGACCTGGCGAACAGAGGTGTCAAATCGGATAGAGGGTACAACAGAGCTTTAGCTGGGATGAGAGAACTCATACAAGAAGTGAACGTAATAAACGAAGAAGAAGAGGCAGAGAAGATCATGGATGCGCGGGGTGAAGAACAAGGAAAGGAGCGCGAGCATGCTGCTGATCGTGCAGTTCATAATATGGATGACACAATTCTTCCCCCGCTTGTTTCACACACAAAAGGGAGAAAGAAAGAGAGCAAATCAGCCAATAAAAAAGTTGCAGCAAATGAAAAAAGCCTTGAAAAAAATAGCAGGCCTGAGCCAGAACTGGACAGCGAAGGAAGACCACTGGGGGTAAGGATGTGTAAATCATGCAATAAGATTGCGGGACACAACTCAAGAACATGTAAGGAGAGGCTGAAACAAAACCAGGCTGAAAATGCCACCACAAATCACCGAGCTGGCCAACAAGATGATACGACAAAGAGAAGACTATGTAGCGTCTGCAACAAGAGAGAGAAGCATAACGCGAGAACTTGTCCAAATAGAACAAAGGAAAAAGATGAAGAAGATGACGAAGAAGATGCTGACAGAGAAGGGAGCGAGGAAGCGAGCGAAGCTGATGAAACCGAGGAGGAAGATGAGGAAGAAGAAGAAGACGAGGAAGAAGAAGAAGCATATGAAGAAATCGAAGAACCATCATCAAAAACGAGTGGGAGAGACAGAACGCATAATCCAGCGCGTAGGCAAGCATCGCGGTCGCACGGTCCCGTTACGAGGGGTAATGCAAACAACAAGAGCAAGACAGAAGCAGCAACAACCATTGAAACAAATGCAGTGCACAATCTAAGAAGAAGCACCAGGAAAAGAACGTAGATCAACACGTATGCAGTTTTACATTTTAAAAAACATATTAACTTCATCCTTTATATATATCGTATCGTATATAATATATATAGCTTGTGTTCAGTGGACTGCAAAAAAAAGAATTCAACATGTAATACTGAAGTTAAAAAATGAAAAGATACAACATATGCCATACATACTTTGTGACCAATGTGCTGCGGGGGGGAGGGATGCTTGATAAAATGCAGTTCTCTTCTATATGAAAAGAAAATAAGATGAGAATGCCACTCTCAGAATGCGGTTCTCTTCTGTATGAAAAACCTGAGATCGGAATGTCATTTTGAGAATGCAGTTCTCTTCCTCGTATAGAATCTGACATGACCGTGAATCAATACAGAATGCAGTTAGAAAAGAAAAAAAAATGTAGAGTCAGACTAGGATTCACGTACACTACAGTGCGTGCGTGGTGCGTTTAAAGCTTGTGGTGCAGTACGCTTCAAGTACACAATGCAGTGCGCTTAGTGCAAAAAAATGTAAAAAAAAACTTGGCTGCAGTGCGGATGAATTTTGAAACTCGACGACAAACACGTTGAATTCGTCTTTGCAGTCCCATGTGATAAGGTGAGATGCAGTGCGGATGCGTATATTTAAAAAAAACTTGGCTGCTACTCATATGAGAGAATGCAGTGCGCTGCGAACATGTTACAACTCACAAGGAGGAGTTGGCTGAAAAGCTCCATTATGTACATATTTGACATTGTCACCATCTGCCACCAAAAAAAACACAAAAACTAACTAGACCGGTATATACAAAAGCACACAGCATGGTGTTAACAGTTTTGCACATCGAGAACTACACACAGCGACCATACATTACTGTTTACATAAAGTTCTGGAGCACACACGAAAAAGACATAAACACACATAGAAAAAGATCTGCTATCATCTATGCCTCATCCTGCTCCTGCGAATGCAGTCTTGGAGAGAAGCCAAGAGAAATGCAGAGATTTCTTAGATCCTCCGGGAACTCGGTGGCAACAACCATGTTTTCTGGGTGGAACAGAATCTGGAACAAAAACTCAGCCTTCCAATCCTGAATAACAGCTTCCTGCGATGAAGAAAAAAATAAAATAAACAAATATACAACGTCATCTACAAAAAAAGAAACTGAAGAAAAAAATATCAAGGAATGAGGAGATATTGCTGGGTTAAAAAGAAGATACTTACACTACGCTTTGCGAATTTCACAACAAAGGATTTGCCGTCGTAATACTGAGCCATCTTCAGAACATAAAAGCCCCACTCGTTGGGGCCCTGCTCAGGGGTGCCCAAATAGCTAGCTTTCTTTGAAACATCGACCCAGTCTACCGACTCCTTTCTCTTGTACTCCTTTTCTCCATAAACCTTCTTCAACAATGCAGTCATCCTGATCATCTGGTGGAAAATAAAAAAAAACAAAAAATACACATCACAACAAATATTGTTCAACACGCACACGCATGAAAAAAAAACAAGAAAGGTGAAAAAAGGAAAAATTTTACCATTTTAGTGCGGTCGCTGTGGTATTCAGATTTATGCCACCTCGTCGTTTGATCAACCGGTCCGCTGTACCTCCTAGTGTCATGAATGTCAAGGGTCTCGCGGTGCCTATTCATCGTGTATAGCGAATAATGCTGGTCTTTCACCCGTGGTAATAGAATCTGATTTTGTTTCATCAAATTTGTTATGGGTTTGATGAGTGAAAAAGGATTACTGGGAAAAATAGGGAGAGAAAATAAATACAAAAAGGCTGAACAAAAGCAAATCTGATAACTTACTAATTTGCAATCAAGAAGGTTCTCGTCATCACGAACATAAAGTTTGAACTGCTGTGCTGCATCTTCGACGTTAAACTTGCCGTGGACAAAAGGCAACACAACATTTCCATCTTCATCTCTATCCGCGTGATCATTCATTTGAAGCACATACTGCGTGTGGGTAATTCACAAAAAGAACGTTAATGCAGTTCACCTTAAGATGTTCGCTCCGACGCTTAATAAAAAAATGGATCACCCTTCTTCTAAAAAACAGTATGCAGTTCACAAAAATTCTCGCCGTAAATTTGTTTCGTCTGAGATGCATGGGTTAAGACACAAAAAAAATGTATGCAGTTCAGTACATTCTAAAAACGAATTATTATACACTATTTACTGCAGTTCACTCGAGCAGAAAAAAATAAGAAAAAAAGAGAAATACCGTGATAAACAAAGGGGACAGCAGAACGCGTTCCCCAGATCGATAAACCACATTCATACTCTCGTCATTCTTCCAGAACCTGATGATATGATCCATCAAATCCGAGTCCATAAAACCACCTTTGGTGAAAGTTAGGAACATGTAGTCCACAGTCGCGGTGTAGACTTCGATAGGATTCCTGTGCATGAAAAGCGCGCACCTGCACAAAAGAAACGGCGAAGGTAGGGGGGTTAGTAGCACAAAAGCAAAAACACAGAAAAGAACATTACACACATTAAAAATAAAAAAATATAAAAAACTAACGAAAAAAGAACTGACTCGCTGTATTTCTGCCTGAATTGTGTGCTCGTGATGAGTTGCAAGACTTTCCTCATCTCCACAAGATAGCTGAATCTCGCAGGATTCAACTTCTGTACAGGAGATCGAAACTTTGATGGCTTCTGCACAGGCCTCCTATTTGATAGAATTAGTGCCTCGCTGTCCGTCGGGCGTTCCACAGCTGCGCTCCTGGTCCTCCTAGGCACTGGTGGTGGCCTCTCAAAATCATCATCACTATCTTCAGCATTAGGAGGGCTCGCAACTTTCTTCCCATGCTTGACATTGACAGGAGATTTCTTAAGAGCTTTTTCATTCGAAGTGCCGGCGCCACTCCTCAACATCTTACGCACAGGTTCTTTCACAACCTTAATGGGGGTTCATCAAGGACAACTTTCTGAATAGTTGGAGTATAAACCTGAGTTTCAAACAAGGAAATACCACCTTGGTGTGTGCCTTCATCAAAGCCTGCACACAAAAATGGATAATGAGCAAAATGAAAAAGAATCATCAAGTTCCCTAAGGAAAAGTCATTTTAAACACACAAATGGGGTTCTACTAAAAAGCTTAACAAAAGTAGTGGACCTCCCCTCTTTGTACCAATGAAGTTCACTTAATAAAAAAGGTGTGTGACTGGAAAAAAAAGTAATAACCTTCTTTAAAAATTAAAAGTGAAGTCAGGTCCAGACAGCAATGCGACGAGGTCAGCCAACTATAGAGCATAGCCTTCCTGATGTAGCCAATGTGCTCCTTCCCAAACTTGGCAATCGTTTCACCATCCCAGGTCTGCATGAATTGGAACATGTAAAAACCACAATCATGCCTGCAAAAAAACCCAACACAAAACACATTAATAATGCAGTTCACTCAGTAATGAAAGAGCTACTCATGTTAGTAAAACAATGCAGCTCCATACACACAAGAGACCGAGGGGGAAACAACCAATAACACATTAGTAATGCAGTTCGCTCAAGGGAAAAGGTGCTTCTAATTTAGTAAAAACAATGCAGCTCACTTACACAAAAAAATGATGGAGGAAAAAGAAAAAAGGAGAACAGGTACAAACCCGTTTCCCTGTTGCGGGACATTAACACGAGTCAGCGCAAAGCCGTCCAGGGTGGGAGGGTTCAACGGCTCGTCGCAGCTTGCGCTGCCATCTTTCCAGACTTTTTTGATGTTCCTGACCATTTTCCTGAAGACAACATTTGCAGCAGCGCTGCCTCCTTTATTCAATGAGTCGAGAAGCTCAAAATGCTTCTCTCGCAGGTTCAAAGTGACCAAGCAGTAGTGGCCTATCACGTCCTTCATTGTTGCGGGAGGAGGGTCAAATGTTGCAAACATAATCTGAAATAAAAAAAAAGAATAAAACAAACTAGATGAGAAAAAAATAGAAAAAACAGAAAACTTATTTTCAAGATGACGAAAAAATGGTCAAGATGCGTTACCAATTTTTTCTTGTCCACACGTTCCTCTGCGCTTGAAGAAAACATCTTTTTCAGAGCCCTATTTGTGGCACCGCCGTTCCAAATGGAATTCTACAAAAAAGACAAAACCAGAGAGTTAATGAAAAATGGTTATAGCACAAATAAAAATTGGACGAGGGGATAAAAATATAAATTAATGAAAATGCTTACACATAGGTTGTACGGGACAATCATAGTTTGAGATCCTTTGAACCTTTCAGCTAGCATAGACACGCCAATGTTTGCGAGGCGCGTGCTCAGCGTTCCATACGACCAAAAAGACTCGCCAACATGACCGATAGTAATATCACCAAACTCGTCCTTGAACGCTACTAGATGCCTTCAGACAAGAAGAAAAAAGCACAGCAAAAAGTGATAAGATGGGAGCGTCCCTGAAAAAATAAAATATTAATTAACCGGGGCGTAAGACAAAAAATGTCGTACTTCTTCTTCTTGTCCCTCCTAGCCCTCGTAACAGCGTCATACAACTCATCGTATCTTCTCATAAGAGATGGATCAATCATTGAAGGAGTAACAACAGGTAATTCCTCATCTGCATACAGAGTGGGAACGATATCAGATGATAAAACACACACGGTCCATTTCGCCCCCGGAAAAAAGAACAAAAATAATGCAGTTCGCTTACCTTCGGTTTCAGAATAAACTTCCTTCTGCTGCTCATATACATCTTCGCTGAGCGTCAAGTGCTCCAGCCCGGTAATATCATCGTCAAGCGGCGCTTGATTGCTCATGTCCTGAGAAAGTCTTGGCTGTTCCTCTTCGGAATGAATCGAAACTATCTCAGGTGCGACTTTGGTTGTATCGGCTGGGAAAGCCAGATTGCCGACAGATTGCTCGGGGGCGTGAGGGACCACACAAAATTTCTCAGGCACCTCGTCGCCAACCAACAAAACAGTAGGCACAACAACACCATCGACGCCAGCGGATGTCCCGGCATCGTCAAATCCGACTCTACGAGTTCCTTCTGTCTCTTCTGCAACTTCAACTGTAACACCAGGAGCTCCTTCTTTCTCTTCATGCTTATCACAATCCAGGATATCCTCCCTTCCTTCGCTCTCTTGTGCCTTATCAGCCTCAACAGGACACTCCCCTCCTTCTCTACCTTCTGCCTTATCAACCTCCGCATCAGGCTCCTCCCCTCCTCTCCCTTCCACATTATCATCCCCAATGTTGCGCTCCGCTTGGATTTCAACATTTAATCCGCAGGTCTGATGAGTTAAAAAATAAAACACATTACACAAAAAAGATAGAATGCAGTTCACTAATAAAACGGACCATGAAGCTCCTGCGAAAAATAAAAAATAAAACACAAAAATGCAAAAATTCTCTATACTCACCAGGGAAGCGTCGTCGCCTTCCATCTCTTTACACTTGTCAGCCTCCTCATCCTTGCCAGCGTCGTCACCATCTGCCTCCTTCACATGTATCTCCACGTTTGATTCGGCAACCTAAAAAACATTAAAACATAAATAAAGCTATTATCCAAATCTGCAGTTCTACAACTAAAAAACCAACACCAGATCATGCAGTTCACTGCTAAAAATAAAAAAAGATGATGCTTCTTCTCTAGACAACAACTGCAGTGCACTACCACTTCTGGTGCATAAAAATACAAAAAAGGTTAAAAACTGCAGTTCGCTGCCACTGCTGGTGCAAAAAAATATGATTGTTTGTTTTGGACACTACAAAAAAATCAAACAATGAAGTTCACTGTAACAAAAAAATAGGAAAGAAATCAAACCTTGTCGATGACGACTTCGTCAATAGGATTGTCTTTGGCAGCTTCGTCAACGGGGGATAATGGCATGTCAAACAAGTAATCAGAATCAACGCCGTCGTGGTCCTGGTGGTCATCAACACGACAAGCGTTAGCCTTGGAAGATTCTCCAACACACTGCGAAAAGAACAAAAGGATAGAAAAAACAAAATAGTCAGTGCCACAAACGCACGGAAAAAAATAGATAACAAAATATGGGTAAAAAAACTGTTCACATATGGAAAGAAGACATACATCCACATATGCGGGGTCGGGCGAAGAAGGCCGGACAACATCTCCATGCCTGTTCATTTCCTTCACGATTGCATCCGCTTCCTGCTCATACATAGCACACCTGTCATCCTGAGACTGCTTAAACTGAACGAATGAAGATCTCATATTCGTTACAGCCTGCTTAAGGAATTCAAGCTGCCCACGGTCAAAGTTATGAGCGGCCTCGATTTCTGCTTCAGAAGGGCCTTTGCCTTCAGGAAACAACCCGGCAATATTCCTCATCCTGGAACCGGATGTTGGGAAATCACTAGTTATATTGATTACCCTATCGAGAAGCTCATCGACCTGAACAAATTTATTACGATCAGCAGAAGCATGGCCAGAAAAACCTCCAGCAGCCGCCCTAGCAAAACCACGACCCCGTCGAATTGGAGCCGCCCTAGAAAGAGGCTCACAAAACATTTCAGGGGCTTTGGCAACTGCAGTTCGCTTGTACACAATATCCGCTTCCGCCTTCCACTGAAAAAATTAACAAAAAAAAGAGATGCGGTTCACAAAAAAAAGTACATAAAGAGGTTCACATTTAGCATGCGCGAAAAAAAGGAATAAAAACAAAAACAAAGCATGGCTATGCAATCACCGGCAGCTTGCCAAACTTGTAAGAGTCCAGGTGTATCTTTCCCCTGACAACGATGTCGGCGTTGTGAATCTTCTTCAACTGCACATGGGATAGTATTGCGGTGCGAGGAGTGCGTTTATCCATCACCAATACTTTTCGAAGATTCAAGGAATCCAGGTACATGAACAGGGGAACGATGGTGCAACCCTCAGCGCAGTTCTGCTTGCTCCCTTTAGAATTCCACTTGTACACAGCGGCCTGGAGCTCATCGACAACAAGCTAACAAAAGTCCATGCTAGCCATAGATGCAATATCCAAGTTTTCAACCATAGTAGCTACCTTGGACAACCGAGTTGTGGGGCTAGGACAAAGCAAGCACTGGAAGACAATGAGAAAAAAAACCTTCACCGTCTTATCAACCTTCGCAGGGTCAGCAGCCAGCGTGCGAAGTAAGGTAAGCAGGTCATTCGCATCTATACTGCGAGAACGGTTGAAACCGACTTCATCCTTCAGATTAGTCAGCGAATCATCATGGCCGCTGGCAGCAGGCCTGGGAGCAGTCTGAGAACCCATAGGGAAGTCAAAA
The DNA here is from genome assembly GCA_034509565.1 of Triticum monococcum. Taxonomy (NCBI): domain Eukaryota; kingdom Viridiplantae; phylum Streptophyta; class Magnoliopsida; order Poales; family Poaceae; genus Triticum; species Triticum monococcum. The sequence goes on from CM067841.1 coordinate 523,767,591, forward strand.
ATGTGATGGACAGCCTCGCGATTGATTTCCAGAACCTTGTTTGGCCCACAGTCCAATCTCATCGTGTCGGGGTCGATCTTTCCCATCAGCTTGCACATCAAAACACGAGAAACATTCTTCTCTAATTTCAGGTCAAAGACAATGCCAAAACCTGCTTGCCGCACCAAAGTTCTGTGCACCTCACCCAGCAAAGCGACAGCTTTGATTACATTTGGAATGGACAGCCGAACAGTCTTGTTGAAACGCCATTCATGCGCAACATCATCTTCAGACCTCTTCCTCTTCGTACTCTTAGCAGCCTACAAAAAAACAAAAGAATAAAAAAATGCAGTTCACATCAGCAAACTCATGCCAAAACAACTTAAAAAAACAAAAGAAAAGGTAAAATAAACAGCGTATACCTTACTAACATCAACATCCTCCTCATCAGAATCGCTGTCCAGAGCTTCTTCAGCTGCATTTTCCCGCGCAAGCTTAGATCGACGCTCAGAATCAACACCAGAGTGATCGTCCACACGTCTCTGCTTTCCTTGAATCCCACCCACACCAACCTCGGCGTAATTAGGTCTCTTTGAGTAATCAACACGCGGGCTCCGGCGTGGAGAACTTAAACCTTGCTCTGCGACAGTGTTGAGTTTCCTCTTCACAGGATTCTTTGCGGGGGCAAATTTAGCAGACTTCTTTGAATCTGCAATCCTCCTTCCTATCTCCTTACCCTCCCCTAACTTTACTTGCTTCGCCCTATGAGCCTTCATGAAAGTATTACCGAGCGCAATAGCTTTCTGCCTTCTCCTCTCAACATCGGCTGCAATCTGATCAGGGACCATCCAATCCTGTGTAACTGGCTCTGTGCCATCAACAGATTGCGACTGGGTTTCACTCAATTCAGGTGGAATGTTGACCTGATTAGATGTACCGCCACCGACAACATCGGCTGTGAAATAACGTGTAATCAAATAGTTAACGCCACCACCCCCTGACCCACCAGGAGATAAAACTGTGGGTGAGAAAAAACATAAGAAAAGATGTGTGTGTGAGATGAAGACCTAAACTTAATGCAGCTCATATCAACTTGGAAAAACAAAAAAATGTAGAAATGCAGTGCACTTTTCCAGCAGTTTATGTTTAACAATTAAAAACATAATAGTAAACCTAAAAAATGCACTTCATGTTGCTTGAAATATCATATTCACGCGTGTCTGAAAGTGGACATTGGTACAGGGATATATGATGCAGTGCACTAATTCGTTCAAGTGACGAATTGACCGCATATAAAAAAAGAAGTGCGCTTAGACATGCAAAACAAAACAAATTCATGCAGTTCTGTGAGAGGCAAAAACTAAAACTTAATGCAGCTCATATCGATTTCGCAAACCGCATAGTGCATAGACAAAAAAATACAAAGCAGTGTCTAAAAATGCAGTGCTCTTTTAGCAGTTTATGTTTAACAAAAAACATAACAACTAACTTAATGTCCTTCCAAAAAAGTAAAAAACAATTAACTTGACGCAGTTCGTATCAGTTTGCCACACGTGTCTTAAAAAAGGCCGTACTAAAAAAGGAATCTAAGATGCAGTGCACTATTTCGTTCAACAAAAAGAAGTAAATTGACCCTGAATGAAAACTGCAGTTCACTTTGATGTAGTTACCAGATGGAGAAGCCGTTCTAACTGGTGACGCATCAATTGGGGAGGAAGAAGCCATACTGTGCCTCCAATCAGCAAGGGATAATAATTAAACCCTAGACAGCAAACCCCAAATTCAGGCAGAGAAAAACTTTCAATCCATAGGGCGTTGCAATTTCAAGCATACAAAACAACCTTAAGAAGAGAATGCTAGCACGAAAAATAACCCTAGCACAAGATCTGGAACGGATTAGGGGTGATTTGGGGCTCACCGTGGGACGAAGTGACGGCCGGACGAGGCGGGTGCGGACGGCAACGGCGGAGGAAGCGCCCTACGGACGGCGGCGGCTGCGGGCGTCGTCGCCCTCCACCACGAGAGAGCCCCTACGGACGGCGGCGGCTGCGGGCGTCGTCGCTCTCCACCACAAGAGCGCGAGGGCAGGGGGGGGTTCTGTGCGGGCACGGGGGAGAGGGAAGCGGGAGCGGGCAAGGGGGCTGCAAGAGAGACTTAATGAATAAAAGCCCGACCGACAGGCCCACAGGTCATAGACAAAAAATAAAAAACCGTCTCGGTGTTGTAAAACGATGCAGTTCGCTTACGGAAAACCGCCTCGGCTTCTGAAGCGTTGCAGTTCGTTTACGGGAAACGATTCCGCTTCTGAAGCGATGCAGTTCGCTTACGGCGGACGATTCGGTCCGCCTGCCCTAAAATAAATGCGCCCACTATCGCCCGAAGCGCCCCCCTCCTCTATCCCGTCGGTTGCACGCCGCACGAATGCCACGATCATCACGAACCCACGATCGCCAACACGGTTGGGAGACGAGATCGTGGCCTCGGCAGAAGTTGCTGCCGCTCCCATTTAAATCCCGCGCTCCATCAACCAGACCATCCGCACAAAACACACGACGCTGCCCCTTCCTCCTCCTCTTCCTCCTCTTTGCAGCAATGGGGTTCAGCAGGACCTACGACGACGTCCATGCGCACGGGAACACGAAGCTGAAGGTGATCTACACCACCGACGTCGACGCCATGGCGACATACGTCGAAGAGTTCAAGACAGTTCTCCAGTTGCGCCGCCAGAAGATTGTCGACATCGACATGGAGTACACACCCGACCACGACAGGGCGGCCCTGGTTCAACTATCCATCGGCAAGTACCACCCAGTGCTTCTTTTCCAGGTATGTGGTACATTGGGCAAGAGATGCATCCCCTTCGACAGGTTCCTCGCCGACCCAAGGTAAGCAATTCTCTCTGCCGAGTACGTGTTGCAGTTCTATATGCCTGTGTATGCAGTTCCGAAAGGTATAACTTGCGGTTCACTTTCCTTAGGTTCGAGTTCGCTGGCTTCGCCATCAAGCAGGACAAGGAGAAGCTCGCACGCTGCAACCTCCACATCCCCAACTTCATCGACATCTAGACGAACTAGAGGGTACCTGATGGAACGAAGCCACTGGACTCGCTTGGCGATGTAGCTGCTGCCATCATCGACGACGAGTACGCAGACATGAAGACGAAGATGTCAGACCACGACCACAGCCTGTGGACTTCCATTCTCAGCACCAGGCACATCGAGTATGCTGCCAAGGACGCCTACACTGCGTTCGAAATATGGAACCGAATCACCACAATGAAGAGAGGCCTCGCGCGCGCTGAAAAAGAGAAGACCAGGAAGCGCCCGAGGTCATCCTGGAGGGGGTGGGGCAAGGGGCATCAACTTCCACCTCCAACTCCAACGGGTGGAACTAGTGCAGCAGGCCAGATGCTGAAAGCCAAGGATTCCCTGTCGCAAGTGCTCGATTAGTTTCCCTCTGCGTATGTAGATTAGTTTGCTTTCGTTGTAGTTTGCTTTGGGACAATGTTTGCTTATGTTGCGTTAGTTTGCTTGATGATGCACTATGTCAACTATGAGCGCAGAACCTTGGTTTCTATCTATCAACTATATGCAGTTCTCAATAGTCTGTTCTCAGTATGTATATTGCTTCAAAACTGCTGTTGTAGCTAGGATACACATAAAAAACAAAACTATCAGAGCAGTTCACATAGAGTATTCTTTCACAAAGCTGTTGCTATTAAGAAGGTTGATGCAGTCCTCTTTTATTAAAAAAACTCTAGTTTCGAATGTGGGTTAAAAAAAGGAAAAGCTCGGTGGGGGTTTCCAGTATGGATGTTCTTCAACTGCTGCTGCTGATAGGATGCACATGAAAAACTATATGTAAAATACACTAGAAGCCACGCAAAAAATGTCAAATTATTACAACAAAAATGTCTCATGCTGCTGCTGCTCAAGCAAGACTGATCTAAATCAAATTTCACTTGATTTCCAAACACTTTGCATGCCTATAAAAACATAGCCATAAAGCAGTGCGGTTACATAACAATGTGCATTTCGCATTGCGTATTACTGCAGTCCACCGCGCTTGATCAAGCAAAAAAAACTTATCAAACTAGTCCCCACACACCCCCGTGGCTGTAATGCAGTTCATACAGGCTCGCATTGCACATTAATGCAGTTTGCCGCACTACAAAAATTCACCCGCGCATTGCATATTACTGCAGTCCACCGCTATTGACCACGATTCACAGACGAAAAACACAGCCTGCAATGCAGTTCTAACAACTATATAATGCAAAAAAAATCTCAAAAAACATCTTTGAGAAACGACCAGAGCCAGTGGCGCCGCAATAAACATGGACAAAAAACTTAAATTCTTCAAAATTAACAACTTAATACGCTCCAATTCATACGGATAGATCAAAGGCAGCCCGTAATTGCCAAAAACAACAGAATATTACATACAAAAACGCAACAATTTCGATCCGGACGGGGAAGAACAGAGAACAGACGTTTTTCCGCTAGATAAGAGAGATACTCGACAAATTATACTGAAATTTCAATCCTATTAGCAGATTAATCTGTCGCGGAATAACACAAACATCAATGCGATAAAATGGTAACACACAAACATCAACACTATAAAATCGAATACGAACAGCCAGCAGCAGGATGCGAAACTCCTCCACCACCGGAAGAACGGACGCAGATCCGCCAAATCAAAGGATTTCCGTCGTTTTCTCGCTGAATTCAGTGCTTAACCACATATTAAATCAGCGCACACACAAATAAACCTATAGAAATCGATCAAACTAGCCAGAAACGCTGCTCCATGAAGGTTTCCTGCTGCACCTCTATGTGGTTCGCAACAGAAGAAGGAAGCAGTGCGCATAGCTTTCCAATGCAGTTTTCAATGCAGTTCAGAAGTGTTATGAGAATATTATTCTCATAATGTTATGAGAATAGACCGGCTGTATATATATATATATATATATATATATATATATATATATATATATATATATATATATATATATATACTGGAGAGAGAGTGTGAAGCGTGCAAACCCTAGAAAACATTTTTGACCAGTCAAAGAATCCGCCTGGCACAAATTATGCTCAAGTTTGATGAGCGAACAGGCTAACCAGCTACACAACCCTCCCGTTAGGTTCAACGAGAGGGAAGTAACCTTTTATACATTCCTGCATTCGTGTGACAAGCATGCCATGTTTTTGTGTGTGTGGGGGGGAGTCATTGGTATTTCAATCATAATCGTGTCATGTGGCTTTGGTGGTAACACTATCCACAGTGGTGCAGAAATAATGCAGCCTTAGTCACCTTACCTCTCTCCACGTAGTACGTTGGGTCCCACCAGTCAGAGGGTGAAACAAACAAATTAATAAGAAAAATTAAAAGCGTCAGCGGTGTTTCTTACCTCACACATCTCGCTACTGCTCGGGAACACCGTCCAATTGATCCCTCTGTTCGCTCACATACTATTTTAAGTGAATCGTTATTATAACATGCACACAAATTTTGGGCACTTGTATTCGACTTAAGTCAGTGTGCCACCGTATCTCGTATACTTACTACTCCCTCCGTCTAGGTGTAATAAGTCACGTTAGAAGGTGCAACGGGACCAAGGTGCGTGTGTGTGTGTGTGTGTGTGTGTGTGTGTGTGTGTGTTTAACAGCATGTGTGTGTTAGAGAGAGCGACAGATCGACCTACTCCTACAGAGAGATGTTGTGTAGTGTATGATTTTAGCCGCGAGAGTTGGTGCATCCTCTCGTTTCCGGGCGTGTCCGGTAGGGACATGCGGACAGCTGCCACGCCCGCTCCTGACCAGCCTGGCCCACCCAAAGCCCCTCCATCACCCGCGCGCTTCCCGCCCGAAACGGACAGCGTCGCTCCAAAGAATCGGTGCCGCATTCATGCCCGGGCAGAGCGGACGCGACCTCTCACTGGCGCAAGAGTGATGGTTGCTTCGTTCGTCCAACTTACTGCTGGGTCTATGTGATTTGACGGCTCGTTGGTCTTTATTACCGAGGTGGTAGGATTGCTGGATGTCCCACGCTTTCGGCGAAAGGAGGTACTACTTGATTACAATTTTCTCCATTCTTACAGTGGAGGCGTGCAAGAGCAGTGAAAACACGCAGGCTCAGTGATTACATGGCCCACCTCACACTATCACTGTGCGACACCTAACTGCATGACAAATGTGGTAGCTAAACTAAATAAACTCCCATGATCATTTAGATCATCCCACGTAAGGAAAACAGATCAGCCAACTCCTACTACATAATGGGATTATATTTTTCTTTTTGACATGTTAATGGGACGTAAAAGCTCACTTACAAGCATGCTACCAGTGCATGCTTGCATGCAGACACGTTGATGTGATTTAAAACCCACTCACATGCATGTGCCACGGTATTTCTGCATGCTTGCATGTGGCTTAGTGCAGAGCCTCTCAACGTCTAGATCAGACGACTATTATGGATTGATTTACTTCATCTAATGGCTACATCAATTTTGATGATGTGGCTCAAGGAGAGGATAGAGAATTCCTAGTAGTAGGGGCTAGCTATTACTAGTAGATAAGTCTTTGTAGAGATTCCACTACATACGGAACAAAATGAATGAATCTACACTTAAAATGCATCTATATACATCTGCATGTGGTTCATGGTGAAATCTCTACAAAGACTTATATTTAGGAACGGGAGAGACGGCGTACTAAGCAAGCTTCTCCTCGTTCTGTGAGTTGACGAGACACATCAAAATACTCTAGTGTATAGAGCCTTGCCTCTAAGGTAGGCCCCACATGGTTTGCCTCTTTTTTTAACATAACACGTCAAGTCACAATTTGTTTGTTCACCCGTGGTAGACGATCCTCCCTCCACCAATTGGACAACCAGTACACGTGCCAAATTACCATGTGGGTTGCCTTTTTCATACAGAAATGAGCTCCACCGTGTACCCGCGCGGGTGTGGTTGGGAAAGAGACGAGAGTATGTGCGCCGTGCATGCACCTCTTCTCTTCATGCACGTCCCCCACTTACGTGGGTGTGTGTGAGAGATACAAACCGTGTTCGTGGGTGTTTTTTGTTTTGGGGTGGGGGTGGGGTGGGGGTTGATTTCGTAAATTATTTGTGGGAATATGTGTCGATGACATCTCAAACAAAATTTTGCATGCAATGTGTGTGAAATGGAGGCCTATCCATATCATACATAGAGGGTCGGGCAATCCATGAGAAGAGAGGGAGGGGTCATAGCTATCGATAGAGTCGAACAGAGGATCAAGTGGGTGGGTGCAAGATCGATGAAGAGAGCCATCGAAATTGTGTGTGTGTGCAAGTCAAAGATATAGGGAGACTGGCCTACCGGAACGTTAGAGGGCACATGTCAAGTTTGTGTGTGGCAGGGAGACATGACTAGAGCGCTCGATGTACCGGTGTGTGTGGGGGGAGGGGGTGGGGGGAGGGGTAGGCAGAGGCCTAACTATAGAGGTAGAACGACTCGTATATGTGTTGAGAAGGAGAGACCCAGCTATGTCTTGAGGGAGATCGGTCGACATCCATACATAACTGAAGGACGGGAAATATGATGGGACAGAGGGAGAGAGGAGAGAGAGGCGGAGGGAGAGGGAGGGAGAGGGGTAGAGTGTTGGATGGGTGATGGAGTTGCTTCTCGAAGATGGTGGGAGAGGCCTACTAGACAAACTAAGGGTGGAACTGCAATGTTATCAATAAGAGTGGGGATGTGTTTTTGTGTGTGCCTGTGCGTGATAGATCTGTCGGGACGCATCCATGGATGATGAAGGGGAACCATGTGTTTGGTAAGCAAACCTAACTAGATCGGTAGATCAATTGTTGTTTGTCGAAGGAAGGGAGAGACACAACTAATGAGGTAGATCGATTGACGTGTGGGTAAAAACGAGTTATAAGGACCTAGCTAGCTATATGTATAGGGAGAGATCGGTTGGTGTACGTCCATTTGTTAGAGGCAAATAAGGCCCAGCGAGATGGATAGACAGAGAGAATGGAGCTAGGAGGTGGTGCGAGAGTCCCAACTACTAGCTCGATAGGGGAGGAGTGTGTGGTTGTGAGATCGATGAAAAGAGGGGCGAGAATTTACACGTGCGTCTGACCGTATGAGAGACACGAGGCAAGGACACATACAGGAGGAGATTGAAGGTGTGTGTGTATGCTGTAGGCAGGCATCGCTGGAGAGGTTTATTGATCGGTGTGTGTCGGAAAGGAGTTGTGAATACTCTGGGAGAACGCCCTAAAGAAAAAAATGAATGTGCCCGGTGTATAGAATGCCGAGGGAGGGGGAGGGCGTGTGCATGCACGAGAGAAAGTTAGTGGTAGCTACAAAGGTTAGAGGATTGTGTGGGTGTAAGAGACTAACAAAGATCATAATTTGATATGAAAGCGGATTCATATATTTGAATAGGAGATCATAGTGTTTTAAACATTGCATGGATGAATATAGCGGTGATACACGTGCTGTGCACATGTTATACCATAATGTGATAATGCATGGCGTTTGCAACTCACAGCTAAATGCCGAACAATCCAAACCATACTATACATCAAACAACCTCACATTTTATTTGAATTTGTGATAATGTGTGGCGTTTGTAGCTTACAACTAAATATCGAACAATCTAAACAATACTATATATCGAACATTCTCACATTTTATTTGAATTTATGGTAATTGTGGTGTTTGCAACTCACATCTAAATACTTGTAGGCGTAGGGCGCGGGCACCATACATAATGTGATAAACACATTATACATATGAGACACGGTTTAGATTATGAAGATCTAGCTAGAGCTAGAAATGTAATGTGATTTGAAATCAAAATAAAGTGGATTCAAAAAATCTAGTTCGAGTTCATGTAGTACACATAGTTCATATGTAACTCGAGACTAATCATGTGGTGTGCTGTGAAGATAATACACAAACGATGATTTAACTTGACAATAATGATGATTGTAGATCTTATTAAAACAGATAAACGAATTCAAATGCTTTGACTTCACAACAATCATTACTGTAGATCTTATTCAAATAGAGAATCGAATTCAAATTTAGTTCATATTGAAGCGGTAGTATATACGTTTGGAATGCACTAAAACGTTCATTTGAGTAGTAGGTTGCATGCATTATACACGTAGCGAAATATTTTAATTGAACATAACACGAATTCAAAGTTTTGAATGACATTTGTAGTGCGCATTGATTTGGTATAGTACACCTTAGGCTTGTCCGGAAATTTCAACCCGCGCCTTATTAGCCCGAAATATTTAAGATATATCTTTGTCTCGTTGTGCTCCGACAACTCCCTCCATCTCAACCCGTGCCTTGCTATTCCAAAATTACAACGCGCGCGAAAACTCCCACCTCCTGTGAAATCCCGACACACGAAATGCCTGTGGTACCCCTGAACCAAAAGGACCACCTCAAATCGGTGGGGGTACTTTCGTAACTTACCCCACATTTCGGACAATCGCGTCTCTAAGCCATGGTTCCCCACTGCCATCCCATCCGCCCACCCATTCGTACACCAAGGCCGCGAAAACCCACGACAAAACCCCACACCCTGCTTCGTCCGCCACCCAGCCGGAGCCTCTTCCCCGACGACGTCGTCCACAGCAACACCTCGACGTCCCTCATCCACTGTACTGGATGAGGATCCGTCATCGATCTCATCGTCCCGCCGGTTCAGCCACCCCGTCCTCCACCTCCAAGGAGCTGCCCCGATGTTCCCCTCGTCTTTCACGCCACCTCCATTCCCACACCACCATCTTCACCTGCACCACCAGAAGAGCATCATCATCACCATTTCCTCGGATGAAGATGTGGCCTAATCAACGCCACCAAAGAGGTTGTACACTAATCACCGCATTTTCTTCTTGATTCGATCTCACGGTGCTGCCGGCGCTCGGTCCCGAGCCGACACGGTGCGGCTCCATCCACGGCGGCGTCACCGGCAACTTCCTCCACGGCGTCGCTCCCTCGGCAGCGACGTCCACATCAGTAGGAGCTGCTGCTTCTTTAGCTCTTGCTCGCGCTGCTGCTCTTCTCTTGCTCTCGGTCCCCTGCCTGGTCTGCTCTTGCTATTGCTCTTGCTCGCACTGCTGCTCTTGTTGTTGCTCTTGCTTGCGATGCTGCTCCGATTTAGCTACACTTCAGTCGACTGAATCGACTTTTGGGTCAGTCGATTTTCAAGGGGTGGGGGGGGGGGCTTGATACGTCTCCGTCGTATCTATAATTTTTTATTGTTCCATGCCAATATTATTGAACTTTCATATACTTTTGGCAACTTTTTATACTATTTTTGGGACTAACATATTGATCCAGTGCCCAGCGCCAATTCCTGTTTGTTGCATGTTTTTTGTTTCGTAGAATATCCATATCAAACGGAGTCCAAACGGGATAAAAACTAACGGATATTTTTTTGGAATATATATGATTTTGGGGAAGAAAAATCCACACGAGACGGTGTCTGAGGTGGCCACGAGGCAGGGGGCGCGCCCTTGACCCTCGTGGGCCACTCGTAAGGCGGTTGGTGCCCTTCTTTCACTGCAAGAAAGCTAATTTCCTGATAGAGATCGTGTTAAAATTTCAGCCAATCGGAGTTACGGATCTCCGGGAATATCAGAAACGGTGAAAGGGAAGAATCTAAGAACGCAGAAACAGAGAGTGATAAAGAGACAGATCCAATCTCGGAGGGGCTCTCACCCCTCCCACACCATGGAGGCCATGGACCAGAGGGGAACCCCTTCTCCCATCTAGGGAGGAGGTCAAGGAAGAAGGAGGGGGGCTCTCTCCCCCTCACTTCCGGTGGCACCGGAGTGCCACCGGGGGCCATCATCATCACCGCGATCTACACCAATACCTCCGTCATCTTCACCAACATCTCCATCACCTTCCCGCTCTATCTATAGTGGTCCACTCTCCCGCAACCCGCTGTACCCTCTACTTGAACATGGTGCTTTATGCTTCATATTATTATCCAATGATGTGTTGCCATCCTATGATGTCTGAGTAGATTTTCGTTGTCCTATCGGTGGTTGATGAATTGCTGTGATTGATTTAATTTGCTTGTGGTTATGTTGCTGTCCTTTGGTGCCCATCATATGATTGCGCGCGTGGATCACACCCTAGGGTTAGTTGTATGTTGATAGGACTATGTATTGGAGGGCAAGAGTGACAGAAGCTTCAACCTAGCATAGAAATTGATGCATACGGGATTGAAGGGAGGCCAATATATCTTAATGCTATGGTTGGGTTTTACCTTAATGAACATTAGTAGTTGCGGATGCTTGCTAATTGTTCCAATCATAAGTGCATAGAATTCCACATAATACTTGCTATCGGTCTAGTAAATTAGTCAAATGCTTGGGGGCAATTTCGCAACTCCTACCACCACTTTTCCATACTCGCTATATTTACTTTATTGTTTCTTTATCTAAACAGCCCCTACTTTTTATTTACATAGTCTTTATTATCTTGCAAACCTATCCAACAACACCTACAAAGTACTTCTAGTTTCATACTTGTTCTAGGTAAAGCGAATGTCAAGCATGCGTAGAGTTGTATCGGCGGTCGATAGAACTTGAGGGAATATTTGTTCTACCTTTAGCTCCTCGCTGGGTTTGACACTCTTACTTATCGAAAACTGTTGTGATCCCCTATACTTGTGGGTTATCAAGACCTTTTTCTGGCGCCGTTGCCGGGGTGCCATAGCGTGGGGTGATTATTCTCGTGTGTGCTTGTTTGCTTTATCACTAAGTAATTTTTATTTGATGTTCTTAGTTGTTCTTTATCTTTAGTTATGGATATGGAAAACGAAATACAAAAAAATTTAGGTGTACTTGCTACTCATGGAGATGGGGAACCTCTTAAAACCCTCGATGCTGGTTATGTGAAAAATATTATGTACAACTTTAATAAGCCTGAGAAAACCCCATTCAATTATGTAACGGGAGTAACGTTGGATCAACGTGAATACTTTAGGGATTACCGCTTGACACAAAAATTGAAACTATTATGGGATCAAATTCATATATTGAATTGGTATGCTAGGCAACTATGCTTGAGATATGATTATACTTGTTGCTCTAAGATGAAGGCTCCACACCTTCTCTTTTTATGCGAATTTAATGATAATAAAACCTTAGCTTCTTATGCTAGAGGTATATATGGTTACTATGATGTGGAACAAATAGAAGAATTTGTTGCTTTTATGGGTGCTTATGAAATTGAATCTATGTTTAAAGAGTTTGAAGATTTTGATAATTCGGTTTATAGACCTGAAAATTTAGCTATCCTTAAATATTGTTATGAGAATTATGAATACAATTACGATATTAATTCACTTATTGAGAAAGTCTCCGCTGTCCAAGAAGAGAATAATATTTTGCAGGAATCTATGGAAGAAGAAGTTGATGAAACTGTGAGCTCATTGGATGAAAAAGATGAGGAGGAGAGCGAAGAACAAAAGGAGGAAGAGCGGATTGATCACCCGTTCTCACCTTCCAATGATAGTAACTCTTCAACTCATACATTGTTTAATTTCCCTCCGTGCTTACCGAAGGATGAATGCTACGATAATTGCTATGATCCCGTCGATTCTTTTGAAATATCCCTTTTCGATGATGGTTGCTATGCTTGTGGCCATGATGCCAATATGAATTATGCTTATGGAGATGAACTTGCTATAGTTCCTCATGTTAAACATGAAATTGTTGCTATTGCACCCACGCATGATAGTCCTATTACCTTTTTGAATTCACCCGACTGCACTATATCGGAGAAGTTTGCACTTATTAAGGATTATATTGATGGGTTGCCTTTTACCGTTGCACATTATGATTTTGATGAATATAATATGCATGTGCTTGCTGCTCCTACTTGCAATTATTAAGAGAGAGGAACTATATCTCGACCTCTCTATGTTTCCAATATGATAAAATTGCAAGAAAATGTTTATACTATGCATTGGCCTTTACTGTGTGTGCATGAATTGTTCTTTTATGACATGCCGACGCATAGGAAGAGAGTTAGACTTCGTTGTTGTATGATATATGTTACTTTGTGCTCACTACTAAATTACAAATCATTGTTAATTAAAATTGGCTTTGATATACCTTGGGATCCGAGTGGATTCATTACTTGAGCACTATATGCCTAGCTTAATGGCTTTAAAGAAAGCGCTGCCAGGGAGACAACCCGGAAGTTTTAGAGAGTCATTTATTTCTGTTGAGTGCTTTTATATAGTTTAAACATAACAAAAATAAAGAGGGGAACCCAAAACTTTTTCAAAAAGGAAAGCGAAAGTGAGAAAGACAAGCATTGTTGAAGTGGGAGCTAGCCTTGAACTTTGTACATGCTCACGGAAACTTTGTGAATCTTGATTACAGAAACTTTTCAATAAAAATAATTATCCCCTTGTACAATTCCATTGTATTATAAAAACAATGTGCCAATGTTTGCCTTTAGGATGTTTACATTTGCTTGATGGTTTGTACGGTGCAGGACAGAAACTTTGGCTGTAGTGCGCGATTTTACATTTTTAGCTGGAACGTCAAATGGTTATGATTCGTTTTGCACTGTCTTACTATATAAATTGTTTATTTTTCCTAGTTTTTGTACAATTTTTCAAGTAACATAAGTATGGTGAATGTTCAGATTATTACAGACTGTTCTGTTTTAGACAAATTCTGTTTTTGATGCATAGTTTGCTTGTTTTGATGAAACTATCGATTCATCATTGGATTAAGCCATGAAAAAATTATATTACATTAGAAATAATGCAAAAACAAAATATGAATTGGTTTTAAACAGTACTTAGAGTAGTGATTTGCTTTATTATACTAACGGATCTTACCGAGTTTTCTGTTGAAGTTTTGTGTGGATGAAGTGTTCGATGATTGAGAAGGTCTCGATGTGAGAAGAAGGAAGAGAGGCAAGAGCTCAAGCTTGGGGATGCCTGTAACGCCTCGAGACCGATGTGCCAGGTGTCGTGAAGTTATTCGATGTTGTTGCGTTGTCATGTTCTTGCGTGTTGCATCATGTCACGTTATCATGTGCATTGCATCATGTCATCATGCCATCATATCATTAATTGTTGCAACTCAACTAAATAAATTGTATGGATCTTCGATCCATTTAAATCGAGGGAAGGATGAATTCTCTTTATAATATATCCTCCCAATATTAGGGAGCTATAATAAATATTCCAATTATTTGGATTCACCCATAAACACACTTGCAAATATTCCAATGCCTTTCATTATTTCTACTCTTGGCCTCTAACTTTGCCCATAAATTCTTTCGTCATTTTCCGGAGCTCCACCAACTTTCCCAACATTTTTGGACTCTTCAAAACCTTGAACTTACTCAAACCATTTGAATTAAATTCAAATGGATGTGAATCCAGCTCTTTCAATCATGCCACTTTTATTTCCGGGATCGAGCTCATTTTTTTGCGAGTCCGGGAGATAATCCCCATGCTCTAATTCTTGTCCACTCATTTGTTTCTCTCTCTCTTTTCTTTATTTTGCTATTTCTGTTTTTGGAAGAGTCTAAAGGAGGGAGAGTGAAAGAGGCCCAGCAGCCATCTAGCCAGCAGGCCTCCTGGCCTTTTTTTCCTCTCCCCACCTCCCAAGGCCTAGGCGCAGCCCCCGTCTCTACTGGGCCGGCCTCCCAAGGCCCAGCTCTAACCCTAGCATCTCCCCTCGACCCCTCCTCCGCATGCCCTTCCATCCAGCGCCGCCAGGAGCCTTGCTCCCCTTCTTTCCCTGCGCCCGATTCCCCATCTCCCATCTCTCCCTCCTCTCGCTCTCCTCGCAACGCACCAGAGGAGGATCCCCGCGCTCGATGCCCCTGCCGTCGCCTCCTCTCTCGATTCCTTCGTCCCTCTCCCGATCCACTTCTTCCCATTCTCTCAACTGCTCCTCCTCTGCCCAGCGTCGCCCAGGCACCGCAGCTCCTTCCTCGTGCGCCTCTTCTGCTACTGCATGTTGTTGCCTCGCCGGGACGCCGCACCCGACCTTCCAGCGCCGCCATTGGAGGCCACCTTGTCTTGCCCACCGGTGAGCCCCTACTCCGACGACCCCCCTTACTCTGCTCGCCCGCCTTGCCTTGCGTGCCTTGCCCTATCGCAGCGCTGTCCATCAGGTCCGGCCGCCAAGCTTTTGCCGCGGGCGCCCGGTTCCCCTGCCTTGTCCTCCTCCACCTCGCCGGACTCCTCCCTCCCGCGCCCATTCCCGGTGCCGCTGGACCGCTGCTTCGTTCATCCTCTCGCAAGCCGTCTTGGCAGGCAGGAACCATGGCTCCTCTTGCAGCCGACGTGCCCTGCCTAGGCCTCATGTTCATGTTGACCGGAGGACCGCAAGAGACCTCTCTGTCGCCTATATGCATTGTTGGTCAACAGATTGATGCATGCCGAGTACTAGTTCAAGGAGGACGACCAAGTTCGTCTTTCGATGTGTTTGAAATCGCCAAGTACCACGACGTCAAGTACCCTGTGGATGCATCAAGTGCCACGACGTCGCACTAATTTCTTCTTGAACGTGTACGACCACGTGGATTCGCCAAGCACCACGACATCCGGAGGCATCGGATCCGTCAAGTTCAACTACCGCCGACTAGTACAACTACCGTCACATAAACGAGACCGTCAAGACCGGGCCAACAAGTACCCCGAGCACGTGCACCACTACCGCCGACCCCAAAGCCCTCGGATTCGTCAAGTCCGAAGGTGCAAGTACCACTCTGAACCATGTACGACGACCGTCGCCGAAGACCCATGTAACGTGAACGTGAACGACTACCGTCGCGAGTACCTCTATGTCGTCATGTACCCCTACTTCCACCACCATCGCGAGAACAACTACTTCCCCTCCGAACCGATTCACTCCGATAATGCATGCTTCAAAGGTATAACCCCGAGACGACGTCCGTGAACGAATGCTTGCGATGTTTGTTATGCTCGTGTTTGCACCGTGTCCAAATTGTCACCCGTTTCCATGCCCCTAACCTGTGGGAACCCGGTATCCGGGATCACCCCACCTCCTATCGCATGTCACGCTCCCGCCGCACTTCCGTTTGCACCGGGATCTCAATCGAGTTACCGGATAACCGATATGTTGTCGTGGCATCATTTTTCGGATTCGGCGTCGTGGCACCCTTTTCCTTTCCACCACGATGTCAAATGCTTCATAATAATGCTCTTGTCAACTTTTCTTATAAATTGCATAAACTTGTACATGGCATCCGCATCATGATAACAACAATTAAAATGTCTAAAATGATGTTTGTTTAAATTTGCTCCCATGCCATGCTAAAATGATTTAATTCATAACTAAATAACCGTAGCTCCAAATTAAATAAACTTTATATGTAAATGGGGTAGAATTTTGCCTAGTTTATCATGGTGGCATCACTTTGCATGTTAAACAACTCTAAAATTGTGTTTAGGACAGATCAGGACCAAACCTAATATTTGCATATGAGGATTTTCCGGAATTGTTGTTCGTTGCTTCCGGCCTCATTTAAACTTGCCTAGATTAGATAGTTTTCATTTGCTTCACCCTCTTGCCATGGTTAACAACATTTAATATTGTTGAGTACCTAACCGACAGAGAACTAAATAATTGATGTGGTGTTTTGTCAATATGCATCCCGATGCATATTGAGCTCCACTTAATTTGTAGGATTGTTTGTGCTCCTTGCCATGCCATGCATATTTAAACCGGACATGCATCATACTCGATTGTGCATCATGCCATGTTGATGTCGTGGTTGTTTACTATGTTGTGTGTTTCTTTTCCAGTGATTGCTTCCTCGGGTTGATTCCGGTAACGTCGCGTTTGTGAGGAACTGTTCGACTTCGTCTGTTTGTCTTCTTCATGGACTCGTTCTTCTTCCTTGCGGGATTTCAGGCAAGATGATCATACCCTCGAAATCACTACTATCTTTGCTATGCTAGTTTGCTCGCTCTTTTGCTATGCCATTGCTATGATGCCTACCACTTGCTTGTCAGCCTCCCAATTGCCATGTTCAGCCCCTAACCCACCATTGTCCTAGCAAACCGTTGATTGGCTATGTTACGGCTTTGCTCAGCCCCTCTTATAGCGTTGTTAGTTGCAGGTGAAGATTGAAGTTTTGTTCCTTGTTGGAACATGGAGATCATTCCTTGTTGGAACATTGTTTTTTTTTCTTGTTGGGATATCACCATATATCTTATTTAATTAATGCATCTATATACTTGGTAAAGGGTGGAAGGCTCGGCCTTATGCCTGGTGTTTTGTTCCACTCTTGCCGCCCTAGTTTCCGTCATATCGGTGTTATGTTCCCGGATTTTGCGTCCCTTACGCGGTTGGGCTATAATGGGAACCCCTTGACAGTTCGCCTTAAGTAAAGCTTTGCCAGCAATGCCCAACATTGGTTTTACCATTTGCCACCTAGCCTTTTTTTCCCTTGGGAGTCGCGCATCCCGAGGGTCATCTTTATTTTAACCCCCCCCCCCGGGCCAGTGCTTGTCTAAGCGTTGGTCCAAACTAGAGCCCCTTGCAGCGCCACCTCGGGGAAACTTGAGGGCTGGTTTTAGTTGTACGGATTGCTTATCCGGTGTTGCCCTGAGAACGAGATATGTGCAGCTCCCATCAGGATGTCGGCGCATTGGGCGGTGCTGCTGGTTTAGTTTTACCCTGTTGAAATGTCTTGTTGTACTGGGATACCGAGTCTGATCGGAATGTCTCGGGTGGAGGTCTATTCCTTCGTTGACCGTGAGAGCTTGTGATGGGCTAAGTTGGGACACCCTGCAAGGATTTGAACTTTCGAAAGCCGTGCCCGCGGTTATGGGCAGATGGGAATTTCTTAACGTCCGGTTGTAGAAAACCTGAACTTGACCTTAATTAAAATGAATCAACTGCGTGTGTAACCGTGATGGTCTCTTTCCGGCGGAGTCCGGGAAGTGAACACGGTTGTTGGAGTTATACTTGACGTAGGTAGTCCAGGATCACTTCTTGATCATACTTTTATCGACCGTGCTTTGCCTTCTCTTCTCGCTCTCATTTGCGTATGTTAGCCACCATATATGCTAGTCGCTTGCTGCAGCTCCACCTCATACCTTTACCTTACCCATAAGCTTAAATAGTCTTGATCGCGAGGGTGCGAGATTGCTGAGTCCCCGTGGCTCACAGATACTTCCATAACCAGCTTGCAGGTGCCGATGAGACCGTGCAGATGATGCAACCCAGCTCAGGAGGAGCTCGTTGAAGACCTTGTTCATTTGTGTTGTTTCGTTCTAGTTGATCAGTAGTGGAGCCTAGTTGGGGTCGATCGGGGACCTTTGTCGCATTTGGGGTTCTTCTTTTATTTTGGTACCGTAGTCGGACCATGAGTGTATTTGATTGATGTAATGTTTATTCATGTAATTGTGTGAAGTGGCGATTGTAAGCCAACTATGTATCTCTTTCCCTTATGTATTACATGGGTTGTGTGAAGATTACCTCACTTGCGACATATGCCTTCAATGCGATTATGCCTCTAAGTCGTGCCTCGACACGTGGGAGATATAGTCGCATCGAGGGTGTTTCAAGTTGGTAATCAGAGCCTTCCCCGACCTTAGGAGCCCCCATTGCTTGATCGTTTTTAGTAGCCGAGTTGTGTCTAGAAAAATGTTTTGAGTCCTTTAGGAATTATATATCGGAGAATTTAGGAATTCTTTTCACTTCCCAGTCTCTTCATCGCTCTGGTAAGGCATCCTGACGTAGAGTTTTGACTCTTCTCTTCTCAAATTTCACTAAATTTTTTTTAGGATCACGCGAGTATCTTGGTTTTGTTCCGATGGCTTATGATGAGAATACTGTCTTGGTGCCTCCCATCAGGGGTTTAGTGGAAGTGTCCCGGGGAGTTGAGCTCTGAGGTGTTGTCATCATAATTTTATCGTTGCAATTCTGGTATACTTGAGATATGTTCGCGACATCGAAAATCTCTTTTATGCAGTTCGTTGGTGAGATAACCTCGACGCCACCCAGTACTGGGGCGGGAGTTCGGGAGTATCGCCATAACTTGTATAACGGATGCTTTTCGAAGGTTGAGGTAGATGGTTTCCGAAGGTTTCTTGGTTATGTGTTGAAGGATGGATACAGCTGGATGTATGATTTGCTAGTTTGGGTGAGATATTATGCTTCCCCTGTATCCCCAACACCTGATTGCATAACCGGAAAGTTTCGGGAGTTTCATAGGTGGGAATTCAAGTAGCTCTTAGGACATCTTTTTCGACAGATGTATGATATGAAATTGGGGTTCGACGTCTAGTGGTTCGCCTATTCACGGTCGATTTTACAGTGGTCTCGTTGTGTCTTAAAGAGTCCTTGGCTATGCTGACTCGGGGATGCTTCGTATGTCATGTGCACTGCCTTGTACATGCTGGTGCTGTACGGTCGAGCCCGTGTAGGTCCCACCACGAAAACTTCGGACGAAATCTCTATCATATGTTTGTTCCGGCTTATTCTGCAAGCCAATCCTTTGTTTTTGTTTTGAGTTGTGGTATTCGAGTTGCTTCAATGTCAAGTGCTGATTCCATACCTTCCCCAAATGGTGTTCTCATACTCTGATGTGAATACTAATCCTTCTGGGTAATCGAGATTGTCATGCCAATTTCTTTTAAACCGGCGTGTTTCTCTTCAAATGGATCCGATCATTTCAACTCCCGCAAGATCAATTATCACTTCTTCTCAACGGTGTTTGTTCCATCCGTCTCCAAGTTGCCTTTGTTTTTCCCTCCCACCCACCCTTTTTTCTTCAAGGATTCGGATTTCTTAAACACTATCCATCTTATTGATGCGAAGTCTCTCCATTCTGTTTCCTTCATGTTTTTACCCGGTGTTTCTCATGAAGATGCCCTACAAGTTTGTCATTCTTCATTCTTTTCTTCTCCGGTGGATTCAAGTCAAGCCTTCGGTGTTGATCATATCCTTTCCTCGTTTCAGAAGCTTTATCATACCGGTGCTCATCATATTCATTCATTTCTCGCTATTCATTTATTCCAGAGTGCTCAAGATATCTCGAAGATTCGTGTTTCCACTCTGCTTTCGTAATCCTTTCAAACTCTTTCGAGGACGTTATTTCATTCTAGCCATTTAATTTCAACCGGTGCAATCTCTCTTTCTAATCGTTCAACGGTGTTTTCTCTTGAGTGGGCCCTAACCCACAGGTCTTTTCCTAGGATCTTACCTGACTCTTCTTATTTTTCCGGAGCTTTTCAAATTCTTTTCTAAAGTTTGACGTAAGAATGAATTGTCATCAGTCAAATGTCTTTCTCCAAGATCGGTTAAATTCTTTTCATCGTTGGCTCAATCTCTTCGCTTTTGATTCTTCCAGAGTGTCTAAATAAGTCTTGATGCTATTTCTCGTCGTCATTCTCATTTGAAGACCGAAGAAGAGTTTCTCTTTATTCTTGCTACATTCTCTTCAAGATTCATGGTGCTAGCTTGTTGCCATCCTCTCATAATTATTTTCGATTGTGAGTTATTCTTTTCACCCTTCCGGAGAAATTTAAGAGTCTTCTCAGTTGTTATCCGGAGTCCATCATCTAAGATTTATTCATTCTCAGCTTTCAGCTCTCGTTCTTCAATTTTACCGGTGCATCGTTCAAGTGATCTTTAATCGGCTCGTGATCTTTTCGTTCTCTTGTACCTAAATTCTCTCAAGCATCTTCATTCATGTGCTAATTCTTTCCGGAGTTTCTTTATCTTCTCTTCGTTCCTTTTCAATTCTCACGGTGGTTCGTTCAAGAGTTCTCGTCATTCATTGTCATATTAATTCATTCGTTGTTTCGATTCCACCGGTGTTTCGTTGAAGACCTTCTCAAGTTGGCGCGATATCTATCTTAATCCTTTCTTCAAGAATAAGTAGTATGCCAAATCCGTTGTTTGTCATCAATTTCAATTGGTGAAGGATATGCATAATGTAACTCTTATTCTTGTTTCATCCGAGTGATTAATTCTTTACTCCGGAGGCTCATCAATTATAGGTTTCACATCATTTTTCTTTCCCGGAGTTCCAACCTCTTTCAATTATATTATCACGGAGATCTCTATCCAAATCATTGCGAGGCTTCAATCTTATTCTTTTCATCATTCAATTATTTTGGATCATTCTTTTATTACCGGAGTTCTTCATGGAGACTCTACATGGTGGTTCATAAAGGATTTAATTCTTTCTCTAAATGTTCATCAAGTTTCTTTTCACAGAAACTCAAGCTTTCTTCGTATTGCAATCCGGAGTGCAATTTTTTTTCCGTATCATTGGAGGTGGTATTATGTCATTCTTGATAATTTGAGTTCATGATTCACATGTTATTAAGAATGAGGTATTTTAAATCCATCAATCTCGTCATTGGAGTATCTTGGCTTATATTTCACCTAAAGCCTTTCCTAAGGATTGTTGCTATAATGGTGCTCATGTATGATCCAAGTTCTTCAACTACCCTCCCGGTGAAATAAGCTTCTCGTCTCCTTGTTCATTCCAATACAATTATTTCCCGTGAGTGGCAGATTGTCACCTCATAATTTTGAGATGTATTTCATAAGACCATATCAAGCTTATTCTTTTCATTGTTGGTGTTCCAACAACTCCGTTCTAGCATTTGTTGTAACCGTGTTCTCTCAAGAGATTGTTTCCCTTCGTTCCGGAGGCATTGTGATGTTGCTATCTTCAACCTTTCTTTTGTTTTTGTCAGGACCTTGTTTCTTACTTGCTTATCCATCTAACCGGAGCATGGTGTCATCTCTTCTAGTTCTTTTCGCCTTATCAAGCCTTGCATCCTTTCTCAACCGGAGTGCTGTCCGAGATATTTCTTACCCTTGTTCCATTCATTCAATAGTTACGGAGGCAGTGTATTGTGATTTCATCAAGTATCTTCTCATCTTATCAAGTTCTTATTCAATTCCTTTACTTTTCAATCGGAGTGCTGTCTGAATTTGTTCTTCCTTGTTCCTTTTTCCTAACGGAGTCCTTTCAACTTTGTTCTTCTCCGTTGCTCTCTTTCTTTCATTTTGCTCAACCTTTTCAAGGTTCGTGGCTTCACTCGTTTGGCAAAGAAGCAACTTAGTTTACCTCTCCTCTTTTCTCTTCCGTTTCCCCCCGGTGCCATTCTAGATCTCGGGACGAGATCCTCTCGTAGTGCTGGAGTGTTGTAACGCCCCGAGACCGATGTGCCAGGTGTCGTGCAGTTATTCGATGTTGTTGCATTGTCATGTGCTTGCGTGTTGTATCATGTCACGTCATCATGTGCATTGCATCATGTCATCATGCCGTCATATCATTAATTGTTGCAACTCAACTAAATAAATTGTATGGATCTTCGATCCATTTAAATCGAGGGAAGGATGACTTCTCTTTATAATATATCCTCCCAATATTAGGGAGCTATAATAAATATTCCAATTATTTGGATTCACCCATAAACACACTTGCAAATATTCCAATGCCTTTCATTATTTCTACTCTTGGCCTCTAACTTTGCCCATAAATTCTTTCGCCATTTTCCGGAGCTCCACCAACTTTCCCAACATTTTTGGACTCTTCAAAACCTTGAACTTACTCAAACCATTTGAATTAAATTCAAATGGATGTGAATCCAGCTCTTTCAATCATGCCACTTTTATTTCCGGGATCGAGCTCATTTTTTTTGCGAGTCCGGGAGATAATCCCCATGCTCTAATTCTTGTCCACTCATTTGTTTCTTTCTCTCTTTTCTTTATTTTGCTATTTCTGTTTTTGGAAGAGTCTAAAGGAGGGAGAGTGAAAGAGGCCCAGCAGCCATCCAGCCAGCAGGCCTCCTGGCCTTTTTTTCCTCTCCCCACCTCCCAAGGCCTAGGCGCAGCCCCCGTCTCTACTGGGCCGGCCTCCCAAGGCCCAGCTCTAACCCTAGCATCTCCCCTCGACCCCTCCTCCTCATGCCCTTCCATCCAGCGCCGCCAGGAGCCTTGCTCCCCTTCTTTCCCTGCGCCCGATTCCCCATCTCCCATCTCTCCCTCCTCTCGCTCTCCTCGCAACGCACCAGAGGAGGATCCCCGCGCTCGATGCCCCTGCCGCCGCCTCCTCTCTCGATTCCTTCGTCCCTCTCCCGATCCACTTCTTCCCATTCTCTCAACTGCTCCTCCTCTGCCCAGCGTCGCCCAGGCACGGCAGCTCCTTCCTCGTGCGCCTGTACTGCTACTGCATGTTGTTGCCTCGCCGGGACGCCGCACCCGACCTTCCAGCGCCGCCATTGGAGGCCACCTTGTCTTTCCCACCGGTGAGCCCCTACTCCGGCGGCCCCCCTTACTCTGCTCGCCCGCCTTGCCTTGCGTGCCTTGCCCTATCGCAGCGCTGTCAATCAGGTCCGGCCGCCAAGCTTTTGCCGCGAGCGCCCGGTTCCCCTGCCTTGTCCTCCTCCACCTCGCCGGACTCCTCCCTCCCGCGCCCATTCCCGGTGCCGCTGGACCGCTGCTTCGTTCATCCTCTCGCAAGCCGTCTTGGTAGGCAGGAACCATGGCTCCTCTTGCAGCCGACGTGCCCTGCCTAGGCCTCCTGTTCATGTTGACCGGAGGACCGCAAGAGACCTCTCTGTCGCCTATATGCATTGTTGGTCAACAGATTGATGCATGCCGAGTACTAGTTCAAGGAGGACCACCAAGTTCGTCTTTCGATGTGTTTGAAATCGCCAAGTACCACGACGTCAAGTACCCTATGGATGCATCAAGTGCCACGACGTCGCACGAATTTCTTCTTGAACGTGTACGACCACGCGGATTCGCCAAGCACCACGACGTCCGGAGGCATCGGATCCGTCAAGTTCAACTACCGCCGACTAGTACAACTACCGTCGCATAAACGAGACCGTCAAGACCGGACCAACAAGTACCCCGAGCACGTGCACCACTACCGCCAACCCCGAAGCCCTCGGATTCGTCAAGTCCGAAGGTGCAAGTACCACTCCGAACCATGTACGACGACCGTCGCCGAAGACCCGTGTAACGTGAACGTGAACGACTACCGTCGCAAGTACCTCTACGTCGTCATGTACCCCTACTTCCACCACCATCGCGAGAACGACTACTTCCTCTCCGAACCGATTCACTCCGATAATGCATGCTTCAAAGGTATAACCCCGAGACGACGTCCGTGAACGAATGCTTGCGATGTTTGTTATGCTCGTGTTTGCACCGTGTCCAAATTGTCACCCGTTTCCATGCCCCTAACCTGTGGGAACCCGGTATCCGGGATCACCCCACCTCCTATCGCATGTCATGCTCCCGCCGCACTTCCGTTTGCACCGGGATCTCAATCGAGTTACCGGATAACCGATATGTTGTCGTGGCATCATTTTTCGGATTCGGCGTCGTGGCACCCTTTTCCTTTCCACCACGATGTCAAATGCTTCATAATAATGCTCTTGTCAACTTTTCTTATAAATTGCATAAACTTGTACATGGCATCCACATCATGATAACAACAATTAAAATGTCTAAAATGATGTTTGTTTAAATTTGCTCCCATGCCATGCTAAAATGATTTAATTCATAACTAAATAACCGTAGCTCCGAATTAAATAAACTTTATATGTAAATGGGGTAGAATTTTTCCTAGTTTATCATGGTGGCATCACTTTGCATGTTAAACAACTCTAAAATTGTGTTTAGGACAGATCAGGACCAAACCTAATATTTGCACATGAGGATTTTCCGGAATTGTTGTTCGTTGCTTCCGGCCTCATTTAAACTTGCCTAGATTATATAGTTTTCATTTGCTTCACCCTCTTGCCATGCTTAACAACATTTAATATTGTTGAGTACCTAACCGAGAGAGAACTAAATAATTGATGTGGTGTTTTGTCAATATGCATCCCAATGCATATTGAGCTCCACTTAATTTGTAGGATTGTTTGTGCTCCTTGCCATGCCATGCATATTTAAACCGGACATGCATCATACTCGATTGTGCATCATGCCATGTTGATGTCGTGGTTGTTTACTATGTCGTGTGTTTCTTTTGCGGTGATTGCTTCCTCGGGTTGATTCCGGTAACGTCGCGTTTGTGAGGAACCGTTCAACTTCGTCTGTTTGTCTTCTTCATGGACTCGTTCTTCTTTCTTGCGGGATTTCAGGCAAGATGATCATACCCTCGAAATCACTACTATCTTTGCTATGCTAGTTTGCTCGCTCTTTTGCTATGTCATTGCTACGATGCCTACCACTTTCTTGTCAACCTCCCAATTGCCATGTTCAGCCCCTAACCCACCATTGTCCTAGCAAACCGTTGATTGGCTATGTTACCGCTTTGCTCAGCCCCTCTTATAGCGTTGTTAGTTGCAGGTGAAGATTGAAGTTTTGTTCCTTGTTGGAACATTGTTTTTTTTCTTGTTGGGATATCACCATATATCTTATTTAATTAATGCATCTATATACTTGGTAAAGGGTGGAAGGCTCGGCCTTATGCCTGGTGTTTTGTTCCACTCTTGCAGCCCTAGTTTCCGTCATATCGGTGTTATGTTCCCGGATTTTGCGTCCCTTACGCGGTTGGGCTATAATGGGAACCCCTTGACAGTTCGCCTTAAGTAATGCTTTGCCAGCAATGCCCAACATTGGTTTTACCATTTGCCACCTAGCCTTTTTTCCCTTGGGAGTCGTGCATCCCGAGGGTCATCTTTATTTTAACCCCCCCCCAGGCCAGTGCTTGTCTAAGCGTTCGTCCAAAGTAGAGCCCCTTGCAGCGCCACCTCGGGGAATCTTGAGGGCTGGTTTTAGTTGTACGGATTGCTTATCCGGTGTTGCCTTGAGAACGAGATATGTGCAGCTCCCATCAGGATGTCGGCGCATCGGGCGGTGTTGCTAGTTTAGTTTTACCCTGTTGAAATGTCTTGTTGTACTGGGATACCGAGTCTGATCGGAATGTCTCGGGTGGAGGTCTATTCCTTCGTTGACCGTGAGAGCTTGTGATGGGCTAAGTTGGGACACCCTGCAGGGATTTGAACTTTCGAAAGCCGTGCCCGCGGTTATGGGCAGATGGGAATTTGTTAACGTCCGGTTGTAGAAAACCTGAACTTGACCTTAATTAAAATGAATCAACTGCGTGTGTAACCGTGATGGTCTCTTTCCGGCGGAGTCCGGGAAGTGAACACGGTTGTTGGAGTTATACTTGACGTAGGTAGTCCAGGATCACTTCTTGATCATACTTTTATCGATCGTGCTTTGCCTTCTCTTCTCGCTCTCATTTGCGTATGTTAGCCACCATATATGCTAGTCGCTTGCTGCAGCTCCACCTCATACCTTTACCTTACCCATAAGCTTAACTAGTCTTGATCGCGAGGGTGCGAGATTGCTGAGTCCCCGTGGCTCACAGATACTTCCAAAACCAGCTTGCAGGTGCCGATGAGACCGTGCAGATGATGCAACCCAGCTCAGGAGGAGCTCGTTGAAGACCTTGTTCATTTGTGTTGTTTCGTTCTAGTTGATCAGTAGTGGAGCCCAGTTGGGGTCGATCGGGGACCTTTGTCGCATTTGGGGTTCTTCTTTTATTTTGGTACCGTAGTCGGACCATGAGTGTATTTGATTGATGTAATGTTTATTCATGTAATTGTGTGAAGTGGCGATTGTAAGCCAACTATGTATCTCTTTCCCTTATGTATTACATAGGTTGTGTGAAGATTACCTCACTTGCGACATATGCCTTCAATGCGATTATGCCTCTAAGTCGTGCCTCGACACGTGGGAGATATAGTCGTATCGAGGGTGTTTCAATGCCCGAGGCATCCCAAGTAAATATTCAAGGAGACTCAAGCGTCTAAACTTGGGGATGCCCCGAAAGGCATCCCCTCTTTCTTCAACAAGTATTGGTATGTTTTCGGATTCGTTTCGTTCATGCGATTTGTGCAATCTTGGAGCGTCTTTTGCATTTAGTTTTCACTTTTCTTTTATGCACCATGATGGTATGAGATAGTCCTTGGTTGATTTATAGAATCCTCATTGCACTTCACTTATATCTTTTGAGTATGGCTTTATAGAATGCTTCATGTGCTTCACTTATAATATTTGAAGTTTGGATTGCTTGTTTCTCTTTACATAGATAACCGCCATTTGTAGAATGCTCTTTTGCTTCCCTTATATTTGTTAGAGCATGGGCATATCTTTTGTAGAAAGAATTAAACTCTCTTTCTTCACTTATATCTATTTAGAGAGATGGCAGGAACTGGTCATTCACATGGGTAGTCATAAAATCCTACATAAAACTTGTAGATCACTCAATATGATATGTTTGATTCCTTGCAATAGTTTTGTGATATAAAGATGGTGATATTAGAGTCATGCTAGTGGGTAGTTGTGGATTAGTAGAAATACTTGTGTTGAGGTTTGTGATTCCCGTAGCATGCACGTATGGTGAACCGTTATGTAATGAAGTCGGAGCATGAGGTATTTATTGATTGTCTTCCTTATGAGTGGCGGTCGGGGACGAGCGATGGTCTTTTCCTACCAATCTACCCCCCTAGGAGCATGCGCGTAGTACTTTGTTTCGATGACTAATAGATTTTTGCAATAAGTATGTGAGTTCTTTATGACTAATGTTGAGTCCATGGATAATACGCACTCTCACCCTTCCATCATTGCTAGCCTCTCTAGTACCGCGCAACTTTCGCCGATACCATAAACCCACCATATACCTTCCTCAAAACAGCCACCATACCAACCTATCATGGCATTTCCATAGCCATTCCGAGATATATTGCCATGCAACTTCCATCATCATCATATACATGACTTGAGCATCATTGTCATATTGCTTTGCATGATCGTAAGATAGCTACCATGATGTTTTCATGGCTTGTCCGTTTTTTATGTCATTGCTACGCTAGATCATTGCACATCCATATAGAGTCATACTTTGTTCTAGACATTGAGTTGTAATATTGAGTTGTAAGTAAATAAAAGTGTTATGATCATCATTATTAGAGCATTGCCCCAGTGAGGAAAGGATGATGGAGACTATGATTCCCCCATAAGTCGGGATGAGACTCCAAACTTTACAAAAAAATAAAAGAGGCCAAAGAAGCCCAAATAAAAAAATAGGCCAAAGAAGCCCACCAAACAAAACAAAATAAAGAAAACAAAAAATGAGAGAAAAAGAGAGAAGGGGCAGTGCTACTATCCTTTTTCCACACTTGTGCTTCAAAGTAGCACCATGTTCTTCATATAGAGAGTCTCTTGAGTTATCACTTTCATATACTAGTGGAAATTTTCATTATAGAACTTGGCTTGTATATTCCGATGATGGGCTTCCTCAAATGCCCGAGGTCTTCATGAGCAAGCAAGTTGGATGGACACCCACTTAATTTCAGTTGGAGCTTTTATACACTTATAGCTCTAGTGCATCCGTTGCATGGCAATCCCTACTCACTCAAATTGATATCTATTGATGGGCATCTCCATAGCGCGTTGATACGCCTAGTTGATGTGAGACTATCTTCTCCTTTTTGTCTTCTCCACAACCACCATTCTATTCCACCTATAGTGCTATGTCCATGGCTCACGCTCATGTATTGCGTGAAAGTTGAAAAGGTTTGAGAATGTCAAAAGTATGAAACAATTGCTTGGCTTGTCATCGGGGTTGTGCATGATGTCAATATTTTGTGTGGTGAAGATGGAGCATAGCCAGACTATATGATTGTGTAGGGATAACTTTCTTTGGCCATGTTATTTTGAAAAGACATGATTGCTTTATTAGTAGGCTTGAAGTATTATTGTTTTTATGTCAAATGATAGACTATTGCTTTGAATCACTCGTGTCTTAATATTCATGCCATGATTAGACATATGATCAAGATTATGCTAGGTAGCATTCCACATCAAAAAATTATCTTTTTATCATTTACCTACTCGAGGACGAGCATGAATTAATCTTGGGGATGCTGATACAACTCCGTCGTATCTATAATTTTTGATTGTTCCATGCCAATATTATTCAACTTTCATATACTTTTGGTAACTTTTTATACTATTTTTGGGACTAACATATTGATCCAGTGCCCAGTGCCAGTTCCTATTTGTTGCATGTTTTTTGTTTCGCAGAATATCCATATCAAACGGAGTCCAAATGGGATAAAAACTGACAGAGATTTTTTTTGGAATATATATGATTTTTGGGAAGAAAAATCCACGCGCAATGGTTCCCGAGGTGGCCACGAGGCAGGGGGCGCGCCTGCCCCCTGGACGCGCCTCTGACCCTCGTGGGCCACCCGTAAGGCGGTTGGTGCCCTTCTTTCGCCGCAAGAAAGCTAATTTCCGGATAGAGATCGTGTTAAAATTTCAGCCCAATCGGAGTTCAGGATGGGGGCGGTGGTTGCCGGCGGTGGCGGGGCGTTGGCGGGGCGGTGGCGTGGGGATCGCCGGAGAAAAATCTCGGCACGGGGGGCCTAGAGGGATGGCCGGGGCGGCGGCGGACCGACAGTGGGGAGTGTTTTCGAGGCGGGCAGGGCGGCACACCGCCGGCCGCGGGCGGCGGGGGGCTGCTGTTTGGCCGGTGGTGGCTGGCAGCTCAGGGGGGTGGAGGTTGAAGATGAACCGCAGGCCCTTGATTTCGTATCCAACGGCTGCAAAATCGACTGACCAGAGATAAAAAAAGTCAGTCGATCGACGTGTAGCCTCACCTTGCTAGAGCGTTCAGTTTCAACAACAAAATTCAGTTTCGACAGTTAAGTTCAGTTTCGACAGTTAAGTTCACTTTCGACAGTTAAGTTCATAGATGAGTGGCTGATGTATTTTACATCTAGCACTTTGTGGTTATGTATTTTACGTCATGTATTGGAGATGCTATTAGAATTCCACTCAGGTTAACGTTGTTCATTGTCTCTCTTGTCCTGCTTCAGCCTTGGCATCGTACAACTCACCGGAGCTGCTCCAACGACGAAGCCCTCCATCACAGCAGAGCAGTACCTCGGGTTCCATATCCAAACGCCTAGGATCTTCTTCGCCTCCTCCGACAGCAAAGTCAGCCGGAGCATCCTCACCGGCCAACCCAATCACGCTGAGATCGACATGGCTTCGCCAAAGAGATTGTACACTTGTTGCATCTCCTTTTTACTCTACATGTTATATATATTGTCCACTGAGCACACGGATTTGTTCCTTTAGTGTCTCCTTGAAAGAAAAAACGTAGGAATTTTAATTTTCACTTGTCCTCCTTTTCAAATTCCTATTCATGAAGCACAAGACTAAGAGATAGTAGCATAATAGCATTATAAACGTACATTTTCTTGTGGTTTGATTTAATCTCACCATGCTTCTTTACATCCCATGATCTTCCAATTGTTGTGAATTAAACACCCAGATTGGCAGAAATCCTGTGTTTTTAAATTCTCTATTTTGCACGTGAATTCCTATCCTATTCCTGTCTATTTCCTATCCCTGCATTGTCGGAATCCTCCAATTCAAACGAGCCCTTACAGAATTACTTCTCTTACAGATAGTTGTCAAAGAAAACCTTGTGTGGTTTGTCCCACTCCTGCTGCGCCATTCTCCACCCCAGCTTAGCTGCTCCAATGACAGAAGGGTCCAGCACAGCAGGGATCCGGCCTCTAGACTGTCTTTCGCCGCCTTAGATCTTCTTCCCCGCCGCTAGCAGCCATGAAAATGACATTACCATCATCAACCGAGCAGATGACCTCGAGGACTACACGGGTCCGCAAGAGAGGTCGCACTCTTTCATGTCTGCTTACGTTATGCATCGCTTAACATTACATGCTACTTTATCATCCTGTTCACCGATTAGACTCTGAGTCAGCTCCAAACTAATGGTCAAACTTGGTTTTTAAATGGTTGTGGGGTACATATCAGGGCCGCTATCAATAGTATCTATCTACTATCTGGTTAATCTCCGGTGTCTACTATGAGTTTCATGTTGGGTGGGAAACAAACAGTAGAGAAGCCATTATCTGTATTTTTTAACTGAAGCCATTATCTACTTGCTATTATTGGTTTTGGGTCTATCCACAGGTTGCTACCATCACTCTGGATTTCTGCATGCAATCTTTACATAATCTCACTATGTTTTATTCCTATGCATGACAGTTATTGTAAACAATGGAACTGAACATGTAGAGGAAAAGAGACGAGCCTTGTGTGGCAATAAAATTTCATGTAGACATCGCTCCATGGGAGGCACATAGGCAGCCCCCCTCCACACATTTCGGATTGTAATCAAGAGGAAGATATCTGTTCTGAGGGGGATTCAGAAGGAGAAGACAACTCCTATTTACCCCCTGAGGTCTTCGCTCTAACTTGGCATGCTGATGTTGGTTATATCATGCATATGGTGTCTTGCATTGCTTACTTTATACATAAAATATGTCATCTGCTTAGTTTAGACATCCTTTGTGCGAATGCCATATGTTTAGTTTATTCATCGTTTATGTGAATTATGCAATGCCATCTTGTTTAGCCAGGCATCATATATGTGAATTTTGCAATGCCAACCTGCTTAGCCAGTCATCTTATATGTAAATTATATCAGGCCATCCTTTTTTTCGTTACATATTACATTTGTCAACAAAGTTAGTACATTCAACTGCTCTTCGTGTGCATCAGCCATTTGACACGGTGATGGAAAAATCTGGAGTGAAAACAAGGTCTTCAGAGCAGACTATGCTATCTGACGAAGCGCATATCTCGCTGGTTACGGATAGCTCCTCAGAGGAGGATTCAGAGACAGATGACCAGTCCTATCCCCCCCCCCCCCAGGTGTATGCTCTAACTTGGCAGGGTTATGTTGCTCATATCATGCATATGGTGTCTCGCATTGCTATGGCATTTGATTAGTTTGGACATGCTTTGTGTGAATGCCACCTGTTCAGTGTCTAATTACCATATATGTGAATTATGCATTGCCATCTTGTTGCAAGACATTATAAATGTGAATTATACAATGCTATCTTGTTGCAAAGGCATTATATATGTGAATTATGCAATGCCATGCTGTTTAGCCAATCATCATGTATGTGAATTATATCGTGCTATCATTTTTTTGTATTACGTGTTCCATTTGTCGACAATGTTTGTATATTCAACTACTCTTCCTATGCATCAGCCATTCGAAGCGGTGATGGAAGTATCTGGAGTGAAAACAAGGTATTCAGAGCAGACAATGCTACCTGCTGAAGCAGACAACTTGCTGGTTACAGAGAGCTCCTCAGAGGAGGATGCAGAGACTGATGACCAGTCCTATTTCCCCCCTGAGGTCTATGCTCAAACTTGGCAGGGTTATATTACCCATGTCATGCATGTTGTCTTGCATTGCTTAGTTTTTACATCATATATGGATTACCATCTGCTTACTTGCTTACTATATAAATCATATATTTGAATTACATCATGCCATCATGTTTACATAGTACATACACATCATCTATCTTAATTATGGCATGGCAACCCATTTAATAAAGACATCATATAGTTATATCATCTCATCTTGTTTAGTGTTTACAGTCATCATATTTTGAATTATGGCATTCTATCCGTGAATGTATGTCAATTATGGCATGCCAACCTATTTAATAAACACATTATATAGTTATGTCATGTCATCCTATTTACATAGTCTCATATTTTGAACTATGTCTTTCCATCTTTTTTAGTTAGCCATCAAATGTGAAATTGTGTCATGCTATCCTATTTAGTTAGCCATCATATATGTGAAATTGTGTCATGCTATCCTGTTTGGTTAGACAACATAAATATGAATTATTTCATGCCCTCTTTTATTCCCCACTATCCATTGCACCTATCTATCATACAATGTCTATACTTTCAATTACTTTTCTTGTTTATCAGCCATTTGAATTGGAGAGCGTGATGGCAGTATCTAAGGGAGTAACAACACAGTCTTTAGAAAAGATAGTGCTACCAGTTGATGCAGATAGAACCACGGTTGTACTTGACCAAGGACCAGATCCACCACACATAACCCAGACTCTCGTAGATTGTACCCCTACCCAGTTGGATAGAGAACCAGCTACACCCCTTCTAACCCAACCCCGGCAGATAGTAACCCAGTTCCAGTTGACACAGCACCGTCTCCACCACAGAGCACCCAAACACAAGCAGTTAGTAAGGGAACTGCAGTGCCCAAAGCACGAGGACCACCACTCCGAATCCCAACTCAATGCTTAAAGGAGAAGAAGATTTGTTCTCAGGTCAGGTTTGTAGCTATGGTTCATACTCCTTTGCTCTTGCATTACTGTATTTAATCATACCAACTATTTTCAAATTTGAAGGATGGAATTGAAAGTCCAATGGCGCAACAGGTATGTTTTAAACCTGTTTCTTTAACTGGTTTGCTATTGTAACCTGCTCTATGTCGATTTCAGTATCAATTGAATAAACAGTTATGTTCTCATGTCATGCACATTACAAGTGTTGTTATTGCTCTATAGTTACCCACACTTATATTCTGTCTATTCTACTTTGTCTTGAACAAATATTATTTGAACTGTGTCTCTATCTTGATTTGGCAACAAAAACTAGAATGATATAGACCATAAAGTGACCATGGTACATAGATATATGTTTGTTTCATGCTGTTATCCTGTCCACTTTACTACTAAACTCATTTACCAAAATGAGTTTCATATACAACATGGTAAACATGTGATGTGTCTGCTTGTTTCTATTTTAGAATGCGGACAAAATATTGGAGAACAGTACCGCGTTATCCAATGGTAAATGAAGTAATGCAGATAAGGTTCAAGATAGTGAGACATTCAAAGGATCGAGAAGAGGTGTTTAGAGGGGGGTGATTAGACACTAAGTACCAAAAGTTGCAGTTTTTAATTTCTTTAAGTTGAAGTGGAGTTTTGGCACAAGTTTAACAAACACAATACATTTCAAGCAAGCATGCAAAGAGTATATGAGCAGCGGAAAGTAAAGCATGCAACTTGCAAGAATGTAAAGGGAAGGGTTTGGAGAATTCAAATGCAATTGGAGACACAGATGTTTTTGTCGTGTTTCCAATAGGTGGTGCTATCGTACATCCATGTTGATGGAGACTTCAACCCACGAAGGGTAACGGTTGCGCGAGTCCATGGAGGGCTCCACCCACGAAGGGTCCACGAAGAAGCAACCTTGTCTATCCCATCATGGCCATCGCCCACGAAGGACTTGCCTCACTAGTGGTAGATCTTCACGAAGTAGGCGATCTCCTTGCCCTTAAAAACTCCTTGGTTCAACTCCACAATATTTTTGGAGGCTCCCAAGTGAAACCTAGCCAATCTAGGAGACACCACTCTCCAAGAAGTAACAAACGGTCTGTTGATGATTTATTCCTTGCTCTTGT
Organism: Triticum monococcum; assembly: GCA_034509565.1. Lineage (NCBI taxonomy): Eukaryota > Viridiplantae > Streptophyta > Magnoliopsida > Poales > Poaceae > Triticum > Triticum monococcum. The sequence goes on from CM067841.1 coordinate 523,801,948, forward strand.
GCTTCAAATGATTGTCTCCCCAACACTCAACTCTCTCTCATAGGATTTGCATTTGGTGGAAAGAAGATTTGAGTGGAAAGCAACTTGGGGAAGGCTAGAGATCAAGATTCATATGGTGGGAATGGAATATCTTGGCCTCAACACATGAGTAGTTGGTTCTCTCTCAGAAAATGTGTATTGAAAGTGTAGGTATGTTCTGATGGCTTTCTCCTCGAATGAAGAGTGGGTGGAGGGGTATATATAGCCTCCACACAAAAACTAACCGTTACACACAACTTGCCAATCTCGGTGGGACCGAATTGATAAACTCGGTCGGACCGATTCAGCAAATCTACTAACCATTAGGGTTTTCGGTGGGACCGACTGGATCAACTCGGTAGGACCGATGTGCTAGGGTTAGGGTAAATCCAAAACTCAGTTTGACCAATTACTCAAACTAGGTGGGACCGATTTGGGTAATAAGCGAAACAGGGAGTTGGCCAAGCAAACTCGGTGGGGCCGATTGCATATCTCGGTGGGACCGAAATATTGCAACAGGTAACAGAGAGTTTGCAAGCCCGACTTGGTGAGACCGAGATCCCATCGGTGAGACCAAATTGATTAGGGTTTCTGGCAGTGGCTATGTCAACTGAACTCGGTGGCTCCGGATAGAAAGAATCGGTGGGGCCGAGTTGGATATTTGGTGTGGGACATATTTGGAAGTGAGAAAGTGGTTGAGGGCTTTGGAGCATATCACCAAGCACTTTGAGCAAGCAAGCCATTAAGCAACACCTCATCCCTTCTTAATAGTATTGGCTTTCCTATAGACTCAATGTGATCTTGGATCACTAAAATAGAAAATGTAGAGTCTTGAGCTTGGATCTTGAGCAATCCTTTGTCCTTAGCATTTTGAAGGGGTTCCACATCCTCTAGCCCATGCCACTTCATTCTTGAACTTATCTGAAACATACTAGGTAAAAGTGTTAGTCCAACAAGAGATATGTTGTCATTAATTACCAAAACCACCTAGGGAGCACTTGTGCTTTCATTCTCCCCCTTTTTGGTAATTGATGGCAACATACATCAAAGCTTTAGATAAAGATATAGAGAATAGCTAGTAAATCTTTGGAAAGACATGTAACAAGCATAGGCTCCCCCTACATGTATGCAATCATGTGAATATGGAATATAGAAGCATGTGAGAGCATAACCATGACAGAGTAGCATTGTGTTACATGTATCTTGGCTATATGCATCAGGGCAAAAAATATGAATATTGGAAATGTACCTTCATGCCCATGAGTCCTTCTTGCAAATAGTATGTACATCACCAAGAATTTCCCATACACATGACTATGATGCATATACTTACCTTGTGGTCTTGAGTTGGCTAGGATGGGATGAGCCTGCGTAAATAAGGTTAGATAACACAGACGCACCCACTAGCTAGAGCAAACAAAAGAAACCACAAGAGTACCAAGACTGGGATGACATGTAGAGTGAGTACAGAGTACCACGATAGATATTGACATGTCCCCAAAGAGAAAGATATGCAATGAATTTAATAAATTTCTTTCCGTTGGATGTCTTGCTCCCCCTGAATCTAGCATGGGATACTGGGAGAAGATAGGGAATAGAAAAACAGAGCTCAAAGAAACAAATGAACAGAGCTAATGCAAATAAGCACATATGAACATGTCTTTCCCCCGAGAAGACATGTGGCATCTCTCCTCTTGAACATCAAGCATCTGGGATCCTTGAAGATTACTCTTTCCTGGAGTATTCCCTCCCCCTAGAGGTCTCTCCCCCTATAGATATGATTAAGCTTTGATGTGATCTCTCTCTCCCCCTTTGACATCAATTTCCAAGAAGGGTCTTCTGGAATTTGTTGTGAATGGGTTCGGTCCTTGAATCACAGTATAAAGCATTAAGGTAAATGTGATGCTTGCAGAGGACAAGATTCATTGAGTGGAGCTGGATCAAGAATAAAGCAGGAATAAATGGCAAAATGTTTTTCTTGTAGTGAAATCGGTGTCACCGAGTTGTATGCTTCGGTTGCTCCGAAAATCTTCGGCTAGACCAGAGAAATGGAACCGGTGGAACCGAGTTCATCACAGAGAAAAACACTTGTCACCTCAGCTCATTGGACAAATAAGATCTCACAAAGATTTGCAATGCATTGGATGCAGAAAATGCAGAACAAAAAGCAAAGAAAAGAAACTAAAAGATCTAGATGATGTTTTTTTGAAAGGGGAAACAAATATGCATGAGACAAATGCAAGAACATAGAAAAGAACACAAGAGAACTTCATCTAGAGTTGGGCGGTGACAAAGTCACCTATGTTAGAGTATATTGACTTAGGAGTAGAGTGATATCACTTGATCATAGGTCGTACTCATCGTTTAAGCTCAAAATGGGGTTACCATTTTTCATTTGAGTATCTTGATGTATTCACATCTTGTCGAGTTGCTTTGACTCATGGCTTGGAGTAAAGCTACTCTAAGATGGAATAGCATACCTTGGGTGGCGGTGTTGATCTTGATCATGTAGTTGAACTTGTGTGGGTTGCTCAAGGTTGATGTAGCCCATCAAGAGTTGGGAGCACCCTTTGGATTTTGAGTTCATCTACCTACATGGGTTAGTTTTCGCAAGGAAGAGCACTTGTGTATCCAACATGACAATCATGAAGCTCAACATAGAATTTGTCAAAGGATATGTTTGAAAGGTTTCGTGCCTCCTTGCCATCAACCACCATTGTGTAGAGACTTGGTGATGTAGAGATTTCTCAAGATGTGAGTGAGTTGCAATCTCATAGAATTAGATTCATCCAAGTACCTACAAGGGTTAGATAACATGCAAGATGCAATTTTTTCAAGACATAAGATCATCATCATAGGAGAAATATCAAGTGATTAGCTTCCCAAACTTTTCACTAAAATGAGGGTTAGTTGATCCAAATATAATATCATTGACATAAATTTGGCATACAAATAGTTCTCCATTAACCCTTTTAGTAAAAAAAAGTAGAATCTATTTTTCCAATTTCAAAGCCTCTTTTAATAAGGAACTTGGTCAAGCATTTATACCATGCTCTAGGAGCTTGCTTAAGACCATAAAGGGCTATGTGAAGTTTGTAGACATGATTAGGTTTCTTAGGATTGACAAAGCCGGGAGGTTGCTTAACATAAACCTCCTCCTCAATATCACCATTTAGAAAAGCACTTTTAATGTCCATTTGGTACAAAGTGATATCATGGTGATTAGCATAAGCAATTAAGATGCGAATGGACTCAAGTCTAGCAATGGGAGCATATGTCTCACCATAGTCCATACCTTTGACTTGTGTGTAGCCTTGGGCGACGAGATGTGCTTTGTTGCGAACCACTTGTCCATCTTCATCTTGCTTGTTGCGAAACACCCATTTGGTACCAATGATGTTGTGGTTGTTGTCGGGCTTCTCGACCAATGTCCACACTTGATTTCTCTCAAAGTTGTGTAGCTCTTCATGCATAGCGTTTATCTAGTCCGGATCCTCCAATGCTTCTTCAACCTTCATAGGTTCAATGTTAGAGATGAATGAGTAATGTTCACAAAAGTTTGCCAAACGAGTTTTAGAGCGAGTGATTCTCCCGGTTTGGATATCATTGTAGATTTGCTCCACGGGATGATCTTTAGCAATTCTTGCTTGAACTCGTGAAAGCTTTTGCTTGGGTCTTGGTTTAACATCTTCTTCATCTTGTTCTTCTTCTTGGCCTTCTTCATTGTTAGCGTTGTCGTTCTCTTGTCGTGGTGGAGAAGGACGTTGTTGACGTTTGTTTTGGTGCACTTCCTCGTTTTCTTCATCTTGGTGTGTCCCAGTCGTGGATGCTTCCGTATCAACTCTTGGTTCACCTTGTCGTGAGGTAGAAGCTTCCACTTGGATGGACGAGGTACTCTCCATTATCTCCGTTGGACGAATCTTGCCAATAGACAAGTCTTGGATTGCTTCCGATGGATCTTTGTCTCCTACATCAATTGGCAATTGCTCTACTTGCGAGCCGTTAGATTCATCAAACTTCACATCTACCGTTTCTTCAACCTTTCAGGTGAAATTGTTGTAGACATGGTATGTGTGAGAGTTTGAGCCATAACCAAGTAGGAAACCTTCATGAGACTTAGGAGAAAATTTAGAGCGACGATTCTTATCAAGAATGTAGCACTTTGAGCCGAATACTCGAAAGTATCCAACTTGGGGTTTGTTACCGGTGAGGAGCTCGTATGCCGTCTTGCCGAGTAGCTTGTGAAGATACAAGCGATTTGTTGCATGACAAGCTGTCTCAACCACTTCCGCCCAAAAGTGTTTTGGCGTCTTGTACTCATCAAGCATCATTCTTTCCATCTCGATAAGAGTCCAGTTCTTCCTCTCAACGACTCCATTTTGTTGAGGTGTGTACGTAGCCGAGAACTCATGTGTAATCCCTTCTTCGTCAAGAAAGGTGTCCACATTTGCATTCTTGAACGCCGTTCTGTTGTCGCTCCGAACCTTCTTGATCTTTACGTCAAATTGATTTTGGGCCTTCCTAGCAAAGTTTTTGAAGATCTTTTGGACCTGCGATTTGTCATCAAGAAAGAACACCCACGTAAATCTTGAATAATCATCAACTATGACTAGACCAAATGAGTTACCACCGAGACTCTTGTAGGCATTTGGACCAAAGAGATCCATGTGAAGTAGCTCGAGTGGTCTTCTTGTGTTCATGATTTTCTTAGCGTGATGACTTCCTCCAACTTGTTTCCCTGCTTGACAAGCACTACAAAGTCTATCCTTGTCAAATATGACATCGTTAACGCCAAGGATATGATTTCCTTTAATGAGTTTGTCAAGGTTTCGCATGCCCACATGGCCTAGCCTTCTATGCCACAACCAGCCTTTAGAAGATTTAGCAATTAAGCAAGTTCTAGGTTGAGCCATTTTAGTGAAATCAACAATGTAAAGATCTCCTCTACGTATACCGGTAAAGACCAGTTTATGATTATCTCTACGAAACACTTGGCAGTCTACTTCAGTAAATAGGACATTGAAATCGAAATCAACAAGTCTAGATACTGAAAGTAAGTTGTAGCCAAGAGATTTAACGAGCATGACATTTTGAATGGAGCTATCATGTGAGATGGCCACCTTACCAAGGCCAACCACCTTACCCTTTGAGTTATCACCAAAGGTGACATATTTTCGAGGGCCGTCATTTTCAGCAAGCTCATGGAACATATCTTTATCTCCGGTCATATGATCAGTACATCCACTATCAAGAACCCATTCCTTTCCTCCAGCCATGTAGCCACGAAGATTTTCCATAAGACCAAAGTGTCTCATCGCATCATCGAGATCATAGTCACTACCATCATCCTCATCAGAGTATCCATGTTCAACATCATATTGTGATTGATCAATTCCTAGAGAGGGTAATTCATTAGATAAATGATCATTTCTATACTTATCTTTATGAATTCTAATAGCTCTGGAAATGATATTGCTAATGATTCCAACATCTCCTTTGGCACTCGTAAGATTAGTAAGCTCAAATAAGCAGTCACCAAATTTGGGATCATTGGAACTCACCTTAATCAAGGCAATAGACTTATGGAGGATTTCATCTAGATCTTTCAAGGAATAATTTGGAAAGAGCTCCTCAAGAAATTTCCATATGGTGTAGGCACACTCAAGAGTCGGCAAACATCCAATCAAGTTTCTAGGCAAGCCTCTAGTGATAAGGTTAACAGTTCTAAGATTGCGAATCATGTCAATTGACTCATCAAGGGTAGGATGCATGGGATCAACATGAGGTGCACAAGGGCTAGCAAAATACTTGCTCAAATGATATTCATTGAAAATCTCAAGCATTTCATTTTTCCAATCATGAAAATATTCTCCATCAAGAATAGGCACTCTACGTCTAAGACTCCCGAAAGTAGACTCATCCATCATCCTCCAATGGTGTTTAAACCAAGGCAATGGAGACCAAAGCTCTGATACCAATTGAAAGGATCGAGAAGAGGTGTCTAGGGGGGTGATTAGACACTAAGTACCAAAAGTTGCAGTTTTTAATTTCTATAAGTTGAAGTGGAGTTTTGGCACAAGTTTATCAAAAACAATACATTTCAAGCAAGCATGCAAAGAGTATATGAGCAGCAGAAAGTAAAGCATGCAACTTGCAAGAATGTAAAGGGAAGGGTTTGGAGAATTCAAACGCAATTGGAGACATGGATGTTTTTGTCGTGGTTCCGATAGGTGGTGCTATCGTACATCCACGTTGATGGAGACTTCAACCCACGAAGGGTAACGGTTGCGCGAGTCCACGGAGGGATCCACCCACGAAGGGTCCACGAAGAAGCAACCTTGTCTATCCCATCATGGCCATCGCCCACGAAGGACTTGCCTCACTAGCGGTAGATCTTCACGAAGTAGGCGATCTCCTTGCCCTTACAAACTCCTTGGTTCAACTCCACAATATTTTTGGAGGCTCCCAAGTGACACCTAGCCAATCTAGGAGACACCACTCTCCAAGAAGTAAAAAATGGTGTGTTGATGATGAACTCCTTGCTCTTGTGCTTCAAATGATAGTCTCCCCAACACTCAACTCTCTCTCATAGGATTTGGATTTGGTGGAAAGAAGATTTGAGTGGAAAGCAACTTGGGGAAGGCTAGAGATCAAGATTCATATGGTGGGAATGGAATATCTTGGCCTCAACACATGAGTAGGTGGTTCTCTCTCAGAAAATGTGTACTGGAAGTGTAGGTATGTTCTGATGGCTTTCTCCTTGAATGAAGAGTGGGTGGAGGGGTATATGTAGCCTCCACACAAAAACTAACCGTTACACACAACTTGCCAATCTCCATGGGACCGAATTGATAAACTCGGTCGGACCGATTCAACAAATCTAGTGACCGTTAGGGTTTTTGGTGGGACCGACTGGATCAACTCGGTAGGACCGATGTGCTAGGGTTAGGGGAAATCCAAAACTAGGTTTGACCGATTACTCAAACTCGGTGGGACCGATTTGGGTAATAAGCGAAATAGAGAGTTGGCCAAGCAAACTCGGTGGGGCTGATTGCATATCTCGGTGGGACCGAAAATATTGCAACAGGTAACAGAGAGTTTGCAAGCCCATCTCGGTGAGACCGAGATCCCATCGGTGAGACAAACTGATTAGGGTTTCTAGCAGTGGCTATGTCAACTGAACTCGGTGGCTCCGGATAGAAAGAATCGGTGGGGCCGAGTTGGATATTTGGTGTGGGACATATTTGGAAGTGAGAAAGTGGTTGAGGGCTTTGGAGCATATCACTAAGCACTTTGAGCAAGCAAGCCATTAAGCAACACCTCATCCCTTCTTAATAGTATTGGCTTTCCTATAGACTCAATGTGATCTTGGATCACTAAAATAGAAAATGTAGAGTCTTGAGCTTGGAGCTTGAGCCAATCCTTTGTCCATAGCATTTTGAAGGGGTTCCACATCCTCTAGTCCATGCCACTTCATTGTTGAACTTATCTGAAACATACTAGGTAAAAGTGTTAGTCCAACAAGAGATATGTTTTCATTAATTACCAAAACCACCTAGGGAGCACTTGTGCTTTCACACATCCCTGTTGGTCTCCAAGAAAGCTGATAAAAACTATCTTGACGACAATGAGGGAACCCAAAAGTCTTGTCTTGATGTGGTGTTCGAGTTACTGGCCACTACTCGCTGCCTGAATCAGTTCATCTTCTTGAGTCTCAACTTCAAGTTGAAATACATCAATCAGATATGCTGCGACAGGAAGCTGAAGGACTGAGGAAGTCCCTACAGAATTTAGATGCATATTTTCTGGTGCAACAGCAAGCGCTGGAGGATTTAAGCGCCAAACAAGAGAAACTTAATAAGCTTGCTAAGCATCTTGCCAGCATTATGGGTACCTAGGATATTGTTTCTTGAGATCTTCTAAAGTGGTTTCAGTTCCGGATTTGTTTTGCTGTGGCGTTTATTTGCGCTGGTCACCAACTTTGACAACCAGTGTACATGATATGCTGCTTTGTTCCCTATATTTGCACTGGTAGCGAACTTTGATGCCCAGTGGATGTAATATGTGTAATAGCCGTGATAGCCTAGCATTAGTTGCTTGCTTATTTATTTCCTTGTTGTCTTGTTTATTTGTTTGCTTGTAGTCATTGCAGTTCTTTTTCCGCGGTTAGCTAGTGGCTGTAGTAACCTATTTTTTAAAACTAGGCCACAATAACCATGGGCTAATATTTACTATAGTGACACTGGGCCTCCTACTGGCCGTAGAAACAGTGGGCCTTCTACGGGACGTAGAAACAATGGGCCTTCTATGGGCCATAGAAACAATGGGCCTTCTGCGGGCCGTATCATCAATGGGCCTTATACGGGCCGTATGATCGATTGGCCAAACATGGGCCAAACAGACCGCATTATGGCCGTAAATGGGCTAGAGTTGGAATCGTCCGCTCATGGGCCAACCATAACGGGCCATCGTTAATAGGCTGTATTTGATGACGCTATGAAAACGGCCCAATGTATTAATAGACCACAAACGGGCCGACTGTAACCACGGGCTGAATTTGGCCCACAAGCAGAAAATGACAGTAACGGGCCGTAAGTAAACGAATGCTAGAAATGAGCCTGTCGGTGTCAAAACTGGCGGATCTCGGGTAGGGGGTCCTGAACTATGCGTCTAAGGCGGATGGTAACAGGAGGCTGGGGACACGATGTTTTACCCAGGTTCGGGCCCTCTTGATGGAGGTAAAACCCTATGTCCTGCTTGATTTATTCTTGATGATATGTGTATTACAAGAGTTGATCTACCACGAGATCGGAGAGGCTAAACCCTAGAAGCTAGCCTATGGTATGATTGTTGTTGTCCTATGGACTAAAACCCTCCGGTTTATATAGACACCGGAGGGGGCTAGGGTTACACAAGGTCGGTTACAAAGGAGGAGATATCCATATCCATACTGCCTAGCTTTCCTTCCACGCCAAGTAGAGTCCCATCCGGACACGAGACGAAGTCTTCAATCTTGTATCTTCATAGTCTAACAGTCCGGCAAAAGGATATAGTCCGGCTGTCCGGAGACCCCCTAATCCAGGACTCCCTCAGTAGCCCCTGAACCAGGCTTCAATGATGATGAGTCCGGTGCGCAGTATTGTCTTCGGCATTGCAAGGCGGGTTCCTCCTCCGAATACATCACGGAAGAATTTGAATACAAGGATAGTGTCCGACCCTGCAAAATAAGTTCCACATACCACCGTAGAGAGAATAATATTTCCACAAATCTAATCTGCTGACACGTTTTGGCAACATGACATTATGCCATGGCCTGGTAATTATTCGAACTGTTTCCTTTAACTAGCCCCGCACACAACGCGACGCAGTTTCTTGACATGTCTTGTCAAAGCAGAGATCGTGTTCCCCTTATTACGGGATTCTCATCAATACGGGTGTGGGTAACCCAACTGCGCCATCGATTACGGCGCTTGGGGGATAAGCGAGTTTTACCAGGCTAGTGGGGGCGCATAGTTTCGGCCGCCCTTATAATGGGACAAGGTTTAACCTTTTTCTACCCACGCCTTCTTCCTCCTTGCTCATCCACTCTTGCGCACTCGAGCTCCAACGCCCAAGCCCACATCCTTCCCCTCAACCTTCTCCAATCATGTCCGGAGCGGGAGCCAAATGGATGGCTTCCTCCGTTACGGAGGGACATATCAAGAAGCTGCGCGGAGCCGGATACTTAGCCGCGAATATCGCGCATCGGCTGCCCGCTGCGGGGAAGATCGTCCCTACCCCAGAACCCCATGAGAGGGTAGTTTTCCTCCACCACTTCCTCCGTGGACTGGGGTTTCCCCTTCATCCATTCGTCTGCGGTCTCATGTTCTATTACAGGGTGGACTTCCATGATCTGGCCCCAAACTTCATCCTCAACATTTCGGCGTTCATCATCGTCTGTGAGGCTTTCCTCCGCATCTGCCCCCACTTCGGCCTATGGCTAAAGACCTTTAATATCAAGCCGAAGGTGGTGGGTAGCCAACAAGCAGAATGTGGCGGAGCCATGGTGGGCAAGATGCCCAACGTTATATGGCTTGAGGGCTCCTTCGTGGAGACCATAAAGGGGAGGCAATCGGCCTGGTTCTACATCATCGAGCCGCGCGACACCAAATGGGCGGCGGCCCCCGAGTTTTGATCCGGATTCCCTACACGGCTCACTTCCTGGAAAGAGAAGGGCTTGTCGTGGGGTTCATCGGTGGAGCTGGATGGACTCCAGAAATGTATCCGGAGTATGGCAAGCAAGAAGCTCAAGCTTGTCAACATAGTCCAGGTCATGCTCCTCCGCCGGATCCTCCCGTGTCAACAACGGGATTTTAACTTGTGGGAGTTCGACCCAGCCCAGCACCAGACTCTGAGCGAGCTCTTCGATACGACGCACAAGGACGTCTGGAGGGCACTGTTCAAGGGCGTCGTGGTCCCTCCCTCTCTCGCCGAGGACTGCGGGCTAAGCGCAAAGCGCCTAGCGCGTTCCGTGAGTTCTATGCATCCAGTAGGATATTTATTTCCCCTAGCTTAATCATGTGCGGGGTCTGAGCTCCATACCTTTGACAGGACTGGGTGGAGACGTCGGGGCAGATTAACTGTCCGGCCCCTCTGCCGAAGACAGTGCGGACGCTCCCCTGACGGAGATGCTGACTCCGGCTCCTTACAAGGTGCCGGAGAAGACCAAGAAGGCCAAGGGAACCCGAAAGAGTTCCCGGCGCCAGGTGATATCGGACTTATCGTTCGAGGACTCCTCGGCGCACTCCTCCCACGAAGACGAGCAAGAAGATGAAGACGCTCCCCTCCAGTCGGGGGAGAAAAGAAAAGGAAGGTCGCCCCAACCGGGGGGCCGAAGGGTCCAAGAAGGGAAGGACTCTCCTTCCGGACTACTCCACCACCGCCGCCGAAGGCAAAGACGAGTGGCTGCTCAGGGCCAAGCCCCTGGCGAAGTCGTAAGTATTCGGATACCAGAGTAGCTCATAGCATTCCTTTGTCGCACTGCTTCTCCTAACACTGAATCGTGCTTATGAAGACCGCCCCGAGCCCGTATCGACGTGTCCTCGTCGGACGGCTCCCTGGACTCATCGGATATGGATAGCGATCCACTTCCGACGGCCACCTCCCCTTGCCCTACGGACAACGCCTAGGTGCTGTCTCAAGAGGCACTGGGTCGAGGGGGGACAGTCATGGAGGCGCCTCAAGGCGACCTTCCGGACTCCGGGAGCAGAAGGAACAAGGCCCCCGAGGGCTCCGAGTTCGGCCCTCAGCCGGACACCGCGCCGGAACCTCCAGTGGTTCCGGACTCGGGAAGGCGGCCTCCTTCCAAGAGGGGCAAGATGCCTGTGCCGGTGACCTCTGTCCATCCAGAGGCACCGGACAATCTGCTGGGAGCGCTTCGCAGCGCTTCCATCGACGAGGAGCACCGCACTATTATGAGTGCAGTGGTCCAGAAGGTTCAGTCAGCCAAGAGCGGACTGATTGAAGCCTGTGCGAGCCTTCTAACAGCCTTTGAGGTAAGTTTTTGAAATATAGGAGAAATATTACCGCATAGACAGTAGCCCCTGATGCTCTGTTCGGTGTTCACAAAGAGAAGCCGAACAGAGGATCAAACAATATCGCGGGAGTCTAATATAAGTATGTCAATATGCGTATGCAGGCTTCGCTGCTGGCATCTGCCGCACTGACTACGGAGGTCGCCGCACTGAAGCAGGATCTTAAAGGGTCCAAGGACGAGCTCGGCCTTGCCAAGAGGCAGCTCGAGGAGAACAAAGGTAAGTAGTACCAAGTCTATGGGTATGTATAAAAAGAATGCGATTGCAAAATGACAGGATCATCGTAAATTTGCCAGGGGCCACGACCGAGGTGGTGACCCTGAAGCAAGGGCTATCCGAGGCCGAAAACAAACTGGCCAAGGAGCGCACCGAGCGGGAAAGGCATAAGGCACGGGTGGACGAGGTGCAGCAAGAGCTCCACGCTCTCGTGACGAAGCACGAGGCGTTGGAGCTTGACTTGAAGGCGCGAGAGTCTGAGCTTGCCGCGGCCCTCGAGAGCACAAAGAGTGCGAAGGCCGAAGCCCAAAAGGCCCTCCAGGAGATTGATGCGATGAAGAAGATAGTGGCGAGTAAGGAATTCTATATGCAAAGCAAGCATGTGAAAGTAAATTACCTGTTACTTACCCGAATCCGGAGCTCTCCAGGAGTATTCGCAGATTTGCCCCGCGGCGTGTCGGATGCCGTAACGTTTTACTAGGCTGAGGAGGGAAGCTCAACGGAGAAGTTGTTCTGGGCCCAATATACTGGGACCGAACACCCGGTGCCTATGAGCGACCAGCTAAAGCAGCTGGTCGAGCTACACAAGGCGGCGGAACAGGCCATGAAGGGCTTTATAGTCCGGCTGTGGCCTGGCGACGCCCTTCCGAACAGCTACTTCGCCCTGGTGAGGCGGCTTGTGGACGCCTGCCCACGGCTAGAAGTCGTCAAGCGGTCCGTCTGCATCGAAGGTGCATGCTGGGCTTTCGCCCGTGTGAAGGTGCAATGGGCCAAGCTAGACGCCATGAAGCTGATCAAGGAAGGGCCACCGGAGGGCAAGGAGCATGGCCACCCCGAGATGTACTATGAGGGTGTCCTGAAGGGTGCCCGTCTCGTAGCGGACGAGTGTACGAAATATATAATATTTGAGTAAACTTGCTCATGTAATCATGTATTCATGAAAACTTGTTCATATGTGCTATGCAACACTTGTTTGAATTTAAAATATTACCTTCTGTTCGGCTGTTTATCAAATCTGAGAGATGGCTAGTCGTCGACTTCTGCCCCCACGCCACGAGTGCTGGGGTGTTCAGGATAAACCTGAGCACTCTTGTTCCCATTGTTGGGTCCTTCGAGGGAGGTGCTCAGCACAACGAACAAGGCAATCGGACTATAATGCGTTATCACTCTCACTTAGCCATAGAATTCTATAATTTTAAATTTCGGCGAAGCCCTTAGTATTTGGAAGGCCGAATTCGGGGCGCGATACACGCCTTAAGCCGGATAGGGCCGACTCCTCGCTCTAAGCGGCATAAGCCTTTAGGGACTCGAAACCTCTCGAACAGCGACCTGTCTCTCACCTTATCATGACAGTCAGTTTTAGCTTTCTCTACTGAGGTGCTTAGCCCAGCAAAACCGGGGCACAATTTCAGTAGTTCTCCCAGTGCTACCTTAGCCGATATAGCGGAACGTAAGGTACCAAAACATGGGAGCCAGGCAAACCCAACTATTGACCCAAGACATTATTCGGAGCTGATGCATATAATGCTATAAGTTCGGGGTGCCGCACTGTCGAAAGTGCGGACTTCTCACGCCATATTATGGGGTATGCTTAAGCCCCTGGCGTATTGGCCGTACCAGAGTGTACAGTTGCTGGATGTCATAAATGAACATGTGTATATATATAGGACAACACTATTCTAATCCTGGGATTAGAATAACTATTTAGATCATGTCAACCCTATATAGAAGGCGCGCGGTGTTCCTGAGATCCCCCACCGGTGAAAAAAAAATAAAAACTACCCCACCCGCCCCTAACCTAAGCTCCCTCGATCCCATCTGGCCCCTCCCCTAAACTGCATCGCGCCACCGTCGCCTCCCTCCCCGCCCGCGCCGCCGCCAGGCCCCGACCACCTCCCGTGCCGTCGCCTGGCCCCGGCCACCTCCCGCGCCGCCGCCGCCCCCCATCGCTGCCGCCCCCACCCGGAAGCTGAGCCAGTGGAGCGGCCACCACCTGCACCCGGCGGTGCAGCCACCGGCCCCCGCCACGCGCACCACCACGCCCCAGCTCCAGCGGCCCCGATGACTCCTGGATCCACTGGCAACCGGCGCCATCGCCCCAACCTCCGTCTTTCATGGTCGCTCGCGCATCGTGGCCTCCTTCTCGGACCACCCCTCCGCCGTGCCCCGTTGACTCAGATCGTCGCCGGCCTTCCTCCCCTGCTTCTACCACGGAGGTGGCCTCCATCTGCCGTCAACCGCGCCCACGACCTGCCCCAGGGCGCCCCCGCAACCTTCCCATGGCGCCCGCGTGACCTGCCCATGGTGCCACCTTTGCTCCACCATGCGTGCGCGTGGCCAGGCTACCTGCAGCGCCAGCCCTTGGCCAAATCCCACTCGCCGCAGCCGGCCATCCCACGCGCATCCGACGCCGCATCCCTTGCATGTTGCTGTCCAGCTACGGTCGCGGCCCTCCATAGGACATTGCTCTGGCTACTGCTTCAGCAGTCCAAGTGCCCCACCTGTGTCCGTCCGTGCTCCTTCGTGCTGGAACTTGTGCGGGCAGCAGTGCACGCATCTGAAGATTGGGCTGATGCTTCTTCAGCAAACACTATGACAAGCAGCCACTTCATGCACCAATCTATCTCTATGTCCCTTCGCTTGTAGCATCATATCATGCTAAATCTCAGTCTCATACATGTAATGAGTTTTATACAAAGAACTGATTTCTTAAATCAAATGCTTAGCACCGAGTTACTTGTAAGATATCAACGAGCCATGTGCTGGGAGTGTCGTGATATGGTACTTGAATAAATTTGATTGTGCTGCATTTATAAGAGGCCGAGGCCCATGTCAAATCATACGTTGTTCCTTATGTCCTAGACCTAGTAGTCATTTATTTGGCAGAGAATATCTTAGAAGTTTGATGAGCTTGACATGTGCTATATAGCTGTAGCATTTGGACATTATTACCTATGAACCGAGAACACACTACTCATTTAACTTCATTACAAAATGCAATATCCATGTACACAAAATTGTACCCTGCATTTTTATATTAGTGGGGAATAATCATGTTGTTTACATCAAAAGGATTTCCCAAATTTCATGTGTTTTGTTTTATGTGTGTTTTCCTGTGAGCTTATATGAGAGGTACTAGGAGTTCTTCTTTGTACTATTTTGAAGAAACTGCTCCCTGCTACATGTGAAAATCTAGGAGGCACCTTTTTCATACTCTTATTTATTTTAAGAACAGATAGCTCTGGAGCTGATAAGTAGTAACATACCACTCAGTTAACTAGGATCGTTGGCTGATTTCATCTTGAGAATTCATCTACAATCTATCCATGATGCATTCTCTATATTTACTGTTGTTTGATATGCATGAAAATGTGGATAATAAACTCAAAAATCTATCATGACTTAGATAACAGTACCTTGGTAAAAGATTATAGTGATTCATCGGTGTCTTGTGCTTGTTCTTCATTCATGATAAGTTATATTTCGTTAGCAGCCTTAATAAATGCCCTTCTTATGCTCAGGTACAAGAATTGGAAGGAACTTGGAAAGCAAGACGGCAGAAGATGCAAAGTTGTGCAAAGCGGATGGGTATTTGTAACTAGGCTCGTTGAGCGCTCACACAGATGATGGAGTTGAAGGATTTCGAATGACATCGAGCTGACATTTCTCTCCACCCGTGTTTTCCGTGTCTTGCTGTGCAAAGTTACATTGTATTGGTTGTGGTTAAAATCCTGGGTGCAGCATTCTGAGTATTACCCCTTGTCTAGCATGTTCTAGGTTCTGCTGTCCTTGTAGCATATGAGTTAAAAAGTGGGTCAACAGTGAAAAATTTGGTCTTTATTTTCTATACTTATTTGTCATGAGGTATCGTCTGTTACGTCCCTTTTAATGGCCCTTTTACAATTTGAGACATTATTTATCGTGGTCTTAAATAGTTCCTCACATCATATCGGAATGTTCAATACAAAAACAAAAATAAAGATCCTGATATGGGTTACTCTTTTCTGTTCACCTTCCATCAGATGATTGCACATGCTGGGACCTTAATTTCTCGTGAACTTGCAGTCTAACAAACATGCATATATTTGGCCCAAATATTGTTTATGAACTAATATGTGTGTAAAGATGTTGGCTCTGCCTTGTGGACTTATATACCTTGCTTGCCTTTTCTTTTTGTTCCAATACTTGAGCTCCATGGCTTGCTTTCCATGGTTTTTACTCGCAATTTCAAGGAAAAAGGCTCACCTGGAATGCGATGTTGCTTATTCTGGCAAACTAGCATGGTGATTTTGTTGAGGTCAGCCTTCTATTAGATCTTTGAATTGAAGATAAATGGGAAGACCAAAAAAGAAGAAAGATATCAAGTGTGGCAAGGTTTAATATGAGAAAAGCATAAAACAAATTAATTCTCTTAATCCACAAAGAAGTTCGGTTATTATTTGGGAGCAATTTGATTTCAAAAGGAAAATAAAAAATTCAAAATATAAAAACGGAAAAAGATCCATGTACTACATTATGTGTGTTTAATTGAGAAAAATGAATAAAAAGGCAAGGTTTTCGTCGTTATTAAAGAATGGAAACAAGAAGTTAAAAAAATAAATAACAAAGAAGTTCAACTTTTAATAATAGAGCGCTTCAAAATTTCCTAAAAAAATTAAGAAATAAAACCAGGAAGTCCATATTAAAAAGATGGAGAAGTTCGATGATTATAGAAAACTTAGTTTTTCCTCATTATTAAGGAATGAAAACAAGAAGTTCAAAAATTAAATAGCAAGAATTTCAACATTTAATAATAGAGCACTTCAAAATTTCGTAAAAAAGATTAAGAAATAAAACCAGGAAGTCCATATTAAAAAGATGGAGAAGTTTGATGATTATAGAAAACTCAGATTTTTCTCGTTATTAAAGAATGGAACCAAGAAGTTCAAAAAAAGCAAGTTCAACTTTTAAAAATAGAGCGCTTCAAAATGCATAAAAAAGGAGTAAGAAAATCAGATTAAAAATTCATAAAAAAAACTCAGATATTTTCACGTAACCGAGAGAAGTTTAGATTGATAACTACCAGAAGTTCACGTACTACACGGTGTGCATTTTGTATTAAAAAAGAATAAAAAAGGAAAGGCCAAAAAGTTTTTTTGCTAGAAGTTCAAGTGCTCAGCCCGAGAAAGTTCAAAAATTCTTGTGAGAGGTTGAATAAAAATACGTGACAGAAGTTCAAGGTGAAAACAACGAGAAGTTCAACTACTGCAAGGGATGCATTTCAAATGAGAATAAAAGTATAGAAAATTAAAAGCTTAAAAGGTCTGTTGAAAGAAGTTCAAGTGCTTTGTCCGGGGAAGTTAAAAAATTCTTACGAGAGAGGTTCATCTTGTATTTCCATGTTCGATTTTTGTTGTATAAAAATCGAATACAATTATTTAATCAAAATATAAAAAGGTGAAGTTCAAATTGAATAACATAGAAGTTCGGAGTTTATTAAAACCTAGGATTTACCCGTTCAAAAAAATAAAAAACACAACGCCATTTTTGCACTTTTAAAAACAACCTCATAAACAAAAAAATGGTTGCTAGAAGTTCAAGTGCTCGACGAGGAAAAGTTCAAAAAATTCTTGTGAGAGAGGTTCACCGTGTATTTATATGTCCAAAATACATAAAAAATATGTTGCTTTTTGTGTTTTAAAATAACTCTCTCAAAGCAGAGAGAAGTTCAACGTGATAACAACCGGAAGTTCACGTACTACATGGTGTGTGTTTCATATAAGAAAAAAATACAATAAAGTGAAACAGAGTGAAGTTCAAACAGGCATGCCCCAGAAGTTCAACTACTTCATGCAGTGCAAAAAATAGCACGTCAAATACAAAGTGAAGTTCAAACAGACATGCCCAGAAGTTATACTACTTCACGCAGTGCATTTCCGTTCGCGATGAACGCAGAAATCATGATCTCGCCATTTTCTAATTTACCTTAAAACGGCAGGAATATTATTTGTGTAAATTCAAGTCCTCGGTCGGAGAAAGTTTAAAAAATATTGTGAGAGAGGTTTGTACAAAAAGAATATCATTTGTGTAACACTGACGCAATGGATGAGAAAATTACAAACAAAAATACGTGACAGAAGTTCAACGTGAAAACAGCACGAAGTTCACCTACTACACTGAATGAATTTTAGATGAAAAACTTTCAAAATCCTCGCGAGTATGAAAAAATGATCAACACAGGAAAGTTGCGTGTTTACAACAGCTTTCCATCGGTATATCACCCGCTCAATTCCCGTGAGTGGGATGGAGAGCTATGAGCAGTGGATGAAGATCTACGAGCAAAAAGATCACGTGAAAAATAGAGTGAAGTTCAGGTACACGTGCCAAGAAGTTTAGGTTCTTCACGCGGTGCATTTTCGAAGAATCTGTTTCGCGATATAGGCAGAACACATGATCCCGCCGTTTTCGAAATTACTTGCCCCATTCCGATAAAGTTTCGCATTTTCCGTAGCTTTTCAGCGGTATATTATTTGCCTCATTCCGATAAAGTTTCTAGAAATTACGGCAAAAATACTTTTTTATCCATTTTCAAAACCGACATAAAACCGTAATGAATTAGGAGAAACAATATATACAAAAAAGTTTCGCATTTCTTCAAGCTTATCAACGCCATATCATTTGCTGCATTTGGACATACAGTTAAAAAATTAGCTCAAAAATACGAACTTGGTGGAACTTGTACAGTTTTGTAAATTACTTTTAAACCATTCAAAATTATAAAAAACATTTAACATGAAAAAGTAGCGAATTTTCATAAGCTTTCCAACGCCATATTATTTGCCTCAATTGGATTAGCCATTTAGAAATGGCATCGAAAATACGAACTAGGGTGTTCCGTTTGTGAAATTCCATGATTTTCCGAATTACTCTTTAACCGTAGGGAATTAGAGAAAACTTTCAACATCCGGAAGGAGCGGTTTTGCTGCAGCTTTCCAACGCCATATTATTTGCCTCATTCCGATAAACGGTTTAAAAATGCGATTGAAAATACGATTCATGTTTTTTGTACGAAGAAAAAACGGTTTTGCTTTGAAACCGCTTACATTTTGCCAAAAATTTAACTTGGGTCATGATACTGGTGTCCATAGCTTTCCAACGGTATATAGCAAGCCCCATTTGGACACGTTTTTGCTGAAGTTCAACCTAGTACACGGGGAAGGTCAGGCGCGTTACTCGGGAAGTTCATGTTGTGATCAGATTATTATTTTGATCCCGTGATCAGAATAGTGTTTATGTGTATATATATGTATATATATATAAAGAAGAATACAATAATAGTCTTAATGCTATGCATTTTTTATTCAAAAAGGGTGCGTTAAAGCAGAATGATACATGTAGTGCGATAAGCAAAAAGTAGGACTATGTCCCCTCCAAGGGCAAGCTGAGGAATAGTATTAAAGTAAATATGTCACTCGTTATCGTAAACCACCTAGGAATTCCGTGGTGTGATATAGCTTTCTGCCTCCTTGGTTGCTGCATCATGTGTTCGACAGTCATGCTCCCGGACAGGGTTTCCAGAGATTAAGGTCCTAAAAGAGAAAAATAACAAAGCAGGAAGCCCCTAGTGTGGTTTAAGCCGCGTCTTGGAGCGTGCCGTAATCGTGCCCCCTCCCTACCTGTGCCCATGGTATTTTTAATGCGTAATTATGTACGCATGGCACGAGTTTCGCCGTTTGGCTTGGGCCGGGGTGAGGGCCGCATTGCTATGCGAGCTCGGAACATGCCAGGCGGTCTTGTTGCTGATTACTCCGGGCGCGCTTGAAGGTGTTCGGGTCCTTAAATGCCGAACTAGTGGATTGCCTTAAGAGGCTGCTTTGCGCTTCCGCTGCGAGGGCCGCAGTGTGCTCCTCCGTTCGGAGAGGGCGCTCTGTGTTTCCATTAACTGTAATGACCCCCTGAGGTCCTGGCATCTTGAGCTTGAGGTATGCATAATGCGGTACCGCATTGAATATTGCAAATGCGGTTCGCCCGAGCAGTGCATGATAATCACTGCAGAACAGGGACTATATGGAAGATTAACTCTTCGCTTCGGAAGTTATCCGGGGATCTGAAGACCACTTCCAGTGTAACTGAGCATGTGCAATGGGCCCCTAGACCTGGTATGACGCCTTTAAAAGTCGTTTTTGTGGGTTTGATCCTTGAGGGGTCTATACCCATTTTGCGCACCGTGTCCTGGTAAAGCAGGTTCAGGCTACTGCCGCCATCCATAAGGACTCGAGTGAGGTGAAATCCGTCAATAATTAGGTCTAAGACGAGTGCGGCGAATCCGCCATGACGGATACTAGTGGGGTGGTCCCTGCGATCGAAGGTGATCATACAGGAGGACCATGGGTTGAACTTTTGGGCGACTAGCTCCAATGCATATATGTCCCTGAGCGCATGCTTCCACTCCCTCTTGGGGATGTGGGCTGCGTATATCATGTTCACCGTCCACACTTGTGGGGGGAACCTCTTCTGTCCTCTGGTATTCGGTTGCTGGGGCTCCTCATCGTCATCGCTATGTGGCCCTTATCTTTGTTTTCGACAATTAACTTGCCGGCCTGCTTGAACACCCAACAATCCCTATTGGTGTGGTTGGCTGGCTTGTCGGGGTGCCGTGTATTTGACACGAGCGATCGAGTAAACGGTCCAAACTGGACAGGCCCGGAGTGCTTCTTTTGAATGGCTTTTTCCACTGATCGAGTTTAGAGCCTTTGAATCCGGCATTGACTGCCGTATCCTCGATATTGTTGCTGTTAATGCGGCGCTTATGTTTGTTGCGACGTGACCTGCTACTGTCGTCCTTTGTATCCGAAGTACCATGGTTATTTGATACGTTGGTACTGCGAGCCAGCCAGCTGTCTTCTCCCGCACAAAAGCGGGTCATGAGTGTCATGAGGGCTGCCATAGATTTCGGCTTTTCCTGACCAAGGTGCCGGGCTAGCCACTCGTCATGGATGTTGTGCTTGAAAGCTGCTAGAGCCTCTACATCCGGACAGTCGACGATTTGATTTTTATTTGTTAGGCATCGTGTCCAGAATTGCCTGGCCGATTCCTATGGCTGTTGAATTATGTGGCTCAAGTCATCGGCATCTGGTGGTCGCACATAAGTGCCCTGAAAGTTGTCGAGGAATGCAGCTTCCAGATCTTCCCAATAGCCAATGGACTCTGCTGGCAAGCTGTTGAGCCAATGCCGAGCTGGTCATTTAAGTTTGAGTGGGAGGTATTTGATTGCGTGTAGGTCATCACCGCGGGCCATGTGGATGTGTAGGAGGAAATCCTCGATCCATACCGCAGGATTTGTCGTGCTGTCGTATGATTCTATATTTACGGGTTTGAAACCCTCTGGGATTTGATGATCCATTACTTCATCTGTGAAGCATAAGGGGTGTGCGACACCTCTGTACTGGGCTATATCGCGACGCAGCTCCAATGAGTCTTGCCCGCTGTGTTTGGCCTGGTCGGATTTACTTTTACTGTATCCGGCATGACGATTATCGTCTCGCGTAATGGCGCGCCCTCGTGATCCGTAGATCGATCTTGCATGTTTTTCTTTGTCATCCGGTATGTCTCGCAGGTCTGGCGTATTTCGCCATGCCTTTTTCTTTGAATGGCGTCGGGGTGCAGGCTGAGCTTTTGGCTGGAATGCCTCTCTATCGCGGCCACGAGATGGCCGATCAGCCGCGTCATACGCTTCTTCCTCCAGTCGGGGTAGCAACCTGCATTTTGGGTAACTCTTGGAGGGGCATTCGAGTTTATATTCCTTGGCCGCGAGGACTTCAGTCCATCTGTCAGCTAGCAAATCTTGATCAGCTTGAAGCTGCTGCTGCTGCTGCTGCTGCTTCTTAAGGTTGTTTGTCGTGGCTATAAGCCGGTGCTTGAAGCGCTCTTGTTCGACGGGATCCTCTGGCACGATGAATTCGTCATCGTCAAGGCTTGCCTCGTCGAGGGGGCATATAATTATCATCCTCCGCCTCTCGATCTGCCACTCTCTCTGGAGGGTTGGCCTCTCCATCCTCCTGTCCTAGATCGTGTTGGAGGGGATTGTTGCCATCTTCGGCACTATCCGGAGTGTTATTATCTCCTGTGCCGGTATCACCACTTTTGCTTTGGCGGGACTTAGAGCGGCGTCGCTGACGTCGGCGCTTGGGTTGCTTCTTGGAGGGGTCATCCTCCGATGTCTCATCGCCATTGCCTTCTTTGGGTGTGTCCACCATGTATATATCATGTGATGAGGTGGCTTTCGAGTGCCCTATAGGCGCTGGTTCTTGTTCGTCTCCTGCGTCGTCATCCATACCGTCAATGTCTTCGGAGTCGAAGTCGAGTATGTCGGTCAAATCATCGACAATGGCTATGAAGTGGGTGGTGGGTGGGCGTCGAATTTCTTCGTCGTCCGCGTCCCAATCCTACGGGTCATAATCTGG
This sequence comes from Triticum monococcum, assembly GCA_034509565.1. NCBI lineage: Eukaryota > Viridiplantae > Streptophyta > Magnoliopsida > Poales > Poaceae > Triticum > Triticum monococcum. The sequence continues at coordinate 523,824,197 of CM067841.1, forward strand.
CCAGGACTCTCTTGACAAAGAGAGAGACCTTAGTGAATTCAGTATGTCGCCGAAGGGCGAGTGCTGAAAGATATCCACGGTCGTGAACTCCATGATCGGCGCCCAATCGGATTCGATTGGCAGGGGCGCGGATGGTTCAGAGTTCGTAGGAGAGTCCGGCAATGTGGAGTCACGGGCCTCGTGAAGGATAAGGTTGGTGTTCGGCTCGATCGCCGTTGAGGCTGCAGCCTCCACGATGGGGTCTAGCCACCCGCCCTCGGTCGGTGCAGTTGGCTCCAAATTGAAGGTCGGAGCGGATGTGGGTGCGGCCTCCAGGGCAGTGTTCGGCGGCAGAGCTAAATCATGCCCATCATGACAGTGCGGCGCACCTGGCAAGGGCTCGAATCCGTCGAAGATCAAGTCTCCACGGATATCAGCCATGTAGTTTAAGCTTCCAAACCTGACCTGATGGCCAGGGGCGTAGCTTTCAATCTGCTCCAGGTGGCCAAGCGAATTGGCCCGCAGTGCAAAGCCGCCAAATACAAAAATCTGTCCGGGGAGAAAAGTCTCACCCTGGACTGCATCGCTATCGATGATCGTAGGACCCATCAAGCCTAACGGCGACGACACAGAGGAACTCTCAATGAAAGCACCAATGTCGGTGTCAAAACCGGCGGATCTCGGGTAGGAGGTCCCGATCTGTGCGTCTAAGGCGGATGGTAACAGGAGGCAGGGGACACGATGTTTTACCCAGGTTCGGGCCCTCTTGATGGAGGTAAAACCCTACATCCTACTTGATTTATTCTTGATGATATGAGTATTACAAGAGTTGATCTACCACAAGATCGGAGAGGCTAAACCCTAGAAGCTAGCCTATTGTATGATTGTTGTTGTCCTATGGACTAAAACCCTCTTGTTTATATAGACACCGGAGGGGGCTAGGGTTACACAAGGTCGGTTACAAAGGAGGAGATATCCATATCCGTACTGCCTAGCTTGCCTTCCACGCCAAGTAGAGTCCCATCCGGACACAAGACGAAGTCTTCAATGTTGTATCTTCATAGTCTAACAGTCCGGCAAAAGGATATAGTCCGGCTGTCCGGAGACCCCTAATCAAGGACTCCCTCAGAGCCCAAGAATAAATGGGCTCCGAGAAGGCCGAAAGATAACATGGGCTGGAAATGGCCCATCGGAATAACGGGCCATTAATGGGTGTAAAGTGATACACTGTTCATTACGGGCCAGTTTCACCACGAGCCATTAATGGGTGTAAGGTGATACATTGTTCATTACGGGCCAGCTTCACCACGGGTTGTTAATAGGCCAAGAGTTACATAGGGCCTCATATGGGTCGAAAGACGTCATGGGCCATACATGGGCCAAAAGTGAAAACGGGCTGGAATCATATAGGGTGGCCCAGATGACGCTACTGGGCCTAATTCGGATAGGGCGTAACGGGCCTTGGGTTAGCGGGCTGTAAATGGGCTATATGCCAATAGGCCGTTAACAGGCTTTACATGGGCCGGCTCGCCACATTTTAACCAAGTCAAACAGGTCGGCCTCTTCCCAGGAATGGGCCTCTATTGGGTCGTGCCACGTGTCGACGTATCATAGGTGCCTTCTGTCCAATGAGTGGATGGCATCTGTCCCAACGATGAGCCGACACGTGTTTCCTCCAGCCAATAATGATTTTACACGTGGAAAATCCCCATTGGTCGGGGCTGTTAACGGGTTATCAGATCCAAAACCCGACCCGATAGCTTAACGGCGTTCCATCTACGATGCTGCATTTTTTGATTAGATCAAGGTTCTGGTTGCATTTTTTTATTTTTTATGCTCAGCTGAAAGAAATAATTTGTTTGCCACCAGATGTATGTAGGCATGATCATGGCGTCGATGCGGAGAAGATCAACGACAACGGAATACCACTCTCCATTTTCACATTGGATAGGGTAGTATCGATCTTTATGCGTAAGTATGCACTGCACATACTTGTCTTAAAAGCATATTCGGAGGAGGAAGTCAAATGAGGTCAGCCATTTTCCGGGAAGGGAAATGAGGGGGAGCCAGGCCCAGGCGACGCCCGTGGCGATCATCGCGAACCGGATGGCGGCTTCCGCCGGCCCTGGACGTGGGCATGTTGGCGGTCAGTTTTGGGCGCTCGCAGAGTCAGACGATGAGGACGGCGACGACGGGAACTACGCCGGTGACTTGCCGGAGTTGTATTCGCTGACGCCATCGGACGTGATCTATGAAGCGTTCAATCCTGGATATTCGGAGGAGGAAGTGGCCATGATTGTGGATGATGTCATGCCGCGTAACAATCCAGCGCGGGAGGGACTGAACCCCGAGGACATGGTCGAGCTAGATTGATGGATTATTTGCCGGAGGACGACAGCCTCCGTGATCCGGCCATGGAACGGACTAATACCCAAGGTATGTATCAAGCCTATCACTTTGTCGGATTTCCTCTTGCCGGATTCTTGGATGCGTGTGACCAGAAAGAAGAATAGGAAGGGCCTGCCGGTGGCGGCGCAGTCGGCGCCGCCGACCAGCACGGCGGCTTAGATCCGAGCGGCCAAGGAGAAGCGTTTCAATCAGCTTCTAGGCTCTCCTGGGCCTGTGGCTGTGTGGGCCGATGCTGACATGTCTGGGTATGTGGCCCAGCATGTCAGCCGAGAGGCAAGGTGGATCGGACTGGACGTTCCTCGGTATGAGGCCCAGGTAACGCCGATTGTTTCGACGGAGTACGTAGCTGCATGCACATCACCAGTACGTCGTTCTCCTAATCACTCTCCCCTGTCGCCTCCGCCTAGGGTTCGTCGGACTCGCGCAGTACCCGGGTTTCCTAGGTGTGGGCCTAGCCGTGCTGCCTGTATTCCCCATCTCGCGGCCATGGCGAGGTGTGGAGGTGGTCCACCAGGACTGAAACCCCCGACCGGGACAGTGCCGGTCAGCCATGGTGGTGGCGCGCCGCCAGGACAGAAGACCCTGGTGGCCACTGGGCCGGGCCGGCCGTTGCAGGTCGTGGTGGCAGCACGCCGGGTCAGAGAGCTCCGGCGTCCGCTCGGACCGGGCCGGCCGCTGCGGGTCATGGCAGTGGCACTTCGGGGCTTAAACCTCCTACTCCTGGGCCGGCCGGTACGGCACCCGCCCTTGCTGCTGCAGGGCATGGAAACACGCAGGGGCCTCGATCGTCGATGCTAGGGACGGCAGCGGTGGCGCCTCATAATCAGTTGCAGGCACATGGGCAGCAGCCCTGGGCTGCGCCGCCGCCTCACTTTGTTGCGAGGCTGCCGCAACAATGGTCCAGGCCGGTGCAGATGCATGAACTGCCGCCTCAACCTGAGCATGTGGGTGATGGAGGCGTGGGACACGCTTGATTCCTAGGTAACCGTGGTGGTAATGGACCACCCCGGGGACAGTGGGGCGACGATGGATACAACACTTATGGTGAGGGCCAACATCGTGGCTCGTCGTCGATGGGCGGCAGGCGTGGTTATGCATGGCAGAGAGATGGAATAGCAACAAGACCTTTTTACGGACCCCCGGGTGGCTTTGTTGAGGGAGCTGTCGGTGTCAAAACCGGAGGATCTCGGGTAGGGGGTCCCGAACTGTGCGTCTGAGGTCGATGGTAACAGGAGACAGGGGACACGATGTTTACCCAGGTTCGGGCCCTCTTGATGGAGGTAAAACCCTACGTCCTCCTTGATTAATATTGGTGAGTATAGGGGTTACAAGAGTTGATCTACCATGAGATCGTAATGGCTAAAACCCTAGATGTCTAGCCTATGTTTTCGTCATTGTCCCTATGAACTAAACTCTCCGGTTTATATAGACACCGGAGGAGACTAGGTTTATACAAAGTCGGTTACAGAGAAAGGAATCTTCATATCGGAACGCCAAGCTTGCCATCCACGCCAAGGACAGTCCCATTCGGACACGGGTGAGAGTCTTCGGTCTTGTATCTTTGTAGCCCATCAGTCCGGCCCATGTCCAACAGGCCGGACACCCGAGAACCTCTTAGTCCAGGACTCCCTTGGTAGCCCCTCAACCAGGCTTCAATGACGAGCTGTCCGACGCGTAGATCATCTTCGGCATTGCAAGGCGGGTTCCTCCTCCGAATACTCCGACACAATCTTCGAACACAGAGATCATGTCCGGATCTGCAAAACAAGTACCACACACCACTGCAGATAGGGATGGCAATGGGTCGGGTTTGGGGCGGGTGGAGCTAGTCCAAATCCAACCCATGACCCATCTTCCTACCCTCTGCCCTTCCACATGGGCACAACTTGTGCCCATGCCCAAACCCATTGGGTACACACATTCCCATGGAGCTCCATGGGCATAGAAAAGTCAGCATGAAGCCTTCCCAAAGATCAAATTAACTCATCATCATTCACTCATAAATGATAACATAAGCTACATGCATAAGTAGGCAACAAGTAATACGATGAGTCCTTAAGTGTGACATACCAGAGGTTGATTCTGCAGCATATAGCTCATGGCACAAGTTGCATATTTCCTGCCATTTTCCATTGATTCTCTCTTTCTACTATCACTAGCATATGGCCTCACATGTCATACGGGTATCCATTGGATATCCATGGAGCACAAACTATAACCATGCCCAACCTGGCTGTTCATGGATATCCATATCCACGGATCCATGGGCGAAAATGTGCTCCATACCCTTGCCCAACCGGGTCGGGTATCCATGGGTATCCAGATCCATGGATAAAATTGCCATCCCTATCCATGAGGTTCTTGTGGATATATCAGTGTGTGCAATTATATCTGACATGCATGGAAGACAACTAGTAGTTAGATTTATGTAAGGAGTGCCTATAGGAGACAACATAAATAGTAGGACTGGGGTTAACTAGCAGCAACGGGTCTCAAGAACTAAAGGGAGAACACAGATGAAAGCTACAGAATATGTATCGTTTGTACTCGAGATTAACTAGATGGCACACAAAAGTATTAAAGAACAACATAGGTAATACTAGAAGTGCTATAATACTATAATCACTAGCCTGTGGGATAGCATTGGCTGATGGATGATAACTATGGAACAACGTTACCTAAAGAACAAGTATCTTAGCTGAACTATGGAGCGTTAACTCCTGAACAAGACCCGTAAGAGATCAGCATGAATATACAATGAAATGTGATAATCTATTTTCCATGCATAGATGAATAACAAAGCCATAAATGTTGCACACAAGTAAGATGAGGGTACAACCTATCTGGCCGCCATCCATAGGAGTGAGCATCATGTGCTGACTTGTCGATGGCCCTGCAATTGTTGTGGTTGTCCATGTCGGGCACATGCATTCGATGTAGGGAACTGTTGAGTGGGGACTGTAGCTCCATTCTAGTGTATGCTTCCCTTGTTGGAGCAGCTGCGGTGAGTCGGAAGACGGTGTGGCTGAAGATGCAGATAATGCATAATGTTAAGAACGACACATCTCTTTGATCTAAAGAAATACACTAAGAGATCAACATCTAGGTACGAGAGTGGTCACATGTCTGTTGACTGAGACTAAATTGGGGTCACACTATTTTATTTTATTTTGGTACTGTCCGATCTACGCCAGATGGCTTGATGGCCGTCTTGTGCCTCCCAGCTGACACTGTTAGGAATCTTCCCAGAAGAGCCAGCGACCAACGGAAGAGCAGCTTGCCTTCGTCGTCCGTGGCCCCGGCCAAAACCCCGCTCCCCGCCCCACCGCACTGCCGTGGTTGCGCCGGCCCCAGGCCAATCCACAAAGACTCCCCATCATCCAGATCCGGCGACGGCAGTACCTTGAACCCACGCAACTCTAAGATAGCCTTCTAAGCACTGCTTCCGCGGTGAACTTGCGGCCCCGCACCCTTACATTAGACACCAGCCAACCGGCAGCCTAGGAGCTCCGCCGCCTCGAGGGGTGCTGCTTCCCATTGGGAATCGATTGGCCCAGAATAAAAATTCAGACAACTGACGCCTAAATAAAGTGATTTGAGATGAGGGTGTGACTTATCTAGCGGCATGGTGAAGTAGGTAGGTCCAGCTGCCGAGTAGGTGAGGCCGGCGCGGTTGCGGTGGCCACCGGCGGCAGGGAAACAACGATGTCGTGACGGTCGACGGCTACGGGGAAGCAGTGCCGGGACTCTGGACGGATCCGAAGTTGGAGCCGCTCTGGCGCTGTGAACAACGGCGGGGGTGAATCGGCTCTGGTACGGTTCACGCGGCCGTTGTCAAGGCAGCTCCAGCAGCACGGAGTAAGAGGCACACGGCCCAAAGCATGACGGCAAATGGACAGCGTCTCCAGCATTAGGGAGGAGGGCAGCTGTGAAATTGGTGCGGTGGGGTGGAGAAGGGGGCGAGGTTTCGTGGCTCGGGAGAAGGGAGCTTCCGGGGAGAAGGTGATTTGGTGTGACGCCCCTGATTTGACCGTACACTAATCATACACGCAAACGTGTACGATCAAGATCAGGGACTCACGGGAAGATATCACAACACAACTCTACAAATAAAATAAGTCATACAAGCATCATATTACAAGCCAGGGGCCTCGAGGGCTCCAATACAAGAGCTCGATCATAGACGAGTCAGCGGAAGCAACAATATCTGAGTACAGACATAAGTAAAACAAGACTGCCTTAAGAAGGCTAGCACAAACTGGGATACAGATCGAAAGAGGTGCATGCCTCCTGCCTGGGATCCCCCTAAACTACTCCTGCCTGGGATCGAAAGAGGAACCTCCCGAGTAGTAGTAGTCGTCGTCGACGGTGGCGTCTGGCTCCTCGGCTCCAACGTCTGGTCGCAACCATCGAGTATAGGAAGGGGAAAAGGGGCGGCAAAGCAACCGTGAGTACTCATCCAAAGTACTCGCAAGCAAGGAGCTACACTACATATGTATGCATTGGTATCAAATGGAAACGGCTACCATAGGTGGACTGAACTACAGAATGCCGGAATAAGAGGGGGATAGCTAGTACTATCGAAGACTACGCTTCTGGTAAGCTCCATCTTGCAGCAGAAAAAGAGAGTAGATGGTAAGTTCACCAAGTAGCATCGTGTAGCATAATCCTAACCGATGATCCTCCCCTCGTCGCCCTGTGAGAGAGCGATCACCGGTTGTATCTGGCACTTGGTGTTGGAAATATGCCCTAGAGGCAATAATAAATTGATTATTATTATATTTCCTTGTTCATGATAATCGTTTATTATCCATGCTATAATTGTATTGATAGGAAACTCAGATACATGTGTGGATACATAGACAACACCATGTCCCTAGTAAGCCTCTAGTTGACTAGCTCGTTGATCAATAGATGGTTACGGTTTCCTGACCATGGACATTGGATGTCGTTGATAGCGGGATCACATCATTAGGAGAATCATGTGATGGACAAGACCCAATCATAAGCCTAGCACAAAGATCATGTAGTTCGTATGCTAAAGCTTTTCTAATGTCAAGTATCATTTCCTTAGACCATGAGATTGTGCAACTCCCGGATACCGTAGGAATGCTTTGGGTGTGCCAAACGTCACAACGTAACTGGGTGGCTATAAAGGTACACTACGGGTATCTCCGAAAGTGTCTGTTGGGTTGGCACGAATAGAGACTGGGATTTGTCACTCCGTGTGACGGGGAGGTATCTCTGGGCCCACTCGGTAGGACGTCATCATATGCGCAATGTGACAAAGGAGTTGATCACGGGATGATGTGTTACGGAATGAGTAAAGAGACTTGCCGGTAATGAGATTGAACAAGGTATCGGATACCGACGATCGAATCTCGGGCAAGTACAATACCGCTGGACAAAGGGAATTGTATACGGGATTGACTGAATCTTTGACATCGTGGTTCATCCGATGAGATCATCGTGGAACATGTGGGAGCCAACATGGGTATCCAGATCCCGCTGTTGGTTATTGGTCGGAGAGGTGTCTCGGTCATGTCTGCATGATTCCCGAACCCGTAGGGTCTACACACTTAAGGTTCCATGACGCTAGGGTTATAGGGAAAGTATGTACGCGGTTACAAAATGTTGTTCGGAGTCCCGGATGAGATCCCGGACGTTACGAGGAGTTTCGCAATGGTCCGGAGGTAAAGATTGATATATTGGATGAAGGGTTTTGGAGTCCGGGAGTGTTCCGGAGGTACCGGGTGATGACCAGCATGACCGAAAGGTGTTTCAGGAGCCCCGGCAAGTGTTGGGGGGCTTCATGGGCCAAGGGAAGGGTGCAAACCAGCCCACTAAGGGGCTGTGCGCCCCCCGTCACCTATTCCCACGTGACCAGGGGGTTTGGGGCACCCCATCTAGGGTTCCCACCTCCTGGCTTGGGGGCCAAGTCACCCAAGGGGGAGATCCCATCTGCCCTGGCCGCCGCCCCCCTAGGCGAAACCCTAGAGCGCCTCTCCCTCCCCCATGCCCCTATATATAGTGGAGGTTTTGGGGCTGCCCAAGACACGAGATGAACTCTCCCAAGGCGCAGCCCTATGAAGGAAATATGCCCTAGAGGCAATAATAAAGTTATTATTTATTTCCTTATATCATGATAAATGTTTATTATTCATGCTAGAATTGTATTAACCAGAAACATAATACATGTGTGAATACATAGACCAACAGAGTGTCACTAGTATGCCTCTACTTGACTAGCTCGTTAATCAAAGATGGTTATGTTTCCTAACCATGAACAAAGAGTTGTTATTTGATTAACGAGGTCACATCATTAGTTGAATGATCTGATTGACATGACCCATTCCATTAGCTTAGCACCCGATCGTTTAGTATGTTGCTATTGCTTTTCTTCATGACTTATACATGTTCCTATGACTATGAGATTATGCAACTCCCGTTTGCCGGAGGAACACTTTGGGTACTACCAAACGTCACAACGTAACTGGGTGATTATAAAGGAGTACTACAGGTGGCTCCAAAGGTAGATGTTGGGTTGGCGTATTTCGAGATTAGGATTTGTCACTCCGATTGTCGGAGAGGTATCTCTGGGCCCTCTCGGTAATGCACATCACTTAAGCCTTGCAAGCAGTGCAACTAATGAGTTAGTTGCGGGATGATGTATTACGGAACGAGTAAAGAGACTTGCCGGTAACGAGATTGAACTAGGTATCGGATACCGATGATCGAATCTCGGGCAAGTAACATACCGATGACAAAGGGAACAACGTATGTTGTTATGCGGTCTGACCGATAAAGATCTTCGTAGAATATGTAGGAGCCAATATGGGCATCCAGGTCCCGCTATTGGTTATTGACCGGAGACGTGTCTCGGTCATGTCTACAATGTTCTCGAACCGTAGGGTCCGCACGCTTAACGTTACGATGACAGTTATTATGAGTTTATGCATTTTGATGTACCGAAGGTTGTTCGGAGTCCCGGATGAGATCACGGAGATGACGAGGAGTCTCGAAATGGTCGAGACGTAAAGATTGATATATTGGAAGCCTATGTTTGGACATCGGAAGTGTTCCGGGTGAAATCGGGATTTTACCGGATTACTGGGAGGGTTACCGGAACCCCCCGGGAGCCAAATGGGCCTACATGGGCCATTGTGGAAAGGTGAAAGGGGCTGCCAAGGAGGGCTGCGCGCCTCCCCCCTCCCCTAGTCCTATTAGGACTAGGAGAGGTGGCCGGCCACCTCTCTCTCTTTCCCTCTCCCTTTTTTCCAAGGAGTCCTAGTTGGAATAGGATTGGGGGGGGGGGGGTCCTATTCCCGGTAGGAGTAGGACTCCTCCTGCGCCTCCTCCTTTGGCCGGCCAGCCTCCCCCCTTTCATCCTTTATATACGGGGGCAGGGGACACCCCAAGACACACAAGTTGATCCTTGAGATCGTTCCTTAGCCGTGTGCGGTGCCCCCTGCCACCAAATTCCACCTCGATCATACCGTTGCAGTGCTTAGGCGAAGCCCTACGTCGGTAGTACATCAAGATTGTCACCACGCCGTCGTGCTGACGGAACTCTTCCTCGACGCTTTGCTGGATCGGAGCCCGTGGAACGTCATCGAGCTGAACGTGTGCTAAGAACTCGGAGGTGCCGGAGTAACGGTGCTTGGATCGGTCAGATCGGGAAGAAGACGTACGACTACTTCCTCTATGTTGTGTCAACGCTTCCGTTGTGATCTACAAGGGTACGTAGATCAGACTCTCCCCCTCGTTGCTATGCATCACCATGATCTTGCGTGTGCGTAGGAAAATTTTGAAATTACTGCGTTCCCCAACAGTGGCATCCGAGCCTAGGTTTTTATGGTTTGATGTTATTGCATGAGTAGAACACAAGTGAGTTGTGGGCGATACAAGTCATACTGCCTACCAGCATGTCATACTTTGGTTCGGCGGTATTGTTGGACGAGACGATCCGGACCAACCTTACGCGTACTCTTACGCGAGACCGGTTCCCTCGACGTGCTTTGCACATAGATGGCTTGCGGAAGACTGTCTCTCCAACTTTAGTTGAACCAAGTGTGGCTACGCCCGGTCCTTGAGAAGGTTAAAACGGAGTCTATTTGACGAACTATCGTTGTGGTTTTGATGCGTAGGTGAGATGAGTTCTTACTTAAGCCCGTAGCAGCCACGTAAAACTTGCAACAACAAAGTAGAGGACGTCTAACTTGTTTTTGCAGGGCATGTTGTGATGTGATATGGTCAAGGCATGATGCTGATTTTATTGTATGAAATGATCATGTTTTGTAACCGAGTTATCGGCAACTGGCAGGAGCCATATGGTTGTCGCTTTATTGTATGCAATGCAATCGCGATGTAATGCTTTACTTTATTACTAAGCGGTAGTGATAGTCGTGGAAGCATAAGATTGGCGAGACGACAACGATGCTACGATGGAGATCAAGGTGTCGCGCCGGTGACGATGGTGATCATGACGGTGCTTCGGAGATGGAGATCACAAAGCACAAGATGATGATGGCCATATCATATCACTTACATTGATTGCATGTGATGTTTATCTTTTTATGCATCTTATCTTCCTTTGATTGATGGTAGCATTATAAGATGATCTCTCACTAAATTATCAAGAAGTGTTCTCCCTGAGTATGCACTGTTGCAAAAGTTCTTCGTGCTGAGACACCACATGATGATCGGGTGTGATAGGCTCTACGTTCAAATACAACGGGTGCAAAATAGTTGCACACGCAGAATACTCAGGTTATACTTGATGAGCCAAGCATATACAGATATGGCCTCGGAACACGGAGACCGAAAGGTCGAGCGTGAATCATATAGTAGATATGATCAACATAATGATGTTCACCATTGAAAACTACTCCATCTCACGTGATGATCGGTTATGGTTTAGTTGATTTGGATCACGTGATCACTTAGAGGATTAGAGGGATGTCTATCTAAGTGGGAGTTCTTAAGTAAATTTGATTAACTGAACTTAAATTTATCATGAACTTAGTACCTGATAGTATCCTGCTTGTTTATGTTGATTGTAGATAGATGGCTCGTGCTGTTGTTCCGTTGAATTTTAATGCGTTCCTTGAGAAAGCAAAGTTGAAAGATGATGGTAGCAATTACACAGACTGGGTCCGTAACTTGAGGATTATCCTCATTGCTGCACAGAAGAATTACGTCCTGCAAGCACCGCTGAGTGCCAGGCCTGCTACTAGAGCAACACCAGAAGTTATGAATGTCTGGCAGAGCAAAGCTGATGACTACTCAATAGTTCAGTGTGCCATGCTTTACGGCTTAGAACCGGGACTTCAACGACGTTTTGAACGTCATGGAGCATATGAGATGTTCCAGGAGTTGAAGTTAATATTTCAAGCAAATGCCCGGATTGAGAGATATGAAGTCTCCAATAAGTTCTATAGCTGCAAGATGGAGGAGAACAGTTCTGTCAGTGAGCATATACTCAAAATGTCTGGGTATAATAATCACTTGATTCAATTGGGAGTTACACTTCCGGATGATTGCGTCATTGACAGAATTCTCCAATCACTGCCACCAAGCTACAAGAGCTTTGTGATGAACTATAATATGCAAGGGATGAACAAGACTATTCCCGAGCTCTTCGCAATGCTGAAAGCTACGGAGGTAGAAATCAAGAAGGAGCATCAAGTGTTGATGGTTAACAAAACCACTAGTTTCAAGAAAAGGGGCAAAGGGAAGAAGAAGGGGAACTTCAAGAAGAACGGCAAGCAAGTTGCTGCTCAAGAGAAGAAACCCAAGTCTGGACCTAAGCCTGAAACTGAGTGCTTCTACTACAAGCAGACTGGTCACTGGAAGCGGAACTGCCCCAAGTATTTGGCGGATAAGAAGGATGGCAAGGTGAACAAAGGTATATGTGATATACATGTTATTGATGTGTACCTTACTAATGCTCGCAGTAGCACCTGGGTATTTGATACTGGTTCTGTTGCTAATATTTGCAACTCGAAACAGGGACTACAGAATAAGCGGACACTAGCAAAGGACGAGGTGACGATGCGCGTGGGAAACGGTTCCAAAGTCGATGTGATCGCGGTCGGCACGCTACCTCTACATCTACCTTCGGGATTAATATTAGACCTAAATAATTGTTATTTGGTGCCAGCGTTGAGCATGAACATTATATCTGGATCTTGTTTGATGCGAGACGGTTATTCATTTAAATCAGAGAATAATGGTTGTTCTATTTATATGAGTAATATCTTTTATGGTCATGCACCTTTGAAAAGTGGTCTATTTTTGATGAATCTCGATAGTAGTGATACACATATTCATAATGTTGAAGCCAAAAGATGCAGAGTTGATAATGATAGTGCAACTTATTGGTGGCACTGCCGTTTAGGTCATATTGGTGTAAAGCGCATGAAGAAACTCCATACTGATGGGCTTTTGGAACCACTTGATTATGAATCACTTGGTACTTGCGACCGTGCCTCATGGGCAAGATGACTAAAACACCGTTCTCCGCTACTATGGAGAGAGCAACAGATTTGTTGGAAATCATACATACCGATGTATGTGGTCCGATGAACATTGAGGCTCGTGGCGGATATCGTTATTTTCTCACTTTCACAGATGATTTAAGCAGATATGGGTATATCTACTTAATGAAACACAAATCTGAAACGTTTGAAAAGTTCAAAGAATTTCAGAGTGAAGTTGAAAATCATCGTAACAAGAAAATAAAGTTTCTACGATCTGATCGTGGAGGAGAATATTTGAGTTACGAGTTTGGTGTACATTTGAAAAATTGTGGAATAGTTTCGCAACTCACGCCACCCGGAACACCACAACGTAATGGTGTGTCCGAACGTCGTAATCGTACTTTACTAGATATGGTGCGATCTATGATGTCTCTTACTGATTTACCGCTATCGTTTTGGGGTTATGCTTTAGAGACGGCCGCATTCACGTTAAATAGGGCACCATCAAAATCCGTTGAGACGACGCCTTATGAACTGTGGTTTGGCAAGAAACCAAAGTTGTTGTTTCTTAAAGTTTGGGGCTGCGATGCTTATGTGAAAAAGCTTCAACCTGATAAGCTCGAACCCAAATCGGAGAAATGTGTCTTCATAGGATATCCAAAGGAAACTATTGGATACACCTTCTATCACAGATCTGAAGGCAAGACTTTTGTTGCTAAATTCGGAAACTTTCTTGAGAATGAGTTTCTCTCGAAAGAAGTGAGTGGGAGGAAAGTAGAACTTGACGAGGTAACTGTACCTACTCCGTTATTGGGAAATAGTACATCACAGAAAACTGTTTCTGTGAGACCTACACCAATAAGAGAGGAAGTTAATGATGATGATCATGAAACTTTAGATCAAGATACTACTGGACCTCGTAGATCAGCCAGAGTAAGATCCGCACCAGAGTGGTACGGTAATCCTGTTCTGGAGGTCATGCTACTAGATCATGATGAACCTACGAACTATGAAGAAGCGATGGTGAGCCCAGATTCCGCAAAGTGGCTTGAAGCCATGAAATCTGAGATGGGATCCATGTATGAGAACAAAGTATGGACTTTGGTTGACTTGCCCGATGATCGTCAAGCAATTGAGAATAAATGGATCTTTAAGAAGAAGACTGACGCTGATGGTAATGTTACTGTCTACAAAGCTCGACTTGTCGCAAAAGGTTTTTGACAAGTTCAAGGAGTTGACTACGATGAGACTTTCTCACCCGTAGCGATGCTTAAGTCTGTCAGAATCATGTTAGCAATTGCCGCATTTTATATGAAATTTGGCAAATGGATGTAAAAACTGCATTCCTGAATGGATTTCTGGAAGAAGAGTTGTATATGATGCAACCAGAAGGTTTTGTCGATCCAAAGGGAGCTAACAAAGTGTGCAAACTCCAGCGATCCATTTATGGACTGGTGCAAGCATCTCGGAGTTGGAATAAACGCTTTGATAGTGTGATCAAAGCATTTGGTTTTATACAGACTTTTGGAGAAGCCTGTATTTACAAGAAAGTGAGTGGGAGCTCTGTAGCATTTCTGATATTATATGTGGATGACATATTACTGATTGGAAATGATATAGAATTTCTGGATAGCATAAAGGGATACTTGAATAAAAGTTTTTCAATGAAAGACCTCGATGAAGCTGCTTACATATTAGGCATAAAGATCTATAGAGATAGATCAAGACGCTTAATTGGACTTTCACAAAGCACATACCTTGACAAGATTTTGAAGAAGTTCAAAATGGATCAAGCAAAGAAAGGGTTCTTGCCTGTGTTACAAGGTGTGAAGTTGAGTCAGACTCAATGCCCGACCACTGCAGAAGATAGAGAGAAAATGAAAGATGTTCCCTATGCTTCAGCCATAGGCTCTATCATGTATGCAATGCTGTGTACCAGACCTGATGTGTGCCTTGCTATAAGTATAGCAGGGAGGTACCAAAGTAATCTAGGAGTGGATCACTGGACAACGGTCAAGAACATCCTGAAATACCTAAAAAGGACTAAGGATATGTTTCTCGTATATGGAGGTGACAAAGAGCTCACCGTAAGAGGTTACGTTGATGCAAGCTTTGACACTGATCCGGACGATTCTAAATCGCAAACTGGATACGTGTTTACTTTAAACGGTGGAGCTGTCAGTTGGTGCAGCTCTAAACAAAGCGTCATAGCGGGATCTACATGTGAAGCGGAATACATAGCTGCTTCGGAAGCAGCGAACGAAGGAGTCTGGATGAAGGACTTCATATCCGATCTAGGTGTCATACCTAGTGCATCTGGTCCAATGAAAATCTTTTGTGACAATACTGGTGCAATTGCTTTGGCAAAGGAATCCAGATTTCACAAAAGGACCAAACACATCAAGAGACGCTTCAATTCCATCCGGGATCTAGTCCAGGTGGGAGACATAGAGATTTGCAAGATACATACGGATCTGAATGTAGCAGACCCGTTGACTAAGCCTCTTCCACGAGCAAAACATGATCAGCACCAAGGCTCCATGGGTGTTAGAATCATTACTATGTAATCTAGATTATTGACTCTAGTGCAAGTGGGAGACTGAAGGAAATATGCCCTAGAGGCAATAATAAAGTTATTATTTATTTCCTTATATCATGATAAATGTTTATTATTCATGCTAGAATTGTATTAACCAGAAACATAATACATGTGTGAATACATAGACCAACAGAGTGTCACTAGTATGCCTCTACTTGACTAGCTCGTTAATCAAAGATGGTTATGTTTCCTAACCATGAACAAAGAGTTGTTATTTGATTAACGAGGTCACATCATTAGTTGAATGATCTGATTGACATGACCCATTCCATTAGCTTAGCACCCGATCGTTTAGTATGTTGCTATTGCTTTTCTTCATGACTTATACATGTTCCTATGACTATGAGATTATGCAACTCCCGTTTGCCGGAGGAACACTTTGGGTACTACCAAACGTCACAACGTAACTGGGTGATTATAAAGGAGTACTACAGGTGGCTCCAAAGGTAGATGTTGGGTTGGCGTATTTCGAGATTAGGATTTGTCACTCCGATTGTCGGAGAGGTATCTCTGGGCCCTCTCGGTAATGCACATCACTTAAGCCTTGCAAGCAGTGCAACTAATGAGTTAGTTGCGGGATGATGTATTACGGAACGAGTAAAGAGACTTGCCGGTAACGAGATTGAACTAGGTATCGGATACCGACGATCGAATCTCGGGCAAGTAACATACCGATGACAAAGGGAACAACGTATGTTGTTATGCGGTCTGACCGATAAAGATCTTCGTAGAATATGTAGGAGCCAATATGGGCATCCAGGTCCCGCTATTGGTTATTGACCGGAGATGTGTCTCGGTCATGTCTACAATGTTCTCGAATCATAGGGTCCGCACGCTTAACGATACGATGACAGTTATTATGAGTTTATGCATTTTGATGTACCGAATGTTGTTTGGAGTCCCGGATGAGATCACGGACATGACGAGGAGTCTCGAAATGGTCGAGACGTAAATATTGATATATTGGAAGCCTATGTTTGGACATCGGAAGTGTTCCGGGTGAAATCGGGATTTTACCGGATTACCGGGAGGGTTACCGGAACCCCCCGGGAGCCAAATGGGCCTACATGGGCCATTGTGGAAAGGTGAAAGGGGCTGCCAAGGAGGGCTGCGTGCCTCCCCCCCCTCCCCTAGTCCTATTAGGACTAGGAGAGGTGGCCGGCCACCTCTCTCTCTTTCCCTCTCCCTTTTTTCCAAGGAGTCCTAGTTGGAATAGGATTGGGGGGGAGTCCTACTCCCGGTAGGAG
Organism: Triticum monococcum; assembly: GCA_034509565.1. Taxonomy (NCBI): domain Eukaryota; kingdom Viridiplantae; phylum Streptophyta; class Magnoliopsida; order Poales; family Poaceae; genus Triticum; species Triticum monococcum. The sequence continues at coordinate 523,840,912 of CM067841.1, forward strand.
TAGGACTCCTCCTGCGCCTCCCTCCTTTGGCCGGCCAGCCTCCTCCCTTTCATCCTTTATATACGGGGGCAGGGGACACCCCAAGACAGACAAGTTGATCCTTGAGATCGTTCCTTAGCCGTGTGCGGTGCCCCCTGCCACCAAATTCCACCTCGATCATACCGTTGCAGTGCTTAGGCGAAGCCCTGCGTCGGTAGTACATCAAGATCGTCACCACGCCGTCATGCTGACGGAACTCTTCCTTGACGCTTTGCTGGATCGGAGCCCAAGGAACGTCATCGAGCTGAACGTGTGCTAAGAACTCGGAGGTGCCGGAGTAACGGTGCTTGGATCGGTCAGATCGGGAAGAAGACGTACGACTACTTCCTCTATGTTGTGTCAACGCTTCCGTTGTGATCTACAAGGGTACGTAGATCAGACTCTCCCCCTCGTTGCTATGCATCACCATGATCTTGCGTGTGCGTAGGAAAATTTTGAAATTACTGCGTTCCCCAACACCCTACCTCTCTCCCTCCTCGTCTCTCGTAGTGCTTGGCGAAGCCCTGCTAGAGTTCCGCGCTCCTCCACCACCACCACGCCGTCGTGCTGCTGCTGGACGGAGTCTTCCCCAACCTCTCCTTCTCCCCTTGCTGGATCAAGGCGTGGGAGACGTCACCGGGCTGCATGTGTGTTGAACGTGGAGGTGCCGTCCGTTCGGCACTAGGATCATCGGTGATTTGGATCACGACGAGTATGACTCCATCAACCCCGTTCACTTGAACGCTTACACTTAGCGATCTACAAGGGTATGTAGATGCACTCTCCTTCCCTCGTTGCTAGATTACTCCATAGATTGATCTTGGTGTTGCGTAGAAAATTTTGAATTTCTGCTACGTTCCCAAAAGTGGCATCATGAGCTAGGTCTATGCGCAGTTTCTATGCACGAGTAGAACACAAAGCAGTTGTGGGCATCGATATTGTCAATTATCTTGCCGTTACTAGTCTTATCTTGATTCAGCGGCATCGTGGGATGAAGCGGCCCGGACCGACCTTACACGTACTCTTACGTGAGACAGGTTCCACCGACTGACATGCACTAGTCGCATAAGGTGGCTAGCGGGTGTCTGTCTCTCCCACTTTAGTCGAATCGGATTCGATGAACAGGGTCCTTATGAAGGGTAAATAGAAATTGGCAATTCACGTTGTGGTTTTGGCGTAGGTAAGAAACGTTCTTGCTAGAAACCTATAGCAGCCACGTAAAAAAACTTGCAACAACAATTAGAGGACGTCTAACTTGTTTTTGCATCATATGCCGTGTGATGTGATATGGCCAAAAGGATGTGATGAATGATATATGTGATGTATGAGATTGATCATGTTCTTGTAATAGGAATCACGACTTGCATGTCGATGAGTATGACAACCAGCAGGAGCCATAGGAGTTGTCTTAATTTATTTATGACATGCGTGTGAACATAAATGTCATGTAATTACTTTACTTTATTGCTAACCGTTAGTTGTAGTAGTAGAAGTAATAGTTGGTGAGACAACTTCATGAAGATACGATGATGGAGATCATGGTGTCATGCCGGTGACGATGATGATCATGGAGCCGAAAGATGGAGATCAAAAGGAGCAAAATGATATTGGCCATATCATGTCACTATTTGATTGCATGTGATGTTTATCATGTTTTACATCTTATTTGCTTAGAACGACGGTAGCTTAAATAAGATGATCCCTCACTAAAATTTCAAGAAAAGTGTTACCCCTAACTATGCACCGTTGCGAAGGTTCGTCGTTTCGAAGCACCACGTGATGATCGGGTGTGATAGATTCTTATGTTCGAATACAACAGGTGTTGACGAGCCTAGCATGTACAGACATGGCCTCAGAACACATGCGAAACACTTAGGTTGACTTGACGAGCCTAGCATTTACAAACATGGCCTCAGAACACGGAGGACCGAAAGGTCGAACATGAGTCGTATAGAAGATACGATCAACATGAGATGTTCACCGATGATGACTAGTCCGTCTCACGTGATGATCGGACACGGCCTAGTTGATTCGGATCATGTATCACTTAGGTGACTAGAGGGATGTCTATCTGAGTGGGAGTTCATGAAATAATCAGATGAACTCAATTATCATGAACATAGTCAAAAGGACTTTGCAAATTATGTCGTAGCTTACGCTTTAGTTCTACTGTTTGATATGTTCCTAGAGAAAATTTAGTTGAAAGTTGATAGTAGTAATTATGTGGACTGGGTTTGTATACTGAGGATTGTCCTCATTGCTGCGCAGAAGGATTATGTCCTTAATGCACCGCTCAGTGAGCTAAACCTCAAGCGTCAGTTGTGGATGTTGCGAACATCTGACATACACGTTTTGATGACTACATGATAGTTCAGTGCGTAATGCTAAATGGTTTAGAATTGAGGCACCAAAGACGTTTTTGAAACATCGCAGAACATATGAGATGTTTCAAGGACTGAAATTGGGATTTCAGTTTAGTGCCCACGTCAAGAGGTATGAGACCTCTGACAAGTTTCCTAAGCCTGTAAACTAAGGAGAAAAGCTCAATCGTTGAGCATGTGCTTAGATTGTATGGGTACTACAATCGCTTGAATCGAGTGGGAGTTGATCTTCCAGATGAGATAGTGATGGTTCTCCAAAGTCACTGTCACCAAGCTACTGGAGCTTCGTGATGAACTATAACATATTAGGGATAGATATGATCCTTGAGCTATTCGCCACACCGCGAAAGTAGAAATCAAAAGGGAGCATCAATTGTTGATGGTTAGTAGAACCACTAAGTTTCAAGAAGGGCAAGGGCAAGAAAGGGATACTTCATGAAACGACAAATCAGTTGTCGCTCTAGTAAAGAAACCCAAAGTTGAACCCAAGCCCAAGACTAAGTGCTTCTGTAATAAGGGGAACGGTCACTGAAGCAGAACCACCCTAGATACTTGGTAGATGAGAAGGCTGGCAAGGTTGAAAGAACTATGTATTGGACATACATTATATTAAATGTGTACTTTACTAGTACTCCTAGTAGCACCAGGGTATAAGATACCGGTTCGGTTGCTAAGTGTTAGTAACTTAAAATAAAAGACTACAGAATAAACGGAGACTAGCCAAAGGTGAGATGACGATGTGTGTTGGAAGAGTTTCCAAGGTTGATGTGATCAAACATCGCACGCTCCGTCTACCATCGGGATTGGTGTTAAACCTAAATAATTGTTATTTGGTGTTTGCGTTGAGCATAGACATGATTGGATTATGTCTATCGCAATACGGTTATTCATTTAAGGAGAATAATGGTTGCTTTGTTTATTTGAATAATACCTTCAATGGTCTTGCACCTAAAATGAATGGTTTATTGAATCCCGATCGTAGTGATACACATGTTCATGCCAAAAGATATAAGATAGTAATGATATTACCACATACTTATGGCACTGCAATTTGAGTCATATTGGTATAAAACGCATGAAAAAGCTCCATGTTGATGGATCTTTGGACTCACTTGATTTTGAATCACTTGAGACAAGCAAATCATACCACATGGGCAAGATGACTGAAAGGCCTCGTTTTCAGTAAGATGGAACAAGAAAGCAACTTATTGGAAGTAATACATCTTGATGTATACAATCCAATGAGTGCTGAGGCATGTAGTGGATATCGTTATGTTCTTACTTCACAGAGTCTGAAATAATGAAAGGTTCAAGTAATTTCAGGGTGAAGTTGAAAGATCGTCGTGACAAGAGGATGAAATATCTATGATATGATCATAGAGACGAATATCTGAATTACGAGTTTGGCACAGAATTAAGACATTGTGGAAATTGTTTCACAACTGATACAGCCTGGAACACCATAGTGTGATGGTGTGTCCAAACATCATAACTGCACCCTATTGGATATGATGCATACCATGATGTCTCTTATCGAATTACCACTATAGTTTATGGGTTTGGGCATTAGAGACAACCACATTCACTTTAAATAGGGCACCACGCTAACTATGGTTCAGAGAAACCTAAGCTGTCGTTTCTTAAAAGTTTGGGGCTGCGACGCTTATGTGAAAAAGTTTCAGGCTGATAAGCTCGAACCCAAAGCGGATAAATGCATCTTCATAGGACACCCAAAACAGTTGGGTATACCTCTTGTCTCAGATCCGAAAGCAATAGGGATTGTTTCTAGAATCGGGTCCTTTCTCGAGGAAAAGTTTCTCTCGAAAGAATTCAGTGGGAGGATGGTGGAGACTTGATGAGGTTACTGAACCGTCACTTCAACTAGTGTATAGCATGGCACAAGGAGTTGTTCCTGTGGCACCTACACCAATTGAAGTGGAAGCTTATGATAGTGATCATGAAACTTCGGATCAAGTCACTACCAAAACCTCGTAGGACGACCAGGATGCGTACTACTTCAGAGTGGTACGTAATCCTGTCTTGGAGGTCATGTTGCTAGACAACAATGAACCTACGAGTTATGGAGAAGCGCTGGTGGGCCCGGATTCCAAAATATGGCTCGAGGCCATAAAATCTGAGAGAGGATCCATGTATGAAAACAAAGTGTAGACTTTGGAAGAACTACTTGATGGTCGTAAGGCTGTTAGGTACATGTGGATTTTAAGAGGGATAATTGCATTTTTACCCCTAGTTGGTTCCTACCCACGGGTTTTGCCCTTACTTTTCGAGCTTGCTCAGTTTTGCCCTTACTTTTTCCGTCGTGGTCCCTCAAATGCCCTTTGACCGTTTGACCAAAACTTTGAAAATTCATAACTAATTCATATGAACTCAGAAAAATGCAAATAAGATCTCAGAATGTTCAGATAAACACTACCTTTGTGTGCGTATCATATGCATTCAGGACAAAAGCACCCTTTAATCTACCTGGGGTAATTAATGTTATTAACATTATTAAAAATAAAAAGATTTGAACCATATTTTTTTCATGAATAAAAATTACATGCAAATGTAGGTGATGTTTTCTGAACATCCAGATATCTTATTTGCATTTTTCCGAGTTCGTATCATCTTGTTATGAATGTTCTAACGACTTTGAACATTATTTGGAAACTTCATAACAAATTGATACGAACTCTGAAAAATGCAAATAAGATATCAGGATGTTCAGAAAATATCACCTACATTTACATGTAATTTTTATTCATGAAAAAAATATTTTTTTTGTACCTTTTTATTTTTAATAATGTTAATAATATTAATTACCTCAGGTTGTTTAAAGGGTGCTTTTGTCCTGAATGCAAATGATATGCACATAAAGGTAATGTTTATCTGAACATTTTGATATCTTATTTGCATTTTTCCGAGTTCATATGAATTAGTTATGAATTTTCAAAGTTTTGGTCAAATGGTCAAAGGGCATTCGAGGGACCTTGGCGGAAAAAGTAAGGGCAAAACTGAGCAAACTCGAAAAGTAAGGGCAAAACCAGTGGGTAGGAATGAACTAGGGGCAAAAATGAAATTGTCCCATTTTAAGAAGAAGACGAACGTGGACGGTAATGTCACCATCTATGAAGCTCGACTTGTGGCGAAGAGTAGTTGACTACGATGAGATTTTCTCACCCGTAGCGATGCTTAAGTCCGTCGGAATCATGTTAGCATAAGCTGCATTTATGAAATCTGGCAGATGGATGTCAAAACAAGTTTCCTTACCAATTTTCGTAAGGAAAGGTTGTATGTGATACAATCAGAAAGGTTTTGTCGATCCTAAGGATGCTAAAAGGTATGCTAGCTCCAGCGATCCTTCCATGGACTAGAGCAAACATCTCGGAGTCGGAATATACACTTTGATGGAGTAATCAAAGTTTATGGGTTTATACAAAGTTTGTTAGAAACTTGTATCTACAATAAAGTGAGTGGGAGCGCTACAACATTTCTGATAAGTATATGTGGATGACATATTGTTGATCCAAAATGATGTAGAATTTCTGGAAAGCATATAGGGTTATTTGAAAGGTGTTTTTCAATGGAAAACCTGGATTAAGCTACTTGAACATTGAGCATCAAGATCTATAAGGATAGATCAAAAAACGCTTAATGGTACTTTCAAATGAGCACATACCTTGACATGATCTTGAAGGTATTCAAGATGGATCAGCCAAAGAAGGAGTTCTTGCCTGAGTTGTAAGCTATGAAGTTAAGACTTAAAGCTCGACCACGGCAGAAGAAAGAGGAAGGACGAAGGTCGTCCCCTATGCTCTTGTCATGGGCTCTATACGATATGCCATGCTGAGTACCGCACCTGATGTGTGCCTTGCCACATGTCTGGCAAGAGGGTACAAAGGTGATCTAGGAGTAGATCACCAGATAGCGGTCAAAATTATCCTTAGAGCAATAAGGATATGTTTCTCAGTTATTGAGGTGATAAAGAGTTTGACGTAAAGAGTTACATCGATGCAAGCTTAACACCTATCCGGATAGCTCTGAGTAGAGATACCGGATACGTATAATGGAGCAACAATTTGGAATAGCTCCAAGTAGAATAGTTATTTGAAATGGCTCCAAATATAGCGTAGAGATTTGCGAAGTACGTACGGATCTAAATGTTGCAGACCCGTTGACTAAAACCTCTCTCACAAGCAACATGATCAAACCCAGAACTAATTGAGTGTTAATCACATAGTGATGTGAACTAGATTGTGAACTCTAGTAAACTCTTTGGATGTTGGTCACATGGCGATGTGACCTGTGAATGTTAATCACATGGCGATGTGAACTAGATTATTGACTCTAGTGCAAGTGGGAGACTGTTGGAAATATGCCCTAGAGGCAATAATAAATTGATTATTATTATATTTCCTTGTTCATGATAATCGTCTATTATCCATGCTACAATTGTATTGATAGGGAAACTCAGATACATGTGTGGATACATAGACAACACCATGTCCCTAGTAAGCCTCTAGTTGACTAGCTCATTGATCAATAGATGGTTACGGTTTCCTGACCATGGACATTGGATGTCATTGATAACGGGATCACATCATTAGGAGAATCATGTGATGGACAAGACCCAATCATAAGCCTAGCACAAAGATCGTGTAGTTCGTATGCTAAAGCTTTTCTAATGTCAAGTATCATTTCCTTAGACCATCAGATTGTGCAACTCCCGGATACCGTAGGAATGCTTTGGGTGTGCCAAACGTCACAACGTAACTGGGTGGCTATAAAGGTACACTACGGGTATCTCCGAAAGTGTCTGTTGGGTTGGCACGAATCGAGACTGGGATTTGTCACTCCGTGTGACGGGGAGGTATCTCTGGGCCCACTCGGTAGGACATCATCATATGTGCAATGTGACCAAGGAGTTGATCACGGGATGATGTGTTACGGAACGAGTAAAGAGACTTGCCGGTAATGAGATTGAACAAGGTATCGGATACCGATGATCGAATCTCGGGCAAGTACAATACCGCTGGACAAAGGGAATCGTATACGGGATTGACTGAATCCTTGACATCGTGGTTCATCCGATGAGATCATCGTGGAACATGTGGGAGCCAACATAGGTATCCAGATCCCGCTGTTGGTTATTGGCCGGAGAGGTGTCTCGGTCATGTCTGCATGATTCCCGAACCCGTAGGGTCTACACACTTAAGGTTCGATGACGCTAGGGTTATAGGGAAAGTATGTACGCGGTTACAAAATGTTGTTCGGAGTCCCGGATGAGATCCCGGATGTTACGAGGAGTTCCGCAATGGTCCAGAGGTAAAGATTGATATATTGGATGAAGGGTTTTGGAGTCCGGGAGTGTTCCGGAGGTACCGGGTGATGACCAGCATGACCGAAAGGTGTTTTGGGAGCCCCGACAAGTGTTGGGGGGCTTCATGGGCCAAGGGAAGGGGGCAAACCAGCCCACTAAGGGGCTGTGCGCCCCCTCACCTATTCCCACGTGACCAAGGGGTTTGGGGCGCCCCATCTAGGGTTCCCACCTCCTGGCTTGGGGGCCAAGTCACCCAAGGGGGAGATCCCATCTGCCCTGGCCGCCCCCCCCCCCAGGGGAAACCCTAGGGCGCCTCCCGCTCCCCCTTGCCCCTATATATAGTGGAGGTTTTGGGGCTGCCCAAGACACGAGATGAACTCTCCCAAGGCGCAGCCCTACCTCTCTCCCTCCTCGTCTCTCGTAGTGCTTGGCGAAGCCCTGCTAGAGTTCCGCGCTCCTCCACCACCGCCACCACGCCGTCGTGCTGCTGCTGGACGGAGTCTTTCCCAACCTCTCCCTCTCCCCTTGCTGGATCAAGGCGTGGGAGACGTCACCGGGCTGCATGTGTGTTGAACGCAGAGGTGCCGTCCGTTCGGCACTACGATCATCAGTGATTTGGATCACGACGAGTACGACTCCATCATCCCCGTTCACTTGAACGCTTCCGCTTAGCGATCTACAAGGGTATGTAGATGCACTCTCCTTCCCTCGTTGCTAGATTACTCCATAGATTGATCTTGGTGTTGCGTAGAAAATTTTGAATTTCTGCTACGTTCCCCAACACTTGGAAGGGTGTGTTTTATTAAGTATCTAATTCTAGTTGTCATAAGGTCAAGGTAGAACTCCAAGTCATCCTGTTACCGAAGATCATGGCTATTCGAATAGATTAACTTCCCTGCAGGGGTGCCCCACATTTCCCAATACGCTCGATCCCCTTTGTCCAGACACACTTCTCTGGGTCATGCCCGGCCTCGGAAGATCAACACGTCACAGCCCTACCTAGGCACAACAGAGAGGTCAGCACGCCGGTCTAAATCCTATGGCGCAGGGGTCTGGGCCCATCGCCCTTTGCACACCTGCACGTTGCGAATGCGGCCGGTGAGTAGACCTAGTCTCCCTTATACAAGAGTAGGCGTTCTAGTCCAACCCGGCGCACGCCGCTCAGTCGTTGATGTCACAAAGGCTTCGGCTGATACCACGACATCGAGTGCCCATAACTGTCCCCACGTAGATGGTTAGTGCGTATAGGCCAGTAGCCAGACTCAGATTAAATACCAAGATCTCGTTAAGCGTGTTAAGTATCCGCGAACGCCGACTAGGGCCAGGCCCACCTCTCTCCTAGGTGGCCTCAACCTGCCCTGTCGCTCCGCCACAAAGCAATAGTCGGGGGCAGTCGGGAACCCAGGCCCACCTCTACCGGGCTGGAGCCACCTGCCCCTTCAGCCCCCATCTCCGAACAGTATCATAAGTAATGTAACAGTATAAAGTATATAGCATATGCCCATGATCACCTCCCGAAGTGATCACGACCCAGTAGTATAGCATGGCAGACGGACAAGAGTGTAGGGCCACTGATGATAATCTAGCATCATATACTAAGCATTTAGGATTGCAGGTAAGGTATCAACAGTTGTAGCAACAATGACAGGCTATGCATGAGAATAGGATTAACGGAAAGTAGTAACATGCTACACTACTCTAATGCAAGCAGTGTAGAGGAGAGTAGGCGATATCTGGTGATCAAGGGGGGGGGGCTTGCCTGGTTGCTCTGGCAAGAAGGAGGGGTCACCAACACCGTAGTCGTACCGGGCGTCTCAGGCAGTCTCGGGGTCTATCGGAAAGAAGTAATGGAGAGGGAACACAATCAATAACATAGCAACCAATGTAACAAAAAGCAAGATGCGGCATTACGTTGTGCTAGGGGTGACCTAACGCGGTACGAGGTGATACCGGTGAAGGGGGGAAACATCCGGGAAATTGTCCCCAGTGTTTCACGTTTTTGGACAGATGAACCGGAGGGGGAAAGTTGCGTGTTCGCTATGCTAGGGATGCATGGCGGACAAACGGGTTGCGTATCCGGATTCGTCTCGTCGTTCTGAGCAACTTTCATGTACAAAGTTTTCCCATCCGAGTTACGGATTATTTTATATTAATTTTCAAAGATTTAAACATTTCAGAAATTACTATTAATTAATTTAATATGAAAATCACTTAATGTTAAATGCTAAGTGTACACAGAAAGTCCACACAACATTCTGTCACATAGGCTAACAGTGGGGCCAGGGGGCCCAGTTGACTCAGTCAAGGGTCCAGTCAGCAGTCAACTGGGTTGACTGTTGACCGGGTCAAGCTGACAGGAGGGACCCAGGTGTCATACTCTGTAGTTAAACTAGTTTTAGTTAGCTAATTTCATTAGCTAGGTGGGGCCCTATGTTAGTGGGGGGTTAGTGGGAGTTTACTGCTAATTAGAATTAGGGCCCACTAGTTAAACGGTTGGGCCCATTGTCAGGGGGATAAGGCCAAATCAGAGAGGGGGCTGGGCTCGCACAGGCGCTCACGGGCGCCGACGGTAGCGGTGACCAGCACGGCAGCGCGCGTTGAGCAGCAGCAGCCAGCGGACAGCGCGAGGCGCGGGCAGAGGGCGGCGCAGCAGGCGTGCGAGCGCGAGGCGGCGTGGGCTCGGGCACGCGGGGCGTAGACTGGGTGAGGGCGTGGACTGGGTGAGGGCGTGTACTGGGTGGCTTGGGCTCGGGCACGCTCGGGACGCGGCGGCGGGCGCTGTGACCGCGGCCACTGTCAGGAGCACGGGCAGCGCGGACGACGGCCTACGACGGTGAATCGCGGAGGGGGGAGAGGGAACAGTCGCGGGAGCTCACAGAGGAGGTCGTGGACGACTCGAGGCAGTGTGGGGTGGCCGGAGACGAGCAGACCGATGACATCGACGTGCAGCAGGAGGTCGGGGCGGCCGATGTAGCGCACGCGGAGCTTGGGGAAGACGGGCATGGTGCAGGAGGAAGGGAAGGAGGTCGGGCGCGATGTTGTAGAAGAGGGGCGCATGCGGGTAGGCTCGAGGCAGTCGCCTGCAGCCATGGGAATCGGGGGGAGGAGCTCCTCTCCTGGTGCGCGCGCGTGTGGTAGCGGTGGTGTGGGAGGATGAGGGAGCGAGGTGAGATATGGGATCGAATGAGGGGATCGGGATAGGTTTAGTACATTGGTGGGGGTGTGACGCCCGGATAATTAGGCTACAGTAATCCCGCGTTAATGATGCTACGTCACCATGCTTACTGTTGATAACTTGCGTTGGTTCGAAACCGGTTCAAATTTCAAAATCAATTAAAGTCCAAAATTCAAATTTCTCAAACCTGCAAAATAAAATGTTCAAAATGTGGCAAAATTTCTATAAGCAATTATGGTGCTGACCCAACATTTATGTAAAAGTATTTAAGTGCTCTTATGTGAATAAAACAGTGACTAAAACATTTTTTAAAACCATTAAATAATAAACAAATACAAACCTATTTTATTATTGTGCCAAATTAGTTATGGCAGTAGCCTATATAGTAATACTAATTCTAGGGCTATGTTTATATTTTAGAAAACTAAAAATAAATAAATAAAAGGAAACTTGATTGAAAACACAAAATAAAAAGAAAACAAAACACTAAAAGAAAAATTAAGAAAAACTCAATACAAAAAAAAAGAGAACACCCCTCCCCCCTCACTGGGCTTTAGCCCAGTCGACTGGCCCGCCTCCCACCACTTAACCTCCCCGCACCCCGTAACCTAGATCGAACCCCCACTCCCCATCGCACGTTCCCCTCTCCTCCCTCACCCCCCCTCGATCCGGATCGGGCCCCGACCCCGGTGCCCACCTCGCCGTCGGCGTCTCCCGACGCCGCCCCGCCTCAACCCCGTCGCACCCCTCTCTCCTCTCTCTTCTAGATCCAGAGACAGCCGCGCCCCGACCCCGCCGATGCCGATGCCGCGCGCCACCCCGTCGCTCCTCGTCGGCGCCCCCGAACCCGCTGCCATCGCCGGATCGACCTCGCTGTGGCCTCCTCGACCTCCTCCCCAAGCACCGCTGCCCGAACCCTTGTAACCCTTTGTGAGGACGCCCCCTTCTCTCCCCATTTCCCTCTGCCGTCGGTGCCGTTCGCGACGCCCCGACATCCTCTACCGCGCGCACGCGCGCTCACCGCGGTCGGGTCGTGCCCTGGCCGCGCGCCGCTCCGTCCAGACGTGGATGTCGCCCCGCGCTCACGCTACTCGCATGCACCGCTCGCTCACCGCACGTCGCGTCACCCCCCCCCCCCCCCCCCGCTGCACCGCGCCCTCACCACGGTCGCGCACGGCCGCGCCCCTACCTCCGTCCTCCCGCGCGCGCTGCCGCCACACATGCCTCTGCTCGCCCGCGCTCCGGTCCCTCCGCTATCTCTGTTGCTGCTGCTCCTCCACCATTTCCCCGCTCCGGCCCCTGCCGCTCGCCGCGCTACTCTGTTCCCTACGTCGTCCGCCGCCCGCGTCGTGGCGGCGCTCTGTCTCGCCGGCGAGCAGTGCCCGAGGCCAGCGCCCGGGTTTACCCCCCCCCCCCCCCCAATCGGGCGCCCAGCGCTCGTTAACCCGCATCAGCCCCCTGGGGCCAATGACAAGGGGCCCCACGCCCCCTGAACATTTAAGAAAAAAGAAGAGAAAATGATAAAACAAATATAAAATAAAAATAATTAATTAATTAATTAAAGAAATAATTAATTTAATTAATTTTGATTCATTAAACTAATCAAATAACTAAATTAATTAAATGTTAGTTATCTAACTAAACTAGTTAGTTAATTAGCTAATTAATTAGTCAATGACAGTGGGGCTCACCCCTATTTAATCCTGATTAGGTTAATAGATATGTTTAATTAAAATGTGTCACTGACCAGTGGGACCCACTGGTCAGGTTGACCAGTCAACCCCTGCTGACTGCTGATGTCAGCATGATATCATGCTGATGTCATAAATCCATTTTCAAATTAAATTAAATAGTTATTAAATTCTAGAAATTAGTAAATCTTTAGAAAATCATATCTTTTAATCTGTAACTCGGATTAAATTATTTTCAACATGAAAGTTGCTCAGAACGACGAGACAAACCCGGATACGCAGCCCGTTCGTCCGCCACGCATCTCTAACCTATCGAACTCGCAACTTTTCGCCTCTGGCTCCTCTGCCCGAAAACGCGAAACACCGGTGATACTTTCCCGGATGTTTCCACCCTTCGTCGGTATCACTTCCTACCGCGTTAGGGCATACCTAGCACCGCGTATTGCCTCGTTATGTTTTGTGATGCTTTGTTTGCTCCGTATTTACTGTTTCTTCCCCTCTTCTTCCCCGGTAGACCCCGAGACAGGCGCTGATGCCACCGAGTACGACTACATCGACGACGAACCCTTCTCTTGCCAGAGCCACCAGGCAAGCCCCCCCCCTGATCACCAGATATCGCCTACTATCTTTCTACTGCTTGCATTAGAGTAGTGTAGCATGTTACTGCTTTCCGTTAATCCTATACTGATGCATTGCATGTCCTTGCTACTACTGTTGCTACCTTTACCTGCAACCCTAATGCTTAGTATAGGATGCTAGTGTTCCATCAGTGGCCCTACACTCTTGTCCGTCTGCCATGCTATACTATTGGGTCGTGATCACTTCGGGAGGTGATCATGGGCATATACTATATACTTTACACTGTTACATTACCTATGGTACTGTTCGGAGTTGGGGGCTGAAGGGGCAGGTGGCTCCATCCCGGTAAAGGTGGGCCTGGGTTCCCGACGGCCCCCGACTGTTACTTTGTGGCGGAGGGACAGGGCAGGTTGAGACCACCTAGGAGAGAGGTGGGCCTGGCCCTGGTCGGCGTTCGCGGATACTCAACACGTTTAACGAGATCTTGGTATTTGATCTGAGTCCGACCTCTCTGTTGTGCCTAGGTAGGGTTGCGACGTGTTGATCTTCCCAGGCCGGGCATGACCCAGAAAAGTGTGTCCAGCCAAATGGGATCGAGCGTGTTGGGTTATGTGGTGCACCCCTGCAGGGAAGTTAATCTATTCGAATAGCCGTGATCTTCGGTGACAGGACGACTTGGAGTTGTGCCTTGACCTTATGAAAACTAGAATCGGATACTTAATAAAACACACCCTTCCAACTGCCAGATACAACCCGGTGATCGCTCTCTCACAGGGCGATGAGGCGAGGATCATCGGTTAGGATTATGCTATGCGATGCTACTTGGTGAACTTACCATCTACTCTCTTCTCCTGCTGCAAGATGGAGGTTACCAGAAGCGTAGTCTTCGACAGGACTAGCTATCCCCCTCTTATTCCGGCATTCTGCAGTTCAGTCCACATATGATACCCCCTTTTCCATTTGATACCAATGCATACATTTGTAGTGTAGCTCCTTGCTTGCGAGTACTTTGGATGAGTACTCATGGTTGCTTTTCTCCCCCTTTTCCCCTTTCCTATACCCGATTGCTGCGACCAGATGTTGCAGCCCAGGATCTAGACGCCACCGTCGACGACGACTCCTACTATACTGGAGGTGCCTACTACTACGTGCAGCCTGCTGACGATGACCAGGAGTAGTTTAGGAGGATCCCAGGTAGGAGGCATGCGCCTCTTTCGATTTGTATCCCAGTTTGTGCTAGCCTTCTTAAGGCAAACTTGTTTAACTTATGTCTGTACTCAGATATTGTTGCTTCCGCTGACTCGTCTATGATCGAGCTCTTGTATTCGAGCCTTCGAGGCCCCTGGCTTGTAATATGATGCTTGTATGACTTATTTTATTTGTAGAGTTGTGTTGTGATATCTTCCCGTGAGTCCTTGATCTTGATCATACACGTTTTCATGCATGATTAGTGTACGGTCAAATCGGGGGCGTCACAAGTTGGTATCAGAGCCGACTGCCTGTAGGAATTCCCCTTTCCAACTCCTTGGCCGAAGTCGAGTCTAGACATAGCAAAAATTTTACTAACATGGCTGTGTGTCTTACGGGCACACGTCGCCATCGGGTGGTAGTAGGATCTTTTATTCCTCGACCTATACTCTGGGACTTTGACATCTCTCCTATTCGGGTTTAATGAATTTACTTAAATCTAACTTTAGGATATCGTTACTACCTCCTCCCGGTGAACCTCTCAACCAAGATGATTGCTCCGTGCACCAGAAGATTTCGAAGATACTCTCCGATATTTTCTCGAGACCTTGTGCCTGTTGCTTTTGCAATTCCCTACCACCGAAAAATCCCTATGGATAAATACTTACACCTGTCATTCTTACTTTTATTCCCAGTTGCTCTTGTTATTACAAGATACCCGGAAATACTCGTCGTTGTTTCGATAATCCTTTGAGCTTACTGCCTTGCTGTTCTTTATCAGCTGAATACCCCTACGGATAATTCTCGCACTTATCGAGTATCCCCTCATCCCCCAGTTGTTCATGTGTTTCACAATGGTCATCGAAATACTATTCGATCCTGCACAAATCCTTAGTAGCTTATTTCTCTGCAATACTTGTCTGCTTGCATGATGGATGCTTTCCATATGTCTGGAAATATTCGTTAGTATCCTTAGGCACCGTCATTTTGATCCCTTTGATTCAACATGAGTGCGAATGCACGCAATCATCAGTTGATCCTTTTAAATTATCTTTCCGGCTCAGACGTCATTTTAAACATGAGCTGGTTCTCAACAAATCCAATTGCCGTCGATTGTACCCCTAAGGCTATTCAACTTATCCATCCCTAATCAGAACATTGCTTCTGATCCCTTGATTTGAAAATCATAATTCCTTTGCATTTGAGCTCTGGATTAGTCAGTTGTTTCCATAATCCAATGCATTTGCATTGTTACTTCCTCTGGTGGTGTGCCGATGCTGACATCAGCTCTGTTATGGACCGGCAGATCCTTTAATGGATTTTATCCGACAGCGTCCTTCACATTCAATAACCTTGTAAACCTTCCCTCGGATACATAATGCCTTTGGTAAATTGTATCATCTACTTTCTCAACCTTGCTCTACTTTCGAGCTTGTGATATTTACTCTTGAAACTTGTGGTATATGTTCTAAGAAGCCCCTATGGATTGAACATATGCCTTCTCTAAACCGTGTGAACTCGAAAGTTTTCACGAGTCATACACTTCTGGTATTTTGCCAGATAAAATTTCAACACTACAACTTCTTCGAAAGTGAGAAGTGAATGAAAGATTATGCATTGGAGAAGTGGGAGTCGACCTTGAACTTTGTGTTCATGCCCATGGACACGATGTAGATCTTATCATTAAAGCTTCTCTTAAATTAATTATTCCTTTGGTATAAGTTCATCTTATATCTGGGATCTGGCCTTTTGCAATCGTGGTTCCGACCATGTTCTCCTTTAAATACCATTTCGCGTGCAAGTTTAAGCGCTTGTCTTCTGTCGAGCAATACCCCATTCCAACCTCTACTTTGATCTGTCATCGAGTATTACCCCCTCTGGTATCTCGAGATTATCACGGAACTGCATAACTTCTTATGAGTTCTTCTTCAAGTATTAAATGACTTTCGCCACATCATCATTTGACTTGATGTCATCGCCGACCGATTACATCTTCATGAAATCTCTCGACAAATGTGTCGTGGTCATCATCAACATCCCAAGATCTTCCAAGATATATATCGAATTCTTGATGAGAAATACCATCCTCGCCCCTCAATGGTTTGTGTTATCACCGACCACTTTATTGCCTTCCGTTCAACACAAACTTATTCGTGTTTTGTGTTATACCTTGAGATCCTTGCTATCGAACATTTGTTCTTCTTTACCTTGGAATATTACCACCTTTTTATGTCAAGAACGTCGTGGTAATTTTACCACCTCTTGAGAATTCTAGATATAGTAATCTCTCTCTCCTTTTGCGTGCATTTCTTGGTCTCCGTGTTGTTGCTATCCGGAATACCGACAAATGGTCTGTGATGTGTAAATTCTAAACTTCTAGCAACCCTATTGCTTTGAAGTTATTGGTCTACAGTTTCATTCTAAGTCTATTGCTTATTGAATCACCATTCTAGTATTGATCATGCTACCTAAGCCCATATTTCGGTGCACCTTTCATCCAATGTTTAAATTGTGTATGTTTCCCTCGACCATACATCATTATGTCATTTGATCTGAAAAATGTTATCTCCTTGTTCACATGATTGTGGAAATCCATCTTTTTGGAATTCTCGATGAATGGTCACTGAGTCTATCAACCACCCCCTCCCTCATCCTCTCCATGGTTTAATGATGATGAACCATTATCTCAGTACTCACTTCCATAGTCATTTCCCGAGAATCTTACATTGTCATCTCGTCAGTTGGTGTTGCACCTTGTATTCTCAAGCATACTGAGCCTGAGGTATCCTGACGCCAATCGAATCTGAATCTCGGTCATATATGATGGTTGGAACATTTTTCCAAGAGTTATAACACTGGTCTTTTATGACCCGGCAAGGTGATGGCATGCCCAGCAGACCTGGCCGGATGACCTGCTGTTATAGTTTCCATTTTAGTAAGGCTATCCGTTCTTCCATGAGGAAATTGTAAGACTTATTCTATAAGTTGTTCCTGATGGATCCTTTGTGTATCCATAGCCTGATCTTTACCTGATGACCATGTCAAGGCTATCTCGAAGCATGTATGTGGTACTACGAATTTCAACAAGAACACTTGAAGCCAATGCTAAATGTTTCTTGCTAAATTATCTAAACACCGTTGTATGGGTAGTGTCATGAAATTTCTCTCCCCTTACCTAAAGGGTTTTCTACATGATATCCTGCCACGGATACCATGCTCTGCTTGTCCTTGGGAAGGATATATCCCTGAATTATATGACTAAAACACATTTTTCCTTTCCATCGCCTTAGTAATCTGATAATCATATGTCCTTTCCATTGTTTGGTTTAACCTTTCTTGAGGTCTATATAATCTAAGCAGTATTATTCTACTGCTGATGTAAACACCTCGGTGTACAACTCTGTCAGCAAGACCCTGTTACCATTGTTGATGACATTTCGGTAACCACCGATGGACGAGAACTTTGCCTATTGGTCCGCCTCGTTCAACGAGCAGGAAAATGGTTCTCTTCGTCCCTCGCCCTTGGTATCGATGTTGTTGCTGACATAATCGACAGGCTACCCTCTGACATGCCTTTCTTACATGATCACGCAAGACGTCTCCGCCCTTCCTACTTTTAACCCACATGGTGGGCCCATAACCCATAGTTCCACAGGATCGAAACCTGACTCTCCTGTACACCCTGTTGCCAAAGTTATTCCTTGAGCCTGGCTACGTATGTAATTGACGGGTCACCTTCCTAGTGATCTACTCTGGTATTAGACGCAATACTTATTCTTGTGCCCTGAAACCCTTTCACCTTCTAATTGGGCATCAAACGATTGCCTATCCGCTTGATACTTCTTACTATACCCACTTGCTTAGCTCTCGATGTGTTTCATTTGACCAACTCAAGAGATACCCCTGTGTTCATTCATGGGTAACCCCCAATGGTTAACCCTTATAGCATTCTATCATTGTCGAACTGCCCCTTACCTATTCGTCAGTACGAGACCGACCCCGAAGAAAGGATGCGACTACGTCAAGATGACCTGAAGTAGAGAAATGGAGACATCAACGTAAAGGATCAACTACTTCGGGAAGTACAACAAAGACCGAGAAGACCCATTAGAATTGCGCAACCTAGTCTTTCCCCCTTACTCCCCTCCTAAATCTCGGGGCGAGATTTCTTGTAGTGGAGGAGAATTGTGATGCCCGGATAATTAGGCTATAGTAATCCCTTGTTAATGATGCTACGTCACCATGCTTACTGTTGATACCTTGCGTTGGTTCGAAACCGGTTCAAATTTCAAAATCAATTAAAGTCCAAAATTCAAATTTCTCAAACCTGCAAAATAAAATGTTCAAAATGTGGCAAAATTTCTATAACCAATTATGGTGCTGACCCAACATTTATGTAAAAGTATTTAAATGCTCTTTTATGAATAAAACAGTGACTAAAACATTTTTTAAACCATTAAATAATAAACAAATACAAACCTATTTTATTATTGTGCCAAATTAGTTATGGTAGTAGCCTATATAGTAATACTAATTTTAGGGCTATATTTATATTTTAGAAAACTAAAAATAAATAAATAAAAGGAAACTTGATTGAAAACAGAAACTAAAAAGAAAACAAAACAGTAAAAGAAAAATTAAGAAAAACATAATACAAAAAAAAGAACACCCCCTCCCCCCTCACTGGGCTTCAGCCCAGTCGACTGGTCCGCCTCCCACCACTTAACCTCCCCACACCCCGTAACCTAGATCGAACCCCCACTCCCCATCGCACGTTCCCCTCTCCTCCCTCACTCCCCCTCGATCCGGATCGGGCCCCGACCCCGGTGCCCACCTCGCCGTCGGCGTCTCCCGACGCCGCCCCGCCTTTGTCGCCTCGACCCCGTCGCACTCCTCTCTCCTCTGGATCTGGAGACAGCCGCGCCCCGAACCCGCCGATGCCGATGCCGCGCGGCACCCCGTCGCTCCTCGTCGGCGCCCCGAAACCCGCTGCTATCACTGGATTGACCTCGCCGTGGCCTCCTCGACCTCCTCCCCAAGCACCGCTGCCCGAACCCCTGCAACCCCTTGTGAGGACCCCCCTACTCTCCCCATTTCCCTCTGCCGACGGTGCCGTTTGCGACGCCCCGACCTCCTATACCGCGCACACGCGCGCTCACCGCGGTCGGGCCGCGCGCCGCTCCATCCAGACTTGCCTGTCGCCCCGCGCCGACGCGACTCGCATGCACCGCTCGCTCACTGCGTGTCGCATCATCGCCCCGTCCCCTCCCCTCCCCCCCTCGCTTCACCGCGCCCTCGCCACGGTCGCGCACGGCCGCGCCCCTCCCTCCGTCCTCCCGTGCACGCTGCTGCCGCGCATGCCTTTGCTCGCCCGCGCTCCGGCTCCCCCCGCTGCCTCTGTTGCTGCTGCTCCTCCACCATTTCCCCGCTCCGGCCCCTCTCGCTCGACGCGCTGCTCTGTTCCCTGCGCCGTCCGCCGCCCGCATCGTGGCGGCGCTCTGTCTCGCCGGCGAGCAGTGCCCGAGGCCAGCGCCCAGGTTTACCCCCCCCCCCCCAATCGGGCGCCCAGCGCCCGTTAACCCGCATCAGCCCCCTGGGGCCAATGACAAGGGGCCACACGCCCCCTGAACGTTTAAGAAAAAAGAAGAGAAAATGATAAAAAAATATAAAATAAAAAATAAAAATAAATGATTAATTAATTAATTAAAGAAATAATTAACTTAATTAATTTTGATTAATTAAACTAATCAAATAACTAAATTAATTAAACGTTAGTTATCTAATTAACCCAGTTAGTTAATTAGCTAACTAATTAGTCAATGACAGTGGGGCCCACCCCAATTTAATCCTGATTAGGTTAATAGATATGTTTAATTAAAATGTGTCACTGACCTGTGGGACCCACTAGTCAGGTTGACCAGTCAACCCCTGTTGACTGTTGATGTCAGCATGACATCATGCTGATGTCATAAATCCATTTTCAAATTAAATTAAATAGTTATTAAATTCCAGAAATTAGTAAATCTTTAGAAAATCATATCTTTTAATCCGTAACTTGGATTAAATTATTTTCAACATGAAAGTTCTCAGAACGACGAGACAAACCCAGATACGCAGCCCGTTCGTCCGGCACGCATCTCTAACCTATCGAACTCGCAACTTTTCGCCTCTGGCTCCTTTGCCCGAAAGCGCGAAACACCGGGGATACTTTCCCGGATGTTTCCCCCCTTCGCCGGTATCACTTCCTATCGCGTTAGGGCATACCTAGCACCGTGTATTGCCTCGTTATGTTTTGTGATGCTTTGTTTGCTCCGTATTTACTGTTTCTTCCCCCTCTTCTTCCCCGGTAGACCCCGAGACCGGCGCTGATGCCACGGAGTACGACTACATCGACGACGAACCCTTCTCTTGCCAGAGCCACCAGGCAAGCCCCCCCGCTTGATCACCAGATATCACCTACTCTCTTTCTACTGCTTGCATTAGAGTAGTGTAGCATGTTACTGCTTTCCGTTAATCCTATTCTGATGCATAGCCTGTCCTTGCTACTACTGTCGTTACCTTTACCTGCAACCCTAATGCTTAGTATAGGATGCTAGTGTTCCATCAGTGGCCCTACACTCTTGTTCGTCTGCCATGCTATACTATTGGGTCGTGATCACTTCGGGAGGTGATCACGGGCATATACTATATACTTTACACTGTTACATTACATGTGGTACTGTTCGGAGTTGGGGGCTGAAGGGGCAGGTGGCTCCATCCCGGTAGAGGTGGGCCTGGGTTCCCGACGGCCCCCGACTGTTACTTTGTGGCGGAGCGACAGGGCAGGTTGAGACCACCTAGGAGAGAGGTGGGCCTGGCCCTGGTCAGCGTTCGTGGATACTCAACACGTTTAATGAGATCTTGGTATTTGATCTGAGTCTGGCCACTGGCTTATACGCACTAACCATCTACGCGGGGACAGTTATGGGCACTCGACGTCGTGGTATCAGCTGAAGCCTTCGTTACGTCAGCAACTGAGCAGCGCGCGCCGGGTTGGACTAGAACGCCTACTCTTGTATAAGGGAGGCTAGGTCTGCTCACCGGCTGCGTTCGCAACGTGCAGGTGTGCAAAGGGCGATGGGCCCAGACCCCTACGCCATAGGATTTAGACCGGCGTGCTGACCTCTCTGTTGTGCCTAGGTATGGCTGCGACGTGTTGATCTTCCGAGGCCGGGCATGACCCAGAAAAGTGTGTCCGGCCAAATGGGATCGAGCATGTTGGGTTATGTGGTGCACCCCTGTAGGGAAATTGATCTATTCGAATAGCCGTGATCTTCGGTAACAGGACGACTTGGAGTTGTACCTTGACCTTATGACAACTAGAATCGGATACTTAATAAAACACACCCTTCCAAGTGCCAGATACAACCCGGTGATCGCTCTCTCACACGGCGACGAGGGAAGGATCATCGGTTAGGATTATGCTATGCGATGCTATTTGGTGAACTTACCATCTACTCTCTTCTCCTGCTGCAAGATGGAGGTTACCGGAATCGTAGTTTTCGATAGGACTAGCTATCCCCCTCTTATTCCGGCATTCTGCAGTTCAGTCCACATATGATACCCCCTTTTCCATTTGATACCAATGCATACATTTGTAGTGTAGCTCCTTCCTTGCGAGTACTTTGGATGAGTACTCACGGTTACTTTTCTCCCCCTTTTCCCCTTTCCTATACCAGATTGCTGCGACCAGATGTTGGAGCCCAGGATCCAGACGCCACCGTCGACGACGACTCCTACTATACTGGAGGTGCCAACTACTACGTGCAGCCCGCTGACAACGACCAGGAGTAGTTTAGGAGGATCCCAGGCAGGAGGCATGCGCCTCTTTCGATCTGTATCCCAGTTTGTGCTAGCCTTCTTAAGGCAAACTTGTTTAACTTATGTCTGTACTCAGATATTGTTGCTTCCGCTGACTCGTCTATGATCGAGCTCTTGTATTCGAGCCTTCGAGGCCCCTGGCTTGTAATATGATGCTTGCATGACTTATTTTATTTGTAGAGTTGTGTTGTGATATCTTCCCATGAGTCCCTGATCTTGATCGTACACGTTTGCGTGTATGATTAGTGTACGGTCAAATCGGGGGCGTCATAGGGAGCGGCTGGGCCCTTAGGTTTTCTAGATGGGCCAAGTGCCCAGTAGGTTAGGTTAGTTTTTTTCGCCTTCTTCCTGTTTTTCCCTTACTCCTTTTCTGTTATTTCTTTCACTGTTTTATATTTAGATTGTATAGTAAATGAATTTAGTTCCCTATGAAACTTAGGACATAAATATTAGACCATGAAATGACCTAGCACAAGAAGTTTCAAATATATTTGAATAGCATAAGTATTTGTTTATTTTTAAAAGGTTAAATTAAATCTGGTTTGTTCCCGTTTTAATTATCTTAGTGGCATATAAGCATTCCCAAAATGTTGTTTGATGTTCGTTAATTTGTTAGTGTATATTTACAACCTTTTGAACATGTCTAATTCACTGATTTATGTAGTTATAATTTGACTTGTTATTTGAATATTGAATTTGACTCGGTTTTGGACTAACGCAAGATTAACAACAGTAACCGTGGTGACGTGGCATCATTAAGGTGGGATTACTGTTGCCTAATTATTCGTCCGTCACAAATCTCCTTTACTACAAGAAATCTCGTCCCGAGATTTAAGAGGTAGTGAAAGGGGGAAGGTTTGGTAACGAATCTAGTGTGTCTTCTCATTCTGGCTTGCTCTTCTCGAAGAGATCGATCCATTACATTGATGGCTTCATTCCTCTGCTTCAGGTCATCATGGTGAAGTTGTCCTTTTCTTAGGGAACTCCAACGTACTTACGAATAGGTAAGGGGCAGCTCGGGTACGACAGAATGCTTATGTGGGAAACAATCTTGGGTTAACCCATGAATGAGCATAAGATTATCTCTCGAGTTGAACATATAAAATACATTGAGAGTAAGGTATGAAGGTACAATAAGAGGGTCCAAGCGGATAGATAGCTGCTCAAGGTCTGAACCAGAGTGAAAAAAGGGGTTCAGAGCAGCGAGAGTAAGTATTGTGTCTGATACTAGAATAGAGCACTAGGAAGGTGGCCCGTGAATTAAATACGAAGCCAAGTGCGAGGAATAAGTTTGGAAACAGGGGGTATAGGAGAGTCAGGTTTCGATCCTGTGGAACTGTGGGTTGTGGGCCCACCATGTGGGTTAAAAGTAGGAAGGGAGGAGACGTCTTGCGTGATCATGCAAGCAAGGCATGTCAGAGGGTAGCATGTCGATTATGTCGGCAACAACGTCGGTACCAAGGGCGAGGGACGAAGAGAACCATTTTCCTGCTCGTTGAACGAGGCGGACCAATAGGCAAAGTTCTCGTCCATTAGTGGCTACTGGAATGTCATCAAAAATAGTAACAGGGTCTTGCTGACAGAATTGTACACCGGGGTGTTTACATAAGCAGGAGAAGATTACTGCTTAGATCATATAGATCACCAGAAAGGTTAAACAAAACAATGGAAAGGAAAATATGACTATCAGATATTTCAAGGGGATATCCTTCCCAATGATAAGCAGAGCATGATATCCATGACATGATATAAGGTAGAAAACCTTTTAGGTAGGGGAGAGAAATTTCATGACATTACCCATACAACGGTGTTTGGATAATTGAGCATGAAACACTTAGCATTGGACTTCAAATGTTCTTGTTGAAAATCGGAGTACCACAGACATGCTTCGAGATAGCATTGACATGGTCTTCCAGCAAAGGTCGGACTTTGGATACTCAATGGATTCATCAGGAACAACTTATAGAAAAAGTCTTTCAATTTCCTCATGGAAGAATGGTTAACATTGCTAAAAGGAAGAACTATAACAATAGGCCCTCCAGCCAGGTGTGCTAGGCATGACATCACCTAGCCGGGTCATATAAAGACCAATGTTATAACTCTTGGAAAAATGTTCCAACCATCAAATCTGGCAGAGCTTCAGATCTGATTGGTGTTAGGATATCTCAGACTCAGGATGCCTGAGAAGAAAAGGTGCAACACAATTGACAAGATGACATTATATGATTCTCGGGAAATGAACTATGGAAGCGAGTTCCTAACAAGGGTTCATCATTAAGCTAAGGAGAGGATGAGGAGGTGGCTGATGGACTCAGCGACATATCATCGAGATTTCCAAAAAGATGGATTTCCACAATTATGTGAACAAGGAGATAACATTTATTAGATCAAATGATATAATGAAGTATGATCGAGGAAAACATACACAATTAAACATTGGTTGAAGGTGCGCCCGAAACATGGGTTGGGTTGCACGACCAATGTCAGAATGGTGATTCAATAATCAATAGTCAAAGAATGAATGGCCGGCCATTATCTTCAAAGCAATAGGGTTGCTAGAAGGGCAGAATCCAAACAGCACCGTTCACTTGTTGGAATCAACACGGGGACCAAGAAAGAATGGTGATGGTGATAAGTATCACTATACCAAGAATAATTAAGAGGTGGAGCAATCCTCATGACATTCTTGACATAAAATATGGTAATACTCCAAGGTAAAGAAGAACAAATGCTGGATAGCAAGGAACTCAAGGTATAACACAGAAGACGAACAAGTTTGTGTTGGAGGGAAGGCAATAATGTTGTTCATGATAACACAAATCCTTGAGAGGCAAGGATGGTGTTTCTCATCATGAATTCAATTGATACCCAGGAAGAACTCAAAATGTTGGTGATGATCGCGACACATTTGTCGAGAGATTTCATGAAGATGTAATCTATCGGTGATGACATCAAGTCAAAGGAATTATGAAGCAAAAGGTTATAGGAACCATGGGTACGACACAAACTTGGGGTCAAGTTTGTTGTTCGAGGTGAAACGATAAGACAAGGAAAATCAATGTAAGATTAGCTCATCATCAAAAATTGTGCTCCGAGAAGAAGGACCAGGTAGCACAGTTAAAATCAGCACGACAAGGATATAGCCAAGCAGGCTAGGAATGACGTGATCGAGTTCAAACTCGTAAGTAATGAAGGTTACCAAGAGTTGATTAATCACGGTGCGGACATGAGTCAGTTATCGGTGTCTTTGAGTGTTTAATAACTCAAAGCCCGTGAAAAATTGGAATCAGTAAGAATGTAGCACTTGATGAAGAACTCATAAGAAGTTATGCAGTTCCATGATAATCTCGAGATACCAGGGGGGTAATACTCGACGACAGATCAAAGTAGAGGTTGGACTAGGGTAATGCTCTGCAGAATACTAGTGCTCAAACTTGCACGAGAAATGGAATCAAGAATAAACATGGTCGGAACCACGTCCACAGATACAGGATGAACTTATAACAAGGGGATAATTATTTTAAGAGAAGCTTCCATGATAAGGTATACATCGGGTCCATGGGCACGAACACAGGGTTCAAGGTCGACTCCCACTTGTTCAATGCATAACCTTTCATTCACCTCTCGTATTTCAAAAATGACATTAGTTGTTGAAATTTTTACCTAGTGCAATACCAGATAATTATGACCCGTGAAATCTTTCGGGTTCACACAGATTAGGGAAGGCGTAGGTTCAACCCATCAGGGCATCTTTGGAACATATACCACAAACTTCGGAATAAATAATACAAGCTCGAAAGTAGAGCATGGTTCACAAAGCAGAGGATACAATTTACCAAAGGCATTATATATCCGATGAAAGGCTCACAAGGTTAATGAATATGAAGGTCAGTGTCGGACAAAATCCAACAAAGGATCTGGTGGTCCACAAGGGATCTGATGTGAGCATCGGTACTCAACCAGAAGAAGAAAGAATGCAAGGAGATCTGATTATAGAAACAACTGACTAACTCAAAGCTCAAATGCAAAGGAATTATGAATTCCAAGACAAGGGATCAGAAGCAATGCTCTGATTAGGGATGGATAAGTTGAATAGCCTTAGGGGTTAAAATCGATGGCAATTTGGTTGGTCGAGATCCAGCTCATGTTTAAAATGACGTCTGAGCCGGAGAGATGAATTCTAGGATTCGTCTAAGGATTGGAAGCAATCGCAAAATATTGAATCAATGGACTCGAAATGATAATGACAAAGGATGCCAATAAGATTACTAGACTTATGGGGTTAACCATAATGCAAGCAAGTAAGAATTTCTAGAACAACATGCTGTTGAGGATTTTTGAAAGATCGAATAGTATTTCGAAGACTTTTGTGAAACACATGAACAACTGGGGATGAGCGGATACTCAGAAAGTGCGATGAATTTATCCGTAGTGGTATTCATGTGGCAAAGAACTGCAAGGCAGTAGGCACAAAGTATTCTCGAAACAATAGAGTATTTTGGGGTATCTTGTAATAATAAGATCATCGAGGAATGACTGTATGAGTGACAAGTGTACAGGGTCATCCATAGGGGGTTTATCGATGAAAGGGAATTGCAAAAAAACGATGGCACAAAGTCTCGAGAGAACATCTGAGAGTATCTTCGGAATCCTTCGGTGCACCAAGCAAACATCTGGAGTGAGGGGCTCTCCGAGAGGAAGTGGACACGAGAATCTAGAGTTAGAATTAGTAAATTCATTTTAACCCGAATAGAAGAGAGATTAGAGTCCCAGAGTATAGACGAGGAATAAAAGATCCTAATACCACCCAAATGGCGACGTGAGCCCGTAAGACACACAGCCATGTTAGTAAAAAGTTTTGTAATGTCTAGACTCGACTTCGGCCAAGGAGTGTGGAAAGGGGGATTCCTACAGGCAGTCGGCTCTGATACCAACTTGTGACGCCCCCGATTTGACTGTACACTAATCATACACGCAAACGTGTACGATCAAGATCAGGGACTCACGGAAAGATATCACAACACAACTCTACAAATAAAATAAGTCATACAAGCATCATATTACAAGCTAGGGGCCTCGAGGGCTCAAATACAAGAGCTCGATCATAGACGAGTCAGCGGAAGCAACAATATCTAAGTACAGACATAAGTTAGACAAGATTGCCTTAAGAAGGCTAGCACAAACTGGGATACAGATCGAAAGAGGCGCAGGCCTCCTGCCTGGGATCCCCCTAAACTACTCCTGGTCATCGTCAGCGGGCTGCACGTAGTAGTAGGCACCTCCCGAGTAGTAGTAGTCGTCGTCGACGGTGGCGTCTGGCTCCTGGGCTCCAACGTCTGGTCAACCATCGACTATAGGAAGGGGAAAAGGGGGGAGCAAAGCAACCGTGAGTACTCATCCAAAGTACTCGCAAGCAAGGAGCTACACTACATATGTATGCATTGGTATCAAATGGAAAAGGCTATCATAGGTGGACTGAACTGCAGAATGCCGGAATAAGAGGGGGATAGCTAGTCCTATCGAAGACTACGCTTCTGGTAACCTCCATCTTGCAGCAGAAAAAGAGAGTAGATGGTAAGTTCACCAAGTAGCATCGTGTAGCATAATCCTAACCGATGATCCTCCCCATGTCGCCCTGTGAGAGAGCGATCACCGGTTGTATCCGGCACTTGGAAGGGTGTGTTTTATTAAGTATCTGGTTCTAGTTGTCATAAGGTCAAGGTACAACTCCGAGTCGTCCTGCTACCGAAGATCACGGCTATTCGAATAGATTAACTTCCCTGCAGGGGTGCACCACATTTCCCAACACGCTCGATCCCCTTTGTCCGGACACACTTTTCTGGGTCATGCCTGGCCTCGGAAGATCAACACGTCGCAGCCCTACCTAGGCACAACAAAGAGGTCAGCGCGCCGGTCTAAATCCTATGGCGCAGGGGTCTGGGCCCATCGCCCTTTGCACACATGCACGTTGCGAACGCGGCCGGTGAGCAGACCTAGTCTCCCTTATACAAGAGTAGGTGTTCCAGTCCAACCCGGCGCGCGCCGCTCAGTCGCTGACGTCACGAAGGCTTCGGCTGATACCACGACGTCGAGTGCCCATAACTGTCCCCACGTAGATGGTTAGTGCGTATAGGCCAGTAGCCAGACTCAGATCAAATACCAAGATCTCGTTAAGCGTGTTAAGTATCCGCGAACGCCGACTAGGGTCAGGCCCACCTCTCTCCTTGGTGGCCTCAACCTGCCCTGTCGCTCCGCCACAAAGCAATAGTCGGGGGCCGTCGGGAACCCAGGCCCACCTCTACCGGGATGGAGCCACCTGCCCCTTCAGCCCCCATCTCCGAACAGTATCATAAGTAATGTAACAGTATAAAGTATATAGCTTATGCCCGTGATCACCTCCCGAAGTGATCACGACCCAGTAGTATAGCATGGCAGACGGACAAGAGTGTAGGGCCACTGATTATAATCTAGCATCCTGTACTAAGCATTTAGGATTGCAGGTAAGGTATCAACAGGTGTAGCAACAATGACAGGCTATGCATGAGAATAGGATTAACGGAAAGCAGTAACATGCTACACTACTCTAATGCAAGCAGTGTAGAGGAGAGTACGCGCTATCTAGTGATCAAGGGGGGGGGGGGGACTTGCCTGGTTGCTCTGGCAAGGAGGGGTCATCAACACCGTAGTCATACTGGGGGTCTCCGGCAGTCTCGGGGTCTACCAGAAAGAAGTAACCAGGAGGGGACACAATAAATAACAGAGCAATCAATGTAACAAAAAGCAAGATGCGGCATTACGTTGTGCTAGGGGTGACCTGACGCGGTACGAGGTGATACCGGTGAAGGGGGGAAACATCCGGGAAATTATCCCCGGTGTTTCACGTTTCCGGACAGATGAACCGAAAGGGGAAAGTTGCATGTTCGCTATGCTAGGGATGCGTGGCGGACGAACGGGCTGCATATCCAGATTCGTCTCGTCGCTGTGAGTAACTTTCATGTACAAAGTTTTTCCATCCGAGTTACGGAT
This sequence comes from Triticum monococcum, assembly GCA_034509565.1. Taxonomy (NCBI): domain Eukaryota; kingdom Viridiplantae; phylum Streptophyta; class Magnoliopsida; order Poales; family Poaceae; genus Triticum; species Triticum monococcum. The sequence goes on from CM067841.1 coordinate 523,870,150, forward strand.
TATTTTATATTAATTTTGAAATATTTAAACATTTCTGAAATTACTATTAATTAATTTAATACGAAAATCACTTAATGTTAAATGCTAAGTGTACACAGAAAGTCTACACAACATTCTGTCACACAGGCTAACAGTGGGGGCTAGGGAGCCCAGTTGACTCAGTCAAGTGTCCAGTCAGCAGTCAACTGGGTTGACTGTTGACCGGGTCAAGCTAGCAGGCAGGACCCAGGTGTCATACTCTTTAGTTAAACTAGTTTTAGTTAGTTAATTTAATTAGCTAGGTGGGGCCCTGTGTCAGTGGGGGATTGGTGGGAGTTTACTGCTAATTAGAATTAGGGCCTACTAGTTAAACGGTTGGGCCCATGGACAGGGGGATAAGGCCAAATCAGAGAGGGGGCTGGGCTCCCACAGGCGCTCACGGGTGCCGACGGCGCGCGTTGAGTAGCAGCAGCCAGCGGACGGCACGAGGCGCGGGCAGAGGGCGGCGCAGCAGGCGTGCGAGCGCGAGGCGGCGTGGGCTCGGGCACGCGGGGTGTGGACTGGGTGAGGGCGACGACGCTCGGGACGCGGCGGCAGGCGCTGTGACCGTGGCCACTGTCAGGAGCACGGGCGGCGCAGACGACGGCCTACGGCGGTGAATCGAGGAGGGGAGAGAGGGAACAGCCGCGGGAGCTCACAGAGGAGGTCGTGGGCGACTCGAGGCAGTGTGGGGTGGCCGGAGGCGAGCAGACCGACGACATCGACGTGCAGCAGGAGGTTGGGGTGGCCGATGTAGCGCACGCGGAGTTCGGGGATGACGGGCACGGTGCAGGAGGAAGGGAAGGAGGCCAGGCGCGACGTTGTAGAAGAGGGGGGCGCGCGGGTAGGCTCGAGGCAGTCGCCTGCGGCCATGGGAATCGGGGGAGGAGCTCCTCTCCTGGTGCGCGCGCGTGTGGTAGCGGTGGTGTCGGAGGATGAGGGAGCGAGGTGAGAGATGGGATCGAATGAGGGGATCGGGCTAGGTTTAGTACGCTGGTGGGGGCGGCTGGGCCCTTAGGTTTTCTAGATGGGCCAAGTGCCCAGTAGATTAGGTTAGTTTTGTTTTGCCTTCTTCCTGTTTTTCCCTTACTCCTTTTCTGTTATTTCTTTCACTGTTTTATATTTAGATTGTATAGTAAATGAATTTAGTTCCCTATGAAACTTAGGACATAAATATTAGACCATGTAATGACCTAGCACAAGAAGTTTCAAATATATTTGAATAGCTTAAGTATTTGTTTATTTTTAAAAGGTTAAATTAAATGTGGTGTGTTCCTGTTTTAATTATCTTAGTGGCATATACGCATTCCCAAAATGTTGTTTGATGTTTGTTAATTTGTTAGTGAATATTTACAACCTTTTGAACCTAATTCACTGATTTATGAAGTTATAATTTGACTTATTATTTGAATTTTGAATTTGACTTGGTTTTGGACTAACGCGAGATTAACAACAGTAACCGTGATGACGTAGCATCATTAAGGTGGGATTACTGTAGCCTAATTATCCGGGCGTCACATTTGGCGCCCACGAGGTATGAATGGGGGCGATTGGGAGGGGGGTTGAACCATGTTTTACGGACGCATTTGTCTGAAATGTGAAGGGGAGTTACAATTCTACCCCTGCCGTTAGGCTTCTCGGCTTGGGTCTGTGTACTGAGGGTCGGGGATAGTAGAGTAACTTTGCTTCTCCCCAAATAGTGGGCGGGAGCGATTTCTGGCGAGGAGGGCATGTTTTGAAATATAGTGGGCGCGAGTGATTTCCGACGAGGAGAGCGTGTTTTGAAATAGTGGGCGTGAGCTATTTCGGGCGAGGAGAGCGTGTTTTGCCAACCAAGGTTTATGAATTATTCGGCACATGTCATTTCGGCCGAGTAGAAGGCGCGCTTGGATGAAGTTATGAACCTACCCTCAATGCACAATATGCCAATTAATGTGTCTCCCACATAGGACGGTAATTTCGCGTCTCCCATTTATTTGCTCGGGCGAATTCCACCGAGCAGAGGATGTTTAACGGTTCATTCAAAATTTGGGAGAACGAGCATCCACGTCTACCTTAGCAAGTCGATTCGAATCAAATTTAGAAATATTAGCTTGCCACTTCTTTTTTAGATGGAGAGATGATGCTCGGGACTAATGTGTTTTTACATGCTCGTTACTAGCGATTTACTATATGACAAATAGTTGACCCACTCAAAAACGGGAATCAAACCCAAAATGAAATATCTCAATTCAATGAAATAGCTCGTTCACCAGGTCAAAATAGTGAACTAAATCCAAAATTGAACAGCTCAATCGAATAGCATGTTGCACAGTATTATAGTATTCCATGAACATATTGAAAGTCAAATTAATGAACTTGTTTGATATACGCATGTATCCGTTCATGTGTGGATTGCAGACAACATGTTCTCCAATTTAAATATTTGAATGCAAGTTTATATCGAAACATGGTTTATATCAGTCTTTGATGCATAAAACGAGACCTCCCCCTCTCCCGGACTCCTGCTCTCTCTCTCTCTCTCTCGCCGACAATCTTCAATTCTGTCACACGCATCCAACACACAAACCTTGTTGGTCCTCTCTCTTTCTCTCCATCTCTCTTTCTCTTTGTGTGTGTGCGTGCGGGGGGGGGGGGGGGGGGTCTTTCTAGTTCGCATGCATATATACTCCATCTATAGGTCTCTCTCGCACACTATGTATGTATGATTCTCTAGTCCAAGCTAGATGTCTTGGGTGCACTCATCGTACGCACACAAATTCCTTGGCTCGTTGCCCGTAACTCTCTCATGCACCACTCTGTCATCTCGGAGCTCTTCCCCCTCTCTCTAAAACTCTCCATCTACCTGGGTCACACATACACATGCATACCTCACTCGCACTCAGTAGGACCATCTAAAACTCTATCTCTCTCCCTCGTTCTCTCTCCATCTCGCACGCACACACACACACACACACACAATCTCATGCCTAGCTAGCCAAGTATGATGGTCTCTCACTCAATTGTAGAAACAACAGTCCCCCCTATATGTATATGACTAGCTAATCTTAGTCTCCATCACAAACATGTGCATGGTCTATCTCAATTTCTCTCGGGGCATTTTTCTATCGTGCACGCACCTCCCTCGATCTCCCACCCATATAGTCCCCTCGCCATCTCGAGGGGTCTCTCTATCACAAACACACCCTCTCTCTATCACAAACACACCCTCTTGCCCTCCCCATGCGTCCATGTTCTCCATGTGTCCCTCTCGACCTTTGTTCCTTGTTGGCCATACCTCTATTGGACATGTGCTATAGGGGTGTCTCTCTCCGTTGCAAACAATCACACACTAGCTATCTTCGTGTATCTCCTCGCCTCGCTTTTCTATCTCGGAGATGCATGCATGATATGTTCGCCTAACAAACGAAAAAAACACACACTCTCTCTCATTTATGGTTTGTTGTCACTTTCTCTTTCACACACATACTCTTTTTTGCACACTTACTCATTCTCCTTCACACGCACTTGATCCCTCTCGACTTAGGCACTCTCCTCGGTCCATAGCATATTGATTTATTGAAAAGTCAAACATCACAAAGTTTGACCATGTACGTGGAGAAAAAAAATTACATCTAGAACGGCAAACAGATACCATTAGATTCACCATGAGATGTAGTTTCATATGATGTATCTTTGGTATTAAAGATATAAATAACACTTGTGTAAACCTGATCAAAGTTTCCAAAGTTTGACTTCTAAAAAAATTACATGCACTGCATTATCGAGCGGATGGAATATCTCTTTCCCCCTCTCACTATCTGACGCACCACACAGCCTTATCGGGGCCGGGCTCCTCAATCTCTCACAAACTTTATATCTCCCTGGTTCACACATACACATGTCTCGCTCGCGCTATACATATAGACCCATCCAATACTCTCCGCCCTTGTTCTCTCTCTCTCTATGTGACACGCACGCCCCTAATAAGTACCATAATCCCTCACTCCATCATAGGCGCAAGCACCCCCCCTAAGTATGATTATCTCTCACTAGCCATCAGGAACACACGTATTGTCTCCTTCCATCCATACGTCTATCTCGATATCTCTCGGGGTATCTTCTATCGCGCACACACCTTGTCACTCGATCTCCCACCCATGTAGTCCCATCACGATCTCCAGGGGATCTCTCTATGAAAAACATACTCTCTCTCCTCCCCGTGTCTGCATTTTCTCCGTACGTATCTCTCGACCTCTCTCCCTTGTTTGTCAGACCCTTCTTGGCCACATGCTAGGGGTCTTGCTCTCTCGGTTGCAAACAACCACACACTATCTCCTCACCTTGCTTCCACTGTCGAAGATGCATGTGTGATATGTTTGCATAAGACACACACGTTTTTTCTCGACTTTTATCGAGTGTTGTCCATGTCTCTTTCACACACGCACACACACTTTTTCACTCACTCTTTCTATTTCGCTCTCTCTCTCTCTCTCTCTAGTTAGGGACTCTCTCACGTCCATAAGCATATGGATGTTTTGAAAAGTCAAACCTCAGAAAAGTTTGACCAGGTATATGTGGAGAAAAACATTTACATCTGGAAAGATCATTAGATTCATCACAACATGTACTTACTTCATACTATCATTTATCTTTGGTATTGTAGATATAAGTAATTTCTTTGTAAACTTGGTCCAAGTTTCAAAAGTTTGACTTTAAAAAAAATATTGGAACTATGACACGTCCATTCTGCATCATGCTTTTATATCGATATTTATTGCATTGTGGGTTGTTATTACACATTATGTCACAATACTTATGCCTATTCTCTCTTATTTTACAAGGTTTACATAAAGAGGGAGAATGCCGGCAACTGGGATTCTGGGCTGGAAAAGGAGCAAATATTATAGACCTATTCTGCACAGCTCCAAAAGTCCTGAAACTTCATGGAAGTCATTTTCAGAATATATAAAAAATACTGAGCGCAAGAAGTTCACAGGGGGCCACACCCTGCCCATGAGGGTGGGGGCGCGCCCTACCCCCCTGGGCGTGCCCCCCATCCTCGTGGGCCCCCTGGTGGCCCTCCGATGTCCATCTTATGCTATATGAAGTCTTTCGATGAGGAAAAAATCATAAGCCATCTTTTCGGATGAGACTCTGCCGCCATGAGGCGGAACCTTGGCAGAACCAATCTAGGTCTTCGGCGGAGCTGTTCTGCCGAGGAAACTTCCCTCTGGGAGGGGGAAATCGTCTCCATCGTCATCACCAACGATACTCTCATCGGGAGGGAGTCAATCTCCATCAACTTCTTCACCAGCAGCATCTCCTCTCAAACCCTAGTTCATATGTTGTATCCAATTCTTCTCTCTAAGTCCGGGATTGGTACCTGTGGGTTGCTAGTAGTGTTGATTACTCCTTGTAGTTGATGCTAGTTGGTTTATTTGGTGGAAGATCATATGTTCAGATCCTTTATGCATATTAATACCCCTCTGATTATGAACATGAATATGCTTTGTGATTACTTACGTTTGTTCCTGAGGACATGGAACAAGTCTTACTATTAGTAGTGACGTGAATTTGTATTCGTTCGATATTTTGAAGAGATGTATGTTGTCTATCCTCTAGTGGTGTTATGTGAACGTCGACTACATGACACTTCACCATTGTTTGGGCCTAGAGGAAGGCATTGGGAAGTAATAAGTAGATGATGGGTTGCTAGAGTAACAGAAGCTTAAACCCTAGTTTATGCGTTGCTTCGTAAGGGGCTGATTTGGATCCATATGTTTCATCCTATGGTTAGGTTTACCTTAATACTTTTGTTGTAGTTGCGGATGCTTGCAATAGACGTTAATCATAAGTGGGATGCTTGTCCAAGTAAGGACAGCACCCAAGCACCGGTCGACCCACGTACCAAATTATCAAAATACCGAACGCGAATCATATGAACGTGATGAAAACTAGCTTGACGATATTCCCATGTGTCCTCGGGAGCGCTTTACATCATATAAGAGTTTGTCCAGGCTTGTCCTTTGATACAAAAAGGATTGGGCCACCTTGCTGCACTTTATTTACTTTTGTTACTTGTTACTCATTACAAATTATCCTATCAGAAAACTATTTGTTACCTATTATTTCAATGCTTGCAGAGAATACCTTGCTGAAAACCGCTTATCATTTCCTTCTGCTCCTCGTTGGGTTCGACACTCTTACTTATCGAAAGGACTACGATAGATCCCCTATACTTGTGGGTCATCAAGACTCTTTTCTGGCACCATTTCCGGGGAGTGAAGCGCCTTTGGTAGGTGGAATTTGGTAAGGAAAATTTTATATAGTGTGCTGAAATTTACTATCACTTGTTACTATGGAAATTAATCCTCTGAGGGGCTTGTTCGGGGTATCTTCACCCCGACCAGTAGAGCAAAGAGTTGTTCCTCAACCTAGTGAACCTACTGAAAATGAAAATGTCTGCTTTGAAATTCCTTCGGGTATGTTAGAAAAACTGCTAGCTAATCCTTTTGCAGGAGATGGAACAAAGCATCCTGATGAGCACCTAATATATGTGGATGAAGTTTGTGGATTATTTAAGCTTGCAGGTGTGCCCGGAGATTTTATTAATAAGAAGGTCTTCCCTTTATCTTTGAAGGGATATGCATTGACATGGTATAGGCTATGTGATGATATGGGGTCATGGAACTACAAACGATTGAAATTGGAATTTCATCAGAAGTTTTATCCTATGCATCTTGTTCATCGTGATCACAATTATATATATAATTTTTGGCCTCGCAAAGGAGAAAGCATCACTCAAGCTTGGGGAGGCTTAAATCAATGTTATATTCATAACCCAATCATGAGCCCTTAAGAGAAATAATCATTCAAAATTTATAGGCTCGGCTTTCTGATACCAATCGCACCATTCTCGATACTTCTTGTGCTGGCTCTTTTATGATGAAGACTATTGAATTCAAATGGGATTTATTGGAAAGAATTAAATGCAACTCTAAAGATTGGGACCTCGATGAAGGTAAGGAGTCAGGTATGACACCTAAGTTTGATTGTGTTAAATCTTTTATGGATACCGATGTTTTCCGTAAATTTAGCACTAAATATGGACTTGACTCTGAGATAGTAGCTTCTTTCTGTGAATCTTTTGCTACTCATGTTGATCTCCCTAGGGAGAAGTGGTTTAAATATAATCCTCCCATAGAAGTAAAAGTAGCTGCACCTATTAAAGTTGAAGAAAATAATGTCACTTATAATGATCCTATTGTTCCTACTACTTATGTTGAGAAACCACCTTTTCCTGTTAGGATAAAAGATCATGCTAAAGCTTCAACTATGGTTCGTAAAAGAAATATTGGAACTTATAGACCTCCTGAGAAAGTTAAAGTTGAACCTAATATTGCTATTGTTAAAGATCTCTTGTCTGATAATATTGATGGGCATGTTATTTATTTCTGTGATGAAACTGCTAGAATTGCTAAACCTTGTGCTAAAGATAAACCTAGACTTGTGGTAGGCATGCCTGTTATTTCTGTTAAAATAGGAGATCATTGTTATCATGGCTTGTGTGATATGGGTGCTAGTGCTAGTGCAATACCTATTGACTTATACAGAGAAATTATGCATAATATTGCACCTGCTGAGTTAGAAGATATTGATGTCACAATTAAACTTGCCAATAGAGATACTATTTCACCAATGGGAATTGTTAGAGATGTTGAAGTCTTGTGTGGGAAAACTAAATATCCTGCTGATTTTCTTGTTCTTGGTTCCCCACAAGATAGCTTTTGTCCCATTATATTTGGTAGACCCTTCTTAAACACTGTTAATGCTAAGGATGTTATTACTATTGGTTTAGGTGATATGTCTCATGAGTTTAATTTCTCTAAATTTCGTAGACAACACCGTGAAGAGGAATTGCCTAGTAAAGATGAAATTATTGGTCTTGCTTCTATTGTCGTACCTCGTAGTGATCTTTTAGAACAATATATTTGCTAGACCATGAAAATGATATGTTTATGAAATAAAGAAGGGAAATAGATGAAGTATTCTTTAAATAGGAACCCATCCTGAAACACAATTTTCCTGTTGAAATCCTAGGGGCTCCTCCTCCACCCAAGGGTGATCCCGTGTTTGACCTCAAACCATTACCTAATACTCTTAAAAATGCTTATCTTGATGAGAAAAAGATATATCCTGTTATTATTACTGCTAACCTTTCAGAGCATGAAGAAGAGAGATTATTGAAAACTCTAAAGAAGCATCGGGCTACTATTGGATATACTCTTAATGATCTTAAGGGCATTAGTCCCACTCTGTGTCAACACAAAATAAATTTGGAGGAAGATGCCAAACCAGTTCGTGATCATCAACGACGGCTGAGTCCTAAGATGAAGGAAGTGGTAAGAAATGAAATACTAAAGCTTCTTGAGGTAGGTATACTTTATCCCTTTGCTGATAGTCAGTGGGTAAGTCATGTCCATTGTGTCCCTAAGAAGGGAGGTATTACTGTCGTTCCTAATGATAAAGATGAGTTGATCCCGCAAAGAATTATTACAGGTTATAGGATGGTAATTGATTTCCGTAAATTAAATAAAGCTACTAAAAAAGATCATTACCCCACCTTTTATCGATCAAATGCTAGAAATATTATCCAAACATACTCATTTTTTGCTTTCTAGATGGTTATTCTAGTTTCTCTCAAATACCTGTGTCAGCCAATGATCAATCAAAGACTACTTTTACTTGCCCTTTTGGTACTTTTGCTTATAGACGTATGCCTTTTTGGTTTATGTAATGCACCTTCTACCTTTGAAAGATGCATGATGGCTATATCCTCTGACTTTTGTGAAAAGATTTGTGAGGTTTTCATGGACGACTTTTCTGTCTATGGATCCTCTTTTGATGATTGCTTAAGCAACCTTGACCGAGTTTTGCAGAGATGTGAAGAAACTAATCTTGTCTTGAATTGGGAAAAGTGTCACTTTATGGTTAATGAAGGTATTTTCTTAGGGCATAAAGTTTTTGAAAGAGGTATTGAAGTTGATAAAGCCAAGGTTGATGCTATTGAAAAGATGCCATGTCCCAAGGACATCAAAGGTATAAGAAGTTTCCTTGGTCATGCCGGTTTTTATAGGAGGTTCATTAAGGACTTCTCAAAAATTTCTTGGCCTCTGAATAATTTATTACAAAAAGATATACCATTTGTCTTTGATGATGATTGTGTAGAAGCATTTGAAATACTTAAGAAAGCATTGATTTCTGCACCTATTTTTCAGCCACCTGATTGGAATTTACCCTTTGTAATTATGTGTGATGCTAGTGATTATGCTGTAGGTGCTGTTCTAGGGCAAAGAGTTGATAAGTAATTAAATGTTATTCAATACGCTAGTAAAACGCTAGACAATGCTCAGAGAAACTATGCTACTACTGAAAAGGAATTCCTAGCAGTTGTATTTGCTTGTGATAAGTTTAGACCATATATTGTTTATTCCAAAGTAACTATTCACACGGATCATGCTGCTATTAAATATCTTATGGAAAAGAAAGATGCTAAACCTAGAATTATTAGATGGGTTCTCTTGCTACAAGAATTTGATTTGCATATTATTGATAGAAAGGGAGCTGAGAACCCCGTTGCAGACAACTTCTCTAGGCTAGTGAATGTTCTTGATGACCCACTACCTATTGATGATAGCTTTCCTGATGAACAATTAAATGTCATAAATGTTTCTCATACTGCTCAATGGTATGCTGATTATGCTAATTACATTGTTGCTAAATTTATACCACCTAGTTTCACATACCAGCTAAAGAAAAAGTTCTTCTATGATTTGAGACATTACTTTTGGGATGACCCACATCTTTATAAAGAAGGAGTAGATGGTGTTATTAGACGTTGTGTACCTGAGCATGAACAAGAACAGATCCTACGTAAGTGTCATTCCAATTCTTATGGAGGACACCGCGCTGGAGATAGAACTGCACATAAGGTATTGCAATCCGGTTTTTATTGGCCTACTCTCTTCAAGGATACCCGTAAGTTTGTCTTCTCTTGTGATGAATGTCAAAGAATTGGTAATATTACTAGACGGCAAGAAATGCCTATGAATTATTCACTGGTTATTGAACCATTTGATGTTTGGGGCTTTGATTATATGGGACCTTTTCCTGCCTCTAACGGTTACACACATATTTTAGTCACTGTTGATTATGTTACTATGTGGGTAGAAGCAATTCCAACTAGTAGTGCTAATCATAACACCTCTATTAAGATGCTTAAATAAGTTATTTTTCCAAGGTTTGGAGTCCCTAGATATTTAATGACTGATGGTGGTTCACATTTTATTCATGGCGCTTTTCGTAAAATGATAGGTAAGTATGATGTTAATCATAGAATTGCATCTCCTTATCACCCACAGTCTAGTAGTCAAGTAGAATTGAGTAATAGAGAACTCAAATTAATTTAGCAAAAGACTGTTAATAGATCTAGAAAGAATTGGTCCAAGAAACTTGATGATGCATTATGGGCCTATAGAACTGCATATAAAAATCCTATGGGTATGTCTCCGTATAAAATGGTTTATGGAAAAGCATGTCACTTACCTCTCAAACTAGAACATAAGGCTTATTGGGCTATTAAAGAGCTCAATTATGATTTCAAACTTGCTGGTGAGAAGAGGTTATTTGACATTAGCGCACTTGATGAATGGAGAACCCAAGCCTATGAGAATGCCAAATTACTTAAAGAAAAGGTTAAAAGATGGCATGACAAAAGAATACAAAAACGTGAGTTTAATGTAGGTGATTATGTATTGCTATACAACTCTCGTTCATGATTTTTTGCAGGAAAACTTCTTTCTAAATGGGAAGGTCCTTATGTTATCGGGGAGGTCTATCGTTCCGGTGCCATACAAATCAAGAACTTCGAAGGCACAAATCCGAAGGTGGTGAACGGTCAAAGAATTAAACATTATATCTCAGGTAATCCTATAAATGTTGAAACCAATGTTATTGAAACCGTAACCCCGGAGGAATACATAAGGGACACTTTTCGGAACGTTTCAGACTCCGAAAAGGAATAGGTATGTGGTACGGTAAGTAAACCGACTCCAAAGCAGTTCTAATGGCAATTTTCTTCCGTTTTGGAATATTTAGAAAAATAGAAAAATAAGAAGCAGTCTGGGAAGGACACGAGGGCTCCACGAGGGTGGAGGGTGCGCCCCCTACCTCGTGGGTACCTCGTGTGCTCTCGGGACTCCATTTTCGTACACGACACATATTTTGGTCGGTAAAAATTCATTATATAATCTCCCAGAGGTTTTGACTCCCGTATCACGCAAATATATCTTGTCTTTGTTTCGAGTTGTCCTGCTGCAGATTTGAGCAACATGTCATCCCAGGATTCGGGAGGAGAGAGCTATGTGGCTGATTACCTTGCAGATACTAAAGTCTATGGGGATGTGGAGCATTGTGGTTGGACTACGGAAGAAGAAGAGGACTATGAACCAAAGGGAAAGGAGGAGACGAGCTCAGATGAAGATGAAGTCCCACTACCTCAACCTGGGGACATGCATGTGGAGTTCAAAGAGTCAAGCCTCCCTGATAGAGTAAAGAAACCTAAGATCGAGTTTATCCCTTTTCGCCTCTTGCAGGAAAACAAACAGGAATTATGCAAAAAGATACTGAGCCTGGAGCAGGAGATCGAGGACCTAAGGGACCAAAATTCTGTCCTCAAGCGCAAATTAAGGAAGAAGCCTATGCCATCAACAAAATCACCATCTTCTTCACCAACAAAGAAGAACTGATCATCGGGTATGGGCACTCCCCTTGGCAACTGCCAAGCTTGGGGGAGTGCCCCGATATCGTATCACCATCACTTTTATCTTTACCATTTTTCTTAGTTCAATCCTTTTGGTAATATATTGATCTAGTAGTATAAAGCTTTTAGTATGATCTAGTTGTGAGTTTTGCTTTATGATCCTTCTGTGTAATCGAGTCCGTGAGCTATATATAATAAAGATTAGTGTTGTGTCAAGGGCTTGATTGTTTTGCCATGATCTTGAGTGAATAAAAGAAAAGAGAAAGAATAAAAAGAAACAAAGAGATCATATGGATCTTATGGAGAGTAATGGGCTCACATATAAAAGGTATGATGAATAAAAGTTGTTGAGAGATGACAAACATAGTTTTGGTCATCGTTGCAATTAATAGGAACTAACAAAGAAAGAGAGGTCTTCACATATAAATATACTATCTTGGACATCTTGTATGATTGTGAGCACTCATTAAAATATGACATGCTAAAGAATTGATGTTGGACAAGGAAGACAACATAATGGGTTATGTTTTCTTACATCTGAGATAAATTATATTGTCATGGATCATCTAACATGATTGAGCTTGCCTTTCCCCCTCATGCTAGCCAAATTCTTTGCACCAAGTAGAGATACTACTTGTGCTTCCAAACACCCTAAAACCAGTTTTGCCATGAGAGTCCACCATACCTACCTATGGATTGAGTAAGATCCCTCAAGTAAGTTGTCATTGGTGCAAGCAATAAAAATTGCCCTCTAAATATGTATGACTTATTAGTGTGGGAGAAAATAAGCTTTATACGATCGTGTGATATGGAAGAAATAAAAGTGACGGACTGCATAATAAAGGTCCATATCACAAGTGGCAATATAAAGTGACGTTCTTTCGCATTAAGGTTTTGTGCATCCAACCATAAAAGCGCATGACAACCTCTGCTTCCCTCTGCGAATGGCCTATCTTTTACTTTTATCTCCTACCTTGCATAAGAGTCATGGTGATCTTGACTCTTCCTTTTACATTTTATCTTTTGGCAAGCACAACATGTTGGAAAGATCATGTTATATATGGCTAATTGGATGTGAGTTTTCATGAACTATTATTGTTGACATTACCCTTGAGGTAAAACGTTGGGAGGCAAAACTATAAGCCCCTATCTTTCTCTGTGTCCGATTAAACCTCCATACCCATAACTATTGCGTGAGTGTTAGCAATTGTGAAAGACTATATGATAGTTGAGTATGTGGACTTGCTGAAAAGCTCTTATATTGACTCTTTCCTATTATGATAAATTGCAATTTCTCCAATGACTAAGATTATAGTTTGTTAGTTTTCAATGAATTTTATGATTCATACTTGAAATTGTGATTGAATTGTTACTTTAGCATAAGAGATCATATGACAAGAATTATATAAGTTGTTGTTCTAAGAATGATCATGATGCCCTCATGTCCGTATTTTATTTTTATCGACACCTATATCTCTAAACATGTGGGCATATTTTTCGATTTGGGCTTTCGCTTGAGGACAAGTGAGGTCTAAGCTTGGGAAGTTGATACGTCCATTCTGCAATATGCTTTTATATCGATATTTATGGTATTATGGGCTGTTATTACACATTATGTTACAATACTTATGCCTATTCTCTCTTATTTTACAAGGTTTACATAAAGAGGGAGAATGCCTGTAGCTGGGATTCTGGGCTGGAAAAGGAGCAAATACTAGAGACCTATTCTGCACAGCTCCAAAAGTCCTGGAACTTCAAGGAAGTCATTTTCAGAATATATAAAATATACTGAGTGCAAGAGGTTCACCAGGGGGGCACCCCCTGCCCACGAGGGTGGGGGGCGCGCCCTACCCCCCTGGGCGCGCCCCTGCCTTGTGGGCCCCCTGGTGGCCCTCTGATGTCCATCTTCTGCTATATGAAGTCTTTTGATGAGGAAAAAAAATCATAAGCCATCTTTCCGGACGAGACTCGGCCGCCACGAGGCGGTACCAATCTAGGGCTTCGGCGGAGCTGTTCTACCGGGGAAACTTCCCTCCGGGAGGGGGAAATCATCGCCACCATCATCACCAACGATCCTCTCATCGGGAGGGGTCAATCTCCATCAACATATTCACCATCACCATCTCCTCTCAAACCCTAGTTCATCTCTTGTATCCAATTCTTGTCTCTAAGTCCGGGATTGGTACCTGTGGGTTGCTAGTAGTGTTGATTACTCCTTGTAGTTAATGCTAGTTGGTTTATTTGGTGGAAGATCATATGCTCAGATCCTTTATGCATATTAATACCCCTCTGATTATGAACATGAATATGCTTTGTGAGTAGTTACGTTTGTTCCTGAGGACATGGGAGAAGTCTTGCTATTAGTAGTCATGTGAAGTTGGTATTCGTTCAATATTTTGATGAGATGTATGTTTTCTATCCTCTGGTGGTGTTATGTGAACGTCGACTACATGACACTTCACTATTATTTGGGCCTAGAGGAAGGCATTGGGAAGTAATAAGTAGATGATGGGTTGCTAGAGTGACAGAAGCTTAAACCCTAGTTTATGCGTTGCTTCGTAAGGGGCTGATTTGGATCCATATGTTTCATGCTATGGTTAGGTTTACCTTAATACTTTTGTTGTAGTTGTGGATGCTTGCAATAGAGGTTAATCATAAGTGGGATGCTTGTCCAAGTAAGGACAACACCCAAGCACCGGTCCACCCACGTACCAAATTATCAAAATACCGAACATGAATCATATGAACGTGATGAAAACTAGCTTGATGATATTCCCATGTGTCCTCGGGAGCGCTTTACATCATATAAGAGTTTGTCCAGGCTTGTCCTTTGCTACAAAAAGGATTGGGTCACCTTGCTGCACTTTATTTACTTTTGTTACTTGTTACAAATTATCTTATCACAAAACTATCTGTTACCTATTATTTCAGTGCTTGCAGAGAATACCTTGCTGAAAATCGCTTATCATTTCCTTCTGCTCCTCGTTGGGTTCGACACTATTACTTATCGATAGGACTACGATAGATCCCCTATACTTGTGGGTCATCAAACTACCTTATCAAACGAAGGGAGTAGCTCTCTCTCTGCTATCTCTCATGGGCCTCCCCTCTCACATGAACACTCTATACCGATGGATTATACTCTCACTGTGTCAGTGTATAGCTCCGTATATTGCTTAGTTGACCAGTCAACGAGTCCACATGTTGCCTCGTCAGCTCGTGTTCTGTATCTTCGCGTGCTGGCCCATGTGACAGTGGATGAAAATAAGTAAACTAGAGGCCCATCTGACACGCGGTGAAGTAAACAAAGTTGAAACCACTCAGGGTAGCACCCCGCACGCTAGTAAATTGAGGGTGCATTGAGGACACACTTCTTCTACGTGGAGGACGCACTCGCGCACAATTCACCACTGCGCGACAGCATGCACAGAAGGACGCACTCGCGCACACCCAACACACAACACACACCAGCACACGTGTACACCAGCGTCGTCGCCGATTGAGATGGACGGCAAGGCAGTCAACAAGAGGAGGCGGCTCGAGCCAAAACTGCATCCGGCGAGCCTGGACTTCATCAGCAGCCTCCGCGACGAAAATGCTGCTCGTCATCATCGACCTCCTCCCCACCAAATATGCCGTGCGGACCGGCCTGTTCTCCCGGCGGTGGCGCCCCCTCTGGCACCGCGTCCCCCTCAACCTTGCTGTCGACAGCTGCCTCTGCGACAGGGATTGCAAATGCATGGCCGTAGTCTCCATGATCCTTTCATCGCACCCTGGGCTAGCCAGACGCCTTGACATCTGCATCTTCAGTACCAACTGCAAGGTCCAACCCAAGTTCGACGAGTGGTTCTTATCCCCCGCCCTAGATCAGCTCGAGGAGCTCAGCTTTGAAGCTGGACGATGTCGCTCTATGCCGTCATCCGTGCTCCGCCTCGCGCCAATGCTGCGCCGCGCCAGCTTCAGCTCCTGCTATCTTCCCCAGATTAATGCCGCGCCCGCCCTTCTTCTCCCTCAACTCAAGCAGCTCGACCTCTTCGACATTGTCATCTCGAAGAAGGCTATGGAGCACCTGCTCTGTAGCTGTACTACGCTCGAGTACCTTCGTCTTGAGCAGATCCACGGGTTCATTAGCCTCCACATAGCCTCGACGAATCTTTGATGGATTTATGTGTCCTGCTGGCCCCGCAACAAGACATCAATTGGGAAGATATCACTCCAGCTGTTCCATGTTATGGTCATTGAGAATGTGCCTTTCCTTGAGAGATTGCTTGTATCGGATCTAGAAGGTCCAACAAAAATAAGGGTCATTGACGCACCGAAATTGACAGCATTGGTGCACTCGTCTGCCAAATTCTCCGAACTCTTTATTGGATCTGTAATTGTTCAGGTACAACACTCATCTTCTTCTCTGTCTTCTTGAAATTCACATTTTTAAATTTCTTCTTGATGTATTTATGACCATCTTCCAGAAAATGATTCCCACAAGCTTGACCCAGTCTATGCGCACAGTGAAGATCTTGGCAATAAAATCTATCGGCCCCAATCTGGATCAAGTTGTTGGATTCCTTACATGCTTTCCGTGCACGGAGAAGCTACTCATCGAGGTGAAACTTCTTTCCTATTAGTAAATGGTAATCACAATGTAGCTCAAATTTTCCGTAATTTTCCCAAATTACGATGACAAGTGTAGTGTTCAAAACTGCATCTATGCACTGCACCGAAAGAAATGCTTTTAGTATTTTTTCTCACGTGATCACCTGCATCGTTTTTGTTGTTGTAATACCATAGTAGCCTAGGCTAGTCATAGTGGAAAGTGACTTAGACTACTCCAGTAACTCTATGGTTACCCTAAGAGCAAGTACTACCTTCGTCATGGTTTACTCTTCCTATTTTGTAGTATCAAAATTTGACCATACATTTAACTGACAAAATGTTAATGCATGTCACTAAGAACTATATCGTTGGATTCGTATTTGAACATAATTTCAAATGGCGTAATTTTTAGTGAAATGCATTGGCATTTTCTTACGTAAATCTATGGTCAAAATTTTATACTAAATAAGAGGTAGTACAAAAGTGGGCTATAACGGCCCTCCATTATGTAGGCCAAAACACGTGCCAAATTCACTTGTGATGCATTTGGCATCGATGCCCCTCCATTGCTCACCTGGTGCCTTAATCTGGATCACCAACTTTGCTCCGGTGCCAAATTAACTCACGCAATGAAAAAACACTTGCGTGGGAGAGAGAGAGGACTGAGGCAATAAAAAACACTTGTTTGGGAGAGTGAGAGGTTGGTGTAGTTGGTTTGATTGATTTTTTTATACATGTGGGTCTGTGTGCACAGCGGTGCCAACTCTCTCACATTGCGAGAGCGGTGCCAAAATCTTTTGATTTGACATCGATGCGTATTATGTGCCATACTTTTCTGAAATATGGCATCAGCCACATAGTGGAAGGCAACAACTGCCCAAGCTCTTCACATACTCCTAGGTAAATGAGAGGAAAGAGAGAGAGAGAAAGAGAGAGAGAGAGAGAGAGTGAAAAAATATCACTAGCCAGGCAACCCTATCGTATGAGCGAATGATATTGGTACCTCTTGATGACACGGCAATCTTATACATCCAGCTGCTCTAATATGTTCTCTTCTTTTATAGATAAAAAAGACCCGAAAGTGAAAAATGTGCTGCACTATAACAATCTCATCGAATGCCTTGATCTCCATCTTACAGAAATTGATTTGATCGACTACCGAGGCAGCACATCTGAGATTAAATTGGCCAGGTTCTTTGTTCTGGAGGCAAGTGTGCTTAAGTTAATGAGGTTTGGCGTTCTCTGGCGCAACAATGAATGGCGTGCTGATCACCGCAAGTATCTAAGCCTAAATGACAAAGTCTCCGCAAAAGCTAAATTTGTTTTTGAAACATCAAGTGGCTGGAGACTCAAAAACTTATTTGCCCATTAGTGACTTGTCAGGGCGGTGGATTTTAGTTTGTACGATAATGCTGCATCCACCTAACGTAACGAAAATTCTTACGTAAACTTCCTAGTAATTCCCTCTTCGTAGGTGCAGCATTACTCCTAACATTTGTAATATCAGTTTGAAACTTGTAATATTGCCGTGTCATATTCATGCATTTTCAAAATCCTGCGAATCAAACAGGTCCTGAGGTGGTGATGATGTTGTGCCTGCCATCTTTCACCAATAGCCGTCAGATCTAGATCTGACGCATACAAACCAAACTTCTCCAATTTTGCAAAAAGATGCCCACACTTGTTCCCTATTTACAAACAACTCCTTGTCTCTCACAATCAGCCTTATCTCCTCCCCACCACATCTAGAAGGCCATGGAAAAATCGGGCGCGATGGCCGCTGCTGGCGCCGTCCACCCCCAATCTTGGTGTTCCGTGCAATGCACGGGCATCTACGCACGGGAAATTATGTCGAACACGGTTAGTTTTAAGTAGGCTAGGTCTATAGCCATGATGGTAGTGACTGCAGACGGTGAGGCTCACTATGGTATGCCGAACACGGCGCCTATACTCAAGTGTCATCTCCGGCGTAGGGTCTTGTCACTTCACTGTGAGGAGCGGCACGTAATAATTTGACCAATGGATAGTATAGTGCTACTACATTGGTAGTACTACTAGTACTAGTACTAGCACCACCATCTGGATTTAGTAGTACTACCACGTCCATCTGGATTTAGTATTTGACTCGCAATATCTAGTAATGCATGCACAAAAAATGTAATACTCCCTCTGTAAATAAATACATGGTGTATTGTTTTATTCCTATCGGCGAGAAAACTTAATGTCTTTTTGCTACTTGATAGGATTACATGCAATGAACTAACCACTGGATGTGATGTTTAGTAGTCTCAAGTCATTGAAAGCATGCACGGGCACGGAGGGGGACGCAGCTTCATTGACTTACTGCACCTGCCTTTGGGTGTATGACACGTGGGCCCAACAGGTGGCTGGCTAACCTATCATACAGCCAAAGGCAGGTGCAGTAGAGGGCCGAGGAGTAGATGGCCAACACGCACGTGAATTCTACGCAGTCCGCACTTCTCATATAAAGGCTCCTGCCAGTCCAAACTACGAAATCCTACGCACCTACGCACCCAAGGGCAAGAGTGATCACTCCAATCGCAAGATCAATTGATTAGAAGCTAGACCCATGGAGGCGATGAGAGCGAGCATCAGCCGGCTGTGCCAGATGGTCCACGACGCCAGCCTGCGGCCCGGCACCGAGGAACGTCTCTAGGTAGTGCTTGAGGCCGCCAGGGCGAGGGGACGCTTGGACAACAGCTTCGTCTCCTTGTTCGACGAGGTCCTCGTCGGCTTCCTCGACAAGTTCACCATCGTCAAGAAGCTCACGGACGACCTTGACATACGCCTCTAGCCCACGCACCCAGGCTCTGCGATGCCTGCCACCCTCAACGGCCTCTATGGTGACAACCTCTTCGATGCACTGGTGGCCCTGCGACTGCCCGCCGTCGCACCGGAGGATGTCCACCTCGAGGTCGCGCTCGTCGTGCAGCGCCTGGTGCAGCAAGACACCATCGACATAATCACCCACGTCTACGCGCAAATCCTCCACAAGGACTACTTCATGCAAGAGGAGGAGGATAGGACACTAGCCTTCTTGGACCGCAGGGCAACCTTGGACGACATTGTTCAGAAGCACGTTGAGCTTGCCGCCAACGCCGCTGCTCCTCACACGTCGGTTGGTGACCCGGTGCAGTAGGGCGTGAGGATGTCGTTGATGGATCCTTATGTATCTTTATCTTTCCGTCAAATCCATGTAGTAGTATATGGTACTACTAGTAATTATCTTACCTTTCGCATCAACTTCATAATTTTCCTACGTACTCCATGCATGATATATGGTACTACTAGTAATTATCTTACCTTTCGCATCAAATTCATAATTTTCCTACGTACTCCATGCATGAACTGCGCCAGAACCAAACTTGTCATTACTCTAGGGAAAATCGTTATTTCTATCTATCGGTCACGCCATGGAGCAGAACCAAATTTTACAAGTTACAAGTTCAAAAGGAAAAGCCTGCCGTGTTCGCGTCGCACCCCCACACGGTTGGTCCGGCACGCCGCTCAAGTGGGAATGCATGCTGTGTTGCATTTTCACTTACAAGTGGAACCGCATTTGAGAAAACCGACTATCAGCAAACCCCCACCCTACCCACCATGCAATGGCTGAGAAAACAGGAGGGAGAAGAGTTGGTTGTAGCACGGACTCCAACAAAATTGGTGTCGGATGGGACTCGTGTGGGCAGCGTGTGCCATACTACTAGACATGAATGCTAGTTACGGCCCATGCCATCCCACTATATCGAGGTGCTGGTTACATAGAACAAATTTCCTGGAGTCCGTGCTCAGCCCTCCTCTATCTCTCTTCTCAGCCAGCCAGTAGACGTGCGGAGCCCATCGTCTGTTTTCTCATATGCGGTCCCACATGTCAGTGAAAATGCAAGAGGACCCACTGAACCTGCACATCTTTCACCTCGACGTGCTGGTGATGAAAAACAAATCCAATAAATATCTTCGGTGGCCGCTTTTGGAGTTACTCAAGAGTAGTAAGATTCTATTTACAGTTTAACCCAAGATGCACATCATGTGGCTTCAACTACCACTCTATTTTCTTGCATGATACGACCTGGATGCTGGATGTCCCACGTGTCCGAAAAAGGAGGAAGAACTCGACCAAATCTTCGGTTGTGCTCTCGGATTAGACTAGTTGTGCTAACTTAAAAAATTATTGTGTAGAATGGCTGCAAGTTTTGGTATTGGGAAGAAGAGTACAACGATATATTAATAGAGCGCAATTTAGTAGATGTTCTAGCACTTTTAGCTAGCATAGAGGCTAGAGATGAGACTAGTGCACTTTTTGATAGAATAGAGGCTAGACACGTCTACTTCTTTACACTCAAAGAAGAAAGAAGCACGCAGGATCGAGCCTCCGCAAATCAACAATGAATGCATCGAGAAGGCACTAATCCAACTTATAGGAGCAGTTATGGAAGTTGGATATCTTCTAAAAAGTATTCTTGTGGTTCTTGTTTTTCTAGTCAAAATTTTGGTGATGTATTTCCATGTACCAAAAAATCAATGATGAAAAAAAGATATGTGTTTGCAAAGAAAAATGTATGCGGCCGGGATGCGTCCGCGCGTTCGGCGCACGGCCACCGCATCCGAGAAATGGCCCGGACACAACCCATTGCCCTACCCAAACGGACATAATCCGAGCAAAACGGAGGTCCGCTTGGGGTCGCGCATTGGAGTTGGCCTTGCAAGTGGGACCGCAGTTGAGGAAACCTACTATCGGCAAACCCCCACCTCGCCCGCCGCACGATGGCTGAGTTAGAGAAACGACAAGGTTGAAGAGATTGCTGTTGCACAGACTCCAATAAATATGGTGTGAGATGGAAGTCGTGCTGGTGGCGTGTGCCATACTCCTAGACGTGAATGCATGTTCTGGCCCATGCCACCCTACTACTCCTACTACTTATAGTAGTAGTATCGAGGATTCGAGGTGCTGGTTATGTACAACGAACACATTAACATATGGCCCACCTCACACTGTGGCCAAATTTCCTGGAGTCTGTGCTAGGTTAAAAAGTGTTCTTTGTGAGGATGGGTGGCTGGTCTCAAGTTTAAAACTTGTTGTACTACGTACATAGACGTATAGATAGTGCAGCATGTGAAGCTAGTACGAATAGTGTACTATTGTTGATTGGCCTCATCCGATAACCTGTTGCAATGCACGTACAATTATGTATTCGGAAAATATTTTTTCCCTCGTCGCGGCACCCACTCAAAGAAGCGACTCGAAAGCCATTCATAAATTTAGTAAGCTTATCACAGGCATATCATTTTATTACATACAACAGGTCATCAACCCAAAACGACAATGAGGATACATTATAAATACTAAAGTTTTCATCACACAACAAATAAAAAGCAATGAAATGAACTTCAACTCAACCAATCCTCGGCGTTGTAAACACTTGCTTTGAACCACAAGTGATTCGCTGGGAATGGCCAGCTACTATCTATCTCGAGACCAACACAGGACTGATCATCTAGGCTGAAGCGACCTACTATATCACTACCAGGGTAGGGAACCACCGCAATGTCCGACGGATAGATATAGTTGCTTCTCATAAATGGTAGTAACGTTGTGTCAACAGCAGTTGGATTGCCTTTCACCATCATTGGATAGTTTTGTCCAAGGAAGAGCGACTTTGCTCCAAGACTATCAATGGTGTACCAGTGAGAAGGTGTTGGCGCTAGCACAATAGTATCCATCTCGAATACCATACAACGGGTGTTGGAATAGGTCCGGAGAGTGCGACCATGGGAGACAACACCTGCTTCCTTAGTAGTAACATCAGCAGTGGGTTGTATACAGAAAAGAAGAGGTGATCCATCGGAAGTTTCCAGACGCCACTGAGTATATCGGCCCTCCTAGTCCTCATGCTCGTGATCATCACCATCGTCATCTCCCCCTTGGTTATAAAAAATTTCAATTATAGGTGGTGGAATGTCCACAGGACCTTGGAAACACAAGAAGAAGGTTAATTAGTAGAGAAGGGAAACTTGCTAACTCGCATGCATGTGGATGAAACAATTATAATTACGGTGGAAGACAAACGTACCGAAACTACAAGGATCCCATGCAAAAACAGTGCCACGAGTGGTGGCAGCAAACACAAGACCCTCGTATTCAATTGCATCACAGTACACATGCGTGTATAGAAACTGATTTTTCAGCAATACCCATCCAGTCGAACCACGAAGGACGGCAACAAACTTGTCGAAGACAGCAACAACTTGATAGTTCTTTTAATTCCAAGAGCGGTTGGGAACTCGAGAAATTGCTATCTTCCGTAGATGACAGTCACCATGATCATATTTGAACGTACGTAGATCATCTGTGTGCTCAACCTCAGGGCACTCTTCAGTAGGGTCACGGCGAAGAAGATAGGGGAGATCAAACCGCTCCTGGACCCTTGGGTTCCTTGTAATGATGTTATTAGTTGAGTCAAGAATGTTCTTGAACGAACCTGCCATGCTAGCCGAGGTGATGACGTCGCATCGATCAATGAGTTCCCCCACCACGTCATCTTTCAGATCGAGGCAAGAATAACAGGGTCATTTCTGGCTTGTTCCCTCCATGGAGAAGATGATCGAACAATGGCAGAAGGAAGGGTGAAGGCAAATGGATGAGGGACGAAGAGCATGCGATAGCAGTTCCAAATCGAGAGGGAAAGGCAAAGAGTCGATGGACGGTTGCCAGTTTGCCACGGTACACGAAGAGGCGTCCCAGCCTACGCATCCTTTCGGAAATTGTACAAAAGAACTCGCCGTCGTCTCACTGACATGTTGGAACGGGACCACATGTCAACGAAACATGGTGTGTAATTTCTCGTGCAAAATGCGATCTGGCCACATTGGCATGAGGTGCTGCATTAGTTATCAACCTTTATTTTTTTGACATACAATCTGAGTGGATAGCTCCTGTGGTCATCAAAGTGAGCGGATATATATAGGTGGGCTAGGTGGGCAGGCGGCAACAATCTAAGTGCTAAAAGAGTTTATCTCGAAAAAAGAGTTGATCCAATGCTTGGTTTTGTTTGGATTTTCCAACTATGACCATTGGATAGAGTGAATCAATGGCTTACGTTCAAAGTTATTCTCATAGTACTATAGAATGGTATAGGAACGTGGAGAGATTTGGTTGATTTTATATCACTGAATAATATAAAATATTATGAGTGCAGACGCTCCACCCCGAGGTTTGTAGCTCCTTCTCGGTCGTCGGGAATCTATGTTCTTCCACTCTTTCATTTAAGACATGAGCTTTGTTCATCCTGTTGCCGACACGCGGGACATCTATATGCCTCCATTTTACAAAATCATACTATATGCCTCCATGACACGCGGGACATCTAGCATCAAGGTGGCATGTCATGCAATAAAATGGAGATATGCAGTGCGTAAATGAGTCATGCACTTCAATGGCACCTATTACTACGTAATATTTTTTTCTCCTCGATGGCACATGAATAGTGCACGTACTCAATGACAGAGCATGGGATGGTAGCCATGGACATGGTCGGCCCTTTTTGAAGAGAGTACTAATAAATACGTAACTTTGATGTGTCCAGTCAACTCGCAGAATGACGAGAAGCTTGCTTACTACGCCTTCTCCCTCGCCAATGCGTGCGCGGTGGCTCGCAACACGAGGAGAAACTTTTGCTTACAAGCGGTGGACGTGTAGCAGTTCATTTGGTGTCAGATTGCCAGAAGTAGTACCATCATTATTGTTCGACTTCCGGAAGAGGAGAAGAGCCAAGCGCAAGGTCACCTACTAACCAAGTACAGTACTACTATAGCCAAAGCCGGTCCACCTTTTTAGATCATGGTTAATTAATATAGGCGGCTCTTGTAGCGGCACATCATTTAGAGCAAGTACTCTCTTCATAGGATCAAAGGAAGTGAAACAAAAGTTGGAGTGGATGCTAGATTGCCAATTAAAACATGATTACATAGGGAAAAATCCTATACCATTCTATCCTATGAATCAAACGACCAATGTAGGAAAATTATGAGGGGGTCTCTCCAACAGTGTTCCTCAGCTTGCACCTAGCATCACGGTGGTCGAACTTGGAGTCATTCATCTAGTACACATGGCATCTCAGATTTGGTACTCCAGTATTAGGTTGGCTCTATGTGATGTGGAAACTTCATATAGTAACTGGATGTTGGCTATACTACTACGGTACTCACACTCCAAGAAGTGACTCGAAAACCATTCATAAATTGAGTCTATGACACGCATTTGCAAATTTACCATTCATTACATACAACAAGCCATCAACACACAACGACAATGATGATACATGTTGGATTATAGATTATTTCCAACAAAACATTCTTGTAAATACTGAAGTTTTCATCACACAACAAATAACAAGCAATGAAATGAACTTCAACTCAACCAATCCTTGGTGTTGGAAATGCTTGCTTTGAACCATAGGTGCTCTGGGAAGGGCCAGCTATTGTCAATATCGAGAGAAACATAGGACTGGTCATCCAGGCTGAAGCGGCATATATCAGGAACAGGGTAGGGAACCACCGCAATGTCAGAGGTATAGATACAGTTGCTTCTCATAAATGGTAGTAATGTTGTGTCAACAACAGCTAGATCACCTTTAACCATCATTGGATAGTTTGGTCCTAGGAAGAGCGAGTTTGCTCCAAGACTATCAATACTGTACCAGGGAGAAGGTGTTGGCGCTAGCACACCAGTATCCATCCCGAATACCCTGCAACGGGTATTGGCATAGGTCCGGAGAGGGAGACCATGGGAGACAACATGTGCTCCCTCAGTAGTAACAATCTTAGTGCACTGTATACAGACAAGAAGAGGTGATCCATCGGAATTTGTTGCCAGCTGCCACTGAGTATATAAGTCCTGCTCGTCCTCATGATCGTGATCATCACCATCGTCATCTCCCCCTTGGTTCCAAATGTTTTCAAGTATATGTGGTGGAATGTTCACATGACCTTGGAAACACAAGAAGAAGGTTAATTAGTAAAGGGAAACTTGCTAACCCGCTTGCATGTGGATGAAACAATTATAATTACGGTGGAAGACAAACGTACCGAAACAACGAGGATCCCATCCAAAAACAATGCCATGAGTGGTGGAAGAAAACACAAGATCCTCGTATTTAATTGCATCATAGTACTCATCATCCGTGTATAGAAACTAATTTTTGAGCAATATCCATGGACGGACTGTGGAATCAGTAACGACGGCAACAAGCTCGTCGAATATAGCAACAACTTCATAGTTCTTGTAATTCCAAGATCGGTTGGGAACTCGACAAATTACTATCTTCCGTAGACGACAGCCACCATTATCGTATTTGAACGTACGTAGATCATCTGTGTGCTCAACCTCAGGGCACTCTGAAATTTTTGGAAGTGGAATCCGCTGACTAGTGTACACATTCACAAGTTCCCACTCACAATTGTACCCAATATAAACAACCCAATCTCCATTTGCGCCAGCCCAGGCCTTACCCTTAAGCGATGGCATCTTGACATCACACGTATCATTATCAAGCGGCATCAACTTGCACAAGGCGAGGCCTCCGTCGTCCGCGCCCATGCGAACAGGCTTACAGCGAAGAAGATAAGGAAGATCAAACCGCTGCTGGACCCTTGGGTTCCTTGTAATGATGTTATTAGTTGAATCGAGAATGTTCTTGAATGAACCTGACATGCTAGCTGAGGTGATGACGTCGCACCGATCAATCAGTTCCCCCACCACGTCATCTTTCAGATTGGGGCAAGAATAATGGGGTCGTTTCTGGCTTGTTCCCTCCATGGAGAAGACGATCAAACAATGGCAGAAGGAAGGGTGAAGGCAAATGGAGGAGGGAGGTAGAGCGTGCGATAGCAGTTCCAAATCGAGAGGGAAAGGCGAAGAGTCAGTGGATGGTTGCCAGTTTGCCACAGTAGACGAAGAGGCGCCCCGGCCTACCACGTCCTTTCGGAAATTCTACAAAAGGACTCGATGTCGTCTCACTGACAGGTTGGAACGGGACCACATGTCAATGAAACATGGTGTGTAATTTGTCATGCAAAATGCGATCTGGCCGCGTTGGCCCGAGGTACCGCATTAGTTATCGACCTTTATTTTTAATGGCGTGCCGTTCAGTTTTGAAGCACAACTAACTAGTACTATTTGCAGAGAAAATATAAACTACTCTACTACTACTCCACCTCTAGTAACAGTAGTATAAAAAGATATATAGGCTGGAGCTTTAGAGCTTTCTTGCTAAGGGCTGACCACTTGCTTCTCACACTATCACCCTCTCTCTAGATCTAAAAAGACGGCCTCTCTCTCCCTCCTCACCGGTGGTCATGGATCCGCCGGGGAAGAAAAGGGCATGCAGCGTTGATGCACTAGTCGTCGATGAGTGAGGTCACACATTGACGCACAAGCCCGTCCTCTCAGAACTAGCGCCCGCGTGGGATGTCCTCCGTCCCCAAGCTCGCTGCCGTAGTACGTGCGAAGGACGACGACCACGAGTGAAGCCACTTTCAGCCGACCCTCGGGTATGCTACCTCTTATCGAACCATACCCTTGTTCTATTACCCCATCTGCCATGTCGCTGCATGTGGATCTTTTTCCACTCCACCATCTTCCCAATTTGCTATCCTCTGCTCTACTGGTCACGCAGATGAAAACCTTAATTTGCACTATTAAAGGAAACCCTACTCATGCAGACTAATCCATGTCTGGGTTGAATAAGGAAAGGAAGGGAGACTGTACTGTCCAAGAGAGTAGGCATCGAACCTGCATCTAGGTTGAAAAGGGGAAAATCAGTAGCTAAGGAACGAGTCTCGTGACTGTTTGTTGAATAAGGGTAGAAAGGCATGACAACGCAATAGAGAATGACCAGGTCGATCAGTTTGTTGTCCTCACATAGGAAAAAGGTGGCTAAACATAACAAAAATGGGACGTAATCCACATATGCTGCTTGGATATTTGTTGCTCTGGGAAACCATACCTCCCTCACTACTCTATGCGTCCGTGGAGGTACATCATACTGGTGCGCCCACTGTTCGAGTGGGCCTCCCATGCTCTTATTGTTACTTTTTGCTGTTAGTATAGCGCCAGCAGTCAAGTCAAGAAATGCTACTGCTAAAGTGATGCCACATTTAACTAATGCCGCACTCAGTCTAATCCCACCGATAAATTTAAGCAATGCCATTTAATGTTGTTGCACAGCCAGTATACCAACGATGAAATTTGTTACTACCTTCAAATTTTTGCACTGCTAATGCTTATAGATTACATACCTCACTTTCATGAGATAAGTTAATTTTTTTGTACAGTGTCACCAAAATGCTAAGGCGCTGATGTCATTTTATTTTGGTTAAACTGCACAAAAAATTGTGAAGACAAGAGGAAAGGTCAAGAGTGGGCACCTCCTCCTCCGGATGTTCTCTTGATTTGTTCGATCAAGTTTTTATGCTTGATCGATTATCAAGATTGGGATAGCAATTTTTAAGGTCCCCCCGAGTTTGAAATGATATTTACCTTGGAGGTACATGGTTTGCAATTTTTTATACTGTCATTAGTTAATAATGATAGTTACCTTCAGACTTTTGTATTTGGTTTAATGCTCATGCACAGCTAGTATACCAATGCTGAAACGGGTTACCTTTACATTTTGTATTGTTAATTCTTATAGAAATATTCCAGTGCCAGAGTTTATTGAAATATGTCCAGTAAAACCATTGTACTATACCCTGTAATAAAATAACTACTCTGTTATTGCACTAGCCACTAGATTAGTGTATATTTGTAGTATTCAAAATTTTGAATGGTGTTGCATTAGCGTATGGACATAAATAAAGTGTGGCAAGCTTTCCCAGATATGTGCTCAAGAAAACTACTAAATTTTTCTAAACACTAGACGTTTGGGTACTTTAAACTGAACCGCGAAAATGTCTTATATTAAGGAACAGAGGGTGTAGAGTTCACTCAAATTATCCTGGTAAAGCTAGACACACCTTTGTTAAAATTAATGTTCATTATGTTATCGGAGGAGGTCTGTAAGTTTGTCTCTAATGCCTGTCGACTACATACCTGACATCATGATGTAATGTTAAGTCATTTCCTTTTGTACATTGTCACTGATAACCCACAAGTATAGGGGATCGCAACAGTTTTCGAGGGTAGAGTATTCAACCCAAATTTATTGATTCGACACAAGGGGAGCCAAAGACTATTCTCAAGTATTAGCAGCTGAGTTGTCAATTCAACCACACCTAGAAACTTAGTATCTGCAGCAAAGTATTTAGTAGCAAAGTAATATGATAGTAGTGGTAACGGTAGCAAAAAGTAACGGTAGCATATTCGTTCGGTTGAGGATCTGTTACAAGATCAATTCGGATTGGCTCTTGGTCGTTTACAACATGTAGTTCAAAAAACCACCCCTTTTTACTTTTCAAAAAAGATTAACTAATCTAAAGAAAAACAAAAAAGGAATTCCATTGAATTGTATTTTTACAAAAGTAATGTTTTTGGTATTTTGTAGTGATGATAGCAATAGCAACGGAAAAGTAAATAAGCGGAGAACAATATATGGAAAGCTCGTAGGCAATGGATCGGTGATGGAGAATTATGCCGGATGCGGTTCATCATGTAACAATCATTACCTAGGGTGACATAGAACTAGCCCCAGTTCATCAATGTAATGTAGGCATGTATTCCGAATATAGTCATATGTGCTTATGGAAAAGAACTTGCATGAAATCTTTTGTCCTACCCTCCCATGGCAGCGGGGTCCTAATGGAAACTAAGGGATATTAAGGCCTCCTTTTAATAGAGTACCGGAACAAAGCATTAACACATAGTGAATACATGAACTCCTCAAACTATGGTCATCACCGGTAAGTATCCCGATTATTGTCACTTCGGGGTTAACGGATCATAACACATAATAGGTGACTATAGACTTGCAAGATAGGATCAAGAACTCTCATATATTGATGAAAACATAATAGGTTCAGAACTGAAATCATGGCACTCGGGCCCTAGTGACAAGCACTAAGCATAGCAAAGTCATAGCAACATCAATCTCAGAACATAGTGGATACTAGGGATCAAACCCTAACAAAACTAACTCGATTACATGATAGATCCCATCTAACCCATCACCGTCCAGCAAGCCTACAATGGAATTACTCACGCATGGCGGTGAGCATCATGAAATTGGTGATGGAGGATGGTTCATGATGACGATGGCGACGGATTCCCCTCTTCGGAGCCCCGAACGGACTCTAGATCAGCCCTCCCGAGAGGTTTTAGGGCTTGGCGGCGGCTCTGTATCGTAAAACGCGATGAATTCTTCTCTCTGGTTTTTTCTCTCCGAAAGCAAATATATAGAGTTGGAGTTGAGGTCGGAGGAGCTCTAGGGGGTGCGCCCTAGGGGGCAGGCGCGGCCCCCCACCCTCGTGGACAGGTGGTGGGCCCCTGGCCTTCATCTTTTGTAAGGATTTTTTATTATTTCTGAAAAGTTGTTCCGTGAAGGTTCAGGTCATTCCAAGAACTTTTGTTTCTGCACATCAATAACACAATGGTAATTATGCTAAAAACAGCGTCAGTCCGGGTTAGTTCCATTCAAATCATGCAAGTTAGAGTCCGAAACAAGGGCAAATGTGTTTGGAAAAGTAGATACAACGGGGACGTATCAACTCCCCCAAGCTTAAACCTTTGCCTGTCCTCAAGCAATTCAGTTGATAAACTGAAAGTGATAAAGAAAAACTTTTACAAACTCTGTTTGCTCTTGTTGTTGTAAATATGTAAAGCCAGCATTCAAGTTTTCAGCAAAGATTATGACTAACCACATTCACAATAACGCTTAGGTACTCATATCAATGGCATAATCAACTAGCAAGCAATAATAATAAATCTTGGATGACAACACTTTCTCAAAACAATCATAATATGATATAACAAGATGGTATCTCGCTAGCCCTTTCTGAGACTGCAAAACATTAATGCAGAGCACCTTTAAAGATCAAGGACTGACTAGACATTGTAATTCATGGTAAAAGATATCCAGTCAAGTCGTACTCAATGTAAACTAACAGTAATTAATGCAAATGACAGTGGTGCTCTCCAACTGGTGCTTTTTAATAAGAGAATGATGACTCAGCATGGAAGTAAATAGATAGGCCCTTCGTAGAGGGAAGCAGGGATTTGTAGAGGTGCCAGAGCTCGGGTTTGAAATAGAGGTGAATAATATTTTGAGTGGTATACTTTCATTGTCAACGTAACAACCACGAGATGGCAATATCTTCCATGCTACACACATTATAGGCGGTTCCCAAACAGAATGGTAAAGTTTATACTCCACCTTCCACCAACAAGCATCAATCCATGGCTTGCTCGAAACAACGAGTGCCTCCAACAAACAAGAGTCCCAGGGGGAGTTTCGTTTGCAATTATTTTGATTTGATTTGCATAAAGCATGGGACTGGGCATCCCGGTGACCAGCCACTTTCTCGTGAGTGAGGAGCGTAGTCCACTCCTCTTGAGAATAACCCGCCTAACATGGAAGATACGGACAGCCCCAGTTGATACATGAGCTATTTGAGCATACAAAACAGGATAATTATTTGAAGGTTTAGAGTTTGGCACATACAAATTTACTTGGAATGGCAGGTAGATACCGTATATAGGTAGGTATGGTGGACTCATATGGAATAACTTTGGGGTTTATGGAGTTGGATGCACAAGCAGTATTCCCGCTTAGTACAGGTGAAGGCTAGCAAGAGACTGGGAAGCGACCAGCTAGAGAGCGACAACAGTCACGAACATGCATTAAAATTAATCAACACCGAATGCAAGCATGAGTAGGATATAATCCACCATGAACATAAATGTGGTGAAGGCTATGTTGATTTTGTTTCAACTACATGCGTGAACATGCGCCAAGTCAAGTCACTTAAATCATTCAGAGGAGGATACCGCCCTATCATACCACATCACAACCATTTTAATAGCATGTTGGCACGCAAGGTAAACCACTATAAGCTCCTAGCTAATCAAGCAATGGCACAAGAACTATGATCTCTAGTTGTCATTGCAAACATGTTTATTCATAATAGGCTGAATCAGGAATGATGAACTAGTCATATTTACAAAAACAAGAGAGGTCGAGTTCATACCAGCTTTCTCATCTCAATAAGTTCATCATATAATCATCATTATTGCCTTTCACTTGCACGACCGAACGATGTGGATAATAATAATAGTGCACGTGCATTGGACTAAGCTGGAATCTGCAAGCATTCAATAAACAGGAGAAGACAAGGCAATATGGGCTCTTTTGTCAGATCAACAATAATGCATATAGGAGCCATTTCAACAATTTAATTATGGTCTTCTCCTATCGACCCCCAAAGAAAAGAAAAGAAATTAAACTATTTACACAGGAGAGCTCCCAACAAGTAAAAGAAGAACAGGAAATCTTTTTGGGTTTTCTTTTTAATTACTACTACAAGCATGGAAAGTAAACTAATTAAAAGTTACAACTAATTTTTTGGTTTTTTAAGGTTTATCAAACACACAAGAAGAAAGCATAAAAAGGGAAATAAACTAGCATGGATGATACAATGAAAAGGTATGAGCACCGACATCTAGCAATGAGTGTGTGAACATAAATGTAATGTCGGTGAGAAATACGTACTCCCCCAAGCTTAGGATTTTGGCCTAAGTTGTTCTATGGCCACGGCTAGCCTGGCGGATATCCATAGTAAAAGTTGGGGCCGTACTGAGATGCAGCGACTATCGCCTCCTGAGCTGCAGCGTGGCGACAAGCGGCCTCTGCCCTCCTCTCATACTCATCTACCTCCTCTCTGGTAATTACATATCTTCCTTTTGCCTGATAATCAAAGAAGGCAGGAGCAGGGAGAGTAATATGGACAACACGACGTCTGTCAAAGATTAAACGATACTGGAGAGGTGATTCATTCCTCTCGACAAACTGGTGGTGAACCATAGCATTAAAGTCTAGGTAAGCAGGAGGTAGTTCAATATCATCTTCACGTATGGCTATACTAAGAAAATTAGCTATGTGGGTTGCATAAATTCCACCAAAGAAATCTCCATTAAATCTATTAAGATGCAACCTACGTGCAACAATAGCTCCCAAATTATAAGATTTGTCTCCTAACACAGCACTCCTAAGAATACTGAGGTCAGGGACACACATGTGACATGCCTCATCTTTACCATTAATGCATCTACCTATGAAGAGAGCAAAACAATGTATAGCAGGAAAGTGAATGCTCCCTATGGTAGCTTGTGTTATATCTCTCGATTCTCCCACAGTTATACTAGCAAGAAAATCTCTAAATTCAGATTTGCGAGGATCCCTGATACTACCCCATTGTGGAAGTTTGCAAGCAGTGGTAAAATCCTCTAAGTCCATAGTGTAAGAATTTTCATAAAGATCAAACAGGACAGTTGGAGAATTACGTGAAGATGAAAATTCAAACCTCCTCACAAAGGAACTAGTGGGATAGTGATACTGGCTGCACTTTTCTTCCTCGAAGCTCACAAGATCAGCGTTACGCAAATATGCGTTAAATTCTTCCTTAATTCCCGCTCGATCCATAAAGTTTTCAGAAGGCCACTCATAAGGATGCACTGGACCTTCTCTTGGTGGCTCTTCATCAGCATCACGCATTGCAAGCATGGGTCCTTGCTTCCTTGAAGAACCACCTTGGAACATTTTCCTAAGCATATTTCTTCCTCTGAAAAATTTCTGAAATTTTTAGTAACTTCAAAATAAAAGTAAACCAAACTCAATAATATTGATAGCAACTACTCCTACAAGTGCCTAGGGCCTATATCATGCATCAAAACTACTTTCGACCATATAAACTTGACATGCAAGCTCAAGAACAGGGTCAGCTAAGCAGCAAAATTTTGCAATGAATAAAGCACTAGAACAAAAACTAATTGGACCAATGGAAGAGTCACAT
Source organism: Triticum monococcum (assembly GCA_034509565.1). NCBI lineage: Eukaryota > Viridiplantae > Streptophyta > Magnoliopsida > Poales > Poaceae > Triticum > Triticum monococcum. The sequence goes on from CM067841.1 coordinate 523,903,583, forward strand.
ACCAAGGAACAATCTCCCCAAGCAGTTTTGCGAGAGGTGCTTTGAGCAAGGAGATCGAAAATGGCAGCAAAATGAGCTTGGACTTGGGTTTGAGCTGGATATTCATGTTTGGTGGAGGAAGAAGGAGTGTGTGGGTGAAAGGATAAGTGGAGGAGGGCCATCGTGGGCCCACGAGACAGGGGGCACGCCCAGGGGGTAGGGTGCGCCCTCCACCCTCGTGGCCAGGTGGATGACCCCCCTGCTGTGTTCTCAGTGCCAAATATTCTCAAATATTCCAAAAAAAATCATATTTAAATTTCAAGGCATTTGGAGAACTTTTATTTTCGAGGTATTTTTATATTGCACGGATAATCAGATAACAGACAGAAAAATACTATTTTTATTTTATTTAATATAAATAACAAAAAGTAAAAGTGGGGTACAGAAGGTTGTGCCTTCTAGTTTCATCCATCTCATGATCATCAAAAGGAATCCACTAACAAGGTTGATCAAGTCTTGTTAACGAACTCATTCCGAATAACATGGAACTGGAGAAATTTCGAATAACACTATGTTACCTCAACGGGGACATGCACATCCCCAATAAAAAGAATATCATATTTCTTCTTGACAGTAGGAAGAGGAAATTCAAAACCTCCAAATATAATCGATGGGATTTTTCCAATAGAGTTGATACTATGAACTTGAGGTTGTTTCCTCGGAAAGTGTACCATATGCTCATTACCATTAACATGAGAAGTGACATTGCCTTTAGTGCAATCAATAACAGCCCCTGCAGTATTCAAAAAGGATCTTCCAAGAATAATAGACATACTATCGTCCTCGGGAATATCAAGAATAACAAAGTCCGTTAAAATAGTAACGTTTGCAACTACAACAGGCACATCCTCACAAATACTGACAGGTATAGCAGTTGATTTATCAGCTATTTGTAAAGATATTTTAGTGGGTGTCAACTTATTCAAATCAAGTCTACGATATAAAGAGAGAGGCATAACACCAACACCGGCTCCAAGATCACATAAAGCAGTTTTAACATAGTTTCTTTTAATGGAGCATGGTATAGTGGGTACTCCTGGATCTCCAAGTTTCTTTGGTATTCCACCCTTAAAAGTATAATTCGCAAGCATGGTGGAAATTTCAGCTTCTGATATCTTTCTTTTATTAGTAACAACTTCTTTCATGTACTTAGCATAAGGATTCATTTTAAGCATATCAGTCAATCGCATACGCAAAAAGATAGGTCTAATCATTTCAGCAAAGCGCTCAAAATCCTCATCATCCTTTTTCTTGGATGGTTTGGGAGGAAAAGGCATAGTTTTCTAAACCCAAGGCTCTCTTTCCTTACCATGTCCCCTAGCAACAAAGTCTTTCTTATCATAACGTTGTTTCTTTGATTGTGGGTTATCAAGATCAACAGCAGGTTCAATTTCTATATCATTATCATTACTAGGTTGACCATCATTGAGGGAGTCCTAGATTAGGGGGTCTTCGGACAGCCGGACTGTTGGACTATGAAGATACAAGATTGAAGACTTCATCTCGCATCCGGATGGGACTCTACTTGGCGTGGAAGGCAAGCTAGGCAATACGGATATGTATATCTCCTCTGTCACATCCCTGCGTTAGTCATGCATTAGGAAATGGGGATGACAGAACCCACAGCACCCCCCCTGGAACAACTAGGGTTTACTAAAAACTTTCTCAATGAACCTGAAATGCCCTTCTAAAAAGCCCACCCTTTTTGTTTTGGGTTAAAACCGTTGACAAAAATGGTGCACATTTTTCTAGGACATCTTAAGGTCATTGGATTAATTCTTATAGTATTTGCATTTGGGCATTTAAATGCTATAAAATATTTTAAATGCTCAAATAATCATAAACTAAAATGTTTTCTGGTGGATATACTCTAAGCAGTAGCCATGATTAATTTTATGATTTTTGGAAATGCCCTGGCATTTTTAATAAAGCCATGAAGTTACAGAAATAATAGAATAAATAAAAAAACAGAAAAAGGAGAGAGAAAGGAACTTACCTGTCGCCCTGACCTGGCCCAGCTCGGCCCAGCCCACTGGCCACTGCCAGTCATCCTCCTCCTCTCGCCAGGAGGACGAGAGGCGCGTGGCCGGCGCCCGCAGCCACACGCCGGCCACCTCCTGCTTCTGCCGACGCCCGGACGCCGTCTACGAGTGCCACGCACTCCCCCTCGTCCCCCTCTCACTTTCACCACTCTCCCTGTGCCCCTCTCCCCCCTCTGGCTCTCTCCCCATCCCCTGCAGAGCGCAGCCGTCGCCGCTGACAAGCACCACCGCGGCCACCGCCTCTCCCTCGCTTCTCTGACCGGCCTAGAGGCTCCGCCTCGACCCCCTCTTCCTACCACCCCGAGCCACGCCACCGTGGGAGCCCCACATCGCCACCACGAGTCGTCTTCCCCGAGCACGGCCGCCATACTCCATCGACGGATTCGCCGTCACCAAGCCATCTCCGAGCAAGTCGAGCCCCTCTTCGCGATCGCTGTGAGCTCCGCCACCGTTTCCCCCTCTCCCCGCGCTCGTCCGCGTCCTCCAACCACCATGGCCATCGGAGCCGATAGCTCCTCGCCGCCGGCCATGTCGCCACCGTGGCCATGACCGTGCAAGCTTGCACCCGAGCTCACCACTGCACTCAGTACATCCCCACGAGTCGAACGCGGCCACCCCCATGTCATGTTATGCAACCTAGCATGTTTTCCGCCGAGGCCCGAACTCCGGCCACCGCGGACGTGCTCGCCGCCGTCGTTTCCGGCCTCCCCGAGCTCCACCTCCACCACCAGACGCCGCGGCTTGTCCCCAGCTACTCGTAGGACCAAACCGTAGTCGATTTGGTCGACTGTGGGCAAAACCCGACCAAGTTGATTGCATAACACGACCTTCTGTGACATGCCCACTTCCATGGTAATTCAAACTCCGGGTTCCAAATGGAAAACTTCTAGAGTAAGCCATGGGAACGAAATTCTTGTTGATAGACTTGTCTTCCTTGCATCCTTAATAGCTCTTAAGTCCTCGGACATTAACATCATCTTGGGTATGGACTGGATGTCAGCTCATTATGCTAAGATTGATTGTGCCACTAGAACCGTTCAACTTACTCACCCATCGGGAAAGACAGTCAATGTCTTAACTCGAGTGGCCAAGCACCAGCTTTACTCCCTAAATGCCAACCCCCTTCCAGACCTTGAGGATATTCCGGTAGTCCGAGACTTTCCGGATGTCTTTCCAGAAGAACTGCCAGGTGTTCCACCTGACAGGGATGTTGAGTTTGTGATAGACCTTGTTCCAGGAACCATTTCAATTTCTAGAAGACCCTATAAGATGGCACCCTTAGAACTAGCCGAGCTTAAGAACCAACTCGATGAGTCCTTGAAAAAGGGTTTCATCCATCCTAGTTCCTCTCCTTGGGCTTGCCCCGTCCTCTTTGTCAAGAAGAAGGATGGAACGGATTGGATGGTTGTAGATTACCGACCTGTCAACTTGGTCACCATCAAGAACAAGTATCCGCTTCCCAGGATCAACGATCTGTATGATCAGCTTGCTGGATCCTCAGTCTTTTCCAAGATGGATTTGAGGTTGGGCTACCATCAAATCAAAATCAGAAACTGGGACATTCCCAAAACGGCCTTTGTTACTCGCTATGGCCAATACAAGAACACTGGTATGTCCTTCGGTTTAACCAATGCCCCAGCCACCTTCTCTCGGTTAATGAACTCGGTCTTCATGGAGTATTTGGATAAATTCGTCGTAGTTTACCTCGATGACATACTCATCTACTCCAAGAATGAAGAGGAACATGCCAAACATCTAAGGCTGGTGTTGACGAAACTTCGAGAGCATCGCCTTTATGCCAAATTCTCCAAGTGTGAATTTTGGTTGCCAGAAGTGACCTATCTAGGCCATGTAATCTCTAGTAAGGGTATTGCTGTCAATCCCGAGCGAGTTCAAGCCGTCCTTGATTGGACTCCACCTGAGACGGTCAAGCAAGTTCGGAGCTTCCTTGGCTTAGCGAGCTATTGCCGCCGTTTCATCGAGAATTTCTCCAAGGTTGCTAAACCTTTAACTGAACTCCTCAAGAAAGATAAAAGTTCGAGTGGACCCCACAATGCGAGATCAGCTTTCAGGAACTGAAAAGACGCCTGACATCTGTTCTCGTACTGGTACCACCAGATTTCTCCAAGGACTTTATTATCTATTGCGACACCTCGCGACAAGGACTAGGTTGCATACTCATGCAAGATCATCAGGTAATTGCCTATGCTTCATGAAAATTACACCCACATGAGGAAAACTATCCCACACATGATCTAGAGCTTGCAGTTGTAGTCCATGCACTCAAAACTTGGCGACATTACCTTCTCGGTAATCGTTGCGAGATCTTCACCGATCACCAAAGTTTGAAATATATCTTCACCCAACCGGATTTGAATCTCAGGAAAAGACGTTGGGTCGAGTTGATCTCGGATTACGACTTAGGAATAACTTACACCCCGGGCAAAGCCAATGTCATGGCTGATGCGCTAAGTCGTAAATCTTATTGTAACAACCTGATGTTACAACAAAGTCAACCACTTCTCCACGAGGAATTTCGTAAGCTCAATCTTCACATTGTTCCTCGAGGATTCCTATCCACCCTGGTGGCGAAACCTACCCTTACGGATCAGATCATCAAGGCACAAAAGTTAGATCCCGGAATCTCCCATATTAGGAGAAACATTAAGAAAGGAGTCGCGAATTGTTTCTCCGTTGATGATCAAGGTGTCGTATACTTTGGAAACCACTTAGTGGTTCCCAAGGCATGAAACCTGAGGCGGCTGATCCTTAAGGAAGCTCATGAATCCCCTCTCACCATTCATCCCGGTAGTACTAAAATGTATCAAGACCTACGCCAGAGGTTTTGGTGGACTAGGATGAAGAGATAAATCGCTCAATACATTGCCAATTGCGACGTTTGTCGTCATGTTAAAGCAGAGCATCAACGGCCTGCTGGCACCCTTCAACCTTTGGCTATTCCTGAGTGGAAATGGGATAAAATCAGTATGGATTTCATTACTGGGTTTCCCAGGACCAAGAGAGGGAATAATGCCATCTTCGTCGTGATCGACCGTCTTTCCAAAGTAGCCCATTTCCTACCTGTTCGTGAGAGTATCACCGCTAGCCAGCTAGCTGATTTATACATCTCCCGAATAGTGTCTCTTCATGGTGTCCCATTGGAAATTAACTCAGACCATGGGAGTCTCTTCACCTCTCGATTTTGGGAAAGTTTCCAAAATGCTATGGGAACTCGTCTCTCTTTTAGCACCGCCTTCCATCCTCAATCAAGTAGTCAAGTAGAGCGAGTCAATCAAATTCTGGAAGATATGCTCCAAGCTTCTGTCATCTCATACGGAATGGGTTGGGAGAAATGCCTTCCATTCGCGGAGTTTGCTTATAACAATAGTTATCAAGCTAGTTTGGGCAAAGCTCCTTTTGAAGTTCTCTATGGACGAAAATGTCGAACGCCTCTTAACTGGTCAGAAACCGGGGAAAGACAACTCTTTGGCCCGGATATGATTCAGGAAGCAGAAGAGCAGGTTCGCGTTATTCGTGAGAAATTGAAAACAGCCCAATCTCGTCAAAAGAGCCAATATGATCGTAAACATAAGCTCATGACTTATGAAGTCGGTGAGAAGGCTTACCTTCGGGTTACTCCGTTAAAGGGAACCCATCGTTTTGGTATCAAAGGCAAATTGGCTCCTCGTTACATTGGACCCTTTCGCATTCTTGCCAATCGAGGAGAAGTTGCCTACCAATTGGAACTACCTTCGCATCTTTCCAGAGTTCACGATGTCTTCCACGTTTCTCAACTCAGGTGTTGCTTCACGGATACTATCCGTGGAGTGGACCACGAAACGCTTGATCTACAAGATAACCTCTTATATCGGGAATATCCCATTCGTATCCTTGATCAAGCCGAGCGTACCACTCGGTGCCATAATATCAAGTTTCTCAAGGTTCAATGGTCACACCATTCCAAGAAAGAAGCCACTTGGGAAAGGGAGGATCGTCTTCGACTCGAGTACCCCACCTTCTTCCCGGAGGATCCTAAATCTCGGGACGAGATTCTTTTGAGTGGGGGTGAGTTGTCACATCCCTGTGTTAGTCATGCATTAGGATTGGTTGAACATGTGCATCATGTTTAAATTTATTTTAAATTTGAAATGGGGATGACAGAACCCCTAGCACCCCCCTGGAACAACTAGGGTTTACTAAAAACTTTTTCAATGAACCTGAAATGCCCTTCTAAAAAGCCCACCCTTTTTGTTTTGTGTTAAAACCTTTGACAAAAATGGTGCACATTTTTCTAGGACATCTTAAGGTCATTGGATTAATTCTTATAGTATTTGCATTTGGGCATTTAAATGCTATAAAATATTTTAAATGCTCAAATAATCATAAACTAAAATGTTTTGTTGTTGGATATATTCTAAGCAGTAGCCATGATTAATTTTATGATTTTTGGAAATGCCCTGGCATTTTTAATAAAGCCCTGAAGTTACAGAAATAATAGAATAAATAGAAAAACAGAAAAAGGAGAGAGAAAGGAACTTACCTGTCGCCCTGGCCTGGCCCAGCTCGGGCAGCCCACTGGCCACTGCCAGTCATCCTCCTCCTCTCGCCAGGAGGACGAGAGGAGCGTGGCCGGCGCCCGCAGCCACACGCCGGCCACCTCCTGCTTCTGCCGACGCTCGGACACCGTCTACGAGTGCCACGCACTCCCCCTCGTCCCCCTCTCACTTTCCCCACTCTCCCCGTGCCCCTCTCCCCCCTATGGCTCTCTCCCCATCCCCTGCCGAGCACAGCCGTCGCCGCCAACAAGCACCACCGCGGCCACCGCCTCTCCCTTGCTTCTCTGACCGGCCCAGAGGCTCCGCCTTGACCCCCTCTTCCTTCCACCCCGAGCCACACCACCGCGGGAGCCCCACATCGCCGCCACGAGTCGTCTTCCCCGAGCACGGCCGCCGGACTCCATCGACGGATTCGCCATCGCCAAGGCGTCTTCGAGCAAGCCGAGCCCCTCTTCGTGATAGCTGTGAGCTCCGCCACCGTTTCCCCCTCTCCCCGCGCTCGTCCGCGTCCTCTAACCACCATGGCCATCGGAGCCGATAGCTCCTCGCCGCCGGCCATGTCGCCACTGTGGGCACGGCCGTGCAAGCTTGCACCCGAGCTCACCACTGCACTCAGTACATCCCCACGAGTCGAACGCGGCCACCCCCACGTCCTGTTGTGCAACCTAGCATGTTTTCCACCGAGGCCCGAACTCCGGCCGCCGCGGACGTGCTCGCCGCCGTTGTTTCCGGCCTCCCCGAGCTCCACCTCCACCTCCAAACACCGCGGCTTGTCCCCAGCTACTCGTAGGACCAAACTGCAGTGGATTTGGTCGACTGTGGGCAAAACCTGAGCCCCACCCGCCGTGAGCATAGGTTCCTTAGGAGTCGGAGCCGCCAGAACGGGTGGAGTAGTCAGCATCTTCTTCAACTGGAGAAAAGCTTCGTCCTCCTTGTGGTTCCATTCGAAGAAAGTGGTCTTCTTCATGAGTTGGTATAAGGGGAGAGCTTTCTCGCCTAGCCGACTGATGAACCGGCTGATGGACACCAAGCAGCCGGTGAACTTTTGCACTTCCAGCAGTCGGCTGGGTACCTCCATCCTCTCAATGGCCCGGGGACTTCATTAACCCAGCAAGCGGTTGTTGACTCCAACCAGCCGTCTCCCAGCCCAGCCGCCCTTGTCCAAGTCGCAGTTCTGGCAGTCGAAGAAATAGCAGCACCCTCATGGGCCCAGCCCATCCTCAAATTCCTGTTGAGCAAAGAGCTGCCGACTGATGAGACCTCAGCTCGGCAAGTACAACACCAAGCGGCAGCCTACACCATAGTCAACAGAGAGCTGGTCAGGCGCAGCGTTACTGGTGTCTACCAGCGCTGCGTAGAGCCAGAGCAAGGCCAAGCAATTCTCAAAGACATCCATCAAGGCGAGTGCGGCCACCATGCGGCTTCAAGAGCACTCGTCGCAAAAGCCTTTCGACACGGTTTCTTCTGGCCGACTGCCTTAGAAGAGGCCAAGGAATTGGTCCAAAAATGCAAAGGGTGCCAGAAGTTCAGCTCCAAGCCACACCAGCTAGCTTCTGCACTCAAGACCATCCCCATTGCCTGGCCCTTCGCAGTTTGGGGTCTAGACATGGTGGGACCATTCAAGACGGCACGAGGTGGCTTAACTCACTTACTTGTCGCAGTGGACAAGTTCACCAAGTGGATAGAAGCGAAGCCAATCAAGAAACTGAACGGGCCGACTGACGTGACTTTCATCTCCGATATCACAATTCGGTACGGCATACCACACAGCATCATCACCGACAACGGCACAAATTTTGCCAAAGGCGCCTTGGCCCATTTTTGCACAACACAGGGCATCCGACTGGACCTAGCGTCCGTCGCCCATCCACAGTCAAACGGCCAGGTGGAGTGAGCAAACGGCCTCATCCTGTCCGGCATCAAGCCCCGGCTGGTCGAGCCTCTGGAGCGCTCGGCTGGCTGCTGGCTCGATGAGTTGTCAGCCATCCTCTAGAGTCTGCGCACGACTCCAAACAAGTCAACCGGCTTCACGCCTTTCTTCCTCGTCTACGGTGCCGAAGCCGTCATCCCAACGGACATAGAGTTCGACTCCCTGCGAGTCACCATGTACACCGAGGAGGAAGTAGAAGAAGCACGTCAAGACGGCGTCGATCTGCTGGAAGAGGGCCGGCTGTTGGCACTCAGCCGGTCCAGCATCTACCTGCAGAGCCTGCGCCGATACTACAATAGGAAGGTTAAGCCAAGATCTTTCCAAGAAGGCGACCTTGTGCTCCGGCTGATCCAGCGAACAGCCGGCCAGCACAAGCTGTCGGCACCTTGGGAAGGCCCTTTCATCATCAGCAAAGTGTTGTGCAACGACTCCTGCTACCTGATTGACGCCCAGAAGCCCCGAGCACGCAAGAGGGACGACTCCGGCAAAGAGATAGAGCGGCCATGGAATGCAAATCTCCTTCGAAGATTTTACAGTTGATGCAGTATGTACCATGCTACCTTTTGTATTAAAGTACCAAGACTTTGGGCCCCCCGAGACGAGCTCGGGGACTGCCCTCTTCTATCTATATGATAAAAGTTATGCCTATGAGTATGTTACTCTTTGTTATGCCGCTTGGCACCGGGCTCGACAGGTCGGCCCGGGGACTTGCCGCCTTGCACTATGAAATGCTTCCTGCAGCCGGACAAGTAGTGTGTGGCGCCTAAGCCATCTCCTGTCAGAAGCCGCAGCTCGCAGAGCGGCTGTACGGTGGGCAGGAGTAAGGTAGAATGGGCGTTCGCATGAAAAATGGCTAAGGACTCAAAGCATGAAACATAGCTTAAGACGGCTTCCAGCCTTCCATTTTTCTTTTCGCAAAACGACTATTAAGGAGTCGGCTCACCGCCTTCTATTCAACTTGCTAAAAAACTCTAAAACAGCTAAGTACTTGCCTTCCCAAAGTAGCCAAGCATTTGATCCAACGGTAGTCCGCAGAGCGGCTGTCCGACTGGCAAGGCAGGCAACTAAGGGAAGCGGCAAAGGAAAAAAGCCAAAAGAGCAATGAGCAAGAAAAGATAGAATTCAGATAAATATTTACATAACATAGGCCCTTGGCCGAATCTTCGAGCAGAAGTTCAAAATACACCCCGCGGGTGGAATTGTGCGAATTAACAAGTTCTTCAAAGACTACTAAAGCAGATAAAATAAAGATAAGGCGGCAGCCTAGGAAGCAGCAGACGGATTCGGAGGGTCGGAGGAGGCGGCAGCATCAGGCGTTGGGGCGGCCGGCTGGGCAGTCTCGGCTTGATCGCCTCCGGCGGCAGTCGGCTCGGTCGCACGCGGCTTGTTGCTGGAGGCGCGGTCGAGCTGAGGCTGGCCGTCTGCTCCGTCTTCTGGTTCTTCCATCTCGCCTCCGTCCTCCACCTCGCCTTCCTCCTCGGCGCTGGAACCGATCACCTTCGCCGAGTCCTTGCCATAGTCTGGGTTCATCCCAAACCACTCCGGCGGTACCTCCTCGCCATCTTCAGACCGCTCGGGGACGATGATGCTGGTGTCGGTGTACTCAGCGATCGCCGCAGCACGCTTGACGAGGGCGTCTTCCGTAGCTGCCAGCTCCGGCTAGGCCTCTGACCGGAGTGTGGCCAGCCGGTCTAGGTCCAGCCCCTGATACCACGCCTTGACGAACTCCAAGGCCCGGCGCGCTCCCGCTCGGGCGGAGGAACCTTTCCAGGCTTCAAGATGACCAGCCGTGACCTCTAGCCAGTCGGCAGTCCGACTGGGGGTGCGCGGAGCCTGCATGTCCGGCCACATGGCAGCAATCATGTGGGCGCCGACACGTTGAAGCCGGCGTAGCATCCGGTGCATCGGCCGAAGGCGAGCCTTGATGCTCAGGATATGCTCATCAAGGGTTCGGGGGGTGTCGGCGGCGATCTCTGCACCTTCCGCCCTCCGACCTTCACGGTCAGCCTCGATGGCTTGGATGGCGGCCTGCGAGTGCCCAGGGAAGAAGTCTGCCAAGACAGAAGAAACAGAGAAACAAGTCAAAAACCGGGAGTTGGCACGATTTATAATCGGTAGCTCAAAGAAAGAAAGTAAAGAAACTCACCATCAACAATGTCTTCAATCTCATGGAAGACGAAGGCCAGCATTGCCTCTCTGTCAGTCCAGGAGGAGCGCTCGCTCGCGAACTTGGCTAGGAGGGCGGTTTCCGCCTCTTCTGCCTCCTTCTGCGTCTTCGCAAGCAGCTCCCTCTGCTCTGCCAATTGAGCGGCCAGCAGATCGCGCTCTGTGGCGAGCTTGCTGCACTCCTCCCCCTTGGCGCGCAACGCGGAGTTGGGTTCGCTCAGCTGCTGTTGAGGAACAGTGTTGGCTTCTGAAGAGAAGGAAGAAAGAAGGCGTTAAGTCATCAGTAAAGAAGGTCACCGGGGAGATCCGGCCCGACTGCTCAGCAGTCGGCCCGAATCTCGGGGACTACAGCCCGTGCGTCGCCAGCGCGCCCCCGCAAAGAAGGAAAAGGACTCACTCCGGCTCTCTGACAGGTCGGCGGTCCGCTTGCCCAGCTCTTCAACGTTGTGATTGAAGGCAGTAACGCGGAGGTTGTGGTAGTCCTGCGACAAGTGTTTTAGACAAAAGTTAGTATTCGGAACTCACCAAGTGGAGTTCCGGGCCGCCTGCTCAGCAGCCGGCCCGAAACTCGGGGACAACACCCAGTGGGTGCGCTAGCGCGCCCCCATAGAGAGGAACAAGGAAAAAAAGAGGACCAAAAAGAAAGCATACCCGGATGGCTGCTCGCGACGCCAGGTGCGCCTTGGTGCAGTTTTGGATGGTGACGCTCTTAGCTCGCAGCTTCGTCTGGACATCCAAAAGCGCCTGGTTCAACGGGCCTGTGCCGCCTCCTCGCACCCACCCAACGGGCGCGGCGCTTGTCGCTTCGGCGTCTGGGATCGCCGAGCTGGCGGTGCCGGTCTCCAGGGGGCGTGGCGCCGAAGTCGCCTTCTCAAGACGACGGCGCGTTGGCGAGCCGACTTGAAGGAGTAGCCTCGCCATGGCCTCGTCTTCAGTCGGCGGCACCGGCGGATCCGCCGGCTGTTCGCCTTGCGCGCTCCCAGACGGCGGCGGAGGTGGCGGCGGAACGATCACGTCCGGCGTGGAGGAGCCGCCGCCTTCCCTCTCCAGGATGGGGTTCTCGCCACCAGCTTCCCCAGTCTGCCCCGTGAACTCCAGAGGCGGCGGCACAGAGTTCAGCAGGGTGATGAACACCGCCGATTGGCGGTGTGCGGCCTCCTCAGCATGCCGCTTCGTCGCGGCGACGGCATCGGCCTCGGCCAGTTTCTTCCTGGCGGAGGCCTCCGCCTTATCGGCCTCCACCTTCTCCAGGCGGGCGGCCTCTTCCTTGTTGCGCTTCTCCTGCGCATTCTGCTCCATCGCCTCCCAGAGGTCGATGGCGGGGTCAATCCGCCGAGTGGAGGCGGACGTCTCCGCTGACCCCATGACGGAGGCGGCGACGATCCTCTCAAGAGTGAGGGGAGGCCTGAAGCAAGGGAAGCAAGTAAAAGACTCAGATAAAGCCACAAAGAAAGAATAAAGCGTCGAGAGAATACTCACGCGGAGACCTGTGGCCGCTTCTTCACTTCCTTACAAAAGCGGATGGCCTTCGCAGCCGCCTCGTCCCGCCGGGTCGCCGCAGCCGAACTCTTGGGCTTCTTCGGCCAACTGCCGAACAAGGTCGGCATGGCCCTATGCTTCTTCCCGCCGCTCGGAGCACCCGGCGCGGCAGAAGAGCCCGCGCCGGGGTGGCTGGCTCCTGGCCGATGGCGGGGGCGACCTCCTCCTCATCATCAGGCTAGTCCTCTAGGCTGGCCCCGAGCCACGGGCCGCCTCCTCCCTCCGCGTCGTCTTCCAAAGCCGCCGCTCCCAGATCGGGGTCGTCGACGTTGCTCTCTGCCCGGTCGGCAAGGAACTCGCGGGCCGGCCCCGTGGTGCCGGCTGGTGGATGGAGGAGGGGATTCTGACCAAAGCCGACTGGTCAGGCCGCAAAAACAAACTCGACAAGAAAGAAGACAATCCAAAGAAGAAAAGGCAACTCACTATGGGTGGGGGGTTGGCGCGGGAGTACGGCTCCTTGCCAAACCACCAGTCCTCCAGGAGCTTGCTGTCTGAGATGTAGTTCACCATGTAGGCCACCTCCTCGTGAGGCATGTCCTTGGTGCACATCCGACTCGGGTCACGGTGCACGCTCATTTGGCATATCATGTGGGGGCGACCTTGGAGTGGGAGAACTCGGCGCGCCACGAAGGCAGCCAGCAGGTCTGGACCAGTCAAGCCCTCCGACTGCGCAGCACCCGGAGTCGCGCGACGGCACCGGCTCCCGCAGGCGTCAGTGACTTGGCCCGGTACGACCAGTTGGGCAGTCTCCCAGCCAGCGGGCCGGCTTCGAAAGCCGGCAGGTTGACCCAATCGCCCTTCTCAAAGACGCTCTTGACGTAGAAGTACGATCACTGCCACATCTTCACCGACTTTATCAGCTTGATGGTGGGGAAGGGGTTGTCGGCCCCCGATCTCCGCCCGGCAATGAACGCGCCGCATTGAGCCGGCACACCTGCAGCCTGGGTGCCGAGCTTGGAGTAGAAGAACTCCCCCCAGAGCTCGAGGGTGGGGAGGACTCCGAGGAAGCCTTCGCACAAGGCCACGAAGGTGGACAGCAGCACCACCGTGTTGGGTGTGAGGTGGTGCGGCTGGAGGCCATAGAACTCCAGAAAAGAGCGGAAGAAGCTACTCGCTGGCAGCCCCAATCCGTGCAGGCAGTGCGAGCGGAAGATGACCCGCTCGCCCTCCTCCGGCGCTGGGGAAATCTCCCCCCTCGGTGCAAGACGCACCCGCACGTAATCTTCACCGGGGAGCCGACGAGTCTTGCGGAGGAACTCGATGTGGTCGTCGTGAACTTCCGAGCCGTCCCAGGTGCCGGAACACACCGAAGGAGGCGCGACGGCAGAAGAAGAACTCATCGTGAGCTGATCGCCACGGCGTTCGTCGAAGCTTTGGGCACACGGCGGAGCGAGGAAGAAGAAGAAGGAGAAGAGCAAGGAGTAGTGGGAAGGAGGGGCGCGCGTGCTCTGCCGCGCCCCCTACTTATAGCCTCATGCGCTGCGAAGCCGAGGGGCGGTCGTGGGATTTACTGCGCCCACGACCCCCACGTTTCCGCGACAAAGTTACTGCGTGCAGTAACTCCACGGGAATCCCAACCGTCCGCCTGGGCCACAGCGGATCTGCTCGGGCGCCGAGGCACGGTAGTGGCGGGCCCCGCCTATGGGCCTGTCCCGTAACGTAGGGTGGCAGACTGGCCCGGCCACGCGTTGCCACGTGACAGGCCCGGAACGGGCGGCGGCCTGGAAGCTTAGCCAGCACGCTACTTGGATCCCGCCATGACGTTTGAAATACCGTGCAAGTTAGAGTTGGGCGGGTCCGACTCCTTCTAGTCGGCCCGGCGGAAATCAAGCAAGAACCATGTGTCGAGCACCCGGAAAGAGAAACTGCTGAGGCTTCTCGGCCAGTCGTCCGCGGCGCCTCACTAGCTTCGGGGACTACTGTCGGAGTAATGGGCCACGGGTAGGCTAACCCGAGCCCTAGAACCTTTCAAGACATCGGGGCAGGCCGCGCCCCTCTAGACCCCAGGACGAAGAGCCGCCTTCTGAGAAGTCGGCGGCAAGACGACCGACTGCCCACTTGCGGCCGAGTCCCGGGGACGACTTCAGGATAAGCCGACTCCTGACTGGTGACTTCCAGAGAAGCCGGCTTTGGGGAGTCGGCCTGCGACTCCAACAAACCCCATATCCTCATCAGGAGGGACAGGACCGGGGAGTGGCTACAGTAAAGCCCGCTCCCATCCCTTACCAGGGGCAGGCATGGCTACAGCACGCCGTACCCAGGGAGATCTTTGTGCGACGTGGCGCTGTTGCCGTGCTGCCCCTGACATCAGCACCGAAGGACCGAATCCTGCGCCCACGACGGCTTGTCTGTACGATCCTGGGGCGGCGGGTACCACCAGCCAGTGGGACCCCAGGAGACGGCAGGTGCGCCACCAGTCGGCCCTCGAGAGTCGGCCAGACCCTCCCCCGGGGCCCTCGCGCCATTAATCAGATGTGACGGAGAGTGGCAATAGTGATCGCCCGACAGGCGGCGGGGCTCTTGCCACCACTCCATGACCAAGCCCGCGTCATCAGAAGCACGACTACAGTAATCAGCAGTCGGCAAGACCTGCCCGCGACGGACGCAGCCTGTCGGCTCCATACCTAAACAGTCGGCGGGGCCCACTAGTCGGCGGGCCCCAGCAGTCGGTGGAGAAGACGGAGGCCAGAGGCACTGACGACTGGGCCCGCGCCCAGCCGGATTACCATTGTACCCCTGGGGGGTAGGCCTATATAAACCCCCTAGGGCACCCATGCAAAGGATGGGAATCCATTAGCTCTAGACCAGATCATATAGGAGGGAGCGAGATAGCCTTGCCCTCTCCTACCTCCAGGAAACAGCTCAAGGAGCAATGGTGTAAACACTTTGCCATAGTGATCATGCGGAGACCCCGCAGAGCAGCAGTACGGGTATTATCTCCCCAGAGAGCCCTGAAGCTGGGTAAGATTCGACGGTGTGCATGTCTACGCCTCATCCCGTTTCCGGGCACCGGCGACGTTCTACTCGCCCCCACCATGATAAGCCATCCTTTGGCATATGTCGCACCCAACCTCCGACATCTGTCGTCGCCGGTGTCAAGCCGCCGGCGAGTTGACCACTTTTTGACCGTGGACTGACGCGTGGGCCCAGGTTGACTTCCCCCCCCTGAGCCTATGACAGGTGGGGCCGGCCTGTTAATTAGTTTAGGATTAGTGTTAACTAATTTTAATTAGTTTAGTCACTGACATGTGGGCCCAGGCCCCACTGACAGTTAATTAGTACTAACTTAATCATGTTAATTAGCTGAGACACTGACAGACACGGCCCACAAGTCAGGTTTGACTGGCCCTGGCGCCTTTGACTCGCTGACGTCACAGTGACGTAATGCTGACGCATTTATTCTTTTTCTGAATTTATTTTTATATAGGAAATTCCAGAAAATAGCCAAAACTTCTAAAAATCATAGAAAATCAACCATAGCTCCAAATCAAACAAATTATATATGAAAAATGATCAGAGAAATTCAATCTATCCATCTGTAATGGTTTCATGCATGACAAAAAAAGTTAACCTTGCTGTTTAAGCAAAATAAGATAATGCACTAATAAGGCTATGTTAAATGAACTAACATTTGAATCTTTGATTCAAATGAGTTCATTCCTTTCTGTTTTAGCTTGCATTAGGCCAAGACACATTCATTTTGCCATGTCATAGCATGCATCATATTGTTGCATATTGTCATGTGTTGATTATGTTTCGGTGTGTCTTTCGTGGTAGGTTCTGCCTCCGAGGATAACCCTGAGTATCCGTCTGAAGGGCAGTACCCTACTACCACTACATCAGGCAAGCAACCCATTGATCATTCTGATACAAACCCATGTTCTCGCTTCTGCTCTTGTTTAGTGCATTAAGACAACGCGATTCAAACTGCTGTGTGCTACGGTAGTTGAACCCTTATCCTCTGCATGACCTGTCATTGCCACAGTAACTAGATGAAACCCACTAGCATGTGTAGGAGTTGATTGAGCCATGTATGTGTTTCCTACCTTGCTATGCCTGCTATGCTTAGAGTTGTGCCAGGTCTGGTTCATCTGGGTGATGGGCTAGAGTGAAATGATTATGTCGGTAATGTGAGGGATGTGTTGAACATTATTTGGTAAAGGTATCGATGAGAGGCCATGTAGGAGTACATGGTGGGTTGTTTCATTGAGGCCGTCCATAAGAGCTGAGATCTGTATGTGTGATTTAAGATTCAGTTACTACCATACATTGGGCCCGAAACCAATGGACCCTCTCGGCTTCTTATTCACCCTAGTATTTTGTCCAGGAGTTGCAATTAGTTTCTGGTGTTTGTAGGTTATGTGTTGGCGGCCGTGCGTAGCGCTGACCCTAGGGGTGGGCTATGTTGCGGTAGATACACCGTGGCACGGTGTACCGAGTCACCTGTTTGGTGTCTCGGGAACCTTGTTCACATCGTTCGGGGCCGTATGTGGAAACCTTGGCCGGACTCCCTGCGGATGGAACCTGGATAGGCGATAAACCTGGACTAGAGGCTTGAGTGTTTAGGTAGACCGTGGCCGACACCCTCATTGGGCTTCCGCTTGAAGGTTGCCGAGTACATGTCGTGTAAACGGCGGTAAGTGGTGAAAGCGTGTATGAAGAAGTACACCCCTGCAGGGTATAAAACTATTCGAATAGCCGCGTCCGCGGTAAAGGATTACTTGGTTGCCTATACAGTTCATAGACAAGTTAATGGATAGTACTAAAAGACTCAAGATAAGTGTGAGTACCGAGGATGGCCCTCTCGTAGGATGACGAGGGAGGATCCCCGGTGGAGTATTGTGTTGGTGAGTAGTGGACTCGTGTGCGAAAACTATTTTATTAGTGGTGTTTCGTAGGATAGCTTAGCCAAGAATCAAAGCTGGCTTGCTATAATAACTCCACCACCTTCTTGAGAACGAGCATGTATAGTAGGTTCTGATGTAAGACTTGTTGAGTACCTTTGTACTCATGTTTGCTTAATTACTGTTTTTAGACGACAACACCGCCCCCTCCGATGGGTTCTACGTAGACCTTGATGTCGACGAGTGACTAGCCACCCAGGTGGTGATCCTGGCCACGAAGGGCCCTATGTAGATAGACAGGCTTCGAGAAGCCTTCTTGCTTTCTAGTGTCTGTACTCAGACTATTTGCTTCCGCATGTGCTTGTATGCTTGTATGACTTGAGTGTCGGGTCATGTGACCCCTACCTATATGAACATGTCATGTATGGCTCTCTGGAGCCTTTAAATAAAGTACTTGAGTTGTAGAGTTTTGTTGTGATGCCGTGTTGTATTTGCACATATTGAGCATATTGTGTGTATGATTGAAATGCTTGGTATGTGTGGGATCCGACAATCTAGTTGTTTATCCTTGGCAGCCTTTCTTATGGGAAAATGTAGTCTAGTGCTCCTCGAGCCATAGTAGTCCGCTACAGCCCGGTTCACCCGAGTCCTGCTAGCCCAGCACTACTGCTCAGGACACTTGACTGGCCGGCATGTGTTTCACCTCATTCCTATGTCTGTCCCTTCGGGGAAATGTCACGCGGTGACATCCGGAGTCCTGCCTAGCCTGGTACAGCCCGGGTTCCCCGGAGTCCTGTTAGCCTAGTGCTACAGCCCGGATTCACACGCTGATGACCGACATGCTCGATGTGATTCATGTATGCCTGTCTCCATAGGTCTGTGCCGCTTTGGGTTCACGACTAGCCATGTCGGCCCGGGTTCTCTGTCATATGGATGCTAGCGACACTATCATATACGTGAGCCAAAAGGCGCAAACGGTCCCGGGCCATGGTAAGGCGACACCCGTGGGATACCGTGCGTGAGGCCGCAATGTGATATGAAGTGTTACTGGCTAGATCGTTGTGACTTGGAATCGGGGTCCTGACATCCTCCTTTGTAACCGACCTTGTGTAACCCTAGCCCCCTCCAGTGTCTATATAAACCGGAGGGTTTTAGTCCGCAGGACAACATACAATCATACCATAGGCTAGCTTCTAGGGTTTAGCCTCTCCGATCTCGTGGTAGATCAACTCTTGTAATACTCATATCATCAAGAATAAATCAAGCAGGACATAGGGTTTTAACTCCGTCAAGAGGGCCCGAACCTGGGTAAAACATCGTGTTCCCTGCCTCCTGTTACCATCCGCCTTAGACGCACAGTTCGGGACCCCCTACCCGAGATCCGCCGGTTTTGACACCGACATTGGTGCTTTCATTGAGAGTTCCTCTGTGTCATCGCCGTTAGGCTTGATGGCTCTTACTATCATCGATAGTGATGCAGTCCAGGGTGAGACTTTTTCCCCGGACAGATCTTTGTGTTCGGCAGCTTCGCACTGCGGGCCAACTCGCTTGGCCATCTGGAGCAGATCGAAAGTTATGCCCCTGGCCACCAGGTCAGGTTTGGAAGCTTAAATTACACGGCCGATATCCGCAGAGACTTGATCTTCAACGGATTCGAGCCCCTGCCTTGTGCACCACACGGTCACAATGAGTACGATTTAGCTCTACCATCAGAACGTATCCAGGAGATCGCACCGGCAGTCGCTCCGAGCCTCAATTCGGAGCCAGTTGCGCCATCCATGGATGGGTGGATAGACCCTATCACGGAGGCCGTATCCTCAGCGGCGATCGAGTCGAATATCGACCTTACCCTTCACGAGAGCCATGTTGCCAAAATACCGGATCCTTCTCCGGCCACGGACTCCGAACCGCCTCCGCCCATTCCTATCAAATCTGATTGGGCGCTGATCATGGAGTTTACCTCCGCGGATATTTTTCAGCACTCGCCCTTCGGCGACATACTGAACTCATTAAGGTCTCTCTCCTTGTCAGGAGGGTCCTGGCCGAACTATGTTCGGCGGGATTGGGATGCGGATGACGAAGAAATTCGTCGCGCACTCACCACCCACTTAGTAGCCACTGTCGACGACTTAACCGACATGCTTGACTTCGACTCTGAAGACATCGACGGTATGGACAACGATGCGGGAGATGAAGAGGAACCACTGCCCATAGGGCACTGGACAGCCACCTCATCATACAATATATACATGGTGGACACACCCAAATAAGGCAATGGCGACGAGACAATGGAGGATGACCCCTCCAAGAAGCAACCCAAGCGCCGGCGTCAGCGGCGCCGCTCTAAGTCCCGCCAAGGCAAAAGCGGTGATACCGGCACAGGAGATAATAGCACTCCGGACAGTGCCGAAGACGGCAACAATCCCCTCCAGCAAGATTTAGGGCAGGAGGATGGAGAAGCCAGCCCTCCAGAGAGAGCGGCAGATGGAGAGGCGGAGGATGATAATTACATGCCTTCCTACAAAGACGAGGCAAGCCTCGACGATGACGAATTCGGCGTGCCAGAGGATCCCGTCGAACAAGAGCGCTTCAAGCGCCGACTTATAGCCACGGCAAATAGCCTTAAGAAAAAGCAGTTGCTTCAAGCTGATCAAGATTTGCTAGCTGACAGATGGACTGAAATCCTGGCGGCCGAGGAATATAAACTCGAGCGCCCCTCCAAGAGTTACCCAAAATGCGGGTTGCTACCCCGACTGGAGGAGGAAGCACCGAAACCTACATCCCTGGCGTATGACGCGGCTGATCGGCCACCTCGTGGCCACGACAGAGAGGCATTCCAGCCAAAAGCCCAGCCCACACCCCGATGCCATTCAAATAAAAAGGCATGGGGAAATACGCCAGACCTACGAGACATATTGGAGGACAAAGCAAAACATGCAAGATCGATCTACAGATCACGAGGGCGTGCCACTATGCGAGACGATAATCGTCACGCCGGACACAGTAAAAGTAAGTCCGGTCGGGCCGAACACAGCGGGCAAGACTCATTCGAGCTGCATCGCGACATAGCCCAGTACAGAGGCGCCGCACACCCCCTATGCTTCATAGATGAAGTAATGGATCATCAAATCCCAGAGGGTTTCAAACCCGTAAATATAGAATCATACGACGACACAACAGATCCCGCGGTATGGATCGACGATTTCCTCCTACACATCCACATGGCCCGCGGTGATGACCTACACGCCATCAAATACCTCCCACTAAAACTCAAAGGACCAGCGTGGCATTGGCTCAACAGCTTGCCAGCAGAGTCGATTGGCTGTTGGGAAGATCTAGAAGCCGCATTCCTCGACAACTTTCAGGGCACTTATGTGCGACCACCAGATGCCGATGACTTGAGCCACATAATTCAGCAGCCAGAGGAGTCGGCGAGGCAATTCCGGACACGGTTCCTAACAAAAGAAATCAAATCGTCGACTGTCCGGATGCAGAGGCCCTAGCAGCTTTCAAGCACAACATCCGCGACGAGTGGCTAGCCTGGCACCTTGGTCAGGAAAAGCCGAAATCTATGGCAGCCCTCACGACACTCATGACCCGCTTTTGTGCGGGAGAAGACAGCTGGCTGGCTCGCAGTAATAACATATCAAAGAACCAGGGTACTTCACATACCAAGGATGGCAATGGTAGGTCACGTCGCAACAAGCATAAGCGCCGCATTAATAGCGACAATACCGAGGATACGGCAGTCAATGCCGGATTCAAAGGCTCTAAACCCGGTCAGTGGAAAAAGCCATTCAAAAGAAGCACTCCGGGCCCGTCCAGTTTGGACCGTATACTCGATCGCTCATGTCAAATACACGGCACTCCCGACAAGCCAGCCAACCACACCAACAGGGATTGTTGGGTGTTCAAGCAGGCTGGCAAGTTAAATGCCGAAAATAAAGATAAGGGGTCACATAGCAATGACGAGGAGGAGCCCCGGCAGCCGAACACTGAAGGACAGAAGAGGTTCCCCCCTCAAGTGCAGACGGTGAACATGATATACGCAACCCACATCCCCAAGAGGGAACGGAAGCGTGCGCTTAGGGACGTATATGCATTGGAGCCAGTCGCCCCAAAATTCAACCCATGGTCTTCCTGTCCGATCACCTTCGACCGCAGGGACCACCCCACTAGTATCCATCATGGCGGATTCGCCACATTGGTCCTAGACCCAGTCATTGACGGATTTCACCTCACTCGAGTCCTTATGGATGGCGGCAAAATGGGTATCGACCCCTCAAGGATCAAACCCACAAAAACGGCCTTTAAAGGCATCATACCAGGTGTAGAGGCCCATTGCACAGGCTCAGTCATGCTGGAAGTGGTCTTCGGATCCCCAGATAACTTCCAAAGCGAAGAGTTAATCTTCGACATAGTCCCGTTCCGCAGTGGCTACCATGCACTGCTCGGGCGAACCGCATTCGCAAGATTCAATGCGGTACCACATTATGCATATCTCAAGCTCAAAATGCCAGGACCTCGGGGGGTCATCACAGTCAATGGAAACACAGAGCGCTCTCTCCGCATGGAGGAGCACACTACGGCCCTCGCAGCAGAAGCACAAAGCAGCATCTTAAGGCAATCCACTAGTTCGGCGATTAAGGACCTAGACACCTTCAAGCGTGCCCAGAGTAATCGGCAACAGGACCGCCTGGCACGTTTCGAGCTCGCACAGCAATGCGGCCCCCACCCCGGTCCTAGCCAAACAGCAAAATCCGTGCCACACGTACATAATTATGCATTAAAAATACCATGGGCACATGCGGGGAGGGGGGCACGACTGCGGCACGCCCCAAGTCGCGGCTTAAACCGCACTAGGGGCTTCCCACTTTGTTATTTTTCTCTTCCTGGACTTTAATCTCTGGAAACCCTGTCCGGCAGCATGATTGTCGAACACATGATGCAGCAACCAAGGAGGCAGAAAGCTACATCACACCACGGAACTCCCAGGTGGATTACGATACGAGTGAAATATTTTCTTTAATATTATTCCTCAGCTTGCCCTTGGAAGGGACATGTCAAACAGTCCTACTTTTTGCTTATCGCACTACTTGTATCATTCTGCTTTAACGCACCTTTTTGAATAGACAATGCATACATTAAGACTATTATTGCATTCTTCCTTTTTATATATATGTTCATTCATGACATCTAGCACCCGTACACTCTGGTATGGCCAATACGCTAGGGGCTTAAGCATACCCCATAATACGGCGTGAGAAGTCCGAACACTTTCGACAGTGCGGCACCCCGAACTTATAGCATTATATGCATCAGCTCCGAATCATGTCTTGGGTCAATAGTTGGGTTTGCCCGGCTCCCATGTTTTGGTACCTTACATTCCGCTATATCGGCTAAGGTAGCACTGGGAGAACTACTGCGATTGTGCCCCGGTTCTGCTGGGCTAACCACCTTAGTAGAGAAAGCTAAAACTGACTGTCATGATAAGGCGAGAGACTGGTCGCTGTTCGAGAGGTTTCGAGTCCCTAAAGACTTATGCCGCTTAGAGCAAGGAGTCAGCCCTGTCCGGCTTAAGGCGTGTACCGCGCCCCAAATTCGGCCTTCCGAATACTAAGGGCTTCGCCGAAATTTAAAATTATAGAATTCTATGGCTAAGTGAGAGTGATAACGCATTATAGTCCAATTGCCTTGTTCGTTGTGCTGAGCACCTCCCTCGAAGGACCCAACAATGGGAACAAGAGTGCTTAGGTTTATCCCGAACACCCCAGCACTCGTGGTGTGGGGGCAGAAGCCGACGACTAGCCATCTCTCAAATTTGATAAACAGCCGAACAGAAGGCAATATTTTAAATTTAGACAAGCGTTGCATAGTGCATATGGACAAGTTTTTCATAATACGGGATTACACGAGCAAGTTCATTCAAATATTACATCTTTTGCGCACTCGTCCGCTACAAGACGGGCACCCTTCAGGACACCCTCATAGTACATCCCGGGGTGGCGATGCTCCTTGCCCTCCGGCGGCCCTTCCTTCACCAACTTCACGGCGTCCATCTTGGCCCATTGCACCTTTACACGGGCGAAAGCCCGGCGTGCACCTTCGATGCAGATAGACCGCTTGATGACTTCCAGCCGTGGGCAGGCATCCATAAGCCGCGTCACCAGGCCGAAGTAGCTGTGAGGAAGGGCGTCGCCAGGCCACATCCGGACTATAAAGCCCTTCATGGCCTGTTCAGCCGCCTTGTGCAGCTCGACCAGTTGCTTCAGCTGGTCGCTCAGAGGCATCGGGTGTTCGGTCCCAGTATACTGAGACCAGAACATCTTCTCCATTGAGCTTCCTTCCTCGGCCTGGTAAAGCTGTGCGGCATCCGACACGCTGTAGGGCAAATCTGTGAATGCTCCTGGAGAGCTCCGGGTTTGGGTAAGTAACAAGTAATTTACTTTCACATGCTTGCTTTGCATATAGAATGCCTTACCCGCCGCTATCTTCTTCATCGCATCAATCTCCTGGAGGGCCTTTTGGGCTTCAGCCTTGGCATTCTTTACGCTCTCGAGGGCCGCGGCAAGCTCGGACTCTCGCGTCTTCAAATCAATCTCCAACGCCTCGTGCTTCGTTACGAGAGCATGGAGCTCTTGCTGCACCTCGCCCACCCGAGCCTCCTGCCTTTCCCGCTCGGCGCGCTCCTTGGCCGCTTTGTTTTCGTCCTCGGATAGCGCTTGCTTCAGGGTCGCCACCTCGGTCGTGGCCCTTGGCAAATTTACGATGTTCCTGTCATTTTGCTATCGCATTCTTTATATATATATATATATATCCATAGACTAGGTACTACTTACCTTTGTTCTCCTCGAGCTGCCTCTTGGCAAGGCCGAGCTCTTCCTTGGACCCTTTGATGTCCTGCTTCAGTGCGGCGACCTCCGCAATCAGTGCGGCAGATGCCAGCAGCGAAGCCTGCATACGCATATAGACATATTTATATTAGATTCCTGCGGTATTGTTTGATCCTATGTTCGGCTTTTCTTTGTGAACATCGAACAGAGCATCAGGGGCTACTGTCTATGCGTTAATATTTTTCCTATATTTCAAATACTTACCTCAAAGCCTGTTAGAAGGCTAGCACAGGCTTCAGTCAGTCTGCTCTTGGCGGACTGGACCTTCTGGATCATCGCACTCATAATAGTGCAGTGCTATTCGTCGATGGAAGCACTGCGAAGCGCTCCCAGCAGACTGTCCGGTGCCTCTGGATGGACAGAGGTCACCGGCACAGGCGTCTTGCCCCTTTTGGAAGGAGGCCGCCTACCTGAGTCCGGAACCACTGGAGGTTCTGGCACAGTGTTCGGCTGAGGGCCGAACTCGGAGCCCTCGGGAGCCTTGCTCCCTTTGCTCCCGGAATCCGAAAGGTCACCTTGAGGCGCCTCCGGGACTGTCTCCCCTCGACCCGGTGCCTCTTGAGACAATACCTCGGCATTGTCCATAGGGCAAGGGGAGGTGGCGGTCGGAAGTGGATCGCTATCCATATCCGACGAGCCCAGGGAGCCGCCCGACGAAGATACGTCGATACGGGCTCGTGGCGGTTTGCATAATCATAATTCGGCGTTAGGAGAAGCAGTGCGACAAAGGTATGCTATGAGTTACTCTGGCATCCGAATACTTACGACTTCGCTAGGGGCTTGGCCCTGAGCAGCCACTCGTCTTCGCCTTTGACGGCGGTGGTGGAGTAGTCCAGAAGGAGAGTCCTTCCATTCTTGGACCCTTTGGCCCCCCGGTTGGGGCGACCTTCCTTTTCTTGTCTCCCCCGACTGGAGGGGGAGCATCTTCATCTTCCTCCTCGTCTTCGGGGGAGGAGTGCGTCATGGAGTTATCGGACGATGAGTCCGATAACACCTGGCGTTGGGAACTCTTTCGGGTTCCCTTGGCCTTCTTGGTCTTCTTTGGCACCTTGTAAGGAGCCGGAGTCAGCATCTCCGTCAGGAGAGCGTCCGCAGTGTCTTCGGACAGAGGGACGGGACAGTTAATCTGCCCCGATGTCTCCACCCAGTCCTGTCAAAGGCATGGGGCTCAGACGCCGCACATGGTTAAGCTAGGGGAAATAAATATCCTACCAGATGTATAGAACTCACAGAATGCGCTAGGCGCTTCGCGCTTAGCCCGCGGTCCTCGGTGAGAGAGGGAGGGACCTTGGCGCCCTTGAACAGCACCCTCCAGACGTCCTTGTGCGTCGTGTTGAGGAGCTCGCTTAGAGTCTGGTGTTGGGCCGGGTCGAACTCCCACAAGTTGAAATCCCATTGTTGACACGGGAGGATCCGGCGGATGACCTGGACTATGTTGACAAGCTTGAGCTTCTTGCCTGCCATATTTCGGATACATTTCTGGAGTCCGTCCAGCTCTACCGATGAACCCCAGGACATGCCCTTCTCTTTCCAGGAGGTGAGCCGCATGGGGATTCCGGATCGAAACTCGGGGGCAGCCACCCAGTTGGTGTCGCGCGGCTCGGTCATGTAGAACCATGCCGATTGCTACCCCTTTATGGTCTCCACGAAGGAGCCTTCAAGCCATATAACATTGGGCATCTTACCCACCATGGCTCCGCCGCATTCTGCTTGTTGGCCTCCCACCACCTTCGGCTTGATATTGAAGGTCTTTAACCACATGCCGAAGTGGGGTCGGATGCAGAGGAAAGCCTCACACACGACGATGAACACCGAAATGTTGAGGATGAAGTTCGAGGCCAAATCATGGAAGTCCAACCTGTAGTAGAACATGAGACCACGGACAAATGGATGGAGGGGAAACCCAGTCCGCGGAGGAAGTGGTGGAGGAAAACTACCCTCTCGTGAGGTTTAGGGATAGGAACGATCCGCCCCGCAGCGGGCAGCCGATGCGCGATATTCGCGGCAAAGTATCCGGCTCTGCGCAGCTTCTTGATGTGTCCCTCCGTAATGGAGGAAGCCATCCATTTGCCTCCCACTCTGGACATGATTGGAGAAGGTTGAGGGGAAGGATGTGGACTTGGGCGTTGGAGCTCGAGTGTGCAAGAATGGATGAAAAAGGAGGAAGAAGGCGTGGGTAGGAAAAGGTTAAACCTTGTCCCTTTATAAGGGCGGCCGAAACTATGCGCCCCCACTAGCTTGGTAAAACTCGCTTGTCCCCGAAGCACTGTAATCGATGGCATGGTTGGATTGCCCACGCCCGTATTGATGAGAATCCCGTAATAAGGGGGACATGATCTCTGCTTTGACAAGACATGTCAAGAAACTGCCTCGCGTTATGTGCGGGGCTAGTTAAAGGAAACGGTTTGAACAATCATTGGGCCATGGCATAATGTCATGTTGCCAAAACGTGTCAGCAAATTAGATTTGTGGAAATATTATTCTCTCTACGGTGGTATGTGGAACTTATTTTGCAGGGTCGGACACTATCCTTGTATTCAAATTCTTCTATGGTGTATTCGGAGGAGGAACCCGCCTTGCAATGCCGAAGACAATACTGCGCGTTGGGCTCATCATCATTGAAGCCTGGTTCAGGGGCTACTGAGGGAGTCCTAGATTAGGGGGTCTCCGGACAGCCAGACTATATCCTTTGGCCGGACTGTTGGACTATGAAGATACAAGATTGAAGACTTCGTCTCGTGTCCGGATGGGACTCTACTTTGCGTGGAAGGCAAGCTAGGCAATACGGATATGTATATCTCCTCCTTTGTAACCGACCTTGTGTAACCCTAGCCCCCCTCCGATGTCTATATAAACCGGAGGGTTTTAGTTTGTAGGACAACATACAATCATACCATAGGCTAGCTTCCAGGGTTTAGCCTCTCCGATCTCGTGGTAGATAAACTCTTGTAATACTCATATCATCAAGAATAAATCAAGCAGGACGTAGGGTTTTACCTCCATCAGAGGGCCCGAACCTGGGTAAAACATCATGTTCCCTGCCTCCTGTTACCATCCGCCTTAGACGCACAGTTCGAGACCCCCTACACGAGATCCGCCGGTTTTGACACCGACAATCATCATGAACATTATCATTAACATTATCACTAGACTCAGGTTCATTACCAGATTGTGTTTCAGCATCAGAAATAGAAATATCATTTGGATTCTCAGGTGTTTCAATAACAGGTTCACTAGAAGCATGCAAAGTCCTATCATTTTTATTTTTCTTCCTTTTAGAAGATCTAGGTGCATCCACATTATTTCTCTGATAATCTTGCTCAATTCTCTTAGGGTGGCCTTCAGGATACAAAGGTTCCTGAGTCATTATACCACCTCTAGTCATAACTCTAACAGTATTGTCATTATCCTTACTATTCAATTCATTGAGCAAATCATTTTGAGCTTTAAGTACTTGTTCTACTTGAGTGGTAACCATAGAAGCATGTTTACTAATAAGTTTAAGTTCACCTTTGACATTAGCCATATAATCACCCAAGTGTTCAAGCATATTTGAATTGTATTACAATTGTCTACCAAAATAAGCATTAAAATCTTCTTGCTTAACCATAAATTTCTCAAACTCATCTAAGCTTGGGCTAGCAAACTTAGTAAATGGAATTTCAGCTTTATCATATCTATAGAGAGAATTTACCTTTACTACCTGTGTCGGGTTATCAAGACCACGAGTTTCTTCAATAGGTAAAGGATCAAGATCATATGTTTCTTCAACAGGCGGTAAATTAAGACCATGTATTTCTTCAATAGGAGGTAAACTCTTAACATCTTCAGCTTTAGGACCTTTTTCTTTCATAGATTTCTTTGCGTCTTGCATATCTTCAGGACTCGGAAATAGAATACCCCTCTTCTTCGGAGTTGGTTTAGGAATAGGCTCAGGAATTGGCTCCGGAGCTGGCTCAGAAAGTGTCCAATTATTTTCATTTGTAAACATATTATTCAATAGAATTTTCGCTTCATCCGGTGTTCTTTCCCTCAAAACAGAACCAGCACAACTATCCAGGTAATCTCTGGAGGCATCGGTTAGTCCATTATAAAAGATAGCAAGTATTTCAGTTTTCTTAAGAGGATGATCAGACAAAGCATTAAGCAACTTGAGAAGCCTCCCCCAAGCTTGTGGGAGACTCTCTTCATCAATTTGCACAAAATTATATATATCCCTTAAAGCAGCTTGTTTCTTATGAGTAGGGAAATATTTAGTAGAGAAGTAATAAATCATATCCTGGGGACTACGCACACAACCAGGATCAAGAGAATTAAACCATATCTTAGCATCACCCTTTAATGAGAACAGAAATATTTTAAGGATATAAAAGTAACGAGTTCTCTCATCAGTAGTGAACAGGGTGGCTATATCATTTAATTTAGTAAGATGTGTCACAACAGTTTCAGATTCATAGCCATGAAAAGGATCAGATTCAACCAAAGTAATTATATTAGGATCAATAGAGAATTCATAATCCTTATCAGTAACAAAGATAGGTGAAGTAGCAAAAGCAGGGTCAGGTTTCATTCTAGCATTAAGAGATTGCTACTTCCATTTAGCTAATAACCTCTTGAGCTCGTATCTATCTTTACAAGCTAAAATAGCTAAATAAGCTTCTTTATCAAAAACATAACCCTCAAGAATAACAGGTGAGTCTTCATCGTCACTTATCAATATTATCAGATTCAATATTTTCATTCTCTCTAGCCCTAGCAAGTTGGTCATCAAGAAATTCACCAAGTGGCACAGTAGTATCAAGCATAGAAGTAGTTTCATCATAAGTATCATGTATAGCATAAGTGGCATCATCAATCACATGCAACATATCAGAACGAACAGCAGAAGCAGGTTTAGGTGTCGCAAGCTTACTCAAAACAGAAGGTGAATCAAGTGCAGAGCTAGATGGAAGTTCCTTACCTCCCCTCATATTTGAGGGATAAATCTTAGTTCTTGGATCTTTCAAGTTCTTCATAATGATAAGCAGATATATATCCCAAGTGACTCAAAGAATAGAGCTATGCTCCCCGGCAACAGCGCCAGAAAATAGTTTTGATAACCCACAAGTACAGGGGATCACAACAGTTTTCGAAGGTAGAGTATGCAACCCAAATTTATTGATTCGACACAAGGGGAGCCAAAGAATATTCTCAAGTATTAGCAGCTGAGTTGTCAATTCAACCACACCTGGAAACTTAGTATCTGCAGCAAAGTAATATGATAGTAGTGGTAACGGTAGCAAAAGGTAACGGTAGCAAAAGTAATGTTTTTGGTATTTTGTAGTGATGATAGCAATAGCAACGGAAAAGTAAATAAGCGAAGAACAATATATGGAAAGCTCGTAGGCAATGGATCGGTGATGGAGAATTATGCCGGATGCGGTTCATCATGTAACAATCATTACCTAGGGTGACACAGAACTAGCTCTAGTTCATCAATGTAATGTAGGCATGTATTCCGAATATAGTCATACGTGCTTATGGAAAAGAACTTGCATGACATCTTCTGTCCTACCCTCCCATGGCAGCGGGGTCCTAACGGAAACTAAGGGATATTAAGGCCTCCTTTTAATAGAGTGCTGGAACAAAGCATTAACACATAGTGAATACATGAACTCCTCAAACTATGGTCATCACCGGTAAGTATCCCGATTATTGTCACTTCAGGGTTAACGGATCATAACACATAATAGGTGACTATAGACTTGCAAGATAGGATCAAGAACTCTCATATATTGATGAAAACATAATAGGTTCAGAACTGAAATCATGGCACTCGGGCCCTAGTGACAAGCACTAAGCATAGCAAAGTCATAGCAACATCAATCTCAGAACATAATGGATACTAGGGATCAAACCCTAACAAAACTAACTCGATTACATGATAGATCCCATCCAACCCATCACCGTCCAGCAAGCCTACGATGGAATTACTCACGCACGGCGGTGAGCATCATGAAATTGGTGATGGAGGATGGTTCATGATGACGATGGTGACGGATTCCCCTCTCCGGAGCCCCGAACGAACTCCAGATCAGCCCTCCCGAGAGGTTTTAGGGCTTGGCGGAGGCTCTGTATCATAAAACGTGATGAATTCTTCTCTCTGATTGTTTTCTCCAAAACCAAATATATAGAGTTGGAGTTGAGGTCGGAGGAGCTCCAGGGGTGCACGAGGTAGGGGCGCGCCCTAGGGGGGCAGGCGCGCCCCCACCCTCGTGGACAGGTGGTGGGGGCCCTGGCCTTCATCTTTTGCAAGGATTTTTTATTATTTTCGAAAAGTTGTTCCGTGAAGTTTCAGGTCATTCTGAGAACTTTTGTTTCTGCACATAAATAACACCATGGTAATTCTGCTGAAAACAGCGTCAGTCCGGGTTAGTTCCATTCAAATCATGCAAGTTAGAGTCCAAAACAAGGGCAAAAGTGTTTGGAAAAGTAGATACAACGGAGATGTATTAGTCACTGGATTTTCAAGGCGGTGATGGCATTTTATTTTAGTTGAACTACACAAAATATGCTTAAAAGAAGAGGAGAGGTCAGGAATCGATCATTCTTTCAGAACGAACTATATATGCCTTTCTGACATCAGCCGTTGTTGCCTTATTTATTCCTTCAAACAGGTGGTTAGAAACTGTCTTGCTACCTTTTCCCATTAAGAAATTGGAATGCTTCTATTTGTTAGTCTATGCTTCAACTAGTGCCACTTTTATAGTAATCAACTTTCAATATCTATGCAAATAGGGATGCTCGATTTTAGTGGAACTGCACAAAAAGTCCAACTGGTTCAACATCAGGAGCATGTTTTCTTCCAAACCTTTATATCCGATTGGTGGCACTATGAGCTGTTCATTAAGAAGGTACATGGTTTGCTACTATCTTGCTACTCTTTTTGTACTGTCATTAGATAGTAATACTAGTGGTTTGCATGTGAATTTATTGGCAGGGTGGACCTACATTGGAGGTGCAGGACTGGATTCAATGATTGGATGCTCAATTTCGGTTGTATCGATTTCACCTCTTCCATCACTGCGAACATGGATATCCTTGGTCTGATGAAGAATATGCGCTATATTTCTACTCTAAACAAGCAAATCAATTCAATATGAAATTGTCCAGAGCAAATCATGACTATATCAAATTGTCCAGTGCAAAACATGACAGATGCTAAGAGGAAGAGACATGTTTAAACCGAAAATACAAGGTGGGGTATATGTTTACTAGCTGCTTGATATTTGTGCAGACAGAGATGTCTGCCCATTGCTATTTGGCAAACACACAAAGTGACTGCAATTTTGGTTGAACTGCACAAGAGAATAGTATAGTCACTACATGAAGTGCCATTTGAAAATAGACACAGAAAGATTGGATAGTCACTTCATGGACTGCAGAAAAGTAGTATTGTACTATTTATTGTCCAACACTAGGTGCTTCATTGCTTTGGTCTGATTATACAATGGGCATCATTTTGCCTAAGTTAAAGTTTGTATTCCGAAAATAGTCTCGCCGTGTGATCGAGAGAAGACCAAATCATATTGCAGTGGATGTTCCTCCATCATGTGTGGTTCATTCTCATGGTTCCAGCTGTTGGTGAAACCACTTACGTTTGCAAGAGGAATTGTAGACTTCACAAACAAATTTATCTTTCAGTCTGTACTAAATAAGAGAAGCATCCATGTTAGTAGGAAGAACATATGTTTTTTCTAGATCTTTGCTTTTGGAGCTACATATTTGTATATGATCTGTGAATCATTGAGATGCATTAACATGTTGATCTTATGTATGGGAATCGTACTAGTTTCTTTAGTTGTGACTGATCTTTGCTTTTGGAGCTACATATTTGTATATAATCTGTGAATCATTGAGATGCATTAACAGTTCCTTATATCTGTTCGCTCAGTGTTTACAAGTTACTGATCGATCACTAGCTAATGCGCTCCTCGCAGTTTTAGTTGCGATGCAAGATCCGAAGTGGCAGTTTTTTGAATAAAAATGCCTACCTGTGAAGAAACTGACAAGCTGCTCTAAAGAAAATGCCATGTGAATCGAAAGAAACTGCCAGCAAAAATGTTTGCAAATGCCTTATCTCCCAGCTAAAGTTCATCAACTAATGCCCTCGGCTGCGACTCGTTGCATGCTGCTCTGCGTACTGGCTGCGAGCGATTTTGAGTGCATGCATGCAGCCGGCCGTAATTAAGGCAGCTAACTGATGCGAAAAAGATGTGCTTTAATTGTTGCGGGCCTTTTAAATCCCTGGAATCATTATTGACAAGGAGGGAGATGATTCAAGAGCACTCATTTGACCGTCATGCCGACGTGCAACCCAGCACAGACGGGGCGGGACGACACAGTCAGAATTTCAGTTTCTCTAGTTTTCCATGGCAAGTTGGCGCGCTAAGCCGTGTCTGCTTAATTATGCATTGAATTCCGATGACCGTCGCGCTACCTTCCGCCTATAAGTACTATTTCCCAGCCTTCTATGGTGGCACCGTGACCCAACTCGCCCTATCCACATAAGCCCCCACCGGCCCGACGTCGCTCGCCACTTATCTTCGCTCTCGCCACGTCCGCCATGCCCCCGCCCGTCTGTGATAGGCGAGGCCGGAGGCGGTCACCGCCGAAACTAGTGTTTGGTTTTTCACTGGAAGGCAGACGGAGGGAGGAGGCATTCTATCGGTCTTTAGATGGCAATGCAGAGATCGAGGACTTGTTGGAGCGCGACCTCCTGGCGGAGGAGCAGGAGTTGTTGGAGCGCGACCGCTGGGCGGAGGAGGAGCGTATTGCCGATTTGCGCCGCCAGCGGGACATGGAGCAGCAGCGCACCGATGCTCTGAGTCGCGAGCAGAGCGCCTGCAACTGGGCCGACTACGTGGAGGCCGGCACCCCGCAAATAGCCCTGGAGGCTGTCGGGCACACACGCGTTCGCGATGCCGATTTTTACTACCAGCTTGTCAAGTGGGTTTCCCGCTTAGAAGCCGAAGCTTTGGTGGACCACGCCGGCGTGGAAAGGGCCAACGCGCGCAAGCAACACACCCTATCGCACCCCTGGCAAGTCCGAGGTGAGGCGGAGGGCGCTGATGCCGGCGTTTAGCGTGTACCGCAGATGGCGGACGGCATCGTCTAGTTAGCTAAGAGTAAGTTAGTACTTGTACGCTACTAGAGTATTAGTGGGAGTAGATAGTTAACTTGGCTATGATGGTTGTCAATGTGGAAGTTCAGTACTCTATATGTGGATCAGACATGTTACTTTGCTCTAAATGTTTAACTTTCTGTTTCAACGTATGGAATGGGCTGTTATTTTTTTAATGGGTTGTATTTGTCCTCCACGGGTTTAGAGGCTGACTTGTGGGCCTACCAAGTTGACGCTTACACAATAAGGAGATGATTGTACGTGGAGAGGATGACAACAGGGACCCGCCAAGGTCATGGCAGTACGCAAGCAAGTGCCTCCTTATTTCAAGCCAATAAAAAAATGGCTCCTCCTAATGGATTTCTGACATCTGGGTCCCATGCCATTGTCAACATAGTCAATAAACGAGAGAATTGCACAATGAATGGCTGACACCAGGGACTCAGCAGCTCGCCCAGTTATTTTTGTTTTGGGTTAATTTGATAAATGCCACTACAAATCTAGTGTTTCTGAGAAATGCCACTACAATTTCCAAACTTTGAAAAATGCCATTTCATGCCATTTCCAGTGGCATTTTTCAAAGTCTGGAGTGGCGTTTTTTCAAAGTTTGCAAATTGCAGTGGCGTTTCCCAAAGTTTGCAAAAATTGCAGTGGCATTTTTCAAATTTGGAAATTGTAGTGGCATTTTTATGAATCGCTTATACGTCTCCAACGTATCTATAATTTTTGATTTCTCCATGCTATATTATCTTATGTTTTGGACATTATTGGGCTTTATTATCCAATTTTATATTATTTTTGGGACTAACCTATTAACCGGAGGCCCAACCCAGAATTGCTATTTTTTTTGCCTATTTTAGGGTTTCGAAGAAAAGGAATATCAAACGGAGTCCAAACGGAGTGAAACCTTCAGGAACGTGATTTTCGGAGCGAACAAGAACCAGGAGACTTGGACCCTACGTCAAGCAACCAACAGGGAAGCCATGAGGTAGGGGCGCGCCTACCCCCCCCCCCCCAGGCACGCTGTCCACCCTCGTGGGCCCCTGTTGCTCCATTGACGTGCTTCTTCCTCTTATATATACCTACGTACTCCCAAATGATCAAATACAGAGCCAAAACCCTAATTCCACTGTCGTAACTTTATGTATCCACGAGATCCCATCTTGGAGCCTGTTCCGGAGCTTCGCCGGAGGGGGCATCGATCATGGAGGGCTTCTACATCAACACCATAGCCTCTCCGATGAAGTGTGAGTAGTTTACCGTAGACCTTCGGGTCCATAGTTATTAGCTAGATGGCTTCTTCTCTCTTTTTGGATCTCAATACAAAGTTCTCCCCCTCTCTTGTGGAGATCTATTCGATGTAATCTTCTTTTGCAGTGTGTTTGTTGAGACCAATGAATTGTGGATTTATGATCACATTTATCTATGAACAATATTTGAATCTTCTCTGAATTCTTTTATGTATGATTGGTTATCTTTGCAAGCCTCTTCGAATTATCATTTTGGTTTGGCCTACTAGATTGATCTTTCTTGCAATGGGAGAAGTGCTTAGCTTTGGGTTCAATCTTGCGGTGTCCTTTCCCAGTGACAGTAGGGGCAGCAAGGCATGTATTATATTGTTGCCATCGAGGATAACAAGATGGGGTTTTTATCATATTGCATGAATTTATCCCTCTGCATCATGTCATCTTGCTTAAAGCGTTACTCTGTTCCCTTGAACTTAATACTCTAGATGCATGCTGGATAACGGTCGATGTGTGGAGTAATAGTAGTAGATGCAGGCAGGAGTTGGTCTACTTGTCTTGGACGTGATACCTATATACATGATCATGCGTAGATATTCTCATAACTATGCTCAATTCTATCAATTGCTCAACAGTAATTTGTTCACCCACCGTAAAATACCTATGCTCTTGAGAGAAGCCACTAGTGAAACCTATGGCCCCCGGGCCTATCTTCATCATATTAATCTTCCAACACTTAGTTATTTCCTTTTCTTTTTACTTTGCTTTTATTTTACTTTGCATCTTTATCATAAAAATACCAAAAATATTATCTTATCATATCTATCAGATCTCACTCTCGTAAGTGACCATGTAGGGATTGACAACCCCTTATTGCGTTGGTTGCGAGGATTTATTTGTTTTGTGTAGGTGCAAGGGACTCGCGCGTAGCCTCCTACTGGATTGATACCTTGGTTCTCAAAAACTGAGGGAAATACTTACGCTAATTTGCTGCATCACCCTTTCCTCTTCAAGGGAAAACCAACGCAGTGCTCAAGAGGTAGCAAGAAGAATTTCTGGCGTCGTTGCCGGGGAGGTCTACGCAAAAGTCAACATACCAAGTACCCATCACAACCCTTATCTCCCGCATTACATTATTTGTCATTTGCCTCTCGTTTTCCTCTCCCCCACTTCACCCTTGCCATTTTATTCGCCCCCCCTCTCTCTCTCTATCCTCCCTCTCCTTCTCTATTTGCCTCTTTTGCCCGTTTCTTGTTTGCTCGTATGGTTGGAATAGTTGTTTATTTATTACTAAACAGAGAACCTAAGACCTATGGATCCTCATCCACTTGCTAATCTTTTTAAGAGATCCAATTATTATGAACCAATTGCTAGTGAGTTTTGTGCACTAGATTATCTTTATGAGGTTTTGCTTTAAATTCGTGAATCTGAAAAGTGTGATGAATTACTTTATGAAGCGATTCACGATAGATCTTTGAATAAAAATCATGATTGCAATGATTTTATTATAAATTCTATTTATGTAAATTGTGCTAATAATATGCAAAACCCTAAGCTTGGGGATGCTAGTTTTGCTATGTCCTCTACTTATTGCAATGATCATGATTGGGGTGATTCTTCTTATGATCTTGAAAATTTATTTAAGCCCCATGATAAATATGAGATTGATAATAGTATTTGCAATATTATTGAAAGTGGGTTTGGAAGAGTGTCAACTTTAGATCCCACATATTTGGAGAATGTTCAATCTTACTAAAAATTTGATAAAAGTGGGTTTGGAGAAGTCATGACTTTAGTTAATGTTAATCCCACTATTTTGGAAGAGTGTCAACTTTGCATGCTTCTGGATCAAGTTGAAAATATTTTATGTGATAGCTATTTTATTGAATTTGCTTATGATCCTACATGTAATTATTATGAGAGAGGAAAATATGGTGGTAGAAATTTTCATGTTACTAAATTACCTCTCATTATGTTGAGATTGCTACTGTTTCTTTCCGCTTCCTTGCATATGCTAGTTTTTGCTTGCCTTGATAATTTGTTTGCCTAGATGCCTATGCATAGGAAGTATGTTAGAATTAGATGTGTTTTTCATGTGTTTAATGATGCTCTCTTTGTGCTTCAATTCTTGTCTTTCATGTCAGCATCGTTGAAATCTTATGCCTAGCTATAAGGCTTTAAAGAAAAGAACTTGTTGGGAGTCAACCCAATATTTTTACTTTCTGTTATTCAATAAATAATTTATCTAGCTTCTGTTTTGGTTGTGTTTTTTGTGTTTAATTAGTGTTTGTGCCAAGTAGAACTGTTGGGAAGACTTGGGGAAAGTCTTGTTAATCTTGCTGTAAAAAACAGAAACTTTAGCGCTCACGAGAACTGCTGCCATTCCTATTTGGAAAGTTCTATTTAGTTAATTATTTTTCATATGATTAATAGATAAATTCATCAAGTCCAGCAATTTATTTTAGATATTTTGGAGTTCCAGATCTTGCGCTAGCTACAGATTACTACAGACTGTTCTGTTTTTGATAGATTCTGTTTTTCGTGTGTTGTTTGCTTATTTTGATGAATCTATGCCTAGTAATATAGTTTATAAACCATAGAGAAGTTGGAATAAAGTAGGTTTAACACCAATATAAATAAATAATGAGTTAATTACAGTACCTTGAAGTGGTGTTTTGTTTTCTTTCACTAACGGAGGTCACGAGATTTTCTACTTTAAGTTTTGTGTTGTGAAGTTTTCAAGTTTTGGGTAAAGATTTGATGGATTATGGAACAAGGAGTGGTAAGAGACTAAGATTGGGGATGCCCATGGCACCCACAAGATAATCTAAGGACACCAAAAATCCAAAGCTTGGGGATGCCCCGAAAGGCATCCCCTCTTTCGTCTACTTCTATCGGTAACTTTACTTGGAGCTATATTTTTATTCACCACATGATATGTGTTTTGCTCGGAGTGTCTTGTATAATTTGAGTCTTTGCTTTTTAGTTTACCACAATCGTCTTTTTTGTACACACCTTTTGAGAGAGACACACATGATTCGGAAATTATTAGAATACTCTATGTGCTTCACTTATATCTTTTGAGTTATATAGTTTTGCTCTAGTAGTTCACTTATATCTTTTAGAGCAAGGTGGTGGATTTGTTTTATAGAAACTATTGATCTCTCATTCTTCACTTAGATTATTTTGAGAGTCTTAAATAGCATGGTAAATTGCTTAAATAATCCTAATATGATAGGTATTCAAGATTAGTAAAAACTTTCTTATGAGTGTGTTGAATACTAAGAGCAGTTTGATACTTGATAATTGTTTTGAGATATGGAGATGGTGATATTAAAGTTGTGCTAGTTGAGTAGTTGTGAATTTGAGAAATAATTGTGTTAAAGTTTGTGATTCCCGTAGCATGCACGTATGGTGAACCGTGATGTGAAGAAGTCGGAGCAAGATTTATTTACTGATTGTCTTCCTTATGAGTGGCGGTCGGGGACGAGCGATGGTATTTTCCTACCAATCTATCCCCCTAGGAGCATGCGCGTAATACTTTGATTTGATAACTTGTAGATTTTTGCAATAAGTATATGAGTTCTTTACGACTAATGTTCAGTCCATGGATCATACGCACTCTCGCCCTTCCACCATTGCTAGCCTCTCTAATACTGCGCACCTTTCGCCTGTATCATACACCCACCATACCTTCCTCAAAACAGCCACCATACCTACCTATCATGGCATTTCCATAGCCATTCCGAGATATATTGCCATGCAACTTTCCACCGTCCCGTTTGCTATGACACGCTCCATCATTGTCATATTGCTTTGCATAATCATGTAGTTGACATTGTATTTGTGGCAAAGCCACCGTTCATAATTCTTTCATACATGTCACTCTTGATTCATTGCATATCCCGGTACACCGCCGGAGGCATTCACATAGAGTCATATTTTGTTCTAAGTATCGAGTTGTAATTCTTGAGTTGTAAGAAAATAAAAGTGTGATGATCATCATTATTAGAGCATTGTCCCAAGTGAGGAAAGGATGATGGAGACTATGATTCCCCCCACAAGTCGGGATGAGACTCCGGACGAAAAAAAGAGGCCAAAGAAGCCCAAAAAAAGAGGCCATAAAAAAGAAGGCCCAAATAAAAAAAATAAAAAAATGAGAGAAAAAGAGAGAAGGTACAATGCTACTTTCCTTTTACCACACTTGTGCTTCAAAGTAGCACCATGATCTTCATGATAGAGAGTCTCCTATGTTATCACTTTCATATACTAGTGGGAATTTTTCATTATAGAACTTGGCTTGTATATTCCAATGATGGGCTTCCTCAAAATGCCCTAGGTCTTCGTGAGCAAGCAAGTTGGATGCACACCCACTTAGTTTCTTTTTGAGCTTTCATATACTTATAGCTCTAGTGCATCCGTTGCATGGCAATCCCTACTCACTCACATTGATATCTATTGATGGGCATCTACATAGCCCGTTGTTACGCCTAGTTCATGTGAGACTATCTTCTCCCTTTTTGTCTTCTCCACACCCACCATTCTATTCCACCTATAGTGCTATGTCCATGCCTCACACTCATGTATTGCATAAAGATTGAAAAAGTTTGAGAACATTAAAAGTATGAAACAATTGCTTGGCTTGTCATTAGTGTTGTGCATGATTTGAATACTTTGTCTGGTGAAGATGGAGCATAGCCAGACAATATGATTTTGTAGGGACAACTTTCTTTGGCCATGTTATTTTGAGAAGACATAATTGCTTAGTTAGTATGCTTGAAGTATTATTATTTCTATGTCAATATTAAACTTTTGTCTTGAATCTTTCGGATCTGAATATTCATGCCACAATTAAGAAGAATTACATTGAAATTATGCCTAGTAGCAATCCACATCAAAAATTCTGTTTTTATCATTTACCTACTCAAGGACGAGTAGGAATTAAGCTTGGGGATGCTTGATACGTCTCCAACGCATCTATAATTTTTTATTGCTCCATGCTATATTATCTTCTGTTTTGGACATTATTGGGCTTTATTATCGACTTTTATATTATTTTTGTGCTAACCTATTAACCGGAGGCCCAGCCCAGAATTGATGTTTTTTGCCTATTTTAGGGTTTCGCAGAAAAGGAATATCAAACGGAGTCCAAACGGAATGAAACCTTCGGGAACGAGATTTTCGGAGCGAACAAGATCTAGGAGACTTGGACCCTACGTCAAGCAACCAACAGGGAAGCCACGAGGTAGGGGCGCGCCTACCCCCCCCCCCCACCCAGGTGTCCCCTGCACCCTCGTGGGCCCCCTGTTGCTCCACCGACGTACTTCTTCCTCCTATATATACCTACCTACCTCCAAACGATCAAATACGGAGCCAAAACCCTAATTCCACCGTTGTAACTTTCTATATCCACGAGATCCCATCTTGGGGCCTGTTCCGGAGCTCCGCCGGAGGGGGCATCGATCACGAAGGGCTTCTACATCAACACCATAGCCCCTCCGATGAAGTGTGAGTAGTTTACCTCAAACCTTCGGGTCCATAGTTATTAGCTAGATGGCTTCTTCTCCCTTTTTGGATCTCAATACAAAGTTCTCCCCCTCTCTTGTGGAGATCTATTCGATGTAATCTTCTTTTGTGGTGTGTTTATTGAGACCGATGAATTGTGGGTTTATGATAAAGTTTATCTATGAACAATATTTGAATCTTCTCTGAATTCTTTTATGTATGATTGGTTATCTTTGCAAGTCTCTTCGAATTATCAGTTTGGTCTGGCCTACTAGATTGATCTTTCTTACAATGGGAGAAGTGCTTAGCTTTGTGTTCAATCTTGCGGTGTCCTTTCCCAGTGACAGTAGGGGCAGCAAGGCACGTATTGTATTGTTGGCATCGAGGATAACTAGATGGGGTTTTATCATATTGCATGAATTTATCGCTCTACATCATGTCATCTTGCTTAAAGCGTTACTCTGTTCTCTTGAACTTAATACTCTAGATGCATATTGGATAGCGGTCGATGTGTGGAGTAATAGTAGTAGATGCAGGCAAGAGTCAGTCTATTTTTCTTGGACGTGATGCCTATATAAATGATCATACCTAGATATTCTCATAACTATGCTCATTTCTGTCAATAGCTCAACAGTAATTTGTTCACCCACCGTAAAATACATATGCTCTTGAGAGAAGCCACTAGTGAAACCTATGGCCCCCGAGTCTATCTTCATCATATTAGTCTTCCAACACTTAGTTATTTCCTTTGATTTAGTAGTTGACATAGTCATATTGCTTAGCATGATCATGTAGTTGACATATTGCTTAGCATGATCATGTAGTTGACATAGTATTTGTGGCAAAGCCACCGTTCATAATTCTTTCATACTTGTCACTCATGCATCATTGCATATCCCGGTACACCGTCGGAGGCATTCACATAGAGTCATATTTTGTTCTAAGTATCGAATTGTAATTGTTGAGTTGTAAGAAAAATAAAAGTGTGATGATCATCATTATTAGAGCATTGTCCCAAGTGAGGAAAGGATGATGGAGACTATGATTCCCCCACAAGTCGGGGTGAGACTCCGGATGAAAAATAAATAAAAGAGGCCAAAGAAGCCCAAATAAAAAAAGGAGAAAAAGAAAAGAGGCCATAAAAAGGAGAAAAGGCCCAAAAATAAAAAAATGAGAGAAAAAGAGAGAAGGGACAATGTTACTATCCTTTTACCACACATGTGCTTCAAAGTAGCACCATGATCTTCATAGTAGAGAGTCTCTCATGTTATCACTTTCATATACTAGTGGGAATTTTTCATTATAGAACTTGGCTTGTATATTCCAATGATGGGCTTCCTCAAAATTGCCCTAGGTCTTCATGCGCAAGCAAGTTGGATGCACACCCACTTAGTTTCTTTTTGAGCTTTCATATACTTATAGCTCTAGTGCATCCGTTGCATGGCAATCCCTACTCACTCACATTGATATCTATTGATGGGAATCTCCATAGCCCGTTGATACGCCTAGTTGATGTGAGACTACCTTCCCCTTTTTGTCTTCTCCACAACCACCACTCTATTCCACCTATAGTGCTATATCCATGGCTCACGCTCATGTATTATGTGAAAATTGAAAAAGTTTTGAGAATGTCAAAAGTATGAAACAATTGCTTGGCTTGTCATCGGGGTTGTGCACGATTTAAATATTTTGTGTGGTGAAGATAGAGCATAGCCAAACTATATGATTTTGTAGGCATGACTTTCTTTAGCCATATTATTTTGAGAAGACATAATTGCTTTGTTAGTATGCTTGAAGTATTATTATCACTAGTAGAAAAGGGGGCTTTGGTCCAGGCCGGGTAAGCCCATTAGTCCCGGTTCAGTCTAGAATCGGGACCAATGGGTGCATTTATCCTGGTTCGTGCAGATAAGGCATTAGTCCCGGTTCACTTGGGCCCTTTAGTCCCGGTTCGTGCCACGAACCGGGACTAAAGGGTGCGATGCCCATTAGTCCCGGTTGGTGGCACCAACCGGTACTAAAGGTTACACCTTTAGTCCCGGTTGGTGCCACCAACCGGGACTAATGGGCTTTGAGGCATTAGTACCGGTTTCATGGCACGAACCGGTACTAAAGGTCCCATTTTCAAACTCCCCTCCCCCACCCCCCCCCCCCCCCCGTAGACCGCCTTTTTAGTTTTAGAAAAAACAAAAGAAAATGATGGAAATGCCAAAAAAATAAAATAAAATAAGTTTCCCATGTGATATGTGGTCTAGTTGTTGGGAAAATTTACAAATATGAATTTCGACTTTATTTACAAAATCTCTCTGGAATTAGTAAAATGGGCATAACTTTTGCATACGAACTTGGATTAAAAAGTTTTTTATATGAAAAATCATCTACTCGAAAATTCAAGTTTCAGTTTTTTTTAAATTTTCATTAAATCTGGTCAAACTACTTATTCAAGAAGTATTAGTGTTACTAAATAATTATTCAAGAATATTAGTGTTATTAAATAATTATTTCACTTTTTTGAATTTGGTCAAATCTGGTCAAACTATGGTCAAACTGTGGTCAAACAATGGTCAAACTACTTATTCAAGAAATATTAGTGTTACTAAAAAATTATTATTTTTTAGAACAATAGTTTCAAACTCAAACAGTGAAATGTGTGACTTCATGCTCAAGCTAAACTCCTGAGGGTTAATAGGATTGACATCTTACTATTGTCAGGAAAACAACGAGTGCAGACTTGGAAACGAGGGAGAATAGAACCCAGAAGTTAAGCATGCTCAGGCTGGGGGAGTGGGAGGATGGGTGACCGTCCGGGAAGTTAGATGATTTGGAATGATGAGGGGTGATTAGAGATTAAATTGAGTAGTGATGAGGGGTGATTAGAGATTAGACGTTAAAATAATTCAGAAATTTGAAAATAAAAAAATTCAAAAAAAATCAAAAAAATCATAAAATTTCCTTTAGTACCGGTTGGTGTTACCAACCGGGACTAAAGGTGGACCGGCCACGTGGAGGGCCTTTAGTCCCGGTTCTAGTTTGAACCGGGACTAAAGGGTCAGGGCATTAGTACCGACCCTTTAGTCCCGGTTCAGGAACCGGGACTAAAGGCCCTTACGAACCGGGACAACAGGCCCTTTTTCTACCAGTGTATTTTCTATGTCAATATAAACTTTTGTCTTGAATCTTTTGGATCTGAATATTCATACCACAATTAAGAAGAATTACATTAAAATTATGCCAAGTAGCACTCCACATCAAAAATTCTGTTTTTATCATTTACCTACTCGAGGACGAGCAGGAATTAAGCTTGGGGATGCTTGATACATCTCCAACGTATCTATAATTTTTGATTGCTCCATGCTATATTATCTACTGTTTTGGACATTATTGGGCTCTATTATCCACTTTTATATTATTTTTGGGACTAACCTATTAACCGGAGGCCCAGCCCAGAATTGCTGTTTTTTGCCTGTTTTAGGGTTTCAAATAATAGTTAATAGGAATATCAAACGGAGTCCAAACGGAATAAAACCTTCGGGAACGTGATTTTCTCACCGAATACAACTCGGGAGACTTGGACCCTACGTCAAGCCAATTAATAGGAGGCCACGAGGTAGGGGGCGCGCTTGCCCCCCCCCCCCCCAGGCACGCCCTCCACCCTCGTGGGCCCCCTGTTGCTCCACCGACGTACTTCTTCCTCCTATATATATCCACGTACCCCCAAACGATCAGAACAGGAGCCAAAACCCTTATTCCACCGCCGTAACTTTCTGTATCCACGAGATCCCATCTTGGGGCCTGTTCCGGAGCTCCGTCGGAGGGGGCATCGATCACGGAGGGCTTCTAAATCAACACCATAGCCTCTCCGATGAAGTGTGAGTAGTTTACTTCAGACCTACGGGTCCATAGTTAGTAGCTAGATGGCTTCTTCTCTCTTTTTGGATCTCAATACAATGTTCTCCCCCTCTCTTGTGGAGATCTATTCGATGTAATCTTATTTTTGTGGTGTGTTTGTTGAGACCAATGAATTGTGGATCTATGATCACATTTATCTATGAACAATACTTGAATCTTCTCTGAATTCTTTTATGTATGATTGGTTATCTTTGCAAGTCTCTTCCAATTATCAGTTTGGTTTGGCCTACTAGATTGATCTTTCTTGCAATGGGAGAAGTGCTTAGCTTTGGGTTCAATCTTGCGGTGTCCTTTCCCGATGACAGTAAGGGCAGCAAGGCACGTATAGTATTGTTGCCATCGAGGATAACAAGATGGGGTTTTCTTCATATTGCATGAGTCTATCCCTCTACATCATGTCATCTTGCTTAACGCGTTACTCTGTTTTTAACTTAATACTCTAGATGCATGCTGGATAGCGATCGATGAGTGGAGTAATAGTAGTAGATGCAGGCAGGAGTCGGTCTACTTGTCTCGGACGTGATGCCTATATACATGATCATACCTAGATATTCTCATAACTATGCTCAATTCTGTCAATTGCTCAACAGTAATTTGTTCACCCACCATAGAATACTTATGCTCTCGAGAGAAGCCACTAGTGAAACCTATGGCCCCCATGTCTATCTTTATCATATTAATCTCCTACTACTTAGTTATTTAATTTGCCTTTATTTTACTTTCCATCTTTATCATAAAAATACCAAAAATATTATCTTATCATATCTATCAGATCTCACTCTCGTAAGTGGCCCTATAGGGATTGACAACCCCTATTTGCGTTGGTTGTGAGGATTTATTTGTTTTGTGCAGGTACGATGGACTTGCGCATAGCCTCCTACTGGATTGATACCTTGGTTCTCAAAAACTGAGGGAAATACTTACGCTACTTTGCTGCATCATCCCTTCATCTTCGGGGAAAACCAACGTAGTACTAAAAGAGGTAGCAATTACCCCCCCTGCTAGTTGGGACCCAGTATAGTGGCAGGCTGACTTGTGG
Source organism: Triticum monococcum (assembly GCA_034509565.1). Lineage (NCBI taxonomy): Eukaryota > Viridiplantae > Streptophyta > Magnoliopsida > Poales > Poaceae > Triticum > Triticum monococcum. The sequence goes on from CM067841.1 coordinate 523,948,452, forward strand.
GCCTGCTATGTTGACGGCGGTGGAGGGCTTTGTCAACTTACTCAATATGCACGATTCTAGCTCCAGTGACCGTACGTTGTCCATCCAACGGCTGTAGTGCTTCTTCAACCTCTAGTCTTCTTGCTCCAGTCGCCCAAACCAGCGCCGGTCCTGCCTCGTGCTCCTGCCTCCCGTGGCCGGTTGCGATGCGGCGGAGGCCTCACCGCCCCCTACTACTCCCACTGCTAGCGAGGCCATCCCTCTACTCACCCACACCCTGAAAGTGTGTTATATCGACTAGAGGGGGGTGAATAGGCGATTTTTATGAAAGTCTTCAAAATGTGGAAGTTATGAAGACAAACAGAGTGGACAAGCCTATCACTATGCAGCGGAAGTTAGATTACACAACGCAAGCCATAGTCAAGTATACAATATAGTGAAAGCATAGTGACAAACAGCTTCAGTGTAATGAGGATCAGGTAGGAAGAAGTTATGAAGCCAAACAAATCATACAGTCAAGTTGTGAAGACAGAAGATAAAGCAGGCATGCAATGGCTTCACAATGCGTACTGGTAAGTAAAGGGAGGTGAAGATGAAACCAGTGACACGCTGAAGACAATGATTTGTTGGACCAGTTCCAGTTGCTGTGACAACTGTACATCTTGTTGGAGCGGCTAGGTATTTAAACCAAAGGACACACAGTCCCGGACACCCAGTCCTGAACATGCAGCTCAGGACACCCAGTCCTCACCGTTTTCTCCTTGAGCTAAGGTCACACAGACCTCGCCCAATCACTCTGGTAAGTCTTCAAGGTAGACTCCCAAACCTTCACAGACTCCATTCACTGGCAATCCACAATTTCTCTTGGATGCTCAGAATGCGACGCCTAACCGGCTGGAGGATGCACAGTCCTCAAGTGTAATAAGTCTTCAGATCACTCAGACAAGAAGACTTAAGTGATGCCCAATTACTCTGGCTCTGGGTGGTTAGGGCTTTTCTCCTCGCTAGGGATTTTCTCTCAAAGGCTTCGAGGTGGGTTGCTCTCAAACGACAAAAGCCGTGCACTGAAATCTGAGCAGCCAACCGTTTATGGTTGTAGGGGTGGACTATTTATAGCCACTTGGCAACCCGACCTGATTTGTCTGAAATGACCCTGGGTCACTAAGGAACTGACACGTGTATCAACGGTCGAATTTCGAACTCACACGGCAACTTTACTTGGGCTACAAGTAAAGCTGACTTGTCTGACTCTGGACAAGATTTTCTCTCATTGTCTTCACTCGAAGACATAGGATTTGAATTAGGCATCACTTCAGTCATCCTGACTGGTTCTCTTGGACCCCACTTAACAGTACGGTGGTTCCTATGACACAACATGAATGAAGTAAAACTACGAAGGATCTAAGTCTTCGAGTTCCATAGGCTTCATGGGGAGTCTTCATATGTCATTGTCTTCGACATGAATGTCTTCATAAACCACCATTGTCTTCAATGTCTTCGTATATTTTTAGGGGTCATCTCTAGTAGCTAAACCGAATCAATGAGGGACTTCTACCTGTGTTATCCTGCAATTCTCACAAACACATTAGTCCCTCAACTAGGTTTGTCGTCAATACTCCAAAACCAACTAGGGGTGGCACTAGATGCACTTACAATCTCCCCCTTTTTGGTGATTGATGACAAACTAGTTGAAGTTTTCAACGGGGAATATAATTTGTGAAATTGTAAAGGAATTGTCTTCATAAGCTGCAAGGGCTCCCCCTGAAGATGTGCATATAAGTAATTTGCTTCTGGAACGCAAATGCACATGGCAGGTTGTACTTGTGGGAATCCACTTCAACTTATGATGACAATCCACCATGCATGTAAAGGTATTTGAAGAGAATGACATGCATAATGAAAAATGGACGTCTGCGAAATGATATAAGTGCGGAAATTATCGTCGTACATGCGGAATTTATCTTCGCACAAACATAGTGGCAAACAAGTAGCAGACGACCATCAAGTTTAAGTGTTACAACTCAAAGAACCAAATGTATCAAAACGAGAGTTGTAAGCACGAAGCAAAATGCAAAATATAAAGCACCCGCCCATATTATTGACCCGCTTGAAGACTATAAACATCATATGCTTCTCCCCCTTTTGTCAGTGATGACCAAAAAGGTTTGAAGACATAGAGTTTTCTACGCGTTCCCAGGCGCAGCAGGGTCGGTGGAGGCGTTTGGTGGTGCGGAAGAGCTTGGTGTAGGGTCGACGCGCGCTGAAGAAGGTGGCGGTGATGTAGCGTCGTCTTCGTCCTCAATGATTCTTCCAGTCACGGTGGCAGCAGAGGAAGAGAACTCTGAATCTTCAAGGGACGGAGTTCCGCGCAGCACAGCTTTTCTGGGGGGTGTGGAGTCAAACTTGAAACGCTCTTTGAAGCCATCCTCTTGAAGTTCAGCTTCAGTGCACATCATGGTGAGGCCTTTCCAAGTGCGGCGACAAGTTTCATGAGCGACGAAGGCATCCTTGGTGGCCAGATTTCTGATGCGATTGACGTCTTGCATGATACTTCTCATCTGCCTTTTGAGCCAGTCGTGATGCCTATCTTGTTTCTGGTGAAGAGCCACAAGAAGTTCTCGGTCATTGAGTGTACGAGCGCGTTTCTTGGGTCTCTGTGCAGCTATGCTGTCAGTGGCTTCAGTTGATGCAGGGGCACGTGTGGTGCCAGCCATGGGATACACTCTGGAGATGGCTTCAACACCTTCATCATTCTGAGTGAAGCTCTGGTGTTCTGCATTCTGAAGACTTAATGGTTGTTTGGCAGGCTCAGGATATATTGCTTCAGCAGAGGTGTCCACATCGGGTAAGAAGATTCTATGGTTGCGGGCAGAGGGCTGATAGGAGATAGCAGAGTGGAGCTTGATTAGCCTCATAACCCATGGAGCATAAATCTTCAAACCAAAGAGATCTGAGCCAGACGCTGCAAGTTGGCGTATAAAGAGATCCTGAGCGTTGAAGCATTTGCCATGCAGGATACAGAAGATGAGAGTTTTCATGGCACCTTCAACCTTGGCATATCGAGAGTGCCCCTTAATGGGCCATAGAGTCCGCCTGACGATGTGATATATAGTTCTGGGCAGGTACTCTAAGTCTTCAACGAAGAACTCAGTTGGATAAGGTGCATCAAGAGGAAATGGCTTCATCATTGAGAGCATCTGACTCATATTTGGCTCAGGTCGCTGAAATATGCTCTCAATTGCTTCAGCATGGAGTTGGCAGCCTTCTTCGAAGAGTTCGCCAGGAGTGGGTAGGCCGGTAAGCTCAATGATATCGAATGCATTGGCTTCATGATGGACATTTCCGGTCATCCACTCCAGGACCCAAGTCTTCGGATCTCTGTTGTAGCCTTTGATATGCAATGTGGCATAGAACTGGAGCAGAAGCTCTTCATTCCAGTGCTCTTCATCAGTGATAAACGGCAGCAGGCCAACTTGCTTGAAGCAATCCAGTGCTTCTTCCAGACCAGGCAGACCAGCAACAGCTTCAACCTCAAGGCGCTGGTGAGGAAAGATACGGCCTTGGTTGTATAGGAGACAGGAGTAGTAGCTGCGCTGTGGGTAGCTCCAGAACCTATCTGATACAATCCGTTCCCGTGAATAAGGGTTCTTGGAGCTGTTGAAGAAAGTGTTGTCTGCCCTGAAGCTATTGACGTTAAAGGAGCCAGGAGCTGATGCAGGACCTGGGAACCTTGGCAGTCGTGGGATTGGCTTCTGGACCTGGGGCCTGTGCGCAACATGATAGTTGAACTGTGGACCGGCAGTAGACTCAGGCACAGAAGGTTCAGAGGCAGTAGCTTCAGTGTCTCTTGAAGTTGTTGGTTGGTCGGGCTCCACAATGGCTTCAGTGTTGGTTGTGGCAGCCGCAATAGTTTCAGCCTCAACACGTGTAGTGAGAGGGACGGATTCAGGTACGTTCTCCTTGAGAACTTCTTCTTGTTGGTGCGGGGGAGATGGAGCTTGAGGTTCTTCTTCATGCTCTTCTTCATGTTCTTCGGCTGATGCAGCCGGAATGTCGTCAGCAGCCTGAGCCCTTGGCCCTTTGCGAAGCCTACGGAATGCAGGCGACGCCGGTGGAGTTGCAGTGGGCTGGGGCTCATTCTCTTCCTCCTGCGGGCGATCTGCCCACGATGCATCTTGGGTGATTGGCGTCAAGGGACGACCAATGCTAATCATTTCGCTTGTTTCAAGCTGAGGAAGGACTGCATCACCTTGCACATTGTCTTGGAGACCAATGTCTTCAGCAGCATTGGGGTCGGCTGCTGGAATGTCTTCAGCGTGCGGAGCCTCTGTGAAAGCAGGCTCATGCACGGTCAGCTGACGATCTTCGTCAGGATAGTGGACGGAGAGGGGTTCGACTATCAGGGGCTCTGTGGGAGCAGCCCGAGATTTCTTGGTCTTGCGCTTCTTGATGGTGGGGTCAGAAGGAGAGGCTTCAGGGTGTTTCCTCTTCCTTGCTTCAGCTTTGGCTGTCCTTGTCTTCTTAAGCTCTGAAGCGGTTGAGCGGTGCTTTGGCTTCGAGCCAGTCTTGGCAGTGGGGAAGACGATCGGAATAGCTTCTTGCCTTGGTGCCTCTTGTTCAGCCACAGCGGGCTTCTTCTTTTTCTTCGCGGCCATCCTGGGGTCGATGCCGGGACGCCCAAGTGCCTTGCGCTTCTCGGCCTCATTGTAGGCCTGCACACAGAGGTCAGCCAAAGTCTTCATGCGCTCACGCGAACCCTGAGCTTCTGCACGTTTCTTCATAAAGTTTTCCTTCAACTCATGCAGCATGACCTTGAAGTCCTTGACTTCTTGGACGCTGAGCTTGGCCATATTCTGCTTGAACTGTGCCTTTTCAAAATCAATCTTTTGCTTCAGTTCAACAATGCGCTGGGCAATTGCAAGTTCTGAAGCAATAGCGCCTTGGAAGGCGACGCTGAGGCCAATGGGCAGCTACAGATCATCGAAGCTGATGTTGGGTGTGTCAAACAACTCATCGATGAAGTTGTGGAGGATTGCTGCATCAAACAGAGGCAGATTGTTGAATATTTCAGCCTCCTCCTTGCTCTTGATGAGCTGCTCAAGAGCGTCATCGCCAAGATCTTCGTCACTGGACAGATCAATGGCGTCGCTGCGCAGAATGACAGCAGCTGTGAGCTCTTTGCCAGTGTGTGGCTGAGGCTTCTTGGGGCTTGGAGACTTGCGATAAGTCTTCAGACTGCACACTTGCTTCAGGAGGTGCCGTGGCCAATGGCTTCGCTCTGGAGATTTTGGGAGAAGCGGCTGGCTTTGAAGCTTTTGGCTTCTTCTTCGTCTGCTTCGCCTCCGGTGCAGCAGGAGCGTCATCAGACTCAGTGTCTGCTGGAGGGTCGTTCACGGCAGTCCCTTGGACTAGAATGCGAGTGATGAGGCCTTCGAGATTGGCATATGGCCCGATGATATTGGGATTTGCGTCGCGTGTGCCATCTGCCCTTGGTTTAGAGGGACCAGGGTTGAAGTCCAACCCCCACTCCTTCTTGTTTTGCTTCACAGAGTTCTGAGCAAATTGAAAGTTGCGCTTGAACAGAGTGTCATCGCGACACCAGAGAAGGGATGACGGATGTGCGTCAGCTGGCTGTGGTCCTCTGACCATGCATGGAAAGAAGCCTTGAGCAATGGCTTCGTCTCTGGACCGGGGTACGAGATTTTTGTACAAGACATCTCCCCATGGTCTCTTGATGGCGCACTTCTCTGCATATTCCTTAGTGACGAAGCGGTATTGGAACCACTGCTCTACCCAATATCTTCGAATCCATTGGGTTCGTGTCTTGCGCTGACCATAGCTCTCTTCAGGATCAGTTTGGTACATTTCTGCCAAGTCTTCAGGCAGATCTTTAGACGTTTCACCATGTCTCTGTCTACCTCCCTTCCTTGCTGGTTTTTCTGCTGCCATGAAGCTTAACTTGGAAGGCTTCAAGATGTTCAAAGTCTTCAAAGGCTTCCTTTTGCTTGACCAACAGGAACTCGCTTCGGGAGAATTGATGTGACGCTGTAAGAACTCTGCAAATGAGTGCAGACTATGAGAACCAAAAGATTCTCCCACGGACATGTACCTGTGACAGCATTAAGGTGCGAGGGAAGGGGAAGAGGTCATATGCATTCTCAGAAGATTTTGAAGATAAATCTGTTTAGAAGATATTGACCTCATCATGCGAAGACATTCACTTTATAGAAAAGAAGTTGGTTCCAGATTTGTACGAACCCATAGATCAGTACAAGTGAGGAATCTAACTACTTCATGAAGAACAAGTGAATATACTAGGCAAGTTATGAGATGCAGATGAGAGAGATGAAACTTGTGTGAATAGAAACCTCTTATGGCAGAAAGTGACTGAGCTATAGGATCAAAAGAGGCTGTAAAAAGAGGTTTTATTTACCACACTTGGAGCTGCTAGACGAAGTGAGAGTTGAGGCCGAGCAGTTTGATCCTCCGTGCCCTAACTTGGCGACGGAAGACACCTACGGCGACGGCAAAGAGATCGATGTCCGCAGTCGGCGTGAGAACGGCGTCGGAGAGGTTGCGGCAGTGAAGCACTTCGTCGCCGGCGTCGTCGAGAGTTAGCGGTGGCGCTAGGGTTCGTGCGAGGGTGGAAGAAGGGATAATGACCGCAGTGAATCGTGTATTTATAGGGATAGGGGCGGCACTGCGCTATTACTCAGGTGCCCCTGGCGATTCGCATCTGATCAGTACGTGGCCAGCATGCGGTATTGTGGGGGCAGTTCCACACCCCACACATGCCTTGTTTGTCGGGTGTCGTTCCTACTTCTCCGGATTTCTTGTTGATGTAATAACATTGAAAACGGTTTTAAAGTTTGTCTCTGTGTCTTCTACTGACAAGGATGCAGTGAAGACATTCGACAGTTTCAATAGAATGCATACGACTTGGAGAGATAGAGTTTGAGGTAGGAAGCATGGAGAGGTTGGGGTCCGATCACATTCACTTAGTTCAAAAGATTCAAACAAGAAGACATAGCTATAAGTGAATGTTGTAGAGGACAGAACACCAGTACATATATATATATATAATCAACATAGTGAAGATAAACATGAAGACATGTTGAGATTGAAGCCAAACCAAATGTGAAGACATAGCAAATGTAACGCCATGAGTGGAACGCTTCAAACAGAAAATTTGGTGGTGGCGTTACCCACCGTATAGGAAGTATTAGACCCAGACACGGCGCATAATTATCGTGGCGCTCCGAAGTCAAATTCCATGTTAATGTATTCACACTTGGAATGTATGTCTTCATTGATTGAAGATATACGTTACTTCGTGTGTTGCACATCTAAGTCATCAACATGCATAAGTGTTAGGATGTGTGCCTGATCACAGGACATTTGAGGATTCCAAGATATTTAGCTCACACCGTAACTTGCAAAATCTCTTATCATCCAAGGGCTTGGTGAAGATATCTGCCAATTGCTCTTCAGTGTTGACGTGTATGATATCAATGTCTTCCTTTGCAACATGATCTCTAAGAAAATGATGACGAATTTCAATGTGCTTTGTCTTCGAGTGCTGAACTGGGTTGTTGGCGATCTTGATGGCGCTTTCGTTGTCGTAGTAGAGTGGCACTTGCTTCAGATGAATGCCATAATCCTTGAGGGTTTGCTTCATCCATAGAAGCTGAGCGCAGCAGGATCCAGCAGCAATGTATTCAGATTCAGCAGTGGAGAGAGATACACAGTTCTGCTTCTTTGAAGACCAACATACAAGTGATCAGCCCAGAAAGTGACATGTGCCTGATGTGGACTTCCGATCAACCTTGTCACCAGCGTAGTCAGCATCTGAAAATCCAACCAGATCAAACTCTGAGCCCTTTGGATACCATAACCCTAGAGTTGGGGTGTGAGCCAAATATCGAAGAATTTGCTTCACAGCTAAGTGATGCGACTCCTTTGGTGCCGCTTGGAATCGAGCACACATGCAAACACTAAGCATAATATCTGGCCTAGATGCACATAAATAAAGCAAAGAACCAATCATGGAGCGGTATACCTTTTGATCGAACTCTTTACCATTGTCGTCAGGACCCAGATGATGTTTGGCTGGCATTGGTGTTGTGAAGCCTTTGCAGTCTTGCATACCAAACTTCTTCAGGCAATCTTTGAGATACTTCTCTTGAGATATGAAGATGCCATTGCGTTGTTGCCGTATCTGAAGACCGAGGAAGAATTTTAGCTCCCCCATCATAGACAACTGATATTGCTCTTGCATCATATATCCGAACTCCTCACTGTACTTCTGATTGGTGCAGCCGGAGATAATGTCGTCCACATATATTTGGCACACAAACAGTTCACCATCATATGTCTTCGTGAAGAGAGTAGGATCTAGGGAACCAGGTATGAAGCCTTTGCTCTTCAGGAAGTATTTGAGTGTATCATACCAGGCCCGAGGGGCTTGTTTGAGGCCATATAGTGCCTTATTGAGCTTGTAAACCATGTCAGGATGTTTTGGATCTTCAAACCCAGGTGGTTGTGCAACATACACTTCTTCAATTTTGCCATTGAGGAAGGCAGTCTTCACATACATTTGATACAGAATTATGTTGTGATGATTTGCATAGGCCAGCAGTATACGGATGGCTTCAAGTCTGGCCACAGGAGCAAATGTTTCATCGAAGTCAATGCCTTCCACTTGAGTATATCCTTGAGCAACAAGATGAGCCTTGTTTCTGACGATTTGACCATGCTCATCTTGCTTGTTGCAGTATATCCATTTGGTGCCTATTATGTTATGCTTCCGTGGATCAGGACGCTTAACCAACTCCCATACATTGTTCAGCTCAAACTGTTGAAGCTCTTCTTGCATAGCTTGAATCCATTCAGGTTCCATAAAAGCTTCATCAACTTTCTTGGGTTCTGTGATTGAAACGAATGCGAAGTGTCCGCAGAAATTTGCCAGTTGAGTTGCCCTTGAACGAGTCAGTGGACCATGTGCATTGATGCTATCAATTATTCTGTCAATCTGCACTTCATTTGCAACACGAGGATGTATGGGTCGAAGACTTTGCTCTTGCTGATCTATGTTGTCAAGGGGAGGAATGTCTTCAGGCTGAGCATTGTCTTCATGTGGATCAGGTGCTGAGATGATAAGTTCTTCTTCGGGATGAGCTTCAGAAGGTATAATTTCTCCAGTTCCCATTAGCTTGATTGATTCACTGGCTGGAACTTCATCTAGCACATCTGGCAGTTGCTCTCTTTGTGACCCATTGGTCTCATCAAACCGCACATCCACTGTTTCAACCACTTTGTAGTGGAAGAGATTGAAGACTCTGTAGGAGTGTGAATCCTTTCCATGTCCAAGCATAAAGCCCTCATGTGCTTTTGGAGCAAATTTTGAGGTGTGGTGAGGGTCCTTGATCCAGCATCTTGAGCCAAATACTCTGAAGTAACTGACATTTGGCTTCTTGCCAGTTAGAAGTTCATAAGATGTCTTGTTTAGAAGCTTGTGAAGATAGACACGGTTGATTGTATGGCATGAAGTGTCAATGGCTTCAGTCCAGAATTTTCTTGGAGTCTTGTACTCATCTAACATTGTTCTGGCCATCTCAATGAGTGTTCTGTTCTTGCGTTCGACGATGCCATTCTGCTGCGGCGTGTACGAAGCTGAGAATTCATGAGTGATGCCCAATGTATCAAGATATGTGTCAAGGCCAGTGTTCTTGAATTCAGTGCCATTGTCACTTCTGATGTGCTTTATCTTGGCGCCATAATTGTTCATAGCCCGATTTGCGAAGCGTCTGAAGACATCATGCACTTCAGTCTTGTAAAGGATTATGTGCACCCAAGTATATCTAGAGTAATCATCAACAATGACGAAGCCATAGAGGCAAGCAGTAGTGGAAAAAGTTGAGTAGTGAGTGGGACCAAAGAGATTCATGTGAAGCAGTTCGAAGGGTTGAGTAGTGGTCATGATTGTCTTCGAAGGATGTTTTGCCCTTGTCATCTTCCCTGCTTCACAGGCACCGCATAAGTGATCTTTCTTGAACTTGACGCCCTCGATGCCTATGACATGCTTCTTCTTTGCAAGGGTGTGGAGGTTTCTCATGCCAGCATGCCCAAGCCTCCGATGCCAAAGCCAGCATTCTGAAGCCTTTGCCAGAAGACATACTGCAAGCTGTGGTCCTGCTGAGAAATCTACCACGTAGAAATCATCTTTCCGATACCCTTCAAACACTAGAGACTTGTCAGATTCCATTAGTACCAGGCAACGATATTTTCAAAGATTACAATCATGTTCAAATCGCAAAGCATTGAGACGGACATTAAGTTGAAGCCAAGGGATTCAACAAACATGATTTTATCCATGTGTTGATCCTTTGAGATTGCAACTCTACCTAGACCCAATACCTTACTTTTACCAGTGTCAGCAAATGTGATGTGGCTCTTGTCAGATGGACGTAAGGTTGAGTCCATAAAGAGACTTCTTTTGCCAGTCATGTGATTTGTACACCCACTGTCAATAATCCATTCTGAAGACTCTGAAGTCGCTGGTGTCGTACCCTACAGTGCAGTTAGGGGGATAGGCTTCACGAAGAGTATTGTGAAGCAAAAACATTTGACGAACCAGTGGGTTATGAAAACTTAGATCCAGGTTAGGACTAATAGGGAGAGTAGCATGCGATTCAGGTACGAAATACATAGTGATGCCATTCGGGCATTTGATCCTGTGCCCCACAAGATTTTTAAGGTCCCCAGCAATAGCGTCAGAAGATTTTGGTTTTCTGCTGGAGACCTTTCCCTGCAAAAGAGAGTTAAGCTTTCTTAACCACCCACATCTTCAAGGGTGGCTTAGAAGCAATAAGTCTAAGTGCAGCATCTGAGAATTTTGGCTTTGGAGCCCTAGCAAATAGTCTAGCAGGTGGGCAATAGTACTCATAAGAATAGGCAGAATAGTTCTTGGTCATATGAGCATGACGGTTTGAAGAACCGCTCTCATATGCCTGAGCATGGTTTCCCTGCAAAACATTTGCGTTAGTGCGACTCAGGTGAGTCCTCTGCCTGTATGAAGCCTTTGGACCATATGAAGCCTTTGGTCTGAGATTTGTCTTCTTCATGTGAGGTGTCATGAGGACATTCACAGGAAGATTCTCCAGACACGTTTTTGGAACCCAGATCTTCTTCATAGGCGGTCCATTCCTGCAGTTAGTACCAATGTACCTGGCAAATACTTCACCATTCTGATTTTTAAACAGTTTATAGTTTGCATCAAAGGATTCATCAATGATAATAGGATCAGCACAAGTGAAGCCAGACAGATTGGATGGATCTGCTGAGGATTCCTTTGCAGCAACCCATGTGGTTTTGGGGTACTGCTCAGGTTTCCAGTAAGATCCATCTGCATTAATTTTCCTCACGAACCCAACACCCTCTTTCCTAGGGTTTCGGTTCAGAATCTGCTTCTTGAGGACATCACATAATGTCTGATGTCCTTTGAGACTTTTGTACATCCCTGTTTCAAGCAATGTCTTCAACCTAGCATTCTCATCAGCAATAGCAGTGGCATCCTTAGCAGAGGGGTTAGTTACCACTTCAACAGTTGAAGATATTGCAACAGCAGTAGCAGTGGAACATTCAGCAACAGAAGTAGCATTATCACGCTCAATGCATTTAAGGCATGGTGGTTCAAATCCTTCCTGAGCGGAACTGATCTATTCGGCTCGAAGTGACTCGTTTTCCTTTTGAAGATCTTCATGATCCGCTCTCAACTTCTCAAGATCTTGCTTCTTTTGAAGATAATCATAGGAAAGCTTTTCATGAGTAGTTGAGAGAGTCTCAAGACGATCTTCGAGTTCCTGATACTTAACATGAAGATTTTTTATGTCTTCAATTAAGGATTCAGAACGAGTCATTTCAGCACCCAACAGATCATCGCTTCTGTCTAACAGTTTTTGAATATGTTCCATGGCCTTTTGTTGTTCAGTTGCAATTTTAGCAAGTGTTTTGTAGCTGGGTTTTGAATCACAATCAGAGTCATCGTCACTGGATGTTTGATAGTGAGTAGTGTGTGTGTTTACCTTGGCACCACGTGCCATGAAGCAGTAGGTAGGAGTAGAGTTGTCCTTGTCATTTGCATCGGTGTTGGTGATGAAGTCATTGTCTTCAGTGTTGAAGATGGACTTGGCGACGTAGGCTGTAGCCAGACTCGCAATGCCTGAATCAGACTCCTCCTCAGACTCCACCTCTGCCTCCTCAGAAGCGGACTCCTCCTCTGAATCCATTTCCTTGCCAACAAACGCACGAGCCTTGCCAGATGAACTCTTCTTGTGTGATGAAGACTTTGAGGAAGACTTGGAAGAAGACTTTGAGTATTTCATCTTCTTCTTATCGTCAGAGTCATATTCCTTGCTCTTCTTCTTCTTTCTGCTCTCATTGTCCCATTGTGGACACTCAGAGATGAAGTGTCCAGTTTTCTTGCACTTGTGACATGTTTTCTTCTTGTAGTCATGAGCAGAAGCTTCATCATTCCTTGAGCTTGATCGTGAAGACTTTCTGAAGCCTTTCTTCTTGGTGAATTTCTGGAACTTCTTCACTAGCATTGCAAGTTCCCTTCCAATGTCTTCAGGATCATCAGAACTGCTGTCAGATTCTTCTTTAGATGAGGACACAGCCTTTGCCTTCAAGGCACGAGTTCGCCCATAGCTTGGACCGTAGATATCTCTTTTCTCAGAAAGCTGAAACTCATGTGTGTTGAGCCTCTCAAGTATGTCAGACGGATCGAGTGTCTTGAAGTCTGGACGTTCTTGAATCATCAGGGCTAGGATGTCAAACGAACTATCAAGTGATCTCAGCAGCGTCTTGACGATTTCATGTTTGGTGATCTCAGTGGCGCCGAGGGCTTGAAGCTCATTTGTGATGTCAGTGAGCTGGTCAAATGTGTGCTGGACATTCTCATTGTCATTTCGCTTGAAGCGGTTGAAGAGGTTGCGAAGAACACTGATTCTCTGATCTCTCTGGGTTGAGATGCCTTCATTGACTTTGGAGAGCCAGTCCCAAACCAGCTTGGATGTCTTCAAGGCACTCACACGGCCGTACTGTCCCTTGGTCAGATGACCACAGATAATATTCTTGGCAGTAGAGTCCAGTTGAGTGAACTTCTTGACATCAGCAGCAGTGACACCTTCTCCAGCCTTGGGAACGCCATTTTCGACGACATACCATAGGTCGACATCAATGGCTTCAAGATGCATGCGCATCTTATTCTTCCAGTAGGGATATTCAGTTCCATCAAAGACGGGGCATGCAGCAGAGACTTTAATTATCCCTGCAGTCGACATAGCTAAAACTCCAGGTGGTTAAACCAAATCACACAGAACAAGGGAGCACCTTGCTCTGATACCAATTGAAAGTGCGTTATATCGACTAGAGGGGGGGTGAATAGGCGATTTTTATGAAAGTCTTCAAAACGTGGAAGTTATGAAGACAAACAGAGTGGACAAGCCTATCACTATGCAGCGGAAGTTAGATTACACAACGCAAGCCATAGTCAAGTATACAATATAGTGAAAGCACAGTGACAAACAGCTTCAGTGTAATGAGGATCAGGTAGGAAGAAGTTATGAAGCCAAACAAATCATACAGTCAAGTTGTGAAGACAGAAGATAAAGCAGGCATGCAATGGCTTCACAATGCGTACTGGTAAGTAAAGGGAGGTGAAGATGAAACCAGTGACACGCTAAAGACAATGATTTGTTGGACCAGTTCCAGTTGCTGTGACAACTGTACGTCTTGTTGGAGCGGCTAGGTATTTAAACCAAAGGACACACAGTCCCGGACACCCAGTCCTGAACACGCAGCTCAGGACACCCAGTCCTCACCGTTTTCTCCTTAAGCTAAGGTCACACAGACCTCACCCAATCACTCTGGTAAGTCTTCAAGGTAGACTCCCAAACCTTCACAGACTCCGTTCACTGGCAATCCACAATTTCTCTTGGATGCTCAGAACGCGACGCCTAACCGGCTGGAGGATGCACAGTCCTCAAGTGTAATAAGTCTTCAGATCACTCAGACAAGAAGACTTAAGTGATGCCCAATTACTCTGGCTCTGGGTGGTTAGGGCTTTTCTCCTCGCTAGGGATTTTCTCTCAAAGGCTTCGAGGTGGGTTGCTCTCAAACGACAAAAGCCGTGCACTGAAATCTGAGCAGCCAACCGTTTATGGTTGTAGGGGTGGACTATTTATAGCCACTTGGCAACCCGACCTGATTTGTCCGAAATGACCCTGGGTCACTAAGGAACTGACACATGTATCAATGGTCGAATTTCGAACTCACACGGCAACTTTACTTGGGCTACAAGTAAAGCTGACTTGTCTGACTCTGGACAAGATTTTCTCTCATTGTCTTCACTCGAAGACATAGGATTTGAATTAGGCATCACTTCAGTCAGACTAACTGGTTCTCTTGGACCCCACTTAACAGTACGGTGGTTCCTATGACACAACATGAATGAAGTAAAACTACGAAGGATCTAAGTCTTCGAGTTCCATAGGCTTCATGGGGAGTCTTCATATGTCATTGTCTTCGACATGAATGTCTTCATAAACCACCATTGTCTTCAATGTCTTCGTATATTTTTAGGGGTCATCTCTGGTAGCTAAACCGAATCAATGAGGGACTTCTACCTGTGTTATCCTGCAATTCTCACAAACACATTAGTCCCTCAACTAGGTTTGTCGTCAATACTCCAAAACCAACTAGGGGTGGCACTAGATGCACTTACACACCCCCTGTTATTCTGCGGCGACAACAGCCTCACACCGCAGCGAACCAGTGAACCCTCATACTCCTTGATGTGTGGGCGTCCACTGTCGTGTCTTCCCCGGCTCTGTGTCATCCCCTTCCTAGGCCTCGCCATCGTCCACCGCTCTGGTGCTCTCGGCGCGGTGTGGTCAACATGGTCAAGGAACGACTTCCATTGGAAGAGTACTATACATGGAGAGGCTAACAGCTGGGTCCACGGCAGTCGCAAGGAAGTGCCTCCTTATTACACGGAAAATAATTATTCCTCCACCTGACAGCAGGGACCCACCGGACGGGCCACCGTATTTGGCGAAAAAGTGTTTCCCCCCTAACTGTTGGGACCCACCAGACGGGCCACCGTATTTTGCGAAAAACACATTCCCCCGGTGTCGGCTCAGATCCACCGGAAGTGCCGCCTTCTTACGCACAAAAAAATGAATACTCCCCCTACTAGTTGGGGCCCACCTTGGTGGGTGGCTGACTTGTGGGCCTACTAAGTTGACGGGGACGGAGTGCTTTGTCAACTTAGTCAATATGAACGGTTCTAGCTCCAATGACCGTATGATGTCCATCCAACGGCCGTAGTGCTTCTTCAACCTCTGGTCTTCTTGCTCCAGCCGCCTAAAGCAGCGCCGGTCGTGCCGCATGCTCCTGCCTCCCATGGCTGGCTGTGCTGCCACGAAGGCCTCACCGCCCCCTACTATTCCCACCGCTGGCCAGGCCCTGCGGCGACAGCAGCCTCACACTGCAGCTGAACCAGGGAACCCTCTTACTCCTCTTCGCGCGGGCTTCCACTACCGCGTCTTCCCCGGCTCTGTGTCGTCCCCATCCTTGGTCTCGCCGTCGTCCACCGCCCTGGTGCTCTCGGCACGGCATGGTCAACGTGGTCAAGGAACGACTTCCATCGGAAGAGTACTATGCGTGGAGAGGCTGACAACTGGGTCCACGGCCGCAGCAAGGAAGTGCCTCCTTATTACGCGGAAAATAATTATTCCTCCACCTGACAGCGTGGACCCACCGGACGGGCCACCGTATTTTGCAAAAAAAGTTTCCCCCTGACTGCTGGGACCCACCAGCTACATCTTCGCACGCAAGGAAGTGCGTCCGGGCAAAGAACGATTCGCCCCCCTGACTGCTGGGACCCACCAGCTACATCTTTGCACGCAAGGAAGTGCCTGACAGTCGGGACCCACCTGGTCGAAGCGTACGTAGTGTTGTCATTCTGGTCGCGAAGGTGTATGTACACACTGGTCGATGTAGAGGCACGCACGTGTCGTAGTAGAGGCGCGCACGTAGCATGTACATGTACGTATAGTGGCCAGGGTGCAAGAAAGTAAATATGGCCACGTACGTACATACGGGCGGGGTCTCGAACGCCTACTCGCGCGTACATATGGCCAGGGCTCGTGTACATGGCTGGGTCAGAATAGAGAAACTGCGTCGTCATCGTGTTCATGGGGAGGCAACGGAATGCGTCGTGTTCATCGGGAGGCAACGGAACGCGTGGGAGCCAACCGGCTTGGACGGAACAACCGATGGAAACAAGGCTTGGTGTGCCGCAGAACGTAGGAAACGGCCTTGTGTTCGACCGGCCACGTTCGAAACGGGATCCTGTTCATCGGGAGGGGTCTGGCGTACTGCAAAACGGAGGAAATGGACCTCCTACGGTCGAAACGGGGGTCATGTTGATCGGGAGGGGTGTGGTGTACCGCAAAACGGAGGAAACGGACTTGTGTTGGAGCGCTATGGTCGAACCGGTGGTCCTGTTCATTGGGAGGGTGTGGCGTATCGCAAAACGGGACTCCACAAGATACTATTCATCTCCACCGTCTACCCCCTCCAGCCTCCATGGGCTACTGTTCATCCACCATCGACCTCCTCGAGCCTCCACCTGTGATTGTTCATCCACGGGCTCCTGTTCATCCAGCCTCCACCGCGCACTACTCCACCGGCTACTGTTCAACCAGCCCTCTCCACGGGCTCCTGTTCAACCACCCCTCCACGGGCTACTGTTCATCCAGCCCTCCACCGTCTACTGTTCATCCTGCCCTCCACGGGGTGGTCCTGTTCATCCAGCCCTCCATGGGGTCCTGTTCATCCAGCCCCAACCGGCTCGATCGATCGGGGTCTTGTTCATCCAGAGGCAACACCACGGGATCCTGTTCATCCACCCCCACTGGGAACTTTTCATCCAGAGGCAGCATCGATCGGCTTCAGTTAGCAGCAGTAGCGAAGGAATCGCTCGATCGGGTTCAGGTAACAGCCATCGATCGATCGCTCGGGTTCAGTAACGCGTAGCCTGCAATCCAATCGCTCGGGTTCAGTTAGAGCCCAACGCCTTGCACCCACGCGCGTGTGTGTACGAGAGAAACGCGCATATCTCGGCCCCGACCACCCACCGTAACCGGGAACACCCAGATATTTTCCTCGCCCTCGCTTCTACCATGATTTTTTCCATCATGGACGGCCCAAAGAATGTCATGCAGCTGCGTCTCCGGCCCGCCCAGGATGAAAAGCCCATTTTCTGTCATGGTTTTTTGTCATAGAAGTAGGACCCCATCACATCTATGATGATACCGGGTGTTTTCACAATTATCGTCATAGAAGTGTCATAAGTATGACAGAAAAAAATCGTTCGGCCCAAAATGCCACGGATGTGTCTTTTTTTGTAGTGTATACGGTATTACCCTGCCGTCCTAAGTAAATTTGCATGTGCCACCTCTAAAAACTTCTAAAAATTATCCATTTTGTGTGCTTGGATCGTTCATGGAACGATAGGAGGTGGTCGGTATCTTCCATGCTAAGCGGGTTATTCTCAGGTCGAGTGTTTATTCACTCGCCATCGCACAAGAAAAGGGCGGTAATAGGGATTCCCAGTCCCGAACTCAAAAATACAAATAATTAAACAAAACTCCCCCGGGACTGTTGTTGATTTGGATAGCACCCGTTGTTTCGGACAAGCCGCGGAATGTGATTGTTGGTGGAGGGGTAGTAAACCTTTACTTTTATCGCTTGGGAACCACCACTAGCCTGTTTAGCATGGGAGATATTGATAACTGATGGTCGTGAAGTAAATGAGAAGGGTGCATGCCTCAAAATATCATTTACCTTTGTTTTAAAAATTGAGCTCTAGCACCTCTGCAAATCACTACTTCCATCTGCGAAGGGACTATCTATTTACTTTTATATTGTGTCATCACCTTCTAAAACAAGCGCCAGAAACTGAGAAGAGCACAATTGTCATGATTTATGCATTGTGTGTAGCGAATGTTGGATGCATCATGACTGGATCTTTTCTACCATGAATTACAATGTTTAGTCGCTGCTTGAACTTTGGAGGTGCTCTGCATTTATGCACTACTAGGGAAAACCTTATACACAGAATCTTAGCAGCTGCGCGGCACAAAAACAGGCGCTACTGCTAATTAGCAGTAGCGAGCTTAGGAAAACCGCTCTACTCATGTAAATTTAGCAGTAGCGCGTGATGTCTAAACCGCGCTGCTACAAAAATCGACCGACAGTACACACCAACCTAAGTTTACCAGCAGCACGGCGTCACGAAGCGCGCTACTACTAATGCAATAGTAGTAGCGCGCTTTTTAGTCACGTCGCTGCTGCTAATTTTGAAATTGTCCACATGGTTGGCCTGTTTAGCAGTAGCGCGTGTGAGGAAAGCCCGCTGCTGCTATGCTCTTAGCAGTAGCATGTTTTTCCTCCCGCGCTACTGCTAAGACGCAACCCCACCACCTTTTTCCACCAGTCCTCCCCTCCCCCATCTCCTCTCCTCCCTTTCCCCTACGTCCCACATCCTCCCTCTCTCACTCTTCTTCTTCCTCAATACTTCTCCCCCCATTACTCTACCTCTTCTACCTACCTTTCTCTCTCTTCATTACTCCTAGCTAACTACACCACCTCCATTAATGCATCTTCTTTCTCTTTTTCCTTCCCCCTCCACTAGTTGAAGTTGTCTCCTCCCAAATTAGCTAGCTAGGTAGATGTGGCATTTAGTTAAGTGACCTATTTGCCCCCTAACTAGATCTATCTTTGTCAAGAAGAGCTTTGTGCACTTTTGATCTCCCTACATCATCATCTCCACCGTGTGCTCGATCTCGAGATAGAGGTGATTAAAATTTCATGCTTTTGCAAAATGGAAACATGTGTAAGTGTGTGTGATATGATAATTGGGCAATATGATGGAAATTTTCTGTGTGGCATGTGTTGACGCCAAATTGTGCTTTTGAGTTGCCTATGTTTTTCCGAAATGTCGATTTATTTCCGTTTCGGCAAATTCCGGGCAAACTCTAGATCTATATATGTCCTATTTTTAGGGAAGGTCATGCCGAATTTTTGTATGACTTTGATGCATGCACGCATTTTTATAATCAATTTGTTTATTATTACCGTGCAGACGTTCATGATGGTCAGTGGAACAATGGTGGACAGGTGGTTGCGGTCGGCGGTGCAGGACATGAAAGAAAATAATCGGACAGAGGTTTTATGTTCGTGTCGAAAATGCAAAGGAATAGTTTGGCTCGACCCCTATGATGATGGTCGTGTCGAAGCGCCCCTGCTCATGACTGGTTTCATGGATGGCTATACTTGGTGGATAATTGAAGATGAGGATGACGATGTTGAGGACGCCGACGGGGCAGGCGATGATGACACGGGGCAAGACAAAGAGATGATCGATAATGGTGGCGGGGAAGAGGCCGGACCTGGCGGCGGAGAAGGGGCCGGACATGGCGGCGGAGAAGGGGTCGGACATGGCGGAGTAGAAGGGGTCGGACATGGCGGCGAAGAGAACATGGGCTCCACGCAGCAGAGTTCGTCGGTACTAAGTTCAATCGTGCGGGACCCTCATGTTCAAGCACTGCTTCGCAAGGAGATGAGTACTGAGAGAGCTGCTTCTAGAGAGGAGGCTAAGCTGGAGCAACCGGTGGTAGACTCAAACACTCCATTGTATGATGGTTGCAATCCTGAGGTGACCCGCTTGAGTTTCACGCTCCAACTCCTGAAGACGAAGGCTAAAAACAAATGGACCGACACTAGCCTCGATGAGCATCTCAAGTACCTAAAGGATGTTCTTCCCGCGAGGAATCTATGTCCTACTAGTGTTGATGAGGCCAAGAAGATCGTGTGCCCTCTTGATCTGCCACATGTTAGATACCCTGCATGCATCAACGATTGCATAATTTATCGGAAGGAGCACGCGGAAAAAACAAGTTGTCCGGTGTGCAATGCTTCTCAATACAAGAAGGCATGGAAGAAATGTCCCCAGAAAGTTGTATGGTACTTACCGATCACTCCCCATCTCCAACGGTATTTCGTAGATCCCAAGGAAGCGAAGCTAATGCGCTGGCACGCGGAGAGGAAGAAGCCCGACGATGGAGATGATCCAAAGCTGAGACACGTCAAGGATGGAAGCCAGTGGAGAGCGTTGAACAGCTTCTATCGGTATTTCGAATGTGATGCAAGGAACATCGTGCGCGGTGCATGTACCGATGGCATGAATCCGTTTGGCAACCAGAACACCAACCATAGCACATGGCCCGTGTTTGTATGGATGTACAACCTCCCCCCTGGTTGTGCATGAAGTCGAAGTACATTCACATGAGCATGCTTATTCAAGGGCCGAAACAACCAGGAAATAATATTAATTTGTATCTGGGGCTACTTCAAGAGGAGTTAGACACTTTATGGAAAACACCGGCCAAGACATCGGACGCCAGCAAAGGCGAGTATTTCTACATGAGAGTCGCGCTGATCACGACAGTGCACGACTATCTCGGTTACGGATATGTCGCAGGCCAGGTGTGCCATGGATATTGTGGATGCACGCGGTGCATGGATGATACGACGTCTCAGCGGCTAACGTCAAGGAAAGATGGCGGGTCTAGGAAAATCGTGTACATGGGGCATCGAAGATGGCTCGAACAGGACGACCCATGGAGAAACCGTGGATATCTATTCAATGGTCACGCTGAGCATCGAGGACCTCCACGTAAGCGGAGCGGTGCCGAAATCGATGAGCTGTTGAAAAACTGGAAGGAGTGCACCGCGCCGGGAAAGACGATGAAAAAGGCGCCGGAGCCACTGCTGAAGGTATGGACGACGAGGTCTGTGTTCTGGGACTTGGAGTACTGGCACAAACTCGATACACCTCATTGCCTTGATCAAATGCACAACTGTAAGAATGTCCTTGAGAGTTTGCTCGCGACACTGATGAACATGCCGGATAAGACCAAGGATGGGCCGAAGGCAAGAAAAGACTTGCAAGATTTGAATACCAGGGAAGATCTGCACATGCTGCGCCATAAACAGTCAGATGAGACAGAGACGGAGACAGAGGCGCGGGAGAAGAAGGGCAAGAAAATAAAGAAAGAGGATTATTGCCCCCCTTCTTGCTTCACCTTAAGTCAGGCTGAGACCGATCAATTCTTTAAGTGCCTTACCAGAGTCAAAGTTAGTTCCGGTTACTGTGGAAAGATAAGCATATATCTAGACATGGACAAGAAAAGGTTCAGCGGGATGAAGTCCCATGACTGTCATGTGATGATGATGCGGATACTACCTGTTGCCCTTAGAGGGATAATGGACAAGCACGTCCGTGACACGCTTATTGGTCTCTGCAACTTTTTTGACGTCATCTCTCGAAAGTCGATCAGTCTGAAGCAGCTCCGAAGGCTACAGGAAGAGATTGTTGTGATACTGAATGAGTTTGAGATGTACTTCCCGCCCGCGTTCTTTGACGTGATGGTGCATATGTGTGTCCATATTATGGACGACATAATAGACTTGGGGCCGTCATTTCTGCACAACATGATGCCGTTTGACAGGATGAATGGGATCATCAAAGGATTCGTTCATAACATGTCCCGTCCGGATGGAAGCATCGTCCAGGGCTATCTGACATAAGAGTGCATCTCTTTCTGCGAGAATTTTCTATATAACATAGACCAGCCGCCTGATGTTAGTGTTGGTTTGCCCGATAACAAGCACGATGGGAGGCTCGAAGGAGAAGGTCACTCCAACGGTCGCAGGGAACTGCACGTGGCATACTCAGATCGACGTAACGACTTTCACATAGCAAACTTGGTAGTGCTACAGCACCTAGACGAGGTAGATCCTTTCATGGCACTGCATAAAGAAATTATCACAAAGAAGTATCGTGACCGGGGGGTATGCAGGACGGACGCCGAAGTTACTAGAGAGCACAACTCCACTTTCCTGCATTGGTTCAAAGAGCATATTATTGCTAATCCCCCGGAGGAGCTCACTACAAGAAAATTGACATGCTGTGACGATGGTGGACAATGTCACACAAGTACCTAATGTGTGATGTTTTCATAGGTGGCGTCACTAATTACTGCAAATCGGCGACGATAGACATCACTTAATCGCTTCAGCACATGAGCGCACTTGACTACCAATTTCTTTGATGGTTTGGTAATTTCCATGATGGACCTACTAGAGTCATCGAATATTATAAATGTGTGAAGATCACATTTTTGTCACGTAACATCTGGCAATGGGACCCGTCATACCTGCTTGACGGATTATTGAGCAGTATGACCCGCGTAACAGTGTTGACAGTAGGGTCCATCGTGTTTTTTTTTCATAGTCTACTAACCAATGTAAATATTTTGTTCTATCTAATATAAATATGTAATGGCCGGCGAATACCTATTTTGTTCCCTCTAATATAAATAGGTAGTGGCTGGGCAAAAAAACTTGAATCGTGCGTTCGCAAGCTCTTATTTTGTTGTGTCATATCACCAAAAAAATGGCATCATGAATTGACGGAAAAAAATTGGTACAGTTTTTTTTTGCGGGTGAAAAATTGGTACAGTTAATTTGAACCTGGGACCATTAGGGTCTCAAATAACAGCGTTGCTAATATTTGAGTTTAGATGCTAAGGTAAATTATGCTAATAAATATTTATTATGTTATTGGACTATATACGCCTATAACATTTAGCAAGTTAGTTATTTCTTCCGGGGCGTGTGTGATTCGATCTACAGGTTACTTATTTATTTTATTTTATTTTTGACATGTATAGGTCAGTTTTTTTTAACCAATAGTCTGTTCGTCTATTCGTCTATTCTGTGTGGCGTCGCTCGGTTCCGTCTGGCTGCTCGTAACTTCATTTGTTGTTTTTTTAGGGCTGTTCGTAACTTCATATGTTTTTTTTTGAGACAATCTTAACTTCATATGTGACGGGCATAGTACAGCCCGTGGTTTGGTCAAGCCGAGCAACACCTTTCTTAGAGTTTTCTACGTGGGCTGAAGCCTGCTCAACCCCGCCTATAAGCAGTGATATTTTTTCCCTCGCCGCCTTCTCGTCCCCGAGGGAAACCCTACCTATCCGATCTCGCTTTCTCTCACTCGTGTGGCGGCAGCTGTAGATCGGAGGCAACCAAGCAGGACGACGGCGGCAGGAGTATCTGCTCTCTCCTCCCTTTCTCGTCGAGTTCTTTCAGGGCGCCCTGCTGCGAAAGCTGCTCACTGCGTCAGGGCCATCCAATGCGCGCGGCGGCAGAGCCAGCGTGCACCGCGACCGGACTAGACTAGACAGGTCGCGCGGCGGCGGTGCAGCCAGTGTGCGTGACATGCTTTCCCAGTGTGAGTACTTGCGTACGTCCTCCGATCCCTATTGTAGGATTGAACTCTCTGGTGCCATTCGTCTATACACTTCTCGGTTCCATCGGTGCAAGTTAGGTAGAGGAGGCATGGTGATGTGGGTATATATTCGGTTATGGCTTCCGGGGGTGAAAACCCCGGTTTGCCTACGGTTGACTAATGAGTCGGGCTGTAGTCGTCTGACCTCCCGCACTTCTCAGATACATCTGGTTGACCCTCTGTTTTTGTGTGTTGTCCGTCAGATTGATATGGAGCACAGACCACAGGGGCACGCCGGAGTTCCGCAGGTGGACCGTGAAGCTCGACTAGCAACCTGGGTTAACATATGTACGACGCTCAACTCTCTGCTCTCAGTCTAGATGAACCGCTTACGTGCGGGGATTATTTCAGATATCAGTTTTGTTCTGTTCCTCGTTGTTAGCCGGTTCTTGTTGGTCAATCGTGATATGCTTATTTTTTAAGACAGTGAGATGCTTGTCTAGTTGTACTTATCTGCTAGGTAAGATAGTCAGTTTCTGTATCATTAGTCTTGAACTAGAATGCGGAAGCTAGTTTATATGTGTCACTAAATTGAAATTGTAAGCTGAATTAATATTGTACCTGCTCCGAATTATCTTTAGAGAAATTATTATGAGAGATAGTACATGTGAAATGGGTTAGAAAGGAGTAAATAGTTAGCTGCAGTGAAATATTTTCATTATCCTGATTCTCCCCCAGTATTGTTATGTTATTTGTAGTTCTGAGCTCGTCGCAACTTTGTTTAAGGGAGTAATGAATAGATTTGCAAGTGAATTAGTGTTGTAGAACTGCGGTGGGAGTTTTATGAGCTGTTCAGCATGATTTTGGCAAATTACTAATGGAGAACTAATTCAGATTATATTTTGGCAACTTTGTTTGTGGCAATGAGAAGTGATAGTGATTATATATGGTAATGCAGATTACTGTCCAAGAAAGCCGATACTGCATCTAAAGATGAAAGCCTAAATAAGTTTCTTTTACCATAGCGTAATTGTAAGTAATTTAGTTTCAGATGGAAGTATCTTATTGATCACACTTCCAATCAGTGTGTGCCAAGGACAACAACTAAGCTATGAAAAAGGTGTTCATGATTTCTTCAGCTTGAAGGTTTCTTCCTTCAATGCTCTGTCGAATATTTTGTTTTTCCGCACAATTTTAATTTGTGAAGGAATACCTACTACAAATGCTAATTTGTTTCTCTTTGGCTTTTGATCTTTGAGTTGATCTATTATTTATGTGTGGCCTCTTAATTCCTATACTTCTCTTACGTTCTGGTGTATTGATACATGTTTATTCCAATCTAATATTTTAGCTGACCTTTGTTGCTCACAAATACGACATGTTTAGTTCTGTTCATATCACTTATTAAAGAACAAACATGTCTTTTTTCTTAAGATTCCAACCTAGAGCTCCGAGTTATAACTTGCATGTTGTTCTTTGTTGCAATAGTAGATGGTTTTCTGTAACTCATTCATACTGATATATTTATGTCTTGTTTTCTAATAGGTTGATTCGTAGGTCATGTTTCAAGAAGTTGATATGAACAAGGAGGATCAAAACAACTCTAGCTACCTTCAAGAAGTCATGAGAAGTGCCATCCAAAAAAGGTTCCAAATTTTGATGAAGGTGGGAGCTAAGAGTCACACCAACAAAGACCCTAGTGATGACTTCCAAAATTAAAAAAGATGTTGTATCGAATGATTGTGTAGCTTGGGTTATTTTGGACGTGGCATTTAAGTGCAATGTGTAATATGTATGTTGTTTAGAGACTAGTTAGTTTGTAATGTGATGAGCAAATTGGGGAAAGATGGGCTTAAAAAGACCACAAGCCCACAATACGTTTTGAATCGGACAAGGACAAAATAACATTAGAGGAAAAACTAGAAAGAAAATAATTCTTAAAAAGCTAGTAGAAAATGGCAATTGTTCCATAAAAGGAAGTGGGGTGGATTAGCCACTACTGGGCTGCAAATTGGCTACGGCACACCTAAAAATTTGATCCAAAAATAGAGGGTTGAATTATTGGGCTTGGCCCATTTGAAACCAACCGCGCATTAGCCCACCAAAAATCTAGTGACGATAGCTTCATCACCGAAGGTCCCATATTCGGTGACGTTTTTTGCCCACCGCGTCACTAGGAATAATCTTTGACGGGATTCTGTGACGATGCTAGTGACGCGTGAAAAACGTCACACGTTAGTATTTTGTGACGTATTTAGCTATTAGGTGACATTTTTTAGCTGGTCACAGTAGGTCCGATCTCTTGTAGTGGAGGGCTCTAAGGACGGATTTCTCATATACGCCTTAGCACATGGCCCCTCGCGCAACCTCCTAACCTATCAGGCATATGATATCAACGGATACACGTTCTACATGGAGGCCAAAGATATGGACAGTGATGATCAGAACTCGGGGGTGGCGATGGAATGCATGACCGGCAGCGACAACGGTGCAAGTGAAAGATTTTACGAAAGGATCGAGGAGATCTGGGAGCTTGACTACTCTGGACTGCACAACAGGACGATGTTCCGTGTCTGATGGGCTAAGAATGTCGAAAGACAAACCGGAATTTCACTATCATGACTATACCCGACGCCAAGAGCGCTACCGTGAACGCTATCACAAAAAAATGAGCCATGGGTACACGCTAAGCAGGTGACACAATGCTTCTTCATAACCGACCCGCGCAATCCCAGCCGTGTTGTCGTGAGGAGAGGCAAAAGGAACATCATTGGAATGGATAGAGTCGCCAACGAGGAAGACTACGATCAGTACGGCAACCCAATGAGGGAAGATGATGATGATGATGAAGAAGTATACGTCAAAAGAAGAATCAATACTACATTACCTAAGAAAAATCGTACTCCATGAATAAGGCAAAATCACAATGAGGGGCTCAATTATTCTTCAACGAATAAGAAGGGAAAGAAGCTGACTCAGAAACGAAGATGTCAATGCTGAGGAACCATATGTTATCGATCAAATGATGTAATATATATGTTCCTATTTTATATACACACTTAGCCATTATTATGCATGGGTCCAATGATGTAATCTTTACCTAATATTAAAACACGAAAGCTTTCATAGTTCTTCATATGTCACGCTATTATATCCATTGATTTTATGTTAATCATAGAAATTGATGGACGAGATTTAAAAATAGATCGAATATAGCGATCGATCTAATCTGGCCGGTCTAGCAATCGCTTCGTTTTTAGGAATCCCTAGCGATGGATCATTCCTTAGCCCAGGCTAACTCGACCCGATGGACCGACCCAAGCCCGCTAGCGTTCTAACTGGAATAGATCAACCGACCACGTTACACTAGATGGATTCCAAAAAAAGCATGTTCCACTGGATGGGATAAAAAGACAGAAACCGAACATGCAAATAAACTGGGATGAAACCAACTCTGTCCCCAAAAAAACCTCCGTCCAATTTCATAAGTGCAAGTCCGACTAATACTGGCTACAGGACTCTAGATCCTATTTAGATAGATACAATTGCTTCTATAAATATACATATACAATCACCTTAATTCAATATATATCAAGTCTTTGTCGATCCTTCTTAACAAGTCAGTTTTGCATGTCGCCTCGCCGGTATCGCCGCTGACAGCAAAAACAACGAGCCAATTATGTGCAAATCATATTTATGATCAGCAATGACCTCCTCATGCTTCTAAGGGCAAACATAGGCGTATATGGCCCTGCGACCCTGTCCTACTATTGTAATTTTATTAGAATAAATAATTAATCGTACAGTCTTAAAGAGTGATTACATGCTGATCAGCAAAGGAGTACAAGCGATGTAACTCAAAACTACTAAGAACATACATTGGCAAAATAAGGCAATTCAGGACATGGATTCTATATATTCCTAAAGATATCTACATCAGCATATAGATACGAGAAACCAACAAAAACAAAAATAAGACAATTCTTGTAAATACATCGGTCAGGACATAGATGTTATATATTCCTAAAGATATCTACATCAGCATATAGATATGGGAAAGTGAACAGCCGGTTTCACAGAAGTGCTAATAGGATTTACTCCCTCCGTTCCAAAATAGATGACTCAACTTTATACTAAAGTTAGTACAAAGTTAAGTCATCAAATAATTCTCAAATGCTCGCAGCATTATGTTGGAAGCAATAAAATAATCGGGTCCAAACGATCATAAATCCCAATACCTACTTACTGGGTATTTATCAACTAAAAGTCTAAGATTGGGCTAACAGATCCCATAAAACACATTTTATTATGGATGGCCCTAAAGCACACAAAAGATAATAAACTAATACAATTTTCCCCATCCGGTGTGAATATTGGTGTGGTTCAGACAAGAGGTGATAGTTTTACAGTTGAGACTACAGAGTATTGCATTAATTCAAAAATGCAGGGTTACTAAGAGTTCAAGAAAAAAAATCATTCATAGCATAAAGCATGAAAGGATATGTAATAGTAGCGTATGTTACATGGAGTGTCAGATGATAACCCACAAGTATAGGGGATCGAAACAATTTTCGAAGGTAGAGTATTCAACCCAAATTTATTAATTTGACACAAGGGGAGCCAAAGAATATTCTCAAGTGTTAGCAGCTGAGTTGTCAATTCAACCACACCTGGAAACTTAATATCTGCAGCAAAGTATTTAGTAGCAAAGTAATATGATAGTACGGTAACGGTAGTAAAAGTAATGTTTTTGATATTTTATAGTGATTGTAACAATAGCAACGAAAAAGTAAATAAGCGAAGAACAATATATGGAAAGCTCGTAGGCAATGGATCGGTGATGGAGAATTATGACGTATGCGGTTCATCATGTAACAATCATAACATATGGTGACACAGAACTAACTCCAGTTCATCAATGTAATGTAGGCATGTATTCCAAATATAGTCATACGTGCTTATGGAAAAGAACTTGCATGACATCTTTTGTCATACCCTCCTGTGACAGCGGGGTCCTGATGGAAACTAAAGGGATATTAAGGCCTCCTTTTGATAGAGTACCGGACCAAAGCATTAAAACATAATGAATACATGAACTCCTCAAACTATGGTCATCACCGGTAAGTATCCCGATTATTGTCACTTTGGGGTTAACAAATCATAACACATAATAGGTGACTATAGACTTGCAAGATAAGATTAAGAACTCTCATATATTGATGAAAATATAATAGGTTCAGATCTGAAATCATGGCACTCGAGCCCTAGTGACAAGCATTAAGCATAGCAAAGTCATAGCAACATCAATCTCAGAACATAGTGGATACTAGGGATCAAACCCTAACAAAACTAACTCGATTACATGATAGATCTCATCCAACCCATCACCGTCCAGCAAGCCTATGATGGAATTACTTACGCATGGCAATGAGCATCATGAAATTGGTGATGGAGGATGGTTGATGATGACAATGGCGACGGATTCCCCTCTCCGGAGCCCCGAACGGACTCTAGATCAGCCCTCCCGAGAGGTTTTAGGGCTTGGCGGCGGCTCCGTATCGATAAACGCGATGAATTCTTCTCTCTGATTTTTTTTCTCCCCGAAAGCAAATATATAGAGTTGGAGTTGAGGTCGAAGGAGCTCCAGGGGGCCCACGAGGTAGGGGCGCGCCCCTCACCCTCGTGGACAGGCGGTGGGCCCCTGGTCTTCATCTTTTGCAAGGATTTTTTATTATTTTCAAATAGATGTTCCGTGAAGTTTCAGGTCATTCCGAGAACTTTTGTTTCTGCACATAAATAACACCATAGCAATTCTGCTGAAAACAGCGTCAGTCCGGGTTAGTTCCATTCAAATCATGCAAGTTAGAGTCCAAAACAAGGGCAAAAGTGTTTGGAAAAGTAGATGCGTCGGAGACGTATCAACTCCCCCAAGCTTAAACTTTTGCTTGTCCTCAAGCAATTCAGTTGATAAACTAAAAGTAATAAAGAAAAAAATTTACAAACTCTATTTGCTCTTGTTGTTGTAAATATGTAAAGTCAGCATTCAAGTTTTCAGCAAAGATTATGACTAACCACATTCACAATAACGCTTAGGTCTCAAGTTTACTCATATCAATGGTATAATCAACTAGTGAGCAATAATAATAAATCTTGGATGACAACACTTTCTCAAAACAATCATAATATGATATAACAAGATGGTATCTCGCTAGCCCTTTCTGAGACCGTAAAATATAAATGTAGAGCACCATTAAAGATCCAGGACTGACTAGACATTGTAATTCATGATAAAAGAGATCTAGTCAAGTCATACTCAATGTAAACTAACAGTAATGAATGCAAATGACAGCGGTGCTCTCCAAGTGGTGCTTTTTAATAAGAAGATGATGACTGAACATGAAAGAAAATAGATAGGCCATTCGTAGAGGGAAGCAGTGATTTGTAGAGGTGCCAGAGCTCGGTTATGAAATAGAGATGAATAATATTTTGAGCGGTATACTTTCATTGTCAACATAACAACCAAGAGATGGCAATATCTTCCATGCTACACACATTATAGGCGGTTCCTAAACAGAATGGTAAAGTTTATACTCCCCCTCCGCCAACAAGCATCGATCGATCCATCGCTTGCTCGAAACAACGACTGCCTCCAACTAACAAGAGTCCCAGGGGGAGTTTTGTTTGCAATTATTTTGATTTAGTTTGCATAAAGCATGGGACTGGGCATCCCAGTGACCAGCCACTTTCTCGTGAGTGAGGAGCGGATTCCACTCCTCTTGAGAATAACCCGCCTAATATGGAAGATACGGACAGCCCTAGTTGATACATGAGCTATCCGAGCATACAAAACAGGATATTTATTTGAAGGTTTAGAGTTTGGCACATACAAACTTACTTGGAACGACAGATAGATACCATATATAGGTAGGTATGGTGGACTCATATGAAATAACTTTGGGGTTTATGGAGTTGGATGTACAAGCAGTATTCCCGCTTAGTACAGGTGAAGGCTAGCAAAAGACTGGGAAGCGACTAGTTAGAGAGCGACAACAGTCATGAACATGCATTAAAATTAATCAACACCGAATGCAAGCATGAGTAGGATATAATCCACCATGAACATAAATATCGTGAAGGCTATGTTGATTTTGTTTCAACTACATGCGTGAACATGTGCTAAGTCAAGTCACTTAAATCATTCATAGGATGATACCACCCTATCATACCACATCACAACCATTTTAATAGCATGTTGGCACGCAAGGTAAACCATTATAAGCTCCTAGCTAATCAAGCATGGCACAAGAAACTATGATCTCTAGTTGTCATTGCAAACATGTTTATTCATAATAGGCTGAATCAGGAACGATGAACTAATCATATTTACAAAAACAAGAGAGGTCGAGTTCATACCAGCTTTTTTCATCTCAATAAGTTCATTATATAATCATCATTATTGCCTTTCACTTGCACGACCGAACGATGTGGATAATAATAATAGTGCATGTGCATTGGACTAAGCTGAAATCTGCAAGCATTCAATAAATAGGAGAAGACAAAGCAATATGGGCTCTTTTGTCAGATCAACAATAATGCATATAAGAGCTACTTCAACAATTTAATTATGGTCTTCTCCTATCGACCACAAAAGAAAAAAAAAGAAAAAAAGCTATTTACACGGGAAAGCTCCCAACAAGCAAAGAAGAACTGGAAATATTTTTGAGTTTCCTTTTTAATTACTACTACAAGCATGGAAAGTAAACTAATAAAAAGCTACAACTAATTTTTTTTTGGTTTTTCTTAAGGTTTATCAAACACACAAGAAGGGAGCATAAAAAGAAAAATAAATTAGCATGGATGATACAATGAAAAAGTATGAGCACCGACATCTAGCAATGAGTGTGTGAATATAAATGTAATGTCGATGAGAAATACGTACTCCCCCAAGCTTAGGCTTTTGGCCTAAATTGATCTATGGCCACGGCTGGCCTGGCGAGTATCCATAATATTAGTTGGGGTCGTATTGAGATGCATCGGCTATCGCCTCCTGAGCTGCAGCGTGGCGACGAGCGGCCTCCGCCCTCCTCTCTGATAATAACATATTTTCCTTTTGCCTGATTATCAAAGAAGGCAAGATCATGGAGAGTAATACGGACAGCACGGCGTCTGTCAAAGATTAAGCGATACTGGAGAGGTGATTCATTCCTCTCGACAAACTGGTGGTGAACCATAGCCTCATAATCCAAATAAGCAGGAGGCAACTCAATATCATCTTCGCGTATGGCTATACCAAGAAAATTAGCTATGCGGGTTGCATAAATTTCACCAAAGAAATCTTCATTAAATCTATTAAGATGCAACCTACGTGCAACAATGGCTCCCGAATTATAAGATTTATCTTCTAACACAGCACTCCTAAAAATACTGAGGTCGGGGACACACATGTGACATGCCTCATCTTTACCATTAATGCATCTACCTATGAAGAGAGCAAAATAATGTATAGCAGGAAAGTGAATGCTCCCTATAGTAGCTTGTGTTATATCTCTAGATTTCCCCACAGTTATACTAGCAAAAAAATCTCTAAATTCAGATTTGCGAGGTTCCCTGATACTGCCTCATTGTGGAAGTTTGCAAGCAGTGGTAAAATCCTCTAAGTCCATAGTGTAAGAATTTTCATAAAGATCAAACAGGACAGTTGGAGAATTACCTGAAGATGAAAATTCAAACCTCCTCGCAAAGGAACTAGTGAGATAGTGATACTGGCTGCACTTTTCTTCCTCGAAGCTCACAAGATCAGCGCTACGCAAATATGCGTTAAATTCTTCCTTAATTCCCGCTCGATCCATAAAGTTTTCAGAAGGCCACTCATAAGGACGCACTGGAGCGTCTCTTGGTGGCTCTTCATCAGCATCACGCATTGCAAGCCTGAGTCCTTGCTTCCTTGAAGAACCACCTTGGAACATTTTCCTAAGCATATTTCTTCCTCTAAAAAATTTCTGAAATTTTTAATAACTTCAAAATAAAAGTAAACCAAACTCAGTAATATTGATAGCAACTACTCATACAAGTGCCTAGGGCCTATATCATGCATCAAAACTACTTTTGACCATATAAATTTGACATACAAGCTCCAGAACAGGGTCACCTAAGCAGCATAAATTTGCAATGAATAAAGCACTAGAAAAAACTAATTGGACCAATGGAGGAGTCACATACCAAGGAACAATCTCCCCAAGCAGTTTTGTGGGAGGTGCTTTGAGCAAGGAGATAAAAAATGGCAGCAAAATGAGCTTGGACTCGGGTTTGAGCTGGATATTCGTGTTTGTGGGAGGAAGAAGGAGTGTGTGGGTGCAAGGATAAGTGGAGGAGGACCACCGTGGGCCCATGAGGCAGGGGGCGCGCCCAGGGGGTAGGGTGCGCCCCTGACCCTCGTGGCCAAGTGCCAGCTCCTCCTGATGTTTTCTTAGTGCCAAATATTCTCAAATATTCCAGAAAAAATCATATTTAAATTTAGGGCATTTGGAGAACTTTTATTTTCGGGCTATTTTTATATTGCACGGATAAATCAGATAACAGACAGAAAAATACTATTTTATTTTATTTTATACAAACAACAGAAAGTAAAAGGAGGGTACAGAAGGTTGTGCCTTCTAGTTTCATCCATCTCATGATTATCAAAAGGAATCCAGTAACAAGGTTGATCAAGTCTTGACGAACTCATTCCAAATAACATGGAACCGGAGAAATTTCGAATAACACTATGTTACCTCAACGGGGACATGCACATCTCCAATAATAAGAATATCATATTTCTTCCTGACAGTAGGAAGAGGAAATTCAAAACCTCCAAATATAATCGATGGGATTTTTCCAATAAAGTTGATACTATGAACTTGAGGTTGTTTCCTCGGAAAGTGTACCGTATGCTCATTACCATCAATATGAAAAGTGGCATTGCCTTTAGTGCAATCAATAACAGCCCCTGCAGTATTCAAAAAGGGTCTTCCAAGAATAATAGACATACTATCGTCCTCGAGAATATCAAGAATAACAAAGTCCGTTAAAATAGTAACGTTTGCAACTACAACAGGCACATCCTCACAAATACCGACAGGTATAACAGTTGATTTATCAGCCATCTGTAAAGATATTTCAGTAGGTGTCAACTTATTCAAATCAAGTCTACGATATAAAGAGAGAGGCATAACACTAACACCGGCTCCAAGATCACATAAAGCAGTTTTAACATAGTTTCTTTTAATGGAGCATGGTATAGTTGGTACACCGGGATCTCCAAGTTTCTTTGGTATTCCACCCTTAAAAGTATAATTAGCAAGCATGGTGGAAATTTTAGCTTCCGGTGTCTTTCTTTTATTTGTAACAATATCTTTCATATACTTAGCATAAGGATTCATTTTGAGCATATCAGTTAATCGCATATGCAAAAAGATAGGTCCTATCATTTCAGCAAAGCGCTCAAAATCCTCATCATCCTTTTTCTTGGATGGTTGGGGAGGAAAAGACATAGATTTCTGAACCCATGGTTCTCTTTCTTTACCATGTTTCCTAGCAAGAAAGTCTTTCTTATCTTAGCATTGATTCTTTGATTGTGGGTTATCAAGATCAACAGCAGGTTCAATTTCTATATCATTATCATTACTAGGTTGAGCATCATCATGAACATTATCATTAACATTATCACTAGTTTCAGGTTCTTTACCAGATTGTGTTTCAGCATCAGAGACAGAGATATCATTTGGATTCTCAGGTATTTCAATAACAGGTTCACTAGAAGCATGCAAAGTCCTATCATTTTTCTTTTTCTTCCTTTTAGAAGGACTAGGTGCATCTATATTATTTCTCTGAGAATCTTGCTCAATTCTCTTAGGATGGCCTTCAGGATACAAAGGTTCCTGAATCATTTTACCACCTCTAGTCATAACACTAACAGCATTATCATTATTCTTACTATTCAATTCATTGAGCAAATCATTTTGAGCTTCAAGTACTTGTTCTACTTGAGTGGTAACCATAGAAGCATGTTTACTAATAAGTTTAAGTTCATCTTTGACATTAGCCATATAATCACCCAAGTGTTCAAGCATATTTGAATTGTATTTCAATTGTCTACCAAAATAAGCATTGAAGTCTTCTTACTTAACCATAAATTTATCAAACTCATCTAAGCATGGGCTAGCAAACTTAGTAAATGGGATTTCAGCTTTATCATATATATAGAGAGAATTTACCTTTACTACCTGTGTCGGGTTATCAAGACCATGAGTTTCTTCAATAGGTGAAGGATTAAGATCATATGTTTCTTCAACAGGCAGTAAATTAAGACCGTGTATTTGTTCAATAGGAGGTAAATTCTTAACATCTTCAGCTTTAATACCTTTTTTTTTTCATAGATTTCTTTGCCTCTTGCATATCTTCAGGACTGAGAAATAGAATACCCCTCTTCTTCGGAGTTGATTTAGGAATAGGCTCAGGAGTTGGCTCAGGAAGTGTCCAATTATTTTCATTTGTCAACATATTATTCCATAGAATTTCAGCTTCATCCGGCGTTCTTTTCTTGAAAACAGAACCAGCACAACTATCGAGATAATCTCTGGAAGCATCGGTTAGTCCATTATAAAAGATATCAAGTATTTCATTTTTCTTAAGAGGATGATCAGGCAAAGCATTAAGTAACTTAAGAAGCCTCCCCCAAGATTGTGGGAGAATCTCTTCTTTAATTTGCACAAAATTATATATATCCCTTAAAGCAGCTTGTTTCTTATGAGTAGGAAAATATTTAGCACAGAAGTAATAAATCATATCGCGGGGAATACGCACACAACCAGGATCAAGAGAATTAAACCATATCTTAGCATCACCCTTTAATGAGAACGGAAATATTTTAAGGATATAAAAGTAGCGAGTTCTCTCATCATTAGTGAATAGGGTGGCTATATCATTTAATTTAGTAAGATGTGCCACAACTGTTTCAGATTCATAGCCATGAAAAGAATTAGATTCAACCAAAGTAATTATATTAGGATCAACAGAGAATTCATAATCTTTATCAGCAACACAGATAAGTGAAGTAGCAAAAACAGGGTCTGGTTTCATTCTAGCATTAAGAGATTGCTGCTTTCATTTAGCTAATAACCTCTTGAGTTCGTATCTATCTTTGCAAGCTAAAATAGCTAAAGCAGCCTCTTTTCAAAAACATAACCCTTAGAAATAACATGTGAGTCTTCATCATCACTTTCATCAATATTATCACATTCAATATTTTCATTCTCTCTAACCCTAGCAAGTTGTTTATCAAGAAATTCACTAAGTGGCACAGTAGTATCAAGCATAGAAGTAGTTTCATCATAAGTATCATGCATAGCAAAAATGGCATCATCAATAACATGTGACATATCAGAACGAATAGCAGAAGCGGGTTTAGGTGTCGCAAGCTTACTCAAAACAGAAGGTGAATCAAGTGCAGAGCTAGATGGCACTTCCTTACCTCCCCTCGTAGTTGAGGGATAAATCTTGGTTCTTGGATCTTTCAAGTTCTTCATAATGATAAGTAGATATAAATCCCAAGTGACTCAAAGGATAGAGATATGCTCCCCGGCAACGGCGCCAGAAAATAGTCTTGATAACCCACAAGTATATGGGATCGCAACAGTTTTCGAGGGTAGAGTATTCAATCCAAATTTATTGATTCGACACAAGGGAAGCCAAAGAATATTCTCAAGTATTAGCAGCTGAGTTGTCAATTCAACCACACCTGGAAACTTAATATCTGCAACAAAGTATTTAATAGCAAAGTAATATGATAGTAACGGTAACGGTAGCAAGAGTAATGTTTTTGGTAATTTTATAGTGATTGTAACAATAGCAACGAAAAAGTAAATAAGCGAAGAACAATATATGGAAAACTCGTAGGCAATGGATTGATGATGAAGAATTATGCCGGATGCGGTTCATCATGTAACAATCATAACATAGGGTGACACAGATCTAGCTCCAGTTCATCAATGTAATGTAGGCATGTATTCCGAATATAGTCATACGTGCTTATGGAAAACAACTTGCATGACATCTTTTGTCCTACCCTCCCGTGGCAGCGGGGTCCTAATGGAAACTAAATGGATATTAAGGCCTCCTTTTAATAGAGTACCGAACCAAAGCATTAACACATAGTGAATACATGAACTCCTCAAACTACGGTCATCACCGATAAGTATCCCGATTATTGTCACTTCGGACTTAACGGATCATAACACATAATAGGTGACTATAGACTTACAAAATAGTATCAAGAACTCTCATATATTAATGAAAATATAATAGGTTCAGATCTGAAATTATGGCACTCGGGCCCTAGTGACAAGCATTAAGCATAGCAAAGTCATAGCAACATCAATCTCAGAAAATAGTGGATACTAGGGATCAAACCCTAACAAAACTAACTCGATTACATGATAGATCTCATCCAACCCACCACCGTCCAGCAAGCCTACGATGTAATTACTCACGCACGGCGATGAGCATCATGAAACTGATGATGGAGGATAGTTGATGATGACGATGACGACAGATTCCCCTCTCCGGAGCCCCGAACGGACTCTAGATCAGCCCTCCCGAGAGGTTTTAGGGCTTGGCGGCGGCTCTGTATCGTAAAACGTGACGAATTCTTCTTTCTAATTTTTTTTCTCCCCAAAAGCAAATATATAGAGTTGGAGTTGAGGTCGGAGGAGCTCCAGGGGGCCCACGAGGTAGGGGGGCGCGCCCCCACCCTCGTGGACAGGTAGGGGCCCCTGGTCTTCATCTTTTGGAAGGATTTTTTATTATTTCTGAATAGATGTTCCGTGAAGTTTCAGGTCATTCCGAAAACTTTTGTTTCTGCACATAAATAACACCATAGCAATTCTGCTGAAAACAACGTCAGTACGGGTTAGTTCCATTCAAATTATGCAAGTTAGAGTCCAAAACAAGGGCTAAAGTGTTTGAAAAAAGTAAATACGTCGAAGGCGTATCATCAGACAAAAGAAGTCCATAATATGAATGACTTTTGAGCCAAGACAATAAATTAGTAGCAGAAGAGTGACTACATGCCCTACTCATTATTAGCTTACCAGAAGTACGACCAATGTGAGTTTCATATCTACGACAAGATCATGGCTGCATTTGTAAGACATGTATATCACCTTGATAAGTTCTTCCTGCATCTCAAGGAATTCTAGGTTTTTTCCTCCTCTCAGAAACTGAATCTTCAGATGGCAATACTGTACAAACTCTATCCACAACTTCATCTGATAAAGAAGACAATATTGCTACAACAGTCTCCTCAGGTTTCATTCTCAATACGATAAAAGTCCTGACAACATTAGAAAGATGAGTAAGGGTGCAAGCCAAAACAGTACTTTTGTAGCCACTGAGAAATATATCAAGAGAATTTACCTTGAAAGTATGAGAATGGATGATGGCATAGCATGATTGAGTGAGAGGTCCAATCAGTCTCGTAGCTGGACATAAAATGAAGTTGTAATGAATTACACTAACACAAGAAGTTATGGTTGTTAAAAGCAATATAATCCAACTTTAACTGTGTTTATGTCTAAGTGAAGACAGAATGATGGATGTAGCTCACAACAGCATCAGGCTTCACATTACAGTTACTACAGAAGGAATATAGCTCTGGTAACAAGAATTATGAAACGAGATCATATAGAAGGGACAACTGATAAATAAACTACGATGGACTAGGATAAGTAACCATGGTGCCGAATATGGCATAGAGGTACTTACGGGTAGCAAAAACAAAGAAACAAAAGTCATCTTTTGAAGACAAAAAAAGGTTCGACGATGAAAAAAAGGTCAAAACAAGAACAGTATATAGTATTCACAAGTGCTAATAAAATTTAGCATTTAAAGGAGCTGCTATAGAAGACGTCAAATAATTCTCTTTTGAAGAAAATGTGGAAATGATAAAAAGATTAAAATTTCCGCAGAATTCACCAAAAATATATCACCAATATAATTCTCAAATGGACAGATTGGGCCTTATAATTTCCGCAGAGTTCACCAAAAAGATACCACCAATATATAGATGATTGGTTGGAACATACTCCCTCCGTTCCGAATTACTTGTCTTAGATTTGTCTAGATACGGAGGTATCTAGCACTAAAATAAGTCTAGATACATCCGTATCTAGACAAATCCAAGACAAGTAATTCGGAACGGAGGGAGTAGACACTACATTTCTTCATCACCTTTGTCAGTCTGCGATGCAATGATAGATGATCACTTGAGAACCCCAAAAAAACAAAGTATATTAGCGCACCATTAGCATGCTAACCATGTGGATTTAGACAATTAGATATCACACGGTTCATCGATTCTGTCACTGTTCTTTACAGAATTTTCAAGACCTCAAGACCTGTGCTAATGTGTGTATCGATTTTGATTAGTTTATACTTTTTTATTAAATAACACACTAACTATTGTTGCTGATGCATTTATCAATCCTAATTAGTATCTCATTTTTAGTAAATAACAGATTCTTACACATTCCAAAACTCTCATGCAGGCAAGCAATTTGAGTTGCACTCTCCGTTAATGGATGGCAAGGAACGAACAAACAGCAGCACCAACACCAATCACAGCTGGATCAACTCCAACTGCAGCTGCTACGGGTCTTGGTACACAGGTTGAACGCGGCAGCAAGGCCACCAGATGACGAAGGCATGTTATTTCTAGCCTTCGCAACAAGTAACCAGAATAAAAGCTACATCTACGACTATGAAGAAACAGGAGACACCCAGCTGGGAACAAGTAACAAGTTTTGTCCTCTCTTATTTCAGATCATCTCTACATTCTGCATTTTATTCAGAAAAGCATACAAAGTAATGCAATCATTACATTTACTTCTGTGCTGCTAGGGACAGGTGCTCAAGTGTAGTTTAATCATGCAATAATTAACTGTACTTCAAAAAAGTTACATAACTGAACCTTCTAACCAGTTCCTTGCCCTCTGCTCTGCAAATCTATGGTTCAGTTAGTCCTAAACTTTGCATCTAAAATGTTAATGAACGAGGGCATGTTATTGCCCAGACTAACTTCAGTAATCTTTCGTGTAGATTAGTACTAAGTTCGCTGCTGTAGTGCGGTACATGGAAAGAGAGGAGAAGAGGGCGAGAGTGGGGGTGGACCTCCATGGTGTCAGCAGCAGTAGGTCGGACGACCTCGGAGCAGTGGAGCCGTCTCCTCGCAGGGCCTCCTCGTCGGCGAGTTGGACCACGCCGAGGAAGCAGCGGCCTCCCACACCTCCTCTACCGGCCATGAGAGCCGCTGCAGCCGCGCGAGGAGGCGCTATAGGCGTCGGAGAGGAGCCGCGCTGTCGACGGTGGCGCGGGTGGAGCTGAAATAAGAGGGAACCACGCAAGGACCCGTTGATACGGCGGCGCGGGTGGAGGGCACGACGGTGCAGCCACCGGAAGAGATATTCTTCCTGCCCTCATCCTTCGAGAACGACGAGAAGATGGGAGGCGGCGGCGGCGCTGTCCACGAGAAGTGAGAGAGAATGGGGAACGGGGAGGGAGATGCAGTTCGTGCGTCTTTTTTTTAGTAACAGAGAGAGTACTTCTTTTAGAAATAGAGAGAGTACGTGTTGTATGGGTGTGTCAGTCAAGTCTTTCTGCTTGGGCCAAGCCCAAGAACAGTGCAAAAAAACCAATACAAATGAAATATAATTTTCCAACAAAAATGTTCATAAAAAAGATATAATTTTCTAAAAATGTTCTGGAAAAATACAAAAATTCAATTTTAAAAAAACGTGTTTTTAACAAGAAAAATATAATCGATTGAAAGGCTATTCGATGCACAACTACCCTTTCATCAGATGAATGTACACAACTGAAATAGGTCATGACAAACGCCTTTTGTGTGGCTTCTTCGCGTCCAAATTTTGTGGTCCAAAATGTTATGCTCATTATAACTTTATTTCTAACGTTAGCCAAAATTAGATATAAGAAGTTTTGCATAACGCCACATAGAGTGTGTTTAAATTTTTTGCCCGTTGCAACGCACGGGCATTTGAACTAGTATTTATATTTCTAATATAGATACTGGTTATAGCAGCAGCGCTTTTTTGAGAAAAGAGCTACAGCTAGTCAAGGTAGTAGTAGCGGTTTCTACACGAAACCGCTATAGCTACCTGGAGTAGCTATAGCGCGTTTTGCCTAAACGCGCTATTACTATGCCCACTTAACCCTGAAAATCCCCACTCCTCTCTTCATCCTGCCTCTTTTCCCCCAAATCCCCACACTCTCTCTCCCCCCGTCGCGCCGTCGGAGCCCTCGTCGCGCCTAGACTCCATGTATAGGTTTTGCAAGACTGTGAACTGTGATAACAATGTTTGGCCTGAGTACTTGAGAGAGCCAAATGCTGCAGATACAGTCCGGTTGGCGATGAATGCCAGCAGGGGCTTTTCGGGGATGCTTGGTAGTATAGATTGTATGCACTGGGAGTGGAAGAACTGCCCTTCTGCTTGGCAAGGGCAGTATATGGGGCAATGATAAAGCTTGCACCGTCATACTCGAGGCTGTGGCTTCACAATATCTACAGATTTGACACTCTTTCTTTTGCATGGCCGGATCTCACAGCAATATCAACGTGCATCAACGCTCTCTGGTGTTTGCAAGGCTTGCAGAAGGCAACAACTCAAAGGTCAATGTTGAGATCAATGGCCACAACTATAACAAAGAATACTACCTAGCTGACGGTATCTATCCCATTGGACTACTTTTGTGAAGACAATCCCCAACCCTGTAGGAGAGAAGAAGAATATATTTGCCCAAGAGCAAGAGAGTGCTAGGAAGGATATGGAGCGTGCCTTTGGTGTTCTGCAATCTCAATGGGTCATCGTTCGGTATCCTGCCAGAACTTGGAGCACTAAGAAGTTGTGGGAGGTGATGACTGCTTGTGTGATCATGCACAATATGATCGTAGAGGATGAACCGAAACATATCTATGACCAAGGGTTTCAATTTCAGGGTGACAATATTATGTTTGAACATGGAAGAGCGGCAACGTTTGCACAGTCCATCGAATTTCATCATCAAATGCGTGATTGAAAAACTCACGTTCAACTGCAAGATGATTTGGTTCACCATATGTGGATCCACGTAGGCAACCAATAGATGTATCCACTATCTTTTTTTAAACGTATTTGAGATAATTTAAATTTTATTTGGCTTGGAAACTATGAGATATTTATTTGGTTGAGATATTCGTATTTTTTTATTATGTAAATTAAGATCAAAATTTCATATGTTTGCAGAAAACTATGGTAAACCGTTTGTGAGGACGAAAATACTTCCTTAACTTAACACACGACTGATCCAAACACAGAAGAAGGTGACGAGCAAGCAACCAACTTAAATGAACAAAAAACGGACAAAACGCGTAGGAGTTGCTCGCTGCCGGGCTCCGTAGACTGCAGTGGCCGTTCTCTAATCTCCGCTTGCTCAACACAGGGCTGGTGCCTTGGTGCTTGGTGGGGAGTTGCTAAGAATTTTCGACAAAGCATGTCTGATGTGGCCGCGCGGCTTCCTCTTGCGTCTTCTCCTCCGCGTGACCGCCGGCGCCACTGCCCGCCACGCCTGCGCGCGCATCCACCCGCTCCTCGTGAAGTCCGGCCACGCTTCCGACACTCGCCTCGCCACCGCGCTCGCCGACGCCTATGCCAAATCCGGCCTCGTCACGCACGCGCGCAGGGTGTTCGACGAAACGCCGCACAGGGACCTCGTGCTCTGGAACGTCATGATCTCCTGCTACTCCTCCCATGGCCTGCTGCTCGACTCATGGGCCCTCTTCGCCTCCATGCGGAGGAACTCCGGCCTCTCCGGCGACGGCTTCACCTTCAGTACCTTGCTGAGCGTCCGCGCTCCTCCTTCTTCCTGCGGCCACCTCCTGGGGCTCCTGGCGCACGGCCTTGTTCTCAGGCTGGGCCTCCAGCTGGACCTTGTCGTCGCCACCGCGCTCCTCGACATGTATGCAAAGTGCGGCCGGGTCGCTGATGCTCGACGGGTGTTTGACGCCATGCTGCTAAGGAACTCTGTATCCTGGAATGCCATCATTGTCTGCTATGGCCACCATGATGGAGGCAAGGAAGCACTGCAGATTTTCGTGTCCATGCTCAGGAATGATGATGGGTGCTGTTGTCGGCCTGACGAGCTCACGCTTGCCAGTTTGCTTAGTTCCTGTGCCAACATGGCAGCTGCCTATGAGGCTACCCAGCTTCATGCTTATGCCCTCAAAAGGGGCTTCCAAGGATTTCTGCAAGTAGCCAACGCTCTGATCATGGCCTATGGTAAGAATGGTTTTCTTCAACAAGCAACACAGACATTTGCTGCCATCCATAGCCCAGACATAGTTTCATGGTCATCCATGGTTTCATCTTTCGCCTACCTTGGGTGTGCCAAGAGCGCAATCCATGTGTTTGAAAGAATGCTCCAACAAGGCGTGCGGCCTGATGGCATTGCGTTTCTTGGAGTTCTTTCTGCCTGCAGCCATGCTGGACTCATTCAACATGGCCTAAAGTATTTTCTTCTAATGACGACGGACTACCAAATTGATCCATGTCCACAGCATCTTGTTTGTCTGGTTGATCTCCTAGGGAGAGCTGGCAGGGTTCAGGAAGCCTACAACATTTTACTCAACATCTCCTGCCAAACAAACACTGATGTAATTGGAGCTTTCCTTGCTGCCTGCAAGACACGAGGCAACATTGAGTTGACAAAGTGGGCTGCTGATAGGCTACTCGGTCTGGAGCCAAACGAGCCAGCAAATTACCTGCTTATATCTAACGCTTATGCTGCTGCAGGAGCTTGGAGTGAGCTTGCAACGGTAAGAAGTCTTATGAGAAACGTGTGCAGCAACAAGGTGCCTGGTTGTAGCTGGATAGAAATAGGTGGAAAGGTTCAGACATTTGTCTCCAATGATATTTTGCTCCAACAATCAACAAATATGCGACAAATGATGGAAATTCTTGTTGCATTCATGGAAAAAGAGAGCAATGATGATACTCTTTGTAAGGATTCAGAATTTATTTCAGAACGGTTTTGATGTCTCAATAAAAAAATATTGGTTAAACTGACATCTGCAATATATTGTGTCTGACATTATCAATGTGGCAATTGAACCATTCTAAGGTAACTTGAAGATTTCCTTATTACATGGTAGTTACATCATTTTACCATATATTTTCTTTAAACTGAATGGATTGCCAGAATTTCCTGGAACAGGTTATCATAAAGACGAAGATAGGATACTAGAACCCTCGGGAAGGCAGAAAGTGGTCTCTTGCTTATGCAGTTATGCTTATGTATGTATGTCAACAATCATATATTTCTGTTGAATCATAGATTTATCTTGCAGTGGTCTAAATCGATTTATTATTTCTCATGAATCCCCAGATGTTGTGCTAATATGAAAAGGTGAGGAGGGTTAGCAGGTAGATGAGGTGATCCGTGATCCTAATCCACCGCTTCTATCCCTGAGATGGCCACGGCTGACAGTCATGTTAGAATATTTCTCGCTGCTGTGAGATGGTGGAGCGAACACTAATCAGTATGTCGCTCTCCCCGAGCTCCTCTCTTCCGAATGTCACCTAAGACAACATGGCAGCGACTTAAGCAGCAGATTAGTACCCCACG
Organism: Triticum monococcum; assembly: GCA_034509565.1. Lineage (NCBI taxonomy): Eukaryota > Viridiplantae > Streptophyta > Magnoliopsida > Poales > Poaceae > Triticum > Triticum monococcum. The sequence continues at coordinate 523,992,565 of CM067841.1, forward strand.
AATTGAGCACTCTTAACTCGATCGACCATTAATTGACAGACGGCCGTTCTTATCTCAGTCATCATAATTGACAGACGATGATCGTGACCATGATGACTCTCTCTTGTGTGTGTGCTTGATGCCTGTCGTCCTTCGCCCATACTTTTTTCTCAGAGGAGCTTGTGGTGCTCCATTTCTGGCTGGTTGCTGGAGGTTGGCGAAGCAGGTTCAGATCTGGGCTTTTAGTGCGATTCAAGTCTGCAGGATTCAGATTTTATTTCAGAACGGTTTTGATATCTCAGTAAACATATATGTGGGTTAAACTGACATCTGCAATATGGTCTCAGACCCTACCAGTGTGACAATGTAACCATTTTCAGGTAACATGAAGATTTCCTTATTACATGGTAGTTACATCATCTCACCATATATTTAAACTGAATGGATTGCCAGATTTGCCTGGAACAGGTTATCATAAAGACAGAGATAGGATACTAGAACCCTCAGGAAGGCAGAAAGTGGTCTCTTGCTTATGCAGTTATGCTTATGTAAGTATTTCAACAATCATATATTTCTATCGCAGTGGTGCAAATCGATTTATAACTTCTCATGAACCTCGAGATGTTGTGCTATAATATGAAAAGTGAGGAGGGTTAGCAGGTAGATAAGGTAATCCGTGATCCTAATCCGCTGCTTCTATCCCCGAGATGGTGACGGTTGACAGTCGTGTTAGGATATTTCTCGCCGCTATGAGATGGTGGAGCGAAGACTAATCAGTATGTCGTTCTCCCCAAGCTCCTCTCTCCCGAATGACGCCTGAGACAACATGGCAGCAACTTAAGCAGCAGATTAGTACCCCACAAATTGAGCACTCTTAACTCGATCAATCATAATTGACGGGCGGCCGTTCTTATCTCAGTCATCATAATTGACAGACGATGATCGTGAGCATGATGACTCTATGTGTGTGTTCTTGATGCCTGCCGTCGTTTGCCCACACTGCTTTCGCAGGCAAGCTTGTGGTGCTCCATTTCTGGCTGGTGGCTGGAGGTTGGTGAGTCAGGTCCAGATCTGGGCTTTTAGTGCAATTCAAGTCTACACAGGCTGTATTGTCCACGCATATGACTCTGGTATTACATCAGGGGCTAATCTGGAACGTAAGTGTTGGGTTCAAGTGAACATGAACCCAATGAGTTTTTCTTAAACTGACTAAATTGCTACTTGGTACTTAGCACCATGTGTCACTAGTTAGTTTGACCTCATACTTTTACTGGGATGAACCCAATACGAAATTTTTCTGGCTGGCTATTGCGTATTGACATCATGCAAGCATCTCTTATTTGGTGCTTGATGGGAAAGCTATGGGTTTGGCTGCCCTATCCTACTATTCACTCTGGAAGTGGTTGGCTGAGGTATATCAATCTGCCTAGCCCCTACTTTTACTGTACTACCAATTCTAGCTTAAATTGCTTTCAATCTTCACATGACCCTAAAGAAGCGGGAGACACAGTCAATATGTCTGCGGTAGAGTCCACAACCGATATGCACGAATTCTATTTCTAACTAAGGATTGCCATCTTTTACAAGATGAATTAATTCATTTGCATACATTTAGATATTAATAGGACACACAGTACAACACTCATCAATGGTGCCTATGGTTTTCATTGATGTGTGTGGTCTTTTGCTCTTTATTTCCTGGTGGGGCAAAGGATAAGATTAAGATTTCACGATGTAGAAATGATGTAAGTATATGATAAACACAGATGAATTGTCTGTATGTGGGAGTCCAAGAGATCATGGGGATCTACCAAGTGGGGACGTGCCTATTGTCAGCCACTCATCCATTATTTGTCAGTCACCGCAGCAAAAGGACATGAGAGGCACTCGTCGACCTCTACCCTGCAACATACGTCAACTTGGTCCCAGCCACAATGTTCAACCAACCGTAGCTAGCTGGGCCAACTTGCCTATTCTTGGCACAATCTCTGGGGGTGTGTTTTCTTGTAATATTTGTAGGTTGTATGTGTTGAAACTAGTTAAGTACTTTGCCTTTCTAGTCTTTTCTAAGGATTACAATTTGTCGCGTGTGCATAGATGATCGCTCACCGTAATTTGTGTAAGTTCCGACGCAGTTGTTGCATGTGTACAAGGTTTTGTGCTTGAAAAGAAGCAAGTTTGCTGGTAGAGCGTAACGAAATCCTGTAGCGCACATTCATCTTGTGATGTAGCTTGAAAACTAGAGTTGGTCATAAACAGTTCCAGATTGCTTCTGTTCTTTTGAAACATGTGTAATTTTGCACTACATGTTGTGTACAAACAAAGCGCTTCTAACTTAATTTTATTTTATTATAAAATAAGAAGTATATATGGCTGTAATGATTCTCCACGATATAGATGGCAAATAAACTCAGTTATGTATGCTTTTCAGTTTGTCTACTTCATTTTTTTGGGTGAAATTGTTTGTCTACTCCATTAATTGTGACACATGCATTAGCTATACAAGAGGTCACTGAGTCTATGATGCAGCACTCGTCAACAAATAGTCCATAACTTTTACTGTGTGACAACGTGCGTGGAGCCGGATTGTGTGTACGAGTCTGGTCCCTTCTGGACATCTTCGCAGTTAACTGTTTCCTCAATCTGAAACGTGAAATAATGCATCATTGATTGGTTCTCATCTTATCTCACTGGGTAGTGGCCGCACATTTCTTTGCTCATTTGTAGCTTGGTTCGTGATGGGACCACAAATTCTGGTTTTTCCGTGTATATGACGTGGCGAAATATAATGCGAGTACGTAAGTAACTGCTTCAGTGTACCTTATGTACCATGCCCATCCTTATTTGTGTAGAGAACAAAAGTCGAATTGTCTAAGTTAAATATTTTAACTACATGTAAGTTTACATGCCTCATCCATTCAAAGGAATTTCATTAACTATTGACTAGTTCTCTTATCCCATATATTGACCTAGGCTTGGTTAAATCTTCGCCGCCAAACAACTAATGTGAACACAAATCAGTGTGTCAACTATGGCGTGCTTATCTTTCTTTAGTCGTCACTTCGTTTTGTCATGTCAAAGATTGAAAAACCATGGACATAACACATAACGAATTGATTGGTATCATTCTCATGTGTTTGATACTACCTACTTAGAGATGCATCCTAAATTTGGGGGAGATGGTTGCGTCATGTATGACTAGGATGTTGGGAAGCGCAAATTGGGGACTGCTTCGAGGCCATACACATACAAACGAGGTAATATTTCAAAGATCTTGAGGTGCCTTGTGTGTACCATTGGATCAATGATAATAAGTCTATGCTTAATTTTGCGTCATAGAACTTTGTGAAAAAACTATCAATTGGGGTGGTCCTTTTCCTAGAGATATGGTGATAACCATGGAAAAATACTAAAGCACAAAATTGTCTCTGAATTCACAAAAAGAAAAGTCATTGTAAGTCGTGAACAACTTTTGGATATACCTTTTTGGCCGCCTATCATTAGCTCTCTTTCTTCTTCTCCCTTAAATATGTCGACCTCAACTCCCACACCGCGTGAGGGAGAAAATGATAGAAAGAGAGAGAGATATAGAGGGAGAAAATGTGCCAACTGATGAGTCCCTTGCTTTTATGCATGCACCAACTAATCATAGGATTGGGCCATAAGCATCGGTGCTCGGTGATGCTTCTCCTCTTAGGCCAGTTTGGAAATGCGGAGTAACAAAAAAAATAAAAATACGAAAGTAGTTCACATGAAAAACAGATGAATGAGAAACACATAAATTTTCACAGCGAGCCGGTTGTAACGCGGGAAATGAGGAAACACAAGAACTCTAAATAAAGTACCGAACATGTGATCTTCCAAGAGATAAACATGTTTATGGTAAATTTCTTGCTTATTTTAATCTAAAGCCACATGTAGCACAATACGTAAATATTTTTTTTTAACCGAACATTACCCCTTTCCATTACTTTCATAACAGAAATAACATCAATTCAACATGACCACCCAGAAAACTTAGAAAGGGGAAGCGGGCTCAAAGCATCGTTGGAAAACCCACGACAAACACCCGTCATCAGGCAGTTCATCATGAGGCGAAAACCCAACGACACCAAAGCATCTACCAACCCAGCGACACCAATACGTAAATAATTGTTCACAGTGATTTCTAAAAACAAAAAATCACACGAAACAGGATAGCATAATGAGTTTAGATGGGCCCCACATGACATAGGCGGATAAGAGAGAGAGCCCACGTTCTCGACCACAGCGGTATCGTGCTTTACCTTATCTGCCGCATTCCCTCCAACTCATGTTGTTATACTGAGCAAACCAAAACTTATTCGTCTCGAAATCTGCACCAGATCGAGCTCAGCAACGCGAGCCGAGCCGGAGGCGTTCGTCTGCCCGGGGTGGCGCCATGCGGATCCGTCTCTTCCTCTGAACCGGGCAAGCGCGAGCCGCCTTCCTCCTCGTGCTCGACGGCGGCGACGAGCGTCGGTGGCGGCACATCACAGTCCAGCAACGAGCAGGTGATTCGGCGCCCCGCGACGAGTGCCCGAAGGCGACCCTCCGTCTGTCTAATTGCTTGCTTGACGCTTGATTTGCCTCGGGCGTACACGGCTCAACTGTACTCTGCCTTGCTATGATCTTGATGGTTCCTAGTACACCTTTTCCCTGTAAAATTGAGGTATTTTCACCAGAATCTCCTACGCTTTCTGCAGGGTTTCATGTAGGGGAGGGCAACCTGTTCCCAGCCCTCGATTTCCGCCGGAGCGTGCGAAGTCCAGTCGGCAGCAACGGCGACGCCGGCGCAGGCAGCCGCGGGCACGGCAATGCCGGTTCCTCTTGCCCCTTACCCAACCCCTCCCGTGCCCTTCACACCACCCGCTCCCAATGCAGGTATGGTCGCCGACTGGGTACTGCAAGAACGGAGACGGCTTTGGCAATCCTTTGATGTTCCCCTTTTTTGGTTTTTGAGACACTATTATTTGATTGATGTTTCTTGGCTACCCAGAAAACCAAGATGTTAACGGCATAACGCTCTGGCTTCTTCATGATTTTTGGACTAAAAAGTCTATAGGAGCTGATTTTTCATCTGCTATTTTTGTCTCCGAATTTCTGATAGAACAGATTAAGCCCGAGATATCAATTAAGCCATAGATGTTTCTCTGCTGATTTTGCCGTTGCAATGCTTTTCTGAAATGTAACTTTTGGTTACTGGTAGGTGAGCTTCAGCCGCTGGAATTTCATAACTAAGGTCCCATGCTTGTGCAATTTCAGGAGCTCAAAGCCAACTTGTCTGCTCTGGGTGCCGGAATCTGCTCATGTATCCTGCCGGCGCAACGTCGGTCTGCTGCGCAGTTTGCAGTACGGTGACCGCTGTTCCGGCTCCCGGTATGCACATCAATTTCATTTTGCTCATCAAAGATTTGTAAGTAATGTGGCAGCTGAACATTGAGTTCCATATTTACAAGATTATTATTACTAGTATAGAAGACAGTAGTGTGCATTCTAATCGACTGTGACAAGTTACATTAGCTGGAAATTATTCTCAAGTGCAGTTCTCTGAACATATTTTCCACCCTGATTCGGTGTAGGGACTGAGATGGCGCAGCTAGTTTGTGGAGGATGCCACACTCTTCTCATGTACATACGCGGCGCCACAAGTGTACAGTGTTCTTGCTGCCACACTGTCAACCTGGCAATGGAAGGTACATCGACCAAAGCTTCTCTCTCTCTCTCTCTCTCTCTCTCTCTCTCTCTCTCTCTCTCTCTCTTCCCGGGTTGCAAGTGGTATATGCTGCTGGTTTTGATTCCCTTTTCAAAACGATGTTGACATTGATTCGTGTATGTAAAATCCTCCTTCTGAGCAGAATGTGTTCTGAGGTTGGAAAAGCTCTAGCAATCAGTCGATAACCGTTAACATCGTAAAATTGGCTTATCCTGAAGTCGCACTCATCAAAATTGGACAGTAGGATGTATGCATTTGTTGTGATGCAGAAAACAAAAGGTTTGACAAGGATCTCCCGGATCTACCAAAAAGTTTGATCAATATCTCCTAGTTTTACTATAAGTCTGACAAACATGTCCTACAGTTACTACTGAACGATTCACAAACACAAAGATTGAAAGATACCACTAGCATTGGGTCCTGACTTCTGAAGATGCTCCACAGGTTCTAAGAACTCAGAAGGATGAGTGCATAGAGCTGATGTGTGCTCATCAAATCTCAAATACTCTGAATGACAAATTCTATCTTGTGCTTGGCCGCAGCGAATCAGGTTGCGCATGTAAACTGCGGGAGTTGTCGAATGCTGCTCATGTACCAGTATGGCGCGAGGTCCGTCAAATGTGCAGTCTGCAGTTTCGTCACATCAGTTGGGGTAAGTGTTCATTATCAGAGTTGTTAATCCTAGCACGCGACAAGAGCATTTGCTCTTTTTCTGGATTTTTCACATCTTTTAATTGTCATTGCTGTTGAGATACCTGAATTTCACACCAACCATACCTGAAATGCGTTACTTCTTACCCTTTTCAGGCATCATCGGGTGCAGAGCAAAAGCCCAGCAACTGAAGTCCTTCAAGTTCATACTGAAGGCAGCTTCCCGCAATAAGAATGCTTTGAGTGCACATGTATAGAGTTCTTCCCAGAAGCAATCTCTTCCTCCCCTCTCCATTTCCCACCTTCGTTGGACCTGGCGAGCTTGCGGAATAAACAAGAGTTTTTGGTAATACATAGTGCTCGAAATTCGTCGAATCATCTGTGTAACTGGATCAGACAGATATATGAACCCACCATGTTTATGTTCAATTATATCCTCTTTTACTTGTGTTTTATTTCAGAAATTTTTTCTCCTTGTGGTTATCTGAAGAATTTCTGCCGATGCGCTTTTGTCGTGGCAATTCTTGAACCGAACAATATTATTACGGCCAACATGATCGTGAACAGTTCTCCCCAAAAAAAGAACAGTTCGCTAACACATACAAATCCAAATGATGCATGATTAGGGTGCGCAAACACATCTTGAATGGTGACTCTGGCGCAGAGTTGATGTTGATTGCTAGGGCACAGGATTGGGTTAGTGTTGGGCACTATCTCTCTGACTCTTGTCCAACTCTGAATCTCCGATGGCATCTCCCAGCCAGCGAGCAAACAGCTTATGGTGATACGATGGCATGTCATGCATCTGATCTGAGCCTGAGAAGGACTGTCAGTTCCTGACCACTCTATCAATGGACCCAATTATTGCCAGGAAAGGTGCGCGGAAAAGTTTAGAGAACACAATGATGTAAAGGCGTAGATGGTGCTCGGTCGCATCAGCACTTAATGGTGCCTGCTGCTAGTCACAGTTCAGAGACATACTAGTACTACTGAACAGCAACATCACTATTCATGTGTTTTTCTTATTCCTGTGTTTTTTTTGCGGGGTAAAAAAATGCATTACTCAATCAAGAAGTCATTACAATCGAGAGAAACAATCTCCATCACCTCATCCGGACCAGCCCCTAGCCAGGTCACGGTCCTACCTTACAATCTAGCAAACGAAGCTAGTGCATCACTAGCCTTATTTTGTGACCTAGCAATATGAATAATACAAGACTGCCTAAGAGACAGTAGGTACTTAATTTCCTTCACGATTGAGGCGTAGATAGAGCGGTCGACGTCTTCACATGAAATCATGGTCACCGCCTCGAGGGAATCCATTTCCACCACAATAGGAAGATCGCTGCGTTGGAGTGCCAATGAGACTCCTTCCATGCATGCACAGAGCTCCGAAGGCATCCCTACATGAATATAAGACCCTGCATGCTAAAATATTAACAGCCCCTCGATGGTCACGTAAGATCATTCCAGCCCCGGCATTACCAGCCATACCGAAGGACCCATCAGTGTTTAGCTTTACCCACCCCAGCTCCGGGGGTCTCCATCTTTTCTCCTCTGGTACACTAATGACACCCTCAGCTGGCACCGGTTTTTCATAAACAATTGGAGATTTGCCTTTTGCTGGATCTGCTCTCGGGTGGAGCTTAATTCCAATCAGGGAGTCAACGTAGCTTCGCAAGAACCGGATAGAGGCCTCCATAGATGGTGCCGGCTTGCAGTGCACCACTTCATTCCGGACGAACCAACTCCTCCAAAATATCATCAAAACCATCATTCGCCCCACATCATTCAACGGCTCTAGAACATGAAGCAGCCACTCCTTCCCATTATGCTCTATAGATTCTATCTCCGGGATCATCCATACCTTAGCCATAGCAAGATACAAGTCTCGGCCGAACTGGCAGTTGACGAAAGGGTGAAAGTTATCTTCCTCCTCCCTCCCACAAACTGGACATCTGCTCCCGACCTCGAGCCCGATTTTGTGTTTTCTCTGCCAAGTGGGGAGTGAGTTAGTAGCTAGTCTACAAGCAAAATTGCGCACCGAAGGCGGCGCCCAGCTTTTCCAAAGAAAGTCCCAACACTTCCGCTGACCAGACGGTGACGAACTGGAGGATACATCTGTCGCCCGGTGTGCTTCCTCAAAGGCCAAAGTATAGGCCGATTTAACAGTGAACACACCATGTTTATCTGGTCCCCATCCCAACACATCTTCCTCCAACCTCGGAGAAGCTCTGATCTTTACGATCTCTTGTACATCCGCATCGACAAAATATTCACTCAACAGCTCATAGTTCCAGGAGCCGTTCTGATTTAACAGGTCCGAAACGAATCGAATACGACATCTTCCCTGTGGGGAGATCGGTTTATAAGAATAAGGCCTCGGGATCCAGTTATCCCTCCAAACACGTATGCTCCTGCCATTACCCACTCTCCATACTAGCCCCTTCTTCAATAGATCCAGGCCATAACTGATAGCTTGCCATGACGACGAAGCGTTACCTGTGAAAACGGTATCATCTAACCTGCCCAGTGGATAATACCTCGCTTTCAAGACTTGGGCGCACAAGCTATCTGGTTTAGTTAGAAGTCTCCATGCCTGTCGCGCTAACAAAGCTTGATTGAATATTCGAAAATCACGGAACCCCACTCCTCCCTTCGCCTTAGGTTGCATCAAGTGATCCCATCCTCGCCAATGCACTCTTCTTTTGCCTTCCGCCGAGCCCCAGTAGAAATTTCTTACCATACGAGTAAGATCATCACACACTGAGAAAGGCACTTTGAAAACTCCCATTATGTATGTAGGCAGCGCCTGGGCAACGGACTTGATCAACACCTCACGTCCCGGTTGGGCCAACTGACCATCACCCCACTGCATCAGACGTTTTGTCAGCCTAGTTTGCAGGTTCTGAAAGCGTCCTTTCGACATCCTCCCTTCCGGTGTTGGCAATCCCAAGTACTTATCCTCAAAAGAATGGCTAGTAACCTGTAACGCTGCTCTTACCTCCTCCTGGACTACTCCAGGGCATGCATCCCCAAAGAGCAATGAACACTTATCATAATTAAGGCTCTGCCCTGTAGCAGCACCGTATGCATCCAAAATCTCTTTAACCTTCTCTGCCTGGACTTTAGACGCCTCAAAAAACAAAATTGTATCATCCGTGAATAGTAAGTGTGATATACCCGGAGCACCTCTACATACTCTCACTGGAGTAATATCTCCTGAGTCCACATTCTTCCTTAGTAGAGCTGAAATTCCATCTGCCACAAACAAAAATAAGAATGGCGATAAGGGGTCTCCTTGCCGAAGCCCACGCGACGGCGCAAACGAATCCAAGAGAGTTCCACTGAAATTCACCGAGTATCTCACCGACGTGACACAAGCCATAATCCAGTCAACCCATCGCTGAGAGAAACCCATCTTTTGCATCACTTGCCTCAAGAAGCCCCAATCAACCCTATCATAAGCCTTGGACAGATCCAGCTTATACGCACAAAAGCTCTTTGTCGGATCCTTCTCCTGTTTGATGTGGTGGATGCACTCGAAAGCCACAAGTGCATTATCCGTGATCAATCTTCCTGGAATAAAGGCGCTTTGTTCCGGAGAAATAAGATCATCCAAGAGAGGTCTCAACCTATTAACCAAACACTTTGAAATAACCTTATATATAACGTTACAAAGGCTTATAGGCCGATAGTCCGAAATCTTGGTCGGGTTCGGGATTTTAGGTATGAGCACAATGGATGTAGAATTAACCCCCTCCGGCATAACTCCTGTGTGGAAAAAATCCTTCACCGCCGAGCGTGCTCCAATTGCGCTGGAAGAACCTGGCCGGTAGGCCATCCGGTCCCGGCGCCTTGAGCGGGCCAATTTGAAACAATGCATCTGATATCTCCTTCTCCGAAAAAGCCTGACACAACTTGTTGTTATCTGCAGCCGACACCCTTGCTTCCAACAAGTCCAAAACCGGTGATGCATCAAGGTTTGTGTCAACCGAAAAGATGTTATGAAAATACTCATTAGCTAACTGCTCCATGGTAGCAAGATCAGAGTGCACAACACCAATACTATCGGTAAGTTCTCTTATTTTGTTTTTCCTTGCCCTCTAGACAGCTTTACTCTGAAAATATTTGGTATTTCTATCTCCTTCTTTCAACCAAGTTATTCTAGATCTCTGAAGCCACAACATTTCTTCCTGGTAAAGTAGCTCATTCATCTTGTCCGTAACCCTTCTGATCTCCTGTCTATCCGCATTCATATGCATCAACTCTTCCAGCTAGGAACGAGACCTCGCCAACTCCCGTGTTACATTACCAAACTTCCTGCTCCACTTCCCCAAGGTTGCCAAAGTTTTTGATAAGGCATCTCGGAGTTGCGCCAGATTCTCAACATTGCCTATCGCTTCCCACGCCTCTTTTATGACTTCAGGGAGTGCCGCATCCCTCTCCCAAAACAGCTCATACCGTCTTTGCTTCACTCTCAACGGACCTTGGTCCGTTGACGTTTTTATTACCACCGCCACATGATCAGAGCACGGAGAAGGCACATGGAATACCTTCATGAAGGCAAACAAGTTTCTCCATTAATTAGTAGCCACAGCTCTGTCCAAACGGACTTGCACATTGCCTGCCCCTCCTCTCTTGTTGTCATATGTAAAAGGAATTCCCACAAAGCCCAAATCCACAAGACCACAAATTTCCAAGGTATCCCGAAATGCAATCATCTGTGGTTCAGCTCTAGGCACAGCCGACATATGTTCATAGCTCCACATTGCCTCATTAAAATCACCAACCACAAGCCACGGGGCATCACTTGTGTTCTTCAACTGCTGCAGCTTCTCCCACATAAGATGGCGGTTTTCAACTCTAGGTTCACCATATACACATGTTATCCTCCATTGGGTTGCTCCCTCTGCTACACGCACTAGGGTGTCGGAATAGCGATCCTCTTTATCGATTATATCCACCTCATATGTCTCATGCCAAAACAATGCCAGACCACCACTCATCCCATTACTATCGACTCCCGTGAAACCCTTCAGCCCAATTCGACCACGGATCCTTCTCATCTTATCAGCCTTCTGCCTCGTCTCACACAAAAACACCATGTTTGGGGAATGCGACCGAGATATAGTCGCCAGCTCCCGAACTGTCCGGGTATTCCCCCCTCCCCAGCAGTTCCAACTAATGACATTCATTGGCCCCGGCGGCCCTCCGTCTCGGAGGCCGCCTCGGACGCCACATCCAACTCCATATTTTCTCCATCAGCCCCTTGCTTCCTCCTCTTGACGATTGGCACCTTCCCAGGTGTAGTAGATGAACCACCTTCCACCCCCTCCGACGTGCTACCGCCCTCAAGTAACAAAACTGTGCTCGAGACCTTACCAGCTATGTTTGGAACCGGCTGTCCACGAACACTAACTGTGCCATCACTGTTAATCAGGCGTTTGCGAACTGAACGGGCATCCTCCTCCCCCCCCAACATACTCCCGAGTCTCCCTTTCAACGCCTCCTGTCTCCAGGGGAACACCAACCCCCCCACGGCTCACATTGTGCATTTTACAAAATCATGAATTCACAAACATTTTTTGAATTCGTGAACATTTCTTTCAAATCATGAATTCATGAACCTTTTTTTAAAATTGATGAATATTTTTTCAATTCACGAACATTTTTTGCAATTCGTCAAAAAAATCAAAATCACATTTTTATAATTCCTTAACCTTTCTTAAAGTCATGAACATTTTTTGAATATGTTTTTTAATGCATGATTTTTATAAATCAGGAACATTTTTACGTTCGTGAATGATAATACAGATTTTTTTGAAAAATTCATAATCATTTTTTAAATCAGAACATTTTTTGAAACCCTAGAACAATTTTCAAGTAATTAACTTTTAAAATCCATAAATATTTTTAAAATTCATGAGAATGGTTTATTTTTAAAACCTGGACATTTTTTGAAGTTAAAAATAAAATTTAAAAACATGAAGATAAAAAGGGGTCTCCAAGCGCTCACACATGGGCCAACCGAAATCATTAATGAGGGGCGTCTGAAGGAGGTGGCTGCATGGTTATCCCGGTCCCGAAATTTAATTGACAAATTCTATAGTGAATAGTACCTAATGTGTCGGTTTTAAGTTTGGTTCACCACCGCTTTTCATAAAAAATGCCATTTTTGTTTTTCGAGTTATGATGAATTTTTGTGACATACCAAATTCATGTTATATCTATGTGCTGGTTTGTTTTTAATTTTTTAATACTTTTTGAAAGTGTCAACCGAACTCGGGTGGACATGAAGTCCCCCCCCCCCAACTCACCCCTCGCAAACACCAATCATTGGGGTTTGAACCCAGACCGAGGGCATCATAATTCTGGCAATCCGTCATTCTGAACTGATTATAATCTTGATATGTCATTTAAAGTTCTAGTATGAACATCTTTTGTGAATATGGATGAAAAACATAAGTACTTCACACACAAGTAACTAATGCATTATTACACCCTTTGTTCCAAAAAAAGCATACTTACTTTTTATGTAAATTATCATACATTAGTCAATGATTATAAAATCATAATGCTTTTACATATGAATATAATGGTCACTATTTTATGTAACACAAAATCACACATTTATTGGACAAACAACATGAATTCATGCAGTAAAAATATGTCTTATATTATTGGTCTAATTGTTGGTCATTAATTCAGGCGGCCGAAGGTAGTCTGACATTATTGGCAAGAAGCTAGTGCACTAATACGTCCATTTTGCATCTTGTTTTTCTACTGTTATTTATAATATTTTACTTTATGATTCAATTATAATGTATTTTCTCTCTTAATATGCAAGATATACATGAAGAGGAAAAATTTCGGTACGTGGGATTCTGGACCTAAAAGAGCTACATCAGATATAGCTATTCTCCCGAGCTCTAGATGACCTGAAATTTTATGGAAAATTATTTTGAAATATATAAATAATACTAGAAAAATACCAGGAATATCAACTGTGGGCCCACAAGGTAGGGGGCACGCCCTGCCCCCTTATGGGGCCCACAGAAGCCCTCCGGTGCTCATCTTCTACTATAAGATGCCATTTGCCTTAGAAAAATAAAATAAAAAGAAGACTTGCGGGGCGAAGCGCCGCTGTCTTGAGGCGGAACCTGGGCATGAGCACTTTTGCTCTCCGTCGGGGCGATTCCTCCAGGGACACTTCCCACCGGGAGGGGGAAATCGAAGCCTTCATCGTCACCAACGTTCCTCTCATCGTGGGAGGATTCATCTCCATCAACATCTTCACCAGCACCATCTCATCTCAAACTCTAGTTCATCTCTTGTATTCAATCTTTGTCTCAAAACCTCAGATTGGCATTTGTGGGTTGCTAGTAGTGTTGACTACATCTTGTAGTTAATGCTAGTTGGTTTATTTGGCGGGATATCATCACTAGTAGAAAAAGGCACATTTGTCCCGGTTCGGCAACCGAGACTAAAGGGTCGGTACTAAAGCCCAATTCCTTTAGTCCCGGTTCTTATACCAACCGGGACATATGGGCCTCCACGTGGCCGTTGCGGCTTGCCCAGGCAGGGGGGCCTTTTGTCCCGATTGGTAGCACCAACCGGACCAATAAGTGTCCACGCTTCAGTAGTTCAGGGGCTAGGGTTTTGTTTTTTTTTGAAGGGGGGGGGGGGGGTTGGGGGTTTTGGGGGGTTTTGTAGGGTTAATTTAGGGGTTTCATATATTGTGTTAGCTAGCTAATGGAGAGAAGTGCCATCTCTTATCTGGCAACGCTACATACTATACGTATAGAGAGGACTCGACACGCTAGCTAGTAAGCAAATGAAGAAAACCATTAAGTACATAAGATCGTCATGAACATATACAAAGAGAAGTGATCGACCTCTCCTTCTCCGAGAGATTGGTCGAACAACAAGTTTTCATATATCTATCCGACGCTACTGGCTATTCTCCGGCTTTATTGATGACGTGGTCAAGAAAGAATCCCGCCAATTCCTCTTGAATTGCTTTCATGCGATCTTGTGATAGGAGTTCATCCCGCATCTGCCACATCTAATTTGAAGAAGGGGGGTCAATACATATATATGAATGAAACTCAACACAAATGATGGTAATAAAATGAAACTGTGAATATTATTGCTTACGCACTTCAAATTGTCTTTTAGAGTAGCCCCGGTTTTTTTGCATGTCGCGTTTAGAACTCGCAAACGTACTATCCACGGTAATTATTTCCGGGTTCCTGCCACAAGCACTTTACGAGAAATAGAGGTCAATCAAACTGATAATGAAGCATTATAAATGCCATCGATGAAAGTAGCTAGAATCAATGGGAGATGCGCGGAACTATCTAGCTAGTACTACTTACTTTCGGGTATGTCCATCGCAGCTCCCCCGACTATCCCTGAGCTTGTGCGGTGAATACTTTCCAAACCCCACGAAACAAAGAAAACAATTACTTGATATCAGGAAATGAACAAAGTTGCCGATATGGTGCGATAATGATCGATTGAACCTACTTCTCGAGCATTTTAGTCATGTCCGCATAGTCCTCAGGAGATTTTCGTCTCGAGTCTAAGACGGTTACTAGTCCTTGCTCAAGCTTAATCTCTAGGAGAATATAGTGGAACCTGTGCACGCATGCATAACTCATCAATTACATTACTATAACCTCGAGTAATAAGGGAAACCGATTATGCACAAGACAGTAACACTCACTTGAAGTTGTAAGGAAAGAGTATTTTATCTTTGTTTTGATTTATTACCAACGATCGTAGCAAGTTGGCCTCGGTTTCTTTGGCATGAAATGTAACCATATATTCATCTATGAGATTTGTGTTAATGAAGCCAATATCATTGATTTGTTCTTTCTGCATTCGACGATCTTCAATCTGCATAATATAGTGAGGATGATTATATATACATGCAATGAAAGAGCTGAGCTATATATATAGAGATTTAATGACAGAAGTAGTACTTGCAGACACTAGCAAGTGACCGTTAATTTATCGAGGGCCTTTTGATTGAAAAACTGGAAGAACTCCTCAAATGGAACAGACAACGGATCAATTCCAACGAGGTCGTGCTCCTCTTTAACTCTCAGGGTCGAAGTATCCTTCCCAGACTCTCTGCAGGTTTTCATGTACCAATCATGGAATCTTCGCATCATCGTTGTTAGAGGAGGACTTTCATCTTTGACGAGAGGCTTCCCGTACTGGTATATGAATTCGTCCACCTCCATAATATCATAATGTGCATCGTTGTCGTGCATGTAATCAGCAGGATTGGTACCGGGCAAGATCCCCGGATGATTAGTGACGATATCACTAGACACCTTGAGCGGGGGGCATGATTGGTTCGCTTGTTCACCGAGCTAGGGAATTTTTTCCCACTTCTTTGTTGTGCTAACCTTCGATCACTGCAAGTACTTCCCGACCGCTCCGCTTCGATATATGACCTTTCAATAATGCGCTCATAGTTGGTTTTCGGTGGAGACAGTGGTGGTTTCTTCAGGGCATCGATAGTGCGCTTTGCTTTCACCGGATCTATCTTCTCCTCCGGAGGTGGATGTTTCTTAGCTCTTTGCATTTCAAAGAACTCCCTCACTTGGGCTTGACAGATCTTCATGTTTTCCTGCTCGGTCTTCTCCTCCGGAGGCTTTAGAGATGGACCGAATATGTATGGCCTCCCGCCTCTGGCTGTACTGCTAGACGCCGGAGCAGACCGAGCGGTTGCGGCTGTCTTCTTTCCTTACTTACGAGGCGAAGAAGGACTACGATGCGCCGGAGCAGCCGGAGCGGCGGCGGGTCTCTTCCGCCCTTGCTGACGAGGTGGACGAGGAGGCGGGCTGCTTGGGCGCGCCGACGCAGGCGGAGTGCCCTAATCACTCGCCGGAGGAGGAGGCGGAGTGCCCTGACTCGCCGGAGGAGGAGGAGGAGGAGGAGGAGGAGGCGTCCAGTTCGGAATGTTGATTGATAGTCTCCAACGTATCTATAATTTTTGATTGCTCAATGCTATTATATTATCTATTTTGGATGTTAATGGGCTTTATTTTAAACTTTTATATTATTTTTGGGACTAACCTATTAACCGAAGGCCCAACCCAAATTGTTGTTTTTTTTGCCTATTTTAGTGTTTCACCGAAAAGGAATATCAAACGGAGTCCAAATGGAATGAAACCTTCGGGAGCGTTATTTTTGGAACAAACGTGATCCAGGAGACTTGGAGTGGACGTTAAGAAACAACCGAGGAGGCCACGAGGCAGGGGCGCACCCACCCCCCTGGGCGCACCCTCCACCCTCGTGGGCCCCTCGTTGCTCCACCAAACTACTTCTTCCTCCAATATATATCCATATACCCCGAGAACATCTAGGAGCACCACGAAAACCAAATTCCACCGCCGCAACCTTCTGTACCCAAGAGATCCCATCTTGGGGCCTTTTCCGGAGATCTGCCGGTGGGGGCATTGATCACGGAGGGCCTCTACATCAACTCCATGGCCTCTCCGATGATGTGTGAGTAGTTTACTTCAGACCTTCGGGTCCATAGCTAGTACTTAGATGGCTTCTTCTCTCTCTTTGGATCTCAATACAAAGTTCTCCTCGATTCTCTTGGAGATCTATTCGATGTAATCTTCTTTTGCGGTGTGTTTGTCGAGGTCCGATGAATTGTGGGTTTATGATCAAGTTTATCTATGAACAATATTTGAATCTCCTCTGAATTCTTTGATGTATGATTGGTTTATCTTTGCAAGTCTCTTCTAATTATCAGTTTGGTTTGGCCTACTAGATTGATCTTTCTTGCAATGGGAGAAGTGCTTAGTTTTGGGTTCAATCTTGCGGTGCTCGATCCCAGTGACAGAAAGGGAAATGACACGTATTGTATTATTGCCATCGAGGATAACAAGATGGGGTTTACATCATATTGCACGAGTTTACCCCTCTACGTCATGTCATCTTGCTTAAGGCGTTACTCTGTCCTTATGAACTTAATACTCTAGATGCATGTTGGATAGCGGTCGATGTGTGCAGTAAAGTAGTAGATGCAGGCAGGAATCGGTCTACTTGTCACAGACGTGATGCCTATATACATGATCATGCCTAAATATTCTCATAATTATTCACTTTTCTATCAATTGCTCGATAGTAATTTGTTCACCCACCGTAATACTTATGCTATCTTGAGAGAAGCCACTAGTGAAACCTATGTCCCCGGGTCTATTCTCCATCATACAAGTTTCCCATCTACTTTATTTGCAATCTTTACTTTCAATCTATATCATAAAAATACCAAAAATATTTATTTTATTATTATCATCTCTATCAGATCTCACTCTTGCAAGTGGCCGTGAAGGGATTGACAACCCCTTTATCGCATTGGTTGCGAGGTTCTTATTTGTGTGTGTAGGTACGAGGTGAATCGCGCGTGGTCTCCTACTGGATTGATACCTTAGTTCTCAAAAACCGAGGGAAATACTTACATTGCTTTACTGCATCACCCTTTCCTCCTCAAGGGAAAACCTACGCAATGCTCAAGAGGTAGCATTGATGAGCTCCTTCCGCCATAGACATGGAGTCTTCATAGCACAACCCAGTCGAGTCTCCCCTTCACCGGTAGGGTGGTCAAGCTCGAGCTCCTCAAATCCCTCTGTTATTTCATCCACCATCACAACAGCGTATCCTTCTGGAATTGGACGACAGTGAAAAGTTGCGCCGGGTTCAGGAGGTGCAACAGAGCCGACAGCCGCCTTGACTTTGAAGTTCTGCCATTGCGTCATAAGGTGGCAATGTTGAGATTCCATGATAGCATCCACGGGATAGCTAGCAGGAGCCATGAAGATAGGCTCCTGAAGCAGCTCGGTGGAAGCCACGCTGCTTCTCCACTGAGATGGCAGGGTAGCTTCGGCCGGTCGCTGGCTGCGAACTGCTTCTCGTTCCTCTAGCGCTTGTACTCTTGCGTGCAGCTTCTTCAGTTCGGTCTGCTCCACTTTCCTCTTCCTCTCCCGGCCTTTGTAACCACCTGTCTCAGGAAATCCAGCCTTCCATGAAACGGATCCTGGTGTGCCTCGTGTCCGTCTAGGGTGCTCAGGATTCCCGAGGGCCAGTGTGAGCTCGTCGTTCTCTCTGTCAGGAATGAACGTCCCTTGTTGCGCTGCGGTGATATACTCCTAAAGCTTCGTGACAGGTATATTTAGTTGCTGGTTCGTCCAATGGCACTTCCCTATTTCAAGGTCCAAGGTTCCCCCAACAATTAAAACCAAGTGCTTGAATGGTCTGGCCAGTGCAATGTCTCTGGTTCGACCCCTTTATCAAACAGGTCATTCTCAGCCTTGTCCCACAACGGCCGGGCTTTGAGGTAGCCACCTGACCCCGTGCGATGGGGAAGCTGCTTCTTTGCAGCATTTTTCTTGTTTGTCGCTGACATCTTCTTGCTCTTATCCAATGTCTTGTGGGCCACAAATGCATCCCAGTGATCTCCTATCTTCTCAAATCGGCCGGTGAATTCTGGAGTCTTTTCTGATACGTCTCCAACGTATCTACTTTTCTAAACACTTTTGCCCTTGTTTTGGACTCTAACTTGCATGATTTGAATGGAACTAACCCGGACTGACGCTGTTTTCAACAGAATTACAATGGTGTTATTTATGTGCAGAAACAAACGTTCTCGGAATGACCTGAAACTTCACGAAGCCACTTTTCAGAAAATATGAAAAATACCTGCAAAATAAGAAGGCCAGGGGGCCCACCACCTCTCCACGAGGGTGGGGGGCGCGCCTGCCCCCCTAGGGCGCGCCCCTACCTCGTGGGCCCCCTGTTGCCTCTCCGACTCCAACTCCAACTCCATATATTGTGTTTCGGGGAGAAAAAAAATCAGAGAGAAGAAATCATCGCGTTTTATGATACGGAGCCGCCGCCAAGCCCTAAAACCTCTCGGGAGGGCTGATCTGGAGTCCGTTCGGGGCTCTGGAGAGGGGAATCCATCGCCATCGTCATCATCAACCATCCTCCATCACCAATTTAATGATGCTCATCGCCGTGCGTGAGTAATTCCATCGTAGGCTTGCTGGACGGTGAAGGGTTGGATGGGATCTATCATGGAATCGGGTTAGTTTTGTTAGGGTTAGTTTTGTTAGGCTTGCTGGACGGTGATGGGTTGGATGTTGATTATGCTATTGATATGAGTAAACTTGAGACCTATGCGTTATTGCAAATGTGGTTAATTATAATCTTTGCTGAAAACTTGAATGCTGGCTTTACATATTTACAACAAGAGCAAACAGAGTTTGTAAAAGTTTTTCTTTATCACTTTCAGTTTGTCAACTGAATTGCTTGAGGACAAGCAAATGTTTAAGCTTGGGGGAGTTCATACGTCTCCAACATATCTACTTTTCCAAACACTTCTGCCCTTGTTTTGGACTCTAACTTGCATGATTTGAATGGAACTAACCCAAACTGACGCTGTTTTCAGCGGAATTACCATGGTGTTATTTATGTGCAGAAACAAACATTCTCGGAATGACCTGAAACTTCATGGAGCCACTTTTCAGAAAATATGAAAAATACCTGCAAAAGATGAAGGCCAGGGGGCCCACCACCTCTCCACAAGAGTGGGGGGCACGCCTGGCCCCCTAGGGCGCGCCCCCTACCTCGTGGGCCCCCTATTGCCTCTCCGACTCCAACTCCATATATTGTGTTTCGGGGAGAAAAACATCAGAGAGAAGAAATCATGGCGTTTTACGATACGGAGCCGCCGCCAAGCCCTAAAACCTCTTGGGAGGGCTGATCTGGAGTCCATTTAGGGCTTCGGAGAGGGGAATCCGTCGCCATCGTCATCATCAACCATCCTCCATCACCAATTTCATGATGCTCACCGCCGTGCGTGAGTAATCCATCGTAGGCTTGCTGGACGGTGATGGGTTGGATGGGATCTATCATGTAATCGAGTTAGTTTTGTTAGGGTTTGATCCCTAGTATCCACTATGTTCTGAGATTGATGTTGCTATGGCTTTGCTATGCTTAATGCTTGTCACTAGGGCCCGAGTGCCATGATTTCAGATCTGAACCTATTATGTTTTCATCAATATATGAGTGTTCTTGATCCTATCTTGCAAGTCTATAGTCACCTATTATGTGTTATGATCCGTTAACCCCGAAGTGACAATAATCGGGATAGTTACCGATGATGACCGTAGTTTGAGGATTTCATGTATTCACTATGTGTTAATGCTTTGTTCCGGTTCTCTATTAAAAGGAGGCCTTAATATCCCTTAGTTTCCGTAAGGACCCCGCTGCCACGGGAGGGTAGGACAAAAGATGTCATGCAAGTTCTTTTCCATAAGCACGTATGACTATATTCGGAATACATGCCTACATTATATCAATGAACTGGAGCTAGTTCTGTGTCACCCTAGGTTATGACTGTTACATGATGAACCGCATCCGGCATAATTCTCCATCACTGATCCATTGCCTACGAGCTTTCCATATATTGTTCTTTGCTTATTTACTTTCCCGTTGCTATTGCTATCATCACTACAAAATACCAAAAACATTACTTTTACTACTGTTACCTTTTTGCTATCGTTACCACTACTATCATATTACTTTGCTACTAAACACTTTGCTGCAGATATTAAGTTTCCAGGTGTGGTTGAATTGACAACTCAGCTGCTAATACTTGAGAGTATTCTTTGGCTCCCCTTGTGTCGAATCAATAAATTTGGGTTGAATACTTTACCCTCAAAAACTGTTGCGATCCCGTATACTTGCTGGTTATCAAGACTATTTTCTGGCGCCGTTGCCGGGGAGCATAGCTCTATTCTTTGAGTCACTTGGGATATATATCTGCTTATCATTATGAAGAACTTAATAGATCCAAAAACCAAGATCTATCCCTCAACTACGAGGGGAGGTAAGGAACTGCCATCTAGCTCTGCACTTGATTCACCTTCTGTTTTGAGTAAGCTTGCGACACCTACACCTGCTTCTGCTATTCGTTCTGATATGTCGCGTGTTATTGATGATGCCACTTATGCTATGCATGATACTTATGATGAAACTACCTCTATGCCTGATACTACTGTGCCACTTAGTGATCTCCTTGATGAACAAATTGCTAGGGCTAGAGAAATTGAAAATATTGAATCTGATGATACTGATGAAAGTGATGATGAAGAATCACTTGTTATTCCTAAGGGTTATGTTTTTGATCAAGAAGCTTATTTCGCTATTTTAGCTTGCAAAAATAGAAATGAACTCAAAAGGTTATTAGCCAAATGGAGTAAGCAATCTCTAAATGCTAGAATGAAACCTGACCCTGCTTTTGCTACTCCACCTATCTTTGTTACTGATAAGGATTATGAATTCTCTGTTGATCCTGATATAATTACTTTGGTTGAATCTGATCCTTTTCATGGTTATGAATATGAAATAGTTGTGGCACATCTTACTAAATTGAATGATATAGCCACCCTGTTCACTAAAGAGGAGAGAACTCATTACTTTTATATCCTTAAAATATTTCCGTTCTCATTAAAGGGTGATGCTAAGATATGGTTTAATTCTCTTGATCCTGGTTGTGTGCATAGTCCCCAGGATATGATTTATTACTTCTCTGCTAAATATTTCCCTGCTCATAAGAAACAAGCCGCTTTAAGGGATATATATAATTTTGTGAAAATTGAAGAATAGAGTCTCCCACAAGCTTGGTGGAGGCTTCTCCAATTACTTAATGCTTTGCCTGATCATCCTCTTAAGAAAAACAAAATACTTGATATCTTTTATAATGGACTAACCGATGCTTCCAGAGATTAGCTGGATAGTTGTGCTGGTTCTGTTTTCAGGTAAAGAACACCGGATGAAGCTGAGATTCTATTGAATACTATGTTGACAAATGAAAATAATTGGACACCTTCGGAGCCAATTCCTGAGCCTATTCCTAAACCAACTTCGAAGAAGAGGGGTATTCTATTTCTCAGTCTTGAAGATATGCAAGAGGCAAAGAAATCTATGAAAGAAAAAGGTATTAAAGCTGAAGATGTTAAGAATTTACCTCCTATTGAAGAAATACATGGTCTTAATTTACCGCCTGTTGAAGAAACATATAATCCAAATCCTTCTCCTATTGAAGAAACTCATGGTCTTGATAACCCGACATAGGTAGTAAAGGTAAATTCTCTCTATAGATATGATAAAGCGGAAATCCCATTTACTAAGTTTGCTAGCCCATGCTTAGATGAGTTTGATAAATTTATGGCTAAGCAAGAAGATTTTAATGCTTATTTTGGTAGACAATTGAAATACAATTCAAATATGCTTGAACACTTGGGTGATTATATGGCTAATGTTAAAGGTGAACATAAACTTACTAGTAAACATGCTTCTATGGTTACCACTCAAGTAGAACAAGTACTTAAAGCTCAAAATGATTTGCTCAATGAATTGAATAGTAAGAATAATGGTAATGCTGTTAGAGTGGCTACTAGAACTGGTAGAATGACTCAGGAACCTTTGTATCCTGAAGGCCATCCTAAGAGAATTGAGCAAGATTCTCAGAGAAATAATATAGATGTACCTAGTTCTTCTAAAAAGAAGAAAAAGAAAAATGATAGGACTTTGCATGCTTCTAGTGAACCTATTACTGAAACACCTGAGAATCCAAATGACATTTCTATTTCTGATGCTAAAACACAATCTTGTAATGAACCTGGAACTAGTGATAATGTTAATGATAATGTTGATAATGATGCTCAACCCAGTAATGATAATGATATAGAAATTGAACCCGCTGTTGATCTTGATAACCCACAATCAAAGAATCAACGTTGCCCACGCGGGGCGGAGTGCGGCGCAGAGGGACGGATGGCGCGGAAGAGCCCCCTACGGTGCGGACAAGCTCGGCGATGCGGTCGAGCCATTCTTCGTAGACGTCGTCGATGGGACGGTAGCGCAGGAGCTCGTTTGCCGCGAGGAGCGCAGCCCGAGCCTCCAAGGGTGCGCGGAGCGCGCGGGACGAAGAACCGGCTGGAGCAAGTGATGGAGTGGCGGTGCGGCCGTCTTGCCGGACGGACGGGTGCTGAGACGATGCCTGCTGCTCGCCCCCCGCCGGGCCGGTGGCGGCGTTGACGGCGGGCGACGGGGAACGACGAGGACGCCCACCGATGGGAGCCGTCTGGGCGATGCGAGAAGCGATGGCGGCACGGCGCTCGGCGCGGGCCCGACGAGCGTCAGACATGGATGCGACGGTCGGAGGAGAACGGAGTGGTGGAAGACAGATTCCGGCGCACCCCTACCTGGTGCGCCAAATGTCGGATTTCGGGTTCTGGCAGACCCTTAAGGTTCGAACACTGGGGTGCACGCGGAAACCTCGCCTTCAACCCCTCCGTCTCGATGGGATCTAAACTACTAAAAGAACTGCACGAAAGACACAAGATTTATACTGGTTCGGGCCACCAATGTGGTGTAATACCCTACTCCAGTGTGTGGTTTGTGGATTGCCTCCTGGGGCTGGTGAGGATGAACAATACAAGGAAGAACAGCCTCGCGAGGGTCTGTTCTTGGCTGGGGTGATGAACTGCTATGGGGAGTTTAGCCACCTCTCTCTATCTCTCTCTTCCTCTCTTCCAGATCCCAACTGACCAACCGAACCCCTTGCTATGTGGGTGGCTAGTCCTATTTATAGAGGCCCTGGTCCTCTTCCCAAATATTGAGCGGGAAGGGATCCAACAATGGCGGGCTAATTTGAAGGGGGGCAGGGAGTACGTCTATCCTGACAAAAGCAGTCTTCGCCTGCCAAGGCTCTGGTGGTGACGCCGGGCTGGGCTCCATGGTGACCTCCGTCTCGTAGTCCTCCTGGTCTTGGTCTCGTTGCACCGAAGTGGCAACCTTTTCCTGATGCCTCGGTACTCCGCGGATATGCTTGTCCCCTTTGCACCAAAGAGGAAAGAAGGACGCTGCGCGTGCTGGCACCCGCCTGGTGCCTCGAGTCGTCATGGCTTGCATCATGGGCACCTCGCGAGGTACCCCGCCTTGAACTCTCCGCCTCCTCGCGAGCCAGCCTGAGGAGGCTGTGCCTGAGGATGCACCGTGTCGTCCGCCTCGCGAGGCTTGGCCCCTCGCGAGGGTCTTGAGTCTCGTGTTGATGAAGATGGGCCGCACTGGGCCCCCACTTGAGCCACGCCGCAGGCCGCAGGCAGGCAAGTCTGGGGACCCCCGTTCCCAGAACGCCGACAATAGGAAACATGGTAAAGAAAGAGAGCCTTGGGTTCAGAAACCCATGCCTTTTCCTCCCAAACCCTCTAAGAAAAAGGATGATGAGGATTTTGAGCACTTTGCTGAAATGATTAGACCTATCTTTTTGCGTATGCGATTAACTGATATGCTCAAAACCAATCCTTATGCTAAGTACATGAAAGATATTATTACAAATAAAAGAAAGATACTGGAAGCTGAAATTTCCACCATGCTTACTAATTATACTTTTAAGGGTGGAATACCAAAGAAACTAGGAGATCTAGGAGTACCCACTATACCATGCTCCATTAAAAGAAACTATGTTAAAACTGCTTTATGTGATCTTGGAGCCGGTGTTAGTGTTATGCCTCTCTCTTTATATCGTAGACTTGATTTGAATAAGTTGACACCTACCGAAATATCTTTGCAAATGGCCGATAAATCAACTACTATACCTATCGGTATTTGTGAGGATGTGCCTGTTGTGGTTGCAACCGTTACTATTTTAACGGACTTTGTTATTCTTGATATTCCCGAGGACGATAGTATGTCTATTATTCTTGGAAGACCCTTTTTGAATACTACAGGGGCTGTTATTGATTGCACTAAAGGCAATGTCACTTTTCATGTTAATGGTAATGAGCATACGGTACACTTTCCGAGGAAACAACCTCAAGTTTATAGTATCAACTCTATTGGAAAAATTCCATCGATTATATTTGGAGGTTTCGAATTTCCTCTTCCTACTGTCAAGAAGAAATATGATATTCTTATTATTGGGGATGTGCATATCCCCGTTGAGGTAACATAGTGTTATTCGAAATTTCTTTGGTTCCATGTTATTCGGAATGAGTTCGTTAACAAGACTTGATCAACCTTGTTAGTGGATTCCTTTTGATGACCATGAGATGGATGAAACTAGAGAGCACAACCTTCTATACCCCACTTTTACTTTCTGTTATTTATATAAAATAAAATAAAAATAAATATTTCCCTGTCTGTTATCTGATTATCCATGCAATATAAAAATTCCTCGAAAATAAAAGTTCTCCAAATGCCCTGAAATTTAAATATGTTTTTTCTAGAATATTTGAGAATATTTGGCATTGAGAACACAGCAGGGGGGTCAACCACCTGCCCACGAGGGTGGAGGGCGCACCCTACCCCCTGGGCGCGACCCTGCTTCGTGGGCCCATGGTGGCCCTCCTGCACTTATTCTTTCACCCATACACTTCTTCTTCCTCCCACAAACAGGAACAACCAGCTCAAACCTGAGTTAGAGCTCGTCTTGCTGCCATTTTCGATCTCCTTGCTCAAAGCACCTCTAACAAAACTGCTTGGGGAGATTGTTCCTTGGTATGTGACTCCTTCATTGGTCCAATTAGTTTTTGTTCTAGTGCTTTATTCATTGCAAATTTTTTCTGCTTAGGTGACCCTGTTCTTGAGCTTGCATGTCAAATTTATATGGTCAAAAGTAGTTTTGATGCATGATATAGGCCCTAGGCACTTGTAGGAGTAGTTGCTATCAATATTATTGAGTTTGGTTTACTTTTATTTTGAAGTTACTAAAACATTTCAGAATTTTTCAGAGGAAGAAAAATGCTTAGGAAAATGTTCCAGGGTGGTTCCTCAAGGAAGCAAGGCCCCAGGCTTGCAATGCGTGATGCTGATGAAGAGCCACCAAGAGACGCTCCATTGCGTCCTTGTGAATAGCCTTCTGAGAACTTTATGGATCGAGCAGGAATTAAGGAAGAATTCAATGCATATTTGCGTAACGTTGATCTCGTGAGCTTCGAGGAAGAGAAGTGCAGTCAGTATCACTATCTCACTAGTTCCTTTGTGAGGAGGTTTGAATTTTCAACTTCACGTAATTCTCCAACTGTCCTGTTTGATCTTTATAATAGTTCTTACACTATGGACTTAGAGGACCTTACCACTGCATGCAAACTTCCACAATGGGGTAGTATAAGGGATCCTCACAAATCTGAACTTAGAGATTTTCTTGCTAGCATAACTGTGGGAGAATCTAGAGATATTACACAAGCTACTATAGGGAGCATTCACTTTCCTGCTATACATTATTTTGCTCTCTTCATAGGTAGATGCATAAATGGTAAAAATGAGGCATGTCACATGTGTGTGCCTGACCTCAGTATTCTCCGGAGTGCTGTATTAGGAGACCAATCTTATACTTTGGGAACCATTGTTGCACGTAGGTTGCATCTTAATAGATTTAATGGAGATTTCTTCGGAGGAATTTATGCAACCCGCATAGCTAATTTTCTTGGTGTAGCCATACGCGAAGATGATATTGAATTACCACCTGCTTACCTAGACTTTAATGCTATGGTTCACCACCAGTTTGTCGAGAGGAATGAATCACCTCTCCAATATCGACTAATCTTTGACAGACGCCGTGCTGTCCAAATTACTCTCCCTGCTCCTGCCTTCTTTGATCATCAGGCAAAAGGAAGATATACTATTACCAGAGAGGAGGCAGATGAGTACGAGAGGAGAGCGGAGGCCGCTCGTCGCCACGCTGCAGCTCAGCAGGCGATAGCCGCTGCATCGCAGTACGACCCCAACTATTATTATGGATATCCGCCAGGCTAGCCATGGCCATAGACCAACTTAGGCCAAAAGCCTAAGCTTGGGGGAGTACGTATTTTCCACCGACATTACATTTATGTTCACACACTCATTGCTAGATGTCGGTGCTCATACTTTTTCATTGTATCATCCATGCTAGTTTAATTTCCTTTTTATGCTTTCTTCTTGTGTGTTTAATAAACCTTAAGAAAAACCAAAAAAAATAGTTGTAGCTTTTAATCAGTTTAATTTCCATGCTTGTAGTAGTAATTAAAAAGAAAACCCAAAAAGATTTCCTGTTCTTCTTTTGCTTGTTGGGAGCTTTCCCGTGTAAATAGTTTTATTTCTTTTCTTTTCTTTGGGGGTCGATAGGCGAAGACCATGATTAAATTGTTGAAGTGGCTCTTATATGCATTATTTTTTATCTGACAAAAGAGCCCATATTGCCTTGTCATCTCCTGTTATTGAATGCTTGCAGATTCCAGCTTAGTCCAATGCACGTGCACTATTATTATTATTCACACTATTCGGTCATGCAAGTGAAAGGCAATTATGACGATATATGATGGACTGACTGAGATGAGAAAAGCTGGTATGAACTCGACCTCTTTTGTTTTTGTAAATATGATTAGTTCATCGTTCTTGATTCAGCCTATTATGAATAAACATGTTTGCAATGACAACTAGAGATCATAGTTTCTTGTGCCATGCTTGATTAGCTATGAGTTATAATGGTTTACCTTGTGTGCCAACATGCTATTAAAATGGTTGTGATGTGGTATGATAGGGTGGTATCCTCCTCTGAATGATTTAAGTGACTTGACTTGGCACATGTTCACGCATGTAGTTGAAACAAAATCAACATAGCCTTCACGATATTTATGTTCATGGTGGATTATATCCTACTCATGCTTGCATTCGGTGTTGATTAATTTTAATGCATGTTCATGACTGTTGTCGCTCTCTAGCTGGTCGCTTCCCAGTCTTTTGCTAGCCTTCACTTGTACTAAGCGGGAATATTGCTTGTGCATACAAACTCCATAAACCCCAAAGTTATTCCACATGAGTCCACTATACCTACCTATATATGGTATTTACCTGCCGTTCCAAGTAAATTTGTATGTGCCAAACTCTAAACCTTCAAACAAATATCCTGTTTTGTATGCTCGAATAGCTCATGTATCAACTAGGGCTGTCTGTATCTTCCATGTTAGGCGGGTTATTCTCAAGAGGAGTGGACTCCGCTCCTCACTCATGAGATAAATGGCTTGTCACCGGGATGCCCAGTCCCATGCTTTATGCAAACTAAATCAAAATAATTGCAAACAAAACTCCCCCTAGGACTCTTGTTAGTTTGAGGCACTCGTTGTTTCGAGCAAGCCATGGATTGATGCTTGTTGGTGGAAGGGGGAGTATAAACTTTACCATTCTTTTTGGGAACCACCTATAATGTGTGTAGCATGGAAGATATCGCCATCTCTTGGTTATTATGTTGACAATGAAAGTATACCACTCAAAATATTATTCACCTCTGTTTCAAAACCGAGCTCCGGCACCTCTACAAATCCCTGCTTCCCTCTGCGAAGGGCCTATCTATTTACTTTTATGCTGAGTCATCATCCTCTTATTAAAAAGCACCAGTTGGAGAGCACCACTGTCATTTGCATTCATTACTGTTAGTTTACATTGAGTATGACTTTACTGGATCTCTTTTACCATGAATTACAATGTCTAGTCAGTCCTTGGTCTTTAAAGGTGCTATGCATTTATGTTTTGCGGTCTCAGAAAGGGCTAGCGAGATACCATCCTGTTATATCATATTATGATTGTTTTGAGAAAGTGTTGTCACCCAAGATTTATTATTATGGCTCGCTAGTTGATTATGCTATTGATATGAGTAAACTTGAGACCTATGCGTTATTGCAAATGTGGTTAATTATAATCTTTGCTGAAAACTTGAATGCTGGCTTTACATATTTACAACAACAAGAGCAAACAGAGTTTGTAAAAGTTTTTCTTTATCACTTTCAGTTTGTCAACTGAATTGCTTGAGGACAAGCAAATGTTTAAGCTTGGGGGAGTTCATACGTCTCCAACGTATCTACTTTTCCAAACACTTTTGCCCTTGTTTTGGACTCTAACTTGCATGATTTGAATGGAACTAACCCGGACTGACACTGTTTTCAGCGGAATTACCATGGTGTTATTTATGTGCAGAAACAAACATTCTCGGAATGACCTGAAACTTCATGGAGCCACTTTTCAGAAAATATGAAAAATACCTGCAAAAGATGAAGGCCAGGGGGCCCACCACCTCTCCACGAGAGTGGGGGGCACGCCTGGCCCCCTAGGGCGCGCCCCCTACCTCGTGGGCCCCCTGTTGCCTCTCTGACTCCAACTCCAACTCCAACTCCATATATTGTGTTTCGGGGAGAAAAACATCAGAGAGAAGAAATCATCGCGTTTTACGATACGGAGCCGCTGCCAAGCCCTAAAACCTCTCGGGAGGGCTGATCTGGAGTCCGTTTGGGGCTCCGGAGAGGGGAATCCGTCGCCATCGTCATCATCAACCATCCTCCATCACCAATTTCATGATGCTCACCGCCGTGCGTGAGTAATTCCATCATAGGCTTGCTGGACGGTGATGGGTTGGATGGGATCTATCATGTAATCGAGTTAGTTTTGTTAGGGTTTGATCCCTAGTATCCACTATGTTCTGAGATTGATGTTGCTACGACTTTGCTATGCTTAATGCTTGTCACTAGGGCCTGAGTGCCATGATTTCAGATCTGAACCTATTATGTTTTCATCAATATATGAGTGTTCTTGATCCTATCTTGCAAGTCTATAGTCACCTATTATGTGTTATGATCCGTTAACCCCGAAGTGACAATAATCGGGATAGTTACCGGTGATGACCGTAGTTTGAGGAGTTCATGTATTGACTATGTGTTAATGCTTTGTTCCGGTTCTCTATTAAAAGGAGGCCTTAATATCCCTTAGTTTCCGTAAGGACCCCACTGCCACGTGAGGGTAGGACAAAAGATGTCATGCAAGTTCTTTTCCATAAGCACGTATGACTATATTCGGAATACTTGCCTACATTATATCAATGAACTGGAGCTAGTTCTGTGTCACCCTAGGTTATTGCTGTTACATGATGAACCGCATCCGGCATAATTCTCCATCACTGATCCATTGCCTACGAGCTTTATATATTGTTCTTTGCTTATTTACTTTCCTGTTGCTATTGCTATCATCACTACAAAATACCAAAAACATTACTTTTACTATTGTTACCTTTTTGCTACCGTTACCACTACTATCATATTACTTTGCTACTAAACACTTTGCTGCAGATATTGAGTTTCCAGGTGTGGTTGAATTGACAACTCAGCTGCTAATACTTGAGAGTATTCTTTGGCTCCCCTTGTGCCGAATCAATAAATTTGGGTTGAATACTTTACCCTCGAAAACTGTTGCGATCCCCTATACTTGCGGGTTATCATTTTCTTTATCGACAAATGTTGTTTTCAACTCATTCTTCCACCTCCTGAATAGATCTGCCATCTTCTTAAGAGCATGAGCCTTGACCAATGGCTCTATAGCTGGCTTCTCCGGATCCTCCTCTAGCGGTAGGGTGAAATTTGCCTTCAGTGCGGTCCAAAGATCATCTTTCTGCCTATCATTCACATAAGACACCTTAGGGTCTTCGTTCTTAGGCTTATACCATTGGTGGATGCTGATCGGGATCATGTCCCTAACAATAACCCCGTACTGAGAAGAAAATGCTTCCTTGGTCCGAATGGGTTCAATCGGTTGGCCATCGTGCGCGATTGCTGTGATAGTGAACCTTTCATCCTGGCGCAACTTCTTCTTCAGGCCTCGTCTCGTTACCGAAGTTTTTCTCGATCCGGAGGGCTAGAGAAGAAGAAAGAAGAGAGTTAATATGTGTACATACCAAAACAATTAATGCATCAATTAGCTATAGTCAGCACAAGCTTAATTAATATACATACCTGGCCGGACTCCATTCGGTCACCGGAGCTGTCATCATGGCCTCCTTCTTCCGCCGGCATTCGGTCATCGGAGCCGTCATCACGATCTCCTTCTTCCAGCGGCATTCGGTCACCGGAGCCATCATAATCAAGTCCTTCCTCCTCCATTTTTCGATAACCGTAGCCTGCTTCACCCTCGCCTTCCAGACCATCGGTGTCGTTGAGATAGTATGAGACATCACTTACGGCTGCAATTATGTCCCCCAACACCTGTTCTTCTTCCAAGTCTCGGTGCTCCATAGTTTCTGCAAATACTACAACATGAAAAATATTATAGAAAACATGAGAGATGGATATATTAGTGGCAAACTTAGACCTAGCTAGCTAATCACAACAAGGGATCATATTAGTGGCCTCGACACTTCTCTAGGGTTTGGGGTGGCCTCGGCAACGCTTCTAGGGTTTGGGGTGGCCTCGACGACAACACTCTTTTAACTTGGTAAATTTGGGTGGCCTCAGCAACGCTTCTAGGGTTCGGGGTGGCCCCTTCTATATGTCACGTTTGTCTAGTGTCAAAGGATTCAACAAAACCATGTCTTCATCATTAGGCGAAAGTAACAGGCGCATGATGGTACGAAGTTCTCCAAAGTTATTTGGAAGGCCTTTGCTGAAAATCGTACAGAAAGATGAATTATCCTATCTGGGCTCCATTCTAGAACAACTTTGGAGAGCTTCATACCAGCATGTTGAAGGAAATATGCCCTAGAGGCAATAATAAAGTTGTTATTTATATTTTCTTATATCATGATTAATGTTTATTATTCATGCTAGAATTGTATTAACCGGAAACTTAGTACATGTGTGAATACATAGACAAACAAAGTGTCCCTAGTATGCCTCTACTTGACTAGCTCGTTAATCAAAGATGGTTAAGTTTCCTAGCCATAGACATGTGTTGCCATTTTATGAACGGGATCACATCATTAGATAATGATGTGATGGACAAGACCCATCCATTAGCTTATCACTATGATCGTTTAGTTTATTGCTATTGCTTTCTTCATGACTTATACATGTTCCTATGACTATGAGATTATGCAACTTCCGAATACCGGAGGAACACTTAGTGTGCTATCAAACGTCACAACATAACTGGGTGATTATAAAGATGCTCTACAGGTGTCTCCGATGGTGTTTGTTGAGTTGGCATAGATCAAGATTGGGATTTGTCACTCTGATTGTCGGAGAGGTATCTCTGGGCCCTCTCGATAATGCACATCACTATAAGCCCTGCAAGCAATGTGACTAATGAGTTAGTTAAAGGATGATGAATTATGGAACAAGTAAAGAGACTTGCCAGTAACGAGATTGAAGTAGGTATGATGATACCGACGATCAAATCTCGGGCAAGTAACATACTGATGACAAAAGGAACAACGTATGTTGTTGTGCGGTTTGATAGATAAAGATATTCGTAAAATATGTAGGAGCCAATATGAGCATCCAGGTTCCGCTATTGGTTATTGACCAGAGATATGTCTCGGTCATGTCTACATAGTTCTCAAACCCGTAGGGTCCGCACACTTAACGTTCGATGATGATTTGTATTATGAGTTATGTGATTTGATGATCGAAGTTTGTTCGGAGTCCCGGATGAGATCACGGAATGACGAGGAGTCTCGAAATAGTCGAGACATAAAGATCGATATATTGGAAGGCTATATTCGGACATTGGAAAGGTTCTGAGTGGTTTGGGTATTTTTCGGGTACCGGAGAGTTACGGGAATTCACCGGGGAAGTATTGGGCCTTCATGGGCCTTAGTGGAAAGGAGAGAATGGCCATAAGGGGAGGCCGCCCCCACATGGGCTGGTCCGAATTGGACTAGGGAGGGGGCGGCCGCCCCCCTCTTTCCTTCTCCCTCTCCTCTCCTTCCTTCTTCTCCTACATGGACTAGGAAAGGGGAAACCTACTCCTACTAGGAGTAGGAATCCCCCCTTGGGCACGCCCCTTGTGGCCGGCCCTCCTCCTCCTCTCCTCCTTTATACACGGGGGAGGGGGCACCCCATAGACACACAAGTTGATTTCTTAGCCGTGTGCGATGCCCCCCTCCACAGATTTCCACCTCGGTCATATTGTCGTAGTGCTTAAGCGAAGCCCTGCGTCGGTAACTTCATCATCACCGTCAACACGCCATCATGCTGATGAAACTCTCCCTCGGCCTCAGCTGGATCTAGAGTTCGAGGGACGTCACCGAGCTTAACGTGTGCAGATCGCGAAGGTGCCATGCGTTCAGTACTTGATCGGTTGGATCGCGAAGACGTTCAACTACATCAACCGCGTTACTCAATGCTTCCGCTTTCGGTCTACGAGGGTACATGGACACACTCTCCCCGCTCGTTACTAAGCTTGTCCTAGATAGATCTTGCGTGATCGTAGGCAAATTTTTGAAATACTACGTTCCCCAACATTGGCATCCGAGCCAGGTCTATGCGTAGATGTTATATGCACGAGTAGAACACAAAGAGTTATGGGCGATAATAGTCATACTGCTTACCAGCATGTCATACTTTGATTCGGCGGTATTGTTGGATGAAGCGGCCCAGACCGACATTACATGACCGCGTTCATGAGACTGGTTCTACCGACGTGCTTCGCACACAGGTGGCTAGTGGGTGAACAAATTACTGTCGAGCAATTGATAGAAAATCGGATAGTTATGAGAATATCTAGGCAATGATTATGAAATATAGGCATCACGTCCATGTTAAGTAGACCGAAACGATTCTTCATCTACTACTATTACTCCACACATCGACCGCTATCCAGCATGCATCTAGAGTATTAAGTTCATAAGAACGGAGTAATGCTTTAGGCAAGATGACATGATGTAGAGGGATAAACTCAAGCAATATGATATAAACCCCATCTTTTTATCCTCGATGGCAATAATACAATACGTGACTTGCTGCCCCTACTGTCACTGGGAAAGGACACCGCAACATTGAATCCACAGCTAAGCACTTCTCCCATTGCAAGAAAGATCAATCTAGTAGGCCAAACTAAACCGATAATTCGAAGAGACTTGCAAAGATATCAAATCATGCATATAACAATTCAGAGCAGAACCAAATATTGTTCATAGATAAACTTGATCATAAATCCACAATTCATCGGATCTTGGCAAACACACTACAAAAGAATATTACATCGAATAGATCTCCAAGAACATCGAGGAGAACTTTGTATTGAGAACCAAAGAGAGATAAGAAGCCATCTAGCTAATAACTATGGACCCGAAGGTCTATGGTAAACTACTCACACATCATTGGAGAGGCTATGGTGTTGATGTAGAAGCCCTCCGTGATCGATTCCCCCTCCGGCAGATTGCCGGAAAAGGCCCCCAGATGGGATCTCACGGGTACAGAAGGTTGCGGCGGTGGAGAAGTGGTTTCGTGGCTCCCCTGGATGTTTTTAGGGTATAAGAGTATATATAGGTGAAAGAAGTAGGTCGGTGGAGCTACGAGGGGCCCACGAGGGTGGGGGGCGCGCCTACCCCCCTGGGCGCGCCCTCCTACCTCGTGGCCGCCTTGTTGCGTCTCTGACTTCCACCCCAAGTCTCCTGGATTGCGTTTGTTCCAAGAAAGATCCTCGCGAAGGTTTCGTTCCATTTGGATTCCGGTTGATATTCCTTTTCCGCGGAACACTGAAATAGGCAAAAAACAGAAACTGGCACTGGGCCTCCGGTTAATAGATTAGTCCCAAAAATAATATAAAAGAGCATATTAAAGCCCATTAAACATCCAAAACAAATAATATAATAGCATGGAACAATCAAAAAGTATAGATACATTGGAGACGTATCACAATCCCCAAGCTTAATTCCTGCTCGTCCTCGAGTAGGTAAATGATAAAAACAGAATTTTTGATGTGGAATGCTTCCTAACATAATTTTCAATGTAATTTTCTTTATTGTGGCATGAGTATTCAGATCCGAAAGATTCAAGACAAAAGTTTAATATTTACATAAACATAATAATACTTCAAGCATACTAACCAAGCAATTATGTCTTCTCAAATAACATAGCCAACGAAAGCTCATCCCTACAAATCATATAGTTTGGCCATGCTTCATTTTCGTCACACAGAATGCTCCTATCATGCACAACCCCGATGACAAGCCAAGCAATTGTTTCATACTTTAGTATTCTCAAACCTTTTCAACTTTCACGCAATACATGAGCGCGAGCCATGGACATAGCACTATAGGTGGAACAGAATATGATGATGGAGGTTGTGTGGAGAAGGCAAAAAAGGAGAAAGTCTCACATTGACGCGGCTAATCAACGGGCTATGGAGATGCCCATCAATTGATGTCAATGCAAGGAGTAGGGATTTCCATGCAACGATGCACTAGAGCTATAAATGTATGCAAGCTCAACAAAAGAAACTAAGTGGGTGTGCATCCAACTTGCTTGCTCAGGAAGACCTAGGGCATTTTGAGGAAGCCCATTGTTGGAATGTACAAGCCAAGTTATATAATGAAAATTCCCACTAGTAATGAAAGTGACAAAATAAGAGACTCACTATCATGAAGATCATGGTGCTAGTTTGAAGCACGAGTGTGGAAAAAAGGATAGTAACATTGTCCCTTCTCTCTTTTTCTCTCATTTTTTGGGCCTTCTCTTTTTTGGCCTTTCTCTTTTTTTTTATTTCCTCACACGGGACAATGCTCTAATAATGAAGATCAACACACTTCTATTTATTTACAACTCAACAATTACAACTCGATACTAGAATAAAATATGACTCTATATGCATGCCTCCGACGGTGTACCAGGATGTGCAATGATTCAAGAGTGACATGTATAAAAAATTATGAGCAGTGGCTTTGCCATAAATACGATGTCAACTACATGATCATGCAAGGCAATATGATAATGATGAAGCATGTCATACTAAACGGAACGGTGGAAAGTTGCATGGCAATATATCTTGGAATGACTATGGAAATGCCATAATAGGTAGGTATGGTAGCTGTTTTGAGGAAGATATAAGGAGGCTTATGTGTGATAGAGCTTATCATATCACGGGGTTTGGATGCACCGGCGAAGTTTGCACCAACTCTCGAGGTGTGAAAGGGCAATGCACGGTACCGAAGAGGCTAGCAATGATGGAAAGGTGAGAGTGCGTATAATCCATGGACTCAACATTAGTCATAAAGAACTCACATACTTATTGAAAAAATCTACAAGTCATCAAAACCAAGCACTACACGCATGCTCCTAGGGGGATAGATTGGTAGGAAAAGACCATCGCTTGTCCCCGACCACCACTCATAAGGAGGACAATCAAAGAAACACATCATGCTTCAAATTTGTTACACAACGGTTACCATACGTGCATGCTACGGGACTTGCAAACCTCAACACAAGTATTTCTCAAATTCACAAATACTCAACTAGCATGACTCTAATATCACCATCTTCATATCTCAAAACAATCATCAAGTATCAAACTTCTCATAGTATTCGATGCACTCTATATGAAAGTTTTTATTATACCCATCTTGGATGCCTATCATATTAGGACTAATTTCATAACCGAAGCAAATTACCATGTTGTTATAGAAGACTCTCAAAATAATATAAGTGAAGCATGAGAGATCAATAATTTCTATAAAATAAAACCACCACCGTGCTCTAAAAAGATATAAGTGAAGCACTAGAGCAAAATTATCTAGCTCAAAAGATATAAGTGAAGCACATAGAGTATTCTAATAAATTCCGATTCATGTGTGTCTCTCCCAAAAGGTGTGTACAGCAAGGATGATTGTGGTAAACTAAAAAGCAAAGACTCAAATCATACAAGACGCTCCAAGCAAAACACATATCATGTGGTGAATAAAAATATAGCCTCAAGTAAAGTTACCGATAGATGAAGACGAAAGAGGGGATGCCTTCCGGGGCATCCCCAAGCTTAGGGTTTTGGTTGTCCTTGAATTTTACCTTGAGTTTCCTTGGGCATACACAAGCTTAGGGTCTTGCCACTCCTTGTTCCAAAATCCATCAAATCTTTACCCAAAAACTTGAAAACTTCACAACACAAAACTCAACAGAAAATCTCATGAGCTCCGTTAGTATAAGAAAACAAACCACCACTTTAAGGTACTGTAATGAACTCATTCTTTATTTATATTGGGGTTAAACCTACTGTATTCTAACTTCTCTATGGTTCATACCCCCCGATACTAGCCATGGATTCATCAAAATAAGCAAACAACACACGAAAAACAGAATCTGTCAAAAACAGAACAGTCTGTAGCAATCTGGAGGTTTCGGATACTTCTGTAACTCCAAAAATTCTGAAAAATTAGGATGACCTAAATAATTTTTATATTGATGTACTACAGTTGGAATTGGTATTTTATCGCTCTTTGGTAAAAAAATGAAAATTATTCTCATGAGCGCATACTTTATGTTTTTTCAGCAAGATCAAACAACAATCACCCAAGAAGATCCTAAAGGCTTTACTTGGCACAAACATTAATTAAAACATAAAAACACAATCATAGCGGAGGATATATGATTTATTTATTACTAAAATAGGAACAAAAATCAAGGAAAAAATTGGGTTGCCTCCCAACAAGCACTATCGTTTAACGCCCCTAGCTAGGCATAAAAGCAAGAATAGATCTAAGTATTGCCATGATAATGATAAGGCAAATCACGAAAACTCATCTCATACTCCCTACGTTCAGCAACAAGTTTTCTTTGTGGCAAGCAAAAGTAATCAAAAGGGCTAAATTTAATGGGACAAAAATCCCCAAGATCAAGCTCTGGAGGTATTGGTTCCTCATTTGGCCCCTCATATTGCACAACCAATTCATCACTATAAGCATTCTTTTGGCAAAAAGTCATGAGCCTTTGTTCAAGGGAAAAACCTAACCCATTGTTCTGGATAGCAAAGTTATCATTAGGTTCAGAAATCCTGTCAACTAGAACATCGGTAGGAACCTTTTTTCTAAGGTTTTCATTAAAAGAAACATGATCTAAAGATCATAAGCGCATTATGTCTTCTTGATAAAAAAGGACCGCTTCTATGGGAGGACGGCCGACATCCACCCCATAATGCACAAAAAATTTGTTGGCCTCTTCTATTATAAATCTGAACTCATGAGCTAAAAAGATGGTAGCTACTCGCTTAACAGAAGAATGCTCAATATTGAAAAATTCTAGAAAAATCCTCTGTATGCAAGGCTGCATGTGGATAAATTGTCTTTCAAGTTCAACCACGAGCAAAGATATAGCATCCGCAAGACTACTAGTTTTATGAAGAATAGACCTGCCCATAGTGGGCAAAGCACCGGCGCAAGTAAAGAAATCTCGAATAACTCCTTTTCCAATAATATTGCCACTACCAATCCGAAACTTTTTAGTGTGTAAAATAGTAGGTTCTTCATGAGGATAATCAAAAGCATCAACGTTTCCCCCCATCATTACTACTACCCTTTTCAATGATAACCTCCCCAGTTTCAGACATGATTGCAACAAACCGCACTAAGAGCGAACACACAAGAGGCAAGCGGAAAGAGGTTGTAACACCCCAAAAATTTAACCATGATTTATTAATTAAAATTTTGCCTTGGTAAATTAAAGTTTTATTTTCTAGATTTTCCTTTAATTCAGAACCACTCTTTTCTCCTGAATTGTGGAGTTTTCACCCCAAGTGAAAACCTTTCAAAAATATTGTTGGACTTGTATATCTTCCCAAGAACATTTCTTCTATCAGTGGAATTATTTCTACAATTATTTTTCCTGAGCTTTATTTCTTTAAAAATGATTTTTCATAAGTTTTAGGGTTCCATTTGCACCACAACCCTTTAAAATACTTCTTTAAAATCCCCACAAAAATTTGAGGATGTCATGTGATGTTCCCACATCACTTTTATGCAAAAATCTCTTTTAGTCATTTGGAAATTTTGAGCCCTACCCCAAGTTTTCAAATCTGGTCCAGTTTGTAATTTGCACTACAACCTATTTAAATATTTCTTTATAAATTCCACCAAAGTTGGGAGATGTTAGTAGTAGTTTATAATTCAACTTTATGCAAAAACCCATTGGTGTTCTTTGAAAAATTTGAGCAAATCATCCTCTTTTGCTCTCTAGTCCAGTTGGGTATTTTCTACTGCAACCATATTTTATCTTGCCCTATTACCCATGATTTTTCTCCTGCTCATAGAACACTCTACCAAACCCTTAAGTCCAGGAGATTGGACCCATTGGAGTATTTTTGGTCCATGCAATAATGCCTTTCATTTTCTGTCCAGAACTGAAAATTGGCAAAACTTGCACTAACAAGTTTCTGGTCTTGCCAACCTAACCTTGGCACCATCACCTACACCTAAAGAGACTCTGATCTGGAGATTTTGGCCACCAGAAGAGATGCCCATGGCATTCTGTCGAGCACCTTGTGTGCATGGCCAGTTTTGGGCATAGTTTTTAGTCTACATTATGGACTTGATCCCCTGACCCAGCAACCATGTCCACTAATCTCCTAGCCAACTCTAACCTAGACCTGTTAATCCCCAGCCTCATCCAAGCCTCCTGGCATGCGTTGGCATTTCGTCTAGCACCTGGCGTGCGCGCTCTGGGCGCGCCCAGAGCGCACGTTTTGCACGCGCGCCCGCAACCGAGCGGCCGTAGCCTGCCCTTGGCCATTGCTCGCCCGCAGGGCTGCGTCGCATTCTCATCCGCTCATCAGAGCCATCCAAGCCACCCCTGGAGCCCCGCAGTGCCACCGTCAGGTCGGCCATGGCAGCTAGCGGGCGGCCGCAGCAGGCTCCTGCCATGGACGGCGCCGTCCCGACCACCCTCGCCCGCCAGCTGCACCTGGAACAACTCAAGCTCATCCTCTCGCCTTGCCAGACCCCGCTAGCCATCGCCATGTGCCCCTAGCTACAGAACGGCGGTTCGCCATTCCTATCCACTGCCGCCGTCGGAACCGACCTCGACCGCCTATAAAAGGAGCCCCCGAGCTCGTCCATACCCTCAGGCGACCTCAGACCATCCCCTAGTGCTCCCATAGCCAGCAATCGATGGAGTGAGGCCGTCTTCCCCGTCTCCGGTCAGTTTGGCCGCCGCCACGCTCCGGTCCTATTCGTTGCAAGCAGGGCCTCCCCTGTCCACCCAGTGCCACCGTTCGACTCCCCTAGACCTTGCGGAGCCACCCACCTCTCAAACCCGATCGGGAGCCACCGTAGCTCAAGACCCCGATCCACCAGAAGCCACCGTCCGCCGCGGAGGTCGTCGCCGGCAACCCCCTTTGTCCCCACGACCCTCTCGACCACTGGGAGGACCACACTGGAGTGGCGAATCCATGCCTGCCCTCGGAATGCCGTGGGGAGCCGTCGTTCGTCGGTGGCAATCATCGGAGCTCCGGCTCTACTCGGCCAGAGGAGAAAGAAGGTGCGGGCGACTGGACAAACCTGACCAGTGGGCCCGATGGATCCACTGTTAGTGACCCAGCAACGGCCCGTGCTGGCTTTAGTGGAAGCGTAAAACCCAGAGTATGTTTCGTCCTGTTCGAAAACGTATTACTCCCTAAACCATTTTCTTTTTCTGATTTTTATTAAAAACAGATTTTGACTAAACTTTGACTGGCTATAACTTTTTAAATATAAGTCCAATTGATTTGGTTCTTTTTCTGTTGTTTCTCAAATTTTGTCTAGTTTTTTTTCATGTTTATTTGAAAAAATTTCGGAACAATTTTTTGTACTGTTTTGAAACTATGTGTTAATTTGAAATTTTCTTAAATAGGACTTTGGAGAGGGAAACAACTTTCGAAAAGTGCACCCCCACTTGCATACTCTTGAAGGCAAGCATTCTGAACCCCAGCATAATATTTGTTGTGTGTCGT
The DNA here is from genome assembly GCA_034509565.1 of Triticum monococcum. Taxonomy (NCBI): domain Eukaryota; kingdom Viridiplantae; phylum Streptophyta; class Magnoliopsida; order Poales; family Poaceae; genus Triticum; species Triticum monococcum. Next base: position 524,033,675 of record CM067841.1, read on the forward strand.
TTGATGCAAATACGACACCACCTTGGCGTGAAGTATTTGGTATTTTATGTGGTGCTATGATCATATTCATGAGTGCATAATGATGATTCCTTGCTATTGGGATTTTGATATGCTTCTGATAGTAATCACCCTCGTATGCCTTTCATGCCTACCGGAAGGAATTCGGGAAAGTCTCTGTCTTGGGTAGACACGAGCTTGTCTCTAGTTCTTCGTCGAGACGGTTATGTCCGGTAAGGCATGGTGAGGTATGATGAGCGGAGATTCTGTCTGATTGGTGTGAAATATATCTCTTATGCTTATCACGCAGGAAATGCTTTAACCTCCTGAGCCGACCATAGATCGAGTCTTGTTCCAGTAACCCCCATACTTGTTTTGTACGACCACTTGTCCCTGCCATAGGTAGGGTACGGTTCAGTAAGTTGTCAATCCCTTCCTAGCACACACCGTACAGAGAGGCCATGGTGGAAGATACCGGCTGCATCCGGTAGGCATGCCACCTGGTCCGGGGGCATCGGTGTTTCCGGTTGAAGCCGAGGGGGTAGCTGTGACACCCCAAAATTTTGACCTTGTTTTAATGAATTAAAATTTTGCGAGGAATTAAAACTTTAAATTTTTGAGCTCCATTTTGATTTTTAAATCATTTTCTTCCCTGTTGTGATGAGTTTTTCCCAAAGAGAAAACTTTTCAAGTATGTTATTGGACTTGTTTAACCTCTCAAGAAAAACTTTTCTTTTATCAGTATAACTAATTAAATAATTAAGTTGCTTGATCTTTACTTTCTTGAAAATGGTTTTTCAAGGTTAAATGGCCATATTTGAACTACAACCATTTGATAAATTCACTTAAAATTCCCACAAAAATTTGGAGATGTCATGTGATGTTATTAAATAACTTTTGTGCAAAAACATCTTTATTTCCTGAAATATTTTGAGCTCTACACTTTTTTTTTCTCTTCTCTGGTCCAGTGGGCAATTTTGCACTACGACTCTTTTAAATAATTCTATCTAGCCTCCACCAAAATTATGGGATGTTAGTAGTATCTTATGATTCAACTTTATGCAAGAACCCAGTGATGTTATTTGAAAATTTTGAGTGAATCAACCTCTTTTTCATTCTGGACCAACTTGATGGTTTGTACAGCAACCATATTTTTGCTTGCTCTTTGGCTCTTGATTCCATTTCCTACTTGTAGCCCACCTTACCAAACCCCTATGTCCAGGAGCATGCACCCTTTGGATCATTTTTGGTCCATGAAATGATGCCATTTATTTCCTGTCCAGAATTGAAGTTTTGTAAAACTTGCACTAACAAGTTTCTCCTTTTGCCAAACTAACCTTACCACTCTCTCTTGCATCTAAGGAGACACTGATCTGGAGTTTTTGACCACTCCAAGACTTGCCTAAGTGCCCTTGGCATTTTGTCAAACACCTTATGGGCATGATCTGTTTTGGCATGAATTTTTGGTTTGCACTGTGAACCTGATCCCCTGACCAAACCAGCTTGTCCACTGATCTCCTTGCAAGCCCAAACCTAGACCTGCTAAACCCCAGCTCCAACCGAGCCACCTAGCATGCAATGGCATTTCGTCGAGCACCTTCCGTGCATGCACTGGACGCGCCCAGAGCGCGTGTATTGCATGAACCACGCCCGAGCCGACACGCTGGCCCCCTTGGTTTTGGCCCGCTCTGCAGCGCCACGCCACGCGCTACCCTCCTCGCAGCAACGCGCCAAGCCGCCCTGGCAGCCAACAGCGCCGCCGTCAGAGCTTTTGGCGGCACACCGGCGTCGGCAGTGCGCCTCTGCCATGGGCAGCGCCGCCCAAGCCTCTCCCGCTCGCCACCTGGCCCCTGGAACAGCGCGAGCTCATCCACAAGGGTGTCGCCTAGCGCTCGTCGCCGCCATGACGCCCTAGCTACAGAATGGCGGCCGCCGGAGAGCTTATCCACGGCCGCTGCGGAACCGCCTTGCCTCGCCTATTTAAGGAGCCCCGAGCTCGTCTCCGCAGGAAGGTAGTCTCAAGCGGTCTCCAGGAAGCCCCCAGTGGCAGCCAATCGACCAGGGGAGGTCTCCTTCCCCATCTCCGGCAACCGCAGCCGCCACCACTGCTCCGGCCATTCCGGCGCCACCAGGGCCTCCCCCTCCCATTTCTCTTCACCAGGAACCTTCTCATCCACCCGTGAACTCGTTCCCCTACTTGATTTTGATCGGGAACCACCGTAGCCCCAAACCCACTTCGCCCCCGAAGCCATCTCCGCCGCGATGCTCGTCGCCGGCGACTCCGTCCACGTCGGCGACCATGGAGGGTACCCCCGAGTTCGTCTCGACCTCCTGAGCACGCCCATGCACTCAGATCACCGAGAGACGCCGCCATTCGCCGGCGAGCCTCGCCGGAGCTCCGCCTCTGTTCGGTCAGGGGGAGACGACGCGCGCGTGGACTAGTCAAACCTGACCAGTGGGCCAGGCGGGCCCATTGTCAGTGACACACGCGCCGCCCACGCTGGATAAGTGGAGGCGTAAAGGCACAAGTACGTCTCCTCTGTGCGAAAGCGTAATGCCATTCGAACCATTTTCTTTTCTGGATTTTCTTTTAAAAACAGATTTGACGAGAACTTTGACTGACTATAACTCTTTAAATATAACTCCAAATGAATTGATTCTTCTTCCTACATCTCTCAAATTTTGTCTAGTTTATTTTAAGATTTATTTGAAAATTTCCCAAACAACTTTTTTGTACTATTTTTGAAATGCGTGTTAATTCAAATATATTTTAAAATAGGATTTTGGAGAGAGAGAGAGAAGAAACTTTCAAAAGTTTTGGAGAGCACCTCACCCCTCCACAACTTAAAGGCAAGCATCTTGAACCCTGGCATAATATTTTTGATATGTTGGTTGACACGTTTATAACACCACCTTATTTTTGAGGACTTGTTATTTCATGTGACATGATCATTTGCATGGAAGCATATTAGTGATTTCCTTGCTGTTGGAAATGAATATGATTGTGATGGTAATCATCCTCATGTGCCTTGCATGCATGCCGGAAGGGAATCCGGGAAAAGCCTCGGCCTTGGGTAGGCGTGAGCTTGTCGCCGGTCCCCGTCGGGACGGTTATGTCCGGTATGGCATGGTAAGGTACATTGAGGGGTGATTGCGTCGGTTGAAATATATTTGGTATACATGTTATGCAGGGAACTTATAAACCTCCTGAGTCGACCGCAGATCGAGTCTTGTTCCAGTAACCCCCATACTTGCCTCGTACTACCACTCGTCCCTGCCGCAGGTAGGGTACGGTTCAGTAAGTCGTCAACCCCTTTCCAGCACACACCGTACAGAGAGGCCATGGTGGAAGATATCGGTTGTAACCGGTAGGCATGCCACCTGGTCAGGGGGCATGGGTGTTTCCGGTTGGGACCGAGAGGGGAGGCCACCCCTTAGAGCGCGCGATATAAATTTGATCCCATGCTACGCGACGTTGTAGCCTCCCCACTTAAAGTTTTGCTTAACAAGTGTCATGAGTGATTCCAGACACCGATGAGTTAAGCTGGTGTGCACAAGTTAGGCATGTTTTGAACTAAAAGGCCGTAGACAGAATTAGTCCCGATGGACTAAAGGAATCCGTTACTCGTGGGTAAAGAGTACACCCTCTGCAGAGATTAAACCTATTCGAATAGCCGTGTCCATGGTTAAGGATTACAGTCTGGGATGGGTCAAGTGTTGGTCTTAGTGTCGGTCTTCGGAGGTGAATTTGTTAAACCAAACTTGGATACCGACTGGTGACTTGTGAGGACCATGATTATTATTTTGTGATGGACTAACCCGTTGCATTATTTGTATTATCGAGTATCCCTGGGATGGTCCTACCTCCTGGATATTCAATGTGATCATTTCTTTTTTAAGCCCTTTATGTGGTGTCACTTAGACGCCCGACTGTGGCATTTCTTTTAAGCCCTTTATGTGGTGTCGCTTAGACGCCCGACTATGGCATTTCTTTTAAGCCCTTTATGTGGTGTCGCTCAGACGCCCGACTGTGGCATTTCTTTTAAGCCCTTTATGTGGTGTCGCTTAGACGCCCGACTGTGGCATTTCTTTTAAGCCCTTTATGTGGTGTCGCTCAGACGCCCGACTGTGGCATTTCTTTTAAGCCCTTTATGTGGTGTCGCTTAGACGCCCGACTGCGGCATTTCTTTTAAGCCCTTTATGTGGTGTCGCTTAGACGCCCGATTGTGGCATTTCTTTTAAGCCCTTTATGTGGTGTCGCTTAGACGCCCGACTGTGGCATTTCTTTTAAGACCTTTATGTGGTGTCGCTCAGACGCCCGACTGTGGCATTTCTTTTAAGCCCTTTATGTGGTGTCGCTTAGACGCCCGACTGTGGCATTTCTTTTAAGCCCTTTATGTGGTGTCGCTTAGACACCCGACTGTGGCATTTCTTTTAAGCCCGTTATGTGGTGTCGCTCAGATGCCCGACTGTGGCATTTCTTTTAAGCCCTTTAAGTGGTGTCGCTCAGACGCCCGACTGTGGCATTGCTTGTTATTTATTTACTTTGTAAGCCCTTTGTGTGGTGTCGCACAGACGCCTGACTGCGGCATTTTATTCACACTCCATTATTGCTTATTCATGTTGCATATAACTAACCTGCTTGCCTGCATAAAAGATATTTTATTCGTGACTGACGATGTGATCATAGAATATTTTAGTGCATAATTATCAATTATATTATCGCAGTGTTCTTAATGTTTGCGAGTACATTCAAAGTACTCACTGGCTTGTCCCTGGCTATTGTCTTGGCCAGATTTCTGCATGGAGAGGAGCGTTGTGGTGACTGCCCTGGAAACTAGGCAACGGTGATAGCAGCCTCGCGAAGATAGGAGTTGACCTGGTCAGTTGTTCCCGTGGGAAATGGAGTCCCATAGACACTGATGACTCACAAACCGGTTCCGCCATCGACCACTAGAAAACCATTTGATGTACTCATAGGCCATAATGGTCTTGTACTACATATTTTGTGTTTTGCTTGGAATTTCTGTATCAAGTTGATGCCTCATCAGTTAACAGTAATCCTGGGGCTGGTGAGCACAACGACCATTTTCTGGAAATCAATGTCCGGAAAATCCGGTCTTGACAGACATGGTATCAGAGCCAGGCTGACCATTGGCTGACCCTATCTTAGCCAGGTCGAAAAATCTTAGGTAAACCAACCCACCAGACCTCAGCCAAACCCCAGTCAAGCTTCCCTTGCAAGATAGCCACACCGTGACCCGACACCTTTTTGGCGGTCGGTGCCCAACCTATCAACCCAACCCGTCACTCATGCACCAGTGACCGAATCCTGAATAGTCTTTCTCACAAGCGTGCGAAGGAAGACTCCGTCCCCTTTTCTTATAAAAAGGGCACTCTAGCCCCAACCCAGCACAGCACAGCCACTACCCCAAACCGAGCCACAATGCCTGGCCCCGTCGTGCACAATGAGACCATAGCAACCAACCTTGGAGGCTTTGTGACCATACTCACAAACTTCACCCGTCGTGCCTACGCGTTAAAGGAGCCCCCAGAATATGTTGTGTACCAAGGAACCATGAGTGGTGAGAGCCGTCAATTCTGGGCCACTGTGCACATCTATGGTAGGGGTCTAGAGCCCGAACGCCCCTACAGGTTCACCGGAAGAACGACTTCCTTTGAGCCACAAGCCGTCCAACTAGCTGCTCGAGAAGCTATAGTTCATCTCCGGCACTTGTCGCCCAGAGTTAACTGTCGCTCGTTCCACTACTACCCCAGACATGAAGGGTATGGTAGACCACCCCAAGTTGCCAACGGAGATCACGAGACATATCCTGCATTGTTGCACCTAGTGCGCTATGTAAGTGCACTAGAGGAACTGTGCAATCAAATCACGATTGATCTAATCGCAGCTCGTGGAGAGCTGGTTCGTCGAGCCCCGGCAAGAGAAGAGACCGAGCCCAACGCCGACAACCCAGTCATGCTGTTTGGACACCCGATCGAGTCCCTGAGGTCTGCCCCAGCCATCGGCCAAAGTGCTGCGATAACCCCAGAAGTGCTTCGTCGCATATTGGGAGCACACTCCAACGGGGTTGTGGCCAACAATCCCCGGGATGGTCATCATCGCTACCCCGAGCCTGCAGCCCCTCAGCCCACTCCAGCTAATTCAGACGACGAGACCCGAAGAGAAGCCTCGACATCCACAAGGCATGCCCGTTTGGATATTAACGAGGTAGACTAAGTCACTCGAGTAGTGTCGAGTCCCAGTGTACCCTCACTTTGTTATCGTGTGACCTTGTAAATAAACGCCGCCTGTTGTCGTGCCTCTGTTTTAAATAGTAACCTTGCATGGGTATGTCAGCACATAGTTGCATATTTTCCGGACACAACTACCCAAAAACCTTCCCCGACAACCCCCACAGTAACACATCACTATAGTGAAATGTGTGAATCTGTGGCTTGACCCCGACCCTTGGAACAGAGCTGAAAATTTTCCTTACCATTCACCACGGTAAAAATGACCCAGCTCCGGTGCTATAAAAAAAGGCCACCGCATGACCTTGCCAAGCACCTCTCACCTTGTGCACCACCCTCACAACCATTTCTTGCCATGCCGAACCCCAACATTTATCTAAGAACCCCAGATGCAACCCAGGGTAGTTTTGTCAAGATATTGTGGGATTTTACCTGCAGTACCATGGGCGCTACCCAGCCACCCCAGTACGAGTTGTTCAAATCGAGAATCACCCCTTCCACCTCGAGATATTGGGCAGGAGTACACATCCCTCCCATAAACCCAAACCAAGATCCAACGGAGGTCTCCTTCGTGGGGAAATCTATGCCAACCCCACATATGGCCATAGAAGCTGTTGCATACGAAGCGCTTGCTCGCCTTCGATTCGCGGTACCCTATGCCAGCGAACGAGGGTATTATTACTTCCCGAGCCATGCAGCGCCCGGAGGAGTGACATCTTTTCCCGGTGGACGAATTGAGAGAGACCCAGTCCTGGCCAACCTTGTCCAGTACGTCATCGCTCAAGAGCGTTTAACCCAACGTGTGATGGGTTATCTCCAGAGCCTCGCAGATTTAAATCCTCAGATCGCCATCAGCAGAGCACTAAGGCCCGACCGGGAGAGACACGTGCATCGACTGGTCAATCCACTTCCCCCGATAGAAGAGGAGTGTATCCCAGTATCAGAGACGATTACTAGGGACCCCGTCCAGTTACCGTTTCCATTTTAGACGTCGCTGCGGTATTCATTATTGCAGCATTTATTTATGTGTGTGACTTATGCGTGATACCCGGAGTTTGTACGACGAGTCAATTATTTGGCTTCTACTAATGTGTGTAGTTTTTGTTGTGGTTTATGCTCCTTTAAATTAACTATTTTTCCCTCGCAAAATCCTGGAGTGAGATTTCTTTTCCCTGAATTGCTACATCTGCACCTTCTCACGACGTGGATTAACTAATTTCACACAGCACCACGGCAGCAGACTCACAACCATAATCATTCGAACACATACACTGTTTGCAAAACTTTGCAACGGTGTTACATCCAGCTAATCACCCCTAACAACAGTTAGCACCCGGCACACCCCATCTACTCCTCGTGATCACCACCACCGCGGAGAGCCAACACCCGAGCAGCAGCGTCGCGACAATCATCGAGGATCATCGCGCACAGGAGCACGGAGAGCCCCACCAGTGTCGCCAGCCCTCCGCATATCAGGATCGCAAACCAGTCCGGCATCGCCTCCGCCATTAGAGCCTCACCCGAGCTTCTGTAAGCAGTAATGGGGGAAGGAGGAGGAGAAGTGATGCCAGGTGTGAGGAAGAAGAGAGGAGAGCACCCCGGCCGTTTTATAGCTTGAGCTCGGTGTACGGTGGGCGAAGTCCACCAACGCCGCTCGTCACCGATCGCCGGTGTTCGGAGACGAATCCGCGAGCTGTGCCGACAGCGCACTGGCCCGCGAGGTGAGTGCACGCTGCACCGGCAGCTAGCACGCCATGCACTACTGCGGTACGGCCTAGATGCCCTACGCGCTAGGCGTCGCCAGTGGAGAAAGCACGGGAAAGCACGCGGGAGAGAGGAAGAAGAGAGAACCAGAGGGAGAAGAAGAGACTGACTGTGGGCCCCGGGTCCACCTGTCAGCCAGACTGAGCACTATGCTCTCGGGTACGACCAGCGTATATTTAAATTTAGAAATTATTCTAAATTTGTATCTAGCATAGAATCCCACGTTTTTGTCCCGAACCGTAGATTTTTCCACGCAGCACCAGTATTCACACTGTGGTTTTACACCACTTATTGCCCTCTCCCTGTAGTAATTTTTTATTGCGTAATATTCTCTTAACACAACTTTTAACAAATCTCGAGGACGAGATTTTTCTTAAGGGGGGTAGTGTTGTGACACCCCAAAATTTTGACCTTGTTTTAATGAATTAAAATTTTGCGAGGAATTAAAACTTTAAATTTCTGAGCTCCATTTTGATTTTTAAATCATTTTCTTCCCTGTTGTGATGAGTTTTTCCCAAAGAGAAAACTTTTCAAGTATGTTATTGGACTTGTTTAACCTCTCAAGAAAAACTTTTCTTTTATCAGTATAACTAATTAAATAATTAAGTTGCTTGATCTTTACTTTCTTGAAAATGGTTTTTCAAGGTTAAATGGCCATATTTGAACTACAACCATTTGATAAATTCACTTAAAATTCCCACAAAAATTTGGAGATGTCATGTGATGTTATTAAATAACTTTTGTGCAAAAACATCTATATTTCTTGAAATATTTTGAGCTCTACACTTTTTTTTCTCTTCTCTGGTCCAGTGGGCAATTTTGCACTACGGCTCTTTTAAATAATTCTATCTAGCCTCCACCAAAATTATGGGATGTTAGTAGTATCTTATGATTCAAATTTATGCAAGAACCCAGTGATGTTATTTGAAAATTTTGAGTGAATCAACCTCTTTTTCATTCTGGACCAACTTGATGGTTTGTACAGCAACCATATTTTTGCTTGCTCTTTGGCTCTTGATTCCTTTTCCTACTTGTAGCCCACCTTACCAAACCCCTATGTCCAGGAGCATGCACCCTTTGGATCATTTTTGGTCCATGAAATGATGCCATTTATTTCCTGTCCAGAATTGAAGTTTTGTAAAACTTGCACTAACAAGTTTCTCCTTTTTCCAAACTAACCTTACCACTCTCTCTTGCATCTAAGGAGACACTGATCTGGAGTTTTTGACCACTCCAAGACTTGCCTAAGTGCCCTTGGCATTTTGTCAAACACCTTATGGGCATGATCTGTTTTGGCATGAATTTTTGGTTTGCACTGTGAACCTGATCTGCTGACCAAACCAGCTTGTCCACTGATCTCCTTGCAAGCCCAAACCTAGACCTGCTAAACCCCAGCTCCAACCGAGCCACCTAGCATGCAATGGCATTCTGTCGAGCACCTTCCGTGCGTGCACTGGACGCGCCCAGAGCGCGCGTATTGCACGAACCACGCCCGAGCCGACATGCTGGCCCCCTTTGTTTTGGCCCGCTCTGCAGCGCTACGCCACGCGCTACCCTCCTCGCAGCAACGCGCCAAGCCACCCTGGCAGCCAACAGCGCCACCGTCAGAGCTTTTGGCGGCACACCGGCGTCGGCAGTGCGCCTCTGCCATGGGCAGCGCCGCCCAAGCCTCTCCCGCTCGCCACCTGGCCCCTGGGACAGTGCGAGCTCATCCACAAGGGTGTCGCCTAGCGCTCGTCGCCGCCACGACACCCTAGCTACAGAATGGCGGTCGCTGGAGAGCTTATCCACGGCCGCCGCGGAACCGCCTTGCCTCGCCTATTTAAGGAGCCCCGAGCTTGTCTCCGCAGGAAGGTAGTCTCAAGCGGTCTCCAGGAAGCCCCCAGTGGCAGCCAATCGACCAAGGGAGGTCTCCTTCCACATCTCCGACAACCGCAGCCGCCACCACTGCTCCGGCCATTCCGGCGCCACCAGGGCCTCCCCCTCCCATTTCTCTTCACCAGGAACCTTCTCATCCTCCCGTGAACTCGTTCCCCTACTTGATTTTGATCAGGAACCACCGTAGCCCCAAACTCACTTCGCCCCCGAAGCCATCTCCGCCGCGATGCTCGTCGCCGGCGACTCCGTCCACGTCGGCGACCATGGAGGGTACCCCCGAGTTCGTCTCGACCTCCTGAGCACGCCCATGCACTCAGATCACCGAGAGACGCCTCCATTCGCCGGCGAGCCTCGCCGGAGCTCCGCCTCTGTTCGGTCAGGGGGAGACGACGCGCGCGTGGACTAGTCAAACCTGACCAGTGGGCTAGGCGGGCCCACTGTCAGTGACACACGCACCGCCCACGCTGGATAAGTGGAGGCGTAAAGGCACAAGTACATCTCCTCTGTGCGAAAGCGTAATGCCATTCGAACCATTTTCTTTTCTGGATTTTCTTTTAAAAACAGATTTGACGAGAACTTTGACTGACTATAACTCTTTAAATATAACTCCAAATGAATTGATTCTTCTTCCTACATCTCTCAAATTTTGTCTAGTTTATTTTAAGATTTATTTGAAAATTTCCCAAACAACTTTTTTGTACTGTTTTTGAAATGCGTGTTAATTCAAATATATTTTAAAATAGGATTTTGGAGAGAGAGAGGAAACTTTCAAAAGTTTTGTAGAGCACCTCACCCCTCCACAACTTAAAGGCAAGCATTTTGAACCCTGGCATAATATTTTTGATATGTTGGTTGACACGTTTATAACACCACCTTATTTCGGAGGACTTGTTATTTCATGTGACATGATCATTTGCATGGAAGCATATTAGTGATTTCCTTGCTGTTGGAAATGAATATGATTGTGATGGTAATCATCCTCATGTGCCTTGCATGCATGCCGGAAGGGAATCCGGGAAAAGCCTCGGCCTTGGGTAGGCGTGAGCTTGTCGCCGGTCCCCGTCGGGACGGTTATGTCCGGTATGGCATGGTAAGGTACATTGAGGGGTGATTGCATCGGTTGAAATATATTTGGTATACATGTTATGCAGGGAACTTATAAACCTCCTGAGTCGACCGCAGATCGAGTCTTATTCCAGTAACCCCCATACTTGCCTCGTACTACCACTCGTCCCTGCCGCAGGTAGGGTACGATTCAGTAAGTCGTCAACCCCTTTCCAGCACACACTGTACAGAGAGGCCATGGTGGAAGATATCGGTTGTAACCGGTAGGCATGCCACCTGGTCAGGGGGCATGGGTGTTTCCGGTTGGGACCGAGAGGGGAGGCCACCCCTTAGAGCGCGCGATATAAATTTGATCCCATGCTACGCGAGGTTGTAGCCTCCCCACTTAAAGTTTTGCTTAACAAGTGTCGTGGGTGATTCCAGACACCGATGAGTTAAGCTGGTGTGTGCAAGTTAGGCGTGTTTTCAACTAAAAGGCCGTAGACAGAATTAGTCCCGATGGACTAAAGGAATCCGTTACTCGTGGGTAAAGAGTACACCCTCTGCAGAGATTAAACCTATTCGAATAGCCGTGTCCATGGTTAAGGATTACAGTCTGGGATGGGTCAAGTGTTGGTCTTAGTGTCGGTCTTCGGAGGTGAATTTGTTAAACCAAACTTGGATACCGACTGGTGACTTTTGAGGACCATGATTATTATTTTGTGATGGACTAACCCGTTGCATTATTTGTATTATCGAGTATCCCTGGGATGGTCCTACCTCCTGGATATTCAATGTGATCATTTCTTTTTTAAGCCCTTTATGTGGTGTCACTTAGACGCCTGATTGTGGCATTTCTTTTAAGCCCTTTATGTGGTGTCGCTTAGACGCCCGACTGTGGCATTTCTTTTAAGCCCTTTATGTGGTATCGCTTAGACGCCCGACTGTGGCATTTCTTTTAAGCCCTTTATGTGGTGTCGCTCAGACGCACGACTGTGGCATTTCTTTTAAGCCCTTTATGTGGTGTCGCTTAGATGCCCGACTGTGGCATTTCTTTTAAGCCCTTTATGTGGTGTCGCTCAGATGCCCGACTGTGGCATTTCTTTTAAGCCCTTTATGTGGTGTCGCTTAGACGCCCGACTGTGGCATTTCTTTTAAGCCCTTTATGTGGTGTCGCTCAGATGCTCGACTGTGGCATTTCTTTTAAGCCCTTTATGTGGTGTCGCTTAGACGCCCGACTGTGGCATTTCTTTTAAGCCCTTTATGTGGTGTCGCTCAGACGCCCGACTATGGCATTTCTTTTAAGCCCTTTATGTGGTGTCGCTTAGACGCCCGACTGTGGCATTTCTTTTAAGCCCTTTATGTGGTGTCGCTTAGACACCCGACTGTGGCATTTCTTTTAAGCCCGTTATGTGGTGTCGCTCAGACGCCCGACTGTGGCATTTCTTTTAAGCCCTTTAAGTGGTGTCGCTCAGACGCCCGACTATGGCATTGCTTGTTATTTATTTACTTTGTAAGCCCTCTGTGTGGTGTCGCACAGACGCCCGACTGCGGCATTTTATTCCCACTCCATTATTGCTTATTCATGTTGCATATAACTAACCTGCTTGCCTGCATAAAAGATATTTTATTCGTGACTGACGATGTGATCATAGAATATTTCAGTGCATAATTATCAATTATATTATCCCAGTGTTCTTAATGTTTGCAAGTACATTCAAAGTACTCACTGGCTTGTCCCTGGCTATTGTCTTGGCCAGATTTCTGCATGGAGAGGAGCGTTGCGGTGACTGCCCTGGAAACTAGGCAATGGTGATAGCAGCCTCGCGAAGATAGGAGTTGACCTGGTCAGTTGTTCCCGTGGGAAATGGAGGCCCATAGACACTGATGACTCACAAACCGCTTCCGCCATCGACCACTAGAAAACCATTTGATGTACTCATAGGCCACAATGGTCTTGTACTACATATTTTGTGTTTTGCTTGGAATTTCTGTATCAAGTTGATGCCTCATCAGTTAATAGTAATCCTGGGGCTGGTGAGCACGACGGCCATTTTCTGAAAATCAATGTCCGGAAAATCCGGTCGTGACAGTAGCTCCCCTAGTTTGCGTGCGTTATAAATTTTGTGATCCCATGCCAGTCGAGGTTGTAGCCTCACCACTTAGAGTTTCGCTTAACGGGTGTCATGGGTGATTCCAGACACCGGTAAGTTAGGCTGGTGTGTGCGGTCAGGTGTGTTTTCAATTAAAAGACAGAAGACGGAATTAATCCCGATGGACTATAGGAATCCGTTACTCATGGGTAAAGAGTACACCCTCTGCAAAGATTATATCTATTTGAATAGCCGTGGCCATGGTTAAGGACAACAGTCTGGGATGGGTCAAGTGTCGGTCTTTGGAGGAAAAATTGCTAAACCAGAACATGGATCATGACTTGTGACTCATGATGATTATGATTACTATTATTATGGACTAACCATTTACATGATTTGAATTATCAAGTATCCCTGGGACGGTTCTACCTCCTGGATATTCACTGTCATTATTCTCTTATATGCCCTTTATGTGGTGTCGCTCAGACGCCCGACTGTGGCATGCCTGTTATTTAAATTATTTATAAGCCTTTATGTGGTGTCGCACAGACGCCCGACTGTGGCATGCTAGTTATTTCTTTTATTTATAAGCCCTTTATGTGGTGTCGCTCAGACGCCCGACTGTGGCATGCTTGTTATTTCTTTTATTTATAAGCCCTTTATGTGGTGTCGCTCAGACGCCCGACTGTGGCATGCTTGTTATTTAAATTATTTATAAGCCCTTTATGTGGTGTCGCTCAGACGCCCGACTGTGGCATGCTTGTTATTTAAATTATTTATAAGCCCTTTATGTGGTGTCGCACAGACGTTCGACTGTGGCATGCCTGTTATTTCTTTTATTTATAAGCCCTTTATGTGGTGTCGCTCAGACGCCCGACTGAGGCATGCTTTATATTATTATCCCTTCGAGGCGTCACTTCAGACACCCGATCAGTGCATTCTATTACATCCATGTTGTATATGAATAACCTGCTTGCATGCATCATAGATTCTTATTTTGTGACTAACGTTGTGATCATAGAATATTTCAGAGCATGATTATCATTTGTTATATTATACCTGTGTTCATAATGTTTGTGAGTACATTCAAAGTACTCACTGGCTTGTCCCTGGCTATTCTCTTGGCCAGATTTCTTGCATGGAGAGGAGCGTTGCAATGACAGCTCCGGAACCTACGCAATGGTGATAGCAGCCTCGCGAAGATAGGAGTTATCTAGGTCAGCTGTTCCTGTGGGAAATGGAGTCCCATAGACACTGATGTACCACAAACCGCTTCCGCCATCAGCCACTAGAAACCTTGTGTTGTACTCATAGGCCAGAATGGTCTTGTACTACATATTTTGTATTTTGATTGGAATTTCTGTATCAAGTTGGTGCCTCATCAGCTAATAGTAATCCTGGGGCTGGTGAGCACAAGGACCATTTTCTAGGAAAATGATATCCCGAAAATCCGGTCCTGACAACCTTGGTATCAGAGCCAGGCTGACCGTTGGCGAATCCTATCTTGGCCAGGTCAATAAACCTAGGTTAATCAACCCACCAGACCTTAACCTAACCCCGGCCAAGCTTCTCGTGTAAGATAGCCACACAGTGACCCCGACACCTTTTAGCAGTCGGTGCCCAACCTATCAGCTTAGCCTGTCGACCACGCGCCAGTGACCGACGCCTAAATTGTCTCTTTCGCAAGCGTGCGAAGGAAGACTCCATTCCCTTGTTCTATAAAAAGGGCACGCTAGCCCCAACCCAGCACAGCACAGCCCCTGCGCCAAAACCAAGCCAAAATGCCTGGCCCCATTGTTCACAATGAAACCACAGCAGCCAACCTTGGAGGTTTTGTGACCGTGCTAGCAAACCTCACCCGCCGTGCCTTTGCTTTAGAAGAGCCCCCAGAATATGTTGTGTACCAAGGGCCCATGAGCGGTGAGAGCCGTCAATTCTGGGCCACTGTGCACGTCTATGGTAGGGGTCTATTGCTAGAACGCCCCTATAGGTTCACTGGAAGGACAACCTCCTTTGAGCCACAAGCCATCCAACTAGCTGCTCGAGAGGCTATAGTTCGACTCCGGCACTTGTCGCCCAGAGTTAACTGCCGCTCATTCTACCACTACCCCAGCCATGACGGGTATGGTAGGCCACCCCAGGTTGCCAACGGAGATCACGAGACGGATCATGCATTGTTGCATCTGGTGCGCTATGTAAGTGCACTAGAGGAACTATTCGATCAAATCACCCTTGATCTGATCGCAGCTCATGGAGAACTGGTTCGCCGAGCCCCGGCAAGAGGAGAAGATGAGCCCGACACCGACAACCCAGTCGTGCTGTTCGGACAACCGATCGAGTCCTTGAGGCCTGCCCTAGCCATCGACCAAAATGCTTTGGTGTCCCCAGAAGTGCTTCATCGCCTTTCGGGAATACGCTCCAACAGGATTGTGGCCAACAACCCCCGCGATGGTCACCATCGCTACCCCGACCCTGCAGCCCCTCAACTCCATCCAGCTAACCCCGACGGAGAAACCCGTGGAGAAGCCTCGACGTCCACAAGGCACGCTCGCTTAGATATAAACAAGGTAGACTAAGTCACTCGAGTAGTAGCGAGTCTTAGTATGTCCATGCCCTGTAATTGTGTGATCTTGTATCGCCATAATGAAATGTTGTCTGCTTGTGCGCCCCTATTTTAATAGTAGCCATGCATAAGTATGTTGGCGTACGGTTACATTTTTTATTCCGGGCGTAGCCACCAAAAACCACCCCCGACGGCACCCACAGTAATACGTCACTTTTGTGAGATAAGTGTATCTATGACATTGACCCCGGCCCCATAGAGAAGAACCGACAAACTAGATGCCCCTCATCGTGATAAATGACCCAGCCCAGATGCTATATAAAAGGCCACCTCGTGACCTTGCCAAGTGCCCCTCACCTTGTGCACAACCCTCACAGCCATTCCTTGCCATGCCGAGCCCTAGTATTTATCTGAGAACTCCAGATGCAACCCCAGGTAGTTTTATTAAAATATTGTGGGACTTTACCTGCAGTACCATGAGCTCTACCCATCCACCCCAGTATGAGTTGCTCAAATCGAGGATTACCCCTTCCACCTCGAAATATTGGCCAGTGGTGCACATTCCTCCCGCAAACCCAAACCAAGACCCAACGGAAGTCTCCTTCGTGGGAAAATCTATGCCGACTCCGCAAATGGCCATAGAAGCTGCTGCGTACAAAGCGCTTGCTTGCCTTCGATTCGCGGTACCCTATGCCAGCGAACGAGGGTATTATTACTTCCCGAGTCGTGCAGCACCCGGAGAAGTAGCATCTTTTCCCGGTGGACGAATCGAGAGAGACCCAGTACTGGCCAACCTTGCCTAGTATGTCATCGCTCAAGAGCGTTTGACCCAACGAGTAATGGGTTATCTCCAGAGCCTCGCTGATTTAAATCCTCAGATAGCTATTGGCAGACGACTGAGGCCCGACCAGGAGAGACGCATTCATCGACTAGTCAATCTGCTTCCCCCGATAGAAGAAGAGTGTGCCCCAGTACCGGAGACGTTTTCTCAGGACCCTGTCTATTTGCCGTTTTCATTGTAGACGTCACTGCTATGTTTATTGTCCCAACATCTAGTTATGTGTTACAACTTATGCATGGTACCCTAAATTTGTGCGATGAATTAATTATTTGGTTTCAATTAATGAGAGTAGTTTTTACTGCTGTTAATTTTATTAACTGATTTCGCTCTCGGTAAATTCTGAAGTGAGATTTTTCCCTGAGTTGTTGCAGCGTATATCTCTTCACGACATAGATTTTTATTCGCGCAGCACCACGATAACAGACTCACAACCACAACCACTCGACCATGTGCACTAAATTGCAAATCCATGTGCACCTAACTGATCACCCCCCTAGCACAGCACAGTCTCTGAAGGAGAGATTTGTGGGTAATTATTCGGGTGCAATTTGCCTCCAGCACACTGACAGCAGTTAGCACCCGACACCGCACTTAATCCTCATGATCACCGCCACCGCGGAGAGCTAACACTCGAGCAGCAGCATCATGACGATCATTGAGGATCATCACGCACAAGAGCACGGAGAACCCCAGCAATGCCGCCAACCCTCCACACATCAGGATCATGTACCAGTCCGGCATCACCTCCGCCATTAGAGCCTTGTCTCGAGCTCCTGCAAACAGAAATGGAGGAGAAGGAAGGAGAAGGAGAAGTGAGGCCAGGTGTGAGGAAGAAGAGAGGAGCACCTCGGTCATTTTATAGCTCAAGATCGGTGTACGGTGGGCGCAGTCCACCAGCGCCGCTCGTCGCTCGATCGCCGGTGTTCGGAGGCGAATCCGCGAGCAGTGCCGATAGTGCACTGGCCCGCGAGGTGAGTGCATGCTACACTGGCAGCTAGCATGCCACGCACTACCGCAATACGGCCTAGATGCCCTACGCGCTAGATGTCGCCGGTGAAGAAAGCGCGGGAAAGCGCGTGAGAGAGAGGAAGAAGAGAGAGCCAGAGGTAGAAGAAGAGACTGATAGTGGGCCTCGGGTTCATCTGTCAGCCAGAGAGAGCACTGTGCTCTCGGGTATGATCAGCGTATTTTAGAAATTTAGAATTTTATTCTATATTTACTGTAACCAAAAGTAGAAATTTCTCGTTTTCCCCAACCATAGATTTTCCACGCAGCGCCAGTATTCCGCACTGTATTTTTAAACCACTTAATTGCCCACTCAGTGTAGCCACATTTTATTGCGTGGGTAGGATGGTTATTTTTGTGATATTACTTTGAGATAGTAGGAGTAATTCTTTTCAAAACAACCCTTAGTAAATCTCGAGGACGAGATTTTTCTTAAGGGGGGTAGTGTTGTAACACCCCAAAAATCTAACCATGATTTATTAATTAAAATTTTGCCCTGGTAAATTAAAGTTTTATTTTCTGGATTTTCCTTTAATTCAGAACCACTCTTTTCTCCTGAATTGTGGAGTTTTCACCCCAAGTGAAAACCTTTCAAAAATATTGTTGGACTTGTATATCTTCCCAAGAACATTTATTCTATCAGTGGAATTATTTCTACAATTATTTTTCCAGGGCTTTATTTCTTTAAAAATGATTTTTCATAAGTTTTAGGGTTCCATTTGCACTACAACCCTTTAAAATACTTCTTTAAAATCCCCACCAAAATTTGGGAGATGTTAGTAGTAGTGTATAATTCAACTTTATGCAAAAACCCATTGGTGTTCTTTGAAAAATTTGAGCAAATCATCCTCTTTTGCTCTCTGGTCCAGTTGGGTATTTTCTACTGCAACCATATTTTATCTTGCCCTATTACCCATGATTTCTCTCCTGCTCATAGACCATTCTACCAAACCCTTAAGTCCAGGAGATTGGACCCATTGGGGTATTTTTGGTCCATGCAATAATGTCTTTCATTTTCTGTCCAGAACTGAAAATTGGCAAAACTTGCACTAACAAGTTTCTGGTCTTGCCAAACTAACCTTGCCACCATCACCTACACCTAAAGAGACTCCGATCTGGAGATTTTGGCCACCAGAAGAGATGCCCATGGCATTCTGTCGATCACCTTGTGTGCATGGCCAGTTTTGGGCATAGTTTTTAGTCTACATTGTGGACTTGATCCCCTGACCCAGCAGCCATGTCCACTAATCTCCTAGCCAACTCTAACCTAGACTTGTTAATCCCCAGCCTCATCGAAGCCTCCTGGCATGCGTTGGCATTTCGTTGAGCACCTGGTGTGCGTGCTCTGGGCGCGCCCAGAGCGCACGTTTTGCACGCGCACGCAACCGAGCTGCCGCAGCCTGCCCCTGGCCTTTGCTCGCCCACAGGGTCGCGCCCCGTTCTCATCCGCTCATTAGAGCCATCCAAGCCACTCCTGGAGCCCCACAGTGCCACCGTCAGGTCGGCCATGGCAGTTAGCGGGCGGCCGCAGCAGGCTCCTGTCATGGACGACACCACCCTGACCACCCTCGCCTGCCAGCTGCACCTGGAAAAGCTCAAGCTCATCCTCTCGCCCTGCCAGACCCAGCCAGCCATCGCCATGCGCCCCCTGGCTATAGAACAGCAGTTCGCCGTTCCTATCCACTGCCGCCGTCGGAACCGACCTCGACAGCCTATAAAAGGAGCCCCCGAGCTCGTCCAGACCCTCAGACGACCTCACACCATCCCCCTAGTGCTCCCATAGCCAGCAATCGATGGAGGGAGGCCGTCTTCCCCGTCTCCGGTCAGTTCGGCCACCGCCACGCTCCGGTCCCGTTCGTTGCGAGCAGGGCCTCCCCCGTCCACCTAGTGCCACCGTCCGACTCCCCAAGACCTTGCGGAGCCACCCCACCTCTCAAACCCGATCGGGAGCCACCGTAGCTCGAGACCCCAATCCACCAGAAGCCACCGTCTGCCGCGGAGCTCGCCGCCGGCAACCCCCTTTGTCCCCATGACCCTCTCGACCACTGGGAGGACCGCACTAGACTGGCGAATCCATCCCTGCCCTCGGAATCCCGTGGGGAGCCGCCATTCGTCGGCGGCAATTGCCGGAGCTCCGCCTCTGCTCGGCCAGAGGAGAAAGAAGGCGCGGGCGACTGGTCAAACCTGACCAGTGGGCCCGATGGACCCACTGTCAGTGACCCAGCGATAGCCCGCGCTGGCTTTAGTGGAAGCGTAAAACCCAGAGTACATTTCCTCTTGTTTGAAAACGTATTACTCCCTGAACCGTTTTCTTTTTCTGATTTTTATTAAAAACAGATTTTGACTAAACTTTGACTGGCTGTAACTTTTTAAATAGAAGTCCAATTGATTTGGTTCTTTTTCTGTTGTTTCTCAAATTTTGTCTAGTTTATTTTCATATTTATTTCAAAATTTTCTGAACAACTTTTGTACTGTTTTGAAACTATGTGTTACTTTGAAATTTTCTTAAATAGGATTTTGGAGAGGGAAACAACTTTTGGAAAGTGCACCCCCACTTGCATACTCTTGAAGGCAGGCATTCTGAACCCCGACATAATATTTGTTGTGTGTCGTTTGATGCAAATACGACACCACCTTGACGCGAAGTATTCGGTATTTTATGTGGTGCTATGATCATATTCATGAGTGCATAATGATGATTCCTTGCTGTTGGGATTTTGATATGCTTCTGATAGTAATCACCCTTGTATGCCTTTCATGCCTACCGGAAGGAATCCGGGAAAGTCTCTGTCTTGGGTAGACACGAGCTTGTCTCTAGTTCTTCGTCGAGACGGTTATGTCCGGTAAGGCATGGTGAGGTATGATGAGTGGCGATTCTGTCTGATTGGTGTGAAATATATCTCTTATGCTTATCGCGCAGGAAATGCTTTAACCTCCCGAGTCGACCATAGATCGAGTCTTGTTCCAGTAACCCCCACACTTGTTTCATACTACCACTTGTCCCTGCCATGGGTAGGGTACGGTTCAGTAAGTTGTCAACCCCTTCCTAGCACACATCGTACAGAGAGGCCATGGTGGAAGATACCGGCTGCATCCGGTAGGCATGCCACCTGGTTCGGGGGCATGGGTGTTTCCGGTTGAAGCCAAGGGGGTAGCTCCCCTAGTTTGCACGCATTATAAATTTTGTGATCCCATGCTAGTCGAGGTTGTAGCCTCCCCACTTAGTGTTTCGCTTAACGGGTGTCGTGGGTGATTCCAGACACCGCTAAGTTAGGCTGGTGTGTGCGGTCAGGTGTGTTTTCAATTAAAAGACCGAAGACGGAATTAATCCCGATGGACTATAGGAATCCGTTACTCGTGGGTAAAGAGTACACCCTCTGCAGAGATTATATCTATTTGAATAGCCGTGGCCATGGTTAAGGACTACAGTTTGGGTTGGGTCAAGTGTCGGTCTTAGTGTCGGTCTTCGGAGGAAAAATTGCTAAAGCAGAACATGGATCATGACTTGTGACTCATGATGATTATGATTACTATTATTATGGACTAACCATTAACATGATTTGAATTATCGAGTACCCCTGGGACGGTTCTACCTCCTGGATATTCACTATGATTATTCTCTTATAAGCCCTTTATGTGGTGTCGTTCAGACGCCCGACTATGGCATGCCTGTTATTTAAATTATTTATAAGCCCTTTATGTGGTGTCACTCAGACGGCCGACTGTGGCATGCTTGTTATTTTAATTATTTATAAGCCCTTTATGTGGTGTCGCACAGACGCCCGATTGTGGCATGCTTGTTATTTCTTTTATTTATAAGCCCTTTATGTGGTGTTGCTCAGATGCCCGACTGTGGCATGCTTGTTATTTAAATTATTTATAAGCCCTTTATGTGGTGTCGCACAGACGCCCGACTGTGGCATGCCTGTTATTTCTTTTTTTGATAAGCCCTTTATGTGGTGTCACTCAGATGCCCGACTGAGGCATGCTTTATATTATTATCCCTTCGAGGCATCGCTTCAGACACCCGATCGGTGCATTCTATTGCATATCCATGTTGTATATGCATCATAGATTCTTATTTTGTGACTGACGTTGTGATCATATTATATTTCAGAGCATAATTATCATTTGTTATATTATACCTATTTTCATAATGTTTGCGAGTACATTCAAAGTACTCATTGGCTTGTCCCTGGTTATTGTCTTGGCCAGATTTCTTGCATGGAGAGGAGCATTGCGATGACAGCTCCGGAACCTACACAATGGTGATAGCAGCCTCGCGAAGATAGGAGTTATCCAGGTCAGCTGTTCCTGTGGGAAATGGAGTCCCATAGACACTGATGTAACACAAACCGCTTCCGCCATCAGCCACTAGAAACCTTGTGTTGTACTCATAGGCCAGAATGGTCTTGTACTACATATTTTGTATTTTGCTTGGAATTTTTGTATGAAGTTGGTGCCTCATCAGCTAACAATAATCCTGGGGCTGCTGAGCACAAGGACCATTTTTTGGGAAAATGATATCCTAAGAATCCGGTCCTGACAGAGGTGAACGGAAAAGGGGCGAATAAAATGGCAAAGGTGAGACGGGGGAGAGGAAAACGAGAGGAAAATGGCAAATAATGTAATGCGAGGGAGAAGAGTTTATGATGGGTACTTGTTATGTCTTGACTTGAGCGTAGATCTCCCCGGCAATGGTGCCATAAATCCTTCTTGCTACCTCTTGAGCATGCGTTGTTTTCCCTTGAAGAGGAAAGGGTGATGCAGCAAAGTAGCGTAAGTATTTCCCTCTGTTTTTGAGAACCAAGGTATCAATCCAATAGGAGATTAAATGCAATTCGCCTAGTACCTGCACAAACAATCAAGAACCTTGCAACAAACGCGATAAAGGGGTTGTCAATCCCTTCACGGCCACTTGCAAAAGTGAGATCTGATAAAGATAATAAGATAATATTTTTGGTATTTTTGTTGTATAGATTAAAAAGTAAGGATTGCAAAATAAAATAAATAGTAAACTAGAATTGTAGATCGGAAACTTATATTATATAAAATAGACCCGGGTGCCATAGGTTTCAATAGTGGCTTCTCTCATGATAGCATGTGTCAGTGTCAAAACCGGTGGATCTCGGGTAGGGGGTCCCGAACTATGCGTCTGAGGTTGATGGTAACAGGAGACAAGGGACACGAAGTTTTACCTAGGTCCGGGCCCTCTAGATGAAGGTAATTGAAGGAAATATGCCCTAGAGGCAATAATAAAGTTATTATTTATTTCCTTATATCATGATAAATGTTTATTATTCATGATAGAATTGTATTAACCGGAAACATGATACATGTGTGAATACATAGACAAACAGAGTGTCACTAGTATGCCTCTACTTGACTAGCTCATTGATCAAAGATGGTTATGTTTCCTAACCATATACATGATTTGTCATTTGATAAACAGAATCACATCATTAGGAGAATGATGTGATTGACTTGACCCATTTTGTTAGCTTAGCACTTGATTGTTTTAGTTTATTGCTATTGCTTTCTTCATGACTTATACATGTTCCTATGACTATGAGATTATGTAACTCCCGATTACTGGAGGAACACTTTGTGTGCTACCAAACATCACAACATAACTGGGTGATTATAAAGGTGCTCTATAGGTGTCTCCGATGGTACTTGTTGAGTTGGCATAGATCAAGATTAGGATTTGTCACTCCGATTGTCGAAGAGGTATCTCTGGGCCCACTCCGTAATGCACATCACTATAAGCCTTGCAAGCAGTGTAACTAATAAGTTAGTTGTGGGATGATGCATTAGAAAATGAGTAAAGAGACTTGACGGACACGAGATTGAACTAGGTATTGAGATACCGATGATCGAATCTCGTGCAAGTAACATACCGATGACAAAGGGAACAACGTATGCTATTATGCGGTTTGACCGATAAATATCTTCGTAGAATATGTGGGAGCCAATATGAACATACAGGTTCTGCTATTTCTTATTGACCAGAGACGTGTCTCGGTCATGTCTACATAGTTCTCGAACCCGTAGGGTTCGCACGCTTAAAGTTCGGTGACAATCGGTATTATGAGTTTTTGTGTTTTGATGAACCGAAGATAGTTCGGAGTCCCGGATATGATCATGGACATGACGAGGAGTCTTGAAATGGTTGAGATGTAAAGATGGATATATTGGACGACTATATTTCAACACTTGAAGTGTTCCTAGTGATTTTGGAGAAAACCGGAGTGCTAGAGGGTTATCGGAACCCCCCGGGAGATATAATGGGCCTTATGGGCCTTGGTGGAGAGAGAGGGCTGGCCTAGGGCAGGCCGCGCGCCCCTCCACCTCTGGTCCGAATTGGACTAGGAGACTGGGGGGCGGCGCCCCCCTTTCCTTCTCCCTCTCCCCCTTCCTTTCCCCTCCTAGTAGGAGTAGGAAAGAGGGGAGTCCTACTCCTACTATGAGGAGGAGGAGGACTCCTGGCGCGCTATAGAGGGCCGGACGGCCTCCTCCCCTTGCTCCTTTATATAAGGGGGCAGGGGGCATCTCTAGACACACAAGTTGATCATTGATCCCTTAGCCGTGTGCGGTGCCCCCTCCACCATAATCCACCTCGATCATATCGTAGCGGTGCTTATGCAAAGCCCTACGTCGGTAGCAACATCATCATCGTCAACACGCCGTCATGCTAATGGAACTCTCCCGTGAAGCTCTGCTGGATCGGAGTTCGTGGGATGTCATCGAGCTGAACGTGTGCTAAACTCGAAGGTGCTATGCGTTTGGTACTTGGGTCAGTCGGATCGTGAAGACGTTTGACTACATCAACCGCGTTCTCATAACGCTTCTGCTTACGGTCTACGAGGGTACGTGGACGATACTCTTCCCGCTCGTTGCTATGCATCACCATGATCTTGCGCGTACATAGGATTTTTTTTGAAATTACTACGTTCCCCAACAGTGGTATCAGAGCCAGGTTTATGCGTAGATGTTATATGCACGAGTAGAACACAAGTGAGTTGTGGGAGATACAATTCATATTGCTTAGTAGCATGTCATACTTTGGTTCGGCGGTATTGTTGGACGAAGCGGCCTGGACCGACATTACGCATAAGCTTACGCGAGACTGGTTCTACCGACGTGCTTTGCACACAGGTGGCTGGCAGGTGTCAGTTTCTCCAACTTTAGTTGAATTGAGTGTGGGTACGCCCGGTCCTTGAGAAGGTTAAAACAACACCAACTTGACAAACTATCATTGTGGTTTTGATGCGTAGGTAATAACGGTTCTTGCTCAGCTTGTAGCAACCACATAAAACTTGCAACAACAAAGTAGAGGACGTCTAACTTGTTTTTGCAGGGCATGTTGTCATGTGATATGGTCAAGACATGATGCTATATTTTGTTGTATGAGATGATCATGTGTTGTAACCGAGTTATCAGCAACTGGCAGGAGCCATATGGTTGTCGCTTTATTGTATGCAATGCAATCGCCCTGTAATTGCTTTACTCTATCACTAAGCAGTAGCGATAGTCATAGAAGAAATAGTTGGCGAGACGACAACGATGCTACGATGGAGATCAAGGTGTCGTGCCGATGACGATGGTGATCATGACGGTGCTTTTGAGATGGAGATCACAAGCACAAGATGATGATGGCCATATCACTTATATTGATTGCATGTGATGTTTATCTTTTATGCATCTTATTTTGCTTAGATCATTGGTAGCATTATAAGATGATCTCTCACTAAATTTCAAGGTACAAGTGTTCTCCCTGAGTATGCACCATTGCAAAAGTTCGTCGTGCCGAGACACCACGTGATGATCGGGTGTGATAAGCTCTACGTTCACATACAACGAGTGCAAGCCAGTTTTGCACATGCAGAATACTCGGGTTAAACTTGACGAGCCTAGCATATGCAGATATGGCCTTGGAACACTTGAGACCGAAAGGTCGAGCGTGAATCATATAGAAGATATGATCAACATATTGATGTTCACCATTGAAAACTACTCCATCTCACGTGATGATTGGACATGGTTTAGTTGATATGGATCATGTGATCACTTAGATGATTAGAGGGATGTCTATCTAAGTGGGAGTTCTTTAATAATTTGATTAATTGAACCTTAATTTATCATGAACTTAGTACCTGATAGTATTTTGCATGTCTACGTTGTTGTAGATAGATGGCCCATGCTGTTGTTCCATTGAATTTTAATGCGTTCCTTGAGAAAGCAAAGTTGAAAGATGATGGTAGAAATTACACGGACTGGGTCCGTAACTTGAGGATTATCCTCATTGCTGCACAGAAGAATTACATCCTGGAAGCACCGCTGGGTGCTAGGCTTGCTGCAGATGCAGCTGACAACGTTAAGAACGTCTGGCAGATCAAAGCTGATGACTATTCGATGGTTCAGTGTGCCATGCTTTACGGCTTAGAACCGGGACTTCAACGACATTTTGAACGTCATGGAGCATATGAGATGTTCTAGGAGTTGAAGTGAATATTTCAAGCAAATGCCCGGATTGAGAGATATGAACTCTCCAATAAGTTCTACAGCTGCAAGATGGAGGAGAATAGTTTTGTCAGTGAACATATACTCAGAATGTCTGGGTACCATAACCACTTGACTCAGCTGGGACTTAATCTTCTGGTTGATAGTGTCATTGACAGAGTTCTCCAATCACTGCCACCAAGCTATAAGAGCTTCGTGATGAACTATAATATGCAAGGGATGAATAAGACTATTCCCGAGCTCTCCGCAATGCTAAAGGCTGCAGAGGTAGAAATCAAGAAGGAGCATCAAGTGTTGATGGTCAACAAGACCACCAGTTTCAAGAAAAAAGGTAAAGGGAATAAGAAGGGGAACTTCAAGAAGAATGGCGAACAAGTTGCTGCTCAGGAGAATAAACCCAAGTCTGGACCTAAGCCTGAGACTAAGTGCTTCTACTACAAACAGACTGGTCACTGGAAGCGGAACTGCCCCAAGTATTTGGCGGATAAGAAGGATGGCAAGGTGAACAAAGGTATATGTGATATACATGTTATTGATGTGTACCTTACTAATTCTCGCAGTAGTACCTGGGTATTTGATACTGGTTCTGTTGCTAATATTTGCAACTCGAAACAGGGACTACAGATTAAGCGAAGATTGGCAAAGGACGAGGTGACGATGCGTGTGGGAAATGGTTCCAAAGTCAATGTGATCGCAGTCGGCACGCTACCTCTACATCTACCTTCGGGATTAGTATTAGACCTAAATAATTGTTATTTGGTGCCAGCGTTAAGCATGAACATTATATCTAGATCTTGTTTGATGCGAGACAGTTATTCATTTAAATCAGAGAATAATGGTTGTTCTATTTATATGAGTAATATCTTTTATGGTCATCACCCTTAAAGAGTGGTCTATTCTTTTTGAATCTCGATAGTGGAGATACACATATTCATAGTATTGATGCTAAAAGATGCAGAGTTGATAATGATAGTGCAACTTATTTGTGGCACTGCCGTTTAGGTCATATTGGTATAAAGCGCATGAAGAAACTCCATTCTGATGGACTTTTGGAATCACTTGATTATGAATCACTTGGTACTTGCGAACCATGCCTCATGGGCAAGATGACTAAAACGTTGTTCTCCGGAACCATGGAGCGAGCAACAGATTTGTTGGAAATCATGCATACTGATGTATGTGGTCCGATGAATATTGAGGCTCGCGGTGAGTATCATTATTTTCTCACCTTCACAGATGATTTGAGCAGATATGGGTATATCTACTTGATGAAACATAAGTCTGAAACATTTGAAAAGTTCAAAGAATTTCAGAGTGAAGTGGAAAATCACCGTAACAAGAAAATAAAGTTTCTACGGTCTGATCGTGGAGGAGAATATTTGAGTTACGAGTTTGGTCTTTATTTGAAACAATGCGGAATAGTTTCGCAACTCACGCCACCCGGAACACCACAACGTAATGGTGTGTCCGAACATCGTTATCGTACTTTACTAGATATGGTGTGATCTATGATGTCTCTTACTAATTTACCGCTATCGTTTTGGGGTTATGCTTTAGAGACGGCTGCATTCATGTTAAATAGGGAACCATCTAAATCCGTTGAGACGACTCCTTATGAACTGTGGTTTGGCAAGAAACCAAAGTTGTCATTTCTTAAAGTTTGGGGCTGCGATGCTTATGTGAAAAAGCTTCAACCTGATAGCTCGAACCCAAATCGGAGAAATGTATCTTCATAGGATACCCAAAAGAGACAGTTGGGTACACCTTCTATCACAGATCCGAAGGCAAGACCTTTGTTGCTAAGAATGGATCGTTTCTAGATAAGGAGTTTCTCTCGAAAGAAGTGAGTGGGAGGAAAGTAGAACTTGATGATGTAACTGTACCTGCTCCCTTATTGGAAAGTAGTTCATCACAGAAACCAGTTTCTGTGAAACCTACACCAATTAGTAAGGAAGCTAATGATGATGATCATGAAACTTCAGATCAAGTTTCTACTGAACCTCGTAGGTTAACCAGAGTAAGATCCGCACCAGAGTGGTACGATAATCCTGTTCTGGATGTCATGTTACTAGACCATGACAAACCTATGAACTATGAGGAAGTGATGATGAGCCCAGATTTCGCAGAATGGCTTGATGCCATGAAATCTGAGATGGGATCCATGTATGAGAACAAAGTGTGGACTTTGGTTGACTTGCCCAATGATCGGCAAGCCATCGAGAATAAATGGATCTTCAAAAAGAAGACGAACACTGAAGGTAATGTTACTGTCTACAAAGCTCGACTTGTTGCGAAAGGTTTACGACAAGTTCAAGGAGTTGACTACGATGAGACCTTCTCACCCGTAGCGATGCTTAAGTCCATCTGAATCATGTTAGCTATTGCCGCATTTTATGGTTATGAAATTTGGCAAATGGATGTAAAGACTGCATTCCTGAATGGATTTCTGGAAGAAAAGTTGTATATGATGCAACCTGAAGGTTTTATCGATCCAAAGGGTGCTAACAAAGTGTGGAAGCTCCAGTGTTCCATTTATGGACTGGTGCAAGCCTCTCGAAGTTGGAATAAATGTTTTGATAGTGTGATCAAAGCATATGGTTTTATACAGACTTTTGGAGAAGCCTGTATTTACAAGAAAGTGAGTGGGAGCTCTGTAGCATTTCTAATATTATATGTGGATGACATACTGTTGATTGGAAATGATATAGAATTTCTGGATAGCATAAAAGGATACTTGAATAAGAGTTTTTCAATGAAAGACCTTGGTGAAGCTGCTTACATATTGGGCATCAAGATCTATAGAGATAGATCAAGACGCTTAATTGGACTTTCACAAAGCACATACCTTGACAAAGTTTTGAAGAAGTTCAAAATGGACCAGTCAAAGAAAGGATTCTTGCCTATGTTACAAGGTGTGAGGTTGAGTAAGACTCAATGCCCGACCACTGCAGAAGATAGAGAGAAAATGAAAGATGTTCACTATGCTTCAGCCATAGGCTCTATCATGCATGCAATGTTGTGTACCAGACCTGATGTGTGCTTTGCTATTAGTTTAGCAGGGAGGTACCAAAGTAATCCAGGAGTGGATCACTGGACAACGGTCAAGAACATCCTGAAATACCTGAAAAGGACTAAGGATATGTTTCTTGTTTATGGAGGTGGCAAAGAGCTCATCGTAAATGGTTACGTTGATGCAAGCTTTGACACTGATCCGGATGATTCTAAATTGCAAACCGGATACGTGTTTATATTGAACGGTGGAGCTATCAGTTGGAGCAGTTCTAAACAAAGCATCGTGGCGGGATCTACATGTGAAGCGGAGTACATTGCTACTTCGGAAGCAGCAAATGAAGGAGTCTGGATGAAGGAGTTCATATCTGATCTAGGTGTCATACCTAGTGTATCGGGTCTAATGAAAATCTTTTGTGAAAATACTAGTGCAATTGCCTTGGCAAAGGAATCAAGATTTCACAAGAGAACCAAGCACATCAAGAGACGCTTCAATTCCATCCGCAATCAAGTCCAGGTGGGAGACATAGAGATTTGAAAGATACATATGGATCTGAATGTTGCAGACCCATTGACTAAGCCTCTCTCACAAGCAAAACATGATCAGCACCAAGACTCCATGGGTGTTAGAATCATTACTATGTAATCTAGATTATTGACTCTAGTGCAAGTGGGTGACTGAAGGAAATATGCCCTAGAGGCAATAATAAAGTTATTATTTATTTCCTTATATCATGATAAATTTTTATTATTCATGCTAGAATTGTATTAACCGGAAACATGATACATGTCTGAATATATAGACAAACAGAGTGTCACTAGTATGCCTCTACTTGACTAGCTCATTGATCAAAGATGGTTATGTTTCCTAACCACAGACATGAGTTGTCATTTGATAAACGGGATCCCATCATTAGGAGAATGATGTGATTGACTTGACCCATTTCATTAGCTTAGCACTTGATCGTTTTAGTTTACTGCTATTGCTTTCATCATGACTTATACATGCTCCTATGACCATGAGATTATGTAACTCCCGATTACTGGAGGAACACTTTGTGTCCTACCAAATGTCACAACATAACTAGGTGATTATGAAGGTGCTCTATAGGTGTCTCCGATGGTACTTGTTGAGTTGGCACATATCAAGATTAGGATTTGTCACTCCGATTGTCGCAGAGGTATCTCTGGGCCCACTCAGTAATGCACATCACTATAAGCCTTGCAAGCATTGTAACTAATAAGTTAGTTGCAGGATGATGCATTACAGAATGAGTAAAGAGACTTGCTGGTAACAATATTGAACTAGGTATTGAGATACCGACAATCGAATCTCGGGCAAGTAACATACCGATGACAAAGGGAACAACGTATGCTTTTATGCGGTTTGACCGATAAAGATCTCCGTAGAATATGTGGGAGCCAATATGAACATCCAGGTTCCGCTATTGGTTATTGACCGGAGACGTGTCTCGGTCATGTCTACATAGTTCTCGAACCAGTAGGGTCCGCACGCTTAAAGTTCGGTGATGATCGGTATTATGAGTTTTTGTGTTTTGATGTACCGAAGGTAGTTCGAAGTCCCGGATATGATCACGGACATGATGAGGAGTCTCGAAATGGTCGAGACGTAAAGATCGATATATTGGACGACTATATTCGGACACCGGAAGTGTTCCGGGTGATTTCGGAGAAAACCGGAGTGCCGGAGGGTTACCGGAACCCCCTCGGGAGAAATAATGGGCCTTATGGGCCTTAGTGGAGAGAGAGGGCTAGCCTAGGGCAGGCCGCGCGCCCCTCCCCCTCTAGTCCGAATTGGACTAGGAGAGGGGGGCGGCGCCCCCTTTCCTTCTCCCTCTCCTCCTTCCTTCCCCCTCCTAGTAGGAGTAGGAAAGAGGGGAGTCCTACTCCTACTAGGAGGAGGACTCCTCCTGGCACGCCATAGACGGCTGGCCAGCCTCCTCCCCTTGCTCCTTTATATACGGGGGAAGGGGGCACCGCTAGACACACAAGTTGATCATTTCCCTTAGCCGTGTGCGGTGCCCCCTCCACCATAATCCACCTCGATCATATCGTAGCGGTGCTTAGGCGAAGCCCTGCGTCGGTAGCAACATCATCACCGTCAACATGTCGTCATGCTGACAGAACTCTCCCGTGAAGCTCTGCTAGATCGGAGTTCGTGGGACGTCATCGAGCTGAACATGTGTTGAACTCGGAGGCGCCATGCGTTCGGTACTTGGATCGGTTGGATCGTGAGGACGTTCGACTACATCAACCGCGTTCTCATAACGCTTCCGCTTACGGTCTACGAGGGTACGTGGACGATACTCTTCCCGCTCGTTGCTATGCATCACCATGAGCTTGCGTGTGCGTAGGAATTTTTTTGAAATTGCTACGTTCCCCAACAGTAATACCCTACGTCCTGCTTGATTAATATTGATGAGTATAGGGGTTACAATAGTTGATCTACCACGAGATCGTAATGGCTAAAACCCTAGAAGTCCAGCCTATATGATTATGATTGCCTCTACGGACTAAACCCTCCGGTTTATATAGACACTGGAGGGGACTAGGGTTGTACAAAGTCGGTTACAGAGGAAGGAATCTTCATATCCGAACGCCAAGCTTGGCATCCATGCCAAGGAGAGTCCTATCTGAAAATGGGTGAGAGAATCTTCAGTCTTGTATCTTCATAGCCCAACAGTCCGGCCCATGTCCAACAGGTCGGACGCCCGAGGACCCCTAAGTCCAGGACTCCCTTAGTAGCCCCTGAACCATGCTTCAATGACGAGGTGTCCTACGTGTAGATTATCTTCGGCATTGCAAGGCGGGTTCCTCCTCTGAATACTCCGAAACAGCCTTCGAGCACAAAGAACATGTCCGGCTCTGCAAAACAAGCACCACACGCAACGGCAGAGAGTATAATATTTCACGAGTCTAATCCACTGACAAATTTTTGTAGCGTGACACCACATCACCACCCGGTTATTATTTCGAACCATTTTTTGGCATGCCGCTTCATATTTCGAGATGCGGTTATACTGGCACGTCTTATCAAAGCAGAGATCGTATCCTCATATTGTGGGATTCTCATCAATATGGCATGGATAACCAACCGTTCCGTTGGCATATTCCCTTGGGAATAGGCAGGCTTTAAGGCCTATGAGGAGGCGCTTGATATTCATCGCCTTTATAAAGGGGCACAGACCCGTCTTTCTCCTCCGCGCCTACCTCTTCCTCAACCTTTCCAACCTTGAGTTCCAGCACCCAGGTTTCAACTTAACTGTCCCAAGCCTCCCAGTCATGTCCGGACCCGGCCCTCAAGGCCGATGGGTGGCCTCCTCTGTCACAGAGTAGGATATCGTGAAGCTCCGGGCGGCAAGATACCTGAACGCGGAAATCCCCCATAGGCTCCCTGCTAAAGGACATGTTATTCCTACTCCCAGATCCAGCGAGAGGGTTGTATTCATCTCCCACTTCCTTTGGGGGCTAGGGTTCGCTCTCCACCCCTTCATTCACGGTCTCATGTTCTATTATAGGCTAGACTTTCATGATCTAGCTCCAGACTCCTTCCTTCACATCTCAGCATTTATTGTCATGTGCGAGGCCTTTCTCCGCATTACCCCTCACTTCGGTTTATGGCTCAAGACCTTCAACTTGAAGCCAAAGGTAATCGAGGGGAAGTAAATAGAGTGTGGAGGTGCTACGGTGAACAAGCTCACCAATGCTTTTTGTCCCAAAGGCTCTTTCACGGAAGCTTCCGACCTATGGCAGCGGGAGTGGTTTTACATCACCAAACCTCGTGGCACCAAGTGGGCAGCTACAACTGCATTCTGACCTGGCCCTCCATTACAGCTCGTATCATGGACTAATAAGCTAGACTGGGGATCCATTGATGAAGTGCAGATGCTACAAAGCCGCATCCGGAGCCTCCTTGAAAAGGACACCAGCCTCATCAATGTAATCCAGGCAATGCTAGTCCGTAGGGTTCTGCCGTGCTAGCGACGGCCCCTCCGCATGTGGGAGTTCAATCTGGAAGGACCACGGACCCTTCAACACTTCTTCAGCACAACGCACAAAGGAATGTGGAAGTTATTCTTCGGGACACGAAGGTACTGGCCAGACACCACCGAAGACATCAGCCTTGACTGCAACCATCCGGATACCTTGGTAAGCACTCGACCCCCGAACACAGCTTAGTTAAACATCCCGTAGTACTGAGAAAAACCATCTTCGCACCGGGTTGGGTAAAGAAGGCGGAACGAATTAGGTGTTCGGCCCCTCTTCCCGAAGACTCAGCCGATCTCGTGTTAACAAGGATGCTGGCTCCGGCGCCATATCAAGTGCTGGCAAAGGCGACAAGGAGGAGAACAAGAAGGCCAAAGGTGACCTCCATTCTAAAGGTACACCGGATGCTATATCCGGGGAGATTGGCACTCCCTCTTCTAAAGACAAAATAGAAGGGGGGGGGAGAAGAGGACCGCCTCCGGAGATTTGGAGGAAGGTGCTACTAAGCGAGGGAAGATGTCCTCGCCTGGCGGTTCGAGTTCGGAAGACAACGTTGACGCACAGTTCCTCCGTAAGGGCAAGCCTTTAGCCGAGTCGTAAGTGAACAAAGGTGTCCTCAACATATCCCGTTCCTTTCCGCTTACAAGGGCAACATCTGAAATATATGTTTGCAGTCTGACACACAGTCTTCCTTAACAGTCTTCCTCCTCGGGAGATCTTCTTCCGGAGATGATGGAAAGTGAGACGCCTCCCCAGACCCTCTCGCCCAATAGGGCGGACGACTTTGAGGTGTCGTCCCGGAGGATTTCTCCTGATCAACAAGTGGTGCGAGGGACAATGAAGACCGCACCCGAAGGTGATACTTCGGTGGCCTAGGGTCCAGGGCATGCAGCCCCTTCGGGGACCAACAATAAAGGCCCCGAACTATCCAATTTACAGCCGGAGATGATTCTAGAGTTGAGCAAACACATCCCTTCGAAGGGAGTCCGTACTCCCATCGCCGCTTCCAGGAACCAGGAGGCGCTGGATACCTTGATGGACGTGTTGCAACATGCGTCCATCTCAGAGGAACATCGCACCTTGATGGGTACGGTAGCTGAGAGGATTATGTCTACGAGAAGCGGATTAAATGAAGCCTTCACGGGCCTGCTAAGAGGCTTCGAGGTATGCAATGTAATATCTTCAATTGCACTTTACATGCAAAAAATGCACCCATGTATAGATAGTAGCCCCTGAGACTCTAGTTGGCGTCCGATAGGAGGCAATCAGAGGATCAACAAAGATATGCCCAGGAAATAATCTAACTAAGTGGAACACATGTTGTTTCATCCACGGCGACTGCCCGTGCTACAGAGGTTGCAGATCTGAAGCAAAAACTTGATGTGGTGGATGACGACATCACGCTTATTAACAGGCGGCTTGACGAGGCGCAAGGTATGTTTTGGGGCAGTCCGTATTTGTATGTATAATAATATGAGCATGAAGCCGAGAATTATATACTGAAATATGCATAAATGCAGATGGTGCTGCCGCGGTTGAGACCCTGCGGGCTGAGCTCGTCCGGGCCAAGGAGCAAGTCAGGATGAGTAATGTGGCTGCCAAGAAGGCAGCTGAGGAGTTAAAGGCCGAACAGGCGGCTCAGCGCCAGTGCGAAGAGAGAATATCTTCCATAGAGCAAGATCTAAAGGATGCCACTGGCAAATGCCAATCACTCGAGGAGGAGAACAAGGCCAAAGTACCCAAACTCGAGAAGGCCTTACGAGAGGCACGATCCAAGTCGAGAGAGGCTCGGGGGAAGATCTGGCAAGCCGGGGAGATAGCCGGTAAGCCCTTTCTATTACAGACTAAATTCGGCGATCCGAAGTATGCCCCGCTTAATCAAATGTGGAGCTCTCTAGACGCATTCTTGGACTTGCCGAAGAGTACCTCCGATGCGGCACAGTTTTACCAAGCACAAGAAGGGTGAACGGAGAAGCTTTTCTGGTCACAATTCAGCATGCCAAAGTGCCCGCTGTTGCTGAACGAACAGATGGCCCAATGGGCCGAGCTCCATAAGATATCCAGGTCTGCCATGAAGGTTGCCGTGGTCTGGCTGTGGCCAACTAAGCTTGTTCCGAATAGTTATTTTGGTTTGATGCAGCGACTTGTGGATGTGGTGCCACGTATCGACGCCGTGAAGCGATCAACATGCATTGAAGGTGCACGGATGGCCTTTGCCCTTGTCTAGATGTATTGGGCGAAGATGAAGGCCACCGATATTGCAGTGAAGAGTCCACCCGGGGGCAAGGACAAACACACGCCGAAGCATTATTTTGAAGATGTCCTAGAGGGCGCCCGCTTGATAGAGGGTCAGTGCTCGAAGGATATGATCTTCGAGTGAATGTAACAAGATTGTAAGAAACAATATTATGATATATTAAGGTTACATTTTTATACTTTTTCCTAAAAGCTTTGGTTCCTCCTATGCGGCCATCTTTGTATAATATGAAAGTTTTCTAGTCATTGGCTTCGCCCCCCATGCATAAAGTACGGTGGTGTTCGGAAAAGCACTCGATCACTCTTGACCAACGTCTTGGTCCGTGAAGGAGGTGTCAAGGTGACGAACTAGGCAATTGGACTAAGGGCTTTAACACTTTCACTTAGCCATAGGAGTTTGACGGTGGGTCTACGATATAGCCCCTGGTATGTACGTGGTTATCCCAATATGGTGCATTACATAGGTGACCTTAAGAACGGTCCTTCGTGTAGTACGTAAGGAATCACAAAAGATTCTGATAAGTCATCGAGTGATTGACCAGCTCTCGCTGCATCATGACAGTCAGTTTTCGGCTTTCTCTACTGAGGTTCTTGACCAGATGAACCGGAAACACAATCGCAGTAGTTCTCCCTTTACTACCCTAGCCGATAGAGCGGAACGTAAGGTAGTAACCACAGGAGCCGGGCAAGCCAACTATTGACCAAAGACATGATTTGGAGCTGATGCATATAAGGCCAAACTCATGATGCCAAAGTGTGCTATAAAGCTATTCGGACTTGTCCGCGACTTACTTGTTCCCATATCGAGCCCCTGGCAATTTGTGCCGAGGTGCGTGTGTGAAACAACCGAAGAAGCAAAGTTTAGTTCTGTAGGAAAAGTGAGTACTGAATACGGATTATGTTCACTGGAACCTGATTGATACGTCAATCGCCATCTTACAGATAATAATGCCACAACCCAGGCTATATGACATGCCGGGGGTCGAAGGCTGAGGAAAAGGGCACTTTACAGGCTCGAAATAGAGAGTGCGGTCTACAAAGAATTATTTGGACCTCCTATCGCACGTCTACGCCGCCTTGCCTTGGTGAAAGGACTCCTTAACAGAATAGCCTTTGAGTATAAGTGTATGAAGCCAAACTCCAAAAGAGTCCGTGACATGACCAGTCTTTGAGCCACCTGTGGTAAAAGATAAAAAATGGTTAGAAAAGAAAAGGAGGCCATGGGAGTGCTTGTAGGCCTGTCCGTATTGTGCCTCCACCGATGACCAGGGTATTTTAAGTGCATAATTATGTATGCGCGGTACAGACTTCGCGGGTATATGAGGCGAACGATGGAGGCTGAACTGCTAATCTAGCCCCGAGATTGATCGGTCCTGTTTAATAGGGACCGACGGCTTAATGGCCGATAAGATACGCGGCTTGATGAGGCCGCTTTGTACTTCGGCTGTAATAGCCGTAGTATGACCCTCTGTATGGAGGGAGCATTCTATATTTCCATATATTGTTATGACGCTGCATGGACCGGGCATCTTAAGTTTTGCATGGGCGTAGTGTGGGACTGCATTAAAACGAGCAAAAGAAATACGCCCTAGAAATGCATGGTAGGCAATGGGGACCGGGGCAATATCGAAGGTCAAGCCTTCGCTTCGGAAGTTGTTCGGTGATACGTCTCCAACGTATCTATAATTTTTTATTGTTCCATGCTATTATATTATCAACCTTGGGTGTTTTATATGCATTTATATGCTATTTTATATGATTTTTGGGACTAACCTATGAACCTAGAGCCCAGTGCCAGTTTCTGTTTTTCCTTATTTTTGAGTATTGCAGAAAAGGAAAACCAAACAGAGTCCAATTGATCTGAAATTTCACAGAGATCATTTTTGGACTAGAAGAAGCCCACGAAGTACCGGAGATGGGCCAGAAGAGTCCTGAGGCCACCACGAGGGTGGGGGCGTGCCCCCTACCTCATGGCCGCCTCGGGGAACCCCCTGACTTGTTCCCGACTCCAACACCTATTATATATACCCAAACTTCCAGAAAGAAACCTAGATCAAGAGTTCCACTGGCGCAAGCCTCTGTAGCCACCGAAAACCAATCTAGACCCGTTCCGGCGCCCTGTCGGAGGGGGGAATCCTCTCCAATGGCCATCTTCATCATCCCGGCGCTCTCCATGACGAGGAGAGAGTAGTTCACCCTCGGGGCTGAGGGTATGTACCAGTAGCTATGTGTTTGATCTCTCTCTCTCTCTCTCTCTCTCGTGTTCTTGATTTGGAACGATCTTGATGTATTGCGAGCTTTGCTATTATAGTTGGATCTTATGATGTTTCTCCCCCTCTACTTTCTTGTGATGAATTGAGTTTTCCCTTCGAAGTTATCTTATCGGATTGTGTCTTTAAGGATTTGAGAACACTTGATGTATGTCTTGCATGTGCTTATCTGTGGTGACAATGGGATACTCACGTGATCCACTTGATGTATGTTTTGGTGATCAACTTGCGAGTTCTGTGACCTCGTGAACTTATGCATAGGGGTTGGCACACATTTTCGTCTTGACTCTCCGGTAGAAACTTTGGGGCTTCTTTGTGTTTCTTGAATAGATGAATCTGAGATTGTGTGATGCATATCGTATAATCGTACCCATGGATACTTGAGGTGACATTGGAGTAGGTGACATTAGGGTTTTTGTTGATTTGTGTCTTAAGGTGTTATTCTAGTATGAACTCTTGAATAGATCGATCAGAAAGAATAACTTTGAGGTGGTTTCATACCCTACAATAATCTCTTCGTTTGTTCTCTGCTATTAGTGACTTTGGACTGACTCTTTGTTGCATGTTGAGGGATAGTTATATGATCTAATTATGTTATTATTGTTGAGAGAACTTGCACTAGTGAAAATATGAACCCTAGGCCTTGTTTCCTAGCATTGCAATACCGTTTGTGCTCACTTTTATCATTTTTTTACCTTGCTGTTTTTATATTTTCAGATTACAAAAACCTTTATCTACCATCCATATTGCACTTGTATCACCATCTCTTCTCCGAACTAGTGCACCTATATAGTTTACCATTGTATTAGGTGTGTTGGGGACACAAGAGACTCTCTGTTATTTGGTTGTAGGGTTGTTTGAGAGAGACCATCTTCATCCGACGCCTCCCATGGATTGATAAACCTTATGTCATCCACTTGAGGGGAATTTGCTACTGTCCTACAAACCTCTGCACTTGGAGGCCCAACAATGTCTACAAGAAGAAGGTTGTGTAGTAGGCATCAAGCTCTTTTCTGGCGCCGTTGCCGGGGAGGTTAGCGCTTGAAGGTATATCTTTAGATCTTGCAAATGAATCTTTTAGTTTCTTGTTTTATCACTAGTTTAGTTTATAAAAGAAAACTACAAAAAAATGGAATTGAGGTTGCCTCATATGCTTCATCTTATTAATATCTTTCGTGAAAATGATGGAAAGCAAAATTGTGCTCAAGTGTTAGAAGAAGAATGCATTAAAATGTTTGGCACTAAATATTTGAATGATGAGCATGATTGCAATGTTGTTAATTTGAATTCCTTGAATATCCACGATGCTAATGATATGCAAATCCACAAGCTTGGGGATGCTATGTTTGATGAAGATGATATTTTTTGTCCCCCAAGTTTTGATGAGCAAATTTATTATGATGAAAGCATCCCTCCTATCTATGATGATTATTGTGACGACACGTATTCTATAAATAATAATGATATCCATGAAGCTTGTCATAATGATTTTAACTTTCAATTGGATTATGCCTCACATGATAGTTATTTTGTTGAGTTTGCTCCCACTATTATGAATGAGAAGAATTTTGCTTATGTGGAGAGTAGTAAATTTTCTATACTTGTAGATCATGAAAAGAATGCTTTATGTGATGGTTATATTTTTTGAATTCATTCATTATGCTACTGAAAATTATTATGAGGGAGGAACATATGCTTGTAGGAATTGCAATAATATCAAGTTTCCTCTCTATGTGTTGAAAATCTTGAAGTTATCCTTGTTTTACCTTCCTATGCAAGTTGATTCTTGTTCCCACAAGTTGTTTGCTCACAAAATCCCTATGCATAGGAAGTGGGTTAGACTTAAATGTGCTAGTTATATTCTTCATGATGCTCTCTTTATGTTTCAATTCCTATCTTTTATGTGAGCATCATTGTCATCATCATGCCTAGCTAGGGGCATTAAACGTTAGCGCTTGTTGGGAGGCAACCCAATTTTATTTTTGTTCTTTTCTTTTGTTCCTGTTTAGTAATAAATAATTCATCTAGCCTCTGTTTATATGTGGTTTTATGTTTTAATTAGTGTGTGTGCCAAGGAGAACCTTTGGGAAGACTTGGGTGAAGTCTTTGCGATCTTGCTGTAAAAACAGAAACTTTCACGCTCACGAGATTAGCTGCCATTTTTTCTGGAGAGTGCGTTTAGGTTGATTATTTTTGCATACGATTA
The DNA here is from genome assembly GCA_034509565.1 of Triticum monococcum. Lineage (NCBI taxonomy): Eukaryota > Viridiplantae > Streptophyta > Magnoliopsida > Poales > Poaceae > Triticum > Triticum monococcum. The sequence goes on from CM067841.1 coordinate 524,073,387, forward strand.
ATAGACAAATTCCTCAGGTCAACCAATTTATTTAAGAATTTTTGGGGTGACAGAAGTATTCGAAATCTCCAGATTACTACAGACTGTTCTGTTTTGACAGATTCTGTTTTCTATGTGTTGTTTGCTTATTTTGATGAACCTATGAGTAGTATCGGAGGGTATGAACCAGAGAGAAGTTGAAATACATTAGATATTACACCAATATAAATAAAGAATGATTTCACAACAGTACCAAAAGTGGTGATTTTATTTTCTTATACTAACGGAGCTTACGAGTTTTCTATTGAGTTTTGTGTTGTGAAGTTTTCAAGTTTTGGGTAAAGATTCAATGGACTATGGAATAAGGAGTGGCAAGAGCCTAAGCTTGGGGATTCCAAAGGCACCACAAGGTAATATTCAAGGACAACCAAGAGCCTAAGGTTAGTGATGCCCCGGATGGCATCCCCTCTTTCGTCTTCGTTCATCGGTAACTTTACTTGGAGCTATGTTTTTATTCACCACATGATATGTGTTTTGCTTGGAGCATCATTTTATTTTATTTTGTTTTGATTTTTGTTTCAATAAAATACCATGATATGAAATTCTTAAATGTTAGAGAGTCTTCACATAGTTGCATAATTATTCGACTACTCATTAATCTTCACTTATATCTTTCGGAGTAGTTTGGCATTTGCTCTAGTGCTTCACTTATATTATTTTGAGAGTCTTTTAGAACAACATGGTAATTTGCTTTGGTTATGAAATTAGTCCTAATATGATAGGCATCCAAGATGGGTATAATAAAAACTTTCATATAAAGTGCATTGAATACTATGAGAAGTTTGATACTTGATGATTGTTTTGAGATATGAAGATGGTGATATTAGAGTCATGCTAGTTGAGTAGTTGTGAATTTGAGAGATACTTGTGTTAAAGTTTGTGATTCCCGTAGCATGCACGTATGGTGAACCATTATGTGATGAAGTCGGAGCATGATTTATTTATTGGTTGTCTTCCTTATGAGTGGCGGCCGGGGACGAGCGATGGTCTTTTCCTACCAATCTATCCCCCTAGGAGCATGCGCGTAGTACTTCGTTTCGATAACTAATAGATTTTTGCAATAAGTATGTGAGTTCTTTATGACTAATGTTGAGTCCATGGATTATACGCACTCTCACCCTTCCACCATTGCTAGCCTCTCTAGTACCGCGCAACTTTCACCGGTACCATAAACCCACCATTTACCTTCCTCAAACAGCCACTATACCTACCTATTATGGCATTCCCATAGCCATTCTGAGATATATTTCCATGCAACTTTCCACCGTTCCGTTTATTATGACACGCTCCATCATTGTCATATTGCTTCGCATGATCATGTAGTTGACATCGTATTTGTGGCAAAGCCACCACTCATAGTTCTTTCATACATGTCACTCATGAGTCATTGCACATCCCGGTACACCCCCGGAGGCATTCATATAGAGTCATATTTTGTTCTAGTATCGAGTTGTAATTTTTGAGTTGTAAGTAAATAAAAGTGTGATGATCATCATTATTAGAGCATTGTCCCATGTGAGCCGGCCCTACTAGTCATTGTGTAAAAGACCAAAAATTAACTGCGTATCCCTCATGAGTCAGCTAGAACTGTTACAACTGGCTCATCTTTAATAAGAAAACAAGCAATATGCATTAGCCCCCAAGTGCCAATTGTTGTTGCCTGCAAAACACTTGGGACTTTTTAGAAAGAGCCGTTTCCTTTGAAAAATTTGTGCTGACAGACATTAGCCCCAAGTGCCAAGTGTTATTGCTTGCAAAGCACTTGGGACTTATTTTTTATAATCTGCCATGAAACTGAACAACCTTATGCTGTATGCAGGCTACGACTGCAGAACTGGAATCCCAATTGTCTGAGGCCAAGACCCGGCTGGTGACTCAAGAAATTGAAACAAAGAAAGCTGAATCCAAATTCCAGTTGAGTGTGTCTGCAATAGAAAGACTGAAGGCCAACTTTATTGAGGAGAAAGAGGCTTGGGCCAATGAGAAGACTTCCTTGACACAGCATGTGGAGAAGGCTGAGGCGGCTCTGGGAGAAGTCACCACTGAACTCACCGGTTAAAGAACCATGTGTCTCAGATGGTTTCCGCAATCTTCGTTAAGTCACCTTTTTACATACTTAAAGTGAGTATTTTCTATTATAAGATGCCACTTAACCCATTGTGAAAACTTTACAGGTCCCAGGAGAAGCAATCTGAGTTGAGATACCGTGGTAAAGCTTAAGGCGGTTTACACGCTGGTTGAACAATTGTACACCGGAGCTCAACAGACTCTTACCACCATCTCCCCCATGAATCAAGGGCCGACTCTATTAAGTGATATCCTGAAGAAGCTATCTATCTTGCCCGCTTGGTTCCAAGAAATCAAGCGATCGTGTGCTAGAGCCAGAGCTGTAACAACTTTAAGCCGTGCCAAAGCCTGGGTGCCAGAATTAGATCCGCCGGACGTAGCTAGTGGATATCCCAGCCTCAAAGAAGATGGAACGCCTTTTGACCAAGAAGATTTTTTTGCTTGTGTCAAGGAAATTCGTCCTCATGCTACCATCATTGGTGAAGAAACCAACCTCACCAAGTATTAGCCGGGTTTTGATGTAGACAATAAGAAGATGGCGACTCCTTCATATAAAGTGATGGACTTAATCCTGCCGACTCATAAGCACACTTTTGCCCCTGAGATTGACCCATCTAGTTTGATTGATGATGAGGCTGAATTCATCGCCCTTCATGGCTTTGACTGGTCCAAACTCAACTTCCAAACGGTGGAGGAGGACGAACCGGCAAGGGATGAGGCACAACCATCAAGTCAGCCAGGCCTAGACTGATGAATCGGCTCCGGTTTATCATCTGCTGCATGGGAGACTGAAAAACCGTTTATTATTTTGGGCTCCAAGCGCCTTGTAATAGGCTAGCTTTAAACTTCTTGCTCTGCTATGCCATCGTGCATATTGTGCTTCTTATAACACTTATTTATCCGTTATGTGAAGATATGCTATATATCCCTTATGACATTAACAATTTTGAATCTATTCCTGCATACAACATTTAAAAGTGTCCTGGCGGTTTACCGCTAGACGGGTTATAGTGCCCCAACATGAACTTATCATGATTTATAACCAAGGCTGGTCAAAATAATAATCATATAAGAAAAAATATATCATACCTGTGATATTTGATCACACTTGTCGATTTTACCAAGCCAGTGTAGTAAGGGTGATAACCCAAGACTTTGGATGATGGTAGTTATCATAGATTGCCGGCTTACAAACAAAACCGGACCAGGTTAATAAACACCGGATATTTACCTCTATTTTATACTGGCGACTTATCATCGAAGACCAGGCTGGGTTTAATAAACACCGGTTAATCCCAGATATGACTCAGAAGGCATCATAAGCCTTATTGTTTTTCAACCATGTATTACTATGTCACAAAAGAAAAAAAAATCTCAAAAAGACATTCAAATCAAAACAACAGAAAAAATCCAAGGCTTTCATAGTCCGCCAAGCCAAAATATCTTCTTCAATGAAACTAGCATTAGTCACTGGAAGGTACGCGCTTTCCGTGAGCCGGCCCTCATTGACCCAATCGACATTTTAACCCGGATAAGTTCAGTTCTTATTTAGAGATAGACTTATCAGGAGTACACGGGGTTAGAGCAGCATCATGCATCACATGCCGATTTATCCAAGTTTCAAGGAAGGCGGCTTTACAGCCTGAGCTTCTCCTTGCTATCCGTAAACCATGCCCTCTCATGACAAACCGACGTTTTAACCTTAACGAGTTCAGGGTCTTGTTTAAACGATTGATTGTTAAGAGTTTGGCGGGTCAATCAGGATTACCTGATGGAGAAGCATCTGGCATACAGGCAGGATAACCTAGGGTTTTAGGTGAATACACCTGGCTTCCAAGCCTGTCTTTTATAGCCTATCACAAGGTTATGAACTCTTCATTCTTTAGAACAAAAGAGCCCCCAAGTGATATTTTGAGTTGTGCTTAGGGGGTACCTATGTTTGAGTTATGCTTTTGCAACAGACTCTCTTTGGTCCCCTTAACCTAGGTAGTCATGCTATGTTGTCTTTGGTGAAAACACCTATGTTTGAACAAGAAGCCCCCAAGTTTTTTTATGCGTGCCTATAAGCCGGATCAAAGGGTAATAACAACTTTGTTGTATAAAGCAGAAGCCCCCATGTGACCAAAGAGCTCATTTTTAAAGAGAAACACCGACAGAGGCCCTGCTTTAACAGGGATGCCGGCTTTATTATATTGATCATAATATATACATTGTCAAAATATGTACATTGAAAGAGAAGGTGGCTCAGGTGTAGTATGGCCTAAGTTGAGCAATATTCCAGGGCTAGCGGGTCTCCTCCTCCGACGTGCATGAGTCCTTGTGGTCTTGAACATCGATAAGGTAATATGACCCGTTGTTTAGATTCTTGCTGACCACAAAGGGTCCTTCCCAAGGTGGGGATAACTTGTGCATATTAGTCTGATCCTAGATAAGCCGGAGCACCAGGTTGCCTTCTTGAAAAGTTCTGGTTTTAACCCGACGACTATGATAACGGCGCAGATCTTGCTGGTAAATCACTGAACGAGCTGCTGCTATGTCACGCTCCTCATACAATAGATCAAGTGCTTCTTGACGTACTCTTTCATTGTCAGCTTCAACATAAGCTGCCACACGAGGCGAGTCATGACGGATGTCACTAGGAAGAACTGCCTCTGCTCCATAAACCATGAAGAAAGGTGTGTATCCCGTAGATCTGTTTGGGTGGTATTAATGCTCCATAACATAGAAGGTAACTCCTCCACCCAAAAACCCGGCGTCCTTGCTATCGCTTGAGCACTGCATTGGTTTTCCCTTGAACATGAAAGGGTGATGCAGCAGAGTAGCGTAAGTATTTCCCTCAGTTTTTAAGAACCAAGGTATCAATCCAGTAGGAGGCCACACACGAGTCACTTGCACCTACACAAACAAAAAAAACTCCTCGCAACCAACGCGATAAAGGGGTTGTCAATCCCTTCACAGTCACCTACGAGAGTGAGATCTGATAGATATGATAAGATAATATTTTTGGTATTTTTATGATAAAGAGAAATAAAGATGCAAGTAAAATAAATGGCGAAGGAAATAACTAAGTATTGGAAGATCAATATGATGAAAAATAGACCTGGGGGCCATATGTTTCACTAGAGGCTTCTCTCGAGAGCATAAGTATTACGGTGGGTGAACAAATTACTGTTGAGCAATTGACAGAATTGAGCATAGTTATGAGAATATCTAGGTATGATCATGTATATAGGCATCACGTCCGAGACAAGTAGACCGACTCCTGCCTGCATCTACTACTATTACTCCACACATCGACCGCTATCCAGCATGCATCTAGAGTATTAAGTTCAAGAGAACAAAGTAACGCTTTAAGCAAGATGGCATGATGTAGAGGGATAAACTCATGCAATATGGTATAAACCCCATCTTGTTATCCTCGATGGCAACAATACAATACGTGCCTTGCTGCCCCTACTGTCACTGGGAAAGGACACCGCAAGATTGAACCCAAAGCTAAGCACTTCTCCCATTGCAAGAAAGATCCATCTAGTAGGCCAAACCAAAATTGATAATTCGAAGAGACTTGCAAAGATAACCAATCATACATAAAAGAATTCAGAGAAGATTCAAATATTGTTCGTAGATAAACTTGATCATAAACCCACAATTCATCGGTCTCAACAAACACACCGCAAAAGAAGATTACATCGAATAGATCTCCACAAGAGAGGGGGAGAACTTTGTATTGAGATCGAAAAAGAGAGAAGAAGCCATCTAGCTAATAACTATGGACCCGTAGGTCTGAAGTAAACTACTCACACTTCATCGGAGAGGCTATGGTGTTGATGTAGAAGCCCTCCGTGATCGATACCCCCTCCGACGGAGCTCCGGAAAAGGCCCCAAGATGGGATCATGGATACAGAAAGTTACGATGGTGGAATTAGGGTTTTGGCTCCGTATCTGGTAGTTTGGGGGTATGTAGGTATATATAGGAGGAAGGAGTACGTCGGTGGAGCAACACGGGCCCCACGAGGGTGGAGGGCACGCCTGGGGGGGGGGGGGTAGGCACGCCCCCCTACCTTGTGCCTTCCTGGTTGATTGCTTGACGTAGTGTCCAAGTCCTATGGATCATGTTCGTTCCGAAAATCACGTTCCTGAAGATTTCATTCCGTTTGGACTCCACTTGATATTCTTTTTCTGTGAAACTCTAAAATAGGCAAAAAAACAGCAATTCTGGGCTGGGCCTCCGGTTAATAGGTTAGTCCCAAAAATAATATAAAAGTGTATAATAAAGACCAATAATGTCCAAAACAGGATATAATATATCATGGAACAATAAAAAATTGTAGATACGTTGGAGACATATCAAGCATCCCCAAGCTTAATTCCTACTCGTCCTCGAGTAGGTAAATGATAAAAACAGAATTTTTGATGTGGAATGCTACTTGGCATAATTTCAATGTAATTCTCTTAATTGTCGTATGAATATTCAGATCCGAAAGATTCAAGACAAAAGTTCAATATTGACATAGAAATAATAATACTTCAAGCATACTAACTAAGAAATTATGCCTCTTCAAAATAACATGGCCAAAGAAAGTTATCCCTACAAAATAATATAGTCTGGCTATGCTCCATCTTCACCACACAAAGTATTTAAATCATGCACAACCCCGATGACAAGCCAAGCAATTGTTTCATACTTTTTGTGTTCTCAAACTTTTTCAATCTTCACGCAATACATGAGCGTGAGCCATGGATATAGCACTATAGGTGGAATAGAATGGTGGTTGTGGAGAAGACAAAAAGGTAAGATAGTCTCACATCAACTAGGTGTATCAACGGGCTATGGAGATGCCCATGAATAGATATCAATGTGAGTGAGTAGGGATTGCCATGCAACGGATGCACTAGAGCTATAAGTATATGAAAGCTCAACAAAAAGAACTAAGTGGGTGTGCATCCAACTCGCTTGCTCACGAAGACCTAGGGCATTTTAAGGAAGCCCATCATTGGAATATATAAGCCAAGTTCTATAATGAAAAATTCCCACTAGTATATGAAAGTGATAACATAGGAAACTCTCTATGAAGATCTTGGTGCTACTTTGAAGCACAAGGGAGGTAAAAAGATAATAGCATTGTCCCTTCTCTCTTTTTCTCTCATTTTTTTATTTGGGCCTTTTTTATGGCCTCTTCTTTTTAGTCCAGAGTCTCATCCCGACTTGTGGGGGAATCATAGTCTCCATCATCCTTTCTCACTTGGGACAATGCTCTAAAAATGATGATCATCACACTTTTTTATTTACTTACAACTCAACAATTACAACTCAATACTTAGAACAAAATATGACTCTATGTGAATGCCTCCGGCGGTGTAACGGGATATGCAATGAATCAAGAGTGACATGTATGAAAGAATTATGAACGGTGGCTTTGCCATGAATACAATGTCAACTACATGATCACGCAAAGCAATATGACAATGACGGAGCGTGTCATAGTAAACGGAACAGTGGTAAGTTGCATGGCAATATATCTCAGAATGGCTATGGAAATGCCATGATAGGTAGGTATGGTGGCTATTTTGAGGAAGGTATATGGTGGGTATATGATACCGGCGAAAGGTGCGCGGTATTAGAGAGGCTAGCAATGGTGGAAGGGTGAGAGTGCGTATGATCCATGGACTCAACATTAGTCATAAAGAACTCATATACTTATTGCAAAAATCTACAAGTTATCAAAGCAAAGTATTACGTGCATGCTCCTAGGGGGGTAGATTGGTAGGAAAAGACCATCGCTCGTCCCTGACCGCCACTCATAAGGAAGACAATCAATAAATAAATCATGCTCCGACTTCATCTCATAATGGTTCAGCATACGTGCATGCTACGGGAATCACAAACTTTAACACAAGTATTTCTCAAATTCACAACTACTCAACTAGCGTGATTCTAATATCACCATCTCCATATCTCAAAACAATTATCAAGTTTCAAACTTCTCATAGTATTCAACACACTCATAAGAAAATTTTATTATTAATCTTGAATGCCTAACATAATTAAAGAAAATTACCATGCTGTTTTGTAGGACTCTCAAAATAATCTAAGTGAAGCATGATAGAACAACGGTTTCTATAAAAAAAATCAACCAACGTACTCTAAAAGATATAAGTGAAGCACTAGAGCAAAAACTATATAACTCAAAAGATATAAGTGAAGCACATAGAGTATTCTAACAATTTCCGAATCATGAGTGTCTCTCTCAAAAAGGTGTTTGCAGCAAGGATCATTGTGGAAAACTAACAAATAAAGACTCAAATAATACAATACGCTCCAAGCAAAACACATATCATGTGGTAAATAAAAATATAGCTCCAAGTAAAGTTACCGATAGAAGTAGACGAAAGAGGGGATGCCTTCCGGGGCATCCCCAAGCTTTGGCTTTTAGGTGTCCTTATATTATCTTGGGGTTCCATGGGCATCCACAAGCTTAGGCTTTTGCCACTCCTTGTTCCATAATCCATCAAATCATTACCCAAAACTTGAAAACTTCACAACACAAAACTTAAAGTAGAAAATGTCGTGAGCTCCGTTAGCGAAAGAAAATAAAACACCAGTTCAAGGTACTGTAATGAACTCATTATTTATTTATATTGGTGTTAAACCTACTGTATTCCAACTTCTATATGGTTTATAAAATATTTTATTAGCCATAGATTCATTAAAATAAGCAAACAACACACGAAAAACAGAATCTGTCAAAAACAGAACAGTCTGTAGTAATCTGTAGCTAACGCAAGATCTAGAGCCCCAAAATTTCTAAAATAAATTGCTGGACGAGAGGAATTTATCTATTAATAATCTGAAAATTTTATTAACTAAATATCACTTTCCAAATAAAAGTGGCAGCAGTTCTCACGAGCGCTAAAGTTTCTGTTTTTACAGCAAGATTAAAAAGACTTTCCCCAAGTCTTCCCAACGGTTCTACTTGGTACAAACACTAATTAAACACAAAAAACACAACCAAAACAGAGGCTAGATAAATTATTTATTACTAAACAGGAGCAAAAATCAAAGAATAAAAATAAAATTTGGTTGCCTCCCAACAAGCGCTATCGTTTAACGCCCTTAGCTAGGCATAAAAGCGAGGATAGATCTAGGTATCTTTAGTTGGTAATTATTTATTGAGAGATCTATCACCTTTAGGAGTTTCTTTCCTTTTATCAATAATAAAACTTCTAGGCACAAAATTGAAAAAATCATTAGTAGCAAATGGTTCCTTATTGATAGTAAAAAGATTAGGATGAATACTTATAGATTTGAGATCCGCAGTTTCTTTGCTAGAGGATTCACCCTTATTTTTGGGAAAATACATAAGCTTGGCAATTTTAGTTGGAGGACTTGGTGTATTCTTTACGGAAGAAAAAGTGGTTCCCAAGTTGGTAATGATACCCTCAAGTTTATCGATTCTAGTGGAATCATGATTTATTCTTTCATTAACTATGGGTTCCTTCTCCTTAATATTTTTCAAAGTGACTCCTACTTTAGATCCATATTGAGTAATTTGATTGTGGATATTTTTATCAAAATTTTCAATTAACTCTATGGTAGCAACTTTATTTTCAATAATTTCAAGTTTTTGCATTACATGCTCCAAAGTTAACATAGTTCCATTAACCAAAAGAGGGGGTGAGCCAAACAAATCTATCATAGCATTATAGGAATCATAAGTGTGGCTACCCAAGAAGTTCCCTCCGGTAATGGTATCAAGGACATATTTTTGCCAAGGAATAGCACCGACATAAAAATTGCAAAGAAGAATAGAAGTAGATTGCTTCCTGGTAGATCTATTTTGAGCATTGCAAATTCTATACCAAGCCTCCTTTAGGTTTTCTCCTTCCCTTTGCTTAAAATTAAGAACTTCATTTTTGGGAGACAACGGAGAAGATAGGAGACTAGCCATAATGACAAGCTAGCAAACCAACGCACAAGCAAACAAGAAACAGGCAAAAAGAGGCGAATAGAGAAAGAGAGGGAGGACGGAGAGAGAGAGGGCGAATAAAATGACAAGGGCGAAGTTGTGACGCCCCGGGACCGATGTGCCAGGGTCGTCCAGTTATTCACTGTTGTTGCCTTGTCATTGCTTGCGTGTCATGCATTGCATATCATGTCATCATGTGCATTTCATTTGCATACATGTTCGTCTCATGCATTCAAGCATTTTCCCCGTTGTCCGTTTTGCAATCCGGCGTTCCTATGTCACCTGGTGTCCCTTTCTACCTCTTTTCGTGTGCATGTGTTAAATGTTCTCGGATTGGACCGAGACTTGTCATGCAGCCTTGGTTTACTACCGGTAGACCGCCTGTCAAGTTTCGTGTCATTTGGACTTCGTTTGATACTCCAACGGTTAACTGAAGAACCGTAAAGGCCTCGTGTGTGTTGCAGCCCAACACCTCTCCAAAGTGGCCCAAAACCCACCTAAACCTCCTCCATCATCTCGGTCGTTCGATCATGATCGCGTGGGCGAAAACCGCATCTCATTTGGACTCTCCTAGCTCCCTCTACCTATATAAACACCCCCCTCCGAAATTCGCTGGCAAACCCTAGCATTTTCCCTCTCAGCCGCCGGACACATCTCCCACCTCCTCCGGACATGTCCGCCGCCTTCGCCCAATCGGAGGCTGCCACGTCAGCCGCACCCGCGCCCACTTCGCTGCGGCCCGCGGAGCCTATCCCGCGCCCGCCCAGGCCCGCCCCGCCGCTGCCGGGCCCGTTCGTCGCCGCCCGCACCGCCCGGGTGCCCGAGACGCCGCGCCGCCCGTCAGCCGCCGCCTCCGTCGCCGGAGCATTGCCGAACTCCGCCGTCTTCGCCGCTCGTCGCCCGCCGCCCCGGTTTCCGCGTCACCGGACTTCGCCCGAGCGCGCCACCCTCCGCCCAGTGTGCCGCCCTCCGCCTCTGTTCGCTGGCACCATCGCCGGACCCGTCTCGACTCCCCGCTGCTGACCATGCGACCTCGCCGGCGAGCTTGTCGCCCCGCATCGATCTGCCGTCTCCGCCCCACGGAACCTCGCCGGCCTCCGTAGACTGCTGGATCCGGACGAGCTCCTCCGGATCTGCCCTTCTCTGGTCTCCTCTTCTCACCGGAGCAGCCCACTGTCGCCGGAGCTCCGGTGTGTGCCGCCACCGTCGCCGGAGCTCGGGTGTGCGCCGCCACCGTCGTGCGGGATTGAGAAGAGCCCCGATCCGCCACCGCCCATTGACCGGCGCTACCACGTGGGCCTCGGCCTCCCAGGCCCAGCACCGGCCGACCCGCCTCTGCCTAGCCTCTTCCCCAACTGGGCCGAGCCCATGGTGAGCGAGACCCTCAAATCCCTTGCCCTACGCGTGTTTTAATTATTTAGAGCTCATCTGTTTTTTTTTCTGGAAACGGCCAAGTCCTGAGATTCCAGATTTTTGTGCATTCTTCGTCATATCATAACTCATCAACCGTGGCTCCGTTTTGGGTGTGTAGCATATCAAAATGTTTGTCTCGACGAGTACATCATTTCATCTCATTGCATCATTTTCATTTGAGCTCATCTTGATGCCCAAAAAGCTATTGGAAGAGGGCTATGTGATGATTGTTTCAGATCAGTTTCAGCAAATGCACTTTTGTCATGATTAATGTGTGCATGATATGATCCTGAGCTCTACATGTGTGTTGAAGAATGCCATGCCATCTTTACAGGGGTGTATGCCATGTATTTTTGTGATCTTCGTGGTGACTAGCACAAGCATGCAAAGTAGCTTACTCAATGTTGCTGATTTCAGGGACTTAGAATTTCACTAAGTCCTTGCCCTATCATTATTTTTATGCCATATGTTCATGTTGATTCCTAGTGATCCGTGCCTTTTTTGAGCATGATCAGTAAGGACGTTTTGTAGATAATGTTGTGCTCTATCCATCCATGTCTTTGGTTGCAATTATGGAGCACCCTAGCTTGAGTCAAGCGAGCTCTACTTTTGCTATAAAATGTTCCTGGCAGATTGTTAACATGTTTAGCAATTTTGCCGAGCTTGTTGTGGTTGATCCGTGCATGCTATGTTATAGTTCTTGCCATGTATAGCTTCTATGCCATGTCTACTTGCTGGGTGTATGGTTAGATTATCATGCCATGCTTTGTAGTGAGTGCATCGAGCTCGTTAACATGCCTACTTGTTATCTGTTTTGCATGCTCTAGTTTTTCACTAAGTCTGAATCTGTTTATGTTTTTGCTATGTTCACATGCTTGCAATTGTATTGTTTGATCCCTTTTGGCTAGGGGTCAGTAAGGGACTTTTGTTGTATGCTTTGAGTAGCTTCATGCCATGCCTTGCTTTGCCATGATATGTTCCTGTAGCATGTAGTTTTCATGCTCTAAAGACTGCTTCCTGATGATAAATTCCTGACATACTGTTAATTTCACCAAGTCTGAAACCAGTTATCATTTGCACTTATGCCATGCTTGTTTGAACCTGCTATTGATTGAATTAGCTGTAGCTCAGCATTCATCTTTTGTCAAGCATCATGAGTGGATCCCTGCCATGTATTTTGTTGCCATGTTTGAGTGCTGTAGCATGTTGTTCTTGATGCATTTATGTGGTCTCGTGCTGATTATCGCACATTAGTGCCATATTTGTTTTGCTTGCCATTTGCAAACCGTGCATCCGATTCCGGTGATCTTTATATCAATTTCAACCGAAATCAACTCCTCTTTCCAGTGGCACTCTTGGTTTTCCAAGTTGAGGCCAGGTTCAATCATTCCATTCCAAATCATGCATATGCATCACATATCGCATCCCGCATTTCATACCATGTTTGCATCATGTTGTTTGAGCGTTGCACGTGGTTGATTGTGTTACTTTTGCTTGTTGTTCTTGCTTGAGTAGAGCCGGGAGATGAGTTCGTGTTCGAGGATCAAGCTTTCGTCTTCTCGGAGAACTTTGCAGGCAAGATGACCATACCCCCGAAATCACTTCTATCTTTGCTTGCTAGTTGCTCGCTCTTTTTCTATGCCTATGCTGCGATTCCTACCACTTGCTTATCATGCCTCCCATATTGTTAAGCCAAGCCTCTAACCCTCCTTTTCCTAGCAAACCGTTGTTTGGCTATGTTACCGCTTTGCTCAGCCCCTCTTATAACGTTGTTAGTTGCAGGTGAAGATTGGAGCTTGTTCCATGTTTGGAACATGGTTATTTTGTTGGGATATCACAATATCTCTTATTTATATTAATGCATCTATATACTTGGTAAAGGGTGGAAGGATCGGCCTGATGCCTAGTGTTTTGTTCCACTCTTGCCACCCTAGTTTCCGTCATATCGGTGTTATGTTCCCGGATTTTGCGTTCCTTACACGGTTGGGTTATAATGGGAACCCCTTGACAGTTCGCCTTGAATAAAACTCCTCCAGCAAGGCCCAACATTGGCTTTACCATTCACCACCTAGACTATTTTTCCCTTGGGTTAGGCCAGTCCAAGGGTCATCTTTATTTTAACCCCCCGGGGCCAGTGCTTGTCTAAGTGTTGGTCCAAACTGAGCGATGTCCGGAGCTACCAGGGGCAATTCTGGGCTGGCCCACCCGACGTCTGGCTCATCCGGTGTGCCTTGAGAACGAGATATGTTCAGCTCCTATCGGGATTTGTCGGCACATCTGGGTGGCTTTGCTGGTCTTGTTTTACCATTGTCGAGGATGTCTTGTAACCGGGAGGCCGAGTCTGATCGGATTGTCTTGGGAGAAGGAATATCCTTTGTTGACCGTGAGAGCTTGTGATGAGCTAAGTTGGGACACCCCTACAGGGATTGATCTTTCGAAAGCCGCGCCCGCGGTTATGGGCAGATGGGAATTTGTTAATGTCTGGTTGTAGAAAACCTGAAACTTAACTTAATTAAAATGCATCAACCCCGTGTGTAACCGTGATGGTCTCTTCTCGGCGAAGTCCGGGAAGTGAACACGGTGTTGGAGTTATGCTTGACGTAGGTTGTTCTAGGATCACTTCTTGATCATAGTTGTTCGACCATGCTTTTGCCTTCTCTTCTCGCTCTCATTTGCGTATGTTAGCCACCAAATATGCTAGTCGCTTGCTGCAGCTCCACCTCATACCTTTTACCCTACCTATAAGCTTAAATAGTCTTGATCATGAGGGTGTGAGATTGCTAAGTCCCCGTGACTCATAGATACTTCCAAAACCAGTTTGCAGGTGCCGATGACATCGTGCAGGTGACGCAACCGAGCTCAAGGAGGAGCCCGATGAAGACCTTGTTCATAGTGTTGTTTCGTTTTCGTTGATCAGTAGTGGAGCCCAGTTGGGACGATCGGGGATCTGTGTAGCATTTGGGGTAGTCTTCTTTTATTTTGGTTCCGTAGTCGGACCGTGATTGTATCTAGATGATGTAATGCTTTATTCATGTATTGTGTGAAGTGGCGATTGTAAGCCAACTATGTATCTCTTTCCCTTATGTATTACATGGGTTGTGTGAAGATTACCTCATTTGCGGCATTGCTTTCAATGCGGTTATGCCTTTAAGTCGCGCTTCGACACGTGGGGATGTAGCCGCATCGAAGGCGTTACAAGTTGGTAATCAGAGCCTTCCCCGACTTAGGAGCCCCCTGCTTGATCGAATCGCTGGCATTGTTGAGTATAGAAAAATGTTTTGAGTCTTTTAGGATTATATATATCGAAGAGTAGGATTCTTTTTACTCCTCAGTCCCTTCGTCGCTCTGGTGAGGCATCCTGATGTAGAGTTTTGACTCTTCTCTCCTCAAATTTCACCAAAATTTTTTTTAGGATCACGCGGGTATCTTGGAATCGTTCCGATGGTTTTGTGACGATAACATTGTTCTTGGTGCCTCCTGGCATTTAGGGGTTGTGGCAGTGTCCTGGGGAGTTGAGTTCCGAGGTGTTGTCATCACAATTTTATTGTTGCAGTTCTGGAATACCTGAGTTTCGCCGACATCGAAAATCTCTTTTATGCAGTTTTTGGTGAGATAACCTCGACGCCACCCAGTACTGGGGCGGGAGTTCAGGAGTATTGCCATAACTCATATAACGGATGCTTTTCGAAGGTTGAGGTAAATGATTTCCGAAGGTTTCTTGGTTATGTGTTGAAGGATGGATACAGCTGGATGTAGGATTTGCTATTTTTGGGTGAGATATTATGCTTCCCCTATATCCCCAACACCTGATTGCATAACCGGAAAGTTTCGGGAGTTTATAAGTGGGAATTCAAGTATATCGTAGGATATCTTTCTGACTGATGTATGATATGAAATTGGGGTTCGACGTCTAGTGGTCCGCCTATCCATGGTTGGTTTTACAGTGGTCTCGTTGTGTCTTAAAGAGTCCTTGGCTATGCCGACTCGGGGACGCTTCGTATGTCATGTGCACTACCTTGTACATGATGGTGTTGTACGATCGAGCCCGTGTAGGCCCCACCATGAAAACTCCGGACGAAATCTCTATCATATGTTTGTTCCGACTTACTCTACAAGCCAATCCTTTGTTTTGTTTCGAGTTGTGGTATTCGAGTTGCTTCGAAGTCAAATGTGGATTCCATACCTTCTCCTAAGCGGTGTTCTCATATTTCTATGTGAATACTAATCCTTCTCGATCATCGAGTCTGTCATGTCAAACCTTTTCAACCAGCATGTTTTTCTCTTCAAGTGGATCTGATCATTTCAACATCAGCAAGATCTACTCTAAGCTCTCTCAACGGTATTTGTTTCATCCTTCCCAAGTTGCCTTTGTTTTCCCACCCACCCACCCTTTTTCTTCAAGGAATCTGATGTCTTAATCAAGTATCCTTTTATTCTTGTGAAGTCTCTCCATCCTTTTCTGTAAATATTCTTATCCGGTGATTCTCATGAAGATCCTAACGGAGTTTCAAGTTCATCATTCTTCGTTTCTTTTATCTTCTCCGGTGGATTCAAATCAAGCTTTTGGTGTTGATCATATCCCTTTTCCTTGTTTCAAATATTTTACCATACCGGTGCACCTCATAATCATTCCTCCCTTGCTATTCAATTGTTCCGGAGTGCTCAAGATATCTCGAAGATTCGTGTCTCCACTCTACATTCGTTCAAGCTCTTTCGAGAATGTTATGTCATTCAAGTCATTTAATTCAACCGGTGCAACCTCTCTTTTAAATCATTTCAACGGTGTTTCTTTTGAGTGGGCCCTAACCCACAGGTCTTTTCCTAGGATCTTACCTGACTCTTCTTATTCTCCCGAAGTTATTCTCAAATCTTCTAAAGTTTGACGTAAGAATGAATTGTCACCAGTCATATGTCGTTCACCAAGATCTTTCAAATTCTTTCATCGTTGGCTCAACATTTCTAATTTTCATCCCGGAGTATCTCAACAATTCATGGTGGTTTTTCTCATTGTCATTCTCTGCATTTGAAGACCGAAGAAGATTTTTCTCTCAATATTGTTCTTTTCTCTTCAAGATTCATGGTTCTAGCTTGATGTCATCCTCTCATAATTGTTTTCGGTTGTGAGAATTCTTTTCACCTATCCGGAGTAATTCAGAAGTCTGTTCAGTTTGTTTCCCTGGAGCCCATCTTCTCAGAATTATTCATTCCGGCTTTCAGCTCGCTTTCTCCAAATCTTACTGGTGCACCATTCAAGTATTCTCTAATCATTTTATGATCTCTTCGTTCTCATATATCTAAATTCTGTCAAGCATCTTCATTCGTTCTCTAATTCTTCCAGTGTTTCCTTATCTTTCCTTCATTCATTTTCAATTCATACAGTGGTTCGTTCAAGATCTCGTCCTTGGTTATCATATCAATTCATTCGTTGCTTCAATCCTACCGGTGGATCATTGAAGACCTTTCCAAGTTTGCACTATATCTATCTAAATCCTTTCTACGAGAATAAGTAGTGTGCCAAATCCATTGTTTGTCATCAATCTAATTGGTGAAGGATAAGTATAATGTAATTCTTATTCTTGTTCCATCCAAATAATTAATTATTTATTCCAGAGGCTCATCAAATTCTCGGCTTCACTTGATTCATCTTTTCTTTTCCGGACTTCCAAGCTCTCTCAATTTATTTCATCGCGAAGGTCCATCTAATCATTGCAAGGCTTCACCTTATGTTCTCAACTTCTCTTTCTTTTGATCATTCTTTTATTTCCGGAGTTCTTCATGGAGGCTCAATAGGGTGGTTCATCAAGGATTTAATTCCTTCTCGAAGTGTTCATCGAGATTCTTTTCGGAGGAGCTCATGCATTCTTCCTCGTGCAATCCGGAGTGCAATTCTTTCTTCCATATCATTGGAGGTGGTATTATGTCATTCTTGATAATTTGAGTTCATGTTTCATGATTCACAGGTTGTTAAGAATAGGGTATTTTAAATCCTTCAACCTCTTCGTTGGAGTTATCTTGGGTTATATTTCACCTAAAGCTTTCCCTAAGGATTGTTGCTATTATGGTGCTTATAAATGACTCAAGTTCTTTTATCCTCCCGGTGAAATAAGTTTGTCGTCTCCTTGTTCATATCAATCCAATTATTCTTCCCGCGAGTGGCAGGTTGTCACCTCATAATTTGAGATGTATTCCATAAGACAATATCAAGATTATTCTTTTTGTTGTTGGTTTTCCAACAACTCCGTTCGACCCTTCTCCTAAGGATGCCTTTTCAAATTCTTTTGTGACAGAAGTTGGCATTTTCTTCTCCATTCTTTTATTTCAATTATCTATCTTCTATTCTTTCGTTCCGGAGGCATTGTGATGTTGCTCTTTTCAGTCATCATCTCGAATTATGAAGATCATGATCTGTTCTTGCTTATTCTTTTTAATCGGAGTGTTGTGCCCTTTTGCTCAAGTTCTTTTCTACTTATCTAGTCTTGCATCTCTTGTCAACCGGAGTGCTTTCAACTTTGTTCATCTTCGTTGTTTTCTTTCTTTCAAGTTGTTCAACCTCTCAAGGTTCTTTGGTTTCAATCGTTTGTCAAAGAAGCAGCTTAGTTTTACCTCTTCTTTTTCTCTTCTGTTTTCCCTCCGGTGCCATTCAAGATCATAGTGGTGGAGTGTTGTGACGCCCCGAGACCGATGTGCCAGGTGTCGTCCAGTTATTCGCTGTTGTTGCCTTGTCATTGCTTGCGTGTCATGCATTGCATATCATGTCATCATGTGCATTTCATTTGCATACATGTTCGTCTCATGCATCCGAGCATTTTCCCCGTTGTCCGTTTTGCAATCTGGCGCTCCTATGTCACCTGGTGTCCCTTTCTACCTCTTTTCGTGTGCGGGTGTTAAACGTTCTAGGATTGGACCGAGACTTGTCATGCGGCCTTAGTTTACTACCGGTAGACCGCCTGTCAAGTTTCGTGTCATTTGGACTTCGTTTGATACTCCAACGGTTAACCGAAGAACCATAAAGGCCTCGTGTGTGTTGCAGCCCAACACCTCTCCAAAGTGGCCCAAAACCCACCAAAAACTCCTCCATCATCTCGGTCGTTCGTTCACGACCGCATGGCCGAAAACCGCACCTCATTTGGACTCTCCTAGCTCCCTCTACCTATATAAACACCTCCCCCTCCGAAATTCGTGGGCAAACCCTAGCATTTTCCTTCTCAGCCGCCGAACACATCTCCCACCTCCTCCGGACATGTCCGCCACCGCCTTCGCCCAATCGGAGGCTGCCACGTCAGCCGCGCCCGCGCCCACTTCGCCGCGGCCCGCGGAGCCCATCCCGCGCCCACGCAGGCCTGCCCAGCCGCCGCCGGGCCCGTTCGTCGCCGCCCGCACCGCCCGGGTGCCTGAGACGCCGCGCCGCCCGTCAGCCGCCGCCTCCGTCGCTGGAGCATCGCTGGACTCCGCCATCTCCGCCGCTCGTCGACCGCCGCCCCGGTTTCCGCATCACCGGACTTTGCCCGAGCGCGCCACCCACCGCCCAGTGCGCCGCTCTCCGCCTCTGTTCGCTGGCACCGTCGCCAGACCCGTCTTGACTCCCCGCTGCCGACCATGCGACCTCGCCGGCGAGCTCATCGCCCCGCATTGATCTGCCGTCTCCGCCCCGCGGAACCTCGCCGGCCTCCGTAGACCGCTAGATCCGGACGAGCTCCTCCGGATCTGCCCTTCTCCGGTCTCCTCTTCTCACCAGAGCAGCCCGCCGTCGCCGGAGCTCTGGTGTGCGCCGCCACCGTCGTGCGGGATCGGGAAGAGCCCCGATCCGCCACCGCCCGTTGACCAACGCTGCCACGTGGGCCTCAGCCTGCCAGGCCCAACACCGGCCAGCCCGCCTCTGCCTAGCCTCTTCCCCAATGGGCTGAGCCCATGGTGAGCGAGACCCTAAAATCCCTTGTCCTGCGCGTGTTTTAACTATTTAGCGCTCATCTATTTTTTTTTCTGGAAATGACTAAGTCCTGAGATTCCAGATTTTTGTGCATTCTTCGTCATATCATAACTCATCAACCGTGGCTCCGTTTTGGGCGTGTAGCATATCAAAATGTTTGTCTCGATGAGTACATCATTTCATCTCATTGCATCATTTCATTTGAGCTCATCTTGATGCCCGAAATGCTGTTGGAAGAGGGCTATGTGATGATTGTTTCAGATCCGTTTCAGCAAATGCACTTTTGTCATTTTTGCCATGATTAATGTGTGCATGCTATGATCCTGAGCTCTACATGTGTTTTGAAGAATACCATGCCATCTTTATAGGGGTGTATGACATGTATTTTTGTGATCTTCGTGGTGACTAGCACAAGCATGCAAAGTAGCTTACTCAATGTTGCTGGTTTCAGGGACTTAGAATTTCACTAAGTCCTTGCCCTGTCATTATTTTTATGCCATATGTTCATGTTGATTCCTAGTGATCCGTGCCTCTTTTGAGCATTATCAGTAAGGATGTTTTGTAGATAATGTTGTGATCAATGCATCCATGTCTTTGGTTGCAATTATGGAGCACCCTAGCTTGAGTCAAGCGAGCTCTACTTTTGCTATAAAATGTTCCTGGCAGATTATTAACATGTTTAGCAATTTTGCCGAGCTTGTTGTTGTTGATCTGTGCATGCTATGTTGTAGTTCTTGCCATGTATAGCTTCTATGCCATGTCTACTTGCTGGGTGTATGGTTAGATTATCATGCCATGCTTTGTAGTGAGTGCATCGAGCTCATTAACATGCCTACTTGTTATCTGTTTTGCATGCTCTAGTTTTTCACTAAGTCTGAATCTATTTATGTTTTTGCTATGTTCACATGCTTGCAATTGTATTGTCTGATCCCTTTTGGCTCATGGTCAGTAAGGGACTTTTGTTGTATGCTTTGTGTCGCTTCATGCCATGCCTTGCTTTGCCATGATATGTTCTTCTAGCATGTAGTTTTCATGCTCTAAAGATTGCTTCTTGATGATAAATTCCCGACATGTTGTTAATTTCACTAAGTCTGAAACCTGTTATCATTTGCACTTTTGCCATGCTTGTTTGAACCTGCTATTGATTGAATTAGCCGTAGCTCAGCATTCATCTTTTGTCAAGCATCATGAGTGGATCCCCGCCATGTATTTTGTTGCCATGTTTGAGTGCTGTACCATGTTGTTCTTGATGCATTTATGTGGTCTCGTGCTGATTATCACAGATCGGTGCCATATTTGTTTTGCTTGCCATTTGCAAACCGTGCATCCGATTCCGGTGATCTTTATATCGATTTCAACCGAAATCAACTCCTCTTTCTAGTGGCACTCTTGGTTTTCAAAGTTGAGGCCAGGTTCAGTCACTCCTTTCCAAATCATGCATATGCATCACATATCGCATCCCGCATTTCATACCATGTTTGCATTATGTTGTTTGAGCATTGCACGTGGTTGATTGTGTTCCTTTTGCTTGGGTAGAGCCAGGAGACGAGTTCGTGTTCAAGGATCAAGCTTTCTTCTTCTCGGAGAACTTTGTAGGCAAGATGACCATACCCTCGAAATCACTTCTATCTTTACTTGCTAGTTGCTCGCTCTTTTGCTATGCCTATGCTGCGATTCCTACCACTTGCTTATCATGCCTCCCATATTGTTAAGCCAAGCCTCTAATCCACCTTTTCCTAGCAAACCGTTGTTTGGCTATGTTACCGCTTTGCTCAGCTCCTCTTATAGCGTTGTTAGTTGCAGGTGAAGATTGGAGTTTGTTCCATGTTTGGAACATGGTTATTTTGTTGGGATATCACAATATCTCTTATTTATATTAATGCATCTATATACGTGGTAAAGGGTGGAAGGCTCGGCCTTATGCCTGGTGTTTTGTTCCACTCTTGCCTCCCTAGTTTCTGTTATATTGGTGTTATGTTCCCGGATTTTGCGTTTCTTACACGGTTGGGTTATAATGGGAACCCCTTGACAGTTCGCCTTGAATAAAACTCCTCCAGCAAGGCCCAACATTGGCTTTACCATTCACCACCTAGACTCTATTTCCCTTGGGTTAGGCCAGTCCAAGGGTCATCTTTATTTTAACCCCCCCGGGCCAGTGCTTGTCTAAGTGTTGGTCCAAACTGAGCGATGTCGGGAGCTACCAGGGGTAATTCTAGGCTGGCCCACCCGACGTCTGGCTCACCAGGATGTGCAGAAGTTCACCGGCTGCTTGGCGTCCATCAGCCGATTCATCAGTCGGCTGGGCGAGAAAGCTCTCCCCTTATACCAACTCATGAAGAAGACCACTTTTTTAGAGTGGAACCATAAGGCGGACGAAGCTTTTCACCAGTTGAAGAAGGTGCTGACTACTCCACCCATCCTGGCGGCTCCGACTCCCAAGGAACCTATGCTCCTGTTATCGCCCCCACCAGCCGGGTAGTCAGCACGGTCATTGTAGTGGAACACAAGGAGGAAGGCAAGGCGCTACCTATCCAGAGACCGGTATATTACCTAAGCGAGGTACTATCGACCTCCAAGCAGAACTACCCCCACTACTAGAAGATGTGCTATGGCGTACACTTTGCTGCCAAGAAATTGAAGCCTTACTTTCAAGAGCATCCAATCACGGTGGTCTGCACGGCCCCACTTGCCGAGATCATTGGTAGCCGAGATGCTTCTGGCCGAGTGGCCAAGTGGGCCATAGAGCTGGCTCCTTACACCATCCACTACCAGCCCCGCACCGCTATCAAGTCACAAGCATTGGCCGACTTCCTCGTCGACTGGGCCGAGACCCAGTACCTACCTCCAGCGCCTGACTCCACCCAATGGCGGATGCATTTCGACGGCTCCAAGATGCGCACCGGCCTGGGAGCCGGCGTCGTCCTCACCTCTCCTAAAGGCGACAAGGTCAAATACGCACTACAAATCCATTTTGCCGCCTCCAACAACGTCGCTGAGTACGAGGCACTCATTCACGGGCTTCGGCTTACCAAAGAGCTTGGCATCCGCCGGATCTTGTGTTATGGCGACTCGGATTTAGTGGTCCAGCAATCATCTGGCGACTGGGACGCGAAAGATGCAAAATGGCGAGTTACCGTTTCCTCATACAACAACTCAGCGGGTATTTCGAAGGGTGCGAGTTCCTCCATGTGCCAAGAAACGACAATGACCAGATGCCTTGGCACGAATCGGCTCTACCCGCCAAGCAATACCATCTGCCGTCGCGCTTCAACGCCTCCTCAAGCCGTCTGTCAAGCCTTCACCAGAATCAGACTCCATTTTTGTGCCGGCTCCTCCCGAAGACGTCGGATCTGACTCCAGAGCCCCGGCAGTTTGTGCGGGGATTTTGGTGGATGACTCCGAAGCCGCCACAGTCGAACCTGGCCTAGGGACTGCGGTGGCGGACTCGAAGACTCCAGAACTCGGCCCAAGGG
Source organism: Triticum monococcum (assembly GCA_034509565.1). Taxonomy (NCBI): domain Eukaryota; kingdom Viridiplantae; phylum Streptophyta; class Magnoliopsida; order Poales; family Poaceae; genus Triticum; species Triticum monococcum. Next base: position 524,096,273 of record CM067841.1, read on the forward strand.
CCGCGCCAGTCGGACTGGGGACTTCATTAACCCAGCAAGCGGCTGTTGACTCCAACCCGCCGCCTCCCAGCCCAACCGCCCTCGTCCAAGTCGCAGTTCTGGCAGTCGAAGAAATAGCAGCACCCTCATGGGCCCAGCCCATCCTCAAATTCCTGATGAACAAAGAGCTGCCGACTGATGAGACCTCAGCTCGGCAAATACAATGCCGGGCGGCAGCCTACACCATAGTCAACAGAGAGCTGATCAGGCGCAGCGTCACTGGTGTCTACCAGCGCTGCCTAGAGCCAGAGCAAGGCCAAGAAATTCTCAAAGACATCCATCAAGGCGAGTGCGGCCACCATGCGGCTTCAATACCACTCGTCGCCAAAGCCTTTCGACACAGTTTCTTCTGGCCAACTGCCTTGGAAGAGGCCAAGGAGTTGGTGCAAAAATGAAAAGGGTGCCAGAAGTTCAGCTCCAAGCCGCACCAGCCAAGGTTGTCAGAATCGCGATTTTGAATCGGATCGGAGCTCCGATGGTAAGATCGCAAATCGTAGAATCTTCACTATCAGGATCGTAGAAACGTAGATTCTATGAACTAAAATCGTAGAATCATAGGGGTTAGTTTGGATCGTAAAGTCGTAGAATCGTATAATAGAATCGCGATTCTGACAACCTTGGCACCAGCTAGCCTCTGCACTCAAGACCATCCCCATTGCCTGGCCTTTCGCAGTTTGGGGTCTAGACATGGTGGGACCATTCAAGACAGCACGAGGTGGCTTAACTCACTTACTTGTCGCGGTGGACAAGTTCACCAAGTGGATAGAAGTGAAGCCAATCAAGAAGCTAAACGGTCCAACTTCTGTGACTTTCATCGTCGATATCACAATTCGGTACGGCATACCACACAGCATCATCACCGACAATGGCACAAATTTCGCCAAAGGCGCCTTGGCCCGTTTCTGCGCAACACAGGGCATCCGACTAGACCTAGCGTCCGTCGCCCATCCACAGTCAAATGGCCAGGTGGAGCGAGCAAACGGCCTCATCCTGTCCGACATCAAGCCCCGGCTGATCGAGCCTCTGGAGCGCTCGGCTGGCTGCTGGCTCGATGAGCTACCAGCCGTCCTTTGGAGTCTGTGCACGACTCCAAACAAGTCAACCGACTTCACGCCTTTCTTCCTCGTCTATGGTGCCGAAGCCGTCATCCCAACGGACATAGAGTTCGATTCCCCACGAGTCACCATGTACACTGAGGAAGAAGCAGAAGAAGCACGACAAGATGGCGTCGACCTGCTGGAAGAGGGACGGCAGTTGGCACTCAGCCGGTCCAGCATCTACCAGCAGAGCCTGCGCCGATACCACAACAGAAAGGTCAGGCCAAGATCTTTCCAATAAGGCGACCTTGTGCTCCGGCTAATCCAGCGAACAGCCGGCCAGCACAAGCTGTCGGCGCCTTGGGAAGGCCCTTTCATCATCAGCAAAGTACTGGGCAACGACTCCTACTACCTGATTGATGCTCAGAAGCCCCGAGCACGCAAGAGGGACGACTTCGGCAAGGAGACAAAGCGGCCATGGAATGCAAATCTCCTCCGAAGATTTTACAGTTGATGCAGTATGTACCACGCTACCTTTTGTATTAAAGTACCAAGACTTCGAGCCCCCCGAGACGAGCTCGGGGACTGCCCTCTTTTGTCTGTATGATAAAAATTATGCCTACAAGTATGTTACTCTTTGTCATGCCGCTTGGCACCAGGCTCGACAAGTCGGCCCGGGGACTTGCCGCCTTGCACTATGAAATGCTTCCTGTAGCCGGACAAGTAGTGTGTAACACCTAAACCGTCTTCTGTCAGAAGCCGCAGCTCACAGAGCGACTGTACGGTGGGCAGAGGTAAGGTAGAATGGACGTTCGCATGAAAAATGGTTAAGGACCCAAAGCATAAAACATAGCTCAAGACGGCTTCCAGCCTTTTTTCGCAAACCGACTCTCGAATAGTCGGATTGCCGCCTTCTATTCAACTTGCTCAAAAATCTTAAAAACGGCTAAGTACTTGCTTTCCCAAAGTAGCCAAGCACTTGATCCAGTGACAGTCCGCAGAGCGGCTGTCCGATTAGCAAGGCAGGCAACCAAGAGAAGGCGGCAAAGGAAAAAAAAGCCAAAAGAGCAATGAGTAAGAAAAGATAGAACTCGGATAAATATATTTACGTAACATAGGCCCTTGGCCGAATTTTCGAGCAAAGGTTCAAAATACACCCCGCGGGTGGAATTGTGCGAATTAACAAGTTCTTCAAAGACTACTGAAGCAGATAAAATAAAGATAAAGCGGCAGCTTAGGAAGCAGCAGACGGATTCGGAGGGTCGGAGGAGGCGGCAGCGTCAGGCGTCGGGGCGGCCGGCTGGCTAGTCTCGGCTTGATCGCCTCCGGCGGTAGTCGGGTCGGTCGCACGCGGCTCGTTGCTGGAGGCGCAGTCGAGCTGAGGTTGGCCGTCTGCTCCATCTTTTGGTGCCTCCATCTCGCCTCCGTCCTCCGCCTCGCCTTCCTCCTCGACGCTGGAGCCAATCACCTTCGCCGAGTCCTTGCCGTAGTCTGGGTTCATCCCAAACCACTCTGGTGGTACCTCCTCGCCGTCTTCAGACCGCTCGGGGACGAAGATGCTGGTGTCAGTGTACTCGGCGATCGCCGTAGCACGCTTGACGAGGGCGTCTTCCGCAGCTGCCAGCTCTGGTTGGGCCTCCGACCGAAGCGTGGCCAGCCGGTCTAGATCCAGCCCCGAATACCGTGCCTTGACGAACTCCAAGGCCCGGCGCACTCCAGCTCGGGCCGAAGAGCCCTTCCGGGCCTCAAGACGACCAGCCGCGACCTCTAGCCAGTCGGCTGTCAGGCTGGGGGTGTGTGGAGCCTGCATGTCCGGCCATAGGGCGGCAATCTCCTGGGCACCAACACGCTGAAGCCGGCGCAACATCCGGTGAGCCGGCCGAAGGCGAGCCTCGATGCTCAGGATGTGCTCGTCAAGAGTTCGGGGGGCATCGGCAGCAATGTTTGCGCCCCCGCCCTCCGACCTTCTCGGTCAGCCTCGATGGCTTGGATGGCGGTCTGTGAGTGCCCAGGAAAGAAGTCTGCAAAGACAGGAAGAAACAAAGAAGAAAGTCAAAAACCAGGAGTCGGCACAACTTAAATCGGCAGCTCGAAGAAAGAAAGTAAAGAAACTCACCATCAACGATGTCTTCGATCTCATGGAAGCTGGAGGCCAGCATCGCCTCCTTGTCGGACCAGGAGGAGCACTCGCTCGTGAACTCGGCCAGGAGGGCAGTCTCCGTCTCCTCCGCCTCCCTCTGCGTCTTCACAAGCAACTCCTTCTGCTCTGCCAATTGAGTGGCCAGCAGATCACGCACCGTGGCGAGCTTGCTGCACTCCTCCTCTTTGGCGTGCAAAGCGGAGTTGGTGTCACTCAGCTGCTGTTGAAGAGCATCATTGGCCCCTGAAAAGAAGGAAGAAAGAAGGCGTTAAGTCATCAGTAAAGAAGGTCGCCGGGGAGATCCGGCCCGACTGCTCAGCAGTCGGCCCGAATCTCGGGGACTACAGCCCGCGGGTGCACCAGCGCGCCCCCGCAAAGAAGGAAAAAGACCTACTCCGGCTCTCCGACAAATTGGCGGTCCGCTTGCCCAGCTCTTCAACGTTACGGTTGAAGGCAGTGACGCGGAGGTTGTGGTAATCCTATGTCAAGCATTTCAGACAAAAAGTCAATACCCAGAGTTCATCAATTGGAGTTCCGGGCCGCCTGCTCAGTAGCTAGCCCGATACTCGGGGACTACACCCAATGGGTGCGCTGGCGCGCCCCCATAGAGAGGAACAAGAAAACAAAAACCAAAGGAAAAAACATACCCGGACGGCTGCCCGCGACGCTAGGAACGCCTTGGTGCAACTCTGGAGAGTGTTGCCCTCAGCACGAAGCTTCGCCTGGACGTCCAGGAGCGCCCGGTTCAGCGGCCCTGTGCCGCCTCCTCGCACCCACCCAATGGGTGCGGCGCTCGTCGCTTCGGCGTCTGTGATCGCCGAGCTGGCAGTGCCGGCTTCTAGGGGGCGGGGTGCCGAAGTCGCCTTCTCCAGACGGCGGCGTGTTGGTGAGCCGACTTGGAGGAGTAGCCTCGCCACGGCCTCATCTTCGGTCGGCGGCACCGGAGGGTCCGCCGGCTGCTCGCCCTGTGCATCTTCAGACGGCGGCGGAGGCGGCGGCGGAACGTTCACATCCGGCGTAGAGGGGTCACCGCCTTCCCTCTCCACGACGGGGTTCTCCCCGCCAGCTTCTCCTGTCTGCCCCGTGAGCTCCGGAGGCGGCGGCGCAGAGTTCAACGGGGTGACGAACACCGCCGATTGGCGGCGTGCGGCTTCCTCAGCCCGCCGCTTCGTCACGGCAGCGGCTTCGGCCTCCGCCAGTTTTTTCTTGGCGGAGGCCTCTGCCCTGTCGGCCTCCGCCTTCTCCAGGTGAACGGCCTCTTCTTCGTTGCGCTTCTCCTGCACATTCCGCTCTGTCGCCTCCCTGAGGTCAGCAGCGGGGTCAATCCCCGAGTGGTGGCGGACATCTCCGCTGACCCCATGACGGAGGCGGCGGTGACCCTCTCAAGAGAGAGGGGAGCCCTGAAGAAAGGGGGGCAAGCAAAGACTCAGACAAAATCACAAAGAAAGAACAAAGCATCAAGACAGAATACTCACGCAGAGACCAATGGCGGGTTCTTCACTTCCTTACGGAAGTGGATGGCCTTCGCGGCCGCCTTGTCCCGCCGGGTCGCCGTAGCCGAACCCTTGGCTTTCTTCGGCCGACTGCCGAACAAGGTCAGCACGGCCCTGTGCTTCTTCCCGCCGCCTGGAGCACCCGGCGCGACAGAAGAGCCCGCGCCAGGCTGGCTGGCTCCTAGCCGATGGCGGGGGCAACTTCCCCCTCGGCGTCGTCATCAGGCCAGTTGGCAAAAGTGGCAGAAGACCTGAAGTCGCCCGCCGTTCCTCCTCCTCCCTCGGTGTCGTCCTCCAGAGCCGCCGCCCCAGATCGGGGTCATCGACATCGCTCTCCGCCTGGTCGGCGAGGAACTCATGGGTCGGCCCCGAGGTGCCGGCTGGCGAATGGAGGAGGGGATTCTGGCCAAAGCTGACTGGTCAAAACAAACTCGGCGAGAGAGAAGACAATCCAAAGAAAGAAAGGAAAGGCAACACACCACGGGCGGGGGGTTGGCGCGGGAGTACGGCTCCTTGCCGAACTGCCAATCCTCCAGGAGCTTGCTGTCCGAGAGGTAGTTCACCATGAAGGCCACCTCTTTGTGAGGCATGTCCTTGGTGCACATCCGACTCGAGTCGCGGAGCCCACTCATCTGGCATATCATGTGGGGCGGCCTTGGAGTGGGAGAACTCGGCGCGCCACGAAGGCGGCCAGCAGGTCTGGACCGGTCAAACCCTCCGACTGCGTCAGCAGTCGGAGTCGCGCGATGGCGCCGGCTCCCGCAGGCGTCAGCGACTTGGCCTGGTACGACCACTTGGGCAGTCGCCTAGCCGGCGGGCCGGCTTCAAAAGCTGGCAGGTTGACCCAGTCCCCTCTCACGGAGACGCCCTGACGTAAAAGTAGGATCTCTGCCACATCTTCACTGACTTTATCAGCGAGATGGAGGAGAAGGGATTGTCGGCCCTTGACCTTCGCACGGCGATGAAAGCGCCGCACAAAGCTCGAGGGTGGGGAGGACTCCAAGGAAGCCTTCGCACAAAGCCACAAAGGCGGTCAGCAGCACCACTATGTTGGGGGTGAGGTGGTGCGGCTGGAGGCCGTAGAACTCCAGGAAAGATTGGAAGAAACTGCTCGCCGGCAGCCCCAACCCGCGCAAGCAGTGCGAGCGGAAGATGACCTGCTCGCCCTCCTGTGGCGCAGGGGAAATCTCCCCCTTCGGCGCGAGGTGCACCCGTACGTGATCCTCGCCGGGGAGCCGATGAGTCCGGCGAAGGAACTCAATGTGGTAGTCATGGACTTCTGAACCGTCCCAAGTGCCGGAGCGCACCGAGGGAGGCGCGGCGGCGGAGGAAGAACTCATCGCGAGCTGTCGCCGCGGCGTTCGCCGGAGCTTGGGCGCGCGGCGGAGCGAAGAAGAAGAAGAAGGAGGAGAGCGAGGAGCAGTGAGAAGGAAGAGAACGAGGAATGGTGGGAAGGAGGGGCGCGCGTGCCCCCCTCTTCCCCCTACTTATAGCCCTGTGGGCTGCGAAGCCAAGGGGGTGGTCGTGGGGATTTACTGCGCCCATGGCCCCATGACCCCCACGATGCACGGTAAAGTTACTGTGCGCAGTAACTCCACGGGAATCCCAACCGTCCGCCGGGGGTGCAGCGGATCCGCTCGGGCGCCGAGGCGCGGTAGTGGCGGGCCCCGCCTATGGGTGTGTCCCATCACACGCGTAGGCTGGCAGGACGGCCCAGCCACGTGCCATCGCGTCACAGGCCTAGAACGGGCGGCGGCCTGGAGGCTTAGCCAGCACGCCACTTGGATCCCGCCGCGACGTTCGAAATATTGTGTGAGTCGGAATTGAGTAAGTCCGAATCGAGTGAGTCCGACTCCTCCTAGTCGGCCCGACAGATGTCAATCAAAGACCATGTGTTGAGCACCCGGAAAGAGAAACTGCTGAGGCTTCTCGGCCGATCGTCCGCGGTGCCTCACCAGCTTCAGGGACTACTGTCGGAGTAATGGGCCATGGGTAGGCCAACGCGAGCCCCAGAAACTTTCAAGACATCGGGGCAGGCTGTGCCCCTCAAGACCCCAGGACGAAGAGCCGCCTCCAGGATGTCAACGGCAAGACGGCCGACTGACCACCCACGGCCGAGTCCCAGGGACGACTTCAGGGAAAGCCAACTCCTGACTAGCGACTTCTAGAGGAGCCGGCTTTGGGGAGTTGGCCTGCGACTCCAACACCCCTCACGATCTCATCAAGTGGGACGGGGCAGGGGAGTGGCAACAATGAAGCCCGCTCCTGCCCCTTACCAAGGGCAGGCATGGCCACAGCACGCCGTACCCCGGAAGATCTCTGTGCGGCGTGGCACTGATGTCATGCCGGCCCTGACATCACCACCGCAGGACCGAATCCTCCACCCACGACGGCTTGTTTGTACGGCCTAGAGGCAGCAGGTCCCAGCAGTCGGTGAGACCCCAGGAGACGGCAAGGGGACCGCCAGTCGAACCCACCGGAAGTCAGCCCAGGGAAGTCGACCGAGCCCTCCCCTGGGGCCCACGCGCCACTAATCAAGATGTGATGGGGAGTGGCGATAGTGATCGCCCACCGGGCGGCGGGACTGTTGCCACGACCCCATGATCAAGCCTGCGTCATCAGAAGCACGGCTACAGTAATCAGCAGCCGGCAAGACCCGCCCGCGGCGGACGCGGCTTGTCGGCTCCGTACCAGGCCAGTTGGCGGGCCCCAGCGGTCGGCAAAGAAGACGGAGGCCAGAGGCACTGACGGATGGCCCCGCGTCCAGCTGGATTACCATTGTACCCCTGGGGGGTAGGCCTATATAAACCCCCAGGGCACCCATGCAAAGGGTGGGAACCCATTAGCTCTAGACCAGATCATATAGAAGGGAGAGAGCTAGCCTCGCCCTCTCCTACCACCAGAAAACAGCTCAAGGAGCAACCGTGTATACACTTTGCCATAGTGATCATGCGGAGACCCCGCAGAGCAGCAGTAGGGGTATTATCTCCTCGGAGAGCCCTGAAGCTGGGTAAGATTCGCCGGCGTGCATGCCTTCGCCTCATCCCGTTTCCAGGCACTGGCGATGTTCTACTCGCCCCCACCATGATAAGCAATCCGTTGGCATATGTCGCACCAAACCCCCGACAATGATTTGAAGAATAATGCACATATCCATAATCCTTAGATCTTCCCTGCGAAATAGACGGGTTAGCACGATGATGTTCATATGAGGACTTTGATCCATATGAGGAATTTGGTCCATATGAGGACTTGAATCCATATGAAGAATTTGGTCCATATGAAGAATTTGATCTGGGGTTCCTATTCTTCACAGGTGGCGTCATGATGACATTCACCTGAAGATTTTCAAGGCATCTTTTGGGAACCCAGATTTTCTTCATCGGGGAGCCATTCCTGCAGTTAGTGCCAATATATCTAGCAAATACTTCACAATTCTGATTTTTGAACAGTTTATAGTTGGAATCAATTGACTCATCATCAAAATGAGGAGATTCACATGCAAATCCAGATAAGTTAGATGGATCAACTGGAGGTCCCTTTGCAGCAACCCATGTAGTTTTGGGGTACTGCTCAGGCTTCCAATATGTACCATCAGCATTGAGTTTCCTCTGAAAGGCGATACCCTCTTTCCTAGGGTTCCTGTTGAGGATTTGCTTTTTAAGCACATGACAAAGAGCCTGATGCCCTTTGAGGCTTTTGTACATGCCTGTCGTGTACAATTCCTTCAGCCCTGCATCGTCAGTGATACTAGCAATGTCCTCAGATGAGGAATTAGTGATAGCAGAGGCATGTGAAGAATTTGAAACATTAGCAGCATTTGAACATTCAGGTGAAGAATTAGCAGATTCACGTTCAATGCACTTGAAGCATGGAGGAACAGATTCTTCCTGAGAAGAGCTGATTTGTTGAGCAAGTAACGAATCGCACTCCTTCTAAAGATCTTCATAACTCACTCTTAGCTTCTCGAGGTCTTGCTTTCTTTGAAGAAATTCATAAGAAAGCTTCTCATGATCAGATAAGAGAGTGTTATGTTGATCTTGAAGGGTGTCATACTTAGTATGAAGTCTCTGAAGACTTTCAGCCAAAGCTTTTGACTGATCCATTTCTTCACCCAACATATCACCGCTCTTGTTTAGCATATAGTGAACTTTTTCCAAAGCTCTTTGTTGTTTAGTGGCAAGGGAAGCAAGTTTGACATAGCTGGGTCCAAATTCATCACCAGATTCATCATCACTAGACTCGGATAGGTAGCATTCAGTTACCTCAGCATATTTTGCCATATGGCATGATGCAGAAGATGATGATTCTGGTTCGAATGTCATCACTTTGAGAGATTCCTTGAAGTCCTTAAACCAAGGATCATGACAGGTTCGATGACCTTCATAGAACTCAGAGAGACGGTCCCAGATGAGCTTCGCATGATCAAGATGCATGATATTCCTGAACTGATTTTGTGACAGACTGGAGCAGATGACATCCTTCGCCGTGAGGTTGAGAAGAGTGTACTTGCGAATGTCATCAGCTTCCGCCATCTTGCACAGATTGGTCAGACCAATCCCAGTGACGGTCCATAGCTCACTGTTCATCGCCATGAGGCGGTTCTTCATCATGGCCTTCCACTTAGGATACTCATGACCGTCAAAGATGGGGCATGTCACTTTTATCATACATGCAATCGACATAACTAAAACTCCAGGCGGTTAAACCAAAATCACACAGAACAAGGGAGTACCTTGCTCTGATACCAATTGAAAGTGCGTTATATCGACTAGAGGGGGGTGAATAGGCGATTTTTATGAAATTCTTCACTGAGGAATTTTCCGGTGAGGAAATTCCTTAGCGAAGAACTACTAGCACGGAATAAGTACTCAAAAGTAAACATAACAGAATACAAGCATAGTCATCATGATGAAATGATGACAGGCACAGAGTACAGGAAGCGTAATCACAGGATAACACAGGATGAAGACAAACAGACTGAAGAAATTGAACTGAGGAAATTGAGAAAGTCTTTAGTCAAAGTCTTCAAACACAGATATGAACAAACACACAACACAGTTATGAGGAAATGAAAGAGTTGAGGGAATAGAACCAGTAAGCTTGGTGAAGACAATGATTTGGTAGACCAGTTCCAACTGCTGTCTCAGTTGTACGTCTGGTTGGAGCGGCTGAGTATTTAAACTCCGGACACCTAGTCCTTAACACGCAGCTCAGGACACCCAGTCCTCACCGTATTCTCCTTGAACTAAGGTTACATAGACCTCGTCTAATCACCCGTGGTAAGTCTTCAGGCGACTTCCAAACCTTCACAAACTTGGTCACTCGGCGATCCACAATTCCTCTTGGATGCTCTAGACCATGACGCCTAACCATCTGGAAGAAGCACAGTCTTCAAAGGTAACAAGCGTAAGATCCACGCAGGATCAATCTCTTCAGTGATGCTCAATCACTTGGGGTTTGTAGGTGTTTGGGTTTTGGGTTTTTCCTCACTTGATGATTTTCGCTCAAAGTCCTCAGAGGATGGGTTGCTCTCAAATGACAAGTGTCAGTTTCTCTCGGAGCAACCAACCAACTAGTGGTTGTAGGGGGTGGCTATTTATAGCCTAGGGAGCAGCCCGACAAGATAAGACATAAATGCCCTTCAATGATATGACCATTAGGTGGATAGATATTTTGGGACAGCTGGCGCATAGCACAGCAACGGTCGGAATTTTGAGTAAAAAAATCCTCAGGGCTATCATGTTCCTCACTGTGTAGGCAATCCGCACTGGCGAATTCCTAACTCCTCAGTCAGGACAAATTCCTTAGAGACCAGAAGAACTTCGTCTCTGTCACTGAAGAAATTGACTGAACTCTATGAGATTTCTAGTGGCTTCACTCGAAGGGATTGGTAGGTGTAGGATTTTGAGTTGAGCATCACATGGAAATTTTTCCTTAGTATTTCCTCGACCCCCTTTAACAGTACGGTGTTTCCTATGACTCAAGAAAGAGAAAAAACAAAACTATGAAAACGAAAGTCTTCAAGCTTCATATTCCTCGCATGAATATCAAGTCTTCACGGACACACCAGTTTCTTGACTTTCAAAGTCTTCATGAAAGTCTTCAGAAATATCAAAATCTTCAGTCGAAGATATTTATTTTTAGGGGTTGACTTTTCCTGTAAATATCAAACTCCTCATAGACTAATAGACCTGTGTACACTCACAAACTCATTAGTCCCTTAACCTATAAGTCTTCAATACACCAAAATCACTAAGGGGCACTAGATGCACTTACAATCTCCCCGTTTTTGGTGATTGATGACAATATAGGTTAAGTTTTCAACAGGGATAAACGTATGAAGTGTAACTACTGATATTGAGGAATTTGATTGCAAGATATAGAAGAACTCCCCCTGAAGATGTGCATAGTGAGGAATTTTCTTTTGAAGCAATGCACACTTGAAGAGTTGAATCATGGAGATCTCCCCCTATATCTTGTAATTCATACACACATTTAACATATAATATGAAGAATTTGAAATGCATGATGAAATATGGTGCCTGATGAAATTCAGCATGCGTGCAATAATATTAACGAGGAATAAGCATGCAGAATAGTGCATCAAAAGTATCAGAGCACAGTGCATCAAAAGTATCAGAGCACCTTCGGGTTTAAGATTACAACTCGATCCAATAAAGTTTCAGAAGAACGAGAGTTGTAACTTATCAAGAAACAAACGCCCATATAGTAGACCCGCTTGAAGACTAACTCATATTTCTCCCCCTTTGTCATCAAATGACCAAAAGGATCGAAAATGAGGACTAACGCCCCTGAAGATAATCATGTTGATGAAGGAGCGCCAGCGTTGTTGGGGTCATTTGTTGATGTAGGGCCTGCCGCAGTGTCGTCCAAATCTTCATGTTCATCAGTGTCGCGCGATGAAGAATATGAGCTGGCCACCAGAGAAGGAACCTTGACCTTCTTGAATTTCTTCGGTGGAGGTGAAGACCAATCAAAATCTTCTTTGAGACCCATGTTCTTCAGATCTTCTTCACCATACAGATGTGACAGGATTGCCCAGGTGCGACCGAAGACTTGATGGAGGTAGTAGTGGTTTTTCTTCACTGCATTGTGTGTGGCGGTCATGTTGTGAAGAAGTGAACTAAATTGACGCTTAACCCATTTGTGATTTCGATCCACCTTCTGGTGAAGACCAAGCAGAAGTTCATGGTGAGTCATCACGCGTGGAGCAGTGGCTTGAGGAGTGGACATGGGTGCATTGGCAGAGTCATGTGTGGCAGAGTCATCATTGGTGGAATAAGATGCAGCTTTGCGAAACTGACCATCGAATGGACGAATGCCTTCATCTATTACAGCTGGTGCCTTGACCTTTCCATCAACTGAGGAATATGTCTGCTTGAGGACTTCAATTGGGGGCAAGTAGCTGAGGTGATTCTGGAAATCAGCTTTGTAGTTGAGGGAAGACCTTGTCCTAAGGAATCTCATAATCCAAGGTGCATAAGGCTTCAGCTCAAACGGAGACAGTGGAACATTGGCCATAGTCTTCATGAAGAAATCGTGATAATTGACAGGAATGCCATGAACGATGTTGAATACCAGATTCTTCATGATGCCAACAATTTCCTCATCAGATGAGTCATGGACTTTGATGGGACTGATTGTCCTCGTAAGAATACGATAGACAGTTCTGGGCACGTACAACAATTCCTTCACGAGGAATATGGTTCTTGGTGCTTGGCCTGCCTTCAAAGGTTTCATCAGCACCTGCATGTAATGATGTGTGAGCTCAGGTTCACTGTAGATGCAGCGAGCTTCTTCAAGGGGAGGACTGAGTGGTAGAGCACGAAGCAATTCAGAGGCTGGTGCAGTGTAGTGAGTGTTTTTCAGACATCTAGTCCAGCACCCATGAATTCACATCTTCAGCATCTCCAGTGATGTGCAGCGTTGCATAGAATTGAAGAATCATGTCGGGTGGTAGGTGCGACATATGCCAACGGGTGGCTTATCATTGTGGGAGCCAGTAAGACGTCACCGGTGCCTGGAAACGGGATGAGGCGAAGACATGCACGCCGGCGAATCTTACCCAGCTTCGGGGCTCTCCGTGGAGATAACACCCCTACTGCTGCTCTGCGGGGTCTCCGCATGATCACTAGATGAACGAGTGGCTACAAGGTGCTCCTCGAGCTGTTTTGTGAGAAGAAGAAGAAGGGCACGGCTAGCTCTCCTCTCCTCTCTATGTGGTGTCTAGAACTAGCTCAGATCAACCCTTTGCATGGGTGCCCCGGGGGGTTTATATAGGCCCACCCCTCGGGGGTACAATGGTAATCCGGCTGGGCGTGGGCCCTAGCCGTCTGTGTCTTCGCTCGCCGGCCTTTGCGCCGACTACTGGGGCTCGCCGGCTGCCGGCTCCTTGGTCGACAGGCAAGCCCCACTGTCAGGGGCCTTGTCGGTGGCTGGTTACTGTTTCCTCAAACCTGGTGACGAGGGCTTCGCCGAGGTGGGCGTGGCTATAGTGCCGCCGCCCGGCGGGCGATCGCTGTAGCCACACCACGTCTTGTCTCCTTAATGGGGCGTCTCCTTCAAGGGAGGAGGCAAGCCGGCTGTGGGGAGCCGGCCCTGTCTTGGGCTGACTGGGGGAGGCCTGGCCGTCTTCGAGTGTCTCTCTGCCTGAAGGGGCCCACCGCCCGTGGGCCACGCTGACAGCCCGTTGTGGGTGGCATCAGGGTCAACATGGCAACAGGGCCGCGCCGGATGGGTCATGGCCACCTCGTACGATGCACTGTGCCAGGCATGCTCCAGGATTCGGGGGCGGCAGGCTTTGCTATAGCCACGCCCCGCCACATCGCCGTTATGTGGGTGGAGACTTCGAGGGTACGATCTTGACCGCTTTGTGAGAGCCGGCTTCTTGGAGTCGGCCTTCTCACGGCCGGCTTCTTGGAGCCGGCCCTCCTGTGGCTTTCTTCGTGAGGGCTAAAGCCGGGCCGCCTTCCGATAGTCGGCCTGGGAGACAGCCGGCAAGGGGAAGGCGGTCCCACGTCTTGGATTCTTGAGGGCCGGATCGGCTCGTAATTTTTTCAGAAGGGCAAGGGGGAGCCGGCTAGGCTACCCGTGGTCGTTTACTCCGACAGTAGTCCCCAAAGCTGATCGAGCTTTGAGGCTGACAAAGGGACGAGAAGCTTGGTCAGCTTCCTACCCTGAGGAGCCGGCTTCGCTTATGCACGTCGTCTTTGGAAAGCTCCATATCTTGTAGGCGGGAACGTGGGTCGGCCTGCGAGCTGACCGCGCGCCACCCCACGGGCCACGTGGCAAGGAAAGCCTGCCAACGCACGCGCGTGATGGGACGCCACCGCAGGCCTGGGCCCGCCACTTCTAGGCCTCGGCCCAAGATCGGATCTTCTGCGGCCCACAACGGACTGCTCGCCTTCCCGCGGCGGTTTTCATTACGTCATCAGGGCGCAATAATCGTGGGACGTGGGGGAGTGGGCGCAATTGATCCCACGTTCCCCCACACCACGCCTCCTCGGCTCCGCCGCGCGGGTCTATAAGTAGGGGGAGGAGAGGGAGTGGCAGAGGCTCGCACGCTCTCCCTCACTCCACCCTTTCTCACCTTCCTTCTCCTTCCTTCCGCCGCCGTAGCGACCCATTGCCGAAGAAATCCAAGGGTTCCACGGCAGCGACCAAGCGGGATGAGGCGGCCGCGAAGGCGGCCCGCTTCCGCAAGGCGGTGAAACAGCCGTAGGGGATCTCGGCATAAGCGTCAAACGTCTTGTACTTTTTGTTGTCTTCTTCGATTGAGGCTCTTCTAAACTTTTCTTTGCTCACCGGGCAGGGCACCGCTTTCCCTCGAGCGAGGTCCTGGCGGCTCCGTAGTCGGGCCGACTGGAGGGTCCTCAGGCTCCCACCGCGTGGATCCCCGCGCCAACTTCATGGAGGCCACAGAGCGGAACGCATGGGAGGCGCGGGAGGAGCGGGAGGCGGCGGAGCGAAGGACTGCCCAGGCGGCGAAGGAGCAGGCCGACGCGGCGGCCAATGCCCGGGCAGAGGCGGCGGCCGCGGAGAGGGAGGCGGAGGCCTCGCGCAACTAGCCTCCGCAGCTTGTCGTTCCCCTCCGCGCCGTTTCCCCCGACATCCCCGTGCCCCCGTCGGAGGACGCCGACCGAGACCCACCGGTGATGGAGAGGAGGGAGGACCACGTGGTCTTCGTGGAGGAGGCACCACAGACGGCACCGACTAGAGCGGGCCAAAGCGGCCGGCCAGCCGCGGCGCCAGAGCAGCCGGCCGGGGGCGAGCCGGAGGCAGGGGCCGGCCTCGAGGTGCAGCCGGCATTTCGCTGGCGCGCAGGGGGAACTACCTCCGCGTCGGAGCCGCACAGACCTGCGGGCGCCGGCCGGACGGCGGAGGCCCTGGAGGCGGCCAGCGCCAGCACGTCCGAGTGGACGCCCAGCGGGGGGACGGCCGAGCTGAACACGGCGGCCCAGGAGGTCCGGAACCGGCTTCAAGCCCAGGCCGCTTCGCTGTAGCGATATACCCAAGAGTTCCTCGCGACGCGGGCCGTGATCCGGGTGAGCCTTCTGAGTCGGCTGCTGAGCAGGCGGCTTGGAACTTACTAGGTCCTGACAGCTATCTTATTCTTGCATCCTATCTGATCTTCCAGGAATACCATAACCTCCGCGCTGCTGCCTTCAACTCCCAGGCTCAGGAGCTGGGCCAGAAAACTGAGGACCTGATCAACAGCCGGAGTGCGTGCTTTGTCTCGTTCATCTCCTGTGGGGGCGCGTCAGCGCACCCACTGGGTGTAGTCCCCGCAATTTGGGCCGACTGCTGAGTAGTCGGGTCAGATCTTCCCTAACGACTTCTTCCTTATTGATTTTTCCTTTGTCTTCATGCTTACAGGAGCCAATGCCGACTTGAGGGAGTAGCTCAGCTGGCCCAGGCCGCCCTTCACGCCAAGGAAGCCGAGTGCAACGCCTTAGTCCTGGAGCGCGACCGCCTGGCCAAGAAGTTTGCCGACCAGGAGGAGAGCCACAAGGCGGCCCTGAAGAAGGCGCAGGATAGCGAGGACGCCCTCAAAGCTGAGTTCGAGACCGAAGCGGCGGGCTGGGCTGAGGCAAAACAAGCGCTGAGGGAGGGCTACGGCCGGGTTGAGGACCTGATCGATGGTAAGCGGCCTTCCTCACTCCTTGCTTGCCCCTTGCCCCCTGATTTGTGTTCTGACTTGTGCTGCTTTTTATTCTTTGTGCAGACTACTCCCCCGGCTACTCCGTCATTGCCACCCAGGCCATCGAGGCCCACCGCGAGGCGCGCTGGCAGGCGGGGGCTGAAATCGCGCCAGACGCGAGCCGTACGCTTGAGGAGCAACTCTTGGCGGTCCAAGCCCGGCTGCAGCCGGCTCACCGCATGCTCTGCCGCCTCCAGCGCACCGGGGCGCAGGTGTTGGCCGCCCTCTGGCCAGGCGAAGCGATTCCCCGCACCTCGAGTCGGACTGCCGACTGGCTGGAGGTTGCGGTTGGCCGCTTCGAGGCTTGGAAGGCATCGACAGCCCGGCTTGGAGCTGGGCGGGCCCTGGAGTTTGTCCGAGCCTGGTATCCCGGGCTGAACCTGGACCAGCTGCGCACCTGGCAGCTGGAAGCCGACGAGATGGAGGAGGTGCGGCCGGCCATCGCTCAGCGTGCCTCGACGATCGCTGAGTGCACTGACATCAGTGCCTTTGCTCCTGAGATAAATGATGACGGCGTTGCCCAGCCGGAGGAATGGTTCAGGCTGAACCCGGTAGAGGGTGAGGACTCGATGGAGGAGATCGCTTCCAGCGATGAAGGTGAAGACGACGAAGGAGAGGAAGACGAAGACGTCGAGCCGGCTGGTGAAGCGGCCAACCAGCCTCACCTTGACCATGCCTCTAGCAACAAGGAGCGTGCTAGCGCGCCCTCTACGGGAGGTGGTGATCATGCCGAGGTTCGCCAGCGGCCACTCCTCCAGCTAGCACTGCCGTCTCTACCGACCTGCCCGACTCGCCAGTCGTTCCCTTGGCATAATCTGCCGTCCTTGCTTTTCCTGCTTGTTACTCTTTGAACAATTTTTATTAAACTTGCGCAGTTCCACCCACTGGGGGTGTATTCAAACTATGTTGAATGCTGGCCTTTCGAAGGTCTTTTGTGTAAATATGATCGTGTGTGTGTTTGGCTTCCATTCGCGTATGCTTTTTATCCTTAGGCTGTTTCCTTTGCCGCCTTCCCCTGGCTGCTGCCTTCCCAACCGGCAGCTGCTCTGCAGCCTGTGGCTAGGGAAGAACTTGGCTATATATATATATATATATATATATATATATATATATATATATATATATATATATATATATATATATATGGGGAAGACAAGTACTGGAGCTTTCTTAGATTGAAGCGAGGTGAATGGAAGCCGGCCGGCCGGCTACTCTGGTAGTCGGTCGGTGGTGGGAGAAAAACCGGCTTTTGTTATATTTGTCCATTAGTCCCTACCCGTTTTTCATGTGGGCGTCCTTCCCTGCCTTTAACTCTTGCCAGCCGGACAGCCAGTTCTTTGAACCGCGACTTTTGGCAAGAGAAGGCTTGGGTGCCGGCACACTACTTGTATGACCGCGGGTAGGACTTCTAATATAACTCAAGGCAGCCAGTCCCCGGGCCGACTAGTCGAACCCGGTATCGGACGAAAAAAAGTGAATGTAATAATATGATCATAAGCATGATACTCTTCATTCATAGATAAAAGATGGCAGTCCCCGAGCTCTCCTCGAGGGGCCTATTGTCTCGTACTTAGTACAAAAGTTAGCGTGATACATACTGCATTTCAACTATAAAATCTTCGGAGGAGGTTGGCGTTCCATGGTCGTTCTGACTCCTTGCCGGAGTCGTCTCTCTTTCGTACCTTCGGCTTCTGTGCGTCGATCAGGTAGTAGGAGTCATTTCCCAGCGCTCTACTGATGACAAAGGGGCCTTCCCAAGGGGCCGAGGGCTTGTGCTGGCTGGCTGTTCGCTGGATCAGCCGGAGCACGAGGTCGCCCTCTTGGAAAGATCTTGGTTTGACCTTCCGGCTGTGGTAACGGCGCAAGCCTTGCTGGTAGATGGCGGACCGGCTGAGGACTAACAGCCGGCCTTCTTCCAGCAGGTCGACGCCGTCTTTTCGTGCTTCCTTGGCCTCCGCCTCCATGTACATGGTTACCCGAGGCGAGTCGAACTCGATGTCAGTTGGGATGACCGCCTCGGCACCATACACGAGGAAGAAAGGAGTGAAGCCGGTTGATTTGTTTGGGGTAGTGCACAGACTCCAGAGGATGGCCGGCAGCTCATCGAGCCAACAGCCGGCCGAACGTTCCAGTGGTACGACCAGTCGGGGCTTGATGCCGGAAAGGACGAGGCCGTTGGCTCGCTCGACTTGGCCGTTTGACTACGGGTGGGCAATAGACGCTAAGTCCAACCGAATGCCCCGCGTCGCGCAGAAACGTGCCAATGCTCCCTTGGCGAAATTCGTGCCGTTGTCGGTGATGATGCTGTGTGGCACGCCGTACCGAGTTATTATATCTGCAATGAATTTCACGGCAATCGACCCATTCAGCTTCTTGATCGGCTTTACCTCAATCCATTTGGTGACTTTGTCCATGGCGACAAGCAGATGTGTCATGCCGCCGCGCACCGTCTTGAATGGGCCCACCATGTCCAGTCCCCAACGGCGAAGGGCCAAGTGAGGGGAATGGTCTTGAGTGCCGAAGCCGGCATGTGTTGCTTGGAGCTGAAGAGTTGGCACCCTATGCAATGTTTAACTAACTCCTTGGCGTCATCCAAAGCAGTCGACCAAAAGAACCCATGGCGGAAAGCTTTGGCGACGAGTGATCTTGAGGCCGCATGGTGGCCGCATTCTCCTTGGTGGATGTCTCTGAGGATTGCAATGCCATTCTCTTGCTCGACGCTGTCGGATCACGGGTTCCGGCAGACCCTTAAGGTTCGAACACTGGGGTGCGCGCGGAGATCATGCCTTCTACCTCCCCGTCTCACAAAGATCTAAACTACTGAAAGAACTGCACAAGAGACACAAGATTTATACTGGTTCGGGCCACCGTTGTGGTGTAATACCCTACTCCAGTGTGTGGTTGGTGGATTGCTTCCTGTGGCTGGTGATGATGAACAATACAAGGAAGAATAGCCTCGCGAGGGTCTGTTTTTGGCTGGGGCGATGAACTGCTAGGAGGAGTTCAGTCACCCTCTCTCTCTCTCACTCACTCTCTCTGCTTTTCTCTCACTTGTCGACCGTCCCTTTGCTATGTGGATGGCTCGTCCTATTTATGGGCAAAGGCCCTGGGCCTCTTCCCAAATATTGAGCGGGAAGGGCGCCAACAATTGGCCAATTCGAAGGGGAACATCTAGTACACTTATCCTGACTAAAGTTGGTCTTCGCCTGCCAAAGGCTCTGTGGTGACGCCGTGCTGGGCTCCATGGTGACCTCCGTCTCATAGTCCGCCTGGTCTTGGTCTCGTTGCACTGGAATGGCAACCTTTGCCTGATGCCTCGGTACTCTGCGACTGCGCTTGCCCCCTTTGCACCAAAGAGGAAAGAAGGACGCTGCGCACGCTGGCGCCCGCCTGGCACCCTGAGTCGTCATGGCTTGCGTCATGGGCACCTCGCGAGGTACCCCGCCTTGATTTCTCCGCCTCCTCGCGAGCTAGCCTGAGGAGGCTGCGCTTGAGGATGTGCCGTGTCATCCGCCTCGTGAGGCTTGGCCCCTCACGAGGGCCTTGAGTCTTGTGTCGATGAAGATGGGCCGCACTGGGCCCCCTTTGAGCCACGCCGCAGGCCGCAAGCAGGCAAGTCTAGGGACCCCCGTTCCCAGAACGCCGACAGTAGCCCCCGGGCCCAAGGCGCGCACGGACTTGGCCGTGCCGAGAGGCGAAAGGGCAAGGGCGAAGCGCCACGGGCCCTAATAGCCTGCGGCCTTGGGTGCCGCGTGGCGGTTGATGGGACGTGGGCATCACCACTTCCCCACGACGCCTCGGTGATCGCGCGAGTTGGACAAGTCCCTGCGTGCAAATCGTGTCATGATTACCTGTGATCGTGGAGGCCGACGGTTGGCCTTCGCCGGATATAAGTACGGCACGACGCGTGCCCTTCCAGTCCATCTCTTCTTGTTTTCTCCTTTGCCTCAATTCTTGCTCCGCCTTGGTGTGATGGCTCCATCGAGGAGATACTCGGCTGCGGAGAAGGGGAAGGCACTCCAGGCCGATCCTGCCTCTCCCGCGCCCAAGCGCGGTCGTGGGCGCCCTCGGAAGCATCCGGTGGTCGCCCCGGTAGCGTTTGGTGGTCATGGGGGCAGTCCCCAGCGCGGCGGCGGGCGAGCCGCTGTGGCCGAGGGACGCGCCTGGGTTGCGCGCTCCCCCAGGCTGCGCTTTCGCGCTGCGCAGGTGCTGCCGGAGTTCCTCGTCTGGTTAGCCAAGCCGACTAGCGCCCGGCTCCAACTCCCCCGCTTCCTCCTTGGTGAACTCCCGGCCGGTGCTCCTGGTGGCCTCTGGCTCCAGGCGGAGGGCTGCTGCAGCAGGTCCTCATGGGTCGCGCTGGAGGTCTCCACCAACGGGGGCTTGGCCTTGACTCGTGGCTGGCAGGCGTTCGCCCGCGCTCGTGGCCTGGGGCGCCGGTGCACCCTGCACTTCAGGTTTGACGGCGATGCCACCCTCTATGTGAGGGTGTTTGGGGAAGATGGTCGCCGCGCGGGGTGTTGCCCTGAGGACGACGACCGCGGCCGGGGGCCCCGCTCCGACGATGATGGAGGAGATAGCGCCCGCGCGGATGGCGGTGCCCGAGACTCCCCAAGCTTCGTCAACTCTTCTTCAAGCGACTCCTCCAGTGGTGGCCGCAGTTAACCCCCGCGCCGTCGAGCTTGCTTGGGAGGTGGTGGCTCGTCCGCCCGCCGTCGTGCCCCGGTGAAGCGCGAGAGGGAGTCTTCCTGAGGCCCGGAGGCAGCCCGGGTCGCCTCCGCGGGCCGATGTGAGGAGGGCTGCACCGGGCTCGTCCTTTCCTTTTCCTTTTGTTTCCTGTGTAAGACAAAACAGCTGCATGGAGCCCCCTGGGGCGTGTTGGGAATTATTGCCGTTTTAGCCATTACCTTGATCTTATTTTTGCGCCTCTTAACAACACGCCTGTGCATAGATAGTTTTTGACCCCTGCCGGGGGGGGGGGGGGGGCGACCGACCCGGGCCCTGTGCGCGCGTCGCGGTGCCCGAGGGGCACGGACTAGAGGGGTGCTCCTATAACATGCCCGGGCCATGAAACCTTCCAGCGGCTAGAGCAGAAACGCTCGCGAGGACGTTTGAGTACCATCCCTCGCGAGGTCGTTTATGAGAGAAACCAAAGCGAGGAACGAAAATCAACGAACCACAAATCAACAACAGTGATAACTTCAATAAGACTTCAAATGCCAGTAAACACGTCAACTGCGGAAAGCAAATGAAAAAGCCGCGTCCGGCACCTAATCTAGTCTTCGACGTCTTCTCACCAGCGCGGAGCTAAGTGCTGCCACTGGGCGTGGGAGGGAGCCCCAGGGCGTGAGGCCGGCGCTCCTGAGACTCTGGGGCGTGTACAGCCCCACTCATTATTACGTGAGAGTGTCACGGGTCGGCGAGCTTCACAGGCATTGGCCTTGCTTCACAGGCTCCGGGCCTTTTCCAAAACACGATAGCTTCACAGGCACTCGCCTTGCTTCACAGGCTCCGGGCCTTTCCCAAAGTGCGATAGCTTCACAGGCACTCGCCTTTCTTCATAGGCTCCGGGCCTTTTCCAAAGCGCGATAGCTTCATAGGCACTCGCCTTGCTTCACAGGCTCCGGGCCTTTCCCAAAGCGTGATAGCTTCACAGGCACTCGCCTTGCTTCACAGGCTCCGGGCCTTTCCCAAAGCGCGATAGCTTCACAGGCACTCGCCTTGCTTCACAGGCTCCGGGCCTTTTCCAAAAAGGGAAGGTCTTCACAGGCATTCGCCTTCTTCACAGGCTCTGGGCCTTTTAGGGGTAGAACCTCCGGAGGTGCTGGATGTTCCACACGTTCTGGACCGGCTCCCCCTCTTGAGTCTCCAAGCGCACGGAGCCTGGCCTGGAAACATGAACAACCTCGAACGGGCCCTCCCACATGGGAGAGAGCTGTTGCAGCCCCTTCCTGGAGAGAACCCACCTGAGTACAAGGTCTCCTACCTCGAGGGTCCTAGGGCGGATGTTGCAGCAGTGATATCGTCGTATCGCCTGTTGGTACCTTGCCGCTCGTAGTGCGGCTTCCCGGCGGCGTTCCTCCCCCAGCACGAGGTCCATCCCCCGCATGGCGTCCTGCTGCGCCTCGTCAAACGCCAGGACACGCGCGGAGCGATGCCTGACCTCGTGAGGAAGGACTGCTTCGGCTCCATAGACTAGGAAGAACGGGGTCTCCCCAGTTGGTTTGGTTGCGGTTGTGCGGATGGACCACAACACGGACTGGAGCTTGTCGTACCAACCTCTGCCGCAGGCCTCCAGCTTCTTCTTGAATGTCCTGGTCTTGAGGCCTCTCAGGACCTCCGCGTTGGCTCGTTCGGCCTGCCCATTGCTTCGCGGGTGTGCCACCGAAGCGTAGCATATCTGCATCCCAAGGTTAGCACAGTATGTTTTGAAGAGATTACTGGTGAACTGCGAACCGTTGTCTGTGATGATGCGATTCGGCACCCCAAACCGGCTCACAATACCCCTGATGAACTTGACCGCAGAGCCAGCGGGGATGGTACGGACAGCCTCCTCTTCTGCCCACTTGGTGAACTTGTCAATGGCGACGTAGAGGTAACGGTAGCCCCTTGGCGCCCGAGGGAACGGGCCCAGAATATCCAACCCCCAAACTACGAATGGCCACGAGATGGGTATTGTCTGCAGCCCCCCCGCCGGGTGATGGATCTGCTTGGAATGAAACTGGCAGTCCTCACAAGCTTTTACCAATTCGATTGCGTCGTTGAGAGCGGTGGGCCAATAGAACCTGCTACGGAATGCCTTGCCGACGAGGGTCCGTGATGATGAGTGGTGTCCGCAGTCTCCGTCGTGTATGTACTCCAGTAGTTCCTTTCCTTGCTCCCTGGAGATGCAGCGCAGAGATACACCGTTTGGTCGCTTCCGGTAAAGTTCTCCATCTCTGATGCAGTATGTCGTGGCCTGCCGCGCCACATGCTCCGCTTCCTCTTCCTTTTCCGATAGGGCCCCTTGCGTTAAATAACTCTGGAGTTCTGCGATCCAGCACTCCTCCGGAGGTTCCATCGTTAGGAGCAGGCGTGCCCCTGAGGTCGGTCCATAGACCGGGGCTCCCGAGGCTGGCGGCTGGGGGAGCTCCTCTCGAGGCTGAGCAGTGTTTGATAACGTCGGCTGTGCTGAAGGTTTGAAGAGCCGCTCTTAGAAGACGCCGGGTTCCTGCGGCAACCGCCTGGATGCCCGTCCTGTCGGCGTTTTGGGAACGGGGGTCCCCAGACTTGCCTGCCTGCGGCCTGCGGCGTGGCTCAAATGAGGGCCCAGCGTGGCCCATCTTCATCAACACATGACTCAAGACCCTCGCGAGGGGCCAAGCCTCGCGGGGCGGATGACACGGCGCATCCTCAGGTGTAGCCTCCTCAGGCTGGCTCGCGGGGAGGCGGAGAGATCAAGGCAGGGTACCTCGCGAGGTGCCCATGATGCAAGCCATGACGATCGAGGGTGCCAGGCGGGCGCCAGCGCGCGCAGCGTCCTTCTTTCCTCTTTGGTGCAAAGGGGGCAAGCGCAGCCGCGGAGTACCGAGGCATCAGGCAAAGGGTGCCATTTCGGTGCAACGAGACCAAGACCAGGAGGACTATGAGACGGAGGTCACAATGGAGCCCAGCACGGCGTCATCACCCGAGCTTTGCACAGGCGAAGACTGCTTTTGTCAGGATAGTTGATGCTTGCTGTCCCCCTTCAAATTGGCCCGCCATTGTTGGCTCCCTTCCCGCTCGATATTTGGGAAGAGGACCAGGGCCTCTATAAATAGGACCAGCCACCCACACAGCAAAGGGGGCGAGAAAAAGATGAGAGAGAGAGAAAGAGAGAGAGAGGTGACTGAACTCCTCTTAGCAGTTCATCACCCCAGCCAAGAACAGACCCTCGCGAGGCTGTTCTTCCCTATATTATTCATCATCATCAGCCCCAAGAGGCAATCCACCCACCACACACTGGAGTAGGGTATTACACCACAACGGTGGCCCGAACCAGTATAAACCTTGTGTCTCTCATGCAGTTCTTTTAGTAGTTTAGATCTTTGTGAGACGGGGAGGTAGAAGGCGTGATCTCCGCGTGCACCCCAGTGTTCGAACCTTAAGGGTCTGCCGGAACCCGTGATCCGACATTTGGCGCGCCAGGTAGGGGTGCGCCGGAATCTGTCTTCCACCGCTCCGCCCTCCTTCGGTCGCCGCATCCATGTACGGCGCCAGTTGGGCTCGCGTCGCCCCGGCGGCCCTCGCCGTTGGGCGTTCTCGTTGTCCCCCGTCGCCCGCCGTCAACACCGCCACCGGCCTGGCGGGAAACGAGTGGCAAGCACCACCTCAGCATCCGCCTACGTGACAGAGTAACTGCACCGCAACATCGACGCCTCCGGTCGTTGCGGCCCTCCTGGGCGGCTCGCAGGCGCCGCCCACGATCCGTCACGTCAAGCCTTTTGCCCGCCGGGTTAGCACCGTTTCCGCACGGCAGGGGGCTCCCCCGGACCGGGTGGCGCACGAGGTCGGTCTGACCTTCAGCTCAGAGGACCACCCCGCCAACCCGGTCGGCTCAGGCGCGCTCCCCCTGTTATGCACCCCCATCATCTGCCAGGTGGCCGTCACCAGAACCCTCGTTGACGGCGGCGCGGGCCTCAGCGTGCTTTCGGTCGAGACTTTCAGCCTCCTCCGCATACCCCGGGAGCGGCTGCGACCCAGTCGATCTTTCTCAGGCGTCGGGGGCGGATCATCCGACTCCCTGGGACAGATCTGGCTCCTGGTGACCTTCGGCACCTACAACAACTTTCGCACGGAGATGGTCGACTTCGACATCGGCCCCATCGGCCTCCCTTACAACGCCATCCTCGGCTACCCGGCACTGGCTCAGTTCATGGCCGCCACGCACCCGGCATAAAACCTCATGAAGATGCCCGGGAGCAGCGGTACCCTCACCGTGCACGGGAACACCGGGGACGCCCTATGGGTACTCCAGGTCGCCTTCAAGACAGCGGCATTAGCACGACCCGTCAATGCGGAGACCCCTGAGCCCAAGGGGGCTGCGCCCGCCAAGAAGAAGCAGTTGTTCACCCAGGACAAGGTAGAAACCAAGCAGATACCCGTCGACGAGGACGGGTCCTCCAGTGCCACTTTCACCATAGGCGCCAACCTTGAGCCTGAGCAGGAGGTGGCCTTGGTCAAGTTCCTGCGCGCGAATAAGAAGGTATTTTCTTGGGAGCCCGATCAGCTGGCGGGGATCCCCAGGAGTGTCATCGAGCATCACCTCCACGTGTGCCCAAATGTGCGCCCCGTGAAGCAGAAGGCCAGGCGGCAGTCCGTGGAGAAGCAGGCCTTCATTGTGCAAGAGACCCGCAAGCTAGAAGCCGTTGGGGTCATTCACGAGGTCCGATACCCGGATTGGCTGGCCAACCCTGTCTTTGTGCCCAAGAAAGGAGGGAAGGAACGCATGTGTGTCGACTTCACCAACCTCAACAAGGCATGCCCACAAGATCTGTTTCCGCTCCCCCGCATCGACCAGATCGTCGATTCCACTACGGAGTGCGACCTGCTATGCTTCCTGGACGCCTTCACCGGGTATCACCAGATCAAGATGGCGGTAGAAGACGTCGAGAAGACCGCCTTCTTGACCCCGTGCGGGGTATACTGCTATACATGCATGCCATTTGGACTGCGTAACTCGGGAGCAACCTTTCAGCGGCTGATGCACATCACCTTGGGTCCGCAACTCGGAAAGAATGTCGAAGCCTACGTTGATGACATTGTAGTAAAATCTCGGGATGCCAAGACCCTGATACAAGACCTGGAGGAGGCCTTCGCGAGCCTCGACGAAGTAAACCTGCGGCTCAACCCGGAGAAATGTGTGTTTGGCGTCCCCTCGAGCAAGCTTTTGGGATTCCTCGTGTCCCATCATGGCATCGAGGCCAACCCCGAGAAGGTCAAGGCGGTCGAGGACATGAGCTCGCCAAAGACCCTCAGAGAGATGCGGAAGCTCACTGGGCGCGTGACCGCGCTAGGGCGCTTCATCTCCAAATTGGGAGAGCGAGCGCTGCCTTTCTTTCAGCTGATGAAGAAAAAGGGGCCCTTTGAATGGACTGAAGAGGCAGATAAGGCGTTTCAAGATCTCAAGAGGTACCTGACCAGTCCCCCAGTCATGGTGGCTCCGCGCCCTCAAGAGCCCCTGCTGCTTTACCTCGCCGCCACTCCTTACTCCGCCAGCGCAGCCCTGGTGGCGGTTAGGGAGGAGCGCCAAGTCAAGACCGCAGTGGCAGCCCGAGGCAAGACAAGATGGGAACAAGGAAAGCCTGCAAAAGCCACAACCGCAGTTGAGGAGGGTCAGCTGCCGAAGAATGCACCGGAGGCAGGAGAGGCCGCACGCCTAGATGATCCACCTCCCGAGGCCACGTCATCTCGTGAGGCGCCCTTACCTCCCGAGGGCACCGCGACCCCAGATGCTCTCAGCCTTGTTGAGCATCTAGTCTACTTTGTTAGCACGGGGTTACGGGACACGAGGGCACGGTACCCAATGCCTCAGAAGCTCCTCCTCGCGCTACTGGTGGCCTCACGCAAGCTGCATCACTTCCAGGCTCATCCCATCCGAGTCGTCTCATCGTACCCCCTGGAGAGAGTGCTCAGGAGCCCTAACTCAGCCGGAAGGATCGCTGAGTGGAACATGGAGCTGCAGGCATATCAGCTCGAGTTCAGCAAAACCAGGGTCATCAAAGGGGCAGCTTTGGCGGATTTCATGGCGGAATGGGCGGAGGCACCAGGCCTTAGGGAAAACGAGGATCGGTCTCTCTCTCCAGGGAGTGAGGCGCCAGAAGGCTGGGTAATGTATTTCGATGGGGCGTCCTCCAGGCACGGCGCGGGGGCTGGTGCGGTGCTGATATCACCCACTCAGGATAAGCTCTACTATGTCGTACAGCTCTGTTTCCAGCAAGGTGAAAAGGTCTCCAACAACATAGCAGAATATGAGGGACTGATAGCTAGGTTGAAGGCCACAGTAGCCCTGGGAGTGAAACGCCTCACCGTCAAGGGCGACTCGCAGCTCCTAGTCAACTTCTCCAACAAGGTGTACGAGCCGAAGGACGAGCATATGGAGGCCTACCTGGCGGAGGTCCGCAGGATGGAAAAGCAGTTCTGGGAGTTGGAGCTGGAGCACGTGCCCCGTGGCACCAATCAGGAAGCTGACGACATAGCCGGACGGGCATCCAGGCGGCTGCCGCAGGAACCCGGCGTCTTCGAAGAGCGGCTCTTCAAACCTTCAGCACAGCCAACGTTATCAAACACTGCTCAGCCTCGAGAGGAGCTCCCCCGGCCGCCAGCCTCGGGAGCCCCAGTCTGTGGGCCGACCTCAGGAGCACGCCTGCTCCTGACGATGGAACCTCAGGAGGAGTGCTGGATCGCAGAACTCCGGAGTTATTTAACACAAGGGGCCCTACCGGAAAAGGAAGAGGAAGCGGAGCGTGTGGCGCGGCAGGCCACGGCATACTGCATCAGAGATGGAGAACTTTACCGGAAGCGACCAAATGATGTATCTCTACGCTGCATCTCCAGGGAGGAAGGAAAGGAACTACTGGAGGACATACACGGCGGAGACTGCGGACACGACTCATCATCACGGACCCTCGTCGGCAAGGCATTCCGTAGTGGGTTCTATTGGCCCACCGCACTCAATGATGCAATCGAATTGGTGAACGCTTGTGAGGCCTGCCAGTTTCATTCCAAGCAGATCCATCAACCGGCGGGGGGCCTGCAAACTATACCCATCTCGTGGCCATTCGTAGTTTGGGGGTTGGATATTCTGGGCCCGTTCCCTCGGGCGCCAGGGGGCTACCACCACCTCTACGTCGCCATTGACAAGTTCACCAAGTGGGCAGAAGTGGAGGCTGTCCGTACCATCCCTGCTGGCTCCGGAGTCAAGTTCATCAGGGGCATCGTGAGCCGGTTCGGGGTGCCGAATCGCATCATCACAGACAACGGTTCACAGTTCACCAGCAATCTCTTCAAAACATACTGTGCTAACCTTGGGACGCAGATATGCTACGCTTCGGTGGCAAACCCGCGAAGCAATGGGTAGGCCGAACGAGCCAACGCGGAGGTCCTGAGAGGCCTCAAGACCAGGACATTCAAGAAGAAGCTGGAGGCCTATGGCAGAGGTTGGTACAACGAGCTCCAGTCCGTGTTGTGGTCCATCCGCACAACCGCGACCAAACCAACTGGAGTGACCCCATTCTTCTTGGTCTATGGAGCCGAAGCAGTCCTTCCTCACGAGGTCAGGCATCGCTCCGCGCGGGTCCTAACGTTCGACGAAGCGCAGCAGGACGGCATGCGGGGGATGGACTAAGTGCTGGGGGAGGGACGCCACCGGGAAGCCGCGCTGCGAGAAGCAAGGTACCAACAGGTGCTACGATGATATCACTGCCGCAACATCCGCCCCAGGACCCTCGAGGTAGGGGACCTCGTACTTAGGCGGGTTCTCTCTAGGGAGGGGCTGCACAAGCTCTCTCCCATGTGGGAGGGCCCGTTCAAGGTTGTTCATGTTTCCAGGCCAGGCGCCGTGCGCATGGAGACTCAAGAGGGGGAGCCGATCCAGAACGCGTGGAACATCCAGCACCTCCGGAGGTTCTACCCCTAAAAGGCCCAGAGCCTGTGAAGCAAGGTGAGTGCCTATGAAGCTATCGCGTTTTGGGAAAGGCCCAGAGCCTGTGAAGCAAGGCGAGTGCCTGTGAAGCTATCGCATTTTGGAAAAGGCCCAGAGCCTGTGAAGCAAGGTGAGTGCCTGTGAAGCTATCGCGTTTTGGGAAAGGCCCAGAGCCTGTGAAGCAAGGCGAGTGCCTGTGAATCTATCGCGTTTTGGGAAAGGCCCAGAGCCTGTGAAGCAAGGCGAGTGCCTATGAAGCTATCGCGTTTTGGGAAAGGCCGAGAGCCTGTGAAGGAAGGTGAGTGCCTGTGAAGCTATCGCGTTTTGGAAAAGGCCCAGAGCCTGTGAAGCAAGGCGAGTGCCTGTGAAGCTATCGCGTTTTGGGAAAGGCCCAGAGCCTGTGAAGCAAGGCGAGTGCCTGTGAAGCTATCACGTTTTGGAAAAGGCCCGGAGCCTGTGAAGCAAGGCCAATGCCAGAGAAGCTCGCCGCCCCGTGACACTCTCACGTAATAATGAGTGGGGCTGTACACGCCCCGGAGTCTCAGGAGCGCCGGCCTCAGGCCCTGGGGCTCCCTCCCACGCCCAATGGCAGCACTTAGCTCCGCGCTGGTGAGAAGACGTCGAAGACTAGATTAGGTGCCGGACGCGGCTTTTTCATTTGCTTTCCGCAGTTGACGTGTTTACTTGCGTTTGAAGTCTTATCGAAGTTATCGTTGTTGCTGATTTATGGTTCACCGATTTTTGCTCCCCGCTTTGGTTTCTCTCATAAACGACCTCGCGAGGGATGGTGCTCAAACGTCCTCGCGAGCGTTTCTGCTCTAGCCGCTGGAAGGTTTCATGGCCCGGGCACGTTACAGGAGCACCCCTCCGGTCCGTGCCCCTCGGGCATCGCGACGCGCACACAGGGCCTGGGTCGGTCGCCCCCCGGCAGGGGTCAAAAACTATCTACGCATAGGCGTGTAGTTAAGAGGCGCAAAAATAAGATCAAGGTAATGGCTAAAACGGCAATAATTCCCAACACACCCCAGCGGGGCTCCATGCAGCTGTTTTGTCTTACACAGGAAACAAAAGGAAAAGGAAAGGACGAGCCCGGCGCGGCCCTCCTCACATCGACCCACGAAGGCGACCCGGGCTGCCTCCGGGCCTCAGGCAGACTCCCTCTCGCGCTTCACCGGGGCACGACGGCCGGCGGACAAACCACCACCTCCCAAGCAAGCTCGACGGCGCGGGGGTTGACTTCGGCCACCACTGGAGGAGTCGCTTGAGGAAGAGTTGACGAAGCTTGGGGAGTCTCGGACGCCGCCATCTGCGCGGGCGCTATCTCTGCCAGCACCGTCAAAGCGGGGCTCTCGGCCACGGTCGTCATCCTCAGGGCAGCACCCCATGCAGCGACCATCTTCCCCAAACACCATCACATAGAGGGTGTCGTCGCCGTCAAACCTGAAGTGCAGGGTGCACCGGCGCCCCAGGCCACGAGCACGAGTGAACACCTGCCAGCCACGAGTTAAGGCCAAGCCCCCGTTGGCGGAGACCTCCAGCGCGGCCCATGAGGACCTGCTGTAGCAGCCCTCCGCCTGGAGCCAGAGGCCACCAGGAGCACCGGCCGGGAGTTCACCAAGGAGGAAATGAGGGAGTTGGAGCCGGGTCCTAGTCGGCTCTGCTGACCAGACAACGAACTCCGGCAGTGCCTGCGCAGTACTAAAGCGCAGCCTGGGGGAGCGCGCAACCCAGGCGCGTCCCTCGGCCACAGCGGCTGGCCCGCCTCCGCGCTGGGGGCCGTCCCCATGACCACCAAACGCTACCGGGGCGGCCACCGGATGCTTCCGAGGGCGCCCACGACCGCGCTTGGGCGGGGGAGAGGCAGGATCGACCTGGAGGGCCTTCCCCTTCTCCGCAGCTGAGTACCTCCTCGGTGGAGCCATCACACCAAGGCAGAGCAAGAATTGAGGCGAAGGAGAAAACAAGAAGAGATGGACTGGAAGGGCACGCACAGCTCCGTACTTATAGCCGGCGAAGTCCAACCGCCGGCCTCCACAATCACAGGTAATCATAACACGATCTGCATGCAGGGACTTGTCCAACTCGCGCGATCACCGAGGCGTCATGGGGAAGTGGAGACGCCCGCGTCCAATCAACTGGCACGCGGCGCCCAAGGCCGCAGGCTGTTAGGGCCCGCGGCGCTTCGCCCTTGCCCTTTCGCCTCTCGGCACGGCCAAGTCCATGCGCGCCTTGGGCCCGGGGCTACAGTCAGCCTTCTGGGAATGGGGCTCCCCAGACTTGCCTGCCTGCGGCCTGCGGCGTGGCTCAAATGAGGGCCCAGCGTGGCCCATCTTCATCAACACAAGAGTCAAGACCCTCGCGAGGGGCCAAGCCTCGCGGGGCGGACGACACGGCGCATCCTCAGGTGTAGCCTCCTCAGGCTGGCTCGTGAGGAGGCGGAGAGATCAAGGCAGGGTACCTCGCGTGGTGCCCATGATGCAAGCCATGACGATCGAGGGTGCCAGGCGGGCGCCAGCGCGCGCAGCGTCCTTCTTTCCTCTTTGGTGCAAAGGGGGCAAGCGCAGCCGCGGAGTACCGAGGCATCAGGCAAAGGTTGCCATTTCGGTGCAACGAGACCAAGACCAGGAGGACTACGAGACGGAGGTCACCATGGAGCCCAGCACGGCGTCATCACCCGAGCTTTGCGCATGCGAAGACTGCTTTTGTTAGGATAGTTGATGCTTGTTGTCCCCCTTCAAATTGGCCCGCCATTGTTGGCTCCCTTCCCGCTCGCTATTTGGGAAGAGGACCAGGGCCTCTATAAATAGGACCAGCCACCCACACAGCAAAGGGGGCGAGAAAAAGAGGAGAGAGAGAAAGAGAGAGAGGTGACTGAACTCCTCTTAGCAGTTCATCACCCCAACCAAGAACAGACCCTTGCGAGGCTGTTCTTCCCTGTATTGTTCATCATCATGAGCCCCAAGAGGCAATCCACCCACCACACACTGGAGTAGGGTATTACACCACAACGGTGGCCCGAACCAGTATAAACCTTGTGTCTCTCGTGTAGTTCTTTTAGTAGTTTAGATCTTTGTGAGACGGGGAGGTAGAAGGCGTGATCTCCGCGTGCACCCCAGTGTTCGAACCTTAAGTGTCTGCCGGAACCCGTGATCCGACACATCCGGCTATGTCGTCAGCTTCCTGATTGGTGCCATGGGGCACGTGCTTCAGCTCCAGCCCCCAGAACTGCTTTTCCATCCGGCGGACCTCTGCTAGGTAGGCCTCCATATGCTCGTCCTTCGGCTCGTACACCTTGTTGGAGAAGTTGACTAGGAGCTGCGAGTCGCCCTTGACGGTGAGGCGTTTCACTCCCAGGGCTACTGCGGCCTTCAACCCGGCTATTAGTCCCTCATATTCTGCTATGTTGTTGGAGACCTTTTCACCTTGCTGGAAACAGAGCTGTACGGCATAGTAGAGCTTATCCTGAGTGGGTGATATCAGCACCGCACCAGCCCCCGCGCCGTGCCTGGAGAACACTCCATCGAAGTACATGACCCAGCCTTCCGGCGCCTCACTCCCTGGAGAGAGGGACCGATCCTCGTTGTCCCTAAGGCCTGGTGCCTCCGTCCATACCGCCACGAAATCCGCCAACGCTGCTCCTTTGATGACCCTGGTTGTGCTGAACTCAAGATGAAATGCCTGCAGCTCCATGTTCCACTCGGTGACCCTTCCGGCTGAGTTAGGGCTGCTGAGCACTCTCTCCAGGGGGTACGATGAGACGACTTTGATGGGATGAGCCTGGAAGTAGTGACGCAGCTTGCGCGAGGCTACCAGTAGCGCGAGGAGGAGTTTCTGAGGCATTGGGTACCGCGCCCTCGCGTCCCGTAACACTGTGCTAACAAAGTAGACTAGATGCTCAACAAGGCTGAGAGTATCTGGGGTCACGGTGCCCTCAGGAGGTAAGGGCGCCTCACGAGATGACGTGGCCTCGGGAGGTGGATCATCCGGGTGTGCGGCCTCTCCTACCTCTGGTGCATTCTTCGGCAGCTGACCCTCCTCAACTGCGGTTGTAGCTTCTGCAGGCTCTCCTTGTTCCCATTTTGTCTTGCCTCGGGCTGCCGCTGCGGTCTTGACTCGGCGCTCCTCCCTAACCGCCACCAGGGCTGCGGTGGCGGAGTAGGGAGTGGCGGCGAGGTAAAGCAGCAGGGGCTCTTGAGGGCGTGGAGCCACCATGACTGGGGGACTGGTCAGGTACCTCTTGAGATCTTGAAACGCCTTATCTGCCTCTTCAGTCCATTCAAAGGGCCCCTTTTTCTTCATCAGCTGAAAGAAAGGCAGCGCTCGCTCCCCCAATTTGGAGATGAAGCGTCCTAGTGCGGTCACGCGCCCAGTGAGCTTCTGCATTTCTCTGAGGGTCTTTGTCGGGCTCATGTCCTCGACCGCCTTGACCTTCTCGGGGTTGGCCTCGATGCCACGATGGGACACGAGGAATCCCAAAAGCTTGCCCGAGGGGACGCCAAACACACATTTCTCCGGGTTGAGCCGCAGGTTTACCGCGTCGAGGCTCGCGAAGGTCTCCTCCAGGTCTTGTATCAGGGTCTTGGCCTCCCGAGATTTTACTACAATGTCATCAACGTAGGCTTCGACATTCTTTCCGAGTTGCGGGCCCAAGGTGATGTGCATCAGCCGCTGAAAGGTTGCCCCTGCGTTACATAGTCCGAACGGCATGCATGTGTAGCAGTATACCCCGCATGGGGTCAAGAAGGCGGTCTTCTCAACATCTTCTACCGCCATCTTGATCTGGTGGTACCCAAAGAAGGCGTCCAGGAAGCATAGCAGGTCGCACTCCGCAGTGGAATCGGCGATCTGGTCGATGCGGGGGAGCGGAAACGGATCTTGCGGGCATGCCTTGTTGAGGTTGGTGAAGTCGACACACATGCGTTCCTTCCCCCCTTTCTTGGGCACAACGACTGGGTTGGCTAACCAATCCAGGTATCGGACCTCGCGAATGACCCCAGCGGCTTCTAGCTTGCGGGTCTCTTGGACAATGAAGGCCTACTTCTCCATGGACTGCCGCCTGGCCTTCTGCTTCACGGGGCGCACATTTGGGCACACGTTGAGGTGATGCTCGATGACACTCCTAGGGATCCCCGCCAGCTGATCGGGCTCCCAAGCAAATACCTTCTTATTCACGTGCAGGAACTTGACCAAGGCCTCCTCCTGCTAAGGCTCAAGGTTGGCGCCTATGGTGAAAGTGGCACTGGAGGACCCGTCCTCGTGGACGGGTATCTGCTTGGTTTCTGCCTTGTCCTGGGTGAACAACTGCTTCTTCTTGGCGGGCGCAGCCCCCTTGGGCTCAGGGGTCTCCACGTTGACGGGTCGTGCCGATGCCACCGTCTTGAAGGCGAGCTTGAGTACTCGCAGGGCGTCCCCGGTGTCCCCGTGCACGGCGAGGGTACCGCTGCTCCCGGGCATCTTCATGAGGTTGTACGCCGGGTGCGTGGCGGCCATGAATTGAGCCATTGCCGGGTAGCCGAGGATGGCATTGTAAGGGAGGCCGATGGGGGCGATGTCGAAGTCGATGATCTCCGTGCGGAAGTTGTCGTAGGTGCCGAAGGTCACCGGGAGCCAGATCTGTCCCAGGGAGTCGGATGATCCGCCCCCAACGCCCGAGAAAGAACGGCTAGGTCGCAACCGCTCCCGGGGTATGCAGAGGAGGTTGAAAGTCTCGACCAAAAGCACGTTGAGGCCCGCGCCGCCGTCAACGAGGGTTCTGGTGACGGCCACCTGGCAGATGGTGGGGGTGCACAACAGGGGGAGCGCGCCTAAGCCGACCAGGTTGCTGGGGTGGTCCTCCGAGTTGACGGTCAGACCGACCTCGCGCACCGCCCGGTCCGGGGGAGCCCCCTGCCATGCGGAAACGGCGCTAACCTGGCGGGCAAAAGGCTTGACGTGGCGACTCATGGGCGGTGCCTGCGAGCCGCCCAGGAGGGCCGCAATGACCGGAGGCGTCGATGTTGCGGTGCAGCTACTCTGCCGCGTAGGCAGATGCTGGGGGGTGCTTGCTGCTTGTTCCCTGCCGGGCCGGTGGCGGTGTTGACGGCGGGCGACGGGGGACAACGAGAACACCCACCGGCGAGGGCCGCCGGGGCGACGCGAGCTCGACTGGCGCCGTACATGGATGCGGCGGTTGGAGGAGGGCGGAGTGGTGGAAGACAGATTCCGATGCACCCCTACCTGGCGCGCAAATGTCGGATCACGGGTTCCGGCAGACCCTTAAGGTTCGAACACTGGGGTGCGCGCGGAGATCACGCCTTCTACCTCCCCGTCTCACAAAGATCTAAACTCCTGAAAGAACTACACAAGAGACTCAAGGTTTATACTGGTTCGGGCCACCGTCATGGTGTACTACCCTACTCCATTGTGTGGTTGGTGGATTGCTTCCTGGGGCTGGTGATGATGAACAATACAAGGAAGAACAGCCTCGCGAGGGTCTGTTCTTGGCTGGGGCGATGAACTGCTAGGAGGTGTTCAGTCGCCCTCTCTCTCACTCACTCACTCTCTCTGCTTTTCTCTCACTTGTCGACCGTCCCTTTGCTATGTGGGTGGCTGGTACTATTTATAGGCAAAGGCCCTGGGCCTCTTCCCAAATAGTGAGCGGGAAGGGCACCAACAATTGGCCAATTCGAAGGGGAACATCTAGTACACTTATCTTGACAAAGTTGGTCTTCGCCTGCCAAAGGCTCTGTGGTGACGCCGTGCTGGGCTCCATGGTGACCTCCGTCTCGTAGTCCGCCTGGTCTTGGTCTCGTTGCACAAAAATGGCAACCTTTGCCTGATGCCTCGGTACTCTGCGACTGCGCTTGCCCCCTTCGCACCAAAGAGGAAAGAAGGACGTTGCACGCGCTGGCGCCCTCCTGCCGCCCTGAGTCGTCATGGCTTGCGTCATGGGCACCTCGTGAGGTACCCCGCCTCGATTTCTCCGCCTCCTCGCGAGCCAGCCTGAGGAGGCTACGCTTGAGGATGCGCCGTGTCGTCCACCTCGCGAGGCTTGGCCCCTCGCAAGGGCCTTGAGTCTTGTGTCGATGAAGATGGGCTGCACTGGGCCCCCTTTGAGCCATGCCGCAGGCCGCAGGCAGGCAAGTCTGGGGACCCCCGTTCCCAGAATGCCGACAGATGCATCGCTGGAAGACTCCAGTGAAACTGCACCTGACGAGCTCTCTGTTGACGATTGTGTATGCTCCGGCTCGGCGTTGGACTTGTCATGCCTCTGTTTCGTGAGCTGGTAGATCATGGTTTATTAGGAAGTTGAGGATGGACTGGGCCCATGATGGAGCTGCGACTTCTTCTATTGCCAGCACGGCTACTGCGACCAGGGCGGGCAGGCTGGGTGGTGAAATGATGGAGTCGGCCGCCGCCTGTTGTGTTGGTGCAGTCCCCGGGCCGACTACCGCAGTCCCCGAGCCGGGTGTGGCAGTCCCCGGGTCGGGCGTAACTACGGAAGTCCCCGAGCCGCCTACTGATGTCCCTGGGCCGACTATTGAAGTCCCCGGGTCACCTGCTTGGTTCTTCGAGCCGGACCCGGCTGCGTCGGGGTCAGGCGGCACGAAGATGGAATCGGACTCTGGAGACGGCTTGATAGACGGCTTGAGGAGTCGCTGTAGAGAGACACCGGTTGGTATTGCCTGCCGAGTGGAGCCTATTCGAGCCAGGGTATCAGCTGGCTCGTTGTTGACTCGTGGTACGTGGAGGAACTCGCATCCTTCAAAGTACCCGTTGATCTGCCGAACGAGGAAGCGGTAGCTTGCCATATTTGTGTCCTTGGCGTCCCAGCCGCCGGATGATTGCTGGACTACAAAGTCCGAGTCACCATAACATAGGATCCGGCGTATGCCGAGCTCTTTGGCAAGCCGGAGCCCGTGTATGAGCGCCTCATACTCGGCCACGTTGTTGGAGGCGGCAAAGTGAATTTGCAGCATGTATCTAAGCTTGTCGCCTTTGGGAGAGGTGAGGATGATGCCGTCTCCCAAGCCGGTGCGCATCTTGGACCCGTCGAAGTGCATGCGCCAATGAGTGGAGTCAGGAGCTGGCGGCAGGTACTCGGTCTCGGCCCAGTCGACGAGGAAGTCTACCAATGCTTGGGACTTGATGGCGGTGCGAGGCCGGTAGAAGATCGTGTAGGGGGCCAGCTCGATGGCCCATTTCGCCACCCGGCCAGATGCATCCCGGATGCCTATGATCTCGGCAAGTGGGGCGGTGCATACGACCGTGATGGGATGCTCCTGGAAGTAGGGCTTCAGCTTCTTGGCGGCGAAGTACATGCCATAGCACATCTTCTGGTTGTGCGGGTAGTTCTGCTTCGAGGTAGGCAGCACCTCACTCAAATAGTACACCGGCCTCTGGACCGGCTGGGCTCGGCCCTCTTCTGGGCGCCAGACTACAATGACGGTGCTGACCACCCGGCTGGTTGCAGCAATGTAGAGGAGCACGGGCTCTTTCTCGGTCGGTGCTGCCAGGACAGGCGGCATGGCCAGCATCTTCTTCAGCTCGTGAAAATCTTGGTCGGCTTGGTCGTTCCACTCGAAGTGAGTGGTCTTCTTCATGAGGCGGTAGAGGGGGAGAGCTTTCTCTCTGAGCCGGCTGATGAAGCGGTTCAGGGAGGCCAAGCACCCGGTGAACTTCTGGACGTCTCGAAGTTTGGTGGGAATCCCCATTCTCTCAATGGCCTTGATCTTTACTGGGTTGCATTCGATGCCGCGTTCGGAGACCAGGAAGCCTAGGAGCTGGCCGGCTGGCACTCTGAACACGCATTTCTCGGGGTTGAGCTTGACCTGGAACCGGCGCAGGTTCTCGGGGTCTTCTAGCAAGGTGTCGCGCTTCCCCGTCTTCACCACAATGTTGTCTATGTAGACGTGCACATTTCTGCCGAGCTGCTTGAGGAGGCACTTCTGCATGCAACGCTGAAAAGTGCCACCGGCATTTCTTAAGCCGAATGTCATAGTCAGGTAGCAGAAAGCTCCGAATGGCGTGATGAAGGCGGTCTTTAGGCGGTCAGCCGGATCTAGCTTTATCTGGTGGTATCCTGAGTAAGCATCCAAGAAACTCAATAGCTCGCATCCGGCCATGGAGTCTATCACTTGATCAATCCTTGGCAGGGCAAAGGGATCTTTGG
The DNA here is from genome assembly GCA_034509565.1 of Triticum monococcum. Classification (NCBI taxonomy): domain Eukaryota; kingdom Viridiplantae; phylum Streptophyta; class Magnoliopsida; order Poales; family Poaceae; genus Triticum; species Triticum monococcum. The sequence goes on from CM067841.1 coordinate 524,134,015, forward strand.
GGCAGGCCTTGTTGAGGCTCGTGTAGTCTATGCACATGCGCCACTTGTTGTTCTTCTTTAGCACGAGGACCGGGTTGGCGAACCACTCTGGAAAGAAAACCTCCATTATGAAGCCGGCTGCCAGAAGCCGGGCTATCTCTTCTCCTACAATCCTTCTTTTCTCCTCCGACAGTCGGCGGAGGGGCTGTTTGACTGGTTTTGTGCCTTCTCGGACGTGTAGCTTGTGCTCGGCGAATTCCTTCAGAACACCCGGCATGTCCTTAGGGGACCATGCAAAGATGTCCCGATTCTCACGGAGGAAATCGGCGAGCTCGCCTTCCAATTTGCTGTTTAGGTTTGTCCCAATGATGGCAAACCTTTCTGGGTGCTCGGGGTGAAGAGGTATCTTCTTTGTCTCCTTGGCCGGCTGGAAAGATCCTTGGGCATCACACTCCTTGGGATCGGGGGATAGGGCCGGCTGTTTGCTGGCCATGGCCACGACTCGGTCCAACATCTTCTTTTCTTCAGCAATCACAAGGGACTCGGCCAGCCGGCTGCTGGCTGCTGTGCACTCGGAAGATTTCTTGTAATCGCCGGCTATGGTGATCATGCCCTTGGCGCTCCACATCTTCATCTTGAGGTAAGCATAGTGGGGAACAACCATGAACCTGGCCAAGGCAGGACGGCCAAGCAATCCATGGTAGGGGCTCTCCAGGTCCACCACTTCAAACCAGATCGCTTCTCGGCGGAAATGATCCTTGTCCCCAAAGAGAACATCAATCTTGATCTTGCCAATGGGGGCGCAGGACAGGCCAGGTACAATGCCATGGAACATAGTCCGAGTAGGCATGAGTTGCTTTGTCTTGACGTTTAGCTTCTCCAGGGTGTCACGGTACAGGATGTTGATGCTGCTCCCGCCGTTTATCAGCACGCGGGAGAAACGGGCGGCGCGTCTGTCCGTTGCAAGGGTGGCATCCAAAACCAACGCATAAGAGCCGGGAGAAGGCATCACCTCTGGGTGGTCGGCCCGGCTCCAGCTGATAGGCTTTTCTGACCTGTGCATGTGCTCGGCGGGGTTGGTAGCGACCATGTTGACTTCCTGGTGCTCTCGGCGTCTGCTGCGCCGGCCTTCGGGCTGGCTTGTAAAGACGACATAGGCGGCATGCTCGTGAGGGAACTCATCGTGCACAGCTTCGACTACTAGCCGAGCGGTCGGCGGCTGCGGAGCCGGAGGCGGGGGACCAGCAGGCGGAGGCGGCGCGAGCCCTTCGCCTTTGGAGATTCGGGTGAGCCAGTGGCACTTCCGGGTTGTGTGGTTGGATGGCTTCGCGCCATTGTGGAACTAGCATGGGGCGTCGAGAGTTTGCTCGTAGGAGAAGGCCGGCTGCCAAGCCGGCTTGTCGCCCCTGTGCTTCTTGGGCGCGGACCGCCCTTCGGGTAGCTCGTCTTCGACTGTGGCCACCTGCCGACTGGTGGAGGGCGGCACGAGGCCCTTGCGCTTGTGGTCGTTCTGGTACGAGCGTCGGCCAAAGTCCTCAGCCGGCGTCTTGGGCGCCGGGTCGAGTACCTTCCTGGATGCGTCTACCCGGAGTTCAGTCTTCATTGAGGAGTCGGTGGTGGCGTACTTGTCCGCTATGACCAGAAGCTCGTCGAGGGTAGTTGGCTCGTCGCAGAGGAGCTTGTGCTTGAGGAGGGTGCCTTCTCGGCACCCGGCAGTGAAGTATTCTATGGCTTGCACCTCGTGCACCCCTTCGCAAGAGTTACGGAGCTCGGCCCAACGCGTGAGGTAGTCGTGAGTGGACTTGGCGGGGCCTTGTACGCACAAGGAGAGCTTTCTGGGCTTGGGAGCCCGCTTGTAGGTGCTGGTGAAGTTGCGGACGAAGGCTTCTGTGAAGTCTAGCCAGCTGTTGATGCTGTACGGCCTGAGGCTGTTGAGCCAGGTCCGCGTCGTGCCTTGCAGCATGAGGAGCACGTACTTCACGGCAACGCGCCTGTTGTCGTTTGCTATGCGGACCGCTGTGGAGTAGTCGATCAACCAATCTTCCGGCTTCACGGAGCCGTTGTACTTGGGCGTGTCTCTTGGGAGCGAGAACCCTTTGGGGAAAGGCTCGTCGTGGATGCGGGGGCCGAAGCAAGGTGGGCCGACATCATCTTCTTCTTCTAGCGCCAGGGATCGCGCTAGGCGGTCGATCCGATGGCGGGCGTCATTCTCGCCGACTCCTTTGCGGTGACCTAGTCGGCCGCTGAGAGTCGGATGCGTGACATGCAGTGGGGTGGGATATCTCTCCGCACGAGGCGCAGGCGGAGGCGGGTTGCCCTGCCGCTCCACGGCCCAGGGACGGCCTTCTACGTCTCGCTCAATGGAGATCCGAGTTCGGCTTTAGCTCGCAGCCGGCTCTTTCTCGTGTCGCGCGCGGGTTTTACCCGCAGTCGGCGTCCAGGACGTCGCGCCGTGCTCTCGGCACGGGGGAGGGCTTTCCGCGCGGGCGTCGGCTTCGTGCCGCTGTGCGGCTGCATTGATTAGTTGCTGGATGCGTCTGGGCATGTGGGGGAGTTCTTCGGCCCCCAATTCGTCTAGCTCGTCTACGGCCGCCTGGGCGGCGCGCAGGTTCTCGAGTGGAGTGGCGTAGACTGGGCGGTCGACTCCTAGCGTGTCGGTGAGGGCAGCGCCGCGCTGTCTGACAACGCCAGCTCGGCTTGGCCCGCCTGGGGGCGGCGTGCCAAAGGCGGCGCGGTCGGCTTTGCGCTGGTGGGCTTCAGTGAGGCGTCTCATGGAAGCCAACTTCCGGCCCTCCGCGGGGAGTGCGAGGCGGCGAGCCTCCAGTGCTTCGGCGTCGGCATCGGCCGTGAGGGGGATGGACAAGTCGTGGACCGCCGCATGCGGGGCGTCCTCGCCAGAAGCGCCGCCGTCGCCGATGACCATCACCTCGGCGGTGGCACCGTCGCAGCCATCGGCCCGGGGAAGCTGGTCGTTGTAGATCGTGACGTCGGTGGGTAAAGCATCGAGCGAGGCCGTGTCGGAGTCGACAGGCATCGGATCGGTGGAGCCAACAGACTCCAAGTCCACAGCAGGCTCACCAGAGACGTGGAGCTGGCCGAGGAGTTTGACGAGGTGGTCGGTGCCCGCGTCAGAGGCGAGCCCGTCGGAGATGAGGGTCTCGTCAAGGAGATCCGCGAGGCCGCTCGCTGCGCAGACGTTGGATATCATGGACACATGCCGGTTTAGCCAGAGAGGTGATAGCTTTGATCTTCTCTGGTTTAGCTTCATTTCCTTTGTTAGACACCAAAAAACCCAGGAGCTTGCCTGCCGGCACCCCAAAAACACACTTGGCCGGGTTAAGCATCATCTTGTAAACCCCGAGATTATCAAAGGTTTCCTTCAAATCATCTATCAGTGTCTCCTTCTCTCTAGATTTTACCACAATATCATCCACATAGGCATGAACATTACGCCCAATTTGGTTATGAAGGCAATTTTGCACACACCTCTGATAAGTCGCCTGGCCACTCTTGAGCCCAAAAGGCATAGACACATAGCAGAAGGCTCCAAAGGGAGTTATGAAAGCCGTCTTCTCCTGGTCCTTAACTTCCATCTTGATCCGATGATAACCAGAATAAGCATCCAAAAAACTCAAACTCTCACAACCCGCCGTAGCATCAATAATCTGATCAATATGAGGGAGAGCAAAAGGATCAGCTAGAGAAGCCTTGTTTAAATCCGTGTAGTCCACACACGTGCACCAAGTGCCGTTTTTCTGATGTACCAGCACCGGGTTAGCCAACCACTCAGGATGGAAAATTTCAATGATAAACCCAGCTGCCAAGAGCCGGGCTACTTCATCTCCAATGGCCTTCCGTCTCTCCTCATTAAAACGGCAAAGAAAATGTTTGACCGGCTTAAACTTTGGATCAATATTAAGAGTGTGCTCGGCGAGTTCTCTCGGTACACCCGGCATGTCTGAAGGCTTCCATGCAAAGATGTTCGTATTCTCGCAGATGAACTTGATGAGTGCGCTTTCCTATTTCGGATCCAGATTAGCACTGATGCTGAACTGCTTAGATGAGTCACCAGGAACAAAATTAACCATCTTGGTATCATCTGCCGATTTAAACTTTAGCACCGGTTCATGCTCTATGGTTGGCTTTTTCAAAGACGTCATATCTATCGGGTCAACATTGTCCTTGTAAAATTTTAACTCCTCCGTTGCACAAACGGACTCAACATAAGCCGCATCCACCTCTTCACACTCCAGAGCTATCTTACGGCTCCCATGTACTGTAATGGTTCCTTTGTGCCCCGGCATCTTGAGCTGCAGATACACGTAACACGGTCGCGCCATGAACTTGGCATAAGTTGGCCGTCCAAACAGAGCGTGATATGGGCTGTGGATTTTGACCACTTCAAAGGTCAATGTTTCTGACCTAGAGTCACGATCATCTCCGAAAACAACTTCCAAAGCTATCTTATCGACTGGATACTGATGACCCACAAGTATAGGGGATCTATCGTAGTCCTTTCAATAAGTAAGAGTGTCGAACCCAACGAGGAGCAGAAGGAAATGATAAGCGGTTTTTAGCAAGGTATTCTCTGCAAGTACTGAAATAAGTGGTAACAAATAGTTTTGTGATAAGATAGGTTGTAACGAGCAACAAGTAACAAAAGTAAATAAAGTGCAGCAACGTGGCCCAATCCTTTTGTAGCAAAGGACAAGCCGGAACAAACTCTTATAATAGGAAAAGCGCTCCCGAGGACACATGGGAATATTGTCAAGCTAGTTTTCATCATGTTCATATGATTCGCGTTCGATACTTTGCTAATTTGATATGTGGGTGGACCGGTGCTTGGGTACTGTTCTTACTTGAACAAGCATCCCACTTATGATTAACCTCTATTGCAAGCACCTGCAACTACAACAAAAGTATTAAGGTAAACCTAACCATAGCATGAAACATGTGGATCCAAATAATCCCCTTACAAAGCAACGCATAAACTAGGGTTTAAGCTTCTGTCATTCTAGCAACCCATCATCTATTTATTACTTCCCAATGCCTTTCTCTAGGCCCAAATAATGGTGAAGTGTTATGTAGTCGACGTTCAGATAACACCACTAGAGGCTAGCAACATACATCTTATCAAAATATCAAACGAATACCAAATTCACATGACTACTAATAGCAAGACTTCTCCCTTGTCCTCAGGAACAAACGTAATTACTCACAAAGCATATTCATGTTCATAATCAGAGGGGTAATAATATGCATATAGGATCTGAACATATGATCTTCCACCAGATAAACCAATTAGCATCAACTACAAGGAGTAATCAACACTACTAGCAACCTACTAGCACCAATCCCGGACTTTGAGACAAGAATTGGATACAAGAGATGAACTAGGGTTTGGAGATGAGATCGTGCTGGTGAAGATGTTGATGGAGATTGCCCTCTCCCGGTGAGAGGAGCGTTGGTGATGACGATGGTGATGATTTCCCCCTCCCGGAGGGAAGTATCCCCGGCAGAACAGCTTTGCCGGAGCTCTAGATTGGTTCCGCCAAGGTTCCGCCTCATGGCGGCGGAGTATCGTCCCGAAAAGTTCTTCTTGGTTTTTTTCTCATCGAAAGACTTCATAGAGGAGAAGATGGACGTCGGAGAGCCACCAGGGGGCCGACGATGTAGGGGGCGCGCCCTAGGGGGCGCGCCCCCCACCCTCGTGAGCAGGGTGTGGGCCCCCTGGCCTTCATCTTTGGCGAGGATTTTCATTTATTAACTTTAAGATGTTCCGTGGAGTTTCAGGACTTTTGGAGTTGCGTAGAATAGGTCTCTAATATTTGATCCTTTTCCAGCCTAGAATTCCAGCTGCCGGCATTCTCCCTCCTTATGTAAACCTTGTAAAATAAGAGAGAATAGCCATAAGTATTGTGACATAAAGTGAAATAACAGTCCATAATGCAATAAATATCGATATAAAAGCATGATGCAAAATGGACGTATCAGATACGCCGACTTAACTGGCACCATGCCATGGAAAAAAGTGTTTGACGGCTTAAGATTTTTATCAATCAACCCCATGCGATGGAAAGTTTCATAATAAAAGATATTGATGTTGCTCCCTCCATCCATGAGTACTTTAGTAAACTTATACCCTCCTACCTGAGGTGCAACCACCGAAGCCAGATGACCAGGATTATCAACCCAGGGTGGGTGATCCTCCCGACTCCATACGATGGGCTGCTCAGACCAACGCAGATAACGAGGAGCTACCGGCTCAACAGCATTGACTAATCTCTTATGAAGATTCTGGTCACGTTTACACAAGCTAGTGGTAAACACATGATATTGCCCACAATTCAACTGCTTTGGGTTGCTCTGGTAACCAGAATGTTGCTGTTGCTGACCCCCTTGATTACTCTGCTGGTTGTAACCACCCTGGTTGTTGTGATTACCTTGATTTTCTTGAAAACCAGAGTTAGAACCGCCACCGCCATAACCCGGACCATGAGAGCCGGGCCCAGAACCGCCACCTGGCTTTCATGGAAAAGAGTTGAATTTTTGTACTCTTTCATTATGTGACAATCCTTCCATAGATGCCCGTATGGTCTTTCTTTCGTACCATGTCGTGGGCAGGGCTGATTCAACATACGCTCAAGATTGATACCGGATCCGCCGGCTTGTGGGGGGCGGTTTACCCTTACGATGCTGACCATTATTCTATGCATTGCTGTTAACCACAAAGTCAAAACTATTATCAGCTTTGCGCTTACCGTTGCCTCCCGGGTTATACTGCTGCACTTTAGCGTTGGTGCTCCTCTTTCCCTTCCCCACTTTATCATCATCAGACTCAGGGTCTTTGGTACTATCAGAGTCAGCATATTTAACCAGAGCCGCCATGAATGTCCCCATGTCATTGTAGTGGCGTTTGATCCGCCCTAGTTTCTGCTTCAAGGGTGTGAAGCGGCAATTGTTCTCTAACATCAACACAGCTGAGTCGGCATTGATGCGATCCGACAAGTGCAAGATCGTTGAGACCCGGCGCACCCAATGATTTTTTAATTCACCTTCTTCTTGAACACAGGTGGCCAGATCAACAATCGACATGGGCTGTTTACACGTATCTTTGAAGTTCTGGATAAACCGGGCTTTTAACTCGGCCCATGACCTGATAGAATTGGCAGGGAGCCTCTTCAACCAGGTGCAGGCCATTCCTTCTAGCATCAGGGGAAAATACTTAGCACATGCAGCCTCGCTGACATCCAGCAACTCCATGGCCATCACATAACTCTCAATCCATGCCTCGGGACTTAAATCAGTTGTATAGTTTGGCACTTTGCGAGGTCCTTTGAAATCTTTGGGCAGACGCTCATTAAGTAGATCCGGTACTAAGCACGGTACGCCCAAGTTTCTAAAGGTTACACCTAGCTCCACAGAGGTGGTCGGACGAACCAGAGTTGGTTGACAAGCCAGCTCGGCCTCTCGACAAGCTCTACCTTGATCCACCATGTCCTAAGAATTTGCACCACCGCCCGCCGGGTCATGCCCATGGGGCGGGTTACGGTTCCGCCCACTGCTTGATACAGCTAGCTCATCGAGATACCTGCTGTAACTCCGGCTCGAACGAGGGGTAGAATGAACTCGATTATGACTGTAAGAATAAGCCTGTTGTTGAACCAACGTTGTTTGAAGAAGATATCTAGCCCTCCATGTCTCGACTGCCGCTGGTGATTCACCTTCAACCGGGATAGCTGCCAATCGGGATGCCGCAGCGATCATGTTATCCAAAGGGTTGGAGTAATGACGCATTGGCGTCGGCACGTGCTGTGGCAGGTTGTTGTTCTGACGAGGTGGATCCATCATGCGCGGTTGAACCGACGTACCCGTCCTAGGTGCTTCAACGCGGTTTACCCCTGCCGGGTTACTGGTTCCTGCTCCTGGCGTGTTAAAAATATTTCTTGCTTCGTAGACCAACGGTAGAAGGGTCTGATGCCTCCTCCTCATGACATCATTTGAAGCATTTTGATCCAACATGAGCAGGTAAGACTCCGCCTGAATCCGTTGTGACTGGGCGTCCAAAGCAGCCCGTTCTTCAGCCATCTTAGTGCTTTCTGCATTTAGCTCCTCCTTAGCATGTGCTATCTCATCGCGCAACACTACAAAAAAAAGACACATCCGTGACATTTTGGGCCGAACGAATTTTTTTTGTCATACATATGACACTTCTATGACGATAATTGTGACAAAACCCGGTATCATCATAGATGTGGTGGGCTCCTACTTATATGACAAAAAATCATAACAGAAAATGGGCTTTTCATCCTAGGCGGGCCGGAGACGCAGCTGCATGACATTCTTTGGGCCATCCATGATGGAAAAAACCGTGGTAGAAGCGACGGCGAGGAAAATTTCGGGGAGTTCCCGGTTACGGTGGGAGCTCAGGGGCCGAGCGATGCGCGTTTCTCTCGTACACGTACGCACGTGTGTGCGAGGCATTGGCTCTTACTGAACCCGAGCGAGGCGTTGGTCTCTAACTGAACCCGAGCGATTGCACTGCAGGCTACGCGTTACTGAACCCGAGCGATCGATCGATGGTTGTTAACTGAACCCGATCGAGCGATTCCTTCGCTACTGCTGCTAACTGAAGCCGATCAATGCTGCCTCTGGATGAACAGTGAGCATTGGGGGGGGGGGGTTGGATGAATAGTTCCCGATGAGGGTGGATGAACAGGACCCCGTGGTGTTGCCTCTGGATGAATAGGACCCCGATCGATCGAGCCGGTTGGGGCTGGATGAACAGGACCCCGATCGATCGAGCCGGTTCGGGCTGGATGAACAGGACCCCGTGGAGGGATGGATGAACACGACCACCCCGTGGAGGGCATGAGTAACAGTAGACGGTGGAGGGCAGGATGAACAGTAGCCAGTGGAGGGGTGGTTGAACAGGAGCCCGTGGAGAAGGCTGGTTGAACAGTAGCCGGTGGAGTAGGGCGTGGTGGAGGCTAGAAGAATAGGAGCCCGTGGATGAACAGTCGCAGGTGGAGGCTGGAGGAGGTCGACGGTGGATGAACAGTAGCTTGTGGATGCTGGAGGGGGTCGATGGTGGAGATGAATAGTATCCCGTGGAGTCCCGTTTTGCGGTACGCCACACCCCTCCCGACGAATAGGACCCCCGTTTCGACCATAGCGCTCCAACACAAGTCCGATTCGTCCATTTTGCGGTACGCCACACCCCTCCCGATCAACAGGACCCCCATTTCGACCGCAGGAGGTCCGTTTCCTCCGTTTTGCGGTACGCCAGACCCCTCCCGATGAACAGGATCCCGTTTCGAACGTGGCCGGTCGAACACAAGGCTGTTTCCTCCGTTTTGCGGTACGCCGTGCCTCGTTTCTATCGCATGTTCCGTCCAAGCCCTCCCGATGAACATGACCACGCATTTCGTTCCGACCCAGCCGGTTGGCTCCCACGCATTCCGTTGCCTCCCCATGAATACGACGCATTCTGTTGCCTCCCCATGAACACGATGCATTCCATTGCCTCCACATGAACACAACGACGACGCTGTTTCTCCGTTCCGACCCAGCCATGTACACGAGCCCTGGCCGTACATATGCGCGAGTAGGCGTTCGAGACCCCGGCCGTATGTACACATACGTGGCCGTATTTTCTTTCTTGCACCCTGGCCATTGTATGTACGTGTACATGCTACGTGCGCGCCTCTACTACGACACGTGCGCGCCTCTACTACGACACGTGTGCACCTCTACATCGACCAGTATGTACGTACACGTTCGTGACCAGAATGACAACGCTACATATGCTTCGACCAGGTGGGTCCCGACTGTCAAGCACTTCCTTGCCTGCGAAGATGTAGCTGGTGGGTCCCAGCAGTCAGGGGGCGAATCATTTTTTTGCCCAGACGCACTTCCTTGCGTGCGAAGATGTAGCTGGTGGGTCCCAGCAGTCAGGGGGAAAAGTTTTTTCACGAAATACAGTGGCTCGTCCGATGGGTCCCAGCTGTCAGGTGGAGGAATCATTATTTTCCGCGTAATAAGGAGGCACTTGCTTGTTGCGGCCGTGGACCCAGCTGCCAGCCTCTCCATGTATAGTTCACGTCCGATGGAAGTCGTTCCTTGACCACGCCGCGCCGAGAGCACCAGGGCAGTGGACGACGGCGAGGCCTAGGAAGGGGACGACACAGAGGCAGGGAAGACTCAGTATTTGTTTCCCACATGGAGGGGAGTACGACTGTACGAGGGTTTACTGGTTCATCTGCCGTCGCCGAAGAATAACAACAGATGTGGGTGAGTAGAGAGATGGCTAGGCTAGCGATGGGAGTACGGTCGGGGGGTGAGGCCTGCCGGTAGCACTGCCGGCCGCGAGGAGGAGGGAGCAGGCAGTCCCGCCGGCGCTTGTTTGAGCGGCTGGAGCAGGAAGAGCAGAGATTAAAGAAGCACGACGGCCGTTGGATGGACATCCAACAGTCAGTGCTTGTGCGTCAACCTTTTTTTAGGAAAGCCTTAAATCTGTGGAAAACAGCATACAACCCATCTGCCATTATTTCTAATAATTTACAGCCCATTTGCTAATTCTTAAGATTTTTTTGGAGCCCATATTCTTTTTGTTAGCATTACAGCCCATGTTGTGGCAACAGTTAAAAAATTATACGAAATTTTGCATATTTCGGTGCGGTCCGAACTATTTTTCATCCCAAAATTTTGACTCACATTCAAACTGATTTTAAAAATAAATGTATATCAATATAAAAATCCAAAAAATTCTCCACGCATAAAAATTAATGTAATTTAAAATCTTGAAATGAAAAAAAGATATTTGAAACTAATTGCCGGTTTGATGTGTTTTAAAAATGTATAACCCATTTCTCATTACTGATGGGCCATTTTCTCGGCCAGCCGAATGAAAGCTCTCCTCGTCTTGAAAGATTTGCAGCCTAACAGGCCTGACGAAGCGACTTACTTGGCAAATCACAAAAAAACTGGGCTGTGGCCGTGGACCCAGCTGTCAGCCTCTCCACGTACAGTACTCTTCCGAAAGAAGTCGTTCCTTGACCACGTTGACCACGCCACACGGGGAGCACCACGGCGGTGGACGACGGCGAGGCCTAGGAAGGGGATGACGCGGCAGCGGAAGCCCGCGCGGAGAAGACTACGAGGATTCACTGGTTTGGCTACTGTGTGAGGCTGCTGTCGCCACAGGGCCTAGCCAGCGGTGGGAATAGTAGGGGGCGGTGAGGCCTCTACGGCAGCACAGCCGGCCACGGGAGGCAGGAGCATGCGGCACGACCGGCACTGCTTTGGGCGGCTGGAGCAAGAAGACCAGAGGTTGAAGAAGCACTACGGCCGTTGGATGGACATCGTACGGTCACTGGAGCTAGAATCGTTCATATTGACTAAGTTGACAAAGCCCTTCCCCGTCAACTTAGTAGGCCCACAAGTCAGCCTCCCAGCAAGGTGGGTCCCAGCTAGCCGGGGGAGTATTCATTTTTTGTGCGTAATAAGGAGGCACTTCCGGTGGGTCCGAGCTGACAGCGGGGGGAATGTTTTTTTCGCGAAATACGGTGGCCCCTCCGGTGGGTCCTAGCAATCAGGGGGAAATGATTTTTTTCGCAAAATACTGGTGGCCCGTCCGGTGGGTCCGTTCTGTCAGGTGGAGGAATCATTATTTTCTACGTAATAAGGAGGCACTTCCTTGCTGCCGCCGTGGACCCAGCTGTCAGCCTCTCCACGTACAGTCCACGTCCGATGGAAGTCGTTCCTTCAACACGTTGACCACGCCGCGCCAAGAGCACTAGGGCGGTGGACAACGGCGAGGCCTAGGAAGGGGACAACGCGGATCCGGTGAAGACGCGGCAGTGGATGCCCACGCGGAGAGGAGTATGAGGGTTCACTCGTTCGGCTGTGGTGTGAGGCTACCATCACCGCAGGGCCTGGCCAGCGGTGGGAATAGTAGGGGGCGGTGAGGCCTCCGCGGCAGCACAGGCGGCCACGGGAGGCAGGAGCAGGCAGCACGACCGGCGCTTCTTTGGGCGGCTGGAGCAAGAAGACCAGAGGTTGAAGAAGCACTACAGCCGTTGGATGGACATCGTACGGTCACTGCAGCTAGAATCGTTTATATTGACAAAGTTGACAAAGCCCTTGGTACGTCAACTTAGTAGGCCCACAGGTCAGTTTCCAAAATGGTGCGCCCCAGATGTCAGGGGGAGGAATCATTTTTTGGGCGGGTGAAGCTAGAATATCCGAGATTGAAGAAGAAGCATGGCATCCGTTGGATGGACATCTAACGGCCACTGCTGCTAGAACCGTGTGTTGACTATAAGTTGACAAAGCCTTGCATACGCGTCAACTCTATTTTTTTTAGGGGACGCGTCAACTTAGTAAGGCCAGAAGTGTGTGGCAGAGAACTTATAGCCCATTTGAGATTTGTAAGAATGTGTAGCCCATTTTTGAATTCTAATGGAATTTACTACAACCCATTTACAGTTTGTTAAAAGTACAGCCCATTTCAACCAACCGTTCAAAACATAATTCAATAAAATTTCCCACATTTTGATGGGATCCGAAATATTTTTATCCCGAAATTTCTAGTCAGATTAAATACAATTTCAATATAACTTTATATTACGTAAAAATCCAACAAAACATTGCGCTCGCAAAAATTAATGAAATTAAAATTTTCAATATCCAAAAATAATATTTTATAAAGTAATCACGTGTTTGGTGCATTTTTTTATAGTTACTGCCCAGTTTTTATAATTACATCCCATTTATTATTTCTTAAAGCTCATTTTCTTGTTAAGCCTAATGCATCCCTCCTAGGAAAGATTTGCAGCCCAGCGGGGCGGAGAATAACAACTTGACCTTGCGTGGGTATTCCTAAAAAAATGTATAGCTGGGCTAGCCATTTTTAGCTTGAAAAAAATTAATATCTGGGCTGGATATCTGGCCTGGGCTAGACGGGCCACAGCCTGCCCAGTTAATACCTGCAGCGATGTTTTCGTTGTTGTTCAGAGGAGAAAAATTAATATCTGGGCTAAACATCGAAAAACTATGCACTGCTCAGATCTCAAAAACACAAATACTGCTCGAGGTGCTTGGTCCCAGCTCTCGGCCGCTTCTTGTGCAATTCTCTCGTTTATTGACTACTACATAGGTTGACAATGGTGTGGGACCGTGCTGTCAGGAAACCAGGGGGAAGCAAAATAAATTACTCCAGCGAGTGCTTCCACCTCTGCCTCGTTGTCTCCCGTGGAAACCCCTTTCCTCCCTTTTTTTGCTCGGGCAAGGACCAATGCATGCAGCACGTCCATGCGGTTATTAGGCAAGAAATAAAAGCGCTTTGCATGCTATGAATTATGATGGCCTGCATGGGTAGCTAATAAGGCATCATCTTAACTGTTCTAATTAAATGTTGTGTTTAGAAGAGAGAAATATTCTTCTTTTCCACCAATCTGCTTGCACCTAGGTCGTGATGCACCTTCTAATATGACTTATTCACCTAGACAGAAGGAGTATAGTTTTATACATACATATATATATATATATAAGGAGGCACTTGCGTACGCGAGGCTATGGACCTGGTGGGTCCCCATTGTCATCCGCTCCAAGTAAAGTCATCTCCTCGCCCGCGCGCGCTTTCTGCCCGAAACAGTCAGCGCCACCCGCCCCGCTTCCCGGCGCAGGCGATTGCTCAGCCTTCAAACGACACAAGTGTCGTTTGTCCGTCCATCTGCCGCCCACATTAATGATATGCGGTTGCCGAGGCGGCTACTCCGACACCACACTTCCGTCCCTCCGCCCGCCCACCATTGCTAAATAAACTGATGCACCGGCCATAGCCGTAGTCATCCGCATCCGTTCCCTTTCTCTTTTCCACACGACTACTGCCCACCATGGCTTCCTCGCGCTCCAGCGCTCTTCAGGACGGGCGGACGACGGACCACAAGGAGATGGCAGCCATTGCGGCCGACCGGCTGGTCGGCAGGAAGCTGGAGGACGACGACATCCCAATGGAGAACATGGTAGTCGATGATCCGGCGCCAACCCCCTCCTCCGCGCCATCCTCGCCGGTGCATTGTACCATGACCATCGGCGCGGCCCATGCCCAATATATGGACAGTGTGAGGCAGATGTGTCAGGAGCAGTTCCGGGAGGCGCAGGCCGACGCCGCCTACAACCACCATCTCCTCCAGGAGCACCTGCAGGCGGAGGAGCAGATCGCCGCGGAGCGGGCGGAGCAGGAGGCGGTGCTCGACTCGTACCACTCCGCCCGCAGGGGCCGCCTCGAGCGCTGGCGGTACTGCATGCGGGTGGCGGAGGCTGCGTCCCCCTACAAAGAGGCTAGCAAAGAGGGCGATGAAGCAGGCGAGGCGCTGTTTGGTGAGACCGAGGACGAGGCAGAGGACAATGCCGGCTTCGATGAGTCCCTGCTCCGCTGGCGTCAACGAGGCCCTGCTCCGCCGAGGCCCCGCGGTGCCAACAATGAGGCAGAGGACACCGCCGACTCCGCCGACGCCCCGCCCCGCCAACAACGAGGCAGAGGACATCACCGGCTCAGCCGAGGCCCCACCCTGCCAGCAACGAGGGGGAGGATTTCCACCGCTCCGCTGAGGTGTCGCCCGCTGCCAACGAGACAGAGGACATCGTCGGCTCCGCCAAGGCCCCGCCCCGCTGCCAATGAGGCCGTGCCACACAGAAAACAAGGAAGGGTAGAACACGGTAGGTCGCCGCCGCTCGGGTCCAAGTAAGGCCACCGCTGCTACCCTCCTGTTGAAGCCATGCTAGGCGGGTTGACCATTGACGGCCGGTTAGCTTCATGGCGGCGACGTTGAGTCAGGGAGTTCTGGTGGAGAATAACGCTGCTTCTACTTAACTGCTGGTGCAGTTGGCTGACTAACACGTGGGCCCAACGGGCCACATGTCAGTTACGCAACTGCACCTGCAATTAAGTTATTGAAGCTTCTATTCGGCTCAGCGGAACATAGGTGGGTAGCTTTGGTTAATTAATTATACCTCCAGCACACCCCTTTTTAGTTGAAGAATGTATGAAATGTAATGAAATCTGGCATGTTTGTATGAAATCCGACCGTGTGTGAATGAATTTATTTCGATTAGTTCGAATTCTGGTATCACTGGCATTGGATGAACATGCAAAACAATACGTACTAGCATTATTCCCAGGGTGATCACCTCGTTTGCAGCAGTTTCACATGTACTCCCTCCGGTCCTTTCTAGTCTGCATACAAGTTTTGTCTGCAGTCAAAGTATCTCTACTTTGACCAATCTTATACAAAAAAGTATGCACTTTCACAATGTGCTAAGTAAAAAGGAACATAAGGAGTACAAAGAGTTTGAGCAGCTTTTTAGCGTTTCTGTACATTGCAATCAAACACACAGGCTTGGCAATTCATAGAGAACATTCAAAACATTCGATGATTATGCATCTCAGCGACTCACATGTCACAGGCAATATTTACTTCACAACTAAAGAATAAAGAAAAAATTGATCGACACTGCTGACAGCAAAGGGCATCCCATTCGAAAATATCAAATGCATGTCTTGCTAAAATCAATGAGCAAAATCTTACAAGGTTATCCCATTCCAAAATATCAAATGCCTACGATTATGGAATGGGCAGGGTTTGCCATCAGTTCGGACATTTGTCACAGCAAAAAATGGAGAATTTGTCAGTCCTTCTAAGCTGAAGTTAGTTTGGTCTTGTGGGGAGTAATGTAACCATCCTTCAACTGCTCCTTCTGATGATAAGATAGATAGGGCTTCTTCATCCTTGTCGGCGTTCTGGGAACGGGGGTCCCTAGACTTGCCTGCCTGCGGCCTGCGGCGTGGCTCAAAGGGAGGCCCAGCACGACCCATCTTCATCAACACAAGACTCAAGACCCTCGCGAGGGGCCAAGCCTCGCGGGGCGAACGACGCGGAGCTTCCTCAGGCGCGGCCTCGTCAGGCTGGCCCACGAGGAGGCGGAGAAATCAAGGCGGGGTACCTCGCGAGGTGCCCGTGACGCAAGCCATGACGACTCAGGGCGCCAGGCGGGTGCCTGCCCGCGCAGCGTCCTCCTTTCCTCTTTGGTGTAAAGGGGGCAAGCGCAGCCGCGGAGTACCGAGGCATCAGGCAAAGGTTGCCATTTTGGTGCAACGAGACCAAGACTAGGAGGACTACGAGACGGAGGTCACCGTGGAGCCCAAGACGGCATCATCACCAGAGCTTTGCGCAGGCGAAGACTACTTTTGTCAGGATAGCTGATACTTGCTGTCCCCCTTCAAATTAGCCCGCCATTGTTGGCTCCCTTCCCGCTTGATATTTGGGAGGAGGACCAGGGCCTCTATAAATAGGACCAGCCACCATAGTAGGGGGGGGGGCATCAACAATCGGGTGAAGAAAAGAGGCGGTAAGAGAGAGAGAGAGAGAGAGAGAGAGAGAGAGAGAGAGAAAAGGGCAACAGAACTCCTCCTAACAGTTCATCGCCCCAGCCAAGAGCAGACCCTCGCGAGGCTGTTCTTGCTTGTATTGTTCATCATCATCAGCCCCAAGAGGCAATCCACCCACCACACACTGGAGTAGGGTATTACACCACAACGGTGGCCCGAACCAGTATAAACCTTGTGTCTCTTATGCAGTTCTTTCAGTAGTCTAGATCTTTGCAAGACAGAGAGGTAGAAGGCGTAATCTCCGCACGCATCCCAGAGTTCAAACCTTAAGGGTCTGCTGCAACCCGAAATCCGACATTTGGCGCGCCAGGTAGGGGTGCGCCGGAATTCGTCTTCCACCGCCCCGTTCTCCTCCGACCGTCGCGTCCATGTCCGACGCTCGTCGGGCCCGCGCCGAGCGCCGGGCCGCCATCGCTTCCCGCGTCACCCAGACGGCGCCCATCGGCGGACGTCCTCGTCATTCCCTGTCACCCACCATCAACGCCGCCATCGGCCCGGTGGGGGGCGAGCAGCAAGCGTCGTCTCAGCATCCATTCGTGCGGCAAGACGGCCGCACCGCTACTCCATCGCTCACACCAGCTGGTTCTTCGTCCCGCGCGCTCCGCGCACCCTTGGAGGCTCGAGCTGCGCTCATCGCGGCAAACGAGCTCCTGCGCTACCATCTCGACGACGACGTCTACGAAGAGTGGCTCGACCGCGTCGCCGAGCTCGTCAGCGCCGCGGGGGGCTCTCCCGTGCCGTCCGTTCTGCTACGCCGCACCCCGCCCCGCGCGGGCAACGAAGCTCCGGGGGCGTACCAGCCGCCTCCTCTCCAAGAAGACGCCATGGCTCCAAGGCACGTGGTCCCTGGGCGGAACCCGCTCCGTCAGGTGCCAGCGCGGCAAGAACGGAGCTGCCAAGAAGTCCCTCGCCCGTAAGGGGCTGCCCGGGCGCTCCCTGCTCCGGCACGCCGCGACCCTGCTCCAGCTCCGGCACGCCAAGACCCCGCGTTGCTCCAAGCTGCAGCGCGTGGGGACCCTCAAGACCGAGCTCTCCACCAGCCGAAGCCTTTCGTGGCCACCGCAGGCTGCCGTGCCTACACCACCGAGCTGCACAGCGTCACGTGGCCCGGCAAGTTCAAGCCAGACCTGCCTCCTCGTTACAACGGCACAACTGACCCTGCAGAGTTCCTCTAGCTCTATGAGCTGGGCATCGAAGCTGCCAGCGGGGACGAGAAGGTCATGGCGAACTAGTTTCCCATGGCGCTCAAGGAAGGAGATCGCAACTGGCTCCTGAATCTGGCTCCAGGCACGATCTCTTCCTGGGACCAGATGCGCACCTGCTTCATCGCCAACTTCCAAGGTACCCGCGACCGGCCACCCGCCGTGAGCGACATGCGCCGCATCAAGCAACAACCCGGAGAGACCCTGCAAAAGTACATCCAGCGCTTCAACAGCGCGCGCCTCAAGATCCCCAAGGTGTCCGAGGAGGCCATCATCTCGGCCTTCTCTGATGGTGTGCGCGACGTCAAGATGAAGGAGGAGCTAGCAATGCATGAAGACCTGTGCACCTCCCTGGAGCTGTTCAACTTGGCGACCAAGTGCGCCAGGGCTGAGGAGGGAAGCCTCTCCTTCCTCGAGCTGCCTGCCGCAGACCCAGAAGAGAAGAAGCCCAAGGCCAAGGACGTGAAGCGCAAGGGGGCTGCCGTGCTCGCGGCAGAACCAGACACCAAGCGGGGCAAAGATCTGCGTGAGTCCTCCAGGGGCGGCCGGTACTGTGTGTACCACGACCTCCACACCCACAACACCAACGAATGCCAAGAACTCCGCGCCACGCGAGGAGGAAGGATCGGCCGTTGTCCCGACCGCGCCGATCGGGGCTACAGCCGAGGAGGAGGAAGAAACGCGGGACGCTGGGAACACCGCGGCCCACGCCAAGGGTGGCGCGATCAACCTCGCGAGGATCACTGGCGAGACCTGCCTTGCAAGGGGGACTGGAGGGATCAGCCTCGTGAGGATCACCCACAGGGCCACGCAGGCCTCCCTCCACTGCCGCCTCAGCCAAGGAGGAACGAGGACCGCCATCAACACGACGGGGCTGGGGGCTTCCAGGAGCCACGCGCAATCGCCTGCATCCTGGGCGGAGCTCAAGCCCCAGCCTCCCAACGCATCTTCAAGCAGTTTGCCCGCGAAGTGAATGCAGTCCTCCCCAGGCTTGAAGCAACACGCCCTCTCAGGTGGTCGGCATGCGCCATCATATTCAGCTCAGCGGGTCAACTCAAGTGTGCGGCCACAGCCGGAGTCCTCCCGATGCTTTGCTCCCTAGTCATCAACAATGTACTGGTCACCAGGACCCTCATCGATGGTGGGGCAGGGCTCAACGTCCTATCCGTGGAAACGTTCAATAATCTCCAAGTGCCCTACGACCAGCTTCAGCCAACCAAGCCCTTCTCCAGAGTCACTGGCGGCTCCACGGTCCCGATTGGGCAGGTCCTCCTCCTTGTCACCTTCGGGGCACGCAACAACTACCGCACCGAGCTCATCGACTTCGACGTCGCCCACATCCGCCTGCCGTACAACGCCATCCTCGGGTACCCAGCGCTGGCCAAGTTCATGGCCTTAACTCACCATGGCTACAACGTCCTCAAGATGCCAGGGAGTGGCGGAGTCATCACGATGCCCTGTGAAGAGAAGGATGCAGTGTGTTCCCTGGAGCTAGCCTTTTAGGCCGCGTCACTGGAAGACCCGGACCGTGGAAGCAGGAGGCTTCCCGAGACCACCCCCAAGAAGAAGAAGACAACGTTCGGGCCGGCCCCTCGGGAGGCGGGCCCCTCAGGACGCGCATCTGCCCAGGGGGAACCTCCTTCCATCGCATAGGAAAGCGCGCTCGGCGCCCTCCTCAGGCAGGGCTTGGGGGCTCTCCCCTGGAGGGCCACCGACCTGGCCAGGGTCACGAGGGAGGTGCTTGGGCACCACATGGAGGCGTGTTTCGCAGCATGTTTCCCTCAAGAAGGAGCAAGGCAAGGAAGGTCAGACCCGCAAGAGTTCGTCGACAAGGCCATTCAAGAACTACAGGAATCAAGAATCATGAGAGGTTGCCGCCGTCTACCGGCTGCGGCTCCCCATCCAGGCGAGGATGGTGGGCTGCGCGTCTGCATCGACGTACCAGGGCTCAACCAAGTCGCTACAATGGAGCGCCTCTGGCCCTCGCGAGTGGGGCGCTGTGGGGGTCCGCCCCACAGCTACGTTCGCATGCCTTACAGCTTGCCGAGCACGGTTGCTACGTGCCAGCGCCTCATGAGGGGCATCATGGAGGCTCAAGAAGACAGGCATTCCGCGAAGAGCTACCAGTGCCTCCGGAGCCTCCCGAGGCCCCTGGGCCTGGGGGCTCATGAGGATCGGCTGCCGCAGCCCACCGAGTCTGCTGCACCAACACCCCTTCGCCCTCGACACCTTTAGGTGACATCTGACAAGTTTCATTTCCAGCTGGGAGCGCCCTCCCAGGGCTGCATCGTTCCCAGGCCGCGTGGGCCCGTCCCTGCGGTATGTACCCCTTTTATTTCATGTCGTTAGCTTGCTTTGTTGGGGGCGCCCCTCGGGCTGCATCATCCCCAAGTCGCTCGGGCCAGGCCCAGCGGCATGTATCTCCCTTGCGTTTATTTCCGGCTATGCATTCGCCCATCATGCTTGATTACTTGATGCCTGTCCGCGGCACCTCTTCTTCTCCATGTCAACCACTTGCACGTTAAAGGGGGTGTACCTGAGCATCACGACTCAGGGCTCTTACTGGCTCTCCAGCTCTCACCCTCTGGCCATGTCCATGGCATCGCGACCTGGCATACCAGCGACGGCTGAGACAAGCTCGAGGGCCGGGACCCAAGGACGTAGAGTGCCGGCATCTAACCAAATTTGCAGGAACACAGCACAAGATAAGGCCCAGTGCCAGGCGCAACCCGCCTAGAGGTAGGGCCCCGTGAGTCCCGTGCTGGCTCACGGGTGCCCAGATACACCTCACCTAGCCCTACCGTGCCGGCCACGTGTCAGGGCGGGGCTGTACACGCCCCGGGGCCTCCTCCCAGAGGGGAGCCCCCTCCCATGTACCAGTGGAAGCACCATGCTCCGCGCTGGCTGACGACACTGCCGAGGAGCGGCTATGCCCGTACACATGCGGAAGCGCTATGCTCCGTGCTGGTGATAAACAACTGAGGGTGGCCCCCGGGCCGCATCAACCTCAGGGAGCCTACAGCTTAGTGTCTAGCCTCATCGCAACGCCTCCCCTTGGGAGCGCCGCGCGAAGGGGCTGGGCACGGGGGCTGCGCCTGGGTCAGGCCCAGACGTACGCCACACAGCCAGGCCCCTCGGGCCTGGTTCGTCGCGCGTCTCTCCCCGAGCGGAGCCAAGGTATGAAGGCCGTTTGAGCGTCAAGGGGGACCCCTGAGCATCGCAGCTCAGGGGCCTAACTGGTCCCGTAGCCCCTCACTCCTTAGTTCCGAAAGGCTAATGCTGGGTGAGGCATGCGCGGGGCCGGGCTCTGCAGACGTAGAACGGTGGTCCCACTTGCATCTCACCTCATCACTTGCTGTTTGCGCGTCAAGGGGGACTCCTGAGCATCATGACTCAGGAGCCTAACTGGCTCCGTAGCCCCACACTCCTTTGGTCCCGTCCTGGTTTCTGGTCGGGGCTAACGCTGGGTGAGGTATGCGCGGAGTCGGGCTCTGCAGACGTAAAACGGAAGATCCACCTACATCACACCTCCCTACTTGTTGTTCGTGCGCCAAGGGGGACTCCTGAGCATCGCGACTCAGGAGCCTAACTGGCTCCGTAGCCCCTCACTCCTTTGGTCTCGTCCTGGTTTCCGGTCGGGGCTAATGCTGGGTGAGGTACGCGCGGGGCCGGGCTCTGCCGGCGTAGAACACAAGCAAGTAGGGAAGAAAAGCATAAAATTCAAGGAATTTAAAAGCAAATATTACAGTCCATACTATCGTTTCAATACCAAACGCGAGTTTAAACGCCTCCCCGAGGCATGATGCATGTGCAGGAATTAAAAGCAGGATAGGAGCAGTAGCGGAGTCACTTGGCGGCGGTGGAGCAGCGCGGGTGGCCCCGTCTCATGGAGCAGCAGGACCGGCAGCATCCTGCTTCGACTTGGTACTGAAGGCCCGGAACTTCCCCAGCAGAGCCTCCGCGCGACCCTTCACGGCCTCGGCAGCAGCGGCAACACCCTCGCCGCTTACTGGCTCCAACAGGCTGTCGAGGTCGGCGCTGGGGTCGCGAAGGTAGATGTGGGTGAAGACCCGCGTCAGCGCAGCGGAAGATAGGACACGCGCCTCGGCCTCGGCCATGGGGCCAAGGCCAAGGGTGACATCCTTAAGAGCACGAACCAGGAAGGGAAGCACCTTGGCGGGGCCGTCCTCGGCGCCAGCCAGCAGGCTCTCCAGGCCACTGGCGTAGAGCATCTTCAGTGAAGCACGAGCCCTCTTCTCCATGTCTGCGAAGGCCAACCGCCGGCCTCCACGATCGTAGGTAATCATGACACGATTTGCATGCAGGGACTTCTCCAACCCGCGCGATCACCAAGGCGTCGTGGGGAAGCGGAGACGCCCACGTCCCATCAACCGCCACGCGGCGCCCAAGGCCGCAGGCTGTTAGGGCCCGCGACGCTTCGCCCTTGCCCTTTTGCCTCTCAGCACAGCCATGTCCGGGTGCACCTTGGGCCGGGGGGCTACTGTCGGCGTTCTGGGAACGGGGGTCCCCAGACTTGCCTTCCTGCGGCCTGCGGCGTGGCTCAAAGGGGGGCCCAGCATGACCCATCTTCATCAACACAAGACTCAAGACCCTCGCGAGGGGCCAAGCCTCGCGGGGCGAACGACGCGAAGCTTCCTCAGGCGCGGCCTCGTCAAGCTGGCTCACGAGGAGGCGGAGAAATCAAGGCGGGGTACCTCGCGAGGTGCCCGTGACGCAAGCCATGACGACTCAGGGCGCCAGGCGGGTGCCAGCCCGCGCAGCGTCCTCCTTTCCTCTTTCGTGTAAAGGGGGCAACCGCAGCCGCGGAGTACCGAGGAATCAGGCAAAGGTTGCCATTTCGGTGCAACGAGACCAAGACCAGGAGGACTACGAGACGGAGGTCACCGTGGAGCCCAAGACGGCATCATTGAAGGAAATATGCCCTAGAGGCAATAATAAAGTTATTATTTATTTCCTTATTTCATGATAAATGTTTATTATTCATGCTAGAATTGTATTAACCGGAAACATAATACATGTGTGAATACATTGACAAACAGAGTGCCACTAGTATGCCTCTACTTGACTAGCTCGTTAATCAAAGATGGTTATGTGTCCTAACCATGGACAAAGAGTTGTTATTTGATTAACAGGATCACATCATTAGGTGAATGATCTGATTGACATGACCCATTCCATTAGCTTAGCACCCGATCGTTTAGTATGTTGCTATTGCTTTCTTCATGACTTATACATGTTCCTATGACTATGAGATTATGCAACCCCC
This sequence comes from Triticum monococcum, assembly GCA_034509565.1. NCBI lineage: Eukaryota > Viridiplantae > Streptophyta > Magnoliopsida > Poales > Poaceae > Triticum > Triticum monococcum. The sequence continues at coordinate 524,156,936 of CM067841.1, forward strand.
GTTTGCCGGAGGAACACTTTGTGTGCTACCAAACGTCACAACGTAACTGGGTGATTATAAAGGTGCTCTACAGGTGTCTCGAAAGGTACATGTTGGGTTGGCGTATTTCGAGATTAGGATTTGTCACTCCGATTGTCAGAGAGGTATCTCTGGGCCCTCTCGGTAATGCACATCACTTAAGCCTTGCAAGCATTGCAACTAATGAATTAGTTGCGGGATGATGTATTACGGAACGAGTAAAGAAACTTGCAGGTAACAAGATTGAACTAGTTATTGGATACCGACGATCGAATCTCGGGCAAGTAACATACCAATGACAAAGGGAACAACGTATATTGTTATGCGCTCTGACCAATAAAAGAGCTTCATAGAATATGTAGGAACCAATATGGGCATCTAGGTCCCGCTATTGGTTATTGACCGGAGACGTATCTCGGTCATGTCGACATTGTTCGCAAACCCGTAGGGTCCGCACGCTTAAGGTTTCGATGACAGTTATATTATGAGTTTAAGCGTTTTGATGTACCGAAGATTGTTCGGAGTCCCAGATGTGATCACAGACATGACGAGGAGTCTCGAAATGGTCGAGACATAAAGATTGATATATTGGAAGCCTATGTTTTGGATATCGGAAGTGTTCCGGGTGAAATCGGGATTTTACCGGAGTACCAGGAGGTTACCGGAACCCCCCGGGAGGTATATGGGCCTTAGTGGGCCTTAGTGGAAGAGAGGAGAGGTGGCCGGAGATGGGCCGCGCACCTCTCCCCCCTTGGTCCGAATAGGACAAGGAGAGAGGGCCGGCCCCCCTTCCTCCTCTCTCTCCTCTTTCCCCCCTCCACGAATCCTATTCGAACTAGGAAAGGGGGGAGTCCTACTCCTGGAGGGAGTAGGACTCCTCCTAGCGCGCCTCCTCTTGGCCGGCCGCCCCCCCCTTTTGAGCCTTTATATACGGAGGCAGGGGCACCCCCTAGAAACACAAGTTGATCCACGTGATCATATTCTTAGCTGTGTGCGGTGCCCCCTTCCACCATAGTCCTCGATAATATTGTAGTAGTGCTTAGGCGAAGCCCTGTGACATTAGTACATCAATATCGTCACCACGCTGTCGTGCCGACGGAACTCTTCCCCGACACTTTGTTGGATCGAAGTACGGGGATCATCATCGAGCTGAACGTGTGCTAGAACTCCGAGGTGTCGTAGTTTCGGTGCTTGATCGGTCGGGCCATGAAGACGTACGACTACATCAACCTAGCGCTTCCGTTGTCGATCTACAAGGGTATGTAGATCACACTCTCCGCTCTCGTTGCTATGCATCACCATGATCTTGCGTGTGCGTAGGAATTTTTTTGAAATTACTACGTTCCCCAACAGTGGCATCCGAGCCTAGGTTTTTATGTGTTGATGTTATATGCACGAGTCGAACACAAGTGAGTTGTGGGCGATATAAGTCATACTTCTTACCAGCATGTCATACTTTGGTTCGGCGGTATTGTTGGACGAAGCGTCCCGGACCGACATTACGCGTACGCTTACGCGAGACCGGTTCTCCCGACGTGCTTTGCACATAGGTGGCTTGCGGGTGACAGTTTCTCCAACTTTAGTTGAACTGAGTGTGGCTACGCCCGGTCCTTGCAAAGGTTAAAACAGCACCAAGTTGACAAACTATCGTTGTGGTTTTGATGCGTAGGTAAGATTGGTTCTTGCTAAAGCCCGTAGCAGCCACATAAAAATTGCAACAACAAAGTAGAGGACGTCTAACTTGTTTTTGCAGGGCATGTTGTGATGTGATATGGTCAAGACATGATGCTAAATTTTATTGTATGAGATGATCATGTTTTGTAACCGAGTTATCGGCAACTGGCAGGAGCCATATGGTTGTCGCTTTATTTTATGCAATGCAATCGCGCTGTAATGCTTTACTTTATCACTAAGCGGTAGCGATAGTCGTGGAAGCATAAGATTGGCGAGACGACAACGATGCTACGATGGAGATCAAGGTGTCACGCCGGTGACGATGGTAATCACGACGGTGCTTCGGAGATGGAGATCACAAGCACAAGATGATGATGGCCATATCATATCACTTATATTGCTTGCATGTGATGTTTATCTTTTATGCATCTTATCTTGCTTTGATTGACGGTAGCATTATAAGATGAACTCTCACTAAATTATCAAGAAGTGTTCTCCCTGAGTATGCACCATTGCGAAAGTTCTTCGTGCTGAGACACCACGTGATGATCGGGTGTGATAGGCTCTACGTTCAAATACAACGGGTGCAAAACAGTTGCACACGCGGAATACTCAGGTTATACTTGACGAGCCAAGCATATACAGATATGGCCTCGGAACATGGAGACCGAAAGGTCGAGCGTGAATCATATAGTAGATATGATCAACATAGTGATGTTAACCAATGAAACTACTCCATCTCACGTGATGATCGGACATGGTTTAGTTAATTTGGATCATGTAATCACTTAGAGGATTAAAGGCATATCTATCTAAGTGTTAGTTCTTAAGTAATATGATTAATTGAACTTAAATTTATCATGAACTTAGTCCTGGTAGTATTAGCATATCTATGTTGTAGATCAATAGCTCGCGTTGTTGCTTCCCTGTGTTTGTTTTGATATGTTCCTAGAGAAAAACTATGTTGAAAGATGTTAGTAGCAATGGTGCAGATTGGATCCGTGATATGAGGTTTATCCTCATTGCTGCAGAGAAAAATTATGTCCTTGATGCACCGCTAGGTGACAGACCTATTGCAGGAGCAGATGCAGACGTTATGAACGTTTGGCTAGCTCAATATGATGACTACTTGATAGTTTAGTGCACCATGCTTAACGACTTAGAATCGGGACTTCAAAGACGTTTTGAACGTCGTGGACCATATGAGATGTTCCAGGAGTTGAAGTTAATATTTCAAGCAAATACCCGAGTTGAGAGATATGAAGTCACCAACAAGTTCTATAGCTACAAGATGGAGGAGAATCGCTCAAGCAGTGAGCATGTACTCAGATTGTCTGGGTAGTACAATCTCTTGAATCAAGCGGGAGTTAATCTTCCAGATAAGATAGTGATTGACAGAATTCTCTAGTCACCATAACCAAGTTAGTAGAACTTCGTGATGAACTATAGTATGCAAGGGATAACAGGAACGATTCCCAAGCTCTTCGTGATGCTAAAATCGATGAAGGTAGAAATCAAGAAAAACATCAAGTGTTGATGGTAGAAAAGACCACTAGTTTCAAGAAAAGGGCAAAAGGAAGAAGGGGAACTTCAAGAAGAATGACAAGCAAGTTGCTGCTCAAGTGAAGAAACGCAAGTCTGGTCGTAAGCCTGAGACAAAGTGCTTCTACTGCAAAGGGATTGGTCACTGGAAGCGGAACTACCCCAAGTATTTGGTGGATAAGAAAGGATGGCAAAGTAAACAAAGGTATATTTGATATGCATGTGTACTATACTAGTGTTCATAGCAACCCCTCAGTATTTGGTACTAGTTCAGTTGCTAAGATTAGTAACTCGAAACGGGAGTTGCAGAATAAATAGAGACTAGTTAAGGGTGAAGTGACGATGTGTATTGGAAGTGGTTCCAAGATTGATATGATCATCATCGCACACTCCCTATACTTTCGGGATTAATGTTGAACCTAAATAAGTGTTATTTGGTGTTTGCGTTGAGCATAAATATGATTTGATCATATTTATTGCAATACGGTTATTCATTTAAGTTAGAGAACAATTGTTGTTCTGTTTACATGAATAAAACCTTCTATAGTCATACACACCAACGAAAATGGTTTGTTGGATCTCGATTGTAATGATACACATATTCATAATATTGAAGCCAAAAGATGCAAAGTTAATAATGATAGTGCAACTTGTTTGTGGCACTGCCGTTTAGGTCATATTGGTGTAAGGCGCATGAAGAAACTCCATGCTGATGGGATTTTGGAATCACTTGATTATGAATCACTTGATGCTTGTGAACCATGTCTCTTGGGCAAGATGACTAAAACGCCGTTCTCCGGAACAATGGAGCAAGCAACAGATTTGTTGGAAATCATACATACTGATGTATGTGGTCCGATGAATATCAAGGCTTGTAGCGGGTATCATTATTTTCTGACCTTCACAGATGATTTGAGCAGATATGGGTATATCTACTTGATGAAACATAAGTCTGAAACATTTGAAAAGTTCAAAGAATTTCAGAGTGAAGTGGAAAATCATCGTGACAAGAAAATAAGGTTTCTGCGATGTGATCGCAGAGACAAATATTTGAGTTACGAGTTTGGTCTTCAATTAAAACAATGTGGAATAGTTTCACAAATTCGTGCCACCTGGAACACCACAGCATAATGGCGTGTCTGAACGTCATAGCCGTACATTATTAGATATAGTGCAAATCTATGATGTTTCTTACCGATTTACCACTATCGTTTTTGAGGTTATGCATTAAAGACAGCTGCATTCATGTTAAAAGGGGCACCATCTAAGTCCATTGAGATGACACAATCTGAACTGTGGTTTGGCAAGAAACCAAAGTTGTCGTTTCTTAAAGTTTGGGGTTGTGATGCTTATATGAAAAAGTTTCATCCTGATAAGCTCAAACCCAAATCGGAGAAATATGTCTTCATAGGATACCCAAAGGAGACTGTTGGCTACACCTTCTATCACAGATCCGAAGGCAAGACATTCGTTACTGAGAATGGATACTTTCTAGAGAAGGAGTTTCTCTCGAAAGAAGTGAGTAGGTGGAAAGTAGAAAACTTGATAAGGTAATTGTACCATCTCCCTTATTGGAAAGTAGTTCATCACAGAAATCTGTTCTTGTGACTACTATACCAATTAGTGAGGAAGCTAATGATGATGATCATGTAACTTCAGATCAAGTTACTATCGAATCTCATAGGTAAACCAGAGTGAGATCCGCACCAGAGTGGTACGGTAATCCTGTTCTGGAAGTCATGTTACTAGACCATGACAAACTTGCGAACTATGAGAAAGCGATGATGAGCCCAGATTCCACAAAATGGCTTGAGGCCATGAAATCTAAGATGGGATCCATGTATGAGAGCAAAGTGTAGACTTTGGTTGACTTGCCCGATGATCGGTAAGCCATAGAAAATAAATGGATCTTCAAGAGGAAGACGGACGCTGATAGTAGTGTTACTATCTACAAAGGTAGAATTGTCGCAAAAAAAATTTCGACAAGTTTAAAGGTGTTGACTACGATGAGAGTTTCTCACTCGTATCTATGCTTAAGTCTGTCCGAATCATGTTAGCAATTGCCGCATTTTATGAAATCTGGCAAATGGATAAACAAAACTGCATTCCTTAATGGATTTATTAAAGAAAAGTTGTATATGATGCAACCAGAAGGTTTTGTCAATCCTAAAGGTGCTAACAAAATATGCAAGCTCCAGCGATTCATCTATGGACTGGTGCAAGCATCTCGGAGTTGGAATACATGCTTTGATAAGTTGATCAAAGCATATAGTTTTATACAGACTTGTGGTGAAGCCTGTATTTACAAGAAAGTGAGTGGGAGCACTACAGCATTTCTGATAAGTATATGTGAAGGACATATTGTTGATCGGAAATAATGTAGAATTATTCTGCAAAGCATAAAGGAGTATTTGAAAGGAGTTTTTCAAAGAAAGACCTCGGTGAAGCTACTTAAATATTGAGCATCAAGATCTATAGAGATAGATCAAAACGCTTGACAAGTTTTTTCAATGAGTACATACCTTGACAAGATTTTGAAGTAGTTCAAAATGGAACAGTCAAAGAAAGAGTTCTTGCCTGTGTTACAAGGTGTGAAATTGAGTAAGACTCAAAACATGACCATGACAGAAGATAGAAAGAGAATGAAAGTCATTCCCTATGCCTTGGCCATAGGTTCTATAAAGTATGCCATGCTGTGTACCAGATCTATTGTATACCCTACACTGATTTTGGCAAGGGAGTACAATAGTGATCTAGGAGTAGATCACTGGACAGCGGTCAAAATTATCCTTAGTGGAATAAGGATATGTTTCTCAATTATGGACGTGACAAAAAGCGTTCGTCGTAAAGGGTTACGTCGATGCAAATTTTGACACTGATCTAGATGACTCTAAGTCTCAATCTGGATACATATTGAAAGTGGGAGCAATTAGCTAAGAGTAGCTCCGTGCAGAGCATTGTTGACATAGAAATTTGGAAAATACATACGGATCTGAATATGGCAGACCCGTTGACTAAACTTCTCTCACAAGCAAAACATGATCACACCTTAGTACTCTTTGGGTGTTAATCACATAAGCGATGTGAACTAGATTACTGAATCTAGTAAACCCTTTGGGTGTTGGTCACATGGCGATGTGAACTATGGGTGTTAATCACATGATGATGTGAACTATCGATGTTAATCACATGGTGATGTGATCTAGATTATTGACTCTAGTGCAAGTGGGAGACTGAAGGAAATATGCCCTAGAGGCAATAATAAAGTTATTATTAACTTCCTTATTTCATGATAAATGTTTATTATTCATGCTAGAATTGTATTAACCGGAAACATAATACATGTGTGAATACATAGACAAACAGAGTGTCACTAGTATGCCTCTACTTGACTAGCTCGTTAATCAAAGATGGTTATGTTTCCTAACCATGGACAAAGAGTTGTTATTTGATTAACGGGATCACATCATTAGGTGAATGATCTGATTGACATGACCCATTCCATTAGCTTAGCACCCGATCGTTTAGTATGTTTCTATTGCTTTCTTCATGACTTATACATGTTCCTATGACTATGAGATTATGCAACTCCCGTTTGCCGGAGGAACACTTTGTGTGCTACCAAATGTCACAATGTAACTGGGTGATTATAAAGGTGCTCTGCAGGTGTCTCCAAAGGTACATGTTGGGTTGGCGTATTTTGAGATTAGAATTTGTCACTCTGATTGTCGGAGAGGTATCTCTGGGCCCTCTCGGTAATGCACATCACTTAAGCCTTGCAAGCATTGCAACTAATGAATTAGTTGCGGGATGATGTATTACGGAACGAGTAAAGATACTTGCTGGTAACGAGATTGAACTAGTTATTGGATACCGACGATCGAATCTCGGGCAAGTAACATACCAATGACAAAGGGAACAACGTATATTGTTATGCGGTGTGACCGATAAAAGATCTTCGTAGAATATGTAGGAACCAATATGGGCATCCAGGTCCCGCTATTGGTTATTGACCGGAGACGTATCTCGGTCATGTCTACATTGTTCTCGAACCCGTAGGGTCCGCACGCTTAAGGTTTCGATGACAATTATATTATGAGTTTATGCGTTTTGATGTACCGAAGGTTGTTTGGAGTCCCGGATGTGATCACGGACATGACGAGGAGTCTCAAAATGGTCGAGACATAAATATTGATATATTGGAAGCCTATGTTTTGGATATCGGAAGTGTTCTGGGTGAATTCGGGATTTTAACGAAGTACCGGGAGGTTACCGGAACCCCCCGGGAGGTATATGGGCCTTAGTGGGCCTTAGTGGAAGAGAGGAGAGGTGGCCAGAAATGGGCCGCGTGCCTCTCCCCCCCTTGGTCCGAATAGGACAAGGAGAGGGGGCCGGCCCCCCTTCCTCCTCTCTCTCCTCTTTCCCCCCTCCACGAATCCTATTCCAACTAGGAAAGGGGGGAGTCCTACTCCCGGAGGAAGTAGGACTCCTCCTGGCGCGCCTCCTCTTGGCCGCCCCCCCCTTTTGAGCCTTTATATACGGAGGCAGGGGCACCCCCTAGAAACACAAGTTGATCCACGTGATCATATTCTTAGGCGTGTGCGGTGCCCCCTTCCACCATAGTCCTCGATAATATTGTAGCAGTGCTTAGGCGAAGCCCTGTGACATTAGTACATCAAGATCGTCACCACGCTGTCGTGCTGACGGAACTCTTCCCCGACACTTTGCTGGATCGGAGTCCGGGGATCGTCATCGAGCTGAACGTGTGCTAGAACTCGGAGGTGCCATAGTTTCGGTACTTGATCGGTCGGGCCGTGAAGACGTACGACTACATCAACCTAACGCTTCCGTTGTCGATCTACAAGGGCACGTAGATCACACTCTCCCCTCTCGTTTCTATGCATCACCATGATCTTGCGTGTGCGTAGGAAATTTTTTGAAATTACTACGTTCCCCAACAGTCATCACCAGAGCTTTGCACAGGCGAAGACTACTTTTGTCAGGATAGCTGATACTTGCTGCCCCCCGTCAAATTAGCCCGCCATTGTTGGCTCCCTTCCCGCTCGATATTTGGGAAGAGGACCAGGGCCTCTATAAATAGGACCAGCCACCATAGTAGCGGGGGCATCAACAATCGGGTGAAGAAAAGAGGCGGTAAGAGAGAGAGAGAGAGAGAGAGAGAGAGAGAGAGAAGGGCAACTGAACTCCTCCTAACAGTTCATCACCCCAGCCAAGAGCAGACCCTCGCGAGGCTGTTCTTCCTTGTATTGTTCATCATCATCAGCCCTAAGAGGCAATCCACCCACGAGACACTGGAGTAGGGTATTACACCACAACGGTGGCCCGAACCAATATAAACCTTGTGTCTCTTGTGCAGTTCTTTCAGTAGTCTAGATCTTTGCGAGACGGAGAGGTAGAAGGCGTAATCTCCGCGCGCACCCCAGAGTTCGAACCTTAAGGGTTTGCCGGAACTCGAAATCCGACAATCCTGGCATAATCGGAACTAGTCACTTCACGTACTCCATATTCTTCTTCAGAGGAAGATGATCCTATTGTGCAAAGACAAGAGGACTACTACATGCTAGCATCACTGTTTGCTCGAAAAGAGGAAAGGAAATATTTAAAATAGCACAGATGAAGCACTTCTCAAGGACAATACCACTTTTTCATGACAGTATCTAAATAGTAGCACAACACCAATAGAGATGACAAAGCTCAATCATATGGATGAAATCAGTGGGCGAGTACCAACCTTTGTCAGGAGGCTTATTGTGTAGAGCATACAGATGAAGCAATTCTCCGGAACCATCTGTTGCGATCTACGGTGCTGGCCATGCTTACTATATACTCATCGATTAGTTTAATTTTTTCCAACATCTTCTTGTGCAGTTCCACTAAAATATATGTTATCTTCAAAGAAGATCCCTGTTTGCACAAGTAGAGATAATTACATATTACATTAAGAGTGGCATCAAATCAGTGGCAAAACAATTGCTCGTTCCAGCCATAGCAATAAATTAAGATGCAAAACTATATCATTACTTGTGTCATCACTGTTCCAGTGCTTGATTATAGCACCGGGAGTTGATTTTTGTTTTTCGTCCCCTTGTTCTTCCCCTTCATCACTTGGTTCAATAACAAACAAGCTTAGCCTTCAATGTAAGATTTGGCATGTCAATTAGGGAGCACAAGTATAGCACTAAACTTAATTTTCTGATGAAAGTGGCAAAATACCGGCCAGCAGTTGTGAAATATCCTTATCTTACCTCAATGGGATATTACGGTGCACATACAGATTGGAAGTCTTGTCTCCATTTGTGCAGTTCACTAAAATCAAGCAACATTATCGTACAAGTAGCACAACATATGAATGCACACTACAGAATCATGTGAAAGAAGGCTAGTACTAACCTCTCATGATGCGGAATTCAAACAACTCACAAGAAGAAGATCTGAACCAAATTCGCCTTAACGGATAGGAAGTAAGATCTCCTCTTGTGCAGTTCCACTAAGATCAAGCAATCAAGCAACGTTGTCGGTGTGACATTTTGGTTGAACTGCACAAAACACTCTTAAAACAAAAGTGTTTTGCGCAGTGCAACAAAAGGTCACAATGGCAACAAGGTGAAGTAGATAACCCTGTTTACACAGAGGTGCAAAGGAAACAATTAGTGGTCAATAACGGTGGATGACACAAAAGCCAATAAAAAGAAGCATATACCTTATCAAATGTGAAAGAAAGCAAGACAGTAGCATTTCTCAAACGGTGGCATTGATTAATATTAACATAGAGATTATATTAACAATAAAATTCGTTAAACATGTAATTTGCTTTTAACTGTGGCATTGCATCAATTTTCGAGCGGCATTATTAGAGGGTGTTTGTTTACAGGGACATTTGGTGTAGGGACTAAAAAAACTCTGTGTCAGTCCCATCTAAACCAAAGAGGAGGGACTTTTAGGGACTAAAAGTGGGCATTTGGGACTAAAGAAAGAAGACCCTATGGGAGTCTTTTTGGGACTTTTTCCAACAGTTGCCCCTGCCACGCATCGCACCTTGTCTCTATTAGTTCATTACTAGGGGTAACATGGTCTTTTAGCATGTCATTTAATAACCTCTAGTCCATGTTTAGTCTCTAGAACCCAGCAGGTAGGGACTAGGGAGTTTTTAACCAAACAGGGCCTTAGATTAACAACAGCTAATGAGTTGCACGGGACAGTGGACGCACCAGCACCATGTGCATCTACCGATGTACTGTGGTCATGCACAGTCTGTTGCAACAAAGAACAAACAACCAAGGAGCATATTTGTGTTGGTCCTAGTTTTGTTATCTTTAGACACCTTTCCCTATGTGAGCGCAGCAAATCTAGTCCTGCTCAAACTCTACAGCCTTGTCCCTTCCTTTCCTTTTTGAACTAGTACTTTCGCCCCTTCCTTTCCTGTTTGAACCACGTCCTAGAGTTATGCGATGCAACTTTCCCCACTACTTTCCCCCATTCCTTTCCTCTTTGAACCACATCCTAGATTAATGATATACAACTTTCCCCTTCATTTCCTCTTTGAACCACGTCCTAGATTCATGCTATATACAACTTTTCCCACTACTTCCCCCCACTCATTTCCTCTTTGAACCATGTCCTAGATTCATGGTATACATGCAGCTAGAGCAATGCATGTGGAGTAAGTAAATTATACCTTAAGGTTCTTGGGGCGTGGTTCGGTGGGCGACGGGACAACGGCGAAGAAGAAGGGGTCGGAGGCCCTCCCGCGTCGTCGCTGGGTGGAAAGTGAACAGCTGCGCCGGTAGTCCCTCACCGATGGTGACAGCATTAAGCCTCCTTCCCTTCCCAGCGGACGGATCCTGCCGGCTCTTAGAGCAGTAGTGAGGGGAGAGAGAGGCCAACGAAGTCTTGTTTAGATCTGGAGAGGGCGAGAGAGTGTGAAGAGAGCAACTACAAGCGCTGAGGCTCCAGCGGGAGAGGGCCAAAGAGTGTGAAGAGAGCAACTACATGCGTTGAGGCTCCAGCATGTATATATATACTGGAGCGAGAGTGTGAAGCGTGCAAACCCTAGAAAACATTTTGACCAGTCAAAGAATCTTCCTGGCACAAATTATGCTCAAGTGTAGTTATCGAACCCGAAACCTCAGTTTGATGAGCGAACAAGCTAACCAGCTACACAACCCTCCCGTTATGTTCAACGAGAGGGAAATAACCTTTTATACATTCCTGCATTTGTGTGACAAGCATGCCGTGTTTTTTTGTGTGTGTGTGGGAGTCATTGGGATTTCAATCATAATCGTGTCATATGGCTTTGGTGGTAAGACTATCCAAAGTGGTGCAGAAATAATGCAGCCTTAGTCACCTTACCTCTCTCCACGTAGTACGTTGGGTCCCACCAGTCAGAGGGTAAAACAAACAAAATAATAAGAAAAATTAAAAGCCCCAGTGGTGTATCTTACCTCACACATCTCGCTACTGCTCGGGAGCACTGTCCAATTGATCCCTCTGTTCGCTCACGTACTATTTTAAGTGAATCCTTATTATAACATGCACACAAATTTTGGGCACTTGTATTCGACTTAAGTCAGTGTGCCACCGTATCTCGTATGCTTACTACTCCCTCCGTCTAGGTGTAATAAGTCATGTTAGAAGGTGCAACGGGACCAAGGTGCGTGCGTGTGTGTGTGTTTAACACCATGTGTGTGTTAGAGAGAGCGACAGATCGACCTACTCCTATAGAGAGATGTTGTGTAGTGTACGATTTTAGCCGTGAGAGTCGGTGCATCCTCTCGTTTCCGGGCGTGTCCGGTAGGGACATGCGGACAGCTGCCACGCCCGCTCCTGACCAGCCTGGCCCACCCAAAGCCCCTCCATCGCCCGCGCGCGCTTCCCGCTCGAAACGGACAGCGCCGCTCCAAAGAATCGGTGTTGCATTCATGCACGGGCAGAGCGTACGCGACCTCTCACTGGCGCAAGAGTGATGGTTTCTTCGTCCGTCCAACTTACTGCTGGGTCTATGTGATTTGACGGCTCATTGGTCTTTATTATTGAGGTGGTAGGACTGCTGGATGTCCCACGCTTTCGGTGAAAGGAGGTATACTACTACTAGATTACAATTTTCTCCATTCTTACAGCGGAGGCGTGCAAGAGCAGTGAAAACATGCAGGCTCAGTGCTTACATGGCCCAGCTCACACTGTCACCGTGCGACACCTAACTCTTTACATAGTACTCCCTCCGTTCCTAAATATTACTAGATGAGTCCCCGCGTGTTGGCGCGGAACAGCGGTATATCTCTCTGTGCAAAATTATCGATTTCATAGAACAAAAAACTCTATAACCGCATGACAAATGTGGTAGCCAAACTAAATAAACTCCCATCATCATTTAGATCATCCCACGTAAGGAAAAAAGATCAGCCAACTCCTACTGCATAATGGGATTATATTTTTCTTTTTGACATGTTAATGGGACTTAAAAGCTCACTTACATGCATGCTACCAGTGGATGCTTGCATGCAGACATGTTGATGTGATTTAAAACCCACTCACATGCATGTGGCACGGTATTTCTGCATGCTTGCATGTGGCTTAGTGCGGATCCTCTCAACGTCAAGATCAGACAGCTATTATGGACTAATTTACTTCATCTAACGGCAACATCAATTTTGATGACGTGGCTCAAGGAGAGGATAGAGAATTCCTAGTAGTGAGGGCTAGCTATTACTAGTAGATATAAGTCTTTGTAGAGATTCCACTACATGCGGAACAAAATGAATGAATCTACACTTAAAATGCATCTATATACATCCGCATGTAGTTCATGGTGAAATCTCTACAAAGACTTATATTTAGGAATGGAGGAAGTACTAGTATAGTATGTACTGTAATTTACCAGCGAGATAAATTTGTACAATGCTATGAAGCTTCCAGCTTCTGTTACATGTATCTTGCGTCCAAGGTTGCCCGTTGCAACATTTCATTAAATACAAAGGAGACTAACATGCATGCTATTGCATCTCAATGATTGACAGATAATAGCAAATATGTACTCCCTCCATTCCAAAATAAGTTTCTCAACTTTGTGCAAACTTTAGTACAAAGTTGTACTACTACTAAAGTTGACACTTATTTTGGAACAGAGGCAGCTAAAGAAAAAAACGATCCATGCAGTCCCTAGCCCTTGAACCGTGAACCCTGACCAGGCTTCAATTTGCTAGCACCGTTCGAGCTTCCTAATAAATGAAGTTTGCAACCTTTTGACCATCGGATCATTTTGTGCAGTTTCACGAAAATCGAGATGAGCATCCCTGTGGCAAAGAAATTGAACAAGCGTGATTAGAATAAGATTACTGGGACTAGTTGATGAGACATAAACTCATCACAAATATAGTACGTAGAAGCCAGTAGAGGTATGTGTGGGGCAAAGAAGTAGAGAAATATCCACAGGGAGTGATGTGGGCAGCTGGAGCAGTGGTGCAAGCCGGTTGTAAAGGGAGTTGTACCTGAGGGACGTAGCTCAACCTTGAGGAGGGCAGCGGGAGGCGGCAACTTCTCACGTCGTGGCAGTGAGCAAGGGACGAAGGCAACCTCACGGGATTTGTGAGAGAGAACGGCGGGGACCCCTGATCGGGACGTGCCGACAGTGGGTTTTCGCCCTCGGTGATGACCATTGCATCTACACTAAGCATCCACCCCTTCCCCAAGCGGATGTGATCCGCCGGGATGTTAGAGGTGTGGCCACAGTCGTTTTGTGCGAGAGAGTGTCAAGAGAGCAACCCCAGCAAGAAACCATGTAGGCTGGCCCATCCTGACTATGTATAGAGTGGAGCAGTTTCCTTTTCTCTCCATATGAACCTATCATATTGCGTACGTGCCACTGAAGAAAAAAGCTTTATTTATAAATGACGCGGCACCTACTACTCGTTCTCCTATAACCTTGCGCTTGGCATCTCCAAAATATTAACCTTACGATTGGCTCTTCGCCTCTTCGGGGAGTCGAGCAATAATGGTAGTGCAGTATATATCATTCTGGCTATATGAGACCGAATGAATTGCTGCACGTCCGCCACGTGGGCGAGGGTCAAGGGGCGAGGGAGAGTGCTACATATGGTGCAAAATGAGTGAATCTACACTCTAAAATACGTCTATATACATCAGTGTTTGGAGTATGTACTAGTAGTTCATATTGAAATCTACTAAAGGACATATATATTCCAAACAATATGATATAATCTCTATAACCAAGGTAGTAGGGACGAGGAGTAAACGGAGGGAGTAGTAAATTTTTCTCCTCGTCCTGTGAGCCACCGCGCGCATGGGCGAGGGAGCGAGCCTAAGGCGTAGTAAGCAAGCTTCACCTCATCCTGCGAGCCACCGCGCTCGTGGGCGGGGGAGACGGCGTACTAAGCAAGCTTCTCCTCATTCTGCGAGTTGAGGGACACATCAAAAGTACTCCAGTGTATAGAGCCTTGCCTCTAAGGTAGGCCCCACATGGTTTGCCTCTTTTTTTAACATAACACGTCAAGTCGCAATTTGTTTGTTCACCCGTGGTAGACGATCCTCCCTCCACCAAGTGGACAACCAGTACACATGCCAAATTACCACGTGGGCTGCCTTTTTCGTACAGAAATGAGCTCCACCGTGTACCCGCGCGGGTGTGGTTCGGAAAGAGACGGGAGTACGTGCGTCGTGCATGCACCTCTTCTCTTCGTGCACGTCCCCCACCAACGTGGGTGTGTGTGAGAGATACAAACCGCGCTCGTGAATGTTTTTTGTTTTGGGGTGGGGGTGGGGTGGGGGTTGATTTTGTGAATTATTTGTGGGAATATGTGTCGATGACATCTCAAACAATATTTTGCATGCAATGTGTGTGAAATGGAGGCCTATCCATATCATACATAGAGGGTCGGGCAATCCACGAGAAGAGAGGGAGGGGTCATAGCTATCGATAGAGTCGAAGAGAGGATCAAGTGGGTGGGTGCGAGATCGATGAAGAGAGCCATCGAAATTGTGTGTGTGTACAAGTCAAAGATATAGGGCGACTGGCCTACCGGAATGTTAGAGGGCACACATCAAGTTTGTGTGTGGCAGGGAGACATGACTAGAGCGCTCGATGTATCTGTGTGTGGGGGGGAGGGGGTGGTGGGAGGGGTAGGCAGAGGCCTAACTATAGAGGTAGAACGACTCGTATATGTGTTGAGAAGGAGAGACCCAGCTATGTCTTGAGGGAGCTCGGTCGACATCCATACATAACTGAAGGACGGGAAATATGATGGGAGAGAGAGAGAGGAGAGAGGGAGGGAGGGAGAGGGGTAGAGTGCTGGATGGGTGATGAGGTTGCTTCTCGAAGATGGTGGGAGAGGCCTACTAGACAAACTCAGGGTGGAACTGCAATGTTATCAATAAGAGTGGGGATGTGTTTCTGTGTGTGCCTGTGCATGATAGATCTGTCAGGACGCATCCATGGATGATGAAGGGGAACCATGTGTTTGGTAAGCAAACCTAACTAGATCAGTAGATCAATTGTTGTTTGTCGGAGGAAGGGAGAGACACAACTAATGAGGTAGATCGATTGACGTCTGGGTAAAAACGAGTTATAAGGACCTAGCTAGCTATATGTATAGCGAGAGATCGGTCGGTGTACGTCCATTTGTTAGAGGCAAATAAGGCCCAGCGAGACAGATAGACAGAGAGAATGGAGCTAGGAGGTAGTGCAAGAGGCCCAACTACTAGCTAGATAGGGGGGGAGTGTGCGGTTGTGAGAGCGATGAAAAGAGGGGAGAGAGTTTACACGTGTGTCTGACCGTATGAGAGACACGAGGCAAGGACACATAAAGGAGGAGATTGAAGGTGTGTTTGTATGTTGTAGGCAGGCATCACTGGAGAGGTTTATCGATCGGTTTGTGTCGAAAAGGAGTTGTGGAGACTCTGGGAGAATGACCTAAAGAAAAAAATGAATGTGCCCGGTGGATAGAATGCCGAGGGAGGGGGAGGGCGAGGAGGGCGTGTGCATGCACGAGAGAAAGTTAGTGGTAGCTACAAAGGTTAGAGGATTGTGTGGGTGTAAGAGACTAACAAAGATCACAATTTGATATGAAAGCGGATTCATATATTTGAATAGGAGATCATAGTGTTTTAAACAATGCATGCATGAATATAGTGGTGATACACGTGCTGTGCACATGTTATACCATAATGTGATAATGCATGGCGTTTCCAACTCACAGCTAAATGCCGAACAATCTAAACCATACTATACATCAAACAATCTCACATTTTATTTGAATTTGTGATAATGTGTGGCGTTTGCAGCTTACAAGTAAATATCGAACAATCTAAACAATACTATATATCGAACATTCTCACATTTTATTTGAATTTGTGGTAATGTGTGGTGTTTGCAACTCACATCTAAATACTTGTAGGCGTAGGGGGGGGCACCATACATAATGTGATAAACACATTATACATATGAGACATGGTTTAGATTATGAAGATCTAGCTAGAGCTAGAAATGTAATGTGATTTGAAATCAAAATAAAGTGGAATCAAAAAATCTAGTTCGAGTTCATATAGTACACTATGTAACTCGAGACTAATCATGTGGTGTGCTGTGAAGATAATACACAAACGATGGTTTAACTTGACAATAATGATGATTGTAGATCTTATTAAAACAGAGAAACGAATTCAAATGCTTTGACTTCACAACAATCATTACTGTAGATCTTATTCAAATAGAGAAACGAATTCAAATTTAGTTCATATTAAAGCGGTAGTATATACGTTTGGAATGCACTAAAACGTTCATTTGAGTAGTAGGTTGCATGCATTATACACGTAGTGAAATATTTTAATTGAACATAACATGAATTCAAAGTTTTGAATGACATTTGTAGGGCGCATTGATTTGGTACAGTACACATTAGGCTTGTCAGGAAATTTCAACCCGCGCCTTGTTAGCCCGAAATATTTAAGATATATCTTTGTCTCGTTGTGCTCCGATAACTCCCTCCATCTCAACCCGCGCCTTGCTATTCCGAAATTACAACGCGCGCAAAAACTCCCACCTCCTGTGAAATCCCGACACGCGAAATGCCCGTGGTACCCCTGAACTAAAAGAACCGCCTCAAATCGGTGGGGGTACTTTCGTAACTTACCCCACATTTCGGACAAGCGCGTCTCTAAGCCATGGTTCCCCACTACCATCCCATCCGCCCACCCATTTGTACACCGAGGCCGCGAAAACCCGCGACGAAACCCCACACCCTGCTCTGTCCGCCACCCAGCCGGAGCCTCTTCCCCGATGACATCGTCCACAGCAACACCTCGACGTCCCTCATCCACCGTAGCGGATGAGGATCCGTCGTCGATCTCATCGTCCCGCCGGTTCAGCCACCCCGTCCTCCACCTCCAAGGAGCTTCCCCGACGTTCCCTCGTCTTTCGCGCCACCTCCATTCCCACACTGCCGTCTTCACCTGCACCACCGGAAGAGCATCATCATCACCGTTTCCTCGGATGAAGTTGTGGCCTAATCGGCACCACCAAAGAGGTTGTACACTAGTCGCCGCATTTTCTTCTTGATTCGATCTCATGGTGCTGCCGGCGCTCGGTCCCGAGCCGACACGGTGCGGCTCCATCCACGGCGGCGGCGCCGGCCACTTCCTCCACGGCGTCGCTCCCTCGGTGGCGACGTCCACATCAGTAGGACCTGCTGCTGCTTTAGCTCTCGCTCGGGATGCTGCTCTGCTCTTGCTCTTGGTCCCCTGCCTGGTCTGCTCTTGCTATTGCTCTTGCTCGCGCTGCTGCTCTCGCTCTTGCTCTTGCTTGCGATGCTGCTCCAATTTAGCTACACTTCACTCCGATGCCGCCGGGGTGAGGGAAGAACCGGCCGCAGCGGGGAGGGGGCTCGCTGGAGAGGTACCCCACTATCTATCTTAGGGTTCAGGATGGGGACGGTGGTCGCCGGTGCTGGCGGGGCGGTGGCGGGGCGGTGGCGTGGGGATCGCCGGAGAAGAAGCTCCACGCGGGGGGGGGGGGGGGGGGGGGGCCTAAAGGGATTGCCGGGGCGGCAGCGGACCGGTGGTGGGGAGTGTTTTCGGGGCGGGCGGGGCGGTGCACCACCGGCTGCGGGCGGTGGGGGGCTGCTGTTTGGCCGGCTCAGGGGGGTGGAGGTTGAAGATGAACCGCAGGTTCTTGATTTCGTATCCAACGGCTGCAAAATCGACAGACCAAAGATGAAAAAGTCAGTCGACCGACGTGTAGCCTCACCTTGCTAGTGCGTTCAGTTTCGACAGCAAAATTCAGTTTCGACAGCAAGTTTCGACAGTTAAGTTCAGTTTCGATAGTTAAATTCAGTTTCAACAGTTAAGTTCAGAGATGAGCGGCTGATGTATTTTACATCTAGCACTTTATGTTTATATATTTTACGTCATGTATTGGAGATGCTATTAGAATTCCACTTAGGTTAACGTTGTTCGTTGTCTCTCTTGTCCTGCTTCAGCCTCGGTGTCGTACTACTCACCGAAGCTGCTGCAACGACGAAACCCTCCATCACAGTGGAGCAGTACCTCGGGCTCCATATCCAGACACCTAAGATCTTCTTCCCCTCCTCCGATAGCCAAGTCAGCCGGAGCATCCTCACCGGCCAACCCAATCACGCTGAGATCGACATGGCTTCGCCAAAGAGGTTGTACACTTGTTGCATCTCTTTTTTTCTCTACATGTTATATATATTGTCCACTGAGCACACGGATTTGTTCCTTTAGTGTCTCCTTGAAAGAGAAAATGTAGGAATTTTAATTTTCACTTGTCCTCCTTTTCAAATTCCTATTCATGAAGCACAAGACTAAGAGATAGTAGCATAATAGCATTATCACCGTACATTTTCTTGTGGTTTGACTTAATCTCACCATGCTTCTTTGCATCCTGTGATCTTCCAATTGTTGTGAATCAAACACCCAGATTGGCAGAAATCCTGTGTTTTTAAATTCTCTATTTTGCTCATGCATTCCTATCCTATTCATGTCTATTTCCTATCCCTGCATTGTTGGAATCCTCCAATTCAAGCGAGCCCTTACAGAATTACTTCTCTTACAGATAGTTTTCAAAGAAAACCTTGCGTGGTTTGTCCTGCTCCTGTTGCGCCCGTCCACCCTAGCTCAGTTGCTCCAACAACAGAAGGGTCCATCACAGTAGGGATCCGGCCAACAGACTGTCTTTCACCGCCTCAGATCTTCTTCCCTGCCGCTGGCAGCCATGAAAACTACACTACCATCATCAACCGACCAGATGACCTTGAGGACTACACGGGTCTGCAAGAGAGGTCGCACTTTTTCGTGTCTGCTTACGTTATGCATCGCTTAATATTAGATGCCACTTTATCGTCCTGTTCACCGATTAGACTCTGAGTCAGCTCCAAACTAATGGTCAAACTTGAGTTTTTAAATGGTTGTGGGGTACATATCGGGGCCGCTATCAATAGTATCTATCTACTATCTGGTTAATCTCCAGTGTCTATTGTGAGTTTCATGTTGGGTGGGAAACAGACAGTAAAGAAACCATTATCTGTATTTTTTAACTGAAGCCATTATCTGTCTGCTATTATTGGTTTTGGGTCTATCCATAGGTTGCTACCATCACTCTGGATTTATGCATGCACTCCTTACATAATCTCACTATGTTTTATTCCTATGCATGACAGTTATTGTAAACAATGGAACTGAACATGTAGAGCAAAAGAGACGAGCCTTGCATGGCAATAAAATTTCATGCAGACGTCGCTCCATGGTAGGCGCAAAGGCACCCCCCCTCCACGCATTTCGGATTGTAATTGAGAGGAAGATATCTGTCCTGAGGGGGATTCAGAAGGAGAAGACAACTCCTATTTACCCCCTGAGATCTTCGCTCTAACTTGGCATGCTGATGTTGGTTATATCATGCATATGGTGTCTTGCATTGCTTACTTTATACATCAAATATGTCATCTGCTTAGTTTAGACATCCTTTGTGCGAATGCCATCTATTTAGTTTATTCATCGTTTATGTGAATTATGCAACGCCATCTTGTTTAGCCAGGCATCATATATGTGAATTTTGCAATGCCATCCTGCTTAGCCAGTCATCTTATATGTAAATTATATCAGGCCATCCTTTTTTTCCGTTACATATTACATTTGTCAACAATGTTATTACATTCAACTGCTCTTCGTGTGCATCAGCCATTTGACACGGTGATGGCAAATTCTAGAGTGAAAACAAGGTCTTTAGAGCAGACTATGCTATCTGACGAAGCGCATATCTCGCTGGTTACGGATAGCTCCTCAGAGGAGGATTCAGAGACAGATGACCAGTCCTACCCCCCCCCCCCCCGAGGTGTATGCTCTAACTTGGCAGGGTTATGTTGCTTATATCGTGCATATGGTGTCTCGCATTGCTATGTCATTTGATTAGTTTAGACATGCTTTGTGTGAATGCCACCTGTTCAGTGACTAATTACCATATATGTGAATTATGCATTGCCATCTTGTTGCTGGACATTATATATGTGAATTATACAATGCTATCTTGTTGCAAAGGCATTATATATGTGAATTATGCAATGCCATGCTATTTAGCTAATCAACATGTATGTGAATTATATCATGCTATCATTTTTTTGTATTACGTGTTCCATTTGTCGACAACATTTGTATATTCAACTACTCTTCCTGTGCATCAGCCATTTGAAGCGGTGATGGAAGTATCTGGAGTGAAAACAAGGTATTCAGAGCAGACAATGCTACCTGCTAAAGCAAACATGTTGCTGGTTACAGAGAGCTCCTCCGAGGAGGATTCAGAGACTGATGACCAGTCCTATTTTCCCCATGAGGTCTATGCTCAAACTTGGCAGGGTTATATTACCCATGTCATGCATGTTGTCTTGCATTGCTTAGTTTTTACATCATATATGGATTGCCATCTGCTTACTTGCTTACTATATAAATCATATATTTGAATTATATCATGCCATCATGTTTACATAGTACATACACATCATCTGTCTGAATTATGGCATGGCAGCCCATTTAATAAAGACATCATATAGTTATATCATCTCATCTTGTTTAGTGTTTATAGTCATCATATTTTGAATTATGGCATTCTATCCGTGAATGTATGTGAATTATGGCATGCCAACCTATTTAATAAACACATTATATAGTTATGTCATGTCATCCTGTTTACATAGTCTCATATTTTGAACTATGTCTTTCCATCTTTTTTAGTTAGCCATTGTCGGAGTAAATAGCCACGGGTAGCCTAGCCGGCTTCCCCTGGCCCTCCTGAAAAAATTACGAGCTCGTCCGGCACTCAAGAACCCAAGACATGGGGCCGCCTTCCCCTTGCCGGCTGTCGTCCAGGCCGGCTTCGGGAGGCGGCCCGACTTTAGCCCTCATGAAGAAAGCAATGGGAGGGCCGACTTCAAGAAGCCGGCCGCGAGAAGGCCGACTCCAAGAAGCCGTCTCCCATATAGCGGTCAAGACCGTACCCTCAAAGTTTGCATCCGCCTAGCAATGATGAAGCGGGGCGTGGCTACAGTGAAGCCTGCCACCCCCAAAACCCGGAGCACGACCGGCACAGTGCGCCGTACGGGTGGCCACGACCCATCCGGCGCGGCACTGTTGCCATGACGACCCAGACGCCATCCACGAAGGACTACCAGCGCGACCCACGGGCGGTGGGTCCCTTCGGGCAGAGAAACACCCGAAGGCGGCCACACCTCCTTCCAGTCGGCCCGAGGGAGAGCCGGCTCCCCACAGCCGGCTTGCCATCCTCCTCGAAGGAGACGCCCCATTAAGGAGACAAGACACGATGAGGCTACAGTAATCACCCGCCGGGCGGTGGTACTGTAGCCACGCCTACCACGACCAAGCCCGCATCATTAGAATATAGCAACAGTAACCAGCCACCGACCAGGCCCTGGACTGTGGGGCCTGCTTGTCGACCAAGGAGCCGGCAGCCGACGGGACCCACTAGTCGGCGGGCCCCAGCGGCCGGCGCAGAAGCTGGCGAGCCCAGTCACAGACGGCTGGGCCCCACGCCCAGCCGGATTACCATTGTACCCCCGGGGGGTAGGCCTATATAAACCCCCCGGGGCACCCATGCAAAGGGTTCGACCCCAAGCTAGTTTTAGACACCATCCAAGGAGAAGAAGCAAGCTAGCCGTGCCCGTCTTACTCCTTCCACCAAAACAGCTCAAGGAGCATTGTGTAGCTACTTGTTCATCTAGTGATCATGCGGAGACCCCGCAGAGCAGCAGTAGGGGTGTTATCTCCACGGAGAGCCCCGAAGCTGGGTAAAGTCCACCGGCGTGCTTATCTTCGCCTCATCCTATTTCCAGGCACCGGCGATGTCTTACTGGCTCCCACAATGATAAGCCACCCGTTGGCATATGTCGCACCTACCACCCGACATTTCGCGCCCACCGTGGGGCCAGGTGCACCGTCGTCCGGATACCTGTTCTGGACGGGAACCCTCTTCCTCCCCAGCGAGCGTAGCCAGCCCGGCACGCCCGATGGCGCTTGCCACGACGCGCTGCAAGGAGTCACCAGCATCTGCGCGGCGAGTAGCCTCACCGATCTCCTCGACGAAACCCGCATCTTCGACGAGCTCGCCTCCGATGCAGGCACGTACCGACCACCTCGCCAAGCTCCTCGGCCAGCTCCATGTCTCCAGCGAGCCCGCTGCGGACCTGGAGTCGGTTGGCTCCACCGACCCGATGCCTGTCGACTCTGACACGGCCTCCTACGACACCTTCCCCACCAACGTCGCGGTCTACAACGACCCGCTTCCTCGGACCGACGACCGCGATACTGTCACCACTGAGGTGATGGTCATCAGCCACGGCGGCCCGGCCGACGAGAGCACCGACGACGCCCCACACGCGGCGGCGCATGACTTGTCCGTCCCCCTCCCGGCTGATGCCGACGACGAAGCACTGGAGGCACGCCGCCTCGCCCTCCTCGTGGAGGGCCGGAGGCTGGCTTCCGTGAGACGCCTCAATGAGGCCTACCAGCGCGAAGCTGACCGCGCCGCCTTCGGCACGCCGGCCCCGGGAGGGCCAAGCCGGGCCAGCGTTGTCAGGCAATGCGGCGCCGTCCTTGCCGACGCGCTGGGAGTCGACCGCCCAGTCTATGCCACTCCGCTTGAAAACTTGCGTGCCGCCCAGGCGGCCGTAGACGAGTTGGACAGCTTGGGGGCCGAAGAACTCCCCCACATGACCCGGCGCATACAGCAGCTGATTGACGCGGCCGCACGGCGGCACGAAGCTGACGCCCGAGAGGGAAGCCCTCCCCCGCGCCAAGATCACGGTGCGACGTCACGAACGCCGACTACGAGCAACACCCGCGCGCGGCGCGAGAAAGAGCCGGCTTCCAGCCGAAGTCGGACCCAAGCCATGGAATGGCGGGGCAACCCGCCTCCGCCTCGACCTCGTGGAGAGTGATATCCCACTCCGCCGCCTGTGGCGCGCCTGACTCCCAGCGGCCGACTAGGTCGCCGCGAGGGAGTCGGTGAGAACGACGCCCGCCATCGGATCGACCGCCTAGCGAGGTCCCTGGCACTGGAAGAAGAAGACGATGTCGGCCCGCCTTGTTTCGCCCCCCACATCCACGACGAGCCCTTCCCCAAAGGGTTCTCGCTCCCAAGAGACAAGCCCAAGTACAACGGCTCTGTGAAGCCGGGAGATTGGTTGATCTACTACTCCACGGCGGTCAGCATAGCGAACGGCAACCGGCGCGTTGCCATGAAGTACGTGCCCCTCATGCTGCAAGGCATGGCGCGGACCTGGCTCAACAGCCTCAAGCCTCTCAGCATCAACAGCTGGGTCGATTTCACCGAAGCTTTCGTCCGCAACTTCACCAGCACCTACAAGCGGGCTCCCAAGCCCAGGCAGCTCTCCCTATGCGTACAGGGCCCAGGCGAGTCCACGCGTGACTACCTCACACGTTGGGCCGAGGTCCGCAATTCTTGCGAAGGGGTGCACAAGGTGCAAGCCATCGAATACTTCACTACCGGGTGCCAAGAAGGTACCCTACTCAAGCACAAGCTCCTCTGTGACGAGCCGACTACCCTCGACGAGCTTCTGAACATAGCCGACAAATACGCCACCGCCGAATCTTCGATGAAGACCGAGCTCCGGGTAGACGCATCCGGGAAAGTACTCAACCCGGCGCCCAAGACGCCGGCGGGGGATTCCGGCCGACGCCCACACCCGAACGACCAGAAGCGCAAGGGCCCTGCGCTACCTCCCGCTAGTCGGCAGGTGGCCACGGTCGAAGACACGCCGCCTGAAGGGCGGCCTGCGCCCAAGAAGCCCAAGGGCGGCCGGCCGGCTTGGCAGCCTGCTTTCTCCTACAAGCAAACTCTTGACGCCCCGTGCAAATTCCATAGCGGCGCGAAGCCAACCAACCACACAACCCGGAAGTGCCATTGGCTCACCCAAATCTCCAAAGGCGAAGGGCTCGCGCCGCCTCCGCCTGCCGGCCCGCCGCCTCCGGCTCCGCCGCCCCAGGCTGCTCGGCCCGCAGTCGGAGCCATGCACGATGAGTTCCCCGACGAGCAAGCAACCTACGTCATCTTTACAAGCCAGCTCGAAGACCAGCGCGGCAAACGCCGAGAGCACCAGGAAGTCAGCGTGGTCGCTGCCAACCCCGCCGGACACATGCATTGGTCAGAAAGGCCCATCAGCTGGAGCCGGGCCGACCACCCAGAGGTGATGCCGTCCCCCGGCTCTTACGCGTTGGTCCTGGAAGCCACCCTCGCGACGGACAGGCGCGCTGCCCGCTTCTCCCGCGTGCTGATAGACGGCGGGAGCAGCATCAACATCCTGTACCGTGACACCCTGGAGAAGTTAAATGTCAAGACGAAGCAGCTCATGCCAACTCGGACAGTGTTTCATGGCATCGTACCCGGCTTGTCCTGCGCCCCCATTGGCAAGATCAAGATTGATGTACTCTTTGGGGACAAGGAGCATTTCCGCCGGGAAGCAATCTGGTTTGAAGTGGTGGACCTGGAGAGCCCCTACCACGCGTTGCTTGGCCGTCCCGCCTTGGCCAGGTTCATGGCGGTCCCCCACTATGCATACCTCAAGATGAAGATACCAAGTTCCAAGGGCATCATCACTGTAGCCGGCGATTACAAGAAGTCTGCCGAGTGCGCTGCCGCCAGCAGCCGGCTGGCCGAGTCCCTTGTGATTGCCGAAGAGAAGAAGACACTGGACCGGGTCGTGGCCCTGGCCAGCAAGTAGCTGAACCAGTCCCCCAACCCCAAGGAGTATGATGCCCAAGGATCTTTCCAGCCGGCCAAGGAAACCAAGAAGATACCCCTTGATCCCGAGCACCCCGAGAGGTTTGCCATCATCGGGGCAAGCTTGAATAGCAAATAGGAAGGCGAGCTCACCGATTTCCTCCGTGAGAATCGGGACATCTTTGCATGGTCCCCCAAGGACATGCCGGGTGTTCTGAAGGAATTCGCCGAGCACAAACTACACGTCCGAGAAGACGCGAAACCAGTCAAGCAGCCCCTCCGCCGACTATCAGAGGAGAAGAGAAGGATCGTAGGGGAAGAGATAGCCCGGCTTCTGGCAGCCGGCTTCATTATGGAAGTTTTCTTCCCAGAGTGGCTTGCCAACCTGGTCCTCGTGTTGAAGAAGAACAACAAGTGGTGCATGTGTATAGACTACACAAGCCTCAACAAGGCCTGCCCCAAAGATCCCTTCGCCCTGCCAAGGATTGACCAAGTGATAGACTCCACAGCCGGATGCGAGCTGTTGAGTTTCTTGGATGCTTACTCAGGATATCACCAGATAAAGCTAGACCCGGATTACCGCCTGAAGACCGCCTTTATCATGCCATTTGGAGCCTTCTGCTACCTGACTATGACATTCGGCTTGAGAAATGCCATTGCCACTTTTCAGCGCTGCATGCAGAAGTGCCTCCTCAAGCAACTCGGCAAAAACGCTCACGTCTACATGGACGACATCGTGGTGAAGATGGAGAAGCGCGGCACCTTGCTGGAAGACCTGAAAGAAACATTTGAGAACCTGCGCCGGTTCCAAATCAAGCTCAACCCCGAGAAATGCGTGTTCGGAGTGCCAGCCGGCCAGCTCCTAGGCTTCCTGGTCTCGGAACGCGGCATCGAATGCAACCCGGTGAAGATCAAGGCCATCGAGAGAATGGCGATCGCTACCAAGCTTCGAGAAATCCAGAAGTTCACCGGATGATTGGCCTCCTTGAACCGCTTCATCAGTCGGCTCAGAGAGAAAGCTCTCCCTCTCTACCGCCTCATGAAGAAGAGCACTCACTTCGAGTGGAACGACCAGGCCGACCAAGCTTTTCACGAGCTGAAGAAGATGCTGGCCACGCCACCCGTCCTAGCGGCGCCGACTGAGAAAGAGCCCATGCTCCTTTACATTGTCGCAACCAGCCGGGTGGTCAGCACCGTCATCGTAGTCCAACGCCCAGAAGAAGGCCGAGCCCAGCCGGTCTAGAGGCCGGTGTATTATTTGAGCGAGGTGCTTTCCGCCTCAAAGAAGAACTACCCGCACTACCAGAAGATGTGTTATGGCGTGTACTTCACCGCCAAGAAGCTGAAGCCCTACTTTCAAGAGCATCCCGTCACGGTCGTATGCACCACCCCGCTGGCCGAGATCATAGGCAGCCAGGATGCATCCGGCCGGGTGGCGAAGTGGGCCATCGAGCTGGCCCCTTACACGATCTTCTATCAGCCCCGCACCGCTATCAAGTCCCAAGCACTGGCCAACTTCCTCGTCGACTGGGCCGAGACCCAGTACCTGCCACCGGCTCCCGACTCCACCCATTGGCGCATGCACTTCGATGGGTCCAAGATGCGCACCGGCTTGGGAGCCGGCGTCGTCCTTACCTCCCCCAAGGGCGACAAGCTCAGATACACGCTGCAGATTCACTTTGCCGCCTCCAACAACGTAGCCGAGTATGAGGCGCTCATACATGGGCTCCGGCTTGCCAAGGAACTCGGCATCCGCCGGATTCTATGTTATGGCGACTCGGACTTGGTGGTCCAGCAGTCATCCGGCGAATGGGACGCCAAGGACGAAAATATGGCAAGCTACCGCTTCCTGGTGCAGCAACTCAGTGGATACTTTGAAGGATGCGAGTTCCTCCACGTACAGCGAGCCGACAACGAGCCAGCCGATGCCCTGGCCCGAATAGGCTCCACTCGGCAAGCAATACCAACCGGCGTCGCTCTACAACGCCTCCTCAAGCCGTCTATCAAGCCGTCTCCAGAGTCCGACTCCATCTTCGTACCACTCGACCCCAACCCGGCCGGGTCCGGCTCGAAGAACGAAGCAGGCGACCCCGGGACTGCAGCAGTCGGCCCGGGGACTTCGGTAGCCGGCTCGGGACTGCCACACCCGGCTCGGGGATTGCAGTAGCCGACCCGGGGACTGCACCAACACAACAGCCGGCGACCGACTCCAGCATTTCATCACCCAGCCAGCCCGCCCTGGTGGCAGTAGCCTCACTGACAATAGAAGAAGTCGCAGCTCCATCATGGGCTCAGTCCATCCTCAACTTCCTAGTAAACCAAGATCTACCGGATGACAAAACAGAGGCAAGACAAGTCCAACGTCGAGCCGGAGCATACACGATCGTCAACAGAGAGCTCATCAAGCGCAGTGTCACTGGAGTCCTCCAACGGTGCGTCGAGCAAGAGAAGGGCATTGCAATCCTCAGAGACATTCACCAAGGAGAATGCGGCCACCATGCGGCTTCAAGATCACTCGTCGCCAAAGCTTTCCGCCATGGTTTCTTCTGGCCGACTGCTTTGGATGACGCCAAAGAATTAGTCAAATATTGCAAAGGGTGCCAACTCTTCAGCTCCAAGCAACACATGCCGGCTTTGGCACTCAAAACCATTCCCATCACCTGGCCCTTCGCCGTGTGAGGATTGCACATGTTGGGCCCATTCAAGATGGCGCGCGGCGGCATGACGCATTTGCTCGTCGGCGTGGACAAATTCACCAAGTGGATTGAGGCAAAGCCGATCAAGAAGCTAAATGGGCCGACTGCCGTAACATTCATCGCAGACATAACAACTCGGTACGGCATGCCACACAGCATCATCACCGACAATGGCATGAATTTTGCCAAAGGAGCCTTGGCACGTTTCTGCGCAGCACAAGGTATCCGGCTGGACTTAGCGTCCGTCGCCCACCCACAGTCAAACGGCCAGGTCGAGCGAGCCAACGGCCTCATCCTCTCCGGCATCAAGCCCTGACTGGTCATGCCACTAGAGCGTTCAGCCGGCTGTTGGCTCGACGAGCTGCCCGCTGTCCTCTGCAGTCTGCGCACTACCCCAAGCAAGTCAACCGGCTTCACTCCTTTCTTCCTCATGTACGGTGCCGACGCGATCATCCCAACCGACATCGAGTTCGACTCGCCTCGGGTAACCATGTACACGGAGGCGGAGGCCAAGGAAGCACGAGAAGACGGCGTCGACCTGCTGGAAGAAGGCCGGCTGTTTGCCCTCAGCCGGTCTGCCATCTACCAGCAGGGATTGCGCCGCTACCACAGTCGCAAGGTCAGGCCAAGATCCTTACAAGAGGGCGATCTTGTGCTCCGGCTGATCCAGCGAACAGTCGGCCAGCACAAGCTCTCGGCCCCTTGGGAGGGCCCCTTCGTTATCAACAGAGCTCTAGGCAACGACTCCTACTACCTGATCGACGCACAGAAGCCCAAGGCACGCAAGAGAGACGACTCAGGCAAGGAGTCGGAACGACCATGGAACGCCAACCTCCTTCGAAGATTTTACAGTTGAAATGCAGTATATATCACGTTAACTTTTGTACTAAGTACGAGAAAATAGGCCCCCCGAGGAAGACTCGGGGACTGCCATCTTTTATCTACGAATGAAAAGTATCATGCTTGTGACCTTGTCATTTCATTTACTTGTTTTGTCCGGCACCGGGTTCGACTAGTCGGCCCGGGGACTGGCCGACTGGAGTTATATTAGAAGTCTTACCCGCGGTCAGACAAGTAGTGTGCCGACACCCAGGCTTAGCTCTTGCCAAAGCCGCAGTTCGAAGAACTGGCTGTTTGGCTGGCAAGAGTCAAAAGCAGGAAAGGGTGCGCACACAAAAAATGGCTAGGGACCAACGGACTAATATAACGAAAGCCGGTTCGCCGCCTACCGCCGACCGACTACTAGAGTAGCCGGCCGGCCGGTTTCCATTCACTTCACTTCAATCCAAGAAAGCTCGAGTACTTGCCTCCCCAAAGTGTGAAGGCAGCAAAGGAAAAAGCCTAAGGATAAAAAGCATACGCGAATGGAAACCAAACATGCACATAATAATATTTACATAAAAGACCTCCAAGTGGCCAGCATTCAACATAGTTTGAATACACCCCCAGTGGGTGTAACTGCGAAAGCTTAAAGATTGTTCAAAAGACAACAAGCAGGAAAAATAAGGACGGAGGTCAAGCTGGCGGGGCGACTGACGAGTCGGGCTGGTCGGTGGAGACGGATGTGCCGGCTAGAGGAGTGGCCAGCTGGCGAACCTCGACTTGATCACCGCCTCCCGCAGAGGGCGTGCTTCCGCGCGCCTCGTTGCTGGAGGCACGGTCAGCCTGAGGTCGGCCGGTTGTTCCACTAGCTGGCTCGACGTTTTCACCGCCCTCTTCCTCGTCATCTTCGCCCTTGTCACTGGAGGCGATCTCCTCTGCTGAGTCCTTGCTCACCGCCGGGTTCAGACCGAACCACTCCTCCGGCTGGGTGACACCATCATCATTGATTTCAGACGCGAAGACGCTGGTGTCGGTGCACTCGGCGATCGTTGAAGCATGCTGGGCGATAGCCGGCCGCACTTCCTCCAGCTCCGTGTCAGCCTCCAGCCGCCAAGTGCATAGCTGGTCCAGGTTCAACCCTGGGTACCAAGCGCGAACGAACTCCAACGCCCGCCCGGCTCCAAGACGGGCCGCCGACGCCTTCCAAGCTTCAAAACGACCAACTGCGACCTCCAGCCAGTCGGCGGTCTAGCTCGGGGTGCGGGGGATCGTCTCGCCGGGCCAGAGGGCGGCCAGCACCTGCGCCCCGGCACGTTGGAGCTGGTGAATCATCCGGTGAGCCGGCTACAGCCGCGCTTGAACAGCCAAAAGCTACTCCTCTAGCGTCCGATTTGCGTCCGGCGCGATATCGACCCCCGCCTGACGGCGCGCCTCGCGGTGGGCCTCGATGGTTTGGGCGGCGAAGGCGGAATAGCCGGGAAAGTAGTCTGCACAAGAACACAGGCAGCAACACAAGTCAAGCCAAAGCCCAGGCGGCAAGGGACAGGAGAGGAGCGAGGAAAGTTACCGCCGATCAAGTCCTCGATGCGGCCGAAGCCGTCATCCAGCGCTTGCCGGGTCTCAGCCCAACTCGCCGCCTCAGTCTCAAACTCCGCCTTCAGGGCGGCCTCGTTGTCCTGCGCTTTCTGCAGCGCCGCCTTGTGGCTCTCCTCCTGGTCAGCCAGCTTCTTGGCCAGGCGGTCACGCTCCTGGACCAAGTCAGCGTCCTTGGAGCGAAGAGCGGCCTGCGCTTCGCCGAGCTCCTTCCTCAAGTCGGCGTTGGCCCCTGAAAGCACGAAGGACAAAAGAGAAAACCAATAAGGAAAAAGTCGTCAAGGAAGATCCGACCCGACTGCTCAGCAGTCGGCCCGAATCTCGGGGACTACACCCAGTGGGAGCGCTGACGCGCCCCCATAGGAGATAGACAAGTTCAAGCACTTACTTCGGCTGTTGACCAGGTCGTCGGTCCTCCGACTCAACTCCTGAGCCTGGGAGTTGAAGGCGGCAGCACGAGAGTTATGATATTCCTAAAAGTTCATACAGGAAGCAAGAATAAGGTTGTCGTCAAGAAAGATCCGACCCGACTGCTCAGCAGTCGGCCGGAATCTCGGGGACTACACCCAGTGGGTGCGCTGACGCGCCCCCACGGAAGAAATCAAGAAACCAACGCGGCCAAGAATAAAAAAACTCACCCAGATGGTGGTCTGCGTCGACAGGAACTCCTGGGTGAACTGCTGCAGCAGGGCGGCCTGCGCTTGAAGCCGGCTCCGGACCCCTTGAGCCGCCACATTCAGCTCGCCCGTCCCCCCGCTGGGAGTCCACTCGGACGTGGCGGTGCTGGCCGCCTCCAGGGCCTCCGCTGACTGGCCGGCGCCCGCAACTCGGCGCGACTCCGGCAGAGCCGCGTTTTCCCCCGCACGCCGACGCGTCACCGGCTGCACCTCGAGGCCGGCTCCGCCAGCCGGATCACCCCCGGTCGGCTCCTCCGGCGCCGCTGACGATTGGCCGCCTTGGCCCGCTCCAGTTGGCGCTGTCGCCGGCGCCCTCTCCGCGAAAACCACGAGGTCCTCTCCCCTCTCCATCAGCGGAGGGTCTTGGACGATTTCCTCCGCCAGGGGCAATGGGGTGTCCGGGGCCACGGATCGAAGGGGGATGGCGAGCAGCGGAGGCTGGTTACGCGAACCCTCCACCTCCGTCTCCGTGGTTGCCGCCTCCGCCTGGGCCTTGGCTGCCGCATGGGCCCGCTCCTTTGCCGCCTGGGCGGCTGCCCGTTCCGCCGCCTCCCGCTCCTCCCGCGCCTCACGGGCGTTCCGCTCCGTGGCCTCCCTGAGGTCGGCGGCAGGGTCCACGCGGCGGGGGCCTGAAGACCCTCCAGTCGGCCCAACCACGGAGCCGCCCGGGCCCCGCTCAAGGGAAAGTGGCGCCCTGTTCATCAAGCGGAGAAAGGTCAGGAAGAATGTTCAAAACAGAAGAAAAATGATGAAAAAACATGCATCCAAGCAATCGACGACTTACGCTGAGACTGCCTGAGGCTGCTTCAGCGCTTTGCGGAAGCGGGTCGCCTTCGCGGCCGCCTCATCTCACTTGGTCACCGCGGCGGAGGCTTTGGGCTTCTTCGGCCGGGTGCCGAAGAGGGTTGACGCGGCCCGGCGCTTCTGTGCGCCGCTGCTGGCAGCCGGCGCTGTGGACGAACCCGCGCCTTGATGGTCGGCCGCCGGCTGGCGACGCGGGGCGACTTCTACATCGGCATCATCCGGCCAGTCCTCGAAGCTGGCGGTGAGCCCTGTGCCTCCGGGCTCGGCATTGTCCCCCGTAACGGCGTCTTCCATGGCGGCCGCCCCCAGATCCGGGTCGTCGACGTCGTCCACCGTACGGTCGGCGGCGTACTAGCGTTCTATCCCTGCCGCCCCGGGCAGCGGCGGAAGAAGGGGGTTCTGTTAAAAAGAGCCGACTGGTCAAAGGCCGGCCGTCATGAGGCCGGCTATCAACAAAAAGAGAAGAAAGAGAAGAAAGCTTACCACAGGCGGAGGATTGGTGCGAGAATACGGCGCCTTGCCGTACTGCCAGTCGGCAGCGAGCTTGCAATTGGCGATGTAATTAACCATGAGCGACACCTCCGCATGAGGCATCTCCCAGGTGCTCAGCCGGCTTGGGTCGAAGCGGCCGCTCATCTGACACATCATATGGGGCCGGCATTGGAGAGGAAGAATCCGGCGCTCCACAAAGGCGGCCACCAAGTCGGATGCGCAGACCTTCCGACTGGATCATCACCCTAAGTCGGGAGACGGCAGCGTTCCCGGCTTGGGACAGGGACCTGGACCGGAAGCTCCATGAGGGCTGCCTCCCAGCCGGCGGGCCGGCTACGTAAGCCGGCAGATTGATGTTGTCTCCTCTCGGGGGCGAACCGGCGTTCTTCACGTAGAAGTACGACCTCTGCCATACCTTCACCGACTGGATTAGGGGGATGGGCGGGAACGGATTGTTCTCGCCTGACCTCCTCATGGCGATGTAGGCCCCGCAGGGGGCGGGCACGCCTGCGATGACAGTGTCGAGTTTGCTCTAGAAGAATTCTCCCCGGAGCTCCAGCATGGGGAGCACGCCCAAGAAGCCTTCACAGAGAGAGACGAAGGCCGACAGCAGCATCACCGCATTGGGCGTGAGGTGATGCGGCTGTAGATTGTAGAACTCGAGGAAGGAGCGCAGGAATCCGCTCGCCGGAAGGCCGAAGCCGTGCAGGAAGTGCGAGCGGAAGACGACCCGCTCGCCTTCCTCCTGTGCCGGCGAGATCTCCGTCTCCGGCGCCAGGCGGACCCGCACGAGGTTGGCGCCGGGCAGGCGCCGAGTCTGGTGGAGGAACTCCACATGGTCGTCGTGGACATTGGAGCCATCCCACGAGCTCGACAGCGCCATGAGGGAGAGATGATGCGGCAGCGCAGCGGCGCAGAGACGGGAAGCTGCGGCAACGGCAAGAAGAAGAAGGAAGACGAGGGGGCGGAGTGGGGGAGAGAATGCGAACCTTTGCCTCCCCCCCTCCTCCCCCTACTTATAGGCTCACACGGCGGAGCTGAGGAGGCACGGCGTGGGGGAACGTGGGGATCAATCGTACCCACTTCCCCACGTCCCGTGTTTATTACGCCTTAATGGCGAAATAAAATTGCCACAGGAAGGCGAGCGGTCTACCTGGGCCGTAGAAGATCAGTGCTCGGGCCGAGGCCAGGGAGTGGCGGGCCCGGGCCTGTGGCTGCGTCCCGTCGCGCGCGTGCACTGGCAGGTTTCCGTTGTCGCGTGGCTCGTGGGAGGGCCCATGGTCAGCACGCAGGTCAACCACCATCCCGCCTGCAAAGACATAAGAGCAAAGCTGGCTCCTCAGGGTGAGAAGCTGACCAAGCTTCTCGTCCCTCTGTCCGCCTTGAAGCTCGATCAGCTTCGGGGACTACTGTCGGAGTAAATAGCCACGGGTAGCCTAGCCGGCTTCCCCTGGCCCTCCTGAAAAAATTACGAGCTCGTCCGACTCTCAAGAACCCAAGACATGGGGCCGCCTTCCCCTTGCCGGCTGTCGTCTAGGCCGGCTTCGGGAGGCGGCCCGACTTTAGCCCTCATGAAGAAAGCCATGGGAGGGTCGACTTCAAGAAGCCGGCCGCGAGAAGGCCGACTCCAAGAAGCCAGCTCCCATATAGCGGTCGAGACCGTACCCTCAAAGTTTGCATCCGCCTAGCAATGATGAAGCGGGGCGTGGCTATAGTGAAGCCTGCCACCCCCAAAACCCGGAGCACGACCGGCACAGTGCGCCGTACGGGTGGCCACGACCCGTCCGGCGCGGCACTGTTGCCACGACGACCCTGACGCCATCCACGACGGACTACCAGCGTGACCCATGGGCGGTGGGTCCCTTCGGGCAGAGAGACACCCGAAGGCGGCCACACCTCCTTCCAGTCGGCCCGAGGGAGAGCCGGCTCCCCACAGCCGGCTTGCCATCCTCCTCAAAGGAGACGCCCCATTAAGGAGACAAGACACGGTGAGGCTACAGTAATCGCCCACCGGGCGGCGGTACTCTAGCCCCGCCTACCACGACCAAGCCCGCGTCATCAGAATATAGCAACAATAACCAGCCACCGACCAGGCCCTGGACTGTGGGGCCTGCTTATCGACCAAGGAGCCGGCAGCCGGCGGAACCCACCAGTCGGCGGGCCCCAGCGGCCGGCGCAGAAGCCGACGAGCGCAGTCACAGATGGCTGGGCCCCGCGCCCAGCCAGATTACCATTGTACCCCCAGGGGGTAGGCCTATATAAACCCCCCCCCCCGGGGCACCCATGCAAAGGGTTCGACCCCAAGCTAGTTTTAGACACCATCCTAGGAGAAGAAGAAAGCTAGCCATGCCATTCTTCCTCCTTCCACCAAAACAGCTCAAGGAGCATTGTGTAGCTACTTGTTCATCTAGTGATCATGCGGAGACCGTGCAGAGTAGCAGTAGGGGTGTTATCTCCACGGAGAGCCCCGAAGGTGGGTAAAGTCCGCCGGCGTGCTTATCTTCGCCTCATCCCGTTTCTAGGCACCGACAATGTCTTACTGGCTCCCACAATGATAAGCCACCCATTGGCATATGTCGCACCTACCACCCGACAGCCATCATAATGTGAAATTGTGTCATGCTATCCTGTTTAGTTAGCCATCATATATGTGAAATTGTGTCATGCTATCCTGTTTGGTTAGACAACATAAATATGAGTTATTCATGCCCTCTTTTATTCCCCACTATCCATTGCACCTGTCTATCATACAATGTCTATACTTTCAATTACTTTTCTTGTTTATCAGCCATTTGAATTGGAGAGTGTGATGGCAGTATCTAAGGTAGTAACAACACGGTCTTTAGAAAAGATAGTGCTACCAGTTGATGAAGATAGAACCACGGTTGTACTTGCCCAAGGATGAGATCCACCACACATAACCCAGACTCTCGCAGATTGTACCCCTACCCAGTTGGGTAGAGAACCAGCTACACCCCTTCTAACCCCAACCCCGGCAGATAGTAACCCAGTTCCAGTTGACATAGCATCGTCTCCACCACAGAGCACCCAAACACGAGCAGTTAGTAAGGGAACTGCAGTGCCCAAAGCAAGAGGACCACCACTCCGAATCCCAACTCAATGCTTAAAGGAGAAGAAGATTTGTTCTTAGGTCAGGTTCTGTAGCTATGGTTCATACTCCTTTGCTCTTGCATGACTGTATTTACTCATACCAACTATTTTCAAAGTTGAAGGATGGAATTGAAACTCCAATGGCGCAACAGGTATGTTTTAAACCTGTTTCTTTAACTTGTTTGCTGTTGTAACCTGCTCTATGTTGATTTCAGTTTCAATTGAATAAAAAGTTATGTTCTCATGTCATGCACATTACAAGTGTTGTTATTGCTCTATACTTACCCACACTTATATTCTGTCTATTCTGCTTTGTCTTGAACAAATATTATTTGAACTGTGTCTCTATCTTGATTTGGCAACAAAAACTAGAATGATATAGACCATAAAGTGACCATGGTACATAGATATATGTTAGTTTCATGCTGTTATCATGTCCACTTTACTACTGAACTCATTTACCAAAATGAGTTTCATATACAACAGGGTAAACATGTGATGTGTTTGCTTGTTTCTCTTTTAGAATGCGGACAAAATATTGGAGAACAGTACCACGTTATCCAATGGTAAAGGAAGTAATGCAGATAAGGTTCAAGATAGTGAGACATCCCTGTTGATCTCCAAGAAAGCTGA
This sequence comes from Triticum monococcum, assembly GCA_034509565.1. Lineage (NCBI taxonomy): Eukaryota > Viridiplantae > Streptophyta > Magnoliopsida > Poales > Poaceae > Triticum > Triticum monococcum. Next base: position 524,193,289 of record CM067841.1, read on the forward strand.
TAAAAACTATCTTGACGACAGCGAGGGAACCCAAAAGTCCTGTCTTGATGTAGTGTTTGAGTTACTGGCCACTACTGCTGGCACAAGCTCTTCAAACTCGCTACCTGGATCAGTTCGTCTTCTTGAGTCTCAACTTCAAGTTGAAAGACATTGATCAGATGTGCTGCGACAGGAAGCTGAAGAACTGAGGAACTCCTTGCAGAATTCAGATGCATATTTTCTAGTGCAACAGCAAGTGCTAGAGGATTTAAGCGCCAAACAAGAGAAAGTTAATAAGCTTGCTAAGCATCTTGCCAGCATTATGGGTACCCAGGATATTTTTTCTTGAGATCTTCTGAAGTGGTTTCAGTTCTGGATTTGCTTTGCTACGGCACTTATTTGCACTAGTCGCCAACTTTGACAACCAGTGTATATGATATGCTGCTTTGTTCCCTATATTTGCACTGGTGGCGAACTTTGATGCCCAGTGGATGTAATATGTGTAATAGCTGTGATAGCCTAGCGTTAGTTGCTTGCTTATTTATTTCCTTGTTGTCTTGTTTATTTGTTTGCTTGTAGTCATTGCAGTTCTTTTTCCGCGGTTAGCTAGTGGCTGCAATAACCTATTTTTTAAAACTAGGACACAATAACCATGGGCTAATATTTACTGTAGTGACACTGGGCCTCCTACTGGCCGTAGAAACATTGGGCCTTCTATTGGCCGTAGAAACAATGGGCCTTCTATGGGTCGTAGAAACAATGGGCCTTCTGCGGGCCGTATTATCAATGGGCCTTATACAGGCCGTATAATCAATTGGCCAAACATGGGCCAAACAGACCGCATTATGGCCGTAAATGGGCTAGAGTTGGAATCGTCCATTCATGCGCCGACCATAATGGGCCATCGTTAATAGGCCGTATTTGATGAAGCTATGAAATCGGCCCAACGTATTAACGGACCACGAACGGGCCGACTATAACCATGGGCTGAATTTGGCCCCCAAGCAGAAAATGACAGTAACGGGCCGTAAGTAAACGAATGCTGGAAATGAGCCCAAGAATAAATGGGCTCTCAGAAGGCCGAAAGATAACAGGGGCTGGAAACGGCCCAACGGAATAACGGGCCCTTAATGGGTATAAAGTGATACACTGTTCATTACGGGCCAGTTTCACCATGGGTCGTTAATGGGTGTAAAGTGATACACTGTTCATTACGGGCCAGTTTCACCACGGGCCGTTAGTAGGCCAAGAGTTACCTAGGGCCTCATATGGGCTGAAAGACGTCATGGGCCATACATGGGCCAGAAGTGAAAATGGGCTGGAAACATGTTGGATGGCCCAGATGACGCTAGTGGGCCTAATTGGGATAGGGCATAACGGGCCTTGGGTTAGCGGGCTGTAAATGGGCTATATTCGAACAGACCATTAACAGGCTTTCCATGGGCCGGCCCGCCAGCTTTTGACCAAGTCAAATGGGCCGGCCTTTTCACAAGAATGGGCCTCTGTTGGGCCGTGCCATGTGTCGACGTATCATAGGCGCCTTCCGTCCAATGAGTGGTTGACATCTGTCCCAACGATGAGCCGACACGTGTTTCCTCTAGCCAATGATGATTTTACACATGGAAAATCCCCATTGGTCGGGGCTATTAACGAGTATCCAAAACCCGACCCGATAGCTTAACGGCGTTCCGTTATGGTGGATGCCACGTGTCGGTCACCCTTGACGAAAGCACTTCTGTGACACGCGATTTATCGTCATGAAAGTGGACACTTCCGTGATGATAATTTTGGTAATGTCATGGAACACTTCTATGACAGCACAGGTATGACTATCTTGATTCTGTCATAAATTTGTCATGGATGTACATGCATGACAGAAAACGCGACCTACTATGACAAACACGTATCATCACGGAAGTGTATTTTTTGTAGTGCAATCTTGTGATCGCCGCGTTATGTTGATCTTGATCCGCCGGGTTAACCACCGCTGTCAACAGCGTCGTCAATATATCTAGAAAATCAGTTAAAGCCTGAGCCGATGGGCACTCAAGGCCTCCTACCCCGGCAGCCGCTGCCGCCCCTGACCCAGAAACCAGCTCCGCCATAGTTGATGAGTGCTGCACGGCCTGTGTACCGGCCATAAAAATTGCAACTCAGTTTGGCGGCTCATAGGGGTCCCAAATACTGTCGCCATTGAAACAGCCCCCAAGCCGGCTTTCTTGCAGTTGATACAGTGACTTGGTCTCACTAGTGGATGACTCGTCATCAGAGTAGATGACGGTCTCATCACCAGATGCTGGTCTGTCCTCAGATTCCACTCCATGGATAAATCCCACGAAGGCGTGACTCATGGCAGGCCGAACCCGGGCGGGTCTTGCACTCTGAGCCATCTCGACGATGTCGGTGCAGATGTCTGGCTTTGGGGCCGGTTCGCCGATCTTGCCGATGAAGACGTGGATTCCACCGAAGGGGGCCCGGTACCTGTACTCAATTGACCGGCCTCGAGGCCCCAACCTGCGTCATCGATGTAGAGCTTGCCGTGGCGACTCTTGGTCATCCGGCCCACGGCGTATCCATTGATCCCTTCGAAGCTGCCCTTTAATTAAGAACTCGAAACCATCGTGCAATAGGCCCACGATGGGCGCCAACTGTCATGGAATTGTCACAGCAGATGTCCTAGTGTGAGGACTTAGTCGTGGAGCCATCGCGTTGAGGTTACTTTAAGGGTTTAATCAGGACAAAGGCCACGAGGAGTTTATACTGGTTCGTCCCCTTACGATGAAGGTAAAAGCCTAGTCCAGTTTGAGGTTGGTATTGCTAGGGTTTCCATGAGCAGGGAGCGAATACGCTTGACCCGGCTCTCGATCTGTTGTTTCTGGTCCTAAGCTGCTACTAGGTCGTCCCCTTATATACACAGGTTGACGCCCTGTGGCCCTCAGAGTCCCGGCCGGATTATACAACGTATCTGGCTCGGTGACCTTTCTTACATGCCTTACAATACAAGTTTACATACATTGCGGTTTACAACCATGGGCCTTAAACCGCCTTTGGGTCTGGGCCCTCTACAAAGCCTATCTATGAATCGTCATGTGACCTTGGGCTTCATTGTTATGAATCTTCATAGGGATGACTCGGCCCCTCCTGGGCGGGCCATACCTAATAGTTATATCCCCAACAAGTATCAAGTTGTAATTTTTTAGTTGTAAGTAAATAAAAGTGTGATGATCGTCATTATTAGAGCATTGTCCCATGTGAGGAAAGGATGATGGAGACTGTGATTCCCCCACAAGTCGGCATGAGACTCCGGACGAAAAAATAAAAAAGGAAAAAAAGAAAATAAGGAAATAAAAAAAGAGAAGGCCGAAAAAACCCAAAAAAAGAGAGAAAAATAGAGAAGGGGCAATGCTACTACCTTTTTACCACACTTGTGCTTCAAAGTAGCACCATGATCTTCCTCATAGAGAGTCTCCTATGTTGTCATTTTCATATACAAGTGGGAATCTTTCATTATAGAACTTGGCTTGTATATTCCAATGATGGGCTTCCTCAAAATGCCCTAGGTCTTCGTGAGCAAGTGAGTTGGATGCACACCCACTTAGTTTCTTTTGTTGAGCTTTCATACACTTATAGCTCTAGTGCATCCGTTGCATGGCAATCCCTACTCACTCACATTGATATCTATTGATGGGCATCTCCATAACTCGTTGATACGCCTAGTTGATGTGAGACTATATTCTCCTTTTGTCTTCTCCACAACCACCATTCTATTCCACCTATAGTGTTATATCCATGGCTCATGCTCATGTATTGCGTGAAGATTGAAAAAGTTTGAGAACATCAAAACTATGAAACAATTGCTTGGCTCGTCATCGGGGTTGTGCATGATTTAAATATTTTGTGTGATGAAGATAGAGCATAGCCAGACTATATGATTTTGTAGGGATAGCTTTCTTTGGCCATGTTCTTTTGAGAAGACATAATTGCTTGGTTAGTATGCTTGAAGTATTATTATTTTTATGTCAATATTAAACTTTTGTCTTCAATATTTTGGATGTGAAAATTCTTGCCACAATAAAGAGAATGACATGGATAAATATGTTAGGTAGCATTCCACATCAAAAAATTTGTTTTTATCATTTACCTACTCGAGGACGAGCAGGAATTAATCTTGGGGATGCTTGATACGTCTCCAACTATCTATAATTTTTTATTGTTCCACGCTATTATATTATCAACCTTGGATGTTTTATATGCATTTATATGCTATTTTATATGATTTTTGGGACTAACCTATTAACCTAGAGCCCAGTGCCACTTTCTGTTTTTCCCTTATTTTTGAGTATTGCAGAAAAGGAAAACCAAACGGAGTCCAATTGACCTAAAATTTCACGGAGATCATTTTTGGACCAGAAGAAGCCCACGGAATACCGGAGATGGTCCAGAAGACTCCCGAGGCCACCACGAGGGTGGGGGCATGCCCTACCCCCTAGGCATGCCCCCCTACCTCGTGGCCGCCTCGAGGACCCCCTGACTTGTTCCTGAATCCAACACCTCTTATATATACCCAAACTTCTAGAAAGAAACCTAGATCGAGAGTTCCATCGCCGCAAGCCTCTGTAGCCGCCGAAAACCAATATAAACCCGTTCTGGGGCCTTGCTGGAGGGGGGGATCCCTCTCCGGTGGCCATCCTCATCATCCCGACGCTCTCCATGACGAGCAGGGCGTAGTTCACCCTCGAGGCTAAGGGTATGTACCAGTAGCTATGTGTTTGATCTCTCTCTCTCTCTCTCTCGTGTTCTTGATTCGGAACGATCTTGATGTATCGTGAGCTTTGCTATTATAGTTGGATCTTATGATGTTTCTCCCCCTCTACTTTCTTGTGATGAGTTGAGTTTTCCCTTTGAAGTTATCTTATCGGATTGAGTCTTTAAGGATTTGAGAACACTTGATGTATGTCTTGCATGTGCTTATCTGTGGTGACAATGGGATATTCACGTGATCCACTTGATGTATGTTTTGGTGATCAACGTGTGAGTTCCGTGACCTTGTGAACTTATGCATAGGGGTTGGCACACGTTTTCGTCTTGACTCTCCGATAGAAACTTTGGGGCACGATTTGAAGTTCTTTGTGTTGGTTGAATAGATGAATCTGAGATTGTGTGATGCATATCATATAATCATACCCATGGATACTTGAGGTGACACTGGAGTATCTAGGTGACACTAGGGTTTTGGTTGATTTGTGTCTTAAGGTGTTATTCTAGTATGAACTCTTGAATAGATCGATCAGAAAGAATAACTTTGAGGTGGTTTCGTACCCTACAATAATCTCTTCGTTTGTTCTCCGATATTAGTGACTTTGGAGTGACTCTTTGTTGCATGTTGAGGGATAGTTATATGATCTAATTATGTTATTATTGTTGAGAGAACTTGCACTAGTGAAAGTATGAACCCTAGGCCTTGTTTCCTAGCATTGCAATACTGTTTGTGCTCACTTTTATCATTAGTTACCATGCTGTTTTTATATTTTCAGATTACAAAAACCTTTATATACCATCCATATTGCACTTGTATCACCATCTCTTCGCCGAACTAGTGCACCTATACAATGTACAATTGTATTGGGTGTGTTGGGGACACCAGAGACTCTCTGTTATTTGGTTGCAGGGTTGTTTGAGAGAGACCATCTTCGTCCTACACCTCCCAATGATTGATAAACCTTAGGTCATCCACTTGAGGGAAATTTGCTACTGTCCAACAAACCTCTGCACTTGGAGGCCCAACAACGTCTACACGAAGAAGGTTGTGTAGTAGACATCATTCGGCGAACCGAAACTGCTTCCAATGTGATGGAGCTCATGGAGTGAGCTTCTACACCAGATACTGCTCCCTTGAGGGTAGTTGTGATTGGCTTGATTCTTGAAGGATCAATGCCCATTTTGCGGACAGTGTCTTGGTAGAGTATATTAAGGCTGTTGCCGTCATCCATAAGGACTTCCATGAGATGGGACCCATTGATAATTGGGTCGACGACCAGAGCTGCTGAACCTGCATGACGGATACTGACTAGGTGATCCTTGCGATCAAAAGTGATTGGGCAGGCCACCCATTGGTTAAATTTTGGGGGGACTAGCTCTATGGCGTAGGCGTCCCGTGGTGCGCACTTGCGCTCCCCTGTAGGGGTGTGCGTCATGTATACCATGTTTACTGTTTTTACTTCAGGGGGAAATTGCTTCTGGCCCCCGGTGTTTGTTTTGCGAGTCTCTTCGTCATCGCTGTCACTAGGCGGCCCCTTCCCCTTGTATTTGGCATTAAGCCTACCGGCTTGTTTGAAGACCCAACAGCTTCTGTTGGTATGATTGGCTGGTTTATCGGGGGTGCCGTGAATTTGGCAGGGTCGATCCAGTATCTAGTCTAGATTGGATGGTCCGTCTCTGTTTGCCTTGAATGGCTTTTTCGGTTGACCGGGTTTGGAGCCGCTGAATCCGGCGTTGACTGCCATGTCGTGCGTTCCTTCATTATTATGTCGACGCTTGTGTTTATTGCATCGTGACTTGCCGTTGTCGTCTCGAACTTCGGAAGTGCCCGGATCACTGGTGTTGTTGCTTCTACGAGCGAGCCAGTTGTCCTCTCCCGCGCAGAAGTGGGTCATCAGAGCGGTAAGGGCTGCCATGGATTTTGGTTTTTCTTGTCCGATGTGGCGGGCGAGCCATTCGTCTCGGACCCTATGTTTAAAGGCCGCAAGGGCTTTGGCATCCGGACAATCGACAATTTGGTTCTTTTTAATTAAGAACCTAGTCCAGAGCTTCCTGCTGACTCTCCAGGCTGCTGGATAATGTGACTTAGGTCATCGGCATCCGAAGGCCGGACATATGTACCTTGGAAGTTATCGTGGAAGGCGCCTTCCAAGTCTTCCCAGCTGCCAATGGAATTCTCGGCAAACTGTTCAGCCAATGCCGAGCTAGCCCCTTGAGTTTTAGTGAGAGGTATTTGATGGCATGAAGATCATCGCCGCGGGCCATATGAATATGGAGAATAAAGTCTTCATTCCATACCGTGGGATCTGTGGTTCCATCATATGATTCGATATTCACGGGTTTGAACCCTTCTGGGAATTCATGTTCCATTACTTCATCGGTGAAGCAGAGGGGGTGTGCGGCGCCTCTATATCGGGCCAGGTCGTGATGTAGTGTCGGGTGGTAGGTGCGACATATGCCAACGGGTGGCTTATCATTGTGGGAGCCAGCAAGATGTCGCCGGTGCCTGGAAACGGGATGAGGCGAAGACATGCACGCCGGCGAATCTTACCCAGCTTTGGGGATCTCCGTGGAGATAACACCCCTACTGCTGCTCTGCAGGGTCTCCGCATGATCACTAGATGAACAAGTAGATACACAATGCTCCTTGAGCTGTTTGGCGAGAGGAGGAAGAAGGGCACGGCTCGCTCTCTTCTCCTCCCTATGTGGTGTCTAAAACTAGCAGAGATCCACCCTTTGCATGGGTGTCCCGGGGGGTTTATATAGGCCTACCCCCTGGGGGTACAATGGTAATCCGGCTGGGCGTGGGGCCCAGTCATCTGTGTCTACATTAGCCGGCTTCTGCGCCGGCTGCTGGGGCCCGCCGACTGGTGGGTCCCGCCGGCTGCCGGCTCCTTGGTCGACAGGTAGGCCCCACCGTCCTGGGCCTTGTCGGTGGCTGGTTACTGTCACTCAATCTAGGTGACAAGGGCTTCGTCGGGGTGGGCGTGGCTACAGTGCCGCCGACCGGCGGGCGATTGCTGTAGCCTTAGCGCGTCTTTTCTCCTTAATGGGGCGTCTCCTTCGAGGGAGGTGGCAAGCCGGCTGTAGGGAGCCGGCTCCGTCTTGGGCCGACTGGGGGAGGCTTGGCCGCCTTCGGGTGTCTCTCTACCCGAAGGGACCCACCGCTCGTGGGCCGCGTTGGTAGCCCGTCGTGGATGACATTAGGGTCAACATGGCAACAGTGCCGCGCCGGATGGGTCATGGCCTCCCGTACGGCGCACTGTGCCAGGCGTGCTCCGGGATTCGGGGGTGGTAGGCTTTACTGTAGCCACGCCCCATCACATCGCCGTTATGTGGATGCAGACTTCAAGGGTACGATCTCGACTGCTTTGTGGGAGCCGGCTTCCTGGAGTCGACTTCTCGCGGCCGGCTTCTCGGAGCCGGCCCTCCCGCAGCTTTCTTCATGAGGGCTGAAGTCGGGCCGCCTTCCGATAGTCGGCCTGGGTGACAGCTGGCAAGGGGAAGGCGGCCCCATGTCTTGGATTCTTGAGGGCCGGATTGGCTCGCAATTTTTTTAGAAGGGCCAGGGGGCGGCTAGGCTACCCGTGGTCATTTACTCCGATAGTAGTCCCCGAAGCTGATCGAGCTTCGAGGCTGACAAAGGGACGAGAAGCTTGGTCAGCTTCCTATCCCAATGGGCCGGCTTTACTTGTGCGCGCCGTCTTCGAAAAGCTCCATTTCTCGTAGGCGGGAACGCGGGTCGCCCTGCGAGCTGACCGCGCGCCATCCCGCGGGCCACGTGGCGGGGAAATCTTGCCAACGCACGCGCGCGACGGGACGCCGCCGCAGGCCCGGGCCCGCCACTCGTAGGCCTCGGCCCGAGCGCGGATCTTCTGTGGCCCACACGGACCGCTCGCCTTCCCGCGGCGGTTTTATTATGCCATTAGGGCACAATAATCGCGGGATGTGGGGGAGTGGGCGCAGTTGATCCCCACGTTCCCCCACGCCACGCCTCCTCGGCTCCGCCGTGCGGGTCTATAAGTAGGAGGGGGAGGGGGAGCGACAGAGGATCGCACGCTCTCCCTCACTTCGCCCCTTCTCGCCTTCCTTCTTCTTCCCTTCGCCGCCGCAGCAACCCATTGCCACGCCGATTCGCCGTTGGGCCTCTCGGTTCCTTTGGTCCTACCGTAGCGGCGTCGAGCGCGTCACCGCCGTCGCTTCGTCTTGCTCCCTGCCGCATCGCTCCCATGGCGCTGTCGAGCTCGTGCGATGGCTCCAACGTCCACGAGGACCACGTCCAGTTCCTCCGCCGGATGCGGCGCCTGCCGGGCGAGAACTTCGTGCGGGTTCGCCGGGCGCCGGAGAGGGAGATCTCACCGGCGCCGGAGGAGGGCGAGCGGGTGATCTTCCGCTCGCACTGCCTGCGCGGCTTCAGCCTCCCGGCGAGCGGATTCCTTCGAGCTTTCCTTGAATTCTACCACCTCCAGCCGCATCACCTCACGCCCAACGCGGTGATGCTACTGTCGGCTTTCGTCACCCTGTGTGAGGGCTTTCTTGGGGTTCTCCCCACTCTTGAGCTCTGGGGGGAATTCTTCCAGAGCAAGCTCGGCACCGTCGTCGCGGGCGTGCCCGCCCCCTATGGAGCCTTCATTGCCATGAGGCGGACGGGGGAGAACAATCCGTTCCCGCCCATCCCGCTGATCCAGTCGGTGAAGCTCTGGCAGAAGTCCTACTTTTATGTGAAGAACGTCGCCCCGCAAGGTGACTACGTCAACCTGCCGGCTTAGGTAGCCGGCCCGCCGGCTGGGAGGCAACCTTCGTGGAGCTACCGCGCCAGGTCGTTGTCTCAGGCCGGGAACGCAGCCGTCTCCCGGCTCCGGGTGATGATCTAGTCGGAAGGCCTGACCGGAGCCGACTTGGTGGCCGCCTTCGTGGAGCGCCGAGTACTTCCGCTCCAAGGCCGGCCTCGCATGACTTGCCAGATGAGCGGCCGCTTCGACCTGTGCCGGCTGAGCACCAGGGAGATGCCTCATGCGGAGGTGTCTTACATGGTGAACTACATCTCCAACTGCAAGCTCGCCGAAGATTGGCGGTACGGCAAGGGTCCGTATTCCCGCGCCAACCCTCCACCGGCCGTAAGTTTTTCTTCTTTTCTTCCTTTTGTAGCCGACCTCTGATTAGTCGGTTTGCCCTTGGCAGAACCCTCTTCTTCCGCCGATGGCCGGGGCCACAGGGGTAGAGCGCCAGCTCCTCCCCGACCGCACGATGGACGACGCCGACGACCCGGACCTGGGAGCGGCCGCCATGGAAGACGCCATCGTAGGGGAAGGCGACGAGGCAGGAGGCGCGGAGCCTGGAGCCGGCTTCAAGGACTGGTCGGACAATGATGAGGTCGAAGCCGTCCCGCACCGCCAGCCAGCGCCTGATCATCAAGGCGCGGGCTCGTCTGCCGCGCCGGCTGCCCATGGTGGCGCGCAGAAGCGCCGGGCCGCATCGACCTTCTTCGGCAGCCGGCCGAAGAAGTCCAAGGATTCCACGGCGGCGACCAAGCGGGACGAGGCGGCCGCGAAGGCGGCCCGCTTCCGCAAGGCGGTGAAACAGCCGTAGGCGATCTCGGCGTAAGTCATCGAACGTCTTGTATATTTCATGTATATTTTTTTGTTCTTTGTTCTTTTCGATTGAAGCCCTTCTAAACCTTTCTTTGCTCGCCGGGCAGGGCACCACTTTCCCTTGAGCGCGGTCCTGGCGGCTCCATAGTCAGGCCGACTGGAGGGTCCTCCGGCTCCCGCCGCGTGGTTCCCCACGTCGACCTTAGGGAGGCCACGGAGCGGAACGCACGTGAGGCGCGGGAGGAGCGGGAGGCGGTGGAGAAGGACCGCCTAGGCAACGAAGGAGCAGGCCGATGCGGCGGCCAAGGCCCAGGCGGAGGCGGCAGCCGCGGAGACGGAGGCGGAGGCCTCGCACAACCAGCCTCCGCTCCTCGTCGTTCCCCTCTGCGCTGTGGCCCCCGACATCCCGTGCCCCTGTCGGAGGAGGTCGACCAAGACCCACCGGTGATGGAGAGAAGGAGGACCATGTGGCCTCCGTGGAAGGGACGCCGCAGACGGCGCCGACGGGAGCGGGCCAAAGCGGCCAATCAGCTGCGGCGCCAGAGCAACCGGCCGGGGGTGAGCCGGAGGTAGGAGCCGGCCTCGAGGTGCAGCCGGCATTGCGTCAGCGCGCAGGGGGAGGCACCTCCGCGCCGGAGCCGCACCGAGCTACGGGTGCCAGCCAGACGGCGGAGGCCCTGGAGGTGGCCAGCGCCAGCACATCCGAGTGGACTCCCAGTGGGGGGACGGGCGAGCTGAACGCGGTGGCCCAGGAGGTCCCGAACCGGCTTCAAGCCCAAGCCGCCTCGCTGCAGCAATACACCCAAGAATTCCTCGCGACGCGGGCCGTCATCCGGGTGAGTCTTCTGACCTTGGTTGTTTTGCTCTTCTAATTTCTTCCGTGGGGGCACGTTAGCGCACCCACTGGGTGTAGTCCCCAAGTTCCGAGTCGGCTGCTGCGCAAGCGGCTCGGAACTTATTAGGTCCCGACAACTATCTTATACTCGCCTCCTGTCTGATCTTCCAGGAGTATCATAATGTCCGCGCTGCTGCCTTCAACTCCCAGGCTCAGGAGCTGGGCCGGAGGACCAAAGACCTGACCAGCAGCCGGAGTGCGTACTTTGTTTTGTTCATCTCCTCTGGGGGCGCGTCAGCGCACCCACTGGGTGTAGTCCCCGAGATTCGGGCCGACTGCTGAGCAGTCGGGTCGGATCTTCCCTGACGACTTCTTCCTTATTGGTTTTTCCTTTGTCTTCATGCTTGCAGGGGCCAATGCCGAGTTGAGGGGCCAGCTCGGCGGGGCGCAGGCTGCCCTTCGTGCCAAGGGAGCCGAGTATGACGCCCTGGTCCTAGAGCATGACCGCCTGGCCAAGAAGTTGGCTGACCCGGAGGAGAGCCACAAGGCGGCCCTGAAGAAGGCGCGGGACAGCGAAGACGCCCTGAAGGCCGAGTTCGAGACTGAAGTGGCGGGCTGGGCTAAAACCAAACAAGCGCTGAGCGAAGGCTTCGCCCGTATTGAGGATTTGATCAACAGTAAGCCGCCTTCCTCGCTCCTTGCTTGCCCCTTGCCGCCTGATTTGTGCTCTCACTTGTGCTGCTTTTTGTTCTCTATGCAGACTACTTTCCCGGCTACTCCGTCTTCGCCACCCAAACCATCGAGGCCCAGCGCGAAGCACGCCGTCAGGCGGGGGCTGAGATCCACCGGACGCGAGCCAGACGCTTGAGGAGCAACTCCTGGCGGTCCAAGCCCGGGTGCAGCCGGCACACCATATGCTCCGCCGCCTCTAGCGCGCCGGGGCGCAGGTGTTGGCCGCCCTCTGGCCAGGTGAGACGATTCCCCGCACCCCGAGTCGGACTGCCGACTGGCTGGAGGTTCGGTTGGCCGCTTCGAGGCTTGGAAAGCATCGGCAGCCCAGGTTGGAGCTGGGCGGGCGCTGGAGTTCGTCCGAGCCTGGTATCCGGGGCTGAACCTGGACCAGCTGCGCACCTGGCGGCTAGAGGCCAACAAGGAGATGGAGGAGGTGCGGCCGGCTATCGCTCAGCGTGCATCAACGATCGCCGAGTGCACTGACATCAGCGTCTTCGCTCCTGAAATAAATGACGACGACGTTGCCCAGCGGGAGGAGTGGTTCGGACTGGACCCGGCAACGGGTGAGGACTCGGCAGAGGTGATCGCCTCCAGCGATGAAGGCGAGGACGACGAAGGAGAGGAAGGCGAAGACGTTGAGTCGGCCGGTGAAGCAGCCAGCCAGCCTCAGCCTGACCGTGCCTCCAGCAACGAGGCGCGTTAAAGCGCGCCTTCTGCGGGAGGCGGTGATCGTGCCGAGGTTCGCCAGCCGGCCACGCCTCCAGCCGGCACTGTCGTCTCCACCGACCTGCCCGACTCGCCAGTCGCTCCCCTGGCTTAATCTGCTGTCTTTGCTTTTCCTGCCTGTTACCCTTTGAACAATTTTTATTAAACTTGCGCAGTTCCACCCACTGGGGGTGTATTCGAATTATGTTGAATGCTGGCCCTTTGAAGGTCTTTTATGTAAATATGATTGTGTGCGTGTTTGGTTTCCATTCACGTATGCTTTTTATCCTTAGGCTATTTCCTTTGCCGCCTTCCCCTTTTGGGGAGGCAAGTACTCGAGCTTTCTTAGATTGAAGTGAAGTGAATGGAAGCCGGCCGGCCGGCTACTCTGGTAGTCGGTCGGTGGTAGGAGACAAACCGGCTTTTGTTATATTAGTCCGTTGGTCCCTAGCCGTTTTTCGTGTGGGCATCCTTTCCTGCCTTTAACTCTTGCCAGCCGGACAGCCAGTTCTTCGAACGGCGACTTTTGGCAAGAGAAGGCTTGGGTGCCGACACACTACTTGTCTGACCGCGGGTAGGACTTCTAGTATAACTCCAGGCGGCCAGTCCCCAGGCCGACTAGTCGAACCCGGTGCCGGACGAAGAAAAAGTGAATGAAATGACAAGGTCATAAGCATAATATTCTTCATTTATAGATAAAAGATGGCAGTCCCCGAGCTCTCCTCGAGGGGCCTATTGTTTCGTACTTAGTACAAAAGTTAGCGTGATACATACTGCATTTCAACTGTAAAATCTTCGAAGGAGGTTGGCGTTCCATGGTCGTTCCGACTCCTTGCCGGAATCATCTCTCTTGCGTGCCTTCGGCTTCTGTGCATCGATTAGGTAATAGGAGTCGTTGCCTAAAGCTCTGCTGATGACGAAGGGGCCTTCCCAAGGGGCCGAGAGCTTGTGCTGACCGGCTGTTCGCTGGATCAGTCGGAGCACAAAATCGCCCTCTTGGAAGGATCTTGGCTTGACCTTCCAGCTATGGTAGCGGCGCAGGCCCTGCTGGTAGATGGCAGACCGGCTGAGGGCTAACAGTCGGCCTTCTTCCAGCAGGTCGACGTCGTCTTCTCGTGCTTCCTTGGCCTCCGCCTCCATGTACATGGTTACCCGAGGCGAGTCGAACTCGACGTCAGTTGGGATGACCGCCTCGGCACCATATACGAGGCAGAAAGGGGTGAAGCCGGTTGACTTGTTTGGGGTAGTGCGCAGACTCCAGAGGACGGCCGGCAGCTCATCGAGCCAACAGTCGGCCGAACGCTCCAGTGGTACGACCAGTCGGGGCTTGATGCCAGAAAGGATGAGGCCGTTGGCTCATTCGACCTGGCCATTTGACTGCAGGTGGGCAACGGACGCTAAGTCCAACCGGATGCCTTGCGTCGCGCAGAAACGTGCCAAGGCTCCCTTGGCGAAATTCGTGCCATTGTCGGTGATGATGTTGTGTGGCATGCCGTACCGAGTTGTTATATCTGCGATAAATGTCACTGCAGTCGGCCCATTCAGCTTCTTGATCGGCTTTTGCCTCAATCCATTTGGTGAATTTGTCCACAGCGACAAGCAGATGTGTCATGCCGCCGCGTGCCGTCTTGAATGGGCCCACCATGTCCAGTCCCCAAACGGCGAAGGGCCAAGTGAGGGGAATAGTCTTGAGTGCCGAAGCCGGCATGTGTTGCTTGGAGCTGAAGAGTTGGCAACCTTTGCAGTGTTTAACTAACTCCTTGGCGTCATCCAAAGCAGTCGGCCAAAAGAAACCATGGCAGAAAGCTTTGGCGACGAGTGATCTTGAGGCCGCATGGTGGCCGCATTCTCCTTGGTGGATGTCTCTGAGGATTGCAATGCCCTTCTCTTGCTCAACACATCGCTGGAGGACTCCAGTGACACTATGCTTGACGAGCTCTCTATTGACGATTGTGTATGCTCCGGCTCGACGTTGGACTTGTCTTGCCTCTATTTCATCAGCCGGCAGATCTTGGTTTACTAGGAAGTTGAGGATGGGCTGAGCCCATGATGGGGCTGTGACTTCTTCTATTGCCAACACTGCTACTGCGACCAGGGCGGGCGGGCTGGGTGGTGAAATGCTGGAGTCGGGCGCCGACTGTTGTGTTGGTGCAGTCTCCGGGCCGACTACCACAGTCACCGAGCTGGGTGTGGCAGTCCCCGGGTCAGGCATAACTATGGAAGTCCCCGAGCCGCCTACTGATGTCCCCGGGCCGACTATCGAAGTCCCCGGGTCACCCGCTTGGTTCTTCAAGCTGGACCCGGCTGCATCGGGGTCAGGCGGCACAAAGATGGAATCAGACTCTTGAGACAGCTTGATAGATGGCTTGAGGAGGTGTTGTAGAGAGACGCCGGTTGGTATTGCTTGCCGAGTGGAGCCTATTCGAGCCAGGGCATCAGCTGGCTCGTTGTCGGCTTGCGGTACATGGAGGAACTCGCATCCTTCAACATACCCACTGATCTGCTGGACGAGGAAGCGGTAGCTTGCCATATTTGCGTCCTTGGCATCCCAGTCGCCGGATGATTGCTGGACCACCAAGTCCGAGTCGCCATAACATAGGATCCAGCGAATGCCGAGTTCTTTGGCAAGCCAGATCCCGTGTATGAGCGCCTCGTACTCGGCCACGTTGTTGGAGGCGGCAAAGTGAATTTGCAGTGTGTATCTGAGCTTGTCGCCTTTGGGAGAGGTGAGGATGATGTCGGCTCCCAAGCCGGTGCGCATCTTGGACCCATCGAAGTGCATGCACCAATGAGTGGAGTCGGGAGCTGGCGGTAGATACTGGGTCTCGGCCCAGTCGACGAGGAAGTCGGCCAATGCTTGGGACTTGATGGCGGTGCGAGGCTGGTAGAAGATCGTGTAGGGGGCCATCTCGATGGCCCATTTCGCCACCCGGCCGGATGCATCCCGGCTGCCTATGATCTCGGCTAGCGGGGCTGTGCATACGACCGTGATGGGATGCTCTTGTAAATAGGGCTTCAGCTTCTTGGCGGCGAAGTACACGCCATAGCACATCTTCTGGTAGTGCGAGTAGTTCTACTTCGAGGTAGACAGCACCTCGCTCAAATTGTACACTGGCCTCTGGACCGGCTGGGCTCGGCCCTCTTCTGGGCACTGGACTACGATGACAGTGCTGACCACCCGGCTGGTTGCAGCAATGTAGAGGAGCATGGGCTCTTTCTTAGTCGGCGCCACCAGGACAGGCGGCATGGCCAGCATCTTCTTCAGCTCGTGAAAAGCTTGGTCGGCTTGGTCATTCCACTCAAAGTGAGTGGTCTTCTTCATGATGCGATAGAGGGGGAGGGCTTTCTCTCCGAGCCGGCTGATGAAGCAATTCAGGGAGGCCAAGCATCCGGTGAACTTCTGGACGTCTCGAAGTTTGGTGGGAATCGCCATTCTCTCAATGGCCATGATCTTTACTGGGTTGCATTTGATGCCACATTCAGAGACCAGGAAGCCTAGGAGCTGGCCGGCTGGCACTCCGAACACGCATTTCTCGGGGTTGAGCTTGATTTGGAACCGGCGCAGGTTCTCAAATGTTTCCTTGAGGTCTTCCAGCAAGGTGTCGCGCTTCTCCGTCTTCACCACAATGTCGTCTACGTAGACGTGGGCATTTCTGCCGAGCTGCTTGAGGAGGCACTTCTGCATGCAACGCTGAAAAGTGGCACCGGCATTTCTTAAGTCGAATGTCATAGTCAGGTAGCAGAAGGCTCTGAATGGCATGATGAAGGTGGTCTTCAGGCGGTCTGCCGGATCTAGCTTTATCTGGTGGTATCCTGAGTAAGCATCCAAGAAACTCAACAGCTCGCATCCGGCCGTGGAGTCTATCACTTGATCAATCCTCGGCAGGGCAAAGGGATCTTTGGGGCAGGCCTTGTTGAGGCTCGTGTAGTCTATGCACATGCGCCACTTGTTGTTCTTCTTTAGTACGAGGACCGGGTTGGCGAGCCACTCTGGAAACAAAACTTCCATAATGAAGCCAGCTGCCAGAAGCCGGGCTATCTCCTCTCCCACAATCCTTCTTTTCTCCTCCGACAGTCGGAGGAGGGGTTGTTTGACTGGCTTTGCGTCTTCTCGGACATGTAGCTTGTGCTCGGCGAATTCCTTCGGAACACCCAGCATGTCCTTGGGGGACCATGCAAAGATGTCCCGGTTCTCACGGAGGAAATCGGCGAGCTCGCCTTCCTATTTTCTGTTTAGGTTTGCCCCGATGACGGCAAACCTCTCTGGGTGCTCGGGGTCAAGAGGTATCTTCTTTGTCTCCTTGGCCGGCTGGAAAGATCCTTGGGCATCATACTCCTTGGGATCGGGGGACAAGGCCGACTGTTTGCCGGCCATGGCCACGACTCGGTCCAATATCTTCTTTTCTTCGGCAATCACAAGGGACTCGGCCAGCCGGCTGCTGGCTGCTGCGCACTCGGAGGACTTCTTGTAATCGCCGGCTATGGTGATGACGCCATTAGTGCTTGGCATCTTCATCTTGAGGTAAGCATAGTGGGGAACTTCCATGAACCTGGCCAAGGCAGGTCGGCCAAGCAATGCATGGTAGGGGCTCTCCAGGTCCACCACTTCAAACCAGATCGCTTCTCGGCGGAAATGATCCTTGTCCCCAAAGAGTACATCAATCTTGATCTTGCCAATGGAGGCGCAGGACAGGCCTGGTACAATGCCATGGAACACAGTCCGAGTAGGCATGAGTTGCTTTGTCTTGACGTTCAGCTTCTCCAGGGTGTCACGGTACAGGATGTTGATGCTGCTCCCGCCGTCTATCAGCACGCGGGAGAAACGGGCGGCGCGTCTATCCATTGCAAGGGTGCCATCCAAAACCAGCGCATAAGAGCTGGGAAATGGCATCACCTCTGGGTGGTCGGCCCGGCTCCAGCTGATAGGTTTTTCTGACCAGTGCATGTGCTCGGCGGGGGTGGCAGCGACCATGCTGACTTCCTGGTGCTCTCGGCATTTGCTGCGCCGGTCTTCAGGCTGGCTTGTAAAGATGGCATAGGCGGCGAGCTCGTCGGGGAACTCATCGTGCACGGCTCCGACTGCAGGCCGAGCGGTCGGCGGCTGTGGAGCCGGAGGCGGCGGACCGGTAGGCGGAGGCGGCGCGAGTCCTTCGCCTTTGGAGATTCGGGTGAGGCAGTGGCACTTCCGGGTTGTGTGGTTGGACGGCTTCGCGCCGCTGTGGAACTTGCATGGGGTGTCGAGAGTTTGCTCATAGGAGAAGGCCGGCTGCCAAGCCGGCTTGCCGCCCCTCTACTTCTTGGGTGCGGGCCGCCCTTCGGGCTGCTCGTCTTTGACTGTGGCCACCTGCCGACTGGTGGAGGGCGGCACGGGGCCCTTGCGCTTGTGGTCGTTCTAGTGTGGGCGTCGGCCGGAGTCCCCAGCCGGTGTCTTGGGCGCTGGGTTGAGTACTTTCCCGGATGCCTCTACCCGGAGTTCGGTCTTCATTGAGGAGTCGGCGGTGGCGTACTTGTCCGCTATGACCAGAAGCTCGTTGAGGGTAGTCGGTTCATCGCAGAGGAGCTTGTGCTTGAGGAGGGTGCCTTCTCGGCACCCGGCAGTGAAGTATTCTATGGCTTGCACCTCATGCACCTCCTCGCAAGAGTTGCGGAGCTCGGCCCAACGCGTGAGGTAGTCACGAGTGGACTCGGCGGGGCCTTGTACACACAAGGAGATTTGTCTGGGCTTGGGAGCCCGCTTGTAGGTGCTGGTGAAGTTGCGGACGAAGGCTTCTATGAAGTCCACCCAGCTGTTGATGCTGTATGGCTTGAGGCTGTTGAGCCAGGTCCGCGCCGTGCCTTGCAGCATGAGGGGAACGTACTTCACGGCAATGCGCCTGTTTCCGTTTGCTATGCTAACCGCCGTGGAGTAGTTGATCAACCAATCTTCCGGCTTCACGGAGCCGTTGTACTTAGGCGTGTCTCTTGGGAGCGAGAACCCTTTGGGGAAAGGCTCGCCGCGGATGCGGGAGCCGAAACAAGGCGGGCCGACATCGTCTTCTTCTTCTAGCGCCAAGGATCACGCTAGGCGGTCGATCCGATGGCGAGCGTCGTTCTCACCGACTCCCTCGCGGCGACCTAGCCGGCTGCTGAGAGTCGGATGCGCAACAGGCAGTGGGGTGGGATATCTCTCCCCACGGGGCCGAGGCGGAGGCGGGTTGCCCCGCCACTCCACGGCTCGGGGTGGCCTTCTGCGTCTCGCTCGATGGAGATTCGGGTTCGGCCTCGGCTGGCAGCCGGCTCTTTCTCACGCTGCGCGCGGGTTTTGCCCGCAGTCGGCATCCGGGATGTCGCGCCGTGATCTCGGCGTGGGGGAGGGCTTTCCGTGCGGGCTTCGGCTTCGTGCCGCTACGCGGCCGCATCGATTAGCTGCTGGATGCGTCTAGTCATATGGGGGAGTTCTTCGGCCCCCAATCCATCTAGCTCGTCTACGGCCGCCTGGGCGGCGCGCAGGTTCTCGAGTGGAGTGGCGTAGACTGGTCGGTCGACTCCTAGCGTGTCGGCGATGACAGCGCCGTGCTGTCTGACAACGCCGGCCCGGCTGGGCCTGCCTGGGGGCAGCGTGCCAAAGGCGGCGTGGTCGGCTTCGCGCTGGTGGGCCTCAGTGAGGCGTCTCATGGAAGCCAGCTTCCGGCCCTCCGCGAGGAGGGCGAGGCGGCGAGCCTCCAGTGCTTCAGCGTCGGCATCGGCCGGGAGGGGGATGGACTAGTCGTGGACCACCGCATGCGGGGCGTCGTGGGCGCTCTTGTCAGAGGCGCCGTCGTGGCCGATGACCATCACCTCGGTGGTGACAGCGTCGCAGCCATCAGCCCCCGGGAAGTGGGTCGTTGTAGATCGTGACGTCGGTGGGGAAAGTGTCGAGTGAGGCCCTGTAAGAGTCGACAGGCATCGGATCGATGGAGCCAACCGACTCCAAGTCCACAGCAGGCTCGCCGGAGATGTGGAGCTGGCTGAGGAGGTTGACGAGGTGGTCGGTGCCCGCGTTAGAGGCGAGCTCGTCGGAGATGAGGGTCTTGTCAAGGAGATCGGCGAGGCCGCTCGCTGCACAGACGTTGGTGACGCCTTGCAGCGCGTCGTGGCAAGCGCCATCGGGCATGCCGGGCTGGCTACGCTCGTGAGGGAGGAAGAGGGTTCCCGTCCAGAACAGGTCTCCGGACGACGGTGCACCTGGCCCCACAGTGGGCGCCAAATGTCGGGTGGTAGGTGCGACATATGCCAACGGGTGGCTTATCATTGTGGGAGACAGTAAGACGTCGTCGGTGCCTGGAAACGGGATGAGGTGAAGGCATGCACGCCAGCGAATCTTACCCAGCTTCGGGGCTCTCCGTGGAGATAACACCCTACTGCTGCTCTGCGGGGTCTCCGCATGATCACTAGATGAACAAGTAGATACACGATGCTCCTTGAGCTGTTTGGCGAGAGGAGGAAGAAGGGCATGGCTCGCTCTCTTCTCCTCCCTATGTGGTGTCTAAAACTAGCAGAGATCCACCCTTTGCATGGGTGTCCCGGGGGGTTTATATAGGCCTACCCCCGGGGGTACAATGGTAATCCGGCTGGGCGTGGGGCCCAGCCGTCTGTGTCTACATTCGCCGGCTTCTCCGCCGGCTGCTGGGGCCTGCTGGCTGGTGGGTCCCGCCGGCTGCCGGCTCCTTGGTCGACAGGCAGGCCCCACCATCCTGGGCCTTGTCGGTCGTTGGTTACTGTCGCTCAATCCAGGTTACGAGGGCTTCGTCGGGGTGGGCGTGGCTACAGTGCCGCCGACTGGCGGGCGATCGTTGTAGCCTTACCGCGTCTTGTCTCCTTAATGGGGCGTCTCCTTCAAGGGAGGTGGCAAGCCGGCTGTAGGGAGCCGGCTCCGTCTTGGGATGATTGGGGGAGGCTTGGCCGCCTTCGGGTGTCTCTCTGCCCGAAGGGACCCACCGCCCGTGGGCCGCGTTGGCAGCCCATCGTGGATGACATCAGGGTCAACGTGGCAATAGTGCCGCGCCGGACGGGTCATGGCCTCCCGTACGGCGCATTGTGCCAGGCGTGCTCCGGGATTCGGGGGTGGCAGGCTTTATTGTAGCCACACCCCATCACATCGCCGTTATGTGGATGCAGACTTCGAGGGTACGATCTCGACCGCTTTGTGGGAGCCGGCTTCTTGGAGTCGGCCTTCTCGCGGCCGGCTTCTCGGAGCCGGCCCTCCCGCAGCTTTCTTCATGAGGGCTGAAGTCGGGCCACCTTCCGATAGTCGGCCTGGGTGACAGCCGGCAAGGGGAAGGCGGCCCCATGTCTTGGATTCTTGAGGGCCAGATCAGCTCGTAATTTTTTCAGAAGGGCCAGGGGGGCCGGCTAGGCTACCCGTGGTCATTTACTCTGACATGTAGTTCGGATGGAGTCCGTCTACTGCTTTCGGCTCAAAAGTGATTGTGCTTGCCATGTTCGGCTTGATAGCTGTCATCGAGCGTCAGGGCACGCCCCCGCAATCCGTAGATCGATCTGGTCTGACCTTCCCTACTGTCCAGGTCCTACCGTAGGTCATATATATGTCCCCGAGCTGTTTTATCTCTGCCTTTACGGTGAGGTAGTGCTAGATGGTGTTTGGCTTGAGTTATCGCTTTGTCTCGGCCACGTGGTGATCGATCAGCCGCATTACGTGCTGATGGTATAGGCTCCAGCGCCTCGTCGTCAAATTGAGGTAGCAATTTGCACTTCGGATAACTTTTGGATGAGTGCTCGAGGCCGTATTCCTCGGCTGCCAGGACATGAGTCCATCTATCGTTGAGCAGATCTTTGTCAGCTTGAAGCTGCTGATGCTTCTTTTTAAGGCTCCTTGCAGTGGCTATTAGCCGGCGCTTGAAGCGCTCCTGCTTGAGAGGTTCCTCAGGCACGATAAAATCCTCATTGTCGAGGCTCTCCTCATCCTTGGAGAGCGGAAGATAATTGCTATCCTCTGAGTCTTCGTGTATGGCCTGTTCATCAGGGCTAACTTGCCCGTCTTCCCGTTCGTCCTGTTCTGAAGTTGGCTTAACGAGGTCTTCATTGTCTTCGGCATCGTTCGGGGTATTATTTTCTCATGTGCCGGTATTGCTGTCTTTTCCATGGCATGACTTAGAGCGGCGCTGCTGATGTCGGCGCTTTGGTTGTATCTCAAGAGGTTTATCCTCGACTGGGTCTTCCTTGTCGTCGTTGCTATTCTCTTTGGGTGTATCCACCATGTACACGTCATACGAGGAGGTGGCCATCCAGCATCCAGTAAGCGGCGGGTTTTGGGCCTCCTCTTCTCTGGCATCGTTATCCATACCATCGATTTCCTCGGCGCCATAATCGAGCATGTCGGTTAAGTCGTCGACAGTGGCTATGAAGTGGGAGGTGGGTGGGAAGCGAAATTCCCCGTCATCAACCCCTAGTTCGAGCCGGATATAATTCAGCTACGAGTCCCTTGCTAAGGACAGGGATTTTAATGAGTTCAGCACATCGCTTAAAGGTGAGTGCCAGAACATGTCCGCGGCGCTGAATCTGACGATCGGTTCCTGATCGGGCTCGACGGACACGGGCGCGCGGAGTCCGAAACCTGTGGCCGGAGACGAATCTAAGGTTCCAATGATGCAGGTCATGTTTAAAGTTGGGTCTGTATGCAGCTCCAGCGCCACTGAGTCTATGGCTCTCGTGGCAGGGTTGAGCTTCCCCTCCTCGGGTGGCGCAATTTGCTCCAGATCTAGGGCCGGAGCACTCACAGGTGCTATCTCCAGGGTATGGTCCGATGACAGATTTAGGTCTGCTCATCACGCTAGCAGGGAGCGGCTGCCATGGGCTCAAACCCGTCGAAGATCAAGTCTCCGCGGGTATCAGCAACGTAGTTCAAGCTTCCAAACCTGACCTGATGGCCTGGGGCGTAGCTGTCGATCTGCTCTATATGGCCAAGCGAATTGGCCCGCAATGCGACGCTGCCGAATACGAAGATCTGTCTGGGGAAAAAAACTTCCCCCTGGACAACAGTATTGTAGATGATTGACGGGGCCATCGAACCTCTTGGAGACGACGCAACGGAACTCCCAATGAAAGCACCAATGTCGGTGTCAAAACCGGCGGATCTCGGGTAAGGGGTCCCGAACTGTGCGTCTGAGGCTGATGGTAACAGGAGACAAGGGACACGAAGTTTTACCCAGGTTCGGGCCCTCTTGATGGAGGTAATACCCTACGTCCTGCTTGATTAATATTGATGAGCATAGGGGTTACAAGAGTTGATCTACCACGAGATCATAATAGCTAGAACCATAGAAGTCTAGCCTATATGATTATGATTGCCTCTACAGACTAAACCCTCATGTTTATATAGACACCGGAGGGGACTAGGGTTGTACAAAGTCAGTTACAGAGAAAGGAATCTTCATATCCGAATGCCAAGCATGCCATCCATGCCAAGGAGAGTCCTATCTGGACACGGGTGAGAGAATCTTCAGTCTTGTATCTTCATAGCCCAACAGCCCGGCCCATGTCCAACAGGCCGGACGCCCGAGGACCCCTTAGTCCAGGACTCCCGTAGCATGTATTACGGTGGGTGAACAAATTACTACCGAGCAATTGATAGAAAAGCGCATAGTTATGAGAATATCTAGGCAATGATTATGAAATATAGGCATCACGTCCGTGTTAAGTAGATCGAAACGATTCTGCATCTACTACTATTACTCCACACATCGACCGCTATCCAGCATGCATCTAGAGTATTAAGTTCATAAGAACGAAGTAATGCTTTGATAACCCACAAGTATGGGGGATCGCAACAGTTTTCGAGGGTAGAGTATTCAACCCAAATTTTTTAATTCGACACAAGGGGAGCCAAAGAATATTCTCAAGTATTAGCAGCTGAGTTGTCAATTCGACCACACCTGGAAACTTAATATGTGCAGCAAAGTGTTTAGTAGAAAAGTAATATGATAGTAGTGGTAATGGTAGCAAAAGGTAACAGTAGCAAAAGTAATGTTTTTGTGTTTTGTAGGGATGATAGCAATAGCAACGGAAAAGTAAATAAGCGAAGAACAATATATGGAAAGCTCGTAGGAAATGGATCACTGATGGAGAATTACGCCAGATGCGGTTCATCATGTAACAGTCATAACCTACGGTGACACGGAACTAGCTCCAGTTCATTGATATAATGTAGGCATGTATTCCGAATATAGTCATACATGCTTATGGAAAAGAACTTGCATGACATCTTTTGTCCTACCCTCCCGTGGCACCGGGGTCCTTACGGAAACTAAAGTATATTAAGGCCTCCTTTTAATAGAGTACCGGAACAAAGCATTAACACATAGTGAATACATGAACTCCTCAAACTATGGTCATCATCGGTAAGTATCCCGATTAGTGTCACTTCGGGGTTAACGGATTATAACACATAATAGGTGACTATATACTTGCAAGATAGGATCTAGAACTCTCATATATTGATGAAAACATAATAGGTTCAGATCTGAAATCATGGCACTCGGGCCCTAGTGACAAGCATTAAGCATAGCAAAGTCATAGCAACATCAATCTCAGAACATAGTGGATGCTAGGGATCAAACCCTAACAAAACTAACACGATTACATGATAGATCCCATCCAACCCATCACCGTCCAGCAAGCCTATGATGGAATTACTCACGAACGGCGGTGAGCATCATGAAATTGGTGATGGAGGATGGTTGATGATGGCGATGGCAATGGATTCCCCTCTTCGGAGCCCCGAACGAACTCCAGATCAGCCCTCCCGAGAGGTTTTAGGGCTTGGCGGCGGCTCCATATCATAAAACGCGATGAATCCTTCTCTCTGATTTTTTTCTCCCCGAAACAAAATATATAGAGTTGGAGTTGGAGTCGGAGGAGCTCCAGGGGGCCCACGAGGTAGGGGGCGCGCCCCCCACCCTCATGGACAGGTGGTGGGCCCCCTGGCCTTCATATTTTGCAGGTATTTTTTATATTTTCCAAAAAGTTTCTCCATGAAGTTTCAGGTTATTCCAAGAACTTTTGTTTCTACACATAAATAACACCATGGTAATTCTGCTGAGAACAGCATCATCCGGGTTAGTTCCATTCAAATCATGCAAGTTAGAGACCAAAACAAGGGCAAAAGTGTTTGGAAAAGTAGATACGACGGAGACGTATCATGCTTTAGGCAAGATGACATGATGTATAGGGATAAACTCAAGCAATATGATATAAACCCCATCTTATTATCCTCGATGGCAACAATACAATACGTGTCTTGCTGCCCCTACTGTCACTGGGAAAGGACACCGCAAGATTGAACCCAAAGCTAAGCACATCTCCCATTTCAAGAAAGATCAATCTAGTAGGCCAAACTAAACCGATAATTCGAAGAGACTTGCAAAGATATCAAATCATGCATATAAGAATTCAGAGAAGAACCAAATATTGTTCATAGATAAACTTGATCGTAAATCCACAATTCATCGGATCTGGGCAAACACACCGCAAAAGAATATTACATCAAATAGATCTCCAAGAACATCGAGGAGAACTTTGTATTGAGAACCAAAGAGAGAGAGAGAAGAAGCCATTTAGCTAATAACTATGGACCCGAAGGTCTGTGGTAAACTACTCACACATCATCGCAGAGGCTATGGTGTTGATGTAGAAGCCCTCCATGGTCGATTCCCCCTCCGGCAGATTGCCGGAAAAGGCCCCCATATGGGTTCTCACGGGTACAGAAGGTTGCGGGGATGGACAAGTGGTTTCGTGCCTCCCCTGGATGTTTTTAGGGTATAAGAGTATATATAGGCAAAAGAAGTACGTCGGTGGAGCTACGAGGGGCCCACGAGTGTGGGGGTGCGCCTACCCCCCTGAGCGTGCCCTCCTACCTCGTGGCCGCCTTGTTGTGTCTCTGACTTCCACTCCAAGTCTCCTGGACTGCGTTTGTTCCAAGAAAGATCCGCGTGAAGGTTTCGTTCTGTTTGATATTCCTTTTCTTTGGAACACTGAAATAGGCAAAAAAACAGAAACTGGCACTGGGCCTTTGGTTAATAGGTTAGTCCCAAAAATAATATAAAAGGGCATATTAAAGCCCGTTAAACATCCAAAATAGATAATATAATAGCATGGAACAATCAAAAATTATAGATATGTTGGAGACGTATCAGAGGACGTCTAACTTGTTTTTGCAGGGCCTGTTGTGATATGATATGGTCAAGACGTGATGATATAAATTGTTGTATGAGATGATCATGTTTTGTTAAAGTTATCGGCAACTAGCAGGAGCCTTATGGTTGTCTCTTTATTGCATAAGATGCAGGCGCCATAAAATTGCTTTACTTTATCACTACGTGATAGCAATAGTTGCAAAAGCAATAGTTGGCAAGATGACCATGTGACGACACGTTGATAGAGATCAAGATGGTGGAGATCATGGTGTCATGCCAGTGACGATGGAGATCAAAGGCACAAGATGATAATGGCCATATCATGTCACATATTTTGATTGCATGTGATGTTTATCTTTTATGCATCTTATTTTGCTTAGTACGATGGTAGCATTATAAGATGATCCCTCACTAAGTTTCAAGGTATAAGTGTTCACCCTGAGTATGCACCATTGCGACAGTTCGTCGTGCCAAGACACCACGTGATGATCGGGTGTGATAAGCTCTACCTTCACATACAACGGGTGCAAGACAGTTTTGCACACGTGGAATACTCGGGTTAAACTTGACAAGCCTAACATATGCAGATATGGCCTCGGAACACTGAGACCGAAAGGTCGAACGTGAATCATATAGAAGATATGATCAACATAGTGATGTTCACCATTGAAAACTACTCCATCTCACGTGATGATCAGACATGGTTTAGTTGATATGGATCACGTGATCATTTAGATGACTAGAGGGATGTCTATCTAAGTTAGAGTTCTTAAGTAATATGATTAATTAAACTTTAATTTATCATGAACTTAGTCCTAATAGTATTTGCATATCTTTGTTGTAGATCAATAGCTCGCGTATAGCTTCCCTGTTTTATTTATGATATCTTCCTAGAGAAAACTAAGTTGAAAGATGATAGTAGCAATGATGCGGACTAGGTCCGTGATCTGAGGATTATCTTCATTGATCCATAGAAGAATTATGTCCTTGATGCATCGCCAGGTGACGGACCTATTGAAGGAGCAGATGTAGATGTTACGAACGTTTGACAAGCTTGGTATGATGACTACTTGATAGTTTAGTGCACCATGCTTTACGGCTTAGAACCAGATTTCAAAAACATTTTGAATGCCACGGAGCATATGAGATGTTCCAAGAACTAAAATTGGTATTTCAGACTCATGCCCGTGTCAAGAGGTATAAGACCTCTGACAAAGTACTTTGCCTACAAAATGGAGGAGAATAGTTCAGCTAGTGACATGTGCTCAGAACGTCTGGGTACTACAATCACTTGAATCCAGTGGGAGTTAATCTTCCAGATAAGATAATGATTGTCAGAGTTCCCTAGTCACTATCACCAAGTTACTGAAACTTTGTGATGAACTATAGTATGCAAGGGATAACGAAAATGATTCTTGAGCTCTTCGCGATGCTGAAATCGGTGAAGGTAGAAATCAAGAAAAGCATCCAAGTGTTGATGGTTGACAAGACCACTAGTTTCAAGTAAAAGGGCAAGGGAAAGAAAGGGAACTTCAAGAAGAATGGCAAACAAGTTGCCACTCCCATGAAGAATGTCACATCCCTAGCTTCTGGCATTGCACTAGGGTAACTTCATGTGTGCATCATGTTTAAACTTTGAAAGAAACTTGAAATGGGGATTGCCTAAACCCTAGCATTAAAGGAATTCACTAGGTTCAACTAAAATATTTCCAGTAAATCCAAATGGCTTTAAAAAACGTTCATCATTCTTGGAAAAAGCTGGAAACAGTAACCAGAGGTGATGCACATTTTTGCATGACATATTTGGGCTCTGGACTAAATCATACTCTATTTGCATTTGGGCATTTAAATGCTATTAAATATTTTAAATGCTCAAATAATCATAAACTAAAATTTTTACTGTAGGATATATTCCCAACAGTGATCATGAGTGGTTTCATGATTTTTGGAAGTGTCTAAGTGTTTTTAATAAAGCCCTAAAGACTACAGAATAATAGAAAACAAAATTAAAACAGAAAGCAGAGAGAGAGAAAGCAAACCTGGCGGCCCAGTTGTGGCCCAGCACTGTTGGCCCAGCCCACCTCCTTCCCTTGTCTTCTTCCAGCTGCTGCCAGGAGGACGCCGGGCGTGTGCTCGCCGCGCGCGCGCCACCTCCACCCTGCCTGGCTGCCTCCTCATCGCTCTGGCCCTCCCTCGCGACGCCACGCATCCCCCGACCTCTCTCGCACTCTCCCTCGCCCTCGTCCCCTCCTCTGTCTCTCTCTCACGCGCATGGCCGAACGCCACCATCGCCGCCGCATGCAGTTGTCACGGCCAGAGCCACCTCCGAGCCTCTCTGACGCGCCCACGAGCTCTGCCATGACGCCCCGGTCCTCTCCGCCGAGCCACATGACGTCGGACGCCCTGGAGCGCCGTCGTCGACGCCATCGCCGTCCTCTGCCCCGATGATCGCCACCCTTTGATTCGCCGCCTTCGACGCTTCCCCGACCCCGCTGGGCTTCTCTGCGAGTCCTCGGTGAGCTGCTCTTCCGTTCGCCCTTCTCCCCGTCGCCTCCCACGTTCCCTAGCACTAGCGCCGCCGTGCCCGAAGCTCACCGCCGCCCAGCCATGTCGCCGCCGTGGCCACCGTCACCTAGAGCCGCAACCGAGCGCACCACTGTGCTCAGCATGTCTTCGCGCAACCGTAGCCACCCCCAGATCCTCCTGCCTTGCACCGTAGCGCTGAACCCGTCGTTGCCCGAGCCCCGGCCGCCGCCACGAGCTCAACTCCGGCGAGCTCACTCCACCGCAGCCTCTCTCGCTTGCTCCAATGGATGTGCGAGAGTACCAGCTCTCCGTAGGTGGTCTCGGCCGCTAATTTGGTCACCGAAGGGCAAAATCCGAGCCCCTCTGCCGTCTCGGCCTAGCCGGCGACTCAACGCCGGCAAGGTTGACCCCTGTTTGACCTCCCCGGCGTCCTGACGTCTAGGCCCGGGCCCCTGTTTAATTAGTGCTAGGTAATTAGTGTTAATTAACTTAGTTAACTAGATGAGCCACTGACATGCGGGCCCAGCCCTAGATTAGTTAAGTTAATCACCTACTTAGCACTAACAGGCACTGTTAGTTAGTTGTGACACTGACAGGTGGGTCCCACGGGTCATGTTTGACCTGGACCGGGCCTGTTGACCTGCTGACGTCGGCATGACCTAGTGCTGATGCAGTATTACTTTTCTGGATTTAATTCAATTTAGGAAATTCCAGGAAATGTTTAAAACTTTAAAAATTCATAGAAAATCAACCGTAGCTCAGAATGAAATAATTTATATATGAAAAATTATGAGAAAAATTCAAGGAATCTGTTTATGGCATTTTCATGCATGTTTGAACAATGTTTGTCCTCTGTTTTGGACAAAACAAATAAATGGCATTTAACTAATCATATATGGAGTTTGAATTGAATCTTGTATTCAAACCAACTTCATTTAATTCATAGCTAGATGCATTAGCTCAAATCACAGCATATTGCCATGTCATGATCATGCATCATATTGTCGCATTGCATTGATTGTGTTCTTTCTTAGTTCTCGGTGTTTGTCCCCTCTCGGTAGACGTTGTACCGATGCTGTGATCGTTGACACTGATGAAGACCTAAGGATATCTTCAGAAGTGCCAGGCAAGCAAAACCCCCTTGTTCATTCCAACACAAACCACTCTCTCGCTCCTGCTCTCTTTTACTGCATTAGGACAACAACGATTCAACTGTTACATGTTGCGGTAGTTGAACCCCTTTCCTCTGCATGACCTGTCATTGCCACAGTAAATAGATGAAACCCACTAGCATGAGTAGGAGTTGTTTGAGCCCTGATGTGCCTACTCATTCATGCTTGTTTGTCATGCCTGCTATTGCATAGAGTCGTGTCAGGTTTGGTTCATCGGGGATGAACCGGAGGTGTGTAAACATGTCCTACAGTGTGTGAGCTAAGTGTGTGAACACGATTTGGTAAAGGTAGCGATGAGAGGCCATGTAGGAGTACATGGTGGGTTGTCTCATTGAAGCCGTCCTCAGGAATTGAGTTCTGTGTTTGTGATCCACGAAACAGTTACTACCACGCATTGGGCCCGAAACCAATGGACCCTCTCGGCTTATTGATCACCCTTGTCCTCTGTCCAGGAGTTGCAACTAGTTTCTGGTGTTTATAGGATATGTGTTGGCGGCCGTGCGTAGCGCTGACCCTAGGGGTGGGCTATGATGCGGTAGATACACCGTGGCCGGGCATGCCGGGCGCCCGTTTGGTGTCTCGGAACCCTGTACACATCGTTCGGGGCCGTATGTGGAAACCTCGGCCGGACTCCCTGCGGATGGAACCTGGATAGGCGATAAACCTGGACTAGAGACTTGACTGTTTAGGTAGGCCGTGGCCGACACCCTCGTTGGGCTTCCGCCTGAAGGTTGCCGAGTACATGTCGTGTAAACGACGGTAAGTGGTGAGAGCGTGTGTGAAGAAGTACACCCCTGCAGGGTTATAAATGATCTATTCGAATAGCCGTGTCCGCGGTAATGGACTTCTGGGTTGCCTATAACAGTTCATAGACAAGTGAAAGTGGATACTCTAAAACTCGCAAGATAAGTGTGAGTGCTATGGATGGCCTACTCGTAGGGAGACGGGAGCGGATCCATAGTGGTGTATTGATATGGTGAATATGTGGACTCGTGTGTGCCACCTCAAAAGAGTTGCTTGCAGTCGTAGTTCAGGTTAGCCACTAAGTCAAAGCTGGCTTGCTGCAGTTAAACTCCACCACCCCCCTGTTGATACCGATGCATATGTAGCTAGTTCTGATGTAAGACTTGCTGAGTACCTTTGTACTCATGTTTGCTTAATTTATGTTTTGCAGAGAGAGACTTTAGTCTCGCTAGTAGTTTCCGCGTGGACTTTGACATTAGCTTGATACCTCAGCTACGATCTTGTGCCCTCGGCAGGATCTGGTAGATAGTCAGGCTTCTTAGCCTTTTTCCATTTGTAGATGTCTGTACTCAGACATGTTAAGCTTCCGCATGTGCTTGATTTGTATGCTGTGATTGCTGGGTCATGAGACCCATGTTTGTAATATCTCGCTCCTCGGAGCCTAAGGAATAAATACTTGAGTTGTAGAGTTATGTTGTGATGCCATGTTGTATTTACACATATCGAGCATATTGTGTGTATGATTGAAATGCTTGGTATGTGTGGGATCCGACAATCTAGTTGTTTATCCTTGGCAGCCTCTCTTATGGGGAAATGTAGTCTAGTGCTTCCATGAGCCATAGTAGTCCGCTACAGCCCGGTTCACCGGAGTCCTGCTCGCCCAGCACTACTGCTCAGGACACTTGACTGGCCGGCATGTGTTCCACTTCGTTCCTGTGTCTGTCCCTTCGGGGAAATGTCACGCGGTGACATCTGGAGTCCTGCCTAGCCTGCTACAGCCCGGGTTCCCGGAGTCCTGTTAGCCCAGTGCTACAGCCCGGATTCACACGCTGCTGACCGACATGCTCGATGTGATTCATGTATGCCTGTCCCCATAGGTTAGTGCCGCTTTGTGTTCATGACTAGCCATGTCGGCCCGGGTTCTCTGTCATATGGATGCTAGCGACACTATCATATACGTGAGCCAAAAGGCGCAAACGGTCCCGGGCCATGGTAAGGCGACACCCGTGGAATACCGTGCATGAGGCCGCAAAGTGATATGAGGTGTTACTGGCTAGATCGATGTGACTTGGAATCGGGGTCCTGACAGCTTTGGTATCAGAGCCTGACTGCCTGTAGGATTACCATGCCAAACTGGTCGAAGTCGTGTCTAGAAATGCTTTAGTTATGTAAGGGAATTGATTGTGGAAGGGAACATAAGGCTCTTTTTACTCCTTATACCTCTTGGTCTTCTGATCTGAGTCAACCTCTTCTCTTCTACGGGGATTAAGAACTAGGCCTTCTCATCTATCTATCAGGATGACGAGTTACTATGTTAGAGACTTATAGGATTGTTGGATTTAAGCCTCGGCTCAGTTTCTACTACTTTTAGTATGTTGTAAGTTGAACCAGAACCTTGATATGATGTTGTTAAGTGACTATGCAAATCTTTGTGAATGTCTCAAATCTTTTTCTGAGCATTTACAGCCGTTATGCTGTCCGAGTCATCCCAGGTTTCTAAATAGTCTGATGCATTTGCAAATTCCTTCTTCCGTTCTTGATGTTCCTTTGGGCCAGATTAACCACACTAATCGTCGAGTTAAGGTACTCCGTTGCCTTGTCGTATATATGTTGGACCTATTATTATGACCCTAGGTGTTTTAGGGAGTCACCTAGTAATCTAGCCATGTTTTGTGTTCCGGTGTGATGATTCTGGCCACCATTCTTAAAAGCATCCCGTGATGCCATGTAGTGGTAGGTATTCTATTCATGGGTTCTTGAACCCGAGATTCACCCTACTTATCTCATGTTGATAGTGTTGCTAGTTCCTTTAGGATATTAGTAACCTTTGCGATAGTCCTCGAGGTTTGTGGTACATCCTTCTTCCAATTATCATGAACCACTTATGGCAGAAGTTTGTTGGATCAAAAGATCACAACCAGACTGGTTTTGATGAGTTCTCCATTCTGCATTGTGAATCTGCAAGTCCTACCTTTCTACATGGGTTATCCGGAAGAAGTAACATGCTAATCCATGCATCCGTAACTCAGAAAAATTATATGTTCCTTTGAGTTGTTCCTCTCTAGTTGTATTCTGACCCCCGTCTATCAATTGATAGTCAGGAGTAGTTGTGCATTGATGTTATCGATGCCTGTTATTCATGTGATCCGTCAAGCCATTCTATTCCGGAATGACTAGGAGAAACAAAGTCCAATACCTCATCCATAACTAGGATTCGGTCAAAACAGTTGTATTCCGCAGATCAAAGTGCCAATCCAGCTTTTGTTTTGGTTCTACCTTGGAGTGTTGCCTTCTTCTGTCAGAATTGTCATGAGAATTGCACCACCTCTTATGAACTCTTGATGCAGTGATACTTCTCGCCATCATCATTTGCTCCTGGGATCCATGTTGTTGCAACCGGAACACCGACAAGTGAACCGTGATGTGTGAAATCAATACTCCTAGCAACTAGTTGCTTGGTAGTAAATGGACAATATTCTCATTATTAGCGTGTTGGTTATTGAACCATCGTTCTGAGATTGATCGTGCTACCAAGTCCTTATTTCCTGGTGCACTCTTCGATCAACGGGTTAGGATTTTGCCAAACCCTTGCTCTTTTGATCATATCACCTCGCCCTGAAAAGCAAGATTGTTCTCGAGCTTAGTAACATATCGGTGGTTCGTAATTTTCCGAAGATCTTCTCGAAAGTATTACCTGGCTGTCACCTGACCGCTATGTTGAGTTCGTGATCATGTTGGCTTTTCTATAAACCACCCCTTCTCCAAGAATCTGTGTTGGGTACCCCTGAGCTAGTTGGTTAAGCTAAACAACAACTTGGAGAGTTGGAAGATACAAGGCTTTGCCGAATTTGGTTCTTTCTAGAGGGATATCTTTGTGTTGTGTGTGTGTTGAAGAAAGATGATATCTTCACCAATTGGTCCTCGTGATTAGTTGTTGGATCTATTGCCTTGTCAAAACTTTGACTTGAGTATGGGCTATCATCAAGTCAAATCAGAACCAATGATGTTCGTAACGTTGTTTTACTCGTGGTTGATCCCTCGAGCATACACCATTACATCCTTTGGTCTGACCAATGCTACCACCGTGTTCACATGATGGTGGAAGTCTAGTGATATGGACATTTTGATGAGTTGCTGTTGAGCCCATCAGCAGCATGTTGTCTCCCCCATGATTCATGTTGAACATCTAAGTTAGTATTGGAAACTTTGTAAGCAATGCTTTCGTGTTCCGTTCATGAAGCTTATGCCTGGATGGAAGAAGTGACTTCCTTGAATTCACGTGCATTAGTTGTAAGTTGCCACCATGAATTTGAGGAAGGTTTGTTTTGTTTCCCTTGGAATCGTCCCAAATCAGTCATGCATACGTGCGAAGTATTCTATGGTTTGGTAGATTAATTACCTCCACTCCATATGTGTCCCTAGCACACTAAGCCACTGATTGGTTTGTTCAAGGAGAAGAAGTTTCTTCTTAAGAGCTAGACTTACGCAAGGACTTTGATATCCTCATTAATGGTCCCCCCCCCCGAACTCGGTAGTGTTTCGTTGTAAGACTACCAGGTGACCATGCCTGTCTAGGACAATGTGTTCACATGCTTGTAGCAGAACCGGCTCATGTTTTGGAGCTTACTATTGTAGTTCATTCCCCGAGAATCTCGCAACGTCATCTCGTCGATTTGTGTTGCAAACTTTCTTTTCCAGACATGCTGTCTGAAATATCCTATTACCAACCAGATCTGAATCTCAGGCAGATATGATGTTGAAACTTTTCCAGGATCTATGATGTAGGTCTCGACAGGGTTGATGTTCTGGCCGACACACCTAGCCGGAAGATCTGTCATTATAGTATCTTTGCCCATCTTTCCATGAGGATTTCGTGCGACTTATTATAGAAGTTGTTCCTTAGGGATCCTTGTGCTCTCAGTTTCTTCGATGATTTTATAATCATTGAAACATTGGAAACACTCTCGATTGTTGAGTTTTTCCCCAGTTACTAGAATCATTCCCAGCATTTGCATTTTGTCCCCAGCTTGCACCTCAGTAGTAGTTGTCCGGGATCATCTTCAAAAGTGGACTTACCATGGGTCCCATCCGTCTCCGATGATAATCAAATCATCCATTGCGTTGTCTTCAACAAGGTAGTCCACATCTTTCATCCTAGTCCGAGTATGCCATTTCTTCGAGCTCTTTCAAACGATCAATTGTAAATTTCCTTAAGTTGGTATGAAGAGTTCCAAAGATCTATGGATCAAAAGTAATTATTTTTGCCACTTAAGGGAACAATCCAACGAGTCACCTTTCTCAAGGTGCCCCATTACGGGATCATGGCAATTATTTCCTCGCCACCATGACACCATCCACCATCTTTCTAAGCATGGAATTGTTGCCCACAAATCATTCCTCGTCGTTTGTTCTTCCATCCCTCTCGATGTGTTTTGTGTCTCAACTCGAGATGTTTCAACATCTCATTCTGCGAGTTGATCTTGTATAGCTCGATCTTCGAGAAGATCAATCCTAGTAAATTTTCTTTCCGTCGTCATCGCATGGATGAAGATCTCAAATGCGAGGATATCAAGATCAATGTATGCAACTAATCAACAACCTTATGAGGTGCAGCTTGGATCGAGAAGACTGTGATAGCTTGTGACCTCCTTTCCGCTTACCTCATGTCTTGAATCTCGGGACGAGATTCTTGTTTAGTGGGGGTGAGTTGTCACCTCCCTAGCTTCTGGCATTGCACTAGGGTAACTTCATGTGTGCATCATGTTTAAACTTTGAAAGAAACTTGAAATGGGGATTGCCTAAACCCTAGCATTAAAGGAATTCACTAGGTTCAACTAAAATATTTCCAGTAAATCCAAATGGCTTTAAAAAAACGTTCATCATTCTTGGAAAAATCTGGAAACAGTAACCAAAGGTGATGCACATTTTTGCATGACATATTTGGGCTCTGGACTAAATCATACTCCATTTGCATTTGGGCATTTAAATGCTATTAAATATTTTAAATGCTCAAATAATCATAAACTAAAATGTTTACTATAGGATATATTCCCAACAGTGATCATGAGTGGTTTCATGATTTTTGGAAGTGTCTAAGTGTTTTTAATAAAGCCCTAAAGACTACAGAATAATAGAAAACAAAATTAAAACAGAAAGCAGAGAGAGAGAGAGAAAGCAAGCCTGGCGGCCCAGTTGTGGCCCAGCATTGTTGGCCCAGCCCACCTCTTTCCCTTGTCTTCTTCCAGCTGCTGCCAGGAGGACGCCGGGCGTGAGCTCGCCGCGCGCGCGCCACCTCCACCCTGCCTGGCTGCCTCCTCGTTGCTCTGGCCCTCCCTCGTGACGCCACGCATCCCCTGACCTCTCTCGCACTCTCCCTTGCCCTCATCCCCTCCTCTGTCTCTCTCTCACGCGCACGGCCGGACGCCACCATCGCCGCCTTCGGTAGTTGCCGCGGCCAGAGCCACCTCCGAGCCTCTCCGACGCGCCCCCAAGCTCCGCCGTGACGCCCCGGTCCTCTCCGCCGAGCCACATGACGCCGAACGCCCTGGAGCGCCGTTGTCGACGCCATTGCCGTCCTCTGCCCTGACGATCGCCGCCCTTTGATTCGCCGCCTCCGACGCTTCCCCGACCCTGCTGGGCTTCTTTGCGAGTCCTCAGTGAGCTGATCTTCCGTTCGCCCTTCTCCCCATCGCCTCGCACATTCCCTAGCACTGGCGCCGCCGTGCCCGAAGCTCACCGCGGCCCAGCCATGTCGCCGTCGTGGCCACCGTCACCTAGAGCCGCAACCGAGCGCACCACCATGCTCAGCATGTCTTCGCGCAACCGTAGCCACCCCCAGATCCTCCTGCCTTGCACCGTAGCGCCGAACCCGTCGTTGCCCGAGCCCCGGCCGCTGCCACGAGCTCAACTCCAGCAAGCTCACTCCACCGCAGCCTCTCTCGCTTGCTCCAATGGATGCGCGAGAGTGCCAGCTCTCCGTAGGTGGTCTCGGCCGCTAATTTGGTCACCGAAGGGCAAAATCCGAGCCCCTCCGTCGTCTCGGCCTCGCCGGCGACTCAACGCCAGCAAGGTTGACCCCTGTTTGACCTCCCCAGCGTCCTGACGTGTGGGCCCGGGCCCCTGATTAATTAGTGCTAGGTAATTGGTGTTAATTAACTTAGTTAACTAGATGAGACACTGACACGCGGGTCCCACAGGTCAGGTTTGACCTGGACCGGGCATGTTGACCTGCTGACGTCGGCATGACCTAGTGCTGATGCAGTATTACTTTTCTGGATTTAATTTAATTCAGGAAATTCCAGGAAATGTTTAAAACTTTAAAAATTCATAGAAAATCAACCGTAGCTCAGAATGAAATAATTTATATATGAAAAATTATCAGAAAAATTCAAGGAATCTGTTTATGGCATTTTCATGCATGTTTGAACAATGTTTGTCCTCTGTTTTGGACAAAACAAATAAATGGCATTTAACTAATCATATATGGAGTTTGAATTGAATCTTGTATTCAAACCAACTTCATTTAATTCATAGCTAGATGCAATAGCTCAAATCACAGCATATTGCCATGTCATGATCATGCATCATATTGTCGCATTGCATTGATTGTGTTCTTTCTCAGTTCTCGGTGTTTGTCCCCTCTCGGTAGACGTTGTACCGATGCTGTGATCGTTGACACTGATGAAGACCTAATGATATCTTCAGAAGTGCCAGGCAAGCAAAACCCCCTTGTTCATTCCGATACAAACCACTCTCTCGCTCCTGCTCTTTTTTACTGCATTAGGACAACAACGATTCAACTGTTACATGTTGCGGTAGTTGAACCCCTTTCCTCTGCATGACCTGTCATTGCCACAGTAAATAGATTAAACCCACTAGCATGAGTAGGAGTTGTTTGAGCCCTGATGTGCCTACTCATTCATGGTTGTTTGTCATGCCTGCTATTGCATAGAGTCGTGTCAGGTTTGGTTCATCGGGGATGAACCGGAGGTGTGTAAACATGTCCTACAGTGTGTGAGCTAAGTGTGTGAACACGATTTGGTAAAGGTAGCGATGAGAGGCCATGTAGGAGTACATGGTGGGTTGTCTCATTGAAGCCGTCCTCAGGAACTGAGTTCTGTGTTTGTGATCCATGAAACAGTTACTACCACGCATTGGGCCCGAAACCAATGGACCCTCTCGGCTTCTTGATCACCCTTGTCCTCTGTCCAGGAGTTGCAACTAGTTTCTGGTGTTTATAGGATATGTGTTGGCAGCCGTGCGTAGCGCTGACCCTAGGGGTGGGCTATGATGCGGTAGATACACCGTGGCCGGGCATGCCGGGCGCCCGTTTGGTGTCTCGGAACCCTGTACACATCGTTCGGGGCCGTATGTGGAAACCTCGGCCGGACTCCCTGCGGATGGAACCTGGATAGGCGATAAACCTGGACTAGAGACTTGAGTGTTTAGGTAGGCCGTGGCCGACACCCTCGTTGGGCTTCCGCTTGAAGGTTGCCGAGTACATGTCGTGTAAACGACGGTAAGTGGTGAGAGCGTGTGTGAAGAAGTACACCCTTGCAGGGTTATAAATGATCTATTCGAATAGTCGTGTCCGCGGTAATGGACTTCTGGGTTGCCTATAACCGTTCATAGACAAGTGAAAGTGGATACTCTAAAACTCGCAAGATAAGTGTGAGTGCTATGGATGGCCTACTCGTAGGGAGACGGGAGCGGATCCATAGTGGTGTATTGATATGGTGAATATGTGGACTCGTGTGCGCCACCTCAAAAGAGTTGCTTGCAGTTGTAGTTCAGGTTAGCCACTAAGTCAAAGCTGGCTTGCTGCAGTTAAACTCCACCACCCACCTGTTGATACCGATGCATATGTAGCTAGTTCTGATGTAAGACTTGTTGAGTACCTTTGTACTCACGTTTGCTTAATTTATGTTTTGCAAAGATAGACTTCAGTCTCGCTAGTAGTTTCCGCGTGGATTTCGACGTTAGTTTGATACCTCAGCTACGATCTTGTGCCCTCGGCAGGATCTGGTAGATAGTCAGGCTTCTTAGCCTTTTTCCATTTGTAGATGTCTGTACTCAGACATGTTAAGCTTCCGCATGTGCTTGATTTGTATGCTGTGATTGTTGGGTCATGAGACCCATGTTTGTAATATCTCGCTCCTCGGAGCCTAAGGAATAAATACTTGAGTTGTAGAGTTATGTTGTGATGCCATGTTGTATTTACACATATCGAGCATATTGTGTGTATGATTGAAATGCTTGGTATATGTGGGATCCGACAATCTAGTTGTTTATCCTTGGCGGCCTCTCTTATGGGGAAATGTAGTCTAGTGCTTCCATGAGCCATAGTAGTCCGCTACAGCCCGGTTCACCGGAGTCCTACTAGCCCAGCACTGCTGCTCAGGACACTTGACTGGCCGGCATGTGTTCCACTTCGTTCCTGTGTCTGTCCCTTCGGGGAAATGTCACGCGGTGACATCCAGAGTCCTGGCTAGCCTGCTATAGCCCGGGTTCCCGGAGTCCTGTTAGCCCAGTGCTACAGCCCGGATTCACATGTTGCTGACCGACATGCTCGATATGATTCATGTATGCCTGTTGGGTACACCTTCTATCACAGATCTGAAGGCAAGATCTTTGTTGCTAAGAGTGGATCCTTTCTAGAGAAGGAGTTTCTCTCAAAAGAAGTGAGTGGGGGGAAAGTAGAACTTGATGAGGTAATTGTACCTTCTCCCAAATTGGAGAGTAGTTCATCACAGAAATCAGTTCCAGTGATGCCTACACCAATTAGTGAGGAAGTTCATGATGATGATCATGAAACTTCAAATCAAGTTACTACCGAACCTAGTAGGTCAAACAGAGTACGTTTCGCACCAGAGTGGTATGGTAATCCTGTTCTGGAAGTCATGTTACTAGACCATGACGAACCTACAAACTATGAGGAAGCGATGATGAGCAGAGATTCCGCAAAATGGCTTAAGGCCATGAAATCTAAGATGGGATCCATGTATGAGAACAAAGTGTGGACTCTGATTGACTTGCCCGATGATCAGTGAGCCATTCAGAATAAATGGATCTCCAAGAGGAAGCGGATGTTGGTAGTAGTGTTACTATCTACAAAGCTCGAATTATCGTAAAAGGTTTTCGACAAGTTCAAGGTGTTGACTATGATGAGATTTTCTCACTCGTATCAATGCTTAAAAGTATGTCCGAATCATGTTAGCATTTGCCGCATTTTATGAAATCTGGCAAATGGATATCAAAACTACATTCCTTAATGGTTTTCTTAAAGAAGAGTTCTTTATGATGCAACAAGAAGGTTTTGTCAATCCTAAAGGTGCTAACAAAATGTGCAAGCTCCAGCAATCCATCTATGGATTGGTGCAAGCATCTCGGAGTTGGAATATACGCTTTGATAAGTTTATCAAAGCATATAGTTTTATATAGATTGTGGTGAAGCTTGTATTTACAAGAAAGTGAGTGGGAGCACTACAGCCTTTCTGATAAGTATATGTGAATGACATATTGTTGATCGGAAATGATGTAGAATATTATGGAAAGCATAAAGGAGTGTTTGAAAGGAGTTTTTCAAAGAAAGACCTCGGTGAAGCTGCTTACATATTAAGCATCAAGATCTATAGAGATAGATCAAGACGCTTGATAAGATTTTTCAAATTAGTACATACCTTGACAAGTTTTTGAAGTAGTTCAAAATAGAACAGTCAAAGAAGGAGTTCTTGCATGTGTTGCAAGGTGTGAAGTTGAGTAAAGACTCAAAACCTGACCATGGCAAAAAATAGAAAGAGAATGAAAAGTCATTCCCTATGCCTCAGTCATAGGCTCTATGAAGTATGCTATGTTGTGACCAGACCTATTGTGTACCTAACCATGAGTTTGGCAAGAGGGTACAATAGTGATCCAGGAGTGGATCACTGGACAGCGGTCAAAATTATCCTTAGTGGAATAAGACATGTTTCTCGGTTATGGGAGTGACAAAAGTTCTTCATAAACGGTTACGTTGATGCAAGCTTTGACACTGATCCGTGCAGAGCATTGTAGACATAGAAAATTTTCAAAATACATACGGCTCTGAATGTTTGGCAGACCCGTAGACTAAACTTCTCTCACAAGCAAAACATGATCACTCTTTGGGTGTTAATCACATAGCGATGTGAACTAGATTATTGACTCTAGTAAACCCTTTGGGTATTAGTCACATGAAGATGTGAACTAATCACATAAAGATGTGAACTATTGGTGTGAAATCACATGACGATGTGAACAAGATTATTGACTCTAGTGCAAGTGGGAGACTGAAGGAAATATGCCCTAGAGGCAATAATAAAGTTGTTATTTATATTTCCTTATATCATGATAAATGTTTATTATTAATGCTAGAATTGTATTAACCGAAAACTGAGTACATGTGTGAATACATAGACAAACAAAGTGTCCCTAGTATGCCTCTACTTGAATAGATCGTTAATCAAAGATGATTAAGTTTCCTAGCCATAGACATGTGTTCTCATTTGATGAACGGGATCACATCATTAGAGAATGATGTGATGGACAAGACCCATCCATTAGCTTAGCACTATGATCGTTTAGTTTATTGTTATTGCTTTCTTCATGACTTATACATGTTCCTATGACTATGAGATTATGCAACTCTCGAATACCGGAGGAACACTTAGTGTGCTATCAAACGTCATAACATAACTGGGTGACTATAAAGATGCTCTACAGGTGTCTACAATGGTGTTTGTTGAGTTGGCATAGATCAAGATTAGGATTTGTCACTCCGACTATCAGAGAGGTATCTCTGGGCCCTCTCGGTAATGCACATCACTATAAGCCTTGCAAGCAATGTGACTAATGATTTAGTTACGGGATGATGCATTACGGAACGAGTAAAGAGACTTGCCAGCAACGAGATTGAACTAGGTATGATGATACCGACAATCGAATCTCAGGCAAGTAACATACCGATGACAAAGGGAACAACATATGTTGTTGTGCGGTTTGAATGATAAAGATCTTCATAGAATATGTAGGAGCCAATTTGAGCATCTAGGTTCTGCTATTTTTCATTTACCAGAGATATGTCTCGGTCATGTCTACATAGTTCGCGAACCCGTAGGGTCTGCACACTTAACGTTCAATGGTGATTTATATTATGAGTTATGTGATTTGATGACCAAAGTTTGTTAGGAGTCCCGAATGAGATCATGGACATGACGAGGAGTCTCAAAATGTTCGAGACGTAAAGATCAATATATTGGAAGGCTATATTCGTACATCGAAAAGGTTCTGAGTGGTTCGGGTATTTTTCGGAGTACTAGAGAGTTACGGGAATTCGCCAGGGAAGTATTGGGCCTTCATGGGCCTTAGTAAAATGGAGAGAAGGGCCAGAAGGGGAGCCCCCCCATGGGCTGGTACGAATCGGACTAGGGAGGGGGTGGCGCCCCCCTCTTTCCATCTCCCTCTCCTCTCCTTCCTTCTTCTCCTACATGAACTAGGAAAGGGGGAAACCTACTCCTACTAGGAGTAGGAATCCCCCCTTGGGTGCGCCCCTCCTCCTCCCCTCCTTTATATACGGGGGAGGGGGC
Organism: Triticum monococcum; assembly: GCA_034509565.1. Lineage (NCBI taxonomy): Eukaryota > Viridiplantae > Streptophyta > Magnoliopsida > Poales > Poaceae > Triticum > Triticum monococcum. The sequence continues at coordinate 524,235,322 of CM067841.1, forward strand.
ACCCCATAGACACACAAGGTGATTTCTTATCCGTGTGCGGTGCCCCCTCCACAGATTTCCACCTCGATCATATCGTCGTAGTGCTTAGGCGAAGCCCTGCGTCAGTAACTTCATTATCACCGTCAACACGCCGTCATGCTGACGAAACTCTCCCTCGGCCTCAGCTGGATCTAGAGTTTGAGGGACGTCACTGAGTTGAACGTGTGCAGATCGCGAAGGTGTCGTGCGTATGGTACTTGATCGTTTGGATCGCGAAGACGTTCGATTACATCAACCGCGTTACTCAATGCTTCCGCTTTCGGTCTATGAGGGTACCTGGACACACTCTCCCCGCTCGTTGCTAAGCTTCTCCTAGAAAGATCTTGCATGATCATAGGCAAATTTTTGAAATACTACGTTCCCCAACACATGCCCCAGTTACTTCCGGCAAATGATGAAGCAATTGATTTCTTCAATACTTTGACACAAGGCAACCACGGCGATCCATGACCCTCGACCCTCGACCGCTCGGCGATCCATGTCCCTCTACCCTAGTTCTCGACCCTCGGCCCCCTCATGTCATGTTTGTATAGTGTCAAAGGATTCAACCAAACCATGTCTTCATCATTAGGCGAAAGTAACAGGTGCATGATGGTACGAAGCTCTCCAAAGTTATTTTGGAACGGAGTCCCGGATAGGATAATTCGCTTTTTGGTACAAAGTTCAGCAAGAGCCTTCCGAATATCGCTATTTGGAAGGCCTTTGCTGAAATTCATACCAGAACATGAATTGTCCTATCCGGGACTCCGTTCCAGAATAACTTTAGATAACTTCGTACCATCATGCCCCGGTTACTTCCGGCTAATGATGAAGCCATGGATTTCGTCAATACTTTGACACTAGGCAACCTCTCGACGCCTCGGCGATCCTCGACCCTTGAACCCTAGGCCCCTCGACGACCCTCGAACCCTCGACCCTCTACCCTAGTACCCCGCCCCCGCCCCTCGAACCCTCGGCGACCCCCCCCCCCTCATGTCGATGTTATCGGGGAGGGGGGTATATCGACAGTGACATACCCGATAAAAAATAAGAAGAGGGAGAAGAAGAAAAAAAGAGGAGAAGAAGAAAGAAATAGAGGAGAAGATCGAAGAAAAAAAGAAAAAAAAAGAGGAGAAGAAGAAAGGAATAGAGGAGAATAAGAAAAAATAGAATAAAAAAGAGGAGAAAAGGAAAGGAATAGAGGAGAAGAAGAAAAGAGAATAATTCTATTTTTTCTTCTTCTCCTCTTTTTTTCTTCTTTTTTCCTCTTCTTATTTATTTCTCCTCTTCTTCCTCTCCTCTTCTTCTCCTTCTTCCTCTTCTTATTTTCTTTTTTCCTCTCCTTCTTTTTCTTCTTCTTCCTTCTTCCTAGATAAAACTTTTCTAAAAATGTAACTTTTTCATATATAAAAGTTTTTCTTCTTCTTCTTCTTCCTTCTTCCTAGATAGAAATATAATTTTTTTTTCTAAAAATGTAACTTTTGCATATATAAAACTTTTTCTTCTTCTAACTTTTGCATACATAGATAAAACTTCTCTAAAAATCTAACTTTTGCATATATGAACATATATACACACAGAACATACATACATATATACATTTTTATAAAAATGCAAAAAACATAAAGTTTATTTTATTAAAGTTTGTTTTATTTTGTTTCTACTTATCTATTTTATTAAAGTTTATTTTATTTTATTTTGTTTCTACTTATTTATTTTATTTTGTTTCTACTTATTCATTTTATTTTATTTTTGCTTATAATGTTTTGAACAGAAAATACTTTGATAATTTTAGTTGCATAAATTTTATATAATTTATTTTCAATAATACTAGAGGTTTATAAAAGCTTTTTAGGTGATTCCTTTTGCCATTAGGGTTTCATTAAAGTTTTCTAGTTCATTCTTTTTCTATTAGAGTTTCATTAAAGTTTTCTAGTTCATTCTTTTAGTTTATTATTTTTGCTATTAGAGTTTCATACGTTTTTTCCAGATCATTCTTTTGTATATTAGTTCATTCTTTGAGCTAAGTGACCCTGAAATTGAAAAGCACTTCAGATGAACTCTAAAGAGGTTGAAAATTGGCATTGTATCATCATTTCACCCACATAGCATGTGCTAAAAAGTTGAGAGGGTTACGGCAAAAACTGGATGCACTTCCTGTACAAAACGGACAATCTCTTTCGAAGTATCACGGTTTCAGACGAAAACTCATCTGTTACAAAGGGATTTCATTTTTTTAACTTATTTGAACTCCAGACTTTTTGTGTGTTCAAAATGTACCATTCAAAGCCACATCATCATTTTTCAACCCTTTCTGACTTCATTTGTTATTTTTCATGCATTTACTGATTTTTTTTAGCTATATGACCCTGAAAATGAAAAGCACTACAAATGAACTCTGAAAAGGTTGAAAGTTGGCATGGTAACATCATTTCACCCAAATAGCATGTGCTAAAAAGTTGAAAGGGTTACGGCAAAAACTGGATGCACTTCGTGTACAAAACGGACAATCTCTTTTGAAGTATCAGGGTTTCATACGGAAACTCGTCTATTACATGGATATTCTAGATCAAAGGCATCATCATAATAGTTGTGGAGAGAAAATGTTCAATTTTTCTTTGCTTGTGTCCTTTACTTATTCCGCCGTAACCATGGATAATCTTCGTCATTTAACAGGTTGCTTGGGTTAGCCTTGACTTTGAAGGGAGGAATTTCATGAAGCTTTTCATAATCTACGGACATGTCTGTCTTGCCCTCCACTCCCACGATTCTCATTTTCCTGAAAGAACTATGTGTTGCTTTGGCTCATCGTATGATGTGTTCGCTTCCTTATCTTTTCTTTTTCTCGGTTTGGTAGACATGTCCTTCACATAGAAAACCTACGCCACATCATTGGCTAGGACGAATGGTTCGTCTGTGTACCCAAGATTGTTTAGATCCACTATTGTCATTCCGTACTATGGGTCTACATGTACCCCGCCTCCTGACAGATTGACCCATTTGCACTTAAACAATTGGACCTTAAAATCATGTCCGTAGTCAAGTTCCCATATGTCCACCATGTAACCATAATATGTCTCCTTCCCCCTCTTGGTTGCTGCATCAAAGCAGACACCGTTGTTTTGGTTGGTGCTCTTTTGATCTTGGGCGATCATGTAAAATGTATTCCCATTTATCTCATATCCTTTGTAAGTCAATACAGTCGAAGATGGTCCCCTGGACAACGAGTACAGCTCATCAGAAACAGTGTTGTCACCTCTGAGACGTGTTTCCAACCAACTGCCGAAAGTCCTGATGTGTTCACATGTAATCCAGTCGTCACACTGCTCCGGGTGTTTGGAGCGCAGACTGTTCTTGTGTTCATCGACATACGGGGTCACCGAGGTAGAGTTCTGTAGCTAGTGTGCTTAAGACCAAGAATGCTCGTCCCTGCATATTATTGAGTCCCCTCCTAGCATGACTTTTCCAGTCAGTCTCCACTCATACCATGATTTAGGGAGACCAATCTTCTTAAGGCCAGGAATGAAGTCAACACAAAACACAATGACATCCTCTGTTTGATGGCCCATGGAGATGCTTCCTTTTGGCCTAGAACGGTTATGGTCATATTTCTTTAGGACTCCCATGAACCTCTCAAAGGGGAACATATTGTGTAGAAATACGGGGCCCAGAACGACAATCTCGTCGACTAGATGAACTAGGACGTGCGTCATGATATTGAAGAAGGATGGTGGGAACACCAGCTCGAAACTGACAAGACATTGCGCCACATCACTCCTTAGCCTTGGTATGATTTCTGGATCGATCACCTTCTAAGAGATTGCATTGAGGAATGCACATAGCTTCACAATGGCTAATCGGACATTTTCTAGTAGAAGCCCCCTCAATGCAACTGGAAGCAGTTGCGTCATAATCATGTGGCAGTCATGAGACTTTAGGTTCTAAAACTTTTTCTCGGACATATTTATTATTCCATTTATATTCAACGAGAAGCCTGACGGGACTTTCATACTGAGCAGGCATTCAAAGAAGATTTCCTTCTCTTCTTTGGTAAGAGTGTAGCTAGCAGGACCTTCATACTGCTTTGGAGGCATACCGTCTTTTTCGTGCAAATGTTGCAGGTCCTCCCGTGCCTCCGGTGTATCTTTTGTCTTCCCATACACGCCCAAGAAGCCTAGCAGGTTCACGCAAAGGTTCTTCGTCGCGCGCATCATGTCGATTGAAGAGCGGACCTCTAGGTCTTTCCAGTAGGTTAGGTCCCAAAATATAGATTTCTTCTTCCACATGGGTGTGCGCCCCTCAGCGTCATTCGGAACAGATAGTCCGCCGGGACCCTTTCCAAAGATTACATGTAAATCATTGACCATAGCAAGTATGTGATCACCGGTACACATGGCGGGCTTCTTCCGGTGATCTGCCTCGCCTTTGAAATGCTTGCCTTTCTTTCGACATTGATGGTTGGTCGGAAGAAATCGACGATGGCCCAGGTACACATTCTTCCTACATTTGTCTAGGTATATACTTTCGGTGTCAGCTAAGCAGTGCGTGCATGCGTGGTTTCCCTTGTTTGTCTATCCTGAAAGGTTACTGAGAGCGGGCCAATCGTTGATGGTTACAAACAGCAATGCGTGCAGGTTAAATTCCTCTTGTTTGTGCTCATCCCACACACGTACACCGTTTCCATTCCACAGCTGTAAAAGTTCTTCAACTAATGGCCTTAGGTACACATCAATGTCGTTGCCGGGTTGCTTAGGGCCTTGGATGAGAACTGGCATCATAATGAACTTCCACTTCATGCACATCCAAGGAGGAAGGTTATACATACATAGAGTCACAGGCCAGGTGCTGTGATTGCTGCTCTACTCCCCGAAAGGATTAATGCCATCCGCGCTTAAACCAAACCATACGTTCCTTGGGTCACATGCAAACTCAGCCCGGTACTTTCTCTCGATTTTTCTCTACTGTGACCCGTCAGCGGGTGCTCTCAACTTCCCGTCTTTCTTACGATCCTCTCTGTGCCATCACATCAACTTGGCATGCTCTTCATTTCTGAGCAGACGTTTCAACCATGGTATTATAGGAGCATACCACATCACCTTGGCAGGAACCCTCTTCTTGGGGGGCTCATCGTCAACATCACCAGGGTCATCTCGTCTGATCTTATACCGCAATGCACCGCATACCGGGTATGCGTTCAAATCCTCGTACGCACCATGGTAGAGGATGTAGTAATTAGGGCGTGCATGTATCTTCAGCACCTCCAATCCTAGAGGGCATACGACCTTCTTTGCTACGTATGTACTATCGGGCAATTCGTTATCCTTTGGAAGCTTCTTCTTCAATATTTTTAGTAGCTTCTCAAATCCTTTGTCAGGCATATCATTCTCTGCCTTCCATTCAGCAATTCCAGTACGGTACCGAGCTTTGTGTTGCCATCTTCGCAATTGGGGTACAACCCTTTTTTGTGATCCTCTAACATGTGATCGAACTTCAGCTTCTCCTTTTGACTTTCGCACTGTCTCCTTGCATCAACAATGACCCGGCGGAGACCATCATCGGGCACATCGTCTAGTTCCTCTTGATCTTCAGCAGCTTCCCCGTTGTAGCATCACCGTATTCAGGGGCACATAGTTGTTATCATCCTCTTCTTCTTTGATGTCTTCCATCATAACCCTTATTTCTCCGTGCTTGGTCCAAACATTATAGTGTGGCATGAAACCCTTATAAAGCAGGTGGGTGTGAAGGATTTTCTAGTCAGAGTAAGACTTCGTATTCCCACATATAGGGCATGGACAACACATAAAACCATTCTACTTGTTTTCTTCAGCCACTTCGAGAAACTTATGCACGCCCTTAATGTACTCGAAGGTGTGTCTATCACCGTACATCCACTGTCGGTTCATCTGCGTGCATTATATATAATTAAGTGTGTCAAAAACCATTACAGATTCACATGGATAGATAAGTGACCAAATTAATAGAAGTTCATCATCACATTAAAACCAAAGTACATACATAGTTATCATTGAACAACATATAGATCTCTAGAGCATCTAATTAAACCATACATTGAAACTATGTAAAACCTTTCAATGCAACAACAAATGCGATCATAATCGCAACCAAGGTAACAATTGATCCAATGGCATAATGATACCAAGCCTCGGTATGAATGGCATATTTTCTAATCTTCAACCACATTGCATCCATCTTGATATTGTTATCATCGACGACATCTGCAACATGCAACTCCAACATCATCTTCTCCTCCTCAATTTTTTTAAATTTTTTCCCTCAAGTAATTGTTTTCTTCTTCAACTAAATTTAACCTCTCGACAATAGGGTATGTTGGAATTTCCAGTTCACATACCTCCTAGATAAATAAAATCTATGTCACGTTGGTTGGCATAATTATCATAAACAATAAATGAACCAAATAGTTATAAAAGATAATATATACCACATCCGAATCATAGACAGGACGAGGGCCGACGGGGGCGGACACCAAAACCATTGCACTATATAATAACAAGCAATAATAAAAGTAAGAAAATTAGACAAGTATCTATCTAATCATACAAGTAAGAATTTTTTTCTTTCAGAAAGAAGATGAGAAAAAGAGGCTCACCATGGTGGTGTCGGCGACGAGAGCAGCGCGGGCGATCGACTGCGGTGAAGACGGGGACGGGACTTGACGGACCGCTAAACCTAGACAAATCTCGAGGAAAATGGAGCTTGGAGGTCGAGCTTCAAGAGGAGAAAGTTTAACTAGCATGGCTCGGGCATTTCATCGAACACCTCATGTGCATAGGAGGTGAGCTAGAGCACCACAAAGTTCTCCCCTCGCCGGCCAGAAAAACAGAGTAGTGGAGTGCTCTGCTCGCGGGCGAGGGGGCATATATAGCCACCTCATTGGTCCCAGTTCGTGGCAGGAACCGGGACTAAATGCCCCCCTTCTGTCCCGGTTCCAGCCACGAACCAAGACCAATGGATGTGGGCCAGGAGCGAGGACCATTGGTCCCAGTTCGTGCCTGGAACCGGGACAAATGGGTCCAGACGAACCGGGACCAATGTCGCACGAGTCCCGAACGGCCCCCTGGGCTCACGAACCGGGACGTATGCCTCCATTGGTCCCAGTTCGTGGCTGAACCGGGACTAATGGGCTGGCCAGGCCTCAACCAATGCCATATTTTCTACTAGTGCATATGTTCAGATTATTAATCATATATTGTTTTTCTCTGATCATGAACATGAATATGATTTGTGAGTAATTTCGTTTGTTCTTGAGGACATGAGAGAAGTCTTGTTATAAGAAATCATGAGAAGTTGGTTTTAGTACAATGTTTTAGTGATGTGTTATGTTGTTCTTCCTCTAGTGGTGTTGTGTGAACGTCAACTACATGACACTTCACCATGGTTGGGCCTAGGGGAAGGCATTTGGAATTAGTAAGTAGATAATGGGCTGTAGGAGTGACAAAAACTTAAACCCTAGTTTATGAGTTGTTCCGTAAGGGGCTATTTTGGATCCACATGTTTAATGCTATGATTAGATTTATCTTAATTCTTCTTTCGTAGTTATAGATGCTTGTGAGAGGGGGTAATAATAAGTGTGTTGTTTGCTCAAGTAAGGAGAGCACCCTATCACCGGTCCACCCACATATCGATTTGTAAAAGTAGTGAACGTGAATCAACTAAACATGATGAACGTGACTAGATGAGAATTCCCGTATGTCCTCGAGAACATTTTTCTCAATATAAGAACTACTTCCAGCTTATCCTTCAATAAAAGGATTGGGCCACCTTGTTGCACCTTGTTACTTTGGTTATTTGCTACTTGCTACAAATTATCTTGCTATCAAACTATCTATTACTACTAATTTACAGCACTTTTTTGACAGAAAGACTGTGAGGGAGGCCCCTATAGTATAATTGGTGCAACAAACCCAAATTGCAAGTACCATGCCTTGAACCTGGGTGGGTGGGAAGGCATCAACCCCTTCCCACCATTAGGTTATGCCTTAGTCTGCTTTACAGCACTTGCAGAGAATATCTTGTTGAAACCGCTTATCAATTCCTTCTACGCCTCCTTGGATTCAACACTCTTACTTATTGAAAGGACTACGATTGATCCCCTATAGTTTTCGGTCATCATGCACATTTAAGTAATTGTGGTTGTTGGCCCAAAACTGAACTTGAAGCTCCACCTAGAATTTCTTGGCTAGCACATCATTCTAGATCTTTGATTTTGACTCAAGTACAATATTGGGAATGGCAGTTCCCGCATGGTTATGACTATTAAATGCATTAATTGCAAATCTCATCTTACAAGGTTAGGATTGAGTTGGGAGTAGGTGAGTCCTCGTAGTAAAACAAAACATATCATCCTTCTTTAACTCCTTAGATAAGAAGAAAATGCATCTACTTCTTGAGTCCTTGTAGTAAAACAAAACACATCTACTTGTTGTTTTCTGGGTTGGACATGAAAAAGCCAATGTAGAGTGTGCCCGGGTCTAGTCCTAAGATTTCAAGGGCCCAAGGAAAATTAGAATATGGATTCATTTTTTTGAATGTTTATATATACAAAGTTGTTGGTGATAGTGTCAAAAAAAGATACATAGACATACCTTCTCTAAAATTGCATCGTCGAGGTGGCAGATGGGCGTTGTTGAAAGCACATCCACTCCCATGGTGGTTTTGGTAATTGATGTCAACATACATATTGTTGGACTAATGTTTTCCTTGAGTATATTTCAGGATAACTTCAACCTAGACACAACTTTGGAAAGGGAACGTGGACCCCTTGAGATACTAAGGACAAGTGTTGGCCAAACTCCAAGACTTCATTTTATGTTTAAGTGATCCAAGATCACATTTAGTCCATAGGTATGCCAATACTATCAAAAGAGTATGGGGTTGACGATAATGGATTCACCGCTCAAGTGCTTAGAGATCAATCTCCAAAAGCCTCATTCAAATTCTCATATTCCACTGTGTCACGAACCCTAAGTGAAATTCGAACTCACCGAAACAAATACACCCGGAGTCACAGAGCCGTTCATGACAAGCCGTTTCCTAAACCCTAGAGCTTCGGTTCCATCGAAGAACACTTGCAAACCTTATGTTGCCAACTGAAATTCATTCAGAATTTCTGAATGGTTTCAGTCGCTGACAGCAAAATGTGGAAAGTGATTAGGTCATCAAATACTGAAGCCACTGACATTTTCACCCAGTCTCGCTGAAATGCCTAAATTTCAAACATTTTGTACCAATCAGTCTCACCGAGTGGTTTCACCCGGTCCCACTGAGTAGTGCACAAAGGTGCGCAACAATTTGATTTTTGGTGATGTCTATATACCCCACCCACTCCACCAAACTCTCAGAGAGCAACCAGAGCAAAGCATACACATTCCATATCCACATTTCTAAGAGAGAGAGAGAGAGAGCTCCCCATCCTTGTGTCGAGATCAAAGGGATTCCACTCCAACCATACATGACCTTTGATTTCTATTCACCTCATTCCTTACCACCCAAACCCTCTCCTAACCCAAAGCTAAAATCTGTGTGAGAGTGTTTCAGTGTTGAGGAGATTATATTTTAAAGCACAAGAGCAAGGAGTTCATCACCAACAACCCCACCTATTACCTTTTTCAAGGGTGGTGCCCCCTAGAATGGGTAGGTGTGCTTGGGAGTCTCCAAATCATGTGAAGAAATGAAGAAGTTTGTAAGGGTAAGGAGATAACCTACTTTGTTCATGCAGATCTACCCCGAGTGAGGCTAGTCCTTTGTGGGGGTAAGCCATAGTGGGATACGCAAGGTTGCTTTTTCGTGCACCCTTCGTGGGTGGAGCCTTACATGGACTCGATTCCTCTGTGTAATCTTGCAACCGTTATCTTTGAGATCATTGATCCTTTAGACTGAGGCCTCCATCAACACGGACATACTATAGCACCACCTATCATCGGAACCACGAGTCAAAAATCATATGTGTCAACCTTTGCTTGTGAATCTCTTAAACTCTACTCCATATCTAATTGCACTTGCATGATTGCTAATTTCTGTTGCCCATACTATAGATATGCATGTGTACGGTGTACTTGTTGCTATCAAGCTTGTGTCAAAATCTTACTAAGAATCAAGAAACGTTAAAATTGCTAATTAGACATCCCCTTTCGATCCTACAAGCGGTATTGGAGTTTTTGTCTCCATTGCTTTGGCTTTACCACCTCGGAGAAGGATTGATTTGTCTACTTTGAGGAGTCTTAGTTGTGGAGTTCCTATTCTCAATGAAGTGTACTTTAACGTTTGTAAAGATGGAATCCTTGATATATTTGATGGTTTCAACTTGAGTGAGTATATTCATCGCACTTATGAACCCCCCCCCCCCCCCCGGTTGTTCACCTGCACCCAACCCCTAAAGAAGGACTTGACATGCTTCATAACTTAAGAACCATAAATCTTATTGTTAGAGGCCTTCCTAATTTTTTTATTCATAGCATGCAAAAAATTAAATGTGCTTATACTTTGATAAGTGCTTCTTTGAGCTTAGAGATCTTATTCATTCTAAAGGAAATCCTACCACCATTATTAATATTACCATCGAAGCTATTCATATCCATTCTCTTAAACAATGTCATGCACGTGCAACTAATGGGAATGCCGATGTAGGTGATCAAGAAAATGGTGACATTAGTGAACATGGTTACTATGAAGAGATTGATGACTATGATGAGGAGGAGTATGACAATATATCATTGGAGTTGATCCATGATATTCCTCTCCACCTAGAAGGCCTTGGTTAGGACATCATCTGAGATCATTGATTTTGACTCAAATATGGTATTGACAATGGTAATTGCCATAGCTTACGACTATTAAGTGCATGAATTGCAAACGTAGACTTATAGGGGTTGGGAATGAATTGTGAGTAGATGAGTCCTTGTATTAAAAAAAGCATCATCCTTCTTGAAATCCTTTCATAAGAACTTGCTTTCTGGGTTGGACATGACAAAGTCAATGTAGACTGTGCCCGGGTCTGATCCTAAGATTTCGCGGGGGGGGGGGGGGGCATGGAAAAATTAGGATATGGGTCCTGATGACCCACAAGTATAGGGGATCGCAACAATCTTTGAGGGTAGTAGTTCACCCAAATTTGTTGATTCGACATAAGGGGTGCCAAAGAATATTTATAAGCCTTAGCAGTTGAGTCGTCAATTCAACCACACCTAAAACATCCCTTTCTTGCAGCAATTTATTGGTAGCACGGTAATATGATAGTAGTGATAACATAGTAACAGTAACAGTAGCAGCAATAGTAACAAGTTTGTAAGTAGAGCAATAGTAACTTTAGCAAAGGCAATAACAGAAAAGCGTAGGCATGGAGTAGAGATGGGATGTTCAGATGAGATTCAATATGCAATAGTCACAACCTAGAGCAATACAAAACTAGCTCCAATTCATTAATCATATGTAGGCATGTTGAAGGAAATATGCCCTAGAGGCAATAATAAAGTTGTTATTTATATTTCCTTATATCATGATAAATGTTTATTATTCATGCTAGAATTGTATTAACTGGAAACTTAGTACATGTGTGAATACATAGACAAACAGAGTGTCACTAGTATGCCTCTACTTGACTAGCTCGTTAATCAAAGATGGTTAAGTTTCCTAGCCAAGGACAAAGAGTTGTAATTTGATGAACGGGATCACATCATTAGAGAATGATGTGATTGAATTGACCCATCCGTTAGCTTAGCACTTTCATCGTTTAGTTTACTGCTATTGCTTTCTCCATAACTTATACATGTTCCTATGACTATGAGATTATGCAACTCCCAAATACTGGAGGAACACCTAGTGTGCTATCAAACGTCACAATGTAACTGGGTGACTATAAAGATGCTCTACAGGTGTCTCCAATGGTGTTTGTTGAGTTGGCATAGATCGAGATTAGGATTTTTCACTCGGTGTATCGGAGAGGTAACTCTCGGCCCTCTCGGTAATGGACATCACTATAAGCCTTGAAAGCAATGTGCCTAATGAGTTAGTTGCGGGATGATGCATTATGGAATGAGTAAAGAGACTTGCCGGTAACGAGATTGAACTAGGTATTTGAAGGAAATATGCCCTAGAGGAAATAATAAAGTTATTATTTATTTCCTTATATCATGATAAATGTTGATTATTCATGCTAGAATTGTATTAACCGGAAACATAATACATGTGTGAATACATAGACAAACAGAGTGTCACTAGTATGCCTCTACTTGACTAGCTCGTTGATCAAAGATGGTTATGTTTCCTAGCCATAGACATGAGTTGTCATTTGATTAACGGGATCACATCATTAGGAGAATGATGTGATTGACTTGACCCATTCCGTTAGCTTAGCACTTGATCGTTTAGTTTGTTGCTATTGCTTTCTTCATAACTTATACATGTTCCTATGACTATGAGATTATGCAACTCCCATTTACCAGAGGAACACTTTGTGTGCTACCAAACGTCACAACGTAACTGGGTGATTATAAAGGTGCCCTACAGGTGTCTCCGAAGGTACTTGTTGGGTTGGCGTATTTCGAGATTAGGATTTGTCACTCCGATTGTCGGAGAGGTATCTCTGGGCCCTCTCGGTAATGCACATCACTCAAGCTTTGCAAGCATTGCAACTAATAAGTTAGTTGCGGGATGATGTTGTCAGGACCCCGATTCCAAGTCACATCGATCTAGCTGGTAACACCTCATATCACTTTGCGGCCTCACACACGGTATTCCCACGGGTGTCGCCTTACCATGTCCCATGACCGTTTGCGCCTTTTGGCTCACGTATATGATAGTGTCACTAGCATCCATATGACAGAGAACCCGGGCCGACATGGCTAATCGTGAACCCAAAGCGGCACTAACCCATGGAGACAGGCATACATGAATCAACTTTGAGCATGTCGGTCAGCAGCGTGTGAATCCGGGTTGTAGCACTGGGCTAACAGGACTCCGGTAAACCGGGCTGTAGCAGGCTAGGTAGGACTCAGGATGTCACCGCGTGACATTTCCCCGAAGGGACAGCCACAGGAACGAAGTGAAACACATGCCGGCCAGTCAAGTGTCCTGAGCAGTAGTGCTGGGCTAGCAGGACTCCGGTGAACCGGGCTGTAGCGGACTACTATGGCTCAAGGAAGCACTAGACTACATTTCCCCATAAGAGAGGCTGCCAAGGATAAACAACTAGATTGTCGGATCCCACACATACCAAGCATTTCAATTATACACACAATATGCTCGATATGTGTAAATACAACATGGCATCACAACAAGAATCTATGACTCAAGTATTTATTTATTACGCTCCGAGGAGCGAGATATTACAAACATGGGTCTCATAACCCAACAATCATAGCATACAAATCAAAGCACAAGCGGAAGCTTAACATATCTGAGTACAGACATCTACAAATGAAAATGGCTAAGAAGCCTAACTATCTACCAGATTCTGCCGAGGGCACAAGATCGTAGCTGAGGTATCAAGCTAAACGTCGAAGTCCACGCGGAACTACTAGCGAGACTGAAGTCTCTCTGCAAAAACATAAATTAAGCAAACGTGAGTACAAATGTACTTAGCAAGACTTACATCAAAACTAACTACATATGCATCGGTATCAACAAGGGGGTGGTGGAGTTTAACTGTAGCAAGCCAGCTTTGACTCAGTGGCTAACCTGAACTACGACTGCAAGCAACTCTTTTGAGGTGGCGCACACGGGTCCACATATTCACCATATAAATACACCACTATGGATCCGCTCCCGTCTTCCCACGAGAACGCCATCCATAACACTCACGCTTATCTTGCGCGTTTTAGAGTATCCACTTTCACTTGTCTATGAACTATGCAAGGGGTCCAAGCTTCCATATCCGAGCAATCCGGCTATTCGAATAGATAATGATAACCCTGCAGGGGTGTACTTCTTCACACACACTCCCACCACTTATCGTCGTTTACACGACATGTACTCAGCAACCTTCAAGCGGAAGCCCAACGAGGGTGTCGGCCATGGCCTACCTAAACACTCAAGTCTCTAGTACAGGTTTATCGCCTATCCAGGTTCCATCCGCAGGGAGTCCGGCCGAGGTTTCCACATACGGCCCCGAACGATGTGAATAGGGTTCCCGAGACACCAAACGGGCGCCCGGTACACCGTGCCATGGTGTATCTACCGCATCATAGCCCACCCCTAGGGTCAGCGCTACGCACGGCTGCCAACACATAACCTACAAGCACCAGAAACTAGTTGCAACTCCTGGACAGAGTACTAGGGTGATTAAGAAGCCGAGAGGGTCAATTAAGGATCCCAATGAGTGGTAGTAGCTGTTCATGGATCACAGACACAGAACTCAGTTCCTAAGAACGGTTTCAATGAGACAACCCACCATGTACTCCTACATGGCCTCTCACAGCTACCTTTACCAAATCGTGTTCACACAAAGTAGGACATGTTCATCACCGTTCCAATTCATTCCCGATGAATCAGACCCGACACAACTCTATGCAATAGCAGGCATGACAAACAAGCATGAATGAGTAGGCACATCAGGGCTCAAACAACACCTACTCATGCTAGTGGGTTTCATCTATTTACTGTGGCAATGATAGGTCATGCAGAGGATAAGGGGTTCAACTACCGCAACAAGTAACAGATGAATCGTTGTTGTCCTAATGCAGTAAAATAGAGCAGGAGCGAGAGAGTGGGCTTGTATCGGAATGAACAAGGGGGTTGTGCTTGCCTGGCACTTCTGAAGATATCATTGGGTCTTCATCAGTGTCAATGATCACAGCGTCGGTACAACGTCTATCGAGAGGGGACAACCATCGGCAACAAACAAGGAACACAATCAATGCAATGCACAACATGATGCATGACAATGACATGGCAATATGTTGTTGATTGAGCTAATGCAACTAGCAACACAATTAAAGGAAGTTGGTTTGAACCCAAAGTTCAAATTCAAACTCCACATGTGGTTATTTAAATACCATTTATTTGATTTGTCCTAGACAGTGGCCTTAAGTTGTCCTAACATGCATGAAAATGGTACAAATGGATAGATTGGATTTTTCTGATAATTTTTCATATATAATTTATTTCATTGTGAGCTACGGTTGAATTTCTATGATTTTTGGAAGTTTAAAACATTTTCTAGAATTTCCTGAATAAACTTAAATCCAGAAAATGCTTTACTGCATCAGCATGACATAGGTGTGATGTCAGCAGGTCAACTGGGTCGGCCAGGTCATACCTGACCAGTGGGACCCACTGGTCAGTGACTCGGTCCACTAATTGAGTTAGTTAGTGTTGAACTATCCCTAACCAGACTGTTAGCAGGGCAGGGCCCACATGTAAGTGACTTGTTTACTTGTCTAAATTAGTTAGTTCTAATTAATCTAGAGTTAACTAATCAGGGGCTTGGGCCCACATGTCAGGGGAGGTCAAACCAATCAAACCCTGTCGGCGTTGAGTCGTCGGCGAGGCCGAGACGGTGGAGGGGCTCGGATTTTGCCCTCCGGCGACCAAATTAGTGGCCAAGACCACCGGTGCAAAGCCCAGGCTCTTGCGCATCCAATGGAACACGCAGGAGACCATGGGATGGCCGGAGGCAACGATGGCGTCAAGGTCAGCGGCGGCCGGAGCACGGGCTCGACCGGCGCGACGCTACGGTCTACGGGAGGAGGATCTGGGGGTGGCTCCGGGCACGCGAAGACACGCTGAGCACGGTGGTGTGCTCAGCTTCGAGCTACAACGGCTCTAGCCACGGCGGCGGCGAGCTTCGGCCATAGTGGTCGGTGGGGCTAAGGGAGGAGAACGACTGCGGGGAGAGAGGGGAAAAGCGGCGGAGCTCACAGGGATGCCGTAGAGGGGGTCAGCGAGCTCGGGGATGGCCTGGTGACGACGAATCGGTCGATGATGGCCGTCGGTGCAGAGGGCGGAGATGGAATCGACAGCGGCGCTCCAGGGCGTCCGGCGTCATGTGGCTCGGCAGGAAGGACCGGGGCGTCATGGCGGAGCTCAGGGGTGCGTCGGAGAGGCGAGGGGGAGGCGGTGGCCACGGTGGCAGCGGACGGCGGCGACGAGCTCGTTCGGCTGAGCTCGAGATCGAGCGGGGAGAAGGGGAAGAGTGACCAGAGGAGATGGGGGTCGGTTCGGGGCTTCGTCCACGTCTCCTGGCGTCGCAAGAAGGGCCGAGAAAGGAGGAAGCAGACAGGGAGGTGGCCACGGCGATCGCGCGCGCGTCGACACGCCTCTGCCAATAGGCAGAGGTTGAAGACAGCGGTGCCCCTGGTGGGCTGGGCCGCCAAGTGGACAGGCCAGGTGGGCTGCCCAGGTGAGCACTCTCTCTCTCTCTCTCTTTGATTTCCTATTTGTTTCCTCTTTTCTAATTTTTGCAGTTTGTTTTTGATTTAGTTTTAACACCAAATCAATTTTAAACTTCATGAAAATAATCATGTGAGCTAAATGGACTTATCCAAAGCCACACAACAATTTTTAAGAATTACTGAACATATATTTATTATATAATAAATATAGATCCAATTCAAATATTTATTGGATTAATTCAAATGGCCAAAATAAATGTTTCTGAGCTCCTAAAAATATTGGTTTGAATTTTACCTCTTGCCAATATTTTTATAGAATACTAGGGATATTTTCTTGGACTCATTTGAGAAGATTTTAAAGTTGGTTATTTTTGAACTGATTTCTGAGGGTTTCAACAAACCTTAATTCAACTTTCAGAAATTTTAGACATGATGCATGAGTGCAGATGCAACTATTTCACTCAGGTATTCTAGGGCTATGACAACTCACCCCCACTAAACAAGAATCTCGTCTAGAGATTCAAGACATGAGGTAAGAAGACAGAGGGAACACCAATAAAGAATCTTCACGATCCGATTGCCCTTCTCGAAGATGTTGATTCATTGCATCATGTCAATCTTGGCATCCTCGCTTTTGAGATCTTCATCCACGCGATGATGACGGAAAGAAACTCAACTAGGATTGATCTTCTCGAAGATCGAGCTAAACAGTATCAACTCGCGGAATGAGATGTTGAAACATCTCGAGTTGAGACACAAAACACATCGAGAGGGATGGAAGAACAACGACGGGGTTTGATTTGGTGGGCAACAATTCCACGCCTAAATAGATGGTGAGGGGGTTTCAAAGTACCGAGAAGTTATGTTGCCCATAATACCATAACGAGGCACCTTAGTGAAGGTGAATCGTAGAGCTATTCCCTTAAGTGGCAAAAAGAATTACTTTTGACCCATAGATCATTGAAACTCTTTATACCAGCCTAAGGCAATCACAATCGACCTTTTGAAGGAGTTCGAAAGAATGACATACTCGGACTAGAATGGATGATGTGGACTACCTTGTTGAAGACAACACAATGGATGGTTTTTGCTTATCACCGGAAATGGATGGGACCCATGACAGGACCACTTTGAGGATGTTCCTAGACAACAACTGCTGAGAAGGGCAGTCCATGGGAGATTGACAGAAGGCAGTGCAAGCTGGGAACAAAATGCAAATGTCAGGAATGTTGCAACCATCATATCTGCCTGAGATTCAGATCTGGTTAGAAACAAGATACTTCAGACTCACATGTCTGAAAAGAAGAGTTTCAACACAAGTTGATGAGATGGCATTGCGAGATTCTTGAGGAATGAACTAAGATAGCAAGCTCCAAAAGATGAGCTGGTTCTGCTACAAACCTGTGAACACGCTATCCAAGACGAGCATGACCACGTAGTAGTCTTATAACAAAACACTATCGAGTTCAGGTGGGGAACCATCATCAAGGATTTTGAAGTCTTACGCAAGTCCATGGATTAGATCCCAAGCATAGACTCCTTTTCCTTGAACAAGTCAATTAGTGGCTTGGTGTGCTAGGAACACATATGGAGTGGAGGTAATTAATCTACCAAACCATAGAATACTTCGCACATATGCATGACTGATTTGGGATGATTCCAAGGGAAACAAAACAATCTTTCTCAAACTCACAGTGGCAACTTGCACCAAGTGCACATGAATTCGAGGAAGTCACTTCTTCCATCCAAGCATAAGCTTCATGAATGGAACACGAAGGCATTGCTTACAAAGTTCCCAACACTAGGTTGATGTTCAACATGAATCATGGGGGAGACAAAATGTTGTTGATGGGCTCAACAACAACTCATCGGAATTTCCATATCACTGGACTTCCACCATCATGTGAACAATGTGATAGTATTGGTCAGACCAAAAGATGTAATGGTGTATGCTCGAGGAGTCAACCAGGAGTAGACAACATTACGAATATCGTTGGTTTTGATTTGATTTGAGGATAGCTCACACTCAAATCAAGGTTGGACAAGACGATAGATTCAAGAACTGATCACGAGGATCAATCGATGAAGATATCATCTTTCTTCAACACACACACACACACACACACACACACACACACAACACAAGGATATCCCTTACGAAATGAACTAAGTGGGAAAAGCTTTCATCTTCCAACTCTGCAAGTTGTTGTTTAGCTCAACCGACTAGTTCAGGGTACCCAACACAGAATCTTGGAGAATGGGTGGTTTGGGGGAAACCAATGATCACGGACTTAACATAGCAGTCAGGTGCCAACCTGGTTATACTTCCGAGAAGACTTTTGGAAAATCATGAACCACCGATATGTTACTAGGCTCGAGAACAATCTTGCTTTTCAGGGCAAGATGATATGACCGAAAGAGTGAGGGATTGACACAATCCCAACTCATGGATCGAAGAGTGCACCAGAAATAAGGACTAGGTAGCACGATCAATCTTAGGATGACGATTTAATAACCAACACGCTAAGAATGAGAATATTGTCCATTTACTACAAAGAAACCAGTTGCTCGGAGTATTGATTTCACACATCACAATTCACTTGTCGGCATTCCGGTTACAACAACACGGAACCGAGGAATGAACAATGATGGCAAGAAGTATCACTAAATCAAGAATTCATAAGAAATGGTGCAATTCTCATGACAATCCTGACATAAAGGGGGTAATACTCCGAGGTAGAACGGAACAAAGCTGGATTGGCATTTGATCTGTGGAATACAACTACTTTGACCAGTCCAAGAAATGGATGAGGTACTGGAGTTTGTTTCTCCTAGTCGTTCCGGAATAGAATGGCTTGACGGACCACAAGAATAATAGGCATCGTTGAACGAATGCACGCATACTCTTGACTATCAATTAATATTCGAAGGTCAGGAAACAACTAAAGAGGGACAACTCAAAGGAACATATAACTTTCTGAGTTGTGGATGCATAGATTAACATGTCGAACGAGTTCAACATAATTTTTCCGAATAACCCATGCAGAAAGGTAGAACTGGCAGAGTCACAACATAGAATCAAGAACTCGTCGAGAGCACTCTAGTTGTGATCTTTCGGTTCCGCGAGGAACTTCTGCCATAAGCAGTTCATGATATTTGGAAGAAGGATATACCATGAACCTCGAGGACTATCGCAAAGATTACTAATATCCTAAAGGTACGAGCAACACTATCAACACGAGGTAAGTAGAGTGGATCTTGGGTCAAGAACCCAGGAATAGAATACCTACTAACTAAATGGCATCACGGGATGCTTTCAAGAATCATGGCTAGAATCATCACATTGGGAACACAAGACATGGCTAGATTACTAGGTGATCCTCTAAAACACCTAGGGTCATAATACTAGCTCCAACCTATATGTCGAGGCAACAGAGTGCCTCAACTCATCGATTAGTGTGGTTAATCTGGCCCAAAAGGATATCAGAAATGGGAAGAAAGGATTTGCAAATGCATCAGACTATTTAGAGACCTGGGATGACTCGGACGGCATAACGGCTGTAAATGCTCAAAATTATTTGAGACATCCTGCAAAAACGGTGGCATAACCACTCAACAACACAATATCAAGGTTCTGAGATCAACTGTCAACATACGGAAGTAATAGGAACGGAACTGAGGCTTGAAACTATCAATTCTATAAGTCTATGGATTAGTAGCACGTCATCCTGATAGATAGATGAGAAGGCCTAATTCTTAATCCCCGTAGAAAAGAAGAGTGTCGGTGTCAAAACCGTCAGATCTCGTGTAGGGGGTCCCAAACTGTGCGTCTAGGCGGATGGTAACAGGAGACAAGGGACACGATGTTTTTACCCAGGTTCGGGCCCTCTCGATGGAGGTAAAACCCTACTCCTGCTTGATTAATATTGATGATATGGGTAGTACAAGAGTAGATCTACCACGAGATCAAGGAGGCTAAACCCTAGAAGCTAGCCTATGGTATGATTGTTGTTCGTCCTACGGACTAAAACCCCCCTGTTTATATAGACACCGAAGAGGGCTAGGGTTACACAGAGTCGGTTACAATGGTAGGAGATCTACATATCCGTATCGCCAAGCTTGCCTTCCACGACAAGGAAAGTCCCTTCTGGGCACGGGACGAAGTCTTCAATCTTGTATCTTCCTAGTCCAGGAGTCTGGCCGAAGGTATAATCCGGCTATCCGGACACCCCCTAATCCAGGACTCCCTCAGTAGCCCCTAAACCAGGCTTCAATGATGACAAGTCCGGCGCGCAGATTGTCTTCGACATTGCAAGGCGGGTTCCTCCTCCAAGTACTTCATAGAAGATTTTGAACACAAAGGTAGTGTCCGGCTCTGCAAAATGAGTTTCCACATATTGCCATAGAGAGAATAATATTTACACAAATCTAATCTGCTGACGTATTCCGTAGCGTGACATCACACCACGGCCAAGTCTTTACTCGAATCGTTTTACTGTCCCACCTCAGCGCGTTTAGCGAGGCGGTTTCCTTGGCACGTCTTGTCAAAGCAGAGATCGTGTCCCCTTATTCCGGGATTCTCATCAATATGGGTGTGGGTAACCCAACCGTACCCGTTGGTATGTTTTCTCGATCAAAGGCGAGTCCCAAACGGTCACGGGGAGGGCCCTTGGTATTCAACCTCTTATAAAGAGACCAAGGCCTTACTCCTTTCTTTCAATCTCAAACGAGTTCGCCCTTTGCCTCGAGTTCCAACACCCAAGGCTCCAGATTTCAGGCGCTTCGGACCTTCGACAATGTCTGGTTCCGACCTTCGAGGCCGATGGATGCCCTCCTCCGTCACGGAGGAGGACATGCTGAAGTTGAGAGAGGCCAGGTTCTTGACTGGCAAAATCTGGCATAGGCTGCCTGCTCAAGGGAAGGTCATTCCCACTCCCAAGCCTGGTGAGAGTGTGGTGTTCATGTCTCACTTCCTTCGGGGGCTAGGCTTCCCGACGGATCCCTTCATGAGGGGGCTCATGTTTTATTATGGGCTGGAATTTCACGACTTAGCTCCGGAGTCCATCCTCCATATTTCCTCATTCATCGTCCTGTGTGAAGCCTTCCTCTGTATTACTCCTCACTTCCGACTATGGCTCAAGACCTTCAAAGTAGAGCCGAAGATGATCGAGGGACGGCATGCGGAGTGCGGAGGTGCTTTATAAGCAAGAATGCTGGTGCTCCATGGCCCGAGGGCTCTTTTCAAGAGGAGTCCAGCTTATGGCAACGAGAGTGGTTTTACATCACCGTTCCCAGGGGCACCAACTGGGTGGCGCCACCTGCCTTTCGCTCAAGCCCCCCACCACAGCTAGTGTCATGGGTCAATAAAGGACTGGACTGGGGGGCATCCAAGGACGTGCCCTTGTTGCAGGGCCACATTCGAGATCTCTTAGAAAGAGACATTAGCCTGGTCGTGGTGACGCGGGTCATGTTGATCCGCCGAGCCTTGCCCAGCAAACGTCGCCCCCTTCGCCTGTGGGAGTTCAATCCGGAGGGACCATGAGCTCTCCAGCATTTCATGGGCGCAACGCCCGTGGAGATGTACAAATTGTTCTTCGGATCACAAGCAATGTGTCCGGACTTGACCGAGGACGCAGGCCTGAGCTGCAATCGCCCGGATACTCAAGTAAGTAGCCTTGTGCCTGGACTCGCTATCCATATATTTATCATAAAATTGCCCCTAAAAGAGCTGTCCTTTAAACAGGAGTGGATAGCGAAAGCAAAGCTAATCAGGTGTCCGGCTCCCCTCCCCAAGACCACGCCTGATCCCGTGCTAGTCAGGATGTTGGAGGTTGTGCCTTTGGAGGAAAGCGAGGGAGGGGACAAGGAAGCTACAGCCTCCTCGAAGAAGGTTGTACGGAAGGGAGGAATCAAAAATTCCTCTCCTCAGGGGAAGAAGAGGACCACCTCTGACGACTCAGAGACCATGGCCTCAAAGCGGGGGAAGAAATCTTCGTCAGAGGATCCTGCGCCGGGGGATACTTCGGCCAAATTATGCCCTCAAGGGGATCAACCCTCCACCGAGCCGTAAGTAGAGAGGAGTTTTTCTTTTTAAGAAACGAGAGAAATCCTTGCGTTATATCTGAGAAGAGTAATCGAAAATTTACCTTGTAGCTCGGACCTTAGCCCTTCTTAGTAGAGCTCGTCTTCGGGGGATCTTCTTCCGGAGATGATGGAGAGTGGAACGCCTCCCCCTACCGTACCGCCTTGCGAGGCGGGCGACCCTAAGGTATCGTCGCGGAGGGTTTCTCCAAATCCGGCAGGGCCGGAAGGTAGTTATATGGCCCCCCAAAGCCCTCCGCGTCCGGCCTTCGAAAAGGGCCATCGGACGAGTCCGGCACCGTCTGGTGCGCGGTCGGAGGAGCTGAAGGATCTGCTAGGGCGAGCATCTATCTCAGAGGAGCACCGTGCATTGATGGGTACGGTGATTGAGAGGATTTCATCCGTGGAGAGAGGATTGCACGAGGCCGTCACGAGTTTATTGACAGGTTTTGAGGTACGTGAAATAATGTACCCTTTTTGGACAGTTGCGCATAAATAAGATGCGCCCTGTGTAGATAGTAGCCCCTGAGACTCTATGCATTGTCAAAAGTGACGGCGCAGAGGATCATAATCCCAGGTCTAATATGCCGCCTTCATACGTAGGTGGCGAAGTGTCGGGTGGCCAGCCAGACTGATGAATTTGCCGAGCTAAAGCGGCAACTTGACGTGGAAGATGCCGACATCGCGCTTGTTAACAAGCGGCTTAACGAGGCACAAGGTATGTAATTACTCCGGCGGCACCTGGTAAGAGGAGCTTTATGCCAGTATCTTACAATGTGTGCGCTTGATGCAGATGGTGCTGCTGCCATGGAGAATCTTTGGGCGGAACTTGCCCAAGCCAAGGAGCAAGCCAGGAAAAGTGATGCGGCTGCCGGAAAGGCAATTGAAGAGCTCAAAGCCGAACAGGCTGCTCACTGCCGAAGCAAGAAGGAAATGGCCGAGATGGCTGTGAAGCTGAAGAGCGCTGCTGACCGTTGCAAGCTTCTTGAAAAAGAAGATCAGGCGGAACAGATGGACCTGGAGAAGGCCGTTGCCGATGCCAAGGATGCTCGCTCTGCGATGAGAGCTATGAAGGAGGAGCTGCGTCAGGCCGGAGAGATCGTGGCTGGAAAGCCCTTTATGCTGCGGAGGAAGTTCTGTGATCCTAAACATGCTCCGTTAGACCGGATGTGGAGTACAGCGGACACCTATCTGGATTTGGCAGCGAGTGCCGCAGATGCGGCCGAACACTTCCGAGATCAAGAAGATCGCGAAGTGGAAAAGCTCTTTTGGTCGCAGCTCCACAATCCGGAGCGTCCACTATCATTAGCCGATCGTTTGGCCGAATGGGCTGAGCTAAATAGGTTGTCCAGACTCGCCATGAAGTATGTCATGAGTCATCTGTGGCCAGAGAGGCCAGAGCTGAAAAGTTATTTCAACTTGGTGCAGCAGTTCCTTGGTGCGGCGCCGCATATCAATGCGATGAAGAGGTCAGCGTGCATAGAGGGTGCGCGGATGGCTCTTGCCCGTGTCAAGACATAATGGGCGGAAATGGAGGCCACCGCTGTTGCATCCCCAGACTCGGATGGAAGCCGAGTACCTGCCAAGCACTATTTTCAGGAAGTTCTACAAGGCGCTCATTTAATAGAGACGCGGTGCTCGAAGGATACTATATTCGAATAGCATATATTATTGTAAAACAATATTTTGATAAATTGTAGAAGCTTTTTATACTTGTGCATGCAAGTATTATAATACCTCCTGTGCGGCCATTTAACATATATGTATATATAATCTGAAAGATGGCAGTCTTCGGCTTCAGCCCCCACGCACATAATGCGGGGGTATTCGCAGAAGGTGCATTTTCACACTTGATCCAACATCTTGGTCCTACATAGGAGGTGATAGCGCAGCGAACTAGGAAATCGGACTATGATGCTTTATCACTTTCACTTAGCCATAGGAGTTTGACAGTGAGGCTACTTATATAGCCCCTGGTGGCGCCTGCGCTCGCCCGAACTCGGGCGCGTATGTGCCTGGCCGGGAAGCGGCCCTTCGTTAATGCGGAGGAATCCGAAAGATTCCGGTAAGTCATCGAGTGGTTGACCAGTCTCATGCTATATCATGACAGTCAGTTTTCGGCTTTCTCTACTAAGGTGCTCGCCTGGCCGAACTGGGGCACAATCGCAGTAGTTCTCCTGGTGCCGCCTTAGCTGATAGAGCAGAATGTAAGGTAGAAAAACACAGGAGCCGGGCAAACCCAACATTTGACCAAAGACATGATTCGGAGCTGATGCATATAAGGCCAAACTCGCGACGCCGAACACTCCCTAAGGTATTCGGTCTTTATGAGGGCGGGCGGGATAACGCCCTTAGTAATAAGCCCCTAGTGTCTAGGTACGCGCAAAACTCTGACGTGGCCACATGCCAAAACGCCAGCCTCCTCCTTGGTTATACCAAGAAACCAGGGGATGTGTATCAAGAAGAGACAGTAAAAAGGGTTTACGCAGGGTCTTAATCTGAAAAGAATCCTTGGGACGGGTCCCTGCTGCATGTCTGCGCCTATGTCTCCGTTGTGCCGTATCCTGGACGGGCATAGCATGGTGTTCATCTGTAAAAGAGAGGAACTTAGTTGAAGAAAGATCGTGCCGAACATGAGTTATACTAAATAAACAAAGTATAAATCGAAATGGGTAAAATTGAGCTTTATTGTCTATTGTTTTATATGCGCGGAGCCCCTAGTACAGGGGTATACGGCTATTAAGCCTTTATCAATTGTATGTTTATGCCGGACTCGTCTAGCCATGTCCGTGGTCTTGACGACCTGTTTAGGTGCTTTGGCTGGTGAAACCGCTTTATTGTGGGGCTGTCAAGGCAGCCGCACTGTCTTCCGTGCGGGAGGAACACTCAATGTTTTCCCTTTAATGAGATGATGCCTCGTGGACTGGGCATCTTAAGCGTAAGAGATGCATAATGCGGTATTGCGTTAAAGCAGGCAAAAGCTTCGCATCCCAGCAGTGCTTGATAGCTACTTGAGAATGGGGTGATGTGGAAAGTTAGCTGTTCGCGACAGAAGTTATCGGGGGTGCCGAACATAACTTCTAGTCGGAGAGAACCCATGCAACAGGCATCCGGGCCTGGCGTTACCCCTTGAAAGGAGGTTTTGCTATGGCGAATTTTTGTTGGGTCTATCCCCATGTTGCGGATTGTGTCCTGGTATAACAGGTTTAGACCACTGTCGCCGTCCATCAGGACATTTGTAAAGTGGAGTCCGCCGATTATTGGATCTAATACCAAGGCAGTCCAGCCTCCGTTCCGGATACTTCTAGAGTAATTCTTATGGTCGAAGGTGATCGGTTTTAACAACCATTGGAGAGACTCCTTTGGGATGGGCCGTATGGCGCGTATCTCTGTTGGCGCCATTCTGTTCGTCACGTGAAGTAAGTTTACTGTTTTGACTTCTTGTGGGAAATCCTTTTGTTTTCCTGGTGCTCTGCTTGTGGGGTTCGTCGTCGTCCTCACTTGGTGTGTCGAGCCCCTTGTGTTCGGCGTTGAGTTTGCCGGATTGGTTGAAAACCCAACAATCTCTGTGGGTATGGTTTGCAGGCTTCCCGGGAGTACTGTGTATTTGACATATCTTGTCCAAGATTTTGTTTAAGTTGGATAGCTCGTCCATGTTATCCTTGAGGGGCGGCTTTCTTTGATTATGCTGCGAGCTTTTGAATCCAACGTTGACCGCCGTGCTCTTTGGGTTGTTTCCCTTATTCCGGCGCTGGTCCTTGCTACGTCGGGGTTTTCCGTTTCCATCCCTAACTTCGGATGTACTTGGGTCGTTGGTGCTACATCTTGCCAACCAGCTGTCCTCTCCTGTGCAAAAGCGGGTCATGAGGCTTGTTAATGCGGCCATTGTTCTTGGCTTTTCTTGGCCGAGGTGTCTGGCGAGCCATTCGTCTTGAACGTTATGCTTAAAAGCTGCTAGGGCTTCGGTGTCCGGACTGTCAACTATCTGATTCTTTTTAGTAAGAAATCTGTTCCAGAATTTCCGGGCTGTTGAGTTATGTGACTGAGATCATCTGCATCCGGAGGGCGGACATAGGTCCCTTGAAAATTTGCCCGGAAAGCATCCTCAAGCTCTTCCCAACTTCCAATGGTGTTTTCGGGAAGGCTTTTGAGCCAATGCCGGGTTGGCCCTTTAAGCTTGAGGGGTAAGTATTTTATGGCGTGGAGGTCATCTCCTCTGGCCATGTGTATGTGGAGGATATAATCCTCGATCCAGACCCCAGGGTTTGTTGTTCCGTTGTATGCCTCTATGTTTACGGGCTTGAATCCCGCTGGAAATTCATGGTCCAGCACCTCATCGGTGAAACATAGGGGGTGTGCGGCACCCCTGTATTTGGGTGTGCCATGATGTTCGGATATTTGTTGTGTTGCATTGCTTACTAGAGCTTGCTTTCTTGGCCCATAGATAGATCTGGCTGGGCCAGCTTTTTGATGCGGATCCTTTGGTGGATCGCGTGCCGGCTTGTGTGCGGCGCCGCTTGCCGCTCCATGCTGGCCATGCGGTCGTCTATCCGACCGGGTGGCTTTCCTATTTTTTGACTGCAGGGGCTCTAAGGCCTCCTCGTCAAATTCAGGCAGTAGCTTTCGCTTTGGATAGCTTCTTGTGCGGTGACTGCCGCCATATTTGTCTGCGGTGTTGCGTACTTTGCTCCATCTGATTCTGAGTGCATCTTCCGCAGTTTTGAGCTTCCGCTTCTGATTTTTCAGGCTACGTGCAGTGGCGATGAGCCTTTTGTGGAGGTTCTTCTGCTCCATGAGCCTATCCGGCGTAAGGTCATCCGGACTGTTGTTTTCGCCGGGGACGGGGTGTTCGGTTTGTTTATCCAAGTTGCCCTGTTCGGACGGTTGCTCGAAGGCATGTTCGTCATCCGCCGGCTCGTCCTGCTCTATGGCTGGGTCTGTATGGCTGTTGCCTCTGTCGAGGCGGGGCTTGGAGCGGCGCTTACGTCGCTGCTTTGATTGCTTTTCGAGTGAACGATCCCTCGTTGCATCCATGTGTTCCTCGTCGTCGCTTCCTTTGGGTGTGTCCACCATGTATACATCATGAGATGTGGTAGCTGTCCAGTGCCTTATAGGCATTGGTTCATGTTCATCTCCTACATCGTCATCCATACTGTCGATGTCTTCGGAGTCGAAGTCGAGCACGTCGTTTAAATTATCAATAGTGGCTACGAAGTGGGTGGTGGCTCGGCATCGAATTTTTTCATCGTCCACATCCCAATCCTGCCGGTCATAGTCCGGCCAGGACTCTCCTGACAAAGAGAGAGACCTGAGTGAATTCAGAATGTCGCCGAAGGGCGAGTGCCGAAAGATGTCTGCGGCGGTGAACTCCATGATCGGTGCCCAATCGGATTCGATCGGTAGGGGCGCGGACGGCTCGGAGTCCGGAGAGGAGTCCGGCATCTTGGAGTCACGGGTTTCGCGGAGGACAAGGCTGGTGTTCGGCTTGATCGCCGTAGATATTGCAGCCCCCGAGGCGGTGTCTAACCACCCATCCTTGATTGGTGTGGTCGGCTTCGAGCCAAGGGTCAGAGCGGACACAGGTGCGGCCTCCAGGGCACTGTTCGGTGGCAGAGCTAGATCATGCCCACCGGGACAGTGCAGCGCGCTCGGCTGCGGCTCAGATCCGTCAAAGATCAAGTCTCCGCGATCGTCCGCTGTGTAGTTTAAACTTCCAAATCTGACCTGACGGCCAGGGGCGTAGCTTTCGATCTGCTCCAGATGGCCAAGCGAATTGGCCCACAGTGCAAAGTCGCCAAATACGAAGATCTGTCTGGGGAGAAAAGTCTCACCCTGGGTTGCATCATCGTCGATGATCGGTGGAGCCATCGGGCCTAAAAGTGACGACACGGGAACTCTCAATGAAAGCACCAATGTCGGTGTCAAAACCGGTGGATCTCGGGTAGGGGGTCCCGAACTGTGCGTCTAGGCGGATGGTAACAAGAGACAAGGGACATGATGTTTTTACCCAGGTTTGGGCCCTCTCGATGGAGGTAAAACCCTACTCCTACTTGATTAATATTGATGATATGGGTAGTACAAGAGTAGATCTACCACGAGATCATGGAGGCTAAACCCTAGAAGCTAGCCTATGGTATGATTGTTGTTTGTCCTACGGACTAAAACCCCCCGGTTTATATAGACACCGGAGAGGGCTAGGGTTACACAAAGTCGGTTACAATGGTAGGAGATCTACATATCCGTATCGCCAAGCTTGCCTTCCACGCCAAGGAAAGTCCCTTCCGGACATGGGACGAAGTCTTCAATCTTGTATCTTCATGGTCCAGGAGTCCGGCCGAAGGTATAGTCCGGCTATCCGGACACCCCCTAATCCAGGACTCCCTCAAAGAGGTTGACTCAGATCAGAAAGGCATAGGGTAAAGGAGTAAAAAGAGCCTTACGTTCCCTTCCACGGTCAATTCCCTTACATAACTAAAGCATTTCTAGACTCGACTTCGAGCAGTTTGGCTTGGTAATCCTACAGGCAGTCAGGCTCTGATAATAAAGCTGTCAGGACCCCGATTCCAAGTCACATCGATCTAGCTAGTAACACCTCATATCACTTTGCGGCCTCACGCATGGTATTCCCACGGGTGTCGCCTTACCATGGCCCGGGACCGTTTGCGCCTTTTGGCTCACGTATATGATAGTGTCGCTAGCATCCATATGACAGAGAACCCGGGCCGACATGGCTAGTCGTGAACCCAAAGCGGCACTAACCCATGGAGACAGGCATACATGAATCAACTTCAAGTATGTCGGTCAGCAGCGTGTGAATCCGGGTTGTAGCACTGGGCTAACAGGACTCCGGTAAACCGGGCTGTAGCAGGCTAGGCAGGACTCCGGATGTCACCGCGTGACATTTCCCCGAAGGGACAGACACAGGAACAAAGTGAAACACATGCCGGCCAGTCAAGTGTCCTGAGCAGTAGTGCTGGGCTAGCAGGACTCTGGTGAACCGGGCTGTAGCAGACTACTATGGATCAAGGAAGCACTAGACTACATTTCCCCATAAGAGAGGCTGTCAAGGATAAACAACTAGATTGTCGAATCCCACACATACCAAGCATTTCAATCATACACACAATATGCTCGATATGTGTAAATACAACATGGCATCACAACAAGACTCTAAGACTCAAGTATTTATTTATTAGGCTCCGAGGAGCGAGATATTACAAACATGGGTCTCATAACCCAAAAATCATAGCATACAAATCAAAGCACAAGCGGAAGCTTAACATATCTGAGTACAGACATCTACAAATGAAAAAGGCTAAGAAACCTGACTATCTACCAGATCCTTTTGAGGGCACAAGATCGTAGCTGAGGTATCAAGCTAAACGTTGAAGTCCACGCAGAACTACTAGCGAGACTGAAGTCTCTCTGCAAAAACATAAATTAAGCAAACGTGACTACAAATGTACTCAGCAAGACTTACATCAGAACAAACTACATATGCATCGGTATCAACAAGGGGGTGGTGGAGTTTAACTGTAGCAAGCCAGCTTTGACTCAGTGGCTAATCTGAACTACGACTGCAAGCAACTCTTTTGAGGTGGCGCACACGAGTCCACATATTCACCATATCAATACACCACTATGGATCCGCTCCCGTCTTCCCACGAGAACGCCATCCATAACACTCACGCTTATCTTGCGCGTTTTAGAGTATCCACATTCACTTGTCTATGAACTATGCAAGGGGTCCAAGCTTCCATATCCGAGGAATCCGGCTATTCAAATAGATAATGATAACCCTGCAGGGGTGTACTTCTTCACACACGCTCCGACCACTTACCGTCGTTTACACGACATGTACTCGGCAACCTTCAAGCAGAAGCCCAACGAGGGTGTCGGCCACGGCCTACCTAAACACTCAAGCCTCTAGTCCAGGTTTATCGCCTATCCAGGTTCCATCCGCAGGGAGTCCGGCCGAGGTTTCCACATACGGCCCCAAACAATGTGAACAGGGTTCCCGAGACACCAAACGGGAGCCCGGTACACCGTGCCATAGTGTATCTACCGCATCATAGCCCACCCCTAGGGTCAGCGCTACGCACGACCGCCAACACATAACCTACAAACACCAGAAACTAGTTGCAACTCCTGGACAGAGTACTAGGGTGATTAAGAAGCCAAGAGGGTCAATTAAGCATCCCAATGAGTGGTAGTAGCTATTCATGGATCACAGACACAGAACTCAGTTCCTAAGAACGGTTTCAATGAGACAACCCACCATGTACTCCTACATGGCCTCTCACCGCTACCTTTACCAAATCCTGTTCACACACTTAGCTCACACAAAGTAGGACATGTTCATCACTGTTCCAATTCATTCCCGATGAAATCAGACCCGACACAACTCTATGCAATAGCAGGCATGACAAACAAGCATGAATGAGTAGGCACATCAGGGCTCAAACAACTCCTACTCATGCTAGTGGTTTTCATCTATTTACTGTGGCAATGACAGGTCATGCAGAGGATAAGGGGTTCAACTACTGCAACAAGTAATAGATGAATCGTTGTTGTCCTAATGTAGTAAAACAGAGTAGGAGCGCGAGAGTGGGCTTGTATCAGCATGAACAAGGGGGTTGTGCTTTCCTGGCACTTCTGAAGATATCATTGGGTCTTCATCAGTGTCAACGATCACAGTGTCGGTACAACATCTATCGAGAGGGGACAACCACCGGCAACAGAGAAGGAACACAATCAATGCAATGCACAACATGATGCATGACAATGACATGGAAATATGTTGTTGATTGAGCTAATGCAACTAGCAACACAATTAAATGAAGTTGGTTTGAACCCAAAGTTCAAATTCAAACTCCACATGTGGTTATTTAAATACCATTCATTTGATTTGTCCTAAACAGTGGCCTTAAGTTGTTCTAACATGCATGAAAATGGAATAGATGGATAGATTGGATTTTTCTGATAATTTTTCATATATAATTTATTTCACTCTGAGTTACGGTTGAATTTCTATGATTTTTGGAAGTTTAAAACATTTTCTGGAATTTCCTGAATAAAGTTAAATCCAGAAAATGCTTTACTGCGTCAGCATGACATAGGTGTGACGTCAGCAGGTCAACTGGGTCGGCCAGGTCAAACCTGACTAGTGGGACCCACTGGTCAGTGACTCGGTCCACTAACTGAGTTAGTTAGTATTAAACTAACCCTAACCAGGCTGTTAGCAGGGCGGGACCCACATGTCAGTGACTTGTTTAGTTGTCTAAATTAGTTAGTTCTAATTAATCTAGAGTTAACTAATCAGGGGCTTGGGCCCACATGTTAGGGGAGGTCAAACCTGTCAAACCCTGCCGGTGTTGAGTCGCCGGCGAGGCCGAGACGGCGGAGGGGCTCGGATTTTGCCCTTCGGTGACCAAATTAGCGGCCGAGACCACCGGTGCAAAGCCCAGGCTCTCGCGCATCCAATGGAACATGCAGGAGATCGTGGGATGGCCGAAGGCGACGACGGCGTCAAGGTCAGCGACGGCCGGAGCACGGGCTCGACCGGCGCGATGCTACGGTGTATGGGAGGAGGATCTGGGGGTGTCCACGGGCGCGTGAAGACACGCTGAGCACGGTGGTGTGCTCAGCTTCGAGCTACAACGGCTCTAGCCACGGCGGCGACGAGGCACGGCGGTGGCGAGCTTCGGCCGTGGTGGTCGGTGGGGCTAAGGGAGGAGAACGACTGCGGGGAGAGAGGGGAAAAGCGGCGGAGCTCACAGGGATGACGTAGAGGGGGTCAGCGAGCTCGGGGATGGCCTGGTGACGACGAATCGGTCGACGACGGTTGTCGGTGCAGAGGGCGGAGATGGTGTCGACGACGGCACTCCAGGGCGTCCAGCGTCATGTGGCTCGGCGGGGAGGACCGGGGCGTCATGGCGGAGCTCAGGGGTGCGTCGGAGAGGCGGTGGCCACGGTGGCAGCGGACGGCGGCGACGAGCTTGTTCGACCGAGTTCAAGATCGAGCGGGGAGAAGGGGAAGAGTGACCAGAGGAGATGGGGGTCGGTTCAGGGCTTCGTCCACGTCTCCTGGCATCGCAAGAAGGGCCGGGAAAGGAGGAAGCAGACAGGGAGGTGGCCACGGCGATCGCGCGCGCGTCGACACGCCTCTGCCAGTAGGCAAAGGTTGAAGACAGCGGTGCCCCTGGTGGGCTGGGCCGCCAAGTGGACAGGCCAGGTGGGCTGCCCAGGTGAGCACTCTCTCTCTCTCTCTCTCTGATTTCCTATTTGTTTCCTCTTTTCTAATTTTTGCAGTTTGTTTTTGATTTAGTTTTAACACCAAATCAATTTTAAACTTCATGAAAATAATTGTGTGAGCTAAATGGACTTATTCAAAGCCACGCAACAATTTTCAGAATTATTGAACATATATTTATTATATAATAAATATAGATCCAATTCAAATATTTATTGGATTAATTCAAATGGCCAAAATAAATGTTTCTGAGCTCCTAAAAATATTGGTTTGAATTTTACCTCTTGCCACTATTTTTATAGAATACCATGGGCATTTTCTTGGACTCATTTGAGAAGATTTTAAAGTTGGTTATTTTTGAACTGATTTCTGAAGGTTTCAACAAACCTCAATTCAACTTTCAGAAATTTTAGACATGATGCATGAGTGCAGATGCAACTATTTCACTCAGGTATTCTAGGGCTGTGACAGATGTATTACGAAATAAGTAAAGAGACTTGCCGGTAACGAGATTGAACTAGGTATTGGAATACCGACGATCGAATCTCGGGCAAGTAACATACCGATGACAAAGGGAACAACGTATGTTGTTATGCGGTCTGACCGATAAAGATCTTCATAGAATATGTGGGAGCCAATATGAGCATCCAGGTTCCGCTATTGGTTATTGACCGGAGACGTGTCTCGGTCATGTCTACATAGTTCTTGAACCCGCAGGGTCCGCACGCTTAAAGTTCGGTGACAATCGTAATTAGGGTTTTTGTGTTTTGATGTACCGAAGGTCGTTCGGAGTCCTAGATGTAATCACGGACATGATGAGGAGTCTCGAAATGGTCGAGACATAAAGATTGATATATTGGAAGCTTATATTTGGATATCGGAATCGTTCCGGGTAAAATCAGGATTTTACCAGAGTACCGGGGGGTTACCGGAACCCCCCCCCCCCCCGGGGGGGGGGGGGTTAATGGGCCTACATGGGCCCTAAGGGAGAAGAGGAGGGCCGGCCAGGGCAGGCCGCGCGCCCGCTCCCCCCACTAGTCCGAATAGGACAAGGAAGGGGGCGGCGCCCCCCTTTCCTCTTTCCCCCTTCCCCTTTCCATCTCCAACAAGGCAAAAGGGGGGAGTCCTACTCCCACCGGGAGTAGGACTCCTCCAGGCGCACCCCTAGGGGACGGCCGCACCTCCCTCCTCCCTCCTTTATATACGGGGGCAGGGGCACCCCATGATACACAAGTTGATCTTCGTGATCATTCCTTAGCCATGTGCGGTGCCCCCTTCAACCATATTCCACCTCGGTCATATCGTAGCGGTGCTTAGGCGAAGCCCTGCGTCGGTAGAACATCATCACCGTCATCACGCCGTCGTGCTGACGAAACTCTCCCTCAACACTCGACTGGATCGGAGCTCGAGGGACGTCACCGAGTTGAACATGTGCAGAACTCGGAGGTGCCGTATGTTCGGTACTTGGATCGGTCGGATCGGGAAGACGTACGACTACTTCCTCTATGTTGTGTCAACGCTTCCGTTGCCGGTCTACGAGGGTACGTAGACAACACTCTCCCCTCTCGTTGCTATGTATCACCATGATCTTGCGTGTGCGTAGGAAATTTTTTGAAATTACTACGTTCCCCAATAGTATTGAGATACCAATGATCGAATCTCGGGCAAGTAACATACCGATGACAAAGGGAACAACGTATGTTGTTATGCGGTTTGACCGATAAAGATCTTCATAGAATAAGTAGGAACCAATATGAGCATCCAGGTTCCGCTATTGTTTATTGACCGGAGATGAGTCTCGGTCATGTCTACATAGTTCTCGAACCCGTAGGGTCCGCACGCTTAACGTTCGATGACGATTGGTATTATGATTTTATGTGTTTTGATGTACCAAAGGTAGTTCGGAGTCCCGGATGTGATCGCGGACATGACGAGGAGTCTCGAAATGGTCGAGACATA
Organism: Triticum monococcum; assembly: GCA_034509565.1. Taxonomy (NCBI): domain Eukaryota; kingdom Viridiplantae; phylum Streptophyta; class Magnoliopsida; order Poales; family Poaceae; genus Triticum; species Triticum monococcum. The sequence continues at coordinate 524,269,999 of CM067841.1, forward strand.
AAGATTGATATATTTGATGGATATGTTCGGACACCGGAAGCGTTCCGGAGAAGTTTCGAATAAAACCGGAGTGCCGGAGGGTTATCAGAAACCCCGGGGGAACTAATGGGCCTCGATGGGCCTTAGTGGAGAGATAGAGGGGCGGCCAGGGCAGGCCGCGTGCCCCCTCCCCCTTGAGTTCTAATTGGACTAGGAAGGGGGCGGCGCCCCCCCCTTTTCCTTTCCCCTCTCCCTCTCCTTCCTTCCCCTCTCTCCCTTTTGGTCGAAACATACTAGGACTTGGAGTCCTAGTAGGATTCCCCTCTTGGGGGCGCGCCAAGGAGGGCCGGCCGGCCTCTCCCTCCCTCCTTTATATACGTGGGGAGGGGCACCCTAGAACACACAAGTTGATTGTTTAGCCGTGTGTGGTGCCCCCCTCCACAGATTTCCACCTCGGTCATATCGTTGTAGAGCTTAGGCGAAGCCCTGCGTCGGTAACTTCATCATCACCGTCATCACGCCGTCGTGCTGACGAAACTCTCCCTCGACCTCAGCTGGATCTAGAGTTCGTGGGACGTCACCGAGCTGAACGTGTGCAGATCGCGGAGGTGTCGTACCTTCGGTGCTAGGACCGGTCAGATCGTGAAGACGTACGACTACATCAACTACGTTGTCATAATGCTTCCGCTTACGGTCTACGAGGGTATGTGGACAACACTCTTCCCTCTCGTTGCTATGCATCACCTAGATGGATCTTGCGTGTGCATAGGAATTTTTTTTAAATTACTACGTTCCCCAACACATGTATGTCGTATATAATCATACTTGCGTATGATAATAACTTCCATAATATGTTTTGTCCTACCCTCCCATGGAAGCGGGGTCCTAATGAAAACTAAGGGTAATTAATGTGCTCCTTTTAATAGAGAACCAGAAGAAAGCATTAACACATAGTGAATATATGAACTCCTCAAATTACAGTCATCCATGTAGAGTATCCCAATTATTGTCACCTTGGAATCTAGGGTTCAGAACAATAAGAGGTGCATACAACTTGTAGATATGAGCAAAAACTCAAATATATTCATAAAACATAATAAGTTCAGATCTGAAATCATGGCACTCGGGCCCTAGTGACAAACATTAAGCATAGCAGAGTCATAACAACATCAATCTTGAAATATAGTGAATACTAGGGATCAGTCCCTCACAAATTGACAATGATTACATATGAAATCTCATCCAATCCCATCTACCTCTAGTATGCCTACAAGGAGATTACTCATATATAATTGTGAGCATCATGAAAATATTGATGGCGAAGGGTTGGTGATGACGACGGTGGTGATTCCCTATCTCCGGAGCCACGAAAGGACTCCAGATTAGGGCTCCCGGCCAAGAACATGTGGTGACGGTGGCTCCGTATCGTAAAACGTGATGAACTTTCTCCCTATTTGTTTTCTCGCCAGATGTGAACTTATAACGCTAGAGTTAGGTCGAAATGATGTCTAGGGGGGCCACAAAGCCTGGGTGGTGTGGCGAGGGGGTGGCCGCGCCACCTACCCTTATGGGCCTCCTGTGGTTTTTCTGCAACACTTCTTTGTTCCAGTAATTTTTATTTATTCCAAATAATTCTCCAAAATCCCCATCCAGTTCTAAGAACTTTTATTTCTACAAAAAATACCACCATGACAGTTCTACTGAAAACCAATGTCAGTCTGAGTTACTTTTACTCAAATAATGCAAATTAGAGACCAAAACAAGAGCAAAAGTGTTTGGAAAAGTAGATAATTATTATTTTTTAACACAGTGAATGATGGTGGTATCAGAAGAAAGAGAATTAGAGACATGCCTTCTCTAAAATCACAACGTCGGGGTGGTTGTTGGTCGTGTTGCGGTCTCCTCTCGGCAAGTCCCCTCTCAATGTAGTTGCATGAATGAGGTGATGGGTTCTATCCTGCTAGGGCGCATGGGGGATCAAGCATTGGTCCTAGGTAGCCAAACAGGGGGCGATCGCACATGAGATCAAACCAAATTACAATTACCATCCATCAAGCTAAGTTGTGATCGCACGGTGGTGGAGGGTGAACTAAGTTTTTAGTAGGGAGAAAACAGTCGGCCTATCCGAACATATTAAGACCAAAGAGAGGTTTTCAAAAAATGTACATCACTAAGTAAAGCTGGTGGAACTATGAGCCATCAATTTATAACAAGAAATCGATCTTTGAGAAATACATTTATTAGCATTGATACAAAGCAGGGAAGGTAAGAGCTGCTTTGTTATTGTTGCGGCACCAACTTGCCGTCTTTCGTGTGTGCCACTGCCATCTCAGTTAGCTTTTTCACTTTTCATTTTACAGTATAAGTTTGTTAGGGCTTAGCAGCGATGTAGTTGACAAGCACGCGAGAATCAATATTGATCGCTAATTCCATCTTCCAAAACCCTCGCTAATTCTTGTTTCTAGTAGAACCCTAATTTATTGTTGAATTAATGCACTTCATTCCCAACTTGATGTGGCCCACCACTACTTAATCATCCACTGCTAAGCAGAAGAAGACCCATGGCCCACATCTCTGAAGAATAAGGTTTCAACTTCCTTCTTCGTGAAGACACATATCTGATGGTTGAGGGCAGGATGCTCCATGCTTGCACTCACCTTGGTTGGGATTCCCTCGGTTTTATGGGCCTGAGGCGGCTGCCCCTCGCCCCTAGGGACGAGCTAGATGTGGCTCGAGCATAATGATGACTCCAGTGTCGCAGCGATGCATGTGTGGTGGGTTCTCACCCAGAGGTGTGTATTCAATGCAGGCTAGGAAAATTACATGGGGATATGAGATAGGTTATAATAGTGCATGTAAACGAAATTAGGAAATGATGTAGCCTTAGATTGCAAGATTACCACTAGATGTGCAAACTCGTAGTAGAAGTAGAGTCGATGTAGCACGTTGGTGCAACTTTAGACATGCTACCTTCTCCTTATGGTTCAATGAATTGTCAAGTGTATAGTGAATGTATTCGCACGTCGAGGAAGAAAACGTTGAAAATGTTGCTCGTCTACACTGTTAGATCTAAGCAGACAATTTTAAACATGGAACGAGTATTTGACTAACCCTAAAATGTCCACTCTTCTCCTTACAAGGTCATTTATGGGCTTCTACGTTGAATGCCCATTAGAACTCAATGCCCTGTCTAATTCATATGACTTTAATATATATATGTCATGACATAGATAGTAGTGTTCTCTAACATGGTGGAAAAAGATTAAGTCAACAAATTCATAACCAAAATGAAATACATGGCATAGAAGTTACATTTGAATTTCGACGTATTCTATTGGCTTGCAAATATTTCCTCACGTCTCTAAGATCAAATGCTTTGAATATTTCTCGCCCAATGCAACACACCATGGAGTCATTATGCCAATCATCTGACATCTTACTGCACGGTTCGACCATAAAAAAAGAAGAAATGGGGTCCCCAATGTCAAAAAGAAGAGAAGAAAGAAACAGTTTTTTTTTAGGTTTAGAAGAAAGAAACAAATGGGGTGGCCACTGGCAGTAGCAACGCCGGCTAGAAAGCAGAAGAAAACGACGAAGGCCCAGAAAAAACGGTTCGGTCGTCTTCTTCCCGGAGACGAGCTGCAGATAGCGTTTCAGGCCTTCCAGCGGCTCCAATGGCGCCTCCGTGGCTCCGACGACACGTGGGCAGGGGCGCTCGCGCCGGAACAAGCTGTGGCGGACGCTCGCCGCGCAGCCTCCTCCCACCCCTAACGGCCGCGCGCCTCCGCCAGGACCACGACCCCAGCGCCGCGCAGGTAACCCTCGCCCCCTCATTCCCGTCAATAAATTGTGCTCATTCACTTTTGCAATCCGCGATTAATCTTAGATTGTCTTGTAGCGCCGCTTTTCCCTTGCTGCCGGCTATAAATCAGCCCAATGGCCGGAGCGCTCTTCGCACACTGTCAAATCGGGGAGGGAGCCGCCGGAGTTCTTCTGAAGGAGGACCGGGGCAATGGAGGCCAAGACGGGGAATTCCGGCATGCTGTACCACGAGCTGCAGGTGCGGCAGCTCTGCGGGCTCCATGCCCTCAACGCGGCGCTGCAGGGGCCGTTCTTCAGCGAGGGGGACCTCCTGGAGATCGCGGCGGACCTCGACGCCCGCGAGCGGGAGGTGATGTACCGCGCCGGCGGCGTGGGGGCGGGGGATTTCCTCGCCGAGGGCCAGGGATCCCACAACGTCTCCGACAACGGGGACTTCGGCGTTGAGGTGAATTTCCCCTCCCCCCTCCTTCTCTCTCTGGCTCGCTTACTGCTTTCGACTTGATCCTCCGTGTTATTTTTGTTAGATTATTATTAGATTAGAGATTTTTCTTAAAGCCATCAAGCACTTTATTTATTCAACGAGTTCTGGGATCTCACTAAGACCACATCAAAATTAATGGCGGAGCCTGGTATTAATTGTAATTTATTTATTTTTGCATTGCAATAGAAACTGCCAATGTTGCCCTTTTTTTCAATGCAATATAAAGTGGTGGAGCTAGATTTTTTCCGCAATGCAATAGAAAACACTCAAATGTCTGAAATGATGCAGATTCTTATATTACAAGAACACAAGAAAAAAAAAATCTGATTTGTTCGAGCATTTCATCAAACAAAGTAGTAATCAGTTGCTAATGCAGACATGTACAAAGCCTGGCAATGAACTATCCAGCATAGCTCCAAGTGGTTGCATTCAATAGCACTTTTGGAGTTTTGTTCTTGCCAATAAAGAATTTCTTGGGTTTGTTTAATTTTGAAATTGGACAATACACAGCTGCATGCAGTATGCTAGCTAGGTCGGGAGCAGCCGAGCAGGGGAGAGCGTACTGGAGTCTGGATCCTGCTCCTCCCACTGGTCAGTTGAGGACTCCCTGTTACGTCACTTGCTTGGGCTGGACTTGTGGTTGTTGGCTGTTGCGTGGGCTGGACAAGTATCCTGTAGCTGTAGGCTTCGGTATATCTAAATTTTTTGTTGCCCTAAATCATTGGTATTCCATGGAATACCAAGGAATGCCCCTGGCTCCGCCCATGTCTGGTGGGGTGTTAGGCACACATTACATAAACTAAACTATTACTCACCCCCGGCCCTCTCTAGCTAACAAACGGGCGGCAGCATTGGCTATCAGCCTAACCCAGGTTACTCGAGAATCCTGGCACGAACGCAGCAAACCTTTTATTTCCTCCACAACCGGGCCAGCAGCAGATAGATTTTTTCTCATCTCGTTTAACATTGCCACAACAGACTTACAGTCTAGCTCCATATGAATCTTCTGGACACCCAGCTCGACTGCAAGATGGGCAGTTCGCTGGCAACTAAGGAGCTCAGCAGTCTCCGGATTGCTGATCGATGGAAAGAAGTAGCAGGCACCCCCACGGAATGCACCATGGTGGTCTCTGAACATCACTCCTCCACCTGCACTATCACCAACCTTGGATGTAGCTCCATCGATATTGGCTTTCATCCACCCCTGCTCCGGCACCATCCACTTCTCGACAACCACCTGCTTTGGCGTTCGAGTTGAACTGCCCTTCACTGACTGCCATTCCTGCATGTAGTGGATCACCGATTTAGCAATAGCCTGCGCTTCTTCAATTCTCTTTCCCTCCCGTGTTTCATTCCTTGCGAGCCACCTCAGTGACCTCACAGACTCCTTGAACCATTGTTCCTCTAGCGTCGTCCGAAGGTTCCGCGAACTAAGACAGCAGCTACGTAGATACAGCACTCTGGGAATCAAAACAGTTCGGCGGGGTCGCCACTGTAGCTCCCAATTCCGAGCACATATACCCCCAGAACATAGCGGAGTGAGGGCAAGACCAAAATCTATGATGGAGTGTTTCTTCCCTTCCACAACCTACACAAAATACTCCTGCCTTAATCCGATGACGATGTAGTTCAGCACCAACCGCTAGCCCGTTGCGCAGTAGTCTCCACATATGGATTTTAGCCTTATTTGGTGCAATGGAGTCCCAAAGGCCCAGCCATCCTTTGTGGCTAAAGACTCTGGATGATGGTTCCGGCCTCCCAATCTTTGCCTTCTGTTGAATGCACAAATGGTAGGCTGACCTAACCATGAACTCGCCACTCTTTGTATAGTTCCACACCAAGTGATCATCAACACCTTGTCCAGTTGTCCCGCAATATTAATCTGCAGAATATCATCTGTGTTGAACATAGCCTCTAGCTTAGTCCGGTCCCAAGAGTTACCCTGAACAGAGACACTTGGATAAAAGCCTCCCTGTCCCGAAAACCTAGGCCCCCCTCTTGCTTGCGAGTACACATTTTGTCCCATGCAATCCGCTGCACCCTCTTTTCATCATTGGCTTCACCCCATCAGAAGTTCGAAGAGATCGAAGACAGGTTCTGGCACATTTTCTTTGTGAGGTGAAAGCAACTCATGGTATACGTCGGTATTGATTGCGAGACAGATTTAACAAGTACCTCTTTCGCAGCCTTTGAGAAACCCTGACATTTCCATCCAACAACTTTCCCTCTGGAACACTCTCGAACATGTTTGAAGGTTCCATCCTTTGATCTCCCCACCACTGTGGGAAGGCCAAGATATCGCTCATTGAGTGCTTCTGACTCGATACCTAGAACACCTTTGAGAGCATCTTTGTCCTCTTATGCAGCCTTTTCCGAAGAAAATAGATAGATTTTTGCAAATTAACTTTCTGACCCAACGCCACCTCATAGTCCTGTAGAATAGTTCGCAAGGCCTGCAAATTACCCTGGGATGCCTCAAGGAAAGCCACACTATCGTCAGCAAATAAAAGGTGGGTTACCATGGGGCCAGTGCTCCCAAAGGAAACCCCCTTAATGTCATTTCTACTCTGAGCATGCTTCAGTAACGCAGAAAAACCTTCAACACAGAACAAAAAAAGGTATGGTCAGCCCCCTAGAAGGTACGAAACTGTGAAAGACCCCCATTAAGATTTACCGAAAACCTGGCTGAAGTGATGCAACACATAATCATCTGAATCCAGCCCTCTGTGAAGCCAAAGCGTGCCATCATTTGCTCAAGAAAATTCCATTCAACTCAGTCGTACGCTTTCATCATATCCAGCTTAACTGCACAAAGCGGCTTCTTCCTCTTCCGCGTCCTGATTGCATGAACGCACTCTGCTCTTCAGAGATCATAATCGGAAGTAGCACTTTCAGCCTGTTCGCCAAAACTTTCACCGCTATTTTGTATAGTACATTACACAGGCTGATAGGACGAAACTGAGATAGTAGCTCCGGAGAGTTAGCTTTTGGGATCATGACAATAACAGTATCATTAAAAGAATCTGGTGCCGCCGCCCCTGCTAAAAACTCCTGGATTGCTTTGCATACATCATCCCTGACCAACACCCAGTGGCATTGGTAAAACATCGCTGGCAGTCCATCCGGACCCGGAGCTTTTGTTGGCCCCATCTGAAACAATGCCTCCTCGATTTCCTTGTCTGTCACGACTGCTGTCAGCCATGAGTTCATCTCTTCTGTGACCACACCGCCAATATGCTGCAGCAACTTCTCTGTCTCCTCCGACCCCTCTGGCGAGAACAAACTCTTATAAAAATCTGCCAGCACTCGCATCTCATCATCAGTAGTGCAACGAGAGCCATCCTCCTTTATTAGCGCTTTAACTGTGTTCTTCCTTTTCCTGTGCGAGGCTCTGTTCTGAAAATATTTTGTATTTTGATCACTCCATTGTAGCCAATCTATTCTGGACCGTTGCTTGTAGTATATCTCCTCGCGCTCAAACAGATCATGGAGTGCCCCTCGATGTCCTTAATCTCCTGCATGTAACCTGTGTAACGGTTCTGAATAAAAATCGTTCCTTGGCGTCACGTAGCTGGCCTTTCAGTTTCCCGATTTACTTTTTTATTGAGCCAAAAACGTCCCTACTCCATCTCTGCATGTCCCTGATAACTGCATCCAGCTTTGTGCACACCGCTTGTAGCCCACTCTGTCCATGGTCGGCTGCATACCATACATCCATGACCATGCCATCATACAATTCATGCCTAGTCCAGGCTTCCTCAAAGCGAAACCCCATGTGCATCCTACTGCTACCTGTGACCGGTGTCACAAGGGCACGGATAATGAGGGCAACACGGTCAGATTCCTCTGTAAGAATGTGATCAACAATAGTCTCCGGGAACATCTGAATAAAATCATCATTGCATGTTGCACGGTCCAGCCTAACTTGTATGTTCTCGTCGGCATCTCTTTTACTGTCCCAAGTGAATGGGTATCCCAAGAAACCGAGGTCCGCGAGGCCACAGTCGGCCAAGCATTCCCTGAAAGCTTCCATCTGTGTAACTTCTCGGATGCCCACCTTTTTGTTCTGCTTGGAATAACACCTTGTTAAAGCCCCCCGCACACAGCCATGGTAGATTATCTTGGGCTTTAAGAAATCACAGCGCGTCCCAAGTTTTCATCCTCTGCTCAGTACATGGTTCCCCATAGATTCCAGTAAATCTATAGGTTTTGTCATGAACAGTAATAGTCGCATCTAAGTAGTACTGGCACCATGCCCTGTCACCTGCACACTGTCTCTCCACAACAAAGCTAGTCCCCCACTCCTTCCAACACAACTCACCGCAACACCATGTCTGAAACCCAAGCTCCACTTCAACTTTTCCAGTTCTCGAACTTTCTTTTTTGTTTCACTTAAGAATACCACCGCTGGGTTGTAGGACTGTATCAGGGAGTAGGGCATTTTGGAGACCGAGCTCCATGGAGCCCTTTATTTTGAAAAATTCAAAATTCACAAATTTCGGTTTAAAAAATTATGAAAAAAATTAGACATGCATGCAAGGATGTAAGGTGTATGTGTGAAAAATTTTAGGATGAAATACCTTGAATTGCGAGCTGCACAAAAAAACAAAATCATGGACTTTAAAGATGAACAGTACATATGCTAAAAAGCCTCAGATTTGTCTTTTTTGTGTAGCTCACATTTTATTGTATTTCGAACTAAAAATTTGCACGCGTGTACATTATGTATCTAGGTATATGTGTATGTATTTTCAGAATTTTTTGAAACTGAAAAGTTTGAATTTTGAAGTTTTCAAATAAAGGCCTCCATGGAGCTCGGTCTCCGTTTGGCATTTTCGTGTATCAGGTCTGTAGTGTGTAGGCACATTTTGTAAGATGGCTTTTCTAATTTTCCCGCGAAATAACATTGTATAGCTTGTGTATGAAAAGGAAAAACTGTAAAACAATATTTTCCTTTTGGGGCTCAAACAATAAGCTTGCATGCACTTATATCTAGCCAGAAAACTATTATTGTTTTCTGAACATAAGCTTATAAGATGGCTTTTCTACAACAACAACAACAACAACAACAAAGCCTTTAGTCCCAAATAAGATGGCTTTTCTAAACAGAAGTATTTAACTAAAAAAAAAGAAGCCGCCGCCATTCGTGTTGGTTAATTTTGTCCGAATTTTGATATTAGATTTTCTTTTCTTTTCTAGAAGTAATTGTTAATCAATTAAAAAAAGGAAGTAATTGTTAATGGGGTTCTGCATAAATGCTTGTGAGAAAAATAATAAAATGGACCACCATGAAGTAGGTCTCTTTATGTATTGTCGCCCATCTCAATTTATGAGGGCAGTGGGCGCAAATTCGTAATGGTTCATTATTGGTGTTTACTAATATGCACGTACCACACAGGTACACACATCATGATTGATAAGTGATATTCTATTTACAGAAGCGAAGTTCACAAAAAAGTTACTACTTTGGATCATATATGTTATAACAGCTTTGGGTTATTTGAAATTTGTTTCATACTTTAGTTTTCGCTTTTGACCTTAGGAAGGACTTCCACTATAAATTTGGTCAATCCACCGATTACTATAAGCTGAAGGTGGTATGGGGGATTTTGTTAATAAAAGATGGTACAGTTAAATTTTGGGACTTTGTAAAACCTGTTAGTGCTATTGTGGATGTTATTACTATAGGAACTTCACAACAATAAGTATTATCGAACTAAATCGTAATTTTGTGATTTTATGAGACGTTTTGGAAATTTTGGATAGATTTGCATCATCAATACAGGCCATAAAACTTTGGAATTTGAAGTTTTGCACTATTTCTTTCATTCAAATTTAAGTTGGCTCAAAACCAGTAGATGCAATAAAGAAGAAGAGTCGCATATAAATCTGTGAATAAATAGACTATTTTAGTTTAGAAAGTACATAGTTATTGAAGTATAGATAACTCAACAGTAAGCAATTTTTTAGGTATGCACTAATGAACTCAGGTTGTGGGGCCACATAGAGCTGATGGCACTTATTATTATTTTATTTTAAAAGAAATTTGCCAAGTTTATTGCTTATCTTCCTTTTGGTTTGTGTGTTCCATTTTCATAAGCTTTGTTACTTGTGATGTCTTCCATCAATTGCAATGTTGCATCCATTCTTTACTCTGGTGGTAGGATGTAAACTAGCAGAATTATGCAAGTTCACATGTTTGCTAGCTCTGCTCATTTCCTGGAATAACTACACATTATTTCATGATTCATTAACCTATGTTTCTTTTCATTGATAGGTTTTGAAGAGGGCACTAGAGGTATGGGACCTCCAATTTATCCCCATGTATTCCCAAGCTGCAGCGGGATCCCAATCCAAGCCTGAACTGGAAACTGCCTTCATCTGCCACTTCCAGAATCACTGGTTCTGCATTAGGAACGTGGATGGGGAGTGGTACAACTTCGATAGTCTGTATCCGGCCCCTGAGTACCTCTCTCAGTTTTTCCTCTCAGATTACCTTGACAACATGAGGGGTCCTGGCTCAAACATCTATGTGGTAAGGGGCACTTTCCCCAGGGACTGCCCTTCTGATAACAACGATTTTGGCCAGTGGCTGCGTCCTGAGGAAGCCAAGATCATTACACATTCACGCTTCAAGGCTCAGCAGAAACAACAGAGCAACACTGCTATAGTGATGGCCTCGAGGAGGTATCTCACAGTGGGGGTAGCCGCTGGCTTGAGGGGCCTTGAAGTTCCAGGCACCAAGACTGAAGTACCTCGTCAGCAACCTTACGAAGAAAAGGACATGACTATGATGCAAGAGGAGGGTGATGACGACCTGAAGGCAGCAATAGCTATTAGCTTGATGCCATTTGAAGCTCCAGCGACCAGTTCTCAACCAGCCGAAGAAGAAAGAAATTTGAAAGATGCGCTCAGCAAGGACACCACCATGGAGGAACCTGGCTCCAGCAACTCTGAAGGGTCAGTTGAAGAAGGTTGTTAGGATGCCATCTTTCTTCATCTAGATAGGAGCATTCTGAAGCGCGAAAAAATAGTTTCCATTGGCTGGAGCGGTTATTGTGAACTTGTGATATGTTGTAATGATCTGGAATGCTGGATTGAACCTGTGAGACTGATGATATTTACATACAAGTGTTGAACTTGAGTTAAAATGTGGTCTTGCATCTCTTATCTGTGAATTTGCTGGAATTCATTCTGAAATGCAGCTAGTGTAAGGTTTGGTTGCTTTTGCTTTGATCTTGCTTTTGTTTCACCTTTAGCTACTAAGCTGTTCGATGTAGGGCATAACATTGCTTATATTTCAACTGTTTCCATAACATAAGTTTGAAGTGATCGTTGTTGCTGGGCAACATGATTGGAATGTAATTCTGCATAAGCCAATGTTTCTTTCTGCTTTTTTCTAGATCAATCATGTTTCCTTCTGCTGGATCGCTGCTTCAGAGAATTTCCTCTCCTTTTTTTGAGCGGTATTTCCTTTCAGGCGAGCTCACAGTTCGTTACACTATCTTGTGAGACCCGCAAGCGACCAAACCACAACCCAAACAAACAGGGCCTGGAAAGAGAAATCCGGAGCTTGCGTGTTGGTGACACCAGTTTTGGCGAGATTCAGGTTGTCAACAACAAAGCTACAAAACCTGCTGGCATTGTAATACCTAGACCGAACCAGTGACAGGCACCGGGAAGCGGGTTGCGTGAAGATAAATGTGGATGCTGCGGTTCCGAGACACGCCAGGTGTGGTGCGGTCGGGGCGATCTGCAGAAGCTCTGAAGGGATTTTTTTGGAAGCATCAGTGCTTGTCTTCAGGTATATTACAGATCCACAAACTCTCGAAGCACTTGCAATCAGGGAGGCTCTGGCACTATCAGATGATGTTTACCAGCAAAGGATTCATGTGGCCTCTGATTGCAAAGTGGTGGTGGAAGACTTGAAGAAGGAAAACTCATCTGCTTATGGAGCTATCATACGCGAAATAATACGCCACTCGTCGGATATTGATTTTTGTAAATTTAGCCATGAATTTAGGATCTCAAATTTTGAAGCCCACAACTTAGCGAAGCATGCTTTATCTCTTGGGGGTGGCCGCCATGTGTGGTTGGGACAACCTGGAGACCTTCCGTCTATCCGTGTAAACATTGTGACGAATTAATAAAAGCTTTGTGAGGTTGTCTCAAAAAAGAAAAAGAAAAACAGTTTTGCAGTTGCAACTGAAATCAGAATTCAGTTAGCACTATTTCTTTTTGGTCCTGGAGTGCACGCGACTCGCCTCAATGGTTGTGGACTGACAAGAACACTTGATCTGAAGGTGGCGTTTCATCCATGCAATCCACATGATGCGGCATGGAGGCCTGAAATCCACATGACTCGCCTCAATGGTTGTGGACTAACAACTGCACCCACAAGACTTCAGACTTCAGAGTTGAGGCTGCAGTAATGCATTACTGCAGCCCAGAGGGACCTGCTACCCGCTCGCATTTAAACGTGCTCCCGGTTCAGCAATGGCTCGCAGGTCATAGCAGCCATGTGAAAGTTGCCGGTAGGTGCGAGGTTAGAGGTCAGGCGGGCGAGCACGGATACGCGTCTCGTCAATCAATCCCGATTTCCAACGGCACAGGTCGATCGGGCATTCATTCAAAGTGCTAGTGTACTATCCTAAACGAGATGTCACAGGAAATGTCACGTCGCCTCTTGGTGATAGGCACAGCCAGCAGCAACTGAAAGCCCGAGCTAGCTTAGCTGAAAGATTGTCGGATGGCCATGCGTGCAGGTTGAAAACTTTAGTTACATCATCGTGTAAACAGAGCAAGTATAGTGGAATGAATTGATGGATGCGTCGTCCTGAGATCAGTATCGATCAGTTCATTCCTCCTACTACTAGCAATCATGGGCGTGGATTACAAGATTGGAGCACTCGGCAACATGTTCCGATGTGCCCGAGAAAAGGCTCGCCAACAACAAACAAGTCCGAGCACTAGGCGATGCGTTTCTCCAGTGGCAATTGACTACACTGATCACCAAGTTGACTGTCATCAATCATTATTATAATTAAAACTCACTTTTTTTTGAGAATTTATAATTAAAACTCACTGATTGCACGCGTGAGAGTAGGCTGATCTAGGGGTGACGCGAGCGCATGTCAACACCTGGCCATGGCCCTCCTCCTTCGTTTGTTTACTCACGCACCAAGATAAAATAAGTAGAAGACGAAGAAGAATGAGCAAATCCGTCGTCGTGGCACTGATTGGACTGGATCAAGAACGCCGTTGACGGTAAACAAATCCAGAAGACCGCCGTGTCACAAAGTCCCGGAGCGCGCGAGCTGGACACGTACGTATTACCAGCCACCTGGATTTACGATTTCGTGACGTGTAATGCTAACAATGAGCGTCTCCCCACGTGCAGCCATATAAAACGGACCGAACCAGTCGACACCACATACGTACGTGCGCCAACGCGGCAAGCAGGTTACATGACCTCAGCTGATCGATCGGTTTGCTGCTACTGTAATTCTGGAAAAGGCACGGGCTAATCATAACCCACAGAAAGTGATGACATGGACGCTGGAAGAAGGACAGCATGGATGGGAGGGAGCGCAAAGAAAGGCAGGCATGGCGATGGTGCATGTTATGTTGGGCTGGGATAACCTTGTTTACGGGGCCAGCCGCCCATCATCTGGCGGTGGTGCACCGCACACTAGCTGTATGTACGCGACTGAGTGGGTCTTTTCGGCTGTGGCATGCAGTGTGTATGGACTATATGGAGAGGGGCAGGCGGCCGTGGATGATTAGAGCCGCATCATGTCATGTGCTCTGCTTTTGTCCGGCGCACGCGAGCGAACCCGCGTACAGCCTGAGACCGACCTGTGGCCCGACGGAGAGCGACCCATACGTACTTGACCCGGACCCAAACGCACCTCCATCTGGTCTGTTTCCTGCGAGTTTAGCTTAATCCTCGGGCGCACTTTCGTTTGATGGCGGGACCTCGATCCAGCAGACCTGCACGGCTGTGCACCACGCGAGCCACGCCGTCTGTACAAGCCGTAGCTTCGACGAGACCCGCTTTCGGCGCAATCACACGCGGTCGCGCTGATTAATCCGGACGGGACGACCAAGCTACAGTTGCTTGTTTATCTAGCTCCGCTCAGCCAACCAAACACAAGGCACATATTTCTGCATTCTGCAGGTTTTTGATTTCACAATGAGAAGAGAAGATCAATGATTTGGACGGGTTTTTCTCTCTGTTACAATAATTAAGAAAGCAGTGTGTTTCTTCCTCACTTGGTACAAGGGATCGATCGAGAGCCATCTATGTTTTTCTCGAAGACAGCCATCGATGTATGGTTATTATTTTCGTCTCCGTGCGGTCGACGGAGCAGGACAAGGACGTGCATGCTGACGAGAATGGAGGAGAGAAGAAAGCCTACGGAAATGTCCACGTCTTGTGCTGTTGTGCAAGCTCCCTGGCGTACGTGCTTAGCTGCGGCCGGATACTGCCAGGTAGGAGTATATGTCAGCGTGGGTACTGGAGAAGGCACGAGAAGCGAGAAAGCTCTTCACAGTTTTCGGCGGCGATTTGTATCTCTGCAAGTCAGCAGCCATTATCCATTTCCAGGAAATTTCTTTTCTGAAAGCATTTCCAGGAATTTTGTAACATGATGACACGGCTTAATTTCATGTTACCAATCCCTTTCAGAATTCTTAGAGTATAATATTGTTTATGTGACCTTTTTGTAAATTTTCACTCTTGGTTTATCACTTTTCTTTGATAAAGAGAAGATACTAGTATCAAAAATATATCAATTACACATGGCATCTGCACCAACATGATCTCAAGAGCTACTCAAGAGAGTAGCAGCAAACAACAACAACATTCATCAATTATTTTTCGCAGAACAACAATATAGGCCAAGGCCCTGGCTGCCTGGGCCCTGGAGCCGCCCCTGGTTGCTGTGCCCAACCACTAAGACCAGATCATGGGTCTTCACTCGGGAGAGGAGTGTATCAAAACTCCATCCAGTGCCTTCAGCAAGGAAACATTTGTGAACAACGCCATTGCAAGGTTCAACTAATAAAGTTTGACCTTAGTTTGCATCTCGGGAGCATTTGCTCCTGGATGAACAATAACTAAAAAGGTTGGTAAAATGTGTTAAAAAAATTCTGATTTTGTGTGATGTTTTGTGTTAGTGTTGCATGCATGCTTGACAGTTTTCATGTGAAACGTATCTGTAGTGTTTCGTCGGTGAGAAAAAAACAAATTTGAGATGACATTTTGGGGTAACATTTGGTGTTTCAATTTGTTCTTTTTGTGCAGCCCAAAATGTTTAACCTTTTTACCTAAAGCTTTGCATATAGCATTTGGATGTAATTATGAATACATAAAGAATTTGTTCGGATTTTTTTATATTTCACCGCGCTTTCATGGCCCGAAGACCATAGAAGACAAGATAGACCAGCGGCGCCGCCGACGTGAGGCACGAGAAGCTTAGGGTGCCCTCGTGTACAGGAGCGAACGGGTAAGCAGATATCTACATTAACATCTCATTGATCTGCTCATTGACCATCTATAGACCCCTAATGAGTATATAGACCTGAGTTGCTCGGCCGGTTAACAAAGTTTGGTTTGTCAATTTTTTATGAAGTAAAATCCCAATGCAAAATAAAATAGAGAGGTCCTAGAAATTCTCACAGAAGTCAAAACATCCGGTCATGATAAATTTAATGCTCTCTTGTAATTAGTGGATCATGTAGTTGTTAAATCTTCATAAGTGCATATGAAAATATCATATATTTTTGGATATCCATAACCATACCAAAACATAGTATAAATCATTAAATATGTATAACTTTATGTAAACATATCATAAATTGTTAAATCTATATTTGTTTTATTTAAACATATCACAACTACTAGATCATTAAAAGTACATTAAATATGTCACAACCATTAGCTCTTCATAACCATAACTAAATATATTATGGCACTTAGATCTTTGTATAGTTGTATCTAAACATATTAGAGTCATTGGATTGCTATAATAACTATATCTAAACAAATCACAATTCTTAGACCAAACATGCTTTCAGCTACAAACAACTGAGCGTCTAGCTCTATAAATCTAAAATTTTATGCCACGGAACGATCTAATATCATGAACTAATGACCCATCAAGGTTCTAGGTCTGATATTTAATTATATATATGCAATGATCTAAGACTATACACTTTTTTTTCTTGAGATCTGGTGAGGGGGTTGTTTTTTGCATTGGTAAAAAATAGTGCAAAGTGCATGAAGAAACCCCGGAATCAACCTAGCAAAACACACTCTAAGCTGCCGTGAAATAAAGACAAAAATGGAAATAGAGAAGGCTGTCGGCCACCACTCAGTGGCCTACTCTCACAACTTGAGATGCTAAGTACTGGCAACAACTAACAATCTACTTCATGTTTTCTTTCAGTTTACTTCATTGACGATATGATCTTGACTATAATTTTTGTGAATAATTAATGTTGTATTTGCACTCTTCGGTAATTTGACAAGTAGCAGTAACTACGCACACACGACAAAAGTAATAATCATTGCAATTGAGATATAAAAAGTATAGGTCTCTTGACATTTAAGGCCTCCTTTCGTTCATATGGTAGGAAAATCATAAAAATAGAAAAATCATAGGAAATGGGATGACATGCATCTCAAATCCTATGAGTAGGAATAGAAAAGGAGATATCCTTTGATTCACTTCATAGGATTTTTTCATTGAGTCTAGCCTGATGTTTATTTTCCTATAAAATTTGAAGGATAGGAAGAATTCCTCCATAGGAATAGGATTCCATTCCTACAAACCAAAGGGCTCTAAAGGAATTTTTTCTACAAAAATCCTATCCTATAAAATTCCTACAAAAATCCTCCAAACCAAAGGAGGCCTAAAGTTTTTTTAGTTGGCACATTTGCACTGTACAAGTATAGTTTCTTACTATATATGTGTGTGTGATTATTAATACAATAATATTGCATGTTATGAGAAACTCCAACCACGTCTATCTCTGCGACTCCTAGGCGATTTAGGGTTTTCAGGTCGCCACCCCTAATTCACCAGTAGATCAATAACCTCCTCCTCCTCCTCCCTCGGAAGTATGCAAGGAGGCCCTGATCTACCACTGGGAGTTGTAGTTAATCCCGTCTTGGGGCATTAGACATGTTTCTGCTTGTCCATTGCATCGGCCCTTCATGTGATGGTGGCAATTTTCATTAATGGTTCCACTTGCTTCTTCTCCAACCTCAGCAGTACATGTGTTTTTAGATCCAATGATGAGATCAAGCATATAGGTAGGTCTTCGTGCATTGATTTGACCCTTCATGGTGATGGTTGCAGCTTAGGGCCTCCTCCGGCGTGGGTGGTGCCCGCACTGTTGGTTCTAGCGAAGAGATCGGTTGGGCAGATGGTCTTTAAACCGAAAAAAGGGTTTGCCCCCCCCCCCCCCCCCACTTTATATATAAAGCAACCATCACCAAACAATCCGCTACAAACTAACGCCACCACAGAACAACACACACACACACACACACACACACACACACACACACACCGAAAGTTGGATATAAAGACCTTTAAACATAAACACCAGCCCAAACAACTCCAAGAAAACATTAGGTGCACAAGAAGAATCACTATGAAGTCGTCGAGGCCCTCATCATGTGTTGGTACTAAAACTGGCAGACCTCGAGTGGGGGGTCCCAAGCTGTGGATCTAGGATATATGGGTAACAGGAGATGGAGGGGACAATATTTTGAAGGAAATATGCCCTAGAGGAAATAATAAAGTTATTATTTATTTCCTTATTTCATGATAAATTTTTATTATTCATGCTAGAATTGTATTGACCGGAAACATAATACATGTGTGAATATATAGACAAACATAGTGTCACTAGTATGCCTCTACTTGACTAGCTCATTGATCAAATATGGTTAAGTTTCCTAACCATAGACATGAGTTGTTATTTGATCAATGGGATCACATCATTAGGAGAATGATGTGATTGACTTGACCAATTCCGTTAGCTTAGCACTTGATCGTTTTAGTTTACTGCTATTGCTTTCTTCATGACTTATACATGTTCCTATGACTATGAGATTATGCAACTCCCGATTACCGTAGGAACACTTTGTGTGCTACCAAACGTCACAACGTAACTGGGTGATTATAAAGGTGCTCTGCAGGTGTCTCCGATGGTACTTGTTGAGTTGGCATAGATCAAGATTAGGATTTGTCACTCCGATTGTCGGAGATGTATCTCTGGGCCCTCTCGGTAATGCACATCACTATAAAGCCTTGCAAGCAATGAAACTAAAGAGTTAGTTGCGGGATAGTGCATTACGGAACGAGTAAAGAGACTTGCCAGTAATGAGATTGAACTAGGTATAGAGATACCGACGATCGAATCTCGAGCAAGTAACATACCGATGACAAAGGGAACAACGTATATTGTTATGCGGTTTGACCGATAAAGATCTTCGTAGAATATGTAGGAACCAATATGAGCATCCAGGTTCCGCTATTGTTTATTGACCGGAGACATGTCTCGGTCATGTCTACATAGTTCTCGAACCCGTAGGGTCCGCACGCTTAAAGTTCTGTGACGATCAGTTTTATGAGTTTATATGTTTTGATGTACCGAAGGTAGTTCGGAGTCCCGGATATGATCACGGACATGACGAGGAGTCTCGAAATGGTCGAGACATGAAGATTGATATATTGAAAGCCTACATTTGGACATCGGAAGAGTTCCGGGTGAAATCGGGATTTTACTGGAGTGCTGGAGGGGTTACCGGAACCCCCCGGGGGTTTAATGGGCCTTGTTGGGCCCTAGTGGAGAGAGAGAGAGGGGCCGGCCAGGGCAGGCCGCGCACCCCCTCCCCCTCTGGTCCGAATTGGATAGGAGAGGGGGCGGCGCCCCCTTTCCTTCTCCTTCTCCCCCTTCCTTTCCTCCTCCTAGTAGGAGTAGGAAAGAGGGGAATCCTACTCCTACTAGGAGGAGGATTCCTCCTCCTGGCGCGCCTATAGGGGGCGGCCGGCCTCCCCCTTGCTCCTTTATATACGGGGGCAGGGGGCACCTCTAGACACACAAGTTGATCACAAGATCTCTCTCAGCCGTGTGCGGTGCCCCCTTCCACCATAATCCACATCGGTCATACTGTAGCAGTGCTTAGGCGAAGCCCTACGATGGTAGCTTCATCAACATCGTCACCACACCGTCGTTCTGAGGAAACTCTTCCCCGGGCTCTATTGGATCGTGAGTTCGCAGGACGTCACCAAGCTGAACGTGTGCTGAACGCGGAGGTGTCGTACGTTCGGTACTGAGGATCGGTCGATCGTGAAGACGTACGACTACATCAACCGCGTTTTCATAATGCTTCCACTTAATGGTCTACGAGGGTACGTGGACAACACTCTCCCCTCTCGTTGCTATGCATCACCATGATCTTGCGGGTGCGTAGGAATTTTTTTAAAATTACTACGTTCCCCAACAGGGGTATCAGAGCCAGGTTATTGTGTAGATGTTATATGCATGAGTAGAACACAAGTGAGTTGTGGACGATACAAGTCATACTGCTTACCAGCATGTCATACTTTAGTTCGGCGGTATTGTTGGATGAAGCGGCCCAGACCGACATTACGCTTACGCTTACGCGAGACTGGTTTTACCGACATGCTATGCACACAGGTGGCTGGTGGGTGTCAGTTTCTCCAACTTTAGTTGAACCGAGTGTGTCTACGCCCAGTCCTTGCGAAGGTTAAAACAGCACTAACTTGACAAACTATCATTGTGGTTTTGATGTGTAGGTAAGAACGCTTCTTGCTCAACCCGTAGCAGCCACGTAAAACTTGCAAAAACAAAGTAGAGGACGTCTAACTTGTTTTTGTAGGGCATGTTGTGATGTGATATGGTCAAGACATGATGCTATATTTATTGTATGAGATGATCATGTTTTGTAACGGAGTTATCGGCAACTGGCAGGAGCCATATGGTTGTCGCTTTATTGTATGCAATGCAATCGCCTTGTAATTGCTTTACTTTATCACTAAGCGGTAGCGATAGTCGTATAAGAAATAGTTGGCGAGACGACAACGATGCTACGATGGAGATCAAGGTGTCGTGCTAGTAACGATGGTGATCATGACGGTGATTTGAAAATGGAGATTAAAGGCACAAGATGATGATGGCCATATCATATCACTTATATTGATTGTGTGTGATGTTTATCCTTTATGCATCTTATTCTACTTTGTTTGTCAGTAGCATTACAAGATGATCTCTCACTAAATTTCAAGGTAAAAGTGTTCTCCCTGAGTATGCACTGTTGCCAAAGTTCGTCGTGCCGAGACACCACGTGATGATCGGGTGTGATAAGCTCAACGTTCATCTACAACGGGTGTAAGACAGTTTTACACACGCAGAATACTCGGGTTAAACTTGACGAGCCTAGCATATGTAGATATGGCCTCGGAACACTGAGACCGAAAGGTCGAGCGTGAATCATATAGTAGATATGATCAACATAGTGATGTTCACCATTGAAAACTACTCCATTTCACGTGATGATCGGTTATGGTTTAGTTGATATAGATCACGTGATCACTTAGATGATTAGAGAGATGTCTATCTAAGTGTGAGTTCTTAAGTAATATGATTAATTGAACTTAAATTTATCATGAACTTAGTACCTGAAAGTATTTTTCTTGTCTATGTTATTGTAGATAGATGGCCCGTGCTGTTGTTCCATTGAATTTTAATGCGTTCCTTGAGAAAGCAAAGTTGAAAGATGATGGTAGCAATTACACAGACTGGGTCCGTAACTTGAGGATTATCCTCATTGCTGCACAGAAGAATTACGTCCTGGAAGCACCGCTGGGTGCCAGGCCTGCTGCAGATGCTGCTGATGACGTTAAGAACGTCTGGCGGAGTAAAGCTGATGACTACTCGATAGTTTAGTGTGCCATGATTTACGGCTTAGAACCGGGACTTCAACGGCGTTTTGAACATCATGGAGCATATGAGATGTTCCAGGAGTTGAAGTTAATATTTCAAGAAAATGCCTGGATTGAGAGATATGAAGTCTCCAATAAGTTCTATAGTTGCAAGATGAAGGAGAATAGTTCTGCCAGTGAACATATACTCAAAATGTCTTGGTATCATAACCACTTGACTCAACTGGGAGTTAATCTTCCTGTTGATAGTGTTATTGATAGAGTTCTTCAATCACTGCCACCAAGCTACAAGAGCTTTGTGATGAACTATAATATGCAAGGGATGAATAAGACAATTCCCGAGCTCTTCGCAATGCTAAAGGCAGCGGAGGTAGAAATCAAGAAGGTGCATCAAGTGTTGATGGTCAACAAGACCACTAGTTTCAAGAAAAATGGTAAAGGGAAGAAGAAAGGGAAATTCAAGAAGAACGGTAAAAAAGTTGCTGCTCAAGAGAAGAAACCCAAGTCTGGACCTAAACTTGAGACTGAGTGCTTCTACTGCAAACAGACTGGTCACTGGAAGCGGAATTGCCCCAAGTATTTGGCGGATAAGAAGGATGGCAAGGTGAACAAAGGTATATGTGATATACATGTTGTTGGGGATATTACTGCTAGGCATAAACCAGCCAGGAGAGGGCAGATTATCCCCATAATGAGTTATTATATTTGAGGCCCATGAAGACAAAGACGATGGCGATTTATGAAGGCCCAGGGCCCAAAGACAGATTAAGGCCTGTAGACATAAACCGACATTGATATGTGAACTTGTGCTGTAAGATAGAAAGAGTAGAGACCAAGTCGGACACATTTATGAGCCGGCCTCGGGATTCTGTAAACTGACGGGCGTCAACCTACGTATATAAAGGGATGACCCCGCGGCGGTTTAGGGACAACAAACAATAACTCGAGAGCCAGGAAAAGCGGATTCGCTCCCTGGTCATCGAAACCCAAGCAATTCCATCATAACTGGACGTAGGCTTTTACCTTCACCGTAAGGGGCCGAACCAATATAATTCCTTGCGTCCCTTGTCCGCTTTAACCCCTTTAGGCTAACCCGTCACGATGGCTCCACGACTAATTCCTTTCACGAGGACATCTCCCGTGACAATTCCACGACAGTTGGCGCCCACTGTGGGGCTATTGCAAGATGGTTTCAAGTTCTTGAAGGGCAGCTTCGAAGGACTCAAGGGATACGCTGTGGGCCAGATGACCAAGAGTCGTCGCGGCAAGCTCTACATCGACGACGCAGGCTGGGGCCCCGAGGCCGGCTCGATCGAGTACGGGTACCGGGTCCCCTTTGGCGGAATACACGTCTTCATTGGCAAGATCGGCGAGCCGGGCCCTGAGCCAGACATCTGCACCGACATCATCGAGACGTCTCAGCGTGCAAGACCTGGCCACGTTCAGCATGCCGTGAAGCGTGCCTTCATGGGAGTCATCCACGAAGCGGAATCTGAGGATAGATCCATATCTAGTGGCGAAACTGTCATTTACTCTGATGACGAGTCTTCAACCGGAGAAACCGAGTCGCTGTATCAGCTGCATGATGGCCGGGTTAGCGGTGGTTCCGATGGCGACAGTATTCCGGACCTTCTTGAACCGCCGAGCCGAGTTGCGATCTTCATGGCCGGTACATAATCGGTGCAGCATTCTTCTACCGCCGCAGCGGTGATTTCCGGTTTAGCAGCGGCAACACCAGCCGGAGCAGGGGGCTCTGCACCACCACCGGCTCAGGTTTTGTCCGATTTGTTCGACACTTTGGCAACGTTGCTAGCAGCGAAGGTTGACGCGACAAACCGGGATCAGCATAACGTGGAGATTGCAAAGGTGAAAGATCAGATAGCTCAAGCTAAGGTGGATCTGGCAGCGGAGAACACCAGGATGGCCGCTGAGCGGGCCAGATTAGAGGCACAGGCCTATCGGCTTATGCTGGACCAAAGTGCGTCAGATGATGTCATGAGGAGAAGGTACCGATCTCACCAGCCGCCGGTTTACGAGGGAAGAAACCTCTTTAACACGCCAGGAGCAGGCACCAGCAACCAGCCAGTGGTAAACCGGGCGGCGGCACCTGGGACAGGAGCACCGGTTCAGCCGCGTGCGATGGATCCGCCCCCTCAGCCTCGTCAGAACGATGTCCCATCACGGCACGTCTCAACGCATCCGGGTCATTACTCTAACCCGTTGGATAACATCGTTGCCGCCGCTTCGTGATTGGCAGCTCTCCCGATCGATGGCGAGTCCCCAGTAGCAGTTGAGACACGACGGGCTAGGGAGCTCCTTCAGATGGCCTTGACTCAGCAGCAGGCCTATTCATATAGCCGTGAAAGGATTCATTCTAATCCCTGCCCGAGCCGGAGTTACATTGAGCATATGGATGAACCGGCCGTATCAAGCAGTGTGTGGAATCGTAATCTGCCCCGTGGCCATAACCCGGCGGGTGGCGGTGGTGATGCTCATGATGTGGTAGATCGCGCTAGGGCACGTCGAGAGGCCGAGTTAGCGGTGCAACATGAAGCCCGCCAACTTACTCCGGTTCGTCCAACAACGTCAGTGGAACCAGGGGTTACCTCCAGTTCTTTGGGGGTACCATGTCTCGTCCCAGCGTTGCGCAATGTACGGCTACCCAAGGATTTCAAAGGCCCGCGTAAGGTGCTGAATTACACTGTCGATTTATCCCCCAAGTCATGGGCTGAAAGCTATGAGATGGCAATGGAGGTGCTGGATGTGGATGATGCGGTGTGTGCCAAATACTTTACCATGATGTTGGAGGGAACAACTCGCACATGGTTGAAAAACCCGCCGGCTAACTCCATTGGGTCGTGCACCGAGTTAAGGGCCTGTTTTATCCAGAATTTCAAGGATATATGCAAGCAGCCCATGTCAATTGTGTACTTAGCTGCCTGTGTCCAGGAGGAAGGAGAGTCAACAACCCGTTGGGTGCACCGGGTTTTGGAGATTTTGCATTCATCAGACCGCATCAACGCTGCTACAACAGTTTTAACATTGGAAGGCAATTGCCGGTTTGCACCTCTAAAGTTGAAGTTGGGATGGCTCAAACGTCATTGCAATGACATGGGAACACTTATGGCAGCTCTGGTGAAGTATGCCGACTCTGATAGTACCAAGGACCCCGAGTCTGACGACGACAAGACAGGGAAGGGAAAGAAGAGTGGTAGCACCAAAGGGCAGTAGCATAACCCGGCGGGTCACGGAAACAATGGTTAGCGTAAAGCAGATAGCAGTTTAGATTCTGTGGCTAATACCAATACGCAGGACAAAGGCCAGCGTCGTAAGGGTAAACCGCCCTCGCGTGGTGGAATACCAAGTCCCAATCCGGAGCGCCTGTCTCACCTATTAAACCAGCCTTGCCCGAAGCATGGGTCGCGGGATAAGCCAGCCACGCACCTCTGGAAGGATTGTTATATTATGCAGGAATTCAAAAATTCAGATTTTTTCGGTATGATCATGGACCGGGCGGCGGTTCAGGCCCCAGATCTCATGGGCCGGGTTACAGTGGAGGCAGTTCCGGTTCAGGTTTTCACGGTAATCAGAGCGTACATGGTAATCAAGGCAATCAGGGCAACCAAGGTGGTTATAATCATCAGGGGAGTCAGCAGCAACAACAGCAGTCGGGTTACCAGAGCAACCCGAAGCAATTGAATAGTGGGCAGTACCATGTCTTCACCACAAGTCTGTGCAAGCGCGATCAGAAGCTTCATAAAAGAGCAGTGAACTCCGTTGAACCAGCGGTGCCCCATAACTTGTGCTGGTCTGAACAGCCCATTGTGTGGAGTTGAGAGGATCATCCACGTCGGGTGGATAACCCGGGTCATCTGGCATTAGTGGTGGCACCTCAGGTTGGAGGGTACAAGTTCACCAAGGTACTCATGTATGGAGGAAGTAATATCAGTATCCTTTATTATGAAACCTTCCGTCACATGGGGTTAACAGATAAGAATCTTAAAACCATGAAACACCGTTTTTCATGGTGTGGTGCCTAGTAAATCGGCGTATCCTGTTGGGAAGATAGTTCTGGAGGTGGATTTTGGAGATGAGCATAACTCGAGATCAGAAACATTGACCTTTGAAGTAGTAAAGATCAAGAGCCCATATCATGCCCTGTTTGGACGGCCGGCTTATGCCAAGTTCATGGCAAGGCCCTGTTATGTTTATCTACAACTCAAGATGCCGGGTCACAAGGGAATCATCACGGTACATGGAAGCTGTAAGATCGCTTTGGAATGTGAAGAAGGTGATGCGACTTATGTTGAGTCAGTTTGTGCAACAGAAGAGTTGAAGCTCTACAAGGACAATGTTGATCCGACAAATATGACTTTGTTGAAGAAACCAACTATAGAGCATGATACGGCCTTAAAGTTTAAATCGGCTGATGGACTAAGTTGGTTGATTTTGTTCCTGGCGACTCATCTCAACAGTTTAGTATCAGTGCTGACTTGGATCCGAAATAGGAAAGCACACTCATCGAGTTCATCCGTGATAATCGGGACATCTTTGCATGGAAACCCTCTGACATGCCAGGTGTACCGAGGGAACTCGCTGAGCACACTCTCAATATCGACCAAGTTTAAACCAGTTAAGCAATTTCTCCGCCGGTTCAATGAAGAAAGACGCAAGGCCATTGGTGAGGAAGTAGCCAGGCTCTTGGCGGCTGGTTTTATCATTGAAGTATTTCATTTTGAGTGGTTGGCTAATCCGGTGCTGGTACTTAAGAAGAACGGCACTTGGCATATGTGTGTGGACTACACAGATTTGAACAAGGCTTGTCCGGCATATCCTTTTGCTCTCCCTCGTATTGATCAAATCGTTGATGCTACGGTGGGTTGTGAGCGTTTGAGCTTTTTGGATGCATACTCCGGTTACCATCAGATCAAAATGCCAGTTAAAGACCAGGAGAAGAAAGCTTTTATAACTCCTTTTGGAGCCTTCTGCTATGTATCTATGCCTTTTGGGCTCAAGAGTGCCCAGGCGACTTATCAGTGCTATGTGCAGAATTGTCTTCATAATCAAATTGGCCGCAATGTTCATGCTTATGTGGATGATATTGTGGTGAAATCTAGAAAGGAGGAGACATTGATAGATGACTTGATGGAGACCTTTGATAACCTCCGGGTTTATAAAAGGATGCTTAACCCGGCCAAGTGTGTCTTTGGTGTACCGGCAGGAAAGCTCTTGGGCTTTTTGGTGTCTAACAGGGGCATTGAAGCTAATCCGGAGAAAATCAAGGCCATAACCTCTTTGACTAAACCGAAGTGTATCAATGATGTTCAACGCCTGGCAGGCCGGATTGCAGCTTTGAGCTGGTTTATCAGTCGCCTTGGGGAGAAGGCCATCCCTTTATATCAGATGCTGAAGAAGACGGATGACTTTGTTTGGAGTGAGGCTGCCAATGAAGCATTTGAGAGTCTAAAGCGGCAGCTAGCTGAGCCACATGTCCTTGCTGCTCCCATTGATAAAGATCCCTTGTTGTTATATGTGGCTAGTAATGCCCGGGCTGTTAGCGTGGCTATTGTTGTGGAGCACAAGGAGGCTGGAAAGGAGTATCCGGTTCAATGGCCGGTTTATTATATCAGTGAGGTGCTTATTGAGTCTAAGCAGAGGTACCCACATTGGCAGAAGCTGGTGTATGGAGTTTTCATGGCGAGCCGGAAGCTCAAGCACTATTTTTTGGGTCATCCTATCACTGTGGTCAGTTCTGTCCCCTTGGGGATATCATCCAAAATAGAGAAGCAACTGGCCGGATTGCCAAATGGGCTATTGAGCTTGGACCTCATGGGTTAAAATATACGCCTCACACAACAATCAAATCCCAAGCACTTGTGGACTTCATCAATGATTGGACAGAGTTGCAGGCACCGAAGGAAAAGCTAGATAACACTTATTGGACTATTCATTTTGATGGGTCCACACAATTGGAAGGCTCGGGGACTAGAGTCATATTAACTTCCCCACGAGGTGATAAGTTTTGTTATGTTCTCCGTTTAATGTTCCCTTGCACTAACAATGCAGCCGAATATGAGGCCTTGCTCCATGGTCTTTGGATGGCTAAGGAGATGAATTTAAGCCGGGTTAAATGCTTTGGTGACTCGGACCTGGTGGCTCAATAGGTGTCTGGCACTTGGGATTCAAAGGATCCACTCATGGCGGCGTATCGGCGAGAGGTGGACATAGTGGCTGGTCATTTCAAGGGTTATCAGGTTGACCATATAGACCGGCGAAAAATGAAGCGGCGGACGCTTTAAGTTGCCTAGGCTCTCAACGTAAACCGGTGCCGCCCAATGTCTTCCTGGATGTGCTACATAATCCGTCCGTCAAGATACCTATAGAGGAGGACTTGGCTGTTCCTGACCCGGAGCCTCAATTGGTGGCGGATCTTCACGTTATCCCAGATTGGACAGTCTCATACCTGGCGTACATGAATAGGGGTGAGTTACCAGACGATGAAACTTTGGCCCGGCAGATAATCCGGTGATCCAAGTCAATGACCATTATCAATGGGGAGTTGCATCATTGCAGTGTAACGGGCGCATTTCAGTGTTGTGTGTCTCCTCAAGAGGGCTGTGAGATTTTACGTGAGATCCACGAAGGAGATTGTGGTCACCACGCCGGTTCAAAATCCTTGGTAGCTAAGGCCTTCCGTCATGGTTTTTATTGGTTGACGGCTCATGCTGATGCTGAGGATTTGGTAAAGAGGTGTGAAGGTTGTCAGAAGTTTGCACGTCGCGCTCATGTTCCGGCTCAAGAATTAAGGATGATTCCAATCACTTGGCAGTTTGCAACTTGGGGGCTGGATATGGTTGGGCCCTTTAAGAGGTCCAAGGACAAAAGACCCACCTGCTGGTGGCGGTTGATAAGTTTACCAAGTGGGTAGAAGCAGAGCCGGTCAGTAAGTGTGATGCGGCCACGGCGGTTCAATTCATCAAAAAGGTGATCTTCCGTTTTGGTTTTCCACACAGCATCATAACTGATAATGGTACTAATCTGTCTAAGGGTGCTATGGAAGAATTTTGTCAACGTGAGCACATCCAGCTTGACGTATCATCAGTGGCTCATGCTACCTCTTGAGCACTGCATTGGATTTCCTTGAAGAGGAAAGGATGATGCAGCAAACTAGCGTAAGTATTTTCCTCAGTTTTTGAGAACCAAGGTATCAATCCAGTAGGAGGCAACGCGCGAAGTCCCTAGTACCTGCACAAAATAAATAGCTCCCCACAACCAACATGATAAGGGGTTGTCAATCCCTTCACGGTCACTTACGAGAGTGAGATCTGATAGATATGATAAGATAATAGTTTTGGTATTTTTGTGATAAAGATGTAAAGTAAAATAAAAGCAAAATAAAAGGCAAAGGAAATAACTAAGTATTGGAAGATTAATATGATGAAGATAGACCCGGGGGTCATAGGTTTCACTAGTGGCTTCTCTCAAGAGCATAAGTATTTTACGGTGGGTGAACGAATTACTGTTGAGCAATTGACAGAATTGAGCATAGTTATGAGAATATCTAGGTATGATCATGTATATAGGCATCACGCCCGAGACAAGTAGACCGACTCCTGCCTGCATCTACTACTATTACTCCACTCATCGACCGCTATCCAGCATGCATCTAGAGTATTAAGTTCATGAAAATAGAGTAACGCCTTAAGCAAGATGACATGATGTAGAGGGATAAATTCATGCAATATGATAAAAAAACCATCTTGTTATCGTCGATGGCAACAATACAATACATGCCTTGCTACCCCTACTGTCACTGGGAAAGGACATCGCAAGATTGAACCCAAAGCTAAGCACTTCTCCCATTGCAAGAAAGATCAATCTAGTAGGCCAAACCAAACTAATAATTCGAAGAGACTTGCAAAGATAACCAATCATACATAAAAGAAATCAGAGAAGATTCAAATATTGCTCATAGATAATCTTGATCATAAACCCATAATTCATCGGTCTCAACAAACACACCGCAAAAAGAAGATTACATCGAATAGATCTCCACAAGAGAGGGGGAGAACATTGTATTGAGATCCAAAAAGAGAGAAGAAGCCATCTAGCTAATAACTATGGACCCGAAGGTCTGAGGTAAACTACTCACACTTCATCAGAGAGGCTATGGTGTTGATGTAGAAGCCCTCTGTGATGGATGCCCCTCCAGCGGAGCTCTGGAACAGGCCCCAAGATGGGATCTCGTGGATACAGGAAGTTACTGCGGTGGAATTAGGGTTTTGGCTCCGTCTCTGATCGTTTGGGGCTACATAAGTATATATAGGAGGAAGGAGTACGTCGGTGGAGCAATAGGGGGCCCACGAGGGTGGAGAGCGCGCTTGGGGGTGAAGGAAATATGCCCTAGAAGCAATAATAAAGTTATTATTTATTTCCTTATTTCATGATAAATGTTTATTATTCATGCTAGAATTGTATTAACCGGAAACATAATACATGTGTGAATACATAGACAAACAGAGTGTCACTAGTATGCCTCTACTTGACTAGCTCATTAATCAAAGATGGTTATGTTTCCTAACCATAGACATGAGTTGTCATTTGATTAACGGGATCACATCATTAGGAGAATGATGTGATTGACTTGACCCTTTCCGTTAGCTTAGCACTTGATCGTTTAGTATGTTGCTATTGCTTTCTTCATGACTTATACATGTTCCTATGACTATGAGATTATGCAACTCCCGTTTACCGGAGGAACACCTTGTGTGCTACCAAACATCACAACGTAACTGGGTGATTATAAAGGTGCTCTACAGGTGTCTCCGAAGGTACTTGTTGGGTTGGCGTATTTCGAGATTAGGATTTGTCACTCCGATTGTCGGAGAGGTATCTCTGGGCCCTCTCGGTAATGCACATCACTATAATCCTTGCAAGCACTGTGACTAATGAGTTAGTTGCGAGATGATGTATTACGGAATGAGTAAAGAGACTTGCCAGTAACGAGATTGAAATAGGTATTGAGATACCGACGATCGAATCTCGGGCAAGTAACATACCGATGACAAAGCGAACAACGTATGTTGTTATGCGGTTTGACCGATAAAGATCTGCGTAGAATATGTGGGAGCCAATATGAGCATCCAGGTTCCGCTATTGGTTATTGACTGGAGACGTGTCTCGGTCATGTCTGTCAGATTTCGGGTTCCGGCAGACCCTTAAGGTTCGAACACTGGGGTGCGTGCGGAGATTACGCCCTCTACCTCTCCGTCTCGCAAAGATCTAGACTACTGAAAGAACTGCACAAGAGACACAAGGTTTATACTGGTTCGGGCCACCGTTGTGGTGTAATACCCTACTCCAGTGTTGGTGGGTGG
Source organism: Triticum monococcum (assembly GCA_034509565.1). Classification (NCBI taxonomy): domain Eukaryota; kingdom Viridiplantae; phylum Streptophyta; class Magnoliopsida; order Poales; family Poaceae; genus Triticum; species Triticum monococcum. The sequence continues at coordinate 524,300,643 of CM067841.1, forward strand.
ATTGCCTCTTGGGCTGATGATGATGAACAGTACAAGGAAGAACAGCCTCGCGAGGGTCTGCTCTTGGCTAGGGCGATGAACTGTTAGGAGGAGTTCAGTTGCCCTTTTCTCTCTTTCTCTCTCTCTCTGCCTGATTGACTGATCGATCCCCTTTTCTCTCTTTCTCTCTCTCTCTCTCTCTCTCTGCCTGATTGACTGATCGATCCCCTCTACACTGTGGTGGCTAGTCCTATTTATAGAGGCCCTGGTCCTCTTCCCAAATATTGAGCGGGAAGGGAGCCAACAATGGCGGGCTAATTTGAAGGGGGACAGCAAGTATCAGCTATCCTGACAAAAGCAGTCTTCGCCTGCGCAAAGCTCTGGTGATGACGCCGTCTTGGGCTCCACGGTGACCTCCGTCTCGTAGTCCTCCTGGTCTTGGTCTCGTTGCACCGAAATGGCAACCTTTGCCTAATGCCCCGGTACTCCGCGGCTGCGCTTGCTCCCTTTGCACCAAAGAGGAAAGGAGGACGCTGCGCGCACTGGCACTCGCCTGGCGCCTTGAGTCATCATGGCTTGCATCACGGGCACCTCGCGAGGTACCCCGCCTTGATCTCTCTGCTTCCTCGTGAGCCAGCCTGACGAGGCCGCACCTGAGGAAGCTCCGTGTCGTCCGCCCCGCGAGGCTTGGCCCCTCGCGAGGGTCTTGAGTCTTGTGTTGATGAAGATGGGCCATGCTAGGCCCCCTTTGAGCCACGCCGTAGGCCGCAGGCAGGCAAGTCTAGGGACCCCCATTCCCAGAACGCCGACATTAGCCCCCGGGCCCAAGGCGCGCCCGGACTTGGCCGTGCCGATAGGCGAAAGGGCAAGGGCGAAGCGCTGCGGGCCCTAATAGCCTGCGGCCTTGGGCGCTGCGTGGCGGTTGGTTGGACGCAAGTGCTTCAGCAACCGCACAGGTTGATAAAGGAGCGGCATCTGCCCAGACTTTGCCTTTTGCTTTCTCCGGTTGCTGCTCAGATCCCCTTTCTTGCGCCTCCTGTTTCTTCCTCCAAATTTCCAGATCTACTCCGGCCGTGTGACCTAGGAAGCCATGGCGCCTCGTCAGCCTCCGGCCGATGCTTGGTACTCGCCTGCTCTGGACTTGCCGAGCGTGTCCGGGGCGGGCCTTGCCCGGCTGCGCCGGATGGCGGCGGCACAGGGCATCAACGGGATGCAGGTGTTCAAGGCCGGCTCCGCCACCCCTGAGGGCCAAGGGAGCACCTTTTATCCTCTCTTTGTAAGCTCCATTGCTGCGGGCCTGGTGCCTCTCTTCTCCGAGTTTTTCTTCTCTGTCCTCCGCCATTACAACTTGCAGGCTCTGCACCACCACCCCAACTCCGTCCTTCTCCTGGCGATCTTCGCTTATTACTGCGAGGCTCATGTAGGGGTGCAGCCCTCAGTGGCCTTACTGCGCTACTACTTCTTGTAGGATCGAAAGTATGTCTAGAGGGGGGGTGATTAGACTACTTGACCAAATAAAAACTTAACCTTTTCCCAATTTTAGTTCTTGGCAGATTTTAACTATCTTAGGACAAGTCAAGCAATCATCACACAATTCAAGCAAGCATGCAAAGAGTATATTGGCAGCGGAAAGTAAAGCATGCAACTTGCAAGAATATAAAGGGAAGGGTTTTGAGGATTCAAACGCAATTGGAGACACGGATGTTTTTCCCGTGGTTCGGATAGGTGGTGCTATCCTACATCCACGTTGATGGAGACTTCAACCCACGAAGGGTAACGGTTGCGCGAGTCCATGGAGGGCTCCGCCCACGAAAGGTCCACGAAGAAGCAACCTTGTCTATCCCACCATGGCCATCGCCCACGAAGGACTTGCCTCACTAGCGGTAGATCTTCACGAAGTAGGCGATCTCCTTGCCCTTACAAACTCCTTGGTTCAACTCCACAATCTAGTCGGAGGCTCCCAAGTGACACCTAGCCAATCTAGGAAACACCACTCTCCAAGAAGTAACAAATGGTGTGTTGATGATGAACTCCTTGCTCTTGTGCTTCAAATGATAGTCTCCCCAACACTCAACTCTCTCTCACAGGATTTGGATCTGGTGGAAAGAAGATTTGAGTGGAAAGCAACTTGGGGAAGGCTAGAGATCAAGATTCATATGGTTGGAATGGAATATCTTGGTCTCAACACATGAGTAGGTGGTTCTCTCTCAGAACATATGAGTTGGAATGGTGTATGTGTTCTGATGGCTCTCTCCACGAGTGAAGAGGAGGTGGAGGGGTATATATAGCCTCCACACAAAATCCAGCCGTTACACACAATTTACCAATCTCGGTGGGACCGAATAAACAAACTCGGTCGGACCGAAATAGTAAACCTAGTGACCGTTAGGAATTTCGGTGGGACTGACATGCAACTCGGTAGGACCGATTCGGTTAGGGTTTGGGCATAACATAATCTCGGTGAGACCGATTGCACAAACTCGGTGCGACCGAGTTTGGCAATAAGCTAACCAGAGAGTTGGTCAGGCAAACTCGGTGGGACCGACTCGCTCTTTCGGTGAGACCGAAAAGTTACAAGAAGGAAACATAGAGTTTACATTGCAACCTCGGTGGGACCGATTCGCTCTTTCGGTGAGACCGAAAAGTTACGAAAGGGAAACAGAGAGTTTGCAATCCCATTTCGGTGAGACCGAGATCCTTATCGGTGGGACCGAATTGCTAGGGTTTGGCAGTGGCAAATGATAAGTGAAACTCGGTGGCGCCAGATTGAAAGAATCGTTATGACCGAGTTTGGTTTAGGTTTTAGGTCATTTGTGGCTATGGAAAAGTGGTTGAGGATTTTGGAGCATATCACCAAGCACATAAAGCAAGAGGCCCATTAAGCAACACCTCATCCCTCCTTGATAGTATTGGCTTTTTCTAAAGACTCAATGTGATCTTGGATCACTAAAATATAAAATGAAGAGTCTTGAACTTTTGAGCTTGAGCCAATTCTTTGTCCTTAGCATTTTGAGGGTTCCACTTTCACATCCATGCCATGCCAATCATTGAGCTTTCCTGAAATAATCATCTTGAAATAGCATTAGCTCAATGAGCTATATGTTGTTATGAATTACCAAAACCACCTAGGGATAGTTGCACTTTCAATCTCCCCCTTTTTGGTAATTGATGACAACATATAGATCAAAGCTTCGACAAATTATAATAATCATGAAATACATCGTCGCTTTGAGAAGTATGTGGCAAGTAAGAGCTCCCCCTAAATTTGTGCATAGTTAGAATTTGCTTTGGACTGCAAATGCACAAGGAGTTAGAGTCATGGGTTACTCTTCCATGTCACATACATCTTGGTGGAGCGCTCAAAAATGATAAGATTGAAATACATGCACTCATCACCAAGAATAGTGAGTGATCACATAAGATAGATAGAATAATAATAGCATTAAGCAAACATTAAGTGTAGCTTATGATCAAACACATGATCATCGATGTCTCACAGATAAGGACGTAGTATCTCACACACAAGCAAATAAAGTTCGAAAAACCACCAAATAAAACAAGAGAGAATAAAAGCAACACTCTCTCTCGAAGCCTATGATCTATACATTTTCTCCCCCTTTGGCAACAAGTTACCAAAAAGTTCCTAAAAATGCATAGTGCTAAGTCGACGCTCAGGCTTGATCTTCAGGTGGTGGTGGAGTCCGGAGCACTCCAAGGACGAAGCCTTCGGTAGACGTGGTCGGGGTTGAGGCTGAAGTGGATGCTGGAGCTGGTGGAACTGAGGCTGTGGCTGGCGCAGACGTGGTAGCTCTGGTGTCAGCAACTGGCATTGCAGACGACCTCGGACCTCGTGGCACTCTGGCAAAAGCATCAGTCGTAGTCCTGCCTCTCCTCTCATTCATGTCATCCTGGAGCTGCTCCACGGCAGTCTGTATCTCTGTCACCTTGATGTCCAAATCATAGAACCTCTGTTCCATGATCCTCTCTAAGCTTGCCTGGTTCTGAGTTAGGGTGGCTAGTCCTTGCTCAATCCGCAGGGTGGACGCAATCAGGTAACCAAGCTGCTCTTGTTTGGTTTTCAGAAAATATTCAGATGCCTCCTCTTGAGTAGGCATCCTGGCAGCTTTCTCCTTCTTCGCCTTCTCCTTCTTGGCTTGTGCTTGGGCAGATGATGGCTCATTCTCAGTCATGATCACTTGACTATCTTCGAAGTCTGGACGGATGGGCAGGTGTTCCTTATCCAGCAAGTATGTGCCCGTGCCCATCTTTGAGTTGATGAGCTCCTGAATCTGTGGGGCATACCCACAACTCCTCTTCTGATCTGCTGCAGTCCTTTTGATTGTTTCCACTATGAGGCTCATGACTTTGAATTTCTGAGGCACATCAAAGATATGAAGCAAGTTGATCGCGTGACCTCTGATCATCTTGTGATCTCCAGACTTGGGCAATAGGGTGTGCCTCAGTATCCAATTGATAGTGGGCAGTCCTGATAGAAGATAATGCACTGAGCCAAATTTGAAAGTGTCAAGTGCTTCATTCGGAATCTCCTTGTACATGTTGAACATTGAGTTGTGGTCCATCTTCTTGGCATAAATGTCCAAGTCATCTGCTTGCTCCTCTGGGGCATGAATTAGCTGAGCCCATTCAGCAAATGTGGACTGGTAGCTCGTACCTTCTGACATCCAAGTGATCCTCCCATCTGGGTAGAAGTGTGCTGTGGAGTAGAATTTCATGATTAGCTCCTCGTTCCACTTTGTGAGCTTCTACCCAACAAAGTCTGCAACTCCACACGCACTAAAGCTATCATACACGCCAGGGAAGTACTCTTCATTGTCCTTGATATACTGCCAATCAACCCATCTCATATCACAGACAATGGGCTTCTTATCTAGCAGCACTGTCTCATAGAAATCCTGCTGCTCCTTGGTGTGAAACCTGTAGTCAACTGCAGTCCTTCTCCTAGAAGCATACGGATCTGCTTCTCTCCACTTCCTCAGCCCTGAATCTCTCCTGAGCTTCATATCCTCAGCCACAGGATGAGCATCGTTGTGGTCTGGGATCTTGGGCTTGAGCTTTCTAAGGACATTCTCTTCCTCTTCCTCTGCAGCGTCAGGCACTGGGGCCTTGTTCTTTTCAGTGGCTGGGATGCTTCTTGTGTTTCTCTTTGGTGCACTCTTTGGCTTAGATGCAACCTTGGGTGCTTCCTTGGGCTTGGATGCAGTTGCCCCTGACCTTATGGCATCTCCCATAAGTTTGGGTGCCTTGGGTGCTGGTGCAGCAACCTCTTCTTCTTCCTCCTCATCTTCCATGATGGAGGCCTTGCCAAGCACTCTGGCTACAGTCTTCTTGACCCTTTCCTTCCTCTTTTTGCCCTCAGCAACAACTGGCTCTGTGGGTGCAGGCTTCATAGTTGAAGCTCTAACCTTAGACATGGGCTGCCTGCCTGCTAGCCTTTTGATTTTCAGCCCTGGCTTTGTGCCTTGAGCTGGCTCAACTCTCCTTGATATGGCCTCTTCCTCTGCCACATAATCTTCATCTTCAGAATCAGAAGTTCTCTTCTTCCTTTGTCTAGTGGCAGCCTTAGGTAGATTGCTGGGGGTGCTCCTGCTGCCATCATCTGAAGAGCTGGAGGGACTAGTGCCCTCACTCATCACCACTTGCTGCTCTAAGAGGTTCTGGCTGTCACTTTGGTCTGACATGATGCAAACTCTGACTGCTGACCCTGTGAATAGATTATAGATGAGATTGAGTGGATGAGCATCACAAAGTGCAGAGATTTTGCAAAAGAGTAATTCAAAAACTTAGTTTTAGTTTCCCACTGACATCATCTCGGATCTACCGATTTTCAAACTCGGTGACACCGAAGCAGTTTTGGCACCAGAACTAGTGAACTCGGTCAGACCGAGTCACAGTTTGGTGGCACCGAGACTGCTAGGGTTTCACAGAGTTCCAAAATCGGTCACACCGATAAGTAATTCTCGGTCAGACCGAGTTTTACTTGTGCAATGGCATAAGCCAAATCGGTGGGACCGAGTTTTTCAACTCGGTGGGTCCGAGATGGTTTCGGCGGAAACCTAACCCTAAAATTTTCGAATTAAACCTAATCTACGAGTTCATTGACTGGATAGGAGTTTATCAAACGTGGCAAGAACCATGATGATCACAATGTGCTAGGAATCGGATTGGAGAATAGCACAAAGATTGAGTCCATACCCTAGTTCGGCGGAGACTCGCTACGGCGGCAACGGCGGGGCAGAATTCCCGTTGACGGCGACAGAGACCAGCGACTGGAGGCGGCTGGCGGCGAGGAGGACGATCCGGAGACCCAGGAGGCAGAGCGAGCTATGCGTGGGCGAAGAGGTTTCAGAGAAATTTCCAAAATTTTGCCCGTCACTATATATAGCCCGACCCTGTCGGTGTGACCGAGTGGAACAACTCGGTGGCACCGAGATGCAAAACTGTATACAGTTATTGCAACTCGGTGTGACCGAGTGGTTCAAATCGGTTGCATCGAGATCTAAAACCTAGATCAACTTAATGATCTCGGTAGGACCGAAAGTATGGTATCGGTCAGACCGAGAATCACAAAGAGGTTTTGGAAGTTTAAGTCTATGACGAATCGGGGACTCCGAGCGCTCCTCACATAGAGTGGTTCGAATCTGACTTGATCAAATTTTGTGATGCAGCATGAATAGAGTTTGAGACGAGAAAAGCATAGATAGCTAGAGGAGGTTCTTAGGCATTCTTGTCCAACCACTTGGCAAAAGAAGATAAAGCCAAACAATCAAAACAACAAGTGGATGTCCTCGAATGAGTAAAATATGCAACCAATATGCTCACACAATAAGATGGCAAATGAAATATGTGGCAAAGCATGCACAACCAATTCTAGCATCCATCAAGCAATTTGCGATGACTGGGTCATCTATATATGAGTATATTGACTTAGGAGTCAAGTGAGAACACTTGATCATAGGTCATACTCATCGTTTAAGCTCAAGTGGGGTTACCACTTTTACATAAAGCATTGTTGTATTCACATCTTTAGAGTTGCTTTAGCTCAAGTTTTTTTAGAGTAAAGCTCCCCCTAGATGTGATATCCCCCCTAAGAGGGATGAACTAACCTTGGGTTTTGTCGATGATGACTTCATGTAGATGTTGAAGATGTGGATGCTCAATGTTGATGTAGATCACTTGGAGCTATCCATTTGAGTGAATTGCACTTTCAATACCTACATGGGTTAGTCCCACAAGGAACAAACAAGGATATCCATAGACATAGAGTGATGCATACACAAGATGATGTCCATGAAAACTTTAGGTTACCTTGTCCCTTGTCTTACCAACAAGAGGGTTTGTGACTCCTTGAACTAGTGCATGATGTGGAAGTTGATTGCACTTGTTCTTGCCAAAATGATGAGAGTGAAATATGTTGGCAGAGTCACCCTCAAGAACTCTCTAGTTCTTCTTCTTTTGGATCCACACCATCTTGATGGGAATCCTTGGAGTTGTAGTCGTACTTGATGAAGTGGAACTTGACGTGGTCTTGGGAATCCACTTGACTAAGGTCTTAGGAGCTTCTTCAAATGCATCAATCTCCTCTTGAAGCTTGTCCTTGCCTTTTTGCTTGTAGTCTTGTAGTGGAAGATCATCTTGAGCTTGTGTCCCCTTGAAAGAAGTATCAGACTTCTCTTGTTGAGGAACAAACTTTGTCTTGGGGTATTGATCTTCTTCCCACTCAACTCCATTGGCATTGAACTTTCGTTCAAAACCAACACCTTGATTCTTCTGGTGCATTCCTTGCTTGCGCACAATTTCCTCGAATTGCTTACTCCCAGCAAGGCTTTTGTACACTCCTTTCTCTATAATTCCCTTCAATAAGCTATTTTCTTGCTCAAGTGTAACTTGGCTAAGAGAATCATTAGTGGAATCAAGAGAACTACTAGAAGCAACAATATTGGATTTAGCATGATCATTGTTACTACTAGAGGAAGAATCTTTCTTGTTCTTGTTACTAGACTTGACTTGAGGCATGTAAGTGGATAATAGTAAATGCTTGGCAATGTAAGAAGAACTTTTCTTGCGGAGATCATCATTGATTGCTTTTAAGAACTCATGCTCTTGCTCAAGATTGAGCTTTTCAAAGCGTAATTTATCATGAGCTCTTAAAAGTTCTCGATGATCTTCGAAGATAGTTTCATGAGCTAACTTAAGAGTGTTTAGTTCTTTAGTTAGAGCCTCAATCTTCTCCTTATCATTGTCATTCGTTTTATCTTGATTAGCATGATTAATTGATGTTTCATCATAGTACTCATCACTAGAGTTGTCAACAAGCAAGTCATCATCACCTAACAAGTCATCTTCATCACTATTAAAATCAACATACTCGGGGTGTGTTACCTTAGGACCTTTGGCCATGAAGCATCTTCCAATTCCTTCATTTGGTGAGTCAAATATGTCGTAGGAGTTGGTTGACACAAGTGCTAGACCAGCAACACCTTCATCTTGAGTATCCTCGGAGTCGGAGTGATAACTTCTCTCGGAGTGGCTGTCGGAGTCGGAGCCGGATACCCATTCACCAACATGAGCTTGATGTCTTCGTTTTGTGTAGCTCCTTGATGATTTTTCCTTCCTTTCTGAATCCTTGCTTCTCCGTGAGTATCTCCGTTCATAACGATCATCTTTACTCCTTCTCTCTCTTGGTGGTGATTCTTTGCTTCTTTTTGGAGAATCTTCTCTTCTCTTGTAGGGAGCCGTACACTCATTGGGATAGTGTCCGGGTCTTCCACAATTATAGCAGTTTCGCTCTCGACTAGAAGATCTTTTGTCATTGTAGGACCTTGACTTGAAGCTTCTATCTTTGCTTCTACTCTTGTAGAACTTGTTGAAGTTCTTCACCATTAAGCTCAATTCTTCATTGAAGTTTTGTTTCTCACTTGATGATGTGGGGACTTCACATGAGGCTTTGTAGGCACCACTTGATTTGTTGTGAAGTTCCTCTTTATCCTTGAGTGACATCTCATGAGCAACAATCCTTCCAATCACTTCCGTTGGTTTGAGATCTTTGTAGTTGGGCATCATTTGAATCAATGTGCACACGGTATCATATTTCCCATCCAAGGCTCTTAGGATCTTCTTGATGATGAATCTATCGGTCATCTCTTCACTTCCTAAGCCGGCAATCTCATTTGTGATGAGAGCAAGCCTAGAGTACATTTCAGCGACACCTTCATCATCCTTCATCTTGAACTTGTCAAGTTGACTTTGGAGCACATCCAACTTGGATTCCTTGACGGAGTCGGTACCTTCATGCATATCAATCAAAGTGTCCCAAATTTCCTTTGCATTCTCAAGACGGCTGATTTTGTTGAATTCTTCAGGGCACAATCCATTGAAGAGAATATCACAAGCTTGAGCATTGTATTGCAACATCTTCAACTCATCCACGGTAGCTTCACGGTTTGGTTCCCTCCCATCAAAGAACTCACCTTGCAAACCAACACAAACAATAGCCCATATGGCGGGGTAATGTCCAAGAATATGCATTTTCATTTTATGCTTCCAACTAGCAAAATTAGTACCATCAAAGTAAGGACCTCTACGGTGATAATTTCCCTCGCTAGACGCCATACTCTCCTAGGTTGTGAAACCAAGGCTATGACCACCAAAATCTATGGAGATCAAGGCAAATGGAGACCAAAGCTCTGATACCACTTGTAGGATCGAAAGTATGTCTAGAGGGGGGTGATTAGACTACTTGACCAAATAAAAACTTAACCTTTTCCTAATTTTAGTTCTTGGCAGATTTTAACTATCTTAGGACAAGTCAAGCAATCATCACACAATTCAAGCAAGCATGCAAAGAGTATATTGGCAGCGGAAAGTAAAGCATGCAACTTGCAAGAATATAAAGGGAAGGGTTTTGAGGATTCAAACGCAATTGGAGACACGGATGTTTTCCCGTGGTTCGGATAGGTGGTGCTATCCTACATCCACATTGATGGAGACTTCAACCCACGAAGGGTAACGGTTGCGCGAGTCCACGGAGGGCTCCACCCACGAAGGGTCCACGAAGAAGCAACCTTGTCTATCCCACCATGGCCATCGCCCACGAAGGACTTGCCTCACTAGCGGTAGATCTTCACGAAGTAGGCGATCTCCTTGCCCTTACAAACTCCTTGGTTCAACTCCACAATCTAGTCGGAGGCTCCCAAGTGACACCTAGCCAATCTAGGAGACACCAGTCTCCAAGAAGTAACAAATGGTGTGTTGATGATGAACTCCTTGCTCTTGTGCTTCAAATGATAGTCCCCCCAACACTCAACTCTCTCTCTCATAGGATTTGGATCTGGTGGAAAGAAGATTTTGAGTGGAAAGCAACTTGGGGAAGGCTAGAGATCAAGATTCATATGGTTGGAATGGAATATCTTGGTCTCAACACATGAGTAGGTGGTTCTCTCTCAGAACATATGAGTTGGAATGTTTTATGTGTTCTGATGGCTCTCTCCACGAGTGAAGAGGAGGTGGAGGGGTATATATAGCCTCCACACAAAATCCAGCCGTTACACACAATTTACCAATCTCGGTGGGACCGAATAAACAAACTCGGTCGGACCGAAATAGTAAACCTACTGACCGTTAGGAATTTCGGTGGGACTGACATGCAACTCGGTAGGACCGATTCGGTTAGGGTTTGGGCATAACGTAATCTCGGTGAGACCGATTGCACAAACTCGGTGAGACCGAGTTTGGCAATAAGCTAACCAGAGAGTTGGTCAGGCAAACTCGGTGGGACCGACTCGCTCTTTCGATGAGACCGAAAAGTTACAAGAAGGAAACATGGAGTTTACATTGCAACCTCGGTGGGACCGATTCGCTCTTTCGGTGAGACCGAAAAGTTACGAAAGGGAAACAGAGAGTTTGCAATCCCATTTCGGTGAGACCGAGATCCTTATCGGTAGGACCGAATTGCTAGGGTTTGGCAGTGGCAAATGACAAGTGAAACTCGGTGGCGCCGGATTGAAAGAATCGTTATGACCGAGTTTGGTTTAGGTTTTAGGTCATTTGTGGCTATGGAAAAGTGGTTGAGGATTTTGGAGCATATCACCAAGCACATAAAGCAAGAGGCTCATTAAGCAACACCTCATCCCTCCTTGATAGTATTGGCTTTTCCTAAAGACTCAATGTGATCTTGGATCACTAAAATATAAAATGAAGAGTCTTGAACTTTTGAGCTTGAGCCAATTCTTTGTCCTTAGCATTTTGAGGGTTCCACTTTCACATCCATGCCATGCCAATCATTGAGCTTTCCTGAAATAATCATCTTGAAATAGCATTAGCTCAATGAGCTATATGTTGTTATGAATTACCAAAACCACCTAGGGATAGTTGCACTTTCACTTCTCCCTCTGGGTCTTTCGCGGTTCTCCTTCCACGTGCGCGAGCTTCGTCGCGTATGGCGGCACCATTGCCATATCAAATCCCGAGAAGAGGATTGAGGGCTTCAGGAGCAAGTGGGTCTTGGTAGATGCCGGGCGGCGCTGGTTCAAGCCTCGACAGCCTGCGACGAGGAGAGGCGGGCCGTCCTTGAGACGAAGGCTGCTCGTGACGCAGCCCTGGGGGAGGTGGTTGAAGTCCGCGATCGTTGCAAGGCGCTGGAGGACGAGCTGCAAGGCCTGCAGGACCAGCTCGCGAAAGAGGTTCGTCTTCGCCAGGAGCAAGAAGGCATGAAGGCTCGCGAGGTGGCCATCTAGGGCCGGGAGGCCAATCTCAAGAAGCGCCGCGACTGCCTAGGTGCGCTGGGGAAGGAGTTGGAGGCGATGAAGGTCGAGCTGGACCGCAAGGCCCAGGTTCTTGCCGAAGATCGCGTGGCCTTCGCTGACATGGAGAAGAAGGCTCGTGCTTCGCTGAAGATGCTCTACGCCAGTGGCCTGGAGAGCCCGATGGCCGGCGCCGAGGACGGCCCCGCCAAGCTGCTTCCCTTCCTGGTTCGTGCTCTTGAGGATGTCACCCTTGGCATTGGCCCCACGGCCGAGGCCGAGGCGCGTGTCCTGTCTTCTGCTGCGCTGACGCGGGTCTTCACCCACATCTACCTTTGCGACCCCAGCGCCGACCTCGACAGCCTGTTGGAGCCCGTAAGCGGCGATGGTGTTGCTGCCACTGCCGAAGCCGTGAAGGGTCGCGCGGAGGCTCTGCTGGGGAAGTTCCGAGCCTTCAGTACCAAGTCGAAGCAGGATGCTTCCGGTCCTGCTGCTCCATGAGGCGGGGCCACCCGCGCTGCCCTACCGCCGCCAAGCGACTCCGCTACTGCTCCTGTCCTTCTTTTAATTCCTGCACATGCATCATGCCTCAGGGAGGCGTTTAAACTCGCGTTTGGTATCGAGACGATAGTATGGACTGTAATATTTGCTTTTAAATTCCTTGAATTTTATGCTTTTCTTCCCTACTTGCTTGTGTTCTACGCCAGCAGAGCCCGGCCCCGCGCGTACCTCACCCAGCATTAGCCCCGACCGGAAACCAGGACGGGACCAAAGGAGTGAGGGGCTACGGAGTCAGTTAGGCTCATGAGTCGCGATGCTCAGGAGCCCCCCTTTGCGCACGAACAACAAGTAGGGAGGTGTGATGTAGGTGGATCTTCCGTTTTACGTCTGCAGAGCCTGACTCCGCGCGTACCTCACCCAGCATTAGCCCCGACCGGAAACCAGGACGGGACCAAAGGAGTGAGGGGCTACGGAGCCAGTTAGGCTCCTGAGTCGCGATGCTCAGGAGTCCCCCTTGACACGCAAACAGCTAGTGATGAGGCGAGATGCAAGTGGGACCACCGTTCTACGTCTGCAGAGCCCGAGCCCGCGCGTGCCTCACCCAGCAATAGCCTTTCGGAACTAAGGAGTGAGGGGCTACGGGACCAGTTAGGCCCCTGAGTCGCGAAGCTCAGGGGTCCCCCTTGATGCTCAAACGGCCTTCATACCTTGGCTCCACTCGGGGAGAGACGCGCGACGAACCAGGCCCGAGGGGTCTGGCTGGGTGGCGTATGTCTGGGCGTGACCCAGGCGCAGCCCCCATGCCCAGCCCCCTCGCGCGGCACTCCCGAGGGGAGGCGTTGCGATGAGGCTAGACACTGAGCTCTGGGCTCCCTGAGGTTGATGCGGCCCGGGGGCCACCCTCAGTTGTTTATCACCAGCGCGGAGCATAGCGCTTCCGCATGTGTACGGGCATAGCCGCTCCTCGGCAGTGTCGTCAGCCAGCGCGGAGCATGGTGCTTCCACTGGTACGTGGGAGGGGGCTCCCCTCCGGGAGGAGCCCCCGGGGCGTGTACAGCCCCGCCCTGACACGTGGACGGCACGGTAGGGCTAGGTGAGGTGTATCTGGGCACTCGTGAGCCAGCGCGGGACTCACGGGGCCCTACCTCTAGGCGGGTTGCACCTGGCACTGGGCCTTATCTTGTGTTGTGTTCTTGCAAATTTGGTTAGATGCCGGCACTCTACGTCCTCGGGTCCTGGCCCTCGAGCTTGTCTCAGCCGTCGCTGGTATGCAAGGTCGCGATGCCGTGGACATGGCCAGAGGGTGAGGGCTGGAGAGCCAGTAAGAGCCTTGAGTCGCGATGCTCAGGTACCCCCCTTTAACGTGCAAGTGGTCGACATGGAGGAGAAGAGGTGCCGTGGACATGCATCAAGTAATCAAGCATGATGGGCGAATGCATAGCCGGAAAAATACGCAAGGGAGATACATGCTGCTGGGCCTGGCCCAAGCGACTTGGGGATGATGCAACCCGAGGGGCGCCCCCATCAAAGCAAGCTGACGACATGAAATAAAAGGGATACATACCGCAGGGACGGACCCACGCGGCTTGGGAACGATGCAGCCCTGGGAGGGCGCTCCCAGCTGGAAGTGAAACTTGTAAGATGTCACCTGAGGGTGTCGAGGGCGAAGGGGTGTTGGTGCAGCAGACTTGGTGGGCTATGGAAGCCAATCCTCACGAGCCCCCAGGCCCAGGGGCCTCGGGAGGCTCCGGAGGCACTGGTAGCTCTTCACGAATCATCTCCATCTCCGCCAAGGCTGCGGAACGCCTGTCTTCTTGAGCCTCCATGATGCCCCTCATGAGGCGCTGGTGCGTAGCAACCGTGCTCGGCAAGCCGTAAGGTATGCGAACGTAGTTGTGGGGCGGACCCCCGCAGCGCCCCACTCGCGAGGGCCAGAGGCGCTCCATCGTAGCGACTTGGTTGAGCCCTGGTACGTCGATGCAGACGCGCAGCCCACCATCCTCGCCTGGATGGGAAGCCACAGCCGGTAGACGGCGACAACCTCTCATGATTCTTGATTCCTGTAGTTCTTGAATGGCCTTGTCGACGAACTCCTGCGGGTCTGACCTTCCTTTCCTTGCTCCTTCTTGAGGGAAACATGCTTCAAAACACGCCTCCATGTGGTGCCCAAGCACCTCCCTCGTGACCCTGGCCAGGTCGGTGGCCCTCCAGGGGAGAGCCCCCGAGCCCTGCCTGAGGAGGGCGCCGGGCACACTTTCCTATGCGATGGAAGGAGGTTCCCTCTGGGCAGATGCGGTCCCTGAGGGGCCCGCCTCCTGAGGGGCCGGTCCGGACGACGTCTTCTTCTTCTTGGGGGTGGTCTCGGGAAGCCTCCTGCTTCCGCGATCTGGGTCTTCCAGTGACGCGGCCTGAAAGGCTCGCTCCAGGGAACACACTGCATCATTTTCTTCACAGGGCACCGTGATGACTCCGCCACTTCCTGGCATCTTGAGGATGTTGTAGCCATGGTGAGTCATGGCCATGAACTTGGCCAGCGCTGGGTACCCGAGGATGGCGTTGTATGGCAGGCGGATGTGGGCGACGTCGAAGTCAATGAGCTTGGTGCGGTAGTTGTTGCGTGCCCTGAAGGTGACAGGGAGGCGGACCTGCCCAATCGGGACCGTGGAGTCGTCGGTGACTCCGGAGAAGGGCTTGGTCGGCTGAAGCTGGTCGTAGGGCACTTGGAGATTGTTGAACGTTTCCACGGACAGGACATTGAGCCCTGCCCCACCATCGATGAGGGTCCTGGTGACCAGTACATTGCTGAT
This sequence comes from Triticum monococcum, assembly GCA_034509565.1. Lineage (NCBI taxonomy): Eukaryota > Viridiplantae > Streptophyta > Magnoliopsida > Poales > Poaceae > Triticum > Triticum monococcum. Next base: position 524,315,689 of record CM067841.1, read on the forward strand.
GACTGGGGAGCAAAGCATCGGGAGGACTCTGGTTGTGGACGCACACTTGAGTTGATCCGCTGAGCTGAATGTGATGGCGCATGCCGACCACCTGAGAGGGTGCATTGCTTCAAGCCTGGGGAGGACTGCATTCACTTCGCGGGCAAACTGCTTGAAGATGCGTTGGGAGGCTGGGGCTTGAGCTCCACCCAGGATGCAGGCGATTGCGCGTGGCTCCTGGAAGCCCCCAGCCCCTTCGTCTTGATGGCGGTCCTCATTCCTCCTTGGCTGAGGCGGCAGTGGAGGGAGGCCTGTGTTGCCCTGTGGGCGATCCTCACGAGGCTGATCCCTCCAGTCCCCCTCGCGAGGCAGATCTCGCCAGCGATCCTCGCGAGGTTGATCGCGCCACCCTGGGCGCGGGCCGCGGTCTTCCTAGCGTCCTGCGTTTATTCCTCCTCCTCGGTCGTAGCCCCGATCGGCGTGGTCGGGACGACGGCCGATCCTTCCTTCTCGCATGGCACGGAGTTCTTGGCATTCGTTGGTGTTGTGGGTGTGGAGGTCATGGTACACACAGTACCGGCTGCCCCTGGAGGGCTCAGGCAGATCTTTGCCCCGCTTGGTGTCTGGTTCTGCCGCGAGCACGGCAGCCCCCTTGCGCTTCACGTCCTTGGCCTTGGGCTTCTTCTCTTCTGGGTCTGCGGCAGGCAGCTCGAGGAGGAAGAGGCGTTCCTCTTCAGCCCTGGCGCACTTGGTCGCCAAGTTGAACAGCTCCAGGGAGGTGCACAGGTCTTCATGCATCGCCAGCTCCTCCTTCATCTTGACGTCGCGCACACCATCAGAGAAGGCCGAGATGATGGCCTCCTCGGACACCTTGGGGATCTTGAGGCACGCGCTGTTGAAGCGCTGGATGTACTTTTGCAGGGTCTCTCTGGGTTGTTGCTTGATGCGGCGCATGTCACTCACGGCGGGTGGCCGGTCACGAGTACCTTGGAAGTTGGCGATGAAGCGGGTGCGCATCTGGTCCCAGGAAGAGATTGTGCGTGGAGCCAGATTCAGGAGCCAGGTGCGAGCTCCTTCCTTGAGCGCCATGGGAAACCAGTTCGCCATGACCTTCTCGTCCCCGCTGGCAGCTTCGATGCCCAGCTCATACAGCTGGAGGAACTCTGCAGGGTCAGTTGTGCTGTCGTAATGAGGAGGCAGGTCTGGCTTGAACTTGCCAGGCCACGCGACGCTACGCAGCTCGGTGGTGTAGGCACGGCAGCCTGCGGTGGCCACGAAAGGCTTCGGCTGGTGGAGAGCTTGGTCTTGAGGGTCCCCACGCGCTGTAGCTAGGAGCAGCGCGGGGTCTTGGCGTGCCGGAGCTGGGGCAGGGTCGCGGCATGTCGGAGCAGGGAGCGCCCGGGCAGCCCCTTGCGGGCGTGGGACTTCTTGGCAGCTCCGTTCTTGCTGCGCTGGCACCTGACGGAGCGGGTTCTGCCCAGGGGCCACGCCCCTTGGAGCCATGGCGTCTTCTTGGAGAGGAGGCGGCTGGTACGCCCTTGGAGCTTCGTTGCCCGCGCGGGGCGGGGTGTGGCGCAGCGGAACGGATGGCGCGGGAGAGCCCCCTGCGGCGCGGACGAGCTCGGCGACGCGGTCGAGCCACTCTTCATAAACGTCGTCGATGGGACGGTAGCGCAGGAGCTCGTTTGCCGTGATGAGCGCAGCTCGAGCCTCCAAGGGTGCGCGGAGCGCGCGAGACGAAGAACCAGCTGGTGCAAGTGATGGAGTAGCGGTGCGTCCGTCTTGCCGCACGGAGGGATGCTGAGACGACGCTTGTTGCTCGCCCCCCGCCGTGCCGGTCGCGGCGTTGATGGCGGGTGACGAGGAACGGCGAGGACGTCTGCCGACGGGCGCCGTCTGGGCGACGCGGGAGGCGATGGCGGCCCGGCGCTCGGCGCGGGCTCGTCGAGCGTCGGACATGGATGCGATGGTAGGAGGAGAATGGGGTGGTGGAAGACGAATTCTGGCGCACCCCTACCTGGCGCGCCAAATGTCGGATTTCGGGTTCTGGCAGACCCTTAAGGTTCAAACACTGGGGTGCGTGCGGAGATTACGCCCTCTACCTCTCCGTCTCGCAAAGATCTAGACTACTGAAAGAACTGCACAAGAGACACAAGGTTTATACTGGTTCGGGCCACCGTTGTGGTGTAATACCCTACTCCAGTGTGTGGTGGGTGGATTGCCTCTTGGGCTGATGATGATGAACAGTATAAGGAAGAATAGCCTCGCGAGGGTCTGCTCTTGGCTGGGGCGATGAACTGTTAGGAGGAGTTCGGTTGCCCTTTTCTCTCTTTCTCTCTCACTCTCTGCCTGATTGACTGATCGATCCCCTTTTCTCTCTTTCTCTCTCTCTCTCTCTCTACCTAATTGACTGATCGATCCCCTCTACACTGTGGTGGCTAGTCCTATTTATAGAGGCCCTGGTCCTCTTCCCAAATATTGAGCGGGAAGGGAGCCAACAATGGCGGGCTAATTTGAAGGGGGGCAGCAAGTATCAGCTATCCTGACAAAAGCAGTCTTCGCCTGCGCAAAGCTTTGGTGATGACGCCGTCTTGGGCTCCATGGTGACCTCCGTCTCGTAGTCCTCCTGGTCTTGGTCTCGTTGCACCAAAATGGCAACCTTTGCCTGATGCCTCGGTACTCCGCGGCTGCGCTTGCTCCCTTTGCACCAAAGAGGAAAGGAGGACGCTGCGCGGGGTGGCACCCGCCTGGCGCCTTGAGTCGTCATGGCTTGCGTCACGGGCACCTCGCGAGGTACCCCGCCTTGATCTCTCCGCCTCCTCATGGGCCAGCCTAACGAGGCCGCACCTGAGGAAGCTCCGTGTCGTCCACCCCGCGAGGCTTGGCCCCTCGCGAGGGTCTTGAGTCTTGTGTTGAGGAAGATGGGCCGTGTTGGGCCCCCTTTGAGCCACGCCGTAGGCCGCAGGCAGGCAAGTCTGGGGACCCCCGTTCCCAGAATGCCAACATTGTCTACGTACAATTGTTGAGGAAATCGTTAACTGGTAGTTGCTCGGTTGGCTGGTGAGTAGGGGATTAATCGACTAATCGGCATGTTAATCGGCCATTTAATCAATTAATCAGACGATTTTTGAGTTTATCGGCTACTCGGTGACCCTACGAGTAGGGATTAATCGACAAGTTAACTGGTTAACCGGATGAATTCTTGAACAGGGCTACATTGTTCTCGAACCCGTAGGGTCCGCATGCTTAAAGTTTGATGATGGTTATATTATGAGTTTATGTGTATTGATGTACCAAAGGTAGTTCAGAGTCCCGGGTGAGATCGGGGACATGACGAGAGTCTCGAAATGGTCGATACGTAAAGATCGATATATTGGATGACTATATTCGGATATCGGAAAGGTTCCGAGTGATTCGGGTATTTTCGAAGTATCGGAGAGTTACGGGAATTCGCCGGGGAGTATATGGGCCTTATTGGGCTTTAGGGGAAAGAGAGAGGAGAGGTTGGGCACCCCCCAAGGCCTAGTCCGAATTGGACTAGGGGGAGGGGCTACGCCCCCTCCTTCCTTCTCTTCTCTCTTCCCTTGCCTTGACTCCTACTCCTACTACTTGGAAGGGGGGAATCCTACTCCCGGTGGGAGTAGGACTCCTCCAGGGCGCGCCATAGGGGCCGGCCCTCTCCCCCCTCCTCCACTCCTTTATATACGTGGCCAGGGGCACCCCATAGACACAACAATTGATCCCTTGGATCTCTTAGACGTGTGCGGTGCCCCCCTCCACCATAATCCACCTCAATAATATCGTAGCGGTGCTTAGACGAAGCCCTGCGTCGGTAGAACATCATCATTGTCACCACGCCGTCGTGCTGACGAAACTCTCCCTCAACACTCGGCTGGGTCAGAGTTCGAGGGACGTCATCAGGCTGAACGTCTGCAGAACTTGGAGGTGCCGTGCGTTCGGTACTTGGATCGGTCGGATCGTGAAGACGTACGACTACAACAACCACGTTGTCATAACGCTTCCGCTTTCAGTCTACGAGGATACGTGGACAACACTCTCCCCTCTTGTTGCTATGCATCACCATGATCTTGCGTGTGCGTAGGAAATTTTTGAAATTACTACGTTCCCCAACAGTGGCATCTGAGCCTGGTTTTATGCGTAGATGTCATATGCACGAGTAGAACACAAGTGAGTTGTGGGCGATATAAGTCATACTACTTACCAGCATGTCATACTTTGGTTCGGCGGCATTGTTGGATGAAGCGGCCCGGACCGACATTACACGTACGCTTACGCGAGATTGGTTCTACCGACGTGCTTTGCACATAGGTGGCTGGCGGGTGTCAGTTTCTCCAACTTTAGTTGAACTGGGTGTGGCTACGCCCGGTCCTTGCGAAGGTTAAAACAGCATCAACTTGAGAAACTATCGTTGTGGTTTTGATGCGTAGGTAAGAACGGTTCTTGCTAAGCCCGTAGCAGCCACGTAAAATTTGCAACAACAAAGTAGAGGATGTCTAACTTGTTTTTGCAGGGCATGTTGTGATGTGATATGGCCAAGACATGATGCTAAATTTTATTGTATGAGATGATCATGTTCTGTAACCGAGTTATCGGCAACTGGCAGGAGCCATATGGTTGTTGCTTTATTGCATGCAATGCAATCGCCTTGTAATGCTTTACTTTATCACTAAGCGGTAGCAATAGTCGTGAAAGCATAACATTGGCGAGAGGACAACGATACTACGATGGAGATCAAGGTGTCGCGCCGGTGATGATGGTGATCATGACGGTGCTTCGGAGATGGAGATCACAAGCACAAGAAGATGATGGCCATATCATATCACTTATATTGATTGCATGTGATGTTTATCTTTTATGCATCTTATCTTGCTTTGATTGACGGTAGCATTATAAGATGATCTCTCACTAAATTTCAAGATAAAAAGTGTTCTCCCTGAGTATGCACCGTTGCCAAAGTTCGTCGTGCCCAGACACCACGTGATGATCGGGTGTGATAAGCTCTACGTCCATCTACAATGGGTGCAAGCCAGTTTTGCACACGCAGAATACTCAGGTTAAACTTGACGAGCCTAGCATATGCAGATATGGCCTCGGAACACTGAGACCGAAAGGTCGAGCGTGAATCATATAGTAGATATGATCAACATAGTGATGTTCACCATTGAAAACTACTCCATTTCACGTGATGATCGGTTATGGTTTAGTTGATTTGGATCACGTGAACACTTAAAAGATTAGAGGGGTGTCTTTCTAAGTGGAAGTTCTTAAGTAATATCATTAATTGAACTTTAATTTATCATGAACTTAGTCCTGATAGTATTTTCATATCTATGTTGTAGATCAATAGCTCATGATGTTGTTCCCTGTTTATTTTTGATATGTTCCTAACGAAAAATAAGTTGAAAGATGTTAGTAGCAATGATGCGGATTGGATCCGTGATCTGAGGATTATCCACATTGCTGCACAGAAGAATTATGTCCTTGATGCACCGCTAGGTGACAGACCTATTGCAGGAGCAGATGCAGACATTACGAACGTTTTTGACAAAAGCTCGGTAGGAAGACTACTTGATAGTTTAGTGCACCATGCCTTACGGCTTAGAACCGGCACTTCAAAAATGTTTTGAACGCGACAGAGCATATAAGATGTTCCAAGAGTTGAAATTGGTATTTCATACTCATGCCCGTGTCGAGAGGTATGAGACCTCTGGCAGTACTTTGCCTACAAGATGGAGGAGAATAGCTCAACCAGTGAGCATGTGCTCAGATTGTCTGGGTACTACAATTGCTTGAATCAAGTGGGAGTTAATCTTCCAGAGAAGATAGTGATTGACAGAGTTCTCTAGTCACTATCACCAAGTTACTAGAACTTCGTGATGAACTATAATATGCAAGGGATAACGGAAACGATTCCCAAGCTCTTCGTGATACTGAAATCGACGAAGGTAGAAATCAAGAAAATCATCAAATGTTGATGGTTGACAAGACCACTAGTTTCAAGAAAAGGGCAAAGGGAAGAAGGGGAACTTCAAGAAGAACGGCAAGCAAGTTTCTGCTCAAGTGAAGAAGCCCAAGTCTAGACCTAAGCCTGAGACTAAGTGCTTCTACTGCAAAGGGACTGGTCACTGGAAGCAGAATTGTCCCAAGTATTTGGCGGATAAGAAGGATGGCAAAGTGAACAAAGGTATATTTGATATACATGTTATTGATGTGTACTTTACTAGTGTTTATAGCAACCCCTCAGTATTTGATACTAGTTCAGTTGCTAAGAGTAGTAACTCGAAACGGGAGTTGCAGAATGAACAGAAACTAGTTAAGGGTGAAGTGGCGATGTGTATTGGAAGTGGTTCCAAGATTGATATGATCATCATCGCACACTCCCTATACTTTCGGGATTAGTGTTGAACCTAAAATAAATGTTATTTAGTGTTTGCGTTGAGCATGAATATGATTGGATCATGTTTATTGCAATACGGTTATTCATGTAAACTAGAGAATAATTGTTGTTCTGTTTACATGAATAAAACCTTCTATGGTCATATACCCAATGAAAATGGTTTGTTGGATCTCGATCGTAGTGATACACATATTCATAATATTGAAGTCAAAAGATGCAAAGTTAATAATGATAGTGCAACTTGGTTGTGGCACTGCCGTTTAGGTCATATTGGTGTAAAGCGCATGAAGAAACTCCATGCTGATGGGATTTTGGAATCACTTGATTATGAATCACTTGATGCTTGCGAACCATGCCTCATGGGCAAGATGACTAAAACTCCGTTCTCCGAAACAATGGAGCGAGCAATTGACTTATTGGAAATAATACATACTGATGTATGCGGTCCGATGAGTGTTGAGGCTCGCGGCGGATATCATTATTTTCTGACCTTCACAGATGATTTGAGAAGATATGGGTATATCTACTTGATGAAACACAAATCTGAAACATTTGAAAAATTCAAAGTATTTCAGAGTAAAGTGGAGAATCATCGTAATAAGAAAATAAAAGTTTCTACGATATGATCGCAGAAGTAAAATATTTGAGTTAACGAGTTTGACCTTCAGTTAAAACAATGTGAAATAGTTTCACTACTCACGCCACCTGGAACACCACAGTGTAATGGTGTGTCCGAACATCATAACCGTACTTTATTAGATATAGTGCGATCTATGATGTCTCTTACCGATCTACCACTATCGTTTTGGGCTTATGCATTAGAGACAGCTACATTCACGTTAAATAGGGCACCATCTAAATCCGTGGAGATGACACCGTATGAACTATGGTTTGGCGAGAAACCTAAGCTGTCGTTTCTTAAAGTTTGGGACTGCGATGCTTATGTGAAAAAGTTTCAACATGATAAGCTCGAACCCAAATCGGAGAAGTAAATCTTCATAGGATACCCAAAAGAAACTGTTGGGTACACCTTCTATCACAGATCTGAAGGCAAGATATTCGTTGCTGAGAATGGATCCTTTCTAGAGAAGGAGTTTCTCTCAAAAGAAGTGAGTGGGAGGAAAGTGGAACTTGATAAGGTAATTGTACCTTCTCCCGAATTGGAAAATAGTCCATCACAGAAATCAGTTCCAGTGATGTCTACACCAACAAGAGAGGAAGTTAATGATGATGATCATGAAACTTCAGATCAAGTTACTACAGAACTTCGTAGCTCAACCAGAGTGAGATCCGCACCAGAGTTGTACGGTAATCCTGTTCTGGAGGTCATGTTACTTGACCATGACAAACCTACGAACTATGAGGAAGCGATGATGAGCCCAGATTCCGCAAAATGGTTTAAGGCCATGAAATCTGAGATGGGATCCATGTATAAGAACAAAGTATGGACTTTGATTAACTTGCCCGATGATTGGTGAGCCATTGAGATTAAATGGATCTTCAAGAGGAAGACGGACGCTGATAGTAGTGTTACTATCTACAAAGCTAGAATTGTCGCAAAAGGTTTTCGACAAGTTCAAGGTGTTGACTACGATGAGAGTTTCTCACTCGTATCTATGCTTAAGTCTGTCCGAATCATGTTGGCAATTGCCGCATTTTATGAAATCTGGCAAATGGATAAACAAAACTACATTCCTTAATGGATTTATTAAAGAAGAGTTGTATATGATGCAACCAGAAGGTTTTGTCAATCCTAAAGGTGCTAACAAAATATGCAAGCTCCAGCGATCCATCTATGGACTGGTGCAAGCATCTCAGAGTTGGAATATACGCTTTGGTGAGCTGATCAAAGCATATAGTTTTATACAGACTTATGGTGAAGCATGTATTTACAAGAAAGTGAGTGGGAGCACTATAGCATTTCTGATAAGTATACATGAGTGACATATTGTTCATCAGAAATAATGTAGAATTTTCTAGAAAGCATAAAGGAGTATTTGAGAGGAGTTTTTCAAAGAAAGACTTCGATGAAGCTACTTACATATTGAGCATCAAGATCTATAAAGATAGATCAAGACGCTTGAAAGTTTTTTCAATGAGTACATACCTTGACAAGATTTTGAAGTAGTTCAAAATGGAACAGTCAAAGAAAGAGTTCTTGCCTGTGTTACAAGGTTTGAAATTGAGTAAGACTCAAAGCCCGACCACGGCAGAAGATAGAAAGAGAATGAAAGTCATTCCCTATGCCTCAGCCATAGGTTCTATAAAGTATGCCATGCTGTGTACCAGATCTATTGTATACCCTACACTATGTGGGAGTACAATAGTGATCTAGGAGTAGATCATTGGATAGCGGTCAAAATTATCCTTACTGGCATAAGGATATATTTCTCGATTATGGAGGTGACAAAAGGTTCGTCGTAAAGCGTTACATCGATGAAAATTTTGACGCTGATCCAGATGACTCTAAGTCTCAATCTGGATGCATATTGAAAGTGGGAGTAATTAGCTAGAGTAGCTCCGTGCCGAGCATTGTTGACATAGAAATTTGTAAAATACATACAGATCTAAATGTGGCAGACCCGTTGACTAAACTTCTCTCACAAGCAAATCATGATCACACCTAAGTACTCTTTGGGTATTAATGACATAGCGATGTGTAGATTATTGACTCTAGTAAACCCTTTGGGTGTTGGTCACATGACAATGTGAACTATGGGTGTTAATCACACGGTGATGTGAACTATCGATGTTAAATCACATGGCGATGTGATCTAGATTATTGACTCTAGTGCAAGTGGGAGACTGAAGGAAATATGCCCTAGAGGCAATAATAAAGTTATTATTTATTTCCTTATTTCATGATAAATGTTTATAATTCATGCTAGAGTTGTATTAACCGGAAACATAATACATGTGTGAATACATAGACAAACAGAGTGTCACTAGTATGCCTCTACTTGACTAGCTCGTTAATCAAAGATGGTTATGTTTCCTAACCATAGACATGAGTTGTCATTTGATTAATGGGATCACATCATTAGGAGAATGATGTGATTGACTTGACCCATTCCGTTAGCATAGCACTTGATCGTTTAATATGTCGCTATTGCTTTATTCATGACTTATACATGTTCCTATGAATATGAGATTATGCAACTCCCGTTTACCGGAGGAACACTTTGTGTGCTACCAAACGTCACAACGTAACTGGGTGATTATAAAGGTGCTCTACAGGTGTCTCCGAAGGTACTTGTTGGGTTGACATATTTCGAGATTAGGATTTGTCACTCCGATTGTCGGAGAGGTGTCTTTGGGCCCTCTCGATAATGCACATCATTATAAGCCTTGCAAGCATTGTGACTAATGAGTTAGTTGCAAGATGATGTATTATCGAACGAGTAAAGAGACTTGCTGGTAACGAGATTGAACTAGGTATTGAGATACCGACGATCGAAATGTCGGGCAAGTAACATACCGATGACAAAGGGAACAACGTATGTTGTTATGCAGTTTGACCGATAAAGATCTTCGTAGAATATGTGGGAGCCAATATGAGCATCTAGGTTCCGCTATTGGTTATTGACAGGAGACGTGTCTCGGTCATGTCTACATAGTTCTCGAACCCGTAGGGTCCGCACGCTTAAAGTTCGATGACGGTTATATTATGAGTTTATGTGTATTGATGTGCTGAAGGTAGTTCAGAGTCCCGGATGAGATCGGGGACATGACGAGGAGTCTCGAAATGGTCGAGACGTAAAGATCGATATATTGGACGACTATATTCGGACATCGAAAAGGTTCCGAGTGATTCGGGTATTTTTCGGAGTACCGGAGAGTTATGGGAATTCACCGGGGAGTATATGGGCCTCATTGGGCTTTAGGGGAAAGAGAGAGGAGAGGTTGGGCGCCCCCCCCAAGGCCTAGTCCGAATTGGACTAGGGGGAGGGGCTGTGCCCCCTCCTTCCTTCTCTTCTCTCTTCCCTTGCCTTGACTCCTACTCCTACTACTTGGAAGGGGGGGAATCCTACTCCCGGGGGAGTAGGACTTCTCCAGGACGCGCCATAGGGGCCGGCCCTCTCCCCCCTCCTCCACTCCTTTATATACGTGGCCAGGGGGCACCCCATAGACACAACAATTGATCCCTTGGATCTCTTAGCCGTGTGCGGTGCCCCCTCCACCATAATCCACCTCGATAATATCGTAGAGGTGCTTAGGCGAAGCCCTGCGTCGGTAGAACATCATCATCGTCACCACGCCGTCGTGCTGACGAAACTCTCCCTCAACACTCGGCTGGATCAGAGTTCGAGGGACGTCATCTGGCTGAACGTCTGCAGAACTCGGAGGTGCCGTACGTTCGGTACTTGAATCGGTCGGATCGTGAAGACGTACGACTACATCAACCGCGTTGTCATAACGCTTCCGCTTTCGGTCTACGAGGGTACGTGGACAACACTCTCCCCTCTCGTTGCTATGCATCACCATGATCTTGTGTGTGCGTAGGAAATTTTTGAAATTACTACGTTCCCCAACAGGGGGTAGGCGCGCCCCCTACCTCGTGGCCTCCTCCTTTGTTTCTTGACATAGGGTCCAAGTCTCCTGGATCATGTTCGGTGAGAAAATCACGTTCCCGAAGGTTTTATTCCGTTTGGACTTCGTTTGATATTCCTTTTTCTTCGAAACCCTATAATAGGCAAAAAAACAGCAATTCTGGGTTGGGCCTCCGGTTAATAGGTTAGTCCCAAAAATAATATAAAAATGGATAATAAAGCCCAATAATGTCCAAAATAGTTGATAATATAGCATGGAGCAATCAAAAATTATAGATACGTTGGAGACGTATCAAGCATCCCCAAGCTTAATTTCTGCTCGTCCTCGAGTAGGTAAATGATAAAAAAGATAATTTTTGATGTGGAGTGCTACTTGACATAATTTTAATGTAATTCTTCTTAATTGTGGTATGAATATTCAGATCCGAAAGATTCAAGCATACGAACTAAGCAATTATGTCCTCTCAAAATAACATGGCAAAAGAAAGTTATCCCTACAAAATCATATAGTCTGGCTATGCTCTATCTTCACCACACAAAATATTTAAATCATGCACAACCCCGATGACAAGCCAAGCAATTGTTTCATACTTTTGACATTCTCAAACTTTTCAATCTTCACGCAATACATGAGCGTGAGCCATGGATATAACACTATAAGTGGAATAGAATGGTGGTTGTGGAGAAGACAAAAAGGGAGAAGATAGTCTCACATCAACTAGGCGTATCAAGGGCTATGGAGATGCCCATCAATAGATATCAATGTGAGTGAGTAGGGATTGCCATGCAACGGATGCACTAGAGCTATAAGTATATGGAAGCTCAACAAAAGAAACTAAGTGGGTGTGCATCCAACTTGCTTGCTCATGAAGACCTAGGGCATTTTGAGGAAGCCCATCATTGGAATATACAAGCCAAGTTCTATAATGAAAATTTTCCCACTAGTATATGAAAGTGATAACATAGGAGACTCTCTATCATGAATATCATGGTGCTACTTTGAAGCACAAGTGTGGTAAAGGATAGTAACATTGTCCCTTCTCTCTTTTTCTCTCATTTTTTTATTTGGGCTTTTTCTCTTTTTTTATGGCCTATTTTCTTCCTCTCTTTTTTTGTCTGGAGTCTCATCCCGACTTGTGTGGGAATCGTAGTCTCCATCATCCTTTCCTCACTGGGACAATGCTCTAATAATGATGATCATCACACTTTTATTTTCTTACAACTCAACAATTACAACTCGATACTTAGAACAAAATATGACTCTATATGAATGCCTCCGGCGGTGTACTGGGATATGCAATGAATCAAGAGTGACATGTATGAAAGAATTATGAATGGTGGCTTTTCCACAAATACGATGTCAGCTACATGATCATGCTAAGCAATATGACAATTATGGAGTGTGTCATAATAAACGGAACGGTGGAAAGTTGCATGGCAATATATCTCAGAATGGCTATGGAAATGCCATAATAGGTAGGTATGGTGGCTATTTTGAGGAAGGTATATGGTGGGTGTATGATACCGGCGAAAGGTGCGCGGTATTAGAGAGGCTAGCAATGGTGGAAGGAAGAAAAATGCGTATAATCCATGGACTCAACATTAGTCATAAAGAACTCATATACTTATTGCAAAAATCTACAAGTTATCAAAGTAAAGTATTACGCGCATGGTCCTAGGGGGATAGATTGGTAGGAAAAGACCATCGCTCGTCCCCGACCGCCACTCATAAGGAAGACAATCAAAAAATAAATCATGCTCCGACTTCATCACATAACGGTTCACCATACGTGCATGCTACGGGAATCACAAACTTGAACACAAGTATTTCTCAAATTCACAACTACTCAACTAGCACAACTTTAATATCACCATCTTCATATCTCAAAACAATTATCAAGCATCAAACTTCTCATAGCATTCAACACACTCATAAGAAAGTTTTTACTATTCTTGAATACCAAGCATATTAGGATTGTTTAAGCAAATTACCATGCTATTTAAGACTCCCAAAATAATCTAAGTGAAGCATGAGAGATCAATAGTTTCTATAAAACAATTCCACCACCGTGCTCAAAAAAATATAAGTGAAGTACTAGAGCAAAACTATATAACTCAAATGATATAAGCGAAGCACATAGAGTATTCTAACAAATTCCAGATCATGTATGGCTCTCTCAAAAGGTGTGTACAGCAAGGATGATTTTGGTAAACTAAAAAGCAAAGACTCAAATCATACAAGACGCTCCAAGCAAAACACATATCATGTGGTGAATAAAAATATAACTCCAAGTAAAGTTACCGATAGAAATAGGCGAAAGAGGGGATGCCTTCCAGGGCATCCCCAAGCTTTGACTTTTAGGTGTCCTTAGATTATCTTGGGGGTTCCATGGGCATCCCCAAGCTTAGGCTCTTGCCACTCCTTGTTCCATAATCCATCAAATCTTTACCCAAAACTTGAAAACTTCACAACACAAAACTTAAAGTAGAAAATCTCGTGAGCTCCATTAGTGAAAGAAAACAAAAGACCACTTCAAGGTACTGTAATGAACTCATTATTTATTTATATTGGTATAAACCTACTGTATTCCAACTTCTCTATGCTTTATAAACTATTTTACTAGCCATAGATTCATCAAAATAAGCAAACAACACACGAAAAACAGAATCTGTCAAAAACAGAACAGTCTGTAGTAATCTGTAGCTAGAGCAAGATCTGGAACCCCAAAAATTCTAAAATAAATTGCTGGACGTGAGTAATTTATCTATTAATCATATGAAAAAAGAATTAACTAAATATCACTTTCCAAATAAAAATTGCAGCAGTTCTCGTGAGCGCTAAAGTTTCTGTTTTTTACAGCAAGATAATAAGACTTTCCCCAAGTCTTCCCAGTGGTTCTACTTGGCACAAACACTAATTAAACACAAAAAACACAACCAAACCGAGGCTAGGTAAATTATTTATTACTAAACAGGAGCAAAAATCAAGGAATAAAAATAAAATTGCGTTGCCTCCCAGCAAGTGCTATCGTTTAACGCCCCTAGCTAGGCATAAAAAGCAAGGATAGATCAAGGTATTGCCATCTTTGGTAGGTAATCCATAAGTGGCTCTCATAATAGATTCATAAGGTAATTTAATTTTCTTTCTAGGAAAGTGTTTCATGCCTTTCCTGAAGGAAATTGGAATCGAATATTTCCTTCCTTCATATCAATAATTGCACCAATCATTCTAAGGAAAGGTCTACCAAGAATAATAGAACATAAAGGATTGCAATCTATGTCAAGAACGATAAAATCTACGGGCACATAATTCCTATTTGCGACAATAAGAACATCATTAATTCTTCCTATAGGTTTCTTAATAGTGGAATCCGCAAGGTGCAAGTTTAGAGAGCAATCATCAAAATCACAATAACCTAACAAATCACACAAAGTCTTTGGAATCGTGGAAACACTAGCACCCAAATTACACAAAGCATAGCATTCATGATCTTTAATCTTAATTTTAATAGTTGGTTCCCACTCATCATAAAGTTTTCTAGGGATAGAAACTACCAACTCAAGTTTTTCTTCATAAGTTGCATCAAGGCATCAACGATATGTTTAGTAAACGCTTTATTTTGACTATAAGAATGAGGAGAATTTAGCATGGATTGCAATAAGGAAATACATTCAATCAAAAAGCAATTTTCATAATTAAATTCCTCAAGATCCAAAATAGTGGGTTTAGCAACATCTAGGGTTTTAATTTCTTCAATCCCACTTTCATCAAATTTAGCATTAAGATCTAGAAACTCCGAATTTTTGGAACGTCTTCTAGGTAAAGGTGGATCATATTCAGTTCCATCATTATCAAGATTCATATTGCAAAACAAAGATTTAATAGGGGACACATCAATAACTTTTAGATCTTCATCTTTATTTTCATAGGAACTAGAAGAACACGCTCTTATAAAGGCATCTTTCTTAGCACGCATCCTAGCGGTTCTTTCTTTGCACTCATCAATGGAAATTCTCATGGCTTTGAGAGACTCGTTGATATCATTCTTAGAAGGAATATATCTAAGTTTCAAAGAATCAACATCAAGAGAAATTCTATCAACGTTCCTAGCGAACTCATCAATCTTAAGCAATTTTTCTTCAATCAAAGTATTGAAATTCTTTTGCGAAGTAATAAATTCTTTAATATTAGATTCAAAATCAGAGGTCATCTTATTATAATCTCCATAATAATTGTTGTAGGAATTACCATAATTATTAGAGGGGTTACTAGTATTAGGCCTAGGATTAAAATTTCCTCCATACGCGGTGTTACCTAAATTGTTCCTACCAACAAAATTCACATCCATAGATTCATTATTACTCTCAATCAAAGTAGACAAGGGCATATCATTAGGATCAGAAGAAACACTCTTATTAGCAAATAATTTCATAGGTTCATCCATCTTTCCACTCAAAACATTAATTTCTTCTATCGCATGCACCTTTTTATTAGTAGATCTTTCAGTATGCCATTGAGAATAATGAACCATAATATTATCTAGGAGTTTAGTAGCTTCTCCTAAAGTGATTTCCATAAAAGTGCCTCCCACGGCTGAATCTAAAAGATTTCCAGAAGCAAAATTCAATCCGGCATAAAAGTTTTGTATAATCATCCACAAATTCAAACCATGAGTAGGGCAATTACGTATCATTAATTTCATCCTCTCCCAAGCTTGTGCAACATGTTCATGATCAAGTTGCTTAAAATTCATAATATCGTTTCTAAGGGAGATGATCTTAGTGGGAGGAAAATACATAGAGATAAAAGCATCTTTGCACTTGTTCCAAGAATCAATACTATTTTTAGGCAAAGACGAAAACCAAGCTTTAGCACGATCTCTAAGCGAAAAAGGAAATAGCTTCAATTTAACAATATCGTTGTCCACATCTTTCTTCTTTTGCATATTAGACAAATCAACGAAGCTATTTAGATGGGTAGCGGCATCTTCACTAGGAAGGCCAGAAAACGGATCTTTCATGACAAGATTCAGCAAGGCAGCATTAGTTTCACAAGATTCAGCATCGGTAAGAGGAGCAATCGGAGTGCTAATAAAATCATTGTTGTTGGTATTGGTTAAGTCACACAATTTAGTGTTATCTTGAGCCATCGTGACAAGCAAGCAATCCAACACACTAGCAAACAAGAAACGGGCAAAAAGAGCTAAATAGAGAAAGAGAGGGAGGATAGAGAGAGGGCGAATAAAACGGTAAGGGTGAAGTGGGGGAGAGGAAAACGAGAGGCAAATGGCAAATAATGTAATGCGGGAGATAAGCGTTGTGATGGGTACTTGGTATGTTGACTTTTGCGTAGACTCCTCGGCAACGGCGCCAAAAATGGCTCGTTGTCGGGAGTCAAATCTTGACTTGCGCGAACCTTCCCCGACAACGGCGCCAAAAATTCTTCTTGCTACCTCTTGAGCACTGGTTGGATTTCCTTAAAGAGGAAAGGATGATGCAGCAAAGTAGCGTAAGTATTTCCCTTAGTTTTTGAGAACCAAGGTATCAATCCAGTAGGAGGCAACGCGCGAAGTCCCTAGTACCTGCACAAAACAAATAGCTCCTCGCAACTAACGTGATAAGGGGTTGTCAATCCCTTCACGGTCACTTATGAGAGTGAGATCTGGTAGATATGATCAGATAATATATTTGGTATTTTTGTGATAAAGATGCAAAGTAAAATAAAAGCAAAATAAAAAGCAAAGGAAATAACTAAGTATTGGAAGATGAATATGATGAAGATAGATCCGGGGGCCATATGTTTCACTAGTGGCTTCTCTCAAGAGCATAAGTATTTTACGGTGGGTGAACGAATTACTGTTGAGCAATTGACAGAATTGAGCATAGTTATGAGAATATCTAGGTTTGATCATGTATATAGGCATCACGTCCGAGACAAGTAGACCGACTCCTGCCTACATCTACTACTATTACTCCACTCATCGACCTCTATACAGCATGCATCTAGAGTATTAAGTTCATGAAAATAGAGTAACGCCTTAAGCAAGATGACATGATGTAGAGGGGTAAATTCATGCAATATGATAAAAATCCCATCTTGTTATCCTCGATGGCAACAATACGATACGTGCCTTGCTGCCCCTACTGTCACTAGGAAAGGACACCGCAAGATTGAACCCAAAGCTAAGAACTTCTCCCATTGCAAGAAAGATCAATCAGTAGGCCAAACCAAACTGATAATTCGAAGAGACTTGCAAAGATAACCAATCATACATAAAAGAATTCAGAGAAGATTCAAATATTGCTCATAGATAATCTTGATCATAAACCCACAATTCATCGGTCTCAACAAACACACCGCAAAAAGAAGATTACATCGAATAGATCTCCACAAGAGAGGGGGAGAACATTGTATTGAGATCCAAAAAGAGAGAAGAAGCCATCTAGCTAATAACTATGGACCCAAAGGTCTGAGGTAAACTACTCACACTTCATCGGAGAGGCTATGGTGTTGATGTAGAAGCCATCCGTGATGGATGCCCCCTCCGGCGGAGCTCCGGAACAGGCCCAAAGATGGGATCTCATGGATACAGGAAGTTACGGCGGTGGAATTAGGGTTTTGGCTCCGTATCTGATCGTTTGGGGGTACGTAGGTATATATAGGAGGAAGGAGTACGTCGGTGGAGCAATAGGGGGCCCACGAGGGTGGAGGGCGCGCCTGGGGGGGTAGGCGCGCCCCCCTACCTCATGGCCTCCTCCTTTGTTTCTTGACGTAGGGTCCAAGTCTCTTGGATCATGTTCGGTGAGAAAATCACGTTCCCGAAGGTCTTATTCCATTTGGACTCCGTTTGATATTCCTTTTCTTCGAAACCCTATAATAGGCAAGAAACAGCAATTCTGGGTTGGGCCTCCGGTTAATAGGTTAGTCCCAAAAATAATATAAAAGTGGATAATAAAGCCCAATAATGTCCAAAACAGTAGATAATATAGCATGGAGCAATAAAAAATTATAGATACATTGGAGACGTATCAGCTCACCCCCAATCTAATGGTCAAGCAGAGAGAGCCAATCAAGAGATTTTGAGAGGCGTCAAGCCCCGGCTTATGGTTCCCTTAAAGCAGACGCCGGGCTGTTGGGTGGAGGAGTTACCTTCCGTGTTATGGAGTATCAACACCACACCGAACAGATCTATGGGTTACACGCCCTTCTTCATGGTTTACGGAGCAGAGGCGGTTCTCCCTAGTGACATCTGTCATGACTCGCCCCGTGTGGCGGCTTACGTTGAAACTGATAATGAGAAAGCACGTCAAGATTCACTGGACCTGTTAGATGAGGAGCGTGATCTTGCAGCGGCATGTTCAGTGATTTATCAACAAGATCTGCGACGTTATCACAGCCGCCGGGTTAAGACCAGAACTTTTCAAGAAGGCGATCTGGTGCTCCGGCTCATCCAGGATCAGATTGATATGCACAAGTTGTCCCCACCTTGGGAAGGACCTTTTGTGGTCAGCAAAAATCTGCACAACGAATCATACTACCTTCTCGATGTTCGAGAGCATAAAGACTCACGTAAATCGGAGGAGGAGACCCAACGGCCATGGAATATAGCTAATCTTCGGCCTTACTATACTTGAGCCACGGGCTCTTCTTATGTACATAGTTATGACAATGTATATATTATGATCAATATAATAAACCGGAGCCTCAGCTAAAGCGGGGTATCTGTTGTTTTTCTTATATCATGTGTGGTTACACGGGGGCTTCTGTTCATAAAGCTGTGCCCGGTTTACCCCTTGATTCAGCTTATACAACCTTATATAAAAATCACTTGGGGGCTTGGTCGTACTCGAACCATCGCTACACCTCTTGATCGGCGCAAGGCCACCAGAAAAATCACTTGGGGGCTTGGTCGTGTTCAAACCATAGCTACACCTCTTGATCGTCTCAAAGCCAAAAAGAAAATTACTTAGGGGCCAAAGAGAGTGTTGCAAAAGAACAACTCAAACATAGGCACCCACTGAGCACAGCTCAAAATATTGCTTGGGGATTCTTTGCTTCGCAATGAACACAGAATCTACACTTGTAATAGGCTATCAAGGCACGGCTTGGAAGCCTGGTGTATACACCTAAAACCCCGGGCTAGCCTGCCTTTTTAAGTAAGCCACTCCGTCCAGGTAAACCTGGTATGACCCGCCGAACTTTTGACAAGTCAATCTCATAGACCCTGAACTTGTCAAAGTTAAAACGACGATTGGTTAAAGATTGAGGTCCATCTTAAAATGCTTTGTAAAATGGTTTAACTCAGCGGCCTGGCAGCCCATGAAAAGCCTCGAATTTGGGGCCTGGTAGCCCGTGAAAAGCCTCGACTACAAGTTTTCATATTCTTTTATTTGCCAAGTTTTTTCCTCCTTTGATGCGATTTATAATGGTTTTGATAAACCGGCGTTCATTAACCTGGCTCAGCTTTCAACTACAAGTTGTCGGTACATGATCAAGCATAATCCGGTGCTTATTAACCCGGTCTGGTTTCGACTATGAGTCGCCAGTGTTACATATGGATAATCCGGTGTTTGTCATAAATCGGTACGGTTTATCATAAACCGGCACAATATGGAAGGAGTTATCAGTACTCATGATTGGGGTTGTTGCCATCACTACAAACGTTGGTCAACCAACATGGTGATTCCATGTCACATGTATCATTTATTTTCATATTTGATTATCTTTTTACAGCCTTGGTTGCAAACCCCGGCTATATATTTGGGCATCATGACCCATCTAGCGGTAAACCGCTAGGACACTTTCAAACTTATTGCATGCAGGAATAATTTGAATAAACACCGCTACGGGTTATGAAACATAATATCTCCTAAAGCATGGTGGATTCACAGTATCAGGCAAAAATAAGTATGCACGATGGCATAGCAGACCAAGTGTTTTCAACTAGCCTATTACAAGGCGTTTTAATGCCCAAAAGAATAATTGTTTTCGGCGAAGGTGGCAGTGGGCTAAACGCTAAACCGGCCTCCGGATTATGACTCGTCACCAGGCTGAGTTGACGGCTGTGGATTGTCCTGTGCTGGTGCATCTTCCTCCTCTCTACCCAGTGGCTGGAAGTCAATGGTTGCCCAATCGATTCCAGTTAAGGCTTGGAACACAGCTTCATCACTTATAAGGTTTGAGGGGTCAACATCAGGGGCATAGGTGTGCTTACGGATTGGCGGAATAAGATCTTCTACATCATGTGTCGGTGCAGGATATGTTTTCTGATCAGAATCATAAACCGGCTGATAATGAGAGAGATCCGTTTCATCATCCAATTTGCTCGTTATGGGGCGCATTTCCCTTGTCAACCTTCGAAGATCGTCATTTGTTAAATTCTGAGCCGTCCTCCTTCACTCCAGGGTAGCCGCTGCCTATATCTGACGGTTCAAGATCTGGTATCCATGCCTTCGCCCGGATTAGCGCGGTCAGCGCACCTGACCTGGCAGCTGATCTTTTTAGTTCGTCCAATCGGGTGGGCAGCATAGACAGCTTCTCAATGGTCTCTTTTATTAATGTTGGAGGCGGTTTATTATGCGCAGCGGTGCAAATGACACGTAGAGCTCCGAAATATAACTACTCTATTAGTGTATAGGCAGCCTTCAGCTTCATCCACATGTCAGAGCCCAGATGGGTAATGCGAGTTCCTGTGTCATTGCAAGCATCAGTAAACCGGCAACTGATGAGATAATGTATATTGAAAAGCTTCAGGTGAGGTACTTACCAAAAACAGCAGAAGTCATGGCATTGATCTGCCGCTTTAAACTGGTCAGCTCTTCGACCACCGGTTTAAGAGCTGCCTCTGTGTCTTCGGCTCTCTTTTGTAAAGCGGCTTTCTCTATGCCCCAGTCTGCATGTTCCTTCTTCAAAGTTTCCTTCAGCTTCTCCATGGCTGCTAAGGCACTGGCCAATTCTTCTTTGGCTTTGGAGGTCTCTGCTTGCTGGGTTTTGATATTTTCCTGAAGGTCAGTGGTTTGGGCTTCCTTTTTGCTCAGCTCGGCCTATAAGAGAAAGACATATTATGAGGTGGCAGTGAAATTTGGAAAGTCCCAAGCACATAACAAGTTATACAATTGGCACTTGGGGGCTAATGCCTATTTGCTTGATTATCAGAATTTTTTTAACAAGTCCCAAGCACAATACAAGTATTATTCTTGACACTTGGGGGCTAATGTATGTTTGCTCAAAGTAACACTGGTTAAAGTCCCGGATCAGCTTGGAAAGATAAACTGGCCCTTGGGAACTACACTAACGAAAGTTTCAAGATTACAAAGTTAAAAGTACCGGTTCATCCTAAAAGATAAACCGGCCCTTGGAAGATAAGCATGCAAAGTTGCGATATTGCAAAGTCCCGGTTTAGATGGGCATCATAAATCGGCCCTTGGGGGCTACTGGAGTTGGTACTAAAAACTTGGACATAAAAGAGAAACAGTTATGAAGTTACCTCATATCGCTCCTTCATCAGATTCACTAAACCAGCTTTGTAGTCACAGTTTGTGTATAGTCGGTTTAAGAAACCAGAATGAAGTTCTTGGGCGTTGAGGTGGGCGTAGCTTGACAAGTCTGTGCTCCACTTGCCTTTGCCCATAGCAGAGAGTTCCTCCTTGGCACTATGCTTTGATAATGCAACAGAATTGCCAGGGGTGGTGTGGCCAACACCAGTAATTATAACATCATCTTCCTTGTCACCAGCAGCCTTTACCGGCATTGACGATTCATCAGCAGCCTTAGCTAGACTTGACGGTCTATCATCGGTTGGGACCGGGCTTGCCGGTTTATCAGTATGACTTGTTGCATCAAGTTCTGCTGGTTCAACAAAATCATGGTCTTGAGAGGGTGGATCATCAAGCATGGCATCAGCATTGGTTCTTTCTAGTTCTGGAGTTCTCTCCGGTTCAACAACCACATGGTCGTGAGACGGTTTATCTACACGAGCCTTCTTGCTGGGTCTGGCCTTAGCTCTGAAAGAAAAAGATATAAAGGTCAGTATAACACGTAAATATAAAACATCAAAAGGAGTAAGTTTAAAGTGTTTACCCAGGGACCGTTTTAAGAGGAGGGAGCTGTGTGGCCGTTGACTCGCCGGATGATGAAAGACGCGTTCCCTGATAATTTGAATCGGATGGATTAAGAGGCTGTCGGAAATAACCCGCCTTGGGATAAGAAGTATCGGAAGTGTTTGAGACCTCAGATCGACACTTCCGAATCGGCGTGTTCGGTAAATCGGCCGAAGTGACTACTTGGCCGCTGTGTCGGGTTGTGCGGCAAGCTTCGTGTTGCTGCTTCTTCAAAAGAAAGTTTGGGTCCAAGTGAGCTAGGGGGTGAGAAAATCTTACTTTCCGGACTGCTTGACGGATTTTTTGTGTTGGCAGAGGGTCTGAACTGGAGGAAAGGATAATTACCTCTGCGTCATCAGCTTGGCTGCCTTCGGTGTCATCCTGATAATGATCATTATCAATGAGGTGTATGAAAAATGAACCAAGAGAGTCAAGTTCTACCTCTGCGTCCAAGTCATCAAGGTCATCATCAAGGTTTAACCAGATGGGTTCAGCTGCCCTTTTCTTGGCAGGTCTTTTAACAACCTTTGTCTTTGGTCGAGGGGTCTTGGCCGGTTTTTCCTGTGGTTTCTTCTTCCAGAATGGGTCGTCACCCTATTAAAAGATTGACAGAAGATACAAAATATTACACAAATAAGAATATCAAGTACAAGCAGGAGTGAGGTAAGTCTTACAGCTGTCGGTTTATTGGAAACGCAGAAGGGACTAAGCCTTGTTTTGCTGGAGACAGCCACCGGTTCATCCAACATCTTCTTAACAGATTCAATAACTTCAGCCTCTGTTAGCTGAATATCAATGTGTCGTTGAGGATCTTTTAAGTCCCATGTGTACTGACACATTAAACTGGAGCGGCGGCTTAACGGTAAAATACTCCAACTTATCCAGCAACAAGCAAAATTAACTCCTGTTAGACCATTAGCCATAAAGGCTCTAAGCTTGGCGAGTTGTGGAGCGTATGTGGACCGTTCCTTGGCAGTCAGCCGTTGTGGAAGTGGATGTGTATTAGTAAGCCGATGAGCACGATAACCCGGCAGAGGGTTCTCATTATCAGGGGAAGTGTCTTTACAATAGAACCAAGTCTGGTTCCAGTCTTTAGGATGACTATGAAGCTTTGCATGAGGGAAGCTGACATCCTTCCTTTTCTGACTAGAAACGCCGCCAAGTTCGGTGTTGGGCCCGTCTACAAATTCAGTGCGACGGTTCAAGTAGAAGAAATCCCTGAACAATTCAACGGTTGGCTCTTCTTGCAGATAGGCCTCAGAGAACACTTGAAAGTGGCAAATGTTGGACACAGAGTTAGGTCCAATGTCTTGAGGGTGGATCTGGAAGCTGGCAAGCACATCACAGAAAAACTTGGACCCGGGTGGTTTAAAACCACGATCAGAAGTTGCTTATATTATATGTGGATGACATATTGTTGATTGGAAATGATATAGAATTTCTGGATATCATAAAAGGATACTTGAATAAGAGTTTTTCAATGAAAGACCTCGGTGAAGCTGCTTATATATTGGGCATCAAGATCTATAGAGATAGATCAAGACGCTTAATTAGACTTTCACAAAGCACATACCTTGATAAAGTTTTGAAGAAGTTCAAAATGGATCAAGCTAAGAAAGGGTTCTTGCCTGTGTTACAAGGTGTGAAATTGAGTAAGACTCAATGCCCGACCACTGCAGAAGATAGAGAGAAAATGAAAAGTGTTCCCTATGCTTCAGCCATAGGCTCTATCATGTATGCAATGCTGTGTACCAGACCTGATGGGTGCCTTGCTATTAGTCTAGCAGGGAGGTACCAAAGTAATCCAGGAGTGGATCACTGGACAGCGGTCAAAAACATCCTAAAATACCTGAAAAGGACTAAGGATATGGTTCTCGTTTATGGAGGTGACAAAGAGCTCATCGTAAATGGTTACGTCGATGCAAGCTTTGACACTGATCTGGACGATTCTAAATCGCAAACTGGATACGTGTTTATATTAAACGGTGGAGCTGTCAATTGGAGCAGTTCTAAACAAAGCGTCGTGGCGGGATCTACGTGTGAAGCGGTGTACATAGCTGCTTCAGAAGCAACAAATGAAGGAGTCTGGATGAAGGAGTTCATATCCAATCTAGGTGTCATACCTAGTGCATCGGGTCCAATGAAAATATTTTGTGACAATACTGGTGCAATTGCCTTGGCAAAGGAATCCAGATTTCACAAGAGAACCAAGCACATCAAGAGATGCTTCAATTCCATCCGGGATCAAGTCCAGGTGGGAGACATAGAGATATGCAAGATACATACGGATCTGAATGTTACAGACCCACTGACTAAGCCTCTTCCACGAGCAAAACATGATCAGCACCAAGACTCCATGGGTGTTAGAATCATTACTGTGTAATCTAGATTATTGACTCCAGTGCAAGTGGGAGACTGAAGTAAATATGCCCTAGAGGCAATAATAAAGTTATTATTTATTTCCTTATTTCATGATAAATGTTTATTATTCATGCTGGAATTGTATTGACCGAAAACATAATACATGTGTGAATATATAGACAAACATAGTGTCACTAGTATGCCTCTACTTGACTAGCTCATTGATCAAAGATGGTTAAGTTTCCTAACCATAGACATGAGTTGTTATTTGATCAATGGGATCACATCATTAGGAGAATGATGTGATTGACTTGACCCATTCCGTTAGCTTAGCACTTGATCGTTTTAGTTTACTGCTATTGCTTTCTTCATGACTTATACATGTTCCTATGACTATGAGATTATGCAACTCCCGATTATCGGAGGAACACTTTGTGTGCTACCAAACGTCACAACATAACTAGGTGATTATAAAGGTGCTCTACATGTGTCTCCGATGGTACTTGTTGAGTTGGCATAGATCAAGATTAGGATTTGTCACTCCGATTGTCGGAGAGGTATCTCTGGGCCCTCAATGCACATCACTATAAAGCCTTGCAAGCAATGCAACTAAAGAGTTAGTTGCGGGATAGTGCATTACGGAACGAGTAAAGAGACTTGCCAGTAACGAGATTGAACTAGGTATTGAGATACCGACGATCGAATCTCGAGCAAGTAACATACCGATGACAAAGGGAATAACGTATATTGTTATGTGGTTTGACCAATAAAGATCTTTGTAGAATATGTAGGAACCAATATGAGCATCCAGGTTCCGCTATTGGTTATTGACCGGAGACATGTCTCGGTCATGTCTACATAGTTCTCGAACCCGTAGGGTCCGCACGCTTAAAGTTCTGTGACGATCGGTTTTATGAGTTTATATGTTTTGATGTACCGAAGGTAGTTCGGAGTCTCGGATATGATCACGGACATGACGAGGAGTCTCGAAATGGTCGAGACATGAAGATTGATATATTGGAAGCCTACATTTGGACATCGGAAGAGTTCCGGTGAAATCGGGATTTTACCGGAGTGCCGGAGGGGTTACCGGAACCCCCCGGGGGTTAATGGGCCTTGTTGGGCCCTAGTGGAGAGAGAGAGAGAGGGGCCGGCCAGGGCAGGCCGCGCGCCCCCTCCCCCTCAGGTCCGAATTGGACTAGGAGAGGGGGGCGCCCCCTTTCCTTCTCCTTCTCCCCCTTCCTTTCCCCCTCCTAGTAGGAGTAGGAAAGAGGGGAATCCTACTCCTACTAGGAGGAGGATTCCTCCTCCTGGCGCGCCTACCGGGGCCGGCCGGCCTCCCTCTTGCTCCTTTATATACAGGGGCAGGGGGCACCTCTAGACACACAAGTTGATCACAAGATCTCTCCCAGCCGTGTGCGGTGCCCCCTTCCACCATAATCCACCTCGGTCATACTGTAGCGGTTCTTAGGTGAAGCCCTGCGACGGTAGCTTCATCAACATCGTCACCACGCCGTCGTGTTGACGAAACTCTTCCCCGAGCTCTACTGGATCGTGAGTTCACGGGACGTCACCGAGCTGAACGTGTGCTGAACGCGGAGGTGCCATACGTTCTGTACTGAGGATCGGTCGATCGTGAAGACGTACGACTACATCAATTGCGTTGTCATAACGCTTTCGCTTAACGGTCTACGAGGGTACGTGGACAACACTCTCCCCTCTCGTTGCTATGCATCACCATGATCTTGCGTGTGCGTAGGAATTTTTTTTGAAATTACTACGTTCCCCAACATATTTACCTAGGTTCGTGCCCTCTCGAAGAGCTAATACCCTATGTCCTGCTTTGATTGTATTAATGATGATGTATCGAGTACAAGATTGATCTACCTCGAGATCATAAGTTGTGTTCTGACCCTAAGGCTAGGTGGTTGTAATTGTGACTGTGGCCTCTACGGACTAAACCCCTCAGCTTATAGATACTTGGGGGGGGGGGGGTACTTAGGGTTACACATGGTCGGTTGTCAATCTAGAAATTCATATGCCAGCGGCCGGTGCAACCCTTGGAATACACACCAAGTCTTCGGCAGAGTCCAACTTGATCACGCCGAAGTGCGAGGCTTCTGGAGTCCTTCCTTGTGAGAACGGTGGGCCGCAAGCTCCGCCCATGGACCATGGGCCAACTAGGTTGGTACCCCCCTAGTCCAGGACACTGTCAATAGCCCCTGAACTGGTCTTCAACGCCGAGGACGACAATCTTCCTCGGACATATGACTTCAGCCTTGGAGTCTTTGGCTTGACAGGCGAGTTCTCACCTTCAGATGATTCTTTCTATGATCCGCAATCATTCCCTATTGAGAGTTTCCATTGGGTCTGTTCTTAAAAGAATCTGTCCCCCAGCCATGGATAACCAAGATACTGGACGTCCGAAGAGGTGAGGTAACTTAGACTCGAAGGCCAATTGCGTAGGTGTGAACAATGCCTATGGCCTGACAACTTTTTCGAAGTATCACCACCTATAACAAAGGCGGGTCAGTTACTGCTACTCGAATCATGGTCTAAGGCAGTTTTCTCATTGACACGTCTCATCAAGGCAGAGAACGTGCCTCGTATTTTAAGGGATACCATCAAGATTTCATTTACCCCTAGGCGCATAATGGCATCTTTTGTTGGGTCGTGGCGATTTCCACAATGCAACGAGAAGGCATTTTTCGTGGTTGAATTACCGTCCTTTTTTGTGTGCTAGCCGCTGGCAAGTGCGCCAGGGATTACTGTTGCTATGGACCGGGGGGGGGGGGGGGGGGGGGAGGGGATGGTCGCACCGGTCAGACCCAGACGAATAAAGAGGCAACAGCCGACTTAAGCGGATAAAAAGCAGACAAGCCGTGCGTCTATTTGCATCGGCTCGTTGGAGTTTCCCTTATGCTCGTCGAAGAAGACCGTGCATAAATGTCCCTCGTGAACCAAAGCCAAAGGAAGAGCGCAAGCACGCCAGACGGCTAGAGGATAGCATTTCTCCAGAACAGCAACACATCTGCGCCTAGTCCCACGCACTGAAGGAAGCTTAATAACGCACGGGTCGGGATCAAGCCATGCATGCATCGATGGGTGGTCAGGACCATCGATCTCCAGAAGTCCAGATGGAAACTGGGGCGCCGCTGTACACGTACACACTCACTAATCATATGTAGGCAGGGGCAGGCTGGACCATCTCCACTTTGATGCTAAAGACATGGGCGGACATTCATACGTGTGTTAATTTATAGCTAGGCTTCCAGTTCCGTTCATTGCAGCATGGGTGAATGTCCGCCCATGTCTTTAGCTTCAAAGTGCAGGTAGGTCCTTGCACGGAACGCCTAACTTTCTCGTGCCCAAAAGGTGGTTCATAAACTGCGTTCAATTTAATACCTATATACGTCTTGGTTC
Source organism: Triticum monococcum (assembly GCA_034509565.1). Lineage (NCBI taxonomy): Eukaryota > Viridiplantae > Streptophyta > Magnoliopsida > Poales > Poaceae > Triticum > Triticum monococcum. Next base: position 524,343,520 of record CM067841.1, read on the forward strand.
AGTGTCTGTAGATAGAGGATCGATCCAATATGAATGAACCAATTAAGGGGCGTCGTTGCTTCCGTATACAGCCGGGCACCCAAAACTTTTCTCATACGTCTAGGCGGACAGCTCCGTCAGTAATTGGTCAAAAAAAATCAACCCAGATAAGCGTCTCAAATCGGCCTCAAACGTTAGGACTGACTGGCTTCCCTCGTATCCAGCCTAAATATGAGACGGATATGAGAGGCTCGGGCGCGACCGAGCGCGTCCATCATGTCGGACTGACGACCGGATTCACACGGAATCGCTCGGAAACCCAACAATCCGACGGGTCTCCTCTGATGATGGTGTCAATATCGCGTGACGCAGCCCTGGCTCGCCGCCCGAGGCCAAAGTCCGGCTCTTTACGCCGGCCGGCATCCCTAACCTTAGCTGCAACCTCTTCCTCCCTCTTCGCGCCACTGCCAGCCCGAGCACATTGTCCTTCATGGTGATGTTGATCTCTTAGAAGCTCTGGAAGGAGCGCAATGTGAGGGTCTTTCAAAACACAGTCACTCCTCCAATGGTCATGGTTCGCAATATCAAATAAGATATTCGTTCGTGGGTGCTCGCGGGTGCTATGCACTTGGGTCGTGTTTAGTTGCTCGCATGAGGCCCAACCAGGCCCGTGCGGGAAGGAAACGGGCTGTTTGGTTGCCTGGTTTTCATGTTAGGCCTGCATAGCACGAAACTTAAAGCATGTCTGGGCTTGGCTCACTGAAAACCCAGGAATCGGCAGTTTCTCACGAGCTAGGCCGAGGCGAGCGCAAGCCGATGGGCCCTTGCACGAGTGGAGACGGGAGGGATGCGAGGTGATTACCTGAGTTCTTCTTCAACCTCCATTAAGCTTCTGTCTAATCTCCTCCCTCTAATCTACACAACGGTGCTTTGATTCGAGGTAAGCTCTACACGAAAAAGATGCATCTCGATGCTACGGTTCCATTCAGCCGAACGGGTCGTAGTTTCGTTGGCCGTAAGTTCTTAATCTTGTGTTCCCTTTTGGAGCTATTCTGGACGAATTTTGTCAGATTCGTCGCGCATGATCGATCATTTGAAATTTCCTTTGACCAGCAGCCTAATCTCGCAGTCCCTCACAACATTCATGTTGTAAGTTTTTGGTTTCGACGATCGTAGCTTCATCTCTCTTTCAATATCAGTCTACTGCATTGACGCCACCATGTCGAGCTCCTTTATCCTCTGCTCCGAGCCCTCCTATTCGTCTCTCTCGATGCCCAAGCCCTTCCCCTTGATCTCCTTGCCCGCGTGCTACTACACTAGAGTCGTTTCCGGCGTCGCTCATCTCGGCCTATTCTCTGTCGTCCTCCTACTGCACTGACGCTGCATTGGCGCGCACACTGCTTTCTTAATCTTGTGTTCCCTTTTGGAGCTATTCTGGACGAATTTTGTCAGATTCGTCGCGCACGATCGATCATTTGAAATTTCCTTTGGCCAGCAGCCTAATCTCGCAGTCCCTCACAACATTCATGTTGTAAGTTTTTGGTTTCGACGATCGTAGCTTCATCTCTCTTTCAATATCAGTCTACTGCATTGACGCCGCCATGTTGAGCTCCTTTATCCTCTGCTCCGAGCCCTCCTATTCGTCTCTCTCGACGCCCAAGCCCTTCCCCTTGATCTCCTTGCCCGCGTGCTACTACACTAGAGTCGTTTCCGACGTCGCTCATCTCGGCCTACTCTCTGTCATCCTCCTACTGCACTGACGCTGCATTGGCGCGCACACTGCTTTCTTGTGTCCTCTGCCTTCGCGCACACTGCAGTTCGCCGCGCCGCCGACGGGGTCGATCATCTTTGCCTCCTCTCTCTCGCCCTACTACACTGGAGTCGTTTCCGGCGTCGATCATCTTGGCCTCCTCTCTCGTCCACTGCACTGACGATACCATGGCGCGAGCACTGCATTCTCCTCCTCTGTCCATTGTCTTTGCGCGAGCACTGCAACTAGTTCACCGACGGTGTCGCTCGCCGTGCCGCCGGCGAGGTCGCTCGTCCACGACTCCATGCTCGTCATGTTGGACACGGCGCCACGGCCACTATCCACCGCAGTCGTCATGGTCCGAGCACACTGCATTTCTTCTTCTCCTTCCTCTGCTAGCTCTTAGCCCTGTGTACTAAGTGCAAGTGCTAACTCTTAATCATACCCCATGCGGGCAGCTAAACAACGTGTAGTTGCATGCGCCGAGACAATGCAGACAACCAAACAACATGCCAAAGTTGATCTCCTAATACAGGAAATCCATATGCAGGCAACCAAACAGCTCGCAGATGTCGCATATGAGGTTGTTTTTTCAGAGCCAGGCTGGGTTGAAATCTGTATGTAATGCAGCTACTGTTCCAAACTGAAACCAAACACGCCCTTGGATTCTGTAATACCGCGAGAGTGATGACCTTTTTTCTTGCCCTCTATTGGGCTTTGTTAGTACAAACCTTCCCTCTTATTAATGAAATGATAAGTCTTTGCCTTGTTAAAAAAACAGACACGATGTCATTGCAATACATCGATGTGCGTACGCACGTACTGCTCATCATACATATACATACATAGTGTAGTGAACCATCTTGTACGAGGCAGAGTGGGGGGACACCAGTGAGATGATTACAGAATGATGCAAGGAGTCGCAGTACAGCACTAGCAGTAGCATTACTCCAGCACGTGCCCGTGTACTTGCCGATGTATGCATTTCCGTGTCATTCCTCCAACCAGAAGCCAGTCGATCGATCAAGGAATGCGGCCGCGGTTGATCAAACGGAGCATTCATACACGTGCGTCCAGTACGCAGCTGGATTCCCAATTGATTGCCGCATCAAATCGAAACACAGTTGCAAATGTTTCAGGCAGGCCCATGTTCGGCATTTATATTCTCCTGGCTCGTTCGGACAAAACTCACAAAACGATTTCCGTTTCAATCATCCTTGCCGTAACCTGAACGGCAATACGCCCGTTGATTGACACGCCACGAACCCTTGTCCGAACCCAAATATTTTTGCACAGAAAGCACAAATATAATCGGATACAGATATCATATGCGGGGGTGTTTGGTTGAGAAGTCATAAGACTTTTTCTAGTCCCAGGGACTAATAAAAAGACTCTCTAGTAGAGTCTTTTTCTAGTCCCTATAAAAAAAATCCCTCCCGTTTGGTTTCTAGGGACTTTTTAAAGACTTTTTCTAGTCTCTAGGACTAAAAAGTCCCTGAACCAAACACCCCCATAATCGGATACAAACGTTCCAGGCCCGGTCGAGGAGTCGTCCGATCAGGACACCAAATAATTCACCGTGTCGGACATATCTTGTCAGTTACTACTCTGATACGTTTGATCAGAACCGTTCATCCGCTATGCCCCGGCCCTGATCGATCGGACGACACCACGGCACCACCACTGGGGCCGTCACATCATGGAATCCGATCGGAGCTGGGTGCGAGTTGCCACGCACGCACGCCGAGGGCGACCCGGATATGGAACGCTCCCCACCGCCACTACGTATCGGTCTACACCTTCCACACCTCGGCATACAAAAAGCGCGCCACCCCACCCCACCCCGCCCCGCCCCGGCCTCAACCAACGACCCACGCTTCCCGCGGAGACGACGAGACCCATCGATCGATCGACCGATCCAGACGACGACGAGTCTTCTCACACACACACAGAGCGCGCGGCGGTTGCCACCATCGAGCAAGCAAGAAGGAGGCCACCGCCAGGCTCGATCGACTCCGTCTTCTTTCCCGGGCTTTTCTCCCGCGGGGGGCCGACCTATTCTTAGGCGCCCCGCCGAAGAAAACCGCGGCGCCCCGGGTTTCGCTCGCAGGGCTATGGCCGCGGCCGCGACGTCGTCCACCACACCCGCGGCAACCACCTCCACCGCCAACAACACAACCACCGCCTGCTGCTCATCGTCGTCCTCCTCGTCGTCGTCGTCCTCCGCCACCAGCCCCGGCCCGCACCGCAGGCGCCTCAACGACATCGAGCGCGGCGACGACTGCTGCTGCGGGGGCGGCGACCCCTTCCTCGCCCTCGAGGACGGCGAGGGCGCCCACGGCCACGGCGTCCCCTTGCTGGCCGCCGGCGCGGCCTGCGGCGGGAGGGCGTCGCTGTTGGCGCGGAGGAGGCGCACTGCGGGGCACGCCTGGATGAGGGCCGCCGTGCTCTGCCTGCTCGGCCTCGTCGCGGTCGTCGGCTTCCTGGGCTCCCAGTCTCAAGGCGGCCGGGGAGGAGCCGGCGGCGGCGGCGCCGCCGCCGCGGCCGGCGCCGATGGCGAGGAGGGCGGCAGGCTCGTGCAGAGGGTGGAGGTGGCCGACGCCGACGTCATGGGGTGGACAGAGGAGAACTTGACGGCACTCACCCGCCGCCCGCCCGATCCTCCGGTACGTACTACGTGCATCTCTCCGTTAATCTCTCGGTCAAGCCCTTGCTTAATCTATTACAACCATCTTTTAAGTTAACGGTTTTTCATGCATGCACTTGCAAGAATAACCGCCACGCGCGCACACGCACTTCACTTGCTTAACCTCCATTAGCGCCAATTTCATGCTTTTTCTGAATAATTCCAGTATTATTACTACTACGCATGTACTCTCTCTGTACCGAAATATTTGTAGTTGGGGAAACTTGGGAGCACTCTACATGAACCATTATGAATTTGGTTTTATATTTTGAAAGTTGGGCGAGTAGAATTGAAGTCGATGATCTCCATGCTGGGGATGCATGAGGCCGACCGAATATTCCACACTAGAATGGGCAATAACTAACTCTAGACAGTTTACCTGAAAATGGATGTGTTAGGACGTCATGCAAGCGATAGTTGGGCGACAAAGCCTTAGCACGCAGCACCTTGTCTCATTATCCGACCAAGCTAAACTTGTAAACAGACAGCACGGTCCAATTTGCTTCCTGGTCGATCGTAGAGTTCCCGGTGTAAACCCTCGAACTTGATAAGAAGAAAACGCAGGAGACGTGTTGCCGACTGGGTAGGGTACACGGGCGAAAAGACTGGTGATAACGACCAGTATTTTGTTTTAGATTGCACTTGTAGCTAGCGTGAGCCACTTGAACCGAAGAACTTGACGTGAGTTCCAGAGAGAGTCCAAGGCGACGCTTCTCTAAATCGTTTGATGATGCGTGGCAAGTGGGTTCCTTTTAAATGCGCGCATGTTTTCCTTGTTCTTGGCGGCATTTTTTTGTCCATAGTCTCTACATGTGAGATACATCGCTTTTGTTTCCTCTGGTGGCTGCTTGGCCGATGAGGGGCGGTGATGATTACCCACGATGCTGCCGAGGTTGATTTCCCTTGTAATCGTCGAGTAAATCATTTTAATACTCCGTCTGTAAACTAATATAAGACGTTTTAATCACTAGAGGGAGTGGTATATAGGAAAATTTCACTTCTCCGTGCAACAACTAAATTTTCCTGACGCAATGCCAAGATTTGGTACGAGACCCCTCCGTGGCCGCATTTCTAGATGCCTCACTGGTATAGATTTAGTTTAAAATTGACTAATTCAGGGAGTCAGTTTTCCATGCAATGACTTTTATTTTCAGAAAATAAATTCAAAGAAATTGCTGAGGTGCCCTCCATTCGACTCCGTTGTCTACAAGTAATGTCCTGGTTTTGAAATTTTCATCTTGACACAACTGAAAGTTCAATGATAGCGAACTACCAGGATCATACCAACCCTCCTATAAAATTACTGAAGTATCCAGAAGTGTAAAAAAATATGCTGCACGGGTAGAAAGAAACCAGGGAGTAGAGTAGGGCCAACGGGCTTCATGATGCATAGGTTTAGGGCAGGGCCGGCAGACACTTTCCAGGCAACAATCTTGTGCCTATGTGCGGCCAAGAAAGTCCTTTCAGGAAAGCCAAGCATTCACTCAGATCATGTGCTGTGCTCGCTTTGACCATGCTGAAGTTTCCTCTTAAACCTGGGCAGATACCGGAGATATGGATGAAGCCAGACAGCGGGGGTTACAGCCAGTGCATCACACGCCCAAAGAATCAGCGCAGTAAGTTTCTTGTTTTACCATTCGTTCACTCCATTTTTCTTCCAGCTCCAGCTAACATTCTCGTGTTTGGCGCGCGCGTTGCAGGGACTGACAATGCGACTGTCGGCTATCTGATTGTCGACGCAAACGGCGGGCTAAACCAGATGAGGATGGGGGTATGTATATGCTTGCCCTAACCCTCGCTACTTGTCGGTGCCTTTCAGCTAACCTGGAACAATTCTTACAGATCAGTGATATGGTTGCAGTGGCAAAGATCATGAATGCGTCACTGGTAATCCCCACTCTGGATCATCAGTCGTTCTGGACTGATCCAAGGTCTGTTGTGTCGTCTTTGCTGCTCGTGTCCTGTAGGAAAACAGACACACCAAGTTAACTGACAGCTTGTCGTTTTGAATACAGTGACTTCAAAGATATATTCGACGTGGATCACTTCAAGGAAACATTGAAGGAGGACATTGTGGTTGTAGATTCCCTACCACCAGCTTATAGGAGGGTGAAGCCCTACGCGAGAGCGCCCACATCCTGGTCCAGGGTAAGAGTCAATATGTCCTTACTGATCATATATAGACTGCAGGAACATCAAAAGTTCATTGTGTGTTTAAGCGCTCGCTCTGTTTTTGCAGGCTTCCTTTTACAGAGATTTCTCAAAGATACTGAAGAAGTACAAAGTAGTGAGATTTACCCATACGGATTCACGGATTGTCAACAACGGCCTCGCTCCTTCTCTCCAAAGGCTTCGATGCCGTGCAAACTACAAAGCGCTTCAGTACAGGAAAGAGATTGAAGAACTTGGTACTACCCTAGTTGAGAGACTGAAAAGGGGATCAGACCATTACATCGCACTTCACTTAAGGTGATTATAATTAATACTCCTACATCAAAACACTTCTTTCCTGCCGGGTTTTTTTTTCTGCAGATCACTGATCCTTGATTTTTAATTTGCTTCTTCTATTAATTGCACAGATACGAGAAGGACATGCTGGCTTTCACTGGCTGCAACCACAACCTGACACTTCATGAGGCAGATGAGCTGACTGATATGCGACTCAAAGTGAGACACTGGAAGGAGAAGGAGATCAACAGCGGGGAGAAGCGGCTCCAGGGCGGGTGTCCCATGACGCCTCGCGAAGCTGCTGTGTTCCTCAAAGCCATGGGATATCCTTCCAGCACTAAAATTTACATTGTGGCTGGTGAAATTTACGGGGCACACAGCATGGATGCGCTGAAAGCAGAATACCCAAACATTTACACGCACTACAGTCTAGCCACAGTAGATGAACTAGAGCCGCTCGAGTTGTACCAGAACAGGCTAGCTGCTGTGGACTATATCGTGGCCCTGCAGAGCGATGTCTTTGTGTATACCTATGACGGAAATATGGCCAGGGCAGTTCAGGGTCACCGAAGATTCGAAGGTTTCAGAAAAACTATAAACCCCGACAGGTAAGTTCTTGGGAATTCCAGGTAGAATTTACTTATTTTGATCTTAAAAATTCTTGGTCATAACTTATTTCTTGTTTGTAGGCTGAAGTTTGTAGAGCTCATTGACAAACTCGACGACGGTTCCATGCCCTGGGATGAATTCCAAAGTGAAGTGAGGAAGCATCATGAGGATAGGCTTGGAGGTCCGTATGACAGATTACCTGGTGAGAGTCCAAGGCAGGAGGAATACTTCTACTCAAACCCTATCCCTGGATGCCTGTGCAAAAAGGTGCAGAGAGTAAAGTGAAGCAGGCTTGTCTCAAAGGGAAATGGTTCGGTCTTCAGAGACGCTGCTGCCGGCTTGGCAGCAGGTGTAACACGGATGGAGATGACACTTCCTCCACATGACAGGGGTGGCCGAATAGAGAGGATCCTAGTTAACTGACAGAGACCAGCCATTTTGATTTTGATTATTTCCTAGGCTGACTACACATGTAGTTGAGGGCATGGGGCCAAGAATTGCATTGTTGAGAGGAAACTTTTTCTACTGGAAAGATGGAACGAGCACAGAGATGTCGAAGTACTTGAAGGATCATACCAGCATTTATACAGGAGCAGCTAAAGTGAAAACACGTTAGGTCGAGGTCATACACTCTCCTCATGCTCGTGATGCTTCCAATTCGTTGTAGCAGTGACATTAAACACTGGGTGGGTTAGTAAGAATAATGATGTATCATGCTATGTTTTTCGGCTGTAGAAATCTGCTACCAGTCTAGACTGACAATTGTCAAAATACTTCTTAGTGTAGTTCAGAGCAATAAATCTTTTGTAAATTTTATATAGGATGTCACCTGACTGTAGCTGCTAGTAAACTCCATCAAAATTTAAAAAAAGGTTCGCAAATGTGTGCTCCTTTATATAGATGATATGGGCAGATATTATCTCCTTCTTGAGGGTCTTAGAAATTACAGAGAAAGGCATACAAAATGTAGGAGGCAGACTAGTTGAACCATAAGCTTTCGACGGGATCAGCCGATCTGAATACCTGGTTCTATCCCCAAATCCCCAAATCGATGTGGTAATCTGGATTGCGGAGGGGATCTGGTCGCGATCGTCAACGAGGCGAACATAACGCAAGGACGGGGAAGAGATGGACCTGGAGCTGTCGCCGTGCTCGCCAACATCCTCTGCCGGCGGCCGCCTTCCGCCGCGCGTTGACCGAGCTGGCTGCAGCCGCGCCGGCGTGACGCTCGCGCTCGGAGAGCATTTTATTTTTCTAGATAACTCTGTATTACCCCCTTAACTTGCCCTGTAATTCCGAATTGCACCCCAATTTCAGTTTGGTCTAAAGCAACACACATGAGCCACAATTATAAGCTACAGAAGAAGCCGACAAGAAGCGAACTCGCATGGCCTCGATGGAAGCACCGGGCTTCATCACCAAGCCTCTATCAGACTGTCGCCAGAGAGTTCTCTCGCTCCAGACCGTGGAGCGCTGACCATGACGGTGCACTTTGGACCGGTTAAGTTTGACAGTGAGGACCTGCGTAAAGGTTATGGTGCACTTTGGACCGATGTCGACGAAGCTTTGTGTCACAATTCAAGCCCGCCTGAAAAAAACACTAACACGATGTAGCAAGACTTGAGTGGACAACAACCCCCTCGAGAGGGTAATGACACACTATGCGCCGCCTTAAGTCTGAAGGACACGAGTTTTCAACGAAACGGCAAGGTCAAGGGGGAAAGGACCACCCATGTCAACTTCCAGCATTGCCACAACTCTACTTTGTGCAGGGGGTGATGTGCATGGTGGCCGCATGTGGCAAATTCAAGTCTTGTTATATTATAAGGCGGCAACACCGATACACTTCACATGGCTTTTGGTGTCCCCATGGGCATCATGTGCTCCACTTGTGTCGTCCGATGAGATATTGCTCCACTTTCAACATGTGGTTCAAGAGCAACTATCGCAACAACCACACACACATGGGATTGGCCAGCCCTAACACTAGCAAGCTTCAATCAAGCAAGAGACATGGCCACATGGCTCTATTGATGTCGATCATCTCCTACGAGTTTGTCGCTAGCACTATGGCCTCCATGGCCCGACCTATGCGCGGCTAGAAGGTAGGGCAACAAGGGCTTCAAAGGCCAGAGCAATGTCCGCCAAAAAAATTCTTAGGTACAAATGCCATGTTCAAAGAGCTAAAGTTGGGGGAGGAACCATGACAAGACGGTGAGCTATGGTGGAGGGAAAAGTTGTGTGTTGTAGTTTTTCTCTAAGACAAGTTGCACATTGTGCAATCAAAAGGGGAAGCTTCACATCTACAAATGAATAAGAACATGTCAACATAACACATGGTGGAGAGAGAGAAACTTATGATCTCGTTGACACAGGGACACGTAAGTGAAAACCCTTAAATCGGTTAATTTGGATGAGACTATGCTTTAAATGGGTTTTCAATTTTTGAGATGTACTTTAGACCAGATTGAAGTCTAAAATCTAAGCATAACGACAGAATTAGGGGGCAATACATAAGGCTCAATTGGTTCTTGCATGTGGAGGCCTTTTCAAGCATTGGCGAGCCAAAAAGCTTGTGCATGATTCAGCCGCCAACGCCTCACCAATACTTTGGCTTCTAATTGAATGGGAACAACTCATCGCTATGGGGCGGACCAAATATTTTGAGCTTATCCATACACACACACACCATAGCTCTGGACAACACCAATTTTTTGTCGGACAGAACTCCAGTCCAAACATACCAATATTCTCTCCTTTTTCTTTTAAAAACGCTTCGTGATATGAGGTGGCTTGTTTTTGTTTTGTTTCTAAGATCTAAGGCGACTTGTGGTGTCTATCAGAGCTATGTATGGTCTACTGCGAAGTAGAGCTCCAGGTTGCCTCTAGCATGGGGCTACTTAGCTGCAGACACATGCGCTTTTTTCGTTGTGTTTTTATCGGCTTTTCCACTATTAGTAGTGTTTTTTGTTTTTTCTCTAGTTTCTGCCTTCAGTCTTTTTTCTAACACACGTCTACATTTTTTTGCGAATATTCTTAATTTTTTATATACATCAAATTTTTTTTTCAAATATATGTTTCGATATGATGTCTAATTTTTTCATACACATTGTACATTTTTGGCATACATATAAAATATTTCCTTATGCACTTCTAACATTTTTTCGAAGGACGATTAATATTTTTTTCAATACATGTTTTTGAAGAAAAATCGAATATGTGTTAAAAAAATTCAAATACACTTTGAAACACTTTTTTAAATGATGCAAAATATTTTTAATCTATCCGAAGATTTTAAAAAACAAACAGAAAAATATGAACGTCAGGTTGGGCCGACCCATTTAGAGCGTCCTTGAGGCGAGGGCATCGCTCGTCTCCCGCCACATCGCCCGGTCGGTCCATGTCAGCCCAACTCATAAACGAAACCGGAGCCAGCCCTGCCTTTTGTTCTACCGTCCGTCTCTATCTCCCCTCCGGCAACCGGCCGGAGCCGTTCCCCGCTCCGTAAAAGAGGACGGAGACCAGAGCCGTTCTCGCAGTGGCGGAATCCAAAATCGTCAACTCGACGAGCCAAACATTGCCGCCCGGGCGAACTGGGATCGCAGACCCGTCCTGACTCGGCTTAATTTCTTCTCTGGTCGGTAAGGAACCCTAGCTCGCTCGCCTGTTTTTGGTTCGTGAGAGGGTTTACCATCAAATCCATGGTTCGATTCGGTTTGTATTTTTATTAAAGAGAGCCCAATCGATCTGTGTCCACCCATAAGTTTCTCCGGGTTCTGTACCCCATGCATGTCTGCAGTTTGTTTTTCAGTTTTTGTGAGACCAACCGAATCACCATAGTTCTCCACCGTGTAATTTTCTTCTTGGTCCGTTTATATGTCACGGTGAAACATCATAATTCATAATTCGTGTTATACTTGTCAGGTTCTCGTGTTTGCATTTATACCATTATTAGGAAAAGACGCTTACTGGGAAATCATAACCGGAACGACCGAACCTTTTCTGAATGGGCCTGTTTGTGTCAAATTAATGTGCTGCAACCCCAAGATGGGTTCAGTTAATGGAGGGACAGTGACTGCAGCCAGTCGGATGTATCATGGGTTCAAGACAAGTTGATACTGTTCTTACATAATCGTCCTAGCCCCAGTAAGAAATAATCTTAGATGATACTAGTATGATTCATCCAGTCAAAAAATTCATGTCAATTATCATTGCTCCCGTGGTACAGTATCTTTCAACCACACACAATTGCAATCTACGATAAAAATTTGGAAAGGAAAATTCAGAGGGTTAAAAAGGACTCTCTTATGGGCTCCTTTCCTTGTGACTGATGTCCGACTGTGATCCCTTCTTATTTTGCAGGCATGGGGCTGTGGTCATTTCTTGAGGGTGTCCTGCTTATTGCTAACGCTTTGGCAATATTAAATGAAGACCGTTTCCTTTCTCCCAGAGGATGGAGCTTCGCTGACGCTAGAGGCGTGCAGGGAGCAAACACCTTCAAAGGACAGATGATTGGCCTCATATACGCAGCTCAATACATGAGATTTCCATTGATCCTTCTTAATGGAATCACTATACTTGTGAAGTTTGTTTCATTCTGACAGTGGGAAGTGGTACGCTATGCAGCTCTTCTTCGGTTTGCTTCCTTGAAGATTGAGATATTTGCACTCAAACCAGGCTTTATGTATATCTTCTCGTGATTCACCCCTTCTTCCAATAGTCTTCTGTTGATGGTTGTATAGCTGTGCCTTGTATATGCACACTGCTGAGATGTGCAGTTGTGCTCAGCTAGTAATTTATTGGTTATCCGCAACACACTAGACGGTATGTGCCTAACTGTGATCTTTCATTGTTCTTTTGTATGTACATGATGTATTTGCATTTGTCCACTGTAATTTTTTCTTGTTATTCCTGATATTTTTTTGCATGATGGGATTTTTACTATCAAGCAATGGAGCACTCATGTTTCTATCTTCATAGAAGCATCAGAGAAGTTCTTATGTGTATGATTTAGAGTGCCTCTCATAAACTAGACACTGTATAGTATTATATGGTTGGGTGCCACCACTTCTATGATAGAGTATATTTCATTAGTTATTATTGGTTTTTTTTATCATATGTGTTCAATGTCAAACGTGGGTGTCATTTATTGGACGTCGGAGTGATTGCTCTGAATAAAGGTTATGGCCAATTCCTATTGTGTAGAATTTTTGAAGATACACGAACTTAGAAGCCATTGATGATGACATTCAAGTTTATAGTCTGAGAAGAAAAGAACATTCAAATTCCACGAGTAAACAGTAAGCATGGCATAAAAGGTATGCATCTCATAGCGATACCTAAGCATACTAGCACGTATAGAATATAGAATCGAACCTTCTATGAGCAACACATATACAGCTAGTATAAGTATGAGTAAACGAGGGATGAATAGATCATACCCTCTGGTTGTCCAGGCCAACGCGGCGGCTGCAACAGCAGCCTCGGCGTCGTCCGTGGCCTTCTTCTTAGAGGCGGCGTCGTCGGCCATGGTGTCGATGCAGAGGAAGTAGTGGAAGCAGAGGCAAACAGAGTTGGGGACGGATTGGGAGCAGTCGCGTCGAGACGCTCCCCAATAACCTTATTGCCGTTCTCCTGGGCAGGATCTCGAATGACGGGGTTCCGGAGGCACCTGCTCTCCCGACCAGCCGTGCACGCAGTCGTCAGGATGGGATCGTCGGAGGCAGCACAGAGTGAGGAACAGTAGATGACGGCTAGGTCACGCGAGAGGGAGTGAGTGAACCGAACTGGTTTACTTCACTGGCCAGAGCCTTCTTATATAGTCCGTAAGGAAGAAAGTCGTGGGCCTTGACGAGGCCCATGACCGAGTCGGCTCACTCCCGGCAAGGGAGTCGTTGTTCCCGGCAAGGGTCGCACTCCCGACAAGGGAGTCGACGAATACGCGGGTCACGGCAAGGGTCGCACCCCCGGCAAGGGAGTCAACGAATCCCGGCAACGCAAGTCAGCCCATCGTCTTGGACAGTGGCCCACATTTTAGCGACTTGTTAATTAATCCCTGATTAATTAATTCATTCCTGAGCGGCAAAAAATAAGCTTCGGCTCGGCTCATTCCCGCAACCCGCGGCGGGCGCGCGCGTCGTGACGAGGCGAGGCATGGCGAGGCGGGCGGCAGAGGAGGAGGAGCGCGCGTGTACCACTCCTCTTCCCAAGCTCCCAATGGCAAGTGGTAGAGCAGCCCTTATAACGGGGTCTCAACTCTCCTCAACTAGCAAGGTGGGACTAAACTTCCCACCACCTGCCATCTCATACATGGGCCTCAAGATTAACTAGGGATTAGTGTCTTATATGGGCCTAAGCCCATCCATAATCCAACAATCCCCCACCAGATCTCGAGGCACATAAGTTTGTCAACTATTCCAAACAATGTTTGATATACCAGAATTTTCAGTGGAGACTGTTAAGTTGAACTTCCACCTAGAGCAACAGGATTAGACTTCTTCACAACTAAACAATGGACTATGCCTTGAATTGTTAGTTTGGCGTGCAGAAGTTTCGCCTATTGTCAGCTGATACATGGATGTCGAAGGCTAAACCCCACGGGTGGAGCTTATTAGTCATACTCCGTACCTTCTCATGAGCTTAATAGAGATTATCCAATCTCATAGACTGTGACCAGCAGTCAGGCTCACATAGGTGTGTTCCTCCAAAGAATGCTCTATAGGTTAGCATCTTTGAAAGAACATGCGGTGCCCCCATGTTTGGTTTTGGTAATTGATGACAATCTCTATGGACTAATGGTTGCCTTGAGTTATATTTGAAGGTTTTGTCCATAGGCTTTTCTTGGAGTACATGTGTTGGTTTCAAGGAGAGTTTGTGTCGACCAAGGTGCTATTCAAGGAATTACCTAAAGATTGGTCTTGTGAGAGGTTGATCAAGACTAAGTTAAAGAGTGAATCAAGTTGATCAACCCACAAAGCGTAGAAGATGTACCGAGAGGGATCAAGTGATCCCATGGTATGGTAAGCATTGTCAATTACGCTTTGTGTACTAACCCATGGTCTTCGTGAGGGTTCTTTGTGGGGTTAGGTTGCGGTGTGCAAGTTGAAGTGGAGCATCACGAAGAGATCAAATGCTTGAAGCTTGCCGTCCTTTGTGGTGACAATGGACTTGTGAAGATGTGCGGAAGAGTGGCTCACCCATAGTGGAGTATGGGGGAGCAATCAACTAGTTTTCATCAAGTCAACACAATCAAGAAAGGTTGCGGTGTGCAAGTTGAAGTGGAGCATCACGAAGAGATCAAATGCTTGAAGCTTGCCGTCCTTTGTGGTGACAATGGACTTGTGAATATGTGCGGAAGAGTGGCTCACCCATCGTGGAGTATGGGGGAGCAATCAACTAGTCTTCATCGAGTCAACCCAATCAAGAAAGGTGGTCCAACCTGAGGGAGTCAAGATCGTCATCATCTAGCTCAAGTGGACCATGTGCAAGGCAAAGGTTTGCCCTTGATAGGTTTTCTATTTTACCGGTCTCATGATGGTAGTTGGGAGACCGGGTTATAGGATCGATTGCCGTACTATCAAGGGGGGCTCTCGATGAGTAGCTTGATCGTATCGTTCGCTGAGAGCTCAAACCATTGCATACTTGCATCATCTTTCTTGGTTCTTGTTTGGTTCTCTTTGAGAGTCTTAGAGCTTGTGGTCATCTTGATGACAAGCTCGAGTTCATCAAAAACGGAGTTCACATGCTTCTTCTATGATGTTTTCGATGTTGGAGGTTTTGCCGGTTCTTCTCGGTTGGAGGTTTCTCTCCTCTATTTGTTGGCATACCTCCCCTGCCTCTTCTTACTATAACCAGTCGCTGTTTTGATGCTACTCGTCGTCTTGTTTTCAACAAGCTTGAGTTTGCTCAATTCGGAGCTCATATGTAGAAGTTATGGCAGTTCTCATTTTCTTGAGTGTGGTTTTTGTCAGGGTCCCAGCGGTAGTACTGTGGTACCCAGCGGTAGTACCGCTGAGGAGTCACAAGCGGCAATACCGCTCCGCAGCGGTAGTACCGGCGGTGACTCCGCAGCAGTACTACCGTTGGCTTACCAGGTCCCTACCGCGTCGATTCGAGGGGTCTTTTTCTGTGTCGGATTGTGCGATACCTCGCCGCGGCAGTAGTGCGGCAGTACCGCTCCTTAGCGGCAGTACCGCCCTTCCTCCGTGGTAGTACCGCCCGATTCCCTCTTTCCCTTTTCCCTTCGTTCTGCGCGGCTGTACCGCCGAAGGGAGCGGTAGTACCGCTTAACCCAGCGGCAGTACCGCTGTCTCCTGCGGCACTACCGCCCCAAGGTTCATGTTTTGTTGCTCCTTTTCCCTGTTTCTTCCACCTGAGCGGTAGTACCGCTCGTGGAGCGGTAGTACCGCTCGTGTGCGGGCTGAGCACATAACGGTTGGATTTTCCCCCTCCTATAAAAGGGGGTCTTCTTCCCCATTGAACTTTATCCTTTTAGCTCGTGTTCTTCCCCCATTGTTGACCTTCTTCGAGCTTGTTAACTCTCAATCCCTCCATGGATTCTTGCTAGTTTTTGAGGGAAAAGAAAGAGGAGATCTAGATCCACATTTCCACCAATCACTTTCTCCTCTATGTGAGGGGAACCCCTTGGATCTAGATCTTGGAGTTCTTGGTGTTCTCTTTCTTGTTCTTCCTCTCATTTTCCTCCCTAGCATTAGTTGCTTCGGTGGGATTTGAGAGAGAAGGACTTGGGCACTCCGTGTGCCCTTGCCATTGCATTTGGTGCATCGGTTTGAGTTCTTCACGTGATACGTGGAAGTTACAAGTTGAGAAGCTTATTACTCTTGGGTGCTTGGTACCCTTGATCTTGTTCCTCTTGGGTGCTTGGGTGCCCTAGACGGTTGTTGGTGTTCGGAGCTCAATCATTGTGGTGCAAAGCTCCGGGCAAGCGTCGGGGTCTCCAATTAGGTTGTGGAGATCGCCCCGAGCAATTTGACGGGTACCGGTGACCGCCCCCAAGGGTTGCCAAAGTGTACGGGTTCGGTGACCGCCCCCAAGGGTTGCCATTTGTACGGGTTCGGTGACCGCCCTCAAGGGTCCCTTAGTGGAATCACGGCATCTTGCATTGTGCGAGAGCGTGAGGAGATTACGGTGGCCCTAGTGGCTTCTTGGGGAGCATTGTGCCTCCACACCGCTCCAAACGGAGATTAGCATCCGCAAGGGTGTGAACTTCGGGATACATCGTCGTCTCCTCGTGCCTCGGTTATCTCTTACCCGAGCCCTTTACTTATGCACTTTACTCTGTGATAGCCATATTGTTTCGTGTCATATATCTTGCTATCACATAGTTGCTTATCTTTCTTAGCATAAGTTGTTGGTGCACATAGGTGAGCCTAGTTGTTTTAGGTTTTGTGCTTAGCAAATTAACTGCTAGGTTTATTCCGCATTTGTTCAAGCCTAAACCGTAATTATTTTAAAAGCGCCTATTCACCCCCCCCTCTAGGCGACATCCACGATCTTTCAATCTTGCTTACACAAGCTTTGGAACACATTAAGACAAAAGTCAGCCTGCCTTACAGAATTGAGAGTATTGTGCATCTCCAACGAAGTGGGTTAATTAAGGATACTCTCCTCAGTTGACCGCTGGATTGTTTTCCCAGGTCCTAATTCACGGGATCTCCGATCACATAGGTTGGGTTGCCCCCATGGCAACTTACGTGGGTCTCATACCCATCTCCCTCGATGCATTTTCTATCACAATCCGTGATAGCCCTTTTGTAAAAGGGTCTGCCAGATTCTTAGCCGTCTGGATATAATCCAACGCTATTACTCCGGAGTTTCTTGATTTTCTGACAGATTTCAATCTTCTTCTTATGTGCTTTGTGGAATTCATGTTGTCCTTTGAACTCTTAGCCTTGGCAATCACTGTTTGATTGTCAGAGTTCATAAGGACAGCCGACATTGGTTTATCAACCACCGGCAAATCCATCAAAAGCTCTCGAAGCCATTCTGCTTCGACGCATGATGTGTCTAATGCTGTGAGTTCTGCTTCCATAGTCGATCTGGTTAAGATCGTCTGCTTGCAAGACTTCCAGGAAACAGCACCACCACCAAGTGTGAAGACATGTCCACTTGTGGCTTTCATCTCATCAGCATCAGATATCCAATTCGAATCACTATACCCCTCAAGTACCATCGGGTACCCAGAATAGTGAATTCCATAGATCGCAGTACCTTGCAAATAACGCATCACTCGCTCAACAGCATGCCAGTGCACATCTCCCGGATTGGAAACAAACCGGCTCAGTTTACACACAACAAATGAGATGTCAGGACGAGTAGCACATGCTAGGTACATCAGTGAACCAACCATTTGAGAATATCTCAATTGATCTACAGCCGTGCCTTCGAACTTTCGAATCCGCACGCTAGGATCATATGGTGTTGCAGAAGGTTTGCAGTCCGAATATCCAAAACGGCTCAAAATCTTTTCAACATAGTGGGATTGCAAAAGTGTAATTCCACCCTCAGAATTTCTCAGTAGCTTGATGTTCAGGATAACATCAGCCACACCCAGGTCCTTCATCTCAAAGTTGTGAGATAGAAAAGACTTAACCTCCTCAATGACCTTGAGGTGGGTCCCAAATATCAGTATGTCATCGACATACGACACAGTATAACTCCTTCGCCCCCACCATAGCGATAGTATACACATTTGTCAGCTTCGTTCACAACAAAGCCAACAGATGTCAGAGTAGTGTTGAACTTCTCATGCCATTGCTTAGGCACTTATTTCAGGCCATACAAAGATTTCACTAGCTTACACACCTTTCCTTCCTGACCATTTACTACAAAGCCATCCAGCTGTTGCATGTAAATTTCCTCGTCTAGCTCTCCATTAAGGAAACCTGTCTTAACTCCCACTTGAGCTCGGTCATGTCACCTGGAACGATATCATCGGTCCCTGCATCTGGTTTTTAAAGGAATCTGTGAGTCACGGGGACTCAGCAATCTCACACCCTCGCGATCAAGACCATTTAAGCTTATAGGTAAGGCAAGGTATGATGTGGAGCTGCAGCAAGCGACTAGCATTTGGTGGCTAACATATTCGTAAAAGAGAGCGAGAAGAGAAGGCAAAGCACGGACGAACAACTATGATCAAGAAGTGATCCTAGAACAACCTACGTCAAGCATTACTCCAACACCGTGTTCGCTTCCCGGACTCCGCCGAGAAGAAACCATCACGGTTACACATGCGGTTGGTGCATTTTAATTAAGTTAAGTTTCAGGTTATCTACAACCAGACATTAACAAATCCCCATCTGCCCATAACCGCGGGCACGACTTTCGAAAGTTCAAATCCCTGTAGGGGAGTTCCAACTTAGCCCATCACAAGCTCTCACGGTCAATGAAGGATATTCGTTCTCCCAACACAATCCGATTAGACTCGGCATCCCGGTTACAAGACATCCTCGACAATGGTAAAACTAAACCAGCAACACCATCCAGATTTGCCGACAAATCCCGATAGGAGCTGCACATATCTCGTTCTCAGGGCACACCGGATGAGCAAGACGTCGGGTAGGCCAGCCCAGAGTTGCCCCTGGTAGCCCCGGACATCGCTCAGTTGGACCAACACTTAGAGAAGCACTGGCCCGGGGGGTTAAAATAAAGATGACCCTTGAGTTCGCGAAACCCAAGGGAAAAAGGCTAGGTGGCGAATGGTAAAACCGATGTTGGGCATTGCTGGAAGAGTTTTATTCAAGGCGAACTGTCAAGGGGTTCCCATTATAACCCAACCGTGTAAGGAACACAAAATCCGGGAACATAACACCGATATGACGGAAACTAAGGCGGCAAGAGTGGAACAAAACACTAGGCATAAGGCCGAGCCTTCCACCCTTTACCAAGTATATAGGTGCATTAAGATAAACAAGATAATATAGTGATATCCCAAGAAATAAACATGTTCCAACAAGGAACGATCTCCAAGCTTCACCTGCAACTAGCAACGCTATAAGAGGGGCTGAGCAAAGTGGTAACATAGCCAAACAACGGTTTGCTAGGACATGGTGGGTTAGAGGTTTGACATGGCAATTTGGGAGGCATGATAAGCAAGTGGTAGGTATCATAGCATAGGCATAGCAAAAGAGCGAGCATCTAGCAGGCAAAGATAGAAGTGATTTCGAGGGTATGGTTATCTTGCCTGCAAAGTACTCAGAGTTGCCTTGATCCTCGTAAATGAACTCAACGGGCTCCTCGTTCATGAACTCGTCTCCCGGCACTACCCAAGCAAGAACAACAAGCAAAAGGAACGCAATCAACCATGTGCAATGCTCAATCAACATGATGCAAACATGGTATGATATGCGGGGTGCGATATGTGATGCATATGCAAGATTTGCAAAGGAATGATTGAAACTGGCCTCAACTTGGAAATCCAAGAGTGCCACTGGAAAGGTGAGGTGATTTCGATTGAAATTGATATAAAGATCACCGGAATCGGATGCATGATTTGGAAATGGCAAGCAAAACAAATATGGCACCGGTCTGCGATAATCAGCAAGTAGCCATCTAAATGCATCAAGATAAATATGCTACAGCACTCAAACATAACAACAAAATACATGGCAGGGATCCACTCATGAAGCTTGACAAAAGATGAACACTAGGCTACGGCTAATTCATCCATTAACAGGTTCAAACAAGCATGGCAAAAGTGCAAATGATAACAGGTTTCAGACTTTGTGAAATTAACACAAGTCTGGAATTTATCAGCAGGAAGTAATCTTTATAGCATGAAAACTATATGCTACAGGAACTTAACATGGCAAAGCAAGGCATGGCATGAAGCTACTCTAAGCACTTAACAAAAGTCCCTTAGTGACCTTGAGCCAAAAGGGATCCGAAAATACAATTGCAAGCATGTGAACATAGCAAAAACATTAACAGATTCAGACTTGGTGAAAAACTGGAGCATACAAAACAGATTTGACAAGTAGGCATGTTTACAAGCTCGATGCACTCACTACAGAGCATGGCATGACAAACTAAGCATACATACATCAAGAAGGCATGGCATAGGAGCTAGACATAGCAAGAACAACAACATAGCATGCACGGATCAATAGCAACATCCTCGGCAAAATCGCTAAACATGTCAACAATCTGCCAGGATCATTTTATATCAAAAGTAGAGCTCGATTGACTCAAGTTAGGGTGCTCCATAAATGCAAACAAAGACACGGATGGATAGAGCACCACAATATTAACAAAACATCCTTATTGATCATCCTCAAAAGAGGCACGGATCACTAGGAAACAACATGAACATATGGCATAAAAGCAAAAATAGGACAAGGACTTCGTGAAATTCTAAGTCCCTGAAATCAGTATCATTGAGTAAGCTACTTTGCATGCTTGTCCTAGTCACCACAAATATCACAAAAATACATGGCAAGGACTTGTGTAAAGATAACATGGCATTCTACAAAACACATGTAGAGCTCAGGATCATAGCATGCACACATTAATCATGGCAAAAATGACAAAAGGCCATTTGCTGAAACAGATCTGAAATATTCCTCACATAGCCCTCTTCCAACAGCATTTCGGGCATCAAGATGAGCTCAAATGAAAATGATGCAATGAGATGAAATGATGTACTCGTCGAGACGAACATTTTGTTATGCTACACGCATAAATCGGAGCTACGATGACAGAGTTATGGCATGACAGAGATAGCAAAAATGCTTGGGTTTAGGGACGAAAAGTCAACCGATCTCCCAGATCAAGATCTGGATCCAGCCGTTACTATAGCAGGACGGCACTCGAGGTTCGCTGGAGGGGATCGCCGGATACGAGGGAGAGGACGAGGCGGCCGACGAGGAAGTCGGACGTCGCCGGAGCGGGGTCGGCGGCGCCGGCGGGCGACGGCCCGGTGCGGTGGAGGCGCGAGCTGGGCGGCGAGTCGGAGCGGTGCGGGGCGGCGGCGGTAGGGCGGCGGGCGGCGAGGCGGCGGAGCCGGCGATGTGCTCGGGTGGCGCGGGCGTGGAGGGGAGGCGAGGAGGCGCGGCTGGACGGATGGGCTCCTCGGGCCCTCCTCGGGCCCGGTGGGCCTCGGCGGTGGGAGGAGGCGGCCGGCCACGTGGCGGCCTCTAAGTGGTTGCGGTCGGCGGCGGAAAAACGTCCGGCCGGATCGGACAATGTCTGGCGGCGTGCGAGGGAATTTAGGGTTAGGGGGAGAAGAGACCCGGGATTTTCGGAGGGAAGGCTATGTATAGAGGTAGAGGGGGATAGGAAACTCCAAATGGAGTGCGGCTTTCGGCCACGCGATCGTGATCGAACTCTCTAGACGATGGAGGGGTTTATGGTGGGTTTTGGGCTAAATTGGAAGGGTGTTGGGCTGCAACACACACGAGGCCTTTTCGGTCCCTCGGTTAACCGTTGGAGTATCGAACGAAGTCCAAATGGCACGAAACTTGACAGGCAGTCTACCAGTAGTAAACCAAGGCCGCATGGCAAGTCTCGGTCCAATCCGGAAATGTTTAACCCACACACACGAAAAGAGGTAGAAAGGACCACCAGAGGACATAGGAGCGCCGGAATGCAAAACGGACAACGGGGAAAATGCTTGAATGCATGAGACGAACACGTATGCAAATGCAATGCACATGATGACATGATATGAGATGCATGACAAAGAAAAAACACACATGAGACAAAAACCCGACAACGAGGAAATAAAATAACTTAGAGCCTGAAACGGCAAGAGTTGGAGTACAAATAAGGTAAATTACATCCGGGGATCTCGTCCCGAGATCTAGGATTGGAAACACTTCGGGTACTCAGAACGGAGGTGATCCTCGCGTTCTCAGGTGGCTTCACGGTCGAAATGATGTGACCACTTGACTTTGAGGAATTTGATTGACTTGTTGCGAGTCTTGCGCTCAGTTTCTTCAAGAATAGCAACTGGGTGCTCACGATAAGAAAGGTCTACTTGGAGATCAATGTCTTTGAAGTTGACGGTGCGGTCAGGGGTCTTGAAGCACTTGCAGAGCTGAGAGACATGAAACACGTCATGCACGTTTGCAAAGTTGGAGGGAAGCTCAAGTTGATAGGCGAGATCGCCTCTCTTGCTGACGATCTTGAAAGGACCGACGTATCTAGGGGCAAGCTTCCCTTTGATACCGAAGCGACGAGTACCTTTCATTGGAGAGACGCGGAGGTAAACATGGTCTCTGATCTCGAAAGCCAAATCACGATGCTTACTATCATAGTAGCTCTTCTGGCGTGAATGCGCGGCTTTGAGGTTATCGCGAATGACTTTGCGCATCTCTTCTGCCTATGTGATCAAGTCATTGCCAAGAAGTTGACGTTCACCAGTCTCTGACCAGTTAAGAGGAGTACGTCACTTCCTGCCATAGAGAATTTCAAATGGGGCCTTGCCCGAACTCGCTTGGAAACTGTTGTTGTAGGAGAACTCTGTTGGGGAACGTAGTAATTTCGAAAAATTTCCTACGCACACGCAAGATCATGGTGATGCATAGCAACGAGGGGGAGAGTATTGTCTACGTACCAACGCAGACCGACTGCGGACGCGATCTCACAACATAGAGGAAGTAGTCGTACGTCTTCTTCCCGATCCGACCGATCCAAGCACCGTTACTCCGGCACCTCCGAGTTCTTAGCACACGTTCAGCTCGATGACGATCCTCGGGCTCCGATCCAGCAAAGCGTCGAAGAAGAGTTCCGTCAGCACAACGGCGTGGTGACGATCTTGATGTACTACCGACGCAGGGCTTCGCCTAAGCTCTACAACGATATGACCGAGGTGGAATTTGGTGGCAGGGGGCACCGCACACGGCTAAGGAACGATCAACAATGATCAACTTGTGTGTCTATGGGGTGCCCCCTGCCCCCGTATATAAAGGAGCAGGGGGAGGGGTTTGGCCGGCCAGGGAGAGAGGCGCAGGGGGAGTCCCACTCCTACCGGGAGTAGGACTCCCCCCCAATCCTATTCCTAATAGGACTCCTCAAGGAGAAGAGAGAAGAGAGGGGGGCCGGCCCCTTCTCCTAGTCCTAATAGGACTAGGGAAGGGGGGGAGGCGCGCAGCCCTTGTGGGCAGCCCCTTTTCACTTTTCCACTAAGGCCCAATAGGCCCATTTGCCTCCCGGGGGGTTCCGGTAACCCTCCCGGTATTCCGGTAAAATCCCGATTTCACCCGGAACACTTCCGGTGTCCAAACATAGGCTTCCAATATATCAATCTTTATGTCTCGACCATTTCGAGACTCCTCGTCATGTTCGTGATCACATCCGGGACTCCGAACAACCTTCGGTACATCAAAATGCATAAACTCATAATAACTGTCATCGTAACGTTAAGCGTGCGGACCCTACGGTTCGAGAACAATGTAGACATGACCGAGACACGTCTCCGGTCAATAACCAATAGCGGGACCTGGATGCCCATATTGGCTCCTACATATTCTACGAAGATCTTTTATCGGTCAGACCGCATAACAACATACGTTGTTCCCTTTGTCATCGGTATGTTACTTGCCCGAGATTCGATCGTCGGTATCCAATACCTAGTTCAATCTCGTTACCGGCAAGTCTCTTTACTCGTTCCGTAATACATCATCTCACAACTAACATATTAGTTGCAGTGCTTGCAAGGCTTATGTGATGTGCATTACCGAGAGGGCCCAGAGATACCTCTCCGACAATCGGAGTGACAAACCCTAATCTCGAAATACGCCAACCCAACATCTACCATTGGAGACACCTGTAGTACTCCTTTATAATCACCCATTTACGTTGTGACGTTTGGTAGTACCCAAAGTGTTCCTCCGGTAAACGGGAGTTGCATAATCTCATAGTTATAGGAACATGTATAAGTCATGAAGAAAGCAATAGCAACATACTAAACGATCGGGTGCTAAGCTAATGTAATGGGTCATGTCAATCAGATCATTCAACTAATGATGTGACCTCGTTAATCAAATAACAACTCTTTGTTCATGGTCAGGAAACACAACCATCTTTGATTAACGAGCTAGTCAAGTAGAGGCATACTAGTGACACTCTGTTGGTCTATGTATTCACACATGTATTATGTTTCCGGTTAATACAATTCTAGCATGAATAATAAACATTTATCATGATATAAGGAAATAAATAATAACTTTATTATTGCCTCTAGGGCATATTTCCTTCAGTCTCCCACTTGCACTAGAGTCAATAATCTAGATTACACAGTAATGATTCTAACACCCATGGAGCCTTGGTGCTGAT
This sequence comes from Triticum monococcum, assembly GCA_034509565.1. Lineage (NCBI taxonomy): Eukaryota > Viridiplantae > Streptophyta > Magnoliopsida > Poales > Poaceae > Triticum > Triticum monococcum. The sequence continues at coordinate 524,368,287 of CM067841.1, forward strand.
CATGTTTTGCTCGTGGAAGAGGCTTAGTCAACGGGTCTGCAACATTCAGATCCGTATGTATCTTGCAAATCTCTATGTCTCCCACCTGGACTAAATCCCGGATGGAGTTGAAGCGTCTCTTGATGTGTTTGGTCCTCTTGTGAAATCTGGATTCCTTTGCCAAAGCAATTGCACCAGTATTGTCACAAAAGATTTTCATTGGACCCGATGCACTAGGTATGACACCTAGATCGGATATGAACTCCTTCATCCAGACTCATTCGTTTGCTGCTTCCGAAGCAGCTATGTACTCCGCTTCACATGTAGATCCCGCTACGACGCTTTGTTTGGAACTGCACCAACTGACAGCTCCACCGTTTAAAGTAAACACGTATCCGGTTTGCGATTTAGAATCGTCCGGATCAGTGTCAAAGCTTGCATCAACGTAACCTCTTACGGTGAGCTCTTTGTCACCTCCATATACGAGAAACATATCCTTAGTCCTTTTCAGGTATTTTAGGATGTTCTTGACCGCTGTCCAGTGATCCACTCCTGGATTACTTTGGTACCTCCCTGCTAAACTTATAGCAAGGCACACATCAGGTCTGGTACACAGCATTGCATACATGATAGAGCCTATGGCTGAAGCATAGGGAACATCTTTCATTTTCTCTCTATCTTCTGCAGTGGTCGGGCATTGAGTCTGACTCAACTTCACACCTTGTAACACAGGCAAGAACCCTTTCTTTGCTTGATCCATTTTGAACTTCTTCAAAATCTTGTCAAGGTATGTGCTTTGTGAAAGTCCAATTAAGCGTTTTGATCTATCTCTATAGATCTTTATGCCTAATATGTAAGCAGCTTCCCCGAGGTCTTTCATCAAAAAACTTTTATTCAAGTATCCCTTTATGCTATCCAGAAATTCTATATCATTTCCAATCAGCAATATGTCATCCACATATAATATCAGAAATGCTACAGAGCTCCCACTCACTTTCTTGTAAATACAGGCTTCTCCGAAAGTCTGTATAAAGCCAAATGCTTTGATCACACTATCAAAGCGTTTATTCCAACTCCGAGATGCTTGCACCAGTCCATAAATGGATCGCTGGAGTTTGCACACTTTGTTAGCTCCCTTCGGATCGACAAAACCTTCTGGTTGCATCATATACAACTCTTCTTCCAGAAATCCATTCAGGAACGTAGTTTTGACATCCATTTGCCATATTTCATAATCATAAAATGCGGCGATTGCTAACATGATTCTGACGGACTTAAGCATCGCTACGGGTGAGAAGGTCTCATCGTAGTCAACCCCTTGAACTTGTCGAAAACCTTTTGCGACAAGTCGAGCTTTATAGACAGTAATATTACCGTCAGCGTCAGTCTTTTTCTTGAAGATCCATTTATTCTTCAATTGCTTGCCGATCATCGGGCAAGTCAACCAAAGTCCATACTTTGTTCTCATACATGGATCCCATCTCAGATTTCATGGCCTCAAGCCACTTTGCGGAATCTGGGCTCACCATCGCTTCTTCATAGTTCGTAGGTTCATCATGATCTAGTAGCATGACTTCCAGAACTGGATTACCGTACCACTCTGGTGCGGATCTCACTCTGGTTGATCTACGTGGTTCAGTAGTATCTTGTCCTAAAGTTTCATGATCATCATCATTAGCTTCCTCACTAATTGGTATAGGTGTCGCAGAAACAGTTTTCTGTGATGTACTATTTTCCAATAAGGGAGCAGGTACAGTTACCTCGTCAAGTTCTACTTTCCTCCCACTCACTTCTTTCGAGAGAAACTCCTTCTCTAGAAATGATCCATTCTTAGCAACAAATGTATTGCCTTCGGATCTGTGATAGAAGGTATACCCAACAGTTTCCTTTGGGTATCCTATGAAGACACATTTCTCCGCTTTGGGTTCGAGCTTATCAGGTTGAAGTTTTTTCACATAAGCATCGCAGCCCCAAACTTTAAGAAACGACAACTTTGGTTTCTTGCCAAACCATAGTTCATAAGGCGTCGTCTCAACGGATTTTGATGGTGCCCTATTTAACGTGAATGCGGCCGTCTCTAAAGCATAACCCCAAAACGATAGCGGTAAATCAGTAAGAGACATCATAGATCGCACCATATCTAGTAAAGTACTATTACGACGTTCGGACACACCATTACGCTGTGGTGTTCCGGGTGGCGTGAGTTGCGAAACTATTCCACAATTTTTCAAATGTATACCAAACTCGTAACTCAAATATTCTCCTCCACGATCAGATCGTAGAAACTTTATTTTCTTGTTACGATGATTTTCAACTTCACTCTAAAATTCCTTGAACTTTTCAAATGTTTCAGACTTATGTTTCATTAAGTAGATATACCCATATCTGCTTAAATCATCTGTGAAGGTGAGAAAATAACGATATCCGCCATGAGCCTCAATATTCATCGGACCACATACATCGGTATGTATGATTTCCAATAAATCTGTTGCTCTCTCCATAGTACCGGAGAATGGTGTTTTAGTCATCTTGCCTATGAGGCACGGTTCGCAAGTACCAAGTGATTCATAATCAAGTGATTCCAAAAGCCCATCAGTATGGAGTTTCTTCATGCGCTTTACACCGATATGACCTAAACGGCAGTGCCACAAATAAGTTGCACTATCATTATCAACTCTGCATCTTTTGGCTTCTACATTATGAATATGTGTATCACTACTATCGAGATTCAATAAGAATAGACCACTCTTCAAGGGTGCATGACCATAAAAGATATTACTCATATAAATAGAACAACCATTATTCTCTGATTTAAATGAATAACCGTCTCGCATCAAACAAGATCCAGATATAATGTTCATGCTCAACGCTGGCACCAAATAACAATTATTTAGGTCTAATATTAATCCCGAAGGTAGATGTAGAGGTAGCGTGCCGATTGCGATCACATCGACTTTGGAACCGTTTCTCACGCGCATCGTCACCTCGTCCTTTGCTAGCGTCCGCTTATTCTGTAGTCCCTGTTTCGAGTTGCAAATATTAGCAACAGAACCAGTATCAAATACCCAGGTGCTACTGCGAGCTCTAGTAAGGTACACATCAATAACATGTATATCACATATACCTTTGTTCACCTTGCCATCCTTCTTATCCGCCAAATACTTGGGGCAGTTCCGCTTCCAGTGACCAGTCTGCTTGCAGTAGAAGCACTCAGTTTCAGGCTTAGGTCCAGACTTGGGTTTCTTCTCCTGAGCAGCAACTTGCTTGCTGTTCTTCTTGAAGTTCCCCTTCTTCTTCCCTTTGCCCTTTTTCTTGAAACCAGTGGTTTTGTTAACCATCAACACTTGATGCTCCTTCTTGATTTCTACCTCCGCAGCTTTCAGCATTGCGAAGAGCTCGGGAATAGTTTTGTTCATCCCTTGCATATTATAGTTCATCACGAAGCTCTTGTAGCTTGGTGGCAGTGATTGGAGAATTCTGTCAATGACGCAATCATCTGGAAGATTAACTCCCATATGAATCAAGTGATTATTATACCCAGACATTTTGAGTATATGCTCACTGACAGAACTGTTCTCCTCCATCTTGCAGCTATAGAACTTATTGGAGACTTCATATCTCTCAATTCGGGCATTTGCTTGAAATATTAACTTCAACTCCTGGAACATCTCATATGCTCCATGACGTTCAAAACGTCGTTGAAGTCCCGATTCTAAGCCGTAAAGCATGGCACACTGAACTATCGAGTAGTCATCAGCTTTGCTCTGCCAGATGTTCATAACATCTGGCGTTGCTCCAGCAGCAGGCCTGGCACCCAGCGGTGCTTCCAGGACGTAATTCTTCTGTGCAGCAATGAGGATAATCCTCAGGTTACGGACCCAGTCCGTGTAATTGCTACCATCATCTTTCAACTTTGCTTTCTCAAGGAACGCATTAAAATTTAACGGAACAACAGCACGAGCCATCTATCTACAATCAACATAAACAAGCAAGATACTATCAGGTACTAAGTTCATGATAAGTTTAAGTTCAGTTAATCAAATTACTTAGGAACTCCCACTTAGATAGACATCCCTCTAATCCTCTAAGTGATCACGTGATCCAAATCAACTAAACCATAACCGATCATCACGTGAGATGGAGTAGTTTTCAATGGTGAACATCGTCATGTTGATCATATCTACTATATGATTCACGCTCAACCTTTCGGTCTATGTGTTCCGAGGCCATATCTGCATATGCTAGGCTCGTCAAGTTTAACCTGAGTATTCTGCGTGTGCAAAACTGGCTTGCACCCGTTGTAGATGGACGTAGAGCTTATCACACCCGATCATCACGTGGTGTCTGGGCACGACGAACTTTGGCAACGGTGCATACTCAGGGAGAACACTTCTTGATAATTTAGTGAGAGATCATCTTATAATGCTACCGTCAATCAAAGCAAGATAAGATGCATAAAAGGATAAACATCACGTGCAATCAATATAAGTGATATGATATGGCCATCATCATCTTGTGCTTGTGATCTCCATCTCCGAAGCACCGTCATGATCACCATCGTCACCGGCGCGACACCTTGATCTCCATCGTAGCATCGTTGTCGTCTCGCCAATCTTATGCTTCCACGACTATCACTACCGCTTAGTAATAAAGTAAAGCATTACATCGCGATTTCATTGCATATAATAAAGCGACAACCATATGGCTCCTGCCAGTTGCCGATAACTCGGTTACAAAACATGATCATCTCATACAATAAAATCAGCATCATGCCTTGACCATATCACATCACAACATGCCCTGCAAAAACAAGTTAGACGTCCTCTACTTTGTTGTTGCAAGTTTTACGTGGCTGCTACGGGCTTAAGTAAGAACTCATCTCACCTACGCATCAAAACCACAACGATAGTTCGTCAATTAGACTCCGTTTTAACCTTCTCAAGGACCGGGCGTAGTCACACTTGGTTCAACTAAAGTTGGAGAGACAGTCTTCCGCAAGCCATCTGTGTGCAAAGCACGTCGAGGGAACCGGTCTCGCGTAAGAGTACGCGTAAGGTTGGTCCGGATCGTCTCGTCCAACAATACCGCCGAACCAAAGTATGACATGCTGGTAGGCAGTATGACTTGTATCGCCCACAACTCACTTGTGTTCTACTCGTGCAAATAACATCAAACCATAAAACCTAGGCTCGGATGCCACTGTTGGGGAACGTAGTAATTTCGAAAATTTTCCTACGCACGCACAAGATCATGGTGATGCATAGAAACGAGGGGGAGAGTATTGTCTACGTACCAACGCAGACCGACTGCGGAAGCGATCTCACAACGTAGAGGAAGTAGTCGTACGTCTTCTTCCCGATCCGACCGATCCAAGCACCGTTACTCCGGCACCTCCGAGTTCTTAGCACACGTTCAGCTCGATGACGATCCCCGGGCTCCGATCCAGCAAAGCGTCGAAGAAGAGTTCCGTCAGCACAACGGCGTGGTGACGATCTTGATGTACTACCGACGCAGGGCTTCGCCTAAGCTCTACAACGATATGACCGAGGTGGAATTTGGTGGCAGGGGGCACCGCACACGGCTAAGGAACGATCAACAATGATCAACTTGTGTGTCTATGGGGTGCCCCCTGCCCCCGTATATAAAGGAGCAGGGGGAGGGGTTCGGCCGGCCAGGGAGAGAGGCGCAGGGGGAGTCCCACTCCTACCGGGAGTAGGACTCCCCCCCAATCCTATTCCTAATAGGACTCCTCAAGGAGAAGAGAGAAGAGAGGGGGGCCGGCCCCTTCTCCTAGTCCTAATAGGACTAGGGAAGGGGGGAGGCACGCAGCCCTTGTGGGCAGCCCCTTTTCACTTTTCCACTAAGGCCCTATAGGCCCATTTGCCTCCCGGGGGGTTCCGGTAACCCTCCCGGTATTCCGGTAAAATCCCGATTTCACCCGCAACACTTCCGGTGTCCAAACATAGGCTTCCAATATATCAATCTTTATGTCTCGACCATTTCGAGACTCCTCGTCATGTCCGTGGTCACATCCGGGACTCCGAACAACCTTCGGTACATCAAAATGCATAAACTCATAATAACTGTCATCGTAACGTTAAGCGTGCGGACCCTACGGTTCGAGAACAATGTAGACATGACCGAGACACGTCTCCGGTCAATAACCAATAGCGGGACCTGGATGCCCATATTGGCTCCTACATATTCTACGAAGATCTTTTATCGGTCAGACCGCATAACAACATACGTTGTTCCCTTTGTCATCGGTATGTTACTTGCCCGAGATTCGATCGTCGGTATCCAATACCTAGTTCAATCTTGTTACCGGCAAGTCTCTTTACTCGTTCCGTAATACATCATCTCACAACTAACATATTAGTTGCAGTGCTTGCAAGGCTTATGTGATGTGCATTACCGAGAGGGCCCAGAGATACCTCTCCGACAATCGGAGTGACAAACCCTAATCTCGAAATACGCCAACCCAACATCTACCATTGGAGACACCTGTAGTACTCCTTTATAATCACCCATTTACGTTGTGACGTTTGGTAGTACCCAAAGTGTTCCTCCGGTAAATGGGAGTTGCATAATCTCATAGTTATAGGAACATGTATAAGTCATGAAGAAAGCAATAGCAACATACTAAACGATCGGGTGCTAAGCTAATGGAATGGGTCATGTCAATCAGATCATTCAACTAATGATGTGACCTCGTTAATCAAATAACAACTCTTTGTTCATGGTCAGGAAACACAACCATCTTTGATTAACGAGCTAGTCAAGTAGAGGCATACTAGTGACACTCTGTTGGTCTATGTATTCACACATGTATTATGTTTCCGGTTAATACAATTCTAGCATGAATAATAAACATTTATCATGATATAAGGAAATAAATAATAACTTTATTATTGCCTCTAGGGCATATTTCCTTCAAACTCGGCATATGAAAGACAATCTTCCCACTTCATACCAAAAGAGATGACGCAAGCCCTGAGCATATCTTCAAGAATCTGATTGACACGCTCGACTTGGCCACTAGTTTGGGGATGAAAAGCTGTGCTAAAACGGATGTTGGTGCCCATGGCCTTCTGAAAAGAATCCCAAAACTTGGAGGTGAAGATGCTGCCACGATCTGAAGAAATCAACTACGGAATGCCGTGTAGAGAGACAATCTGAGAGGTGTATAGCTCTGCCAATTGAGCTGTTGTGATGGATTCTTTGATAGGAAGGAAATGAGCCAATTTAGTGAGTTTGTCGATGACAACGAAGATAGCATCATTGCCACGCTTGGACTTTGGAAATCCAGTCACGAAGTCCATCTCAATGTGGTCAAACTTCCATTCTGGAATGGCAAGAGGTTGGAGGAGACCAGCTGGTCGTTGGTGTTCTGCTTTCACTCTTCTGCAGACATCACATTCATTCATGAACTGAGCAATCTCACGCTTCATTCGAGTCCACCTATACGACTGCTTGAGGTCATGGTACATCTTTGTACTTCCAGGGTGGATGGAGAGGAGTGAATTGTGAGCCTCGTTCATAATGACTTTACGAAGGTCACCTTTAGGCACAACAATGCGATCCTCGAAGAATAGAGTATCCTTGTCATCAAGGCGATAGCACTTGTACTTGGGTTGACTCTTGGCAATCCCAATCTTCACCTTCTTCACCATAGCATCAAGAAGTTGAGCTTCGCGAATCTGATCTTCCAAAGTAGGAGAGACTTGGAGGTTGGCCAGAAACCCTTGAGGAACAACTTGCAGATTGAGTTTGCGGAAAGCTTCACAAAGCTCGGGTTGGTAAGGCTTGGGAATCAAACTGTTGCAGTAAGCCTTCCTGCTCAATGCGTCAGCAATTACATTGGCCTTGCCTAGAGTATATTCGATACTCGGATTATACTCTTGAATCATTTCGACCCAACGAGTCTGCCTGAGGTTGAGATTAGGCTGGGTGAAGATGTACTTGAGACTCTTGTGGTCAGTGAAGATGTCCACTTTTCGTCCCAATAAGAGATGTCTCCAAGTCAAAAGAGCATGCACAACTGCCGCCAACTCGAGGTCATGCGTGGGGTAGGTAGTTCTTTTCGTTGGGCTTCAACTGGCGAGAGGTATAAGCCACAACTTTCTTCTCTTGCATCAACATTGCACCAAGACCTTGAAGAGAGGCATCACAAAAGACCTCGAACGGTTTGGATTCATCAGGAGGAGTTAGAACTGGAGCAGTGACTAATTTCGATGTCACATTCAGGAGACCAAACATACTTCACGTGCTTCTGGAGAAGGTTGGAAAGAGGATTCAAGATCTTAGAGAAGTTCTCAACGAACCTTCGACAATAGCTTGCGAGACCAAGGAAGCTGCGGAGTTGCTTCACGTTCTGAGGTGGTTCCCAATTCACAATTGTAGACACCTTCTCAGGATTCACTGCTATGCCCTTGGCAGAGATGATATGCCCAAGGTAGAGAACCTCATCGAGCCAAAACTCACACTTTGAAAACTTGGCATAGAACTGATGTTCTCTAAGCTTATCCAGCACCAAACGCAAGTGCTTGGCATGATCTTCCTTGTTCTTGGAAAAGACCAAAACGTCATCGAGGTAGACCAAGACGAAGTCATTTGTGTAGGGGTTGAAGATGAAGTTCATCATGTGAGAGAAAGTCGGAGGAGCGTTGACGAGGCCGAAAGACATGACAGTGTATTCATATGAATCATAGCTTGTTCTGAATGCTGTCTTAGGGATATCCTCTTCACGAATGCGAATATGATGATAGCCCATACGGAGATCAAGCTTGGAGAATACTTGAGCACCTTTGACTTGTTCAAACAGCTCGTTGATGTTGGGAAGTGGGTACTTGTTCTTTATAGTCTTCTTGTTCAATGGACGGTAGTCAACACAGAGTCGGTCCGCTCCATCCTTCTTCTTCACAAAAAGAACACCACAACCCCACGGAGAAGAACTAGGTCGGATGAGACCCATTCGCTCTTGTTCATCGAGTTGCTTCTTCATCTCCTTCAACTCTTTCGGTCCAAGCTTGTAAGGACGTTTGCAAACACGTTTCGTGCCAAGCTCAAGATCAATGACAAATTCAACTGGCCGGTGCGGAGGCATTCCTGGAAGCTCTTCTGGAAAGACGTCTTGATATTCGCAAATGACCGGAATTTGAGAGATGGCATCCAGCTCACCCTTCTCATTGAGAGAAAACAGACGGATGGTATCGTCATTAGCGGCAAAGACAATTACATCCTCAGACGAATGAGTCAATTGAATCTGCCTGGCAGCACAATCAAGCTGAGCCTTGTGCTTAGAAAGCCAGTCCATTCCAAGAATAAGATCAATGTCGGAGTTACCAAGGACCATTGGAGAAGAAAGAAACTTGTAGTCACCCAACGTGATAGTAACATCCGGAGCCATCATTTTGGTGTTCATGAACAAACCCGGAGAAGAAACCGCTATCGACTTAGGCAAATCAACAGTATGCACATCATGCATGGATGCAAAAGGCTTCGATAAGAATGACAAAGATGCACAAGTATCAACAAGAACTCTTGCGGGAATGTCATTAATAGGAAGGTTACCCATAATCACATCTGGCGAGTCCTCTGCCTGAGCTGTGTTCAACAAGTTGACCTTGGCCTGCTTGGGGTTATGCTTGACCACTGCGGTACTTGCAGATCTCACAGGAGGAGGAGGAGGAAGACGCCTATGATTGAAGCATTTGTTGGCATAGTGACCCTTCTGTTGGCACTTGTTGCACATGACCTCCGAGAGCGGACGGTGATACGGAGCACTTGATCTTGGAGCTTGAGACGAAGTCTTGTTCTGAAAGCCAGGGTTGGGTGGGTGGGAAGATCCATTACCACCTTTTCTCTTCTGCTGATAAGGCTGACGGAACGGAGGAGGAGGAAGCCAATACTTTTGCTGCTTAGCCACTTGAGTTGAGGAAGAAGGAGTTGCATCTCTGACTCGCTTCTTGGAAGCATCGCGCTTCAGTTGGGCGGCCTCTTGCTTCATTGCCATGTTGTAAAACTCATCGTACTTCTTGGGCTCAAAGAGGACGAGAGCTACCTGGAGTTCTTCTCTGAGACCACCCTTGAACTGGTATATCCTGTTCTTCTCGTCAGGGACGTCTTGCTTAGCGAAACGGGCGAGCTTCTGAAACATGATGTTGTACTGGTAAACAGACATAGTGCCTTGCTTCAGGTTGCAGAATTCCTCACGCTTGCTTTCAACAACACTCTAAGGAATGTGATGAGCTTTGAAGTCTTGATGGAATTCATCCCAGGTAATCACATGACCTCCTCTGGAATCTTTGTACTGCTGAAACCATTCTGCAGCTTGGTCTTTGAGTTGGAAGGAGGCAAACTTGACAAAGTCCTCAGGCCTGACGTTACTGCACTCGAAATGCTTGCATATGTCCACGAGCCAATCATCAGCATCTGAGGCCTCGACACAGTTGCTGAAGGTCTTTGGCTGGTTAGCAAGGAACTGGTTGAGTGTAGCAAACTGGTTCTGATTGTTGCCATGGCCTTGGTTGCGCTCTTGCAAAATTTGCATGATCAGCTGCGTGTTTGCATTGGTAGCGGCCATCACAGCTTGCCATGCCTCCGGAGGTGGAGGTGGTGGTGGCGGATCCTGATTCTGATTGTTGCTCTTAGCAGGAGCCATCCTGAAGAGGTTGACATCCGTTAGCATATTGACAGGCAAATATGAAGCTGAATCAAAAGGTTTGAAATTGCAACATAAAGTCTTCACATCCGAACAAAATGAACGAATGCATTCCAATTGAAATGGTCACATTTCCATAAATTGAGAAGCCACTTAGAATTGAGGTAGAAGAAAAACAACAAGGTACGGACAAGAGCAAATACTTGGTGAGGATTACCCAATCCCAAACCAAATATCCGCGAAAGAAGAACTAGAGCTACGAGAATTCCCACCTATGAAACTCCCGAACCTTTCCGGTTATGCAATCAGGTGTTGGGGATACAGGGGAAGCATGATATCTCACCCAAAACTAACAAATCCTACATCCAGCTGTATCCATCCTTCAACACATAACCAAGAAACCTTCGGAAATCATTTACCTCAACCTTCGAAAAGCATCCGTTATACAAGTTATGGCAATACTCCCGAACTCCCGCCCCAGTACTGGGTGGCGTCGAGGTTATCTCACCAACAACTGCATAAAAGAGATTTTCGATGTCGGCGAAACTCAGGTATTCCATAATCTCAACGATAAAATTGTGACGACAACACCTCGGAGCTCAACTCCCCGGGACACTGCCACAACCCCTAAATGACAAGAGGCACCAAGAACAATGTTCTCGTCACAAAACCATCGGAACGATTCCAAGATACCCGCGTGATCCTAAATTTTTTTAGTGAAATTTGAGAAGAGAAGAGTCAAAACTCTACGTCAGGATGCCTTACCAGAGTGATGAAGGGAATTGGGAGTAAAAAGAATTCCTAACTCTCCGATACATAATTCCTAAATGACTCAAAACATTTTTTCTAGACTCAACAACGCCAGCAATTCGATCAAGCTGGGGGCTCCTAAGGTCGGGGAAGGCTCTGATTACCAACTTGTAACGCCCTCGATGCGGCTATATCTCCTACGTGTCGAAGCACGACTTAGAGGCATAACCGCATTGAAAGCAATGTCACAAGTGAGGTAATCTTCGCAAACAACCCATGTAATATAAATGAAGGGTAAATGATACATAGTTGGCTTCACTCGCCACGTCACACAAATACAGGAATAACATTACACTTATCCAATACACTCAGGGTCCGACTACGGTACCAAAATAAAGATCAACCCCCATATGCGACAAAGTCCCCGATCGCCCCAACTGGGCACCACTACTGATCATCTGGGAAAGACACGTAGTGACCGCGAGAGTCTTCATCAAACTCCCACTTGAGCTCGGTCATGCCATCTGGAACGGTATCATCAGTCCCTGCATCTGGTTTTGAAAGGAATTTGTGAGTCACGGGGACTCATCAATCTCACACCCTCGCGATCAAGACTATTTAAGCTTATAGGTAAGGCAAGGTATGATGTGGAGCTGCAGCAAGCGACTAGCATATATGGTGGCTAACATATTCGCAAAAGAGAGTGAGAAGAGAAGGCAAAGCACGGACGAACAACTATGATCAAGTAGTGATCCTAGAACAACCTACGTCAAGCATTACTCCAACACTGTGTTCGCTTCCCGGACTCCGCCGTGAATAGACCATCACGGTTACACACGCGGTTGGTGCATTTTAATTAAGTTAAGTTTCAGGTTATCTACAACCGGACATTAACAAATTCCCATCTGCCCATAACCGTGGGCATGACTTTCGATAGTTCAAATCCCTGCAGGGGAGTTCCAACTTAGCCCATCACAAGCTCTCACGGTCAACGAAGGATATTCCTTCTCCCAAGACAATTCGATCAGACTTGGCATCCCGGTTACAAGACATCCTCGACAATGGTAAAACTAAACCAGCAACACCACCCAGATGTGCCGACAAATCCCGATAGGAGCTGCACATATCTCGTTCTCAGGGCACACCGGATGAGCAAGACGTCGGGTAGGCCAGCCCAGAGTTGCCCCTGGTAGCCCCGGACATCGCTCAGTTGGACCAACACTTAGAGAAGCACTGGCCCGGGGGGTAAAATAAAAATGACCCTTGAGTCCGCGAAACCCAAGGGAAAAAGGCTAGGTGGCGAATGGTAAAACCAATGTTGGGCATTGCTGGAAGAGTTTTATTCAAGGCGAACTGTCAAGGGGTTCCCATTATAACCAAACCGTGTAAGGAACGCAAAATCCGGGAACATAACACCGATATGACGGAAACTAAGGCGGCAAGAGTGGAACAAAACACTAGGCATAAGGCCGAGCCTTCCACCCTTTACGAAGTATATAGGTGCATTAAGATAAACAAGATAATATAGTGATATCCCAAGAAATAAACATGTTCCAACAAGGAACGATCTCCAAGCTTCACCTGCAACTAGTGTAACACCCTCGATGCGACTATATCTCCCACGTGTCGAGACACGACTTAGAGGCATAATCGCATTGAAGGCATATGTCGCAAGTGAGGTAATCTTCACACAACCCATGTAATATAATAAGGAAAAGGATACATAGTTGGCTTACAATCGCCACTTCACACAATTACATGAATAAAGCATTACATCATACAAATACACTCAAGGTCCGACTACGGAACCAAAATAAAAGAAGAACCCCAAATGCGACAAAGGTCTCCGATCGACCCCAACTGGGCTCCACTACTGACCAACTAGAACGAAACAACACAACGGACAAAGTCTTCATCGAGCTCCTCCTGAGCTTGGTTGCGTCATCTGCACGGTCTCATCGGCACCTGCAAGCTGGTTTTGGAAATATCTGTGAGCCACGGGGACTCAGCAATCTCGCACCCTCGCGATCAAGACTATTTAAGCTTATGGGTAAGGTAAAGGTATGAGGTGGAGCTGCAGCAAGCGACTAGCCAATATGGTGGCTAACATACGCAAATGAGAGCGAGAAGAGAAGGCAAAGCACGGTCGATAAAATATGATCAAGAAGTGATCCTGGACTACCTACGTCAAGCATAACTCCAACAACCGTGTTCACTTCCCGGACTCCGCCGGAAAGAGACCATCACGGTTACACACGCAGTTGATTCATTTTAATTAAGGTCAACTTTAGGTTTTCTACAACCGGACATTAACAAATTCCCATCCGCCCATAACCGCGGGCACGGCTTTCGAAAGTTCAAATCCCTGCAGGGGTGTCCCAACTTAGCCCATCACAAGCTCTCACGGTCAACGAAGGAATAGACCTCCACCCGAGACGTTCCGATCAGACTCGGTATCCCAGTACAACAAGACATTTCGACAGGGTAAAACTAAACCAGCAACACCGCCCGAATGTGCCGACAAATCCCGATAGGAGCTGCACATATCTCTTTCTCAGGGCACACTCAGATGAGCCAGACGTCGGGTAAGCCAGCCCAGAGTTGCCCCTGGTAGCCTCGGACATCGCTCAGTTGGACCAACACTTAGAGAAGCACTGGCCCGGGGGGGGGTTAAAATAAGATGACCCTTGAGCCGGCCGACTCAAGGGAAAGAAAAGGCTAGGTGGCAAATGGTAAAACCAATGTTGGGCATTGTTGGAGAAGCTTTACTTAAGGCGAACTGTCAAGGGGTTCCCATTATAGCCCAACCGCGTAAGGGACGCAAAATCCGGGAACATAACACTGATATGACGGAAACTAGGGCGGCAAGAGTGGAACAAAACACCAGGCATAAGGCCGAGCCTTCCACCCTTTACCAAGTATATAGATGCATTAATTAAATACGATATATAGTGATATCCCAACAAGTAAACATATTCCAACAAGGAACGATCTTCAAGTTCCAATAGGGAACAAACTTCAATCTTCACCTGCAACTAACAACGCTATAAGAGGGGCTGAGCAAAGCGGTAACATAGCCAATCAACGGTTTGCTAGGACATTGGTGGGTTAGAGGCTGAACATGGCAATTTGGGAGGCTGACAAGCAAGTGGTAGGCATCGTAGCAATGGCATAGCAAAAGAGCGAGCAAACTAGCATAGCAAAGATAGTAGTGATTTCGAGGGTATGATCATCTTGCCTGAAATCCCGCAAGGAAGAAGAACGAGTCCATGAAGAAGACAAACGGGCGTAGTCGAACGAATCCTCACAAACTCGACGTTATCGGAACCAACCCGAAGAAGCAATCACCGGAAAAGAATCACACAACATAGTAAACAACCAACACATGAACATGGTATGATATGCGAGATGCGGGATGCGATGCGGTATGCAGAATGCAAGACGTGACAGGAAATGCATGAACCTGGCCTCAACTTGGATAACCAAGTGTGCCACTGGATAGAGGGGAAGTAATCACCTGAAAACGATATAAAGATCATGGCAATCGGAGCTACGGTTTGGAAATGGCAAGCGTTTTACTAAACGAACCGATCTGCGATTTACAGCAAGTAGGCTCCTAAATGCAACGAAAAGAACATGCTACAGCCACCAAACATGAAAACAAATTGCATGGCAGTGATGTACTCAAGAAGCTTAACAAATCACCAGGACTGAGGCATAGGCAAATTCATCCATTAAGGGCTTCAAACAAGCATGGCAAAACTGAATAAGCAAAACAGATTTCAGACTTGGCGAAATTTACGCTAATCTGAAATTTCAGACCACGATGCTCTCTTCGGAGCAGCAAAACAACATGAAGCAAAACCTGAACATGACAAGTAAGAGCATGGCATGGAGCTATTCAACAAGCTTAACAAAACACCCAAAATGACCTGGGGCCAAAATGGTTCACAAAATACTCTACCGAGCACACGAACATCGATGAAACACAATCAGTTTTCAGACTTAGTGAAAACTGGGACATGCTGAAATAATAACTCACGGAGGCATGTAAACGAGCTCGATGCACTCACTACGGTGCAAGTCATGGCAATGCAAGCATATATCCATTAAGAAGGCACAAAATTCTAGCTAGACATGTCAAGAACAATGGCATAGCATGCATGGATCACTAGCAATAGCTCCGGCAAAATCGCAAAAGAGTTCACGATCTGCCCAAAACAACAACTATGCAAAAGTTGAGCTCGATTGAGTCAACCTAGGGTGCTCCAACATAACAAGTAAAGACATGGATGGATTAAGCACAACAAGCATAACAAATCACTCTTACTGATCATCCTCAAAAGAGGCACGGATCACTAGGAAACAAGCTGGACATATAGCATCGTGAACTAAAACATCCCAGACTTAGTGATTTTCACTAAGTCCCTGAAATCGGTAAACTCAGGTACCCCTCTTGGCAAGCTTGCACAAGACACCACACACATCCTAAAAATGCATGGGAGGCACCTCTGGAAAGAAGACAACAAGCTTAACAATTCATCCCAAAGGGGCACAGGCATATCATGCACGGATTAAACATGGCAAAAATGACAAAAGTCAATGTAGGGCTAACGGATCTGCAATTTAACTCATGATGCCTCCTTCCAACAGCATTTTGGGCAACAAGATGACCTCAAATGGAAATGATGCAATGGAATGAAATGATGTACTCGTCGAGACAAAGATTTTGATATATCATATGTCCAAAACGGAGCTGCGGGTGCGGAGATATGAGCAGACGAAGATAGCATAAAAAGTTAGGGTTAGAGGGAAAAAGTCAACCTAGGGGGAGTTTCAGATCTGAGATCCGGGGCACTGTTCATCACTGTAGCAGCTTGACTCTCGCCGAAAATGGAGATGGGGCCGCCGGAGTCCGAGGTGGCCGGAGGAGGACTTGCCGGGCTCCGGGATTCGCCGGAGTTGGTCGTCGCCGGCGAGGGAGAACGCAGGGTGGCGCAGACGGCGCGGTGGTCGAGGCCATGGCGCCCGGCTGCGGAGCCGCGGCGAGACTCCGGCGAGGCTGCAACGCCGGCGAGGGAAGGCGGGCCGACGCGGATGTCGGCGAAGGGCGCCAGCGGGAAGGCGCGCCGCGGGATCCGGCGGGCGCGGGCGGAGCCGGGCGGCTCGGGCGCCTCGGCCAGACGGCGGCGGATCTGGGCCCCGCGGGCTCGCCCCGGGCCTGGACGGGCCGCGCGGCTGGGAGACGCGGGGAGGCTAGGGCGATGCCAAGTGGCACCGTGGGAATGGTGGAGGGCGTCGGCGGCGCTGAGGTGGCGGCGGGGGATTGGTCGGGCGACGTGGCGGCGGCCGGCGGACATGTCCGGGCGGAGATTTTGGTCCGGTGGCGCGGGGAGGAAGATGGCTAGGGTTCATCCGCGAATTTCTCGGGGATGCCCACATATTTATAGGTAGAGGGAGCTAGGAGAGTCCAAATGAGGTGCGGTTTTCGCCCACACGACCGTGAACGAACGACCGAGATGATGGAGCAGAGTTTGGTGGGTTTGGGGCCAAAATGGAGGGGTGTTGGGCTGCAACACACACGAGGCCTTTTCAGTCCCTCGGTTAACCGTTGGAGTATCAAACGAAGTCCAAATGACCCGAAACTTGACAGGCGGTCTATCGGTAGTAAACCAAGGCCGCATGACAAGTCTCGGTCCAATCCGGAAATGTTTAATCCCCACACACAAAAGAAAGGTAGAAATGACCACCGGAGGAGAACGAAGCGCCGGATTGCAAAACGGGCAACGGGGAAAATGCTCGAATGCATGAGACGAACACGTATGCAAATGAAATGCGCATGATGACATGATAAGCAATGCATGACACGCAAGCAATGACAAGGCAACACCAGCGAATAACTGCACGGTACCTGGCACATCGGTCTCGGGGCGTTACAACTAGCAACGCTATAAGAGGGACTGAGCAAAGCGGTAACATAGCCAAACAACGGTTTGCTAGGACATGGTGGGTTATAGGTTTGACATGGCAATTTGGGAGGCATGAGAAGCAAGTGGTAGGTATCATAGCATAGGCATAGCAAAAGAGCAAGCATCTAGCAAGCAAAGATAGAAGTGATTTCAATGGTATGGTCATCTTGCCTACAGAGTACTCAGAGTTGCCTTGATCCTCGTAAACGAACTCAACGGGCTCCTCATTCACGAACTCGTCTCCCGGCTCTACCCAAGCAAGAACAAAAAGCAAAAGGAACGCAATCAACCACATGCAATGCTCAATCAACATGATGCAAACATGGTATGATATGCGGGATGTGATATATGATGCATATGCAAGATTTGCAAAGGAATGATTGAAACTGGCCTCAACTTTGAAATCCAAGAGTGCCTCTGGAAAGGTGAGGTAATTTCGGTTGAAATCGATATAAAGATCACCGGAATCGGATGCACGGTTTGGAAATGGCAAGCAAAACAAATATGGCACCGGTCTGCGATAATCAGCAAGTAGCCATCTAAATGCATCAAGATAAATATGCTACAACACTCAAACATAACAACAAAATACATGGCAGGGATCCACTCACGAAGCTTCACAAAAGATGAACACTGAGCTATGGCTAATTCATCCATTAACAGGTTCAAACAAGCATGGCAAAAGTGCAAATGATAACAGGTTTCAGACTTAGTGAAATTAACACAAGTCTGGAATTTATCAGCAGGAAGTAATCTTTAGAGCATGAAAACTATATGCTACAGGAACTTAACATGGCAAAGCAAGGCATGGCATGAAGCTACTCTAAGCACTTAACAAAAGTCCCTTAGTGACCTTGAGCCAAAAGGGATCCGACAATACAATTGCAAGCATGTGAACATAGCAAAAACATAAACAGATTCAGACTTGGTGAAAAACTGGAGCATACAAAACAGATTTGACAAGTAGGCATGTTTACGAGCTCGATGCACTCACTACAGAGCATGGCATGACAAACGAAGCATACATACATCAAGAAGGCATGGCATAGGAGCTAGACATGACAAGAACAACAACATAGCATGCACGGATCAATAGCAACATCCTCGGCAAAATCGCTAAACATGTCAACAATCTGCCAAGATCATTTTATATCAAAAGTAGAGCTCGATTGACTCAAGTTAGGGTGCTCCATAAATGCAAACAAAGACACGGATGGATAGAGCACCACAATATTAACAAAACATCCTTACTGATCATCCTCAAAAGAGGCAGGGATCACTAGGAAACAACATGAACATATGGCATAAAAGCAAAAATAGGACAAGGACTTCATGAAATTCTAAGTCCCTGAAATCAGTATCATTGAGTAAGCTACTTTGCATGCTTGTCCTAGTCACCACAAAGATCACAAAAATACATGGCTAGCACCTCTGTAAAGATAACATGGCATTATACAAAACACATGTAGAGCTCAGGATCATAGCATGCACACATTAATCATGGCAAAAATGACAAAAGGCCATTTGCTGAAACAGATATGAAATATTCCTCACATAGCCCTCTTTCAACAGCATTTCGGGCATCAAGATGAGCTCAAATGAAAATGATGCAATGAGATGAAATGATGTACTCGCCGAGACGAACATTTTGATATGCTACACGCACGAATCGAAGCTATGATGACAGAGTTATGGCATCACAAAGATAGCAAAAATGCTAGGGTTTAGGGACGAAAAGTCAACCGATTTCCCAGATCCAGATCTGGATCCAGCCGTTACTGTAGCAGCGCGGCGCTCGAGGTTCGCCGGAGACGAGGGAGAGAATGAGGCGGCCGGCGAGGAAGTCGGACGTCACCGGAGCGGGGTTGGCGGCGCCGGTGCGGCGGAGGCGCGAGCTGGGCGGCGAGCCAGAGCGGCGGCCGCTGGCGACGAGGCGGTGGAAGGGCGCCAGGCAGCGAGGTGGCGGAGCCGGCGACGTGCTTGGGCGGTGCGAGCGTGGAGGAGAGGCGAGGCTGGCCGGATGGGCTCCGAGGGCCCTCCTCGGGCCCGACGGGCCTCGGCGGCGGGAGGAGGCGGCCGGCCACGTGGCGGCCTCTTAGTGGTTGCGGTCAGCGGCAGAAAAACGTCCGGCCGGATCCGACAATGTCCGGTGGCGTGCAAGTGAATTTAGGGTTAGGGGGAGAAGAGACCCGGGATTTTCGGAGGGGAGGCTATTTATAGATGTAGAGGGGGCTAGGAAGCTCCAAATGGAGTGCGGTTTTTGGCCACGCGATCGTGATCGAACGCTCTAGACGATGGAGGGGTTTTTGGTGGGTTTTGGACCAAATTGGAAAGGTGTTGGGTTGCAACACACACGAGGCCTTTTCGGTCCCTCGGTTAACCGTTGGAGTATCAAACGAAGTCCAAATAGCATGAAACTTGACAGGCGGTCTACCGGTAGTAAACCAAGGCCGCATGGCAAGTCTCGGTCCAATCCGGAAATGTTTAACCCCCACACACGAAAAGAGGTAGAAAGGACCATCAGAGGACATAGGAGCGCCGGAATGCAAAACGGACAACGGGAAAAATGCTGGATTGCATGAGACGAACACGTATGCAAATGCAATGCACATGATGACATGATATGAGATGCATGACAAAGACAAAACACACACGAGACAAAAACCCGACAACGAGGAAATAAAATAACTTAGCGCCGGAAACAGCAAGAGTTGGAGTACATATAAGGTAAATTACATCCGGGGTGTTACATAAGCTTCCTTTTGAACACCCACTTACATCCTAATGGTCGACAACCATAAGGACGATCAGTGATCTCCCATGTCCCGTTAGCCAAGATGGAATTCATCTCACTATGGACCGCATCCTTCCAGTAGTCAACATCCGGAGATGCATAAGCTTCTGAAATGGTACTGGGAGTATCATCATCCATGAGGTACACGAGGAAATCATCACCAAAGGACTTTGCAGTTCTCTGTCTCTTGCTCCTAACAGGAGCTTCCTCATCATCCTCCGTGGAACTCTTATCACTTTTATGTTCATAATATTCCATCGGAATAGCAGGTTCAGGAGTCTCATCAGATTCCAGTCTAGAATGGCTTTTCATATCTTTCATGGGGAAAATATCCTCAAAGAATGTAGCATCCCTAGACTCTATAATTGTACCGACCTTCTGGTCAGGTACCTTAGATTTCACCACTAGAAATCTATAGCCAAGCTATGCTTGTCATAGCCAAGAAAAACATAGTCCACGGTCTTTGGTCCCAACTTGCACTTTTTGATTATCGGCACATTGACTTTCGCCAAACAGCCCCAAGTGCACAAGTAAGAGAGTGTAGTTCTTTTCTTTTTCCCATTGCTCATAGGGAGTAGTCTCATTATCCTTTGTGGGAACTTTATTCAGGAAATGACAAGATGTCAATACAGCCTCCCCCCACCATGCCTTAGATAAACCCGATGTATCTAACATGGCGTTAACCAAATCAGTTAGAGTACGGGTTTTGTTGGGGAACGTAGCAGAAATTCAAAATTTTCTACGCATCACCAAGATCAATCTATGGAGTAATCTAGCAACGAGGGGAAGGAGAGTGCATCTACATACCCTTGTAGATCGCTAAGCGGAAGCGTTCAAGTGAACGGGGTTGATGGAGTCGTACTAGTCGTGATCCAAATCACCGATGATCCTAGTGCCGAACGGACGGCACCTCCGCGTTCAACACACGTACAGCCCGGTGACGTCTCCTACGCCTTGATCCAGCAAGGGGAGAAGGAGAGGTTGGGGAAGACTCCATCCAACAGCAGCACGACGGCATGGTGGTGGTGGAGGAGCGTGGTACTCCAGCAGGGCTTCGCCAAGCACTACAAGAGACGGGGAGGGAGAGGGGTAGGGCTGTGCCAAGAAGGAGATTGAATCGTGTCTCTGGCAGCCCAAAACCTCAAGTATATATAGGGGAAGGGGAGGGGCTGCGCCCCCACCTAGGTTTCCACCCCTAGGGGTGGCAGCCAGCCCTAGATCCCATCTAGGGGGCGGCCAAGGGAGGAGAGAGGGGGGGCGCACCACTAGGTGGGCCTTAGGCCCATTTGAGCCTAGGGTTTGCCCCCTTCCACTCTCCCTTGCGCCTTGGGCCTTGGTGGGGGGCGCACCAGCCCACCTGGGGCTGGTCCCCTCCCACACTTGGCCCATGCAGCCCTACGGGGCTGGTGGCCCCACTTGGTGGACCCCCGGGACCCTCCCGGTGGTCCCGGTACGTTACCGATAACACCCGAAACTTTTCCGGTGACCAAAACAGGACTTCCCATATATAAATCTTTACCTCCGGACCATTCCGGAACTCCTCGTGACGTCCGGGATCTCATCCGGGACTCCGAACAACATTCGGTAACCATCTATTCCCTATAACCCTAGCGTCATCGAACCTTAAGTGTGTAGACCCTACGGGTTCGGGAACCATGCAGACATGACCGAGACGTTCTCCGATCAATAACCAAAAGCGGGATCTGGATACCCATGTTGGCTCCCACATGCTCCACGATGATCTCATCGGATGAACCTGAAGGAAATATGCCCTAGAGGCAATAATAAAGTTATTATTTATTTCCTTATATCATGATAAATGTTTATTATTCATGCTAGAATTGTATTAACCGGAAACATAATACATGTGTGAATACATAGACAAACAGAGTGTCACTAGTATGCCTCTACTTGACTAGCTCGTTAATCAAAGATGGTTATGTTTCCTAACCATGGACAAAGAGTTGTTATTTGATTAACGGGATCACATCATTAGTTGAATGATCTGATTGACATGACCCATTCCATTAGCTTAGCACCCGATCGTTTAGTATGTTGCTATTGCTTTCTTCATGACTTATACATGTTCCTATGACTATGAGATTATGCAACTCCCGTTTGCCGGAGGAACACTTTGGGTGCTACCAAACGTCACAACGTAACTGGGTGATTATAAAGGAGTACTATAGGTGTCTCCAATGGTGGATGTTGGGTTGGCGTATTTTCGAGATTAGGGTTTGTCACTCCGATTGCCGGAGAGGTATCTCTGGGCCCTCTCGGTAATACACATCACATAAGCCTTGCAAGCATTATAACTAAGATGTTAGTTATGAGATGATGTATTACGGAACGAGTAAAGAGACTTGCCAGTAACGAGATTGAACTAGGTATCGGATACCAACGATCGAATCTCGGGCAAGTAACATACCGATGACAAAGGGAACAACGTATGTTGTTATGCGGTCTGCCCGATAAAGATCTTCGTAGAATATGTAGGAGCCAATATGGGCATCCAGGTCCCGCTATTGGTTATTGACCGGAGACGTGTCTCGGTCATGTCTACATTGTTCTCGAACCGTAGGGTCCGCACGCTTAATGTTACGATGACAGTTATTATGAGTTTATGCATTTTGATGTACCGAAGGTAGTTCGGAGTCCCGGATGTGATCACGGACATGACGAGGAGTCTCAAAATGGTCGAGACATAAAGATTGATATATTGGAAGCCTATGTTTGGACATCGGAAGTGTTCCGGGTGAAATCGGGATTTTACCGGATTACCGGGAGGGTTACCGGAACCCCCCGGGAGTCAAATGGGCCAACATGGGCCTTAGTGGAAAGGTGAGAGGGCAGCCCACATAGGGCTGCGCCTCCCCCCTCTCCCTAGTCCTATTAGGACTAGGAGAGGGGCCGGCCACCTCTCTCTTCTCTTCCCCTTTGGGGAATCCTATTAGGAATAGGATTGGGGGGGGGAGTCCTACTCCCGGTAGGAGTAGGACTCCTCCTGCGCCTCCTAGCTTGGCCGGCCAGCCTCCCCCCTTCATCCTTTATATACGGGGGTAGGGGGCACCTCTAGACACACAAGTTGATCATTGAGATCGTTCCTTAGCCGTGTGCGGTGCCCCCTGCCACCATATTCCACCTCGATCATATCGTTGTAGTGCTTAGGCGAAGCCCTGCGTCGGTAGAACATCAAGATCGTCACCACGCCGTCGTGCTGACGGAACTCCTCCCCGAAGCTTTGCTGGATCGGAGCCCGGGGATCGTCATTGATCTGAACGTATGCTAAGAACTCGGAGGTGCCGGAGTAACGGTGCTTGGATCGGTCGGATCGGGAAGAAGACGTACGACTACTTCCTCTATGTTGTGTCAACGCTTCCGTTGCGATCTACAAGGGTACGTAGATCAGACTCTCCCCCTCGTTGCTATGCATCACCATGATCTTGCGTGTGCGTAGGAAATTTTTTGAAATTACTACGTTCCCCAACAGTGGCATCCGAGCCTAGGTTTTATGGTTTGATGTTATTTGCACGAGTAGAACACAAGTGAGTTGTGGGCGATACAAGTCATACTGCCTACCAGCATGTCATACTTTGGTTCGGCGGTATTGTTGGACGAGACGACCCGGACCAACCTTACGCGTACGCTTACGCGAGACCGGTTCCCTCGACGTCCTTTGCACATAGATGGCTTGCGGGCGACTGTCTCTCCAACTTTAGTTGAACCGAGTATGGCTACGCCCGGTCCTTGAGAAGGTTAAAACAGAGTCTATTTGACAAACTATCGTTGTGGTTTTGATGCGTAGGTGAGATGAGTTCTTGCTTAAGCCCGTAGCAGCCACGTAAAACTTGCAACAACAAAGTAGAGGACGTCTAACTTGTTTTTGTAGGGCATGTTGTGATGTGATATGGTCAAGGCATGATGCTGATTTTATTGTATGAGATGATCATGTTTTGTAACCAAGTTATCGGCAACTGGCAGGAGCCATATGGTTGTCGCTTTATTGTATGCAATGCAATCGCGATGTAATGCTTTACTTTATTGCTAAGAGGTAGTGATAGTTGTGGAAGCATAAGATTGGCGAGACGACAACGATGCTACGATGGAGATCAAGGTGTCGCGCCGGTGACGATGGTGATCATGACGGTGCTTTGGAGATGGAGATCACAAGCACAAGATGATGATGGCCATATCATATCACTTATATTGATTGCATGTGATGTTTATCTTTTATGCATCTTATCTTGCTTTGATTGACGGTAGCATTATAAGATGATCTCTCACTAAATTATCAAGAAGTGTTCTCCCTGAGTATGCACCGTTGCGAAAGTTCTTCGTGCTGAGACACCACGTGATGATCGGGTGTGCTAGGCTCTACGTTCAAATACAACGGGTGCAAAACAATTGCACACGCGGAATACTCAGGTTATACTTGACGAGCCAAGCATATACAGATATGGCCTCGGAACACGGAGACCGAAAGGTCGAGCGTGAATCATATAGTAGATATGATCAACATAGTGATGTTCACCATTGAAACTACTCCATCTCACGTGATGATCGGACATGGTTTAGTTGATTTGGATCACGTGATCACTTAGATGATTAGAGGGATGTCTATCTAAGTGGGAGTTCTTAAGTAATATGATTAAATTGAACTTAAATTTATCATGAACTTAGTCCTGGTAGTATTTTGCAAATCATGTTGTAGATCAATAACTCGCGTTGTTGCTTCCCTGTGTTTATTTTGATATGTTCCTAGAGAAAATTGTGTTGAAAGATGTTAGTAGCAATGATGCGGATTGGATCCGTAATCTGAGGTTTATCCTCATTGCTGCACAGAAAAATTGTGGCCTTGATGCACCGCTAGGTGACAGACCTATTGCAGGAGCAGATGCAGACGTTATGAACGTTTGGCTAGCTCAATATGATGACTACTTGATAGTTTAGTCCACCATGCTTAACGGCTTAGAATTGGGACTTCAAAGACGTTTTGAACGTCATGGACCATATGAGATGTTCCAGGAGTTGAAGTTAATATTTCAAGAAAATACCCGAGTTGAGAGATATGAAGTCTCCAACAAGTTCTATAGCTAAAAGATGGAGGAGAATCGCTCAACTAGTGAGCATGTGCTCAGATTGTCTGGGTACTACAATCGCTTGAATCAAGTGGGAGTTAATCTTCCAGATAAGATAGTGATTGACAGAATTCTCTAATCACCATGACCAAGTTAGTAGAACTTCGTGATGAACTATAGTATGCAAGGGATGACGAAAACGACTCCCAAGCTCTTCGTGATGCTGAAATCAACGAAGGTAGAAATCAAGAAAAACATCAAGTGTTGATGGTTGACAAGATCACTAGTTTCAAGAAAAGGGCAAAGGGAAGAAGGGGAACTTCAAGAAGAACGGCAAGCAAGTTGCTGCTCAAGTGAAGAAGCCCAAGTCTAGTCCTAAGCCTGAGACTAAGTGCTTCTACTGCAAAGGGACTGGTCACTGAAAGCGGAACTAACCCAAGTGATTAGCGGATAAGAAGGATGGCAAAGTGAACATAAGTATATTTGATATACATGTTATTGATGTGTACTTTACTAGTGTTTATAGCAACTCCTCAGTATTTGATACTGGTTCAGTTGCTAAGAGTAGTAACTCGAAACGGGAGTTGCAGAATAAACAGAAACTAGTAAAAGTCGAGGTGACGATGTGTGTTGGAAGTAGTTCCAAGATTGATATGATCATCATCGCACTCTCCCTATACTTTCGGGATTAGTGTTGAAACTAAATAAGTGTTATTTGGTGTTTTCGTTGAGCATGAATATGATTTGATCATGTTTATTGCAATACGGTTATTCATTTAAGTTAGAGAACAATTGTTGTTTTGTTTACATGAATAAAACCTTATATGGTTACACACCCAATGAAAATGGTTCATTGGATCTCGATCGTAGTGATACACATATTCATAATATTGAAACCAAAAGATGCAAAGTTAATAATGATAGTGCAACTTATTTGTGGCACTGCAGTTTAAGTCATATTGGTGTAAAGCGCATGAAGAAACTCCATGCTGATGGGCTTTTGGAATCACTTGATTATGAATCACTTGATACTTGCGAACCATGCCTTATGGGCAAGATGACTAAAACGCCATTCTTCGGAACAATGGAGCGAGCAACAGATTTGTTGGAAATCATACATACTGATGTATGTGGTCCGATGAATATTGAGGCTCGCGATAGGTATCATTATTTCTGATCTTCACAGATGATTTGAGCAGATATGAGTATATCTACTTGATGAAACATAAGTCTGAAACATTTGAAAAGTTCAAAGAATTTCAGAGTGAAGTGGAGAATCATCGTAACAAGAAAATAAGGTTTCTACGATCTGATCACGGAGACAAATATTTGAGTCACGAGTTTGGTCTTCAATTAAAACAATGTGGAATAGTTTCAAAAATTCGTGCCACCCGGAACACTACAGCCTAATGGTGTGTCCGAACGTCATAGCCGTACTTTATTAGATATAGTACAAATCTATGATGTTTCTTACCGATTTACCACTATCATTTTTGAGGTTATGCATTAAAGACAGCTGCATTCACATTAAAAAAAAGGGGCACCATCTAAGTCCGTTGGGACGACACAATCTGAACTGTGGTTTAGCAAGAAACCAAAGTTGTCGTTTCTTAAAGTTTGGAGTTGCGATGCTTATGTGAAAAAGTTTCATCTCGATAAGCTCAAACTCAAATCGGAGAAATATGTCTTCATAGGATACCCAAAGGAGACAGTTGGGTACACCTTCTATCACAGATCCGAAGGCAAGACATTCATTGCTAAGAATGGATCCTTTCTAGAGAAGGAGTTTCTCTCGAAAGAAGTGAGTGGGAGGAAAGTAGAACTTGATGAGGTAACGGTACCTGCTCCCTTATTGGAAAGTAGTTCATCACAGAAATCTGTTCCTGTGACTACTACACCAATTAGTGAGGAAGCTAATGATGATGATCATGTAACTTCAGATCAAGTTACTATCAAATCTCGTAGGTAAACCAGAGTGAGATCCGCACCAGAGTGGTACGGTAATCCTATTCTGGAAGTTATGTTACTAGACCATGACGAACTTGCGAACTATGAGGAAGCGATGATGAGCCCAGATTCCGCGAAATGGTTTGAGGCCATGAAATCTGAGATGTAATCCATGTATGAGAACAAAGTATGGACTTTGGTGGATTTGCCCGATGATCGGCAAGCCATAGAAAATAAATGGATCTTCAAGAGGAAGACGGACGCTGATAGTAGTGTTACTATCTACAAAGCTAGAATTGTCACAAAAGGTTTTCGACAAGTTCAAGGTGTTGACTACGATGAGATTTTCTCACTCGTATCTATACTTAAAGTCTGTCCGAATCATGTTAGCAATTGCCGCATTTTATGAAATCTGGCAAATGGATAAACAAAACTGCATTCCTTAATGGATTTACTAAAGAAGAGTTGTATACATGCAACCAGAAGGTTTTGTCAATCCTAAAGGTGCTAACAAAATATGCAAACTCCAGCGATCCATCTATGGACTGGTGCAAGCATCTCGGAGTCGGAATATACGCTTTGATAAGTTGATCAAAGGATATAGTTTTATACAGACTTGTGGTGAAGCCTGTATTTACAAGAAAGTGAGTGGGAGCACTACAGCATTTCTGATAAGTATATGTGAATGACATATTGTTGATCGGAAATAATGTAGAATTATTCTGTAAAGCATAAAGGAGTGTTTGAAAGGAGTTTTTCAAAGAAAGACTTCGGTGAAGCTGCTTACATATTGAGCTTTAAGATCTATAGAGATAGATCAAGACGCTTGATAAGTTTTTTTCAATGAGTACATACCTTGACAAGATTTTGAAGTAGTTCAAAATGGAGCAGTCAAAGAAAGAGTTCTTGCCTATATTACAAGGTGTGAAGTTGAGTAAGACTCAAAGCCCGACCACGGCAGAAGATAGAAAGAGAATGAAAGTCATTCCCTATGCCTTGGCCATAGGTTCTATAAAGTATGTCATGCTGTATACCAGATCTATTGTATACCCTGCACTGATTTAGCAAGGAAGTACAATAGTGATCTAGGCGTAGATCACTGGACAGCGGTCAGAATTATCCTTAGTGAAATAAGGATATGTTTCTCGATTATGGACGTGACAAAAGGTTCATCGTAAAGGGTTATGCCGATGCAAGTTTTGACACTAATCTAGATGACTCTAAATCTCGGTCTAGATACATATTGAAAGTGGGAGCAATTAGCTAGAGTAGCTCCATGCAGAGCATTGTTGACATAAAAATTTGCAAAATACATGTGGATCTGAATGTGGCAGACCCGTTGACTAAGATTCTCTCACAAGCAAAACATGATCACACCTTAGTACTCTTTGGGTGTTAATCACATAGCGATATGAACTAGACTACTGAATCTAGTAAACCCTTTGGGTATTGGTCGCATGGTGCGATGTGAACTATGGGTGTTAATCACATGATGATGTGAACTATCGATGTTAATCACATGGTGATGTGATCTAGATTATTGACTCTAGTGCAAGTGGGAGACTGAAGGAAATATGCCCTAGAGGCAATAATAAAGTTATTATTTATTTCCTTATATCATGATAAATGTTTATTATTCATGCTAGAATTGTATTAACCGGAAACATAATACATGTGTGAATACATAGACAAACAAAGTGTCACTAGTATGCCTCTACTTGACTAGCTCGTTAATCAAAGATGGTTATGTTTCCTAACCATGGACAAAGAGTTGTTATTTGATTAACGGGATCACATCATTAGTTGAATGATCTGATTGACATGACCCATTCCATTAGCTTAGCACCCGATCGTTTAGTATGTTGCTATTGCTTTCTTCATGACTTATACATGTTCCTATGACTATGAGATTATGCAACTCCCGTTTGCCGGAGGAACACTTTGGGTGCTACCAAACGTCATAACGTAACTGGGTGATTATAAAGGAGTACTACAGGTGACTCCAATGGTGGATGTTGGGTTGGCGTATTTTCGAGATTAGGGTTTGTCACTCCGATTGTCAGAGAGGTATCTCTGGGCCCTCTCGGTAATACACATCACATAAGCCTTGCAAGCATTATAACTAAGATGTTAGTTATGAGATGATGTATTACGGAACGAGTAAAGAGACTTGCCAGTGACGAGATTAAACTAGGTATTGGATACCGACGATCGAATCTCGGGCAAGTAACATACCGATGACAAAGGGAACAACGTATGTTGTTATGCGGTCTGACCGATAAAGATCTTTGTAGAATATGTAGGAGCCAATATGGGCATCCAGGTCCCGCTATTGGTTATTGACCGGAGACGTGTCTCGGTCATGTCTACATTGTTCTCGAACCGTAGGGTCCGCACGCTTAACGTTACGATGACAGTTATTATGAGTTTATGCATTTTGATGTACCGAAGGTAGTTCGGAGTCCCGGATGTGATCACGGACATGACGAGGAGTCTTGAAATGGTCGAGACATAAAGATTTATATATTGGAAGCCTATGTTTGGACATCGGAAGTGTTCCGGGTGAAATCGGGATTTTACCGGATTACCGGGAGGGTTACCGGAACCCCCCGGGAGTCAAATGGGCCAACATGGGCCTTAGTGGAAAGGTGAGAGGGCAGCCCACATAGGTCTGCGCCTCCCCCCCTCTCCCTAGTCCTATTAGGACTAGGAGAGGGGCCGGCCACCTCTCTCTTCTCTTCCCCTTTGGGGAATCCTATTAGGAATAGGATTGGGGGGGGGGTCCTACTCCCGGTAGGAGCAGGACTCCTCCTGCGCCTCCTAGCTTGGCCGGCCAGCCTCCCCCCCCTTCATCCTTTATATACGGGGGCAGGGGGCACCTCTAGACACACAAGTTGATCATTGAGATCGTTCCTTAGCCGTGTGCGGTGCCCCCTGCCACCATATTCCACCTCGATCATATCGTTGTAGTGCTTAGGCGAAGCCCTGCGTCGGTAGAACATCAAGATCGTCACCACGCCGTCGTGCTGACGGAACTCCTGTTGGGGAACGTAGTAATTTCGAAAATTTTCCTACGCACACGCAAGATCATGGTGATGCATAGCAACGAGGGGGAGAGTGTTGTCTACGTACCAACGCAGACCGACTGCGGAAGCGATCACACAACGTAGAGGAAGTAGTCGTACGTCTTCTTCCCGATCCAACCGATCCAAGCACCGTTACTCCGGCACCTCCGAGTTCTTAGCACACGTTCAGCTCGATGACGATCCCCGGGCTCCGATCCAGCAAAGCTTCGGGGAGGAGTTCCGTCAGCACGACGGCGTGGTGACGATCTTGATGTACTACCGACGCAGGGCTTCGCCTAAGCACTGTAACGGTATGATCGAGGTGGAATTTGGTGGAAGGGGGCACCGCACACGGCTAAGGAACGATCACGTGGATCAACTTGTGTGTCTATGGGGTGCCCCCTGCCCCTGTATATAAAGGATGGAGGAGGAGGAGGCCGGCCAGGGCAAAGGTGCGGCCAGGATAGGGAGTCCTACTAGGACTCCAAGTCCTAGTAGGAGTCCACCAAAAGGGGAGGAAGGGAGAAGGAATAGGAGGAGAAGGAGAGGTGGCCGGCCCCCTTTTCCCTAGTCCAATTCGGACCAAAGGGGAGGGGGGGCGCAGCAGCCTTTTCCTCTTCCCACTAAAGCCCATCAAGGCCCATTACCTCTCCCGTAACTACCCGGTACTCCGAAAAATACCCGAATCACTCGGAACCTTTCCGATGTCCGAATATAGTCGTCCAATATATCAATCTTTACGTCTTGACCATTGCGAGACTCCTCGTTATGTCCCCGATCTCATCCGGGACTCCGAACTCTTTCGGTACATCAGAACTCATAAACTCATAATATAACTGTCATCGAAACCTTAAGCGTGCGGACCCTACGGTTCGAGAACAATGTAGACATGACCGAGACACGTCTCCGGTCAATAACCAATAGCGGGACCTGGATGCCCATATTGACTACTACATATTCTAAAAAGATCTTTATCGGTCAGACCGCATAACAACATACGTTGTTCCCTTTGTCATCGGTATGTTACTTGCCCGAGATTCGATCGTCGGTATCCAATACCTAGTTCAATCTCGTTACCGGCAAGTCTCTCTACTCGTTCTGTAATACATCATCTCACAACTAACTCATTAGTTGCAATGCTTGCAAGGCTTATGTGATGTGCATTACCGAGAGGGCCCAGAGATACCTCTCCGACAATCGGAGTGACAAATCCTAATCTCGAAATACGCCAACCCAACATCTACCTTTGGAGACACCTGTAGTACTCCTTTATAATCACCCAGTTACGTTGTGACGTTTGGTAGTACCCAAAGTGTTCCTCCGATAAACGGGAGTTGCATAATCTCATAGTCAGAGGAACATGTATAAGTCATGAAGAAAGCAATAGCAACATACTAAACGATCGGGTGCTAAGCTAATAGAATGGGTCATGTCAATCAGATCATTCAACTAGTGATGTGACCTCGTTAATCAAATAACAACTCTTTCTCCATGGTTAGGAAACATAACCATCTTTGATTAACGAGCTAGTCAAGTAGAGGCATACTAGTGACACTCTGTTTGTCTATGTATTCACACATGTATTATGTTTCCGGTTAATACAATTCTAGCATGAATAATAAACATTTATCATGATATAAGGAAATAAATAATAACTTTATTATTGCCTCTAGGGCATATTTCCTTCAGTCTCCCACTTGCACTAGAGTCAATAATCTAGTTCACATCGCCATGTGATTTAACAGCAATAGTTTACATCACCATGTGATTAACACCCATAGTTCACATCGTCATGTGACCAACACTCAAAGGGTTTACTAGAGTCAGTAATCTAGTTCACATATCTATGTGATTAACACCCAAAGAGTACTAAGGTGTGATCATGTTTTGCTTGTGAGATAATTTTAGTCAACGGGTCTGTCACATTCAGATCCGTAAGTATTTTGCAAGTTCTATGTCTACAATGCTCTACACGGAGCTACTCTAGCTAATTGCTCCCACTTTCAATATGTATCCAGATTGAGACTTTAGATTCATCTGGATCAGTGTCAAAAACTTGCATCGACGTAACTCTTTACGACGAACCTTTTTGTCACATCCATAATCGAGAAACATATCCTTATTTCACTAAGGATAATTCTGACCGCTGTCCAGTGATCTACTCCTAGATCACTATTGTACTCCCTTGCCAAATCAATGCAGGGTATACAATAGATCTGGTATACAGCATGACATACTTTATAGAACCTATGGCCAAGGCATAGGGAATGACTTTCATTCTCTTTCTATCTTCTGCCGTGGTCGGGCTTTGAGTCTTACTCAACTTCACACCTTGTAATACAGGCAAGAACTCTTTCTTTGACTGCTCCATTTTGAACTACTTCAAAATCTTGTCAAGGTATGTACTCATTGAAAAAACTTATCAAGCGTCTTGATCTATCTCTATAGATCTTGAAGCTCAATATGTAAGCAGCTTCACCGAAGTCTTTCTTTGAAAAACTCCTTTCAAACACTCCTTTATGCTTTACAGAATAATTCTACATTATTTCTGATCAACAATATGTCATTCACATATACTTATCAGAAATGCTGTAGTGCTCCCACTCACTTTCTCGTAAATACAGGCTTCACCGCAAGTCTGTATAAAACTATATGCTTTGATCAACTTATCAAAGCGTATATTCCAACTCCGAGATGCTTGCACCAGTCCACAGATGGATCGCTGGAGCTTGCACATTTTGTTAGCACCTTTCGGATTGACGAAACCTTCTGGTTGCATCATATACAACTCTTCTTTAATAAATCCATTAAGGAATGCAGTTTTGTTTATCCGTTTGCCAGATTTCATAAAATGCGGCAATTACTAACATGATTCGGACAGACTCAAGCATAGATACGAGTGAGAAGCTCTCATCGTAGTCAACACCTTGAACTTGTTGAAAACCTTTTGCGACAATTCTAGCTTTGTAGATAGTAACACTACTATCAGCGTTCGTCTTCCTCTTGAAGATCCATTTATTCTCAATTGCTTGCCGATCATCGGGCAAGTCAACCAAAGTCCAAACTTTGTTCTCATACATGGATCATATCTCAGATTTCATGGCCTCAAACCATTTCGCGGAATCCGGGCTCATCATCGCTTCCTCATAGTTCGTAGGTTCGTCATGGTCAAGTAACATGACCTCCAGAACAGGATTACCGTACCACTCTGGTGCGGATCTCACTCTGGTTTACCTACGAGATTTGGTAGTAACTTGATCTGAAGTTACATGATAATCATCATTAGCTTCCTCACTAATTGGTGTAGGTGTCACAGAAACAGTTTTCTGTGATGTGCTACTTTCCAACAAGGGAGCAGGTACAGTTACCTCATCAAGTTCTACTTTCCTCCCACTCACTTCTTTCGAGAGAAACTCCTTCTCCAGAAAGTTTCCGAATTTTAGCAACAAAAGTCTTGCCTTCGGATCTGTGATAGAAGGTGTACCCAACTGTTTCCTTTGGGTATCCTATGAAGACATATTTCTCCGATTTGAGTTTGAGCTTATCGAGATGAAACTTTTTCACATAAGCATCGCAACTCCAAACTTTAAGAAACGACAACTTTGGTTTCTTGCCAAACCATAGTTCAGATTGTGTCGTCTCAACGGACTTAGATGGTGCCCCTTTTTTTAACGTGAATGCAGCTGTCTCTAATGCATAACCCCAAAACGATAGTGGTAGATCGGTAAGAGACATCATAGATCGCACTGTATCTAATAAAGTACGGTTATGACGTTCGGACACACCATTATGCTGTGGTGTTCCAGGTGGCGTGAGTAGTGAAACTATTTCACATTGTTTTAACTGAAGACCAAACTCGTAACTCAAATACTCTTTTCCACGATCAGATCGTAGAAACTTTATTTTCTTGTTACGATGATTTTCCACTTCACTCTGAAATTATATGAACTTTTCAAATGTATCAGACTTCTATTTCATTAAGTAGATATACTCATATCTGCAAAAATCATCTATGAAGATCAGAAAATAATGATACCTGTCGCGAGCCTCAATATTCATCGGACCACATACATCAGTATGTATGATTTCCAAAAAATCTGTTGCTCGCTCCATTGTTCCGAAGAACAGAGTCTTAGTCATCTTGCCCATGAGGCATGGTTCGCAAGCATCAACTGATTCATAATCAAGTGATTCCAAAAGCCCATCAGCATGGAGTTTCTTCATGCGCTTTACACCAATATGACCTAAACGGCAGTGCTACAAATAAGTTGCACTATCATTATTAACTTTGCATCTTTTGGTTTCAATATTATGATTATGTGTATCACCATGATCGAGATCCAATGAACTATTTTCATTGGGTGTGTAACCATATAAGGTTTTATTCATGTAAACAGAACAACAATTTATTCTCTTACTTTAATGAATAACCGTATTGCAATAAACATGATCAAATCATATTCATGCTCAACGCAAAAACCAAATAACACTTATTTAAGTTCAACACTAATCCCGAAAGTATAGGGAGTGTGCGATGATGATCATATCAATCTTGGAACCACTTCCAACACACATCGTCACTTCACCCTTAACTAGTCTCTGTTCATTCTGCAACTCCTGTTTCGAGTTACTACACTTAGCAACTGAACTAGCATCAAATACTAAGGGGTTGCTATAAACACTAGTAAAGTACACATCAATAACATGTATATCAAATATACTTATGTTCACTTTGCCATCCTTCTTATCCGCCAATCACTTGGGGTAGTTCCGCTTCTAGTGACCAGTCCCTTTGTAGTAGAAGCACTTAGTCTCAGGCTTAGGATCAGACTTGGGCTTCTTCACTTGAGCAGCAACTTGCTTGCCGTTCTTCTTGAAGTTCCCCTTCTTCCCTTTGCCCTTTTCTTGAAACTAGTGGTCTTGTCAACCATCAACACTTGATGTTTTTCTTGATTTCTACCTTCGTTGATTTCAGCATCACGAAGAGCTTGGGAATCGTTTCCGTTATCCCTTGCATATCATAGTTCATCACGAAGTTCTACTAACTTGGTGATGGTGACTAGAGAATTCTGTCAATCACTATCTTATCTGGAAGATTAACTCCCACTTGATTCAAGCGATTGTAGTACCCAGACAATCTGAGCACATGCTCACTAGTTGAGCGATTCTCCTCCATCTTTTAGCTATAGAACTTGTTGGAGACTTCATATCTCTCAACTCGGGTATTTGCTTGAAATATTAACTTCAACTCCTGGAACATCTCATATGGTCCATGACGTTCAAAACGTCTTTGAAGTCCCGATTCTAAGCCATTAAGCATGGTGTACTAAACTATCAAGTAGTCATCATATTGAGCTAGCCAAACATTCATAACGTCTGCATCTGCTCCTGCAATAGGTCTGTCACCTAGCGGTGCATCAAGGACATAATTCTTCTGTGCAGCAACGAGGATAAACCTCAGATCACGGATCCAATCCGCATCATTGCTACTAACATCTTTCAACACAATTTTCTCTAGGAACATATCAAAAATAAACACAGGGAAGCAACAACGCGAGCTATTGATCTACAACATAATTTGCAAAATACTACCAGGACTAAGTTCATGATAAATTTAAGTTCAATTTAATCATATTACTTAAGAACTCCCACTTAGATAGACATCCCTCTAATCCTCTAAGTGATCACGTGATCCAAATCAACTAAACCATAACCGATCATCACGTGAGATGGAGTAGTTTTCAATGGTGAACATCGTTATGTTGATCATATCTACTATATGATTCACGCTCGACCTTTCGGTCTCCGTGTTCCGAGGCCATATCTGCATATGCTAGGCTCGTCAAGTTTAACCTGAGTATTCTGCGTGTGCAAAACTGGCTTGCACCCGTTGTAGATGGACGTAGAGCTTATCACACCCGATCATCACGTGGTGTATGGGCACGACGAACTTTGGCAACGGTGCATACTCAGGGAGAACACTTCTTGATAATTTAGTGAGAGATCATCTTATAATGCTACCGTCAATCAAAGCAAGATAAGATGCATAAAAAGATAAACATCACATGCAATCAATATAAGTGATATGATATGGCCATCATCATCTTGTGCTTGTGATCTCCATCTCCGAAGCACCGTCATGATCACCATCGTCACCGGCGCGACACCTTGATCTCCATCATAGCATCGTTGTCGTCTCGCCAATCTTATGCTTCCACGACTATCACTACCGCTTAGCAATAAAGTAAAGCATTACATCGCGATTGCATTGCATACAATAAAGCGACAACCATATGGCTCCTGCCAGTTGCCGATAACTTGGTTACAAAACATGATCATCTCATACAATAAAATCAGCATCATGCCTTGACCATATCACATCACAACATGCCCTGCAAAAACAAGTTAGACGTCCTCTACTTTGTTGTTGCAAGTTTTACGTGGCTGCTACGGGCTTAAGCAAGAACTCATCTCACCTACGCATCAAAACCACAACGATAGTTTGTCAAATAGACTCCGTTTTAACCTTCTCAAGGACCGGGCGTAGCCACACTCGGTTCAACTAAAGTTGGAGAGACAGTCGCCCGCAAGCCATCTATGTGCAAAGCACGTCGAGGGAACCGGTCTCGCGTAAGCGTACGCGTAATGTTGGTCCGGGTCGTCTCGTCCAACAATACCGCCGAACCAAAGTATGACATGCTGGTAGGCAGTATGACTTGTATCGCCCACAACTCACTTGTGTTCTACTCGTGCAAATAACATCAAACCATAAAACCTAGGCTCGGATGCCACTGTTGGGGAACGTAGTAATTTCGAAAATTTTCCTACGCACACGCAAGATCATGATGATGCATAGCAACGAGGGGGAGAGTGTTGTCTACGTACCAACGCAGACCGACTGCGGAAGCGATCACACAACGTAGAGGAAGTAGTCGTACGTCTTCTTCCCGATCCAACCGATCCAAGCACCGTTACTCTGGCACCTCCGAGTTCTTAGCACACGTTCAGCTCGATGATGATCCCCGGGCTCCGATCCAGCAAAGCTTCGGGGAGGAGTTCCGTCAGCACGACGGCGTGGTGATGATCTTGATGTACTACCGACGCAGGGCTTCGCCTAAGCACTATAACGGTATGATCGAGGTGGAATTTGGTGGAAGAGGGCACCGCACACGGCTAAGGAACGATCACGTGGATCAACTTGTGTGTCTATGGGGTGCCCCCTGCCCCTGTATATAAAGGATGGAGGAGGAGGAGGCCGGCCAAGGCAAAGGTGCGGCCAGGATAAGGAGTCCTACTAGGACTCCAAGTCCTAGTAGGAGTCCACCAAAAGGGGAGGAAGGGAGAAGGAATAGGAGGAGAAGGAGAGGTGGCCGGCCCCCTTTTCCCTAGTCCAATTCGGACCAAAGGGGAGGGGGGCGCAGCAGCCTTTTCCTCTTCCCACTAAAGCCCATCAAGGCCCATTACCTCTCCCGTAACTACCCGGTACTCCGAAAAATACCCGAATCACTCGGAACCTTTCCGATGTCCGAATATAGTCGTCCAATATATCGATCTTTACGTCTCGACCATTTCGAGACTCCTCGTCATGTCCCGATCTCATCCGGGACTCCGAACTCCTTCGGTACATCAAAACTCATAAACTCATAATATAACTGTCATCGAAACCTTAAGCATGCGGACCCTACGGTTCGAGAACAATGTAGACATGACTGAGACACGTCTCCGGTCAATAACCAATAGCGGGACCTGGATGCCCATATTGGCTACTACATATTCTACGAAGATCTTTATCGGTCAGACCGCATAACAACATACGTTGTTCCCTTTGTCATCGGTATGTTACTTGCCCGAGATTCGATCGTCGGTATCCAATACCTAGTTCAATCTCGTTACCGGCAAGTCTCTCTACTCGTTCTGTAATACATCATCTCACAACTAACTCATTAGTTGCAATGCTTGCAAGGCTTATGTGATGTGCATTACCGAGAGGGCCCAGAGATACCTCTCCGACAATCGGAGTGACAAATCCTAATCTCGAAATACGCCAACCCAACATCTACCTTTGGATACACCTGTAGTACTCCTTTATAATCACCCAGTTACGTTGTGACGTTTGGTAGTACCCAAAGTGTTCCTCCGATAAACGGGAGTTGCATAATCTGATAGTCAGAGGAACATGTATAAGTCATGAAGAAAGCAATAGCAACATACTAAATGATCGGGTGCTAAGCTAATAGAATGGGTCATGTCAATCAGATCATTCAACTAGTGATGTGACCTCGTTAATCAAATAACAACTCTTTCTCCATGGTTAGGAAACATAACCATCTTTGATTAACGAGCTAGTCAAGTAGAGGCATACTAGTGACACTCTGTTTGTCTATGTATTCACACATGTATTATGTTTCTGGTTAATACAATTCTAGCATGAATAATAAACATTTATCATGATATAAGGAAATAAATAATAACTTTATTATTGCCTCTAGGGCATATTTCCTTCAACTCCTCCCCGAAGCTTTGCTGGATCGGAGCCCGAGGATCGTCATCGAGCTGAACGTGTGCTAAGAACTCGGAGGTGCCGGAGTAACGGTGCTTGGATCGGTCGGATCGGGAAGAAGACGTACGACTACTTCCTCTATGGTGTGTCAACGCTTCCGTTGCGATCTACAAGGGTACGTAGATCAGATTCTCCCCCTCGTTGCTATGCATCACCATGATCTTGCGTGTGCGTAGGAAGTTTTTTTGAAATTACTACGTTCCCCAACAGAACCATGATGTCAAGGACTTAATCAATCCCGTATACAATTCCCTTTGTCTAGCGGTACGATACTTGCCCGAGATTTGATCATCGGTATCCCGATACGTTGTTCAATCTCATTACCGGCATGTCTCTTTACTCGTTCTGTAACACATCATCCCGTGATCAACTCCTTGATCACATTGTGCACATTATGATGATGTCCTACCAAGTGGGCCCAGAGATACCTCTCCGTTTACACGGAGTGACAAATCCCAGTCTCGATTCGTGCCAACCCAACAGACAGTTTCGGAGATACCTGTAGTGTACCTTTATAGCCACCCGGTTACGTTGTGACGTTTGGCACACCCAAAGCACTCCTACGGTATCCGGGAGTTGCACAATCTCATGGTCTAAGGAAATGATACTTGACATTAGAAAAGCTTTAGCAAACGAACTACATGATCTTGTGCTAGGCTTAGGATTGGGTCTTGTCCATCACATCATTCTCCTAATGATGTGATCCCGTTATCAACGACATCCAATGTCCATGGTCAGGAAACCGTAACCATCTATTGATCAACGAGCTAGTCAACTAGAGGATTACTAGGGACATGGTGTTGTCTATGTATCCACACATGTATCTGAGTTTCCTATCAATACAATTCTAGCATGGATAATAAACGATTATCATGAACAAGGAAATATAATAATAACCAATTTATTATTGCCTCTAGGGCATATTTCCAACAGTCTCCCACTTGCACTAGAGTTAATAATCCAGTTCACATCGATATGTGATTAACACTCAAGGTCACATCCCCATGTGACTAACACCCAAAGAGTTCTGGGTTTGATCATGTTATGCTTGTGAGAGAGGTTTCAGTCAACGGGTCTGCAATATTCAGATCTGTATGTACTTCGCAAATTTCTATGTCATCTTGTAGATGCAACTACTACGCTACATTTGGAGACATTTCAAATAATTGTTCTACTTGGAGCTATTCTGAATTGTTGCTCCATTATACGTATCCGGTATCTCTACTCAGAGCTATCCGGATAGGTGTTAAGCTTGCATCGACGTAACTCTTTACGTCGAACTCTTTATCACCTCCATAACCGAGAAACATATCCTTATTCCTCTAAGGATAATTTTGACCACTATCTGGTGATCTACTCCTAGATCACCTTTGTACCCTCTTGCCAGACACGTGGCAAGGCACACATCAGGTGCGGTACTCAGCATGGCATACTGTATAGAGCCTATGACAAAAGCATAGGGGACGACCTTCGTCCTTCCTCTTTCTCCTGCCGTGGTCGAGCTTTAAGTCTTAACTTCATACCTTACAACTCAGGCAAGAACTCCTTCTTTGAATTATCCATCTTGAACACCTTCAAGATCATGTCAAGGTATGTGCTCATTTGAAAGTACCATTAAGCGTTTTGATCTATCCTTATAGATCTTGATGCTCAATGTTCAAGTAGCTTAATCCAGGCTTTCCATTGAAAAACACTTTCCAAATAACCCTATATGCTTTCCAGAAATTCTACGTCATTTCTGATCAACAATATGTCAACAACATATATTCATCAGAAATTCTATAGTGCTCCCACTCACTTCTTTGGAAATACAAGTTTCTCATAAACTTTGTATACACCCAAAATCTTTGATCATCTCATCAAAGCATACATTCCAACTCCGAGATGCTTACTCCAGTCCTTAGAAGGATTGCTGGAGCTTTGCATACTTATTAGCATCTTTCAGGATTGACAAAACCTTCCGGTTGTATCACATACAACCTTTCCTCAAGAAAATCGTCGAGGAAACAATGTTTTGACATCCTATCTACAAGATTTCATAAATAATGCAGTGATCGCTAATATAATTCCAACAGACTCTTAGCATCGCTATGAGTGAGAAAGTCTCATCGTAGTCAACTCCTTGAACTTGTCAGAAAACATCTTAACGACAAGTCGAGCTTTCTTAATGGTGATACTTACCATCATTGTCCGTCTTCCTTTTCAAATCCATATGTACCTAACAGCCTTACGACCATCAAGTAGTTCTTCCAAAGTCTACACTTTGTTTTCATATATGGTCCTCTCTCGGATTATATGGCCTCGAGCCATTTTGGAATCCAGGCCCACCATCGCTTCTCCATAGCTCGTAGGTTCATTGTTGTCTAGCAACATGACTTCCAAGACATGATTACGTACCACTCTGAAGTAGTACGCATCCTTGTCATCCCACGAGGTTTGGTAGTGACTTGATCTGAAGTTTCATGATCACTATCATAAGCTTCCACTTCAATTGGTGTAGGTGCCACAGGAACAACTCCCTGTGCCCTGCCACACACTAGTTGAAGAGACAGTTCAATAACCTCATCAAGTCTCCACCATCCTCCCAATTCTTTCGAGAGAAACTTTTCCTCGAGAAAGGACCCGATTCTAGAAACAATCCCTTATTGCTTTCGGATCTGAGACAGGAGGTATTGATGAAGCTATGTACCTAGGGTAGGGGCATGGACCTGTCCTAAGAGCCCTACCCAACGACATCCCTAGAGGAAGTCACCTTTCAATCGACTTGAAGGTATCCCACTCGACGGATTCAAGACACTCGACCAGGAAGCTATCACTCGACCAAAAAGCCAACCACTCGACTGCCAGGAGATCTAAAGTCACTCGCAGGCAAACGGTCGGCCATTAAGTAGTCTTTATGGTCATCATAGCACTTTATTAGGGACGTTACCAGTAACGCCCAGTCTTAATGTATTTTAACCCTGCATTACTGAGAGCGGGAGAGGTCTGGTGAACTCTATATAAGCCACCCCCCTCCTCAGTAGCAGGGGTTCGCACCCCTGTTATTCACACACCCATAATCCAATGGACCGCCTCCGGGCACCGAGACGTAGGGCTGTTACTTCCTCCGTGAAGGGCCTGAACTCGTACATTCTGGTGTGCTTACAACTTCTCCATAGCTGAGATCTAGCCTCTCCATACATACCCCCCTACATCACTGTCAGAGTTAGAACCACGACAGTTGGCGCCCACCATGGGGCTAGGAGTCTTAGCGCCTAGTTGGAGAAGTTGCGATTTTTCCGATCCCTTTGATCATGGTTTCGTGCGGAATTTTGGTGGAGGGCCGCGAGATCCGTCTCGGCGCGCTCATGTTCACCGACGACGACTCCGCTTGGCTTCAGGAGGCTCCACTCGACATCGACGCGCTCCCCGTCCGCGGTGCGACGCACTTCCGCGCATGTGTTCGTGGCGTCCTCCTGCGACAGCCGTCGACCCAGTATCGGTCGGCTCCCGGGTCATCTTCCCGCCCTGTCTCCCACCGGCGCAAGCGCTCCGGTCGGTCGAGACTTCAGAGGTGAGTGAGGCATGTCGTGGCTCGCCAGTCGGCCGCCCCACAAGTCGCGGCAATCGAGCCCGACGAATCCCTCTACAGCCTGTTCGACCTGTCGACTGGCTCCGCGGAGACCGCATCCGACTACGACAGCAGCGACCCAGCGGCTGAGGTTCTGGTGGTCGATGGAACACACAGTCCTCCCGGTTTCCCTCGCACCGATGGAGGCGCGGGTGGGGGCGACCCGTCGCATCCCCACGATGAGTATCTCCCCGAACCTCTCACGTCATTGCAGCGAGAGGAGCTTCGCCGCCAGAACATGGATGCACTCCACACTTCTATCGTCGGAGAAACCCCTGAGGCCCGGGCCTTGGAGGACGCGCGCTTGGCTAACTTGGCCGAGCGCACTCGACTGGAGAATCTCCAGCGAATACTCGACGAGCAAGCGCGTCAGCGAGCTCCCGAGTCCAGTCGACGTCAGCTCTTCCCGCCTACGCAGGTATATCGAACCCCAGTTTAGAATTTGGCAGCCGCAGCCCGTATAGCAGAATTGATTCAGCCCTCCCAGTCAGAGGCTAGCAGGGGCTTGTTGCAAATCAGAGCGTTGCTTCGGGCAGTGGGAAACCAGAATTCCGCTGTTTCTCAGTCATGGAATAAGATCCACAGTCGATCCATTGCAACGGATACAGTCTAGTCGGCTCACAGCCCAAGATCGCCCCCGAGGCGTGAGGGACGCGAAGACCGGCACGATCAGTACAGAAGA
Organism: Triticum monococcum; assembly: GCA_034509565.1. NCBI lineage: Eukaryota > Viridiplantae > Streptophyta > Magnoliopsida > Poales > Poaceae > Triticum > Triticum monococcum. The sequence goes on from CM067841.1 coordinate 524,411,384, forward strand.
AATGAGCAGTATGATCACCGATTCGATTGTGATGATCGACGTCGAGTGCCAACCCCTCCCCCGAGGAGTGGGTCATATGCGCCTCGACAGCGGGATGACAGACGCCCTCATAGTGTTGGGCGGAGGATTCCAGTCGACCCCAGGGACCCAGGCTTTGATGCGAGATCCATCCTCGTTCAAGGTTTGGTTGATAGGAACAGAGCTCACCGAGAGGGCCATGACAGAGATGCGCCTGCCAGCAGCAGAGTACATGTTTCAGGGCCAGAGTGTTTCAGTCGAGCCATCAGAGCCATAGTGATTCCTCCCAACTTCAGGTTGGCGACTGGAGTCAGCAAGTTTACCGGTGAGTCTAAGCCTGACACTTGGCTCGAAGATTACCGAGTGGCTGTCCAGATTGGCGGTGGCAATGATGAGGTGGCTATGAAGCATTTGCCTCTCATGTTAGAGGGCTCAGCCAGAGCGTGGCTGAATTAGTTAGCACCCAGCAGCATCTACACTTGGGAGGACCTCTCCCAAGTGTTTGTCACAACCTTTGAAGGAACATGCAAGCGACCTGCAGGCCTTATAGAATTGCGGTCTTGCGTAGAGAAACCGAATGAAACTCTGAGGGATTACATCCAGAGGTGGATCACATTGCATCTTACAGTTGAGAATGTACCCGATCATCAAGCAGTTTGTGCCTTTAAAGAAGGCGTTAAGTACAGAGAATTGAATCTGAAGTTCGGTCGAACTGGAGAGATGTCTCTGAATCGGATGATGGAGATTGCCACCAAATACGCTAATGGTGAAGACGAAGATCGACTCCAGAGTGGCAAGCACAAGGCAGTCGCCCAAGAGACCGGAGGAAATTCCAGTCAGAAACAGAAGCGGAAGGCCGAGCCAGCCGCCCCTGGGGAGGCCCTGGCCGTAACCCAGGGAAAATTCAAGGGAAAACCCAAGGGGACCTGGAACCCCAAGAAAGTTAAGGATCAAGATGGAAACGATGTTTTGGATCTGCCATGTCACATCCACACCAAGAAAGATGAAGAGGGTAAACTTATTTACCCAAAGCATACCACTCGACAGTGCCGGCTCCTGATCCAGCAGTTTCAGGGCAAGCAGTCCAAAGATAAGGAACAAGAGTCGGACAGAGTTGAGGACAAGGAAGATAGTGACGATGGATACCCCCAAGTCAATTCCACCCTGATGATTTTTGCTGATGTCGAAAGCAAAAGTCAACTGAAAGTCATTAACCGTGAGGTGAATATGGTTGCTCCGGCAACACCCAGTTATCTGAAGTGGTCTCAAACTGCCATCACATTCGACCAGTCTGATCACCCTACGCACATTGCCACCCCTGGGAGGCAAGCTTTGGTGGTCGACCCAGTTGTCGAAGGCACTCGACTGACCAAAGTCTTGATGGATGGTGGCAGTGGCCTGAACATACTGTATGCAGAAACATTGAAAGGGATGGGCATTCCGATGTCCAGGCTTAGTACCAGTAACATGAGCTTCCACGGAGTCATTCCTGGGAAGAAAGCCGAATCACTCGGCCAGATTGCTCTTGACGTGGTTTTCGGTGATTCAAAGAATTACCGCAAGGAAAAGTTGACATTCGAGGTTGTGGACTTCCAAAGTGCTTATCATGCTATTTTGGCAGGCCGGCTTATGCACGCTTCATGGCTCGACTGTGTTATGTGTATCTCAAATTGAAGATGCCTGGCCCTAGAGGTGTGATCACTGTTACAGGCAATCGGAAGAAAGCGGAAGAGTGTTTTCAGAAAGGCTCAAACATCGTTGATGCTCAGATGGCAGTGGTCGAGCTGCAAGAGTACCAGAAGACTGCTGATCCGAGTGAATTGCTACGAGCCAAGAAGCCCGCTTCAGAATCATCTTTTCAGTCGTCCGGTGAAACAAAGCCAGTCCACATCCATCCGACCGACCCCAATGCTGCCCCGACTCACATCTCAACGACGCTCGACTCCAAATAGGAAGAAGCGCTCATCCAGTTCCTCTGTGAGAACTGGGACATCTTCGCATGGAAGCCCTCTGACATGCCTGGAGTTCCCAGGGGGCTGGCTGAGCACCATCTACGAGTCGACCCAAAATTTAAGCCTGTGAAAGAACATCTTCGACGGTCCGCCGTCCAGAAGAGGAAAGCTATTGGCGAGGAGGTGGCTCGGCTCTTAGCAGCGGAGTTCATCCGAGAGATTTACCACTCCGAGTGGCTCGCCAATGTTGTCATGGTCCCCAAGAAGGACAAGTCACTTCGCATGTGCATTGATTTTAAACATATCAATCGGGCCTACCCGAAAGATCATTTTCCTCTCCCTCGCATCGACCAAATAGTCGACTCGACCGCGGGGTGCGAGCGATTGTCTTTTCTGGACGCCTATTCCAGGTACCATCAGATCCGTCTGTATGGACCTGATGAGATCAAAACAGCTTTCATCACTCCATTCGGATGCTTCTGTTATGTCACCATGCCATTCGGCCTCAAGAATGCCGGAGCCACGTTCATGAGGATGATTCAGAAGTGTTTACTCACTCAAATCAGTCGGAATGTGGAGGCATACGTGGATGATATTGTGGTTAAGTCACGGAAAGGTTCTGACCTGCGGACTGACCTTGCTGAAACCTTTGACAACCTCAGGAGGTATGATATCAAACTCAATCCATCAAAGTGCACATTCGGAGTTCCAGGTGGAAAGTTACTCGGTTTTCTCGTTTCCGAACGGGGAATCGACGCCAATCCTGAAAAAGTTGGTACCATACTCCGGATCAAGTGTCCTATGCGTGTGCACGATGTCCAGAAGCTTTCAGGTTGCTTGGCTGCTCTAAGTCGATTCATTTCTCATCTCGGTGAAAAGGCGTTGCCTCTTTACCGACTGATGAAGAAGTCTGACAAGTTCGAGTGGACTCCAGTGTTGGGGACCGTAGTAATTTCAAAAAATTTCCTATGCACACGCAAGATCATGGTGATGCATAGCAACGAGAGGGGAGAGTGTGATCTACGTACCCTTGTAGATCGACAACGGAAGCGTTTGGTTGATGTAGTCGTACGTCTTCACGGCCCGACCAATCAAGCACCGAAACTACGGCACCTCCGAGTTTTAGCACATGTTCAGCTCGATGATGATCCCCGGACTCCGATCCAGCAAAGTGTCAGGGAAGAGTTTTGTCAGCACGACGGTGTGGTGATGATCTTGATGCACTACTGTCGCAGGGCTTCGCCTAAGCACCACTACAATATTATCGAGGACAATGGTGGCAGGGGAAGCCGCACACGGCTAAGAATATGATCACGTGGATCAACTTGTGTTTCTCTGGGGTGCCCCTGCCTCCGTATATAAAGGATCAAGGGGGGGGTGCGGCCGGCCTAGGAGAGGCGCGCCAGGAGGAGTCCTACTCCCTCTGGGAGTAGGATTCCCCCCCCCCCTCCCAATCCTAGTTGGAATAGGATTCGCGGAGGGGGGGAAAGAGAGAAGGGGGGCCGGCCCCCTCTCCTTGTCCTATTCGGACCAAGGGAGGGGAGGGGCGCGCGGCCCATCTTGGGCTGCCCCTTTTCTTTTCCACTAAGGCCCATATAGCTCCCGGGGGGGTTGCGGTAACCTCCCGGTACTCCGGTAAAATCCCGATTTCACCCGGAACACTTTCGATATCCAAACATAGGCTTCCAATATATCAATCTTTATGTCTCGACCATTTCGAGACTCCTCATCATGTCCGTGATCACATCCGGGACTCCGAACAACCTTCGGTACATCAAAACGTATAAACTCATAATATAGCTGTCATCGAAACCTTAAGCGTGCGGACCCTACGGGTTCGAGAACAATGTAGACATGACCGAGACATGTCTCCGGTCAATAACCAATAGCGGGACCTGGATGCCCATATTGGCTCCTACATATTCTACGAAGATCTTTATCGGTCAGACCGCATAACAACATACGTTGTTCCCTTTGTCATCGGTATGTTACTTGCCCGAGATTCGATCGTCGGTATCCAATACCTAGTTCAATCTCGTTACCGGCAAGTCTCTTTACTCATTCTGTAATACATCATCTCGCAACTAACTCATTAGTTACACTGCTTGTAAGGCTTAAGTGATGTGCATCATCGAGAGGGCCCAGAGATACCTCTCCGACGATCGTAGTGACAAATCCTAATCTCGAAATACGTCAACCCAACATGTACCTTTGGAGACACCTATAGAGCACCTTTATAATCACCCAGTTACGTTGTGACATTTGGTAGCACACAAAGTGTTCCTCCGGCACACGGGAGTTCCATAATCTCATAGTCATAGGAACATGTATAAGTCATGAAGAAAGCAATAGCAACATACTAAACGATTGGGTTCTAAGCTAATGGAATGGGTCATGTCAATCAGATCATTCAACTAATGATGTGATCCCATTTAATCAAATGACAACTCTTTGTCTATGGTTAGGAAACACAACCATCTTTGATTAACGAGCTAGTCAAGTAGAGGCATACTAGTGACACTTAGTTTGTCTATGTATTCACACATGTATTATGTTTCCGGTTAATACAATTCTAGCATGAATAATAAACTTTTATCATGATATAAGGAAATAAATAATAACTTTATTATTGCCTCTAGGGCATATTTCCTTCAGTCTCCCACTTGCACTAGAGTCAATAATCTAGATTACACAGTAATGATTCTAACACCCATGGAGCTTTGGTGTTGATCATGTTTTGCTCGTGGAAGAGGCTTAGTCAACGGGTCTGCTACATTCATCTCCATATGTATCTTGCAAATCTCTATGTCTCCCACCTGGACTAGATCTCGGATGGAATTGAAGCGTCTCTTGATGTGTTTGGTCCTCTTGTGAAATCTGGATTCCTTTGCCAAGGCAATTGCACCAGTATTGTCACAAAAGATTTTCATTGGACCCGATGCACTAGGTATGACACCTAGATCGGATATGAACTCCTTCATCCAGACTCCTTCGTTTGCTGCTTCCGAAGCAGCTATGTACTCCGCTTCACATGTAGATCCCGCCACGACGCTTTTTTTAGAACTGCACCAACTGACAGCTCCACCGTTTAATGTAAACACGTATCCGGTTTGCGATTTAGAATCGTCTGGATCAGTGTCAAAGCTTGCATCAACGTAACCGTTTACAATGAGCTCTTTGTCACCTCCATATACGAGAAACATATCCTTAGTCCTTTTCAAGTACTTCAGGATGTTCTTGACCGCTGTCCAATGATCCACTCCTGGATTACTTTGGTACCTCCCTGCTAAACTTATAACAAGGCACACATCAGGTCTGGTACACAGCATTGCATACATGATAGAGCCTATGGCTGAAGCATAGGGAACATCTTTCATTTTTTTTCTCTATCTTCTGCAGTGGTCGGGCAGTGAGTCTGACTCAATTTCACACCTTGTAACATAGGCAAGAACCCTTTCTTTGCTTGATCCATTTTGAACTTCTTCAAAATCTTGTCAAGGTATGTGCTTTGTGAAAGTCCAATTAAGCGTCTTGATCTATCTCTATAGATCTTTATGCCTAATATGTAAGCAGCTTCACCGAGGTCTTTCATTGAAAAACTCTTATTCAAGTATCCCTTTATGCTATCCAAAAATTCTATATCATTTCCAATCAGTAATATGTCATCCACATATAATATCAGAAATGCTACAGAGCTCCCACTCACTTTCTTGTAAATACAGGCTTCTCCGAAAGTCTGTATAAAACCAAATGCTTTGATCACACTATCAAAGCGTTTATTCCAACTCCGAGAGGCTTGCACCAGTCCATAAATGGATCGCTAGAGCTTGCACACTTTGTTAGCTCCCTTTGGATCGTCAAAACCTTCCGGTTGCATCATATACAACTCTTCTTCCAGAAATCCATTCAGGAATGCAGTTTTGACATCCATCTGCCAAATTTCATAATCATAAAATGCGGCAATTGCTAACATGATTCGGACAGACTTAAGCATCGCTACGGGTGAGAAGGTCTCATCGTAGTCAACCCCTTGAACTTGTTGAAAACCTTTTGCGACAAGTCGAGCTTTGTAGACAGTAATATTACCGTCAGCGTCAGTCTTCTTCTTGAAGATCCATTTATTCTCAATTGCTTGCCGATCATCGGGCAAGTCAACCAAAGTCCATACTTTGTTCTCATACATGGATCCCATCTCAGATTTCATGGCTTCAAGCCATTTTGCGGAATCTGGGCTCACCATCGCTTCTTCATAGTTCGTAGGTTCATCATGATCTAGCATCATGATTTCCAGAACAGGATTACCGTACCACTCTGGCGCGGATCTCACTCTGGTTGATCTACGAGGTTCAGTAGTTTCTTGTCCTGAAGTTTCATGATCATTATCATTAGCTTCCTCACTAATTGGTGTAGGTGTCGCAGAAACAGATTTCTATGATGTACTACTTTCCAATAAGGGAGCAGGTACAGTTACCTCATCAAGTTCTACTTTCCTCCCACTCACATCTTTCGAGAGAAACTCCTTCTCCAGAAAGTTTCCGAATTTAGCAACAAAAGTCTTGCCTTCGGATCTGTGATAGAAGGTGTATCCAATAGTTTCCTTTGGATATCCTATGAAGACACATTTCTCCGATTTGGGTTCGAGCTTATCAGGTTGAAGCTTTTTCACATAAGCATCGCAGCCCCAAACTTTCAGAAATGACAACTTTGGTTTCTTGCCAAACCATAGTTCATAAGGCGTCGTCTCAATGGATTTCGATGGTGCCCTATTTAATGTGAATGCGGTCGTCTCTAAAGCATAACCCCAAAACGATAGAGGTAAATCAGTAAGAGACATCATAGATCGCACCATATCTAGTAAAGTACGATTATGACGTTCGGACACACCATTACGCTGTGGTGTTCCGGGTGGCGTGAGCTGCGAAACTATTCCGCATTGTTTCAAATGTACACCAAACTCATAACTCAAATACTCTCATCCACGATCAGATCGTAGAAACTTTATTTTCTTGTTACGATGATTTTCAACTTCACTCTGAAATTCTTTGAACTTTTCAAATGTTTCAGACTTATGTTTCATTAAGTAGATATACCCATATCTGCTTAAATCATCTGTGAAGGTGAGAAAATAATGATATCCGCCACGAGCCTCAATATTCATCGGACCACATACATCTGTATGTATGATTTCCAACAAATCTGTTGCTCTCTCCACAGTACCGGAGAACAGTGTTTTAGCCATTTTGCCCATGAGGCACGGCTCGCAAGTACCAAGTGATTCATAATCAAGTGGCTCCAAAAGTCCATCAGTATGGAGTTTCTTCATGCGCTTTACACCGATATGACCTAAACGGCAGTGCCACAAATAAGTTGCACCATCATTATCAACTCTGCATCTTTTGGTTTCAACATTATGAATATGTGTATCACTACTATCGAGATTCAATAAGAATAGACCACTCTTCAAGGGTGCATGACCATAAAAGATATTACTCATATAAATAGAACAACCATTATTCTCTGATTTAAATGAATAACCGTCTCGCATTAAACAAGAACCAGATATAATGTTCATGCTCAACGCTGGCACCAAATAACAATTATTTAGGTCTAATACTAATCCCGAAGGTAGATGTAGAGGTAGCGTGCCGACTGCGATCACATCGACTTTGGAACCGTTTCCCACGCGCATCGTCACCTCGTCCTTAGCTAATCTTCGCTTAATCCGTAGCCCCTGTTTCGAGTTGCAAATATTAGCAACAGAACCAGTATCAAATACCCAGGTGCTACTGTGAGCATTAGTAAGGTACACATCAATAACATGTATATCACATATACCTTTGTTCACCTTGCCATCCTTCTTATCCGCCAAATACTTGGGGCAGTTCCGCTTCTAGTGGCCAGTCTGCTTGCAGTAGAAGCACTCGGTTTCAGGCTTAGGTCCAGACTTGGGTTTCTTCTCTTGAGCAGCAACTTGCTTGCTGTTCTTTTTGAAGTTCCCCTTTTTCTTCCCTTTGCCCTTTTTCTTGAAACTAGTGGTCTTGTTGACCATCAACACTTGATGCTCCTTTTTGATTTCTACCTCCGCAGCTTTCAGCATTGCGAAGAGCTCGGGAATAGTCTTATTCATCCCTTGCATATTATAGTTCATCACGAAGCTCTTGTAGCTTGGTGGCAGTGATTGGAGAATTCTGTCAATGACGCAATCATCTGGAAGATTAACTCCCATCTGAATCAAGTGATTATTATACCCAGACATTTTGAGTATATGCTCACTGACAGAACTATTCTCCTCCATTTTGCAGCTATAGAACTTATTGGAGACTTCATATCTCTCAATCCGAGCATTTGCTTGAAATATTAACTTCAACTCCTGGAACATCTCATATGCTCCATGACGTTCAAAACGTCGTTGAAGTCCCGATTCTAAGTCGTAAAGCATGGCACACTGAACTATCGAGTAGTCATCAGCTTTGCTCTGCCAGACGTTCATAACATCTGGTGTTGCTCCAGCAGCAGGCCTGGCACCCAGCGGTGCTTCCAAGACGTAATTCTTCTGTGCAGCAATGAGGATAATCCTCAAGTTATGGACCCAGTCCGTGTAATTGCTACCATCATCTTTCAACTTTGCTTTCTCAAGGAACGCATTAAAATTCAACGGAACAACAGCACGGGCCATCTATCTACAATCAAACATACATAAGCAAGATACTATCAGGTACTAAGTTCATGATAAATTTAAGTTCAATTAATCATATTACTTAAGAACTCCCACTTAGATAGACATCCCTCTAATCTTCTAAGTGATCACGTGATCCAAATCAACTAAACCATGTTCGATCATCACGTGAGATGGAGTAGTTTCATTGGTGAACATCACTATATTGATCATATCTACTATATGATTCACGCTCGACCTTTCGGTCTCCGTGTTCCGAGGCCATATCTGTATATGCTTGGCTCGTCAAGTATAACCTGAGTATTCCGCGTGTGCAACTGTTTTGCACCCGTTGTATCTGAACGTAGAGCCTATCACACCCGATCATCACGTGGTGTCTCAGCACGAAGAACTTTCGCAACAGTGCATACTCAGGGAGAACACTTCTTGATAATTTAGTGAGAGATCATCTTATAATGCTACCGTCAATCAAGGCAAGATAAGATGCATAAAAGATAAACATCACATGCAATCAATATAAGTGATATGATATGGCCATCATCATCTTGTGCCTGTGATCTCCATCTCCGAAGCACCGTCATGATCACCATCGTCACCGGCGTGACACCTTGATCTCCATCGTAGCATCATTGTCGTCTCGCCAATCTTATGCTTCCACGACTATCGCTACCGCTTAGTGATAAAGTAAAGCATTACAGCGCGATTGCATTGCATACAATAAACCGACAACCATATGGCTCCTGCCAGTTGCCGATAACTCGGTTACAAAACATGATCATCTCATATAATAAAAATCAGCATCATGTCTTGACCGTATCACATCACAACATGCCCTGCAAAAACAAGTTAGACGTCCTCTACTTTGTTGTTGCAAGTTTTACGTTGCTGCTACGGGCTTAAGCAAGAACCAATCTTACCTACGCATCAAAACCACAATGATAGTTTGTCAAGTTGGTGATGTTTTAACCTTCGCAAGGACCGGGCGTAGCCACACTCGGTTCAACTAAAGTTGGAGAAACTGTCACCTTCAAGCCACCTATGTGCAAAGCACGTCGGGAGAACCAGTCTCGCGTAAGCGTATGCGTAATGTCGGTCCGGGTCGCTTCATCCAACAATACCGCCGAACCAAAGTATGACATGCTGGTAAGCAGTATGACTTATATCGCCCACAACTCACTTGTGTTCTACTCGTGCATATAACATCAACACATAAAACCTAGGCTCGGATGCCACTGTTGGGGAACGTAGTAATTTCAAAAAAGTTCCTACGCACACGCAAGATCATGGTGATGCATAGCAACGAGAGGGGAGAGTGTGATCTACGTACCCTTATAGATCGACAACGGAAGCGTTTTGTTGATGTAGTCGTACGTCTTCACGGCCCGACCGATCAAGCACCGAAACTACGACACCTCCGAGTTTTAGCACACGTTCAGCTCGATGACGATCCCCGGACTCCGATCCAGCAAAGTGTCGGGGAAGAGTTCCGTCAGCACGACGGCGTGGTGACGATCTTGATGCACTACTGTCGCAGAGCTTCACCTAAGCACCACTACAATATTATCGAGGACAATGGTGGCAGGGGGCGCCGCACACAGCTAAGAATATGATCACATGGATCAACTTGTGTTTCTCTGGGGTGCCCCTGCCTCCGTATATAAAGGATCAAGGGGGGTGCGACCGGCCTAGGAGAGGCGCGCCAGGAGGAGTCCTACTCCCTCTGGGAGTAGGATTCCCCCCCCCCCCCAATCCTAGTAGGAATAGGATTCGCGGAGGGGGGAAAAGAGAGAGGGGGGCTGGCCCCCTCTCCTTGTCCTATTCGGACCAAGGAAGGGGAGGGGCGCGCGGCCCATCTTGGGCTGCCCCTTCTCTTTTCCACTAAGGCCCACTAAGGCCCATATAGCTCCCGGGGGGGGGGTCCGGTAACCTCCCGGTACTCTGGTAAAATCCTGATTTCACCCGGAACACTTCTGATATCCAAACATAGGCTTCCAATATATCAATCTTTATGTCTCGACCATTTCAAGACTCCTCGTCATGTCCTGATCACATCCGGGACTCCGAAGAACCTTCGGTACATCAAAACGTATAAACTCATAATATAACTGTCATCGAAACCTTAAGCGTGCGGACCCTACGGGTTCGAGAACAATGTAGACATGACCGAGACATGTCTCCGGTCAATAACCAATAGCGGGACCTGGATGCCCATATTGGCTCCTACATATTCTACGAAGATCTTTATCGGTCAGACCGCATAACAACATACGTTGTTCCCTTTGTCATCGGTATGTTACTTGCCCGAGATTCGATCGTCGGTATCCAATACCTAGTTCAATCTCGTTACCGGCAAGTCTCTTTACTCGTTCCGTAATACATCATCTCGCAACTAACTCATTAGTTACATTGCTTGCAAGGCTTAAGTGATGTGCATCACTGAGAGGGCCCAGAGATACCTCTCCGACGATCGGAGTGAAAAATCCTAATCTCGAAATACGTCAACCCAACATGTACCTTTGGAGATACCTGTAGAGCACCTTTATAATCACCCAGTTACGTTGTGATGTTTGGTAGCACACAAAGTGTTCCTCCGGCACACGGGAGTTACATAATCTCATAGTCATAGGAACATGTATAAGTCATGAAGAAAGCAATAGCAACATACTAAATGATCGGGTGCTAAGCTAATGGAATGGGTCATGTCAATCAGATCATTCAACTAATGATGTGATCCCGTTTAATCAAATGACAACTCTTTGTCTATGGTTAGGAAACATAACCATCTTTGATTAACGAGCTAGTTAAGTAGAGGCATACTAGTGACACTTAGTTTGTCTATGTATTCACACATGTATTATGTTTCCGGTTAATACAATTCTAGCATGAATAATAAACTTTTATCATGATATAAGGAAATAAATAATAACGTTATTATTGCCTCTAGGGCATATTTCCTTCATCCAGAAGCTGATGCAGCATTTGCAGAGCTCAAAGCTCTGCTCTCCACCCAGCCGGTGCTTGCTGCCCCAATAAGTAAAGAGCCTCTTATGCTTTACATTGCAGCCACGGGACAAGTTGTCAGTATAGTACTTACGGTCGAGCGGGAAGAAGAAGGAAAGGCCTTTAGAGTTCAGCGCCCAATATATTATGTGTCTGAAGTTTTGACCCCTTCAAAACAAAGATATCCTCATTACCAGAAGCTTGTATATGGGATTTATATGACCACGAAGAAGGTTGCACATTACTTCTCTGACCACTCCATTACAGTCGTCAGCGACGCCCCACTGTCAGAGATTCTGCACAACAGAGATGCAACTGGTCGAGTGGCAAAGTGGGCGATTGAACTCCTTCCCCTAGATATCAAGTTTGAAGCAAAGAAGGCTATCAAGTCCCAAGCAATCGTAGATTTCGTCGCCGAGTGGATTGAACAGCAACTTCCAACTCAAATTCACTCGGAGCACTGGACCATGTTCTTTGATGGGTCTAAGATGCTGAATGGTTCCGGTGCTGGGGTAGTATTAGTCTCCCCCCGAGGAGATAAGCTCGGATACGTTCTCCAGATTCACTTCGATTCCTCCAATAATGAAACAGAATATGAAGCACTTTTGTATGGGTTGCGCGTGGCCATTTCACTCGGCGTCCGTCGCCTCATGGTCTATGGCGACTCAGATTTGGTGGTCAATTAGGTGATGAAGGAGTGGGACGTCAGAAGTCCGGCAATGACTGGTTATTGCAATGCAGTGAGAAAGTTAGAAAAGAAATTCGAGGGGTTAGAGCTTCATCACATCCCCCGACTGAAAAATCAAGCGGCTGACGATTTGGCAAAGATAGGCTCCAAGAGAGAAGCCATTCCTAGCAACGTGTTCCTGGAGCACATCCACTCACCGTCAGTCCAAGAAGATCCTTTTACAGAAGAAGCCCCGCAGCCGAAAAGTGCCATAGATCCGACTGAAGTCGAAGTTCCTGCTGTGGTCGACCTAATCATGGAAGTCTTGGCAATCACTCCCGACTGGACGATACCATACATCGCGTATATCCTAAGGAAAGAACTCCCGGAGGACGAGGAAGAGGCTCGACAGATCGTCCGTCGATCCAAGGCCTTCACAGTCATAAAGGGACAGTTGTATAGAGAAAGCGCGACTAGAATCGGTCAGAAGTGCATAACACCAGAAGAAGGTCAGATAATCCTTGATGATATCCACTCGGGGACCTATGGTCACCATGCGTCTTCTTGGACCATTGTGGATAAAGCATACCGAGCGGGATTTTACTGGCCAAGAGCAAATGAAATGGCAAAGGAGATAGTCGACAAGTGTGAGGGGTGTCAGTTCTACTCCAACATGTCGCACAAGCCTGCATCAGCCCTGAAGACCATTCCACTCGTCTGGCCCTTCGCTGTTTGGGGACTGGACATGGTTGGCCTGTTGAGAACAGACAGGAGCGGCTTCACACATGTGCTTGTGGCAGTCGACAAGTTTACCAAATGGATTGAAGCTAAACCTATCAAGAATCTTGATGCCTGCACTGCTATCAGTTTCATCAGGGAGTTAACATTCAGATATGGAGTCCCGCATAGCATCATCACTGACAATGGATCAAACTTTGATTCGGACAAATTCAGAGCTTTTTGCGCCTCACAAGGCACACGAGTCGACTACGCATCGGTCGCCCATCCCCAGTCAAACGGACAAGCTGAAAGGGCAAATGGTCTGATTCTCAAAGGACTAAAGCCTCGACTGATGCGTGATCTCAAGCACACGGCAGGTGCTTGGGTTGACGAGCTTCCGTCAGTTCTGTGGGGATTGAGGACCACCCCGAACCGGTCGACTGGAAGAACTCCATTCTTTCTGGTTTATGGAGCCGAAGCAGTCCTGCCGAGTGATCTACTTCACAACGCACCCCGAGTCGAACTTTATACCGAAGATGAAGCAGAACAAGCCCGGCAAGACACAGTCGACCTCCTAGAAGAAGAAAGGGAAATGGCTATGATCAGATCGACCATTTATCAGCAAGACTTGCGTCGATTCCATGCCAGAAATGTGAAGAGTCAAGCCTTCCAAGAAGGAGATTTGGTCCTCCGAGTGGATCAACAGAAACCACACAAGCTTGCTCCTACTTGGGAAGGCCCCTTCATCGTCACCAGAGTCCTCCACAATGGAGCGTATCACCTTTACAATGTTGATCGCCAGATCTACGAGCCACGAGCTTGGAATGCGGAACTGCTCCACCCCTTTTACACTTGAATTCTCTCTCGGATGAGATGTAATAAGAAAAACTTCTGTAGTTTATTTTTATCGAAGACAAGAGTGTTCCAATAATTGCTGTCACTTTTGTTTGCATACGAAATCCCCCAGTGGGTGACTTAGCTGCGAATCCGTTTCGCCTAAGTTTGTAAAAAAAATCCTACCGAGTGGTGAGCCAGACTCCCACTCGGGGGCTTAGCTGCGGCCCAGTGCTCGCCTAAGTGTTTAAAAATCCTACCGAGTGGTGAGCCAGACTCCCACTCGGGGGCTTAGCTGTAGCCCAGTGCTCGCCTAAGTGTTTAAAAATCCTACCGAGTGGTGAACCAGACTCCCACTCGGGGGCTTAGCTGCGGCCCAGTGCTCGCCTAAGTGTTTAAAAATCCTACCGAGTGGTGAGCCAGACTCCCACTCGGGGGCTTAGCTGCAGCCCAGTGCTCGCCTAAGTGTGAAAAAATCCTACCGAGTGGAGAGCAAACCTCCCACTCGGAGGCTTAGCTGCAGCCCAGTGCTCGCCTAAGTTTGAAAAAATCCTACCGAGTAGAGAGCAAACCTCCCACTCGGGGGGCTTAGCTGCAGCCCAGTGCTCGCCTAAGTGTGAAAAAATCCTACCGAGTGGAGAGCAAACCTCCCACTCGGAGGGTTAGCTGCAGCCCAGTGCTCGCCTAAGTTTGAAAAAATCCTACCGAGTAGAGAGCAAACCTCCCACTCGGGGGCTTAGCTGCAGCCCAGTGCTCGCCTAGGTTTGAAAAAATCCTACCGAGTGGTGAGCCAGACTCCCACTCGGGGGCTTAGCTGCAGCCCAGTGCTCGCCTAAGTGTGAAAAAATCCTACCGAGTGGAGAGCAAACCTCCCACTCGGAGGCTTAGCTGCAGCCCAGTGCTCGCCTAAGTATGAAAAAATCCTACCGAGTAGAGAGCAAACCTCCCACTCGGGGGCTTAGCTGCAGCCCAGTGCTCGCCTAAGTGTGAAAAAATCCTACCGAGTGGAGAGCAAACCTCCCACTCGGAGGCTTAGCTGCAGCCCAGTGCTCGCCTAAGTTTGAAAAAAATCCTACCGAGTAGAGAGCAAACCTCCCACTCGGGGGCTTAGCTGCAGCCCAGTGCTCGCCTAGGTTTGAAAAAATCCCACCGAGTGGAGAGCAAACCTCCCACTCGGAGGCTTAGCTGCAGCCCAATGCTCGCCTAAGTATGAAAAAATCCTACCGAGTGGAGAGCAAACCTCCCACTCAGAGGCTTAGCTGCAGCCCAGTGCTCGCCTAAGTTTGAAAAAATCCTACCGAGTGGAGAGCAAACCTCCCACTCGGAGGCTTAGCTGCAGCCCAGTGCTCGCCTAAGTTTGAAAAAATCCTACCGAATAGAGAGCAAACCTCCCACTCAGGGGCTTAGCTGCAGCCCAGTGCTCGCCTAGGTTTGAAAAAATCCTACTGAGTGGAGAGCAAACCTCCCACTCGGAGGCTTAGCTGCAGCCCAGTGCTCGCCTAAGTTTGAAAAAATCCTACCGAGTGGAGAGCAAACCTCCCACTCGGGGGCTTAGCTGCAGTCCAAGTACTCGCCTAAGTTTAAGAAATCCTGCCGAGTGGAGAACAAACCTCACACTCGGGGGCTTAGCTGCGGCCTAGTGCTCGCCTAAGTTTGAAAAATCCTACCGAGTGGAGAGCAAACCTCCCACTCGGAGGCTTAGCTGCGGCCCAGCGCTCGCCTAAGAATGGAACGCAACCCAATCCGCAAGGACGTCGAGGTGCAAATCGACTGCTACCTTCTCCTTCAGAGCTGCACCACAAATACAAGGTTATTTCGAGTGAAGACCGAGTTCCACTCGACGGATCATCCATGAAGATATTCAACGATAAATCAAGTTCAGATAAGACCTAAAGGTCCCAGGCCTCAGATCAAAGTACTCGAGCCCTCGGCTCGACAGAGTTTAACGGTTACAAAATCCACTTGGCATTCCGAGGCAAATTTAAAGTGAAGCATAAAAGTTTTTCATTCCTCAAGCAGAGGACTGGAAGGGGCGACGAACTCATCCAAGTCGATCCCGTCTGCAATACGAGTGGCAGCAGCGATGAAAGTCTCCATGAAGTCTTGAAATATGTGCTTCCTGGTATTGGCAACTTGGATGGCGGCCAGCTTTTCTTCTCGCGCCTCCTTGCAATGGACGCGGACCAGAGACAAAGCGACATCAGCACCACATCTAGCAGAAGATTTCTTCCATTCCGCCACTCGACCCGGGACTTCATTCAGTCGAACCATCAGAGACTCGAGGTCGTTCTGAAGCGTCGTCCCAGGCCAGAGTGATGTGTCGATCCGCGACATCGCAACCTTCAGCCGAGTAAGATAGCCAACAACACTGGTAACACGAGACTCCAGTCGGAGCACGTTCATAGCAGCCTTGTCCTTCACGAGAGAATTGGCGGGGTCCAAGCCTGGCTCCACTCAACTGGTTTCCTCTTCGAAGCTCTGGCAGAATTCTGCAAACATGATTCAAGAATAAGACAGTGGCCCTACACAGGTTTGGTAACTGCAAGACAGTCGGGTCGGAGTAATTACCTTCGAGCATGATGAACAGCTTCTTGGCGAGACCGCCGAGATAAGCCTCCAGATCGTTCCTCTTCCCCGCCAGCTCACCTGCCTTGTCGTGCAGAGCCATCTTGTCGTTCTTCAGTCGGCTGATCTCTTGATTAGCTGTGTCGAGAGCAGTTTTCAGTCTGGAGTTCTCCTATTCAAGAGTACCGACTGAAGCCAGTTTCTCTTCTGCAAGCTTCGTTTTGCTCAAGGCCTCCTTCTGCGCTTCGGCAAGATCTTGATCCTTCTTCTTCAGAGCCTCCTCCAGTTTATCTACAGAACATCGAATGAGCTCAACATCAAGAATGGGCAAGAAAGGAAAGTCACTCGTCAAGAATGAGAAACCTCACCAGCCATACCTTTTGCTTCTTCTCGCGCCTTCTGCAGGTTCTGTTGAGCAAGCTTCAAGTCAAGGTTGAGCTGGATCTGTTTGTTCTCCAACTCAGTGTAGAGAGCCACAAGTTCACAGGATTTCTGCAAAAATCAGTCGACAGAGGTCCAAGATAAGTTGCTTCCGAGTAACCAAGAGACAATGATGGCGTTTCTAATACTACAGCTGAATCAAAAACATTCAACAGTAGTCTCGGGGACTACACCCAGTGGGTGCACTCAGCGTGCCCCCACTGGTTTTGAAAAAAAAATTGACTGCCCACAGTCGACCGGATACAGTTTCATTCGACATGGCCTGACCAGACCGAGTGAAGAAGTACAACTACAGCAACACAATACAAAGACTACAGTCGACTGCCAGCAGTCCACCGTAGTCTCGGGGATTACACCCAATGGGTGCACTAAGCGTGCCCCCACTCATCCAAAACTTAACAGACACACCCAGTGGGTGTACAGATTTAAAGATCTTCGGAAAAGAGATTCTTCAGACAGCATACCCTAACAGAACAAGCAGTGAATCGACTGACCTGGACGTTACTCTGAAGAGCTGAACTCGCGTCATAAGCTGCTTGGCTGGCTTCTCGAACCACCTTGACCTGCTCCATCATGATCCCTGCCTGGCGTATAGCTTCCTTAGCTGCACCCACTTGGTCCTCAGGGACGTGGTGTGTGGCAAAGAGCGAAGGCGGATTTGCGGTCGACGTCGAGGGCCGCACACTCGTCAGAGGATCGGCGAAAGTCACAGAAGCCCGAGTGGTATCACCACCGTCTTGAGCTACGGCCTCAGGCGCCGGAGTAGATTGTGGGGTCTTGCCAGCCGACGCCTTCCTGTTCCGTCTCGTTCTCAGCGGCGCTTCGTCGTCGTCGTCAGGAAGGTTAATAACATGAGGAGGAGCTACGAGAAAAATTCAGTCGACCAGAGTTATAAGAAATCGTTAGTTGACTCAAGGCAGAACATCAGTAATCATACCAGGGTTGGAAGTAACAGCATCTTCCATCTCTTGATCATCGTCCTTGACGGAGATCTCAGAAGTAGCAGCACTGCAAATTTCGAAAGACAGTCAGTTGGCTCAATGAATCGACTAAGGATCTGTCCAAGGTCGACAAAGGAAAACAAGTTCTATTATTACCCAGAAATGGTGGGGACAGTCATCTTCATCTTGGGCAGAGCTTTGGGTGGCTTGGACGGCACCGCGCGTGGGTGCTTGGGAGCTTTTTCAGTCGGCGCTGGAGAAGAGGTCCGAGGGCGCTTCGACGGCTGCCCAACGGGAGCAGTCGCCTTACCACGTTCCCGCTCAGGGTCGTGTATAAGCTTGGATCGCCTTTCCGAGCGGGGAGGTTCAGCTTCCTCCTCCTCCTCCTCTTCGCTGGAGTCGACGCCGTCGTCTCCCTCTCCTTTGCTGTCAGATTCCCACTCTCCTTGTTCGTCTCCACTTTCGCCTCCGCTCGCCTCCCCTTCCTCGGCCTGCTCCTGTGCTCCATTGGGTGTCGAGTACATCTCTGTAGTTGCCTGGAGAACAGTAGACAAGTCGAAAGTCAGTCGACCGATTCAAAGAGAGAAAATGAAGAAAGCAAGATCTCAGTCGGGAACACAAGGTCAGACCTGGTCCACTTCGTATGTATTGTCAAGCGGAAGAACCCTCCTGGCTCCTCGGGGGTTGCCTTTGTTCCCTGTGATGCTCAACAGCCACCCTTTCAGCATCTCGTCAGTGACCTCCTCTGGGTGAACCCGAGTGGTGTCGTCGAGACCCGAGTACAGCCACATCGGGTGGTCACGAGCCTGAAGCGGTTGGATGCGCCTCCGAAGGAAGACCTCCAGCAAGTCCATGCTGGTCACGCCCTCTCGGACAAGCTGAACCACTCGACCAACCAGCACCTTGACTTGTGCCTTTTCCTCCGGCAGCACTTTCAGAGAGGCAGGTTTTTGAGCTCGGTCCAGAGAGAAAGGGGGAAGCCCAGTCGACTGCCCTGGGGTCACCTGGTCTTGGCAATAAAACCAGGTTGACTGCCAACCACGGACCGACTCGGGAAAAGTGATAGACGGAAAAGAACTTTTTCCCCTCATCTGGATCGCCAGGCCCCCGCACAGCTGGACCACTTGCGTCCGTTCGTCACTTGACTTGGCTTTCTTTACCGATTGGGAACGGCAAGTGAAGATGTGTTTAAAGAGTCCCCAATGAGGGCGGCAACCCAAGAAACTTTCGCTCAAGGAAACGAAAGCAGCAAGATACATGATGGAATTGGGAGTGAAGTGATGGAGCTGCGCTCCGAAGAAGTTCAAAAAGCTCCAGAGAAAAGGATGAGGAGGTAGAGAAAATCCGCGATCGATATGGGTGGCGAGGAGGATGCACTCACCGTCACGAGGTTGGGGTTCGACTTCTCTCCCCGGGAGACGCGCAGCTTCATGGGGAATGACTCCCCCCTCGACCATGTCATCAAGATCTTCCTGCCGAATCACCGACGGCATCCAGTTGCCCTGGATCCAATCCCTGGGCAGAGCAGTCCTCGAGGAAGATCCGCCTCGAGCGGACTTCTTCCCCTTCCCCTGCACCGCCGCCTTCTTCGCGCGCTCCAAAGCCGACGTCTTGTCCTTCACCATCGTCGCCGGCGAGGCTCGAACGGACCTACGACGCTAGGGTGAGAGCGGAGGTGGCGGAGGACCTTGTGAAGGGAGAGGGAAAGGCGAGAGCACACTGTTTGGGAGCCCCGAGCCGGCAGCTTATAAGAGGCCGCTTCCGAGTGGCTGACCGGTAGGCCCAGGCGATCCCGTCAAATCCCGCAATTGGCGCGCGCGTGGTACGTGGCGAAAAAGGTGGCGCAGGAATCGAGGAGCTTCCGTCCTATCCCATCCGATTACTACGGTCGCCCCCGTCCCGCTCGCTTCCCGAAATTCAAATCCTGCAAAATCCGCGGGCTGCAGAACAACTCATCAAACAGAAGATCCCGCTCGTGCCGGCACTCGGTATTTCACAAGTAAGGAAATTCACTCGACGAGAGACCAAGAATGGATCAAGGTGACCGAAAGAAGTTGACAACGTCATCCGTGACAATTGATCCAGTACAAGACATCCATACAACGCTAAGAACCAGTCGGAAGGATCCCCAACTCCTTCCCCACTCGAACCTCGATCCATTCGGGGGTTAATGATGAAGCTATGTACCTAGGGTAGGGGCATGGACCTGTCCTAAGAGCCCTACCCAAGGACATCCCTAGAAGAAGTCACCTTTCAATCGACTTGAAGGTATCCCACTCGACAGATTCAAGACACTCGACCAGGAAGCTATCACTCGACCACGAAGCCAACCACTCGACTGCCAGGAGATCTAAAGTCACTCAGCAGGCAAACGGTCGGCCATTAAGTAGTATTTATGGTCATCATAGCACTTTATTAGGGACGTTACCAGTAACGCCCAGTCTTAATGTATTTTAACCCTGCATTACTGAGGGCGGGAGAGGTCTGGCGAACTCTATATAAGCCACCCCCCTCCTCAGTAGCAGGGGTTCGCACCCCTGTTATTCACACACCCATAATCCAATCGACCGCCTCCGGGCACCGAGACGTAGGGCTGTTACTTCCTCCGCGAAGGGCCTGAACTCGTACATTCTGGTGTGCTTACAACTTCTCCATAGCTGAGATCTAGCCTCTCCATACATACCCCCCCTACATCACTGTCAGAGTTAGAACCACGACAGGTATACCCAACTGTTTTGGGTGTCCTATGAAGATGCATTTATCCGCTTTGGGTTCGAGCTTATCAACCTGAAACTTTTTCACATAAGCGTCGCAGCATCAAACTTTTAAGAAATGACAGCTTAGGTTTCTCTAAACCATAGTTCATACGGTGTCATCTCATCGGAATTACGTGGTGCCCTATTTAAAGTGAATGTGGTTGTCTCTAATGCCTAACCCATAAACTATCGTGGTAATTCGATAAGAGACATCATGGTATGCATCACATCCAATAGGGTGCAGTTATGATGTTCGGACACACCATCACACTATGGTGTTCCAGGCTGTATTAATTGTGAAACAATTTCCACAATGTCTTAATTCTGTGCCAAACTCGTAATTCATATTCATCTCTCTGATCATATCATTTTATCCTCTTGTTACGACGATATTTCAACTTCACCCTGAAATTACTTGAACCTTTCAATAATTCAGACTCGTGATTCATCAAGTAAATGTACTCAACATCTACTCAAATCATCTGTGAAGTAAGAACATAATGATATCCACTACACGCCTCAGCACTCATTGGACTACGCACATCAAAATGTATTACTTCCAACAAGTTGCTTTCTAGTTCCATTTTACTGAAAACGAGGCTTTCAGTCATCTTGCCCATGTGGTATGATTTGCATGTCTCAAGTGATTCAAAATCAAGTGAGTCCAAATGGTCCATTTGCATGGAGTTTCTTCATGCATATACACCAATAGACATGGTTCGCATGTCTCAAACTTTTCAAAAAAGGAGTGAGCCCAAAGATCCATCAACATGGAGCTTCTTCATGCATTTTATACCGATATGACTTACGTGGCAGTGCCACAGGTAGGTGGTACTATCATTACTATCTTATATCTTTTGGCATGAACAAGTGTATCACTACGATCGAGATTCAATAAACTATTCATTTTAGGTGCAAGACCATTGAAGGTATTATTCAAATAAACAGAGTAACCATTATTCTCCTTAAATGAATAACTGTATTGCGATAGACATAATCCAATCATGTCTATGCTCAACGCAAACACCAATATCGATGGTAGAGGGAGCGTGCGATGCTTGATCATATCAAGCTTGGAAAAACTTCCAACACATATTGCCAGCTCACCTTTAGCTAGTCTCCGTTTACTCCGCAGCCTTTTATTTCAAGTTTACTAACACTTAGCAACCGAACCGGTATCTGATACCATGGTGCTACTAGGAGTACTAGTAAAGTACACATTAACACAATGTATACCCAATATACTTTTATCGACCTTGCCAGGCTTCTCATCTACCAAGTATCTAGGGTAATTCTGCTCCAGTGGCTGTTCCCCTTACTACAGAAGCACTTAGTCTCAGGTTTGGGTTCAACCTTGGGTTTCTTCACTAGAGCAGCAGCTGATTTGCCAATTCATGAAGTATCCCTTTTGCCCTTGCCCTTCTTGAAACTAGTGGTTTCACCAACCATCAACAATTGATGCTCCTTCTTGATTTCTACTTTTGTGGTGTCAAACATCGTGAATATCTCAAGGATCATCATATATGTCCCTGATATATTATAGTTCATCACGAAGCTCTAGCAGCTTGGTGGTAATGACTTCGGAGAAACATCACTATCTCATCTGGAAGATCAACTCCCACTCGATTCAAATGATTGTTGTACTCAGACAATCTGAGCACAAGCTCAACAATTGAGATTTTCTCCCTTAGTTTGCAGGCTAAGAAAATCGTCGGAGGTCTTATACCTCTTGACGTGGGCACGAGCCTGAAATCCCAATTTCATCCCTCGAAACATCTCATATGTTTCGCGACGTTTCAAAAACGTCTTCGGTGACTCAACTCTAAACCGTTTAACTGAACTATCACGTAGTTATCAAAATGTGTATGTCAGATGTTCGCAACATCCACAGACGACGTTTGAGGTTCAGCACACTGAGCGGTGCATTAAGGACATAAGCCTTCTATGAAGCAATGAGGACAATCCTCAGTTTACGGACCTAGTCCGCATAATTGCTACTATCAACTTTCAACTAAATTTTCTCTAGGAACATATCTAAACAGTAGAACTAAAGTGCAAGCCATGACATAATTTGCGAAGACCTTTTGACTATGTTCAGGATAATCAAGTTCATCTTATGAACTCCCACTCAGATAGACATCCCTCTAGTCATCTAAGTGATTACATGATCCGAGTCAACTAGGCCGTGTCCGATCATCACGTGAGACGGACTAGTCATCATCGGTGAACATCTTCATGTTGATCGTATCTACCATACGACTCATGCTCGACCTTTCGGTCTTCCGTGTTCCGAGGCCATGTCTGTACATGCTAGGCTCATCAAGTCAACCTAAGTGTTTCGCATGTGTCCCGAGGCCATGTCTGTACATGCTAGGCTCGTCAACACCCGTTGTATTCGAATGTTAGAATCTATCACACCCGATCATCACATGGTGCTTCAAAACAACGAACATTCGCAACGGTGCACAGTTAGGGGGAACACTTTCTTGAAATTTTTATGAGGGATCATCTTATTTACTACCGTCGTTCTAAGCAAATAAGATGCAAAAACATGAAAAACATCACATGCAATCAAAAAGTGACATGATATGGCCAATATCATTTTGCTCCTTTTGATCTCCATCTTCGGGGCTCCATGATCATCGTTGTCACCGGCATGACACCATGATCTTCATCATCATGATCTCCATCATCGTGTCTTCATGAAGTTGTCTCGCCAACTATTACTTCTACTACTACAGCTAACGGTTAGCAATAAAGTAAGGTAATTACATGACGTTTATATTGACACGCAGGTCATAAATAAATTAAGACAACTCCTATGGCTCCTGCCGGTTGTCATACTCATCGACATGCAAGTCGTGATTCCTATTACATGGACATGATCATCTCATACATCACATATATCATTCATCGCATCCTTTGGCCATATCACATCACAAAACACTTGCTGCAAAAACAAGTTAGACATCCTCTAATTGTTGTTGCAAGTTTTTACGTGGCTGCTATAGGTTTCTAGCAAGAACGTTTCTTACCTACGCCAAAACCACAACGTGAATTGCCAATTTCTATTTACCCTTCATAAGGACCTGTTCATCGAGTCCGATCCGGCTAAAGTGGGAGAGACAGACACCCGCCAGCCACCTTATGCAACTAGTGCATGTTAGTCGGTGGAACCGGTCTCACGTAAGCGTACGTGTAAGGTTGGTCCGGGCCGCTTCATCCCACGATGCCGCCGAATCAAGATAAGACTAGTAACGGCAAGATAATTGACAATATCGACGCCCACAACTACTTTGTGTTCTACTCGTGCATAGTAACTACACATAGACCTAGCTCATGATGCCACTGTTGGGGAACGTAGCAGAAATTCAAAATTTTCTACGCATCACCAAGATCAATCTATGGAGTAATCTAGCAACGAGGGGAAGGAGAGTGCATCTACATACCCTTGTAGATCGCTAAGCGGAAGCGTTCAAGTGAACGGGGTTTGATGGAGTCGTACTCGTCGTGATCCAAATCACCGATGATCCTAGTGCCGAACGGACGGCACCTCCACGTTCAACACACGTACAGCCCGGGGACGTCCCCTACGCCTTGATCCAGCAAGGGGAGAAGGAGAGGTTAGGGAAGACTCCATCCAACAGCAGCATGATGGCATGGTGGTGGTGGAGGAGCGTGGTACTCCAGCAGGGCTTCGCCAAGCACCGCAACAGACGAGGAGGGAGAGGGGTAGGGCTGCGCCAAGAAGGAGATTGAATCGTGTCTCTGGCAGCCCAAAACCTCAAGTATATATAGGGGAAGGGGAGGGGCTGCGCCCCCACCTAGGTTTCCACCCCTAGGGGTGGCGGCCAGCCCTAGATCCCATCTAGGGGGGCAGCCAAGGGAGGAGAGAGGGGGGGCGCACCACTAGGTGGGCCTTAGGCCCATTTGAGCCTAGGGTTTGCCCCCTTCCACTCTCCCTTGCGCCTTGGGCCTTGGTGGGGGGCGCACCAGCCCACCTGGGGCTGGTCCCCTCCCACACTTGGCCCATGCAGCCCTCCGGGGCTGGTGGCCCCACTTGGTGGACCCCCGGGACCCTCCCGGTGGTCCCGGTACGTTACCGATAACACCCGAAACTTTTCCAGTGACCAAAATAGGACTTCCCATATATAAATCTTTACCTCCGGACCATTCCGGAACTCCTCGTGACGTCCGAGATCTCATCCGGGACTCCGAACAACATTCGGTAACCACGTATATCTATTCCCTATAACCCTAGCGTCATCGAACCTTAAGTGTGTAGACCCTACGGGTTCGGGAACCATGCAGACATGACCGAGACATTCTCCGGTCAATAACCAACAGCGGGATCTAGATACCCATGTTGGCTCCCACATGATCCACGATGATCTCATTGGATGAACCACGATGTCAAGGACTTAATCAATCCCGTATACAATTCCCTTTGTCTAGCGGTACGATACTTGCCCGAGATTCGATCATCGGTATCCCGATACCTTATTCAATCTCGTTACCGGCAAGTCTTTTTACTCGTTCCGTAACACATCATCCCGTGATCAACTCCTTGATCACATTATGCACATTATGATGATGTCCTACCGAGTGGGCCCAGAGATACCTCTCCGTTTACACGGAGTGACAAATCCCAGTCTCGATTCGTGCCAACCCAACAGACACTTTTGGAGATACCTGTAGTGTACTTTTATAGCCACCCAGTTACGTTGTGACGTTTGGCACACCCAAAGCACTCCTACGTTATCCGGGAGTTGCACAATCTCATGGTCTAAGGAAATGATACTTGACATTAGAAAAGCTTTAGCAAACGAACTACATGATCTTGTGCTAGGCTTAGGATTGGGTCTTGTCCATCACATCATTCTCCTAATGGTGTGATCCCATTATCAATGACATCCAATGTCCATGGTCAGGAAACCGTAACCATCTATTGATCAACGAGCTAGTCAACTAGAGGCTTACTAGGGACATGGTGTTGTCTATGTATCCACACATGTATCTGAGTTTCCTATCAATACAATTCTAGCATGGATAATAAACGATTATCATGAACAAGGAAATATAATAATAACCAATTTATTATTGCCTCTAGGGCATATTTCCAACAGTTTTTCCGTTCGGCAACCCCGTTTGACTGGGGTGAGCAGGGAGGCATCCTCTCATGAATAATACCATGTTCCGCACAGAATAAATCAAACTCATTAGAAAAGTACTCTCCACCATGATCAAACCGGACTCGTTTTATTTTCTTCTCAAGTTGGTTCTCAACTTCAGCCTTATAGACTTTAAAGTAGTGTAGAGCCTCATTCTTAGTATTTAACAAATACACATAGCAGAATCTAGTGGAATCATCAATCAGAGTCATGAAGTATTTCTTTCCACCTTTAGTCAACTCACCATTCATCTCACAGAGATCTGAATGTATGAGCTCTAGAGGTGCAAGGTGTCTCTCCTTCGCAGGCTTGTGAGGCTTACGAGGTTGCTTAGCATGCACACACGCATGGCACTTAGAGCCTTTGGCTAAAGTGAAACTCGGGATTAAATCCATCTTAGCTAGCCGCGTCATACAACCGAAATTTATGTGACAAAGACGTGAATGCCAAACCTCAGATTCGTTCACATTAGAATGAATTTGGTTCACGACTTTATTACAGAAATCCTCCAGGGAAAGGCGGAACAAACCACCACAATCATATCCTTTTCCAACAAATAGTCCATACCGAGATACGACTACTTTGTTAGATTCAAATACTAACTTAAACCCTTCTTTACATAGAAGGGAGCCACTAACGAGATTCTTCTTTATGGCGGGGACATGCTGCATGTTCTTCAGTTGCACGATCTTTCTCGAAGTAAACTTCAGATCTACCGTGCCAACACCATGAACAGAAGCATGCGAGCCATTCCCCATCAGGACGGAACAATCTCGTGCGACCTGGTAGGAAGAAAACAAAGACACATCAGCACACACATGAATATTGGCCCCAGTGTTAATCCACCAATCGGTGCACTGACAGACTGAAAGTATGGTAAATAGATTACCATACCCAGATGCCGCATCATTGTTGCTCAGAGTGACATTCACAGACTTGGAGTCCTGTGCTGGCTTCTTATACTTGTTTGCCCAATGTTCATCCGAACCACAAGTAAAGCAGCCATCTCTCTTTTTGTCTTTCTTCTTACCCTTCTTCTTAAAGGTAGTATTCTGTTGGACAGAGTTCTTTCTCTTGAACTTGTGGAAGTTCTTCTGCACCACATTGGCGCTAGAAGAACCCTCTGCCCCTTTCACGTGCGAGTCCTTTGCTCTCGAGTTCTGCTCAACACTGAGATGACCAATGACATCCTCAACAGAGAATTCACGTCTCAAGTGCTTGAGAGAAGTAGCAAAGTTCCTCCAACTAGGAGGGGAGTTTTGCAATAATGCAACCCGCGACAAACTTGTCCGGTAACTCACACTTCAGGAGCTCCAGCTCCTTAGCAATGCACTGTATCTCATGAGCCTGGTCCAATACAAACCGGTTATCAACCATCCTGTAATCATGGAACTGCTCCATGGCATACAGCTCACTGACAGCATCAGTTGCGCCGAATTTGACTTTGAGCGCATCCCACAAGTTTTTGGCAACACCCATATGAATATAGGCGTCAACCAACTTGTCTCCAATCACACTCAGAACTGCTTCCAGAAAGATTGGGGTTGCCTCTCTAAACGCCTTCTCCTGTTCAGGAGCAATCGTTTCTGTGAGGGACACACCACCAACCCAGAACACGTTCATCGTTGTGAGCCACAAGGTGGTCCTAGTCTGCCAACGCTTAAAATGCGTCCCGGTAAACTTTTCCGGTTTCAGAGTAGCAGCAAAGCCTTAAATTGAAAAGTGCCTAAAATAAGGTTTTTGGATTGTTGGAAATATTAACACTTTTCCGATTAGACTTATCCACGAGTAAACAGTAAGCATGGCATAAAAGGTATGCATCTCATAGCGATACCTAAGCATACTAGCACGTACAGAACATAGAATCGAACCTTCTATGAGCAGCACATATAGCGGCAAAAATAAGCTTCGGCTCGTTCCCGCAACCCGCGGCGCGCGCGCGTCGAGGCGTGGCGAGGCAGGCGGAGGAGGAGGAGGAGCGCACGTGTACCACTCCTCTTCCCAAGCCCCCAATGGCAAGTGGTAGAGCAGTCCTTATAAAGGGGTCTCAACTCTTCTCAACTAGTAAGGTGGGACTAAACTTCCCATCACCTGCCATCTCATACATGAGCCTCAAGATTAACCAGGGATTAGTGTCTTATATGGGCCTAAGCCCATCCATAATCCAACAAAATATACATAATTTTTTCCAAAATCCTCCATGCAAAAAATGAAAATCTTATATTTTCACTATGAATCTATTGTTCCTGAGAAGAGGGAAATTTGTAATTATTTTATGAACTTCCAACCTTAAATCTGATCAGTTTGCCCAAAAGAACAACAAGCCATTCGGTTCCAGCGTAAGCCTGCTAGACTCCCAGGCCCATCACGTGCCACCCGACCGTCATTGCCGGACCATCAGAGAAGTTCTTATGTGATACTCCATCCATTCCACAATATAAGTTGTTTGTTTTTTTGGGGGTAATATAAAACGTTATTACATCATATGAGTATCCTGGATGTACTGACATCTTATATCATGGGACTGAGGAATATCATTTAGAGTGCCTCTTAAAAACCCGCCACTGTTGTATTATGGTTGGGCGCGACCAGCTCCATGATGGAGTATTATTTCACTAGCTAATTCATAGATGTATAACTTCACAATTATTGTTATTTTTATCATGTGTGCAGTGTCAAACATGTGTCATTTATTGGACGTTGGGGGTTGATGGCCACTCTTTATCTTGTAAAATGTCTGAAGATACACGAGCTTAGAAGGCATTGATGGAATATCTATACCACTATATAGTGTATGAATAACTTTGAGTATTGATTGTTGGATGAAGTTGATCCAACGGTTCAGAGGTGGCAAATCCAAGTGCTCTTGGCCATTGGATATTCTCCCCACCACATTGGATTTTGCCACGTATACTAATCTAGAATATTCCACACCTGTGCTTATATGCACAATCATGAAAACAAAGGCAGTTCTCCTTTGTTCTAACTCTCCCATACTTCAATTCTTCAAGGTTTTTCTATGATAAAAGAATCACCATTCATGTTCATTCTGTCATTTACGTTGTACAATATGCACATAACACATACACTTCTCATTTGTTCTAGACTCTTCTATACTTTAGCTCTCACAAGTTTTGCTCTTCCAAAAGAATTGACGTTTTTTTACTTGAACTTGTTCTGTTTTGGTTCAAAGCTAATGTGGCATCTTTCCCAAACCCAATTTTCTTTGCAAATGGAGTAACCAATTGTTCTTATATATTTCATTCATTGGAGCTAATTTTGTGTAGAATATACTGCGCAATCATCAAATATTATGTAGTTATAATTTGATTTTGAATGAGATGGGAGATGCGATTTAAATCTACATATTAAATTCATTTGTGTGTGACCCGAAATGTATATGTTTGCCTGCTATAATGTGGTACATTTACGTGGTCGCACTTCACTCTCGCGTGGCACGTGTAACTTGCTAGTACTTTTAGAAGAGGAAATTTAGTTATATTTATTTTTTAAAATATATCACCCCTTGAAATTTGAACATCCTCTTTTTTCCTTGAACTATAAACTGTCCGTCATCATATCTTTAGATGGAAGCAAAAGTTGGATAAATTCTTGGATGCGCTCGGGAAAGAGTATACAACTACAATATGATTTTGATTTTTTTTTAAACTTAGAGAAACAAAAAAATGGTGATAAACTATGATATGCAGTTGCTTCTAGTCGCCAATTTATTGTAGTACCATAAATATATATAAATTTTCCAAAATCCTCCTAGAAAAAATATGAAATTTATATATTTTCAGCACAAATATATGTTTCTTTTTTAGGGGTACACATACATGTTTCTGAAATTTTATAATTATTTTTAGCTTTTTTTGAGAGAATGTAATTATTTTAACTTCCAGCCCTAAATCTGGTCGGTTAGCCCAAGAGAATAACAGCCCATTACAGTTCCAGCATAAGCCCGCTAAGACTCCCAGGCCCATCAGGTACCGCCTGTAGTCCGGCTCCCCCGACGTTTAGGGTTAGGGCGCCTCCTTTATAACCTCAGAGAGAGCCACCCAGCCGGCGCCATCGCCGAACCACCGATCCGTTCGCATCAGGTGACGACCGGATCCGCCGTCGCCGTCGGCGGCATCCGAACCCGGCGAGTTACGCATACGCTGCTTCTTCTCCACGCTATCCGCCCGTTTATTTTCCTACTTCTGGTAACTTGCCGCGAGATTTAGATTGCATCTGCCGTATTTGTTTTGTTCTCGGGAGCATCCGTGATGTTACATCCACTTAACTCATCCTTGCACTTTGAGTCTCGGCAGTGAAGAAAAACATTGGGGAATTTGTAGTCTGAGATGCTCTCATGTTCTTGCTTTTGTTTAGATCTGTCTGCCTTTTTTTCCCCGTGGATTTGCGTTGCTTCAAGTCGTGGATCCCTGATGTTATTGTTTACTGCGTTATCTTTCTCGAACTTCTAAGTAATGAGGAAAGCATTACCTACTGAGATCCAAGGCACGCTTGACGTTTTGTTTTCTATGATCAACTTTTTTCCTCTCTGGGCAATACTAGCTGTTTACTTCATTGTTTCTTTTGATTTTTTTGTTTCGTTTCTGATATTTCTTTGAATTTTCCGTGCTTCGTCATCTGGTCATTGGGAGGATCAGTCTGATCGGTTTCCAGTGGACTCGTTCCCTTGAAGCAACATTAACCTGTTGTATCCTGAGCTACCTACTTTGTGCCCTAGGATGTGTCTCTCCAAAGGGCACCGTGGCTCTTACATACATATCCTAATTATAATTAATATGTCACTCTACTCTGCTTATTTGATTGAATCGACTTACTGAAGATTTGGTGATTTGATATCTTTCTCTACTGTAGTTCTATTTGGTTTTATGTGTTTTTCTTCTTTTTACTTTCTGTTTAGAGATAGTGTTCAGAATTATTCGGATGGAAGTGAGGATCCTTTCCCCAGCTGATCGACAATGATTGTACTGTGCGCAAATGTTATCCTTTATCAGAGGATTCCAAGCCAGAAATCTGATCCATCCACTTCAAAAATATCTCTTATGTTTTCTTAACGGCCCTTTATCTTTATTAGTATTTTCATTGGCATATTTCGAATGGAAATTTCAGTGTCAATTCAAATTTGATTAATATTGTGGTGTGCACATGATGAGAAACCATATGCAACTCACGACGGTCGTCTGAGACACTCTGTGTGTAATGGTGCATTCATATGTTATCTGATGCCTCTTTTATTTCTTTAGTTTGTGGGTGATTTAGGTTCTCCTGTGGCTTCAGTTTCTTTGTTTGATGAGTTGATTGCATTTCTTTTTCGTTCATACAACTTGTAATGTGGCACCCGGTAGCAGTTGGAAGCAAGCAAAAGAGAGATTTGTAGCTGCACAGCCGTTAGCCTAGAAGAGATGTGGCCCAGTCTTAGGTCGGCTTTGTTGTAGTTATGAGGATGATGATTTCAAATTTGTCGCCCCAGTCTTAGGGTCCGCTTAGGTGGATCTGTGCTGATTGACATACTACTTAATCTGACTTGGCAAATCTAAGTTTGAACAGTTGTTTGATTTTCTTTACTTAAATTCCTAGTGATGGCAGTGACGATTTGCAAATATTCAAGCTCAACAGACCAAATCACAGGTTTTCTCTAAAGAGTTGATTTGTATGCCGATTATCCCGCTGAACCGAGCCATCTGATATCCTTTATTTTTAATGTGCGGTTCATTGTTTGTTTCCTTTTGGAGAGTGGTTGTGATGAGGAGAACAAGCTCCCTCTTCTGAAAGCATTGACGACATTGCTGGCAGAATCGAACCAATTAAAAATTGCCACCACTGAGCAACTACAACTCCAATCTTTTTGGTTGTTATTTTTGCTTTTCAATTTAGATGATCTATTTGTATTGTGAGGATTTATTGATGCATAATCCAACACTTGATCTTGAGGGGTTGACATGAGTTGGCTGTTATGTCATCTTGGCAACTGAATCCATTAGAGATCAGTTTTTTATTATTTATTTTCTTCTTGATTTTGTCAGTGTCATGTGATGAAAACTTATTCTATCTTAGGACACCTTCTGACACAGTGCTGATTTCCTGTGGATGAGAAGGCTTTTATATTCTGATGATACGCTATATTTCTTGGGCACTATCTTAGTTTTGTGTTTTTGGCTAGGGTGCAGCCTTTTCTTCCACACTAGTGACCTATAATTTAATTCAAGCCTATGATGATAAGCTTTATGTTGGAATTACCGTCTGATTCTGAATGATGATATTTTTGCGGCTTTCTGAGGCATAAAATGATGACCTTTGTGGTTTGGTCAGGGCTGGAATATCCATTTGCACCTGGTTTGCTTCATCTGTGTGCATGATTTGAGGGATTCTGTTTTAATTGTTTAATCTGTTCTGTGTGATAGGAAACCTGAGTCTATTTTGGTTGGTATACACTCTTCAGAGCTGGTTATTGTGGTTGATATATGTTTGTAGTGGCTGGTTGGTCCAGATCTGGTTATGGTGGTTGATATATTTTCGTAGTGTCTGGCAAGTTCTAGTCAATATGATTTGGTCAGTTTTGGGGTTAAGTTACGGTGATGATGATAAATTTAAGGCTTGTTTCTCAAAACATTCGCAGATGCCGCCTAAGAGCTTTTGCCCAGCCAGGCTTGAGAGCTAATGCTGCTAATTCCTTCCTTGGATGTCTGAGCCTTGTTAATATCCTCGCTTTGTTGTCTATGATTGTCTTATCTTGTTTTATGTGTGGAGCACTGTTTCAACGTTTGGCTGCTGTTCTTGCATCAAGTTTACAACGCTCCTGAGATGTATTCAGGTGGCGCTTAGAGTGCAAATCCGTCCAGATGGATCTTGGGTTACGCTTGCCCCAAATTCAAGTTTAATCTCTGTTTCTGTTTTTGTTGCATTATGTTGTCTGTAATTATAGTGGAATCTGAGAATATTTCTTCTGGTTTCAATGTGTATTATTATGTTGTTTCCTCTTTGTTTTCACTGAGATTTTGTTTTTTGATTCTTGAAAGAATCTTATGGAACATAGAATATCTCTCTAATCTTTAATTTACTTTAGATGTGATTGTCCATCCCTGATATCTCCCAGAGAATCAAAGTATTAGCCTGTCAGAGTGTTGGTTTTTATGTTTGATGGAAACTTACATTTCCATTTGCTAGTTAAACTCAGCTTAGACGCCAACCGCATTTCAGGTAGAAAACTCTGGAGCACTGTTCTGTTCAGTTTTTGTGGACTGTATCAGACAACAGTACAACCTGTCTACTCCTTTTCTGTGTGTGGCGTTGCTCTGTTTTGAAGCATTGGTTTCTATAAATCAGTCCATAAAATGTACTTCATGTTGTTGAAATAGAGATGATGTAATGATATTTTTGCAGTTGCTGGTTTGGTTATCTACGCTGATAAGTTTCACTACTTGAAATTTCACAATCATAACAGATTGCAATTTGTTTGTCTGCAATAAGTTATGTTCTGCCATGAAATAAGTCAGGACCGGAAATAGAACTAAAATGGATCATTTATGCTTGTCTTGTGAGCACAATACTCTGATCTGGGTTGTACTGAGAGCATATCATTGATGCTGTCCATTTGTGAGCATATCTGTGAATTGGAAATCAGTGTGATGTAGTGCAGGTGGCAAAGGAGATCAATTGAACTATCAAACTGAACTGGCTAAACGTATGAGAGATCAATGAAGGAATTGTATTGCAGGAGGAGATTAAATAAATTAACTGAAGCAAACTGGTACATAAAACTAAATTAAAAATCAAAGGAGATCAACTAAACTTACTGGATTGAACTATGGCCCAAAATAAACACTTAACATAATGGAAATGTTGATGCTTGCTTCTTTAGGATCACTCAAGTACATCACCATAACCCCGTAAGAACATCCTTGGTTTCTAGAAACACAGTTAAACTGTCGCACAAAAGGCGCCCTTTTACCGTGTGAGGTGAAAAAAAAAACTGAAGGAGAGAAAAAAAAGAGAGAAATGAATCGTCCTCCTTTCCCATTCACCATCACAACCGCCTCGATTCCTCCCCCTCCCTCATGGCCACGGCGGCGCGAGCGCTCTGATGCTGGTTCAAGCTGCTTGAGGCGGCTTTTACCCTTGTGCCGACGCCATGGACAAGGTGCCCTCTCCATCACTTCTGCGTGTGTGTTTAATTTGGAGTTGGTCCTCTGTTCACAAAGATCCCTCTATTCTCTGTCGCAGGAGAACATATACCTCTGTTAGTGGAGTAGCCCCAACCCTAGCCCTTCTTCCTCCATGGAGGAGTGAATCCCTTTTCTTATCCCCTTATGTGATGCGTGCCTCTGCTTGTAGAGGCGTGGAGAATTTTTTAGTGTATGTTGGCCATCGAGGCATGGCAATTTCTAAGTGTTATCCTACTGTCATGCCACATCTTGTAGAATTTTATCTACTGAGGATTTTTGCATTATTTATATAATCTACACTTCCTATAGTTAATTCCTGACAATCAGGTTGTTGTTAAACTTTTCTTCATATAAGAGAAAAGGTTGTTTCTACATTTGCATCCAATCCAACATTGAATTAAAAAAAATGTGCATCTTATTTGGTTATTGGCCTTTCTAAATTAAAAAATGTGCATATTTATGTATTTAAGAAAAGGATATGCGCATGGTACCGAACATGAGAAAACACTGTTGACCATATCTCAAATCAAGTTATTTGGTGTATTTCAGGCCAAGCATGTTTTTTTTTTTGAGAAAACGCTGCATTTCATTATATTGAAAAGAGAGATAGCTAATTAGAGAACAAAACACTATGGCGAGCTGTTCTACGAACTGATTGTTACATGGCTTCCGATCATTATGTATCTTGCAACATTTCCTTGCCTTCAGAATTGACTGTACAGAAAACTAGGACCTAAACTTGTACTACTGGCCAACCATTTCTTCAGGGAATGCGGAGCGGACCTGAAAGAAGGTATCTGCAGTTTGATATTTGCAGCCCCAAGGTGCTCTGAATTCCCTGAACTCAGTCGGATGCAGGAGCTTCTTGAAAAGAAGTATGGGAAAGATTTTGTTGCTGCTGCAGTTGATCTGCGCACAAATGCTGGTGTCAATACTTTGTAAGGGTGTGTGTTTCATTTCTTTTTTTGCAAAGTCATTCGTTGTCACTCCTGCATGTATTTTTTGCTCACTACTGAATCGACGATGTTCAGCTAATTGAGGAAGTTGTCAGTCATCTCTGGACTACACTATCACGTTCCAAAGCGAAGATTTGTGCAAACAGTACAAGTGTGTCTAAGATTATGAGCAGTATCAATACTTCAACTCGACATGATTTAAGATGCTAATCCTATTCTAGATAAATTTTCCAGTGAAAGCTCACAAGAATCTATTCTTTGTCAATGGAAGGTAGACAATTTCCTCAGACCTGTCTGGAGACACCTGAATTTACAATTAAACTATTCTATGTTGCTTATTATTTCATCTTCTATCTACACGTTGCAAATTTATGTTGAGGAGCTTCACACAGAATTGGTATATCCCATAATAATTAATTTGTATTGCTCCAAGAAAGGCTCGGGTTTTTTTTTCACTAGCACGGATGAGCATCAGCTAATGGTTCATGTGAATCAGGCTAATGTACCAAGAACAACTACACCTTTTACATGTTGAAGACGGGGTGTAACTTGTTCGACTATATTTTCTGCGTTCCCTGCATCTGCTGCTTTGTACCTTGACAGGGAATCAAGAATTGTCCCCACCTACAAATTTATCGAACATGATAAGCAGTTAAGAACCCAATAGCAAGAACTACATCATACTCTGTGCATCCATTCAGAGCAGTCAGAAGCTTTGTCAATGTATATCTTTCTAATCTCAAAGATCGGATGAACACTGCTGCGTTGAATCTCTGCAAGAGCAGCAACAACATTTGCAACCGCCATAGCATTATTTTCAAAAATTAAGTCTTCGAGGGCCTCTAGAAATCCTCTGCCTCCAGTAGCTCAGCATTTATATCATGTACTAAACTCTCCAGTTTAGTTTTCGCGGATATAAGATAATATGGTATGTAATCAAGAGATTCATTTCAAATTTGGATTGTTCACATGTTTACTCAAAGCATATATGCTCTATTATGTGGAGTTGATTTTTCTCTTTTTAGCACCATCTATCTTGGAATTAGATTTGATACTATAAGAATATAATGATGACTATTTCTTGATGGGTACTTGCTGCATGATTTTTCCAGTGCATGTCCAAGTCTACATGTGAAAGGATCTTGCTTGATTCCGTTCTACTGGTTCGTTGGATGAATAAACTCACACCTTGCATGGCCAAACTGTCAGCTGATGTTTCTAATAATTATGTTTTTGTCATTGCAGGAGATTATGGAGTGTAATTCTTCAGATGCAGAAATGTCACATTTTGCTGAGGGTTCCGAGAGTACAATACAGGCCAAAATCAAGACTTTGGATTCTCAAACATACAATTTGCATGTGAATAAATATGTAAGTTTGCTATGCATGATCCTATCACAAACTATGGTTACAAGTTTCTCTCTGGGAACTCATGATGTGTTGTTTGCATTATTTGTGTGATTTTCTGTTGTACTCTGTAAAAACTTGGCTGTTTCCATGCAATATTTATTCATAATCAGTCTGATTCCTGCGACGTCCTCCTGTTTTTTCAGTGAAATTACTGTTGTATTCTGATTTTGACAAGAAATTTACAGATAACTGTATAGCAAATTTCCACTATTCCCATAAGTAATTTTGAGAACACACCAGTACATCCATATTTCACAAGCAATGTGTTAGTTGGATGCCATTTAGTATTATGCCTTTATGCGGAACATTAGAAGTTACATGAGTTGGCACCTGATGTGCTGGATATTCCTGTCATAAGTTCAACATGATTTGCCTTTTAGTTTTTTTCTGACAATCTCTTGATAGAGCTTTGTTTCATTTTTTTCTAAGTTAAAGACGGATATATATAGTGTTGTTGTGCTCATCGTCTAGGAAACTGTTATGTTGAAAACATTTTATACTGATTTGATGTGGCAAATTTACTTGTAGATAAATACATGTTGTCTGGTCCAAATACTGATTTATTTGATGTGAACGAAGATGGTTTGGGTGGCAATCCAAACTTTTTTGGATACTCTGAAAACACCAGGAATGATGTATTGCCAGCACTTGAGAGGAAAACAAGAGGTTCTGGTTCTATTTCTGCTCTTAAGGAACTACTGGTCGTTTGACTCTCTGCTCATTAAACTGGTAGTGTATAAGATGTGTGAAACATTTTGCAGTGCACTCCCATAATATAAGAGCGTTTTTGACACTACACTAGTGTAAAAAATGCTCTTATATTATGGGACGGAGGGAGTAGTTTTTTAAGCTGGGCCAAGTCCTCTAGATGGTTCGGGAGGCAATGAGACTTATGCTCAAGTCAGTTAGCAGTTTCATTCTTCGAGTTGTTTGACCTGATATCTGTAGTGTTGACATCATACATAAACCGAGAGAATGAAATGTCTCAAATCATATGAAGGTGATTGATCTTAGCAGAAAAAAATAGTGAAGTACTACACTAGTGTCAAAAAACGTCTTACATTATAGGACGGAGGGAGTACAATATATTTATCCTGCAATTTTAAGGATCTCAATGACCATAATAAAGGGACGTGGTAAAGCTTATTCTGAAAGATTACTGCGCATTTGCCCCCAACAAGTAACTGATTGCGCTGGGCATTTTTAGTTCTTTTACCCCTTCCCAGTTCATTGGCATGGTATTATGTTACCGTGCTGTCATTATCTGTATTAATGTTAATACTTCAGAAGTGTTCAATTTATTTCTCATTTTACATATTTAAAGGTGGCTGAGGGCTGTGATGATGTGGACCTACCAGTTCCTAGGAAATTAAGATCGATGTGCTAATCACTGCATTTGATGTCTCATAAAACTAAGAACAGGGATAGTTTGTCCCTTTCTCTTTCCATCTTTACGTATTGATTTGCAGATTGCATAGGAGCATCTGTGACTAATAGTTTTAACAACAAATCTAACTTAGCTTGTCCCTGAATATACTATTGATGTTGGTGTTTCTACTTTTGGGACATCCACGGTTCAGATGTTCTCTTAAGCCATTGGCATGTATCTTCTGTCTAAAAAAATGCTCTTTTACTTTGTCCTAATACAAGACTTAAAGTTGCAAGTGAACTATGGGTTCTTGTAGTCATCGAATTTTTTCACGAAGGACTAAGTGCTTGCTGATACTTTGCTAGCACTATCCCAAATATACCACCAGCTCCAGCTGACATGGCGACGGAGCTAGATATCTCGAACATAAATATTGCCTCATCTTCTTGTTTAGAAGGTTGATCATAATTTCCTGATATTGTCTATTGCATACTAATAACTGAGAATTCCTCTTCAAATTAACCAGGCCAGTTTGCTATGTAGCCAGCTCTTACTGAATCGATCTATGTCAGCTCATGCTCTCAAATTGGTCAAGAGGTCATTGTGTGTTAAGTCTTATCCAACAGTCTTATCCACATATATCTAACCACATCGGGAGTTCTGACATCTTTATAGTTGAATTAATCTTCATACATATGGCAGGTGCAGGAGGTACAATAATGTAAGCAAGCAGGGCGGTCGCGATCATTCTGCCCGTCGGCCTCACCACTGGAGATTCAGACCACCGTTCAAAGGGCTGATCCCCCAGGGCTCCTCACCTACGTCCAAAGGGCGGCACACAACCAATGGTACTGCCGCCATGACGACACCCACCTCTGTGTTGATTGAGCTTTTCGACCTGCCCGGAACGGACAAGGTCATTCGGGCATCTGATTTTGATGTGCCATTTGCTCTGTTTGATAAGAAGTCAAGTGTAGCAACATGAACAATTGTGTTACAGAAACTGTGCTACCAATTGTTTGTAATAGATGTTCCCTTTTGTCCTGATTTATGGATATGAGGTAGTAAGAAGTACTATTGTGTCAGTCGTCACTGACTGAGTAATTTATATGATACTTATACCATCACATCTGAACTACTGACCAATCCCTACTAAAATGTACGAAAGGGGCGCCTTTAACCCTGGCACCGCAGAGCTCCCTTTCAGGTGGCGCGCCCGGGCGCGCCCCAGCTGCTAGCGCTCGTGCATGGGACATGTAATATGAAGGGACAGTAAGAGCAACTCCAACGGGCCGATCCAAATGGATGGCGTTTTTGTCCGCTTTTGTCCGTTTAGATCGGCCGCCCGTCTGCCGTTCGTCTGTTTTTAGTTTTGGGTTGGCAGTGCGTCCAACGAGCCGATCCATTTTCATGACCGCGCGCGTTTAACATCGTGCCGTCGCCTTGATTTTGGCGCTCCAGCACGCGGGAAAGGTTTGCACACGCGGGGGAAAGCAGCCTAGCGCGTGCTGGTTTTGGTGCTCCAGCGCGCGGGAAAAGTTCGCGCGCGCGCCGCGGCCGGCGCTCGCTATAAAAGAAGGTGCTCCCTCCATACTCTGTCGGCCGCTCACTCTCGCCGCCTCTGCGCCACCATGTCGATCCGTCGCCTGCGCGCTTTGGATTTTCGCGGAGTCCGCAGGCCGCTCCGACGCCTTCTCCGCTGAGATCTGGTTTCGCGAGAAACGTCTCGTCATCGGCACCTTCGACACTGCAGAGGAGGCGGCCCGCGCGCACGACGC
Organism: Triticum monococcum; assembly: GCA_034509565.1. Lineage (NCBI taxonomy): Eukaryota > Viridiplantae > Streptophyta > Magnoliopsida > Poales > Poaceae > Triticum > Triticum monococcum. The sequence goes on from CM067841.1 coordinate 524,450,818, forward strand.
GGCGGCGTGGCGCCTCCTGAGGCCTCGTCGGGATATGAATTTTCCCAACGTGTCGAGCCAGCGGGTGCAGGATCTGGCGCCTCTCCCGCGGCTTTTCACCGACGAGGATCGTCGTGTCCACCGAAGGCGGCAGCGTCGCCTCGCCATTGCAGAGAAGGACGTGGAAGCCTTAGTGCTGTGGCGAGGAGGCTACCCGCAGGACATCGTCGACGAGCGCCAGTTCTACAAGCAATTGAGATCGAAGAGGGACGCGAGGAGGAGGGAGCGAGCCGCCTATCGGGAGGACAAGCGTTCGCGGAAGCAGGCAACTCAATTGAAATTGAAGCTACAAGAAACGTCGGGTTGGGACTTTGAAGACGAGCAGCTTGCTGACGCCTACCTTCAAACGTTGGAGGAGGACATTACCGAGTCGGAGTCAGAAAGCGACGAGTAGTGGTCTTTTTTTTATCTGTGTACGCTAGAACTATCTATGTATCCATTTTAATCTGAAAAAATGGCCGGCGACATCGGCGACGTAGCAGGCGGGCGAATGTGTGAATCCAATGTGCCACCGACCAGCGGGTCCGGTGAGAAAAGAGGGCGAGCGCGCACGCGTCCGTCTTGTGTTTGCGCCGACGTAAATCAGGCTAAAAAATGGGCCGGGAATGGGTCGGCAAGCGGACACGTGTCCGTTTGGACCGGCTTTTTTGTCCGCACCGACTCAAACGGACGGCCGCGGGCAAAATAGGTCGCTCCATTGGAGTTGCTCTAAGGGAACAAGTTGTTCTTAGGAACATGAAACAATCCATGAATCTTTTGCTAGAAATTGGGAAACTCATGCAAGAGAAAATAAGCATGCAAGCAATAGTACTTGGACGACTGAGATCTATTTGATCTCTCATGAGAAATAACAAATTGGGTGTTGTATCACTTATATATTGGAATCATGGCGAGTGCTTGCCTCTTCTTCCGTATCAGTGGCATAGAGTAGAATTTCTTTTTTTTGAAACAAGCATAGAGTAGAATTTCAACTAGATTGGGTTCAAAGCAATCTGGTAATGGAAGATGGATCAGTTTCAAAACATTTTGATAATGGAAGATGGATCGTTTTCAAAGCAATTTGATGTGAAAGATCAATAAATTTCAAGATAAGAGACAGAGTAGTGTCGTACTCACAAGATTCACGAGAAGAGCAGCTCGTCCCTCCGGCGACCGATTCCTTCCTGGAGTGCGCCGCTTTCCCGGATCTCGCGCCCTTTTTCATCCTCTCGCGCTGTTTTCCTTCTTCCGTTCCATTTGGCTGGGCTGGAACGTGCAAGTAGGCTGACTGCTTCGCATATCTGTTTTGCTGGTTTCCGGCTGCTATTGTCGGATGCCCAGCGAACGGTGATACGGAAGTACTTCCCTCGGCAGTAGTTTTCATTACGTCAGAAGATTTTCCTACAGTAGTTCGTGTCATCTTCAGGTAATACAGATGACTACACGCTGAGCAACACTGCCCTATCACAGATCAACGACGGCTAACTGCGTTACTTTCTTGAACTTCTAAGTAATGAGGAAATCATTACCCACTGATCTCCAATCACCTTGAAGTTATGCTTTATAGGATTAACTTCGACGGTTAACATGATTTCCCCCCCTTTTTTTAGAAATGGAGGAGGACCTCCGGTCTTTGCATCTGAACGATGCATGCAGTCACTTTATTAATTATTCATCAAAGTCCTTACAAAGAAATACAACAGTAAATCTGAAGCCACCGTCTAGGCAACATCTGTCACTACTTCTATCCAGTTGATGAAGGGATGCTGATAGTCCGGGCCTAATACTGCAGACCTCGCAGCCAAACCTAACATCTAAGACCTGAGACCCCAACCTAGCCACTTGCCGGGTCTGGGGCACACACTGGTCCGGCGTGCTCTCAAAGGCCGCCGCCGCCAACTGCCACCGCTCCATCTTGAGAACTGTACTTATGCATCAACCTTACTCGGTCTAGCTATCGTCGACGCCACCACGGCGCCCAACGACACCTCCTCACTGCACGCAAACAGCTGAGCACGTCACGGTCGCCACTGATACACCTTAGCGCCATGCTGCCAAGTACCACCAGCCGACACAGCTTGAAGTCCTTGGAAGATCTGCCGTGTGCGTAGCACCTGGCGATCAGGCATGACAAAGCGTAGCACCTGTCGGTCAGGCATGACTTGACATCTCCACCGAAGCTCCGTGCAAGACGAAGCCGCTCCACCTCCTGCCTCTGACTTCCAGCGCTGCTCCACAAACGATACTCCCAAAAGAGAAACGACACCGTAGTGCCGCCATCGTCCGATCTGGAACACCGGATCCTAGGGTTTCTCCCGGAGCAGCACGAATGGGTCGACAGTAGTTACACGACGATGCCTCCATCAACGTAACGGCGAGAACGCCGCCATCGCCTGCCGTCGGCTCGGTTTTCACCGGCAACCATGTCTCCCCTACCAGCAGCCGGGACTAGATGATGGATCTCGAGATCCGATCACCAAGTCTCTGGCCGGCCATCTCTGACTAAGAAGATGACCACCACCTCCACCAGCGTCACCACGCCGGGCACGCGTCGCCGCCGGCACCCCCATGGTGCCTAGAGGCCGACGACGGCGGAGGGAGCTAGGGTTCCCCCGAGTCCCCTCCCTTTGCTGCTCTGTATGATTTCCCCCTCTTGGCAATATACTCTACTTTCGTTACTGTGCCTCATCATCTGGTCCTTGAACGGGGTCAGTCTTTGATCGGTTTCCAATGGAGGACTCGTTCCCTTAATGCAACATTGACCCGTTGTATCCTGGGCTACTTATACTGTTGTGCCCAGGATGTTTCTCTCCAAAGGCCAGCGTGGCTCTTAAATACATGCTGCGTTATTATAATTATTCTGACACTCCACTCTTTATCTTTACCGATAGAGCCTTCAGTGGTGTTTGATTTTTCGTAGTATACTAAACCGATCATCTTAACTAATGCTAGTCATTCTTGTGCCTTGATATAAAGTTTTTGGGATATGTTTTTTAGTCATTTGATTATTAAAATACTAAGAAACTGATTTATGAGTGCATTGACCAGATTAATCAACCAAGGACATAGGAAGTTTACCATGAGAAATTAAAAAGAGTGCTGATAATTAAAGATTTTTGGCTTCTGGTTGAACAGTTCTAAATTCAACTCGAGGAGATTTAACAAAGATCTTCTTATGTGAAGAGCACAGCGTACAATGTATGTGAATTGTATTGTAATGGCTTAAAATGGTGTTTCTATATTTTCTGCTTAGTTCGTCTGGACATTTGAAAGCATGCACACCCTATCTTATGAACAAGAGTCACCTCCTCTCAGTGGCGGAGCCAGGATTCAAGTATAGGGGGGGGCCGAGTACGTATATTGATCTAATCTCGTTGGTAATTACTCGTTGCTTCTACTAAAATAGTCGATCGTTGGGGGGGGGGGGGGGGGGGGGCAGGCCCCTGCTCGTCCCCCTGGCTCCGCCCCTGCCTCCTCTCATTGAACGCACATCACCGGAAAGGCTGAAATAAATCCAGACTCGTGGTTTAGTTCCACCACAATGAACCTAACCATTTAAGCTAAGCTTAGTTCGCTCCTCCAGAAACCTGCTAGTTGCTGATATCACCCTCCCATCCTATGTAAATGGTCCACATACACTTTATAATTCATAAATGAAGTGCATAGATTTTTCTGAGATTCATAAATGAATCGATCTACATAAGTTGTTGTGAGATTCAAGTTTGATACGAATACTAGTATTTTATCTTATAGTTTTCATCGTACATGCCTTTTTTTTACTTTTCGCATATATAAGAGGTCGAACTTCATAAAGTTTGAACATACTTTTATATGAAAAATATTGACATTTATAATATTAAATTTATGCTATATGAAAATTAAATTCATGATGCATCTAATGTTGACATTTTTTTCAATAAAGTGATCAATTTTATGAAGTTTGACTTCAGAGACAAAGAACCAACACCAGAGGCTGGCTTTCTGTCGATTCCAGGAGGATACTCAACCACATGGCTTCGCAGTTCGCCTTCGCTCGCGCCCTAGCGCCAATGGGGCTTAGATTCAACGGCGGTGATACACCCGCCAATGGCTTGAGGTGGGTGTCTGCTTCGGAGCCAGAGCAAACAGTGTCCGAGCAACCCCTGCTCCCCATGGTGTTATGTTTCGAGTTTGGAGCCAAACGTGCCCATGGTGAGAGGGCCAAGGCGCACCGCGTTGCAGAACGTGAGTCGCACCGTGCCACGTCAGACAAGGCCGCGAAGGATATCTGTGCCTGTAACCTGGCGAGCGATAAGCTCAGGCGGCACGTCCGCTCGCGGTGGAGCAAACCCGTATTGTCCATGCCCTCGCTGGCCCTGCCCCCTAAAGAGGAGGAAGAGAAGAACAGTGTCGCATTCGACACCTCCAGGCACAAAACAGATCCGCCTCAGTATCTATATCATCTTCAAGAAATGCAAGGGCGGCAACCTTTTCCATAGCTCATAGAGCATGCCTAATTTTGGCAGTCAATGGCATGTATGATGAACTACCCTATGCTATTTCCTGTATGACCACGCTATGCTCTATAAGAATTATAAAGTACATTGTTTGATCTACGTTGCATGAGATTATATGGATTTGAAGGGCATATGAGGGGACGATTTGCCAAGTGTGGTTGTAGATGCTCCAAGACAGATAATTATCTATCTTGTGAGTTGTGACAGCCCGAATGAATGACACAAAAAGATAGGAAACCAAATAATATCGCCCAGATATTTATGCCAGTAGTTTACTTGGTTTCCCATCAGACGAGTTCAGGAATTCAAAGCCTATAAGCAAAGGTGAAACGCTCAACTACAGCTCGACTAGAGAGCAGATCCAGAACTTCTTCCCACTTTTTTTTTTCAAAAAAAAGAACTCCTTCCCCCTGCAAACAGTTACTCAGCCTTGGTGCTGAGAGACATCTTGCATGGCATCATAAGCTTTCCTGCATATTCAAAAGAGGACCATCAGAGACCTGCTTCAGTCACTTGTAGTAACACTTAGGAGCAAAAGCACAACAAGAACTTAATAAATACTAATATAAGTATGTCTGGTTCCTCATAATGCATAATGCAACCAATGATGGGTTTGCCACAAACAACAAAAAAGAGGCAGATGGGATACCGTAATGCATCCTCAATCTCAGTGTTAGCTGGGTCCAACTTGAGTCCATCCAGGAAACGTTCGCAAGCACCCTTGTAATCCTGATGATAAAACACAAGTTAATGGCCAAAAACAATTTGCACACAAATTCATATAGAGGAAAAAACATCCGACAGTATCTTTTTTTAGATGTTATCTTCTATGTAACCTTCAGTGACATCAGAGCCGCGCCCTGCCGGTAACAGGCTGTTGGCCAATCAGGCCGCATTTTTCTGCATTCGTTAGCATCTACCAAAGCCTTGTCTCCGTCACCCATGCGAAGGGAGCAAAGGCTCCTGTTTGAGTACATGGTCGCATCATCTGGATCAAGCATCATTGCCTACAATCAACAAGGCAAATATTTGGAATTTGTGGGCACTGACAATGAGATATGAAATCTACCACATGACTGAGAATTGACTCGACATAGTAGATTAATCCTGAATGAGTAAGGCTGGAAAACAAAGCCAATTAATCTGACTTACAGTTAACAAATATAGCACAATGTTGAGGATGTACCACGCGTGAATTAAAGTGGCAGTGCGTAAATTATGTTTCCACTATGTCTTCCTACAAGTGGCTATCATTACGCTTTTTATCACTTCATTCATTATCCACTATGCCTTAACCAGATCCAGAAGCCAGTAACTCCTAAAATATTACAGTTATACTCTCTCCGTCCAAAAATAAGTGTCAACTTTGTATTAGTTTTAGTACAAAGTTATACTAAGCTTGAGACACTTATTTTAGGACGGAGGGAGTACTTAATTTATTCTCAAACAAATGCACCATCATCAGATTAACACACTACTAATCTACCCTCTTCATGCTTATGACAAGCTGGAAGCTCAACGATGTCTTAATTCTCCCCTGATTTGTAACAAAACCAGCTCCCGCAATAATAGGCTGCAGACCTGTGGCACCGTGGGTAGGAACCTTTGCTGCCCCGTGACTCAAAATCTTTGATAGAAGCCCCCCAACTCGATGTGAAATTTTTGGTATTTGAATAAGTTTTGACCAAAAGAATACTTTAGATCAATGTATTCGCATTAAAGAAAATGTAAAACCCGATCACAATCTATGAAATTAGAAGCCTTGCCTGCTGAATCTCCCCGAGATCGTGTCGTTGGTCAGTGTGGCGTGCGCGGCCGGTTGTGGCGTTGTGTGTGTGCTGGTGGGCACGACAGGTCAAGGGCGCGTCGACGTGTTGCCGTGGCCGGATCCAGGGCGGCGTGTGCGCGTGGTGCTCAGGCGCCGTTCTCTGCTCAGGAGCTGCTGCGTGCTGGGTGGGGGATGCGCGCTGGTGGCCGGATCTTGTCCTCAGGGCCGAGTTTACCGCTGCTCTGCAGGAGCGGCGCACCCTTGCACGCAGAAGGTTGGACGGCGTGTGCGTGGCGTCTGGATGCTGGGGCGGCGACCCGAGGGGATCTCGACGGGGTTGTGCCATCAAGGCTGCGAGGGCAGCATGGGGGTCGGCCGTGGACACCGGCAGCGGTGGATCTGGGGTTCTCCCTGCCCAGATCCGTTGACTTCGGGTGGTGGTGGCTCGGACTCCGCCGGCGGCCCAGATGACGGTAGTTCGCTCCACTTGCGTGGTTGGGGAAGGCCAGAGATCGCGGTGGAGGTGGTGGCGTCCTGTGGGCGCGCGGTGGAGGTGGTGCTGTGGTGGCGGGTCTGATCCGGGAAGGGATGTGCCCTATTCTTGATCTGGTTCATGCGGTGTATGTGGTGCTACGAGATGTGCTCTCCTCCCCCTGCGGTAGTCAGCTCGTTTCGAGAATCTCAGGTGGACTTGGGGATTCGTGGTCTGGGGTTGGGAGAAATCCCTACTTCACGATGTCCAAGACTGACAACGGCAACGCTCGCGGGCGCCGTCCTCTCCATGAAGGCGTTGTCTTGGCCCCGATCCGAATCTTTCCCTCGTGCTCGAGGGAAACCCTTGGTCCGACCTCCGGACCAGGCGATGGCTGCGTCATGGAGTTTGTTTCCCTCCTTGGAGGCATCGGCTTGTTGCTCGAGGAGTCAAGTTGGTGCGGCTAGAGTCGGTGTCGACAATTGCTCTGGCGTGAGCCACCGAGGCGCAATGTACATCATCGTCGGCGCTCTCTCGATGATGCCTTCCATCCACCTACTGACTTCTTCTTGGCGCAAATGGGTGGGGGTATGTTGGCTTGTGTCGTCCTCAGGTCTTGGTCGTGTTGTAGAGGTCTTTGGCGTTGGTTGTGACGCGGCTTGGTAGCTCTGTGATTTGCCTCATTGCCATTGGCTTGGGCTTGATCTAGGTGATGCATGTTTCGTAGTTGGCGTGGGGTGCGTGGCTGCTAATCTTGGTGATTAGTGTTGTAATGGCCGAAAGGCATTGTACCCGGTTTCTTTGCCGCTTCTTCTCTAATACAATGATACACATGCTTATACGTATTCTAGAAAGAAGCCTTGCCTGCTTCAGGTTGAAAGTTCGACAAGAAAAAAGGCGATACACAATCCAACATATGGACTAAATGAAATGTTAGAAAGGGACAATGTAAGAAGTATATGATGCTTGAATATTACCACACTGTAGGATCCTGCTGCAGAAAAATAATCCTTCTTCTTGAAAGAGTTGTTCGCAAGTTTCTTAAACCCTGCCGCTCTAGTTTTGCTTTTAGACACAGGCTCGTCCTGGATCATCACCATATCGAAGTTAATGAAAGATTTCAGATGCGCAAAACTGTATAAGTTCTAAAATACTTCGAATTATGATGTAAATATTAGGAAAATCGGATCTCATTACATAAAAATCCTTTTGCTCACATATCTATTGACTGCATATTTGTGAGTAGCTCCAAGCATCTCCGCTATGTTGTATCAAAGAATTTATCGCCTAAATTGTCAACTAAATTCACACAAATTTGTGATATCATGCTTTGGTGACTACAAATATGAACATGCATGCTACATTAATCTACATACATACAACATCGCCAGTCTCCACCGGCCTTACCCGCCAATGTGAAAGTCACATTTTCATTGTTAGTAACTGGCAAGGAGGCACATTGTATGATACCATGTATCATCTGCTATTACATAATATTGTTAGAATTCCTTGTAACTACTTGTGCAGAATCGGGGATTGCCGATTGCAGTGGTATTATTTAATATTCATTTATTTCAACTAACCGAACTTGCCTTGTAGTTAAGCCAGAATGTCCCTGAAATATTTGTGAAGGCAACCGTGCAAATAAATTTCAAATGGCACAATTTTTACACCGTAAGTTTCACAACTGTGATGATTAGGTAGTGGCCCTTACACCCATGTTTGGCAAAATCCCATTACAACCATAAAGCATGGTAACTTCTGTCTTATGTCAGTTATCTGGTAGCATGAACAAAATATTAACGTGAGCGATAATCACGTGATTAATATTCATCCAGTCCCGAGCCCTTGTCTCTAGAAAGACTGCAATAGGAAAAGCTCTACTTAGTACTTAAACTTTTTAATTGTCGCCTGTCACTATATTTCTTATTTTTCTGCGTTGTTTTTGGCTTGTAAGAAACTTCGTAGTAAGATTTAGGCTGCATGCATCATTGATGCAAAGCCCGGGGTAATGAACACTTCCCTTTTCTACAAAAAGAACATTGCATTATCTTCCTCTTTTTGGCAATTAAAGCCTTGATGCTTCTGTTCGCGTGGAATTAAAGCCTTGATGCTTCTGTTCGCGTGGGAGGAAGTTGTGTTGTGTGCTATGGTTAATCCAACAGGCCCAGGCTTTAATTCCAACTGTGCCATTCCAGTATCAAAGCCACTTTGGGAATTTTGGTTTCCTATTTTGGCAGAAATTATTCGAATATGCCATGAAAGTACTGGAGCCTTATGCAGTACCCGGTACATGCCTAGATCTTGGAGGATTGTCGGCAACTAAAGGTCTGAAAGAATAGCGTCTTTTGTTCCCCCTAGAATTCCAAATATGTGTGCAGGGGTTGCAACTTGATAGGGTCAAAGTGCATGCATGTAGAGTTTTAAAACCCAGTGCCTAGCCACCATGTTTGCAATGCTGATTAGAACTCTACATGAATGATTCGCCAAAAAGACCGAACTCAACAAGCATAGTGTCAAAGAGGTAAATCTTACATCATCTGGAAGAACACGGTCGGCAGCAGCATCCTCCTTAATGCAATTGACGAAGTCAGTTGAAACGAGTTTTTGAGAATGGAGATTCTCCACAGCATAGGTTAAAGCTCCCTTGGCATCAGCACCAGCCTATATCACAAAAAAAGATGTTCAGTGTCTGTATCAAGAAAATATGGGGATAAGTCAGTACTCAAGATGAACTAGGTAGCATTTCAAACAAAGGCCAGCACAGGAAGTCAAGCGTTCTCAACTTCACCGAGAAAAAAATGTCACTACATAGCAAAGGGAATCGTCAAAAATTAAAAGACTTGGAAAGTCTAAGGTGAAGGTCCAATACCCTAATCAGGAGAAGCATGCAGTTCCTTGAGTCAGCATCTATAGCTGCAATGAGAGGTGTCTTTCCATTTACCTCTTTATTGCGCTGTTGAGAGACAATTAAGATATCAGCTCCTATGGTCAAAATGATAATCAAGGGATAAAGATAAAAATGGACACACAGATATCACTAAAGTCAAATAGCTTTCAGGGCATTACAAAATACACAAGCATACTGAACTTATTCATCCAACATATTTCATAGCTTACTAGAATTTGGTCAGACCTTGAAATTTTAGATGGCACTTAAAAGTGAGCATCAGCACAAGATAGAGAAGACTATTGTGAAAAATATACAAAAATACAATTGCATCAATAAGTTATCTCTAATTATCAACGTCAACATTCAAGGGACCAGAAGTGACGAGATGTGCAGCGGTATATATCTTGTATTCCATTAAAAAAGTAAGCAGGTCGTGACATGCATCGACAGAATAACTATTACTACAGCAAGGAAATAGATCCTAGACTTGATAACATATTACTATGAATTTAAATACAAGTGCATGAAGTACGTCGACACATGTTACCATGGCGCGATTTGAACAAGGGAAAGAAAAAGAAAACTGTAATCAAGATTTCAAGAGTTACGGTGGCACGATCTTAATGTGGAAGATTTGGGGGCTTCACAGTGGCTGCACGTCTGAGAACGAGACTCGAATTGGCAAGAACCAGAGGACTCCATCCTCCACGAGCTAGCGTCTGGAAGGAGGCAGGGGCCAAGGCGCTGCAACTCCTGCTGCTGCACACACGGTCTCCTGATATTGCTTCTTCTGCAGGTTTTTGTTAGCTAGGCCTTAGGTTTTTCTTTTTTGCTGTATTATCTCTTTGCTTGGTTTGGCCCCTTCGGCCTTTGCTTGTAATTTGCCTTATCTTAATGAGCTAACTGTGCTGAACAAGCTATCTAACAGTGTTCAGAATTGAGCGCCAAGCATTCATGATTTAAAATGCAAAAACGACAAAGTAGAATCAAGCAACCAGACTACAAGCTAATAGAGCATGAGAAATACGACTAATGAGTTTTCTTTAGCAGAACACAAGAAATTGCCATGTAAATTCACCTATCCAATGGGCAACTTAAGGCTGAAACATATGCATTTACAAACTTACATCTGCATTGTGGTCCAACAAAATCTTCAAAATGCCATCATGCCCTTGAGTAGCAGCGCAATGAAGTGGTGTCCCACAAAAGGCTACCGGGTCAATATAGGCTCCTTTAGCAAGCAATAGTTTAACAGTTTCACAATCTCCTGAATAATGCACAAACTTGCTGGATAAGAGGATATGTATTTCTGTCACATTCTCAATCTGAAAGATTTTGTTTCGAAATGTTTCCCCTGATTTCCATTAATAGCAATAACAAGCTACAAAGACTTAGAAAGAAAATGAATCCATGTATTTATTACAGCACAGCATATCGGTATTTCTTGGGACATCTTTCTTTTCAAAAGTCTTATGCACCTCACTCTGCTTGACCATGTGCCATAAATAACGACTTATCAGGAAGGCATTCATTAAAGCCAATACATTCTGTGGCTAGATAATTTATTACCATATATGAAACAAAGGAATCTTCAACAATTCTTGGCCCTTTGGGAGAAGCCAGCGATCGTGACCATCCAGCCGGGTGTCAAGGACTCTATCGTTTGGAAGCCAACCAATGACGGGCAGTACTCCGCAAAGTCTGCTTACCTGGCGCAGTTTCACGACCTCCCGCACTCAAGTTTGGCCGCTACGGTCTGGAAGGCGTGGGCTCCCCCAAGTGCAAATTTTCCGCCTGGCTTGTTATCCAAAACAGAGTTTGGACGGCTGATAGGCTTCAGAGGAGAGGATGGCCAAATTGGGACAAATGCCCCCTTTGCAGTCAGGTGCAAGAAAATGCAGCACACCTGCTCTTCAAGTGCCGTTTTTCTATCCGGATTTGGAATGCGATCTTCTCATGGCTTGGTCTTGCTATCCCCACGTCCCCTTGGCTCCTGTTCAATTCGGTGAAATCTTGGTGGGATGCGGTCCTTTCTAGCAACGCGCACCCGACGAAGGCCTTGTCTTCTTTGTTACTCCTCGTGGGATGGGAGATCTAGAATGAAAGGAATGCTCGCGTCTTCAGGAGCAAAGCGGCGCCGGTGGCGACTGTCATGCGACGCATAAAAGAGGAAGTTTCTAAGCATTTGCGTAATGTAATGCCGCGAGAGTAATTGTTTTGTTCTCCGCTGCCGCTTGGCGATGTGTGTACTGAAATCACTTCTTAATCAATGAAAATGGCAAGTCTTTTGCCTTGTTTAAAAAAAACAAAACAAAGGAAAACAGATCCTAGTAAGAAAACAATACTAAACCACACTATAATACAGCTTCAATACTCAAAGGACAACTTAAGAAAACTTGCAGCATACAAATGGAAAACAGAGGCATGAGTTTCTAGAGATAGACCTGATGTAGTGGCTTCATGTAAAGGGGAAAGCCCATTGTGGCAGCTTTTGTTTGGATCGGCACCATGACCAAGAAGATATTTGGCAATGCCCACACCCTTACATGATATCGCAAAAAACAGAGGTGTTCTACCTGTCAAGCACACAGTAATGTAGCTTATTGATGCAAAACCTTTCAGGGTTTAGCAAAGAAATAAGCGCATAACTTTTAACCCCCCACATAAAAGTATGAAGTAGAATGAAAGATTTTAAAAGACAATATGGCCCAAATGGGAACGAATTTAACTTTATAATTTAGACGTCTCCACAACAGATGATTGCATATATACACCTGCAGCATATGCATATGTCCAAGAAGTAAACAAAACAATCCTGAAGAAATAATAATTTACCCTCGACGGGGCCTACTTACTTCAGCCATGCTTATGTAGGATATGGCCTGAGATATCATTAACTGAGCATGGTCTATTTCCATAAGAAGCTATATGACCACTTCTTGAAAAATCCAGGCACGACACAGACATATCTTAACATTAAACAGATAAACCCAGAGTGGCAAATATGCAGAGCAGCAGAGATGTTATATGATCAATTATGAGTGAGCATAATCATAATTTAGCAAGCCCAAAACATAAAGCACAGCGAAATCATAATTTCGATCTACAGATCAAGCAACCCATATAAACAATAATTATTTGGAGGACATGAAAATGGAAACAGAGGTTCCATTTCCGCGTGACCCCACTGCAAATGACAGCACTTGGTGAAACTGGCAAGCCCATACTTCCATATAAACGCGGAGCAAACAAAAATCAAATGAACACAAAATCCTAAATCGATATAGGGTTTTGGAGGGACCCTGACCTCCCTTGTCGACGGCGTTCACATCAACCTGCAGTTCCCCGACCAGGTACCTGCAAACCTCCATCCTCCCCCTGTTAGCGGCGACGTGCAGTGCCCCAAGACCCTGTAGCAACCCGGCATCCTCCACCCTCAGCGCCTCCACCGTCTCCTTGAGGCGGCCCCTGCCCATGTCCAGCATCGTCACCAGCCCTGCAGCGGATTGGACGCGAAAAATCAGCACTTAAATCTCCTAACCAAGATCTGGGACGAGGAGATCGAGAGCCACAGCCACCTACTCTTGAAGAGGGAGAGATCTCCGTCGGACGCCGCTTGGAATATCATGTTCAGCATCGGCCCGCCGACTGCGGCACGAGAAGCAGCGTTAGCGTTGCTGTGGGTTAGCGTTGGGGTCGGGGTCAGGGATAAGACGTGAAGGAGGGGCTAGGGGCTCACCGGTGAAGGGAGCGGGCGAGCCCGGCGGCGCCATGGCGTGGATGGAGAGTAGGAGTTGGTAGGGTTTTGGGTGGGGAGAAGAGAGGGAGAAGGCAGCGAGATGAAGGCGATCCGCGTGAACGGAGAATCTCTATGCGGAGATAAAAATGGGCAACCGTCTGACGGCTGTCAGCCAGGACGCCACCGGCTGTTCGACTAGCCAGCATTGAATTGTACTGCGAGAGCATCTCCAAGTAGATCTTGTGGGTGGGTTTGATTGCAAAGTACTCCCTCCGTAAACTACTATAAGAACATTTAGATCACTAAAATAGTGATCTAAATACTCTTATATTAGTTTATAGAGGAAGTACGTAGTATTTTTAAAGTATTGGTTCGGGGGGACTTTACGATAAAGTTTCGGGTGAAATCAAAATTGGATGGTTTCTGATGGTCTCTGGTAGCTGTATATGGGCAGCATAACCCGAAATTAAACCAGATTTTTTTAGCAAACTTGGTGCGGATTTGTGGGGACGAGACTCTCCCAATCCTAGTTGGAGGGGATTTTAACATAATTCCAAGGAGAGATGAAAAGAACAATGACAACTTTGATGGACGTTGGTCTATGATGTTTAACATGATTATTAAAAGTCTTAGTTTGAGAGAAATTTAGCTCACAGGTAGACAATATACATGAGCTCCAACATATGAGAAGTTGGAGATGGTGCTCGCTAGTGTGGAATGGGAACAGAAATACCCATTAGTGTTGGTTTATGCGATGCAGAGGGCGATCTCAGACCACACACCTTTACTAGTAGACTCGGGAGACGCAACACATATTGTGAATAAAAACTCTTTCTCTTTCGAACTAGGCTGGTTCGAGAAAGAAAACTTCATGGAGATTATTCCACGCGAATGGGCAAAGCTTATTAGTGGACGATCAAGTATTGAGAGATGGCAAAACAAAATTATACATCTGAGACAATTTTTACAAGGTTGGGCCAGAAACAAGAGTGGAATTTACAGACAAGAAAAAGAGCGACTCACCCAATTAATAAATGGTCTAGATTTAAAAGCAGGAGTAAACCTTCTTAATGTAGCTGAGCAGAGCTCGAAATCCGAAGCCGAGCAACGCTTACGAGCTCTTCTTAGAGAAGATGAGCTCAAATGGGCATTGCGTGCTAAGGTGCTTAAGGTTCTCCAAGAAGATGACAATACACAATTCTTTCACATGAGTGCGAATGGGAAACATAGGAAGAAGAAAACAATGCAACTTGAACAGGACGAAGAAACAATTGTGGGTCATGAGAATCTGAAAGCTTATATCTCTAATTATTATAAACAACTTTTCGGGCCTCCGGAAGCAAGCACGGTGTCCCTTAATGAATCTCTTATTCGAGATATCCCTCAGCTTCGGCCAGAGGAGAATGATATTCTATCTACTCCGTTTAATAAGAAAGAGGTTCTAGATGCAATTTCACAAAATGAAACCGAATAAAGCACCGGGACCAGATGGGTTTCCCGCGGAATTCTATAGAAACTATTGGCATATTATTAAGGATGATCTTATGCCTATGTTTCAAGATTTTGTTAACGGTCATTTAGAACTGTCCCATCTTAACTTTGGCATGATTACGTTGTTGCCAAAGAAAGAAGAGGGCGGGAATGAAAAAACCCAGGCATGCGTGGGCAAATTCAGGGAGGCCTTGGATGTATGTGGTTTAGAGGACCTGGGGTTTGAGGGGGACAAATTTACCTGGCGGAATAACAACCACCGATGGGAGAACTACATCCATCAAAGATTGGATCGGGCGGTCGCAAATGAGGGGTGGAGGAAGCAGTTTGAGGGGTTCAAGGTAGTGAATGGTGATCCTAGACACTCGGACCACAGGCCCATTGTCATCACAACAGAGAAAACTGAGGGGGAGGGAGCAACAAGAGAGAGAGGGAGAGGTGGTGGCAGTCGCAAGTTTAAGTTTGAGGCATGTTGGCTGGAGGAGCAGTGTGATCAACTAGTGAAGGAGGCATGGTGTCACACAATGGCAGAAGGTGGTTGATGTGTTAGGGAGGGGCTGAAGCAGGTGGTGGGAAGCTTCAAAATTGGAGTGGAAACGTTTTGGGTGGCTTGGAGAAAAGGCTGAAGAAAGCAAGGAAAGAAGTGGAGAGATGGAGGCGTATGCCGGTGAGTAAGGAGAAGGTGGCAGGGGAGGAAGTGGCACGTTATAGAGTGGAGAGGCTGGAGGAGCAACTGAACACCTACTATAAGCAGCGTGCACACATGACCTGGTTGAGGAAGGGGGACAAAAACACCTCATTTTTTCATGCGAGTGTTAAAGAGCGAAGGAGAACTAATAGGATAGGGAAGCTGAGGCGTGAAGATGGGAGCTGGGCGGTGAAAGAGGAGGAAAAGAAGGAGGTTATCACTAAATATTTTGCGCAGCTATTCAGGTCAGAGGGAAAAACAAATCATGATGAGGTTCTAAATTCTGTGGAGAGCAGGGTAACAAGGGAGATGAACTCTGGACTAATGGCAGAGTTTAGTGCTGATGAGGTCAAGGCGGCCCTGAGGGATATTGGTGACTTAAAGGCGCCAGGGGAGGATGGTATCCCAGCAATTTTTTACAAGCACTACTGGGTGGATGTGGTGTTGGGGAACGTAGTAATTTCAAAAAATTTCCTACGCACACGCAAGATCATGGTGATGCATTGCAACGAGAGGGGAGAGTGTTGTCTACGTACCAACGCAGACCGACTGTGGAAGCGATCATACAACGTAGAGGAAGTAGTCGTACGTCTTCTTCCCGATCCGACCGATCCAAGTACCGTTACTCCGGCACCTCCGAGTTCTTAGCACACGTTCAGCTCGATGACGATCCCCGGGCTCCGATCCAGCAAAGCTTTGGGGAGGAGTTCTGTCAGCACGACGGCGTGGTGACGATCTTGATGTACTACCGACGTAGGGCTTCGCCTAAGCACTACAACGGTATGATCGAGGTGGAATTTGGTGGCAGGGGGCACCGCACACGGCTAAGGAACGATCTCAAGGATCAACTTGTGTGTCTATGGGGTGCCCCCTGCCCCTGTATATAAAGGATGGAGAAGGAGGAGGCCGGCCAAGGCAAAGGTGCGGCCAGGATAGGGAGTCCTACTAGGACTCCAAGTCCTAGTAGGAGTCCACCAAAAGGGGAGGAAGGGAGAAGGAATAGGAGGAGAAGGAGAGGTGGCCAGCCCCCT
Source organism: Triticum monococcum (assembly GCA_034509565.1). Classification (NCBI taxonomy): domain Eukaryota; kingdom Viridiplantae; phylum Streptophyta; class Magnoliopsida; order Poales; family Poaceae; genus Triticum; species Triticum monococcum. The sequence continues at coordinate 524,467,414 of CM067841.1, forward strand.
TTTCCCTAGTCCAATTCGGACCAAAGGGGAGGGGGGGGGGGGGGCGCAGCAGCCTTTTCCTCTTCCCACTAAAGCCCATCAAGGCCCATTACCTCTCCCGTAACTACCCGGTACTCCGAAAAATACTCGATTCACTCGGAACCTTTCCGATGTCCGAATATAGTCGTCCAATATATCGATCTTTACGTCTTGACCATTTCGAGACTCCTCGTCATGTCCCCAATCTCATCCGGGACTCCGAACTCCTTCGGTACATCAAAACTCATAAACTCATAATATAACTGTCATCGAAACCTTAAGCGTGCGGACCCTACGGTTCGAGAACAATGTAGACATGACCGAGACACGTCTCCGGTCAATAACCAATAGCGGGACCTGGATGCCCATATTGGCTCCTACATATTCTACGAAGATCTTTATCGGTCAGACCGCATAACAACATACGTTGTTCCCTTTGTCATCGGTATGTTACTTGCCCGAGATTCGATCGTCGGTATCCAATACCTAGTTCAATCTCGTTACCGGCAAGTCTCTTTACTCGTTCCGTAATACATCATCCCGCAACTAACTCATTAGTTGCAATGCTTGCAAGGCTTAAGTGATGTGCATTACCGAGAGGGCCCAGAGATACCTCTCCGACAATCGGAGTGACAAATCCTAATCTCGAAATACGCCAACCCAACATCTACCTTTGGAGACACCTATAGTACTCCTTTATAATCACCCAGTTACGTTGTGACGTTTGGTAGCACCCAAAGTGTTCCTCCGGTAAACGGGAGTTGCATAATCTCATAGTCATAGGAACATGTATAAGTCATGAAGAAAGCAATAGCAACATACTAAACGATCGGGTGCTAAGCTAATGGAATGGGTCATGTCAATCAGATCATTCAACTAATGATGTGACCTCGTTAATCAAATAACAACTCTTTGTTCATGGTTAGGAAACATAACCATCTTTGATTAACGAGCTAGTCAAGTAGAGGCATACTAGTGACACTCTGTTTGTCTATGTATTCACACATGTATTATGTTTCCGGTTAATACAATTCTAGCATGAATAATAAACATTTATCATGATATAAGGAAATAAATAATAACTTTATTATTGCCTCTAGGGCATATTTCCTTCATGTGGGTGACAAAATCGCACAGGAAGTGCTAGCCTTTTTGAATGGGGGGCCTATGCCAACTGACTAGAATAACACGTCCATCATGCTGATCCCCAAGGTGAAGAACCCGGACTGTATCAAGAATCTGAGACCAATAAGCCTTTGTAATGTGGTATATAAGATCGTATCTAAGGTCCTCTCAAAAGGTTGAAAGTGACCTTGCCCGAGATCATCTCTTCGACTCAGAGTGCCTTTGTGCCGGGTAGGCTCCTGACTGACAATGTGCTGCTCGCTTACGAGGTTATCCACCATATGCGCAACAAACGAAGTGGGAAGGAGGCTTATGCTGCGGTGAAATTGGATATGAGCTAGGCATATGACCGGGTTGAATGGCATTTCTTGGAAGCTATGATGGTTAAAATGGGTTTCCATCAGAGGTTTGTGGGGCTGATTATGAAGTGTGTGAGGACAGTAAAGTATCACATCAAGATTAATGGCGATCTCACCGAGGAAGTGTTACCTGAGAGGGGGCTGAGACAGGGGGGCCCACTGTCCCCTTATCCCTCTTTGCTGTGCGTGGAAGCTTTCTCGTGTTTACTAACAAAAGCTGAGTAAAACAACTTGATCCAGGGGATTAAGGTGTGCCCGAATGCCCCTAGCATATCCCATCTGCCGTTTGCTGATGATTCCCTCGTCCTCTTCAAGGCAAATAAAGAAAGTGCAGAGCAGATCCAACGTATTAAAGGAAATATGCCCTAGAGGCAATAATAAAGTTGTTATTTATATTTCCTTATATCATGATAAATGTTTATTATTCATGCTAGAATTGTATTAACTGGAAACTTAGTACATGTGTGAATACATAGACAAACAGAGTGTCACTAGTATGCCTCTACTTGACTAGCTCGTAAATCAAAGATGGTTAAGTTTCCTAGCCATGGACAAAGAGTTGTCATTTGATAAGCGAGATCACATCATTAGAGAATGATGTGATTGACTTGACCCATTCTGTTAGCTTAGCACCTGATCGTTTTAGTTTACTGCTATTGCTTTCTTCATGACTTATACATGTTCCTATGACTATGAGATTATGCAACTCCCGATTACCGGAGGAACACTTTGTGTGCTACCAAACGTCACAACGTAACTGGGTGATTATAAAGGTGCTCTACAGGTGTCTCCAATGGTACTTGTTGAGTTGGCATAGATTGAGATTAGGATTTGTCACTCCGATTGTCAGAGAGGTATCTCTAGGCCCTCTCGGTAATGCACATCACTATAAGTCTTGCAAGCAATGAAACTAATGAGTTAGTTGTGGGATGATGCATTATGGAACGAGTAAAGAGACTTCCCGGTAACGAGATTGAGCTAGGTATTGAGATACCGACGATCGAATCTCGGGCAAGTAACATACCGATGGCAAAGGGAACAACGTATGTTGTTATGCGGTTTGACCGATAAAGATCTTCGTCGAATATGTAGGAGCCAATATGAGAATCCAGGTTCCGCTATTGGTTATTGACCGGAGACATGTCTCGGTCATGTATACATAGTTCTCGAACCCGTAGGGTCCGCACGCTTAACGTTCGGTGATGATCGGTATTATGAGTTTATGTGATTTGATGTACCGAAGGTAGTTCGGAGTCCCGTGTGTAATCACGGACATGACGAGGAGTCTCGAAATGGATCGAGACATAAAGATTGATATATTGGATGACTATATTCGGATACCGGAAGTGTTTCGGGTGATTACGGAGAAAACCGGAGTGCCGGAGGGTTACCGGAACCCCCCGGGAGAAGTAATGGGCCACATGGGCCTTAGTGGAGAGAGAGAGAGAGAGGGCCGGCCAGGGCAGGCCGCACGCCCTCTCCCCCTCTGGTCCGAATTGGACTAGGGAAGGGGGGTGGCGCCCCCCTTTCCTTCTCCCTCTCCTCCTTCCTTTCCCCTCCTAGTAGGAGTAGGAAAGGGGAGTCCTACTCCTACTAGGAGGAGGACTCCTCCTCCTGGCGCGCCCTGCAAGGGCCGGCCGGCCTCCCCCTTGCTCCTTTATATACGGGGGCAGGGGGCACCCTAGGACACACAAGTTGATTGTTCCAAGCCGTGTGCGGTGCCCCCCCTTCACCATAATCCACCTCAATCATATCATAGCGATGCTTAGGCGAAACCCTGCATCGGTAGCAACATCATCACCGTCATCACGTCGTCGTACTGATGGAACTCTCATGTGAAGCTCTGCTGGATCGGAGTTCGTGGGACGTCATCGAGCTAAACGTGTGCTGAACTCGGAGGTGCCGTACGTTCGGTACTTGGATCAGTCGGATCATGAAGACGTCCGACTACATCAACTGCGTTCTCATAACATTTCCGCTTATGGTCGACAAGGGTACATGGACGATATCTTTCCTCTTGTTGATATGCATCACCATGATCTTACGTGTGCGTAGGAATTTTTTTTGAAATTACTATGTTCCCCAACAGTGGCATCTGAGCCAGGTTTATGCATAGATGTTATATGCACGAGTAGAACACAAAAGGAGTTGTGGGTGTGGGTATATACATATTTCTTGCCGTCACTAGTTGATTCTTGATTCAACGGTATTGTTGGATGAAGCGGCTTAGACCGACATTACGCTTATGCTTACGCGAGACTGGTTCTACCGACATGCTTCGCACACAGGTGGGTAGTGAGTGTCTATTTCTCCAACTTTAGTTGAATCGGATTCAATGAACAGGGTTCTTTCTGAAGATCAAAAAGCAATCACTATACCATGTTGTGGTTTTTGATGCGTAGGTAAGAACGGTTCTTGCTCAGCCCGTAGCAGCCACGTAAAACTTGCAACAACAAAGTAGATGACGTCTAACTTGTTTTTGCAGGGCTTGTTGTGATGTGATATGGTCAAGACGTGATGAGATATAAGTTGTTGTATGAGATGATCATGTTTTTGTTGAAGTTATCGACAACTGGCAGAAGCCTTATGGTTGTCTCTTTATTGCATAAGATGCGAGTGCCGAATAATTGCTTTACTTTAAAGCTATGCGATAGCAATAGTTGCAAAGAGCAATAGTTGGCGAGACGACCATGTGATGACACATTGATAGAGATCAAGATGATGGAGATCATGGTGTCATGCCATTGACGATAGAGATCATTTACGGTACTTTGGAGATGGAGATCAAAGGCGCAAGATGATCATGGCCATATCATGTCACATATTTTGATTGCATGTGATGTTTATCCTTTATGCATCTTATTTTGCTTAGTTTGACGGTAGCATTATAAGATGATCTCTCACTAAATTTCAAGGTATAAGTGTTCTCCCTGAGTATGCACCGTTGTGACAGTTCATCGTGCCGGGACACCATGTGATGATCGGGTGTGATAAGCTCTACGTTCACATACAACGGGTGCAAACCAGTTTTGCACACGCAGAATACTCGGGTTAAACTTGACGAGCCTAGCATATGCAGATATGGCCTCGGAACACTGGAGACCGAAAGGTCGAGCGTGAATCATATAGTAGATATGATCAACATAGTGATGTTGACCATTGAAAACTACTCCATCTCACGTGATGATCGGACATGGTTTAGTTGATTTGGATCACATGATTATTTAGATGACTAGAGGGATGTCTATCTAAGTGGGAGTTCTTAAGTAATATGATTAATTGAACTTTAATTTATCATGAACTTAGTCCTGATAGTATTTCCATAACTATGTTGTAGATCAATAGCTCGCAATGTAGCTCCCCGTTTATTTTTGATATGTTCCTAGAGAAAAACTATGTTGAAAGATGATAGTAGCAATGATGCGGACTAGGTTCGTGATTTGAGGATTATCCTCATTGCTGCACAGAATAATTATGTCCTTGATGCACCGCTAGGTGACAGACCTATTGCACGAGCAGATGCAGACGTTATGAACGTTTGACAACCTCGGTATGATGGCTACTTGATAGTTTAGTGCACCATGCTTTACGGCTTAGAACCGGGCCTTTAAAAATGTTTTGAACACCACAGAGCATATAAGATATTCCAAGAGTTGAAATTGGTATCTCATACTCATGCCCGTGTCAAGAGGTATGAGACCTCTAACAATACTTTGCCTACAAGATGGAGGAGAATAGCTCAACGAGTGAGCATGTGCTCAGAATGTCTGAGTACTACAATCACTTGAATCATGTGGGAGTTAATCTTCCCGATAAGATAGTGATTGAGAAAGTTCTTTAGTCACTATCACCAAGTTACTAGAACTTCGAGATGAACTATAATATGCAAGGCATAACGGAAACAATTCCCAAAGCTCTTCGCGATGCTGAAATCGGCGAAGGTAGAAATCAAGAAAAAGCATCAAGTGTTGATGGTTGACAAGACCATTAGTTTCAAGTAAAAGGGCAAGGGAAAGAAAGGGAACTTCAAGAATAATGGCAAGCAAGTTGTCATTCCCATGAAGAAGCCCAAAGCTAGACCCAAGCATGAAACTGAGTGCTTCTACCGCAAAGGAAATGGTCACTAGAAGTGGAACTGCCCTAGATACTTGGCAGATAAGAAGGATGGCAAAGTGAACAAAGGTATATTTGATATACATGTTATTGATGTGTACTTTACGAGTGTTTATAGAAAACCCCTTGGTATTTGATACTAGTTCAGTTGCTAAGAGTAGTAACTCGAAACGGGAGTTGCAAAATAAACAAAGACTAGTTGAGGACGAGGTGACTATGTGTGTTGGAAATGATTCCAAGGTTGATAAGATCACCATCGCACACTCCCTTTACCTTCGGGATTAGTGTTGAACCTAAAATAAATGTTATTTGGTGTTTGCGTTGAGCATAATATGATTGGATCATGTTTATTGCAATACGGATATTCATTTAAGTCAAAGAATAATTGTTATTCTGTTTACATGAATAAAACCTTCTATGGTCATACACCCAAGGTGAATGGTTTATTGAATCTCGATCGTAGTGATACACATATTCATAATATTGAAGCCAAAAGATGCAAAGTTAATAATGATAGTGCAACCTATTTGTGGCACTGCCGTTTGGGTCATATTGGTGTAAAGCGCATGAAGAAACTCCATGCTGATGGACTTTTGGAATCACTTGATTATGAATCACTTGATGCTTGCGAACAATGCCTCATGGGCAAGATGACTAAGACTCTGTTCCGATTAGTGTTGAGGCTCGCGGCGGGTATCGTTATTTTCTGACCTTCACAGATGATTTGCACAGATATGGGTATGTCTACTTAATGAAACATAAGTCTGAAACATTTGAAAAGTTCAAAGAATTTCAGAGTGAAGTGGAAAATCATCGTAACAAGAAAATAAAGTTTCTACTATCTGATCGCGGAGACGAATATTTGAGTTACAAGTTTGGTCTTCATTTGAAACAATGTGGAATAGTTTCACAACTCACGCCACCTGAAACACCGCAGCATAATGGTGTGCCCGAATGTTGTAATCATACTTTATTGGATATGGTGCGATCTATGATGTCTCTTACCGATTTACCACTATCGTTTTAGGGTTATGCATCAGAGACAGCTGCATTCACATTAAATAGGGCACCATCTAAATCCGTTGAGATGACACCGTATGAACTATGGTTTGGCAAGAAACCAAAGCTGTCGTTTCTTAAAGTTTGAGGTTACGATGCTTATGTGAAAAAGTTTCAAACCGATAAGCTCGAACCCAAATCAGAGTAGTGCGTCTTCATAGGATACCCAAAAGAAACTGTTGGGTACACCTTCTATCACATATCCGAAGGCAAGATATTTTGTTACTAAGAATGAATCCTTTCTAGAGAAGGAGTTTCTCTCGAAAGAAGTGAGTGAGAGGAAAGTAGAACTTGATGAGGTAATTGTACCTTCTCCCGAATTGGAAAGTAGTTCATCAGAAATCAGTTCCAGTGATTCCTACACCAATTTTTGAGGAAGCTAATGATGATGATCATGAAACTTCAGATCAAATTACTACCAAACCTCGTAGGTCAACCAGAGTATGGTCCGCACCAGAGTGGTATGGTAATCCTATTCTGGAATCATGTTACTAGTCCATGATGAACGTACGAACTATGAGGAAGCGATGATGAGCCCATATTCCGCAAAATGGCTTGAGGCCATGAAATCTGAGATGAGATCCATGTATGAGAACAAAGTATGGACTTTGATTGACTTGCCCGATGATCGGTGAGTCATTAAGAATAAATGAATCTTCAAGAGGAAGACAGACGCTGATAGTAGTGTTACTATCTACAAAGCTCGAATTGCCGCAAAATGTTTTCGACAAGATCAAGGTGTTTACTACGATGAGATTTTCTCACTCGTATCGATGCTTAAAAGTCTGTCCGAATCATGTTAGCAGTTGCCGCATTTTATGAAATTTGGCAAATGGATGTCAAAATTGCATTCCTTTATGGATTTCTTAAAGAAGAGTTGTATATGATGTAACCAGAAGGTTTTGTCAATCCTAAAGGTGCTAACAAAGTGAGCAAGCTCCAGCGATCCATCTATGGACTGGTGTAAGCATCTCGGAGTTGGAACATATGCTTTGATAAAGTGATCAAAGCATATGGTTTTATACAGACTTGTAGTGAAGCCTGTATTTACAAGAAAGTGAGTGTGAGCGCTACAACATTTCTGATAAGTATATGTGAATGACATATTGTTGATCAGAAATAATGTAGAATTTTATGGAAAGCATAAAGGAATGTTTGAAAGGAGTTTTTCAAAGAAAGACCTCGGTGAAGCTACTTACATATTAAGCATCAAGATCTATAGAGATAGATCAAGACGCTTGATATATTTTCAATGAGTACATACCTTGACAAGATTTTGAAGTAGTTCAAAATGGAACAGTCAAAGAAGGAGTTCTTGCCTGTGTTGCAAGGTGTGAAGTTGAGTAAAGACTCAAAACCCGACCATGGCAGAAAAAAGAAAGAGAATGAAAAGTCATTCCCTGTTCCTCAGTCATAGGTTCTACAAAGTATGCTATGTTGTGTACCAGACCTATTGTGTACCTCACCATAAGTTTGGCAAGAGGGTACAATAGTGATCCAGGAGTGGATCACTGGACAACGGACAAAAATATCCTTAGTGTAATAAGGAAATGTTTCTCGGTTATGGAGGTGACAAAGAGTTCGTCGTAAAGAGTTACGTCGATGCAAGCTTTGACACCGATCTGGATGACTCTAAGTCTCGATCTAGATACATGTTGAAAGTGGGAGCAATTAGCTAGAGTAGCTCCGTGCAAAGCATTGTAGACATAGAAAATTTGTAAAATACATATGGCTCTGAATGTGGCAGACCCGTTGACTAAATTTTCTCACAAGCAAAACACGATCACTCTTTGGGTGTTAATCACATAGCGAAGTGAACTAGATTATCGACTCTAGTAAACCCTTTGGGTGTTAGTCACATGGGAATGTGAACTAATCACGTAAAGATGTGAACTATTAGTGTTAAATCACATGACGATGTGAACTAGATTTTTGACTCTAGTGCAAGTGGGAGACTGAAGGAAATATGCCCTAGAGGCAATAATAAAGTTGTTATTTATATTTCCTTATATCATGATAAATTTTTATTATTCATGCTAGAATTGTATTAACTGGAAACTTAGTATATGTGTGAATACATAGACAAACAGAGTGTCACTAGTATGCCTCTACTTGACTAGCTCGTAAATCAATGATGGTTAAGTTTCCTAGCCATGGACAAAGAGTTGTCATTTGATAAGCGGGATCACATCATTAGAGAATGATGTGATTGACTTGACCCATTCCGTTAGCTTAGCACTTGATCGTTTTAGTTTACTGCTATTGCTTTCTTCATGACTTATACATGTTCCTATGATTATGAGATTATGCAACTCTTGATTACTGGAGGAACACTTTGTGTGCTACCAAATGTCACAATGTAACTGGGTGATTATAAAGGTGCCCTACAGGTGTCTCCAATGGTGCTTGTTGAGTTGGCATAGATCGAGATTAGGATTTTTCACTCCGATTGTCGGAGAGGTATCTCTAGGCCCTCTCGGTAATGCACATCACTATAAGCCTTGCAAGCAATGAAACAAATGAGTTAGTTGCGAGATGATGCATTACGAAATGATTAAAGAGACTTGCCGATAACGAGATTGAGCTAGGTATTGAGATACCGATGATCAAATCTCGGGCAAGTAACATACCGATGACAAAGGGAACAACGTATGTTGTTATGCGGTTTGACCGATAAAGATCTTCGTAGAATATGTAGGAGCCAATATGAGCATACATGCTCTGCTATTGGTTATTGACCGGAGACGTTTCTCGGTCATGTCTACATAGTTCTCGAACCCATAGGGTCCGCACGCTTAACGTTCGGTGACGATCGATATTATGAGTTCATGTGATTTGATGTACCGAAGGTAGTTCGAAGTCCCGGATGTGATCAGGAACATTACGAGGAGTCTCGAAATGGTTGAGACATAAAGATTGATATATTGGGCGACTATATTCGGATACCGGAAGTGTTCCGGGTGATTTCGGAGAAAACCAGAGTGCCGGAGGGTTACCGGAACCCCCCCGGGAGAAGTAATGGGCCACATGGGCCTTAGTGGAGAGAGAGAGGGCCGGCCAGGGCAGGCCGTGCGCCCCTCCCTCTCTGGTATGAATTGGACTAGGGAAGGGGGGCGGCGCCCCCCTTTCCTTCTCCCTCTCCTCCTTCCTTTCCCCCTCCTAGTAGGAGTAGGAAAGGAGAGTCCTACTCCTACTAGGAGGAGGACTCCTCCTCCTGGCGCGCCCTGCAAGGTCCGACCGGCCTCCCCCCTTTCTCCTTTATATACGGGGGCAGGGAGGTACCCTAGGACACAGAAGTTGATTGTTCCAAGCCGTGTGCGGTGCCCCCCCTCCACCATAATCCACCTCGATCATATCGTAGCTGTGCTTAGATGAAGCCCGCGTCGGTGGCAACATCATCACCGTCATCACGCTGTCATGATGACGGAACTCTCCTGTGAGGCTCTGCTGGATCGGAGTTCGTGGGACGTCATCGAGCTGAACGTGTGCTGAACTCGGAGGTGCTGTATGCTCGGTACTTGGATCGGTCGGATCGTGAAGACGTACGACTACATCAACCGTGTTCTCATAACGCTTCCGCTTATGGTCTACAAGGGTACGTGGACGAGACTCTTTCCTCTCGTTGCTATGCATCACCATGATCTTGCATGTGCGTAGGATTTTTTTTTGAAATTACTACGTTCCCCAACACGTATACTGCAAGTTTATGAGACAAGCTCGGGCCAAACCATAAACAAAGCTAAATCTACCGCTTTCTTTAGTGGTAATGTGAAGGCAAAGGATATTAAGGATGTGATGTGCACTCTGGGGATTGAGAAGGAGGCACTGAATGAAAGATACCTGGGCATGCCAATTCATGTGGGAAATCAAGAACCAAGACTTTCAGGCACATAATTGAGAGGATTCCGCAAAGAATTAGTGGATGGCAGGAGAAGCTGCTCTCTTGGATGGGAAAAGAACTCTTGATTAAGGCGGTGGCGCAGGCGATACCCACTTTTACTATGTCATGCTTTGACTTGACGAAGACCATATGTGAGGAAATCAACACCTTGGTGTGTAAATACTGGTGGAGCCAACAGGTTAAATCCAATAAGATCCATTGGCTGAGTTGGGAGAAGATGGTAAAGCCAAAGAGTGAGGGGGAACCTGGGTTTCCGTGACATCCACAGCTTCAACATGGCTATGCTCGCGAGACAAGGATGGAGAATGCTGCAACAGCCAGAGTCTCTATGCGCGCGGGTCTTGGGGGCTAAATATTTCCCCGATGGGAATTTGTTGAGTGTGGATGAAATGAGAAATATGTCCTACACCTGGAGGAGTATTTTGCAAGGAATCAAAATTCTGAAGAAGGGGCTCATCTGGCGAGTTGGCGATGGACAGTCAATCAATATGTGGAAGGATCCACGGATACCTAGGGGAACAACTAGGCGGCTGGCTACACCAAGGGGCACAAATATTATGTCAAAGGTCGGAGAGCTTATCAATCCGGCTATTGGTTCATGGGATGAAGAGCTGGTTAGGGCCACTTTCAATGCAGAAGATACCTCCTGGATATTGGCAATCCCCACAAATTGTGAGCTGGAAGATCTGCCGGCCTGGCACTTTGGAAGGAGGGGCAAATTCTTTGTCAAATCTGCATATTGGGTGCATATGCATGATGAAAACATGGAGGGGCTGAGAGGTGTTGCTTCGGGGGCTGAGGGAGCGAATAAAGTGTCCCCTTGGAAGAAGATCTGGCAGATGACGGTCCCAGATAAGATAAAACATTTTATGTGGAGGTTGGCTCACAACTCGATGGCTGTTTGCGTGAACCTTCAAAGAAGAGGACTGGATATCTCCATGCGGTGCCCTGTTTGTCAAGCCAATGGGGAGGATGGGGGTCATCTGCTCTTCAAATGCAAACAAGTTAAGGAGATATGGAGGCTGTGCGGGCTGGAGGAGGAAAGACTGCTGCTTATGGAACAGAGCACAACTTTAACAATGATGGATAAATTGACAAATCTTGCTGGGGAGAAGCAAGCCCTTATTTCCACTCTCATGTGGAATTGGTGGCGTGAGCGCAATAATCGCAGAGAAGGAGGAAAAGGAAGACGAAACGAAGAGCTTGCTTGGATTGTAGAGCATCAGACGAGCGAGTTTCGAGACATCCAGCTGGAACTAATGAATTCTGGGACGACTCCAAAGCAGCGACACCGCCGGCTGAGTGGATTAAAATTAACATCGATGGCTCTTTCAAACCAAACGACTGCAATGGAGGCTGGGGGGGCTGTGTTCAAGGATCATGTGGGTGAGGCGATGCGTGTGCTGCTGGCTTCCTGCCAAACCTGCTGAACCCGCTACATTCGGAGATGCTAGCTACGGAGGTTGCTCTTCACTTGGCGTCAGACATGGGAATGGGCAGAGTCTACTTGGAAACTGATGCTCTGCTGCTGAAGGAAGCGGTGGATGATACTAGTGTTTATCTCTCTTGCCTAGGTGTTGTAGCTGACCGTTTGAAAGCTTTCATTTTGTGTAATTTTATTGAGTGCAAGATTGTGTACTGCTAGAACCTGTAATCAAGTAGCACACACCCTTGCGACGAAGGGCTCGCTGATGGCCGGGGTGCCAAACAGTGTAACTAATGGGTCTGACCCATGTGTATCCGCTTTAGTGGCGAGCGATTTGGCTTCACTTAGTGTTTAATGCAATTGCATTGAATCTCAAAAAAGAGAGGCCAAGACCTCTTTTCTAAAAACTGAGAAACGCAGCAAAACATCTCTCATGCGGTCAGTAAATACAAACTTCGATTGCCAAACACGGCACTATCTAAGTAGTACTTTAAAAACTGATATTTTCAGATACGACAGCCTTTGTTGTCATCGGCATAAAAAATTGTAGTATTGGAATGCTTAGGTTTTATCAAAAACTTCGCTTCCAAACAGAGCCTAATTGATCGCGGGCACACCACATATGCCGTCCATACATGCCTGGACCTAGTCCTGACCATGGATAGTCCAGCCCGAATGACCCGGCCCAAAAAGCCTGACCAGGCCGGGCAGAGCCCGCCGTTTTCTTGATTTACAGAAGGGGCCCGGCTCAAGGCCCGAGGCCCGGTGGGCTTTTACACGTGCAGGCCAGGCTTGGGCTTGATTTTTTAGGCCTGACACCCAGGCCGAGCCAGGCTCGGGCCTAGGTTTTTTGCGTCGGGCTTGGCTAGGCCCAGCTCGGCCCGAGGGATGGCCAGGTATACCTGGACCTCCATTCTCTCTCCAAAACATATCCATCTTTTTATTATGGACTCTTGTAACTGGCGAATGGAGGGTGGTGCATGTGAATATTTTAGATGTCATTTTTAGTTTTGAGGGGGTGTCAGTTTCTTTAGAGTGGCACTTTCTTCAGAAAAGTTATTTTTCGTTTAAAAACTGCCGTCATTTGATTTTTCTTCACTGCTAAAATTGCCATCAAATGACATTCGTTTGCCACCCCTCTTCCAGCGAACGTCAGCTGGGTAACATTACCATTTATTATCCTTTGTTAACTTAAAATTTTTTATATCTTTTAAACCAATATTTCAACTCCCGGCGCAAAGACCTTTGAAACAAGACCAATCTTTCCACAAAAAAGGAGGAACAAGACCAATCTTGATTATATTTTGCCTAGTTTGATTTTTGTTTCGGTCTGTATTTTGAAATGAGCGAAATAAGTTTTTTGAAATGTGTGGAATCTAATTTTTTAAACACACTAATTTCACTCAAATAAAAAAACAATTTCATTTGTTTTAAAAGGTTACATTGCTCATTTAAAACAGGGATTTCATCATTTCAAAACACTAGTTTCATTATTTTCAAAAACTGATTAATTTGATTCAAAAAATAAATTTCACTCATTCCAAAAATTGATTTCTATCAAATAAAACAACCAATTTCACTTGTTTAAAGAAACATATTTCACTCGTTTCAAAAAAGTGATTGAAACAAAAAAGTCAAACTAGTCAAAATATATCTAAGATTGGTACTGTTCTAAAGGCCTTTGCGCCAGGGGTTCAAATATATATATATAAACATAATGTTGGTTTAAAAGATATAAATGATTTAAATTGGCAAAAGTGGAATAAAAGGGTGGATTTGTTTGGGAGAGAGAGGAGAGAGAATGAGGTTGTGCGCCTGTGCATGACATGGCTCATATATAGATGTGATAGAAGTGCGCACAGCTGGTTAGACATAGCCTTATGCTCTCCAACAGATCTGGTATCCATAAAAAAACTACTATTTAGAGAGAGTACACTAAAAAAATGCCCTCCAACAATTCTCATAAACACAATATCACGTAAATTTCACCGAACTTCCCGCACATGTACTAAGAGATGGCTCATCACCTAACATTTAGGCGGGCAACAACTGTCTGAAGTTTCATGCCACACTAGAAAACTCCGCCTAATATCTAAACACCCCATAAAACCACTTTTGCATGAAGGTGTTTACATGAGTAAAGATGAGAATGGGTCATCCCTCTCTAGACCTGACACTCGTTTGGCCCCGCTGCTTCGTCAACGGACATGGAGCCAACCTAATTGTTTGTGGTGGCTGGCCTCATGTCTCATTGGGCAACACGGTCTGACCCATTTTAATATTAATTTTGCACAAAATATGGAGTAGTTACACAACAACATATTTTCAAATAATATCATTTAGCGGTAAGAATTTTTAGCATGTTAGGATGCGACCTCGTTTCTTTTTCTAGAATGAACAAAAGTTAATTTGAAGTAATACTTGAAAAAACTGGATGAGCACAAGGCTAACAATGCTCGCACATCTATATGCTTCCACGGGCTACAATGGAGAACACGGGCACCACCTTCATTCTGCGCACATCTAGCTTGTTGTTGGCCTAGCAGAGGAAGAAAGTACCCCTTGGGGCAATGGTGGAGAGGGCTCGCGGCGGTAACCATTGGGGTTTGATGTAGCTCGGAAGGCTAAGAGATGACGCGGGAAGACGTGAATCAATAAGAAGGAGCACGAGGATGAACAACGTTGTGGCGAAAAAGGGTCCATTGGTGGCCGACGACGGTGAAGGACAGAGGCAACATAGGTAGTTGAGGCATATCATCCTTTCCCTCCATCCCTTCATACAATTCGAGAGGCGGTTAGACTAATTGTCGTGGGCCAACAAGGCAATGCAAAGCTCATGAGGACGATGATGGTGGTTCCTTGGGCGACGCGGTGCGACATGGCTGACCGAAAAGATTTATGGGATGCAATGATGGCGATGAGCTTAGGGTTATGGGCCTGAAGTAGCACCTTCCACTAGTACTACTTTGGGCGCGCCACTGGTACTTAGGTTACCAATCACGAGCGTAGTTTTGTGCTCGCCACTGCTATGGTTTACGGGAATAAAAAAGATCGATGGGCCAGGCCAAGCTCGCACCCACGGGGTCGTCACCGTCCATGTGCGCAAGGGACGTCCATGTCATAGTTGCTTTATCCTCATTGACGTTCTATCAAACACCGCTGACGATCCCAATATCGTTGTAGCCATCCATTGCTGATGAGCCCTACCGTCGTTGTCAGTGTCCACGGCTAGATCCAACATCCACTGACGGTGGCCACACCCTTGTGCCCAATCTGCTGTGAGGAGGATCCCAATGTGCTCGAGATCCATGTCATGCTCAAGGAGGATCCACTCCCCTCCACCTCCATTGCTCCCAATTTGCTGATGCCACACATCACCGCCGGTAACGTTTCTTCCCTGCCAAAGAGGGGAGGGAGACGATGACTGGTTAGCTATGGGGAGAGGTGGGGGACGCATGTGTCGCTGAAGAAGTGGACCAATGTTTGAACAACATTTCGTCCCTCCCGCGTTGCCTCCCCGAGCGAGGCGACTGGGGGCTCCTCTCCCCTTCCCCAGCGCCCCTTCCCCTTCCCCTCCACCCGTCGCCGCCGGCCTGCGCCATTGGGCCCTGCCCGCGTGGTGTCGGCGGCGGCGGCCTCGTCATTCCCCGCGTGCGGTGCCCTGGCTCGGGTGGTGGCAGCCCGCGGTGGTACTCCTCGGTCCGCAGAGGTTCCAGCGGCGGCGGCTGCCCCGGGCGGTGTTGCTCTAGGTGGCCAGGGGGCGGAGGCGCGACCACTTGGTGGCGGGCTGGTGCGACGGCTGGTGGCATCGCCCACCCGGCCCAGATCTGGCCCCTTTTGGGCCCCATCTGGGTCTGGGCGGGCCTGGCTCGATCTCGCCTGCAGCGGCTCTGGCAGGCGGAGGAGTGGCTTGTGAAGGGGGTTACGGAGACAGCGGCATGCCTACTGGAGCGAGGTGATGGTGTTAGGGAACGTAGCATGCAATTTCAAAAAATTTCCTACGCTCACGCAAGATCTATCTAGGAGATGCATAGCAACGAGAGGGGGAGAGTGTGTCCGCGTACCCTCCTAGACCGAAAGCGGAAGCGTCAGCTTAATGCGGTTGATGTAGTCAAACGTCTTTTCGATCCAACCGATCAAACATCGAACGTATGACACCTCCGAGTTCTGCACATGTTCAGCTCGATGACGTCCCTCGAACTCTTGATCCAGCAAAGTGTCAAGGGAGAGTTCCGGCAGCACAACGACGTGGTGACAGTGATGGTGAAGTGATCCGCGCAGGGCTTCGCCTAAGCACTACGTGAATATGACCGGAGGCGTAAACTGTGGAGGGGGGCGCCGCACACGGCTTGGAACAACTGATGTGTGTTAGAGGTGCCCCCACCCCCGTATATAAAGGAGGGAGAGGGGAGGAGGCCGGCCCTAGGCGCGCCCCAAGTAAAAGAGTCCTACTTGGGCTCCTAGTAGGATTCGGTCCCCCCTTTCCTTTTACCGGAAGGGGAAATGGGGAAGGAGAGAGAGATGAGGAGAAGAAAAGGGGGGCGCCACCCCTTCCCTAGTCCAATTTGGACTCCTCCCTTGGGGGGGGGGCACCCCTTGTGGGCTGGCTTGCCTCCCTCCTATGGCCCATATCTTCCCCCGAGGGGTTCCGGTAACCCCCCGGTAATCCGATATGTACCCGATACATTCTGAAACACTTTCGGTGTCTGAATACTATCATCCAATATATCAATCTTTACCCCTCGACCATTTCGAGACTCCTCGTCATATTCATGATCTCATCCGGGACTCCGGACAATATTCGGTCACCAAATCACATAACTCATATAATATAAATCGTCATCGAACGTTAAGCGTGCGGACCCTATGGGTTCGAGAACTATGTAGACATGACCGAGACACCTCTCTGGTCAATAACCAATAGCGGAACCTGGATGCCTGATACGTTTCCATTGTATCTATAATTTCCTTATTGTTCCATGCCAATATTATACAAGTTTCATATACTTTTGGCAACTTTTTATATTATTTTTGGGACTAACATATTGATCCAGTGCCCAGTGCCAGTTCCTGTTTGTTGCATGTTTTTTGTTTCGCAGAAAATCCATATCAAACGGAGTCCAAATGGGATAAAAACTGACAGAGATTTTTTTGGAATATATGTGATTTTTGGAAAGAAGAATCAACGCGAGACGATGTCCGAGGGGGCCACGTGGTAGGGGGGCGCGCCCGGGGCCCTCGTGGCCACCCCGTAAGGCAGATGGTGCAATTCTTTTGCCGCAAGAAAGCCAATATCCGGATAAAAAATCATGTCCAAAATTCATCCCAATCGGAGTTACGGATCTCCGGGAATTTAAGAAACGGTGAAAGGGCAGAATTAGCCAGCGCAGAAACAAAGAGAGACATAGAGACAGATCCAACCTCGGAGGGGCTCTCGCCCCTCCCATGCCATGAAGACCAAGGACCAGAGGGGAAACCCTTCTCCCATCTAGGGAGAAGGTCAAGGAAGAAGAAGAAGAAGAAGGGGGGCTCTCTCCCCCTCTCTTCCGGTGGCGCCGGAACGCCACCGGGGCCATCATCATCACCGCAATCTACACCAACAACTTCACCGCCATCATCACCAACTCTCCCCCTCTATGAAGTGGTGTAACCCCTCTTTTACCCGTTGTAATCTCTACTTAAACATGGTGCTCAACTCTATATATTATTTCCCAATGATGTATGGCTATCCTATGATGTTTGAGTAGATCTGTTTTGTCCTATGGGTTAATTGATGATCGTGATTGGTTTGAGTTGCATGTTTTATTATTGGTGCTATCCTATGGTGCTCTCCGTGTCGCGCAAGAGTGAGGGATCCCCGCTGTAGGGTTTGCAATATGTTCATGATTTGCTTATGGTGGGTGGCGCGAGTGACAGAAGCACATACCCGAGTAAGTAGGTTGTTTGCGTATGGGAGTAAAGAGGACTTGATGCCTTATAATGCTATGGTTGGGTTTTACCTTAATGATCTTTAGTAGTTGCGGATGCTTGCTAGAGTTCCAATCATAAGTGCATATGATCCAAGAAGAGAAAGTGTGTTATCTTATGCCTCTCCCTCAAATAAAATTGCAATAGTGATTACCGGTCTAGTTATCGACTGCCTAGGGACAAATAACTTTCTCGTGACAAAAAGCTCTCTATTGAAACTAATTTAGTTGTGTATTTATCTAAACAGCCGCTACTTTTTATTTACGTGCTCTTTATTATCTTGCAAACCTATCCAACAACACCTACAAAGTAGTTCTAGTTTCATACTTGTTCTAGGTAAAGCGAACGTTAAGCATGTGTAGAATTGTATCGGTGGTCGATAGAACTTGAGGGAATATTTGTTCTACCTTTAGCTCTGCATTGGGTTCGACACTCTTACTTATTGAAAGAGGCTACAATTGATCCCCTATACTTGTGGGTTATCAAGACCTTTTTCTGGCGCCGTTGCCGGGGAGTTATAGCGTGGGGTGAATATTCTCGTGTGTGCTTGTTTGCTTTATCACTAAGTAATTTTTATTTGCTGTTCTAAGTTGTTCTCTATCTTTAGTTATGGATATGGAACACGAAATACCCAAAAAACTAGGTTTACTTGCTACTCATGGAGACGGGGAACCTCCTAAAACCCTCGATGCTCATTATGTGAAAGACATTATGTACTACTTTGATAATCCTGAGAAAACCCCATTCAACTTTATAATGGGAGTAATGTTGGATCAACATGAATACTTTAGGGATTATCGCTTGACTCAAAAAGGGAAACTATTATGGGAGCAAATTTATATGTTGCATTGGTATGCTCGGCAACTATGCTTGAGATATGATTATACTTGTTGCTTTAGGATGAAGGCTCCACACCTTCCCTTTTCATGTGAATTTAATGATGATGAAACCTTGGCTTCTTATGCTAATGGTATATATGATTATTATGATGTGGAACAAATAGAAGAATTCATTGCTTTTATGGGTGCTTATGAAATTGAATCTTTGTTTAAAGAGTTTGAAGATTTTGATGATTCAGTTTATAGACCTAAAAATTTAGCTATCCTTAAATATTGCTATGAGAATTATAAATACAATTATGATATTGATGAATTTATCGAGAAAGTCTCCGCTGTCCGAGAAGAGATTAATATTTTGCAGGAGTCTATGGAAGAAGAAATTGATGAAACTATGGGCTCATTGGATGAAAAAGATGATGAGGAGAGTGAAGAACAAAAGGAGGAAGAGTGGATTAGCTACCCGTGCCCACCTTCTAATGAGAGTAACTTTTCAACTCATACATTGTTTAATTTCCCTTCGTGCTTACCAAAGGATGATTGCTATGATGATTGTTATGATCCCGTTGATTCTTTTGAAATATCCCTTTTTGATGATGCTTGCTATGCTTATGGCCAAGATGCCAATATGAATTATGCTTGTGGAGATGAACTTGCTATAGTTCCTTATGTTAAACATGAAATTGTTGCCATTGCACCCACGCATGAGAGTCCTATTATCTTTTTGAATTCTCCTGACTACACTATATCGGAGAAGTTTGCCCTTATTAAGGATTATATTGATGGGTTGCATTTTACTACTACACATGATGATTTAGCTAGATATAATATGCATGTGCTTGCTGATCCTACTTGCAATTATTATGAGAGAGGAACTACATCTTCGCCTCTCCATGTTTCCAATATGATAAAATTGCAAGAAACTGTTTATACTATGCATTGGCCTTTACTATGTGTCGTGGAAATATCACGTCAGATGTCCTAGAGAGAGGACTTAGTCGTGGATCCATTGCGTTGAGGTTAGCTCATACGTCCATTTTGCATTATGCTTTTATATCGATATTTATTGCATTATGGGCTGTTATTACACATTATGTCACAATACTCATGCCTATTCTCTCTTATTTTACAAGGTTTACATAAAGAGGGAGAATGCCGGTAGCTGGAATTCTGGGCTGGAAAAGGAGCAAATATTAGAGACCTATTCTGCACAGCTCGTCAGCTCCAAAAGTCCTGAAACTTCACGGAAGTTATTTAGAGAATATATAAAAAATACTGAGCTCAAGAAGTACCAGAGGGGGGCCACCCACCAGCCACGAGGGTGGGGGGCGTGCCCTACCCCCTGGGCACGCCCCCCTACCTCGTGGCCCCCCTGGTGGCCCTCCGATACCCATCTTTTGCTATATGGAGTCTTTCATCGAGGAAAAAAAATCATAAGCAAGCTTTAGGGACGAGACTCCGCCGCCACGAGGCGGAACCTTGGCGAAACCAACCGAGGGCTCCGGCGGAGCTGTTCTGCCGGGGAAACTTCCCTCCAGGAGGGGGAGATCATCACCATCGTCATCACCAACAATCCTCTCATTGGGAGGGGGTCAATCTCCATCAACATCTTCACCAACACCATCTCATCTCAAACCCTAGTTCATCTCTTGTATCCAATCTTTGTATCCAAACCTCAGATTGGTACCTGTGGGTTGCTAGTAGTGTTGATTACTCCTTGTAGTTGATGCTAGTTGGTTTACTTGGTGGAAGATTATATGTTCAGATCCATTATGCATATTAATACCCCTCTGATTATGAACATAAATATGCTTTGTGAGTAGTTACGTTTGTTCCTGATGACATGGGAGAAGTCTTGCTATTAGTAGTCATGTGAATTTGGTATTCGTTCAATATTTTGATGAGATGTATGTTGTCATCCCTCTAGTGGTGTCATGTGAACGTCGACTACATGACACTTCACCATTGTTTGGGCCTAGAGGGAGGCATTGGGAAGTAATAAGTAGATGATGGGTTGCTAGAGTGACAGAACCTTAAACCCTAGTTTATGCGTTGCTTCGTAAGGGGCTGATTTGGATCCATATGTTTCATGCTATGGTTAGGTTTACCTTAATACTTCTGTTGTAGTTGCGGATGCTTGCAATGGGGGTCAATCATAAGTGGGATGCTTGTCCAAGTAAGGACAACACCCAAGCACCGGTCCACCCACATATCAAATTATCAAAGTACCGAACGCGAATCATATGATTGTGATGAAAACTAGCTTGACAATAATTCCCATGTGTCCTCGGGAGCGCTTTACTTCATATAAGAGTTTGTCAAGGCTTGTCCTTTGCTACAAAAAGGATTGGGCCATCTTGCTGCACCTTATTTACTTTTATTACTTGCTACTCGTTACAAATTACCTTATCACAAAACTATCTGTTATCGATAATTTCAGTGCTTCCAGAGAATACCTTACTGAAAACTGCTTATCATTTCCTTCTGCTCCTCATTGGGTTCGACACTCTTACTTATCAAAAAGGCTACGATAGATCCCCTATACTTTTGGGTCATCATTAGCTTAAAGGGGTTAATTAGGACAAAGGACACGAGGAGTTTATACTGGTTTGGCCCCTTACGGTGAAGGTGAAAGCCTAATCCAGTTGTATGTGGAATTGCTAGGGTTTTGATGAGCAAGGAGCGAATACGCTTGACCGGCTCTCGAATCTGTTGTTTCTTGTCCTAAGCCGCCGCCGTGTCGTCCCCTTATATACACGGGTTGACGCCCAGCGGCGTACAGAGTCCCGGCCGGCTCATACAACGTGTCAGGCTCGGTGACGTATCTTACATGCCTTACTTTACAAGTTTTACATACATGGCGGTTTATGCTTATGAGCCTTAAGCCGCCTTCGGGTCTGGGCCCGCTACCAAGCCTATCTATAAACCGTCGTGCGACCTTTAGGCTTTATAACGATAAATCTTCATGGGGATGACCCGGCCCCACCTGGGCGGGTCTACCTAATAGTTATATCCCCAACATTAGGCCCGAGATTGATTTGAACTTGTTCATGTCAATCTTCAAGACTTAGAAAAAAATCCTTCCTCCTTTTGTCTATAAAGACCTCATAACCCGCCATGACGTTATCTCCCAATATTTCCAGAAATTGCAATGATGTCATCTTCAACGGATCTTTACCTTAATGTCTTTCCAAAAATCGAGGCGCCCATCTAGCTGGATAACCTTCATTTGCCCTCCTCGTTTTTCGCACCTACCTGTTCGCCTGTATCCTTATAAATAGATACGACTGGTCTTCCTCATTCTCCCCCTTTCTAACATCTTCTTCCTCTCGCAATCCTTCCGCGCTCGAGCTCCACCGCCGTCGCAGAGCAGCTCATCTTCCTCAACCCCGGCCACTGCATCAGCCTGAGTTGATCCAGAGAACGGCAGCGACCCTCCATGGTAGATCTGCATCCATAAGTTTCGGCCTTTCCATACCTTAGATCCGCATTAGGGTTCGTGAGCTCCTCTGTGTTCTTCATATTTTGTCGTAGTTCATCATAGTTCATCCTCCATGCTGTGCTATGAACTTCTTGATCTGAAAATGGCGCAAAACCAATGCGGTAGTCGTTTTACTTCCACTTTCAATACCAGTAGATCCCCTTTTCTTGGAAGAAAACTTTTGTGCAAGCTCATGAACTCATCTGTACTGACTTTTAGGTCTAGATTTATTTTTCTTTTCTGAACATCCGTAGATCCAAAGTAATATCTGCAGTTTGTGAAACTTGTTTACCTCAGTACTTAACCAATTTTTTGTCGCTGGAAATTTTTGAATCTCCTTAATCATGGCGGCTTACCATGCCAGCTTATTTTTCCTTCATATACCATTAGCCCTTATTTAAGCCGCCAGTACACATCTATATTGCACTCATTAACCTATAATTCCACCAATTAACTTGAACCGGCAAATTATTTTCTTTCTAGCTTGTCTTTTCGCCATGCCGCCAAAGACGATGACAGTTTGCAACTGGGTCCCTTCCATAGTCACTGAGGACACTCTGAAGGACTTTGTCACCGTTGGATTTTTACCAGAGAAGAGCATCATATCCTGGCACGCCCCTGACCCGGCTGAAGAAAAGCCTTAGCCAAAAGATGGTGAAATCATCGTCTTTACCGATCATATGAACCGGGGTTTTTCACCGCCCGACTCAAAATTCTTCAGAGAGGTCCTGCATTTTTCCAAGATTCATCTGCAAGACATTGGACCAAATTCCATATCAAACATTTGTAATTTTTCAAGTTCTCTGCGAGGTTTATCTTCAAGAAGAACCTACTGTTGAACTCTTCAGAGAGTATTTCTATTTGAACCGCCAGAATGAATACACCAATGGCCCTAGCTTGGAACTTGGCGAGATCAATCCAGCGCAGACGGGATGGTGTCTTTCCTTTAGTAGTCTTACCCAGCCATCCCAAAGACTGGAACTAAACCTAGTTCTACTGCAAAGATACGTCGTCGGCTGATGAGAAGCCAATGCCGGGTTATCGTGCTGAGCGTCTTGATGCTAAATATTCACTCCCTGATAAACTTTCTGCCGCTGAACGCAAGAAACTTCACCCCACAATCAAAAGGGTTCAAGCCTTGCTGGGAAAAGGCTTAACTGGAGTTGACTTGATCCGTTGTTGGATCGCATGGTAGATCATCCCTTTGAGCCGCCGATCTGATTTGATGTATAACTACACCGGAGGAGCAGACGATCCATTACGCTACAGCTCCCTACGTATGACTGAAGAAGCTATTGTTGAAATGTCAACCACCCTTGTCAACAGCAAATATGAAGACTGCAGCAAAGTAGGATTGAATCCTTTCTGCAAACTTAACCCGACACCAGAGGTACATCCCCTTGACTCCTTTTTCTTCAACAGTTAAGTATTTGCATGAGTTTCAACCTGTTATTTTCCTACAGGCTAAATCTGACTTTTGGAAGGCCAAATATGATCATGAGGCTGCCAAAAAAGCTAGAGCCGCCGTAATAGCCGTAAAGAAAACAGCCAGAAAATCTAAGAAGAAACCAACTGCTTCTGACATGTTCAAGTTGGATGACGTCTCTGAGTCAGAGGTAGCCCTTGACTCTCTTGGCCTACTTTTAACAACCTTATTGACACTGATTATTACCAGGATGACACGGGGGCCAACCAGGCAGTAGAAGAAGAGGTAACTATTATTTCCTCCGACTCAGAACCTTTGCCAAGGCAGAAACCTCGGAGGGTAACCCGGAAAGTAAGGTATTCACACCCCTTGGATTATTTAGATCCTCATTTTGTTTTGAAAAACAGCAACATGAGAGCCGCCGTCAGTCCCGGACCAGTGGAGATAATGAGTTGCCCTCCTGCTTACCGAAAACTCCTCGGAAACGCCAGAATGAGGTTCTTTTACCTCTTAACTCTATTGAAAAATTCTCTTTTATAAATCACTTAACCATAATTCCATTTTTATTTACAGGAGATTGCTCGTTCCTCCTCTGGTGATTCCTCCCAAACTCAGCCGTCGGCTTTCAAGACCGCCCCGAGTAAAGATAATTATCCTTTCTTCCGCATCTTTATGCTTGTATCGTTATATTGACTTTTAAAATTCTCCTTAGTGGCCAAGCAAAGCCCAAGAAAGCAAAGGTGTCAAAGCCGGCTGAGGATCCCAAGACTGTTGAATCTGAGCAGCCGCCTCTTATACCAGAACAGTCTGAAGCACCAGAGGATCCTGCCGTCAACATTCATCTGGTTTTTCTTGAACTGTCTGCTGATGACACCTCTCATGATTTCTCAACTATTGAACCGGCAAGCTCAGTTAAGCCGCCAGAGACCCATGGCGATGATGTTTTGATTATTGGTTCCAGATTTGTTGAACCGGGGAACCCAACTATGCTGGCCAGACACCCCGCCAAGGAGGAAGTTATGGAGAAACAGAAAGTGCGGTTTGACGTTTCTCACTATGCGCATCTGAGTATTAGTGATGTGCTATCTGGCTATCTTAGTCACGTGCATTCCAGCCGTGACTCTGAAATTGAGATGGTCAAACAGCTGCAACTAAAATATGAGGTATGCTCTCTAGCTTTCGTAAGCTTATATGCTCTGCCAGCCCCAAAGTCTTGTGATTATAATGAACTTGAATGATCTGTAGACTTGATATATAACTTGATGATCTGACCTAGATTTCCCCGAGTCCAGTTAAAAATGTTTAACCGGATTTAACTGATAGCATAATTTAGCACCTGTAGTCCCCAAGGGCCGGCTTAATGAATGAGCCGGTACTTAACTTCATACCTTTTCATGAGCCAGTCGAAACTGCTAATATTTTTATCCGGCTCAAGAAGGAAAAACTTCCGAATACCATGCATTAGCCCCCAAGTGCCAAGCATTGTTACCTGTAAAACACTTGGGACTTTAATCATTATGACCTTTATTGGAGTATACTTTGACACATCTGTGCTTGTTTGCAGACCACCATGGCTAACTTGGATTCTCAACTGACTGATGCGAAGACCCGGCTGGCAGCTCAAGTAATTGAGACCCATAAAGCTGAATCCAAAGTCTAGTTCAGCGTTTCTGAAACAGAAAAACTGAAGGCAAACTTTGTAACAGAAAAGGACGCTTGGGCTTAATAAAAAACTGTTCTGACTCAACGGGCAGAGAAAGCTGAAGCAGCTTTGGAAAAGGTTACCGCTGAGCTCACCGGTTTAAAGAACCATGTATCTCAGATGGTTTCTGCCATCTTTGGTAAGTCTTCTTATGACTTTATTTGAAAAGGAATCCTTGTCGATATACCATAAACCGGCATTTAACCCATTGTGTAAACTGCACAGGTCCCCGGAGCCATAATCTGAGCCAAGATACTCTGGTGAAACTGAAGGCGGTTTACACACTCGTGGAACAATTATACATTGGAGTTCAGCGAACCCTTGCCACCATTTCCCCAGTAAACCAGGAGCCAAGCTTATTGAGCGATGTTTTAAAGAAGTTGTCTATCTTCCCCGCTAGGTTTCAAGAGATTAAGCGGTCTTGCGTGAGAGCCGGAGCCTTAACTTCTCTAAGCCGCTCCAAAGCTTGGGTACTAGAGCTAGACCCGCAGACGTAGCCAAAGGGTACCCCGGTTTTAAGGAAGACATGACTCCTTTTGACAAGAAGATTTTGCTACCCGTGTGAAGGAAATTCGTCCCCATGCTACCATCCTTGGCGAAGAAACCAATGTTACTAAGTACCAGCCGGGTTTTGACTCTGGTAATAAAAAGATGGCAACTCCCAGTTATAAAGTGATGGATTTAATTCTGCCAATTTGGGAGCACACCTTCGCCCCTGAGATTAACCCGTCCGGTTTAATTGATGATGAGGCTGAACCCGTTGCCCTTCAAGGCTTTGACTGGACAAAACCCAATTTCCAAGTTGTGGATGAACCGACAAGGGATGATGCAGAAGCATCGAATCAGCCAAGCCAAGACGCATGACCCGGCTCCGGTGTATATTAACAACTTATCTTTCCCTGGGCTCGATATGCCTTGTAATAGGCTAATACTTAAACTCCTTGTTCTATTGTGCCATCGTGTATATTTGTGCTTCTCACTTATCCGATGACATGAATGTATGCGATTCAGCCCTTGTGGGTACTTTCGAATTTGCTCCTGCATATAATATAAAAAATGTGTCCCGGCGGTTTACCGCTGGACGGGTCATAATGCCCAAGGACAAATTTTATCATGAATTTTAACCCAAGCTGGTTAGAATATATATACCTGAAAAATATTTCATACCTGTGATATTTGATCGCATGGTTGATTATCAAACCAGTGTAGTAAGGGCCATAACCCAAGACTTTGGATACTGGTAGTTATCATACTTCGCCGGTTTATGAATGAATACCGGGCCGGGTTAATAAACACCGGATATTGACTTTGAGTCCTTACTGGCGACTTGTAGTCGAAAAAATTAGGCTGAGTCAATAAACACCGGATTTTTAACTCATACTGGCGACTTATAGTCAAAACTAGACCGGGTCAATAAACACTGGATATTATCATATACAGTTCAGAAGGCTTTATAAACCTTAATGGCTCTCAGCCAGGTATTATCAAAATAGAAAATTTTCAAAAAGATATTCAAATCAAACAACAACAGAAAAAATCCAAGGCTTTCATAGGCTGCCAAGCCAAAATTTCTTCTTCAATGAAACTAGCATTAGCCACTGGAAGGTACACGCTTTCCGTGAGCCGGCACTCACAATACCCAATCGACATTTTAACCCGGACAAGTTCAGTTCTTATGGAAAGATAGACTTGTCAGGAGTACGCGGGGTCAGAGTCGCTATCAGACATCACAGGCCGATTTATCCAAGTTCCAAGGAAGGCGGCTTTATAGCCTTAGCTTCTCCTTGCTATTCGTAAAACCGTGCTCTCTCATAATATCCATCATTTTAACCTTAACAAATTCAAATATGACTGTTAAGAGTTTGATGGGTCAATCAGGATTACCTGATGGAGAAGCACCTGGCATATAGGCAGGATAACCCGGGTTTTTAGGTGAATACAGCTGGCTTCCAAGCCTGGCTTTTATAGCCTATCACAAGGTTATGAACTCATTGTTCTTTAGAACAAAAGAGCCCCCTGGTGATATTGTGAGCTGTGCTCAAGGGGTACCCATGTTTGAGCCGTGCTTTTGCCATAGACCCTCTTTGGCCCCAAATTGTTTTTCTTGATGTATGTATACGGCTTATAAGCCAGATGAGAGGGTTATTTGAACTGTGCTGTATAAAGCAAAAGCCCCCAAGTCATGGAAGACTTATTAATCAGAGATGAAAAAACGACAGAGGCCCTGCTTTAGCAGGGATGCCAGCTTTATTATATTGATCACAGTATATACATTGTCAAAATATGTGCATTGAAAGAGCCGGTTGCTCATGTATAGTAAGGCCTAAGTTGAGCGATATTCTAGGACCGGCGGGTCTCCTCCTCCGATGTGCGTGAGTCCTTGTGGTCTCGAACATCGATAAGATAGTATGACCCGTTGTTCAGATTCTTACTGACCACAAAGGGTCCTTCCCAAGGTGGGGATAATTTATGCATATCTGTCTGGTCTTGGATAAGCCGGAGCACCAGGTCACCTTCTTGAAAAGCTCTGGTTTTAACCCGATGGCTGTGATAACGGCGTAAGTCTTGCTGATAAATCGCCGAACGAGCTGTTGCTATATCACGCTCCTCATCCAATAGATCCAGCGCATCTTGACATGCTTTTTCATTGTCAGCTTCAACATAAGCCGCCACATGAGGTGAGTCATGATGGATGTCACTAGGAAGAACTGCCTCTGCTCCATAAACCATGAAAAAAGGTGTGTAGCCTATAGATATGTTTGGGGTGGTGTTGATGCTCCATAACATGGAAGGTAACTCCTCTACCCAACAACCCGACGTCCTCTGCAAGGGAACCATAAGGCGGGGCTTGATACCCTTCAAGATCTCCCGATTTGCTCTCTCAGCTTGGCCAATAGATTGAGGGTGAGCCACTGATGATACATCGAGCCGGATATGCTCTTGCTGACAAAATTCCTCCATAGCACCTTTAGAAAGGTTAGTGCCATTATCTGTTATAATGCTGCGTGGAAAGCCAAAACTGAAGATCATCTTCTTCATGAACTGAACCGTTGTTGCTGCGTCACACTTACTGACCGGCTCTGCCTCTACCTATTTAGTGAACTTGTCAACCGCCACCAATAGGTGTGTCTTCTTATCCTTGGATCTTTTGAAAGGTCCAACCATATCAAGCCCCCAGACTGCAAATGGCCAAGTAATTGGAATCATCCTCAATTCTTGAGCCGGCACATGAGCTCGTCTTGCAAATTTCTGACATCCATCACACCTACTGACAAGGTCCTCCGCATCGGCATGAGCTGTTAACCAATAGAACCCATGACGGAAAGCTTTAGCCACAAGGGATTTTGAACCAGCATGATGACCACAATCCCATTCATGGATCTCTCGTAAGATCTCACAACCCTCTTCTGGAGAAACACAACATTGAAACGCCCCTGTAACACTGCGGTGATGCAATTCTCCATTAACAATTGTCATTGAATTAGACCGCCGAGCTATCTGCCTGGCTAAAGTTTCATCCTCAGGTAACTCGCCTTGGGTCATGTAAGCCAAATAAGGAACTGTCCAATCCGGGATCACGTGCAGAGCTGCCACCAACTGAGCTTCTGGGTCAGGAATGGCTAAATCCTCCTCCATAGGTAACTTGACCGACAGGTTATGTAAGGCATCAAGAAATACATTAGGCGGCACCGGTTTACGTTGAGAACCTAACCGGCTTAAGGCATCCGCTGCTTCATTTTTCCTTCGATCAATGTGATCCACTTGATAACCCTTAAAGTGACCAGCGATGATATACACCTCTCGTCGATAAGCCGCCATGAGTGGATTCGTAGAATCCCAAGTACCAGAGACTTGCTCAGCCACTAAGTCTGAATCACCGAAGCATTTAACCCGGCTTAAATTCATTTCCTTAGCCATCCGAAGGCCATGAAGCAAAGCTTCATACTCGACTGCATTGTTAGTACAAGGAAACATCAAATAGAGAACATAACAAAATTTATCACCTCGAGGGGAAGCAAGAATAACTCCAGCCCCCGAGCCCTCCAATTGCCTGGACCCATCAAAATGAATAGTCCAATATGTGTTATCCGGCTTTTCCTCTGGCATCTGCAGCTCTGTCCAATCATTGATGAAATCCAGCAACGCCTGAGATTTTATATCCGTGCGAGGCACATACTTCAACCCATGAGTTCCAAGCTCAATAGCCCACTTGGCAACCCGACCATTTGCTTCTCTGTTTTGGATGATGTCTCCCAATGGAGCAGAACTAACCACAATGATGGGATGACCCAGAAAATAATGCTTAGGCTTCCGGCTTGCCAAGAACACCCCATATACGATCTTCTGCCAGTGTGGATATCTCTGCTTGGACTCAATAAGAACATCACTGATATAATAAACCGGCCTTTGAACCGGATGCTCCTTGCCTGCCTCCTTTCGCTCCACTACAATAGCCACGCTGATGGCCCGGGCATTAGCAGCCACATATAATAGCAATGGCTCCTTATCAATAGGGGCAGCAAGCACGGCGACTCAACCAGCTGTTTTTTCAGATCCTCAAAGGCTTGGTTAGCAGCATCACTCCAAACAAAATGATCTGTCTTCTTCATCATTTGATAAAGAGGTAGAGCCTTCTCACCTAGCTGGCTTACGAATCGGCTCAGAGCCGCAATACGCCCCGCTAGTCGCTGAACATCGTTGATACACACCGGTTTAGCCAGAGAGGTAATGGCCTTGATCTTCTCCGGGTTAGCTTCAATGCCTATGTCTGAAACCAGAAAACCCAAGAGCTGACCTGCTGGCACACCAAAAACACACTTGGTCAGGTTAAGCATCATCTTGTAGACCCGGAGATTGTCAAATGTCTCCTTTAAATCATCAATCAGGGTCTCTTTCTTTCTTGACTTTACTACAATGTCATCTACATAAGCATGAACGTTGCACCCAATCTGGTTATGTAAACAGTTCTGCACACATCTATGATAAGTCACCTGGGCACTCTTGAGCCCAAAAGACATTGATACATAGCAGAAGGCTCCAAAGGGAGTTATATATGTTGTCTTCTCCTGGTCATTAACTGCCATCTTGATCTAATGATAACCAGAATAAGCATCCAAAAAACTCAAATGCTCACAACCCGCCGTAGCATCAATAATCTGATCAATACGAGAGAGAGCAAAAAGATCAGCTGGACAAGCTTTCTTTAAATCCGTGTAATCCACACACATACGCCAAGTGCCATTTTTCTTAAGCACCAGCACCGGGTTAGCCAACCACTCAGGATGAAAAACCTCAACAATAAACCCAGCCACCAGAAGCCGGGCTACCTCTTCTCCAATAGCTTTCCGCCTCTCCTCATTAAACCGGCGAAGAAACTGCCTAACCGGTTTAAATTTCGGATCAATATTCAGAGTGTGCTCAGCGAGTTCCCTCGGTACACCTGGCATGTCAGAAGGCTTCCATGCAAAAATGTGCCAGTTCTCACGGATGAACTCGATGAGCGCGCTTTCCTATTTTTGATCCAGATTGTCACTAATTGTAAACTGCCTGGATGAATCACCAGGAACAAAATCAACCATTTTAGTATCATCTGCTGATTTAAACTTCAAAACCGGGTCATGCTCTGTTGTGGGCTTCTTCAGGGACGCCATATCTGCTGGGTCAACATTATCCTTGTAAAACTTTAACTCTTCTATTGCACAAACCGACTCGGCATAAGCCGCATCACCCTCTTCACACTCCAAAGCTATCTTTTGGCTTCCATGTACTGTGATGGTTCCCTTGTGACCCGACATCTTGAGCTATAGATAAACATAATAGGGCCTGGCCATGAACTTAGCATAAGCCGGCCGTCCAAACAAAGCATGATATGGGCTTTTGATTTTCACCACTTCAAAGGTCAATGTCTCCGATCTGGAATCATGGTCATCTCCAAAAGCAACCTCTAGAGCTATCTTACCCACTGGATATGCCGACTTACCAGGCACCACACCATGAAAATCGTGTTTGACGGCTTAAGATTTTTGTCTGTCAACCCCATGCGACGGATGGTCTCATAATCTCATAATAGAGAATATTAATGCTGCTTCCTCCGTCCATGAGTACCTTAGTGAACTTATACCCTCCAAATTGAGGTGCCACCACCAACGCTAAGTGACCCGGATTATCAACTCAGGGTGGGTGATCCTCCCGCCTCCACACAATGGGCTGCTCGGACCAACACAAGTAACGAGGAACCGACAGCTCAACAGCATTGACTGCTCTCTTATGAAGCTTCTGGTCACATTTACATAAGGTAGTTGTAAATACATGATACTGCCCACTATTCAACTGTTTTGGGTTGCTCTGATAACCAGATTGCTGCTGCTGCTGACCCCCCTGATTACCTTGCTGGTTGTAACCACCCTGGCTGCCATGATTATTCTGATTTCCCTGAAACCCGGAATTAGAGCCGCCACCGCCATGACCCAGACCGTAAGAGCCGCCAGGACCGCCACCAGGCCCGTGACTGTTATGAAAAAAGTTTGCATTCTTGAACTCCCTCATGATGTTACAATCCTTCCACAGGTGCCCAGACGGTCTTTCCTTCGTACCATGTCGTGGGCAGGGCTCATTCAACATTCGCTCAAGATTGACACTAGACCCGCCGGCTCTTGGCGGCGGTTTGCCCTTACAACGCTATCCATTATCTTGTGCATTGGTGTTAGCCATAAAGTCAAAACTATTATCAGCCTTGCGCTTACCGTTGCCTCCCGGGTTATACTGCTGGCCTTTGACGTTGCCGCTCATCTTTCCATTCCCTGCTTTTTTGTCATTAGACTCGGGATCCTTGGTATTATCAGAGACTGCATATTTAACCAGAGTCGCCATGAGCGTCCCCATGTCATTGCAGTGACGCTTGAGCCGCCCTAACTTCTGCTTTAGAGGCAAGAAACGACAATTGTTCTCCAACATCAACACCACTGAATCGGTGTTAATATGATCTGATGAATGTAAGATTGTTGAGACCCGGAGCACCCAATGGGTTGTTGACTCGCCTTCCTCTTGGACACAGGAGGCCAAATCCATAATGGACATGGGCTGTTTACATGTTTCTTTAAAGTTGTGGATGAACCGGGCCTTTAACTCGGCCCATGACCCGATGGAATTAGCTGGGAGCCCCTTTAACCAAGTACGGGCCGTTCCTTCCAGCATCAAAGGAAAGTATTTAGCACAGGATGTTTCACTAACATCCAACAACTCCATAGCCATTTCATAACTCTCAACCCACGCTTCAGGACTTAAATCAGCGGTGTAATTGGGCACCTTATGAGGTCCTTTGAAATCCTTGCAGACGCTCGTTCCACAGATTCGGCACTAAACACGACGCCCCCAAGTTTCTAAAGATCAGATCCGGCTCCACCGAGGTGGTTGGACAAATCAGAGTTGGTTGACGAGCCGCATACTGAGCCGCCAGCTCGGCCTCTCGACGGGCTCTTCCTTGATCCACCACATTCTGAGCATTAGTACCACCGCCCGCTGGGTCATTACCACGCGGCAGGTTATGATTCCATCCACTGCTTGACACCGTCGGCTCATCTAAATGCCTGCTGTAGCTTCGGCTTGGGCGAGGTGTGGAATGAATCCTATCACGGCTGTAAGAGGACGCTTGCTGATGCACCAATGCTGTCTGAAGAAACTCTCTAGCCCTTCGTGTCTCAACCGCCGCTGGTGAGTCACCTTCCACAGGGATAGCCGCCAGTCGGGACGCTGCAGCAACCATGTTATCCAAAGGGTTGGAGTAATGACCCGGTGGCATCGACATGCGCTGTGGCGAGTTATTATTCTGTCGAGGCGGATCCATTATACGTGGCTGAGACAGCATTCCTGTCCTAGGCGCTCCGACCCGGTTTACGGCTGCCGGGTTACTGGTTCCTGCCCCTGGTGTGTTAAAAATATTCCTTGCTTCAATAGTTACCGGCAGACGACTCTGATGCCTTCTCCTCATCACTTCATTTGAGGCGTTCTGATCTAACATGAGCTGGTAAGATTCCGCTTGGACTCGCTGTGCCTGTGCATCCAAAGCAGCCCGCTCCTCAGCCATCCTGGTTTTTTTCAGCATTCAGCGCCTCCCTGGCCTGTGCTATATCATCACGCACCTTTGCAATCGCCGCATTATGCTGATCTTGATCCGCCGGGTTAACAGTTGCCATAATCAGCGCAGTCAGCTTGTCCAATAAGTCAGTTAAAACTTGAGCTGGCGGGCGCTCAGGGCCTCCTGCCCCGGCAGTCGCCGCCGCTCCTGACCCGGAAACCAGCTCCGACGCCGTTCATGAGTGATGTATAGGCTGTGTACTGGCCATGAAAATCGCAACCCGGTTTGGCGGCTCACATGGGTCCGGAATACTGTCGCCATTGGAATAGCCCCCCAACCGGCCGTCTTGCAATTGGTACAACGAATCTGTCTCACCACTGGATGACCCGCCATCGGAATAGACGATGGTCTCGTCACCAGATGCTGATCTGTCCTCAGATCCCTCTCCATGGATAAATCCCACAAAGGCATGTTTCATGGCCGGCCGAATCCGGGCGGGTCTCGCACGCTGAGCCGTCTCGACGATGTTGGTGCAAATGTCCGGCTTAGGGCCCGGTTCACCGATCTTGCCGATGAAAACGTGAATTCCGCCAAAGGGGACCCGATACCCGTACTCTATTGAGCCGGCCTCGGGGCCCTAGCCTGCATCATCGATGTAGAGCCTGCTATGGCACCTCTTGGTCAT
Organism: Triticum monococcum; assembly: GCA_034509565.1. Taxonomy (NCBI): domain Eukaryota; kingdom Viridiplantae; phylum Streptophyta; class Magnoliopsida; order Poales; family Poaceae; genus Triticum; species Triticum monococcum. The sequence goes on from CM067841.1 coordinate 524,501,586, forward strand.
CCGGCCCACGGCGTATCCCTTGATCCCTTCGAAGTTGCCCTTCAAGAACTCGACACCATCTTGCGAACGCCCCATAGTGGGCGCCAACTGTCGTGGAAATATTAAGTCAGATGTCCTAGAGAGAGGACTTAGTTGTGGAGCCATCGCGTTGAGGTTAGCTTAAAGGGGTTAATCAGGACAAAGGACATGAGCAGTTTATACTGGTTCGGCCCCTTACGATGAAGGTGAAAGCCTAATCCAGTTGTATGTGGAATTGCTAGGGTTTCGATGAGCGGGGAGCGAATACGCTTGACCGGCTCTCGAATATATTGTTTCTTGTCCTAAGCCGCCGCCGCCGGGTCGTCCCCATATATACACGGGTTGATGCCCTGCGGCTTATAGAGTCCCGGCCGGCTCATACAACGTGTCCGGCTCGGTGGCGTATCTTACATGCCTTACTTTACAAGTTTTACATACATGACAGTTTATTCTTATGGGCCTTAAGCCACCTTCGGGTCTGGGCCTGCTACCAAGCCTATCTATGAACCGTCGTGCGACGTTTAGGCTTTATAATGATAAATCTTCATGGGGATGACCCGGCCCCACCTGGGCGGGTCATACCTAATAGTTATATCCCCAACACTATGTGTGCATGAATTGTTCTTTTATGACATGCCGATGCATAGGAAGAGAGTTAGACTTCATCATTACATGATATATGTTGCTTTGTGCTCACTACTAAATCACAAATCATTGTTAATTAAAATTGGCTTTGATATACCTTGGGATCCGGGTGGATCCATTACTTGAGCACTATATGCTTAGCTTAATGGCTTTAAAGAAAGCGCTGCCAGGGAGACAACCCGGAAGTTTTAGAGAGTCATTTATTTTTGTTGTGTGCTTTTATAAAGTTTAAAAACAAAAAAAATAAAGAGGGGAACCCAAAACTTTTCAAAAAGGAAAGTGAAAGTGAGAGAGACAAGCATTGTTGAAGTGGGGGAGCTCCTTGAACTTTGTTCATGCTCACGGAAACTTTGTAAATCTTGATTACAGAAAATTTTCAACAAAAATAATTATCCCCTTGTACAATTCCATTGTTTTGTAAAAATAATGTGCCAAGGTTTGCCTTTAGGATGTTTAGATTGCTTGTTGGTTTGTGCGGTGCAGAACAGAAACTTTGGCTGTAGTGCACGATTTTAATTTTTTTACTGGAACGTCAAACGGTTTTGAAACTTTTTGCACTGTCTTTCTGTACAAATTGTTTATATTTTACTAATGTTTTCAGAATTTTTGGAGTACCATAAGTATGGTGAATGTTCAGATTACTACAGACTGTCCTATTTAAGACAAATTCTGTTTTTGATGCATAGTTTGCTTGTTTTGATGAAACTATCAATTTCTATCAGTGGATTAAGCCATGGAAAAGTTATATTATTGCAGCTACAATTCAAAAACAAAATATGAATTGGTTTGCAACAGTACTTAGAGTAGTGATTTGCTTTATTATACTAACGGATCTTACCGAACTTTTCGTTAAGTGTTGTGTGATTGAAGCTTTCAAGTTTTGGGAGAGATCACGATGGATGAAGGAATAAGGACTGGCAAGAGCCTAAGCTTGGGGATGCCCGAGGCACCCCAAGGAAATATTTAAGGACTCCCAATCAACCAAGCTTGGGGATGCCCCGGAAGGCATCCCCTCTTTCTTCTAACGATCATCGGTAATTTTACTTGGAGCTATATTTTTATTCGTCACATGATATGCATACATCTTGGAGCATCTTTTGCTTTTAGTTTTCACTTTTCTTTGATGCACCATGCTGGTATGAGATAGTCCATGGTTGATTTATAGAATGCTCATTGCACTTCACTTATATCTTTTGAGTATGGCTTTATAGAATGCTTCATGTGCTTCACTTATATCATTTAAAGTTTGGATTGCCTGTTTCTCTCCACATTGAAAACCGCCATTTGTAGAATGCTCTTTTACTTCACTTATATTTGTTAGAGCGTGGGCATATCTTTTGTAGAAAGAATTAAACTCACTTGCTTCACTTCTATCTATTTAGAGAGATGACAGGAATTGGTCATTCACATGGTTAGTCATAAAATCCTACATAAAACTTGTAGATCACCGAATATGATATGTTTGATTCGTTGCAATAGTTTTGCGATATAAAGATGGTGATATTAGAGTCATGCTAGTGGGTAGTTGTGGATTGTAGAAATACTTGTGCTGAAGTTTGTGATTCCCATAGCATGCACGTATGGTGAACTGTTATGTAACGAAGTTGGAGCATGAGGTATTTATTGATTGTCTTCCTTATGAGTGGTGGTCGGGGACGAGCGATGGTATTTTCCTACCAATCTATCCCCCTAGGAGCATGCACGTAGTACTTTGTTTCGATGACTAATAGATTTTTGCAATAAGTATGTGAGTTCTTTATGACTAATCTTGAGTCCATGGATTATACGCACTCTCACCCTTCCATCATTGCTAGCCTCTTCGGTACCGTGCATTGCCCTTTCTCACGTGGCGAGTTGGTGCAAACTTCGCCGGTGCATCCAAACCCCGTGATACGATATGCTCTATCACACATAAGCCTTCTTATATCTTCCTCAAAACAGCCACCATACCTACCTATTATGACATTTCCATAGCCATTCCGAGATATATTGCCATGCAACTTCCATCATCATCATATACATGACTTGAGCATTCATTGTCATATTGCTTTGCATGGTCGTAAGATAGCTAGCATGATGTTTTCATGGCTCGTCCGTTTTTTGATGTCATTGCTATGCTAGATCATTGCACATCCCGGTACACCGCGAGAGGCATTCATATAGAGTCATATCTTTGTTCTAGTATCGAGTTGTAACATTGAGTTGTAAATAAAAGTGTGATGATTGTCGGTGTCAAAACCAGCAGATCTCGGGTAGGGGGTCCCGAACTGTGCGTCTAAGGTTCATGGTAACAGGAGGCGGGGGACATAATGTTTACCCAGGTTCGGGCCCTCTCGATGGAGGTAATACCCTACTTCCTGCTTGATTGATCTTGATGATATGAGTATTACAAGAGTCGATCTACCATGAGACAGTAGAGGCTAAAGCCTAGAAGCTAGCCTATGATTCTGACTGTTGTTGTCCTACAGACTAAACCCTCCAGTTTATATAGACACCGGAGGGGGCTAGGGTTACACAGAGTCGGTTACAGAGAAGGAGATCTACATATCCGAATCGCCAAGCTTGCCTTCCACGCAAAGGAGAGTCCCACCCGGACACCTGACGAAGTCTTTAACCTTGTATCTTCATAGTCCAACAGTCCGGCCAAAGTATATAGTCTGGCTATCCGAGGACCCCCTAATCCAGGACTCCCTCAGTAGCCACTGAACCAGGCTTCAATGATGATGAGTCCGGCGCGCAGATTGTCTTTGGCATTGCAAAGCGGGTTCCTTCTCCGAATACTCCATAGAAGATTTTGAACACAAGAATTTAGTCCGGCTTTGTAAAACAAATTCCACATACCACCGTAGAGAGTATAATATTCCACAAATCTAATCTGCTGACAACTTTTCATAACATGATATCTTGCCGTGGTCCAGTCATTACGAACCGTTTTTCCCAGCCTGCCACTGCACGTGTTGCGAGGTGGTTTTATTGGCACGTCTTGTCGAAGCAGAGATCGTGTTCCCCTTATCACGAGATGCTCATCAATACGGGTGTGGGTAACCCAATCGTGCTTGTTAGTATGACTCCTCGATTTTAGGCAAGTTCCAAACGGCCATGCGGAGGATGCTTGATATTCACCCTCTTTATAAAGGGGCCAAGGCCTGTCCTTTTCTTCTCGCGCTCGATCCTTCCCCTCCCCCACCTCGAGTTCCAACAACCAAGGCTTCGGATAAGCGCTTCAGACCTTCAACCATGTCCGGATCCAACCTTCAAGGTCAGTGGATGGCCTCCTCTGTCACAGAGGAGGACATCAAGGAGCTAAGGGAAGCCAGGTATCTGACCGCCGAAATCTCGCACAGGCTGCCTTCTCAAGGGCCGGTCATCCCCACTCCTGAACCCAACGAGAGTGTCGTATTTCTTTCCCACTTCCTCCGAGGGCTAGGCTTTAGTCTTGATCCCTTTGTAAGAGGGCTTATGTTCTATTACGGGCTCGATTTCCATGATCTAGCTCTAGATTCCATACTTCACATCTCGTCATTTATCGTCGTGTGTGAGGCCTTCCTCCGCATCACCCCACACTTTGGCTTATGGCTCAAGACCTTCAATGTGAAGCCGAAGACGATCGATGGGTGACACGCAGAATGCGGAGGTGCCATAATAAGAAAAGGTGCCGATGCTCTATGGCCAAAGGGTTCCTTGTCGGAGCTGTCCAACTTATGGTAGCAGGAGTGGTTTTACATCACAGCTCCCCGAGGTAAAAAGTGGGCAACTGCCTCCGCCTTCCGATCGGGTCCCCCGCCGCAACTGGCGTCATGGGTCAACAAGGGGCTAGACTGGGGGCCAGTTAATGACGTACTGACATTGCAAAGTCGCATCCGAGATCTCCTCAAGAGGGATGTCAGTCTTGTCAAGGTAATGTAAGTTATGATAGTTCGTCGGGTCCTGCCATGCCAATGTCGACCTCTCCGTATGTGGGAGTTCAACCCGGAAGGACCGCGGACTATTCAACAATTCTTTGGCGTGACGCTCGAAGAGATGTATGGATTGTTCTTCGGATCACAAATAAAGTGTCCGGACACCACCGAGGATGCGGGTCTCCACTGCAACCGTTTAGATACCCACATAAGAAATTCTGTGGCCGAACATGCTGTCTTTTTTATTTGTCATAACATCATTCTGAAAAAATCGCTCTCGGCCATGACTGGATAAGAAAGGCAGAGAGGATCAGGTGTTCGGCCCCCCTTCCTGAAGGCTCATCGGATCCTGTACTAGCCAGGATGCTTGAGCACGCACCTTATCAAGTGCCATCAGGGGAAGATAAAGGGAGGAATAAAGAAGCCGAAAGTGGGCTTCACACATTACTCATCCAAACCGGGGGAATTAGTGTCTCTGCGAAGGAGGATAATCGGGGAGAAGAATCTAGAATCCCCTCTTCCCAAGGAAGGAAAAGGACCGCCTCTAAAGAGTTGGAAACGAAGGTTTCCAAACAAGGGAAGAAACTTCACCAGGGGGCCCTGCCCTGGAGGGCGTCCTTACCGCACAATGCCTGCAAGGGGGGCAGCCCTCCACCGAGCTGTAAGTGAACAAGAGTAATTTGGTAAATATATCTTGCTTTATCTCTTAACACGGGCAATAACCGAGACATATATCTTATAGTCCGGCTCATAGCCCTTCTCGACAGAGTTCTTCTTCGGGGGATCTTCTTCCGGAGATGATGGAGAGCGAAACGCCTCCCCCTGTCTCCCCGCCTCCTGGGGTGGACGACCCTGAGGTGTCATCACAGAGGATTTCTCCTGATTCGCCAAGGCCAGAAGGTAACCCTTCGGCCACCCGAAGTCTGGAGTATTCGGCTCCTAAGGAGAGCAACAGAAAGAGTCCGGGACTGTCTGGTGCACAACCGGACGCACTGATGGGTCTTTTGGAGCAAGCAGCTATCTCAGAGGTGCATCGTACTTTAATGGGTACGGTGGTTGAGAGGATTTCATCCGCCAAAAGTGGGTTGCATGAAGCTTTTACGAGTCTGCTAAGAGGCTTTGAGGTACGCAAAGTAATATATAAATTTTTTGACGGTACCGCATGTGCTAGGTGTGCTCTATACAGATAGTAGCCCCTGAGACTCTGGTTGCTGTCCAGAGGCGGCAAACAGAGGATCATAGTCCCAGGTGATGATCGTGCTGCTTTTCATGTGCAAGCGGCTGAGGGTCCGGTGGCTGGCCGGACTGCTGAGTTTGCCGGACTGAGGCGGCAACTTGACATGGCAGATGCCAACATTGCGCTTGTGAACAAGCGGCTTGACGAGGCACAGGGTATGTATTTTCGGGTGGTCAACAAATATTAAGAGGAGTATGATGCTAGTATCTATAATATGCTATGACTGCAGATGGAGCTTCCACCGTGGAGACCCTTCGGGCGGAACTTGCCGGAGCCAAGGAACAAGCCAGGAGAAGTGATGCGGCCGCCCTAAAGGCGGCCGAAGACTTAAGAGCCGAATAGGCTGCTCATCGCTAGAGCGAAGATAAAATAGCCAAGATGGTTGTTGAGCTGAAAGATGCCGCCGGCCGATATGAGCTTCTTGAAAAGGAAAGCCAAGTGAAAGAGGATGACCTGAAGAAAGTCATGGAAGCAGCCAATGAAACCCGCTCTAAAATCAGAGTGGCGAAGGAGGAGCTCCGTCAAGCCAGAGATATCACGGCTGGGAAGCCCTTTTTGTTGCGGACAAAGTTCGGAGATCCGAAGTATGCCCCTCTGGATCAATTATGGAGTTCTGCAGACACGTACTTGGACTTGGCAATGAGTGCTGCTGATGCGACTGAGTTTTTCAAAGATCAGAAAGATCATGAAGTGGAGAGATTGTTCTGGTCATAGTTCAGTGCTCCAACGCGTCCGCTGCTATTAAATGAACAAATGGCCGAGTGGGCCGAGCTCCATAGGTTGGCCAGACTTGCCATGAGGTCCGTCGTGGATCATCTTTAGCCGAAGGGACCAAGGCCGAATAGTTATTTTGGTTTAGTGCAATGATTCCTTGGTGTTGTGCCGCATATTGACACTGTAAAGAGGTCGGCGTGCATAGAGGGTGCGCGGATGGCTCTTGCCCATGTTAAGACATGATGGGCAGAGATGGAGGCCACCGCTATTGCAACCCGGTATCCGGCCGTAGGCCAGGTCTCGGCTGAGCACTATTTGGAAGAAGTCCTAGAAGGCGCTCGTTTAATAGAGGCGCAGTGCTCGAAGAGTATCATGTTCGAGTGACATGTATCCCAATTGTAAAAACAATGCTATTTGGATTATAAAGGCCGTGTGCCAGGACCCCGATTCCAAGTCACATCGATCTAGCCGGTAACACCTCATATCACTTTGCGGCCTCACGCACGGTATTCCCATGGGTGTGCCTTACCATGGCCCGGGACCGTTTGCGCCTTTTGGCTCACATATATGATAGTGTCCCTAGCATCCATATGAAAGAGAACCCGGGCCGACATGACTAGTCGTGAACCCAAATTGGCACTAACTTACGGGGACAGGAATACATGAATCAACATCGAGCATGTTGGTCAGCAGCATGCGAATCCGGGCTGTAGCACTGGGCTAACAGGACTCCGGTGAACCGGGCTGTAGCATGCTAGACAGGACTACGGATGTCACCGCGTGACATTTCCCTGAAGGGACATACACAGGAACGAAGTGAATCACATGCTGACCAGTCAAGTGTTCCGGAGCAGTAGTGCTGGGCTAGCAGGACTCCGGTGAACTGGGCTGTAGCGGACTACTATGGCTCATGGAAGCACAAGACTACATTTCCTCATAAGAGAGGCTACCAAGGATAAACAACTAGGTTGTCAGATCCCACACATACCAAGCATTTCAACCATACACACAATATGCTCAATATGTGCAATACAACATGGCATCACAACAAGACTCTACGACTCAGAGTATTTATTGATTAGGCTCCGAGGAGCGAGATATTACAAGCATGGGTCTCATGACCCAACATTCAGGGCATACAAGTCAAAGCACATGCGGAAGCTTAACATGTCTGAGTACAAACATCTACAAATGAAAAAGGCTGAGAAGCCTGACTATCTACCAGATCTTGCTGAGGCACAAAATCGTAGCTGAGGTATCAAGCTAAACGTCGAAGTCCACGCGGAACTACTAGCGAGACTGAAGTCTCTCTGCAAAACATAAATTAAGCAAACGTGAGTACAAATGTACCCAGCAAGACTTACATCAGAACTAGCTACATATGCATCAGTATCAAGAAAGGGGTGGTGGAGTTTAACTGCAGCAAGCCAACTTTGACTCGGTGGCTATCCTGAACTACGACTGCAAGTAACTCTTTTGAGGTGGCGCACACGAGTCCACATATTCACCATATCAATACTCCACTATGGATCCGCTCCCGTCTCCCTACAAGAATGCCATCCATAGCACTCATGCTTACCTTGCGCATTTTAGAGTATCAACTTTCACTTGTCTATGAACTATGCAAGGGGTCCAAGTTTCCATATCCGAGGAATCCGGCTATTCGAATAGATAATGATAACCCTGCAGGGGTGTACTTCTTCACACACGCTCTCGCCACTTACCACCATGTACACATCGTGTATATCGGCAACCTTCAAGCGGAAGCCTGGTGAGGGAGTCGGCCACAACCTGACTAACCAACAAGTCTCTAGTCCAGGTTTATCGCCTATTCGGGTTCCATCCGCAAGGAGATCCAGCTGGGGTGTCGCTCACGACCCCAAATGATGTGTGCAGGGTTCCCAAGCCCACCATCCGGGTGCCACTTGGTACACCGTGCCACTGTGCCTAGTCTGTCCCAAGCCCACCTGTACCGGGTGCCACCTGGTAGACTACTAACACTACCTACAAACACCAGAAACTAGTTGCAACTCCTGGACAGAGATCAGGTTGATTAATAAGTCGAGAGAGCTTGGAGCGCCCGTAGCCCAATGTGTGGTAGTAACTGTTCATGGATCACAAACACAGAACTCAGTTCCTGAGGACGGCTGCAATGAGACAACCCACGATGTACTCCTACATGGCCTCTCACCACTACCTTTACCAAATCGTGTTCAGATACTTAGCTCACACACAGTAGGACATGTTCATCACCATTCCAATTCATCCCCGATGAATCGGACCTGACTCAACTCTAAGCAGTAGCAGGCATGACAAACAAGCATGAATGAGTAGGCACATCAGGGCTCAAACAACTCCTACTCATGCTAGTGGGTTTCATCTATTTACTGTGGCAATGACAGGTCATGCAGAGGAAAGGGGTTCAGCTACCGCAACATGTAACAGTTGAATCGCTGTTGTCCTAATGCAGTAAAAGAGAGCAGGAGCGAGAGAGTGGGATTGTATCAGAATGAACAAGGGGGTTTTGCTTGCCTGGCACTTCTGAAGATATTATAACTCTTCATCGGTGTCATCGAACTCATCGTCGGAAGCACGTCTATCGAGAGGGGACAAATACCGGCAACAGAGAAGGTGAGCACAATCAATGCAATGCACAATATGATGCATGATCATGACATGTCAATATGCTGTGTTTTGAGCTAATGCAACTAGCAACATGTTAAATGGAGTTGGTTTGAACCCTAGGTTCAAATTCAAACTCCATATGTGAGGGTTTAAATGCCCTTTATATGATTTGGCCTAAACAGCAGCCATAAGTTGTTCTAACATGCATGAAAATGGTATAGATGGATAGATTGGATTTTTGTGATCATTTTTCATATATAATTTATTTCATTTGGAGTTACGGTTGATTTACTATGAATTTTTGTAGTTTTGGACATTTTCTAGAATTTTCTAATTATTTTAAATCCAGAAAATGATTTACTGCGTCAGCATGGCATAGGTGTGACGTTATCAGGTCAACTGGGCACGGTTCAGGTCAAACCTGACCAGTGGGACCCACTGGTCAGTGACCAAGTGACATTTAGTGTCACAGACAGGTGGGTCCGGTCAACGGCCACGTCAGCGAGGTCAACGCCGACGCATGGGGCCACTGTGTTTAGATTAATCTTAATCTATTTTTGTTAGCTGGTAAGTTAGGCAGCGGGCCCCGCACGTCAGTGAGAGTGTGGGTTAATTACCGGGGTCATTTACTTCTAATGATGGTGCCACATCATCATCGCCGGCGCTTAACCACCGGCGTAAACAGAGCACGATGAGGTTGCTCGTCCGGCCAACTCCGGCGACGAGAGGTCGTGCGGCCGGGCGCGTTGGAAGCGGCGCAATGAGGCGCGTCTGTTGGTGGCCTCGGGCGGCGCTGGGGTGGCGTGCAATGGCGGGGACGGCGAGTTGGGCGGCGGCCGGAGTACGGCGTCGATGGGGATCGGGTCTAGGGGACGAAATTAACAGAGAGGAGAGAGGGGAAACAGCGGCGGCCTCATAGGGAGTAGAACAGGGGCTCGGAGAGCTCGGGGACGACCGGCAGGCGACAGATCGATGGCGACTCCGTCCGTTGGCCGACGTTAGCTCGGGGACGACCGGCAGACGAAGACGATGGCGCTGAAGCAGCGTGTCCCGAGCTCGCTTGCTTCGGTGGATAGGCCCACGACGTCTTGGCGGAGCGGTTGGACGACTAGGAAGGCAAGGGGTGGGCGGTGGCCGCGAGGGCAGCGACGGTGGCGCTCGGCCGGTGAGAGAGAGAGAGAGAGACAGCCAGGGAAGGGGAGAGGTTGCGGGTGAGAGAGAGAGAGAGGTCAGGGGGTCTCTGGGCGTCTCCAAACGCGGGATCAGGAAGAAGGACGGGCCTCCAGCGCGAAGCAGGAGGTGGCCGTAGCTGCGCGTGCGTCGACACGCACCTGCTCCTACTGGCAGGAGGAAGACGACGTGGTGGGGGTAGGTGGGATGGACCAGGTAGGTGGGCCGCCAGGTGGGTGCGGGTAAGAGGCCTGGTGGCCTCTCGTTTTTCTTTTGTTTCTGTTTTTCTATTCTGTTATTCTGTTTTGTTTTGTTTTGCCATTGTTGAAACTCAAAACAAATTCAAATCAGTGCCAAAACTTTCTGTAAATACCTATGTGGCTTATATGGACATTTCCAAGTGCACACAAATATTTCTGATACATTTGAAAATATATTCTATATATTAGGAATATAAATTCAAATTCAAATACAATATGATTTAATTTCAGTGCCCAAAATATTCCTTAAAAATGTTCAATATTTTTGGTTTGGATCCAAAGCCTTGCCAAAATTAGCAAACATTGATGAAGGGTACTTTGGTTCATTGAAAGCATTTTTTACTAGACCTAATTGAATTTCAAAGTGCTAGGGTTTGATCAATCCCCATTTCAAATTCAAATACAATTTAAACACGATGCAACAAAATGCAAAACACCAGGCAGTACCAGAAGCTAGGGATGTGAAAACTCACCCCCACTAAACAAGGATCTCGTCCCAAGATTCAAGACGTGAGGTAAGTAGAAAGAGGGGACACAAAGATAACACGATCTCATGATCCAAACTGTCCTTCTCGAAGATGTTGATTTACTCCTTCAAATTGATCTTGACGTCCTTGCTTTTGAGATCTTCATCCAACTATGATGACGGAACAGAGGAAACTCGACAGAATTCGATCTTCACAAAGATCAAGCGATACACGATCAACTCATGGAGTGAGACGTTGAAACATCTCTTGGGCTAAGACACAAAACACACATCGAGAGAGATGGGAGGTAATAGATGACAAAGGTTCAAATTGGTAGGCAACAATTCCACGTTGGAGTAGGATGGGGCATGGTTTCAAAGTAGCGAGGAGGTAATTGCCATGATTCCATAACGGGGCACCTAGAGTAGGTGGCTCGTTGAATTATTCCCTTAAGTGGCAAAAAGAATTACTTTTGATCCGTAGACCATTGGAACTCTTCATACCAACCCGAGGCAATTCACAATTGATCGTTTGGCGGAGTAAGTAGGGATGGCATACCCAGACTAGAATGGATGATGTGGACTACCTTGTTGAAGACAACACAAGGGATGATTTTTCCTGCGCGTGCTCTCAAGAACTTGAGCATTTCCGTATTCATCAAGGTTCTACCAACATCCGTGTCGAGGATCCTGGCAACACATCTTACTACCATGATGAATAGTGATGGTCAATGCAGATGCATAGAAGGACACCCCTTTCTCAGATTTCACCTTAGCGAGGCCAAGGGAACGAAATCTGGATGATCGACCGAGAGACATTTATCACTTCGCTTCTAATGTTCTCCTTGATGTGCTAGCGCAACCCATTTATAGATATGGTTTGATAACTAGAACATCAAGTAAAAGGTCGGACTTCGGAAGCTCAAGAATCCATAAGGAATAACTACGGAGGCAGATCATGCGAGATCCTTATGAGGAGGTGACCAACTTCTTCAACAAGATATTACAATAATAGGCCTCCTGGCTGGGTGGGTTGGCCATGACATCCATGTTACCGGGTTATCGAGAGACCAATATTATAATTCTTGGGACGCGTTCCAACCATCATATCTGCCTGAGATTCAGATCTGGTTGGTATCAGGATATTCCAGACTCATCGAATCTAGAAAGGAAAGTGAAAGTTTGCAACACAAATCGACAAGATGACGTTGCGAGATTCTCGAGAAATGAACTACGATAGCAAGCTCCAAAATATGAGCTGGTTCTGCTACACACCTGTGAACACACTGTCCTAGACAAGCATGACCACATGATAGTCTTATAATAAACACTACCGAGTTCAGATGGGGAACCGTCATCGAGGATATCGAGGTCCTTGTATAAGTCTTGCTCTTAAGAAGGAACTTCTTTTCCTTGAACAATTCAATCAGTGGCTTGGTGTGCTAGGAATACATATAGAATGAAGATGATCAGTTTATCAAACCATAGAATACTTCGCACATGCATGACTAACTTGGGATGATTCCAGAGGAAGCAAAACAAACTTTCTCAAATTCATGGCGGCAACTTGCACCTAATGCACGTGAACTTGGAGAAAATCACTTTTTACACCAAACATATGCTTCATGAGCTAGCATGAAGAAATGCTTTCAAAGTTTTCCAACACTAGCTTAATGTTCAACATGAATCATGGACAAGATAAGGATGTCGTCGATGGGCTCAACAACAATTCATCCAGGTTCCCATGAAGATGGAATTCCACGACTCTGTGAACAAGGTGATAGCATTGGTCAGACCAAAGGATGTAATGGTGTATGCCCGAGGAATCAACCTTGAGTAAGACAACATTACGAACATCGTTGGTTCTGATTTGATTTGAGGATAGCCCACACTCAAATAAAAGTTTGGACAAGACAATAGATCCAACAACTGATCACGAGGACCAATCGATGAAGATATCATCTTTCTTCAACACACACACACACACACACACACAAAAGATACCCCTTAACACGAACTAAGTCAGACAAGCTTTTATCTTCCAACTCTCCAAGTTGTTGTTTAGCTTAACCAAGTAGCTCAGGGGTATCCAACACAGATTCTTGGAGAAGGGGTGGTTACAAGAAACCAACTTGATCACGAACTCAACATAGCGGTCAGGTGACAACCTGGTAACACTTCTGTCGTGGTTTTGTCATGGCAGATGTCCTTAGTGTCAGGACTTAGTCGCGAGGCTAGCGCATCTATGTGGTAGCTTGAGAGGGGTTGATTGGGATGAGAGACGCAGGGCGGATCAACGCACAAGACAAGGGTTTAGACAGCTTCGGGCCCCGGGAAACATCATCCGATAATAACCCTACATGCTGTTTGAGGCTAGGTCTCATTACGCTCATGGGGGAGTCGCCGTAAACCGGCTCTTCGTGTCTAGCCCTAGCGATCGTTTCTTCTTGCTTGTCCCTCTTTGGGGAGCCCTGCCCCTCCTTATATATGTTGAAGGGGCGGTTTACATGTGGAGTCCTATTAGGATTAGGACTAGTCTATCTCTAATACAAACCGGATACAAGTCCTGGTCTTAACTCCTTGTAAGGTAAATATTCCTCATGCCTTTCCTCTTAAACCGGCCCACCGTAGTATGAACCGGCCTTCATGAACCGCCCGTTGGGCCACCGGGTCTTGTTGCTCCTTTGACCCGCCTGCCGGATTACCAAGGAATCGTAAACCGCCAGGTCCAAACGGGTCACCAGTGAATCGTCAAGTCTCAGCCGGGTCTCAAGTAAACCGCCAAGTCCGGCCGGGTTATACTTCCGGCCGGTTTACGCCGCGGGGTATATCCCCGACATCAGCCCCCAGTTTAATTTGGACTTATCCATGTTAAACTGATCCTGTAAAATAAACACAAGAACAAATTTGACAGGTTGTGCTCCGGGTTAAGAATTCTTGTAGACCGGCTCCTGATCATCCTTTAGTCCTTGTCATTTCCTCTTTCTAGAAAATCCGTGTCAATAACTAGCTTCGTACTCAAATTGTTGACGTTGGTTTCTCATAGAAAAATATTGTGAAGAATAATCCACTTGAGTCAGCTTCCAAGGCGTCAGCTTAAGAAATGTTGGTCTTGAAATACTCATCTGATATTCAGCCGGTTTGAAGATGTAGAACTTGCCGGTTTATGATTACCACCATTGTCGGGTTATAAAAATTGATAATTCAGGGTCACGACTGTTGCCAACACCGGTTCATGATTGTTGATGATGCCGGGTTGCAGCCACAGGGTCCTAATGATTAATTGGTGACGCCGGGTCAATCTGTTTGCTCAAAACTGAGAATTTGAAAATATTTCTCCTTATATGCATATTACCCATAGCCCCCAAGTCTTGAGCAGAACAAAGTGACGGTTTAAGACTTGCTTCAATATGAATACTGCCACTTTTGAAGAAATCCATGTTGTTCATCCCAGTCACGAGTAAAAACTGAACACTCCATATTATGTAGCCCCCAAGTGCCGGGTTGTCATGCTTGCAGCAACCTGGGACTTGTAATTGACTGATGCTCAAAAAACTTCAACCAGTGTAGCCCCAAAGGGCTGGGTCATTATGCAATAACGAGCAGGGACTTTATAAATATGATCATGCTTCATTGAAAATAACATCATATGATGTAACTCCACCATGGGGCTTGAACCCACGTCCATAAGGTTGAGAGCTTTGTGCTTTACCAACTGAGTAGTGGATCCTTCAATATAATGGATGAAAACTTGTGTACCTTGAATTGTCGGCAGGAGCAATTGGTAGCCCCCAAGGGCTGGCTCATACAACGTGATGAGTCGGGTCTTCAATAAAGTGAGCAAAAAATGACTTTGCATTAGCCCCCAAGTGTCATGGTGCATGCTTGCAGCGACATGAGACTTGCCTATTTGATATAATCTCAATTTTGAATAATACAGCCCCCAAGGGCCGGGTTGTAAGCCTGCAGCGACTCGGGACTATTCCTTCAATTATAAAATAAATCATATCCTTTGATAAAATAATAGCCATTGCGCTAAAGCGACTTTGAAAACCTCAATAATGCCGGTTATTAATAACCATAATAAAAATCCAGCCATGTTGGCTATTCAAGATAATATAATCCGGCATGAAAACCTTATTCATTCAATATCATAATGAAAATTCAGCCAAGTTTGGCTATTTGAATAATATAACCCAATGATTTATAAGCGCATGATTCCAATGGAGCAATCCAAATATATACTGGCGACTTATAGTCCAAAGCCAGGCCGGTTGAATAAACACCGGATAATTTCTCATCATATACTAGCGACTTATCGTCTTAAAGCCAGGCCGGTTTAATAAACACCGGATAATTTATCATCATACTGGCGACATATAGTCGAAAGCCATGCCGGTTTAATAAACGCCGGTGATTTATAATCATGCTTTATTCAACCTGTGTCTGCATACAACCAGTTTAAAGTGTCCTGGCGGTTTACCACCGGACGGGTCATAATGCCCAACATAAACTTAAGAATAATCAAATATGAAATATATCATACCTGTGACATTGAATCACATCGTTGGTTTACCGACTTTTGTAGTAAGGGTGATAACCCAAATCTTGAGTACTGATAACTCCTCCCATATTGTGCCGGTTTATGATAAAACCGTACCGGGTTGTGATAGACATCGGATTATCCGTATATAATACTGGTGACTTGTAGTCAAACCATACCGGGCTGATAGTCTCCGGATTATGACTTGATCATGTACTGACAACTTGTAATTGACAGTCGAACCGGGTTGTTAACGCCGATTTAAAAAGCTACAACAAAAATCTTTATCAAAAAGAGAACAAAACTCAAACAAAGGCAAAATAAAAACCATTATAGGCGAGGCTTTGAGCCGATCAAGAGGTGTGACTATGGTTCAGACATGACCAAGCCCCCAAATGACATCGTGGCATTACGCCGATCAAGAGGCATGGCTATGGTTCGGGTTCGACCAAAGCCCCCAAGTGATGCTGTGGCATTAAGCCGATCAAGAGGTGTGACTATGGTTCAGACATGACCAAGCCCCCAAGTGATGTTGTGGCATTACGCCGATCAAGAGGGGTGGCTATGGTTCGGGTTCGATCAAAGCCCCCAAGTGATGCTGTGGCATTGAGCCGATCAAGAGGCGTGACTATGGTTCAGACTTGACCAAGTCCCCAAGTGGTGCTATGGCTTTACGCCTATCAAAAGGTGTTGCTATGGTTCGGACACGACCAAGCCCCCAAGTGATACTGTGGCATTGCGCCGATCAAGAGGTGTGACTATGGTTCAGACATGACCAAGCCCCCAAGTGATCAATAATATGATAAGCCAATAAGGCAGGATACCCATGTTTGAACCGCGCATCATGGCAGCAGGTCCTCTTTGGCACCCTTTAACTTTTTGCAGGAGATAAATCCTTCTTGAATCGGGATTTTGAACCGGATATTGAGAGCTTCAAAGCTATGTGAGAGAACAAATTTCCCTTAAACCGGATTGCAAACCGGAATCTTCATTTTCAGCCAGAAATTTTCTGACGGTCTTTCAACTCGAACTTGCGAGAAATTAATTCCTTTTTGAACCGGACATTTTTAAACCAGATTTGAGCGCTTCAGAGCTTTGTGGGAAACAGATTTCCCTTGAACCGGATTGTAAACCGGATATTTGAGAGCTTCAGTGAGACTGACTTCCCTTGAGCCGGATTTTAAACCGGAATCCTTTCTAATGACCCGGATCTTCTTCATTGAGCTGGGATTTTGTAACTGTCATATACTTTCTAAGCCGGAAATTTCCCGACGGCCTTTGAATTTTCATCAATATAACAGTAGCCTCCGGGACCGAGTTATCTTTCCCTCCATCGTCCTGGGGTTCTTAAACCGGCTGAAACTGGCAAGATTTGCTGAGTCATGTCATCGTAGCCCCCGATTCTCAAGGTGACTCGAGGAGTTGGCTTGAGATTCTCCAAATTTGACTGTGATATAAACCGGCATAAGTTGTATAGCATTGTTGTTGATAGCACGATATGAATCCACAGAATGTTGAGGTGACTGCGGCGGGTTATAGATGATCCCGTATGAGCCGTGTTAGCAACTCGACCAATGGTTCCTTCCAACTGGCGATTTGAAGTTTAACCAAACTGTAGTGGCGGCGACTTGTGCGCCTGCCCATTGAGCCATCCAGTGCAGACGGCGGTCGATAGTATATGATAATTTGCCTCCAATTTGTTGAAAGAAAACCGGGCTACCCAAATTGTGACTTGCTCATACTCAATAAACAGCTCATGCAGACAGGTGCGGCCTGGCGTGTTGATGTAGACCAGGCAGCGAGAGACGGACAGCAAAGACGACCGCAGCGTCAGACAACTCGGACAGATGAGCCGGCCGCGGCATTATAAGCCGGCGCGGATGGGGAAAATCGGCACCAGTGTCGTAAACCGGCACGGATGGGCGAGTTAATAGCGGGCGCGGTCCCGGCAAGCTGATGTAAACCGGGCCACAGGGACGACGACTTGCGCACGTTCATTCATCGTGTAGTATGACACAAACGAAACGCCGGTGCAGAACATTGCTAGCGCGTGCTCCGTGCCCGTAATATAACGCCTCATTTGTAATGAACAATTGTCCTGCGTCAAAAAATATCACATGCCAAATAATTGTTCACACAAAAATTAATATGTGTTATGAAAACAAACCGGACGGATATCACCTGATATGTCAGGCCAGTAGTTATCCTCATTGTAAGCCGGTGTGAACGCGTGAACCGGTCGCGAAAGCGGACGGGAGAGTCATCCGTGGCGCTGTAAACCGGTGTGGTCGCGAGAGACGGCCACGGAGTTGGAAGCTGGTATGGAAGTCCGTTGAATAACATCAACCACATGTGCCGAATGATGTTGGCACACCTCCATCTCCGCGGTAAAATATCATTTTGTAATGAATAATTCTCCTGCATATAAAATACAGCAGGGTAAAATAGTTTTGCTTGGATGAATTAATATATACTTAAAAATAAATAGGGTAAATAGCACCTGGTATTTTTCGCATATATGTGGGTGCGGTATTAGCGCGCACTTGATCTCCACGTATGTGTACAAAAACAAGCGGCGAAGCCACCGGTGCATCACTGTCCACCTAACCAACTCAACCACAGGTTGATTCGCGGCGTCTACGGTGACTTCGTAAATCTTAAGATGATATGCCGGCTCTGTCTCTCGGAGATGCTCATAGAGGTAGGGTGTGCGTGTGTGCGTTCATAGGGATGAGTGTATGCGCGTGTATATGAGCACTTGTGTTTGTACTGATGTAAAAAAAAAAGGTGCATGGGCGCCGGAGATCCCCGGCCAAACCGAGGAGGCGCAGGCGAGTGCAAAGCGCACCGACGGGTCGACGAGGCGAGGCCCAGCAGCGGAGAAACACTGGCGTGGTACGGCCGCGGCTGCGGCAGAGTCGAGTCTTCGTTCTTTTCCGGGTCATAGTTGCTTTAACCAGCCCAGCTGCTCCCATCTTCTCTGTATTTCTTCTGACCAAATGGTTTCGGCCAAGTTTGCTTTTGCCATTATCAGCAGCCGGTAGTATTCCTTTTGTGTGTGTACACCTCACTTCCTTTGATTGATCCTTCACGTGAGGTCATGGTAGCAAGTACTACTACTTCCACGGATGAATTGTTTATTAGTAGTGAATTGGCATCACTGATTTGCCTTGTAACGGCGCACTGCTCCTGTATTGCGGCCACATCCGCGGGTCGATGACGCTGGCAGACCGCTCAGCGCGGGGTCGACGGAGGTATAGGTGACCCGGCGCAGCGGCGGCTCAGGCTGGCTTACAGCGAAGGTGAGACCACTCACGACGAGGGCGGTTTGCGGCTCAGTTGTGGCAGAGACCGGCAGCACGGGCGCGACAGCTGATTCGGCCATGGCGGCTTGAAAGCAGAAATCCAATCCGGTTCCGGGTCGTTGTCCTTTTTACCAATCTAATCTTCTTCTTTTCTTGATCTAATGAAGAAACGGCAGTGACCCTTGATCTCCACGTATAAGTAGTAATACTACTGGTAGCAATGCACTTGCAACACCAGTGTTTTGTACTCCATGTAGTCTGTTTTTTAGTGGCAGCAATATGACCTCGTAATAGCTGCGGTCTTGATTAAAAAAACAAGCAGAAAAAACTCCAGCAGCGCCTGAGCTCCTCGGGACTTGAAGCTTCCCTGCCGTATGGCATGTGCGTGACGCTGCCGAAGTATGCGAGGGCCCATGGCAAAAAGATCTCAAGGGTTATTTCACAGCCTACTTCTTGTCAATCTCGGACACTGTTGCGCGCAATCGAAATCCCGTCGGTCTCGGCGACTTGATTCTTGTATTGGTCGGACAGATCGGCTGCGACTCGAGTAAATTTGCACGCGTTCAAACAGAACCCCTGTGGGTCTCGATGACGTGCGACTGTGGCAACCGAAAACAGCAGCTTTGCAACAGAGTCCATCTCAATCGGATTAACCTTACGACAACGACGGCGCACAGACGCAGCCACTATGAGGATGTTTGGATATGTTGTAGTCCCATGACTAAAAGTAGTGGGACTAAAACTTGCTAGCCTCACTCATATTTGGATTCAAATACTAAAAAGACTAATAGAGTGCCCGTGCGTTGCCACGGGCCTTTGAAATAGTTTATCAGAGTTACATGTTAAAATCCACACATACAAACAATATAACACAAAC
The DNA here is from genome assembly GCA_034509565.1 of Triticum monococcum. NCBI lineage: Eukaryota > Viridiplantae > Streptophyta > Magnoliopsida > Poales > Poaceae > Triticum > Triticum monococcum. The sequence goes on from CM067841.1 coordinate 524,521,345, forward strand.
TGACGTCCATTATTGCAATGTAACAAGTTGAGTGATGTTACAACTTAACATCTATTACAAAAATATTAATATCTAGATGATGCGCTTAAGAAAATCTTTCACAATATCAGGAAAGTTTCCTCTAGCTTCATTCCCGCGATGGTTTAGCAAGTATAATAAAAATTGCTGCCTCAATTCATACCCATCCTACAGAAAAAAATGTAGTTAGTATGAAAAATTCACGGAAAAGGTCTTAAAACATGTAACCCACAATACTCACCGCGCAAACCGGCTTGACCAATTCTTTACCGTTCCACCAGAGCATAAAATGAAAAACAAAATAGCCAGACACATTCCTGGAAAACTTTCAATTAATATTATAAATAATATAATGATACGAAAAGTAAATATTCTTATTATGAATTCATTACCCGTCTATACTCGTTGGAACACCGGCCGGAAATAAACGATGCCATTTAGATATATCAGAATTCCACCCAGGCAGCTTTATTTCGAGTGCTTCTTTAAAATCCCTTGAAAAACTTTTTAATTTCAGTGAATGCCTCAAGTTTTTATCCTCTGACAATTGTGATGATTGAATAGGATCCATAATATGTAGACGACGTGCCTCTTTGTCGATGATGTACAGGATGTATTGGCCGATGGATGCATAGGGAAGATAAATCTACAAGTGGAGCTATTAGAAACAAAAACAAACCATGATAACAATGGTCAAAATATTTTATTTACCTTATTGCAAGATGAGATGTCGGTCTCCATCCCAGGCCAGCTATCAAATAATGTTGCCAATGTCTGGATAGTTTCCTTCTCACAAAACTTCTGACCTCGTGTTGACTCTAGCATCATGGACTAAGTAGAAGAAAAAAAAATATTGTTTCAACATGTTGATACTAATGGCACCTAGAATGAAGAGTTATGGTAACTTACACAAAATCGTAGATCCATGTAGTGTATAGGAGGGTCTGTGAACAATACTCCCTCGTCACATGCCAGCATAAGCACGGCGGTGTTGAAGCAATCATTGTCCATGGGCTGCTCCATGTTAAGTATGCACTGAAGTTTCTTAAGACTTAAGCTCATTGAATCAGGTGTGGAGCTCCGGACCCACACCTCCCTGTAATTTGGATGGTAAGAAGAACAATAATATACATCCGCACATTAAATATTGATACATGATACTTACTCCAAACATCCAGCATCATAGATCGACATGATGTAGCTGCAGAGGCCGGCAAGTATTTCGCGTTGGTCCATGGGAATGATAGTGATTGGGGCGGGACGTTTCTCTTCGACAACGTCAGATGGATTATCCAGGATCTCAAGATCAGAATTATCATGGAGCAGACAAGTTTCTTCGCTAAGAGGTTGATGGTACACAGGACATCCTTTTAACTTATTAAGCTCTGAATCGAGCACAATAATTGCTAATTTTTGTCGAAAATGTTTCATATCCTCCTACAAAAAAAATTTGAAAACAATTTATAAGATATTTTGATAAAACATTATGAGATAATGTATAAAACCGAAATACCTGCGTAAACTGGTCTGACAGTCCATGTGGTGTCCAGTATTCCATATAATTTAGCATAAACAATCCACATGACACGCTATAATATTATAAAATAATGCTTTAGAATATCACACAGATGAATCTAAAAACAAAGTATTAAAACAAGTACTTGCCCATCGGTTTGTATTGCCTCCTGAATTTGCTCTACAATAGTCCATTTTGTAACATTGAGATCAGGCCACTTATGACCGTTGATAAATTCCGGACTATGCTCTGCAAGTTTCAGCCATTTCTCGAGCCCTAATAACTTTTATGTATATACGAGAAATGTTAAGGATAAAGTCAAACAAAATAAATGCTAAGATGAGAAAAGAAATAGATAGTTACCGTAGTAGCAAGGTCATTACGTTTGACATTCTCACCAAGTGAGTCCAATACTTGGATCTCTCGTTTTTTTGGCGTTGGCAACTGCTAGATACCAATGGTAGCCCGGCATGTTAATCCGAATGAACAACTGGTGTAAATAAGATACAAGTCACAGTCACAATTAGATATAGTTATTAATAAATCATTAAACATATGAACTAAATAAAAACAATCCATAATTATATGCATGGATTACGAGACAAAAACTAACCATATCTTGTTGTAGATAACTATTAACATGACGCACGATGCGACGATATTTTGATGGGTCTATGTCTCTTTCCCCGTCTTCTTTATCTGGCCGGATACAAACGTGGTAATAATGTGTACCTTTTCACCCGCCCTGTCTTGTAAATTCTCATGAGCAAGCATACAATATATGTAAGCATTTATCACCTGCAAACAATATTTAAATTATATTTATACATTATGATATTATATATAATCAATTAATTACAAAGATTGTGCAATTGGTCTTACACCATCATGTAAGAACATGTCATTTTTAATAAGACATTCCAAATCGTCAGTTGCTAACAAGGCATCTCCAATGTCAACAAACTGGGTATTCTTAGGGGCAGACTTGATTGATTCGATGACTGTAATATCTCTAGAGGTACAAACATAGTCTATGAAATTCATAAAAAAAGTGAGCCAGCTTACTGAACAATAAAATCCAAATTTGTTGAATACAAAAGGCAATATCACCAAAAATTGTTGATAATAATATTTAAAAATACCTTGTGGGATAACATGTAAAATAGCATCCTTTTTTGGTTTATTATGAGAGATAACCTCATCGACGTGATTATGTTGTGGGTTTTCAGCCCCTTGCCGTGATATTGCATCTGAACCCTCAAAGGAATCTTTCCGTGCATCTCCAGTGTCCATATCCATGTATACTATATTCTGAAGAAACAAGAATATAAATAGATTATTCATTTTATCACATAGAATATAGATACAAAATAAGGTTATCTTTAGGCACCTCTTCTCGCGGTGTTTCAGTGCGATTTGTCATCGTTGCCTCAGTGTGTATATCGTAACCCATCAATTTATATCTATGATGAAATATATTAAATATTTTTCACGGCATTATAAAACTATATATAATATATAATACAAAACAACTGTTTTATCTGATAATAAGAAAAGCATTTGGTTATATTAGAAAAAAATGCTTGTTAAATCATTTTACAAGCAGAACAATTCGGGGAAAACAACAATCTATAATGTTCATATAAGTTAGTAGGCGTTTAAAATTGCTTAAACTATTTTTAAATTAAATGATAGGCTATGGAAAATTGACAAACAGAAACTAAAACAAACAACCCAACATTAACAAAGTTTATTTGTTTCATCTATATTTTTTTGTGATACCTTTAATATATGTAACAAGCATAAAAATATTTATTTTCATGAACCAGGTTTATATATATAGAATTTTGTTTATTTACAAATCAATAATTACGATTTTTTTTGTTTAATATCATTTTGTGAGGTACAAAAAAAATTACAAACAAAATCATCCCAGCATTAATAACAAGAATACCATGATGAATTATATATGATGAAATATAAATGATATTTCCTACTGCATCATATTATTATATGTAGTATATAATAAACCATTTTGATATTATTATAATTATATGCAACACAACTTATTTGTATGCAAAAAATGTTGTTTAAATAAATATTATGAGAAGCCAAATTTATTTTATATTATATTTCCTAATAAAAAGTATTTGTAACACAACTTATTGGTATGCAAAAAAGAATACCAATTTCATATTATTAGAAATATATGTTGTTTAAATAATTTAAATAATTTATAATGAGTAGATTTATTTATACATCAACCAAGTTTTGTTGTGGTACCCTTAATATATGGAAGGTAAATATAAAAAATGTTTATTTTTATGAACAATATTTAACAAATATATATATATATATATATTGTTTCTGCGAGGTATGTATACTTTTAAAAACCTACACAAGCGAGTCTAGCATTTATATCGTTGAGCAAAATTTGCACACAAGGCCCAAATTAGCTACCCAGCACGGCCGAACCTGCACCCAAACTTAGCCCCATAAAAAAATAACTACAAAATTAATTACCTAATCCACATTATATTTTTTCCGAGGGATTACATTATAACACGACAAATGGGCCGGCACTTACCGGCCAGGCTCCACGGCGTAGGTTGCCTAATGGGCCGGCTCGACGGCCCACCTGGCACGCTGGCGTCTGGGCCCAAACCCTAACCCGACTCACTTAACCCCACTCACTGGCAACCCTAGCCTTATCCCCTCCCCCCGCCGCATCCAAAACCTAACCCCACTCACTCACCACACTCCCCTCCACTCACTCATTTCCTCTCGCCGTCTACCCTTCCCCGCCGCGTGCGTCGATGAGCCGGCGCTCGTGCGAATCCGCCCGCCGACCGCCGGATCCCATGCCGCGGCAAATCTTCGGGCGGCCTCACCGGCCCTCTCCACCCCCACCAGCAGCTCGGCCCTTTCCCCTCCCCCCGCCATATGGACGCGCGCCTCGACGAGCCGGCGGCCGCGCGACTCCGCCCGCCGGATCCATCCCATGCCGCAGCAGATATTGGGGTGGCCTCACCGGTCCTCTACACCACCAGCAGCAGCTCGGCCATCTCCACTCCCCCCGCCGCATGGTCGCGCGCGTCGACCACGTGACTCCGCCCACCGACCACCTACCTGTGCGGCCAGGGGATCCGACGAGCTGTGTGCGGCGCGACCAACGGGGACGGACGCGGGTGCTTGGTCCGGTCCCGTTCCCCTTGCATCCGCGGCGGTGTTCGTCTCCTCGATCTGCATCGCCAACAGCTCCGGTACGTTGCCCCCCTTCTTGATCATGCCCCTCTCCTCCTCTTTAGTATTCCTTTATATCATGGTTTGATGTGGTTCATCTTTCCTGATGAGCCGAGGCGCCGTGACCCGGCCACACAGCCACGGGAAGGAGCGACGAATCCCCAACTCTGCGGTATGGCGTGCTTTGCCAGTTCGTCACCAAGTCCCCAATGTTGTCACCGGCCGGACCTACGACGGTGCTAAGATGAGTCATCCTCTCTAAAAGTTTCTGTTTAATCTCTAATGGATCTATTCTTCTAACCATGAAGCAATTTAAGTAGCAAGTTCGTTTCTCGTTGGTTAGTTGTAAGCAACCACAGGATGTTAAAGGGAAGTACCAATCAGGCTTATGCCTCTTCTCTACGTGTATGTTCGGGATGCCTTTTCTCTAGGTGTATGCTCGGGTTATTTACTAATTGTATATGTGCTAGACCTTCCTGATGGTCCATTGCCAGGCATAGAAAGGCTACAATTTTGATTTTCTGCCAAGTGTTGTGATCTTAGTTTCTTGGAAAGACTGAGTTCCCACTTCTCTAATGTGCTAAATGATCTCCAGCTAACTTTTGTATACTGATTGATACACCTCTCCAGCTTCAAATTTTTGTACATCCTTAACTGAATGCATCCTTATTATTTCATGTTCATTCTAAAATGCAACATTATTGGTAAGATGCTCAATCAAATTCTTCTGCTGGCCTGGTTATGTTCTTGATACTAACATGGATAGTGCATAGGTACTCACTTAATTTCTACTGAGCTATAATGGCCAACAACAGTAGCTCACTTAATTTCTTGATACTAACGTTGAATTTTGATTCTTTGTTCACAGGCAGCAGAAGGGGCTTTGAGATCTCCAAGTTGGAGGAGAGGAAGTGTCCTCTGATGCTGCAACCAAGGGAAATGACGACAGGTGATTTGTTCTTTGTCATGGATTTTGTATTTTTTCGGGGAGTCGATCACTTGTGTGTGTGAAGAATTGAGTACACGCGGATTGGTAGGATTGAAAGAGATTAATGCATTTTTTTGTTTAATAGCTGGAGTGTAATTCCATTCAGCTGGCAATTTATCCATGTAGTCCTGTAAGATATTGCCTACATGACTTAAGGTGTGGTGCATATATTAATCATTATTATGATAATTAAGATTAACACAAGTTATTCAGACATATTTGTGAATCTCAACTAAGATAAGCTTATTCGCAAAGTATATGCAAATACTCCCTTTGTAAACAAATAAAAGACGTTTTAGATATGATATTTGCAGAGGGAATAGTTTACAGAGGAAGTAGTATATATATGAAGATAACATCTACTGGTATGATATTTACAACACTTCAGTTATTATGGTTATTTTAGTTCCAAAGAACACAAATATTTACTTGAGATAATTTGCATGTGTAGCAATGTAGTTGTATATAGGGCATGCAAGTAACGGAGTAAGTCACAATTATGAAACAAAGGTCCTATTTAATTGGTCCAGGTTTGCTTTTTCATTGTTTTCATTTCTTTAATTAATGTACATGTGGAGGTATAACAGTTTCTATATATATATATATATATATATATATATATATAAAGTGCTTGCATGTTCTCTGTACATACCTTGAGTTGGCTCTAATTAATCCCCAGTATGGCGTAAAATTTTTCGCTAGTTGGTGAATAGTTGCATCAGCTAAACCCACTATAAATTTGTGTGAGAAGCCTAGGAATATGGAATTTGCCCCTGATGAATATGAGTTTGTTGTTCCCTATGTCCCATGTGCATCACCATGAAGAATATCTTGGGAATATGAGTTTGTTATAGACAAAACAGTCTTTGATTGTAAATCTTCACAATATTTTTTTTATTTTATAACATCTTGTGTATATTTTTAAAGATTTCAAAAGGAAGACTTTTTAGGTGTTATCATCTATTACCTATAGCTATGCACATCCCTTAAATGTTTTACGTTTCTCATGACAGATCTTTCCCAAGCCTAGATATTCTAGCTGAGAGCTCCATCATGGAATCACTAAGATGGACTTACAAGACAGGCATGGATAAAACCATGAAGTCCTCAAATGCACAGATTGCTCTGGTAAATTGTTCTGCTTGCTTAACTTGATGTTCAACTTTTGACTGATAACTAAATTTTAGCACCACATACATAAAATGCAAGATAAAACATACTTTTGATACTATACATCAACCAAACATGATCCTAATATAACAATTATTACACTTTTAGAGAAGATAAAGATCCAGAATTGTTCGTACCTAGAGCAACTCGCCTTCTTGATGCTCCTTGCTTACACAAGGTACTCCTTGGGAAATTTTCCTCCAGGACTGCTGTTGTGATGGCCGAAGGAAGAGCAAGGAGAGGGAGGAGGGATGGCAGAGGAGAATAACATATATAGGTAGCCCATGCGGAGAATAACTGGGTAGCAGATCATGGCTGAATATAATTCTACCATATATACCATTGTTTTCTACCATATATAACATTGTTTTCCATCAAATGCACACCTGTTAATAAATTAGGAAAGATGTAAAAAAATCATAACTTACTAAGAATAATTAAATTACTGTATTAATTAAATAAATAACTTCTCATTGCTTGCATGCCAAGTTTAGCTACAGCAAAGTTAAATTTACGGCATGCACACTAATCATTTTCCTGCTTAGCTAATTTTGTATGATTTAACAGATTGTAGTAATACTTAATTCCATAATTTCATAGTAATGTACAGTCTCAATATACTATTTGCAGATCGATGTAATATCTCAGAGACCACACAAGTTCGATGAATGATTTCAATTCCAGTTTCTCAATGGTTTCCCAATGCCAAAGGTAACCAATAATAATTATAGTTTCTCAGTTGTTGTATAAAGTTCTTTTTGCCAATTATAATTCATGACTTTATGGTTCGTGCGTTAATACGGGAGTTGTAGGATTTATAGAAGTATAGTAAGCTATAAATCTGCTACGTACTCTACATGGAATACAACTTACATTCACTGCTATAATTCAGCATTTGGTGTGAGCCTAAGACAACATACAACAACTGAATATTGCAGAATGTTGAGAAATCTTGGCCTACCTAGAAAGCTAGAAATATTTGCAACAAAAAGGCACCAAATCTCTATCTTCTGCCACATAGAGATCCCCAAGACCACCTGAACTTTCAATGAAATGGATGATTAATCACTACACCTAGGCATCAGGGCGCCCTCCAGGCTCAAGGCGTCGGCCTTGCCTTACACAGTTGCGTAAGGCGTCCGCCTTAGGCTGTAAGGCGTCTCAATCGTCCGCCTTAGCGCCGCCTTGCACGCCTCAGACCAAATCAGACGCCTTAGCTTGTCAAGCAGGGAAATAGAGATTGTAGGCGGGAAAGCTGACCTGGGCGGGAACACAAGCGCGGGAAACATTGGTTCAGGTGCGACCAGTTATAAGAAGGGGAAAGAGAGAGATAGAGAGAATCCATGCGAGAGGTCTCTCCTGTCTCTTCTCTGGACCATTGATCTGCGGCAGCCGCCAGCCTCCTCCCTCGGGCCACAGTTCCCCCCTCCTCTCCGGCTGCAGCTCCTCCCCATCCTCCTCTGGTGCAACCCTCTTCCAGCAGATCAGTGTAGCTAGATGTGCTTGCCTGCTCCTTCTCATCTGCATCTGTTTCTTCCCAGATCTGCTTCTCCACCCACAAGGCAGCAACCCCACCACTACTTCTCTCCTTCCCCATGCTTGATGTGGCTGCTCTGGTGATTTGGCTCTTCTCTCTTTTTCTTTGATAGTAGCCAGGTGTACCTGCTCTCATGGATCTATCCAATGATCCTATAGGAGAAGAGCTATATCAGATGATCCAGCCTGTCAGTATGGGTTCTGGCCAGATTTAGAGAGGAAAGGTTTACTCTAGTGTACATTATGATCCTAGGAGAAGGCTAAAGCAGCACTTTTCTGGGGGTTCCAGTGATGCGGATAAGTGTCCCGAGGCATCCGTGGAGATTAGGATAGAGATGCACAATTCTAGCATGTTTTTATTTTGGCTATTCCATAGCTGGCATGTGACGATTGCCGACAAAGTAAACCTCGTATCGTATAGCAGTGTGTGTATGGATGGAGTTACACGATACGAGTTAGTATATGATGTGAGGCATGACTGAAAACCTCATTTGCCGGCTGAACCTGCAATGGTCCTTTACAAAGTGCCTCTGGTTCACCTGGAGCAACAAACCTGCTCCTGACCGCACGGATATTATAGTACAGAATATACATAGAAGCCAAAATATTCAGATATAACCAAAACAAGCAGACAACGTTTAAACGAATACGAAGCTAGAGGGTGCCATCAAACAGTTTATTCCCTACATATATATATAATCAAATCCATTATTCGTACTGCCGAAACTTTGATCCCTAATAAGGTTCTATTAGCTTATTATATTTGCGACATTCGATGTAGCATTAGTCCATAGTCATTCCTCCAAAAACCTCAAGCATGCTGTAATTTCAGCTGGGATGTTTCCAGCTGCTTCATTGCCTTTGATCATCAGCATCTGGACCAGCAGGTGCTTCCTGAGCTGTAGTGAATCCTAGAAAAAATAAACAACAATTTAATAAATAACTGAAAAATGAATTCCACAACACACCTACGTGATAGGAAGCCGATAAATTTATAATTAACAAAGCTATGTAAGACAGAAAATTGTTATATATGCACATACTGAAGTCCTAGACATGTTATGCCCGAGAGTATCATCTTGGTGAGCCATCTCCTGTAGGACTTTCAATCCAGAGTCCAGGCTGTGACCAAAAAAATCAATATGTTAGAACCTATATCAGTGTGGCTATAATATGCATGAACAATTTAAACTATTACCGCGGAGCTGCAATATAGGTATGATCTTGTGGCCAATCCACGAGATGGGGATTCAACCCATGCCTCCCCTGTTGCAATACATTGCCAAATTCTTGCAAAACTATCATGGCTTCCTTCTTAATTTCCTTGTCATGAAAATCCTCTGAGCCTAGGAATGACTCATTGGAATGATCAATTATGAGAGTCCTCCTATTTTCAATATTAACTGCAAGGAGGCCATAGGAGGAATCCACCAAATAGAATGGCAATAGGTACTGCAATAGGTATATAAAGTTAATGGCAAACAAATAGTATACATACCAATTTTTAAGAATGAAAATCCTTACAATGGACGGGGTCATGAGCACGTTGTATTTCGGCAAAGGCCGTTCAATGACATGGTTGATCAACAAGTTGGTGCGTTCAGCTTGGCCTACGCCAGCCTGATTGAGCACCCGTGCTAGGCGATGGAATTGCAAATCAAACATATGCGTGGAGCCAACAAAGTCTGTTCCTGCGTTCCTCTGTATCGCGTCGTTAATAAGCTTACGAACTCCAAGATCGAAGCAGCTGGGATTGACCCATGTATCACCTCGCATGGTGTCTTTGAAAGTCCGTAGACTTAACTCGATCAAGGATGGACGAGGGCTCCTTATCCATATTGTGCTGCAAACAAACCAGCATGATAGCAAATCTGTTAGAAAAATAAGGGGTATCAAAAACATGTAGTACTTAGTGTGGGCAAACAATAATATGTTTTGTAAAAACTTTAGTAAGGTCTGAAATGTATGTATCTTATAATTAGAGTTGTACTGTCATTTGAGGAGAGAAGTACTATTGAAAGGTCAGGTTAACTTTCTGTAGTATTACAGTAAGAAAAATTCTGTAGATTGCAATGTATTGTTGTAGTATCAAAAACATGTAGTACTTAAATGTGTGGGCAAACAACAATACATTTTATCAATAATTTAATAAGGTCTGAAATGTAGTATTACAGTAAGAAAACCTAACAAAATCTATTATGACATGTTAGGTTGCAATGTATTTCTGTAAGAAAAATTCTGTAGATGGTACATGTATCATGCACCAGGACCCGTTAGGTTATAATACCATCCAAAGAAAATTTGTAGTTTAAAAGCCCGTGATGCGGATGGTACTATCATGGCGTAATGTAAAATGATAATAATGGTACATATTCATTTTTTTGCAGCCACTACGTTAGATCCTAAGAACCTTTTGGACTTAGAAGGATAGCATGATCCTAACCAGTACATGCATGCAACAACTTATGAACGTGACCAACTAATCGCCATGGATTAGGTGAAATAACAGATATTTACTCGGGTTTAAAAAAGAAGCCGATAATGCAAACTATAATGGTAGCGATCTGCAGCTAACAATTGCAAATATAGTATAGATGGAGTTTAGGGCTGCCAGAACAAACTCTAATTCCTCCTCGTCTGAGGAAACCATGATGTAGTTGTACATGTACTCGACTGCGTCGTCCACTCCATAAAAAATGGGCATTGCAGCCATTACCGCGAGCAGAAAGTAATCTTTGCACGAGGATGAGCGAGCGAGGGGAAATTGGACTATGGTGGTCACACAGCCGGACGATATATATATGACAGTCGGATGGGAATTGTCCGGCACCAGGTTGGAAAGTGCCCCTTATCATTCCATCCGTGCATTTTTTCATTACAAAACATTGCTAATAAATGGGAAAACATTTATTTTCGTTCCTTATTGCACTTGGTTAATAAATAGACGCCGGATTACATATCTATTACATAAGGAAACAATAATTACAAAATCGGGAAATGAATAAACTCTGTTCATCAAGATCACAGATTACTAAGTATGCCGATAATATATTATTTTCTTCTGGATATTATATCTGTATTTTGGCTTCTTTTATTTTGGATATATATTATTAAGTCTGCATTTATTAAAATTAAGTTATTTGCTATTTTAAAATTTGAGGTTATGTTTTAAACATGCCATTATAACCTGCATGCTACTTCGCACTCGTGAGTATCCAAATGGATTAGTTTGTGCAATAAATTATATTGTATTTATTGCTAAAATATGAAAGTTATTTCTCTTGCCTTTTACAAAATAGTAAGCGTCCACGTGCAATCCATTTTCTGAATTTCATCTTCGTCTACAATTTTTTTTCAAATAGGGAAAGCAAAAAAATGGAATGATATTTGTAATGAACAACCATCATTTGGGATGATAAGTGAAATATTTTGCAAAATTAATTGTTTGAAATGAATAATCTGATAAATATTTTCAGTCAATTTTTAGATCATACGTAGTGTTGTGGAAATCCCACCAGTACAATGCTCAAAATCATCAAATATCATCTAATCAAACACATGTGTAAAATCGTGTAGTACATTTGTACAGCAAAGTGGACAACATGTTCCTCTCTACATGCTTATATGCTTCTTTAGATCCCGAGTCCATCAAAAAGAGAAGTCTTCCAATCTACATGTGATAGGCTAGAATGTCAACAACTTAGAAATTGCATAATAATCATATTCAGAATATAATTAAAAGATCATAATCACACATTCTATTTTCACACATTGGTGACACTTATTTGGGATTAGTTTAGCACCAAAATAATTGATCTAACATTACAGGTGGACATTTGCCTAAAAAAAATTTAAAAGGCAGCAATAGTCTAATCCAACGCTGGAAAGATCTCCTGTACAAGGAATGCAATCTCTCATTCCATGACCAGAAAATACCAAACGTCATATGATAGGAACAAGGTAATAACAAATGACTTTAGATAGGACTATCTGGTTCTCCTTAGATAGAACTCAGTCCTCTTAATTCACAACTTGGTACACACAAAGCATGCATCCTGAGAGAATAAAAGGCAACCGAGCGAGCATAAAAAAGCAAACAAGCAGCTACCTTAATCAGTTAGAAGAACCACGATCTGACCCTTAGATCACACAGTTATAAAAAAATAAGCGAGTTCACGGCAAAAGAAGCAAGTGAGCAGCCATCTTACTTTATTACACTCACCAAACTGATTACCTGCAGCCTTCCTACATGCTGCAGCCTTGTGGGTGCAGATCGGTTGTGCGGAGGCGCCATGAACGCGGGGTCTGAACTCTTTGTTAGGTCTGAACTATTTGAGATGCGCAGTAAATTCATGAGGGTAAATGAACCAATGCAAAAAAATTACATGTAACCTGAACTGAACTGTTAAGTAATTAGTTTGGATAAGTAAAAGTACCAACTTTTCTAATTTTTCCCAAATATTGTACACTTCAGCGATCAGACATGTGACTTGTCACTTTTTCCAAAGTCGCACCGGCATTTGAACTTATTCGCAAGTATGCAGGCTATCATTTTATTATCTATTTGAAGTACATATGCAAAATATATCTTCACAACATACACAATTTATCTCCTGCGTGTGTTGGACTTATTATTCAGACCAATCAGAATTGTATAGTTCTGACCTAGCAGCTGATTGCAGAGGATAATAAGGTCGTCCATAAACTTACATTCAAACATACTATCAAAATACCAAAATAATAACAACAGATATGTTAAATTGCCGTAATACAAAAGATTCATTGCATGTTCCAGGTCTTAATCCTGCCAATCATTATATCTGAATCACATAGTAACCATGAAAAAGTACGCTTGTAGAATATCTTTAACTGCGAATTTCAAAGTCTCAAAAAAGAAATATATATGTAAAAAATGAATTACAGTTTATCTTGACCATCGCAAGAGTAAATGCTCTGTCATTACTAAACCTGCCAGTCTATTAAGACCAAACTTCAGCCTGTAAGGACTTCCTTGTAGACGATGTTCTTCATCGAGGTCAGTAAGGACACAGTCGGTCTTTTTCGCTTCTTTGGATTGTCCTTTAGCTTGTTGGCCTTCTCCTTCGGCTTCTCCTTCTGAATGAGTATCTTTATGTTTCTCTTCGCGGTGGCTCGAGACAAAGCAACATATAGCTGACCATGAGAGAACACGGGATTGGGTAGATAGACACCAACAATCGGGATGGTCTGCCCTTGAGCCTTGTTAATGGTCATAGCAAAGCTAAGCCTTATTGGAAATTGCTTTCTCTTAAACTTGAATGGAAACATGTCATTTTCAGATGGACAGAGAGGTATTCGAGGAAGGAAGACCCTCCTGCCAGCGTGTTGTCCAATCACGATTTCTGCATCAATGGTGTTCCTCTCAAAACCTCTTACAACAAGCCTAGTGCCGTTACACAGTCCATTAGCTGGATCAATGTTCCTTAGAAGTATGATAGGGCAGATCAGCTTTAGCTTGAGTGCATGTGGAGAAAGACCATTAGGAGTCAATCCATTCAGAAACTCCTGAGCGTAGTAGCCATACGGGTCGTCCTCCGCACTGTCAAAGCTATGGTAGATTACTTCATCTCCATGAAAACGCTCTATCATGCGGATGTTTATCTTGTCAACATTGTCGTTTGTAGTGGAAAGGATTGCTCGAGATGTCATGTAATTTGAATCAGACATGTTGTCATCTAGACTCGGGAACACGTGGTCAATAAGCTTCTCCAGGTCGTCAACCTCGCCTGAAGACGGCAGACAAATGTCTTCAGGGAGTAGTATGTTGCCTTGATCGTCGACATCCTTAGTGCCATTGCCGACCCTTAGCAAATAATCTGCAAACCACGTGTCATTATGAGCCCTCATGTTGGTGATGAGCTTCAGTTGCCGCATACCCTTCCATAGATGAGAACTTCGCAGGGTTGCATCAATTATCTGGCCTCGCGACCCCCTTCTGACGACCGGAAGCACCTGCCTAAAGTCCCCGCCAAAAACAACAGTCTTTCCTTCAAAGGGTCGGTCGCGTATTCCCATGATGTCGCGCATGCTATTGTCCAATGCCTCGACCGCTTGTCGCTTCGTCATGCTTGCCTCGTCCCATATTATCAATGACGCCATCCTTAGCAGCTTGGCGGTTCCACTCTGCTTGGTGAAGCTGCACGAGGCTCCATCATCGCAGCATAATGGGATCTTGAACCTCGAGTGGGCAGTCCTGCCGCCAGGCATGATAGAAGCGGCGACGCCTGACGTCGCGGTAGCGATACCAATCTTGCCCTCGCTCCTCACCTTGGCAAGCATCGCCCTGTATAGGAAGGTCTTCCCTGTACCTCCAGGGCCATCAACAAAGAATACACCACCATCACTGCGTTCAACAGCCCCTAGTATCTCGTCGAATGCGGCCCTCTGCTCCAAGTTCAAGGAAGAAGCCAATTTAGTGTCATCCATGTCAAACTCAACGGTTGATTCCTCGATGACCTCTCTTGCCTCGCCCTCTGTTGGGTCAAACGCATCATCTATGCTTGGAAGAGCGAAATCAACAATGTCTTTACCCATGGACTGCAACATACCCCTAATGTCAAGCAACACCATCTGCTCCACCTCGTCAGGGGAAGTGCATGTTCGACGATAGTCATCTGACATAGACTCGAGGTGTCTATCCCATAAACCATGCACGTCGCCTGGCTCGCAGTGCACCAAGATGGTTGCGAAGAGCCTCCTAAGAGAACATGGCATCGCCCACTGCTCAGCCTCATTAAGACAGTCGTCGAGCGTGTTGTCTGCCTCAATGAGACCCAACCGTTCAGCAGCCTCTCTAAAGCTCCCACATAGCACACCGTCAACGGTGAGCAAGTCGTCAAAGGATGTTTTGCCCGCAACATGGTTTAGCAACACACGCAGGTAGTATCGCTCCCCCTCGGCAGGATTGGCAGACACTATGCGACCTATTTGAAAACGCTCGACCCGAGGCCTCCAAGACTTACTTTTCAGCTGCCACGTGAAGCTTCCGGGAAAATTCTTGTACAATATATGCCTATCCCAAGGATGTTCCTGGTTAGCCTTGAAATACTCCGTTAACATGGATTTTGGAGCATTTTCGGAGGCGACAACATTCTTCAAGTTAGCCTGCGCATTGAATGCAACCTTGTGCATATTCGGGAGATGAAGAGGCAACTGCAATACAGGCGGGTGATTGGCGCAAAGTGCGAAGCCAAATATCCTCCACATAGCCTCCGGAGGGGTAATCCATCTTGCGTCAACGTGCCTCTTGATCTCATCAATGTTACCATCGGCATCGGGCTGGTCGATGCTGAAAGAAGCCTTATCATGGCCCTTGTAAATGTACTTGTAAAGATATTTGACAGCCTTTATGCTAGAGCAGACCTCAACGTTGATGTGGCAATTGAACATCCGCAGAAGGTATGGATTATAAGGCACAACCCATCTGTTGTCCAACATCTTTCCTCGGACCTTAGCACGTCTACCATCATCTCTCCGCCGATAAATTGGGTAGGAGTCCTTGCCTTGTGATGTGTTTTCATTGAACGGTCGCGGGTATCTGCACTTGCATCCGTTTTCTTGCATGCATACATTTTTTGGGTTCAGAGCACCGCATGGTCCATGCATCATATGTTTTACCACCATTGCATACAACTCCGGATACTTATGCTTGTCTGGGAGCTCAGCGGAAATGAGTCGGTCATACTGCTCCGGGATGATATGCTTATATGCCGAGTCCATGATCAACAAAAAATGTGCATGGGGAAGGCCCCTTTTTTGGAACTCGACTACGTAAACATAAGCAACAACAACACCCAGAATATGCTTCTTGAACAAAATGTCTTTCATAGCGTCTAGTTTGCCATAGAACACGCGAGCCACAATATCAGGTCGGTCTTGCGCCGTCTGACCAGGCAACAACTCATTCGATATCTCTTCCCATTTAGGATTGCAAGTCATGGTCAAGAAGATGTCAGGCTTCCCGTATGTATGGACAATTGCCATGGCATCCATATGTCTCTTTTTCATGTCGCGGTTACCACCAGGGTATGTTCCAGGGAGCACTATTCTTGTCCCAACAGCGCTTGCTCGCGTCTCGCCCGATGTGATCGCATCAACAACTCCTTTATACAAGTCGGCCCGAATTTGCGTCTGGTTCTTCCTGAACCACCTCAACCGACAACTCTCAATCTTGACATACATGTCGACCGCCCATTGCTGCAGCAGGCGTGCTCCACAGAGTATGGGATTGAAAATGGCAGGCCGTGTCTGCAGCATGTAACAGTAGTAGTCTCTGATAGAGACGTACAACTTGCTATTCCCCTCTGCACGTGATCAAGTACCATCAAAATGAGGATATATTCGAGAAATTAGATATTAGTTGTAACAAAATGGGATGCATACGACATACCTGCATCATCGTCATCATCAAGGCCCAGTTGAGGATTTAATTCAACCTCCCAAGGAACATTACATTTAGGTAGCTTCGGATGCCAACCTAGTTCCCCCCTTGGATAGAATAGGGGATAAGACAATGGGTCATATGCTCCGGAGGTCACACGTCTACTGTGCCTTTCATTGTTGTTACCACAAAGTGTTATCCTCCGATCAAACCTTTTTGCTAGGTCGTTGCCCTCAACCCAAATTGCAGTGACCTCAGATGACAACGGTCTATTATATCTTCTTTGGTCAAGCCTCTTATCGGTGTTTAGGTCTATCTTATAATCGTCGAGGTTGTCCTTGTGTGCACCCAAACTCCTAAATTGCTGGGAGTACGGGTTTTCTTTGAGTATGTGTACTAACTTCTTCATGACATCCTGGTCTAATTGCTTGGTGGCCGCCTTACGATGACTTATGGTTGGGTCGTCATCATAGAAGTACAACTGCAGATGTTCTGGACGTGAGCTAGGCCCGAACGAATGCACATTGTGGTAGATGGTGCTGTGTGCCCTAAATGTGTACACCCCAGACTTCATGTTTGTGTAGTTCCAATCAAGGCTGATGCCAAGGGTTGTGAATGCGAAATGCCTGTTGAAAAACCGTATGTTTTCACGAAAATGTCTAGAATCTGCATCCATGCTGGACCATAGCCTCATCAGCTCTGAGATTGGTTCCGGTTGCGTAAGTTCGATCTGGCCATTACGACAGCAAAACCCGTCGGTCTCAGACTCAAACTTTTTGGCCTTGCAGTGTTTGCAGTTTGCGGCGAGCTTGAGGATGTGAGTGGTGTCTGGTATGTTTGTGTACACAAAGTCTAATGGATCAACTTCGCTAGGTATAGCAGACGACATGCTCGCTTCCTCGTCCTCCTCCATGGTTTCATTATCGGATCCTACGGGCATTTGTTCAAACATGATGTTCAAAAAAATATTTCCTAACAACTATAATTAAAAAAAGCTCCACAACTTCATAGTTCTTAGTTGACCATACCTTGGTCATGAAACATGTAGTACTCCTCATCCATCAAGTTGGATGGCATTGGCTCATCGCCCAGGATGCGGTCTCGAAAAACATCAGTGTCGTCTACATTATCGTCATGGTGAATGTGTCAATAGACGATATCATGTCAGAAGAGGGTTGCTTTGTGTGATCATAACAACGTAACAATAGCATTTTCATACCATTAGTACCAACAATGTGATTCGGCATGACCCTCGGAGGGTCATCATCAGATGAATCATCTTCGGCGGACAGAGAGAGGGGTATTGCACGGCAGATGGATGATGGACATATAGATGTTGGGCTTGCTAGGTCTGGACGTGGGAGTGCGAGGGATTCCTTGCACGGGGTGTTCTTTTTTGAAGCATAAGTTGCCTTTCTCTTTGCACTCAACTGCCCCTTCTCTTTGCTGCATGACCTCCATTCTCGCAGCTTATCATTTTTTCCTTCAAGATCTATCGATCCCTCATCCACTTGTTTCCGATATGTTGCTCGCCTCCTCGCGTTTGATTGCTCCACTTGATCTAGAGTTAAGTTACATTTGCGATCCTTAACACGTTGCCTCATAGCTAGGTGGTAATCATGAATGTCATCAGAAGTGATTGTAGTGGAATGAGGCAATAACGCATCACCTTGTGTAAATGATGTGTGGATGGACCTAGTTGGGTCGGCTGGTTATAGACGTTGATACAAACATAATCAGTACTGAATTAATTGGTAATTGGTACCCAAGGTACCAATGAATTATCTAATGTATATATACAATGCTTAGTTCAATCTGAAATTTGTGAACGTTAAAACATTGAAGTTCAAACATTTGACTTGCATGAAAATACATTAACCATACTTAATGGCAAACATTAAGAATATGTACTATAAAATGCATCTGAAAAATAAAGCATCATAACCTGATATCATAAGGGCGGGAAGATTTTCATCTTGGTGATTATCCGCAGCTCTAGTTGTTGACTTTATAATAATATTTCCATCGTCAAGGTTTATCGACGATCTTTGTTCCCCATTAGTTATATCACCTAGAGCAATCCGTGGAACACTTTGGGTACCTGCATGATGATCTTAGGTGATGTACTCATTTATATTCCGATAACAATCATATAGTTGGCAACAAAACGAGTATCTCCATTAGCCGTAGTGCTGAACTATAGATTAATCATACCCGATATGTCAAGGGCAAACATATTATCATGGAGATGCTTGTTGGTGGCTTCTACATTTTTCTTTCGATAACCACCTCGCATCGGAGCTTTTAAAGGCTCCTTGTTTTCGTCAGCATCCAGTTTGCCCTTACGATACGATGCCCGTCTCCGCGCGTTTATCCGCTCCCTCTTGTCATCTAGTAAACGCAGGAAAGCATATTGAATCTAATTATTCATTGGATTGATTATAAATCAAACAATCTTACCAGACATTGTAAGGTCCGGTTGATATTCATGCAAGAGTTTTTGTGCTTCCTCTTCTTTTTTCTTGTGGTAAGCAGCTCGCCTTTTGGCATTTATCTGTTCCCTTTTTTCGTCGGACATGAAACCTTTCTTAGTTAGTTTGCACACATTAACGACAGATCCTGACGCCATCTGCTCGGATGTTGCATCGGGTACCGGTAAAGCTTGAGCATTTGCACACATTAACGCGTGTCTTCTGCCATCTATAGGATTCACATGTAGAGCCTCTGGAACAACACAAATACAATATGGGTCATGAACATCTGCAAGAAAACCTCTTTAAGCACTGTACAACTAAATATGAAACCGGTAATCACCATTACTACTCTGTGATATGTCGGCTCCAGAATCGCGTGTGAGACAACTGAGAGGCACAAACGCAGCGTCATTACCCCCTAATGAGGTTGCCGGGTTGTCTGGTTCATGCATAAATAACCGGTAGTGGACATAGTGTGTCAGTTTACTGCTAACCGTACAACATCGAGTCTTAATTATGTTTAATACTCACCCGATATCAAATGGGAAGGCCCATGAACATATGTGATATCAAGATCAGTTTGTTTGGGTACAACCAGTTGTGGGGTTGTTCCATCTATCATACTTATCATCCATTGGTAGTTATCACCATCAAGGGATTCCTCTGTCTTATCTGCAACCACTTCAGCAAATGTTTTCATAATACACACAACTAAAGATATGTATAGCAGTGCTACAGGAAAAACTATAACTTGGAGATACCTCTGACTCGGAACGCTCAACCGGACATATTAGATACATCTTGTTTCATTGAAGGTGTCATATTGCTGTAATATAGCAAAATCGTACCTGCGGCGTTCATGGAGATGATTGTCAGCGGCGTTCTCATTTTTCTTTTGATGTCCACCATGAATCGGAGCCATAAATGGCTCCTTGTTTTAGTCAGCGTCCGATTTGCTCTTACGATACGATGCCCGTCTCCGATTGTTTATTATGTCCCTCTTGTCAAATACTGAGTGAAACATCAAGATGTGAGAGAAGTGAATCTAGGAATGCACATTGTATTAATGGTTACTAATAGTATTTAATAATTAAAGAAACATACCAGACATTGAAACGGAAGATTGACCTTCATGATGTAGTTTCTCTGCTTCCTCATCTTTTTTCTTCCGATAAGCAGCTCGCCTCTTGGCCTTTATCTGCTCCTTTTTTTCATCAGAGTAGATAACTTTCTTAGTTTGATTGTGGACATAGCTACTAGATCGTGTAGTCATCTTCTCGGATGTTGAGTCGGATGCCGGTAAAACATGACCAGCTGCATTAATGTATACTTGTCTTCTTCCATCTATACGAGACAACTCAGGAGTCTCTGTCGCAACAGAAGAGCAACATGATTTATGTACATATGCAAGATAAAAACATAAAGCATGATAAGGTTCACAAATAAAGTAGAATCAGGTAATACCATTTACACTTTGTGCTGCGGTTGTGGCAGACTCATTTGAGATACAACTGAGAGGCACAAACGAAGCCTTATTCAATATGTATGAGCTAGCCGGTTTGTCTGCTTGATGAAAAAATAACCGATAGTTTAGTTTACTGCTAACCGAAACGCTTTGATTATTCTTTATGTTTAATTCTCACCTGATACCATATCGGAAGGCGGCTGAACATATGTGATATCACCATTAGTGTGTTGGGGAACAACCGGCTGTGCGGTCTGACTTGTTATATCCCGATCTGAAGTTGGTTCATACAAGTAACCGAGATACAGTTAATCAAATTCAGACACTAAATTTATAGGTACTCTCTCCGCACCGTCTCATACCTTGAATAATAGGGTTATTATCATCAAATATTGTCCCATCCATCTCATTATGCGGAACAACAGGTTGCGGTGTGGACCCAACTGGCATAATTGGGGTATTTGGGTAGTTCTCAACATCATATGTCCCAACCAACTCATCTGCAACCACTCCATGACATGAAATCACAATTGGGATCTAGCTTGACATATATAGCAAGATTTTCCACCTGCTCGACCCAACTCACCTGGAGGTACATCCGTCGATGTAATATTTTCTGCTGCTTTGCTTTGTGGATTCCCCATACGTACCTGTAAGCACAGATTTTGTAATCTTAACGATAGCTTGTGTACTAAATCTATGAAATGCTATCTGCCAAGTTTATTCTTGTTTTCTTCCTGATATGCAGATATTTCAATTATATTCTGGTTTGCGGTCCAAATTGTTGCAAAAAAGGTTTCCATTATGCCAATAAAACATATACCTACATCCAGTATCATAATTTGAGTAGTTGATTGTTCCATGGCAAAAAAAAATTATCTGCTCGTCTACTTTACTGATCATAGGTCAGAATATCAAATATGCCACTTCCAATATCAATTGATACTTTATACAGGCAAAACAATAGCTTCCTAGAGCACGTTATGTTCCCTTGAGATAAATTGCAACAATTGTAGAGCTGACGGTGACAGTGTGAGGACAGTACTCATGTAGAAGACATTGTTCTCTATGTATTTGCATATATAAACTGATTGGTTCTCTATGCATTTGTTCATTCTATTCTATTTAAAAAAGAACAATATAGCCAAACATTTTATTTTGACAAACATTGCACAGATTTCTCAATCCAAAACTTGATGCATCATAATGGTTTGTGTCCTAACCGGCATCTACGCATTAAATCTTCAAAAAGAGCAAAATCAGAAGGAAAACAATTATAATCAGTCACTCTTATCTATTGTATGTGGTGCTTGCATAATCAGTCATGTGCATGCATGCTACTTTAAATGCGTTTCAGTTTAAATGCGTTTCAGTACTTTAAATGGTGAGATGATCTACTGCGAGGGGGTGTTTTTTGACAAAATTAGTTAATGCTGCTGAGATGATGTGTAAGATAAATGCATTCAAATGTACTTTCAGGGAGCAGTGTGACCCATTTGAAGATGGTCAATGTACTTTCAGGGAGCAGTGAGACATTTGAAGGTACAGTTTATGATAGATGAGTTTTATGACAATGACACCCATTTGTCACAAACTATTCAGAGAGCTCGAGCAATTTGCAGGCTCTTTACCCAGTTTTATGTTACACAGTTTTTTGGCACACAAGAAAGCTGGGTAGATGTCGCTGGTGGGGTGTTCTCTTCTCCCTGCGGTGTTAGGCTCTGTTACGGATGAGTCGAGAACGCCCCACCAGCCTCCACTGCACATCAATTGGAGCAGTCGAGAGCATCTCAGGTACGCTCTACGCAGTTGTGTGTACATGCTTTTTTACTATTGAGTATAATTCTCTAATCCTGTTATTCATACCTATGCATATATGGTAGATTAAACTTGATTGGTGATTACTGAATGGTTCCAAATTGATAGGAGTATACTTTAATGATGAATGAAACCAAGTAAAACTGGATTGCTTTGTTTGATTTGAGTTCCCATGCAAAGTATAAATTGATTATCCAAGTAAAACTCTTCCGCTGTCTAGATACTGAAGAAATAAATCAATGCCATGCAGATCATGCATCCCGTCTGGGTGTCTAGGAGCGAAAGTCGGACAGTTCCAGTGCGTTCGATGTATTTGAAACAATGGATGTAAGACAGAATGAATTAGCGGATCTGTTGAAAGTATGTACTATAAGCGTAACCGTTGTAATACCTACCCGGCAGTGTCCAGAAGGGAATCGGCGGCGCCTCCAAAACCGGAACGCGACGCCGTCGGTTCGAGTGCGTGATCGGCGGCGCCGTCGGTTCCAGTGCGTGATCGGCGGCGCCTCCAAAATGGCAACGCGGCGCGGTCCGCTGAAGGGCGGCGGAGGCAAAAATTAGGATCGGTAGCGGCAACGGCAATGATGTCCGGCGTGGGCGAGGGGATGGATCAGGCAAGCAAAGGAGAGGCTGGCGGCGGCGGAAGATCAGATCTGGGCACGACGCATCGCTCGGGCGGTTTTTTTTGGCGTTAGAGGTGTGACGCAACGTGGGCGGGGCGGTGGACGAAGAAAAACCAGCGAAGGGAGGGGATGGTGGGAGGATAGACGAAAAAAACCAGCGAAAAAAACCCGGAAGACTATTCACCAACTGCTATATTAGGAGTAGAGACTAAAATCAAGTTACTGAGCATTTATTATCCTCCAAACCCTCCAATCCAGAACTCGCATGTGTTAAAGGAGAGGAATTAAATGAGGAGAGAGAGGGCTAATACATATTTTAGTAGGTTTCCTATGACTAAAAAACTTTAGCCTCAAGACTAGTCCTAGCCTCTCTTTAGTCAGGGGTGCTTGGAACTTTAGCCTCTAAAAGAGACTATTTTTAGTCAGACTAAAAATAGTCCCTTGGATCCAAGCACCCTCTATGATGTTTAGACGTTGAGCCGCCTAATGAATCTTTTCTGACTGTAATTGTTTGACGCCTTGATCTCTGAATCGCTCGTCAGATGTTTCCCCTTGATGCTTTTGTCAGTACACGCAGCCAACAATCCACCATGGAATCTCTTGGTTTTTTAAATAATACAGTTCTTGGTAAGTCCCTGATCTTTCATAAGCCAGTCGACAGATTCATCGGGCCGCTCTCTTATCAAGTCGCCGCAGAAATTTGCTCCCTGTTGGTTTTGGCGACTGAACAAACTCGTCAGATGAACCTCAGGACGGCAGCGGCAGGTGGCTCGCAACCCTATTTTCTCTTTCACATATCATAAATCTTGAGGCTGATGCCAATCTTTTCGAACCGGTTCTTCTTCATCCGAAGAATTGTGAACTTCTCGAAACCCTGAAAAAGATCCCTTCAAGAACTCAACACCACCGTGCGCAGGCCCCACGGTGGGCGCCAACTGTCGTGGTTTTGTCACCACAGATGTCCTTAATGTCAGGACTTAGTCACGAGGCCAGCACATCTATGTGGTAGCTTGAGAGGGGTTGATTGGGATGAGAGACGCAGGGCAGATCAACGCACAAGACAAGGGTTTAGACAGCTTCGGGCCCCGGGAAACATCATCCGGTAATAACCCTACATGCTGTTTGAGGCTAGGTCTCATTACGCTCATGGGGGAGTCGCCGTAAACCGGCTCTTCGTGTCTAGCCCTAGCGATCGTTTCTTCTTGCTTGTCCCTCTTTGGGGAGCCCTGCCCCTCCTTATATATGTTGAAGGGGCGGTTTACATGTGGAGTCCTATTAGGATTAGGACTAGTCTATCTCTAATACAAACCGGATACAAGTCCTGGTCTTAACTCCTTGTAAGGTAAATATTCCTCATGCCTTTCCTCTTAAACCGGCCCACCATAGTATGAACCGGCCTTCATGAACCGCCCGTTGGGCCACCGGGTCTTGTCGCTCCTCTGACCCGCCTGCCGGATTACCAATGAATCATAAACCGCCAGGTCCAAACGGGTCACCAGTGAATCGTCAAGTCTCAGCCGGGTCTCAAGTAAACCGCCAAGTCCGGTCAGGTTATACTTCCGGCCGGTTTACGCCGCGGGGTATATCCCCGACAACTTCCGAGAAGACATTCGGAAAATCACGAACCATCGATATGTTACTAAGCTCAAGAACAATCTTGTTTTTCAAGGCAAGACGATATGATCAAAAGAGCGAGGGATTGACACAAACATAACTCATTGATCGAAGAGTGCACCTGAAATAAGGACTAGGTAGCAAGATCAATCTTAGAATGGTAGTTCAATAACCAACACACTAAGAATGAGAATATTGTCCATTTACTACCAAGCAACGAGTTGCTCGGAGTATTGATTTCACACATCACAATTCACTTGTTGGCATTCCGGTTACAACAACACGAGGACCAAGGAATGAATGATGATGGTTAGAAGTATCACTTCATCAAGAATTCATAAGAGGTGGTGCAATTCTCATGACATTCCTAACATAAAGATGGTAACACTCCAAGGTAGAACAGAGCAAAAGCTAGATTGGCATTTTGATCTGCGAAATACAACTACTTTGACCCAATCCTGGATATGGATGAGGTACTGGAGTTTGTTTCTCCTAGTCATTCTGAACCAGAATGGCTTGACGGACCACAAGAATAATAGCCATCGATGAACATGATTGCACACATACTCTTGACTATCAATTGATAGATGATGGTCGGAATACAGCTGGAAATGGACAACTCAAGGAGCATATAACATTTTGAGTTGTGGATGCATAGATTAGTATGTCGAACTAAGTTCAACAGGTTCGGATAACCCATGCGGAGAGATAGAATTGGCAGAGTCACAATATAGAATGAAGAACTCATCAAGAGCACTCTGGTTGTGATCTTTTGGTTCAAAAGAACTTCTGCCATATTGACTCATGGTATTGGAAGAACGATATACCACAGACCTCGAGGACTATCACAAGGTTACTAATATCTTAAGGGAACTAGCAAATACAAACAACATGAAGTAGGGTGAATCTCGGGTTCAAAACCCAGGAGTAGAATACCTACTAACTAAATAACATCACGAGATGCTTTCGAGAATGGTGGCCAGAATCATCACACTGGAAAACACCAAACATGGCTAGATTACTAACTCTAAGATACCCTAGTGTCATAATAACAACTCCAACATATATGTCGAGGCAATAGAGTACCTCAACTCACCGATTAGTGTGCTTAATCTGGCCCAAAAGGACACCAGGAACGGGAGGAAGGGATTTGCATATGCATCAGATTGTTTAGAAACCTGGGATGACTTGGACAGCATAACGGCTATAAATGCTCAAAATGATTTGAGACATCCGGCAAAATGGTGGCATAACCACTCAACATCACAATATCAAGGTTCTAGTCATGAACCCAAAGTGGCACTAACTTACGGGGACATGAATACATGAATCAACATCGAGCATGTCGGTCAGCAGCGTGCGAATCCGGGCTGTAGCACTGGGCTAACAGGACTCCGGTGAACCGGGCTGTAGCATGCTAGGCAGGACTCCGGATGTCACCGCGTGACATTTCCCTGAAGGGACAGACACATGAACAAAGTGAATCACATGCCGGCCAGTCAAGTGTTCCAGAGCAGTAGTGCTGGGCTAGCAGGACTCCGGTGAACCGGGCTGTAGCGGACTACTATGGCTCATGGAAGCACAAGACTACATTTCCCCATAAGAGAGGCTACCAAGGATAAACAACTAGGTTGTCGGATCCCACACATACCAAGCATTTAAATCATCCACACAATATGCTCAATATGTGCAATACAACATGGCATCACAACAAGACTCTACGACTCAGAGTATTTATTGATTAGGCTCTGAGGAGCGAGATATTACAAGCATGGGTCTCATGACCCAACATTCAGAGAATACAAGTCAAAGCACATGCGGAAGCTTAACATGTCTGAGTACAGACATCTAGAAATGAAAAAGGCTGAGAAGCCTGACTATCTACCAGATCCTGCTGAGGCACAAAATCATAGCTGAGGTATCAAGCTAAACGTCGAAGTCCACACGGAACTACTAGCGAGACTGAATTCTCTCTACAAAACATAAATTAAGCAAACGTGAGTACAAATGTACCCAGCAAGACTTACATCAGAACTAGCTACATATGCATCAGTATCAAGAAAGGGGTCGTGGAGTTTAACTGCAGCAAGCCAGCTTTGACTCGGTGGCTATCCTGAACTACGACTGCAAGTAACTCTTTTGAGGTGGCGCACACGAGTCCACATATTCACCATATCAATACTCCACTATGGATCCGCTCCCGTCTCCCTACGAGAATGCCATCCATAGCACTCACGCTTATCTTGCGCATTTTAGAGTATCCACTTTCACTTGTCTATGAACTATGCAAGGGGTCCAAGTTTCCATATTCGAGGAATCCGGCTATTCGAATAGATAATGATAACCCTGCAGGGGTGTACTTCTTCACACACGCTCTCGCCACTTACCACCATGTACACATCGTGTATCTCGGCAACCTTCAAGCGGAAGCCTGGCGAGGGAGTCGGCCACGACCTGACTAACCAACAAGTCTCTAGTCTAGGTTTATCGCCTTTTCGGGTTCCATCCGCAAGGAGATCCGGTCGGGGTGTCGCTCACGGCCCCAAATGATGTGTGCAGGGTTCCCAAGCCCACCATCCGGGTGCCACTTGGTACACCGTGCCATTGTGCCTTGTCTGTCCCAAGCCCACCTATACCGGGTGCCACCTGGTAGACTACTAACACTACCTACAAACACCAGAAACTAGTTGCAACTCCTGGACATAGATCAGGTTGATTAATAAGTCGAGAGAGCTTGGAGCGCCCGGAGCCCAATGTGTAGTAGTAGTAACTGTTCATGGATCACAAACACAGAACTCAGTTCCTGAGGACGACTGCAATGAGACAACCCACGATGTACTCCTACATGGCCTCTCACCACTACCTTTACCAAATCGTGTTCACACACTTAGCTCACACACAGTAGGACATGTTCATCACCATTCCAATTCATCCCCGATGAATCAGACCTGACTCAACTCTAAGCAGTAGCAGGCATGACAAACAAGCATGAATGAGTAGGCACATCAGGGCTCAAACAACTCCTACTCATGCTAGTGGGTTTCATCTATTTACTGTGGCAATGACAGGTCATGCAGAGGAAAGGGGTTTAGCTACCGCAGCATGTAACAGTTGAATCGCTGTTGTCCTAATGCAGTAAAAGAGAGCAGGAGCGAGAGAGTGGGATTGTATCGGAATGAACAAGGGGGTTTTCCTTGCCTGGCACTTCTAAACATATTATAACTCTTCATCGGTGTCATCAAACTCATCGTCGGAAGCACGTCTATCGAGAGGGGACAAATACCGGCAACAGAGAAGGAGAGCACAATCAATGCAATGCACAATATGATGCATGATCATGACATGTAAATATGCTGTGTTTTGAGCTAATGCAACTAGCAACATGTTAAATGGAGTTGGTTTGAACCCTAGGTTCAAATTCAAACTCCATATGTGAGGGTTTAAATGCCCTTTATATGGTTTGGCCTA
This sequence comes from Triticum monococcum, assembly GCA_034509565.1. Taxonomy (NCBI): domain Eukaryota; kingdom Viridiplantae; phylum Streptophyta; class Magnoliopsida; order Poales; family Poaceae; genus Triticum; species Triticum monococcum. Next base: position 524,549,697 of record CM067841.1, read on the forward strand.
AACAGCAGCCATAAGTTGTTCTAGCATGCATGAAAATGGTACAGATGGATAGATTGGATTTTTCTGATCATTTTTCATATATAATTTATTTCATTTGGAGTTACGGTTGATTTACTATGAATTTTTGAAGTTTTGGACATTTTCTGGAATTTTCTAATTATTTTAAATCCAGAAAATGATTTACTGCGTCAGCATGACATAGGTGTGACGTCAGCAGGTCAACTGGGCATGGTTCAGGTCAAACCTGACCAGTGGGACCCACTGGTCAGTGACCCAATGACATTTAGTGTCACAGACAGGTGGGTCCGGTCAACGGCCACGTCAGCGAGGTCAATGCCGACGCGTGGGGCCACTGTGTTTAGATTAATCTTAATCTATTTTTGTTAGCTGGTAAGTTAGGCAGCAGGGCCCGCACGTTAGTGAGAGTGTGGGTTAATTTGCGGGTTCATTTACTGCTAATGACGGTGCCACATCATCATCGTCGGCGTTTAACCACCGGCGTAAACAGAGCACGACGAGGTTGCTCGTCCGGCCAACTCCGGTGACGAGAGGTCGCGCGGCCGAGCGCGTTGGAAGCGTTGCAACGAGGCGCCTCCGTTGGTGGCCTCGGGCGGCGCTGGGGTGGCGTGCAACGGCGGGGACGGCGAGTTGGATGGCGGCCGGAGTACAACATTGATGGGGATCGGGTCTAGGGGACGGAATTAACAGAGAGGAGAGAGGGGAAACGACAGCAGCCTCACAGGGAGTAGAACTGGGGCTCGGAGAGCTCGGGGACGACCGGCAGGCGATAGATTGATGGCGGCTCCCTCCGTTGGCCGACGTTGAAGACGAAGACGATGGCGACGAAGCAGCGTGTCCCGAGCTCGCTTGCTTCGGTGGATAGGCCCGCGGCGTCTTGGCGGAGCGGTTGGACGGCTAGGGAGGCAAGGGGTGGGCGGTGGCCGCGAGGGCAGCGAGGGGCAGCGACGGTGGCGCTCGGCCGGTGAGAGAGAGAGAGAGAGAGAGCCGGGGGAGGGGAGAGGTTGCGGGTGAGAGAGAGAGAGGTCAGGGGGTCTCTGGGCGTCTCCAAACGCGGGATCAGGCAGAAGGACGGGCCTCCGGCGCGAAGCAGGAGGTGGCCGTAGCTGCGCGTGCATCGACACGCACCTGCTCCTACTGGCAGGAGGAAGACGACGCGGTGGGGGTAGGTGGGCTGGACCAGGTAGGTGGGCCGCCAGGTTAGTGCGGGTAAGAGGCCCGGTGGCCTCTCGTTTTTCTTTTGTTTCTGTTTTTCTATTGTGTTTTTCTGTTTTGTTTTGTTTTGCCACTGTTTAAACTCAAAACAAATTCAAATCAGTGCCAAAACTTTCTGTAAATACCTATGTGGCTTATATGGACTTTTCCAATTGCACACAAATATATCTGATACATTTGAAAATATATTCTACATTAGGAATATAAATTCAAATTCAAATACAATATGACTTAATTTCAGTGCCCAAAATGTTCCTTAAAAATGTTAAATATTTTTGGTTTGGATCCAAAGCCTTGCCAAAATTAGCAAACATTGATGAAGGGTACTTTGGTTCATTGAAAGCATTTTTTTACTAGACGTAATTGAATTTCAAAGTGCTAGGGTTTGATCAATCCCCATTTCAAATTCAAATAGAACTTAAACATGATGCAACAAAATGCAAAACACCAGGCAGTACCAGAAGCTAGGGATGTGACACTGTGTTTATACTTTTGCCTGAAAGTATTATAATGCCTCATGTGCGGCCGTTTATGTATGTATATAACCTGAAAGTTTGCAGTCGTCGGCTTCAGCCCCCACGCACATAATGCGAGGGTGTTTAGAAAAGCGCGTATTCACACTTGACCCAACGTCTTGGTCCATTAAGGAGGTGATAGCGCGGCGAACAAGGCAATCAGACTATATAGCTTTAACACTTTCACTTAGCCATAGGAGTTTGACGGTGGGGCTACTATATAGCCCCTGGTACTTCCGTGCTTATCCGAATACGGTGCGCGTACATACATGACCGGTAAACCGGTCCTTCGTTAATGCGGAGGAATCGCGAAGATTCCACTGAGTCATCGAGTGGTTGACCAGTCTCGCGCTTTATCATGACAGTCAGTTTTCGGCTTTCTCTACTGAGGTGCTCATCCAGATGAACCAGGGCACAATCGCAGTAGTTCTCCCGGTGCCACCTTAGCTGATAGAGCGGAACATAAGGTAGCAAAACACGGGAGCTGGGCAAACCCAACTATTGACCAAAGACATGATTCAGAGATGATGCATATAAGGCCAAACTCGCGACGCCGAACACTCCCTAAGGTATTCGGACTTTACAACATATACTGGGCTGAGTAACGCCCCTGATAATGAGCCCTGAATTTTCACGTACTTGCATTAGTCTGACGTGACGAAATGCCAATAATGCCAGCATCCCTTTCGGTTGTATTGAGTATCCGGAGGGAGTGAAGCAACAAGAGACAGTAAAAAAGGTTTACACAGGGTCTTAATCTAAAAAGAAACCTTTGAGCAGGGCCCTGCTGCACGTCTACGCCTGTGTCTCCGTTGTGCCGTATCCTGGAAGGGTGTAGCACGATGATCATCTGTAAAAGAGAAAAACCCAGGTGAAAGTCTTTGTGCAAAAAATTGGTTATTCTTTAATGAACCATTAAAACACAATCTAAATAGGGTCAAGCCGAACTGTAGCCCTTTTTACAGGCGGGAAGCCCCTAGCACCACCTATGGGGGTATATCCATAGACCCAATCTCAGGTTTATCTGAGCTGTTACAGCTAGTGGTGCATCGGAGTCATCTAACTGTGTCCGCGGTCTTGACGACCGATCATTTCTTCTGGTTGGAGAGGCCGTTCAGTGATTGGCTGCTAGAGCCGCCACGTATTCCTCCATAGTTGAGGAACGCTCTATGTTTCCGCTGACTATGATGATGCCACATGGACCGGGCATCTTAAGCTTAAGATAAGCGTAATGTGGTACTGCATTAAAATGAGTGAAGGTCGTTCTTCCGAGTAGTGCGTGATGGCCGCTTCGGAATGGAGCGATGTCGAAGTTTAATTCTTCGCTTCGGAAGCTGTCGGGAGAACCGAATACAACCTCTAGTACTAGAGAGCCCGTGCAGCGGGCCTTTGGTCCTGGTATTACTCCTTTAATGGTAGTATTGCTTTGGCTGGTTCGTGTTGGGTCTATCCCCATTTTGCGGACGGTATCCTAATATATCAGATTAGGACTACTACCGCCGTCCATAAGGACTCGGGTGAGATGGTATCTGTCAATTATTGGGTCTAGCACCAAGCCAGCCGATCCTCTGTGTCGGATACTAGTCGGGTGACCCCTGCGATCAAAAGTGATTGGAGGCTGACCAAGGGTTGAACTTGGGGGGTGACAGGCTCCACGGCGTATACGTCTCGGGGTGCGCGCTGGCGCCTCCTCTTCGGTATGTGAGTTGCGTAAATCATGTTCACTATTTTGACCTCTGGTGGGAATTTTTTCTGTCCCCTAGTGTTCAGCTGGCGAGGCTCATCCTCGTCTTCGCTTAGTGTCTCCCTCCCCTTGTGTTTGGCGTTTAGCTTGCCGGCCTGCTTGAAGACCCAACATTCTCTGGTGGTGTGATTTGCAGGTTTGTCGGAGGTGCCATGAATCTGACATAATCTGTCTAGAATCTTGTTTAGGCTGGAAGGTCCATCTCTGCTGCCTTTAAATGGCTTTTTTTGTTGACCGGGTCGAGAGCCCCTGGATCCGGCGTTTACCGTCGTGTTGTCTGGGCTGTCTTCGTTGTTTCGACGCTTGCTTTTATTGCGTTGTGATTCCCCGTTGCCATCCCTGACTTCGGATGTGCCTGGGTTGCTGGTGCCGCTACGGGCCAGCCAACTGTCTTCGCCCGTGCAAAAGCAGGTCATAAGGCTTGTTAGGGCTGTCATTGTCCTTGGTTTTTCCCGGCCAAGGTGTCTGGCGAGTCATTCATTCCGGACACTGTGCTTGAAAGCCGCTAAGGCTTCGGCATCTGGGCAGTCGACAATTTGATTCTTCTTCGTGAGGAATCTGTTCTAAAGCTTTCAGGCTGACTCTTCAGGCTATTGAATTATGTGACTTAAATTGTCTGCGTCCAGAGGTCGGACATAGGTCCCTTGAAAATTGGCCCTAAAAGCATCCTCAAGCTCTTCCCAACTTCCAATTGAGTTTTCGGGGGAGGCTTTTCAGCCAGTGCCGAGCTGGTCCTTTCAACTTGAGGGGCAGGTATTTGATGGCGTGGAGATCATCTCCGCGAGCCATGTGGATGTGAAGGATAAAATCTTCAATCCATACCCCAGAGTCTGTCGTTCCGTCGTATGCCTCTATGTTCATGGGTTTGAATCCCTCTAGAAATTCATGATCCAGCACCTCATCGGTGAAGCATAGGGGGTGCGCGGCACCCCTGTATTTGGATGTGTCATGACATTCTTCGGACGGTTGTAGCGTTTGGTTTTGATACCGAGCTATTATTCGGTCAGTATAGTCGTTTGGGCGGCCATGATTCTGTGTCGGAGCGCACTTCCTAGATCCGTAGATGGACCTGGCCATACCGGCTTTTTTGTGCAGGTCTTCGCATAAATCGTGCGCTGACTTGTGTGCAACGTCGTTAGCCGCCCTATCGTGGCCACGGGATGGTCGATCCTGCTGATCGGCCATTTTATTTTTTGGCTGAATGGGCTCTAAAGCCTCGTCGTCGAATTTAGGCAGCAGCTTGCACTTTGGATAGCTCTTTGTGTGGCGACTGCCGCCGTACTTTTCTTCAGTGTCAAGCACTTTATTCCATCTGCCGTTGAGCGTATCCTGCGCGGCCTTAAGCCTTTGCTTCTGCTTCTTCAGGCTCCTCGCGGTGGCAATAAGCCTTCTATGGAGGTTCTCTTGTTCCAAGTGCCTTTCCGAGATGATGTGTGCATTGTCGTACGAATTGTTCTCCTCTCCGGAGGCAGGTTGATGAGCATTACCCTCAGCGTTGCCATGATCGGACAACGGCTCAGTACTATGTTCGCCGTCCGCCGGCTCATCCTGCTCCATTGCTGGGTCCATATGGTCGTCGTTTCCTTTGGAGTCGACCGGGGTATTATTCTTTCTTGCGCTGTTATTGCTGTTTTTGCTGAGGCAGGATTTGGAGCGGCGCCTACGTCGTCGCTTTGGTTGCTTCTCGAGGGGACTATCCTTCGTTGCATCCTTCCGTTCCTCGTCGTTGTTTTCTTTGGGTGTATCCACCATGTATATATCGTGTGATGAAGTGGCTATCCAGCACCCTGTGGGTGGTGGTTCCTGTTCCTCTCCCACATCGTCGTCCATACCGTCGATGTCTTCGGAGTCAAAATCAAGCATGTCGGTTAGGTCGTCGACAGTGGCTATTAAGTGGGTGGTGGGTGGGGAAATTCCTTCGTCGTCCGCTTCCCACTCGAGCCGGACATGTTCGGCCGAGGGTCTCCTGACAAGGAGAGAGACCTCAATGAATCTAGCACATCGCCCAAGGGCGAGTGAAGAAAAATATCCGCGGAGGTAAACTCCATGATTGGTGCCCAATCAGATTGGATAGGCACGGACGCAGGCGGTTCGAAGCCTGTGGCCAGGGACGAATCCAAGGGTCCGGTAACACAGGTCTCATAGGAGGTGAAGTTAGTATTCAGCTCTATCGCCGCTGAGTGTGCGGCCTCCATGGCGGGGACCATCCGCCCATCCTCGGATGGCACGATCTGCTCCAGATTGAGGGCCGGAGTAACCTCAGGTGCGATCTCCCGAACACCGTCCGATGGCAGAGCTAAGTCATGCTCGTCTTGACTGTGTGGCGCGCCTGACATGAGCTCAAATCCGTCGAAGATCAAGTCACGACGGATATCAGCAGTGTAGTTCAAGCTTCCAAATTTGACCTGATGGCCAGGGGCATAGCTATTGATTTGCTCTAGATGGCCAAGCGAGTTGGCCCGCAGTATGAAGCCGCTGAATACGAAGATCTGCCCGGGGAGAAAAACCTCACCCTGGATCGCATCATTACTGATGATAGAAGGAGCCATCAAGCCTTTATCGTGACGGCACAGTGGAACTCTCAATGAAAGCACCAATGTCGATGTCAAAACCGGCGGATCTCGGGTAGGGGGTCCCGAACTGTGCGTCTAAGGCTGATGGTAACAGAAGGCGGGGGACACAATGTTTACCCAGGTTCGGGCCCTCTTGATGGAGGTAATACCCTACTTCCTGCTTGATTGATCTTGATGATATGAGTATTACAAGAGTTGATCTACCGCGAGATCATAGAGGCTAAACCCTAGAAGCTAGCCTATGATTCTGATTGTTGTTGTCCTACGGACTAAACCCTCCAGTTTATATAGACACCATAGGGGGCTAGGGTTACATAGAGTCGGTTACAGAGAAGGAGATCTACATATCCGAATCGCCAAGCTTGCCTTCCACGCAAAGGAGAGTCCCACCCGGACAAATGACAAAGTCTTCAACCTTGTATCTTCATAGTCCAACAGTGTGACCAAAGTATATAGTCCGGCTATCCGAGGACCCCCTAATCCAGGACTCCCTCAATGATCATCATTATTAGAACATTGTCCCATGTGAGGTTATCAAAATGAAAGCTGTCAAAGAAGCCCCCCCCCCCCAAAAGAGAGAGGCCAAAGAAACCTACAAAAAAAGAAGAAAAGAAAAAAAGAGAGAAAAGAGAGAAGGGACAATGTTACTATCCTTTTACCACACGTGTGCTTTAGAGTAGCACCATGTTCTTCATATAGAGAGTCTCTTGAGTTATCACTTTCATATACTAATGGGAATTTTCATTATAGAACTTGGCTTGTATATTCCAACAATGGGCTTCCTCAAATGCCCTAGGTCTTCATGAGCAAGCAAGTTGGATGCACACCCACTTAGTTTCAGTTTGAGCTTTCATACACTTATAGTTCTTAGTGCATCCGTTGCATGGCAATCCCTACTCCTCGCATTGACATCAACTGATGGACATCTCCATAGCCCGTTGATTAGCCGCGTCGATGTGAGACTTTCTCCCTTTTTATCTTCTCCACACAACCTGCACCATCATATTCTATTCCACCTATAGTGTTATGTCCATGGCTCACGCTCATGTATTGCGTGAAAGTTGAAAAGGTTTGAGAACGTCAAAAGTATGAAACAATTGCTTGGCTTGTCATCGGGGTTGTGCATGATTTGAATAATTTGTGTGGTGAAGATAAAGCATAGCCAGACCATATGATTTTATAGGGATAACTTTCTTTGGCCATGCTATTTTGAAAAGACATGATTGCTTTATTAGTATGCTTGAAGTATTATTGTCTTAATGTCAAATGATAGACTATTGCTTTGAATCACTCGTGTCTTAATATTCATGCCATGATTAGATTACATGATCAAGATTATGCTAGGTAGCATTCCACATCAAAAATTATCTTTTTTATCATTTAACTACTCGAGGATGAGCAGGAATTAAGCTTGGGGATGCTGATACATCTCTGTCGTATCTATAATTTTTGATTGTTCCATGCCAATATTATACAACTTTCATATACTTTTGGCAACTTTTTATACTATTTTTGGGACTAACATACTGATCCAGTGCCCAGTGCCAGTTCCTGTTTGTTGCATGTTTTTTGTTTCGTAGAAAATCCATATCAAACGGAGTCCAAACGGGATAAAAACTGACGGAGATTTTTTTGGAATATATGTGATTTTTGGGAAGAAGAATTAACACGAGACGATGCCTGAGGGGGCCACGAGGCAGGGGGCCGCACCCAAGGGGGTCAGGCGCGCCCTGGGCCCTCGTGGCCACCCCGTAAGGTGGTTTCTGCCCTTCTTTCTCCGCAAGAAAGCCAATATCGGGATAAAAATTGTGTCTAAAATTCAGCCCAATCGTAGTTACGGATCTCCGGGAATTTAAGAAACGGTGAAAGGGCAGAATCAGCCAGCGCAGAAACAGAGAGAGACAGAGAGACAAATCCAATCTCGGAGGGGCTCTCGCCCCTCCCATGCCATGGAGACCAAGGACCAGAGGGGAAACCCTTCTCCCATCTAGGGAGAAGGTCAAGGAAGAAGAATAAGAAGAAGGGGGGCTCTCTCCCCCTTTCTTTCGGTGGCGTCGGAACGCCACCTGGGCCATCATCATCACCGCAATCTACAGCAACAACTTCACCGCCATCATCACCAACTCTTCCCCCCTCTATGCAGCGGTGTAACCCCTCTTTTACCCGCTGTAATCCCTACTTAAACATGGTGCTCAACGCTATATATTATTTCCCAATGATGTTTGGCTATCCTATGATGTTTGAGTAGATCCGTTTTGTCCTATGGGTTAATTGATGATCATGATTGGTTTGAGTTGCATGTTTTATTATCGGTGCTATCCTATGGTGCTCTCTGTGTCGCGCAAGCGTGAGGGATCCCCGCTGTAGGGTTTGCAATATGTTCATGATTTGCTTATGGTGGGTGGAGTGAGTGACAGAAGCACAGACCCGAGTAAGTAGGTTGTTTGCGTATGGTAGTAAAGAGGACTTGATGCCTTATAATGCTATGGTTGGGTTCTACCTTAATGATATTTAGTAGTTGCGGATGCTTGCTAGAGTTCCAATCATAAGTGCATATGATCCAAGAAGAGAAAGTGTGTTAGCTTATGCTCTCCCTTAAATAAAATTGCAATAATGATTACTGGTCTAGTTATCAATTGCTTAGGGACAAATAACTTTCTCATGACAAAAAGCTCTCTATTGAAACTAATTTAGTTGTGTCTTTATCTAAACAGCCCCTACTTTTTATTTACGTGTTCTTTATTATCTTGCAAACCTATCCAACAAGACCTACAAAGTACTTCTAGTTTCATACTTGTTCTAGGTAAAGCCAACGTTAAGCGTGTGTAGAGTTGTATCGGTGGTCGATAGAACTTGAGGGAATATTTGTTCTACCTTTAGCTACTCGTTGGGTTCGACACTCTCACTTATCGGAAGAGGCTACAATTGATCCCCTATACTTGTGGTTATCAATGCTCATATTGGTTCCTACATATTCTACGAAGATCTTTATCAGTCAAACCGTAATGACAACATACGTCATTCCCTTTGTCATCGGTATGTTACTTGCCCGAGATTCGATAGTCCATATCTTCATACCCAGTTCAGTCTCATTACTGGCAAGTCTCTTTATTTGTTCCGTAATGCATCATCCCTCAACTAACTCATTAATCACATTGCTTGCAAGGCTTATCATGATGTGCATTACCGAGAGGGCCCAGAGATATGTAATATCCCAAATTTTCAATTTGGAATGTTATACATTAGATCATCATGCATATCATATTTTCTTGCATTTTCATTGATCCTAGAAATTTCACGCAACTCAAGGACCCTCGGAGAGAGTTGGAGATTTCATCATTTTCATATTTGAGCTTTCTCCAATTTCGAAAAGAGGATCATTGGTTTTGTCAGAGTTTCATTTTCCTTTTATTTGGATAGGAAAAATGCGCGTTTTCAAAATTTGCATTTTAGGTCCTGAGAAAAGTTCATTTTTGTTCGACTCATTTTTAGGAGTCGGGGAAAATTACTTTAGAAGTTTTGGAGTTCGTTTAGTTCTCTTTTCTTTTGTTTTTCTGCGCGCGAAACCTTTACAAAAAAAAAATTCGTCGCGCGCCTGAGCCAAGGTCCAGCCGCAGGCCGGCTGGCTAGGCCAGGCCACCGCACCGCGCGCGCCTGCGCAGGGAGCCGCCGCCGCCGCCCTAGAGTCCTAGTAGGACTCCGTTTCATTTTTTTTTCTTTCTTTCCTTCTCTTTTTCTTGCCCCTCCCCCAAGCAATCTCTCCCCTCACCTATATAAATACCAACACCCCCCTCTAAACCCACACCAAGCCCCAAGCCCCAAGCCCCAAGCCGCGCCCCTCACCCCGCGCCGCGCCGCCCCTTGCCCGCGCCGCCGCCGCCCATAGCGCCGCCGCCGCCGCCCTTGCTCGCCGCCGCCTACGCCGCCCAATGCCGTTCGCCGGAGCCCCGCTCGCCGAAGGTACCGCGCCGCGTCTCTCTTTCTTCCCCGGTTCGGTTTTTCTTATAGACCGTTCCGGTTTGCTTTTCTTTCGTTTGCCTCGATTTTCTTCCAAAACCCTAGATCGGATTCGTTTTCTTTTCTGGTTTAGTTGCCTAGAGACCATTCGCCGGACCGTTCGTCTTAACGAACGTGATCACCGGATTGTTCTTGGTTAATGAACGTTCGTTCGTTCAACCGTTCTTCTTTTTCTTCTCGTCGGATTTATTCCGCGATCGCGATCTCAGATCCGATCTTCGTTCTAGTTCATCTTCTCGCTCGTTTATCGGAATCAGGTGATTCAAGCCCCTGGAGTTTCGTTTCAAAACCGTCGTTCCGACTAATCAACTTAAATAAGTTTTTGCTATGGTAAAATTTGACCTAGTTTCAACTTGCTAGAACCGAGTTGTTTTCTTCCGCCGTTTGTTTTCCGTTGCTTTGTTCGGTTCTTTCTTTCTTTGCAACCGGAGTTCTTAAGTTGAACTTTCTGGTTCGATTTCTTGTTCGAGTTTTACCTGTGCATTAGATGAGTACTTATTGTATGCTTGTTGTTTGTCTGCGATAGATTACCCGGATTGCGCCACCTGTTACTTCGAATCTCTAGGACTCGCGGATCATCAGCAAGGCAAGTAACACTTTGATCATACCTTTACTACAACCCAGTTTTATTGCGTTAGATCCATCCTCACACATTGCATGATTAGGATCTAATTAAATTGTGGGATGGGAAGTAGATGAGGTAGTACCTATTACCTGTTTATTATGAGACCTTTGGGAGTTACTTCTACGTTTGCTTATTATGCCATGCTATGCTAGTAGACGTGGATTGGGTGAGTGATATCCATGACAGATGTGAGATTGATAATTTTTAATGGTTTATCTAAGGTGGCAACTTAAACACACATCTGGGTGGATTGAGGCACCTGATGTCTATCAGGACTTGCCTGTTTTATTTTGGACCGCCACCCAGGCTCAAAGGGATCATAAGATCTTTCATGCTAAATACTTACGTGTGCAGCCACAAGCCAATATGGGCTCTGGCACAGTTGACTAAGTCGCGCGAACTCTTACAGGGTAGACTAGCAGATGTAGGGGAAAGTAGGTGTACCGGTCTATCCATCGTAAGGTGCTAGCGCTTCTGAAAGACTATGTCTCGGTCATCCGTTTCTCAAACACCAGTAGTGTGAGAAATCCAACGGAGGCGATCGAGTCTTGTGGGGAAAAGTGCGCAAACCTCTGCAGAGTGTAATAAACTAATCATGATTAGCCGTGTCCCCGGTTATGGACATCTTGAGTATCTAGTACTTGAATATCATGTGAATCTCATCATGTTACTTCTAAATTAATATTGTTGGGTTATTGATGACTACTTTTAATTGGGATTGAGAATGCTGTCAGCCATTCTCAGTGTTTAACAACTACCATGATAGTTAAATAAAATTTATTCCTTTGTAGTAGGGAAAAACTGGCTTTACGCAAAATAGTAACCATAGAGCTTTCCACCAGCCAAATTTTGCATATAGTATAGCTGTTTCATTCCATTACTCTCTATGTGTTACATTGCCAGCATATTCCATGTGCTGACCCGTTTCGGGCTGCAACGTTAATGTTGCAGACTTTTCAGACGACGTTTAAGGTGCTTTTAGGTCGTGGTTCTATACTCAGTGATGCCGTTGGAGTTGATGGACCCATTTATCTTCCAAGTCTTCTGCTGTTATCGTTATTAGATGGCCTTAAGCCATATTATTGTAATAAGTTCTCTTATGAGACATCATTGTAATAAGTGTGTGATTGCCACTTTGCTATAAATCCTTCAAAGTACTGTGTGGTGTCAGCATTACTGATCCAGGGATGACACCGGAGCACAGTAGACTTGATCCATTCGGGTCGGGTCGCTACAGAGATGGTATCAGAGCACACGCTGACTGTAGGACACGACCACTAAGTAAAAGCCGTAGATCACTATTCTCTCCTCATTTTCTAACTCCTCATCTTTTCTACTCTTTAGGATGAAGGACGCGAAGATCAAGTACGCTCAACCGGATGAAGGCACACCTTTTGGATTTCACTTGAAGGAAGTCACCAAGTACCTAAACATTGGATTACCAAGTTTCACGGGAACCTTCAACGCCACTCTGCCTGAAGAGGAGCGCTGGAAGATTCAAGCTCACGTTCCGGGAAGGACATTCGCACCAATCACGAAGCCCATAGATAGTGTTTTCAATGCACCAACCTGGAGTCTGGGAAAGAGCATGGCAGCCCATACCACCATAGGACGCATTGGAGAAGTTTATCAAGAAGACCTCAAGGACACTATCTACCAGATTTGCGGACGCCGAGATGAACAATGGGAGTTAGTCAGCACCAAGAAGGATAGATCCATTGCAGCTTTTATCCAGGAGTTAAACCAGCACATTCGACGCCACGAGAACCAGATGTGCAATGATATGATAGAATTGAAGAATGTGAAGGCAAGGATCATCGAGCTAGAAGGAGAACTGAAGGCTACACGCAAGGACTACATGGATGAAATCGTATCTCTAGCAAGACACAACTGCGATCTTAAGCAAGGGATTGAAGAACTCAAGAGGGAGTTAGCATCCAGGAAGGAAGACATGTACGTCGCATGTCCGGACAACTACATCATCATCGACGACACCGATTCGGATCCAAGTGAACCCGACTTTGAAGACGAAGCTGGAGCGGACATCATGGAGTCTTCCACCGGTTCAAATTTCTAGATGACCACCAAATATTATTAGTATTTCCCCCATGTATACACTATAGTTCGAGCACTTTTGTGATAGCTAGACCGATTGTAAGCCCTTGTTTGTATTGAATGAAGTGAATTTGTGTGCATTTGCTCATGTGCATTGGGGTAGTGTTTTCTCTTTAGACCTCACTCTATTCTTATTTCTCGTCTTTTCTAAGCCCTCAGATGCCTCTGAGACGTGACAATGGATTTCCACCGGAGCTCACTCACTTGATCCAACAACAGAATCAATTGATGCAGATGTTAGTCCAAAACCAGCAGAACAAGAACAACAACAACCCACCACCACCACCGCCACCTGTTGACCACTTAGCCCGTTTCCTTAGGCTGAATCCGCCGGTGTTTTCTAGTAGCATCGAGCCGATAGTAGCAGACGATTGGCTCCGCAAGATAGGAAGGGAGTTTACCACTGCAGGATGCACGGATGGTGAGAAAGTGAAGTTTGCCGCACATCAGTTAGAAGGACCCGCGGCAGCATGGTGGGAGAATTTCACAGCCACCTTCCCAGTTGACACTGTCACATGGGATCAGTTTCAGCAAGCTTTCCGCACTGCACATGTTTCAGCAGGAGCTATGGCCATGAAGAAGCGTGAGTTTCGCAACTTACGCCAAGGAGGAAGGACAGTTGGCCAGTATGTTGACGACTTCAGCAAGTTAGCACGTTATGCCCCAGATGACGTTGCTACGGATGCAACCAAGCAGGAAAAGTTCCTGGAAGGATTGAATGATGAGTTAAGCATGCAGTTGATGGTAGAAAGTTTCAACAACTACCAGGAGTTGGTAGATCGTGCCATTATGATTGAAGGGAAGCAACAGCAGATTGAGAACCGCAAGAGGAAGTATGGACAGGGGAAGTATAACTCTGGAGCCCAGCAGAAGCCCTATTTTACCCCTAAATCGGGATTTCAGTTTCAGCATACCCATGGAGGAGGTAGTTCGCACAACCACAATGGCCACAAGAATGGTAATGGGAATGGAGGAAGCAACGGCCAGAACCGGACCACCCCATTAACCCCATCCAAGAGAGACCTGAGTCAAGTCACCTGTTTCAAGTGTTCCAAGACCGTACATTATGCCAATGAATGTCCCGAAGGCCAGAATGGAAATGGCAATGGAAGCTCAGGGAAGAAGCCGAACCCTTTCAATAGGGGACAGGTGAACTACGTTAACGTGGAGGAGGTTGAAGATTAGCCTGATGCAGTAATCGGTAAGTTTTTGGTTAAGTCATTTACCGCACTCGTTCTTTTCGATACTGGTGCATCACATTCATACATATCAAAGGGATTTGTGGAAAAATATAGCCTGCCCACTAGGATTCTTAAAACACCTATGCTAGTAAGTTCGCCAGGAGCAGAGTACATGGCCAGTCAAGGATGTTTTCAAGTGCCATTAAGCATAGGAAGGCATGTTTTCCCAACAGATTTAATTATTCTGGAATCCCAAGGTCTGGATGTAATTCTCGGTATGGATTGGTTGTCGATGTATGGAGGAAACATCGATTGTGCCAGTAAGACAATTTTGCTTACAACGCCAGAAGGAAGAAGGATCAAGTATGTACCCCGGCATGTGCCAAATAGGACCCAAGTAAATTGCCTAACAGGAGTTGTGCAGGAGGAAGTACCAGTGGTAAAGGATTTTCCTGATGTATTTACGGAAGAGTTGCCAGGCATGCCACCGGATACATACATTGAGTTTTTGATTGAGTTATTGCCAGGTACAGGCCCAATATCAAAGAGACCATACCGGATGCCAGCAAAGGATTTGGTAGAAATTAAGAATCAGATTAAGGAGTTATTGGAGAAAGGTTACATACGCCCAAGTTCTTCGCCTTGGGGATCACCCGTACTTCTAGTGGAGAAGAAGGATGGATCATTACGGATGGTTGTTGATTACCGTGGATTGAATGAAGTAACCATCAAGAACAAGTACCCACTGCCAATGATTAATGATCTGTTTGATCGTTTGCAAGGAGCTAAAGTGTTTTCCAAGATCGATTTGCGATCAGGGTACCACCAATTGAAGATCCGAGAGCAGGACATACCTAAGACAACATTCACCACAAGATATGGACTGTATGAGTATACCGTTATGTCATTTGGATTGACTAACGCGCCTGCCTATTTTATGAACCTGATGAACAAAGTGTTTATGGAGTTTTTGGATAAGTTCGTCATAGTGTTCATTGATGATATCCTGGTTTATTCAAAAAATGAAGAAGAGCATAAGGAACATTTGCGTTTGGTTTTGGAGAAACTAAGGGAACATCAGTTATATGCCAAATTTAGCAAATGTGAGTTTTGGTTGAAGGAAGTAGGATTCCTCGGACACGTTATATCCGGAGAAGGGATAGCAGTTGACCCCACAAAGGTTGAGACCATAACCGAATGGGAAGCGCCAACGATAGTTGGAGAGATCCGGAGTTTTCTTGGACTCACAGGATACTACCGGAGATTCATTGAGAACTTTTCAAAGATTGCAAAGCCTATGACGGAGTTGTTGAAGAAGGATACCAAGTTCAATTGGACCGAGGAGTGTGAGGCTAGTTTCCAGGAATTGAAGAAACGTTTGGTTACCTCACCAGTATTGATTTTGCCAGATCAGACCAAGGATTATGAGCTGTATTGCGATGCTTCACGTCGAGGACTTGGAGCAGTGCTTATGCAGGAAGGGAGAGTTGTTTCATATGCTTCACGACAACTGAAGCCTCATGAGTTGAATTATGCCACACATGATTTGGAGTTACCAGCCGTAGTGCATGCATTGAAGACATGGAGACATTTCCTCATTGGAAATCATTGTGAGGTGTACATAGATCACAAGAGTTTGAAGTACATTTTCACGCAGAAGGAGTTGAATCTCAGACAAAGGAGATGGTTGGAGCTCATCAAGGATTATGACATGAGATTGCATTACCATCCCGGAAAAGCTAATGTAGTAGCTGACACATTAAGCCATAAGAGCCATGTCAATACATTAATGACGGGAGAAATACCCAATGAGTTAGCGCAAAACCTTCGTGGACTAAGTTTAGAGATAGTTCCGAAAGGCTATGTAGCAGCATTGGAGGTTCAGTCAACCTTGATGGATAAAATCAGAGAGGCTCAGAAATCTGACAAGGAGATTGCTTCTATAAAGAAGAAAATGAGCAAAGGAAAAGCAAAGGGATTTCGTGAGGATGAGCACGATACCCTATGGTTTGAGGACCGTGTTTATGTGCCAAATGACCCGGAGATTAGGAAGTTGATTCTACAAGAGGCACATGATTCACCATATTCAATTCACCCAGGAAATACCAAGATGTATTTGGATTTGAAGGAGACATTCTGGTGGACCGGAATGAAGAAGGATATTGCAGCCTAGGTAGCAGTTTGTGATGTATGTCATAGAGTAAAGGCAGAGCGTCAGAAGCCAGCCAGATTGTTGCAACCATTGTCGATACCCGAACGGAAGTGGGATAAGATAGGCATGGATTTTATCACAGGACTACCCAGGACAAAAGCAGGTTATGACTCGATATGGGTAGTAGTTGATCGTTTGACAAAGGTAGCACATTTCATTCCAGTTAAGACCACTTACACCAGTGCTAAGTTGGCAAAGATATACATGACTAGGATCATTTGTTTGCATGGAGTTCCGAGGAGTATTGTATCAGACAGAGGAACCCAATTTACCTCAAAGTTTTGGAATCAGTTGCATGAAACTTTGGGAACCAGGCTAGAGTTCAGCACCGCTTTTCATCCGCAAACAGATGGACAGACCGAGAGAGTCAATCAAATTTTGGAAGATATGCTGAGAGCTTGTGCACTAGATTATGGATCTAGTTGGGACGATAACTTGCCGTATGCGGAGTTTTCCTATAACAACAGTTACCAAACCAGTTTGAAGATGGCACCTTTCGAAGCTTTATACGGAAGGAGGTGCAGGACACCGTTGTCATGGGACGAAGTTGGAGACCGTCAATTCTTTGGACCAGATTTGATTAAGGAATCTGAACAGAAGGTGAAGTTGATTCGCGATAGGCTCAAGGTAGCCCAGTCCAGGCAGAAGAGCTACGCAGATTCTAAACGCAAGGAGACAGTTTATGAAACCGGAGACAGAGTGTATCTCCGAGTATCCCCACTTCGAGGAGTTAAGCGCTTTGGAGTTAAGGGAAAATTAGCACCGCGTTTCGTTGGACCATATAAGATCTTGCGACGTATGGGAGAAGTCGCTTATAAGTTGGAATTACCAGAGGGACTGTCAGGAGTTCATGACGTATTCCATGTTTCTCAGCTAAAGAAATGTCACGCCGAGATGGCGGAGGTACCGCTAAGAGATACAGTGCCGCTTGAAGCAATTCAGTTGCAGGACGACTTAACGTATGAAGGGAAACCAGTCAAGATTCTCGATTATGCCAGTAGAGTTACCCGCAGCAAGGTTATCAAGTTTTGCAAAGTTCAGTGGAACCACCACTCAGAGGATGAAGCCACCTGGGAGAGAGAAGAAGATTTGCTCAAGGACCACCCTCACCTATTTTCTAGCCAACCCGAATCTCGAGGGCGAGATTCATCTTAAGGGGGGTAGGTTTGTAACATCCCAAATTTTCAATTTGGAATGTTATACATTAGATCATCATGCATATCATATTTTCTTGCATTTTGATTGATCCTAGAAATTTCACGCAACTCAAGGACCCTCGGAGAGAGTTGGAGATTTCGTCATTTTCATATTTGAGCTTTCTCAAATTTCGAAAAGAGGATCATTGGTTTTGTCGGAGTTTCATTTGCCTTTTATTTGGATAGGAAAAATGTGCGTTTTCAAAATTTGCATTTTAGGTCCCGAAAAAAGTTCATTTTTGTTCGACTCATTTTTAGGAGTCGGGGAAAATTTACTTTAGAAGTTTTGGAGTTCGTTTAGTTCTCTTTTCTTTTGTTTTTCTGCGCGCGAAACCTTTAAAAAAAATCGTCGCGCGCCTGGGCCAAGGCCTAGCCGCAGGCCGGCCAGCCAGGCCAGGCCACCGCGCCGCGCGCGCCTGCGTAGGGAGCCGCCGCCGCCGCCCTAGAGTCCTAGTAGGACTCCGTTTCGTTTTTTCTGTCTTTCCTTCTCTTTTTCTTGCCCCCTCCCCCAAGCAATCTCTTCTCTCACCTATATAAATACCAACACCCCCCTCTAAACCCACACCAAGCCCCAAGCCCCAAGCCGCGCCCCTCACCCCGCGCCGCGCCGCCCCTTGCCCGCGCCGCCGCCGCCCATAGCGCCGCCGCCGCCACCCTAGTGCCGCGCCGCCGCCGCCGCCCTAGTGCCGCGCCGCCGCCGCCTACGCCGCCCAACGCCGTTCGCCGGAGCCCCGCTCGCCGGAGGTACCGTGCCGCGTCTCTCTTTCTTCCCCGGTTCGGTTTTTCTTATAGACCGTTCCGGTTTGCTTTTCTTTCGTTTGCCTCGATTTTCTTCCGAAACCCTAGATCGGATTCGTTTTCTTTTCCGGTTTAGTTGCCTAGAGACCGTTCGTCGGACCGTTCGTCTTAACGAACGTGATCACCGTATTGTTCTCGGTTAACGAACGTCCGTTCGTTCAACCGTTCTTCTTTTTCTTCTCGTCGGATTTATTCCGCGATCGCGATCTCAGATCCGATCTTCGTTCTAGTTTATCTTCTCGCTCGTTTATCGGAATCAGGTGATTCAAGCGCCTGGAGTTTCGTTTCGAAACCGCCGTTCCGACTAATCAACTTAAATAAGTTTTTGCTATGGTAAAATTTGACCTAGTTTCAACTTGCTAGAACCGAGTTGTTTTCTTCTGCCGTTTGTTTTCCGTTGCTTTGTTCGGTTCTTTCTTTCTTTGCAACCGGAGTTCTTAAGTTGAACTTTCTGGTTCGATCTCTTGTTCGAGTTTTACCTGTGCATTAGATGAGTACTTATTGTATGCTTGTTGTTTGTCTGTGATAGATTACCCGGATTGCGCCGCCTGTTACTTCGAATCTCTAGGACTCGCGGATCATCAGCAAGGCAAGTAACACTTTGATCATACCTTTACTACAACCCAGTTTTATTGCATTAGATCCATCCTCACACATTGCATGATTAGGATCTAATTAAATTGTGGGATGGGAAGTAGATGAGGTAGTACCTATTACCTGTTTATTATGAGACCTTTGGGAGTTACTTCTACGTTTGCTTATTATGTCATGCTATGCTAGTAGACGTGGATTGGTTGAGTGATATCCATGACAGATGTGAGATTGATAAGTTTTAATGGTTTATCTAAGGTGGCAACTTAAACACACATCTGGGTGGATTGAGGCACCTGATGTCTATCAGGACTTGCCTGTTTTATTTTGGACCGCCACCCAGGCTCAAAGGGATCATAAGATCTTTCATGCTAAATACTTACGTGTGTAGCCACAAGCCAATATGGGCTCTGGCATAGTTGATTAAGCCGCGCGAACTCTTACAGGGTAGACTAGCAGATGTAGGGGAAAGTAGGTGCACTGGTCTATCCATTGTAAGGTGCTAGCGCTTCTCAAAGACTGTGTCTCGGTCATCCGTTTCTCAAACACCAGTAGTGCGAGAAATCCAACGGAGGCGATCGAGTCTTGTGGGGAAAACTGCGCAAACCTCTGCAGAGTGTAATAAACTAATCATGATTAGCCGTGTCCCCGGTTATGGACATCTTGAGTATCTAGTACTTGAATATCATGTGAATCTCATCATGTTACTTCTAAATTAATATTGTTGGGTTATTGATGACTACTTTTAATTGGGATTGAGAATGATGTCAACCATTCTCAATATTTAACAACTACCATGATAGTTAAATAAAATTTATTCCTTTGCAGTAGGGAAAACTGGCTTTACGCAAAACAGTAACCATAGAGCTTTCCACCAGCCAAATTTTGCATATAGTATAGTTGTTTCATTCCATTACTCTCTATGTGTTACATTGCCAGCATATTCCATGTGCTGACCCGTTTCGGGCTGCAACGTTAATGTTGCAGACTTTTCAGACGACGTTTAAGGTGCTTTTAATTCGTGGTTCTATACTCAGTGATGCCATTGGAGTTGATGGACCCATTTATCTTCCAAGTCTTCCGCTGTTATCGTTATTAGATGGCCTTAAGCCATATTATTCTAATAAGTTCTCTTATGAGACATCGTTGTAATAAGTGTGTGATTGCCACTCTGCTATAAATCCTTCGAAGTACTGTGTGGTGTCAGCATTACTGATCCAGGGATGACACTGGAGCACAGTAGACTTGATCCATTCGGGTCGGGACGCTACAAGATAGCTCTCCGATACTCGGAGCGACAAATCCTAATCTCGATCAATGCCAACCCAACAAACACCTTCGGAGATATCTTTAGAGCATCTTTATAATCACCTAGTTACGTTGTGATGTTTGATAGCACACAAGGTATTCCTCCGGTATTCGAGAGTTGCATAATCTCATAGTCAAAAGAATATGTATAAGTCATGAAGAAAGCAATAGCAATAAAACTTAACGATCATTATGCTAAGCTAACGGATGGGTCTTGTCCATCACATCATTCTCCTAATGGTTTGATCCCGTTCATCAAATGACAACACACGTCTATGGTTAGGAAACTTAACCTTCCTTGATTAACGAGCTAGTCTAGTAGAGGCATACTAGGGACACCGTGTTTTGTCTATGTATTCACACAAGCATCAAGTTTCCGATTAATACAATTCTAGCATGAATAATAATCATTTATCATGATATAAGGAAATATAAATAACAACTTTATTATAACCTCTAGGGCATATTTACTTTAGTCTCCCACTTGCACCAGAGTCAATAATCTAGATTACACTGTAATGATTCTAACACCCATGGAGTCTTGGTGCTGATCATGTTTTGCTCATGGGAGTGGTTTAGTCAACGTGTCTGCCACATTCAGATCCGTATGTATTTTGCAAATCTCAATGTCTCCCTCCTCGACTTGAGCATGGATGGAGTTGAAGCGTCTCTTGATGTGTTTGGTTCTCTTGTGAAATCTAGATTCCTTCGCCAAGGCAATTGCTCCAGTATTGTCACAAAAGATTTTTATTGGACCCGATGCACTAGGTATTACACCTAGATCAGATATGAACTCCTTCATCCAGAATCCTTCATTCGCTGCTTCCTAAGCAGCTATGTACTCCGCTTCACATGTAGATCCCGCCACGACGCTATGCTTGGAACTGCATGATGTCTACTACACAAACTTCTTCTTCTAGACATTGTTGGGTCTCCAAGTGCAGAGGTTTGTAGGATAGTAGCAAATTTCCCTCAAGTGGATGACCTAAGGTTTATCAATCCGTGGGAGGCGTAGGTTGAAGATGGTCTCTCTCAAACAACCCTGCAACCAAATAACAAAGAGTCTCTTGTGTCCCCAACACACCCAATACAATGGTACATTGTATAGGTGCACTAGTTCGGAGAAGAGATGGTGATACAAGTGCAATATGGATGGTAGATATAGGTTTTTGTAATATGAAAATATAAAACAGCAAGGTAACTGATGATAAAAGTGAGCGAAAACGGTATTGCAATGCGTTGAAACAAGGCCTAGGGTTCATACTTTCACTAGTGCGAGTTCTCTTAACAATAATAACATAATTGGATCATATAACTATCCCTCAACATGCAACAAAGAGTCACTCCAAAGTCACTAATAGCATAGAAGAAACGAAGAGATTATTGTAGGGTACGAAACCACCTCAAAGTTATTCTTTCTGATCGATCTATTCAAGAGTCCGTAGTGCAATAACACGAAGCTATTCTTTCCGTTCAATCTATCCTAGAGTTCGTACTAGAATAACACCTTAATACACAAATCAACCAAAACCCTAATGTCACCTAGATACTCCAATGTCACCTCAAGTATCCATGGGTATGATTATACGATATGCATCACACAATCTCAGATTCATCTATTCAACCTACACAAAGAACTTCAAAGAATGCCCCAAAGTTCACGAGGTCAAGACGAAAACGTGTGCCAACCCCTATGCATAAGTTCATGAGGTCACGGAACTCGCAAGCTGATCACCAAAACATACATCAAGTGGATCACGCGAATATCCCATTGTCACCACAGATAAGCACAAGCAAGACATACATCAAGTGTTCTCAAATCCTTAAAGACTCAATCCGCTAAGATAACTTCAAAGGGAAAACTCAATCCATTACAAGAGAGTAGAGGGGGAGAAGCATCATAAGATCCAACTATAATAGCAAAGCTCACGATACATCAAGATCGTGCCGAATCAAGAACACGAGAGAGAGAGAGAGAGATCAAACACATAGCTACTGGTACATACCCTCAGCCCCGAGGGTGAACTACTCCCTCCTCGTCATGGAGAGCGTCGGGATGATGAAGATGGCCACCGGAGAGGGATTCCCCCCTCCGACAGGGTGCCAGAACGGGTCTAGATTACTTTTCGACGGCTACAGAGGCTTGCGGTGGTGTAACTCCCGATCTAGGTTATTTTCT
Organism: Triticum monococcum; assembly: GCA_034509565.1. NCBI lineage: Eukaryota > Viridiplantae > Streptophyta > Magnoliopsida > Poales > Poaceae > Triticum > Triticum monococcum. The sequence goes on from CM067841.1 coordinate 524,571,984, forward strand.
GGAGGTTTCTATATTTATAAGAATTTTTGGCGTTGGGAACAAGTCAGGGGGTCTCCGAGTTGTCCACGAGATAGGGGGCGCGCCCGGGGGGTAGGGCGCGCCCCCACCCTCGTGGACGGCCCGGGACTCTTCTGGCCCAACTCTTTTACTCTGGGGGCTTCTTTTGGTTCATAAAAAATCATCAAAAATTGGCACGTCAATTGGACTCTGTTTGGTATTCCTTTTCTGTAAAACTCAAAAACAAGGAAAAAACAGAAACTGACACTAGGCTCTAGGTTAATAGTCCCAAAAATCATATAAAATATCATATACATGCATATAAAACATCCTAGATGGACAATATAATAGCATGGAACAATAAAAAAATTATAGATAAGCCAGAGCCGTATCAAGCATCCCCAAGCTTAATTCCTGCTCGTCCTCGAGTAGGTAAATGATAAAAACATAATTTTTGATGTGGAATGCTACCTAACATAATTTTCAATGTAATTTTGTTTATTGTGGCATGAATATTCAGATCCGAAAGAGTCAAGACAAAAGTTTAATATTGACATAAAAACAATAGTACTTCAAGCATACTAACCAAGCAATTATGTCTTCTCAAAATAACATAGCCAAAGAAAGCTCATCCCTACAAAATCATATAGTTTGTCCATGCTTCATTTTCGTCACACAAAATGCTCCCATCATGCACAACCCCGATGACAAGCCAAGCAATTGTTTCATACTTTAGTATTCTCAAACTTTTTCAACTTTCACGCAATACATGAGCGCGAGCCATGGACATAGCACTATGGGTGGAATAGAATATGATGATGGAGGTTGTGTGGATAGACAGAAAAGGAGAAAGTCTCACATCGATGCGGCTAATCAACGGGCTATGGAGATGCCCATCAATTGATGTCAATGCGAGTAGGGATTGCCATGCAATGGATGCACTAGAGCTATAAATGTATGAAAGCTCAACAAAAGAAACTAAGTGGGTGTGCATACAACTTGCTTGCTCATGAAGACCTAGGGCATTTGAGGAAGCCCATTGTTGGAATATTCAGGCCAAGTTCTATAATGAAAAATTCCCACTAGTATATGAAAGTGACAACATAAGAGACTCTCTATCATGAAGATCATGGTGCTACTTTGAAGCACAAGTGTGGTAAATGGATAGTAGCATTGCCCTTCTCTCTTTTTCTCTCATTTTTTCTTTTTTGGGGCCTTCTATTTTTTTATTTGGCCTTTCTCTCTCTTTTTATTTATTTCCTCATGGGACAATGCTCTAATAATGATGATCATCACACTTCTATTTATTTACAACTCGAAACTAGAACAAAATATGACTCTATATGAATGCCTCCGGCGGTGTACCGGGATGTGCAATGATTCAAGAGTGACATTTATAAAAAAATTGAGCGATGGCTTTGCCACAAATATGATGTCAACTAGATGATCATGCAAAGCAATATGACAATGATGAAGCGTGTCATAATAAATGGAACGGTGGAAAGTTGCATGGCAATATATCTCGGAATGGCTATGGAAATGCCATAATAGGTAGGTGTGGTGGTTGTTTTGAGGAAGATATAAGGAGGCTTATGTGTGATAGAGCGTATCATATCATGGGGTTTGGATGCACCGGCAAAGTTTGCACGAACTCTCGGCGTGAGAAAGGGCAATGCACGGTACCAAAGAGGCTAGCAATGATGGAAGGATGAGAGTGCATATAATCCATGGACTCAACATTAGTCATAAAGAACTCACATACTTATTGCAAAAATCTACAAGTCATCAAACCCAAAGCACTACGCGCATGCTCCTAGGGGGATAGATTGGTAGGAAAAGACCATCGCTCGTCCCCGACCGCCACTCATAAGGAAGGCAATCAAAGAAACACCTCATGCTTCAAATTTGTCACACAACGGTTACCATACGTGCATGCTACGGGACTTGCAAACCTCAACACAAGTATTTCTCAATTTCACAACTACTCAACTAGCATGACTCTAATATCACCATCTTCATATCTCAAAACAATCATAAAGAATCAAACTTCTCATAGTATTCAATGCACTTTATATGAAAGTTTTTATTATACCCATCTTGGATGCCCATCATATTAGGACTAAATTCATAACCAAAGCAAATAACCATGCTGTTCTAAAAGACTCTCAAAATAATATAAGTGAAGCATGGTAGTTCATCTATTTCTTCAAAATAAAAGATATAAGTGAAACACTAGAGCAAACGACAGACTACTTCGAAAGATATAAGTGAAGATCAATGAGTAGTTGAATAATTATGCAACTATGTGAAGACTCTCTAACATTTAAGAATTTCAGATATTGGGATATTATTCAAACAGCAAGCAAAACAAAATAAAATGACGCTCCAAGCAAAACACATATCATGTGGTGAATAAAAATATAGCTCCAAGTAAAGTTACCGACAAACGAAGACGAAGGAGGGGATGCCATCCGGGGCTTCCCCAAGCTTAGGCTGTTGGTTGTCCTTGAATATTACCTTGGGGTGCCTTGGTCATCCCAAAGCTTAGGTTCTTGCCACTCCTTATTCCATAGTCCATCGAATCTTTACCCAAAACTTGAAAACTTCACAACACAAAACTCAACAGAAAACTCGTAAGCTCCGTTAGTATAAGAAAATAAATCACCACTGTTGGTACTGTTGTGAACTCATTATAAATTCATATTGGTGTAATATCTACTGTATTCCAACTTCTCTATGGTTCATACCCTCCGATACTACTCATAGATTCATCAAAATAAGCAAACAACACAATGAGAACAGAATCAGTCAAAAACAGAATATTCTGTAGCAATCTGGAGGTCTTGAGTACTTCTGTAACTCCAAAACTTCTGAAAAAACAGGACGACCTAAATAATTTGTATATTGATCTACTGCAGTTGGAATTGGTATTTTATCGCTCTCTGGTAAAAAATGAAAATTATTTTCATGAGCGCATACTTTCTGTTTTTTATCAGCAAGATCAAACAACAATCACCCAAGATGATCCTAAAGGCTTTACTTGGCACAAACACTAATTAAAACATAAAAACACATCTAACCAGAGACTAGATAGATTATTTATAACTAAACAGGAGCAAAAGGCAAAGGACAAAAATAATATTGGGTTGCCTCCCAACAAGCGCTATCGTTTAATGCCCCTAGCTAGGCATGATGATTTCAATGATGCTCACATAAAATAAGAATTGAAATATAACGGGAGCATCATGAAGCATATGACAAGCACATTTAAGTCTAACCCACTTCCTATGCATAGGAATTTTGTGATCAAACAACTTATGGGAACAAGAATCAACTAGCATAGGAAAGCGAAACAAGGATAACTTCAAGATTTTCAACACATAGAGAGGAAACTTGATACCATTGCAATATGTAAAAGCATATGTTCCTCTCTCATAATACTTTTCAGTAGCATCATGAATGAATTCAACAATATAACCATCACATAAAGCATTATTTCATGATCTACAAGCATAGAATTTTTATTACTCTCCACATAAGCAAATTTCTTCTCATGAATAGTAGTGGGAGCAAACTCAACAAAATAACTATAATGTGAGGCATAATCCAATTGAAAGTTAAAATCTTGATGACAAGTTTCATGGACATCATTATTCTTTATAGCATACATGTCATCACAATAATCATCATAGATAGGAGGGATGCTTTCATCATAATAAATTTGCTCATCAAAACTTGGGGGACAAAAAATATCATCTTCATCAAACATATCATCCCCAAGCTTGTGGCTTTGCATATCATTAGCATCATGGGTATTCAAAGAATTCATACTAACAACATTGCAATCATGCTCTCATCCAAACATTTAGTGCCAAACATTTTAATGCATTCTTCTTCTAACACTTTGGCACAATTATCGGAATCCTTATTTTCACGAAAGATATTAAAAAGATGAAGCATATGAGGCAACCTTAATTCCATTTTTGTAGTTTTCTTTTATAGACTAAACTAGTGATAAAACATAAAACTAAAAGATTCGATTGCAAGATCTAAAGATATACCTTCAAGCGCTAACCTCCCCGGCAACGGTGCCAGAAAAGAGCTTGATGTCTACTACACAACCTGTTTCTTGTAGACGTTGTTGGGCCTCCAAGTGCAGATGTTTGTAGGACAATAGCAAATGTCCCTCAAGTGGATGACCTAAGGTTTATCAATCTGTGGGAGGTGTAGATGAAGATGGTCTGTCTCAAACAACCCTGCAACCAAATAAGAAAGAGTCTCTTGTGTCCCCAACACATCCAATACAATGGTACATTGTATACGTGCACTAGTTTGGTGAAGAGATGGTGATACAAGTGCAATATGGATGATAGATATAGGTTTTTGTAATCTGAAAAATATAAAAACAACAAGGTAACTAATGGTAATAGTGAGCGAAAACGGTATTGCAATGCGTTGAAACAAGGCCTAGGGTTCATACTTTCAGTAGTGCAAGTTCTCTCAACAATAATAACATAATTGGATCATATAACTATCCCTCAACATGCAACAAAGAGTCACTCCAAAGTCACTAATAGTGGAGAACAAATGAAGAGATTATTGTAGGGTACGAAACCACCTCAAAGTTGTTCTTTCCGATCGATCTATTCAAGAGTACGTAGTAAAATAACACGAAGCTATTCTTTCCGTTCAATCTATCCTAGAGTTTGTACTAGAATAACACCTTAAGACACAAATCAAGCAAAACCCTAATGTCACCTAGATACTCCAATGTCACCTCAAGTATCCGTGGGTATGCTTATATGATATGCATCACACAATCTCAGATTCATTTATTCAACCTACACAAAGAACTTCAAAGAGTGCCCCAAAGTTTCTACCGGAGAGTCAAGAATAAAACGTGTGCCAACCCCTATGCATAAGTTCACGAGGTCACAGAACTCACAAGTTGATCACCAAAACATACATCAAGTGGATCACGTGAATATCCCATTGTCACCACAGATAAGCACATGCAAGACATACATCAAGTGTTCTCAAATCCTTATAGACTCAACCCGATAAGATAACTTCAAAGGGAAAACTCAAACCAGTACAAGAGAGTAGAGGGGGAGAAGCATCATAAGATCCAACTTTAATAGCAAAGCTCGCGATACATCAAGATCGTGCCGGATCAAGAACACGAGAGAGAGAGAGAGAGAGATCAAACACATAGCTAGTGGTACATACCCTCATCCCTGCGGGTGAACTACTCCCTCCTCGTCATGGAGAGCATCGGGATGATGAAGATGGCCACCAGAGAGGGATTCCCCCTCTGGCAGGGTGCCGGAACGGTTCTAGATTGGTTTTCGGCGGCTACAAAGGCTTGCGGCGGCGGAACTCCTGATCTAGGTTACTTTCTAGAGGTTTCTGTATTTATAGGAATTTTTGGCATCGGGAACAAGTCAGGGGGGGGGGTCTCCGAGTCGTCCACGAGATAGGGGGCGCGCCCGGGGGGGGGGGGGGGGGGGGGGGGGTAGGGCGCGCCCCCACCCTCGTGGACGGCCCGGGACTCTTCTGGCCCAACTCTTTTACTCCGGGGCTTCTTTTGGTCCATAAAAATCATCAAAAATTGGCACGTCAAATGGACTCCGTTTGGTATTCCTTTTCTGTAAAACTCAAAAACAAGGAAAAGACAAAAACTGGCACTGGGCTCTAGGTTAATACATTAGTCCCAAAAATCATATAAAATAGCATATAAATGCATATAAAACATCCTAGATGGATAATATAATAGCATGGAACAATAAAAAAAAATTATAGATACGTTGGAGACGTATCACTGCACCAACTCACAACTCCACCATTCAATATAAATACGTATCCGGTTTGTGACTTAGAGTCATCCGGATCAGTGTTAAACCTAGCATCGATGTAACCATTTATGAAGAGCTCTTTGTCACCTCCATAAACGAGAAACATATCCTTAGTCCTTTTCAGGTATTTCAGGATGTTCTTAACCGTTGTCTAGTGATTCACTCCAGGATTACTTTGGTACCTCCCTGCTAGACTTATAGCAAGGCACACATCAGGTCTGGTACACAACATTGCATACATGATAGAACCTATGGCTGAGGCATAGGGAATGCCTTTCATTTTCTCTCTATCTTCTTCAGAGGTTGGGCATTGAGTCTGACTCAACTTCACACCTTGTAGCACAGGCAAGAACCCTTTCTTTGACTGATCCATTTTGAATTTCTTCAAAACTTTATCAAGGTATGTGCTTTGTTAAAGTCCAATTAAGCATCTTGATCTATCTCTATAGATCTTGATGCCCAATATATAAGCAGCTTCATCGAGGTCTTTCATTGAAACACTCTTATTCAAGTATCCTTTTATTCTATCCAGAAATAATATATCATTTCCAATCAACAATAAGTCATCCAAATATAATATTAGAAATGCGACAGAGCTCCCACTCACTTTCTTGTAAATACAGGGTTCTCCAAAAGTCTGTATAAAACCATATGCTTTGATCACCTCATCAAAGTGTATATTCCAACTCCGAGATGCTTGCACCAGTCTATAAATGGATCACCGGAGCTTTGCACACTTTGTTAGCACCTTTAGGATCGACAAAACCTTCTGGTTGCATCATATACAACTCTTCTTTAAGAAATCCATTAAGGAATGCAGTTTTGACGTCCATTTGCCAGATTTCATAATCATAAAATGCAGCAATTTCTAACATGATTCGGACAGACTTAAGCATCGCTACGGGTGAGAAGGTCTCATCATAGTCAACTCCTTGAACTTGTCGAAAGCCTTTCACAACAAGTCGATCTTTGTAGATAGTAACATTACCATCACCGTTAGTCTTTTTCTTGAAGGTCCATTTATTCTCTATGTCTTGCCGATCATCGGGCAAGTCAACCAAAGTCCACACTTTGTTCTCATACATGGATCCCATATCAGATTTCATGGCCTCAAGCCATTTCGCGGAATATAGGATCATCATCGCTTCCTCATAGTTCGTAGGTTCGTCATGGTCTAGTAACATGACTTCCAGAACAGGATTACCGTACCACTCTGGCGCGGAACGTACTCTGGTTGACCTACGAGGTTTGGTAGTAACTTGATCTGAAGTTTCATGATCATTATCATTAGCTTCCTCACTAGTTGGTGTAGGCATCACGGGAATAGTTTTCTGTGATGAGCTACTTTCCAATTCGAGAGAAGGTACAATTACCTCATCAAGTTCTACTTTCCTCCCACTCACTTTTTTCGAGAGAAACTCCTTCTATAGAAAGGATCCATTTTTTAGCAACAAAGATCTTGCCTTCAGATCTATGATAGAAGGTGTATCCAACAGTTTCTTTTGGGTATCCTATGAAGACACACTTTTCTGATTTGGGTTCGAGCTTATCAGGCTGAAGCCTTTTCACATAAGCATCGCAACCCCAGACTTTAAGAAATGACAACTTAGGTTTCTTGCCAAACCACAGTTCATATGGTGTCGTCTCAACGGATTTAGATGGTGCCCTATTTAACGTGAATGCAGCTGTCTTTAATGCATAACCCCAAAACGATAGTCGTAAATCGGTAAGAGACATCATAGATCGCACCATATCTAATATAAGTACGGTTACAACGTTCGGACACATCATTACGCTATGGTGTTCCAGGTGGCGTGAGTTGTGAAACTATTCCACATTATTTTAAATGAAGGCCAAACTCGTAACTCAAATATTCGCCTCCACGATCAGATCGTAGAAACTTTATTTTCTTGTTACGATGATTTTCCACTTCACTCTGAAATTCTTTGAACTTTTCAAATGTTTCAGACTTATGCTTTATTAAGTAGATATACCCATATCAGCTCAAATCATCTGTGAAGGTCAGAAAATAACGATACCAGCTGCAAGCCTCAACACTGATTGGTACGCATACATTGGTATGTATTATTTCCAATAAGTCTGTGGCTCACTCCATTGTTCCGAAGAACGGAGTCTTAGTCATCTTGTCGATGAGGCATGGTTCGCAAGCATCAAATGATTCATAATCAAGTGATTCCAAAATTCCATCCGCACGGAGTTTCTTCTTGCGCTTTACATCAATATGAGACCTAAACGGCAGTGCCACAAATATGTTGCACTATTATTATCAACTTTTTATCTTTTGGCATCAATATTATGAATATGTGTATCACCATGATCGAGATTCAACAAAAATAGACCACTCTTGAAGGATGCATGACCATAAAAAATATTACTCATATAAATAGAACAACCATTATTCTCCGATTTAAATGAACTAGCAGGGTGACCTGCGTATTTGCGCGGCTAGATTTCTATGTATTGTCCTCCTTGTGTTCTTACATATTTACATGTTGGTGTACTATTAGAATCGTAGCATTTCTCGCTAATATACATCCTTCTCTTGTAAAATTCTCACCCCCCCCCCTCATTGTTCATCTTGTCACATCAGTTAAAATGACCATGATGACATCTACATAAAGTTTGTTTTCTCTTCCTTTACCCTTCCTACAATCACTTGTCCATAAGTAATAAAACTATCATTTACGTCCTTTTCATTCTCATCATAACATGTTCTTTCTGAATGTTTAATTAAAGTTATCCATTGACTTGTATCGTTTATTAAAATCATATGATAGTTGGTAAGTAACATCATTTTCCTTCATATAATATATGACCACATGAACATTGGCAGTACTTTGTTATTACTATCTGATGTGATGTATGTCTTCTATGGTATTTTCCCCTGAGAGATGTCCCATTAACACCTATTCACCTTTTGTACATATTCAATGCTAACAATAAAAGAAATCCACATCTACTTGTATGCCTTGGTTTCCATGTGTATGGATAACAATTTCCTGTGTCATTCATGTTGTTATCCATATTGTACATTTAGAGATGGACTTCAGTAAATTACTCAATATTATATTATACCAGCACACAAATTGCAAAATTCAAAAATTTCTTGTACATTTATAGCCAAAGTTTGAACACATTAATTGCATGTATTCTAGGATCGATGCCATCTATTTCTGGATGACCAAAATCAAATAATTTATGTCAAATTTTGCACATGTTATAAATTGTTGTTACTTACTTTTGATGCTATATTAGGTTTCAGACATCATTATATTTTATGGTAAAAATGTCCCTAAGTAAGTATGCCTGGCACTAACAATGTTTTGATAAGGTTTTCTACCATTAGCTGTATGCTATTGGCAAAAATTCATGGTATTAGATGACTGAAGACAAAAGATATAGAGTTATCTTGCTCATAATGTAAAAGAATAAACTTAATGTCATCATCGTTCGATGTCATCTATCATTCCATCTCTAATATTTTTTGTAGAATTTTTGCAGAAGTGTCAATCTAAACATATATCATATGTAAATCTTGTGTTCTCTTCAACCAATGGCATTAACACCGGCCATATTGTACTGTAATGTTCTTAATTAAAACTGAAGTAGTTTTAGTCAAAGATGTCTTTTGTTAGAAGTGTTACTTTAAAAATTCACATTTACTACTTTGTTAGTACATGTTGAGAAAGCATTTTATTTATTGATGTAACTGACAGATATAATCAATTGTCCCTTTATAATTCAGATTAATCAAAATAATGAGAGTGCAACTTAGAGCTCAAATACACCTAAAACCATGTAATTATATTTATACATAAACCATGTTGCTTTGAGAAGTAATGCGTACGCATGTCATTAGGCGAGAAGCAAGAAGCACGCGTGCTACTTAACAGTACGTGATGTACATAAAAACTGTTTAGTTATTACCTCCTTGTAATACTGTACTCTGGTAGAGATGCTTGCTTGTTTCCATCAACCGCTTTGGTCATATCTGATGCATATCTGGTGCATGCATAGTAGTCTCAAAGATAAACGGATGTATATATATATATATATATATATATATATATATATATATATATATATATATATATATATATATATATATATATATATAAAACTGGAAATTGCTATAGACTCAGCGTCCCCTCGCATGGCCTTTCAACACCATCACTCCTTGCTAGATTGATGTCGCCGCACCGACTTGTCATAGACCTTGCTGCTGACTCGCTAGATCTACATGGCCATTCAAATCTTTACCTCGTGATATTGTAACTTGGTTTTTTTACCTTCCTATTCTTGGTGTAGAAATGCGTGCTTTTTCCGATCAACCGTTGGGACATAATTGATGCCTGTACAGTAGTCTCAAAGATAAACTGATATATCAAATTCATATATATCTTATGGATCTTCTTATTAACTCAAGGTCCCTATCACGTGGCCTTTCAACAACATCGGATCGCTGCTTGTTAGGTCGATCTCGCCGTACCGAATTGTCAAAAGACCTTGCCGCTTACTCGCTGGATCTATATCGTCATGCGTACTTGTTGTAACATTGCCGTAAACTGAGGGCACCTATTTGTGTTCATCGGCTTCATTAGGGCAAGATCGCAATTTTCCCTTGAGCTCTTAGGAGAGTTTATGCTAGGCTGTTCCGGGCGATGTGTCACATCCAGATCCAGTCAATAGGCATTGTGCATGCATGGCTTCTTGATTCTGTACACCCTTCCATGCCTACTTCTACACTTTCAGAGTAGCCACACCTTCGAATCGTCCAGATAAATTAAGACTTCTTCATGCACAACCTACAGAACTAATGGTTGAGATTGCCATGCGCCATGGCTGATCTACGAAGCAACATCAACCATGGCTTATCTTGGACAAAAAGAGAGGGAGTTTTTCATAAGGTGAAGGTGGATCCATGTACTATTGTGACTTCAAGTTGCTAGGCATCCGGGCGTGTATTCATTAGTACGCTGGATTTGCTAGGCATCCCGGATGTATGCTTCTACCGTGAGTACCCTCCGGCTCCGGAGGTACGCAACTCTCGTATTATATTTTATATTGGGCAAGAGATTGTCATATACTTCTCACATTCCATTTGCGTGTTGCCATAGGAAATCAATCACCGTGTATAGTCCCGTGTCCTTGTGCTACTTTGCTTCTCCTTTTTTTCTGAGAAATCAATCAGCTGTATTTGTATTTGGTACACATACATATTTAGGGTAATTATATTATAATATTGGCCAGCGATTACCATACTAGTCAGCCTGCACGTGCGTGTCAATATTGGAAATCAACCAACGTGTGTACTTCCATGTCCGTTCGCTGCTTCGTTTTTTTTTACCGGAAATCAATCAATTGTGATTTATGGAAACATGTTTTTAAATCTCCACCGTTGACAAATCCTAGTTTTCAGGTGACAAATCTTCACTGTTCATTTTCTATTGTTTTAATAATATAATAGATAACCGTCTAGCATCAAACAAGATCCAGATATAATGTTCATGCTCAACGCAGGAACCAAATAACAATTATTCAGGTCTAAAACTAATCCCGAAGGTAGATGTAGAGATAGCGTGCCGACGTCGATCACATCGACCTTGGAACCATTCCTGACGCACATCGTCACCTCGTTTTTAGCCAATCTTCGTTTAATCTGTAGCCCCTATTTCAAGTTGCAAATATGAACAACAGAACCAGTATCAGATACCCAGACGCTACTACGAGCATTAGTAAGGTACACATCAATAACATGTATATCAAATATACCTTTGTTCACTTTGCCATCCTTCTTATCTGCCAAATACTTGGGGCAGTTCTGCTTCCAGTGACCAGCCCCTTTGCAGTAGAAGCACTCAGTTTCAGGCTTGGGTCCAGACTTGGGCTTCTTCCCGGAAGTGACAACTTGATTGCCATTTTTCTTGAAGTTCTCCTTCTTTCCCTTACCCATTTCCTTGAAACTAGTGTTCTTCTTAACCATCAACACTTGATGCTCTTTCTTGATTTCTACCTCCGCAGCTTTGAGCATAGCGAAGAGCTCGGGAATTGTCTTATCCATCCCTTGCATATTAGAGTTCATCATGAAGCCTTTGTAGCTTGGTGGCAGTGATTGAAGAACCCTGTCAATAACACTATCATTTGGAAAATTAACTCCCAGCTGAGTCAAGTGGTTATGGTACCCATACATTTTGAGTATGTGTTCACTGACAAAACTATTCTTCTCCATCTTGCAGCTATAGAACTTGTTGGAGACTTCATATCTCTCAACTCGGGCATTTGCTTGAAATATTAAATTCAACTACTGGAACATCTCATATGGTCCATGACGTTCAAAATGTCTTTGAAGTCCCGATTCTAAGCCGTAGAGCATGGCACACTGAACTATAGAGTAGTCATCAGACCGCGTCTGTTAGACGTTCAAAGCGTATACATTAGCGAGAGGGGGCTTTTCACCTAGCGGTGCATCAAGGACATAATTCTTCTGTGCAGCAATGAGGATATTCCTCAAGTTATGGACCCAGTCCGTGTAGTTGCTATCATCATCTTTCAACTTAGCTTTCTCTAGAAACACATTAAAATTCAAGGGAACGGTAGCACTGGCCATTGATCTACAACATAGATATGCAAAAACTATCAAGACTAAGTTCATGATAAATTAAGTTCAATTAATCATATTACTTAAGAACTCCCACTTAGATAGACATCCCCTCGAGTCATCTAAATGGTTATGCGATCCATATCAACTAAACCATGTCCGATCATCACGTGAGATCGAGTAGTTTTCAATGGTGAACATCTCTATGTTGATCATATCTACTATATGATTCACGTTCATCCTTTCGGTCTCCGGTGTTCCGAGGCCATGTCTGTACATGCTAGGCTCATCAAGTTTAACCCAAGTACTCTGCATGTGCAAAACTGTCTTGCACCCGTTGTATGTGAACGTAGAGCTTATCACACCCGATCATAACGTGGTGTCTCGGCATGACGAACTATCACAATGGTGCATACTCAGGGAGAACACTTATACCTTGAAATTTTAGTGAGGGATAATCTTATAATGCTACTGTCGTACTAAGTAAAATAAGATGCATAAAAGATACACATCACATGCAATCAAAATATGTGACATGATATGGCAATCATCATCTTGTGCCTTTGATCTCCATCTCCAAAGCACCGTCATGATTTCCATCGTCACCAGCTTGACACCTTGATCTCCATCATAGCGTCGTTGCCGTCTCGCCAACTATTGCTTCTACAACTATCGCTAACGCATAGTTATAAAGTAAAGCAATTACATGGCGATTGCATTTCATACAATAAACAACAACCACAAGGCTCCTGCCTGTTGCTGATAACTTTTACAAAACATGATCATCTCATACAATAACGTATATCACATCATGTCTTGACCATATCACATCACAACATGCCCTGCAAAAACAAGTTAGACGTCCTCTACTTTGTTATTGCAAGTTTTACGTGGTTGCTACGGGCTTCTAGTAAGAACCGTTCTTACCTATGCATCAAAACCACAAGGATGTTTCGTCAAGTTTGCTGTTTTAACCTTCAACAAGGACCAGCCGTAGTCAAGTTCGATTCAACTAAAGTTGGAGAAATAGACACCCGCCAGCCACCATTATGCAAAACAAGTTGCATGTCTGTCGGTGGAACCGGTCTCATGAACGTGGTAATGTAAGGTTGGTCCGGGCCGCTTCATCCAACAATACCGCCGAATCAAAATAAGACGTTGGTGGTAAGCGGTATGACTATCATCGCCCACAACTCTTTGTGTTCTACTCGTGCATATCATCTACACATAGACCTGGCTCGGATGCCACTGTTAGGGAACGTAGCATGAAATTTCAAAAAAATTCCTATGCTCACGCAAGATCTATCTGGGAGATGCATAAAAACGAGAGGGGAGAGTGTGTCCACGCACCCTCGTAGACCGAAAGCGGAAGCGTTAGCTTAAGGCGGTTGATGTAGTCGAACGTCTTCTCGATCCAACCGATCAAGCACCGAACGAACGACGCCTCCGAGTTCTGCACACATTCAGCTCAATGATGTCCGTCGAACTCTTGATCTAGCAAAGTGTCGAGGGAGAGTTCTGTCAGCACGACGGCACGGTGACGGTGATGGTGAAGTGATCCGCATAGGGCTTCACCTAAGCACTACGTGAATATGACCGGAGGCGTAAACTGTGGAGGGGGGCGTCTCACACGGTTTGGAACAATTGATGTGTGTTAAAGGCACCCCCACCCCCGTATATAAAGGAGGAAGAGGGGAGGAGGCCGGCCCTAGGCGCGCCCCAAGTAGGGGAGTCCTACTTGGGCTCCTAGTAGGATTCACCCCCTTTCCTTTTACCGGAAGGGGAAAGGGGGAAGGAGAGAGAGGAGAAGGAAAGGGGGGCGCCACCCCCTCCCCTAGTCCAATTTGGACTCCTCCCTTGGGGGGCACCCCTTGTGGGCTGGCTTGCCTCCCTCCTATGGCCCATATCTTCTCCCTCCCGGGGGGGGGGGTCCGATAACCCCCAAGATAATCTCATATGTACCTGATACATTCTGAAACACTTCCGGTGTTCGAATACTATCATCCAATATATAAATCTTTACCTCTCGACCATTTCAAGACTCCTCGTCATGTCCGTGATCTCAGCCGGGACTCCAAACAATATTCAGTCACCAAATCACATAACTCATATAATACAAATCGTCATCGAACTTTAAGCGTGCGGACCCTATCGGTTCGAGAACTATGTAGACATGACCGAGACACCTCTCTGGTCAATAACCAATAGCGGAACCTGGATGCTCATATTGGTTCCTACATATTCTACGAAGATCTTTATCGGTCAAATCGTAATGACAGCATACGTCATTCCCTTTGTCATCGCTATGTTACTTGCCCGAGATTCGATCGTCCGTATCTAAATACCTAGTTCAATCTCGTTACTGACAAGTCTCTTACTCATTCTGTAATGCATCATCCGGCAACTAACTCATCAGTCACATTGCTTTCAAGGCTTATCATGATGTGCATTACCGAGAGGGACCAGAGACACCTCTCTGATACTTGGAGTGACAAATCCTAATCTTGATCTATGTCAACCCAACAAACACCTTCATAGATACCTGTAGAGAATCTTTATAATCACCCAGTTACGTTGTGAAGTTTTATAGCACACAAGGTATTCCTCGGTATTCGGGAGTTGCATAATCTCATAGTCAAAGGAATATGTATAAGTCATGAAGAAAGCAATAGCAATAAAACTTAACGATCATTATGCTAAGCTAACAGATGGGTCTTGTCCATCACATCATTCTCCTAATGATGTGATCCCGTTCATCAAATGACAACACATGTCTATGGTTAGGAAACTTAACCATCTTTGATTAACGAGCTAGTCTAGTAGAGGCATACTAGGGACACTGTGTTTTGTCTATGTATTCACACATGTATCAAGTTTCCAGTTAATACAATTCTAGCATGAATAATAGACATTTATATGATATAAGGAAATATAAATAACAACTTTATTATTGCCTCCAGCGCATATTTCCTTCAGATGGGAGCTTCACGAGCCCCTTTCGGGCTCAGCCAAGACTAGAGGGCCTGGTGTGCTCCTATTGCTGCGTCCGATCGGTGACCGCCGAGGGCGGTGGAGGTTGTCCCCTCCCGCGTGGCTGCTAACGCTGTCGCTCCTCGTTCCCGGCTGCTCCCTCTCAGCTTCGTCGGTCTCGCTTCGTTGACCATGGTGCAGCGGCAGTGATGATGACAAGACCGCGGTGGCGCATGCTGGTGGGCGGCATGATTGATGGAGCGCGTTGGACCATTCAGGGATGTGGGTGTTTGGCGGATGGGAGAACTCCCCGTCGGCTTGTTGGCACCGATGCAGTGACGCCCTTGGGCATAGTCGTTCCTTCCCAAAGGGCGTCGGGTATTCCCCTTCCCCACGCCTTCTGCATACCGGGGGAAACCCTAGGATTTTTTCGAGCAGCAACATCGTCGTCGTGTTCCTTCCTGAAGGTGTTGCTTGGTATGCGGAGGTTCAAGGTGCTAGGGGCGAGGCGGTAACTCTCCGGTGGGCGCAGCGATTGCGGGTCTTCATCGTTTTCATTGATCCGACGTTGCTGACATTATTTTCTCTCTTCTTTCTCTTTTGTTTCTTTTGGGCATGCTTGTGCTGTTTGCCCCAGCCTTGTACTCATTGTTGTATCGAGTGGTTGCTATATCTATATAGTGGGGCGAAAGCCTATTTCGGGATGCGTTGCTGCATTAGGAGAAAAGAGGAGGAGAAGAGAAGGAGTAGACCAAGGCGATCTGGGATGCTGATATCAACCAATCAGAACACAATATTTCGACCACGCATGATTGACTGAAGTACAAGTGGCCCGGGTACCCGCTACTGTTATTTCTTTTGTTATTTTCACTATTATTTACTAAATTACTGGGGCTCTGCACCTTGCACCCCCCGTGTAAAATGCCGGCAAGAAAAGGGCTTTGTCCCATACACCAGTTGCTTTTTTATTCTAATAAAATCAAATGAAGCACAGAAATCCCAATAGTTTGGCATTGTGTCATGATATGTCTACTAAAGGCTTTGGTAAAATTTTGAGAATGCTTCACAAATGTTGTAACATGGACTGCTTACAAACCAGACCATCTTCGAGGAAGAAATTAGGTTTCGATACGAAACAAGGTAGGTTTGGATGTGAAACGACTCCTACTTCTTCGGTTGGCCTTTAATTTTTTCACACAATTATATGTATCATGTCAAAATTTGAAATTTCACGAGTTTGCTTGTTGAACTTAAAATAGTAAATGCATATATAGGCCTTTAATGAATATAATTCAAATTTGAATGGCAGGTACATGAAATAATTGCCATGGTGTGAGATGGGGATGAGTGTGGATCTAGGCAGCAAATCTCACGTGAGAAGGCTGGATGTGCATCGGCTGAGCCTGGATCTAGGTAGTGGTTGTAGATGGAAAGATCCCCCTCACCTATTTTTTTTTGATTTTTTTTGCTGTGTGCAAAATCCCCCTAATAATGGGGAGAGAAGATGATTACTGGGAGCTCCATTCCTGATATTTTAGGGGATAGGTCGTTGTAACGCCGAAGGCTGTTTGTTTTTTGCAGTCAAGTGATTTTTTTGGATGGTATAGAGATGCTCTTACTACACCCAGACCGTGAGATAAGAGAGATGAAAGGCAATATAAATCAAAGAACATCAACTAGATATTTATGCATGCAAGCATGACAGAATTACTTGATTCCCATCAGATTACTTGATATCCCAATAGACTACTTGGTTCAGGAATTCAACAGATTACTTAGTTCAGGAATTGAATGTCTTTAAGCAAAAGGCGAGACACTCAACGACAGGCAGCTCAAAAGGTGAAAAGCTCAATGAAAACCCGACTAGAGACCAGATCCAGAACTCCTCCCTGCAACACTCGGACAGTTGCCCTACCTTGGGGCTGCGAGACATCTTTCATGGCATCATGAGCTTTCCTGCGTATTGCAACTAGTAACACTTTTGGAGCAAATGCACAATAAAAATGTGGACAAGAAAAGGCCAGGCATATTTCTTTTGATAAAAACAACAAAAAAAGAGCAATAATCTAAGGTCATATACAGGAACTGAAAATAGACAGAGCTTAATTAACACATCCCCAATTTCTTAAGGTAAAGACAGGTTGTTATCTACGGCATAGTTAAGTGACCAATACAGTAAAACCTAAAAAAATGAATAACACTATATATAAGTCTGTAACTAACGATAAGATGGGCTGAAACATGGAGTTCAGTACACGTCTAGTTAACCACCAATAACGAAAGGACATCTTAAAAATTCATAATGTAACCAATGAAGGTTCTGCCCAAACGAAAAAAACAGTTAGGCAGATGGGATACCGTAATGCGTCCTCCATCTCAGTGTTGGCCGGGTCCAACTTGAGTCCATCCGAGAAATGTTCGCGTGCACCCTTGTAATCCTGATGGTAAACCACTAGTTAATGGTCAAAAAGATTTAGCAAACAAACTGACAAAGAAGGAAAAACATCCGTCAGTATCTTCTATGTAACCTTGAGCAACATCAGAGCTGCACCCTGCCGGTTACAGGCTTTTGGCCAGTCAGGCCGCAATTTTCTGCATTTGTTAGCATCCAACAAAGCCTTGTCCCCCTCGCCCAAGCGAAGCCAACAAAGGCTCCTGTTTGAGTACAATGTTGCTTTGTTGGGATCAAACCTTATTGCCTACAGCCAACAACTCAAATCAATAGTGACCATAAAATAAATAAATAAATAAACTGTTCAGAATTTGTGAACAACGAGGTAGCAAATCAGCATGCACATGGCTGGAAAGAGATCTGAAAGAGATCTGAATTTGTAAAGCAAGAATGAGCAACAATGAAAACAAGGCACTCAACATACAGTTACCACCATGCCCAACATGAATAAAAAAGGTACTTATATTTATAATTCCACGTGTCTTCCTACAAATGAATATCATGATGCTTTTTATCTCTTCACCCATTCCTTATACACGATGTCTTGACTCTTGACCAGTGCAGATAGCTGTAACTCATAAACAACAGTTTTATACAAGTATATGGCAATTGAGTTGTAAACAAAACACTGAATTTATGCTCAAACAAATTCAGCATCATTAGATTAGCACACTATGATAATCTTCCCTTGTCATGTTTATGACTTGGGAAGCACATTATTGTCTCAATTCTCCCTATGATTTGTAACAAAATCAGCACTGTCTAATAGCTGCCGACACTAGATTCAAAATCATTGAAAACAACTACCTAGTTCAGTCTTCAGTGTGAAAATTTGGGTAGTTAGATAAGTTTTTCCAAAAGAATATTTATGATCGAAAGTAAATCCAGGAACCATGTCTGCTTAAGGCATAGAGCTTGAAAAAAGAGGTACACAATCAATTATGATATTGGACAAGATGAAATATGGGAAAGGACAAATATAAGATGAAATATGGGAAAGTATATGTTGCTTTAATATACCACAGTGTAGGATTTTGCTGCACTAAGATAATCCTCCTGCTTGAAACTACAGTCTGCAAGTTTCTTAAAGCCTTCCGCTTTAACTTTCCTTTTAGACTCAGGCTCATCCTGAATCATCAAGA
The DNA here is from genome assembly GCA_034509565.1 of Triticum monococcum. Classification (NCBI taxonomy): domain Eukaryota; kingdom Viridiplantae; phylum Streptophyta; class Magnoliopsida; order Poales; family Poaceae; genus Triticum; species Triticum monococcum. The sequence goes on from CM067841.1 coordinate 524,591,019, forward strand.
TATTGAAATTTCTGAAGAGTTCAGATGCACAAGAATAGATAGATTTTAACGAACATATTTAAAATTGTGACATAAAGGTATGGAAATATGGATCTCGTTTATACAAAAATCTTTTTGCTAACATATACAGATAACCATACCAGTTTCCACCCTTACCCACCAGGAAAGTCACATTTTCATCGGTAATAACTGGCAAGATGGTACTGATTTCTAAACTTCAAACTTATACTACATAACATAGATAAAATTTCCTTGTATATTCTTGCGCAAAATGGTATTAAATCTTGAATTTGATATTACTTAACAGTTATTTAATTCAAGTAACACGAAATTGTCTTGCATTTGAGACATATTGTTCTGAAAATACTTGGAAATGCAACTTTGATAATAAATGGCAACTTCTCTTTTCTGTCTTGTCTGGTAGCAAGAACAGAATATTAACGTGAGCCCTTGTAATTAATATTGACCCATTCCCGAGCCATTGTCTCTAGAAATACTGGAATAGGTATTTTGACCTATAATCGTTTGTACCAAATCATTAGCCAACAACTTGCTCGTTCAGAATTTTGACCTATAATCGTTGCTTGGAACAGTGGTGTGGCTGTGCCTAAGTAGCTCAACATCTCTGCCTAACACCACATTTGCCAGGCTAGATGGCTTAGTAAACATGCAGTTTGTTGCCAAATTTCCGTGGCAAGGTTGATCACCCCCAGCAAGTTTTAGAACCCTGCTTTGTGGTGGGCTGGTTGTCCTACAATGGTCACAGCACAAGGAGCGAATGGAGGTTGGCACCAAGAGGCTGGAGTGGCTAACCAGTTCCTTAAACAAACACTACATCCCTTTAAAAAAACACGTATTGTTTGCTCTTTCCGCCTTTTGGTTTTCGTGATGTTGTTGGTGTCGCCCACTTTCAGATGAGGCCAATATCTACCTACTTTATAATAAAAATTGTAATAAGTTAAGATATATGCATATGCATCTATGATGAAGAGGCAAGGGGTAATAAAAGCTTCCATTATACTAAAAAAAGTTGAGAGAAGAGCGTTTTCTGTTCTCCCTAGAATTCCTAAAGTTTATGTGAGGATTGCAACTTGCTAGGGTTCTAAAAAACATTGCGTGTGTACACCATGTCGCAGGGCTTACTAGAACTCTAGAAAAACAGAACTCAACCAGCGTTTAATGTCAAAGAGGTAAATCTTACTTCATCAGGAACAAAACGGTTGGCAGGAACATCCTCCATAATGTAATTGACGAAGTCAGTTGAAACAAGTTCTTCAGAATGGATATTTTCCATAGCATAGGTTAAAGCTCCCATGCGATCAGCACCAGCCTATCACAGAAACAGATGTTAAATGTATGTCCTCAAGATAACCTGGGTAAGTCAGTAATAAAGATTTACAGGGTAGCATTTCAAATTTCTCCACTTTCAGGTATAAATAGCAACCATAGTGTTACCAGTTCAGCACTAATTTTCAACTAGTTCATCTGGTTGAGTTCATTGTCATCATACTTGTGGTAACCACGTTGATCACAAATTCAAAAAATAAATGGTTAATAAAGTGTCTACTTCAAGTGGAACAAATTGTCATTGTGCAGAAAACAAAGGCCAGCATAGGACGTAACTCAAAAAAAAGGCCAACATAGGATGTTGAAAGTTCTCATCTTCAGTGAGAATTTTTTTTGTCATTACATAGAAACTGGACTCATCAAAATTGAAGAACTTGACAAGGCTAAGACGAAGGTACAATACCTCAATCAGGAGAACCATACAGCTCCTTGAGGTGGCATCTATAGCTGCAATTAGAGGTGTCACTAGTAGAAAAATGGTCAAATATGAAGCATATTAGTGCCGGTTTGAATTTGAGCCGGCATTAATGTGTCCATTAGTGCCGGTTCCAACAGCTAGGCAGGCGGACATCATTAGTATCAGTTCGTGGGCAACCTTTAGTACCGGTTCATGCCACGAACCGGTACTAATGAGGCTGTGTCAGGCTGTGGTCAGGCTGGGGCCCCACGAAGACCTTTAGTACCGGTTCATGGCATGAACCGGTACTAGAGTTTCTTAGTAAGCTGATTTTTAGTCCCACCTCGCCAAGAGAGAGGCAGGATGAGCGGTTTATAAGGCGTGAGTGCAGAGACGATGAAGGAGAGGCGCAATGCTCACCTGCATGTTGCTTAGCTTCAAGCCTTTCGGAATAGCATAGATTGCACGAAACTATGTGCAGTGCAGCCTACACTATTTCGAAAGGCTTGAAGCTAATTAACCATCATTGCACCTCTTTTTTATTTTTAATAACTTATTTGAACTCTAGACTTTTTGTGTTCAGTATGCAGCATTCAAAGCGACGTCATCAATTTCCAACATGTTCTGACATCATTTGCTGTTTTTCAATCATTTACCGATTTGTTTAGAGAGCTAAATGACCGTGAAATTGAAAATCACTACAAAATGAACTCTGAAAATGTTGAAACTTGGCATGGTATCATTATTTCACCCGCATAGCATGTGCGAAAGAGTAGAGAGGGTCACGGCAAAAACTGGACGCACTTCGTGTACAAACTGGACAATGTCTTTCGAAGTATCAGGGTTTCAGATAAGAACTCATCTGTTACACGGGCACTTCAATGTTTTTTAAACTTATTTGAAATCCCGACTTCTTTTGCGTTCAGTACGCAGCATTCACAGCGGCGTCATCAATTTCCAACACGTTCTGACATCATTTTCTGCTTTTCAGTCATTTACCGAATTGTTTAGAGAGCTAAATGACCGTGAAATTGAAAACCACTACAAAATGAACTATGAAAATGTTGAAACTTGCCATGGTATCATCATTTCACCCGCATAGCATGTGCGAAAAAGTAGAGAGGGTCACGACAAAAATTGGACGCACTTCGTGTACAAACTGGACAATGTCTTTCGGAGTATCAGGATTTCGGACGAGAACTCATCTGTTACACGGGAACTTCAATGTTTTTTAAACTTATTTGAAATCCCGACTTCTTTTGCGTTCAGTATGCAGCATTCAAAATGGCGTCACCAATTTCCAACACGTTCTGACATCATTTGCTGTTTTTAGTCATTTACCGAATTGTTTAGATAGCTAAATGACCGTGAAATTGAAAATCACTACAAAATGAACTCTGAAAATGTTGAAACTTGCCATGGTATCATCATTTCACCCGCATAGCATGTGCGAAACAGTAGAGAGGGTCACGGCCAAAACTGGACGCACTTCGTGTACAAACTTGACAATGTCTTTCGGAGTATCAGGGTTTGGACGAGAACTCATCTGTTACACGGGCACTTCAATATTTTTTATACTTATTTGAAATCCCGACTTTTTTTGCGTCCATTATGCAACATTCAAAGAGACATCATCAATTTCCAACACGTCTGACATCATTTGCTCTTTTTCCAGTCATTTACCGAATTGTTTAGAGAGCTAAATGACCGTGAAATTGAAAATCACTACAAATGAACTATGAAAATGTTGAAACTTGCCATGGTATCATCATTTCACCCGCATAGCATGTGCGAAAAAGTAGAGAGGGTCACGACAAAAATTGGACGCACTTCGTGTACAAACTGGACAATGTCTTTCGGAGTATCAGGATTTCGGACGAGAACTCATCTGTTACACGGGAACTTCAATGTTTTTTAAACTTATTTGAAATCCCGACTTCTTTTGCGTTCAGTATGCAACATTCAAAATGGCGTCACCAATTTCCAACACGTTCTGACATCATTTGCTGTTTTTAGTCATTTACCGAATTGTTTAGATAGCTAAATGACCGTGAAACTGAAAACCACTACAAAATGAACTCTGAAAATGTTGAAACTTGCCATGGTATCATCATTTCACCCGCATAGCATGTGCGAAAGATTAGATAGGGTCACTGCAAAAATTGGACGCACTTCGTGTACAAACTGGACAATGTCTTTCGAAGTATCAGGGTTTCGGACGAGAACTCATCTGTTACACGGGCACTTCAATGTTTTTTATACTTATTTGAAATTCCGACTTCTTTTGCGTTCAGTATGCATCATTCAAAGCGGCGTCATCAATTTCTAGCATGTTCTGACATCATTTGCTGTTTTCAGTCATTTACCGAATTGTTTAGAGAGCTAAATGACTGTGAAATTGAAAATCACTACAAAATGAACTCTGAAAATGTTGAAACTTGCCATGGTATCATCATTTCACCCGCATAGCATGTGCGAAAGAGTAGAGAGGGTCACGGCCAAAACTGGGCGCACTTCGTGTACAAACTTGACAATGTCTTTCGGAGTATCAGAGATTTGGACGAGAACTCATCTGTTACACGGGCACTTCAATATTTTTTATACTTATTTGAAATCCCGACTTTTTTTGCGTCCATTATGCAACATTCAAAGCGACATCATCAATTTCCAACACGTTCTGACATCATTTGCTGTTTGTCAGTCATTTACCGAATTGTTTAGAGAGCCAAATGATCGTGAAATTGAAAATCACTACAAAATGAACTCTGAAAATGTTGAAACTTGCCATGGTATCATCATTTCACCTGCATAGCATGTGTGAAAGAGTACAGAGGGTCATAAAGAAACTAAATACAGAATTTTTTTTACTGAGAAATAAATAGAAGAAAATAAATAATGCAGAAAAGAAAAAAACTATATAAAAATTACTCAAAAATAAATAGAAGAAAATAAATAATGCAGAAAAGAAAAAACTATATAAAAAATTACTCAAAAATAAATAGAAGAAAAGAAATAATGCAGAAAAGAAAAAAACTATAAAAAAATTGTTGGGGCGCTGCCCAGTGGGCCTACCAGACCTAGGGTGTGCAAATTCAGGCCCAGAAGGTCCGGCAGACTCACATGGCAGCGCGCCATAGTTAGGCCAAGAAGCCTGCTATATAGAGGAGTTCGAAGGAGTAGCCGCGACTGGGTTTATAAACCAGTGCGGCTGCCCTTCTGTCACATCCCTAGCCCTACTTTGGCCTTGGACTAGCTTGGTGGTTGCATCATGTTTAAATTCAAATGAAATTTGAATTGAGGAATTTTCAAGCCTCAGAATCCCTTTAAAAATGATCAAGATAAAATTTCTTCAAATAAGTCCAAGAAAATGTTCCTGTTTTCTCTAAAAATATTGGCAAGAGGTAAAAATTCAAACCAATATTTTAGGGTTCACAGAAATAATTATTTGGGCCTTTGAATTAAGTCAATACTTATTTAAATTGGAGCTACTAATTCCTATAAATATTTGGTAGCTCCAAATATTCTGAAACTTGGTGAGGGCCTCTGGTTTAAATCAGATAGTGCCCATAAAAGTTTGTAGAATTTTATAAAGTGTTTAGTATTTAAAATAAGTCAAAACATACTGCAAAAAAATAGAAAACATAATAAATTAGAGAGAGAGAGAGTGCTCACCTGGCAAAGCCCCCCTAGGCCCAGCCCAACGGCCCAGCCCACCAGAGCCAGGCGCCAGTCGTCTCCTTCCTTTGCCAGGAGGACGACGGCGTGGCGCACGCACAGGAGGCGAAGCCACCTCCTGCTTCCTCCCACTTCGATCCGTCGCGTTTGGAAACGCCCGAGCCCCCCTGGTCCTTCCCCTCTCTCACAGCTCACTCTCCCCTCCTCTCCCTCGCTCTCTCCCACGACGGCCGATGCGGCCAAGGAAGCGCCGCCGTGAACCACCGTGCTCCCCGACCCCCTCTCGCCTTTCCGGGTTGCGTGGAAGCTCCGCCACTGTCGCCTACGCCCTCTGCACCGAGCCAAGCGATCTGGGAAGCACCGCAACGCCCCCGAGCGTCGTCGTCTTCATCTCCGGTGCCCGGAGATCGCCGTCGTCAATTCGCCGTTGCTGAAGCTTCCCCGAGCCCGCTGAGCTACTCATCGACCTCCCTGTAAGCTCCCGAGCATTTCCCCCTTCTCCCCGCAGTGAATCTCTTTCCCTAACTAGCCTAGCCACTGGAGCCGTGAGCTCCTCGCCGCCGGCCATGGCACCGTTGTGGCTAGAGCCAAAGTGGCTCGAAGCCAAGCTCACCTTTGTGCTCAGCGCACCACCAGGAGCCCGTAGCCACCACCAGCTCCTCCTCCCGTGCACCGCAGCATCGATCCCGCGAACACCCGAACGCCGGCCGCCGCATTCGTGCTCGCCGGCGTCATCTCCGGCCACCCCCGCACCCACCGCCTACACCACTCGACGCGCGAGTCCACCAGCAGCACGCAGCACGCCTCCGCCGTTGTTTTGGTCGCCGGAGCGCGATACCCACGCTGCTCCGCCGCGTCTGGCCTCACCGGCGACTCGACGCCGGCGAGTTGACCCCGCCGACCACGTTTGACCACGGGTGGGCCCAGTTTGATCCCTGGGTCAATGACAGGTAGGGCCCAACCCTGCTGCCTAATTAGGATTAGTGCTAATTAATATTTTAGTTAACAAATTACACTGACACGCGGGACCCACTGTCAGGTTTGACCTGGACCGACCAGTTGACTTGCTGACGTGGTGCTGATGTCACCCTGACATCATAAACCTTTTTCTGGAATTAAAACAAATCAGAAATGATTTATAAATTTCAGAAAATACCCCCAAACTTCAAAAATTCATAGTAATTCAACCGTAACTCCAAATGAAATAAATTATATATGAAAAATTATCAAAAAAATTCAAGGAATCCATCTGTGTCATTTGCATGCATGTTTGAACAAGTTAACCTCACTGAATAGGACAATTCATGTTTATGGAATAAATAGTAATTAGTTTTGGAGTTGGAATTTGCTATAGGTTTGAATTCCACTTCAATGAATATGACTAACTGTTGCACTAGGTCAATTCAGTACCTTAATATGACATATCATTCATATGTATGTGCATTGCATTGATTGTGGTTCCCTTTTGTGTTTGCCGGTGGTTGTTCCCTCTCGGTAGACATTCGTTCCGACGATGAGATCGATGACACCGATGAAGAGCTATATTATCTTCAGAAGTGCCAGGCAAGCAAACCCCCTTGTTCATTCCGATACAAGCCCACTCTCTCGCTCCTGCTCTCCTTTACTGCATTAGGACAACAACGATCATCTGCTACTTGTTACGGTAGTTGACCCCTTATCCTCTGCATGACCTGTCATTGCCACAGTAAATAGATGAAACCCACTAGCATGAGTAGGAGTTGTTTGAGCCCTGATGTGCCTACTCATTCATGCTTGTTTGTCATGCCTGCTACTGCTTAGAGTTGGGTCAGGTCTGATTCATCGGGATGAATCGGAGGTGTGTAAACATGTCCTACTGTTGAGAGCTAAGTGTGTGAACACGATTTGGTAAAGGTAGCGGTGAGAGGCCATGTAGGAGTACATGGTGGGTTGTCTCATTGTAGCCATCCTCAGGAACTGAGTTCTGTGTTTGTGATCCATGAACAGTTACTACCACACATTGGGTTCCGATAACTCGGCCCCTCTCGGCTTATTAATCAACTCGATCTCTGTCCAGGAGTTGCGACTAGTTTCTGGTGTTGGTAGGTAGTGTTAGTAGCCTACCAAGTGGCACCCGGTACAGGTGGGCTTGGGACAGACTAGGCACCGTGGCACGGTGTACCAAGTGGCACCCGGATGGTGGGCTTGGGAACCCTGCACACATCGTTTGGGGCCGTGAGCGACACCCCGGCCGGATCTCCTTGCGGATGGAACCCGAATAGGCGATAAACCTGGACGAGAGACTTGTTGGTTAGTCAGGTCGTGGCCGACTCCCTCGCCCGGCTTCCGCTTGAAGGTTGCCGAGGTACATGACGTGTACAGGGCTATAAGTGGCGAGAGCGTGTGTGAAGAAGTACACCCCTGCAGGGTTATCATTATCTATTCGAATAGCCGGATTCCTCGGATATGGAAACTTGGACCCCTTGCATAGTTCATAGACAAGTGAAAGTGGATACTCTAAAATGCGCAAGATAAGCATGAGTGCTATGGATGGTGTTCTCGTAGGGAGACGGGAGCAGATCCATAGTGGTGTATTGGTATGGTGAATTTGTGGACTCGTGTGCGCCACCTCAAAAGAGTTACTTGCAGTCGTAGTTCAGGTTAGCCACTGAGTCAAAGCTGGCTTGCTGCAGTTAAACTCCACCCCCCCTTTGTTGATACCGATGCATATGTAGTTAGTTCTGATGTAAGTCTTGCTGGGTACATTTGTACTCACGTTTGCTCAATTTATGTTTTGCAGAGAGACTCCAGTCTCGCTAGTAGTTCCGCGTGGACTTCGACGTTAGCTTGATACCTCAGCTACGATCTTGTGCCCTCGACAGGATTTGGTAGATAGTCGGGCTTCTTAGCCTTTTTCATTTATAGATGTCTGTACTCAGACATGTTAAGCTTCCGCATGTGTTTGATTTGTATGCTATGATTGTTGGGTCATGAGACCCATGCTTGTAATATCTGGCTCTTCGGAGCCTAATGAATTAATACTTGAGTCGTAGAGTCTTGTTGTGATGCCATGTTGTATTTACACATATCGAGCATATTGTGTGTATGATTGAAATGCTTGGTATGTGTAGGATCCGACAACCTAGTTGTTTATCCTTCGTAGCCTTTCTTATGGGGAAATGTAGTCTAGTGTTCCTCGAGCCATAGTAGTCCGCTACAGCCCGGTTCACCGGAGTCCTGCTAGCCCAGCACTACTGTTCAGGACGCTTGACTGGCCGGCATGTGTTTCACTTCGTTCCTGTGTCTGTCCCTTCGGGGAAATGTCACGCGGTGACATCCGGAGTCCTGTCTAGCCTGCTACAGCCCGGGTTACCGGAGTCCTGTTAGCCTAGTGCTACAGCTTGGATTCACACGCTGTTGACCGACATGCTCGAGGTTGATTCATGTATGCCTGTCCCCATGGGGTAGTGCCGCTTTGGGTTCACGACTAGCCATGTCGGCCCGGGTTCTTTGTCATATGGATGCTAGCGACACTATCATATACGTGAGCCAAAAGGCGCAAACAGTCCCGGGCCAGGTAAGGTGGTACCCGTGGAAATACCGTGCGTGAGGCCACAAAGTGATATGATGTGTTACATGCTAGATCGGTGTGACCTAGGATCGGGGTCCTGACACCTTCGCTCGGCGAGGTGGGACTAAACATTATGCACCGCGGGTGGCAACGCAACACCTTTAGTACCGGTTCGTGGCTCCAACCGGTACCAATGAGGGGCCTTTAGTACCGGTTGGAGCCACAAACCGGTACTAAAGGGCTCCGCTTCCCGCCTCTTGACCTGGCCAAAATTGGCCTTTAGTACCGGTTGGAGCCATCAGCCGGTACTAAAGGTCCCTCCTATATATATGGCACTTACGAAAAATCCAGTTTTCATCCGCGCGCCACCCGTCTTCTATCCAACTAGCTTCATCGCCCGATATCGTCGTCGCTGCCGCCGCGCCGTCGCTCATCGCGCGCCGCCCGTTGTCGCCATCCCCGCCGCGCGCCGTACGTCGTCGTTGCCGCCCCCGCCGCCCGTCATCGCCGTCTCGCGCCGCCCCGCCGCTCGCTGCCCCCGCCGCGCGCCGTACGTCGTCGCCGCTCGCCGTCGCCCCCGCCGCCCCCGTCGTTGCTGTATCGCCCCCGCCGCCGCCCTCGATCGCACACACACACACACACAAGCACGTACACGCACGCGCGCGCGCACACACACATATATTTTTTTACTTATTTTCTGTTTTTGTTTTTTAGATTAATGCATGTCAAATTGTTAATGTTTCACCTATATGTGAACATATGTTAGATATTAATGTCAAATGTTAGATAAATTAGATATAAATTATATGTTAGATATATATTTAATTTAGTTATATGAGATTTGATTATCTAATTAACATTTACTATATAGAACTAGCTACCTTATTTTTAGTAAGAAAATTAATAGAACTAGTTTAGTTGAATTAGTTGAATTAATTAGTTGAACTAGTTAGTTGAATTAGTTGAGCTACTTTATTTACATATGTTTTTCGTAAGTGCTTAGTTGAATTAGTTGAACTAGTCGAATTAACAGAACTAACTGAATTAGTTGAATTAATAGAACTAATAAGTGTTTAACGTTTCACCTATGAACATAGGAATGTCGTCTGATGACGAACATGATTTCATTATGTGCGAATACTGCGAAGGCCAGCGCGGCCTATGCGGCAGAAATTTTCTAATTGATGATAGGCGCTTCAGCATCAAGCTGGATGAGAACTTCGAAGTGGATACAGTAAGTCAGAACGACAAGTCTTTTTTCATAATTAAACATGACTTATGCTTCAACTTTTAATTTTAACTTTTTCACTATTCTACTAGCGTATCCCCTGCCATGCAAGAATTTTTGTCTTGGATAAGATAGGTTTCAGTCCTAACAAAAACTATGGAGGTAAAAAAAGTTTACTTGAAGACCGAGCATGGTTATACCTTCAACATCAAATTATACAATGCAGACACATACACCTATTTTGAATGCAAAACTGGGCAAGCACTATACAAGGCTTATGCATTTGAGCCTGATATGGTTATCACCTTTGATATTCGTCCGGAAGATGATATTGAAGGTAATAGAGACATCTGTGTCGATGTGCAGACACCTCCAGTTTCTCAACCATATTTATGTCTTTAATATTGTTTATTCAAAAAGAGTTGACCAGAAATTTATATTGACAGCTTATTTGCAATCAAGCAAACATGTCCGGCGCTTGGTAGACATGACCGTCCACTGTCCCGGGGCTGAACTAAACTGCGAGGAGACAAGTCATTATGTTTCATGGCTTGAGGATCTTGATGCTGTCAAGACAAAAAAATTTCCTGCACTTAGAAATGTTAGTACTCAAAACGTGCGACCAATAGTGTTCGTACTGAACTACGGTCACATATATTTAGGAAAGATGGTAAGATTTTTACTATTTCTCCTGAGTGCATCTTTTGCATACATTATTTTTAAGCTAAACTTCATTACTAAGTATGTTACTATACGATGTTCTTCAACAGGGACTCCCGATGAATGTTGTGCCTGATTAGATCGAGACTAAAGGTACCATGAATATTGTTAGCTTACGGCCAAGATATCCTACAATGCACTTTAGTGCATTCAGGATTTCTAATAGCGAGGAATGCTTAATAGTAAAAGACTGGAGCAAAATTTTGAACAATCGCAGAGAAGTACTAGGGGCAGCAATCAGAAGCGCAACCCGCGATTAGGAGACAGGTTCATCTGCATGCTCCAATATGATGAATCAGGAAAGCTATACATGTTCTATGTTATTTTACCTGAGAGAGAGCAGCATGAGTGATTAGCTAGTTCATGCTCTTAGTACTTGTCCTCTCATGTCCGTATTCTTCGTCCTGAACTTAATCTCAAAGAGTGATTTGCTTTTGTGGTGTTATGAACGCTTATAATATCATTACCATGTTGAACTTGATGATATCTTTGCTTCTGGTACAAGTGAATGTTTCTTATTTAAGCTAGTGTTGGTGGTGATTAGATAGCGATAATGACTATATGATGATTAAGTAGTGGTAATGAGACGACTATTATATGATGATTTTTAGCTAGCTATGAAAACTGTTGTTGGTGACGATATATATGATGCAAGAGTTTTTATATTAATATGATGATGATGATGATGATGATGATAATGAGTTATTATATCATTTATGAAAGAAACCGCAGATTAGTTTCAACTAGATGGATTCTAGCTAAGTGATCAAGTACATGCCATATCCATATTACCTCGATCACTTAATTAGGTGATCAAGTATATATAATATGGATATGGCATATACTTGATGACTTAGCTAGGATCCACATGCATCCAGTCAAACTAATCTGCGGTACTTTCACCTAATGATTTAACAACTCATTATAATGTAAAACAATCACTAAATTAAATTGAAAACACAAAATTAAAGTTAAAATAAAAATAAAACCAAAACACACCCAAACATTTAGTACCGGTTGGTGTTACCAACCGGTACTAATGTCCTACGCGCCCCCGGAGCTGCCTCGTGCCACGTGGTTGCCCTTTAGCACCGGTTCGTGCTGAACCGGTACTAAAGGGAGGGGGGCTTTAGTGCCCACACTTTAGTGCCGGTTACTGAACCGGCACTAAAGAGCCTTACGAACCGGTGCTATTGCCCGGGTTCTGCACTAGTGTGTCTTGCCATTTACCAATTTGTTGCACTGGTAAGAAACAAGATATCAACTTCTATAGTTAAAATGATAATAAAGTGATAACGACAAAATGTATACATAGAGATCACTAGAATCAAACATGTTTCATGGCATTATAAAATACATGAGCACAACTTACTGGTCCAAGAAATTTCATGGCTTACTAGCATCTGATTAAACCTTGATATTTTAGGTGGATAGACAAAATTATATTGTACCAAATATGTAAAAAGGCAATTGCATCAGCAAAGTTTATTTTTAATGTATCGACACTGAAGGGACGAATGGTGACAACAACATTAGTAGAACATTGCATGCATTGACAATAGAACTATTACTAATGCAAGGAAACATATTTAACAATATAGTAAGGTAAATTTGTTTTCCTGAGCGCTGCAACAACACGATCTTAAGAGCTTGGCAAGGTGTTTATTTAAAAATAAGCTAACAAAGGACCTCAACACTTGTTATGATCACTACTAGGAAAAGGGCTATAGATGAAATTGACACTAATGGCGCATCAGAGAAGTGGTGCGCCACTACTATATATTAATGGCGCACCATGTGGTGATGCGCCATTAGTGTGGAAGACACTAATGGCGCACCAGGCACATGGTGCGCCACTAGTAACAAAATGTTTTTTTTCATTTTTTCAAACATACTAATGGCGCATCCGGGCAGAGTGCGCCATTAGTAGTTAGAACTACTAATGGCGCACCAGCCATAGAGTGCGCCACTACTGTATTTTTTTTACTTTTTTGCAAAACTACTAATGGCGCACCGTTGCATAGTGCGCCATTACTAGTTTAAACTAGTAATGGCGCACTGTGCCACGGTGCGCCATTAATATAATTTTTTTTTCTTTTTTGCAAAACTACTAATGGCGCATATCTGTGTGGTGCGCCATTAGTATGCTGAGTCCACCGCCGCCGACGATCACCCCCCGCACCCTCCCCCGCTCCACCGCCGCCGACGAGCACCCCCCGCACCCTCCCCCGCTCCACCGCCGCCGCCGACCCGAAAATTATTACTGTTTTTACAAAAAATATTACTATTTCATATTCATATTCATTTTTAAAAAACAATAATAATAAACTGTAGACTACAATTGTTGTTAAACAACAATTATTACTGTTTTTATAAAAAAATATTACTGTTTCATATTCATATTCATATTCATTTTTTAAAAAATAATAAAAAAAATTCTTACTTATGGCGCACGGGTAGCTGGTGCGCCATTGATATATAAAAAAAGAATACTTATGGCACACTGTCCCGCTGGTGCGCCATTGCTATGAAAAAAAACATTCTAATGGCGCACCGCCTGGGGGTGCGCCATTAGTAATCTTCCCCCATCCATACACCACCCGACCCACTGCGCCCCCGCCGCAGCCGCCCACGCGCCCCCGCCGCCTCCCTCTCCTCTTCCTCTCCCTCGAGCGCCGCCTCCCCCCGAGCCCCGCCTCCCCCGAGCCCCGCCTCCCCCCTCGAAACTCTAGAAACCCCGCGCCCCCCGCGTCGGCCCCTGCCCTGCGCCGCCTCTACCTCAGTCCGGGCATGGGCTGCAGGACGACGACCGCGGCCGCCGGCCTCCCCATGACCAACCAAGGCGCCCTCGAGCCATCCCTTCGACGCCGCCGCCGCCGCCGACCCCGACCCCTCCGGCGACCGGCCGCGCCCGCCCAGGTACCTCTCCTCCTTCCTCCTTCCTCCCTCTCCTCCTTCCTCCCTCTCCTCCTTCCTCCTTCCTCTCTCTCCACCCTTTCTCGACCATGGTTCGCGGCGATCAGCTCGTCCACCTCAGCGGACGTCAGCGCGTCCGGCACCGTCTTGCCGTGCTTGGCGAATACTGCATCGAACTTCTCGGGAACGAACCTGCAATGGTTAACTAAGCATTAGTAGCGAATTACCATGCGCAAGTTGGAGCAGACGAAGTAGTCGGTTATCTTCCTTGGGAGTCATACGCGCCTGAGTCGCTCCCGTGGATGCCCTTGTGGATGTTCTCAATGTAGATGGACATGCGCGCCGTGTCATTTTCCTGCACGAATTTCACAGCCCTTTATACAGTAGTAACTTGCTTGCTCTTTGGACAAAGAACGGAGGATTGCTAATATCTGCTCAGTTTCTTTGATTTGAAACATCATGCCACCAGACGAAGTAGTTAGAACGGAGGATTTTCCTGCGCCGTGTCATTATTAGAATTGATCTGTGTGTATCAATGTGATTGTAGTTTTTCTTGTCATCAAGTTTAGTTGATGTTTATTTAAATATAGCTTATATGATCAGCCACTCTATGTATGATTGTGGCTTGAAGGTTCTGGAAGAACGTTTTTCCTTCAAATTCTATCTGGTGGCATTGTCCTAGACTCCTTAGTTCTGTTGTTAATTGTGCTTCTATTAAAAGAATTGGGAGTTACTCACTGCACTAGAACTTTGTAGGTTCAATTTTGGTTAACTAATACTGACGTTATGAGAATGTAAGCACCTATTATTGCTACTGATATCATTGGCTCATTGCTGCCTTTGTGCAATGCAGAACTGTTAAGAGTGATTTGGAGGATTCAAGATTCTGTGAAGCTCTTTTGACATTTAAAGCGCAGAACTGAAGGTACTTAATAAACTCAAAAGCATTGATGATAACTCTTGTTGCCTAGAAACAGAGATAGTTTACATATTGCATTGCTGGTGTTTGTTTATGTTCAGAGTTTAAGCACGTGTAGTGTAGTGTAGTGTAGTGTGTGTAGTGAGCTTGTTCCAGTGTAAAATCAGACTAGTATGGACCTGGCCACAATCTGTCAACTTAGCCTTCTCTGATTTTCAAAACAAGTTAACTGCATTCAGATCTCTTGATGCTCAAAACCTGTCAATTTCTATCAGCTTTTGATCTATCAAGTTGATATTCAGTCAAGTTGATGTCAAACTTGACACATAAACAACAACTTTAATAAACAGAGAGACAAGATTGTAGGGTTTTTTAGCTGCTGCCACAACACAAAGTCTATAGATGCTGAAGTTGTCAGTATTAATTATCAAATCATTCAGAGTAGATGATGCTCTATTTTTGTGGACTTAGTGAACATGATAAGACAAGCCAGATGCTCTATTTTTAATTAACAGTAATCCATGATCCTGCTTACTAGTGAACATGATGTTCGTTTGTTTACAGAGATCCTGCTTATATATACTGATGATGAGTCTTGTTGAAACCTTACATATACAGTGAGGAGCTACTGTAAAAAAATTCAGTTAGGTACAGTGAGGAGCTAACTGTGTATGAAGGTAACAAGTGTTAAATCGGTGAAAGTAAAAAAGTGTAGTAGTAGTACTTGGTACCAATAATTCTCTGGGCAAAGCAAAAGAGCAAGAGGAGGGAGACATGGAATAAGTCTTGACCTGAAATGTAAACTGAACCCAAAACAAGACTTTCTGCATTTAAACGAGTCCCAATGGACCTACTGCCAGCTTACTTGTTCTAGGACAGTATAGTTTTACAAGCGTCGGTAAGTTTTTCTTAACTGCTGCTGTTATGCATGTATTCACTTCTACTACTGCTGTACTTGTCATGATGTTGTACTTGTGATGATGCTACTTCTGATCTTCTAAATGACCCATTGGCGACTTCATTATGCGGGGATAATGATTTTGCAGGTACCCCGGGAGGCCCTTGAGTTTGCCGGAATGTCGATTAACTTCCGTTCCGGTAAATTTGGGTACTCCAGATGTCCTATTTTTAGCAAAGGTCATGCTGAAATTTTCCGTGAATTTTAGCATGACTTTGCTAAAAATAGGACATATGGGGTACTTGCGACTAATGTTGATTATCTTCTGCTCAAAATTTATGCTGCTATAATGTTGTAAGGGTACTAATTGGTCTCTTCTACTGCTTATCAGAGATGGGGGGAAGCAGCCACCGCCGCTCTGCCTCACCGGAGTATGAGTTGGATGCTTTCGAGTTCTTCACTATCATACTTTCTTCTTCAGTATCAGCCACGAGGCAGGTATATAAAACAAGAGATCTCCCCTTCACCCATCTCATTATGATAACTTTGTTGTTTGCTACATCACTCCTTGTCCCAAATTGCAGAGGCTGCCTGACGCTTTTATGAAGATGCTGGGTGAAGATCCGCCAGATAATGTGAAGCTCCGACAGGCCGGCGGCGGGGTTCGCAGGTTGTGGGACATGGAGTTGGTGATCGAGGAGGGCCACATGTACCTGTGCCGTGGCTGGGAGAAGTTCTACAGTGCCTACGACCTGCGGACCGGGTACTTTCTTCTCTTGAGGTACGACGATGACGCCACACTGCTCATCGTGAAGGTTTTCAACAAGACTATGTGTCGCATGCGCTACGCTGAAGACGAAGATGCCAGTGCATTCTGCCTCTTCTTATTCCTCCATATTTGGCTTTGTCTCACATCGATTGTTAACGGTCATTGTTGCATTTGGACAGGCAATGGGAGCAGCAGCAGTGACACTGGCTATAGCCAAAGCAGCAACGATTATGGCTGTAGCAAAAGCAGCAGCGATTCTGGCCTTAGCGAAAGCAGCAGCGATTCTGGCAGCAGCGAAGACAACAAGAAGGATGATCCGGACTGGAGTGGGGGAGAAGAGGAGCAGAGTGGGGATGAGAAGCTGCAGGATGATGATGGGCATCAGGCTGAGGATGACCTAGCACTGGTGGTGGCTGACCAAGGGCAAGAGATGGTGGTGGCTGACCAGGTGCAAGAGATGGTGGTGGCTGACCATGGGCAAGAGATGGTGGTGGCTGACCATGGGCAAGAGATGGTGGTGGCTGAGGGTGGCCTCGCGATGGTAGTGGTGCCTGACAATTACCACGCACTGGTGGTGGCGCCGGCGATCCCACAGCTGGGCGACATGACAACGCCAATTGTGGTAGAAGACTACATCCCACAGCTGCCTCCACCGCCTCGCCGCTCTTGGCGCACCAGGCTGAGGAAGGAGAAGAACAATGAGAACTGAACTATGTCAGGTATGTCAGATCTCCAAAATGATATATATATATATACTTAGTTACCTATTTATCTCTAATATGCTTAGTTTCCTATAGGTTAGCTCCAAAATTACTTATGTTAGCACAAAATGATCAAGTTTACATAATAAGCTTATAGTCTTCTTCTTATTCTTCTTCTTATCCAAAATGACATATGTTAGCTTCATTTTACCTAAGTTGGCTCTAATATGCTAACTTAGAGCTTATATGCTTAGTTTCCTATAGGTTAGCTCCAAAATTACTTATGTTAGCACAAAATGATCAAGTTTACATAATAAGCTTATAGTCTTCTTCTTATTCTTCTTCTTATCCAAAATGACATAGGTTAGCTTCATTTTACCTAAGTTGGCTCTAATATGCTAACTTAGAGCTTATATGCTTAGTTTCCTATAGGTTAGCTCTAAAATTACTTATGTTAGCACAAAATGATCAAGTTTACATAATAAGCTTATAGTCTTCTTCTTATTCTTCTTCTTATCCAAAATGACACAGGTTAGCTTCATTTTACTTAAGTTGGCTCTAATATACTAACTTAGAACTTATATGCTTAGTTTCCTATAGGTTAGCTCCAAAATTACTTATGTTAGCACAAAATGATCAAGTTTACATAATAAGCTTATAGTCTTCTTCTTATTCTTCTTATTCTTCTTCTAGTCTTCTTCTTCTTCTTCTTCTTCTT
This sequence comes from Triticum monococcum, assembly GCA_034509565.1. Lineage (NCBI taxonomy): Eukaryota > Viridiplantae > Streptophyta > Magnoliopsida > Poales > Poaceae > Triticum > Triticum monococcum. Next base: position 524,608,857 of record CM067841.1, read on the forward strand.
CTTCTTCTTCTTCCTCTCTTCTTCTTCTTCTTCTTCTTCTTCTTCTAACTTCTTGTTTATCATTTTGCAGATTCGATTTAATTCACGGAAGCTTGCATGGATTGAGTGCTTCTTTTCCATTTGTGTTTTTATTTTATATCAATGTGAAACTTTTGTGAATTGATGGATAACGGTGTTGAATGAACATCGTGAAACTTTTGTAATATGTAACGATGGAACTATGTGTTGGCTATGTATGTATATATGATGAAACTTGTGTGTTGGATATGATCTGGTGGACGCAGGTAACATCGTTACATATGGCCCCCTGTATGTAAGCTAAGCAGATCTGTGTTGTATGTTATCTCTAATATATTTTAACCTGTGAAAATATCAGAAATGAGAAAAATCCCTAATATTCATACTAGTGGCGCACCACACAAGACACTAATGGTGCACTGTTATAATCACACTAATGACGCATCACCCAACAGTGCGCCATTAATATGCCAAAGCACATGGTTAAATATGGCCCCCTGGGAGGCATACTAATGGTGCATGGTGTTCTATACTAATGGCGCACTGCTTGGTGCGCCATTAGTAACTAATGGCGCACCAGTAGTGCGCCATTAGTAGGCAAAACTGGTGCGCCATTAGTAGGCCTTTTCCTAGTAGTGGATGGCATGATCTGAACCAGGAGAAGAAGGAAAATATAACCAAGATGTCAAGAGTTAGCTGTTCAAGAGTTATGATGGCATGATTTTAACAATGTGGAAGATTTGGTTGCTTCCCAATGTCAGCGGGTTTGAGAATAGAGGCTGAATTGCCAAGAACTGGTGGATTCCATTCTCCATGAGCCTAGCCTTTGGAAGGAGGCAAGGCCAAGGTGTGATCCTGTTGCGGCACGCAAGTTCTCCTAATTTTGCCACCGTTTTCATCCACTGTAGGCACCGTTGTTTACTTATTTGGTGGGTTTTTGTTAGCTAGGCCATAGGTTTTTTGCTAGATTTTCGTTTCGCTAGATTTGGCCTTTCAGCCTTTGCTTGTACTTTGCGTCACCTTAACGTTCTCTCTAATACAAAAAGACACCTCATGGTTGGCTGCCCCTTCCCGCGCACAATCTGGTATGAGATCCTCCCCTGGCGCCGCTCAACTGCCACCGTGCCCAACCCGGCGACGCCTTTCCAGGATTGGTGCGACCTCCCTCGACACTGTACCTTCTGCTCTTCACCAAGGTACCACATCCCTCATGCTTCCCACGACCTGGTCGATTTGGAAACACTAGAATAATTGCTTCTTAGACTCGTTGCAACCCTCCATCTCCCGCCTAGTGCATGACATTAAGGACGACACACGCCTATGGGCCAAGGCCGGCGCCAAAGGGATCAACATAGTTATTCCAGAGAGTTAGCATTTTGAGCTTCTGGGCTGAACACCGCAACATCTTCTGCTCGAGCATCTGTGGACGTGCCCTTGTGTGTACGCGGTCCGTGATGCTCACTCCCCCTGTACTTCTCCTAAACTCCTTCTATCAATGAAATGATATGCAAGCCTTTTGCGTATTCACAAAAAAGAGTACAAAATGACACACATTTGAGCTTAACAAGTAGAAACATACTCCCACTGTCCCATGCAAAAGGCTTGCATATCATTTCATTGATAGAAGGTTGAAAAATGATCTTATATTACGGGAGGGAGGGAGTATGTTAATAGAGGATGAGAAAAACAGCTAATGATTTTTCTTTAGTAGAACACAAGAACAATTAAAGTTTACCATGTACATTCACCTATCCAATGTGAAACTTAAGGCAGAAATGTATGCACTTATAAACTTACATATGCATTATGGTCCAATAAAATCTTCATAATGTCATCATGCCCTTTAGTAGCAGCACAATGAAGTGGTGTCCCACAAAAATCTACCTGGTCGATATAAGCTACCGGGTCGATATAGGCTCCGTTAGCAATCGGTTGTTTAACAGTTTCACAAGCTCCTGAAAAAAGATGCACAAACTTGCTGGATAAGAGAATAGGTATTTCTGCTATATTCTCATTCTCAAAGAAAATGAACTCATGAATTTATTACAGCAGAGAATAGGTATTTCTTGGGACAAGATTTTTCTTCTGAAAAGTAACGACTTGTTCAGTGGACAATCAAATGCAATACGTACTGTGGCTAGAGGTTTATATTTGTTACCATACGAAATAAATAAAAATAGATCATAGCATAGTACAACACTAAGCCACACCATGGTACAACTTAGAAATTGAAAAGCCATGAAGAAACATTGCAGCGCACAAATGCAAAACAGAGGCATATGTATTCATAGAAATAGACCTGATACTGTGGCTTGGTGTAAAGGGGAGAGCCCATTGCTGTTGAATATGTTTGGATTGGCACCATGATCAAGAAGATATTTGGCAATACCCGCATGATAACAAACTATCGCAAGAAACAGAGGTGTTCTGCCTGTCAAGAACATAGTAATTTAGCTCGTATTGATGCAAAAGCCTTTCTTGATTTAGGAAGGAAATAAGATGCTTCTCTTAAAGAGTAACTATTCACCCAAATAAAAAGACATGGAAGTGTCATAATAGTGCATTAACTTTTCTGAGAGCATTAAATGTAGAAACAGCTACTGAAGAGTATACCCATGGTTCTCTATATTATATACAATAGGAAAGGGAACGAGTTATAACAAAACACGATAGAAAAGGGAACAATTTATATGCATTTGTTTAAAACGTAATTAATTCAACCATGAAAAAAAATCCGACCGACTTATAGAATATATCAGCCATGCATATGTTGGATTTTGTTTGCGCTGATGCATATGTAGCATATTACCTGAGGTATCAAGAGCATGGTCTATTTCCATACGAAGGTATATGGTCAACTTTTTTTCTTTCTAAAACAGGCATGGCACAGAAATATCTTAGCTAGCATTAAGGAGACAAACTGGTGGGTAGCAAATATGCAGAGCAACATAGATGTTATATGATCATTGCTTCGTGAGTGAGCAATAGCTATTTCCTTAACACTACCAGGCATAAGCTTAGGAAACCCAATCGACCAAAAAGATCATATAAACAACAATTATTTGGAGGACAACCAACTTTGTTCAGCATCGGCCCGCCGCTTGAAATATCCTATTCAGCATCGGCCCGCCGACTGCGGAACGAGAACCAGCATTAGCGTTTGGGGCTGGGGTTCGCATTTAGCAACGAGATATTGGGGTTGGGGCCAAGGATGAAATGTGAAGGAGACGCTTACCGGTGGAGCGAGCGGGTGCGAGCGGCGGCTCCATGGCGTCGATGGAGAGTAGGAGATGGTAGGGCTTTTCATGAAGGAGGAGCGGAGAGGGTAAGTTTTGCTTTTTAAAAGGAGGGGAGCCGAGAAGTCAACGACGAAGACGAAGTGATCCGCGTGAACGGAGAATGTGGGCGGAGTCCACTCCCGGGCATTAAATTGTACTACCTCCGTCCATTGGTCCTTTAGTATTGTGTGACAAACTTTGGCTATAAATTTAATTAAAAAAATAATAATGTATGTCATCAAAAATTATATCCATTGGTTCGTATTTAAACATAGTTTTCAGTTATATTATTTTTGGTTACATGCATTAACAAAGTTAGTTAAATGTAAGGTCAAAATTTGACACAAAATGTGAAAGGGACCAATAAACCATGATGGAGGTGCGGCTATGCCAACATCGACTCCAGAGACATATGCTCTCCAAATTAGAAAAATGTTTAAACATAAATATTCAAATATGTCAGGCTGGTTATAGTGGCGAATTACTAGTCTATATTACTACCTAGTTGGGAGTAGAATAATATATGTGTGGTGTCATACAACACTTCATTTATTAGGTTGTAGACTCATCTCGTCTTGGGTATGTGATGTTACTCATAGTGTGAGTAACACATTACTTCCTCCTTTCTAGTTTAAAGGGCTCATCTAAAAAAATAGATTTCCATTATATTAGGCTCACTTTGAGTCCAAATAAGTTAAAGAGCTTTGGGCCTCACATCATATTTAATAAAAGAAAGGGAATTAGTGGTCATGCATGCATCTTATTCTACATGCACCATGCAAGTCCAATGAGAAAGATGGTGCACTTATTGCTTCGGAAGTTGAATAAGTGGGAATATTTCATTGGGCAGTTTTGTAGCGACAAAACTTGTGTCATCCACTCACAATGTATCTTGGTTGATGAGGTTTCAGATTTGAGCCCTCTAAACCGAAAGATGAAGAGTGGGAGTATGTTACCATATGCCTCTCTTTCCTCATTAATAACTTGTCACATCATCTATTTTGCCTTCATATACGTGATATTACCACTCTCACTATGGGTAGTCTCAAAATAATCTGAAAAGAATTCTATTGCAGTTGTTAAGGCGGCCAATGGCGGGGATGGGGTCTCGGTGCCTTACCTTCTGCTAGTAGTTTAGATTATGAATTCTTTTTCTCGCAAGGCCGACGTTCGAGTGGATGGCTGAGCTTCATCTTCAAGCTGGTCTTTTGGGTTGACTATGAGATTATTATTTCTTGTCATGTGTGTGCAACGGCGAGATTTGGTGTCAGGTGCTTCAGATCAATTGAAAGGTTCAATGATGATGACTATGGCTCTAGAGTGCTGGTCCTTAGGGCATATACACGAAGACTTTTCTATTGCCATCAACAAGGTTAAAATCCGGCTTTGGTAGGGGAGTGACGACAATATCGTGTCAGTGGCTCATTCTGACGACGGTAGTGGCCGTTCAATCATGTTGATTCCTCGGTGTATTCTTTTATGTTTGGGGTGTTTTGCACTTTTTATGAACCTTCATAATAGATTCGGGTCTTTTAAAAAGGCCCTCATATGCCCAGAATAGCATTAAGCATCCTTTGGAACTTAGGAAAAATTGTACTCCCTCTGCCACGGTTTAGAAGGCGCACATCAGTTCTCATGCATTTTATGAATAGGAGAGGATTAAGGCGTGTAGGCATTTAATGTTGAGTTAATTAGGCTGTTTTGAGACGCGTATGCTGCATCCCATGCATGCGGTCATTTTCCTCCACCACTGCATGCGCTAGGACTGCTTATTGACCGGCTATGGGGCACACTGCGCATTAATTTCTTCACTAATTAGGTGTCGTAGTTAACAACCGAGGCTATTTTTCAGTACATGGTACAACCAATCACTAACCACCTTGGTCCTAGAGATTTTTCCAGCGCACCCTATAAACTGTGACGGAGGGAGTAGTAAACTGTTAGGCTGGTCATAGTGGGGAGTAACTTAGACTACTAACATGCATATGTTACTAGTCTATGTTACTATCTTAATAGTGGATAGTAAGAGCATGTATAAGGTATAATCATCAGGCTGTAAGGATTAAACTATTACATTTTTGTTGAGTTGGATGAAAGAGAATAGGAGAGAGAAGAGAAGCGGGCTGCAGATTAATAGCTGGTTGAAGCACGGGCTCCAAGAAACAATGTGAGGATGTAAGGTGGACCATGTATTAATAAAGTACTACTTCTTAGCAACTTGCTACTATACTGTTGGCTATTAGGTCGACTATATATGACATGGCAACTTCATATAGCCGGTAGTTGGCTATACTATTAACCATGCTCTAACATATGGATGATAACATGCAAGCCATCATTAATTGAGATATAGACTCATTTTACCTCGGGGTGTGTTATGTTACAACAACATATTATGTTACCACAAGCATCTCTTTCTTCATTAACTCCGTGCCACATAAGCAATTTTTCCTTGGGATGTGTTATGTTACTACCTAAGTTCCTCCCACTATGGCTAGCCTTAGCCCAAAACAGGCGTGCATGTGCCAAGTGGTTATCGAAGCAATCAAACGTGGGAGCATGGCAAGCTATGGAACAATGGTTCATGAAATAAAGGAACGTTCATTGGCTTTTGTTTCTTATGTTTTTAGGCACGAGTTTAGGACCTCGAATGTCGAGGCTCATAATCTTGCAAAGTGTGCTCTTTTATGGGGTTGACCGTCATACTTGGTTAGGTCAACTTGATCACTTTTTTTCATCCCTGTAAACACTATGATGGCATAACAAAAGCTTTGTGAGATTGCCTAGAAAGAAACTCTAAGCCATAAAAAGTGAGAGAAACTCTAAGAAAATTCCTTATAAGGGCATACACTAATACCATTTGAGACAACCCCTAAAAGTTTCGGGGCTAGGGTGACTATTATTGATATCTATATTATAAAGATTGGTTTAAGCATCTTGACCTCAGTGCGAGGGGATGAGTTGCATGTTATATGCAGGAGTGCACCTCCTTGTAGCGCACACATCGGAGAGATTACAATCTTGGGGGGGGGGGGGGGGAAGAGAAGGAATAGAGATAACCGGTTAGAGGAGATAAGCCATGCAACAACCTGCCCGCACAATCTCTCTTAACAGATTCAACTACTCTCAAACTACTCATGTAATCCATGTCTATATGTCACGTTACATGAGACAACACTGTTTAACACCCTCCCTTAATCGTAACTTGGTCAAGTTGAGATTACGCTTGAATTATTCAAAGCTTCTTGTGGGCAAAACCTTCGTAAAGCCATATGCAACTTGATCTATGGAATGAACAAACCGAATTTCCAATCTTTTGCTAGCAACTCTTTCTCGGACAAAATGGAAATCTATTTCAATGTGTTTTGTTCTTGCATGAAAAACTGGATTTGCAGACAAATAGGTTGCACCAAGATTATCACACCACAGACATGGAGCCTAAGTATGTTTATACCAAGTTATCTGAGTATGGACTGAACCCAGATGATTTCTATTGTTGCATTTGCCAATGCTTTATATTTTGCTTCTGTGCTTGATCTTGAGACAGTGGCCTATTTCTTTGCACACCAAGATATGAGATTAAGTCCAAAAAATACTTCACAACCACCCGTTGACCGTTTGTCATCAATGTCTCCTGCCCAGTCAGAGTCAGAAAAAACGCTAACAAGGGTAGTTGAAGACTTGTTGAAAGCAAGACCAACATTCATAGTATCTTTCACGTATCTTACTATATGCTTTGCAGCAGTCCAATGAACTGTCGTAGGTTCATGAAGAAACTAGCATACTTCGTTAACAACAAATGAAACGTCAGGTCTTGTAAGGGTCAAGTACTGAAGTGCACCTACTAGAATTCTGTACTTGGTACCATCCTCCTGACTCAAGAGCTCTCCTTCTGCAAGGGATAGCTTCTCAGTGCTGGACAAAGGGCTGGTGATGGTTTGCATCCCTGGAGTCCAACTCTTTTTACAAGGTCAGTTGCATATTTTTCCTGGAAGAGGTGAAGTCCATCTCCATGTTTCTTTACTTCAATACCTACGAAGTAATGCAAGTCTCCTAGAGCTTTGAGTGCAAATTCATAACCCAAGTCTTTCAACAATCCTACCACTGCATCATCAGATGAGCTTGTAACAATAATATCATCAACATAAATGAGAACAAATATGGATGTTCTTGACTTATTGTAAATGAACAACGACGTGTCAGACTTCGAGGGAACAAAGCCAAATGTCTGCAGTTTCTGGCTGAGACGAGAGTACCATGCCCTAGGAGCTTGTTTGAGCCCATATAGAGCTTTGTCAAGTTTGCACACATGAAAGGGAAAGTTTTTGTTTTCAAACCCAGGAGGTTGTTTCAGATACACTTTGTCTTCCAGAACACCATGAAGGAACGCATTCTGAACATCTAGCTGTCTGAGATTCCATCCTCTGGAAACAACAATAGACAAAATGAGTTGAATGGTGGTAGCTTTTACAACTGGACTGAAGGTGTCCTCATAATTTATGCCATACCGTTGTTTGAAGCCTTTTGTAACAAGTCTAACTTTATGTCGATCAATAGTTCCATCAGGTTTTCTTTCGATTCTGAATACCCACTTGTAGTCAATGATATTTTTACCTTGTCGTGGAGGAACTAGGTGCCAAGTTTGATTTTTCTGAAGTGCCTTACTGTGTATCACTGAGTGCTTCTCCAAGGGTTTGTGGTTCACCTGTAAAACATGCTAGACCAAATTTGAGTATACGATCATAATTAACAGGATGGATTACCCCTTTCTACAAACGTGTACGAGGTTGCGGCGTAGAAGATCCAGGAGCCGCCGAAGATTGCACCAGCAGTCCCCCCAGTCAACCCCGAGGCGAATGTGCCAGTAGATACCGCGATGATGGCATCTTCTGTTGCACCAGGAGATGAAGCAGCAGTGGCCTCATGCGTAGAAGATCCAGGCGTTGAAGCGGGCTCCCATGTTGAAGCCGGATCCTTGCGAGATGCTGAGCCGGTCAGGGAACCGGACTCCCTGTTGAAGCCGGATCCTCGCGGGATGCTGAGCCGGTCAGGGAACCGGACTCCCGCGTTGAAGCCGGATCCTCGTGGGATGCTGAGCCAGTCAGGGAACCGGACCCCGTGTCAGCCAATATGTGAGATTCCACGTCGGTCGGTCCAGTTGGCTGATGCGGACGACGCGCGTAGCACCGTGGCGTGATACGTCTCCAACGTATCTATAATTTTTGATTGCTCCATGCTATATTATCTACTGTTTTAGACATTATTGGGCTTTATTATCCACTTTTATATTATTTTTGGGACTAACCTATTAACCGGAGGCCCAACCCAGAATTGTTGTTTTTTTGCCTGTTTTAGGGTTTCAAAGAAAAGGAATATCAAACGGAGTCCAAACGGAATGAAACCTTCGGGAACGTGATTTTCTCAACGAATAAGACTCAGGAGACTTGGACCCTACGTCAAGGCACAAGAGAGGAGGCCACAAGGTAGGGGGGCGCGCCTGTCTACCCCAGGTGCGCCCTCCACCCTCGTGGGCCCCCTGTTGCTCCACCGACATACTCCTTCCTCCTATATATATCCACGTACCCCAAAACGATCAAATATGGAGCCAAAACCCTAATTTCACCGCCGTAACTTTCTGTATCCATGAGATCCCATCTTGGGGCCTGTTCCGGAGCTCCGCCGGAGGGGGCATCGATCACGGAGGGCTTCTACATCAACACCATAGCCTCTCCGATGAAGTGTGAGTAGTTTACCTCAGACCTACGGGTCCATAGTTAGTAGCTAGATGAATTCTTCTCTCTTTTTGGATCTCAATACAATGTTCTCCCCATCTTTTGTGGAGATCTATTCAATGTAATCTTCTTTTTGTGGTGTGTTTGTTGAGACTGATGAATTGTGGGTTTATGATCAAGTCTATCTATGAATAATATTTGAATTTTCTATGAATTCTTTTATGTATGATTGGTTATCAAGCGCCACCCCAAATCCCACCTCGACAGAAATAGCGATCACGCAGACCCAGCGCTGGAGCAGGGCGAACCGCTGCCGGACAATGGCAATTCGGATAATCAAACCGAACAAACAAATCTTATCAAGGATAATGGTCCGGACGACGTAACGCCGGACAAACACCCGGAGCAACACACTGCCCGTAAAAGGCTTGTTGCCACCGCGAGGAGCCTGAAAAAGAAGAAACAAAGGCTCAAGGCCGCGCAAGACACACTCCAATTCAGATGGAGTAAAATACTCAGCACTGCAGCAAGGTACGGCGGCAATCGCCCTTCCAAAAGCTACCCAAAGCGGAACCTGCTACCCGAATTCGATGAGGAGGCCTCAGAACCCCCACAACCAAATATCAAAGCAGTCACCTGGTCAGATAGATGACCCCTCCACCAACACAGAGCGGCATACAACGCCACCCACAATACAATACGCGACCCATGCGAGGGCTCGCACCCAAAGGACGGCGCAACCAGATCCATCTATGGACCACGCAAGCGCGCCCCAGCATAAAATGCAACACAACAAACATCCGAACAACGCAGTACACCCAGCTACAGGGGTGCCACACACCCCCTATATTTCACCGATGAGGTGCTGGACCACGAATTTCCAGAGGGATTCAAGCCCGTAAACATAGAGGCATACAACGGAACAACAGACCCTGGGGTCTGGATTGAGGACTACATCCTTCATATCCATATGGCTCGAGGAGACCATCTCCATGCCATCAAGTACCTACCCCTCAAGCTCAAAGGGCCAGCTCGTCACTGGCTCAAAGGCCTCCCCGAAAGCTCCATTGGAAGTTGGGAAGAGCTCGAAGACGCTTTTCGGGCAAATTTTCAAGGGACATATGTCCGACCTCCGGATGCGGACGATTTGAGTCATATAACTCAACAGCCAAGAGAGTCAGCCCGAAAGCTTTGGAACAGGTTTCTTACTAAAAAGAACCAGATTGTCGACTGTCCAGACGCCGAAGCCTTAGCAGCTTTCAAGCATAGCGTCCGTGATGAATGGCTCGCCAGACACGTCGGCCAAAATAAGCCGAGAACGATGGCCGCATTAAGAAACCTCATGACCCGCTTTTGCGCGGGGGAGCACAACTGGCTAGCCAGATGCAGCACCACCGACCCCAGTACATCTGAAGTTAGAGATGGAAATGGGAAATCACGGCGCAACAGCAATAACAAACGCCGGAATAAAGAAGACAACACGAAGGGCACGACAGTAAATGCCGGATTCAAAAGCTCTCGGCCAGGTCAAAAGCCGCCCCCTAAAGGCACCAGGGACGAACTGTCCAGCCTCAATAAAATTCTGGACCAAGTATGTCAGATTCACAGTACCCCTGGTAAACCTGCTAATCATACCCATAGAGAATGTTGGGCCTTTAAGCAGTCCGGCAAGCTCAACGCCGTACACAAGGGGAAGGATACACCAAGTGAAGACAAGGACGAGCTCCCCAAGCAAGACACGGGGGAACAAAAGCAATTTCCACCAGAAGTCAAAACAGTAAACGTGTTACACGTAATCAAGGAAAAAACAATGCGACACTCCCAGGAAAGTATACCCAAGTGCCTGTCACCGCGAAGTCCTGCCACTGGTCGTCTCAACCAATCACTTTAGACCATCACGATTACTCAGCAAGTATCCGACACGCAGGATGGGCTGCCCTGGTATTAGACCCAGTAATTGGCGGATATCACTTCACAAGGGTCTTGATGGACGGCGGCAGTAGCCTAAACCTAATATATCAGGATACAATCCGTGGGATGGGGCTAGACCCAACACAAATTCGGCATAGCAATACTACCTTTAAAGGAGTAACGCCAGGCCCAGGGGCTCGTTGTATGGGCTCCCTCCTACTACAAGTTACATTAGGCTCCCCCGATAACTTCCGTCGCGAGCATTTAACTTTCCACATCGCTCCGTTTCAAAGTGGCTATCAAGCACTGCTTAGACGCGAAGCTTTTGCTCAATTTAATGCAATACCACACTACGCCTCCCTCACACTCAAGATGCCCGGTCCACATGGCATCATTACAGTGCACAGAAATATCAAGCGATCTCTGCGCGCCGAAGAGAGTGAGGCTGCCTTGGCCGCCGCACACTAAAGGTGCCTGGACAAATGAAAGCATCCAATAGGTCGTCAAGACCTCAGATACAACTAATCAAGTCCGGTGCCGCTATTTATATGGAAATAAGTGGTCACACCCCTATTTGTCAATACAAGGGGCTCAACGCGCACAGACAAGTGGCAATTTCTTATCATCTTGAACTATACATGGTTTCTTTAAAAACTATCCTTTTGCACGACAACTTTTTCACTTAACTTCCTCTCTTTTACAGACGATCATCGTGCTACACCCGTCCAGGATACGGCACAACGGAGACACAGGCGCAGACGTGCAACAGGGACCCGCTCCAAGGATTCTTTTTAGATTAAGACCCTGCGTAAACCTTTTTTATTGCCTCTTGTTGATACATATCCACCGTTGAGAAGGATGCTGACGTCTTGGCATGTGGCCACGCCAGAACAATGCACGTACCTGGACACACGGGGCTTCTTACAAAGGCCACTATTTAGGCCCGGTTTATACCACAAAGACCGAATACCTTAGGGAGTATTCAGCGTCGCGAGTTTGGCCCTATATGCATCAGCTCTGAATCATTGTCTTTGGTCAAATGTTGGGTTTACCCGGCTCCTGTGTTTTGGTGCCTTACGTTCCACCTTGCCGGCTAAGGTAGCACTAGGAGAACTACTGCGATTGTGCCTGGTTCATCTGGACGAGCACCTCAGTAGAGAAAGCCGAAAACTGATTGTCATGATATAGCGTGAGACTGGTCAACCACTCGATGACCTTTGGGAATGTTAGAATTCCTCCGCCTTAACGAAGGGCCGTTTCTCGGCTAGGCATGTACGCACCCCGATATCGGGAGAGTGCGGAGCCACCAGGGGCTATCTAGTACCCCCACTGTCAAACTCCTATGGCTAAGTGAAAGTGCTAAAGCATTATAGTCTGGTTGCCTCGCTCGCTCCGCTATCACCTCCTTAATAGGACCAAGACGTTGGGTTATGTGTGAATGCGTGCTTTTGCGAGCACCTCCGCATTATATGCGCGAGGTTTGAAGCCGAAAGCTGCAATCTTTCAGGTTATACACATGTATACATAAACGGCCGCCCGGGAGGCATCATATTACTTTCAGGCAAAAGTATAAAAATAGCCTTATAAAAATTTATAAAAGCATTTCGCTTACAATGAGATTACATATCACTCCAACATAATATTTTTTAAGCACTGGGTCGCTATCAAACGGGCACCCTCAAGAACTTCTTCAAAGTAGTGCTCAACAGCCGTTTGACCTATAGCCGAATCCCGCGTTGCAACATTGGTAGCATCCATCTCCGCCCAATATGCCTTAACACGGGTAAAGGCCATCCGTGCGCCCTCTATGCACGCCGACCTCCTCATCGCATTAATGCGCGGCACAACATCAAGGACCTGCTGCACCAAGCTGAAATAGCTGTTCAGTTTTGACCTTCCTGGCCACAGCTGATCCACAACAGACCTCATAGAGAGTCCGGACAACCTGTTTAGTTCGGCCCATTCGGCTAATTGGTCGGTCAATGAAAGTGGACGCTCGGGAGAATGGAATTGTCTCCAAAACAGCTGGTCTACTCCACGATCTGTCTGACCCTGGAAGTACTTGGCCGCATCGGCAGCGCTCGCCGCCAAATCCATATACACATCCTCCGAACTCCACATCCGATCCAGAGGGGCATACTGTGGATCTCCGTATTTCCTCCGCAACATAAACGATTTCCCAGCTACAATATCCCCGGCTTCCCACAGCTCCTCCTTCTTTGCCCTCATAGCAGAGCGGAGATCCTTTTTCGTCGCAGCAGCCTTTTCAAGGTCCGATGCCTTCGCTTGGTTTTCTTTTTCAAGAACTCGGCAACAGTCGGCGGTGGCTTTTAATTCCATAGCCATCTTGGCCATCTTGTCTCGGGTCTCGCCATGCGCGGCCTTCTTGGCTTGCAACTCTTCGGCCGCCTTCACAGCAGCCGCATTACCCAACCTCGCTTGTTCCTTGGCTCAGGCAAGTTCTGCTCGCAAGGCTTCAATAGTGGAAGCTCCATCTACAGTCACAACATATTAAAGATACTGGCATCATGCTGCTCTTCCTATTGTGGCGTTTACCAGATAATGACACTTACCCTGTGCCTCGTCAAGCCTTTTTTTAAGAAGCTCGATGTCAGCGTCTGCCGCATCCAACTGCCGTTCTAAATGGGAAACTCGCTAGTCCGGCTAGCCACCGGAGCTTCCATCACCTGCACATAGAGGCAGTATGGTTATTACCTGGGAATATGACCGTCTTTTCGTCATCGTTTCCGACGACAACCAGAGTCTCAGGGGCTGCTAGCTACACAGGGCACACCTAGCATGTGCAGGACTATCATACATTCTTTCACGTACCTCAAAACCTGTCAGTAGACTCATAAAAGCTTCATGCAATCCACTTTCGGTGGACGATATTCTCTCCATCACCGTATTCATCAGCACACGGTGTTCATCTGAGATGGCCGCTCGCCCCACCAACTCCCTCAGAACATCTGATCACACACTAGACGGTGTCAGACTCTTTTGTCTGCTCTCTTCGGGAGCCGGACATTGGGAGCTTTGGGGGTCAATGGGATTATCTTCTGGCCTCACCGCACTCGGAGAGGCCCTCCGTGACGACACTTCAGGGTCGCCCGCTTCTGGAGCGGAGGAGTCCGGAGGAGGCGTTTCGCTCTCCATCATCTCTGGAATAAGATCCCCCGAAGATGAGCTCATTTGAGAGGGGCTAAGGCCCGAACTGCAAAAATATATGCAGTGGTTATATTCTCAGAAGAAAAAGATGGCATATATGTACTATTAAAGTATTTCGGGTCACTTACGACTCGCGGGAGAATTGATCCCCTCGCGGACTTTGTGCGGCAATGGCGCCCCCCAAGGTAGGACCCTCTGTGGGAGACTTCTTCTCCCGTTTGGAAGCTTCGGTTTCCGAATCCCCGAGCACAATCCTTTTCCTCTTCTGGTCGCCTTCCCTCATGAAGACGCTCGCTCCCTCGGCTAGAATGGGCAGCATTGGGGGCCCACGTCTGCCCGCATCATCCTCCACAGTATCTTTCTTCAAGGGCTCCGGGCAAGGTGCGGTCTGGAGCATCTTTTCCAATACCGGATTTTCCAAACCCTTAGGGAGGGGGGCCGAACACCGAATCAACTTCGCCTTTGTTAGCCAGTCCTGGTCAAAAAGCGAACTCTCAGAAATAACTTCGTAACAAAGGAGAGATAGTATGTTCGGCCGGAAGACGCCTTACCTGTTTGGCGGCGCGGTTACTACTCAGGCCCATGTCCTCGGAGATTTCCGGACATTCCACCTGAGGTCCGGAGAATGACTTGTACATCTCCTCGTGCGTCAGGCCGAGAAAAATTTGAATGACACGCGGTCCCTCGGGATTGAACTCCCATAAGCGAAGAGGCCGGCGTTTGCAAGGTTGGACTTGACGAACAGCATAGCTTGTATTACCGCAACCAAACTGAAATCTCCATTGAAGAGACCTCGAATGCGGCTTTGCAGTATAGGCACGTCCTTGGCTGGCCCCCCATCTCAGACCTCTGCTGATCCATGACATCAGTTGTGATGGAGGGCCTGAGCGGAAAACAGGGGCGGCCGCCCACTTGGCACTTCTAGGAGCCGTGATGTAGAACCACTCCTGTTGCCACAATTCAGACACCTCTGGGATGGAAGCTTTGGGCCACGGAGCTCCCGTCATCTTGCGTATTAAGGCACCTCCACACGCTGCATGTTGCCCCTCGATCATCTTCGGCTTCACTTCGAAGGTCTTGAGCCAGATGCCAAAGTGAGGGGTGACCCAGAGGAAGGCCTCGCACACGACCATGAATGTCGTGATATGAAGAAAAGAGTCCAGAGCTAGATCATGGAAGTCTAGCCCGTAATAAAGAATCAGACCCCTAACGAAAGGATCCAAAGCAAGGCCTAGACCTCGGAGGAAGTGGGAGACGGACACGACGTTCTTGTTGGGTTCGGGGGTGGGAAGTCCTGCCCTTAGGGAGGCAGCCGATGCAAAATCTCGGTGGTCAGATATCTGGCCTCCCTCAACTTTTTGATGTCTTCTTCCGTGACGGAGGAAGGCTCCCATTGGTCTTGAAGGCTAGATCCGGACATGACTGAAGGCTCGGAGCACCTGACCTGAACTTTGGGCGTTTGAGCTTGAGGTGGGGGAAGGATTCGATTGAGCATGAGAGGGAAAAATAAAAGCCTTGTCCCCTTTATAAAGAGGGTGAATATCAAGCGTCCTCTCCGTGTCCGCTTGGACTTGCCTATAATCTAGGAGTCCTAGAAGCGGTTGGGTTACCCACGCCCGTATTGATGAGAATCCTGGGATAAGCAGACACGATCTCTGCTTTAACAAGACGTGCCAAGGAAACTGCCTCACATAACGCGATGAGGTGGGATAATGAAACGATTCGAATAAAGGCTTGGTTGTGGTGCGTCACACTACGGAATACGTCAGCAGATTAGATTTGTGTAAATATTATTCTCTCTATGGCAATATGTGGAAACTTATCTTGCAGAGCCGGACACTATCTTTGTATTCAAAATCTTCTATGAAGTACTTGGAGGAGGAACCCGCCTTGCAATGCCGAAGACAATCTGCGCGCCGGACTCGTCGTCATTGAAGCCTGGTTCAGGGGCTACTGAGGGAGTCCTGGATTAGGGGGTGTCCGGATAGCCAGACTATACCTTCAGTCGGACTCCTGGACTATGAAGATACAAGATTGAAGACTTCCTCCCGTATCCAGAAGGGACTTTCCTTGGCGTGGAAGGCAAGCTTGGCGATATGGATATGTAGATCTCCTACCATTGTAACCGACTTTGTGTAACCCTAACCCTCTCCGGTGTCTATATAAACCGGAGGCTTTTAGTCTGTAGGACAACATACGCATCAACAATCATACCATAGGCTAGCTTCTAAGGTTTAGCCTCCTCGATCTCGTGGTAGATCTACTCTTGTACTACCCATATCATCAATATTAATCAAGCAGGACATAGGGTTTTACCTCCATCAAGAGGGCCCGAACCTGGGTAAAACTTCGTGTCCCTTGTCTCCTGTTACCATCCGGCCTAGACGCACAGTTCGGGACCCCCTACCCGAGATCCGCCGGTTTTGACACTGACAGCCACCCTTGTCCTTATGAATGAATTTGATTACATAAGACGGGAAGCTAGGGAAATCCTTTATTTTTATGGTAAGAATGGTGAAAAACATGTGATAGATGAAATTCTTTACAATAGTGACTATGCTTTAAGACATTGGCTTGGGGATAATAAACTCTTTGATGAGAATCTTAAAAAGGAAGTCCCCGTTTTAGATATAACCCAACAGGTTTTCAATAATGTTAATCACATTACTCTTGGATTGTTGCGAGGAATCAAAAAGGTTATGATGAACATCAAATTAGGAACGCTAAGGTTTCTATGGATAATATGTTTTATGTTGTGTTTACAAAATCCCATGATGAAAAAACCTCTAAGAAGGTTAAGAACAAGGATGACAAAACTTAGATCCTTGCTTTATGCCTAGCTAAGGGCGTAAAACTATAGCGCTTGTTGGGATGCAACCCAATGAATACAATTTATTTTTGCTTTTTGCTTCCTGTTTTTGAGTGTTAGCACAATTATGCTACTGTTATGATTGTGTTTTTATGTTTTAATTAGTGTTTGTGACAAGTAAAGCCTTTAGGATCTTCTTGGGTGATAGTTGTTTGATCTTGCTGAAAGAACAGAAACATTTGCGCTCGCGAAAATAATTCTCATTTTTAACCAGAGGGCGATAAAATACCAATTCCTTTTGCAGTAGATCAATATACAAATTTCTCAGGTCATCCTATTTTTTCAGAATTTTTGGAGCTACATAAGTGTTCGAAATAGTCAGCTTGCTACAGACTGTTCTGTTTTGACATATTCTATTTTCTTTGCGTTGTGTGCTTGTTTTAATGGCTCTATGGTTTTTTTGATGAGTTTTTGCCATAGAAAAGTTGGAATACAGTAGATATAATGCAAGAACAAAATATGAATTGGTTTGATACAGCACTTATAGTAGTGATTTCTTTTCTTATACTAACGGATCTCACGAAGGTTTTGTTGTGTTTTGTGTGATTGAACTTTTCAAGTTTTGGGTTATCTTACGATGGATGAAGGAATAAGGAGTAGAAGAGCCTAAGCTTGGGGATGCCCCGGCATCCCAAGCTATTATCCAAAAATGAGCAACCAACTAAGCTTGGGATGCCCCCGAGTGGCATCCCCTCTTTCTTCTAACGACCATCGGTATTTTACTCGAAGCTATATTTTTATTCGTCACATACTATGTGTTTTGCTTGGAGCGTCTTGTATGATATGAGTCTTTGCTTGTTTTATTTTGTGTTTTAAGTCCTGATCCCTTGCTGGACACACCTATTTGAGAGAGCCAAAATTATGTCATGACTTGTTAGAATTGCTCTCTTTGCTTCACTTAAATCTTTTATGAGCCATGGACTTGCGCTAGTGCTTCACTTATATCTTTTTGAGCGTGGTGTGATTTAGTATTTTCAAAGAAATGCTATATTGCTTCACTTAGATTTATTTGAGAGTTAGTAAAATTTTCAAGAAATTCTCTCTTGCTTCACTTAAATTAATTTGAGAGAAGAATATTATGCTCATGATCTTCACTTATATTTGTTTGAGCTTATGAAAAGCAACACATGAAAATTAGTCCCAAAGTGATAGATATCCAAGAAAGATATAATAAAAACTTTCATGAAGATCATTGGACAAAATAAACTTGATTCTTAGTAATAGTTTTGAGAAATGATGATGTGATATGTGAGTTAAGTTGATGAGTAATTATGCTTTAGTAAGAATATTGGTGTTAAGGTTTGTGATTCCCTATGCAAGCACGAAAGTCAATAGTCATGCAATGAAATTATATCCTACTTATGGTGAATTATTCAGCGTTAATTATGCTTAATGCTTGCCTATGAGATTATCTGTTTCTTGGTTGGTCACTTCTCAATCTTTTGCTAGCCTTCATTTTGCACTAAGTATGATCTCTACTTGTGCATCCAAAATCCTTTAAACCAGTTTCGCCACATGAGCGCACTATATCTACCTATATGCGGTATTCTTTTGCCGTTCTAAGAAAATTTGCATGTGCCATCTCTAATTTTCAAAATAAACTTCTATTTTGTGTGTTTGTTTCGCTCGCGGAGCGGTGAGGGGTGGCTAATATTTTCCATGCTAGATGTGTTATTCTCACGATGAGTGTTTATTCATTTGTCATTGCACGACAGTAAGGAAAATGTATTAGGGATGCCCAGTCCCGAAATGAAAAAAATGAATTTACTTTATGTTGCCAAATAATAAATTCCTCGGAAAGTGTTGGTATGGAAGGCACCCGTTGATACGTCTCCAACGTATCTATAATTTATGAAGTATTCATGCCAATATATTATCATCCTTGGATGTTTTACAATCATTTTATAACAACTTTATATCATTTTTTGGGACTAACCTATGGACCCAGTGCTCAGTGCCAGTTGCTGTTTTTTGCTTGTTTTTTACATCGCAGAAAATCAATATCAAACGGAGTCCAAACACCGGGAAACTTTTTGTGGATTTTTTATGGGCCAGAAGACTCCCGATGGGCCAGAGCTGCAGCTGGGGGTGCCCCGAGGGGGGCACAACTCACCAGGGCGCACTAGGGCCCCTTAGCGCGCCCAGGTGGGTTGTGCCCACCTCGGTGGCCTCCCGTACCCCTTCTTTGCACCATAAATTTCCAAATATTCTGAAACCCCTCGGGGTTAACCTAGATCCGAAGTTCCGCCGCCGCAAGGCTCTGTAGCCACCGAACACCAATCTAGACCCGTTTCGGCACCCTGCCAGAGGGGGGAATCATCTCTGGTGGCCATCTTCATCATCCCGGCGGCAACCACGATGAGGAGGGAGTAGTCCACCCTCGGGGCTGAGGGTTTGTACCAGTAGCTATGTGTTTAATCTCTCTCTCTCTCTCGTGATCTATATCATGGGCTTTGTTAATATAGTTGGATCATATGATGTTTCTCCCCTCTATGCTCTTGTTGTGATGAATTGAGTCTTTACCCTTTGATGTTTTGTCTTGCCGGAATGAATATTCAGAGATGAGAACACATGATATATGTCTTGCAGTATGAATACTTGAGGTGACAATTGGGGTATCTTATTGATTCACTTGATATATGTTATGGCATTCAACTCACGGATCCCCGCGGTGATATTGGGGTAATCTATGCATAGGGGTTGATGCACGTTTTTATTTTCTTTTCTCCAACAAAAACTTTGGGGTCTCTTTATAGTTCTTTGTGTGGATTGAGTATTATGAATATGAACTTGCTTTGGTGTTATCTTAGTACGGACTCTAGGATAAATCAAACGGAAAAATAGCTTTATGTTATTTTAGTATGGACTCTTGAATATATCAAACGGAAAGAATAGCTTTGAGGTGGTTTAGTACCTTACAAAAAATTCCTATCTTTTGTTCTCCGCTAATAGGAACTCGGGAGTGATTCTTCGTTACACTTTGAGGGATAATCATATGATCCAACTATGTTAGCATTGTTGAGGGGTTGCACCAGCGAAAGTACGGACCCTAGGCCTTGTTTTTAAGCATTGCAATACCCTTTTTGTGCCCGTTTACTACTTGCTACCTTGCTGATTTTATTTATTCAGATTATAAAAATATATTTCTACCATCAATATTACACTTTTATCACCATCTCTTCGCTGAACTAGTGCACCTATACAATTTGCCATTGTATTGGGTGTGTTGGGGACACAAGAGATTTCTTGTATTTGTTTGCAGGGTCGTTTGAGGGAGACCTGAAGGAAATATGCCCTAGAGGCAATAATAAAGTTGTTATTTATATTTCCTTATATCATGATAAATGTTTATTATTCATGCTAGAATTGTATTAACCAGAAACTTAGTACATGTGTGAATACATAGAAAAACAGAGTGTCACTAGTATGCCTCTACTTGACTAGCTCGTTAATCAAAGATGGTTAAGTTTCCTAGCCATAGACATGAGTTGTCATTTGATGAACGGGATCACATCATTAGAGAATGATGTGATTGACATGACCCATCCGTTAGCTTAGCACTATGATCGTTTAGTTTATTGCTATTGCTTTCTTCATGACTTATACATGTTCCTATGACTATGAGATTATGCAACTCCCAAATACCGGAGGAACACTTAGTGTGCTATCAAACGTCAAAACGTAACTGGGTGATTATAAAGATTCTCTATAGGTGTCTCCGATGGTGTTTGCTGAGTTGGCATAGATCAAGATTAGGATTTTTCAACCCGATTGTCGGAGATGTATCTCTGGGCCCTCTTGGTAATGCACATCACTATAAGCCTTGCAAGCATTGTAACTAACGAGTTGGTTGTGGGATGATGCATTACGAAATGAGTAAAGAGACTTCCCGATAATGAGATTGAACTAGGTATGATGACACCGACGATCAAATCTCGGGCAAGTAACATACCGATGACAAAGGGAACAACGTATGTTGTTATGAGGTTTGACCGATAAAGATCTTCGTAGAATATGTAGGAACCAATATAGCATCCAGGTTCCGCTATTGGTTATTGACCAGAGATGAGTCTCGGTCATGTCTACATAGTTCTCGAACCCATAGGGTCCGCACGCTTAACGTTCTATGACGATATGTATTGTGAGTTATGTGATTTCATGTACCGAAGGTTGTTCGGAGTCCCGGATTGTCACAGCCCTAGAATTGCTTGTAACTAGTTGCATTAAAGCATCCATGCATCATGTATAAATTCAAATGAATTTGAATTGGGGATGTTCAAACCCTAGCATCAAATGGAATTCAAATAGGTTCAACCTAAAAATATTTTCAATGAACCTGAAATGCCCTTCATAAATGTTCATCATTTTTGTTTTGGTCCAGAACTTTTGCCAAAAATGATGAACATATTTCTAGGTCATCCCTGGATTTTCGAATTAAATCATAAAGTATTCCAATTTGGGCATTTAAAATTCAATAAATACTTTAAATGCTCAAATTATTATAAAATGATTTGAGGGCTGTTGGAAATAATTCAAAATGTGCCCACAAGTTATTTCAGGAATTTTGGAAATGAATTAGTATTATTACTAATTCAAAACAGAGGACTAAAATATAAAACGGAAACAAAAATTAGAAAATAAAAGAAAGGCAGAAACCTCACCTGGCCTCCCTGTAGTCTGGCCCAGTTTCTGCCGGCCCAACCCACCTCCTCCTCCCTCCTACTGTCTTCAACCTCCTACCAGTGGGCAGGAGGGCGTGTGGCCGCCGTGCACGCACACGCGCGTGCCACCTCCTGCTTCCCGCCGCTGCCCTGATGCGCGTGGAGACGCCACGACACCCCGGACCTCTCTCACCCTCTCAAGCTCATCCCCCTCCTCTACTCTCTCTCCCTCTCACCGGCCGAGCACCACCGTCGCTGCTGCTCGTTGCTGTCGCGGCCACCGTCACTGCCTCGCCCCTCTGACGTGCCCACGAGCTCCACGACTTTGTCCTCGTCATCTCCACCGAGCCAAGCGAGCCAAGGCGCACCGTAGTGTCATCAACACCACCGTCTTCCACCTCGGGAGCCGATCACCGCCGCCGTCCGCGCCTCCCCGAGCCTGCTGAGACCGTCACCGACCTCGCTGTGAGCCCCACCATCGTTTTCCCTCTTCTTCCCATGTCGCTCGCCCTGCTAACTAGCTCCACCGTCTATCCCGAGGATCCATCGCCGCTGGCCATGTTGCCCCCGAGGCACCAGCAGCCATAGCTCGTGTCCGAGCACTTCGGCGTACTCAGCAGCTTCCTAGCAAGCCCACGCACCCACCAGCTCCTCCTCCCCTGCATCGTAGCGCCAAACCCAACCCCACCCAAACTCCGGGCGCCGCCACGAGCTCGTTTCCGTCGATCTCGGTCCACCTCAGCTGCTGCCGCTAGCCGTGTTGGATGCGCACGAGTCCCAGCACCACGTAGAGCCTCTCCGTCGTCGTTTTGGTCACCGAAGGAGCTAACCCGAGCCCTCCGCCGCATCTGTCATCGCCGGCATCAAGCCGCCGGTGTATTAGGCCCGGTTGTCCAGGGGTTTGACCTTCCCTGGGTCGATGACATGTGGGGCCATGCCCCATTGACACTTTTAGTTAGGATTAAATTAGCACAAACAGTCTTTGTTAATTAGCCTAGTCACTGACCAGTGGGTCCCACTAGTCTGGTTTGACCTGGACTGGCCCTGCTGACTGGCTGACATCACTGTGAAGCACTGCTGACATCATAAATGTTTTCTAGATTTTAAATAAATCTAAATGATTTATTTATTTTCAGAATTTTTAAACAACTTAACCTTGATGTTTAGATCAAAACATGATAATACATATTATGAATTCATAATTTGAGTTTGAGGTTGAACCTTTGGTTCAAAATAACTCAAACCCCTCTCTTTGTAGTTGCATTAGCTCAAACACACTCATTTTTTCCATGTCATGATCATGCATCATATTGTGCATTGCATTGATTGTGTTCTTTCTTTATTTGCCGGTATTTGTCCCCTCTCAGTGGACGTAGTTTCGACGATGAGTTCGATTACACCGATGAAGAACTATACTATCTTCAGAAGTGCTAGGCAAGCAAAACCCCCTTGTTCATTCTGATACAATCTCACTCTCTCGCTCCTGCTCTGTTTTACTGCATTAGGACAACAACGATTCAACTGTTACATGCTGCGGTAGTTGAACCCCTTTCCTCTGCATGACCTGTCATTGCCATAGTAAATAGATGAAACCCACTAGCATGAGTAGGAGTTGTTTGAGCCCTGATGTGCCTACTCATTCATGATTGCTTGTCATGCCTGCTACTCTTAGAGTTAAGTTAGGTCCGATTCATCGGGGATGAATTGGATTGGTGATGAACATGTCCTACTGTGTGTGAGCTAAGTGTGTGAACACGATTTGGTAAAGGTAGCGGTGAGAGGCCATGTAGGATTACATGGTGGGTTGTCTCATTGAAACCGTCCTCAGGAATTGAGTTCTGTGTTTGTGATCAATGAACAACTACTACCACACGTTGGGCCCTGAAATATGACCCCGCTCGACTTATTAACCCCCTTGTCCTCTGTCCAGAAGTTGCAAGTAGTTTCTGGTGTTTGTAGTATGCTGGAGGCCGTGCGCAGTGCTGACCCGAGGGGTGGGCTGTGATGTGGTAGTCACATGGCACGGTGTATCGGGACACCCGTTTGGTGCCTCGAGAACCCTGCACACATCGTTCAAGGCCGTAAGAGGAAACCTCGGCCGGACTCCCTTCGGATGGAACCTGAATAGGCGATAAACCTGGACAAGGGACTTGTGTGGTTAGTCAGGTCGTGGTCTACACCCACGTCGGCTTTTGCTTGAAGTCTGCTGAGCACATGTCGTGTGCAGACGCTAACTGGTGGAAACATGTGTGAAGTACACCCCTGCAGTGTTATAAATGATCTATTCGAATAGCCACGTCCGTGGTAAAGGGCTTCTGGGTTGCCTATACAGTTCATAGACAAGTGAAAGTGGATACTCTAAAATGCACAAGATAAGCGTGAGTGCTATGGATGGCGTTCTCGTAGGGAGACGGGAGCGGATCCATAGTGGGGTATTGATTGGCGAATATGTGGACTCGTGTGCGCCACCTCAAAAGAGTTACTTGCAGTCGTAGTTCAATATAGCCACAGTCAGAGCTGGCTTGCCGTAGTCAAACTCCTTGCTACCTCTTGAGCACTGCGTTGGTTTTCCCTTAAGAGGAAATAGTGATGCAGTAAAGTAGCGTAAGTATTTCCCTCAGTTTTTGAGAACCAAGGTATCAATCCAGTAGGAGATCACTCTCGAGTCCCACGCACCTACACAAACAAATAAGAACCTCGCGACCAACGCGATAAAGGGCTTGTCAATCCCTTCACGATCACTTACGAGAGTGAGATCTGATAGATATGATAAGATAATATTTTTGGTATTTTTATATGATAAAGAGAAATAAAGATGCAAAGTAAAATAAAGGGCAATAGAAATAACTAAGTGTTGGAAGATTAATATGATGGAAGATAGAGCCGGGGCCATAGGTTTCACTAGTGGCTTCTCTCAAGAGCATAAGTATTATGGTGGGTAAACAAATTACCGTCGAGCAATTGATAGAATTGAGCATAGTTATGAGAATATCTAGGTATGATCATGTATATAGGCATCACGTCCGCGACAAGTAGACCGAAACGATTCTACATCTACTACTATTACTCCACACATCGACTGCTATCCAGCATGCATCTAGAGTATTAAGTTCATAAGAACAGAGTAATGCTTTAAATAAGATGGCATGATGTAGAGGGGTAAACTCATGCAATATGATATAAACCCCATCTTTTTATCCTCGATGGCAACAATACAATACGTGCCTTGCTGCCCCTGCTGTCACTAGGAAAGGACAACGCAAGATTGAACCCAAAGCTAAGCACTTCTCCCATTGCAAGAAAGATCAATCTAGTAGGCCAAACCAAACTGATAATTCGAAGAGACTTGCAAAGATAAACCAATCATACATAAAAGAATTCAGAGAAATCAAATATTGTTCATAGATAATCTGGATCATAAACCCACAATTCATCGGATCTCGACAAACACACCACAAAAGAAGAGTACAACGAATAGATCTCCAAGAGAATCAAGGAGAACTTTGTATTGAGATCCAAAGAGAGAGAAGAAGCCATCTAGCTAATAACTATGGACCCGAAGGTCTGAAGTAAACTACTCGCACATCACCGGAGAGGCCATGGAGTTGATGTAGAGGCCCTCCATGATCAATGCCCCCTCCGACGGAGCTCCGGAAAAGGCCCCAAGATGGGATCTCTCGGGAACAGAAGGTTGCGGCGGTGGAATTAGGTTTTCATGGTGCTCCTGGATGTTTGGTGGTACGTGGATATATATAGGAGGAGGAAGTACATCAGTGAAGCAACAAGGGGCCCACGAGGGTGGAGGGCGCCCCCTACCTCGTGGCCTCCTTGATTGTTTCTTGATGCCCACTCCAAGTCTCCTGGATCACATTTGTTGAGAAAATCACGTTCCCGAAGGTTTCATTCTGTTTGGACTCCGTTTAATATTACTTTTCTGCGAAACACTGAAATAGGAAAAAAAACTGCAATTTGGGCTGGGCCTCCGGTTAATAGGTTAGTCCCAAAAATGATATAAAAGTGTAAAATAAAGCCCATTAACATCCAAAATAGATAATATAATATCATGGAGCAATCAAAAATTATAGATGCATTGGAGACGTATCAAGCATCCCCAAGCTTAATTCCTGCTCGTCCTCGAGTAGGTAAATGATAAAAGAAGATTTTTTGATGTGGAATGCTTTCTAACATATTTCTCAATGTAATTTTTCTTTATTGTGGCATGAATGTTTAGATCCGAAAGATTCAAGATAAAAGTTTAATATTGACATAAAAATAATAATACTTCAAGTATACTAACTAAGCAATCATGTCTTCTCAAAATAACATGGCCAAAGGAAGTTATCCCTACAAAATCATATAGTCTGGCTATGCTGTATCTTCACCACACAAAATATTTAAATCATGCACAACCCCTGATGACAAGCCAAGCAATTGTTTCATACTTTTGATGTTCTTAAACTTTTTCAATCTTCACGCAATATATGAGCGTGAGCCATGGATATAGCACTTTATGTGGAATAGAATGGTGGTTGTGGAGAAGACAAAAAAGGAGAAGATAGTCTCACATCAACTAGGCGTATGAACGGGCTTTGGAGATGCCCATCAATAGATATCAATGTGAGTGAGTAGGGATTGCCATGCAATGGATGCACTTGAGCTTAAGTATATGAAAGCTCAACAAAAGAAACTAAGTGGGTGTGCATCCAACTCGCTTGCTCATGAAAACCTCTGGCATTTTGAGGAAGCCCATCATTGGAATATACAAGCCAAGTTATGTAATGAAAAATTCCCACTAGTATATGAAAGTGATATCATATGAGACTCTCTATCATGAAGATCATGGTGCTACTTTGAAGCACAAGTGTGGAAAAAGGATAGTAGCATTGTCCCTTCTCTCTTTTTCTCTCATGTTTTTATTTGGGCCTCTTTTTTCTCTTATTTTTTGTCCAGAGTCTCATCCCGACTTGTGGGGGAATCATAGTCTCCATCATCCTTTCCTCACTTTGGACAATGCTCTAATAATGATGATCATCACACTTTATTTACTTACAACTCAAGAATTACAACTCAATACTTAGAACAAAATATAACTCTATGTGAATGCCTCCGGCGGTGTATCGGGATGTTCAATGATGCATGAGTGACATGTATGAAGAATTATGAATGGTGGCTTTGCCACAAATACGATGTCAACTACATGCTCATGCAAGCTACATGACAATGATGAAGCGTGTCAAAATAACAGAACGGTGGAAAGTTGCATGGCAATATATCTTGGAATGGCTATGGAAATGCCATAATAGGTAGGTATAGTGGCTGTTTTGAGGAAGGTATATGGTGGGTTTAAGGTACCGGTGAGAGTTGCGCGATACTAGAGAGGCTAGCAATGGTGGAAGGGTGAGAGTGCGTATAATCCATGGACTCAACATTAGTCATAAAGAACTCATATAGTTGTTGCAAAAATCTATAAGTTATCGAAACAAAGTATTACGTGCATGCTCCTAGGGGGATAGATTGGTAGGAAAAGACCATCGCTCGTCCCTGACTGCCACTCATAAGGAAGACAATCAATAAATAAATCATGCTCCGACTTCATCACATAACGGTTCACCATACGTGCATGCTACGGGAATCAAAAACTTCAACACAAGTATTTCTAAAATTCACAACTACTCAACTAGCATGACTCTAATATCACCATCTCCATATCTCAAAACAATTATCAAGCATCAAACTTCTCATAGTATTCAATGCACTTCTATGAAAGTTTTTATATTATCCCTAAAAGAAAATCCATGTTGTTCTAAAGGACTCTCAAAATAATATAAGTGAATCACGAGAGATCAATTGTTTCTACAAAATAAAACCACCGCCGTGCTCTAAAATATATAAGTGAAGCACTGGAGCAAAAATTATATAGCTCAAAAGATATAAGTGAAGCACTAGAGCAAAAATTATATAGCCCAAAAGATATAAGTGAAGCACATAGAGTATTCTAATAAATTTCAAATCATGTGAGTCTCTCTCAAAAGGTGTGTACAGAAAGGATGATTGTGGTAAAATAAAAAGCAAAGACTCAAATCATACAAGATGCTCCAAGCAAAACACATATCATGTGGTGAATAAAAATATAGCTCCAAGTAAAGTTACCGATAGACAAAGACAAAAGAGGGGATGCCTTCCGGGGCATCCCCAAGCTTAGGCTTTTTGGTGTCCTTGAATTTTACCTTGGTGTGCCATGGGCATCCCCAATCTTAGGCTCTTGCCACTCCTTGTTCCATAATCCATCAAATCCTTACCCAAAACTTGAAAACTTCACAACACAAAACTCAAAATAGAAAATCTCGTGAGCTCCATTAGCGAAAGAAAACAAAACACCACTTCAAGGTACTGTAATGAACTCATTATTTATTTATATTGGTGTTAAAACTACTGTATTCCAAATTCTCTATGGTTTATAAACTCTTTTACTAGCCATAGATTCATCAAAATAAGCAAACAACACACGAAAAACAGAATCTGTCCAAAACAGAACAGTCTGTAGTAATCTGTAGGTTTCGACCACTTCTGGAATTCCAAAAATTCTAAAATAAATTTCTGGACGTGAGGAATTTATCTATTAATCATCTGCAAAAATAATTAACTAAATATCACTCTCCAAATAAAAATGGCAGCAATTGTCGTGAGCGCTAAAGTTTCTGTTTTTTACAGCAAGATCAAAAAGACTTTCCCCAAGTCTTCCCAACGGTTCTACTTGGCACAAACACTAATTAAGCACAAAGAACACAAACAAAACAGAACCTAGATAAATTATTTGTTAAATAACAGCAAGTAAAAATATTGGGTTGTCTCCCAACACACACTTTTCTTTAAAGCCTTTTAGCTAGGCAAAAGATTTCAACGGTGCTCACATAAAAGACAAGAATTGAAACACAAAGAGAGCATCATAAAGCACATGACAAACACATCTAAGTCTAACATAATTCATATGCATAGGCATCTTATAGGCAAAAAAATTATCAGGGAAAGCAAAAACTAGCATATGCAAGGAAGCGGAAAGAAACAATAGCAATCTCAACATAACGAGAGGTAATTTAGTAACATGAGAATTTCTACAACCATATTTTCCTCTCTCATAATAATTACATGTAGGATCATAAGCAAATTCAACAATATAGCTATCACAAAACATATTATTAACACGATCCACATGTATGCAAAGTTGACACTCTTCCAAAATAGTGGGATTAACATTAACTAAAGTCATGACCTCTCCAAACCCACTTTTATCAAAAACTTCACAAGATTGAACATTCTATAAATATGTGGGATCTAAAGTTGACACTCTTCCAAACCCACTTTCAATATTATTGCAAACATTATAATCATTCTCATATTCATCATGGGGCTTAAATAAATTTTCAAGATCATAAGATGAATCACCCCAATGATGATCATTGCAACAAATACTAGTCATAGCAAAACTAGCATCCCCAAGCTTAGGGTTTTGCATATTATAAGCACAATTGACATTAATAGAATTTATACTATCATCATTGCAATCATGCTTTTTATTCAAAGATCCATTGTGAATCACTCCATAAAGTACTTCATCACAATTTTCAGATTCACGAATTTCAAGCAAAACTTCGTAAAGATAATCTAGTGCACAAAACTCACTAACAATTGGTTCTACATAATTGGATCTCTTAAAAAGATTAGAAAGCGGATGAGGATCCATAGATTTTTTGTTCTCTGTTTAGCAATAAATAAACAACTATTCCAACCGAACGAGCAAATGAGCCAAGTAAGACATCAAAGCAAATGGAAAGATGAACAAAAGAAGGGCGAATAAAACAGCAAGGGTGACATGGGGGAGAGGAAAATGAGAGGTAGATGGCAAATAATGCAATGCGAGGGATAAGAGTTTGTGATGGGTACTTGGTATGTCTTGACTCGTGCGTAGACTCCGACAAATGGTGCCGGAAATGGCTTGTTGTCGGGAGTCAAATATTGACTTGACTTGGCGCGAATCTCCCCGGCAACAGCGCCAGAATCCTTTTTGCTACATCTTGAGCACTGCGTTGGTTTTCCCTTGAAGAGGAAAGGGTGATGTAGTAAAGTAGCATAAGTATTTCCCTTAGTTTTTGAGAGCCAAGGTATCAATCCAGTAGGAGATCACGCTCGAGTCCTACGCACCTACACAAACAAATAAGAACCTCGCAACCAACGCGATAAAGGGGTTGTCAATCCCTTCACGGTCACTTGCGAGAGTGAGATCTGATAGATATGATAAGATAATATTTTTGTATTTTTATATGATAAAGATAAATAAAGATGCAAAGTAAAATAAACAGCAATAGAAATAACTAAGTGTTGGAAGATTAATATGTTGGAAGATAGACCCGGGGGCCATAGGTTTTAATAGTGGCTTCTCTCAAGAGCATAAGTATTACGGTGGGTAAATGAATTACTGTCAAGCAATTGATAGAATTGAGCATAGTTATGAGAATATCTAGGTATGATCATGTATATAGGCATCACGTCTGCGACAAGTAGACCGAAACGATTCTGCATCTACTACTATTACTCCACACGTCGACCACTATCCAGCATGCATCTAGAGTATTAAGTTCATAAGAACAGAGTAATGCTTTAATTAAGATGACATGATGTAGAGGGATAAACTCATGCAATATGATATAAACTCCATCTTTTTATCCTCGATGGCAACAATACAATACATGCCTTGCTGCCCCTGCTGTCACTCGAAAAGGACACCGCAAGATTGAACCCAAAGCTAAGCACTTCTCCCATTGCAAGAAAGATCAATCTAGTAGGTCAAACCAAACTGATAATTCTGAGAGACATGCAAAAGTAAAAAAATCATACATAAAACAATTCTGAGAGACTTGCAAAAGTAAAAAAATCATACATAAAACAATTCAGAGAAGAATCAAATATTGTTCATAGATAATCTGGATCATAAACCCACAATTCATCGGATCTCGACAAACACACCGCAAAAGAAGATTCCATCGAATAGATCTCCAAGAGAATCGAGGAGAACTTTGTATTGAGATCCAAAGAGAGAGAAGAAGCCATCTAGCTAATAACTATGGCCCCGAAGGTCTGAAGTAAACAACTCACACATCACCAGAGAGGCCATGGAGTTTATGTAGAGGCCATCCGTGATCAATGCCCCCTCCGGCGGAGCTCCGAAAAAGGCCCCAAGATGGGATCTCTCGGGTACAGAAGGTTGCGGCGGTGGAATTAGGTTTTAGTGGTGCTCCTGAATGTTTGTGGGGTACGTGGATATATATAGGAGGAAGAAGTACGTCGGTGGAGCAACAAGGGGCCCACGAGGGTGGAGGGCGCGCCCATGGGGGTAGCCACACCCCCTGTCTCGTGGCCTCCTTGATTGTTTCTTGATGCCCACTCCATGTCTCCTGGATCACGTTTGTCGAGAAAATCACATTCCCGAAGGTTTCATTCCGTTTGGACTCCGTTTTATATTCCTTTTCTGCGAAACACTAAAATAGGCAAAAAAACAGCAATTTGGGCTGGGCCTCCGGTTAGTAGGTTAGTCCCAAAAATGATATAAAAGTGTAAAATAAAGCCCATTAACATCCAAAATAGATAATATAATAGCATGGAGCAATCAAAAATTATAGATACGTTGGAGACGTATCACTCCACCACCCCTTTATTGATACTGATGCATATGTAGCTAGTTCTGATGTAAGTCTTCCTGGGTACATTTGTACTCATGTTTGCTTAATTTATGTTTTTGCAGAGAGACTTCAGTCTCATTAGTAGTTCAATGTGGACTTCGACGTTTAGCTTATTACCTCAGCTACGATCTTGTACCCTCTGTAGGGCCTTGTAGATAGTCAGGCTTCTCAGCCTTTTCCATTTGTAGTTGTCTGTACTCAGACATGTTTATGCCTCTGCTTGTTGCTTGTATGCTCTGTATGTTGGGTCATGAGACCCATGTTTGTAATATCTGTCTCTTCGGAGCGTAATGAATAAATACTTGAGTTGTAGAGTTTTGTTGTGATGACATGTTGTATTTGCACATATCGAGCATATTGTGTGCATGATTTGAATTGCTTAGTATTTGTGGGATCTGACAACCTAGTTTTTTATCCTTGGTAGCCTCTCTTATTGGGAAATGTCTCCTAGTGCTTCCACTGAGCCATGGTAGCTTGCTACTGCTCCGGAACACTTAGGCTGGCTGGCATGTGTTCTTCTTCGTTCCTGTGTCTGTACCTTCGGGGAAATGTCACGCGGTGTCTACCAGAGTCCTGTTAGCCTGCTATAGCCCGGATTCTCTGGAGTCCTGTTAGACCAGCTGCTACAGCCCGGTTTCACTCGCTGATGACCGACACGCTCGTTGCTGGGTCATGTATTCATGTCCCTGTAAGTTAGTGCCACTTTGGGTTTACGACTAGTCATGTAGGCTCGGGTTCTCTGTCATACGGATGCTAGCGACACTATCATATACGTGAGCCAAAAGGCACAAACGGTCCCGGGCCAGGTAAGGTGGCACCCGTGGGAATACCGTGCATGAGACCGCAAAGTGATATGATGTGTTACGTGCTAGATTAGTGTGACTTAGGATCGGGCTCCTGACAGCTTTGGTATCAGAGCCTGACTGCCTGTAGGATTACCAAGCCAAACTAGTCGAAGTTGAGTCTAGAAATGCTTTAGCTATATAAGGAAATTGTTTGTGGAAGGGAACGTAAGGCTCTTTTTACTCCTTTACCTTATGCCCTTCTGATCTAAGTCATCCTCTTCTTTTCTACGGGGATTAAGAACTAGGCTTCTCATCTTTCTATCAGGATCACGTGTTACTAATCTGTAGACTAATAGGATTGATGGATTCAAGCCTTAGTTCTGTTACTAGTAGTTCTGTGTGTTAACAGTTGGTCTCAGAACCTTGATATTGTGATGTTTAATGGTTATGCCACCATTTTGTAGGATGTCTCAAATCTTTTTGAGCATTTACAGCCTTTATGTTGTCCGAGTCATCCCAGGTCTCTAAATAGTCTGATGCATTTGCAAATCTTCCCCCTGTCCCAATGTCCTTTTGGGCCAGATTAACCACACCAATTGCTGAGTTGAGGTACTCCATTACCTCGACATATATATGTTGGAGCTATTATTATGACCCTAGGTGTCTTAGGAAATCACCTAGTAATCTAGCCATGATTTGTGTTTCCAGTGTGATGATTCTGGCCATCGTTCTTGAAAGCATCCCGTGATGCTACTTAGTTAGTAGGCATTCTATTCCTGGGTTCTTGAACCCGAGATTCACCCTACTTACTTCATGTTGATAGTGTTTGCTAGTTCCTTTAGGATATTAGTAACCTTTGTGATAGCCCTCGAGGTTTGTGGTATTTTCCTCTTCCAAATACCATGAACTACTTATGGCAGAAGTTCCTCGTTGAAACGAAAGATCACAACTAGAGTGCTCTTGATGAGTTCTCGATTCTAGGTTATGACTCTGCCAGTTCTACCTTTCTGTGTGGGTTATCCGGAAGAAATATGCTGAACTCGTTCGACATGCTAATCTACGCACCCACAACTCAGAAAATCATATGTTCCTTTGAGTTGTCCCTATTTAGTTGTTTTCTGACCTTCGTCCATCAATTGATAGTCAATAGTATGCGTGCATTCGTTCATCGATGCCTATTATTCTTATGTTCCGTCAAGCCATTCTATTCCGGAATGACTAGGAGAAACAAACTCCAATACCTCATCCATCTCTGGGATTGGGTCAAAGTAGTTGTATTCTGTAGAACAAATGCCAATCTAGCTTTTGTTTTCTTCTACCCTGGAGTATTGCCCTCTTTATGCTAGTATTTTCATAGGATTTGCACCACCTCTTAAGAATTCTTGACGTAGTGATACATCTTGCCATAACTATTCATTCCCCGGTCACCGTGTTATTGTAACCGGAATGCTGATAGATGAATCAAGATGTGTGAAATCAATACTTCTAGCAACCTCGTTGCTTGGTAACTAAAGGAGGACAATTTCATTCCTAGTGTGTTGGTTATTAAATCACCACTCTAACATTAATCGTGCTACTAGTCCATTTTCCTGGTGCACTCTTCGATCAATGAGTTTGGATTATGTTAATTCCTTGCTCTTTCGATCATATCGTCTTGCCCTGAAAAGCAAGATTACTCTCGAGCTTAGTAACATATCGGTGGTTTGTGATTTTCCGAATATCATCTCAGAAGTATTACCAGGTTGCCATCTGACCGCTATGTTGAGTTTGTGATCAAGTTGGTTTCTTGTAAACCACCCCTTCTCCAAGAATCTATGTTGAATACCCCTGAGCTAGTTGGTTAAGTTGAACAACAACTTGGAGAGTTAGAAGATAAAAGCTTTATCTGACTTAGTTCATTCCAAAGGTATATCTTGTGTGTGTGTGTGTGTGTGTGTGTTGAAGAAAGATGATATCTCCATCGATTGGTCCTTGTGATCAGTTGTTGGATCTATTACCTTGTCAAAACTTTGACTTGAGTATGGGCTATCGTCAAGTCAAACCAGAACCAACGATGTTCGTAATGTTGTCTTACTCGTGGTTGATCCCTCGAGCATACACCATTACATCTTTTGGTATGACAAATACTATCACATTGTGAACATAATGGTGGAAGCCCAGTGATATGGAAATTCCGATGAGTTGCTGTTGAGCCCATCAGCAACATTTTGTCTCCTCCATGATTCATGTTGAGCATCAAGCTAGTATCGGAAACTTTTGTAAGCATTACCTTCGTGTTCCGTTCATGAAGCCTATGTTTTGATGAAAGAAGTGACTTCCTCTAATTCATGTGCATTTGATGCAAGTTGCCATCGTGAATTCGAGAAAGTCAATGTGCTTCCGCTAGAATCATCCCGAGTCAGTCATGCATATGTGCGAAGTATTCTATGGTTTGGAGACTTGCAACCTTCATTCCATATGTATTCCCTAGCACGTCAAGCCACTGATTGATTTTTTCAAGGAAAAGGAGTTTGTTGTGTTCATTCTAGATCATGCACAAGACTCTGATATCCTCGATGATGGTTCCCAGCCAGAACTTGGTAGTGTTTTGTTGTAAGACTACTACGTGGTCATGCTTGTCTGGGACAATGTGTTTACATGTGTGTAGCAGAACTAGCTCATGTTTTGGAGCTTGCTATCATAGTTCATTCCCCGAGAATCTCGCAATGCCATCTCATCGATTTGTGTTGCAAACTCTCATTTTTGTTTCTAGACTTGATGAGTCTGGAATATCCTGATACCAACCAGATCTGAATCTCAGGCAGATATGATGGTTGGAACATTCCCGACATTTGCATTTTGTTCCCAGCTTGGACCACCTTGTGACAATTTCCCATAGGATGCCCTTCTCAGCAATTGCTGTTCAAGATCATCTTCAAAAGTGGTCCTACCGTGGGTTCCATCCATTTCCAATGATAAGCAAATATCACTCATTGCATTGTTTGCAACAAGGTAGTCCACATCATCCATTCTAGTCTAAGTATGCCACTCTTTCAAACTCCTTTAGACGTCCTCTTGTGAATTGCCTAGCCTGGTATGAAGAGTTTCAATGATCTATGTATCAAAAGTAATTCTTTTTGCCACTTAAGGGAATAATTCTACAAGTCACCTTCCCTAAGGTGCCCTGTTATGGAATCATGGCGATTATTTCCTCGCTATCTTGAAACCATGCACCATCTTTTTCAACGTGGAATTCTTACTCACCCAATTGAACCCTTGTCATCCACCTCTTTCCGTTGGTCCTGATGTGTGTTTTATGTCTCAACTCAAGAGATGTTCTTACATCTCACTCCATGAGTTGATCTTGAGTGCTCGATCTTCAAGGAGATCATTTCCTGTAGAGTTTCTTTCTGTCGTCGTCATGTTGGATGAGGATCTCGAAAGCAAAGACGTCAAGATCAATTTGAATCAATGACTCAACATATTCTAGAATGGAAATTGGATCATGAAGTTTGTGTTAGCCTTGTGTTCCCTTTGTCTTCTTACCTCACGTCTTGAATCTCGGGACGAGATTCTTGTTTAGTGGGGGTGAGTTGTCACAGCCCTAGAATTGCTTGTAACTAGTTGCATTAAAGCATCCATGCATCATGTCTAAATTCAAATGAATTTGAATTGGGGATGTTCAAACCCTAGCATCAAATGGAATTCAAATAGGTTCAACCTAAAAATATTTTCAATGAACCTGAAATGCCCTTCATAAATGTTCATCATTTTTGTTTTGGTCCAGAACCTCTGCCAAAAATGATGAACATATTTCTAGGTCATCCCTGCATTTTTGAATTAAATCATAAACTATTTGAATTTGGGCATTTAAAATTTAATAAATACTTTAAATGCTCAAATTATTCTGAAATGATTTGAGGGCTATTGGAAATAATTCAAAATGTGCCCACAAGTTATTTCAAGAATTTTGGAAATGAATTAGTATTATTACTAATTCAAAACCGAGGAATAAAATAGAAAACTAAAACAGAAATTAGAAAACAAAAGAAAGGCAGAAACCTCACCAGGCCTCCCGGTAGTCTGGCCCAGTTTCTGCCGGCCCAGCCCACCTCCTCCTCCCTCCTACTTTCTTCAACCTCCTGCCAGTGGGCAGGAGGGTGTGTGGCCGTCGTGCGCGCAAACGCACACGCCACCTCCTGCTTCCCGCCGCTGCCCTGATGCGCCTAGACACGCCACGACACCTCGGACCTCTCTCACCCTCTCGAGCTCATCCCCCTCCTCTTCTCTCTCTCCCTCTCACCGGCCGAGAGCCACCGTCGCTGCTGCTCGTTGCTGCCGCGGCCACCATCTCCGCCTCGCCTCTCTGACGTGCCCACGAGCTCCGCGACGTCGTCCTCGTCATCTCCACCGAGCCAAGCAAGCTGGGGCATGCCGTAGCGTCATCATCACCACCGTCTTCCACCTCGGGAGCCGATCACCGCCGCCGTCGATTCGCCTTCGTTCGTGCCTCCCCGAGACCGCTGAGACTGTCACCGACCTTGCTGTGAGCCCCACCGTCGTTTCCCCTCTTCTTTCCATGTCACTCGCCCCGCTAACTAGCTCCACCGTTGAACCCGAGGATCCATCGCCGCTGGCCATGTCGCCCCCGAGGCACCAGCAGCCGTAGCTCGTGTCCGAGCACTTCGGCGTGCTCAGCAGATTCCTAGCAAGCCCACGCACCCACCAACTTCTATCCCCGTGCATCGTAGCGCCAAACCCGGACCCGCCCGAACTCCGGCCGCCGCCACGAGCACGTTTCCAGTGTGCTCGGGCCACCCCAGCTGCTACCGCTAGCCATGTTGGATGCGCGCGAAACTCAGCACCACGTAGAGCCTCTCCACCGTCGTTTTGGTCGCCAGAGGAGTTAACCCGAGCCCTCCGCCGCATCTGCCGTCGCCGGTGTCGAGCCACTGGTGTATTAGGCCCGGTTGACCAGGGGTTTGACCTCCCCTGGGTCGATGACATGTGGGCCCATGCCCCATTGGCACTTTTAGTTAGGATTAAATTAGCACTAACAGTCTCTCTTAATTAGCCTAGTCACTGACCAGTGGGTCCCACTAGTCAGGTTTGACCTGGACCGGCCCTGTTGACTGGCTAATGTCACTGTGATGCAGTGATGACATCATAAATGTTTTCTAGATTTTAAATAAATCTAAATGATTTATTTATTTTCAGAAAATGTCCTAAACTTCTAGAAATCATAGAAATTAATCTATAACTCCAAATGCAAAGATTTATATATGAAAAATGATCAGAAAAATCCAATCTATCCATCTGTGCTAGTTTCATACATTTTTAAACAAGTTGACCTTGCTGTTTAGATCAAAACATGATAATGCACATAATGAATTCATAATTTGAGTTTGAGGTTGAACCTTTGGTTCAAAATAACTCAAACCCCTATGTTTGTAGTTGCGTTAGCTCAAACACACTCATTTTTCCATGTCATGATCATGCATCATATTGTGTGTTGCATTGATTGTGTTCTTTCTCTATTTGTCGGTATTTGTCCCCTCTCGGTGGACGTAGTTTCGACGATGAGTTCGATGACACCGATGAAGAACTATACTATATTCAGAAGTGCCAAGCAAGCAAAACCGCCTTGTTCATTCTGATACAATCCCACTCTCTCACTCCTGCTTTGTTTTACTACATTAGGACAACAATTCAACTGTTACATGCTGCGGTAGTTGAATCCCTTTCCTCTGCATGACCTATCATTGCTACATTAAATAAATGAAACCCACTAGCATGAGTAGGAGTTGTTTGAGCCCTGATGTGCCTACTCATTCATGTTTTCTTGTCATGCCTGCTACTCCTTAGAGTTGAGTCAGGTTCGATTCATCGGGGATGAATTGGAATGGTGATGAACATGTCCTACTATGAGTGAACACAATTTGGTAAAGGTAGCGATGAGAGGCCATGTAGGAGTACATGGTGGGTTGTCTCATTGAAACCGTCCTCAGGAACTGAGTTCTATGTTAGTGATCCATGAACAGCTACCACTGCACGTTGGGCCTTGAAATATGAACTCGCTCGACTTATTAACCCCCCTTGTCCTCTGTCGAGGATTTGCAAGTAATTTCTGGTGTTTGTAGTATGCTGGAGGCCATGCGCAGCGCTGACCCGAGGGGTGGGCTGTGATGTGGTAGGCACGTGGCACGGTGTATCGGGATGCTCATTTGGTGCCTCGGGAACCCTGCACATCATTCGGGGCCGTAAGCGGAAACCTCGGCCGGACTCCCTTCGGATGGAACCTGAATAGGTGATAAACCTGGACTAGGGACTTGTGTGGTTAGTCAGGTCGTGGTCTACACCCACGTCGGCTTTCGCTTGAAGTCTGCCTAGCACATGTCGTGTGCAGACGCTAAGTGATGGAAACATATGTGAAGAAGTACACCCCTGCAGTGTTATAAATGATCTATTCGACTAGCCGCGTCTGTGGTAAAGGACTTTTGGGTTGCCTATACAGTTCATAGACAAGTGAAAGTGGATACTCTAAAATGCGCAAGATAAGCATGAGTGCTATGGATGGCATTCTCGTAGGGAGACGGGAGTGGATCCATAGTGGTGTATTGATTGGCGAATATGTGGACTCGCGTGCGCCACCTCAAAAGAGTTACTTGTAATTGTAGTTTAATATAGCCACAGTCAAAGCTGGCTTGCTGCAGTCAAACTCCACCACCCCTTTATTAATACTAATGCATATGTAGCTAGTTCTGATGTAAGTCTTGCTGGGTACAATTGTACTCACGTTTGCTTAACTTATGTTTTTGTAGAGAGACTTCAGTCTCACTAGTAGTTCCGCGTGGACTTTGACGTTTATCTTATTACATCAGCTACGATCTTGTAGCCTCGGCAGGGTCTTGTAGATAGTCAGGCTTCTCAGCCTTTTTCATTTGTAGTTGTCTATACTCAGACATGTTTATGGTTCCCCTTGTTGCTTGTATGCTCTGTATGTTGTGCCATGAGACCCATGTTTGTAATATCTGGCTCTTTGGAGTGTAATGAATAAATACTTGAGTTGTAGAGTTTTGTTGTGATGCCATGTTGTATTTGCACATATCGAGCATATTGTGTGCATGATTTGAATTGCTTGGTATGTGTGGGATCCGACAACCTAGTTGTTTATCCTTGGTATCCTCTCTTACCGGGAAATGTCTCCTAGTGATTCCACTAAGCCATGGTAGCTTGCTACTGCTCCGAAACAATTAGGCTGGCCGACATGTGTCCTTCTTCGTTCCTATGTCTGTCCCTTCGGGGAAATGTCACGCGGTGTCTACCGGAGTCCTATTAGCCTGCTACAGCCCGGATTCTCCGGAGTCCTGTTAGCCCAGCTGCTACAACCCGGTTTCACTCGCTGATGACCGACACGTTCGTTGCTGGGTCATGTATGCCTGTCCCTGTAAGTTAGTGCCACTTTGGGTTTACGACTAGTCATGTAGGGTCGGGTTCTCTGTCATATGGATGCTAGTGACACTATCATATACGTGAGCCAGAAGGCGCAAACGGTCCCGGGCCAGGTAAGGTGGCGCCCGTGGGAATACCATGCGTGAGACCGCAAAGTGATATGATGTGTTACATGCTAGATTGGTGTGACTTAGGATCGGGCTCCTGACAGCTTTGGTATCAGAGCCTGACTGCCTGTAGGATTACCAAGCCAAACTGGTCGAAGTTGAGTCTAGAAATGCTTTAGCTATATAAGGGAATTGTTTGTGGAAGGGAACGTAAGGCTCTTTTTACTCCTTTCCGTATGCCCTTCTGATCTGAGTCATCCTCTTCTTTTCTACAGGGATTAAGAACTAGGCTTCTCATCTTTCTATCAGGATCGCGTGTTACTAATCTGTAGACTTATAGGATTGATGGATTCATGCCTCGGTTCAGTTACTAGTACTTCTGTGTGTTAACAGTTGGTCTCAGAACCTTGATATTGTGATGTTGAATGGTTATGCCACCATTTTGCAGGATGTGTCAAAATCTTTTTGAGCATTTATAGCCGTTATGCTGTCCGAGTCATCCCAGGTCTCTAAATAGTCTGATGCATTTGCAAATCTTCCCCCATGTCCCGATGTCCTTTTGGGCCAGATTAACCACACCCGGGCCAGCTAAGCTGGCACCCGTGGGAATACCGTGCATGAGGCCGCAAAGTGATATGATGTGTTACATGCTAGATCGGTGTGACATATGATCGGGGTGCTGACACGGATGTGATCACGGATATAACGAGGAGTCTCAAAATGGTCGAGACATGAAGATTGATATATTAGAAGGTTATGTTTGGACACCGGAAAGGTTTCGGATAGGTTTCCACATTTTTTGGAGTACCGAGGGGTTATGGGAACCCCCCCCGTGGGGTTAATGGGCCTTCATGGGCTTTAGTGGAAGAGAGGAGGAGGCGGACAAGTGGAGGGGCACGCCTCCCAAGCCCAATCCGAATTGGGAGGGGGGCGGCGCCCCCTTTCCTTCTCTCCCTCTTCCCTTTCCTTCCCCTCCTAGTTGGACTAGGAAAGGGGGGAACCTACTCCTAGTAGTAGTAGGATCCCCCCTTGGGACGCACCCCATGAGGCCGGTCGCCCCCCTCCTCCACTCCATTATATACGGGGGAGGGGGCACCCCATAGACACACAAGTTGATTTCTTAGCCGTGTGCGGTGCCCCCTCCATAGTTTTCCACCTCGGTCATATTTTCATAGTGCTTAGGCGAAGCCCTGTGTCGGTAACTTCATCATCACCGTCAACATGCCGTCGTGCTGACAAAACTCTCCCTCGGCCTCAGCTGGATCTAGAGTTTGAGGGATGTCACCGAGCTGAACGTGTGCAGATCGCGGAGGTGCCGTGCGTTTGGTAATTGATCGGTTGGATCACAAAGATGTTCGACTACATCAACCGCGTTACTTAACGCTTCCGCTTTCGTTCTACGATGGTACGTGGACACACTCTCCCCGCTCATTGCTATGCTTCTCCTAAATAGATCTTGCGTGATCATAGGCAAATTTTGAAATACCACGTTCCCCATTAGTGGCATCCGAGCCAGGTCTATGCGTAGATGTTATATGCCCGAGTAGAACATAAATGAGTTGTGGGCATGGTTATATACATATTGCTTGTCGTCACTAGTTGTTTCTTGATTCGGCGGTATTGTTGGATGAAGCGGCCCGGACCGACATTACATGACCGCGATCATGAGACTGGTTCTACCGACGTGCTTTGCACACAGGTGGCTGGCGGGTGTCAGTTTCTCCAACTTTAGTTGAATCGGATTCAATGAACAGTGTTCTTTCTGAAGATCAAAAAGCAATCACTATACCACATTGTGGTTTTGATGCGTAGGTAAGAACGGTTCTATCTAGAAGCCCATAGAAGCCACGTAAAACTTGCAACAACAAAGTAGAGGACGTCTAACTTGTTTTTGCAGAGCTTGCTGTGATGTGATATGGTCAAGACGTGATGATATATAAATTGTTGTATGAGATGATCATGTTTTGTAAACGTTACCGGCAACTGGCAGGAGCCTTATGGTTGTCGCTTTATTGTATGAAATGCAATCGCCATGTAATTGCTTTACTTTATCACTAAGCGATAGTGATAGTCGTAGAAGCAATAGTTGGCGAGACGACAACGATGCTGATCAAGGTGTCAAGCCGGTGACAATGGTGATCA
Source organism: Triticum monococcum (assembly GCA_034509565.1). NCBI lineage: Eukaryota > Viridiplantae > Streptophyta > Magnoliopsida > Poales > Poaceae > Triticum > Triticum monococcum. Next base: position 524,650,693 of record CM067841.1, read on the forward strand.
TGACGGTGCTTTGGAGATGGAGATCAAAGGCACAAGATGATGATGGCCATATCATATCACTTATTTGATAGCATGTGATGTTTATCCTTTATGCATCTTATTTTGCTTAGTATGGCGGTAGCATTATAAGATGATCTCTCACTAAATTTCAAGGTACAAGTGTTCTCCCTGAGTATGCACCGTTGCTACAGTTTGTCGTGCCGAGACACCACGTGATGATCGGGTGTGATAAGCTCTATGTTCACATACAACGGGTGCAAGCCAGTTTTGCACACGCAAAATGCTCGGGCTAAACTTGATGATCCTAGCATATGCAGATATAGCCTCGGAACACTGAGACTGAAAGGTCGAGCGTGAATCATATAGTAGATATGAAGAACATAGTGATGTTCACCATTGAAAACTACTCCATCTCACGTGATGATCGGACATGGTTTAGTTGATATGGATCACGTGATCACTTAGATGATTAGAGGGATGTCTATCTAAGTGGGAGTTATTAAGTAATGTGATTAATTGGACTTTAATTTATCATGACCTTAGTACCTGATAGTTTTTTGCATGTCTATGTTATTGTAGATAAATGGCCCGTGTTGTTGTTCCGTTGAATTTTAATGCGTTCCTAGAGAAAGCTAAGTTGAAAGATGATGGCAGCAATTACACGGACTAGGTCCGTAACTTGAGGATTATCCTCATTGCTGCACAGATGAATTATGTCCTGGAAGCACCGCTAGGTGCCAAACCCGCTGCAGGAGCAACTCCAGATGTTATGAACACCTGGCAGAGCAAAGCATATGACTACTCGATAGTTCAGTCTGCCATGCTTTACGGCTTAGAACCGGGACTTCAACGATGTTTTGAACGTCATGGAGCATATGAGATGTTCCAGGAGTTGAAGTTAGTATTTCAAGCAAATGCCCGGATTGAGAGATATGAAGTCTCTAATAAGTTCTATAACTGCAAAATGGAGGAGAATAGTTCTGTCAGTGATCATATACTCAGAATGTCTAGGTACCACAATCTCTTGACTCAGCTAGGAGTTAATCTTCTGGTTGATAGTGTTATTGATAGAGTTCTTCATCACTGCCACCAAGCTACAAAAGCTTCGTGATGAACTATAATATGCAAGGGATGGATAAGACAATTCCTGAGCTCTTCGCGATGCTAAAGGCTGTGGAGGTAGAAATCAAGAAGGAGCATGAAGTCTTGATGGTCAACAAGACCACCAGTTTCAAGAAGAGGGGCAAAGGGAAGAAAGGGAACTTCAAGAAGAACAGCTAGCAAGTTGCTGCTCAAGTGAAGAAGCCCAAGTCTGGACCTAAGCCTGAGTGCTTCTACTTCAAAGGGACTGGTCACTAGAAGCGGAACTGCCCCAAGTATTTGGCGGAAAATACAGATGGCAAAGTGAAAGGTATATTTGATATACATGTTATTGATGTGTACCTTACTAATGCTTGCAGTAGCGCCTGGGTATTTGATACTGGTTCTGTAGCTAATATTTGCAACTCAAAACGGGGGCTACGGATTAAGCAAAGATTGGCTAAGGACGAGGTGACGATGCGCGTGGGAAATTGTTCCAAAGTCGACGTGATCACCGTCGGCACGCTACCTCTACATCTACCTTCGGGATAGTTTTAGACCTAAATAATTGTTATATGGTGCCAGCGTTAAGCATGAACATTATATCTGGATCTTGTTTGATGCAAGACAATTATTCATTTAAATCAGAGAATAATGGTTGTTCTATTGATATGAGTAATATCTTTTATGGTCATGCACCCTTAATGAGTGGTCTATTTTTACTAAATCTTGATAGTAGTGATACACATATTCATAGTATTGAAGCCAAAAGATATAAGTTAAATAATGATAGTGAAACTTATTTGTGGCACTGCCATTTAGGTCATATTGGTGTAAAGCGCATGAAGAAACTCCATGCTGATGGGCTTTTGGAATCACTTGATTATGAATCACTTGATGCTTGCGGACCATGCCTCATGGGCAAGATGAGTAAGACTCCGTTCTGTGGAACAATGGAGCGAGCAACAGACTTGTTGGAAATAATACATACTGATGTATGCGGTCCGATGAGTGTTGATGCCCGCGGCGGGTATCGTTCTTTTCTGACCTTCAGAGATGATTTGAGCAGATATGGGTATATCTACTTGCTGAAACATAAGTCTGAAACATTTGAAAAGTTCAAAGAATTTCAGAGTGAAGTGGAAAATCATTGTACCAAGAAAATAAAGTTTCTACGATCTAATCGTGGAGGAGAATATTTGAGTTATGAGTTTGGTCTTCATTTGAAACAATGTGGAATAGTTTCACAACTCACACCACCCAGAATACTGCAGCATAATGGTGTGTCTGAACGTCGTAATCGTACTTTATTAGATATGGTGCGATCTATGATGTCTCTTACTGATTTTGCCGCTATCGTATTGGGGTTATGCTTTAGAGACGGCTGCATTCACGTTAAATAGGGCACCATCTAAATCCGTTGAGATGACACCATATAAACTGTGGTTTGGCAAGAAACCCAAGTTGTCATTTCTTAAAGTTTGGGGCTGCAATGCTTATCTGAACAAGCTTCAACCTGACAAGCTCGAACCCAAATCGGAGAAATGTGTCTTCATAGGATACCCAAAGGAGACTGTTGGGTACACCTTCTATCACAAATCCGAAGGCAAGATATTCGTTGCTAAGAATGGATCCTTTCTAGAGAAGGAGTTTCTCTCAAAAGAAGTGAGTGGGAGGAAAGTAGAACTTGATGAGGTAATTGTACCCTCTCCCTTATTTGAAAGTAGTTCATCACAGAAATTAGTTCCAGTGATTGCTACACCAATTAGTGAGGAAGCTAATGATGATGATCACGAAACTTCTGATCAAGTTACTATCGAACCTTGTAGGTCAACTAGAGTAAGATCCGCACCAGAGTGATACGGTAATCGTGTTCTGGAGGTCATGTTACTTGACCATGACGAACCTACGAACTATGAGGAAGCGATGATGAGCCCGGATTCCGCGAAATGGATTGAGGCCATGAAATCTGAGATGGGATCCATGTATGAGAACAAAGTATGGGCTTTGGTTGACTTGCCCCATGATCGGCAAGCTATAGAGAATAAATGGATCTTCAAGAAGAAGACCGACGCTGACGGTAATGTTACTGTCTACAAAGCTCGACTTGTTGCAAAAGGTTTTCCACAAGTTCAATGAGTTGACTATGATGAGACCTTCTCACTTGTAGCGATGCTTAAGTCCATCCGAATCATGTTAGCAACTGCCGCATTTTATGATTATGAAATTTGGCAAATGGATGTCAAAACTGCATTCCTTAATGGATATCTTAAAGAAGAGTTTTATATGATGCAACCAGAAGGTTTTGTCGATCCAAAAGGTGCTAACAAAGTGTGTAAGCTCCAGCGATCCATTTATCGACTGGTGCAAGCATCTCGGAGTTGGAATATACGCCTTGATAGTGTGATCAAAGCATATGGTTTTATACAGACTTTTGGAGAAGCCTATATTTACAAGAAAGTGAGGGGGAGCTCCGTAGCATTTCTGATATTATATGTGGATGACATATTGTTGATCAGAAATGATACTGAATTTCTGAATAGCATAAAAGGATACTTGAATAAGAATCTTTCAATGGAAGGCCTCGGTGAAGCTGCTTATATATTGGGCATCAAGATCTATAGAGATAGATCAAGACATTTAATTGGACTTTCACAAACCACATACCTTGATAAAGTTTTGAAGAAGTTCAAAAGGGTTCTTGCCTGTGTTACACGGTGTGAAGTTTAGTCAGACTCAATGTCCGACCACTTCAGAAGATAGAGATAAAATGTAAGTCATTCCCTATGCTTCAGCCATAGGTTCTATCATGTATGCAATGTTGTGTACCAGAACTGATGTGTGCCTTGCTATTAGTTTAGCAGGGAGGTACCAAAGTAATCCAGGAGAGGATTACTGGACAACGGTCAAGAATATCCTGAAATACCTGAAAAGGACTAAGGATATGTTTCTTGTTTACGGAGGTGACAAAGAGCTCGTCATAAACGTTTACGTCCATGCAAGCTTTGACACTGATCCGGATGACTCTAAGTCACAAACTAGATATGTATTTATATTGAATGGTGGAGCTGTCAGTTGGTGCAGTTCCAAGCAGAGTGTCGTGGCGGGATCTACGTGTGAAGCGGAGTACATAGCTGCTTCGGAATCAGCAAATGAAGGAGTCTGGATGAAGGAGTTCATATCCGATCTAGGTATCATACCTAGTGCAACGGATCCAATGAAAATCTTTTGTGACAATACTGGTGCAATTGCCTTGGCAAAGGAATCCAGATTTCACAAGAGAATCAAGCACATCAAGAGACGCTTCAATTCCATCTGCGATCAAGTCAAGGAGGGAGACATTGAGATTTTCAAGATACATACGGATCTGAATGTTGCAGACCCATTGACTAAGCCTCTCTCACGAGCAAAACATGATCAACACCAAGACTCCATGGGTGTTAGAATCATTAGAATGTAATCTAGATTATCGACTCTAGTGCAAGTGGGAGACTGAAGGAAATATGACCTAGAGGCAATAATAAAGTTGTTATTTGTATTTCCTTGTATCATGATAAATGTTTATTATTCATGCTATAATTGTATTAACCGGAAAATTAGTACATGTGTGAATACATAGACAAACAGAGTGTCACTAGTATGCCTCTACTCGACTAGCTCGTTAATCAAAGATGGTTAAGTTTCCTAGCCATAGACATGAGTTGTCATTTGATGAACAGGATCACATCATTAGAGAATGATGTGAATTACATGACCCATCCGTTAGCTTAGCACTATGATCGTTTAGTTTATTGCTATTGCTTTCTTCATGACTTATACATGTTCCTATGACTATGAGATTATGCAACTCCCAAATACCGGAGGAACACTTAGTGTGCTATCAAACGTCACAACGTAACTGGGTGATTATAAAGATGCTCTCCAGGTGTCTCTGATGGTGTTTGTTGAGTTGGCATAGATCGAGATTAGGATTTGTCACTCCGATTGTCGGAGAGGTATCTCTGGGCCCTCTCGGTAATGCACATCACTATAAGCCTTGCAAGCAATGTAACTAATGAGTTAGTTGCGGGATGATGCATTACGGAACGAGTACAGAGACTTGTCGGTAACGAGATTGAACTAGGTATGATGATACCGATGATCGAATCTCGGGCAAGTAACATACCGATGACAAGGGGAACAACATATGTTGTTAGGCGGTTTGATCGATAAAGATCTTCGTAGAATATGTAGGAACCAATATGAGCATCCAGGTTCCGCTATTGGTTATTTACCGGAGATGAGTCTCGGTCATGTCTTCATAGTTCTCGAACCCATAGGGTCCGCACGCTTAATGTTCGATGATTATATGTATTGTGAGTTATGTGATTTGATGTACCGAAGGTTGTTCGGAGTCCCAGATGTGATCACGGACATAACGAGGAGTCTCGAAATGGTCGGGACAATAAGATTGATATATTCGAAGGTTATGTTTGGACGCCAGAAAGGTTTCGGATAGGTTTGGGCATTTCTCGGAGTACCGGGGGGTTACCGGAACCCCCCCCCCCCCCGGGGGGGGGGGGGGGGGTTAACGGACCTTCATGGGCTTTAGTGGAAGAGAGGAGGAGGCGGCCAAGTGGAGGGGCGACCCCCCAAGACCAATCCGAATTGGAGGGGGGCCGGCCCCCCTTTCCTTCTCTCCCTCTTCCCTTTCCTTCCCCTCCTAGTTGGACTAGGAAAGGGGGGAACCTACTCCTAGTAGGAGTAGGATTCCCCACTTGGGGCGCACCCCATGAGGCCGGCCGCCCCCCTCCTCCACTCCTTTATATACGGGGGAGGGGGCACCCCATAGACACACAAGTTGATTTCTTAGCCATGTGCAGTGCTCCCCTCCACAGTTTTCTAGCTCGGTCATGTTGTCGTAGTGCTTAGGCAAAGCCCTGCATCGGTAACTTCATCATCACTGTCAACACGCCGTCGTGCTAACGAAACTCTCCCTCGGCCTCAGTTGGATGTAGAGTTCAAGGGACGTCACCGAGCTGAACGTGTGCAGATCACGGAGGTGTCGTGCGTTCGGTACTTGACCGGTTGGATCGTCAAGACGTTCGACTACATCAACCGCGTTACTTAACGCTTCCGCTTTCAGTATACGAGGGTACGTGGACACATTGTCCCCGCTCATTGCTATGCTTATCCTAGATATATCTTGCATGATCGTAGGCAAATTTTTGAAATACTACGTTCCCCATTAAAACCATCTTCATCCTACACCTCTCACGATTGATAAACCTTAGGTCATCCACTTGAGGGAAAATTGCTACTGTCCTACAAAACTCTGCGCTTGGAGGCCCAACACGTGTCTACAAGAATAAAGTTGCATAGTAGACATGAGGCTCTTTTCTGGCGCCGTTGTCGGGGAGGTGAGTGCTTGAAGGTATATCTTTAGATCTTGCAATCGAATCTATTAGTTTCTTGTTTTATCACTAGTTTGGTTTATAAAAAGAAAACTACAAAAAATGGAATTTAGGTTGCATCTTATTATTGATCATCTTTGTAATATCTTTCTTGAAAATGATGGTTCGGAAAATTGTGCTCAGTTGTTAGAAGAAGAAGTCAATAAAATGCTTGGCACAAAATATTTGAATGATGAGCATGATTGCAATATTGTTAGTGTGAATTCTTTGAATATCAAAAATGCTAATGATGATTGCACAAGTCATGACAAAAATGTTTCTTATAAGCATGTCACTTTTTGCGGAGTGAATTGGGAGTGCAATTGCACACCAAATAGGGAAGATAGATTTTGTAAGAAGCATAAATATTTAGAAACGAAAAAGTTGCAAGAAAGGCTAGATGATTGTGCTGAAAGATTTAATTTTTTCCGCCATACTTGTGTACTTTGCAATGAACATGGTCATTTAAATCTCCAATGAAATTTCTTTCATGATCAAATCATGTCCAAAAATTGTGATAACTTGATTACCCTTGAGCATCATAAAGAGCTTAGTCTTCTTTTGGGGTATGAAGAAATGAAACGTATAACTATGGGTATTCCAAAATTTAATCTCGAGAGATTTCTTGATTTTGATCTGGAGGAAATTTATATGTTTTGTGCGGTAAATTGCAATGAGAATCCTTATATTGCCAACTATCTAAATAGAAGAAAACAAACAGAATATGAATAGATTACTAATGAAAGGGAAAATATTTCCCAATACCCTCCTAGTGTTTATTATGATGACTCAGGTAACAAGGAGGAGCTTCCTATCCAATCAATCTCTTCAACAAGAAGCTTGAAAAAATTAATTAAACCCACACATGGTGTGGTGAAGAAGAAGAAAAGAAGAAAGAATAGAGGTTAAAAGGTATCTCTCCATGTAATGTTGCTCCCATCACCATCGTGCCTCATGAAAGTGAATCAAATATGTTGATGGGGGATGATGATATTGAGTATGATTTTGTGATACCTACTACTCGTTGTAATGATTATGATTCGGAAGACAACGATATCCCTTATGATCTTGAAAATCTTTTTAGCACTTGCTTGGAAGAATATGATAATAATGTTTGCTATACTATCGGTGCCATTCGTGCTATTGATAAGAATGATTGTGATGATATGCTAAACCACAAGCTTGGGAGTGCTATGTTCAATGAGTATGATATGTTTGAAGATTTATTTGCTAGAAATAATGCTTGTCCTAAGCTTGGGTATGCTTTGCTTAATGATTATGATCCTTTGATTCCTTCTACTTTCGATAAGAAAATTTATTACGATGATAGCGTGCCTCCTATTTATGATGATTATATTGATGAAAGTGGGTTTGGAAGAGTGTCCACTCTAGGTAGTAGTGATCCCACTATTTTGGAGGGTGTTAAATATTATTAAAATATTGATCAAAGTGGATTTGGAGAGGTGATGACTTTATTTAGTGATACATCCACTATTTTGGAAGAGGTTTCAATTGATTATGACAATAAAGTTGCTATCTATGATGATTATTATGATGACATGTATGCCATAAAGAGTAATAAATCTGATATGCTTGTGCATCATGAAAAGAGTGTTGTATGTGATAGCTATATTGTTGAATCCATTCATGATGTTTCTGAAAATTATTACTAGAAAGGAACTTATGCCCTTACATATCTCAATAATATCAAGTTTCTTCTCTATGTGTTGATTTTATTGAAGTTGCACTTGTTTTTCCTTCCTATGCTAGTTGATTCTTGTTCCCATAAGTTGTTTGATCACAAAATCCCTATGCATAGGAAGTGGGTTAGACCTAAATGTGCTAGTCATATGCCTAGCTAAAATGCATTAAAGAAAAGCGCTCGTTGGGAGACAACCCAACACTTTTACCTACTGTTTTTTGTTCACATGATTAGGCTACTGTAGTAATCATGTTTTACTGCTTTTGTTTCAATAAAGTGCCAAGTAAAGCCTTTAGGATCTTGTTGGGTGTTAGTTACTTTGATCTTGCTGAAAAACAGAAACTTTTGCACTCACGAAAATAATTCTAGTTTTTAACATAAGAGTGAATTTGAGTTGATTCTTTTTGCAGAAGATTAATACACAAATTTCCCAGGCTGTCCTAATGTTTTAGAATTTTTGGAATAGCAGAAGTATGGTTGGAGTACAGATTACTACAGACTGTTCTGTTTTTGATAGATTCTGTTTTCAACGCATAGTTTGCTTGTTTTATAGTTTCTATGGCTTATATTGCTCAATATATCTTGTGGAAATGATATGTTACAGTAGGAATTGTGTGAGAACAATTATGAATCTTGTCTTTGATAGCACCAAAAGTGAAATGGGTTGCTCTTTATCATACTAACCAATCTCACAAAGTTCCGATAAGTTTTGTGTGATTGTAGTTTTCAAGTTTTGGGTGAGATGTCGATATGAGGAGAATGAGGAGTGACAAGATCCTAAGCTTGGGTATTCCCAAGGCACCCCAAGGTAATATTCAAGGAAGATCCATTCAACTAAGCTTGGGGATGCCCCGGAAGGCATCCCCTCTTTCGTCTCCAACATTATCAGTAACCTCACTTGGAGCTACGTTTTCATTTGTCACATGATATGAGTTTTACTTGGCGCGTCAATTTATTTTATTAGGATTTTCTTTATGTTATTTATAATAATTTTTTGCATATTTTATTTCAATAAAAGTGGCAATGATAGCCTTTGTCATGCTTATTTTGCAAGTATACATGTTGCTGTTTGAAAACAGGAAGTTTACCGATGTTGCAAAAATTCCCTAGAAAATTCAGAATGTGATAAACTGTTGAAACTTTTTGCAAAACGAGACATGATAAATTTTCTACAGTGTGGTAAATTTTCATAATTTTTGGAGTTTAATAAGTATTGATACGCTTGCATTCTTTACAGACTATACTGTTTTGGTAGATTGTTGTTATGTTTGCATTGTTTGCATATGTTTGCTTGTTTAATGATTCTATTTGAGGATAGGAGTATTAAATATGCATATGCATTTAGTATGAAATGTTGAATAATAATTTTAGTGATTTGTTACAGTGGAGGCATTTAGTATGCAGATGCATTTAGTGTGCAACTTATCTCACGAGTCCTTGTTGAGTTTTGTGTGGATGAAGCTTTTGAGATTTAGGTAAACCGTGATATAAGAAGAATTAAGGAGACACATAAGCTCAAGCTTGGGGATGCCCAAGGCATCCCAAGATAATATTTCAAGAAGTTTCAAGCATCTAAGCTTGGGGATGCCCTGGTAGGTATCCCACCTTTCTTCTTCAACAATTATCGGTTAGTATCGGTTGAGCCTAAGTTTTTGCTTCTTCACATGAGTTGTGCTATCCTTGGAATGTAATTTTATTTTGTTTTGCTTGGTGTTTTAATAAATTACTTAGATCTGAAAGTTTTAAATAAAATAGAATCCTCAAATAATGGCCAAGGAGGCTAAGTAAGCGACATTCACATCCCGTCAACGAAGTTCTTTCCTATGTCATTTACTGTTGTGCTTCACTTTTATCCTACGAGTAAATTGTTGAATAAATTGAATGTCATGAAGTTGAAATCATATCATGCCTAGTGATAGCTTCACATTGGGTTTAAAAAGTGAAATCTTTTCAGGCTTGACAATCACAATATTGGTCATACAAGCAATTCATGAATAATTAGTATAAGGAAGAGAACTTTTACATATAAATACACCATCATGGTAATCTTTTGTGATTGTGAGCCCCTATCAAAATATTATATGCCAAAATTGTTGACGTTGGACAAAGAAGAGAACGTAATGGTTTATGTTTGTTCATATTCACATAGAAGTTATATTGTCATAGATCCTTCAACATGTGGTGCTTGTCCCCCCATCATTGCTAGCCAAAAATTCTGCACCAAGTAGAGATACTACTTGTGCATCCAAAAACCCTTAAACCCAAATCTTATTTTCAAGAGTCCACCATGCTTACCTAAGGATTGAGCAAGATCCTTCAAGTAATTTGTCATTGGTGCAATAAGGCAATAAAAATTGCTTCTAAAAGTGTAAGATCATTAAGTGAAAGAGAAAATTGAGCGTTGCACGAACTTGTGATGGTGAAGAATAAAAGTGACTGACTGTATAATAAAGGTCGCTATCACATGGGGCAATGTAACGTGACGTTCTTTTGCACTAAGGGATTGAGCATACAAACAAACAAGCGCATGGCAACCTCTGCTTCCCTCTGCGAAGGGCCTATCTTTTACTTTTATGTATTTAATTTTAGGGCCATTTGCATTTCTGTACCTAACTCGAACCACCTAATCAGATATACCCCTAATTCGAAAGCCTGCTCAAATTTGCCCCTCCGCTGTTAGGTGCCCTTATAGAAATGCCCTTCTGCGCCGTTACCATCCGGTAAAACAGCTTTGACCGTCCTGAAAAAATAGCAAAAAAATCTCAAAAATCTAAAATTTTGCGAGATCGAAGATACTCATGTGCCCAAGGTGTGTGCAAAATTTCGTGCTATTTAGACATTCCAGGAGCTCGTGGCGAGGAAAAACAGTTAATCTGCACGCTTGTGAACAATAAATTTGAAATAAAATAGCAAGAAAATTTAAAAAAATATGAAACTTTTTGGAATCAAAGTGGCTTGGGTGCACAAGGTGCTTGCAAGTTTTTGTGATCAAATGACATGCAAGGAGCTCTAGCAAGAAAAAACAAAATAGTCATTTTTCCAAAGTTTTTTCCCGAGCCAAATTTTGTTTTTTTCTCCACAAGCCCCTCCAATGTCCAAACACAACAAAAATTTGCACGCAGCTTGCAGATCCGAGCCTCTTTGATGCCAAAAAATTTCATATTTTTTGAATTTTCTTGCTATTTTTTAGAATTTACTGTTCACATGCTTACATATTTATTGTTTTTCCTCTGACACGAGCTCCTGGATGTACAAATAGCACGAAACTTTGCAGGCACCTTGCGAACCTGAGTATCTTTGATCCCACAAATTTTCAGATTTTTTAGAATTTTTTTGCTATTTTTTTCAGGATGGTCAAAGCCCTTTAACCATCTTTGACCTGCTTTGACCGGACGGTAATGGCACAGAAGGGTATTTCTATAAGTGCACCTAATGGCGGAGGGGCAAATTTGAGCAGGCTTTGAAATTAGGGGTAAATCTGAGAGTGGGCGCAAATTAGGGGCATAGATGTAAATGTCCCTTAATTTTATGCAAGAGTCAAAGTTCTTCTCTCTATTCCTTTTTATTTTTCTCTTTTGGCAAGGATCATGTGGTGAGGAAAGATCTAGGCACATATATCCAGTTGGATATGGGTAGCATGAGTTATCATTGTTGACATCACCCTTGAGGTGAATACGCTGGGAGGCGAAATTATAAGCCCCTATCTTTCTATGTGTCCGGTTGAAATGTTTTGCTCATGTGTACGAGGTGAGTGTTAGCAATCATAGAAGACTATATGATGGATGAGTATGTGGAGCTCTTACTTAAACTCTGTTGAATGAATTGAATTGCAATTGCTTGGTGACTGAGAACAGAGGCTGTTGGGTTTCAAGAGAATTCATTGTTTGAACCTTAACATGTGAATTGGTTACCACTATAACATGAGAAGTTTTATAAGAAAGAATTGTTGTTATGATGCTAGGAAAAGTGATTGAAATTATCATTGATCAAACTTATGCACTTTGCTAGCATTCATACTTCACAAATTATTTCTTTTATCATTTACCTACTCGAGGACGAGTAGGAATTAAGCGTGGGGATGGTGATACATCTCCAACATATCTATAATTTATGAAGTATTCATGCCAATATATTATCATTCTTGGATGTTTTACAATCATTTTATATCAACTTTATATCATTTTTTGGGACTAACCTATTGACCCAGTGCCCAGTGCTAGTTGCTTGTTTTTGCTTGTTTTTTACATCGCAGAAAATCAATATCAAACGGAGTCCAAACACCGTGAAACTTTCTGTGGATTTTTTTATGGGCCAGAAGACTCCAATGGGCCAGAGCTGCACCTGGGGGTGCCCCGAGGGGGGCACAACCCACCAGGGCACGCCAGGGCCCCCTGGCGCGCGCAGGTGGGTTGTGCCCACCTCGTTGGCCTCCCGTACCCCTTCCTTACACTATAAATTCCCAAATATTCCAAAACCCCTCAGAGTTAACCTGGATCAGAAGTTCCACCGCCTCAAGGCTCCGTAGCCACCGAAAACCAATCTAGACCCGTTCCAGTACCCTGCCGAAGGGGGGCAATCATCTCCGGTGGCCATCTTCATCATCCCGGCGGCCACCACGATGAGGAGGGAGTAGTCCACCCTCGGGGCTGAGGGTTTGTACCAGTAGCTATGTGTTTAATCTCTCTCTCTCTCTCCCTCTCGTGACCTATATCATGGGCTTTGTTAATATAGTTGGATCATATGATGTTTCTCCCCTCTATGCTCTTGTTGTGATGAATTGAGTCTTTACCCTTTGATGTTTAGTCTTGTCGGAATTAATATTCAGAGATGAGAACACATGATATATGTCTTGTAGTATGAATACTTGAGGTTACAATTGGGGTATCTTATTGCTTCACTTGATATATGTTATGGCATTCAACTCACGGATTCCCGCGGTGATATTGGGGTAATCTATGCATAGGGGTTGATCCACATTTTTATTTTCTTTTCTCCGACGAAAACTTTGGGGTCTCTTTATAGTTCTTTGTGTGGATTGAGTATTATGAATATGAACTTGCTTTGGTGTTATCTTAGTACAGACTGTAGGATAGATCGAACGGAAAAAATAGCTTTGTGTTATTTTAGTATGGATTCTTGAATAGATCGAACAGAAAGAATAGCTTTGAGGTGGTTTAGTACCCTACAAACAATTCCTATCTTTTGTTCTCCGCTAATAGAAACTCGGGAGTGATTCTTCGTTACACTTTGAGAGATAATCATATGATCCAACTATGTTAGGATTGTTGAGAGGTTGGATTAGCGAAAGTATGTACCCTAGGCCTTGTTTTTAAGCATTGCAATACCGTTTTTGTGCCTGTTTACTACTTGCTACCTTCCTGGTTTTATTTATTCAGATTATAAAAATATATTTCTACCATCAATATTACACTTTTATCACAATCTCTTCACCGAACTAGTGCACCTATACAATTTGACATTGTATTGGGTGTGTTGGGGACACTAGAGATTTCTTGTATTTGGTTGCAGGATCATTTGAGGGAGACCATCTTCATCCTACATCTCTCACGGATTGGTAAATCTTAGGTCATCCACTTGAGGGAAAATTGCCACTGTCATTCAAAACTCTACGCTTGGAGGTCCAACACGTGTCTACAAGAATAAAGTTGCGTAGTAGACATCACCCGTGGATACGGTTAGCCATGGAAAGTGAAAGTATGGTGGAAAAGGAGTAAAATTTATTTTCTGTTTGGGAACCACCTATGAATTATCTAGCATGGAAAGTGTTGGGAACTCTAAGTCATTTTCGTTGGTGGGATGGATACACCTCCCAAAATGTTTTTATCTCTAAGTTTTTCGCTCTGAGCTCTGGGCACCTCTACAAATACCTACTTCCCTCTACGAAGGGCCTTTCTTTTAGTTTATGCAATTTTTTGAATTTGAGTCTCCATCTTCTCTTATAAAAGCACCAACTGGGAGGCGATATGATCGTACTTGAGAATTGGGTGTAGTTGATATGTGAGTGTGTTTCATGAATGGATCAATGGTTGAGCATGATGGGCTAGGGATAGCTTATTTTAGCGTTGATATTTTGGAAGACATGGTTGCTTGTTGATATGCTTGACTATTTAAATGATCATGTCAAAACTAGACTATTGTTTTGAACAATATAAAAGTCCAAATGTCCATGCTATTAATAAATAATATGATATGACATGATAGGCAACATTCCACACCAAAAATTCTGTTTTTATCACTTCCCTACTCGAGGACGAGTAGGAGTTAAGCTTGGGGATGATGATATGTCTCCAACGTATCTATAATTTTTGATAGTTCCATGTTGTTATATTATCAATCTTGGATGTTTTATAATCATTTTATATCATTTTTTGGTACTAACCTATTGACATAGTGCCAAGTGCAAGTTGTTGTTTTCTGCATGTTTTTTACATCGCAGGAAATCAATATCAAACGGAGTCAAAATGCAACAAAACTTTACAAAGATTTTTTTTGGACCAGAAGGAACATAATGGGCCCTGGGTGCTCCTGGGGGTGCTCTGAGGAGACCACAACCCGCCATGGCGCGCCCTGGTGGGTTGTGTCCACCTCGAGTGCCCCCAGACCGCCTCTTTGCTCTATAAATACCCCAATATTCCCAAAACCCTAGGGAAGTCAACCAAATATTCATCCAGCCTTCGCAGAGTTCAGAACCACCAGATCCAATCTAGAAACCATCTCGAATGGGGTTCACCACCTCCATTGGTGCCTCTCCGATGATGCGTGAGTAGTTCTTTGTAGACCTTCGAGTCCGTAGTTAGTAGCTAGATGGCTTCCTATCTCTCTCTCTTGATTATAAATACAATGGTCTCTTCCATATGATGTAACTCTTTTGCGGTGTGTTTGTTGGGATCGATGAACTTTGAGTTTATGATCAGATCTATCTTTTTATATCCATGAAAGTATTTGAGTTTCCTTGATCTCTTTTATGCATGATTGCTTATATCCTCGCATTTGTTCTCCAATATTTGGATTTTGTTCGGCCAACTTGATCTATTTATCTTGCAATGGGAAGAGGTGCTTTGTAGTGGGTTCGATCTTACGGTGCTTGATCCCAAGGACAGAAGGGGAACTGACACGTATGTATCGTTGCTACTAAGGATAAAATGATGGGGTCTATCTCTACATAGATAGATCTTGTCTACATCATGTCATCGTTCTTATTGCATTACTCCGTTTCTCCATGAACTTAATACACTAATGCATGCTGGATAGTGGTCGGTGTGTGGAGTAATAGTAGTAGATGCAGGCAGGAGTCAGTCTACTAATCTTGGACGTGATGCCTATATAATGATCATTGCCTGGATATCATCATGAGTATTTGAAGTTCTATCAATTGCCCAACAATAATTTGTTCAGCCAATGTTTGCTATTTTTCTCGAGAGAAGCTACTAGTGAAGCCTACGGCCCCCGAGTCTCTTTCTCATATTATTTTCCTTTGCGATCTATTTTCCTTTGCTTTTATTTTCAGATCTATTAAACCAAAAATACAAACATACCTTGCTGAAATTTATTCTTATTTATTCTATTTTGGCGTTCGATCTATCAATCTACTACAATTTTATCTCACGTCCGTTTGCCTGTCTTGAGGCGCCGTACCCGGAAGGGATTGACAACCCCTTTAACACGTCGGGTTGCGAGGATTTGTTATATGTGTGCAGGGGCTATTTACGTTGTGTTGCTTGGTTCTCCTACTGGTTCGATAACCTTGGTTTCATATCTGAGGGAAATACCTATCGCCCTTGTGCTGCATCATCCTTTCCTCTTTGGGGAAATACTGAAGTAGCTTCAAGCGGCATCAGCCCGCATCATCATGCGGCCACTTGGTCAAGCCAGCATTGACCGCGTTACAAGTTATGACCTGCATCGACATGGCCGCACCATTGCCTCTTCAAGCCGATGTCCACCATGTCAACCTGCTTCGACACCTCGGCGCTGCAACCGACCTGCTTCATCACTTCGGCTAGACCAAGGGCTTCGTCATCGCTTCATCGACATACTTTGAGGACTTCGGTGTCACCAATCGGCCAACTTCGTCAGTTTACCTGGACTGGTGGCTTTGTCCACATCAACTGTGTTGCATCGCCACTTCGTCAAGCCGAGCTCCTCGCTCGGTCACCTCGGGCTTGGGGGATGGGACCTTGGTCAACTTGAGGACTATGCACCATGTCGGATTTGTCAAAGTCCGGTGGGCATCGTCGTCCCGCCACAAGCCCGGACATCCTCATCAACACCGAGCACATTAACCAGCTAAGTCACTTTCATGCTCACAATTTTTCAATTTCTTAATTTGTGTTCGGTTCAACAGAGCATTATGTTTTTGTGTTAAACAAAAAAAGTTTGTTAAAAACACTTTTACCCATGTTAACTGGGGGCTCTTAAATTTATATGAGTCATTTTATAATGAATGTTTTCTTCTAAGATGTTGCAAAGTCTTTTTCTACTACTCCTTTCTCGACTCGATTGTGTGGTCAATAGCCAGATAAGCCTGGTTTCTCTCTAAAGTCGCTCGAGTCTAGTTCCCTAAATTGGCCTCTGAGAAATGCTCCGTCTTCTAGAAGGGAGGTTGAAGCCGAAGGTTGACCCACTTGAAGTTTAGAGATCAAATGTGCCATGTTAAAGCACGACAGAAGCACAAATTTTAAGACCAATTTCGGATTGGCACAAAAAAACTTGATTTAATTTAGACGTAAAGTTTTCACATAAGTTTTTGGTTTTCCGAGCTAAAGATATTGACACTAGTGCTTTCATTGTGGTGTTTTTGGTTTTCCGAGCTAAAAACACCGACACTGGTGCTTCATTGTGGTTTTCCGAGCTTATAACACTTTTAACCTATTTTATGTTTTTCTTTCAGGAGAAGGGACATACTCTTGATTGAGGTGTTCTGCGTGATGGTTTTGCTTGGAAAATATTTTTCGACACGCAGTTCGGCATCTTTACTGCCGAGTTGTACCTCGACGTTGTCAAAATGTACATGACAGTTGAACTAGTTCCCGAGGAGATATAATCATAGGGTTGGCCATATTGCCCAACCCAAGTCTCGGGGGCTACTGCATTGCTGATTCCATGTAGGAAAATCAAAGTGCAAAATAATTTCCGAGGAGATTACGATCCTTGGGTTGGTCGCCCGCACCCAACCTGAGTCGTGGGGACTATGCACACCTTCTTTTTTATTCCCAAAGTATGCTGCTGAGCAAGGAATCAATCCTTAGGCCGATTTCGCGAATCGACCTGAGTCTCAGGGGCTACTGGGATCAGTGGTTTTATTTTTTTCCTTCGGGTGCATCTTGGGTTTTACACCGACACACACCTTGAGGGCTACTGGCTATACATCTCATCAGCAAATAAAATGCGCCAATTGGAAATAAATTCGGCAAAAAAATTATCCCATAACCAAGGTGGTGCACCACCTTGGAAGCAGTCTGGTGTAAAGCTCCAATGCAAGTGGCTGGCTCCATAGATAGTATTTGCGACTTTAAGCTCGCCTGCAACAGGATACCTTGGATACAGTCCGACATTGAAGCTCGGATGCAAGAGGACACCGCTTCATGGGAAAAACTTCGAACCCGAGGTCTAGCTGAAAAATAACAAGGCATTAATAGAGGCCAAGAACTTAAAGGGGCTCATCGGATACCCGACGTGTAAACTCTTCGGATTCACCTTGACAATCGTCAAGATTGAAGATGGGAAGATTTGTTGAATCAGCTTTCAAGACCGATGGCAGAAGTTGATGACCAGTTCAAAAGAACCAAGGAGCGTCCCCAACTCGAGGACCGGTTTAGGGGGCTACTGATGGTGTCCTGGACTAGGGGGTACTCACCACGTCCTCTCCCGAAAAGGCAAGGACCCTCATGGCGGTTCCCTATTGGGCCACTTCAGGCAGCCCAAGACATATACGAGGAAGATTCCACAAGACTTGGTGATCAAGACGAGGACTACTCTCCATCGACGTAGCCGAATAGGAATCTTGTTATCCTAGGCCTCCAGTACATTATATAAGTTGAGGCCAAGCTAGTCGATAGATCATTATGACATCAACACAATCTCATTCACCTAGCCTTAGAGTTAGTACACATCTGACAATCTCGAGGTAGATCAACTCTATACTTGATACATCTTCATCAATATAAACAAGAGTAGGACATAGGGTTTTACCTCCATCAAGAGGGCCCGAACCTGGGTAAACATCGTCTTCTTGTTCATGTTACCATCTATCCGAGATCCACAGCTCGGGACCCCCTACCCCGAGATCTCCTGGTTTTCACACCGACAGCTGGCTCGTGAGTTGCTATCACTGGCAGTGTGCCCAGGGGAGGACAACAACGATCCCGAGGGAGATTGCCTACACTCCTGATGCTCTTGACATGGAGGTGATCCGGAGGGAGATAAGCTCCCTGGATCCCTGTACATGAAATAACACCCAGCTTGGGTTGTTTCTGCACCATTTTCATATCCGCGACCACCATTTTCTTTGGTATTTTTTCTGCATCATCACATAACTCAGGAAAAGCATGAGAATTCTTAGTCAACATGTGCTCAGTATAGTTATTTTCCTCATGATCACCGACAAGATGTTGAGGCAAAAGAATAATTTCTTTACGAAGCAAGGCACCGACGTTGGGTGGAGATCAACAAAGGAAAATTTAGTCTCATCAAAAACAACATCACAAGATATATAGACTCATCCGGTAGGAATTTCTAGGCACTTGACACCTTTATGTTGAGCACTATAGCCTAAGAAAACACATTGCTTGGAGTGAAACATGAGTGTGCGATTGTTGTACGGTCGAAGATTTAGCCAACACGCACAACCAAACACACGGAGAGATGCATAGTCAGGTTTGACATGAAGAAGTCTTTCTACCAGAGTTTCACTGTTGATAACTCTACTAGGAAACATAATTATGATATGAACGGAAACTAAGAAAGCTTCATCCCAAAACTTTAGAGGCATGGATGCACCGGCTCGAAGAGCAAGACCAACCTCAACTATGTGTATGTGCTTACATTCAGCAAACCCATTTTGTTGATGGGCATGTGGACACGATATATGATGAGAGATGCCAAGATTTTGGAAGAAGGAATTTAATTTTTTGTATTCCCCTCCCTAATCAAATTAGATAACAATAACTGAGAGTATGCTGCTAGAAGAACGGTCATATTGAATCGACTCAAACTTGTTTGTTATACTTTGAGATGATATCGTCACAAGTCAATTGCTATGACACAGAGTGTTAACGTGTGTTTTAGTTCCTTAGACCATGAGAGTATCATAGTCACTTCTTACCATGGAATGAGCTTGGGGGTTGCTCAAACGTCATCAGTAACTTGGTGATAATAACGACACTTACAAGTTCATCGGGAAGTTTGATAAGGGACTCGATAGCTCGAGAGTGGAATTTGCTCCTCCGATGAAGGAGAGATAATCCTAGGGATCTCTTGGTGTGATGACATCCATCATCATCTGGCAAGACACATGTGACAACGTCATGGGGATGCCGGAACACAACAATAAGAAAGAAGAACAAAATCGGCAACAAGGTGACCGTTATAGTGATCATGTGTATGACTCAAGAGGAAACCAACACATCTCACCTCTGGCTTTTTAAAGTATCACGAAGAAAAGGGAACATCACATGATAACTAACGGTTCGCTTGAATGTAATTCGTGTAATCATAGGGATCGATATGGACATCCACCGTTCTGCTATCGGACATTGAACGACGGGGTTTCGTTCATGTCTATATTTTACCAAACCTACAGGCTCACAAGTTTAAGGTAATCATGATATGTTTGAAGGAAATATGCCCTAGAGGCAATAATAAAGTTGTTATTTATATTTCCTTATATCATGATAAATGTTTATTCTTTATGCTAGAATTGTATTAACCGGAAACTTAGTACATGTGTGAATACATAGACAAACAGAATGTCACTAGTATGCCTCTACTTAACTAGCTCGTTGAATCAATGATGGTTATGTTTCCTAACCATAGACATGAGTTGTCATTTGATTAACGGGATCACATCATTAGAGAATGATGTGATTGACTTGACCCATCCGTTAGCTTAGCACATTGATCGTTTAGTTTGTTGCTATTGCTTTATCCATAACTTATACATGTTCCTATGACTATGAGATCATGCAACTCCCGAATACCGGAGGAACACTTTGTGTGCTACCAAACGTCACTACGTAACTAGGTGATTATTAAGGTTCTCTACAGGTGTCTCCGATGGTGTTTGTTGAGTTGGCATAGATCAAGATTAGGATTTGTCACTCAGAGAGGTATCTCTGGGCCCTCTCGGCAATGTACATCACTATAAGCCTTGCAAGGAATGTAGCTAATAAGTTAGTTACGGGATGAAGCATTACGGAACGAATAAAGAGACTTGCCGGTAACGAGATTGAACTAGGTATTGAGATAACGACGATCGAATCTCGGGCAAGTAACATACCGATGACAAAGGGAACAACGTATATCGTTATGCGGTTTGACCGATAAAGATCTTCGTAGAATATGTGGGAGCCAATATGAACATCCAGGTTCTGCTATTGGTTATTTACCGGAGACGTGTCTTGGTCATGTCTACATAGTTCTCGAACCAGTAGGTTCCGCACGCTTAACGTTTGATGACGATCAGTATTATGAGTTTATGTGTTTTGATGTACCGAAGGTAGTTCGGAGTCCCAGATGTGATCACGGACATGGGAAGGAGTCTCGAAATGGTTGAGACATAAAGATTGATATATTGGACAGCTATATTCGGACATCTGAATTGTTCCAGGTCATTTCGGAGGAAACCGGAGTACCGTCAGGTTACCGGAACCCCCCTGGGAGAACTAATGGGCCACATGGGCCTTAGTGGAGAGTGAGGGCCGGCCAGGGCAGGCCGCATGCCCCTCCCCCTCTGGTCCGAATTGGACGAGGGAAGGGGGGGCGGCGCCCCCCTTTCCTTCTCCCTCTCCTTCCTTTCCCCCTCCTAGTAGGAGTAGGAAAGGGGAGTCCTACTCCTACTAGGAGGAGGACTTCTCCTCTCCTGACGCGCCCCAAGGGCCAGCCGGCCTCCCCCCTTGCTCCTTTATATACGGGGGCAGGGGGCACCCTAGGACACACAAGTTGATTGTTTAAAGCCATGTGCGGTGCCCCCCTCCACCATAATCCACCTCGGTCATATCATAGCGGTGCTTAGGCGAAGCCCTTCTTCGATAGCATCATCATCACGTCGTCGTGCTGACGAAGCTCTCCCTCGACACTCTATTGGATCGTGAGCTCGTGGGACGTCACCGAGCTGAACGTGTGCAGATCGCGGAGGTGCCGTACTTTCGGTGCTAGGATCGGTCGATCGTGAAGACGTACGACTACATCAACCGCATTGTCATAACGCTTCCGCTTACGGTCTACGAGGGTACGTGGACAACACTCTTCCCCTCTCATTGATGTGCATCACCATGATCTTGCGTGTGAGTAGGATTTTATTTGAAATTACTACGTTCCCCAATAGTGGTATCAGAGCCAGGTTTATGCATATATGTTATATGAACGAGTAGAACACAAAGGAGTTGTGGGCGTGGGTATATACATATTGCTTGTCGTTACTAGTTGATTCTTGATTCAGCGGCACTGTTGGATGAAGCAGCCCAGACCGACATTACGTGTACGCTTACGCGAATCTGGTTCTACCGACGCGCTTCGCACACAGGTGGCTAGTGGGTGTCTGTTTCTCCAGCTTTAGTTGAATCGGATTCAATGAACAGGGTTCTTTCTGCAGATCAAAAAGAAATCACTATACAACGTTGTGGTTTTTGATGCGTAGGTAAGAACGGTTCTTGCTCAGCTCGTAGCAGCCACATAAAACTTGCAGCAACAAAGTAGAGGACGTCTAACTTGTTTTTGCAGGGCATGTTGTGATGTGATATGGTCAATACATGATGCTAAATTTTATTGTACGAGATGATCATGTTTTGTAACACAATTATCGACAACTGGCAGGAGCCATATGGTTGTCGCTTTATTGTATGAAATGCAATCGCCATGTAATTAATTGCTTTACTTTATCACTAAGCGGTAGCAATAGTTGTAGAAGCAATAGTAGGCGAGACGACAACGATGCTTCGATGGAGATCAAGGTGTCAAGCCGGTGACGATGGTGATCATGACGGCGCTTTGGAGATGGAGATCAAAGGCACAAGATGATGATGGCCATATCATATCACTTATATTGATTGCATGTGATGTTTATCCTTTATGCATCTTATTTTGCTTAGTTCGACGGTAGCATTATAAGATGATATCTCACTAAATTTCAAGGTATAAGTGTTCTCCCTGAGTATGCACCATTGCGACAGTTTGTCGTGCCGGGACACCACGTGATGATCGGGTGTGATAAGCTGTACGTTCACATACAACGGGTGCAAGCTAGTTTTGCACACGCAGAATACTCAGGTTAAACTTGACGAGCCTAGCATATGCAGATATGGCCTCGGAACACCGAGACCGAAAGGTTGAGCATGAATCATATAGTTGATATGATCAAAATCGTGATGGTCACCATTGAAAACTACTCCATCTCACGTGATGATCGGACAAGGTTTAGTTGATATGGATCACATGTTCACTTAGATGATTAGAGATATGTCTATCTAAGTGGGAGTTCTTAAGTAATTTGATTAATTGAACTTTAATTTATCATGAACTTAGTACCTGATAGTATTTTGCGTGTCTATGTTGTTGTAGATAGATGGCCTGTGATGTTGTTCCATTGAATTTTAATGCGTTCCTAGAGAAAGCTAAGTTGAAAGATGATGGTAGAAACTACACGGACTGGGTCCGTAACTTGAGGATTATCCTCATTGTTGCATAGAAGAATTACGTCCTAGAAGCACCGCTAGGTGAGAAACCCGCTGCAGGAGCAACGCCAGATGTTTTGAACACCTGGCAGAGCAAAGCTGATGACTACTTGATAGTTCAATGTGCCATGCTTTACGGCTTAGAACCGGGACTTCAATGACATTTTGAATGTCATGGAGGATAAGAGATGTTCCAGGAGTTGAAGTTAATATTTCAAGAAAATGCCCAGATTGAGAGATATGAAGTCTCCAATAAGTTCTACAGCTGCAAGATGGAGGAGAGTAGTTCTGTCAGTGAACATATACTCAGAATATCTGGGTACCATAACCACTTGACTCA
The DNA here is from genome assembly GCA_034509565.1 of Triticum monococcum. Lineage (NCBI taxonomy): Eukaryota > Viridiplantae > Streptophyta > Magnoliopsida > Poales > Poaceae > Triticum > Triticum monococcum. The sequence goes on from CM067841.1 coordinate 524,674,156, forward strand.
ACTGGGAGTTAATCTTCCTGATGATAGTGTTATTGACAGAGTTCTTTAATCACTGCCACCGAGCTACAAGAGCTTCGTGATGAACTATAATATGCAAGGGATGGATAAGACGATTCCTGAGCTCTTCGCAATGCTAAAAGCTGCGGAGGTAGAAATCAAGAAAGAGCATCAAGTGTTGATGGTCAACAAGACCACCAGTTTCAAGAAAAAGGGTAAAGGGAAGAAGGGGATCTTCAAGAAGAACATCAAGCCAGTTGCTGCTCAAGTGAAGAAACCCAAGTCTGGACCTAATCCTGAGACCGAGTGCTTCTACTGCATAGGAACTCGTCACTAGAAGCAGAACTGCCCCAAGTATTTGGCGGAGAAGAAGGATGGCAAAGTGAAAGGTATATTCGATATACATGTTATTGATGTTTACCTTACTAATGCTCACAGTAGTGCTTGGGTATTTGATACTAGTTTAGTTGCTAACATTTGCAACAGAAAACAGGGGCTACAGATTAAGCGAAGATTGGCTAAGGATGAGGTGACGATGCGCGTGGGAAATGGTTCCAAAGTCGATGTGATTGCCGTCGGCACGCTACCTCTACATCTACCTTCAGGATTAGTCTTAGACCTAAATAATTGTTATTTGGTGCCAGCGTTAAGCATGAACATTATATCTGGATCTTGTTTGATGCGAGACGGTTATTTATTTAAATAAGAGAATAATGGTTGTTCTATTTATATGAGTAATATCTTTTATGGTCATGCACCCTTGATGAGTGGTCTATTTTTACTAAATCTTGATAGTAGTGATACACATGTTCATAGTATTGAAGCCAAAAGATGTAGAGTTGATAATGATAGTGCAACTTATTTGTGGCACTGCCGTTTAGGTCATATTGGTGTAAAGCACATGAAGAAACTCCATTCTGATGGACTTCTGGAATCACTTGATTATGAATCACTTGGTACTTGCGAACCATGCCTCATGGGCAAGATGACGAAAATTCCTTTCTCCGGAACAATAGAACGAGCAACATAGTTATTGGAAATCATACATACTGATGTATGTAGTCCAATGAACATTGAAGCTCGGGGCGGATATTGTTATTTTCTCACCTTCATAGATGATTTAAGCAAATATGGCTATATCTACTTAATGAAACATAAGTATGGAACATTTGAAAAGTTCAAAGAATTTCAAAGTGAAGTGGAAAATCATTGTAACAAGAAAATCAAGTTTCGACGATCTAATCGTGGAGGTGAATATTTGAGTTATGAGTTTGGACTTCATTTGAAACAATGTGGAATAGTTTCGCAACTCACGCTACCTGGAACACCACAACGTAATGTTGTGTCCGAATGTCGTAACAACACTTTATTAGATATGGTGCGATCTATGATGTCTCTCACTGATTTACCGCTATCGTTTTGGGGTTATGGTTTAGAGACGGCTGCATTTACGTTAAATAGGGCACCATCTAAATCCATTGGGACTACACCTTATGAACTGTGGTTTGGGAAGAAACCCAAGTTGTCGTTTCTTAAAGTTTAGGGCTGCGATGCTTATGTGAAAAAGCTTCAACCTGATAAGCTCGAACCCAAATCGGAGAAATGTGTCTTCATAGGATACCCAAAGGAGACTGTTGGGTACACCTTCTATCATAGATCCGAAGGCAAGATATTCGTTGCTAAGAATGGATCCTTTCTAGATAAGGAGTTTCTCTTGAAAGAAGTGAGTGGGAGGAAAGTAGAACTTGACGAGGTAATTGTACCTTCTCGCTTATTGGAAAGTAGTTCATCACTGAAATCAGTTCCAGTGATTCCTACACCAGTAAGTGAGGAAACTACTAATGATGATCATGAAACTTCTGTTCAAGTTACTACCGAACCTCGTACGTCAACCAGAGGAAGATCCGCACCAGAGTGGTACGGTAATCCTGTTCTAGAAGTCATATTACTTGACCATGACGAACCTACAAACTACAGTATGAGAACAAAGTGTGGACTTTGGTTGACTTGCCCGATAATCGGCAGGCCATAGAGAATAAATGGATCTTCAAGAAAAAGACCGACGCTGACAGTAATGTTACTGTCTATAAAGCTCGACTTGTTGCAAAAGGTTTTCGACAAGTCAAGGAGTTGACTACGATGAGACCTTCTCACCCGTAGCGATGCTTAAGTCCGTCCGAATCATGTTAGCAATTGCCGCATTTTATGATTATGAAATTTGGCAAATGGATGTCAAAACTGCATTCCTTAATGGATATCTTAAAGAAGAGTTGTATATGATGCAACCAGAAGGTTTTGTCGATCTAAAAGGTGCTAACAAAGTGTCTAAGCTCCGGCGATGCATTTATGGACTGGTGCAAGCATCTCGGAGTTGGAATATATGCTTTGATAGTGTGATCAAAGCATATGGTTTTATACAGACTTTTGGAGAAGCCTATATTTACAAGAAAGTGAGTGGGAGCTCTGTAGCATTTCTAATATTCTATGTGGATGACATATTGTTGATCGTAAATGATACTGAATTTCTGAATAGCATAAAAGGATACTTGAATAAAAAAAATTCAATGAAATACCTCGGTGAAGCTGCTTATATATTGGGCATCAAGATCTATAGAGATAGATCAAGACGCTTAATTGTACTTTCACAAAGCACATACCTTGAAAAAGTTTTGAAGAAGTTCAAAATGGATCAAGCAAAGAAAGGGTTCTTGCCTGTGTTACAAGGTGTGAAATTGAGTCAGACTCAATGCCCGACCACTGCAGAAGATAGAGAGAAAATGAAAGGTGTTCCCTATGCTTCAGCCATAGGCTCTATCATGTATGCAATGCAGTGTACCAGACCTGATGTGTGCCTTGCTATCAGTTTAGCATGGAGGTACCAAAGTAATCCACGAGTGGATCACTGGACAGCGGTCAAGAACATCCTGAAATACCTGAAAAGTACTAAGGATATGTTTCTCATATATGGAGGTGACAAAGAGCTCGTCGTAAACGGTTACGTCGATGCAAGCTTTGACACTGATTCGGATGACTCTAAGCCACAAATCGGATACGTGTTTTTATTAAATGGTGGAGCTGTCAGTTGGTGCAGTTCCAAGCCGAGCGCTGTGGCGGGATCTGCATGTGAAGCGGAGTACATAGCTACTTCGGAAGAAGCAAATGAAAGAGTCTGGATGAATGAGTTGATATCCGATCTAGGTTTAATACCTAGTGCATCGGGTCCAATGAAAATCTGTTGTGACAATACTGGTGCAATTGCCTTGGCAAAGGAATCCAGATTTCACAAGAGAACCAAGCACATCAAGAGACGCTTCAATTCCATCTGTGATCAATTAAAGGAGGGATACATAGAGATTCGCAAGATACATATGGATCTGAATGTTGCAGACCCGTTGACTAAGCCTCTCTCACGAGCAAAACATGATCAGCACCAAGACTCCATGGGTGTTATGTAATCTAGATTATTGACTCTAGTGCAAGTGGGACACTAAAGGAAATATGCCCTAGAGGCAATAATAAATTTGTTATTTATATTTCCTTATATCATGATAAACGTTTATTATTCATGCTTGAATTGTATTAACCGGAAACTTAGTACATGTGTGAATACATAGACAAACAGAATGTCACAAGTATGCCTCTACTTAACTAGCTCGTTGAATCAATGATGGTTATGTTTCCTAACCATAGACATGAGTTGTCATTTGATTAATGGGATCACATCATTAGAGAATGATGTGATTGACTTGACCCATCCGTTAGCTTAGCACATTGATCGTTTAGTTTGTTGATATTGCTTTCTCCATAACTTATACATGTTCCTATGACTATGAGATCATGCAACTCCTGAGTACTGGAGGAAAACTTTGTGTGCTACCAAACATCACAATGTAACTGGGTGATTATAAAGGTGCTCTACAGGTGTCTCCAATGGTGTTTGTTGAGTTGGCATTAATCGAGATTAGGATTTGTCACTCCGATTGTCAAATAGGTATCTTTGGGCCTCTCGGTAATGTACGTCACTATAAGCCTTGCAAGAAATGTAGCTAATAAGTTAGTTACGGGATGTAGCATTACGGAACAAGTAAAGAGACTTGACAGTAACGAGACTGAACTAGGTATTGAGATATCGACGATCGAATCTCGGGCAAGTAACATACCGATGATAAAGGGAACAACGTATATCGTTATGCGGTTTGACGGATAAGGATCTTTGTAGAATATGTGGGAGCCAATATGAACATCCAGGTTCCGCTATTGGTCAGATGGGCCTTAGTGGAGAGAGAGAGGGACGGCCAGGGCAGGCCGCACACCCCCTCCCCCTCTGGTCCAAATTGGATTAGGGAAGGGGGGCGCCCCCTTTCCTTCTCCCTCTCCTCCTTCCTTTCCCCCTCCTAGTAGGAGTAGGAAAGGGGAATCCTACTCCTACTTGGAGGAGGACTCCTCCTCTCCTGGCGCGCCCCAAGGGCCGGCCGGCCTCCCCCTTTCTCCTTTATATACGGGGGCAGGGGCACCCTAGGACACACAAGTTGATTGTTTGCAGCCATGTGCGATGCCCCCTCCACCATAATCCACCTCGGTCATATCATAGCGGTGCTTAGCCGAAGCCCTGTTCTAGTAGCATCATCATCACCATCATCACACCATCATGTTGACCAAGCTCTCCCTCGACACTCTGCTGGATCGTGAGTTCGTGGGACGTCACCGAGCTGAACGTGTGCAGATCGCAGAGGTGCCATAGTTTCAATGCTAGGATCGGTCGATCGTGAATACATACGACTACATCAACCGCATTGTCATAATGCTTCCGCTTATGGTCTATGAGGGTACGTGGACAACACTCTTCCCCTCTCGTTGCTGTGCATCACCATGATCTTGCGTGTGCGTAGGATTTTTTTTGAAATTACTACGTTCCCCAACAAAGTTGAGTGTTAGTATGATGAGAGCATCTAGGATTTCTTTGTGGAATAGTTTCGTTAATATTTGGAAAAGTCCCAAGAGGAATGGGAAGCGTTTCGGGGTCATCGGAAGGGTTTCGAAGTTTATCGGGTAATTCAAGGTATTCTAATAAATAATATATAGGTAGAAAATGTTCTTGGCGATGTTAAATTAGTAATGAAAGGATCTAGTAATTGTTTGGAGACTTTTATGTTTAATTTAATATCAATGGGCCTTAGAAAGCCAAGTGGTGGAAGGAGAATTGGCCACCATGGCCCATGTAGGGGAGGTGCCCCGTATTCCCTTCTAGGAGGCCGAATTGGAGTGGGTGGAGGACGCCTCCCCCCTAGGCTAGGGCACCATGGAGGGGCTTTCCCTCCTTGTGTGGCACCCCTCCCTCTCCCTCCGACCTATATATACTAGAGGCTTTTGTGATATTTGGAAACACAAGTTTTGGAGCCTATTGGGGATATGACTACCAGATATGACTCGCCCAGGAGGGGCCGGGTCAACCACAGTGGATGTTTACCTAAATGAAGCCCGAGAGTATACAAGATGGCGGTTCACAGTTAGGCTTATAGTAGGCGCAAGACCAGAGGTGGCTTAAGGCCCGTAAGTATAAACCGACATGTATGAATAGACTTGTAATGTAAGGCATGTAAGATACATCACCGAGCTGGACACGTTGTATGAGCCGGCCGGGACTCTGTAAGCCACAGGGCGTCAACCCGTGTATATAAGGGGACGACCTGGCAGCGACTTAGGGCAAGAAACAACAGATCGAGAGCCAGGTTAAGCGTATTCGCTCCTTGGTCATCGAAACCTAACAATACCATCTCAACTGGACTAGGCCTTTACCTTCACCGCAAGGGGCCGAACCAATATAAACCTTTCGTGTCCCTTGTCCCGTTTAACCCCTTTAAGCTTCCTAGTTACGATGGCTCCACGATTAAGTCCTTTCACTAAGACATCTGCCATGACAATTCCACGACAGTTGGCGCCCACCATGGGGGCAGCGCATGGTGGATTTGAGTTCTTAAAGGGCAGCTTCGGAGGGCTCAAGGGATAAGCTATGGGCCAGATGACCAATAGTCGTCGCGGCAAGCTCTACATCGACGACACAGGTTGGGGCCCCGATCCTGGCTCAATTGAGTACGGGTACCGGGTCCCCTTCAGCGGGATCCACGTCTTCATCGGCCGGATTGGTGAGCTGGGCCCTGAGCCGGACATCGGCACCGACATCGTTGAGACGGCTCAGCGCGCGAGATCCGCCCGGGCTCAGCCGGCCGTGAAGCCTGCCTTCATGGGATGCACCCATGGAGGGGAATTTTCTGAAAGATCTGTGTCTGGTGGTGAGACAGTCATCTAATCTGATGGCGAGTCATCCACAGGTGAGACAGATTTGCTGTATCAACTGCAAGATGGTGGGCTCAGGGGCTATTCCAATGGCAGCAGTATTCCAGACCCCTTTGAGCCGCCGAGAAGAGCGGGGATCTTCATGGCTAGCACGCAACTCGTTCAAAACTCTACGGTTGTGGCAACGATAACCTCTGGATAAGCAGCAGCCGGGGCAGGAGGCCCTGTGCGCCCGCCGGCTCAGGTGTTGATGGAACTCATGGATAGGATGACAGCCCTGTTAACCGCCGTGGTTACTCCGGCGGATCAGGATCAACATGATGTAGAAGTGGCACAGTTACATGAGGAGGTAGCACAAGCCAAGGAAAATCTAGCAGCGGAGGACGTCAGGATGGCCGCAGAGCGGGCGACTTTGGATGCTTGAGCACAGCAGATTCAATCCGAGGCTTTCCAGCTTACGATGAATATGAACGCATCAAATGAGGTCATGAGAAGAAGGCACCAGAAGGCTCAATTCCATCTGCCTCTGACATGCGATCCTAGAAACCTCTTCCGCAGACCCGGTGCAGGCCCCAGTAACCCGCCGGAGGTAAACCATGTTGCAACACCCAGGGTGGGGACGCCCGGTCAGCCATGGGCGATGGAACCTCCTCGGATGAATATTGCTCCACCTCATTATGTACCAACGCCGCCGGGTCATTACTCTAACCCTTTGGAGAACATGGTCGCCGCGGTGGCATGATTGGCGGCTCTCCCGATGGAGGGCGACCCTCCGACGGCGGTTGAAACACGAAGGGTCAGAGAACTTCTTCAGATGGCTTTAGCACAGCAGGAGGCATATTCTTAAAGTCGAGACAGGGTTCACTCGACTCCTCGCCCAAGCCGGAGTCCGAGTTATAGCCGGCACATGGATTCAACAGCTGTTTCAAGCAACGCTCGGCGCCATGACCAGCCGGGAGGGTATGACCCGGCGCGTGATGAAGCTCTCAATTTGGTTAACCAGGAGAGGATACGCCAAGAAGCTGAGCGGGCGGTTCAGCAGGCCACTCAGCAGGCGGCTTACCTGTGTTTTCCGGTTTATCTGACGGCTTCTGTTGAAGCGGGTGTAACTGCGAGAACTGGAGGTGTCCATTGTTTGGTGCCGGCTCTGCGTAATGAGCGTTTGCCAAAGGATTTCAAGGGGCCTTGAAATTATACGGCCGATTTATAGCCTAGTGCATGGATTGAAAGTTATGAGATGGCCATGGAATTATTGGAGGTTAGTGATGCAGCAATGGCCAAGTACTTCACCATGATGTTGGATGGGACAGCCCGCACTTTGTTAAAGGGGCTGCCACCCAACTCCATTAGTTCATTGGCAGAGCTGAAGGCCCGGTTTATTCAGAACTTCAAAGACACATGCAAGCAGCCCAGGTCAATTGTGGATTTGACTAATTGCAAGCAAGAGGAAGGTGAGTCCATGACCCATTGGGTGCGTCAGGTCAAGGCCATAATACATTCATCTGATAAGATGGATGCCGGCTCTGCAGTCTTAATGTTAGAGAAGAATTTCTGTTTACGCCTCTGAAACAGAAGCTGGGGCGGCTCAAGCGCGATTGTAATTACATGGGTCAGTAGATGGCGGCTCTAGTCAAGTACGCTGATCCTAATAGTACCAAGGATCCCGAGTCTGACGAGGAGAAGACAGGGAAGGGAAAGAAGAATGGCAATGGTAAGGGTCAGCAACATAACCCAACAAATCAAGGAGGCAATAATAAACATAAGGCTGGCGGTAGTTTGGAGTTTGTGGCTAATGCCAATGCACAGGGCAACAATCAACGGCGTAAGGGGAGGCCACCTCCTCGGTCCGGCGGGTCACATCCCACTCTTGAGCAGTTATTAAATGAGCCCTGTCCGAGGCACGGTACTCAGTAGAAACCAGCTAATCACCTATGGAAGGACTATATGATCATGAAGGCTTTCAAAAACTCTAACATGTTCGACGACAATCATGGGCCGGGCAGTGGCTCAGGTGGCGGCAGTTTTCACGACCCGGGCGGCGGCTCAAATTCCGGCTTTCAAGGCTCTCATGGAAATCGAGGTGCTATAACCAGCAATCTGGTCAGGGAGGTCAGCAGCAGCAGCAGTCTGGATATCAGAGCAACCCAAAACAGTTGAACAGTGGACAGTATCATGTGTTCATCACCAGTTTGTGCAAACGGGACCAGAAGCTTCATAAGAGGGCTATAAACGCTATTGAGCCGGCAGTTCCTCGTTATTTAAGATGGTCTTAGCAGCCTATTCTGTGGAGTAGGTCAAATCACCCTCCCCGGGTTGACAATCCGAGTCACTTGGCTTTAGTGGTGGCGCCTCAAGTTGGTGGATATAAATTCACTAAGGTGCTCATGGACGGAGGCAGTAGCATCAACATCCTCCATTATGAGACTTTCTGACGTATGGGGTTGACTGATAAAAACCTTAAGACGTCTAACACTGTTTTCCATGAAGTAGTGCCTGGTAAGTTGGCGTATCCAGTGGGTAAGATTGAGCTGGAGGTAGCCTTTGGAGATGAGCATGATTCTAGGGCTGAGAAACTAACTTTTGAAGTGGTCAAGATCAAGAGCCCGTATCACGCCCTGTTTGGACGGCCGGCTTATGCCAAGTTCATGGCCCGACCTTGTTATGTTTATCTGTAGCTTAAAATGCCGGGTCATAAGGGTACTATCACCATGCATGGGAGTCGGAAGATAGCCTTGGAATGTGAGGAAGGCGATGCTGCCTATGCCGAATCTGTGTGTGCGACAGAGGAATTGAAGTTCTATAAGGACAATGTTGACCCGACAGACATGATGTCTTTGAAGAATCCAACCACAGAACATGAGCCGGTGTTAAAGTTTAAATCGGCTGATGAAACCAAGCTTGTTGATTTTGTCCTAGGCGACTCATCTAAGCATTTCAGTATCAGTGCAAATCTGGATCCTAAATAGGAAAGCACGCTCATCGAGTTCATCCGTGAGAACCGGGACATCTTTCCATGGAAACCTTCTGACATGCCGGGTGTACCGAGAGAACTCGTTGATCACACTCTCAATATTGATCCAAAGTTTAAGCCGGCCAGGCAGTTTCTTTGGCGATTCAATGAAGAAAGGTGCAAGGCCATTGGTGAAGAAGTGGCCCGGCTCTTGGCGGTCGGGTTCATTATTGAAGTTTTTCATCCAGAATGGTTGGCTAACACGATGCTCGTGCTTAAAAAGAACAGCACTTGGCATATGTGTGGATTACACGGACTTAAATAAGGCTTTTCCGGCTGATCCTTTCGCTCTCCCTCGTATTGATCAAATTATTGATGCTATAGCGGGTTGTGAGGTTTTGAGCTTTTTGGATGCTTATTCTGGTTATCATCAGATCAAGATGGCAGTTAAGGACCAGGAGAAGACGGCTTTTATTACTCCGTTTGGAGCCTTCTGCTATGTGTCTATGCCTTTTGGGCTTAAAAGTGCCCAGGTGACTTATCAGCGATGTGTGCAGAACTGTTTTCACAATCAAATTGGGCCCAATGTTCATGCTTATGTGGACAATATAGTGGTGAAGTCCAGAGAGAAGGATACCTTCATAGATGATCTGAAGGAAACCTTTGATAACCTCCGGGTCTACAAGATGATGCTTAACCTGGACAAGTGTGTTTTTGGAGTGCCGGCGGGCAAGCTTTTGGGTTTTCTGGTTTCTAATAGAGGTATCAAGGCTAACCCGGAGAAGATCAAGGCAATCACTTTTTTGGCTAAACCGGCGTGTATCAATGATGGTCAGCGTTTGGCGGGTCGTATTGCTGGTTTAAGCCGGTTCATAAGCCGGCTAGGTGAGAAGGCCATACCGTTGTACCAGATGATGAACAAGACACACGATTTTGTCTCGGGTGATGCTGCTAATATAGCCTTTGAGGATTTGTAGAGACAGCTCGCTGAGCCGCCGGTCCTTGCTGCTCCTATTGATAAGGAGCCATTATTATTTATGTGGCTGCTAACACCCGTGTTGTCAGCGTGGCCATTGTAGTAGAGCGCAAGGAGGCTGGCAAGGAATATCCGGTTCAACGGCCAGTTTACTATGTTAGTGAGGTACTTATTGAGTCCAAGCAAAGATATCCTCACTGGCAGAAACTAGTTTATGGGGTATTTATGGCGAGCTGGAAGCTTAAGCAATATTTCCAAGGTCATCCTATCATGGTGGTTAGTTGTGATCCTTTAGGAGATATTATTCAAAATAGAGAGGCCACAGGACAAGTCGCCAAGTGGGCCATTGAACTTGGACCTCATGGTTTGAAGTATATGCCACGCACCGCTATCAAGTCTCAAGCGTTGGTGGACTTTATCAACGATTGGACAAAGCTGCAGATGCCTGAAGAGAAGCCGAATAATACATATTGGACTATTCATTTTGATGGGTCTAGGCAATTGGAAGGCTCGGGGGCTGGAGTTGTTTTAGCTTCCCCTCGAGGTGACAAATTTTTTTATGTGCTACGGTTGATGTTTCCCTATACTAACAATGCACCTGAGTATGAAGCCTTGCTTCATGGTCTTCGGATGGCTAAGGAGATGAACTTAAGCCGGGTAAGGTGCTTTGACGACTCAGATTTGGTGGCTCAACAAGTATCAAGCAAGTGGGATTCCAAAGATCCTCTTATGGTGGCTTATCGCTGTGAGGTTGATGCCATTTCTAGACACTTCAAGGGTTACCAAGTGGAGCACACTGATCGCAGAAAGAATGAGGTGGCTGATGCTTTAAGCCGGTTGGGGTCTCAGCGTAAGCCGGTGCCACCTAACACTTTCTTAGATGTTCTACAAAACCCTTCTGTTAAATTGCTTATACAGAAGAGGACTTGGCTGTTCTAGACCTGGAGGCACAATTGGTGGCGGCTCTTCACGTCATCCCAGATTGGACAGTGCCATACTTGGCTTATATGACCCAGGGTGAGTTGCTTGAGGATGAAACCTTGGCCATACAGATAAACCGGTGAGCTAAATCAATGAAAATTGCCAATGGTGAGTTGCATCATCGCAGTGTAACAGGAGCGTTTCAACGCTGTGTTTCTCCTGAGGAAGGTCAAGCAATTCTTCGTGAAATCCATGAAGGAGATTGTGGCCATCATGCCGGTTCAAAGTCCTTAGTAGCCAAAGCCTTCTGTCATGGTTTTTACTGGCTGACGGCTCACGCTGATGCGGAGGATTTGGTCAGTAGGTGTGACGGTTGTCAGAAATTCGCACGTCGGGCACACGTGCCGGCTCAAGAATTGCGAATGATTCCAATTACTTGGCCATTTGCAGTCTGGGGGCTTGACATGGTTGGACCTTTCAAAAGATCCGAAGATAAACAGACACACCTTTTGGTGGCAGTTGACAAATTCACAAAGTGGGTTGAGGCAGAGCCGGTTAGTAAGTGTGATGCAGCCACGGCGGTTCAATTCATGAAGAAGGTGATCTTTCATTTTGGCTTTCTACATCGCATTATAACTGACAATGGTACTAATCTGTCCAAGGGGGCTATGGAGGAATTGTCGGATGTGGGGTTCCGGCAAACCCTTAAGGTTCGAACACTGGGGTGCGCGTGAAGTCTTTCCTTCCTACCAATCTACGCCCTAGCTCACTAAGATCTCGCGGACGAACTCGATGAACTCGCAACACAGAGAGACACAAGGTTTATACTGGTTCGGGCCACTGTTGTGGTGTAATACCGTACTCCAGTGTGGTTGTGGTGGATTGCCTCTAGGGCCAATGATGAACAGTACAAGGGAAGAACAGCCTCCTGAGGTTGAGGTGTTCTTGTGAGAGGGCTCTCGATCGGGTTGGATCGAGCTAAGGTGAGATGAGATATCCCCCCTACTATGGTGGCCAGCTCTACTTATATAGGCCCTGGTCCTCTTCCCAAATATCGAGCGGGAAGCGAGCCAACAATGGCGGGCTAATTTGAAGGGGGACAGCTAGTACAAGCTATCCTCACAAAAGTGTTCTTCGCCTGCGAAAAGCTCTGGTGGTGACGCCGTCTTGGGCTCCACGATGACCTCCATCTTGCCGTCCTCCTAGTCCTGGTCTCGTTGCACCAACATAGCAACCTTTGCCTGATGCCTCGGCACTCTTCGGCTGCGCTGGCCTCCTTTGCACCAAAGAGGAAACAAGGACGCTACATGCGCTGGCGCCCGCCTGGTGTCGTGCGTCATGGCTCACATCACGAGGGTCTCGTGAGGTTTGCCCCGCCTTGATATCTCCGCTCCTCGTGAGCCTGTCTAGCTAGGCTACTCCAGAGGAGGCCTTGCATCATTCGCCTCGCGAGGCTTGGACCCTCGCGAGGTTCTTGGATGCTTTGTTGGTGAAGATGGGTTGTACGGCCTGCTGGCTCAGCCACGCCGCGGGCCGCAGGCAGGCAAGTCTTGGGACCCCCGTTCCTAGAACGCCGACAGTAGCCCTCGGGCCCAAGGTGCGCTCGGTCTTGGCTTCGCGGCGAAGCCAAGGGCCAAGTACAGAGCACCGCGGGCCCCGAAAGCTTGCGGCCTCGATTGACGCGTGGCGGTTGATTGGACGTGGGCATCTCCGCTTCCCCATGCTGCCTCGGCAACTGCTTGACCTGACAAAAGGTTGGCGCAAGCAGCACTTGCCTTCGTTGCTTCTTCCTTGCCTCGCTCCAGATCCCCTTTCTTGCTCTTTGCCGCCACTACCCCTAGATCTGCCCCAGCCTTGGTCTGCATCTGCCGCTCATGGTGCCGCACAAGGTCAAGACTTCCTCGGCACCGGCTTGGTACGATCCCGCTCTTGAGGCGCCCACCGTCACGGAGAAGAGCCTTGCCTTCGTGCGCCTGCTGATAGCGGGAGAGAGCAACGAGTGGGGGAAGACGGAGCTCAGGCTTGCGTCCGACGAGCCGGAGCCCGAGGGGAGCACCTTCTTCCCCTTCTTCTCGAGCAGCGTCGATGTTGGGTTGGTTCCTCCCTTCTCTGATTTCTTTTATGAAGTCCTCGACCACTATGGGCTGCAGGCGTTGCACCTCCATCCCAACTCTGTCCTCCTCCTGTCCATCTTTGCCTACTACTATGAGGCGTACCTGGGCGTGATGCCGTGCGCCATTTTTCTTCCTCCGCGTCAGTGGAGATCACGCCTCCGGATGCGCTAATTTCATTGCCTACGGCAAGGCCAACTCGATCTCAAGCACCAGGAAGAGAGCCGACAACATTCGACCCAAGTGGGTCATGATGGTCGCCAGGCACGCCCATTCGTGCCTGGTGTTGCCGACGGAGGCGCCCCGGCAGGGCAAGGGGTGGCCCAAACCGGAGCTTGTCGATGAGCGGGCATCCTCAGTGTTGGGGCAGATGATGACCGACCTGAAGCCAGGCAACGCGAGGGCGGCCAAGATAACGGGGGCGATGCTTCTGAGGGATTTCTTAACAATGTGGGTTGCCCCACTCCAGGCTCGTGTGCGCCCCCTCTGGGAGCTCGAAGAAGAGGAAAACAAGACCCGCCTGAGGCCAGGGGACCTGCCTGGTGATGAACTGGACGCCGCCCTGTGCCTCATAGTCGGGGACAACCAGGAGTACCCACCTAGCGCCTTCGTTCCCCTGTTCCAACGCAGGGACCGGGAGGAATTCGTTGCCTCAAGGCCAACTTTTGATGCGCGCGGGCTAGTGCTGCCGGTGCCTCCGGAAGCTCCTATGGCATAGTCGGGGATGAACTGGACGCCGCCCTGTGCCTCATAGTCAGGGACAACCAGGAGTACCCACCTAGCGCCTTCGTTCCCTTGTTCCAACACAGGGACCGGGAGGAATTCGTCGCCTCAAGGCCAACTTTTGATGCGCGCGGGCTAGTGCTGCCGGCGCCTCCGGAAGCTCCTATGGCATAGCAACCATTGGAGGTGTCTTTTGGCGAGTCCCGTGGAGAGGGGGAAGAGGACGTGGACTCGGAGTAGACCCCGGAAGAGGTGAAGGAGACTTCCCCTCTAAGCAAGGCTGAGATTCTCTGCGCCCTTCCTGATGATGCTGAAGCTGACGCCTACCAAGGGGAGAGAGAGCAACCCCTCATCCCAACGAAGGCTAGGTCGTCGCTGGTGGTCCGTGGTGCCGCCTCCACCACAACACCTCCTGAGGCTGGATCCGGTTCTTCCTCCGCACCGCCTGTCGCCACCAGAGCCCAAACGCTTGCCCCTCAGGTCCCGATGTTGTCAGGCCTCAAGCTTCACAAGCGAAAGGTGGAGTACTTTGTGGTGGACCGGTAGGTATTTCGAGCTTCAATTTATCTCTGTGGGTACTTGTTATTTCTTGACGCTAGCCCTTGGTTGATCAGGTCGGCATCTTCGGCGAAGAAGAGGAAGGGGGATACAGCGCCCGTGCCTCCCTCCGAAGAGAAAGGAGGCAGCAGCGCCCGCATCTCCCCAGCCCGGTCGACATCGCGGGGACAAGAGGAACATCGCCGCGTGGAATCAGCCCCCATGGCCCCACTGGCTCCGGAGGTGCCGGTAGTTGGCGCGGCTGACGAGGTCCCAGCTACTCCGGAACCCGCGGTCTCCCAAGCCCTGGTGACGGTCTCGCTTCCTCCAACCATAGCACCTCCACTCCCTGGTTCTTCTACTCCTGCTACTGTCTTGGAGCGTGCCCTTTCGGAGATGACCCTGCTGCAGGCAGATCTCCGGAGCGCGGACCCGCTCCTGGTGGCCGGGCGTCTGGAGTTGGCCTCTGGCTGGCTTCACTCCGACCTGACAGTTCGCACGGCGCAGGGCCAGGCTGCTGCGGCTTCCGAGGAGGAGAAGCGAGGAGCCGCTAGCGTTGCAGCCGATCATGAGGCGGCGCTGAAAGATGCCAAGGCCGCCCGTGATCGCTGCCAAGTGTTGGTGGGCGAGTTGCGGAGCCTACGCGACAAGTACGCCAAAGAAGTACGCTGCCGCCAAGCGAAGGAGGAGGGGATGCAGGCTCAGGAGGAAGCCGTCAAGAACCGTGATGCTGAGCTAGGGAAGAAGTAGGCTGCCGAGCGCACCAGGTTGCAAGAGTTGGAGCGGAAGATAGGGACGAGGGAGGCCGATCTTGATGCCAAGGCACAAGTCCTGGCCGAAGACCGCGTGGCCTTCGCCGATCTCGAGAAGAGGTCTCGCAAGGCGCTGAAGACAGTCTACGAGCACGGCCTGGAGAGGCCGTTGGACACCGACGAGGACGGCCCCGCCCAGCTGCTTCCTCTCGTGGTGAAGGTGCTTGAGTAGGTCATTGATGGCCTTTGTCCCATGGCGGAGGCAGAAGCTCGCGTCCTGTCTTCAACCGCACTGACTCGCGTCTTCAACCATCTGCACCTCCGCGACCCCAGCGCTCGCCTTGACGAGCTGCTGGAGCCTATGGCTGAAGATCACTGCGAAGCCGCCGACGCGGTTGTACAAGGTCAAGTGGAGGCCTTGCTGGGGAGGTTCCGTGGCTTTGTCTCCGATCCTCTGTCTGGCGACACCGCGGGTCCTGCGACTGGTGATGAAGGTGAGAACATCGTTGCCCACGAGGGAGCTCCTTTCGCGGGCGATGGCGATATCCAGGGGTGACCTGCGGCTACTCTTCCCGTTTCGTTCCTGCGACATGCATCAGGCCTCGTGGAGGCGTTTAGACTTTTCATTTGGTATTGTGAAAACAATATGCTTGTAATATTTGCTTCGAGATTTGGTGATTTCCTTCCTATTTGCTTTGCGTTCTACATCGGCAGAGCCCGGCCCCGCGCATACCTCAACCGCCATTGGACCGACCGGAGACCAGGATGGAGCAAGGAGTGAGGGGCTACGTGACCAGTTAGGCTCTTGAGTCGCGAGGCTCAAAAGTCCCCTTGACGCGCAAACAGCATATAGGGAGAGTTCGTGAGGATAGATTAATGTTCTACGTCGGCAGAGCCCGGCCACATGCATACCTCAACCGCTATTGGGCCGACCGGAGACCAGGACGGACCAAGGAGTGAGGGGCTACGTGACCAGTTAGGCTCCTGAGTCGCGATGCTCAGGAGTCCCCCTTGATGTGCAAATAATTTCCATACCTGCCCTCGCCAAGGCCTCAGGAGGGGCGCGCGATGCCCAGGTCCGGGGGACCTAGTTGGATGGCGTGCGCTTGGGCGTGACCCGAGCGCAGCCCCCGTGCCCAGGCCCCTCGTGCAGCTCTCCCGAGGGGAGGCGTTGTGGCGAGGCTGGGCGCTGAGCTCTAGGCTCCCTGAGGTTGGTACGACCGTGGGGCCGCCCTCAGTTGTCTATCACCAGCACAGAGCATAGTGCTTCTGCTTGTGCACGGGCATAGCCGCTCCTCGGCACTATCGTCAGCCAACACGGAGCATGGTGCTTCCACTTGGGCGTGGGATGGGGGGGCCCTCTGGGAGGAGCCCCCGAGGCGTGTACAGCCCCGCCCTGACACGTGGCTTGCACGGTTGGGCTGCGAGGTGTATCTGGGCACTCGTGAGCCAGCGCGGGACTCACGAGGCCCTACCTCAAGGTGGGTTGCGCTTGGTCTTGAGTCTTGGTGACTGTATGTCCCTGCAAGGCGGTTAGATGCAAGCACTCTACGTCCTCAGGTCCCGGCCCTCGAGCGAGCTCAGCCACCCTTGGTATGCCAGGTCGCGATGCCGTGGTCAAGGCCAGGGGTGAGGGCTGGAGAGCCAGTAAGAGCTCCTGAGTCGAGATGCTCAGGAGCCCCCCCTTTAACGTGCAAGCGAATTGCATAGGATGAACAGACCCGTGGTGGGCAGCAATCGAGCAGGTTACAGCAGTCCGCAGGTTGAGCATGGAGAGCAGGTCAACTTGGATAAATGCAGGAAGATACATGCCACCAGGTCCGGCCCGAGCGGCTTGTGGATGATGCAGCCCGAGGGGCGCCCCCAACAAGGTAAGCTGAAGACATAAGCAAAAGGAATACGTGCTGCAGGGATGGACCCATGCGGCCTGGGAATAATGCAGCCCGAGGGGCGCTCCCAGGTAACCAAGCTTGGAAGATGTCACCTGGTTCTGTAGACGAAGTTGAGTTGGTGCAACTGAAGGCGTGCGTTGAAGAAATGACTCCTCATGAGCTGCCGGAACCCTGAGCCTCGGGAGGCTCATGGGGCTCGGGAGGTTCCCTGAAGACCGTCTCCATCTCCTCCAGAACGGCGTGGTACCTAGCTTCCTGAGCCGCCAGGTTACGTCGCATGTTGCGCTGACAGGCCGACGCCACGCTCGGCAAGCCAAAGGGCATACGAACATAGCTGTGCGGCGGGCCCTCGCAGCGGCCCACATGCGAAGGCCAGAAATGGTCCTGAGATACGGCCCTGTTGAGCCCTCGGACGTTGATGCAGACACGCAGCCTAGCATCCTCGCCAGGATGCGGAGCTGCACCCCGTGGGCGGCTGTCGCCGCACATGGCTCTTGCTTCTTGCAGTTCCTGGGTGGTCTTGGTGATGAACTCCCGAGTGGTGGGAACTCCTTGCCCTATGCTCTCCTGAGGGTCACATGTCGCGAAGCACGCCTCCAAGTGGTGCCCAAGCGCCTCCCTCGTGAGGTTGGCAAGGTCTGAGGCCCTCCGGAAGAGAGCCCCCGAGCCCTGCCTGAGGAGGGCGCCGGGGCGCCCCTGGAGCGGGTGCTGGTCCTGACGTGGCTTCTGCCGCGATGCCGTCCTCCTAAGGTGCTGCACGGCGCGGTTGCTTCTTCTTGGGGATGGCCTCCAGAGGGCCTTCATTTCTGCTGTCGGGGTAGTCAATTGTTGCGGCTTGAAAGGCGCGCTCGAGGGAGCACACCGCATCCCTCTCTTCACACGGGACCATGATGATTCCTCCGCTTCCTGGCATCTTGAGAACGTTGTAGCCGTGATGAGTGATTGCCATGAACTTGGCCAGAGCTGGATACTCAAGGATGGCATTGTACGGCAGGCGGATGTGCGCAACATCGAAGTCGATGAGCTCGGTGCGGTAGTTCTTGCGCTCCCCGAATGTGACAGGCAGGCGGACCTGCCCTATCGGCGTGGTGGAGCCGTCGGTCACTCCTAAGAAAGGCTTGGTGGGCTAGAGCTGCTCATATGGCACTTGGAGGTTGTCGAACGTGTCGACAGACAGGATGTTGAGCCCTGCGCCGCCGTCGATGAGGGTCTTGGTGACCTCCACATTGCTGATGACTGGGGAACACAACATAGGGAGGGTGCCAGCGGTGGTTGCGCACTTGAGCTGATCCACCGAGTTGAAAGTGATGGCGCATTGGGACCACGTGAGTGGGCGCGTGGCCTCGAGTTTAGGGAGTGCCGCGTTCACCTCGCGAGCGAACTTGTAGGATCTAGAAGTAGGTGTGTCTAGAGGGGGGGATTAGACACTTAGAGCTAAAGTTGGAATTTTAATCTTTTAGGTTTGAGTGGAGTTTTAGGCACAATTTCAACATACACAATACATATCAAGAAAGCATGCAAAGAGTATATGAGCAGCGGAATGTAAAGCATGCAACTTGCAAGAATGTAAGGGGAAGGGTTTGGAGAATTCAAACGCAATTGGAGACACGGATGTTTTTCCCGTGGTTCAGATAGGTGGTGCTATCCTACATCCACGTTGATGGAGACTTCAACCCACGAAGGGTAACGGTTGCGTGAGTCCACGGAGGGCTCCACCCACGAAGGGTCCACGAAGAAGCAACCTTGTCTATCCCACCATGGCCATCGCCCACGAAGGACTTGCCTCACTAGCGGTAGATCTTCATGAAGTAGGCGATCTCCTTGCCCTTACAAACTCCTTGGTTCAACTCCACAATCTTGTCGGAGGCTCCCAAGTGACACCTAGCCAATCTAGGAGACACCACTCTCCAAGAAGTAACAAATGGTGTGTTGATGATGAACTCCTTGCTCTTGTGCTTCAAGTGATAGTCTCCCCAACACTCAACTCTCTCTCATAGGATTTGGATCTGGTGGAAAGAAGATTTGAGTGGAAAGCAACTTGGGGAAGGCTAGAGATCAAGATTCATATGGTAGGAATGGAATATCTTGGCCTCAACACATGAGTAGGTAGTTCTCTCTCAAAAATAGGATGCTGTAAGTGTAGGCTTGGTCTGATGGCTCTCTCTCAAATGAAGAGGAGGTGGAGGGGTATATATAGCCTCCACACAAAATCCAACCGTTACACATGATTCACCAATCTCGGTGGGACCGAATCAACAAACTCGGTCAGACCGAAATAGGAAACCTAGTGACCGTTAGAGATTTTCGGTGGGACCGACTGGATCAACTTGGTGGGACCGATGTGCTAGGGTTAGGGTAAATCCAAAACTCGGTTTGACCGATTACTCAAACTCGGTGGGACCGATTTGGGTAATAAGCGAAACAGAGAGTTGGCCAAGCAAACTCAGTGGGGCCGATTGCATATCTCGGTGGGACCGAAAATATTGCAATAGGTAACAGGGAGTTTGCAAGCCCATCTCGGTGAGACCGAGATCCCATCGGTGAGACCGAACTAATTAGGGTTTCTGGTAGTGGCTATGACAACTGAAACTCGGTGGCGCCGATAGAAAGAATCGGTAGATCCGAGTTTGGCTTTGGGTTTAGGTCATATGAGGAAGTGGGAAAGTAGCTGAGGGTTTTGGAGCGTATCATTAAGCACATGAAGCAAGAGGCTCATTAAGCAACACCTCATCCCTCCTTGATAGTATTGGCTTTTCCTATGGACTCAATGTGATCTTGGATCACTAGAATGTAAAATGAAGAGTCTTGAGCTTTAAGCTTTAGCCAATCCTTTGTCCTTAGCATCTTGGAGGACTTCCCACAACCTTTAGTCCATGCCACTCCATTGTTGAACTTATCTGAAACATACTAGATAGAAATGTTAGTCCAACAAGAGATATGTTGTCATCAATTATCAAAACCACCTAGGGAGCACTTGTGCTTTCAGAACTGCTTGAAGATGCATTGAGAGGCTGGGGCCTGGGCGCCGCCCATGATGCAGGTGATCGCGCGCGGCTCCTAGAAGCCTTCAGCCCCCTCATCCTGGTGGTGGTCGTCGTTCCTTCTTGGTGGCGGCAGCAGGGGAAGACCTGCGTTGCCCTGGGGGCAATCCTCACACGGCGGGTCCCTCCAGGCGCCCTCACAAGGCTGGTCCTCCCAGTGGTCCTCACGAGGCCGGTCGCGCCACTCTTGGCGCGGGCCACGGGACGCCCAGCGTCTGCCTCCACGTCCTCCTCCGCGGCTGTAGCCCCGGTCATTGCGCTCGGGGCATCGACCGTAGCATCCTTCTCGTGTGGCTCTGAGCTCTTGACACTCGCTGGTATTGTGGGTGTTCAGGTTGTGGAAGGCGTAGAACGGTCGGCCGTTCTTGGATGACTCGGGCTAATCTCTGCCTCGCTTGATGTCGGGCTCCGCTGTGAGCACATCTACCTCCTTGCGCTTCACGTCCTTGGCCTTGGCCTTCTTCTCCTCCGCGCCCATGGCTGGCAGCTCAAGGAGAGAGAGATGCCCCTCCTCAGCTCTTGCCCACTTGGTCTGTTGGGGAACGTAGCAGAATTTTAAAATTTTCTACGCATCACCAAGATCAATCTATGGAGTAATCTAGCAACGAGGGGAAAGAGAGAGCATCTACATACCCTTGTAGATCGATAAGCGGAAGCGTTCAAGTGAACAGGGTTGATGGAGTCGTACTCGTCGTGATCCAAATCACCGATGATCCTAGTGCCGAACGGACGGCACCTCCGCGTTCAACACACGTACAGCCCGGTGATGTCTCCTACGCCTTGATCCAGCAAGGGGAGAAGGAGAGGTTGGGGAAGACTCCATCCAGCAGCAGCACGACGGCGTGGTGGTGGTGGAGGAGCACGGGACTCTAGCAGGGCTTCGCCAAGCACTACGAGAGACGAGGAGGAAGAGGGGTAGGGCTGTGCCAACAGGGAGATTGAATCGTCTGTTGGGCTGCCCCTTTGCCTCCACTATATATAGGGGGAGAGGGAGGGCTGCGCCCCCACCTAGGGTTCCCACCCCAAGGGGTGCGGCAGCCCTAGATCCCATCTAGGGTGGCGGCCACAAGGGGGAGAGGGGGGAGGCGCACCTAGGGTGGGCCTTAGGGCCCATCTGCCCTAGGGTTTGCCCCCTTCCCCTCTTGGAGGCGCCTTGGGCCTTGGTGGGCGGTGCCCCAGCCCACCTAGGGGCTGGTCTCTTCCCACTATTGGCCCATGTAGGCTTCCGGGGCTGGTGGCCCCTCCCGGTGGACCCCCGGACCCCTCCGGTGGTCCCGGTACACTACCGGTGATGCCCGGAACACTTCCGGTGGCCAAAACCATACTTCCTATATATCAATCTTTACCTCCAGACCATTCTGGAACTCCTCGTGATGTCCGGGATCTCATCCGAGACTCCGAACAACATTCGGTAACCGCATACATACTTTCCCTATAACCCTAGCGTCATCGAACCTTAAGTGTGTAGACCCTACGGGTTCGGGAGTCATGCAGACATGTCCGAGACAACTCTCCGGTCAATAACCAATAGCGGGATCTGGATACCCATGTTGGCTCCCACATGCTCCACGATGATCTCATCGGATGAACCACGATGTCAAGGATTTAATCAATCCCGTATACAATTCCCGTTGTCTAGCGGTATAGTACTTACCCGAGATTCGATCGTCGGTATCCCAATACCTTGTTCAATCTCATTACCGGCAAGTCTCTTTACTCGTTCCGTAACACATCATCCCATGATCAACTCCTTAATCACATTGTGCACATTATGATGATGTCCTACCGAGTGGGCCCAGAGATACCTCTCTGTTTACACGGAGTGACAAATCCCAGTCTCGATTCGTGCCAACCCAACAGACACTTTCGGAGATACCTGTAGTGTACCTTTATAGTCACCCAGTTACGTTGTGACGTTCGACACACCCAAAGCACTCCTACGGTATCCGGGAGTTACACAATCTCATGGTCTAAGGAAATGATACTTGACATTAGAAAAGCTTTAGCAAACGAACTACACGATCTTGTGCTAGGCTTAGGATTGGGTCTTGTCCATCACATCATTTTCCTAATGATGTGATCCCATTGTCAACGACATCCAATGTCCATGGTCAGGAAACCGTAACCATCTATTGATCAACGAGCTAGTCAACTAGAGGCTTACTAGGGACATGGTGTTGTCTATGTATCCACACATGTATCTGAGTTTCCTATCAATACAATTCTAGCATGGATAATAAACGATTATCATGAACAATGAAATATATACAATAATAACTAATTTATTATTGCCTCTAGGGCATATTTCCAACAGTCTCCCACTTGCACTAGAATCAATAATCTAGTTCACATCGCCATGTGATTAACAATCACAGGTCACATCGCCATGTGACCAATCATCCAAGAGTCTACTAGACTCAATGATCTAGTTCACATCACTATGTGATAAACACTCAAAGAGTTTTTCGTTTGATCATGTTATGCTTGTGAGAGCGGTTGTAGTCAACGGGTCTTGCCATATTCAGATCCCTATGTATTTCGCAAGACTTTATATCGTAGATGCTGCTACCACGTTCCACTTGGAGCTATTCCAAATTGTTGCTCCATTATACGTATCCGGTATCTCTACTCAGAGCTATCCGAATAGGTGTTAAGCTTGCATCGATGCAACACTTTATGTCGAACTCTTTATCACCTCCATAACCGAGAAACATTTCCTTATTCCTCTAAGGATAATTTTTGACCGCTATCCGGTGATCTACTCCTAGATCACCTTTGTACCCTCTTGCCAGACATGTGGCAAGGCACACATCAGGTGTGGTACTTCAGCATGGCATACCGTATAGAGCCTATGACAAAATCATAGGGGACGACCTTCGTCCTTCCTCTTTCTTCTGCCGTGGTCAACTTCACACCTTACAACTCAGGCAAGAACCCCTTCTTTGACTGAGCTATTTTGAACTCCTTCAAAAACATGTCAAGGTGTGCATTCTTTGAAAGTATCATCAGGCGTTTTGATCTATCTCTATAGGTCTTGATGCCCAATATGTAAGAAGCTTTATTCAGGTCTTCCTTTGAAAATCACTCTTCAAACAACCGTTTATGCTTTCCAGAAATTCTACATTATTTCGGATCTACAATATGTCATCCACATATACTTATCAGAAATGTTGTAGTGCTCCCACTCACTTTCTTGTAAATACAAGTTTCTAGCAAACATTGTATAAACCTAAAAGCTTTGATCACTCCATCAAAACATATATTCCGATTCCGAGATGCTTGCTCTAGTCCATAAAAGGATTGCTGGAGCCAGCATACCTTTTAGCATCCTTAGGATCGACAAAACCTTTTATTGTATCACATACAACTTTTCTTACAAAACTGGTAAGAAAACTTGTTTTTGACATCCATTTGTAAGATTTCATAATCGAAAAATACAGCTAATGCTAACATGATTCCGACGGACTTAAGCATCGCTATGGGTGAGAAATTCTCATTGTAGTCAACTCCTTGAACTTGTGAAAAGACTCTTTCCCACAAGTCGAGCTTCATAGACGGTAACATTACCGCCGTCTTCTTCTTAAAGATCCATTTATCTCACTGGCTTGCCGATCATCGGGCAAGTCCACCAAAGTCCATACTTTGTTCTGATACATGGATCCTATCTCGGATTTCATGGCTTCTAACCATTTGTCGAAATACGGGCCCACCATCACTTCTCCATAGATCGTAGGTTCATTGTTGTCTAACAACATGATATCTAAGACAGGATTACCGTACCACTTAGGAGTAGTACATGTCCTTGTCGACCTACGAGGTTCGATAGCAACTTGATCCGAAGCTTCATGATCACTATCATTAACTTCCTATTCAATAGACGTAGGCGCCACAGAAAACATCTTTCTGTGTTGCGTCACTCTCCGGTTGAAGTAAAGGTTTGACAACCTCACCAAGTTCTATCTTCCTCCCACTCAATTCTTTCGAGAGAAACTCCTTCTCGAGAAAGGACCCGTTCTTAGCGACAAACAATTTGCCCTCGGATCTGAGATAGAAGGTATACCCTACTGTCACCTTTGGCTGTCCTATGAAGATGTGTTTGTCCGCTTTGGCTTCAAGCTTCTCTGGCTGAAGCCTTAAGCATCGCAGCCCCAAACATTAAGAAACGACAACTTTGGTTTCTTGCCAAACCAATGTTTATACGACGTCGCCTCAACGGACTTAGATAGTGGCCTATCTAAAGTGAATGCAGCTGTCTCTAACGCATAACGTCAAAATGAAAACGGTAGATTGATAAGAGACATCATAGATCGCACCATATCTCATAAGGTTCGATTACGACGTCCGGACACACCATTACCTTGTGGTGTTCCAGGTGGCTTCAACTGTGAAACAATTCCACAATGTCTTAAGTGATTGCCAAACTCATAACTCAGAAAATCCCCTTTTGATCAGATCGTAGGAACATGGTCTTATTGTTATGATGATTCTTAACTTCACTCTGAAATCACTTGAACTTTTCAAACGTTTCAGACTTGTGCTTCATTAAGTAGATATACCTATATCTACCCAAATCGTCAGTGAAGATGAGAAAATAGCGGTATCCACCGCACGCTTCAATTCTCATTGGATCACACGCATCAGCATGCATGATTTCCAACAAGTCACTTGCCCATTTCATTGTACCTGAAAACGAGGTCTTAGTCATCCTGCCCATGAGGCATGGCTCTCATGTGTCAAGCGATTCAAAATCAAGTGACTCCAAACATCCATCGATATGGAGTTTCTTCATGCATCTTACACCAATATGACCTAAGCGGCAGTGCCACAAGAAGTGGTACTATCATTATTAACTCTACATCTTTTGGCGTGAACATGTGTATCACCACAACCGAGATTCAATGAACCATTCACATAGGGTGCATGAGCATGAAAGGTATCATTCATGTAAACAGAATAACCATTATTCTCTAACTTAAATGAATGACCGTATTGCAATGAACATGATCTAATCATATTCATGCTCAACGTAGACACCTGATAACATTTATCTAGGTTCAATACTAATCCCGAAGGCAGATGGAGCGTGCGATGGTGATCTCGTCAACTTTGGAAACACTTCCAACACACATCGTCACCTCGCCCTTAGCCAGTCTCCATTTAGTCCGTAGCTTTTGCTTCAAGTCACCAATAATGGTAACTGAACCAGTATCCAATACCCAGGTGCTACTGGGAGTACTAGTGGGGTACACATTAATAACATGTATATACTTCATTGAAGTTGCCAGCCTTCTTATCTACCATGCATTTGGGGTAATTCCGCTACCAGTGACCGTTCCCCTTACAATAGAAGCACTCAGTCTCGGGTTTGGGTTCAACCTTGGGTTCTTTCACTAGAGCGGCAACTAGTTTGCCATCCATGAAGTTTCCCTTCTAGCCCTTGCCCTTCTTGAAACCAGTGGTCTTGTTAAACCATCAACACTTGATGCTCCTTCTTGATTTCTACCTTTTGCGATCTTAAGTACCGCGAACAGCTCCGGGATCAACTCCATCCCTTGCATGTCATAGTTCATCACGAAGATCTAGTAGCTTAGTGATAGTGTCTAGAGAACTCTATCAATCGATATCTTATCTGGAAGTTTAACTCCCACTTGATTTAAGTGATTGTAGCACCCAGACATTCTGAGCACATGCTCACTAGCTGAGCTATTCTCCTCCATCTTGTTGGCAAAAGAACTTGTCAGAGGTCTCACACCTCTCAACACGGGCATGAGCCTGAAATCCCAATTTCAGCTCTTGGAACATCTCATATGTTCTATGGCGTTCAAAACGTCATTGGAATCCCGATTCTAAGCCGTAAAGTATGGTGCACTAAACTATCAGGTAGTCATCAGAATGTGTCTGTCAGGTGTTCACAACATCCACAGACGCCGTTGTAGGGGTTTTTACATCGAGCGGTGCATCAAAGACGTAAGCCTTTTGTGTAGTAGTGAGGACACTCCTCGGACTACGGACCCAGTCCGCATTATTGCTTACAATATCTTTCAACTTAATCTTTCTCTAGGAACGTATTGAACCAGGGAGCTACAACGTGAGCTATTCATCTACAACATATTTGCAAAGACAATTTAGACTATGTTCATGATAATTGAGTTCATCTAATCAAATTATTAATGAACTCCCACTCAAATAGACATCCCTCTACTCATCTAAGTGAAACATGATCCGAGTCAACTAGGCCGTGTCTGATCATCACGTGAGACGGACTAGTCAACATCGGTGAACATCTTCATGTTGATCGTATCTTCTATACGACTCATGCTCGACCTTTCGGTCTTCCGTGTTCCGAGGCCATGTCTGTACATGCTAGGCTCGTCAAGTCAACCTAAGTGTATTGCGTGTGTAAATCTGGCTTACACCCGTTGTATTCGAACGTTAGAATCTATCACACCCGATCATCAGGTGGTGCTTCGAAACAACGAACCTTCGCAACGGTGCACAGTTAGGGGGAACACTTTTCTTGAAATTTTAGTGAGGGATCATCTTATTTAAGCTACCGTCATTCTAAGCAAATAAGATGTAAAACATGATAAACATCACATGCAATCAAATAGTGACATGATATGGCCAATATCATTTTGCTCCTTTTGATCTCCATCTTCGGGGCTCCATGATCATCGTTGTCACCGGCATGACACCATGATCTCCATCATCGTGTCTTCTTGAAGTTGTCTCGTCATCTATTACTTCTACTACTATGGCTAATGCTTTAGCAATAAAGTAAAGTAATTACATGACATTTATGTTGACACGCAGGTCATAAATAAATTAAGACAACTCCTATGGCTCCTGCCGGTTGTCATACTCATCGACATGCAAGTCGTGATTCCTATTACAAGAACATGATCAATCTCATACATCACATATATCATTCATCACATCCTTTTGGCCATATCACATCACAAGGCATATGCTGCAAAAACAAGTTAGACGTCCTCTAATTGTTGTTGCAGGTTTTTACGTGCCTGCTATAGGTTTCTAGCAAGAACGTTTCTTACCTACGCCAAAACCACAACATGATATGCCAATTTCTATTTACCCTTCATAAGGACCCTTTTCATCGAATCCGATCCGACTAAAGTGGGAGCGACAGACACCCGCTAGCCACCTTATGCAACTAGTGCATGTCAGTCGGTGGAACCAGTCTCACGTAAGAGTACATGTAAGGTCGGTCTGGGCCGCTTCATCCCACGATGCCTCTGAATCAAGATAAGACTAGTAACGGCAAGTAAATTGAAAAAATCTACGCCCACAACTGCTTTGTGTTCTACTCGTGCATAGAAACTACGCATAGACCTAGCTCTGATACCACTGTTGGGGAACGCAGTAGAATTTTAAAATTTTCTACGCATCACCAAGATCAATCTATGGAGTAATCTAGCAACGAGGGGAAGGAGAGAGCATCTATATACCCTTGTAGATCGATAAGCGGAAGCGTTCAAGTGAATAGGGTTGATGGAGTCGTACTCGTCATGATCCAAATCACCGATGATCCTAGTGCCGAACGGATGGCACCTTCGCGTTCAACACATGTACAGCCCGTTGATGTCTCCTATGCCTTGATCCAGCAAGGGGAGAAGGAGAGGTTGGGGAATACTCCATCCAGCAGCACGACGGCGTGGTGGTGGTGGAGGAGCGCGGGACTCCAGCAGGGCTTCGCCAAGCACTACGAGAGACGAGGAGGAAGAGGGGTAGGGCTGCGCCAACAGGGAGATTGAATCGTCTGTTGGGCTGCCCCTTTGCCTCCACTATATATAGGGGGAGAGGGAGGGCTGCGTCCCCACCTAGGGTTCCCACCCCAAGGGGTGCGGCATCCCTAGATCCCATCTAGGGTGGCGGCCACAAGGGGGAGAGGGGGAGGCGCACCTAGGGTGGGCCTTAGGGCCCATCTGCCCTAGGGTTTGCCCCCTTCCCCTCTTGGAGGCGCCTTGGGCCTTGGTGGGAGGTGCCCCAGCCCACCTAGGGGCTGGTCTCTTCCCACTATTGGCCCATGTAGGCCTCCGGGGCTGGTGGCCCCTCCCGGTGGACCCCCGGACCCCTCCGGTGGTCCCGGTACACTACCGGTGATGCCCGGAACACTTCCGGTGGACAAAACCATACTTCCTATATATCAATATTTACCTCCGGACCATTCCGGAACTCCTCGTGACGTCCGGGATCTCATCCGGGACTCCGAACAACATTCGGTAACCGCGTACAAACTTTCCCTATAACCCTAGCGTCATCGAACCTTAAGTGTGTAGACCCTACGGGTTCGGGAGTCATGCAGACATGGTCGAGACAACTCTCCGGTCAATAACCAACACCGGGATCTGGATACCCATGTTGGCTCCCACATGCTCCACGATGATCTCATCGGATGAACCACGATGTCAAGGATTTAATCAATCCCGTATACAATTCCCTTTGTCTAGCGGTATAGTACTTGCCCGAGATTCGATCATCGGTATCCCGATACCTTGTTCAATCTCGTTACCGGCAAGTCTCTTTACTCATTCCGTAATACATCATCCCATGATCAACTCCTTGATCACATTGTGCACATTATGATGATGTCCTACCGAGTGGGCCCAGAGATACCTCTCCGTTTACACGGAGTGACAAATCCCAGTCTCGATTCGTGCCAACCCAACAGAAACTTTCGGAGATACCTATAGTGTACCTTTATAGCCACCCAGTTACGTTGTGACGTTTGGTCCACCCAAAGCACTCCTATGGTATCCGGGAGTTACACAATCTCATGGTCTAAGGAAATGATACTTGACATTAAAAAAGCTTTAGCAAACAAACTACACGATCTTGTGCTAGGCTTAGGATTGGGTCTTGTCCATCACATCATTTTCCTAATGATGTGATCCCGTTAGCAACGACATCCAATGTCCATGGTCAGGAAACCATAACCATCTATTGATCAACGAGCTAGTCAACTAGAGGCTTACTAGGGACATGGTGTTGTCTATGTATCCACACATGTATCTGAGTTTCCTATCAATACAATTCTAGCATGGATAATAAATGATTATCATGAACAATGAAATATATACAATAATAACTAATTTATTATTGCCTCTAGGGCATATTTCCAAC
The DNA here is from genome assembly GCA_034509565.1 of Triticum monococcum. Classification (NCBI taxonomy): domain Eukaryota; kingdom Viridiplantae; phylum Streptophyta; class Magnoliopsida; order Poales; family Poaceae; genus Triticum; species Triticum monococcum. The sequence continues at coordinate 524,703,494 of CM067841.1, forward strand.
ATGGTCGCCATGTTGAACAGCTGCTGATATGTGCTGAGCTCCTCGTGGATGGTGAGCTCTTCCTTCATCTTGACATCGCGGACGCCGTCAGAAAACGCGGAGATGATGGCCTCGTCCGGTGACCTTGGGGATCTTGAGGCGGGTGTTGTTGAAGCGCTGGATATACTTCTGGAGGGTCTCTCTGGGTTGCTGCCTGATGCGGCATAGATCACCCGCGGCCGGAGGGCGGTCGCGAGTGCCCTGAAAGTTGGCGACGAAGTGGTCACGCATCTTGTCCCAGGAGGAGATTGAGCCGTGCTGCAGATTCAGGAGCCAAGAGCGAGCTCCATCCTTGAGAGCCATGGGAAACTAGTTCGTCATGACCTTTTCGTCGCCGTTGGCCGCTTCGATGCTCAGCTCATAGAGCTGTAAGAACTCCGCGAGGTCGGCGGTACCGTCGTAGCGAGGAGGCAGATCCGGCTTGAACTTGCCCGGCCAGGCGACGCTACACAGCTCGGGGGTGAAGGCGTGGCAGCCAGCCGTGGTAGCCGGGGCCCGCTTCGGAGGTGGAGCTCGGTCTTGACGAGGTCCGCGCTGCGCCGCTGCGGGTGGTGCACGGTCTTGATGAGGTGGCGCGGGGAGCGCAGGTGTAGCTTCTCGCGGTCGTGGAATTTCTTGGCAGCTTCTCTCTTCACGCGCAGGCGCCGGGTGCGGCGGATCACGTCACGGAGCAGCGCGCCTTGGTGCCAAGGGGACGTCTTGGGGCTGAGGTGGTGGAGGCGCGCCATGAGCCCCGTCGCCCGCGACTGGTTGAGGGGGAGGCAGAGAGTGGGACGGTACCGGAGAGCCCCCTGCGGCGCGGACGAGCTCGGCGACGCGTTCAAGCCACTCATCATAGAGGTCGTCGATGGGGCGGTAGCAGAGGAGCTCATTCGCTGCGAGGAGCGCGGCCCATGCCTCCATGGGAGCGCGGTGTGCGTGAGACGAAGAACCGGCAGGGGTCAGCAATGGAGTCGCGGTGCTGCCGTCCTGCCGCATCGAAGGATGCAGCGAGAACGCCTGCTGCTCGTTCCCCACCGGGCCGGTGGTAGCGTTGGCGGCGGGGGACAGAGAACGGTGATGTGGCCCGCTGACGGGAGCCGTCTGAGGAACGCGGGCGGTGAGGGCAGCCCAACGCTCAACTCGAGCATGGTGTGCGTCCGCCATGGAGTCGACGGAGCGACAAACTGACGGAAGGGAAGCTACGACACACCCCTACCTGGCGCGCAAAATGTAGGATGTGGGGTTCCGGCAAACCCTTAAGGTTCGAACACTGGGGTGCGCGCGAAGTCTTTCCTTCCTACCAATCTACACCCTAGCTCACTAAGATCTCGCAGACGAACTCGACGAACTCGCAACACAGAGAGACACAAGGTTTATACTGGTTCGTACCATCATTGTGGTCTAATACCCTACTCCAGTGTGGTGGTGGTGGATTGCCTCTAGGGCTGATGATGAACAGTACAAGGGAAGAACAACCTCCTGAGGTTGAGGTGTTCTTGTGAGAGGTCTCTCGATCGGGTTGGATCGAGCTAAGGTGAGATGAGATCTCCCCCCTACTATGGTGGCTAGCTCTACTTATATATCCCCTGGTCCTCTTCGCAAATATCGAGCGGGAAGGGTGTAACACCCTCGATGCGACTATATCTCCCATGTGTCGAGGCACGACTTAGAGGCATAATCGCATTGAAGGCATATGTCACAAGTCAGGTAATCATCACAAACATCCCATATAATATAGATAATGAAAAGGGATAACATAGTTGGCTTACACTCGCCACGTCAATCAAGTACATAAATAACATACATCATCCAAACACTCATGGCCCGACTACGGCGCCAAAATAAAAGACAACCCAACAAGCGACATGGTCCCGATCACCCCAACTAGGCACCACTATTGATCATCAGGAAACGAAACATAGTAACACTGAGAGTCCTCGTCGTACTCCCACTTGAGCTCAAGCGTGCCATCTGGAGCTGTATCATCGGGTCCTACATCTGGTGTAATGGTAATCTGTGAGCCACAGGGACTCAGCAATCTCGCACCCTCGCGATCAAGACTATTTACGCTTAATAGGTAGGGTAAGGTAAATATATGTGGAGCTGCAGCAAGCGACTAGCATATATGGTGGCTAACTTATTCACAAAAGAGAGCGAGAAGAGGAGGCAAAGCGCGAGCGAGAAACTAGAGGACAACATGCGCAAGCATTACTCCAACACCGTGTCCACTTCCCGGACTCCGCCGAGAAGAGGCCATCACTATAACACACACGGTTGATTCATTTTAATTAAATTAGGGTTCAAGTTATCTACAACCGGACATTAGCAAATTCCCATCTACCCATAACCGCGGGCACGGCTTTCGAAAGTTCAAATCCCTGCAGGGGAGTCCCAACTTAGCCCATGACAAGCTCTCACGGTCAACGAAGGAATATACCTCCTCCCGAGACGTTCCGATCAGACTCGGTACCTCGGTTCTTCAAGACATTTCGACAGGTTAAAACAAGACCAGCAACACCGCCCGAATGTGCTGACAAATCCCGATAGGAGCTGCACATATCTCTTTCTCAGGGCACACTCAGATTGTCTTAGGTACGGGTAGGCCAGCCTAGAGTTGCCCCTGGTGGCCACCGGCAGCTGACAGGTGGACCAACACTTAGAGGAGCACTGGCCCGGGGGGGTTTAAAATAAGATGACCCTCGGGCTCCGGAAACCCAAGGGAAAAAAGAGGCTAGGTGGAAAATGGTAAAACCAAGGTTGGGCATTGCTGGAAAAGCTTTACTCAAGGCGAAACATCAAGGGGTTCCCATTATAACCCAACCGCGTAAGGAACGCAAAATCCGGGAACATAACACCGATATGACGGAAACTAGGGCGGTAAGAGTGGAACAAAACACTAGGCGAGAGGCCGAGCCTTCCACCCTTCACCAAGTATATAGATGCATTAAGATAACATGGCAATATAATGATATCCCAACAAGTAAATAAATGTTCCAATAAGGAACGGTCTCCAATCTTCACCTGCAACAAGCAACGCTATAAGAGGGGCTGAGCAAAGCGGTAACATAGCCAATCAACGGTTTGCTAGGACAATGGTGGGTTAGAGGCTGAACATGGCAATTTGGGAGGCTTGAAAGCAAGTGGTAGGCATCATAGCATTGGCATAGCAAAAGAGCGAGCAAACTAGCATAGCAAAGATAGTAGTGATTTCGAGGGTATGATCATCTTGCCTGCAAAGCTGTCAGAGTTGACTGGATCCTCGAAAGCAAACTCAACGGGCTCCTCGTTAGCGAACTCGTCTCCCGGCTCTACCCAAACAAGACAAACAAGCAACAAGAACACAATCAACCACGTGCAAGGATCAAGCAATATGATGCAAAGATGATATGCTATGCGGGATGCGATGCGGGATGCATATGCACGATATGACAGGAAATGCATGAACCTGGCCTCAATTTGGAAAACCAAGTGTGCCACTGGAAAGATGAGATGAAATCGCTTGAAAACGATATAAAGATCACCGGAATCGGAGTAACGGTTTGGAAATGGCAAGCGATTCAAATATGACACCAGTGTGCGATTTACAGCAAGTAGTCATCTAAATGCAATGAGATGAACATGCTACAGCACTCAAACATGGCATCAAAATACATGGCAGGGATGCATTCAAGATTCTTAACAAAATTCTAGCACTGAGCTGCGGCCAATTCATCCATTAGGAGGTTCAAACAAGCATGGCAAAAACACAAATGGTAAGACAGATCTCAGACTTAGTGAAATTAACACTTTTCTGGAATTTCAGATCAAGTAGCCTTCTTCGGAGCAACAAAACAACATGCTACAGGACCTGAACATGGCAAATTAAGACATGGCATGGAGCTACTCAAAGATCTTAACAAAAGTCCCTTAGTGACCTTGAGCCAAAAGGGATCACAAAATATACTAACAAGCACATGAACATAGCAAAAACATAATCAGTTTTCAGACTTAGTGAAAACTGGGACATGCTGAAACATAACTCAAGTAGGCATGTTTACGAGCTCGATGCACTCACTACGGCGCAAGTCATGGCAAGACAAGCATACATCCATTAATAAGGCACAAAATGCAAGCTAGACATGGCAAGAACAATGGCATAGCATGCACGGATCAACTACAACAACATCGGCAAAATCGCAAACAAGTTGACGATCTGCCCAGATTCACAACGAAGCAAAAGTAGAGCTCGATTGACTCAAGCTAGGGTGCTCCATAATTGCAAACAAAGACATGGATGGATAGAGCACTACAATATTAACAAAACTCCTATACTGAACATCCTCAAAAGAGGCACGGATCACTAGGAAACAACATGAACATATGGCATCATGAGATAAACGATCCCAGGACTTAGTGAAATTACTAAGTCCCTGAAAACAGAGTTACCAAGTGCCTCACTTTGCAAGCTTGCACTAGTCACCTCACACATCACAAAAATACATGGGTTGCACCTCTGGAAAGATGACAAAACCCTTAACAAAACATATGAAGAGCACCATGGCAGATCATGCACACAATAATCATGGCAAAAATGACAAATGTCTAAGATGGAATAGAAGATCTGACAATTAACTCAAGTAGCCCTCTTCTAACAGCATTTTGGGCATCAAGATGAGCTCAAATGAAAATGATGCAATGGAATGAAATGATGTACTCTCTGAGACGAACATTTTGATATGCTATATGCATGAATTGGAGCTACGGATGCGGAGATATAGCAAGATGAATATGGGCACATGGATCTGGAATTCTGGGACTTAGACGAAAAAAAACACCTCCTAGGGTTACTGTACACGTGGATCTGGGATCCGGCGACGACACTGTAGCAGGGCGCGGGCACTGTAGCTTGCCGGCGACGAGGGCTCGCCGGAGGAAGGGAGGGCCGGCCGGAGCGGGATCCGCCGGATCCGGACCGAGGCGGCACGGTGGCGAGACCTTGGACTCCGGGCGCGGTAGCAGAACAGCGAGTCGAGGCGGCGGCAACCCGAGGCGAGGTGGCGGCGCACGGTGGCGGCGGAGCGGCGCCGGGCGGTGGCGGCTCACGGCGGAGGCGGCGGGGTTCGGCGCCGGGGTTGGAGGAGAGCGGCGCGGGTGTGAGAAGGCGGCGGCCCGCTCGCGCGGTAGAGAGGGCCCGCCCTGGGCTGGGACGGGCCGCGGCGGTGGGAGGCCGGTGCGGGACAGGTGGCGACGCCTGATAGGCGCGGGTGGGCGGCGGCGACTTTGTCGGTTAGGCGGCGGACATGTCCGGCGGCGGCGGGGAGATTTTTAGGGTTTGAGAGGGAGAAGATCCGCGAATTCCGGGAGGGGGCTTTAAATAGAGGTAGAGGGAGCTAGGAGAGTCCAAATGAGGTGTGGTTTTCGGCCACGCGATCATGATTGAACGCTCTAGGTGATGGAGCAGAGTTAGGTGGGTTTTGGGCCAAATTGGAGGGGTGTTGCGCTGCAACACACACGAGGCCTTTTCGGTCCCTCGGTTAACCGTTGGAGTATCAAACGAAGTCCAAATGATACGAAACTTGACAGGCGGTCTGCCGGTAGTAAACCAAGGCCGCATGGCAAGTCTCGGTCCAATCCGGAACTGTTTAATCCCCACACACATAAGAAAGGTAGAAATGACCACCGGAGGAGAATGAAGCGCCGGAATGCAAAACGGACAACGGGGAAAATGCTCGAATGCATGAGATGAACACGTATGCAAATGCAATGCACATGATGACATGATATGAGATGCATGACAATGATAACAAAACATGGAGACAAAGACCCGAACCCGAGAAAATAAATTAACTTAAGGCCGGAAATGGCAAGAGTTGGATTACAAATTGGGAAAGTCATATCCGGGGTGTTACAAAGGGAGCCAACAATGGTGGGCCAATTTGAAGGGGGATAGCTAGTACAAGCTATCCTGACAAAAGTGGTCTTCGCCTACAAAAAGCTCTGGTGGTGGCGTTGTCTTGGGCTCCACGATGACCTCCGTCTTGCCGTCCTCCTGGTCTTGGTCTCGTTGCACCAACATAGGAACATTTGCCTGATGCCTCGGCACTCTTCGCCTGCGCTGGCCTCCTTTGCACCAAAGAGGAAACAAGGACGCTGCGCGTGCTGGCGCCCGCCTGGCGCTCGCCTGGTGTCGTGCGTCATGGCTCACGTCATGAGGGTCTCGTGAGGTTTGCCCCGCCTTGATATCTCCGCTCCTCGTGAGCCTGCCTAGCTAGGCTACTCCAGAGGAGGCCTTGTGTCGTCTGCCTCGCGAGGGTCTTGGATGCTTTGTTGGTGAAGATGGGACATACGGCATGTTGGCTCAGCTACGCCGCGGGCCACGGGCAGGCAAGTCTGGGGACCCCCATTCCCAGAACACCGACAGGAATTTTGTCAACGTGAGCATATCCGGCTTGATGTTTCATCAGTAGCTCACCCCCAATCCAATGGTCAAGCTGAAAGAGCTAATCAGGAAATCTTGAAAGGTCTCAAGCCCCAGCTTATGGTTCCTTTACAACGGACGCTGGGTTGTTGGGTGGAGGAGTTACCCTCTGTGATATGGAACATCAATACTACTCCTAACAGATCTACGGGTTATACACCTTTCTTCATGGTCTACGGAGCGGAGGCAGTCTTGCCTAGTGACATCCGTCATGACTCACCCCGTGTGGCGGCTTACATTAAAGCTGATAATGAAGGAGTCCGTCAGGATGCACTTGACCTGTTAGATGAAGAGAGTGACTTAGAAGCAGCCCGCTCGGCGATTTACCAACAGGACCTGCGCCATTATCACAGCCGCCGGGTTAAGTCCAGAACCTTTCAAGAAGGTGACTTGGTGCTCTGGCTCATCCAGGATCAAACTGATGCACACAAATTATCCCCACCTTGGGAAGGACCCTTTGTGGTCAGCAAGAACTTGAACAATGGGTCATACTACCTCATCAATGTTCGAGAGCACAAAGACTCACGTGAGTCGGAGGAAGAGACCCGCCGGCCGTGGAATATTGCTCATCTTCGGCCTTACTATACTTGAGCCACCGGCTCTCATGATGTACATACTTTGACATTGTATATATTATGATAAGTAATAAAGTAGGACCTTTGTCCTTTTTTCCTCAATAATTACATGTCTACATCATTATAATTTCAAAATGACCAGCTGGGGGCTGATTGTGTTCAAATCCAGCTTAAACCCTTTGGTCCGGCTCATGATCGTATCTGAATCTAGCCATTAAATCATATGATCACTAGGGGGCTTCCTGTTCAAACATAGGTCGTATTCGAACCAAAGAGAACATAGCTGTCGGTACCTTCTTGATCGGCGTAATGCCAAAACTCACTAGGGGGCTTCTTGATCGTATTCGAATCACAGCTTAACCCCTTTTGGGTCCAACTTGGATAGTATTTGAATCAAGGTCATTAAAAACCTCTCAAGATCATTTGGTGGCTTCCTGTTCAAACATAGGTCGTATTCGAACCAAAGAGAACTTAGCTGTCGGTACCCTCTTGATCGGCGCAATGCCAAAGCCACTGGGGGCTACATGATCGTATTCGAATTCTAGCTTAACCCCTTTGGTCCGGTTTACTGATCGTATTCGAATCAGAAGCCTACAAATTCTTTAATTATGTTTGACTTACTTTTTTTGAAAGACAATCTTTGTTCTGTGGTTTTTCGTCTCGATCTAAGTATAAGTATGGTTTCAATTTAACCCGGCTTGGTTTTTTGACGATAAATCGCCAGTGTATGACAGTCATCGTACATATGGAAGTGTTGGCTTCTAAAGATTGGGTTATCACCCTTACTGTTTGGGTCACATAAGCCGGCAGTTCAGATTCAAGATCACAGGTATGAAATTGCCGCTGTGTTTCAAAGTTAAAATTCATAATAGGCTTATATGAGTCTCTTCAGTCAGAGGTTTTCCAGCTTTAGTTATACTTACATCCAGCCTTAATTATACAGTTATGATGGTTTCCATGGTTGTGTACTGGGTGTTTTGACCCGTCCGACAATAAACCGCCAGGACAATTTTCATATCTTACATGCAGGAACAGATTCATACACTACTGATATTGTAAAGGATGTAAGGCATATCTTCACATGACGGATAAAAGTGTTGTATACAGCACAATATGCACGATGGCATAAGCAGAACATGAAGTTTTAAGCTAGCCTATTACAAGGCACTTGGAGCCCAAAAGGATAATGCTATTTTTAAACTCTCATAGCAGATGATAAACTAAATTCGGCTCATCAATACTGGCCGGGTTGTTTGGATGGTTACGACTCATCCCTTGCCGGTTCATCCTCCTCTACCATTTGGAAATTGGGCTTGGACCAATCAAAGCCATGAAGGGCGACAAACTCAGTCTCATCGTCAATCAGACCAGACGGGTCAATTTCTGGGGCAAAAGTGTGCTAGCGAACCGGCGGGATTAGATCTGTCACTTTATACGAAGGAGTCGCCATCTTTTTATTTTCTGCATCAAAACCCGGCTGATACTTGGTAAGGTTGGTTTCTTCGGCAATGATGGTGGCATGAGGACAAATCTCTTTTACACAAGCAGCAAAGTCTTCTTGGTCGAAGGGACTCCCATCTTCCTTAAAAATGGAATACCCCTTGGCTACGTCCGTCGGGTCTAGCTCCGGTACCCAGGCTTTGGAGCGGCTTAAAGCAGTTACGGCTCCGGCTCTCACACAGGAACGCTTGACTTCTTGAAACCTGGCGGGTAAGATGGATAGCTTCTTCAAGACATCACTCAATAAGTTTGGTCCTTGGTTAGCTGGGGAGATAATGGCAAGAGCCCGTTGAGCTCCAGTATACAGTTGCTCCACAAGGGTGTAAACCGCCATGAGCTTTATAAGCTATTTTGACTCAGATTGCTGCTCCGGGGACCTGTGAAGTATTTCCAATAGGTTAAGCAGGCGGCTCACATTATGGTGACAAAATAGGCTTTAAGTAAATAATAAAGTGACTCACCGAAGATTGCAGAGACCATCTGAGACACACGGTTCTTTAAACCGGTGAGTTCAGCGGTAACTTCCTTGAGAGCTACCTCGGTCGTTTCAGCGCGCTGTGTCATGGCAGTCTTTTCATTGGCCCAAGATTTTATCTCTATGTTAAAACTGGTCTTCAGTTTCTCTGTTTCAGACATGCTCAACTGGAGTTTGGATTCAATCTTATTTGTTTCAGTCTCCTAAGTCGACAGCCGGGTCTTGACTTCAGTCAATTGGGATTCCAGTTCTGCGGTTGCAGCCTGTATACAAAATAAGGTTGTTAGTTTCATGGCAGATTATAAAAGCAAGTCCCAAGTGTTTTTGCAAACAATAACACTTGGCACTTGGGGGCTAATGTCTGTCAGCGCAATCTTATTATCAAAGGAATTGGATTTTTTTCAGAAGTCCCAAGTGCTTTGCAAGCAAGACCACTTGGCACTTGGGGGCTAATGTATATTGCTGCCTTTTCCTACTTAAGAACCGGCTCATTCATACTGATTAAGCCTGCCCCTAGGGACTACACATGCAACAGTTATGCTGTCATCAAAATCCGGGTTTACAGTATATGAACCAGACTTAGAGGGAGTCTAGGACAGGAGCTTCTAAATATTTCAAAGTCTACAGATTATTCAAGTTTTTTCATAATTAGAAGACTTGGGGGCTGACAGGATGTATATATAAGCCGGATGACATACCTCATATTTCTGATACAACTGTTTGACCATTTCAATCTCTCAGTCACGGCTGGAGTTGACTTGGCTAAGGTAGCCAGATAGTACTTCACCAATACTCAGATGGGTGTAGTGGGAGACATCAAATCTCACTTTCTGCCTCTCCATGACCTCTTGCTTGGTGGAGTGTCTTGCCAGCACAGTTGGATTACCCGGTTCAAAGAATCTGCTACCAGTGATTAAAACATCATTGTCGTAAGTCTCCGGCGGGTTAGCTGAGCTTGATGGCTCAGCAGTGGATTGAGAACGGTTTCGTCAACAGACGGCTTAGGAAGATCTGAGTGAACGTTGGCAGCAGGGTCTTCTGGTGCTTCCGATTGTTGCGAGGCAAGAGTCGGCTGTGCTGGTTCAGCAACATTCGGGTCTTCAGCCGGTTTGGCCACCTTGGCCTTCTTGGGCTTTGCTTGAGCACTAAGGAGAATTTAAAGAGTCAATATAATGATACATGCATAAAGGTGCAGAAGAAGGATAATTATCTCTACCCGGGGCGGTCTTAAAAGCCGGCAGCTGAGTTTGGGAGGAATCACCAAAGGAGGAACGAGCAATCTCCTGCAAAAAATAGAATTATGGTTGAGTGATTTATAAAAGTGACTTGTTCATCAGAGTTAAGATGTAAAAGAACCTCATTCTGGCGTTTCCGAGGAGTTTTGAATAAGCCGGAGGGTAACTCATCGTCTCCACTGGTCCGGGTCTGATGGCGGCTCTCATGTTGCTGCTTTTTCAAAAGAAAATGAGGATCTAAATAAGCCAAGGGGTGTTAAAACCTTACTTTCCGGGTTACCCGCCGAGGTTTCTACCTTGGCTAAGGTTCTGAGTCGGAGGAAATAATAGTTACCTCTTCTTCTACTGTCTGGCTGGCCCCCGTGTCATCCTGGTAATAGTCAGTGTCAATAAGGTTGTTAAAAAGCAGGCCCAGAGAGTCAAGGGCTACCTCCGACTCAGAGACGTCATCCAACTTGAACATGTCAGAAGCAGTTGGTTTCTTCTTAGATTTTCTGGCCGTCTTCTTGGCAGCTATTGCGGCAGCTCTAGCTTTTTTGGCAGCCTCATGATCATATTTGGCATTCCAAAAGCCAGATTTAGCCTGTAGGAAAATAACATGTTGAAATTCATGCAAATACTTAACTGCTGAAGAAAAAGGAGTCAAGGGGATTTACCTCTGGTGCTGGGTTAAGTTTGCAGAAAGGATTCAATCCTACTTTGTTGCAGTCTTCATATTTGTTGTTGACGAGGGTGGTTGACATTTCAACAATGGCTTCTTCAGTCAGACATAGGGAGCTATGGCATAATGGATTGTCTGCTCCTCCGGTGTAGTTGTACTTCAAGTCAGATCGGCGGCTCAGAGGGATGATCCGCCATGCGATCCAATAGCAGATCAAGTCAACTCCAGTTAAGCCATTTCCTAGCAAGGCTTGAACCCTTTTGATGGTTGGAATGAGTTTCTTACGTTCAGTGGCAGAAAGCTTATCAGGGAGTGAATACTTAGCATCAAGACGCTCAGCGCGATAACCCGGCATTGGTTTTCCATCAGCCAGCGATGGGTTTTTGCCATAGAACCAAGTTTGGTTCCAGTCCTTGGGATGGCGTGGCAAGACTACTAAAGGAAAGACGGCATCCCGTCTGCGCTGAATCGAAATCCCACCAAGTTCCAAGCTGGGGCCGTTGGTCTATTCATTCTGGCGGTTCAAATAGAAATACTCTGTGAAGAGTTCACCAGTAGGTTCTTATTGAAGATAAACCTCATAGAGAACTTGGAAATTACAGATGTTTGATATGGAATTGGGTCCAATGTCTTGCGGATGAAGCTTGAAAAAATGTAGGACCTCTCTGAAGAATTTTGAGCCAGGCGGTGAAAAACCCCGGTTCATATGATCAGTAAAGACTATGATTTCACCTTTTTTGGCTGAGGCTTTTCTTTGGCCGGGTCAGGGACGCGGTAGGACATGACGTTCTTCTCTGGTAAATACCCAACGGTGAAAAAAATCCTTTATAGTGTCCCCAGTGACTGTGGAAGGGACCCAGTTGCAAACTATCATTGTCTTTGGTGGCATGGAGAAAAGACAAGCTAAAAAGGAAGTAATTAGCCGGTTCAAGTTAATTGGTGGAATTACAGGTTAATGATCGCAATACAAATGTGTAATGGCGGCTTAAATAAGGGCTAATGGTATATGAAGGAGAAATAAGCCGGCATGGTAAGCTGCCATGACTAAGCATATTCAAAAGTTGCCAGCAACAAAAAAAATGGTTAAGTACTGAGGTAAACAAGTTTCACAGACTGCAGATATTAATTTGGATCAACGGCTGTTCAGAAAAGAAAAATAAATCTAGACCTAAAAGTCAGTACAGATGAGTTCATGAGCTTGTACAAGAATTTTCTTCCAAGAAAGGGGATCTACTGATACTGAAAGTGGAACTAAAACAGCTACCACATCAGTTTAACGCCGTTCTCAAATCAAAGAGGCTCGTGGTATAGCCTGGAGGGTGAACTACGACGAACTACAAAGAACACGAAGAAGCTCGCAAACCCTAGTGCGGATCTAAGGTACAAAAAAGCAGAAACTTACAGCTGCAGATCTGCTGTGGAGGGTCTCCACCATTATTTGGATCGACTCAGATTGATGCAGCGGCCGGGGTTGAGGAAGACGAAGTGCTCTGCAGCGGCGGTGGAGCTCGAGTGGCAGAGGGGTTGCGAGAGAAGGAAGAAGGAGAAAAATGTAAGATGGCTTTCGGATCCTATTTATAATTAAGGAAAGGGGCGATAGGCAGGCGCGAAAGGCGAGGAGGACAAAATGATGATTATCCAGCTAATTGGACACCTCAATTTTAGGAAAGCATTTAAGATAAAGATCCGTTAACGTGACGTCGTGGCGGGTTTCCAGTCTTCATGGAGATGACGTCATGGCGGGTTACAAAGCTCTCACAGCAGTAGTAGATGGGTTTTTTCTAAGTGTTGAAGATTGACATGAACAAAGTTCAAATCAACCTAGGGCCTAATGTTGGGGATATGACTACCAGATATGACCCGCCCAGGAGGGGCCGGGTCAACCACAGTGGCGTTTTACCTAAATGAAGCCCAAGAGTATACAAGATGGCGGTTCACAGTTAGGCTTATAATAGGCCCAAGCCTAGAGGTGGCTTATGGCCCGTAAGTATAAACCGCCATGTATGAATAGACTTGTAATGTAAGGTATGTAAGATACATCACCGAGCCAAACATGTTGTATGAGCCGGTCGGGACTCTATAAGCCGCAGGGCATCAACCCGTGTATATAAGGGGACGACTCGGCGGCGGCTTAGGGCAAGAAACAACAGATCGAGAGCCAGGTTAAGCGTATTCGCTCCTTGGTCATCGAAACCTAGCAATACCATCTCAACTAGAGTAGGCCTTTACCTTCACCGCAAGGGGCCAAACCAGTATAAACCTCTCGTGTCCCTTGTCCCGTTTAACCCCTTTAAGCTTCCTAGTTGCAATGGCTCCACGATTAAGTCCTTTCACTAGGACATCTGTCGTGATAATTCCACGATAGAGCCTCCTCTGGTTCTCTAGTTTTAGTTCTAGTTAATATAATTAGAGATAGTTCTAGTTCCTCTAATCCTTGTAATTACAAGCCCCATGTGGTTCTAATCTCCGCCTCTAATTCTCCGCCGACAATTAGTTCTGGACAGTGAAGCACTACCGGATCGTGAAGACTGTACGCTTGCAATTCGTGGAGAGGACCTTCTTTCGGTCTTCCATTCGAGGGACTGTTCTTGGGTGGTTCATGGGATCATTCATCTACAGTTCGAGAGACTCCAAGTACGATCTACACCTACTCGTGTACTTTCGCTGCTACTCGGAGTCGGTAAAGATCATGATCTAAACCTGTTATGCATCTTCATATTGTTCCTGGGTGATCGTAGAGCGATTTTTTTCTATTTTATACTATGTTTCCCAACATCATTGAGGAAGAAATTAGGTTTCGAGATAAAACGAGGCCAGTTTTGCATCTGAAATGACTATTACGTCGTCGATTGGCCTTTAATTTGTTTTCCACATGGGTGTATGTATCATGTCAAAATTTGACATTTCATGAGTTTGTTTGCTATACTTAAAACATTAAATGCATTTCTAGGCATTTACTGAATATAATTTCAATTTGAACTGCAGATACATGAAATAATCGCCAAATGGGTTGAAAATCTAATTGGTGGCCTTTACACTATGGTTAGGCCTTACGTATAGAAATAAGAGCAATGAGAGGCGCCAGGTGGTCGAGACTCGCGTACCAACATTGTGTTTATTGACATTTTAATTTTGAAAAATTCAAACAAAAACTGAAAATCAGGATACTTGACATGGTGTCATGATATGACTGGTACGTTGTGCTAAAATTTTGATAATATTTCAAGATACTTGACATGATGTCATGATATTACAATCCAAACCTCCCACGAAGAGAATTTTCGAGAAGGAATGAGCCAGGGTTGCATGTGAAACGATCGATGCTTTGTTGGCGGGCCTAGAATTTTTTCGCACTCAACACACACCATTTCATGTACCATGTCAAAAGTGAACATTTTTCACGCTACATTAGCTATATTTAACCCATTAAATGCATTTTTAGCAATTTAATTGGTATAGTTTAAATTTGAATTGCATTTACATAAAGTAATTGCCAGAAATAGGTTGACAACCTTATTGGTTATCTATAGTGTAAGTTTATATGGCGCAAGAAAAGAAAAAGAGTATCACACACTCGGTGGACGACTCAGACACCAACATGGTAGTTATTATCATTTTAATTCTGAATAATTCAAATAAATACAAAAAATCATGAAATTTTGCATGGTGTGGTAAAATTTTGAGAATGTTTCCAACAAGTTGTCACGTAGACTGCTTACAAACCATTCATATTCGAGGAAGAGACTAAGTTTCAACAGGGAACGGGTTTGCATCCGAAGCCACCTCCCGTTCCTCGGTTGACTTTGAAACATTATTCACACTCACCACATGATTATATGTGATAAAAAAATTGGCACTTTTTAGAGTCTGTTATCTATTTAAGCTCCTTTATTAAATACCTAGATTGTATTTAATGCCCTTAAAATAGAAAATTAACTCGTAATGGCGTCAAACTTTTACATGAAACTTCCAATGGTACCTTTAATGTAGATTTTTTAAACTAGAAGCCTAAACTTAAAACATTTAAAACCCTAAAATTAAAAAGGACAAAAACCAGTGGGGGCACCACCATTGATACTACCCAGTCATCTTGAAATTACCAATGACGGGAACAGACACACACACACACCCCATTGGTACTTGTGTTACTAGTGGGCAGCTAAGCATACCTGCCATGGTACTTTAGGCCAGAATAACCATGTGCCAAATGTTTGAGATCGAAAGTGAAATCTATGTTTCTGTCGATGGTTACACGAGCCCTATGAAGGAAATATGCCCTAGAGGAAATAATGAAGTTGTTATTTTATACTTCCTTATACCATGATAAATGTTTATTATTCATGCTAGAATTGTATTAATCGGAAACTTGACACATGTGTGGATACATAGACAAAACACTGTGTCCCTAGTAGGCCTTTACTAGCCTAGCTCGTTAATCAAAGATGGTTAATTTCCTAACCATAGACATGTGTTGTCATTTGATGAACGGAATCACATCATTAGGAGAATTATGTGATGGAAAAGACCCATCTGTTAGCTTACCATAATGATCGTTAAGTTTTATAGCTATTTCTTTCTTCACGACTTATACATATTCCTTTGGCTATGAGATTGTGCAACTCCCGGAGACCGGAGGAATACCTTGTGTGCTATGAAACGTCAAAACATAACTGGGTGATTATAAAGATGCTCTACAGGTATCTCCGAAGGTGTTTGTTGGGTTGGCATAGATCGATATTAGGATTTGTCACTCTGAGTATCGGAGAGGTATCCCTGGGCCCTCTCGGTAATGCACATCATAATAAGCCTTGCAAGCAATGTGACTAATGAGTTAGTTCCGGGATGATGCATTACAGAACGAGTAAAGAGACTTGCCGGTAACGATATTGAACTAGGTATGAAGATACCGATGATCGAATCTCGGGCAAGTGACATACCGATGACAAAGGGAATAACATATGTTCTCATTACGGTTTAACCGATAAAGATATTCATAGAATATGTAGGAACTAATATGAGCATCGAGGTTCCGCTATTGGTTATTTACCGGAGATGTGTATCAGTCATGTCAACATAGTTCTCAAACCCGTAGGGTCCGCACGCTTAACGTTCGATGATGATTTTGTCTTATATGAGTTATGTGATTTGGTGACCGAATGTTGTTCGGAGCGCCGGATGAGATCACAGTCATGACAAGGAGTCTCGAAATGGTCGAAAGGTAAAGATTCATATATAGGATGATAGTATTCGGACACCGGATGTGTTCTGGGGGTACCGGGTACGTATCGGGTTAGCGAAAGGGGTTCTGGGCAACCCCCGACAAGCTATATGGGCCTAATGGGCCAAGAGGGGTAAAACACCATCCACTAAGGGGCTGGTGCGCCCCCCAAATGGGCTTGCCAAATTGGAGAAGGAAAGGGGGAGAAGGAAAGGAAAAACGGAATAGGATTCCCCCTTCCCCCTCTTCCCTTCCTACTCCGAATAGGAATAGGAAAGGGGGGAGGCCGAATTGGGAAGACCCCAAGTAGGATTCCTCGTACTTGGGGCGCCCCCTTTGCTGCCTATCCTCCCCTCCAACCTATATATAAGTGTTGGGGGCACCGCGAGAACACAGAACAAACATTGTTAGCCGTGCTCGCCGCCCCCTCCACAGTTTACGCCTCCGGTCATATTCACGTAGTGTTTAGGCGAAGCCCTGCGCGGATCACGTCACCATCACCGTCACCATGCCGGCGTACTTATGAAACTCTCCCTTGACACTTTGCTGGATCAAGAGTTCGAGGGATGTCATCGAGCTGAACGTGTCTATAACTCGGAGGTGTCGTACATTCGGTGCTTGATCGGTCGAAACGAGAAGAAGTTCGACTACATCAACCGCGTTGTCAAACACTTTCGCTTTCGGTCTATGAGGGTACGTGGACACACTCTCTAATGACCCACAAGTATAGGGGATCAATTGTAGCTCTTTTCGATAAGTAAGAGTGTCGAACCCAACGAGGAGTAGTAGGAAATGACAAGTAGTTTCTGGTAAGGTATTGTCTGCAAGTGCTGAAATTGTAAGTAGCGAGTAGTTTGATAGCAAGATAATTTGTAACGAGTAAGTAATGATAATAGTAACAAAAGTGCAGCATGGTAGCACAATCCTTGTGAGGCAAAGGACAGGCCAAAATGGTCTCTTATGACAAGCAAAGCGTTCTTGAGGGTACACGGGAATTTCATCTAGTCACTTTCATCATGTTGGTTTGATTTGTGTTCACTAGTTTGATAATTTGATATGTGGGTGGACCGGTGCTTAGGTGTTGTTCTTACTTGAAAAAATTTCCTAATTATGATTAACCCTCCCTCAAGCATCCACAACTACGAGAAAAGTATTAAGAATAAATTCTAACCATAGCATTAAACTTTTGGATCCAATCGATCCCTTATGAAATAGCGCATAAACTGGGGTTTAAGCTTCTGTCACTCTCGCAGCCCACCATCTAACTGCTACTCCACAATGCATTCCCTTAGGACCAAATATGGTGAAGTTTCATGTAGTCGACATTCACATGACACCACTAGGGGAATAACAACATAGAAACTATCAAAATATCAAACACATATCAAGTTCACATGATTACTTGCAACATGATTTCTCCCTTGACCTCAAGAAAAAAGTAACTACTCACAAACGATAAACATGTTCATGATTAGAGGAGTATTAAATAGCATAATGGATCTGAACATATAATCTTCCACCAAATAAACCATATAGTAATCAACTATAAGATGTAATCAACACTACTAGTCACCCACAAGTACCGATCTATAGTTCCGGTAACAAGATTGAACACAAGAAGTGAACTAGGGTTTCAGAGGAGATGGTGATGTTGAAGATGTTGATGGGGATTGCCCTCCCCAACATGGGAGAGTTGTTGGTGATGATGATGACGATGATTTCCCCCTCCGGGAGGGAAGTTCCCCTCGCGGAATTGCTCCGCCGGAGGGCAAAAGTGCTCCTGCCCAAGTTCCGCCTTGAGGCTGCGGTGCTTCGTCCCGAAAGTCCTCCTCTTATTTTTTTTGTAGGTCAAAATGACTTATATACGAGAACATGGGCACCGGAGGTGGGCCGAGGAGGCCACAACCCACCAGGGCGCGCCTGGGGGGCCTGGCGCGCCTAGGTGGGTTGTGCCCACCTGGTGGCCCCCCTTTGGTGTTTATTGGCTCCAGTATTTCTTAAATAATCCATAAAAAATCTCCATAAAGTTTCAGCTCATTTGGAATTGTGCAGAATAGGTGTTCTAACGTAGCCTTTCCAGGTCCAGATTTCCAGCTGCCAGAATTCTCCCTCTTGGTGTGTTCCTTGCAAATTATGAGAGAAAAGGCATTACAATTACTCCAAAAAGCATTATTATGGATGAAAACATTATAAATAACAGTAAGAAAACATGATGCAAAATGGACGTATCAACTCCCCCAAGCTTATACCTCGCTTGTCCTCAAGCGAAAACCAAAATCAAAAAACATGTCCACATGCTTTGAGAGAGAGAGGTGTCGATAAAAACAAAATACGGACATAGAAGCATCATGTTGATTATTATAACATCAAAAAAATTAAACATAGGACTTCTATCATAGAACTTTTATCATATACTTCTCATGAATAAGTAATAGTTCCTCACACAATCGAAGTATAAAGCAAAAACTCTATTAGAAACCAACAAACTATGTTCTCAGTCAACTTTGCGACTACAATTCATCATCTTTTCAGGAAGGTTCACGTGTCGGAGCCTTTAGGCAAGTCCACATACTCAACCATCATATAGTCTTCTATGATTGCTAACACTCACCTCGTACCCATGAACAAAACGTTTCAACCGGACACAAAGAAAGATAGGGGCTTATAGTTTCGCCTCCCAACATACTCATCTCAAGGGTGATGTCAACAATAATAACTCATGCTATCTATATCCAACTGGACATATGTGCCTAGATCATTCCTCACCACATGATGCTTGCCAAAGGAGAAAAATAAAAGGAATAGAGAGAAAAACTTTGACTCTTTGCATAAAAGTAAAAGATAGGCCCTTCATAGAGGCAAGCAGAGGTTGCCATGCGCTTATTTGTTTGTATGCTCAATCCCTTAGTGCAAGAGAACGTCATGTTGTATTGCCCCTTAAGATGACAACCTTTATTATGCACTTTGTCGCTTTTATTCTTTGTCATCGTAGTTCGTACAACGCTCATTTTCTCTTACACGAAATGATCTCACACTTTTAGAAGCAATTTTTATTGCCTTTTTGCACCGATGACAACTTACTTGAGGGATCTTGCTCAATCCCTAGGTAGGTGTGGTAGACACTTGAAAAAGATTTGGGTTTAAGGATTTTTGGATGCACAAGTAGTATCTCTACTTAGTACGAAATTTTTGGCTAGCAAAGATAAGGGCAAGCACCACATGTTAAAGGATCTATAACAATATGACTTCTATGTGAATATAAACAAACATAAATCATTAAGTTGTCTTCCTTGTCCAACATCAACAATTTTGGCATATAATATTTTGATGAGGGGTCACAATCACAAAAGATTTCTAGGATAGTATATCTATATGTGAATCTTCTCTTCCCTTATTAATTCTTTCATGAGTTGTATCATTGACTAATCATGTGTTTGTCAATCTCTAATAAAATTTTCTACTTATATTTTTCCTTATGTGGTTCCATCACCTACCATAGGATTAGTATATAATCTTATTGGTTTATTTCCTTTCTTCATTTATTTCCTTCCTCTTTTTCTTTTTTTATTTCTTTTCTTTATTTGCAACATGAAAGTAAAGAAAGAAAAAACTCAAACTAAATTTATTATATAACTTGCACACGATTACAAGGATAGATCACTAAGCAAACTCTGAAAGAAGAAAGGATCGAACTAAAATTTATTTCATCTAAAATCAAATGATCGAACTAAAATAAGTAAAAGCAAAAGCATTGTGGGATGATACAATACCGGGGCACCTCCCCCAAGCTTGGCGGAAGCCAAGGGGAGTGCCCATACCCGATACTCAATTCTCTTTTGGTGGTGAAGAAGATGATGGTGGTGATGATAACTGTGCCTTCAACTTTTTCATATTGTAGTTGAGGAGAGAAATTCCCTCTTTTAAATCATCGACCTCCAACTCCAGCTTCAAGATCTTGTCACATAAATCTCCTTTGCTTTTCTGTTGAAAACGAGAAGGAATAGATCTGTTATTAGACCGGTTAGCTCTCTCAGGAAGACTGGACTTCTTGATTTTATGTGCATATCCCCAGGTTGAGGTAGAGGAACATCCTCCTTCTCCGAGGTTGAATCATCAATCCTCATCAAGTGAGCATCCTCCTCGTCATCCGTAGTTCGACTACAAGGAGATAGGTCCCCATAGGTCCTTGGGTCAGCAATGATATGTGAGACATAGCTCTCACCGTCGAAGTCTTGGGACGACATATTGTCAGATCTATGCAGAAAACAACAAGAATAGAGAACAGAGGATTTCTTCGTGATACGGCGATCAATAGGTTCGGGAAGTGTGTGTGTGTGTGTGTGTGTGTGTGTGTGTGTGTGTATATCTTGTAGGACAAGTATAGGGAAGAAAAAACGGAGTATGGGAGGTGTCCCAGGTGGGCACAACCCACCTGGGTGCGCCAGGAAAGCCTGGCGCGCCCTGTTGTCTTGTGCCCACCAGGGGACGCTTCCTGGAAGTTTCTTTATTTCCAAAATTTTAAAATATTCCAAAACTGATAAAAAACATTGTTGCGGATTTTTCGGAGTCCATTTACTTACCGTATCACATACCTCTTTATTTTCATGATTCTGGAGTGTTCCGGAAGGACTCTTTTATGTGTTCTTCCGGTGTCATGGTTTGGATAATATTACTTTCAACATTGATAGGTGTACCTGAGATATAATGCTTTATTCGTTGCCCATTGACAACCTTCGGAGTTATTTATTTTGATGTCTCCAGACCAGTAAACCTCCTCGTTGATGTATGGGCCTTCCCATTTCGAGAGGAGCTTTCCTGCAAAAAAATCTAAAATGAGAGTTGTACAAAGAACGTATTCTCCAACTTTCAACTCATGCTTTTGAATTCTTTTGTCATGCCATCTTTTAACTTTTTCTTTGAAATAACTTTGCATTTTCATATGCTTGGGTTCTCCATTCATCTAAGGAGCTTATATCAAATAACCTCTTTTCACCAACAAGTTTGAAATCATAGAAGTGTTCTTTAACTACCCAATATGCTTTATGTTCTAAGTCAAGAGGCAAATGACAATCTTTTCCATAAACCATTTTATAAGGAGACATACGCATAGGATTTTTATATGTTGTTCTATAAGCCCAAAGTGTATCGTCTAATTTCTTAGACCAATTCTTCCTGGACCTATTGACAGTCTTTTGCAAAATTAATTTTTTTTTCTCTATTGCTAAGTTCAACTTGACCACTAGACTGGGGATGATAGGGTGATGCAATTCTATGGTTAGCATCATACTTAGCAAACATCTTACGAAAAGCACCATGAATAAAATGTGAACCACCAACATTCATTAAATATCTAGGGACTCCAAACCTTGGGAAAATAACTTCCTTAAGCATTTTAATAGAGGTGTTGTGATCAGCACTACTAGTTGGAATGGCTTCTACCCATTTAGTAACATAATCAACATCAACCAAAATATGTGTATACCCATTAGAGGAAGGAAAAGGTCCCATGTAATCAAATCCCAAAACATCAAATAGTTCAACGGCAAGTGAATAATTCATAGGCATTTCTTGATGCTTACCGATATTACCTATTCTTCGACATTCATCACAAGAAGAGACAAACTTATGGGCATCCTTGAAGAGAGTAGGCCAATAAAATCCAGATTGCAATACCTTGTGAGAAGTTTTGTCTCCAGCATGATGCCCTCCATAAGCCTCGGAGAGACATTTCCGTAAGATTTTTCCATGTTCATGCTCAGGTACACAACGTCTAATAATACCACCTACTCCTTTATAAATATGTGGGTCATCCCAAAAGTAGTGTCTTAAATCGTAGAAGAATTGTTTTCTTTTGCTGGTATGTAAAGCTAGGTGGTAAATATTTAGCAACAATGTAATTAGCATAGTCAGCATACCAAAGAGTACCACTAGCAACATTTATTGCAGCTAACTGCTCATCAGGAAAACTATCATCAATAGGTAGTGGGTCATCAAGCACATTTTCAAGCCTAGACAAAATATCAGCTACAGGGTTCTCAGCTCCTTTTCTATCAATGATATGTAAATCAAATGCTTGTAATAAGAGAACCCAATGAATAAGTCTAGGTTTTGTTGGGTAACGTAGCAGAAATTCAAAATTTTCCTACGTGTCACCAAGATCTATCTATGGAGAGACTAGCAACAAGGGGAAGGAGAGTGCATCTACATACCCTTGTAGATCGCTAAGCGGAAGCGTTCAAGTGAACAGGGTTGATGGAGTCATACTCGTCGTGATTCAAATCACCGATGATCCTAGTGCCGAACGGACGGCACCTCCGCGTTCAACACACGTATAGCCCGGTGACGTCTCCCATGCCTTGATCCAGCAAGGAGAGAGGCAGAGGTTGAGGAAGATTCCATCCAGCAGCAGCACAACGGCTTGGTGGTGATGGAGGAGCGTGGCTATCCTGTAGGGCTTCGCCAAGCACCCCAGAAGAGGAGGAAGAGAGGGATGCAGGGCTGCACCAACGAGAGATTGAATCACGTGTGTTATGGGCAGCCCCCTAGGCCTCATATATATAGTGGAAGGGGAGGGGCTACGCCCCCTCTAGGGTTCCCACCCCTAAGGGGGGCGGCAGCCCTAGATGGCCAAGGGGTGGCGGCCAAGTGGGGGGAGGAGAGGAAGGCGCAGGGTGTATGGGCCTTAGGGCCCATATGCCCTTAGGGTTTGCCCCCTCTCCCCTTCTAGGCGCATGGGCCTTAGTGGGGCTGGTGCCCTTGGCCCATGTAGGCCAAGGAGCACTCCCTACAGCCCATGTGGCCCCCCGGGGCAGGTGGCCCCACTTGGTGGACCCCCGGGACCCTCCCGGTGGTCCCGGTACGTTACCGATAAACCCCAAAACTTTTCCGGTGACCAAAATAGGACTTCCCATATATAAATCTTTATCTCCGGACCATTCCGGAACTCCTCATGACGTCCGGGATCTCATCCAGGACTCCGAACAACATTCGGTAACCACATACAAACTTCCTTTATAACCCTAGCGTCATCGAACCTTAAGTGTGTAGACCCTACGGGTTCGGGAGACATGCAGACATGACCGAGACGTTCTCCGGTCAATAACCAACAGCGGGATCTGGATACCCATGTTGGCTCCCACATGTTCCATGATGATCTCATCGGATGAACCACGATGTCAAGGACTTAATCAATCCCGTATACAATTCCCTTTGTCTATCGGTACGATACTTGCCCGAGATTCGATCGTCGGTATCCCGATACCTTGTTCAATCTCGTTACCGGCAAGTCTCTTTACTCGTTCCGTAACACATCATCCCGTGATCAACTCCTTTATCACATTGTGCACATTATGATGATGTCCTACCAAGTGGGCCCAGAGATACCTCTCCGTCACACGGAGTGACAAATCCCAGTCTCGATTCGTGCCAACCCAACAGACACTTTCGGAGATACCCGTAGTGTACCTTTATAGCCACCCAGTTATGTTGTGACGTTTGGCACACCCAAAGCACTCCTACAGTATCCGGGAGTTACACAATCTCATGGTCTAAGGAAATGATACTTGACATTAGAAAAGCTTTAGCATACGAACTACACGATCTAGTGCTATGCTTAGGATTGGGTCTTGTCCATCACATCATTCTCCTAATGATGTGATCCCATTATCAACGACATCCAATGTCCATGGTCAGGAAACCGTAACCATCTATTGATCAACGAGCTAGTCAACTAGAGGCTTACTAGGGACATGGTGTTGTCTATGTATCCACACATGTATCTGAGTTTCCTATCAATACAATTCTAGCATGGATAATAAACGATTATCATGAACAAGGAAATATAATAATAATCAATTTATTATTGCCTCTAGGGCATATTTCCAACAGTCTCCCACTTGCACTAGAGTCAATAATCTAGTTCGCATCGCCATGTGATTAACACTCACAGGTCATGTCGCCATGTGACTAACACCCAAGAGTTTACTAGAGTCAGTAGTCTAGTTCACATCACTATGTGATTAACACTCAATGAGTTCTAGGTTTGATCATGTTGCTTGTGAGAGAGGTTTTAGTCAACGGGTCTGCAACATTCAGATCCGTATGTACTTCGCAAATCTCTATGTCATCTCCTAGATGCAGCTACCACGTTCTATTTGGAGCTATTCCAAATAACTGTTCTACTTGGAGCTATACTAAATTGTCGCTCCATTATACGTATTTGGTATCTCTACTCAGAGCTATCCGGATAGGTGTTAATCTTGCATCGACGTAACCCTTTACGACGAACTCTTTTACCACCTCCATAATCGAGAAAATTCCTTAGTCCACTAGTTACTAAGGATAACTTTGACCACTGTCCTGTGATCCATTCTTGGATCACTCTTGTACCCCTTGACTGACTCATGGCAAGGCACACTTCAGGTGCGGTACACAGCATAACATACTGTAGAGCCTACGTCTTAAGCATAGGGGACGACCTTCGTCCTTTCTCTCTATTCTGCCATGGTCAAGCTTTAAGTCTTAACTTCGTACCTTATAACTCAGGTAAGAACTCCTTCTTTGACTGGTCCATCTTGAACACCTTCAAGATCATGTCAAGGTATGTGCTCATTTGAAAGTACCATTAAGCATTTTGATCTATCCTTATAAATCTTGATGCTCAATGCTCAAGTAGCTTAATCCAGGCTTTCATTGAAAACACTTTCCAAATAACCCTTCATGCTTTCCAGAAATTCTACGTCATTTCTGATCAACAATATGTCAACAACATATACTCATCAGAAATTCTATAGTGCTCCCACTCACTTCTTTGAAAATACAAGTTTCTCATAAACTTTGTATACACCAAAATCTTTGATCATCTCATCAAAGCATACATTCCAACTCCGAGATGCTTACTCCAGTCCTTAGAAGGATTGCTAGAGCTTTGCATACTTATTAGCATATTTCAGGACTGACAAAACCTTTTGGTTGTATCTCATACAACCTTTCCTCAAGAAAATCGTCGAGGAAACAATGTTTTGACATCCTATCTGCAAGATTTCATAAATAATGCAGTAACTGCTAACATAATTCCAACAGACTTTTAGCATCGCTACGTGTGAGAAAGTCTCATCGTAGTCAACTCCTTGAACTTGTCGGGAAACATATTAACGACAAGTCGATCTTTCTTAATGGTAAAACATACCATCATTGTCCGTCTTCCTTTCAAAATCCATCTGTACTCAACAGCCTACCGACCATCGAGTAGTTCTTCCAAAGTCTACACTTTGTTTTCATATATGGATCCTTTCTCAGATTATATAGCCTCGAGCCATTTTGGAATCCAGGCCCACCATCGCTTCTCCGTAGCTCGTAGGTTCATTGTTGTCTAGCAACATGACTTCCAAGACAGGATTACGTACCACTCTAAAGTAGTACGCATTCTTGTCATCCCACGAGGTTTGGTAGTGACTTGATCTGAAGTTTCATGATCACTATCATAAGCTTCCACTTCAATTGGTGTAGGTGCCACAGGAACATCTCCCTGTGCCCTGTCACACACTAGTTGAAGAGACGGTTTAATAACCTCATCAAGTCTCCACCATCCTCCCACTCAATTCTTTCGAGAGAAACTTTTCCTCGAGAAAGGACCCGATTCTAGAAACAATCCCTTATTGCTTTCGAATCTGAGACAGGAGGTATACCCAACTGTTTTGGGTGTCCTATGAAGATGCATTTATCCGCTTTGGGTTCGAGCTTATCAGCCTGAAACTTTTTCACATAAGCGTCGCAGCCCCAAACTTTTAAGAAATGACAGCTTAGGTTTCTCTAAACCATAGTTCATACGGTGTCATCTCATCGGAATTACGTGGTGCCCTATTTAAAGTGAATGTGGTTGTCTCTAATGCCTAACCCATAAACCATTGTGGTAATTCGATAAGAGACATCATGGTATGCATCATATCCAATAGGGTGCAGTTATGATGTTCGGACACACCATCACACTATGGTGTTCCAGGCTGTATCAGTTGTGAAACAATTTCCACATGTCTTAATTCTGTGCCAAACTCGTAATTCAGATATTCATCTCTATGATCATATCATAGATACTTTATCCTCTTGTCACGACGATCTTTCAACTTCACGCTGAAATTACTTGAACCTTTCAATAATTCAGACTCGTGATTCATCAAGTAAATATACTCAACATCTACTCAAATCATCTGTGAAGTAAGAACATAACGATATCCACTACACACCTCAGCACTCATTGGACTGCACACATCAAAATGTATTACTTCCAACAAGTTGCTTTCTAGTTCCATTTTACTGAAAACGAGGCTTTCAGTCATCTTGCCCATCTGGTATGATTTGCATGTCTCAACTGATTCAAAATCAAGTGAGTCCAAACGGTCCATTTGCATGGAGTTTCTTCATGCATATACACCAATAGACATGATTCGCATGTCTCAAACTTTTCAAAAATGAGTGAGCCCAAAGATCCATCAACATGGAGCTTCCTCATGCGTTTTATACCGATATGACTTACGTGGCAGTGCCACAACTAGGTGGTACTATCATTACTATCTTTTGGCATGAACATGTGTATCACTACGATCGAGATTCAACAACCAATTCATTTTAGGTGTAAGACCATTGAAGGTATTATTCAAATAAACAGAGTAACCATTATTCTCCTTAAATGAATAACCGTATTGCGATAGACATAATCCAATCATGTCTATGCTCAACGCAAACACCAATCTCGATGGTAAAGGGAGCGTACGATATTTGATCATATCCACATTGGAAACATTTCCAACACATATCGTCAGCTCACCTTTAGCTAGTCTCCGTTTATTCCGTAGCTTTTATTTCGAGTTACTAACACTTAGCAACCGAACCGGTATCTAATACCCTGGTGCTACTAGGAGTACTAGTAAAGTACACATCAACACAATGTATATCCAATATACTTCTATCGACCTTACAAGCCTTCTTATCTACCAAGTATCTAGGGTAATTCTGCTCCAATGGTTGTTCCCCTTATTACAGAAGCACTTAGTCTCGGGTTTGGGTTCAACTTTGGGTTTCTTCATTAGAGCAACAGCTGATTTGTCGTTTCATGAAGTATCCCTTCTTGCCCTTGCCCTTCTTGAAACTAGTGGTTTCACTAACCATCAACAATTGATGCTCCTTCTTGACTTTTACTTTCGCGGTGTCAAACATCGTGAATATCTCAAGGATCATCATATATGTCCCTGATATATTATAGTTCATCACGAAGCTCTAGCAGCTTGGTGGTAATGACTTCGGAGAAACATCACTATCTTATCTGGAAGATCAACTCCCACTTGATTCAAATGATTGTTGTACTCAGACAATCTGAGCACAAGTTCAACAATTGAGCTTTTCTCCCTTAGTTTGCAGGTTAAGAAAATCGTCGGAGGTCTTATACCTCTTGACGTGGGCACGAACCTGAAATCCCAATTTCAGCCCTCAAAACATCTCATATGTTTCGCGATGTTTCAAAACGTCTTTGGTGCCTCGGTTCTAAACCGTTTAACTGAACTATCATGTAGTCATCAAAACGTGTGTGTCAGATGTTCGCAACATCCACAGACGACGTTCCAGGTTCAGCACACTGAGCGGTGCATTAAGGACATAAGCCTTCTATGAAGAAATGAGGACAATCCTCAGTTTACGGACCTTGTCCGCATAATTGCTACTATCAACTTTCAACTAATTTTTCTCTAGGAACATATCTAAACAGTAGAACTGAAGCGTGAGCTACGACATAATTTGCGAAGACCTTTTGACTATGTTCAGGATAATTAAGTTCATCTTATGAATTCCCACTCAGATAGACATCCCTCCAGTCATCTAAGTGATTACATGATCCGAGTCAACTAGGCCGTGTCCGATCATCACATGAGACGGACTAGTCAACATCGGTGAACATCTTCATGTTGATCGTATCTTCTATACGACTCATGCTCGACCTTTCGGTCTTCTGTGTTCTAAGGCCATGTCTGTACATGCTAGGCTCGTCAAGTCAACCTAAGTGTTTGCATGTGTAAATCTGTCTTACACCCATTGTATGTGAACGTCTGAATCAAGCACCCGATCATCACGTGGTGCATTGAAACAACGAACTGTCGCAACGGTGCACAATTAGGGGGAACACCTTCTTGAAATTTTAATGAGGGATCATCTTATTTACTACCGTAGTTCTAAGTAAACAAGATGTATAAACATGATAAACATCACATGCAATCAAATAGTGACATGATATGGCCAATATCATATTGCTCCTTTTGATCTCCATCTTCGGGGCTCCATGATCATCATCGTCACCGGCATGACACCATGATCTCCATCATCATGATCTCCATCATCGTGTCTTCATGAAGTTGTCTCGCCAACTATTACTTCTACTACTACAGCTAACGGTTAGCAATAAAGTAAAGTAATTACATGGCGTTGTTCAATGACACGCAGGTCATATAATAAATAAAGACAACTCCTATGGCTCCTGCCGGTTGTCATACTCATTGACATGCAAGTCGTGAATCCTATTACAAGAACATGATCAATATCATACATCACATATCATTCATCACATCCTTTGGCCATATCACATCACATAGCATACCCTGCAAAAACAAGTTAGACGTCCTCTAATTGTTGTTTGCATGTTTTACGTGGCTGCTATGGGTTTCTAGCAAGAACGTTTCTTACCTACGCAAAGACCACAACGTGATATGCCAATTGCTATTTACCCTTCATAAGGACCCTTTTCATCGAATCCGATCCAACTAAAGTGGGAGAGACAGACACCCGCCAGCCACCTTATGCAACTAGTGCATGTCAGTCGGTGGAACCGGTCTCACGTAAGAGTACGTGTAAGGTTGGTCCGGGCCACTTCATCCCACGATGCTGCCGAATCAAGATAAGACTAGTAACGGCAAGCATATTGAACAAAATCAACGCCCACAACTACTTTGTGTTCTACTCGTGCATAGAATCTACGCAATAGACCTAGCTCATCATGCCACTGTTGGGTAACGTAGCAGAAATTCAAAATTTTCCTACGTGTCACCAAGATCTATCTATGGAGAGACTAGCAACGAGGGGAAGGAGAGTGCATCTACATACCCTTGTAGATCGCTAAGCGGAAGCGTTCAAGTGAACGGGGTTGATGGAGTCGTACTCATCGTGATAAAAATCACCGATGATCCTAGTGCCGAACGGACGGCACCTCCGCGTTCAACACACGTACAGCCCGGTGACGTCTCCCATGCCTTGATCCAGCAAGGAGAGAGGGAGGGGTTGAGGAAGACTCCATCCAGCAGCAGCACAACGGCGTGGTGGTGATGGAGGAGCGTGGCTATCCTGCAGGGCTTCGCCAAGCACCGCAGAAGAGGAGGAAGAGAGGGATGCAGGGCTGCACCAACGAGAGATTGAATCACGTGTGTTATGGGCAGCCCCCTAGGCCTCATATATATAGGGGAAGGGGAGGGGCTGCGCCCCCTCTAGGGTTCCCACCCCTAAGGGGGGGTGACATCCCTAGATGGCCAAGGGGTGGCGGCCAAGTGGGGGCAGGAGAGGGAGGCGCAGGGTGTATGGGCCTTAGGGCCCATATGCCCTTAGGGTTTGCCCCCTCTCCCCTTCTAGGCGCATGGGCCTTAGTGGGGCTGGTGCCCTTGGCCCATGTAGGCCAAGGAGCACTCCCTACAGCCCATGTGGCCCCCCGGGGCAGGTGGCCCCACTTGGTGGACCCCCGGGACCCTCCCGGTGGTCCCGGTACGTTACCGATAAACCCCTAAACTTTTCCGGTGACCAAAAAGGACTTCCCATATATAAATCTTTACCTCCGGACCATTCCGGAACTCCTCATGACGTCCGGGATCTCATCCGGGACTCCGAACAACATTCGGTAACCACATACAAACTTCCTTTATAACCCTAGCGTCATCGAACCTTAATTGTGTAGACCCTACGGGTTCGGGAGACATGCAGACATGACCGAGACGTTCTCCGGTCAATAACCAACAGCGGGATCTGGATACCCATGTTGGCTCCCATATGTTCCACGATGATCTCATCGGATGAACCACGATGTCAAGGACTTAATCAATCCCGTATACAATTCCCTTTGTCTATCGGTACGATACTTGCCCGAGATTCGATCGTCGGTATCCCGATACCTTGTTCAATCTCGTTACCGGCAAGTCTCTTTACTCGTTCTGTAACACATCATCCTGTGATCAACTCCTTGATCACATTGTGCACATTATGATGATGTCCTACCGAGTGGGCCCAGAGATACCTCTCCGTCACACGGAGTGACAAATCCCAGTCTCGATTTGTGCCAACCCAACAGACACTTTCGGAGATACCCGTAGTGTACCTTTATAGCCACGTTGTGACGTTTGGCACACCCAAAGCACTCCTACGGTATCCGGGAGTTACACAATCTCATGGTTTAAGGAAATGATACTTGACATTAGAAAAGCTTTAGCATACGAACTACACGATCTAGTGTTATGCTTAGGATTGGGTCTTGTCCATCACATCATTCTCCTAATGATGTGATCCCGTTATCAACGACATCCAATGTCCATGGTCAGGAAACCGTAACCATCTATTGATCAACGAGCTAGTCAACTAGAGGCTTACTAGGGACATGGTGTTGTCTATGTATCCACACATGTATCTGAGTTTCCTATCAATACAATTCTAGCATGGATAATAAACGATTATCATGAACAAGGAAATATAATAATAATCAATTTATTATTGCCTCTAGGGCATATTTCCAACAGGTTTAGCATCTTTCTTTTCCATAAGATATTTAATAGCAGCATGGTCTATGTGAACAGTTACTTTGGAATCAACAATATAAGGTCTAAATTTATCACAAGCAAACACTACTGCTAAGAATTCTTTTTCAGTAGTAGCATAATTTCTTTGAGCACTGTCTAGAGTTTTACTAGCATAATGAATAACATTTAGTTTCTTATCAACTCTTTGTCCTAGAACAGCACCAACAGCATAAGCACTAGCATCACACATAATTTCAAAAGGCAAGTTCCAATCAGGTGGTTGAACAATAGGTGCACATATTAAGGCTTTCTTGAGTGTTTCAAAGGCTTCTAAACAATCATCATCAAAAACAAAAGGAATATCCTTTTGCAAAAGATTAGTAAAAGGCCTAGATATTTTAGAAAAGTCTTTGATAAATCTCCTATAGGAACCAGCATGACCTAGGAAACTACGAATACCTTTGATGTCCTTAGGACATGGCATTTTCTCAATTGCATCAACCTTAGCTTGGTCCACTTCAATACCTCTTTCAGAAATTTTATGACCCAAGACAATGCCTTCATTAACCATAAAGTGGCACTTCTCCCAATTCAAGACAAGATTTGTTTGTTCACATCTCTGCAAAACTTGCTCAAGATTGCTTAAACAATCATCAAAAGACTTCCCATAAACAGAAAAGTCATCCATGAAAACCTCAATAATCTTTTCACAAAAGTCAGAGAATATAGCATTCATACATCTTTAAAAGGTAGCAGGTACATTACATAGACCAAAAGGCATACGTCTATAAGCATAAGTTCCAAAGGGACAAGTAAAAGTAGTCTTTTCTTGATCAGGTTGAGAAACAGCTATTTGTGAAAAGCCATAGTATCCATCTAGGAAGCAAAAGTATGTGTGCTTAGATAATCTTTCAAGCATTTGATCAATAAAAGGCAAGGGGTGATGATCTTTTCTAGTAGATTTGTTTAATTTTCTGTAATCAATTACCATTATATAGCCTTTAACAATTCTTTGTGGAATAAGTTCATTTTTATCATTAGGAACAACAGTAATACCTCCTTTCTTAGGGACACAATGAACAGGACTTACCCATCTACTATCAGCTATATGATAGATTATACCTGCTTCTAGAAGTTTTAGGATTTCCGTTCTTGCCACTTCCTTCATTTTTTGATTCAACCGACGTTGGTGATCAACAATGGGTTTAGCATCAGGTTCCATATTAATTTTGTGCTGACATAGAGTGGGACTAATGCCCTTTATATCATCAAGA
The DNA here is from genome assembly GCA_034509565.1 of Triticum monococcum. NCBI lineage: Eukaryota > Viridiplantae > Streptophyta > Magnoliopsida > Poales > Poaceae > Triticum > Triticum monococcum. The sequence continues at coordinate 524,735,720 of CM067841.1, forward strand.
GTATATCCAATAGCAGCCTGGTGCTTCCTTAGAACTTTCAATAATCTTTCTTCTTCATGTTCTGAAAGGTTAGCACTAATAATAACATGATATATCTTCTTTTCATCGGGATAATCATATTTCAAAGTGTCTTGCAATTGTTTTAATTCAAACACATGATCACCTTCACGTGGAGGAGGACCTCCCAGAGTTTCAATAGGCAAATTGTGTTTAAGCAAAGGACGTTGTTCAAAGAGAACCTTATCTATTTCATTTATTTCATGCATATGTAAATCATTTTCATGGTCTAGCAAATATTGTTCTAAAGGATCAGTAGGTGGAACAGCAATAGAAGCAAGACCAATTAATTCATCCTTACTAGGCAATTCTTTTCATGATGATTTCTACTAAACTTGGAAAAATTAAACTCATGAGACTCATCACCAAAGCTAACACTAATAGTTTGTTTCCTACAATCTATCTTAGCATTAACTATATTCAAGAAAGGTCTACCAAAGATAATGGGACAAAAGTCATCTTGTGGGGAACCAAGAACAAGAAAATTAGTAGGGTATTTTATTTTCCCACACAAGACTTCAACATCTCTAACAATCCCAATTGGTGATATGGTGTCTCTATTAGCAAGTTTAATAGTAACATCTATTTCTTCTATTTTAGCAGTTGCTATGTCTTTCATGATTTCTTCATATAAAGTGTAAGGAATAGCACTCACACTAGCACCCATGTCACATAAACCATGATAACAGTGGTCTCCTATTTTAACTGAAATAATAGGCATGCCAACAACAGGTCTATGTTTATTTCTTTTATCAGGTTTAGTAATTCTAGCAGGTTCTTCACAGAAGTAAATAACATGCCCATCCATATCTTCTTCTAAGAGATCTTTAACCATAGCAATACTATGTTCAACTTTAATTTGTTCATAAGGTTTAGGTGTGCTAATATAGCTTTTGTTAACAACAGTTGAAACTTTAGCATGTTCCTTTATCCTAACAGGGAAATGTGGTTTCTTAATATAAGCAGAAGGAACAACTGGATCAACATTATAAAGTATAGTTTCTTCTTTAACTGGTACTGGTTCTTTAATTTCTTCTTTAATAGGTGGGTGATATTTAAACCACTTCTCCTTAGGGAGTTCAACATGAGTAGCAAATGATTCACAAAAGGAGGCTACTATCTCAGAGTCAAGTCCATATTTAGTGCTAAACTTTTGAAAAGAATAGGTATCCATAAAAGATTTAACACAATCATACTTAAGTTTAATACCTGACTCTTTACCTTCGTCGAGTTCCCAATCTTCAGAGTTGCGTTTAATTCTTTCCAAAAGATCCCACCGGAATTCAATAGTCTTCTTCATGAATGAACCAGCACAAGAAGTATCAAGCATGGTTTGATCATTACGAGAAAGCCGGGCATAAAAATTCTGGATAATAATTTCTCTTGAGAGCTCATGATTGGGGCATGAATATAACATTTACTTAAGCCTCCCCCAAGCTAGAGCGATACTTTCTCTTTCATGAGGCCAAAATTTATATATATATATATAATTCCGATCACGATGAAACTAGATGCATGGGATAATTTTTTTGGTGGAACTCCAATTCCATGATCCAATATCATCACATAGCCTATGCCATGCCAATGCTTTTCCCTTCAAAGAGAAAGGGAAAACATTTCTCATAACTTCATCTCTGGGTAAACCTGCAAGCTTAAACAATCCACAAATTTGTTCCACATATATCAAGTGCATATCAGGATGTTCAGTTCCATCTCCTGCATAAGCATTAGCTAGCAGTTGTTCTATCATACTTGAAGGAATTTCATATTCAATATTTTCAGTAGGTGTAGTAGGTTCAGGGGTAGCTAATTGTGGTTCCGGACAAGGCGAAGATACCCCGAACAAACTCCTCAAAGGATTGTTTTCCATAGTAACAAGTGATAATAAATTTTAGCACACTATATAAATGTTTCCTTACCAAATTCCACTTACCAAAGGTGCTTCACTCCCCGGCAACGGCGCCAGAAAATAGCCTTGATGACCCACAAGTATAGGGGATCAATTGTAGCTCTTTTCGATAGGTAAGAGTGTCGAACCCAACGAGGAGCACAAGGAAATGACAAGTGGTTTTCAGCAAAGTGATGTGTGCAAGTGCTGAAATTGTAAGTAGCGAGTAGTTTGATAGCCAGATAATTTGTAACGAGCAAGTAACGATAATAGTAAAAAAAGTGCTGCAAGGTAGCCCAATCCTTTTGAGGAAAAGGACAGGCCAAAATAGTCTCTTATGACAAGCAAAGCGTTCCTGAGGGTACACGGGAATTTCATCTAGTCACTTTCATCATGTTGGTTCGATTTGTGTTCACTACTTTGATAATTTGATATGTGGGTGGACCAGTGCTTAGGTGTTGTTCTTACTTGAACAAACCTTGTACTTATGATTAACCCTCCCGCAAGCATCCTCAAGTACGAGAAAAGTATTAAGAATAAATTCTAACCATAGCATTAAACTTTTGGATCCAATCAGTCCCTTACGAAATAGCGCATAAACTGTGGTTCAAGCTTCTGTCACTCTCGCAACCACCATCTAATTGCTACTCCACAATTCATTCCCTTAGGCCCAAATATGGTGAAGTGTCATGTGGTTGACGTTCACATGACACCACTAAGGGCATAACAACATACATACTATCAAAATACCAAACACATATCAAGTTCACATGATTACTTGCAACATGATTTCTCCCATGACCTCAAGAACAAAAGTAACTACTCACAAATGATAAAAATGTTCATGATCAGAGGAGTATTAAATAACATAATGGATCTGAACATATAATCTTCCACCAAATAAACCATATAGTAATCAACTACAAGATGTAATCAACACTACTAGTCACCCGCAAGTACCAATCTACCGATAACAAGATTGAACACAAGAGATGAACTAGGGTTTGAGAGGAGATGGTGTTGTTGAAGATGTTGATGGAGATTGCCCTCCCCAAGATGGGAGAGTTGTTGGTGATGATGATGATTATGATGATGATTTCCCCCTCCGGGAAGGAAGTTCCCCCAGCGGAATCGCTCCGCTGGAGGGCAAAAGTGCTCCTGCCCAAGTTCCGCCTCGAGGCGGCAGCGCTTCGTCCAGAAAGTCCTCCTCTTATTTTTTTTCTAGGTCAAAATGACTTATATACAAGAAGATGGGCACCGGAGGTGGGCCGAGGAGGCCACAACCCACCAGGGCGTGCCTGGGGGGCCTGGCGCGCCCAGGTGGGTTGTGCCCACCTGGTGGGCACCCTCTGGTGTTTATTGGCTCCAGTATTTCTTAAATAATCCATAAAAAATCTCCGTAAAGTTTTAGCTCATTTGGAGTTGTGCAGAACAGGTGGCCCGACGTAGCTTTTCCAGGTCCAGATTTCCAGCTGCCGGAATTCTCCCTCTTGGTGTGTTCCTTGCAAATTATGAGAGAAAAGGCATTAGAATTACTCCAAAAAGCATTATTATGTATATAAACATTATAAATAACAATAAGAAAACATGATGCAAAATGGACGTATCACTCTCCCCCTCTTGTTGCTATGCATCTCCTAGATAAATCTTGCATGAGCATAGGAAATTTTTGAAATTGCATGCTACGTTTCCCAACAGTGGCATCCGAGCGAGGTCTATGCGTAGATGATATGCACTAGTAGAACACAAAGTTGTGGGCGATGATAGTCATACTGCTTACCACCAACGTCTTATTTTGATTCGGTGGTATTGTTGGATGAAGCGGCCCGTACCAACCTTACAAGACCACGTTCATGAGACCGGTTCCACCGACAGACATGCAACTTGTTTTGCATAAAGGTGGCTGGCGGGTGTCTATTTCTCCAACTTTAGTTGAATCAAATTTGACTGCGTCCGGTGCTTGTTGAAGGTTAAAACAGCAAACTTGACGAAACATCGTTGTGGTTTTGATGCGTAGGTAAGAACGGTTCTTACTAGAAGCCCGTAGCAGCCACGTAAAACTTGCAACAACAAAGTAGAGGAGGTCTAACTTGTTTTTGCAGGGCATGTTCTGATGTGATATGGTCAAGACATGATGTGATATACATTATTGTATGAGATGATCATGTTTGGTAGAAGTTATCGGCAACTGGCAGGAGCCTTATGGTTGTTGCTTTATTGTATGAAATGCAAACTCCATGTAATTGCTTTACTTTATCACTATGCGTTAGCGATAGTTGTAGAAGCAATAGTTGGTGAGATGACCATGACACTACGATGGAGATCAAGGTGTCAAGCCGGTGACGATGGAGATCATGACCGTGCTTTGGAGATGGATATCAAAGGCACAAGATGATGATGGCCATATCATGTCACATATTTTGATTGCATGTGATGTTTATCTTTTATGCATCTTATTTTGCTTAGTACGGCGGTAGCATTATAATATGATCCCTTAACTAAAATTTCAAGGTATAAGTGTTCTCCCTGAGTATGCACCGTTGCGACAGTTCATCGTGTTGAGACACCACGTGATGATCGGGTGTGATAAGATCTACGTTCACATACAACGGGTGCAAGATAGTTTTGCACATGCGGAATACTCAGGTTAAACTTGACGAGCCTAGCATGTGCAGACATGGCCTTGGAACACTGGAGACCGAAAGGTCGAACATGAATCATATAGTAGATATGATCAACATAGAGATGTTCACCATTGAAAACTACTCCATCTCACGTAATGATCGGACATGGTTTAGTTGATATGGATCATGTGATCATTTAGATGACTCGAGGGATGTCTATCTAAGTGGGAGTTCTTAAGTAATATGATTAACTGAACTTAATTTATCATGAACTTAGTCATGATAGTATTTGAATATCTATGTTATAGATCAATAGCTCGCATATAGCTCCCCTGTTATATTTTGATATGTTCCTAGATAAAAATAGTTGAAAGATGATAGTAGCAATGATACGGACTGGATCCATGACCTGAGGATTATCCTCGTTGCCGCACAGAAGAATTATGTCCTTGATGCACCACTGGCTGACAGGCCTATTACAGGAACAGATGCAGACGTTATGAACGTTTGACAAGCTCCGTATGATGACTACTTGATAGTTTAGTGCACCATACTTTACGGCTTAGAACCAGGACTTCAAAAATGTTTTGAATGCCACGGAGCATATAAGATGTTCCAAGAGTTGAAATTGGTATTTCAGACTCATGCCCGTGTCAAGAGGTATGAGACCTCTAACAAGTACTTTGCCTACAAGATGGAGGAGAATGGCTCAGCCAGTGAGCATGTACTCAGAATGTCTGGGTACTACAATCGCTTGAATCAAGTGGGAGTTAATCTTCCAGATAAGATAGTGATTGACAGAGTTCTCTAGTCACTATCACCAAGTTACTAGAACTTCGTGATGAACTATACTATGCAAGGGATGGCGAAAATGATTCCCAAGCTCTTCGCGATGCTAAAATCGACGAAGGTAGAAATCAAGAAAGAGCATCAAATGTTGATGCTTATCAAGACCACTAGTTTCAAGAAAAGGGCAAGGGAAAGAAATGGAACTTCAAGAAGAATGACAAACAAGTTGTCACTCCCGTGAAGAAGCCCAAAGATGGACCTAAGCCTGAAACTAAGTGATTATACTGCAAAGGGAACGGTCACTAGAAGCGGAACTACCCCAAATATTTTGCGGATAAGAAGGATGGCAAAGTGAACAAAGGTATATTTGATATACAGATTATTGATGTGTACCTTACTAGTGTTCGTAGTAGCCCATGGGTATTTGATACCGGTTCAGTTGCTAAGATTAGTAACTCGAAACAGGAGTTGCAGAATAAACAAAGACTAGTTAAGGACGAGGTGACGATGTGTGTTGGAAGTAATTCCAAGGTTGATACGATCACCATCACACACTCCCTCTACCTTCGGGATTAGTGTTGAACCTAAATAAAAGTTATTTGGTGTTTGTGTTGAGCATTAATATGATTAGATCATGTTTATTGCAATACAGTTATTCATTTAAGTTAGAGAATAATTGTTGTTCTGTTTATATGAATAAAACCTTCTATGGTCATACACCCAATGTAAATGAAGAATATCGATCGTAGTGATACACATATTCATAATATTGATGCCAAAAGATGCAAAGTTGATAATGATAGTGCAACATATTTGTGGCACTACCGTTTAGGTCATATTGGTGTAAAGCACATGAAGAAACTCCATGCAGGTCGGCTTTTGGAATCACTTGATTATGAATCATTTGATTCTTGCGAACCATGCCTCATGGGAAAGATGACTAAAACTCCATTCTCCGGAACAATGGAGTGAGCCACTAACTTATTGGAAATAATACATACCGATGTATGCGGTCCGATGAGAGTTGAGGCTCGCGGTGGGTATCGTTATTTTCTGACCTTCACAGATGATTTGAGCAGATATGGGTATATCTATTTAATGAAACACAAGTCTGAAACATTTGAAATGTTCAAAGAATTTTAGAGTGAACTGGAGAATCTTGTAACAAGAAAATAAAGTTTCTACGATCTGATCACGGAGGCGAATATTTGAGTTACGAGTTTGCCCTTCATTTAAAACAATGTGGAATAGTTTCAACTCACGCCACCAGGAACACCACAACGCAATTGTGTGTCTGAACGTCATAACCGTACTTTATTAGATATGGTGCAATCTATGATGTCTCTTACCAATTTACCACTATCATTTTGGGGTTATGCATTAGAGACAGCTGCATTCAGAATAAATAGGGCACCATCTAAATACGTTGAGACGACACCATTGATACGTCTCCAAAGTATCTATAATTTTTGATTGTTCCATGCTATTATATTATCAACCTTGGATGTTTGATATGCATTTATATGATTTTTGGGACTAACCTATTAACCCAGAGCCCAGTGCAAGTTTCTGTTTTTACCTTGTTTTAGAGTATCGCAGAAAAGGAAAATCAAACGGAGTCCAATTGACCTGAAACTTCACGGAACTTATTTTTGGAAGGAAAGCAACCCGGGAGACTTAGAGTCCACGTAAGGGAAGCAACGAGGAAGCCATGGGGCAGGGGGCGCGCCCACCCCCCTGGGCGCGCCCTCCACCCTCGTGGGCCCCTCGTGGCTCCCCTGACATACTTCTTCCGCCTATATATCTCCATATACCCTAAAACATCCGGGAGCACAATAGATCGGGAGTTCCGCCACCAGAAGCCTCCGTAGCCACCGAAAGCCAATCTAGACCCGTTCCGGCACCCTGTCGAAGGGGGCAATCCCTCTCCGGTGGCCATCTTCATCATCCCGGTGCTCTCCATGACGAGGAGGGAGTAGTTCTCCCTCGGGGCTGAGGGTATGTACCAGTAGCTATGTGTTTGATCTCTCTCTCTCTCGTGTTCTTGATTTTGCACGATCTTGATGTATCGCGAGCTTTGCTATTATAGTTGGATCTTATGTTTCTCCTCCCCCTCTACTCTCTTGTAATGGATTGAGTTTCCCCTTTGAAGTTATCTTATCGGATTGAGTCTTTAAAGATTTGAGAACACTTGATGTATATCTTGCCGTGCGTATCTGTGGTGACAGTGGGATACCACGTGATTCACTTGATGTATGTTTTGGTGATCAACTTGCGGATTCCGCCCATGAACCTATGCATAGGGGTTGGCACACGTTTTCGTCATGATTCTCCGGTAGAAACTTTGGGGCACTCTTTGAGGTCCTATGTGTTGGTTGAATAGATGAATCTGAGATTGTGTGATGCATATCATATAATCATACCCACGGATACTTGAGGTGACATTGGAGTATCTAGGTGACATTAGGGTTTTGGTTGATTTGTGTCTTAAGGTGTTATTCTAGTACGAACTCTAGGGTTGTTTGTGACACTTATAGGAATAGCCCAACAGATTGATTGGAAAGAATATCTTTGAGGTGGTTTCGTACCCTACCATAATCTCTTCGTTCGTTCTCCGCTATTAGTGACTTTGGAGTGACTCTTTATTGCATGTTGAGGGATAGTTATGTGATCCAATTATGTTAGTATTGTTGAGGGAACTTGCACTAGTGAAAGTATGAACCCTAGGCCTTGTTTCAACACATTGCAATACCGTTTACGCTCACTTTTATCATTAGTTACCTTGCTGTTTTTATATTTTCAGATTACAAAAACCTTTGTCTACCATCCATATACCACTTGTATCACCATCTCTTCGCCGGACTAGTGCACCTATACAATTTACCATTGTATTGGGTGTGTTGGGGACACAAGAGACTCTTTGTTATTTGGTTGCAGGGTTGCTTGAGAGAGACCATCTTCATCCTACGCCTCCTACGAATTGCTAAACCTTAGGTCATCCACTTGAGGGAAATTTGCTACTGTCCTACAAACCTCTGCACTTGGAGGCCCAACAACGTCTACAAGAAGAAGGTTGTGTAGTAGACATCAAGCATATGAACTGTGGTTTGACAAGAAACCTAAGCTGTCGTTTCTTAAAAGATTTGGGGTTTAGATGCTTATGTGAAAAAGCTTCAGCCTGATAAGCTCGAACCCAAATCGGAGAAGTGTGTCTTCATAGGATACCCAAAAGAAACTGTTGGGTACACCTTCTATCACATATTCGAAGGCAAGATCTTTGTTGCTAAGAATGGATCCTTTCTAGAGGAGTTTATCTTGAAAGAAGTGAGTGGGAGGAAAGTAGAACTTGATGAGGTAATTGTACCATCTCTCTAATTGGAAAGTAGCTCATCATAGAAAACCGTTCCCGTGATGCCTACACCAACTAGAGAGGAAGCTAATGATAATGATCATGAAACTTCGGATCAAGTTACTACTGAACCTCGTAGGTCAATCAGAGCATGTTCCGCACCGAAGTGGTATGGTAATCATGTTCTGGAAGTCATGTTACTAGACCATGACAAACCTATGAACTATGAGGAAGCGATGATGAGCCCAGATTCCGCAAAATGGCTTGAGGCCATGAAATCTGAGATAGGATCCATATATAAGAACAAAGTGTGGACTTTGGTGGTCTTGCCCGATGATCGGCAGGCCATTGAGAATAAATGGATCTTCAAGAGGAAGACGGACGATGATGGTAGTGTTACTATCTACAAAGTTTGAATTGTCACAAAAGGTTTTCGAAAAATTCAAGGTGTTGACTACGATGAGATTTTCGCACTCGTATCGATGCTTAAGTCTGTCCGAATCATGTTAGCAATTGCCGCATTTTATGAAATCTAGCAAATGGATGTCAAAACTGCATTCCATTGGATTTATTAAAGAAGAGTTGTATATGATACAACCAGAAGGTTTTGTCAATCCTAAAGGTGCTGACAAAGTGTGCAAGCTCCAGCGATCCATCTATGGACTGGTGCAAGCATCTCGGAGTTGGAATATATGCTATGATGAGGTGATCAAAGCATATGGTTTTATACGGACTTTGGAAGAAGCCTGTATTTACAAGAAAGTGAGTGGGAGCACTATAGCCTTTCTGATAAGTATATGTGAATGAAATATTGTTGATCGGAAATGATGTAGAATTTTCTGGAAAGCATAAAGGAGTGTTTGAAAGGAGTTTTTCAAAAGAAGGTCCTCAGTGAAGCTGCTTACATATTGGGCATCAATGTCTATAGAGATAGATGAAGACGCTTGCTAAGACTTTCGATGAGTACATATCTTGATAATATTTTGAAGGAGTTCAAAATGGATCTGTCAAAGCAGGAGTTCTTGCCTGAGTTGTAAGGTATGAAGTTGAGTAAGACTCAAAACCCGACCACGGCAGAAAATAGAGAGAGAATGAAAGTCATTCCCTATGCCTTAGCCATAAGTACTATAAAGTATGCCATACTGTATACCAGACCTATTGTGTACGTTGCCATGATTTTGGCAAGAGGTTACAATAGTGATCCAAGAGTAGATCACTGGACGGTGGTCAAAATTATCCTTAGGTACCTAAAGAGGACTAAGGAAATATTTCTCGGTTATGGAGGTGATAAAGAGTTCATCGTAAAGAGTTATGTCGATGCAAGCTTTGACACCGACCTAGATGACTCTGAGTCTCGATCTGGATACATATTGAAAGTGGGAGCAATTGCTAGAGTAGCTCCATGCAGAGCATTGTAGACATAGAAATTTGTAAAATACATACAGATCTGAATGTGTTAGACCCGTTGACTAAACTTCTCTCACAAGAAAAACATGATCACACCTTAGTACTCTTTGGGTGTTAATCACATAGCAATGTGAACTATATTATTGAATCTAGTAAACCCTTTGGGTTTTGGTCGCAAGGCGATGCAAAATGTGGGTGTTAATCACATAAAGATGTGAACTATTGGTGTTAAATCACATGGCGATGTGAACTAGATTATTGACTCTAGTGCTAGTGGGAGACTGGAGGCAATATGCCCTAGATGCAATAATAAAGTTGTTATTTTATATTTACTTATATCATGATAAATGTTTATTATTCATGCTAGAATTGTATTAACCGGAAACTTCATACATGTGTGGATACATAGACAAAACACTCTGTCCCTAGTAAGCCTCTACTAGACTAGCTCGTTAATCAAAGATGGTTAAGTTTCCTAACCATAGACATGTGTTGTCATTTGATGAACGGAATCACATCATTAGGAGAATGATGTGATGGACAAGACCCATCCGTTAGCTTAGCATAATGATCATTAAGTTTATAGCTATTATTGCTTTCTTCACGAGTTATACATATTCCTTTGACTGTGAGATTGTGCAACTCCCGGATACCGGAGGAATACCTTGTGTGCTATGAAATGTCACAACGTAACTAGGTGATTATAAAGATTCTCTACAGGTATCTCCGAAGGTGTTTGTTGGGTTGGCATAGATTGAGATTAGGATTTGTCACTCTGAGTATCGGAAAGGTATCGCTGGGCCCTCTCGGTAATGCACATCATAATAAGCATTGCAAGCAATGTGACCAATGAGTTAGTTGAGGGATGATGCATTACGGAACGACTAAAGAGACTTGGAGGTAACGAGATTGAACTAGGTATGAAGATACCGACGATCGAATCTCGGGCAAGTAACATACCTGTGACAAAGGGAATAACGTATGTTGTCATTATGGTTTGACCAATAAAGATCTCCGTAGAATATGTAGGAACTAATATGAGCATCCAGGTTCCGCAATTGGTTATTGACTGGAGATGTGTCTCGGTCATGTCTACATAGTTCTCAAACCCGTAGGGTCCGCACGCTTAACGTTCGATGATGATTTTGTCTTATATGAGTTATGTGATTTGGTGACCGAATGTTGTTTGGAGTCCCGGATGAGATCACAGACATGACAAGGAGTCTCGAAATGGTCGATAGGTAAAGATTCATATATAGGACGATAGTATTCGGACACCGGAAGTGTTTTGGGGGTACCGGGTACGTATCCGGTCACCGGAAGGGGTTCCGAGCAACCCCCGGCAAGCTATATGGGCCTAATGGGCCAAGAGGGGAAACACACCAGCCACTAAGGGGCTGGTGCGCCCCCCCCCCATATGGGCTGGCCAAATTGGAGAAGGGAAGGGGAAGAAGGAAAGGGAAAAAAGGAATAGGATTCCCCCTTCCCCCTCTTCCCTTCCTACTCCGAATAGGAATAGGAAAGGAGGGAGGCCGAATTGGGAGGACCCCAAGTTTGATTCCTCCTACTTGGGGCGCCCCCTTGGCTGCATCTCCTCCCCTCCAACCTGTATATAAGTGTGGGGGGCACCGCGAGAACACACAACAAATATTTTTAGTCGTGTGCGGCGCCCCCCTCCACAGTTTACGCCTCCGGTCATATTCACGTAGTGCTTAGGCGAAGCCCTGCGCCGATCACTTCACTATCACCGTCACCACGCCGTCGTGCTGACGAAACTCTCTCTCGACACTTTGCTGGAACAAGAGTTCGAGGGACGTCATCGAGCTGAACATGTCCATAACTCGGAGGTGTCGTACATTCGGTGCTTGATCGGTCGGAATGAGAAGAAGTTCGACTACATCAACCACGTTGTCAAACGCTTTTGCTTTCGATCTATGAGGGTATGTTGACACACTCTCCCCCTCTCATTTCTATGCATCTCCTAGATAAATCTTGCGTGAGCGTAAGAAATTTTTGAAATTGCATGCTACGTTTCCCAACACCCGTTATACGATCTGGAGAGACACGCTTGTCCATGTAGAATCATCTTCACGGTTGTCTTGGAAGCTCTATCATCTCAAAATATTCTCCTTCAAAAGTTCTTCATAAATTTTTTGATGAGATCCTGAAACATATACTCACAAAGAAAGATAGCATAATGTGATGTCATTCAAATAAGGATATCCCAAGAAGAGACTCCCCCATGACACTTGCAAGTCCCTAAGTCATCGCATACCAATTCCATGAACATATTTTTGAAATGTTGGATTTGGTAGAGACTTGGTAAATAAATCAGCAAGGTTGTCGCATGATTTGACTTGCAGAATGCTTATTTCCCTGCTTTTCTAAAGATTATGGGGGGAAACCATTTTAGGATAAATATGATTGGTGATATTACTCTTGATGTATCCTGTTTGCATCTGTGCAACACAAGCCGCATTATCTTCATAGATAATGGTAAGTGATTCATCAAACCAATTCCACATGACTGTTGTATTTGGTTTATCATTCTGCGAAGCCATACACATTCGCATGTTGCTTCAAATAATGAAATTATTTCAGAATGATTGGTAGAAGTTGCCACCAGAGTCTGTTTCAAAGACTTCCATGATATAGCAGTGCCACCATGTAGGAACACAAAGCCGGTCTATGATTTGGCATTATGGGGATCAGACAAATAGCCAGCATCTGCATATCCAACCATATCAGAGTTCTGATTTTTCTGGAACAGGAAAAATAGGCCAATATCCTTTGTGCCTTGGAGATATCAAAAGATATTCTTTACTCCAGACCAATGACATTTGGTGGGAGCTGCGCTATGTCTAGCAAGTAGATTCACTGCAGATGCAAAATCAGGTCTTGTGCAATTTGCAAGATACATAAGCGCTCCAACGACACTGGGGTATGGAACTTCAGGTCCCAACACCTCTTCTCCATCACCCCTTGGTCTGAATGGATCTTTCTCCACATCTAGAGATTGAACCACCATGGGAGTTTTAGATGGATATGATTTGTCCATATTGAATTTCTCCAATATTTTCTAGATATAGGCATATTGTTGTACCATGATTCCTGAGGGAAGGTGCTCAAGTTGAATGCCTAAGCAAAATTTGGTTTTACCCAAATCCTTCATCTCAAATTCCATCTTTAGGTGATTGTGTGCTTCATCAATGTCTGGTGTGCTGCCAATGATGTTGAGATCATCAACATACACAGAAATGATGCAAAATCCTCTAAAGGACTTGATGAAGACACATGGCCAATCAGCACTATTAGAGTAACCTTTCTGAAGAAGGAACTCACTCATTCGATTGTACCACATCCGTCCCGACTGCCTTAAGCCATATAATGACTTATTCAGCTTTACACAATACATGTTGTGTTTTTGCATTTTTATTTGGGACAGAGATTCCATCAGGAACCGTCTTATATATGTCCGAATCTAGTGACCCGTAATGATATGTGGTCACGATGTCCATCAACTGCATAGATAGACGATTTTGCACTGCCAAAGATATAAGATATCGGAAAGTGGTTGTACTCATTACTGGAGAATATGTTTCAATGAAATCAATGCCGGGTTTCTGCGTGAAACCTTGTGCTATGAGCCTTGCTTTATATCTCACCACCTTATTGTTCTCATTCCGTTTCCAGAGAAAAACCCATTTGAAGCCCACAGGGAAAACACTGGGAGGTGTCGGTATTGCTTCAGTGAATACCTTTCTTTTGTTAAGTGAGGCAATTTCTGCTTGGATTGCATCCTTCCATTTAGGCCAGTCGGAACGCTTTTGGCACTCTACGATAGACCTTGGATCATGATCAGTGTGAAGGGTATCTGCAATATTTTCAACAAAATATATGTCGACAGTCGTAGTCTTACGGTCAAATGATTCTCCAAAATCAACATAGTTGATGGAAATTTCCTGCACCCCTAGTGACTCTTCATGATTTCCCAATACGATCGATTCTGGGTGTTCCGATGTCCCAATCAGTTTGTGCACACTAGAACTGAGTTCTAGAGGTTGCCCTTCCACTGGGTGTATACTACCCATCAGGTGTTTGTCAACGTTGAGTTGACCTTCATTTACTGACTCCGAGGTTTTTCTCCTTGATTTCCTTTGCTACTTGCGAGAAGCATGCTCCAGGTCAGAGGTCGTACTACTCCCCTCTTTTTAGGAATAGGGATTTGAGTGGTTTTTATTGGTACCTCCACTCTTTCTGGTGTGTTTCTGGCCAGATTTATGGATTTTGTAACACCTTTTAGATCAGTAAATGAATCTGGCAGATTATTTGCGAGATGTTGCAAATTAATGAGCTTCTGAACTTGAAGTTTGGTCTCTTGGGTACGTGGATCAGAGGATGAAATGGCATGAGCATTCCAATCAATTTTTGGGCATTCTTTCTGGTACTTGAAATCTCCCCCTAATGCCGGAAAATGTTCTTCATTAAATATGCAATCAGTGTGATGGGCTGTGAATAGATCCTTGGTTAGGGGTTCCAGGTACTTGATAATCGACGGCAATTTGTACCCCACATAGATCCCCAACTTCCTGTGTGGGCCCATAGATGTCTGATGTGGTGGTGAGATTGGGATGTATGCAGCACATCCGAACTTAGGCAGATGGGAAATGCTTGGAGGATTTCCACGTACCAATTCCAGAGGGGAGGAACAGTGATATGCAGTTGGCCTCAATTATATCAAGTCAACAACGTGTAAAACAACGTGACCCCAAAAAGAGGTTGGCAAGTTGCAATTCGTCAACAAAGGTCTTGCAATGAGTTTGATCCTCTTAATCAATTCTTTAGCCAAACCATTTTGTGTATGGACATATGGAACAGAGTGTTGAACTTCAATCCCCAAAGCCATGCGATAATCATTGAAAGCACGTGAGGAGAATTCTGGAGCATTGTCCATTCGAATTGACTTAATTCGACTTTCAGGATAATGGGCTTACAACTTAATGACTTGCCTCATTATCTTGGCAAATGCATGGTTCCATGTGGATAGAAGACACACATGTGACCATTGTGTAGATGCGTCAATGAGAACCATGAAATACCTAAAAGGTCCAGATAATGGCTGAATGGGACCACAATTGTCTCCTTAAATATGTTCAAGGAACTAAAGTGGTTCAGCTTGTATTTTGAGGTGCGAGGGCCTCAAATTAGCTTTCCCGTGGCACAAGATATGCACACAAAATCAGAAGGTTGAGGAAATTTTGACTCAAGCAAATTATGACTAATGGAATTGCTAGTAATTTTTCTCATCATCCCGATTCTGGGATGGCCTAGGCGATCATGCCAGGTTTGGAACGTGTCAACATTCTGAAAAATTACTTTGTATTCAACATGTTGCACGGGTTTGATGTACGTATAGTACAAACCAGACGATAGAGAAGGAATTTTCTCATGTACCTTTTTGCCATATATGTGATCTTTAGTAAAGAGTAGCTACTCCTCTTTGTTGTCTTCATGGGTTTCAATGTGAAAACCATTCTTACGGATATCTCGATAACTGATCAGGGTACATGATGAGTCGGGATACAATAAAGCATCCTCAAATCGTCACTTGTGTACCGCTTGGGAGGGTGAATATGGCACGTCCAGTACCAACAATTACTGTATCGTGTCCAACGATAGTTAGAATATCTCCATTCATCTTTTCCAGAGTTTGGAAATATTTCATCTTCCTCAGTATGGAGTTTGTGGTACCATTGCCCACAAGGCATAATTCCTCTTGCATCGGATTATCCTCGTAGAAAACCATATAGAACAAAGAATTTTCAATAGGAAAACCTCATAGTAATATATAGAATGCAATCTTTATTATATCAAATGTGCTGATACAATACAATATAAAGAAAAAAACAAACTTATGTTCTTATTACAATCATCACAAATGGACATAATTAAGTAGATCACTAAGGAGATTGAGGGACTAGTCGAAGTCGCCAAACACATTGTTTGTGGTGTACTCAATCAACATGTTCTCCGTTTCAGCAGGATCCTCGGGTGGATAAGGAACCATGGTGTTGCTCGGTCCAGGAGGAACATCGTGTGAACCACCAGTTCCTTTTGCGCTATCCGGATGAAGGTTGAAGTTGGCTTCAAACCTTTTCCCTTGAGGTGCTTTGTGTCCCTGAGATTGCTAGTACAGCATAACCAGATGCTTGGGCATCGTGCACTTTTTAGTAGAATGTGTGTAGCATCCACACTTGTTGCAAAGCTTAGATTTATCAAACCCAGGCTTTGAAGTGTTGTTTCCCTTGCATGTGTTTCTGGATCTCTTGTTCCCATTGCGCTTTCGCTTATGCTCAAAATTGGATTGTTTTACCCAAGAGGTATCATTAAACTTTTGTCTGTTTGCAACATTCAGATGGACTTCAGGTAAAGGTTGTGCCCCAACTGGGTGTTCAGAGCCATTCTTAGCAAGTAGCTAATCATGCTTTTCAGCCTGAAGTAACATGTGAATAAGCTCGGAATAGACAGTGTAGTTACAAGCATGGTATTGCTGTTGGAGGATCCTATCTGAAGGGAGCATAGTAGACAAAGTTTTCTCTATCTTCTCCCCCTCAGTAGGTTCCTTCTCAGAAAAGCGCAGTTTGGAACATATCTTATGAACATCATGATTGTACTCACCGACGGACTTGAAATCCTGAAGACGGAGATGAGTCCAATCATGGAGTGCTTCTGGCAGGGCAACTTCCTTATGCTGTCCATACCTCATTTTGAGGGCCAGAAAAGGAGTACTATGAGATTCCTCCTGTAAATACTCAGACTTGATATATGGATGAATATGGTGCCTTATGATGAATAAAGCAGCATAGTTCTGTTGTTCTGTCAGCGGCGTGGCCCCAGCCGGGAGAGGAGTCTCCGGGGGTTGTATTGCACGCACTATCCCACGGGGCGCAAGACTGATCTTGATGTCCATATCCCATGTAGGGTAGTTGTGGCCATTGAGGACAAGCTCCTCAAACTCTTTGGCAGTCATCTTTGCCTACATGGGAAACCAGAGATAATTAATTTACATGTGGTAAATTAAAAACCATCATGGTCATGTAATAAGAATGCAAAAATTTGATGCTCAAGTGAAAAACTTGAAAAAAAAATCAACCTCAATTGTGTGAACATAACACATTGAAGATCACTTAGATCTCACAATAATAGGCTACATCGCCATTACCTTGTGTATCCTACAATTCAGATATAAGGAATACACATTGAAGGTAATCGCTTGTCGAGAATGACAAAGCGTAGACCTCACAGTAAGACGGGATAATCTGCAAATGAGCAGTAGGTCCCAACTCATTACCTTGTGATTCCAAATATAATGAGGGAGAAATTCAAAATTTTGCAAGTTTGGTGTGCGAGAGAAGATGATCTCGATCGCTAAAACATGTTCAAGAGAACTTGATATGTGGTAAACACATCGAACATGTCATTCTTCCCAGATGAAATCCGGTACTTTATTTATATTATCAATCCATTACATAATATAAACACACTAATAATTACACAAGTCCTAGTCATATGTAATCTAGAACTGGACTAGAATGTAAGTAGGAGTCAAATCTAGCCCAGAAGGAGGCGGCTGGAGGACACAGCAGGCGCCTGGGCCTGGGCCTCCATGGCCTTTGGCCAGCCCACCCACAGCCCCACTGCATAAGAGGGAGGAAGCGGCGGTTACGGATAAAGGTCTGAGAGCTGAAGCCCACACTACCCGCTCGATCCCCTTCCCTGCACGGCGCCTGCGACTGGAGTGGCCGCCACAACCCCTCGCGGCGCCGGAGCTCACCACCGCAGCACCGACGAGCCTTCCTCGTCCAAAGAAGACGCGATGATGATGGGGTCCGGGCGAGCACCCTCTGGTGCGGCGCTGGCGAGGTCGAGGCTCGCCGGAGCCCACGAACCGAGGCGGCGACGACGCGCCCGAAGAGACGCCCGAAGCGTCGTGCCGTGCGGCTGCTCGAGCCCGCTGCCGTCTCCTACTGAAGCGGGCGTTGGCGTTGACGCCCTCCATGCCGGCTCCAAGACGGACGACGTCGGAGGCGCCGGTTGGCGCGGAGACGAAGGCAAGCGCCTCCTCCTCATTCACCACGGAGCGCAACGGCACCAGGGCACAACCATGCGGGCGGCAGGCCGGCAGCTCGGGCCAGCGGCCACAGCATCCGGCGTCGGCGTCAACGGCGGGAGCCACCCTACCGATGGAGGAGGGGGTGGAGGCGAAGACCCAGGGGGTGCGGCGCCGTGGACCATAGGGGCGCTCGGACCGGCCCCAAGCCATGGGTTGAGCCCCATGTTCACTGACGACGCACGCGCGGCAGCGCCGAGGCCGTGCCCGTGGGCTTGGCGGGCACCAGGAGCAGCGCGTCCGTCGACGCCGTGGCCACGCCCAGCGACACGGTGACCACCACGGGTGCCACGTCCAGTGGCGCGGTGACGACAACGGCCAATGGCGCAACGGCTGAAACGACGGACGGACTGCATCCTGCGACGGAAGCGTCGGAGGTCACCAATGCCATGGTAGCGACGACGGTAGCGACGACCGTCCTCACGGATCAGGCGGAGAAAGAAGGAAACAAGGCCAGGCATCTCACCGGCGGCGAGTGCTCCCTCTCTTCTCCTTTCTCTGTTGCCTTTTTCACCCTCGCTGGCTGTTCTACGTGCATGATAACGTGTTTGAGATCGAAATTGAAATTTCTGTTTTTGTCGATGGTTACACGAGCCCTTTATATGATCTGAAGAGACACGACGATCCTTCGATGGGGCATCGAATCCAGGAGATCGAAGGGAGGCGTCGGTTGCGGGACAAACCGCAACGACGGTTTGGGCAAGGGAAGATTTTCCCTAATTACATAATTAATTTTAACACCAAAAACACCAAGGCACGTATCAGTGACCGGCGTGGGTTTGAAGAGAGCCTCGTCAGCGCTAGATTACCGAATGGTGCACGGTCGTTGCCCGTGCGGGCCGGCCCGATAAATCGCTCGCTCGTTCCCTTGCCTAAAAAAATACTCGCTTGCTCGCTGCCCATTCACCTACGTATGTGTGGGTTAAAAAACATTTTGTTGTGTGCTGGTCTGTTGTCTTAGAAAAAGGCAGATTTTTTGATTAATTTGAAAAAACTTGGTGAAATCATAAAATGTTCATGGGTTTTACAAAATGTTCATGAATTTGGTAAACTGTACCAAGGATTTAAAATAAGTTCCATGAATTTGAAAAAAAATTATGGACTCGAAATAAAGTCCATGGTTTTGAGAAATGTTTGTAAATTTGAAAAGGTTAATGGATTTACATAAAAGTTCTGCAATCTGAAAAAACTTCATAGATTTTGGAAACGTTCATGAATTTTTAAACAGTTCATGAATTTTGCGAATTCAAAAAATGTTCATAGATTTTTTTTAAAGTTGTGGATTCGAAAAAAATGCATATTTGAAAAAAAGTTCATGGATTTGAATTTTGGTAGATGTGATTTTTTTGCGGATTTTCAAAATGTTTGCAATTTTTTAGAAAAGTTAGCAAATTTTAAAAATGTTCGCGAAAATGAAAACAGCTCACTATTTTACAATGAGAAAAGAAAAAAAGAGAACTAAAAAATGAACAAGAAAAAGGGAAAGAAAAAAAAGGAAAACAAAAAAGAAAGGAAAAAGAAGACAGAAATGAAACCCGAACAAAAAAACAAGTGAAAAAAAAACCCTGCAAAAAAGGCCCAAAAAACAGGTGGGAAGAGAGATATTGGGCCCTAGCCCACTTAGAGTTAATGCAACATGGTTTTTTTTTGCGCGGTGTATCATTTTGCATTCTAGCGTACGTTTGTGTCCATCAATGATAATTTTGGGCCAAAGCTAATCTGGATCGATGTTAGTAGTGGCCGTGCAAATTGACGCCCGTCAAGTGAGTGGCCATATTACCAGTGAGTCACTGACACTTGTAATCAGTTTCCAGTAGTGGCTGCGCACAACATAGGGTAAGTGTCCATGGGCTAAGTGTCCATAGGATAGTGAGGTCTAACTTAGACTAGTAAGATATATATGTTACTAGTCCATGTTACTATCTTTATAATGAAAAGTATTATAGGTATAGTAACATACATGTCCCATTTATTACTTTGTAGACTCATTTTATATTGGGAACCGCTATGTGATGGTAACATATTATGTTATTTTATTTGTCTTTTTCCTCTTTAATTACATGACACATCATTTTTTTTCTTATATAACATCTATGTTACTATTTATATTACTACATCATCTTTTTTTCTTATGTGACATTTATGTTACTATTTATATTATTCCCATTATGACTAGCCTACGCGGCACAACTCACATGACGTGTGTTAGAATTAAACACATGTTTAACTAGAAGGGAATCTCCCCTTGTTAACTGCTGTACGGTTTCCTGATGGCAACCGACGCAGCCTTTTTCTTGCCGTCCTTTTCCCCGATGCTCTCGCGTCCCTTTGTATCATCACGTCCCTACGGCATGTATATCATATCTTTACCTACTAATAAAGCACCTATCGCCTCTGGTCGTCCATCGTCACTAGCGATTTTGCATAAAAGTCCCTTGGTTTATAAGAAATTAACCCACAGTCCTATTGTAAGTGTTTTCTGAAGATAACGTTTCGTTGTTGCAAACAAACCCCTGCATTAGTTACAATTCTATCCGCGATCCTTAATCCTTATCCATTGCCGTCCTCCACTTCCCGGCACGCGCCGCCGCTTGCTGCCGGCGTCCACGCAGCAGAAGCAAGGAAGTGGTGATGCGTCGCGGCGGGCGTCCGCACCGCTCGAGCCCAGGAACGGGGTGAGGCGTCGTGGAGGGCGTTGGAGAGCACGGCAGATAGGAAGTTGCCGAACGTGGCCTTGGCCGGCACATGGGCGAACTCGCGGGCGCGCTTACAGCAGGCGAGCCTAGCCCGCAAGTCCTCCTGCTGCTTGGCGAGGCCCTTGGTCTTCCTGCGCGCCTCGTCAGCCTCGGCGCTGGCCTTGGCGGGCCGAGGCGTCGCGGTGGAGGCGGCCGCCGTGCTCTCTTGGGGTTACTGGGAATCATTGTGGGATTCCCGGCACCGCGCTGATGAGGAGACGCTGACGGCGAGAGGCAACAGCTTTGGCCCGTGCCACAGTCGGGGAAGAGGAGAGGAGCCAAAGCTACAGGCATCGGAATTGGAGGTGCGGTGGCTGGGCAGAGAGATCCAGACGGCAAGGGAGCTCGGGGAGGAAGGGACCATAGCCACGGCCGCAGGCAGGCGAGTGGAAGACCGGAGGCTCGCCGGGGAAGGACACGCGCGGCGCCGCGGTCGCGTGTGAGGCTGCCGGCTACAGGAGCGTGCATGCAGCGCTCGGGCAATGGCGACGCCATGGTCGTCCGGCGAGGCGGCAAGAAACATGACGGGCGCGGGCGGCACGCTGCCCGAGCGACAGGAGGAGCAGCAGGAGTGAGGCGCGAAGGAGGCGTTCATCGCCGGAAGCGAGGCCAGATGCGTTGGACGCACGCCCTCGCGCCCCACTGTCAACGCATACACAGCGGCCGTGGCGGCTTGGGTTGATGCAGGAGGACGAGGAGGAGGTCGAGAGGAACGGATTCGTTGGTGCGGCTGGAATATTTGTGGACGTCGGTGGCTGGGGAGAGAGGAGGGGGAGCTGCAGCGCTGTGGTGCGTGAGGTCGCAGGAGGAGGAAGAATGGAGGCGGAGCGATGACGAACTTGTGGATAAGATAAGGGACACTGCTCGGTGGGCTGGCTACTGCTTTTTTTTTCATCGAACAAAATGCTGTGACGGCACCGAGTAGAAGCCGCTAGATATCCCTCTACGTGTTCGCAGCCGAGCACCGAGTACAATTCCAAAAAGAAATTGATGAACTGAGCACCTGACCGCTATTTTGTTTGTATGACCATGATTTAATAGTAGACAGTAATTAAAATACATGTGACTGAAATATTAAAGAAATATTTTTTGAAGGAAACCATATTTGTGGCTTTCTTGTAGACTAGCTTACCATCAATAAATTCCTCCATTCTATATGTTACTGGTGCCGTTGGTGTGAGATACAAAGAAGAGAGGGAGGGATGGGAAGTTGAAAAAGTACGATGAGAGTGCATCTTGCTCAAACTAGGTGTTTTTTGTTCACCCCACATCGGCTAGGGGGGGGGGGGGGGGGGGGAAGCATGTGGCCATGTCCTCAGTCCTTTCATACCCACCTTCATGTGGCTACTTTCTGTTGTATCATCTCTTTTCAAACTCTGCATGCTTCAATACTGATCCTCTTTGAAACGGCGATGATAGTGTTAAGGGAAGTGGCTGCATTGGCGCAGTCAGTGTGCATTTACTGTTGACGATAGAGTGTGAATAAAAAAGCATCAAACATTGTAAACTCTTTATTATCTAACCGACCATCTTATATTTTAAGTGGGCAAGTATAGAATATCAATTCACCTTAAGATGAAGAAGAATTTAACGAACAAAAAAATATAGTTCGGTATTTCACCACGATAGATAAACTCTCCACTATCACATGAATTTTAAAATTTATTTTATATCCATTGCAACGCACGGGCTCTTTTGCTAGTATTGTAACAAATCATATGTTGCCACGCCGCGCCCGTCCGCGCCACCGGACTCGCGCCCTCCGCGCCGCGCCACAGACCACGGCCTCTACGCTGCGACGCGCCCCCGCGCCCGGCCGCCCGGCTGCGCTCCCTCCTGCCCATGGCCGCTGCCCGGCCGCACCGCGCTCTGCCGCGCCCTCGCATGCGCCGAGCCCGCGCCACCTGTGCCGCCCGCGGAGACCGCACAGCCGGACTCCTCGCGTCTTCCATCTCCGACGCCAGCGCACAAGGCAGTGGCCGCTGGGGCTTCTCCGTCGAGCGCTCGCCCCGGGCTGCGCCTCCCCGCGCGGGCTGCTGCGCTTGGGGACGTCTTCGACCACGGAGCAACCGGCTCCATTGGCCCGTCGTCACCCCGCCGCTGGCACATAGTGCCACGCGCCGCGCTGCAGCGCAGCCGCGCGTGAATCTCAGGCTGGCCAATGGCCACTCCAATGGAGTCGCGCCTGGGACACACCTTCCTGGAGGATCTTCGGAGGAGGAGGAGGATGCGTTGGGGCCTTCAACTTCGCGCCCGTGAGCCAGCCGCCGGTGGCGGAGGTTGGTGGTGGTGGTGCCGACAGCCGACAGCCGCCGCTTGAGATGGATGAGGACGACTAGTCAATGGGAACCAGAAGCATCCCGTCGCCTCCTTATCCGGGCGTGCGTATGGACTGGTGGTCTGGTGGAGAGCCATCACACTAGGCTAGTTGGCTAGTGGGCTCTAGCCCATGCTGTACGAGCAGGGGATGTCTTTCCTTGTCTCCCTCCTTATCATTTTGATTGACCAGACTGCCTGACGTGGGCATATGTGCATGCGGCTGGGAATTTAGGCAACCACTGCTTCTTTGTTTTGCTTATTTGCATCTTTGTTTTAGCAGATTAGCAATTAATCTCTCAACAGCACTTCCAGCAGTAATTTATTTCTGTTTTAGACACTGCTAATTACAGTACTTAAATTTCAGTACTGTAAATATGTTGAGTACTATGTATTCCATATAATATGTTGATGTAATATATCTCCATGTTTCTTACATGTTGAGAATAATTACATCTATTATTTGCAATTGAGATTTTTTTTCGATTATCTCTTGCAAAGATAAATTCGGTACCTATACAGTACTGATTTGCGATTGAGAATTTTGTTCTCTCGCAAAACAATCTCATTGCGATTGCTATTACTTTTCTCTCGCAAAATTATTAATTCACCTCGCTGAATTATCTTGCAACTTGATACAAGATCATCACATTTTAATTTGAGGTCTATACAATTCAAGTTTTTCACTTGAACATCAAGTTTGCAACAGCACTATTATTCACTACATTAGTAGTATTTTTCTGTTGAGTACCGAGATGTATTCCAGATCTTAAGTTGATGTAATATATTTCCACGTTTATCACGTGTTGAGATTAATTATGTCAATTTGCAATAGAGATTTTTAATCTCTTGCAAAGGTAAATTCAATATCTCTGCAGTATTGTTTCTCCGCTGAGTACGAGGTGCAAAATTTAAAGTGATTTCTTCAAATTGATGCTTGGGATCACAAGATAGTCATGTGGATCTACTGCCTACGCAGATTATCGATGACTGCTGATAAAGTCTGCATTTTGTCGTTTTGACATTATGATTGCTTTACAAAGTGCTCTCCCACACATTTTTCTAAGTGATGACATAAGGCATTACGAGTGAGTATTTACTGATTTCATCAGATTATACTTCCTAGTGCTGCGAGATCTACTTCATTTTGGAGATTATCTTTAAGATGTCATACTTAGCAATTTGAGATTCACACTAATGGTTTCAAGATAACTTCTTGAAATACCCATTGATTTTGCTAATTTTATTACAACATCAACCATGATGGTCTTTAATTTACTGGTTGTAAATTAATTATCTCTGGTTTACCCATAGAGGTAATATATGGCTATAGAGTTTGAGGCATTCGCCCTCAATGGCTATCACTGCCCTATCTGGGCCATGGACATGATGATCGCTCTTGTGTCTCGTGGAATAATGGGTGCAATCCAAGACTGTAGGATTTACCTCTGGTCGGAATCACACCGCTAACAGAAAAATATGTTGCCTTATAAATCTTAAGGCATTATATCAATCCAGATCTTAGCATCTGGTTATTCTGTATCAGCTATTCCTGAGATGTAAAGAATCTCAAGGTCAAAGGTTTGAATCTCACTTCATCCCTCCAACATGACTATCAGCAGTCACGGGACCCTATGAGCACGGAGAACATGAAGGTTGAATATGCATCAACTAACATGTTTGAAGACTTCGTCTAGTCTCTCAATCTCCTGAGTGATCAATAAAATTTATGTCCATTTCTGATGTTTTAATAAGAACATAAGTATTGTTGTCATCATATATTGTATATCACAATATATTATATCAGCACTTTGGTACAAATACATTTGTATGTATTCTATATAACTGAAAGTGATTTTGAAAGTGCAACTATCCCTGGGTGGTTTTGGTAATTCCTAACAATATATATCTCATTGAGCTAATGCTACTTGAAGATAAATATTTTAGAAAAGCTCAATGATTGGCATGGCATGGATTAGAAAGTGGACCCCTCAAAATGCTAAGGACAGAAGGATTGGCTCAAGCTCAAAGCACAAGATTCTACATTTCATTTTTAGTGATCCAAGATCACATTGAGTCCATAGGAAAAGCCAATACTATTAAGAGGGGGTGAGGTGTTGCTTAATGAGGTTCTTGCTCAAAATACTTAGTGATATGCTTCACAACCCTCAACCACTTTCTCATATCCAAATATATCCCAAACCAAAAGTAAAATCCGGCGCCACCAAGTTCACTTGACATAGTGATAACCCACAAGTATAGGGGATCGCAACAGTTTTCGAGGGTAGACTATTCAACCCAAATTTATTGATTCGACACAAGGGGAGTCAAAGAATATTCTCAAGTATTAGCAGCTGAGTTTTCAATTCAACCACACCTGGAAACTTAATATCTACAGCAAAGTATTTAGTAGCAAAGTAATATGATAGTAGTGGTAACGATGGCAAAAGGTAACGGTAGCAAAAGTAATATTTTTGGTGTTTTATAGTGATTGTAACAATAGCAACGGAAAAGTAAATAAGCGAAGAACAATATAGGAAAAGCTCGTAGGCATTGGATCGATGATGGAGAATTATGCCGGCTGCGATCGATCATGTAACAGACTGTAACGCCCCAGATATACCTTTCCCAATTTGTACTCCAACTCTTGCCGTTTCCGGCATTAAGTTATATTTATTTCTCGGGTTCGGGTTTTTGTCTCCGTGTGTTGTTTTCGTTTTCGTGCATCTCATATCATGTCATCACGTGCATTGCATTTGCATACATGTTCATCTCATGCATTCGAGCATTTTCCCCGTTGTCCGTTTTGCATTCCGGCGCTTCG
This sequence comes from Triticum monococcum, assembly GCA_034509565.1. NCBI lineage: Eukaryota > Viridiplantae > Streptophyta > Magnoliopsida > Poales > Poaceae > Triticum > Triticum monococcum. Next base: position 524,761,879 of record CM067841.1, read on the forward strand.
TTCTCCTCCGGTGGCCATTTCTAGCTTTCTTTCGTGTGTGGGGATTAAACATTTCCGGATTGGACCGAGACTTGCCATGCGGCCTTGGTTTACTACCGATAGACCGCCTGTCAAGTTTCGGGTCATTTGGACTTCGTTTGATACTCCAACGGTTAACCGAGGGACCGAAAAGGCCTTGTGTGTGTTGCAGCCCAACACCCCTCCATTTGGCCCAAAACCCACCAAACTCTACTCCATCGTCTCGGTCGTTCGATCACGATCGCGTGGGCGAAAACCGCACCTCATTTGGACACGCCTAGCTCCCTCGATGCCTATTTAAAGACCCCTCCGTTTTCAGATCTCCCCTCTCCCTGAAACCCTAATTTTCGCCCCGCGCCCGGCCGGACACGTCCGAATCCCGCCGGACACGTCCGCCGCCGCCCGCCTCCACCAACCGCGCGCTGCCACGTGTCACAGTCGGCGCCCGCCGCCGCCGAAGCCTACCTGGCCCGCGGCGAGCCCGCTCCCGCGCCGCACCGGGCCAGAGGAGCCGCCCGCGCCCGCGCCATCTTCCCCGCGTCCGGCCACCGCCCCGCCGCCGTGCGCCTCTCCGGCGAGCCGCCGCATCGCCGGCCACCGCGCCGCTCCTCTCCGTCCTCATCGCCGGCCGGCACCGCTGCCGCCACCGCGGACCACCGCCACCACCGCGGCGCCCGAGGCCGGATCCGGCGCCCCGGCCTCTCCTCTCCTTCCCCGGCGAACTCCTTCCCCTACTCCGGCCACCACCGCGGCCATTTCCGGCGATGTGCTACAGTGCGATGAACAGTGCCCCGAACCCTGGATCTGAGATCTAAAACTGACGGTTGACTTTCTTCCCTCTCCCCCTTAATTTTATGCTATCTTTGGCTGCTCATATCTCCGCATCCGTAGCTCCGTTTTGGACATATGATATATCAAAATCTTCGTCTCGACGAGTACATCATTTCATTCCATTCCATCATTTGCATTTGAGTTCATTTTGATGCCCAAAATGCTGTTAGAAGGAGGCATCGTGAGTTAAATTGCAGATCCGTTAGCTCATCATTGACTTTTGTCATTTTTGCCATGATTATTGTGTGCATGATATGCCTGTGCCCCTTTGGAATGAATTGTTAAGCATTTTGTCTTCTTTCCAGAGGTGCCACCCATGCATTTTTAGGATGTGTGTGGTGTCTTGTGCAAGCTTGCAAAGAGGGGTACCTGAGATTGCTGATTTCAGGGACTTAGTGAATTTCACTAAGTCTGGGATGTTTTAGCTCATGATGCTATATGTCCAGCTTGTTTCCAAGTGATCCGTGCCTCTTTTGAGGATGATCAGTAAGAGTGATTTGTTATGCTTGTTGTGCTTTATCCATCCATGTCTTTACTTGTTATGTTGGAGCACCCTCGGTTGACTCAATCGAGCTCAACTTTTGCATAGTTGTGTATTTGGGCAGATCGTGAACTCTTTTGCGATTTTGCCGGAGTTATTGCTAGTGATCCATGCATGCTATGCCTTTGTTCTTGCCATGTATAGCTAGCATTTTGTGCCTTCTATATGGATATATGCTTGCCTTGCCATGAATTGCACCGTAGTGAGTGCATCGAGCTCGTTTACATGCCTCCGTGAGTTATAATTTCAGCATGTCTCAGTTTTCACTAAGTCTGAAAACTGATTGTGTTTCATCTATGTTCGTGTGCTCGTTAGAGTATTTTGTGAACCCTTTTGGCCCCAGGTCACTTTGGGTGTTTTGTTAAGCTTGTTGAGTAGCTCCATGCCATGCTCTTACTTGCCATGTTCAGGTTATGTTTCATGTTGTTTTGCTGCTCCGAAGAGAGCATCGTGGTCTGAGATTCCAGAGTAGCGTTAATTTCCTAAGTCTGAAATCTGTTTTGCTTATTCAGTTTTGCATTGCTTGTTTGAACCCCTTAATGGATGAATTTGCCTATGGCTCAGTCCTAGTGATTTGTTAAGCATCTTGTGTAAATCCCTACCATGTATTTTGTTTTCATGTTTGGTGGCTGTAGCATGTTCATTTCGTTGCATTTAGGAGCCTACTTACTGTAAATCGCAAATCGGTTCGTTTCGTAAAACGCTTGCCATTTCCAAACCGTAGCTCCGATTCCTATGATCTTTATATCGTTTTCAGGGGATTTCTTCCCCTCTATCCAGTGGCACACTTGGTTTTCCAAGCTGAGGCCAGATTCATGCATTTTCTGTCACGTCTTGCATTTTGCATCCTGCATCGCATCCCGCATAGCATACCATCTTTGCATCTTATTGGTTGCCTTTGCACGTGGTTGATTGTATCCTTGTTGCTTGTTTGTGTTGTTGGATAGAGCCGGGAGACGAGTTCGCTAACGAGGAGCCCGTTGAGTTTGCTTTTGCGGATCCAGTCAACTCTGACAATTGTGCAGGCAAGATGATCATACCCTTGAAATCACTACTATCTTTGTAATGCTAGTTTGCTCGCTCTTTTGCTTTGCCAATGCTACTATGCCTACCACTTGCTTGTCAGCCTCCAAATTGCCATGATTGAGCCTCTAACCCACCTTTGTCCTAGCAAACCGTTGATTGGCTATGTTCCCGCTTTGCTCAGCCCTTCTTATAGCGTTGCTAGTTGCAGGTGAAGATTGGAGCCGTTCCTTGTTGGAACATTTATTTACTTGTTGGGATATCATTATATTGCTATGTTATCTTAATTCATCTATATACTTGGTAAAGGGTGGAAGGCTCGGCCTCTCGCCTAGTGTTTTGTTCCACTCTTGCCGCCCTAGTTTCCGTCATATCGGTGTTATGTTCCCGGATTGTTGCGTCCCTTACGCGGTTGGGCTATAATGGGAACCCCTTGATAGTTCGCCTTGATTAAAGCTTTTCCAGCAATGCCCAACATTGGTTTTACCATTTGCCACCTAGCCTCTTTTTCCCTTGGGTTTCCGGAGCCCGAGGGTCATCTTATTTTAACCCCCCCGGGCCAGTGCTCCTCTGGGTGTTGGTCCAACTGTCAGCTGCCGGTGGCCACTAGGGGCAACTCTGGGCTGGCCTACCCGTACCTAGGACAATCTGAGTGTGCCCTGAGAAAGAGATATGTGCAGCTCCTATCGGGATTTGGCGGCACATTCGGGCGGTGTTGCTGGACTTGTTTTCACCTGTCGAATCATCTTGTTGTACCGAGATACCGAGTCTGATCGGTGTGTCTTGGGTGGAGGTCTATTCCTTCATTGACCATGAGAGCTTGTTATGGGCTAAGTTGGGACCCCCCCTGCAGGGATTGATCTTTCGAAAGCCGTGCCCGCGGTTATGGGCAGATGGGAATTTGTTAATGTCCGGTTGTAGATAACTTGAACCGTAATTAATTAAAATGAATCAACTGAGTGTGTTGCCGTGATGGCCTCTTCTCGGCGGAGTCCGGGAAGTGGACACGGTGTTGGAGTTATGTTTGCGCAGGTTGCTCTCTAGTTTTCCGCTCGTGCTTTGCCTCCTCTTCTCGCTCTCTTTTGCGTATAAGTTAGCCACCATATATGCTAGTCGCTTGCTGCAGCTCCACTTATACATCACCCCTTTCCTACCTATTAATCTTAAATAGTCTTGATCGCGAGGGTGCGAGATTGCTGAGTCCCTGTGGCTCACAGATTACTATTACACCAAATGCAGGGACAGATGATTCAGCTCCAGATGGCGCGCTCGAGCTCAAGTGGGAGTACGACGAGGACTCTCAGCATTACTATGTGTCTTTTCCTGATGATCAGTAGTGGTTCCTATTTGGGGTTAGATTCAGGGCCTTGTCGCATGTTGGGGGTCTTTTTCTGTTTTTTTGGCGCCATAGTCAGGCCATGAGTGATTTGTATGATGGATGTTATTTATGTACTCTGATGTGACGTGGCGAGTGTAAGCCAACTATGTTCTTCCCCTTTATATTATGTATGTACATGGGATGTGTAATGATTTCCTAACTTGCGATATTGCTTTCAATGCGGCTATGCCTCTAAGTCATGCCTCGACACGTGAGAGATATAGCCGCATCGAGGGCGTTACAAGTTGGTAATCAGAGCCTTCCCCGACCTTAGGAGCCCCATTGCTTGATCGTTTTTAGCAGCCGAGTTGTGTCTAGAAAAATGTTTTGAGTCCTTAGGAATTATATATCGGAGAGCTTAGGAATTCTTTTTACTTCCCAGTCTCCTCATCGCTCTGGTAAGGCATCCTGACGTAGAGGTTTGACTCTTCTCTTCTCAAATTTCACTAAATTTTTTTTAGGATCACGCGAGTATCTTGGATTTGTTCCGATGGCTTATGATGAGAATACTGTCTTGGTGCCTCCTGTCAGGGGTTTAGTGGAAGTGTCCCGGGGAGTTGAGCTCTGAGGTGTTGTCATCATAATTTTATCGTTGCAATTCTGGTATACTTGAGATATGTGCGCGACATCGAAAATCTCCTTTATGCAGTTCGTTGGTGAGATAACCTCGACGCCACCCAGTACTGGGGCGGGAGTTCGGGAGTATCGCCATAACTTGTATAACGGATGCTTTTCGAAGGTTGAGGTAGATGGTTTCCGAAGGTTTCTTGGTTATGTGTTGAAGGATGGATACAGCTGGATGTAGGATTTGCTAGCTTGGGTGAGATATTATGCTTCCCCTGTATCCCCAACACCTGATTGCATAACCGGAAAGTTTCGGGAGTTTCATAGGTGGGAATTCAAGTAGCTCTTAGGATATCTTTCCAACAGATGTATGATATGAAATTGGGGTTCGACGTCTAGTGGTTCGCCTATTCACGGTCGATTTTACAGTGGTCTCGTTGTGTCTTAAAGAGTCCTTGGCTATGCTGACTCGGGGACGCTTCGTATGTCATGTGCACTGCCTTGTACATGATGGTGCTGTACGATCGAGCCCGTGTAGGTCCCACCACGAAAATTTCGGACGAAATTTCTATCATATGTTTGTTCCGGCTTATTCCGCAAGCCAACCCTTGGTTTTATTTTCATTTGTGGTATTCGAGTTCCTTCGACGTCATGTGTTGATTCCATCCCTCGTTGATGTACCTCTTCTACCTGATTCTTCGTGGCTTCGCAATTTAGGAATATGTGACCACTTCAAGAGAAGTGCATTCGTTCATTTTGTTCGGATGGAAGACTTTATGTTGCAATTTTCATTCCGTTGGATTCAGCTTCAATATTTTTCTATTTGTGTGCTAATGGTGGTCAACCTCTTCAGGATGGCTCCTCCAACGCGCATGACTCCAAACCCTGATCCGCCACCACCTCCACCGCCTCCGGAGGCTTGGCAAGCTGTGATGGCCGCAACTAATGCAAATACATAGTTGATCATGCAAATCCTCCAAGAGCGGAATCAAGGCAGTCAAGGGAATCAAGGCAACAATCAGAACCATTTTGCAACTCTGAACCAGTTCCTCGCAAATGGTCCAAAGACGTTCAGCAACTGTGTTGAGGCTACCGATGCTGACGATTGGCTAGTCGATCTGGGCAAGCATTTTGAATGCAGCAACGTCAGGCCTGAAGATTTCGTCAAGTTCGCTTCTTTCCAGCTCAAAGATCAGGCTGCAGAGTGGTTCCAGCAGTACCAGGATTCCAGAGGTGGACGTTTGATCACTTGGGATGATTTCCGTCGTGATTTCCGAGCTCATCACATTCCTCAGAGTGTGACTGAAAGCAAACGTGAGGAATTCCGCAATCTGAAGCAAGGCTCTTTGTCTGTCTATGACTACAACAAGTTGTTCCAGAAGCTCACCCATTTTGCCAAGCAGGATGTTCCTGATGAGAAGAGCATGATCTATCAGTTCAGGGGTGGTCTCCGTGAAGAAATTCAGCTCGCTCTTGTCCTCTTCGAGCCCCTGAGATACGATGAGTTCTACAACATGGCGCTGAAGCAAGAGGCTGCTCAGTTGAGGTGTGATGCTTCCAGGAAGCGAGTCAGAGACACTACGCCTTCTTCCTCTACTCAAGCGGCCAAGCAGCAGAAGTATTGGCTTCCTCCTCCTCCGTTCCGTCAGCCGTATCAGCAGAAGAGCAAAGGTGGCAGTGGTTCATCCCACCCACCCAACCCAGGCTTTCAGAACAAGACTTCGTCTCAAGCTCCAAGATCGAGTGCTCCATACCACCGTCCGCTCTCAGAGGTCACGTGCAACAAGTGCCAACAGAAGGGTCACTATGCCAACAAGTGTTTCAACTAGAGGCGTCTTCCTCCTCCTCCTCCTCCTGTCAGATCGGCAAGTACAGCTGTGGTCAAGCATAACCCCAAGTCCACCAAGGTCAACTTGATGAACGCAGCTCAGGCAGAGGATTCTTTAGATGTCATCATGGGTAACCTTCCTGTTAATGATATTCCTGCAAAAGTTCTTTTTGATACGGGTGCATCCCATTGTTTCATCTCAAGGCCATTTACATCTAGGCATGAATTGGTTTCACAAGTTCTGCCTAGTCCATTAGCAGTGGTCTCTCCTGGTAAGCGCATGCAGGCTAACTCCATCGTTCCGGATGTCACTATCACTTTGGGCGATTATAAGTTCTTGGCTTCTCCAACGGTTCTTGGCGATTCTGATATCGATCTTATTCTTGGGATGGACTGGCTCTCTAAACACAAGGCTCACCTCGATTGTGCAGCCAGGCAGATTCAACTGACTCATTCGTCTGAGGATGTAATTGTCTTTGCTGCTCGGGATAATACCATCCGGTTGTTTTCTCTCAATGAGAAGGGTGAATTGGATGCTATTTCGCAGATCCCAGTCGTCTGTGAGTATCAAGACGTCTTCCCAGAAGAACTCCCAGGCATGCCTCCGCACCGGCCGGCTGAATTTGTTATTGAACTTGAGCCTGGTACGGAACCTGTGTGCAAACGTCCCTACAAGCTCGGCCCCGAAGAGTTGAAGGAGTTGAAGAAACAACTCGATGTGCAAGAAAGAATGGGTCTCATTCGGCCTAGTACTTCTCCGTGGGGTTGTGGTGTTCTTTTTGTGAAGAAGAAGGATGGAACGGACCGACTTTGTGTTGATTATCGTCCATTGAACAAGAAGACCATCAAGAACAAATACCCACTTCCCAACATTAATGAGCTGTTCGAACAACTCAAGGGTGCCCAAGTATTCTCCAAGCTTGATCTTCGTATGGGTTATCATCAGATTCGTATTCGTGAACAAGATATTCCCAAGACGGCGTTCAAAACAAGCTATGGGTCATATGAATACACTGTCATGTCTTTTGGCCTCGCCAACGCTCCTCCGACGTTCTCTCGCATGATGAACTTCATCTTCAACCCCTACACCAATGACTTCGTTTTGGTCTATCTCGACGACATTCTGGTCTTCTCGAAGAACAAGGAAGATCATGCCAAGCACTTGCGTTTGGTTCTTGACAAGCTCAGGGAACATCAGTTCTACGCCAAGTTCTCCAAGTGTGAATTTTGGCTCGATGAGGTTCTTTATCTTGGTCATATCATCTCTGCCAAGGGCATTTCCGTGGATCCTGAGAAGGTGTCTGCAATTGTTAATTGGGAACCGCCTCAGAACGTGAAGCAACTCCGTAGCTTCCTCGGTCTCGCAAGCTACTGCCGAAGATTCGTTGAAAACTTTTCCAAGATCGTGAAGCCTCTCTCAAATCTTCTTCAGAAGCACGTCAAGTACGTTTGGTCTCCGGAGTGTGATATTGCTTTCAACTCTTTGAAAGATAAGTTGATCACTGCTCCAGTTCTGACTCCGCCTGATGAAACCAAGCCGTACGGGGTCTTTTGTGATGCCTCTCTCCAAGGTCTCGGTGTTGTACTGATGCAAGAGAAGAAAGTTGTGGCTTATACCTCTCGCCAGTTGAAGCCTAATGAGAAGAACTACCCCACTCATGATCTCGAGTTGGCGGCAGTTGTGCACGCTTTGTTGACTTGGAGACATCTTCTATTGGGAAGAAAAGTGGACATTTTCACTGATCACAAGAGTCTCAAGTACATCTTCACCCAGCCTAATCTCAACCTCAGGCAGACTCGATGGGTCGAAATGATTCAAGAGTACAATCCGAGTATCGAGTATACTCCAGGCAAGGCTAATGTGATTGCTGACGCTTTGAGCAGAAAAGCATATTGCAACAGTCTGATTCTGAAGCCTTATCAACCCGAGCTTTGTGAAGCTTTCCGCAAACTTAATCTGCAAATTGTTCCTCAAGGTTTCCTCGCCAACCTTCAAGTCTCTCCTACCTTGGAAGACCAGATTCGCCAAGCCCAGCTTCTTGATGCTATGGTGAAAAAGGTGAAGATTGGTATTGCAAAGAGTCAGTCCAAGTACAAGTGCTACCGACTTGATGACAAGGACACTCTCTTCTTCGAGGATCGAATTGTTGTGCCCAAAGGTGAACTTCGAAAAGTGATCATGAACGAGGCTCACAACTCTCTCCTCTCCATCCACCCTGGTAGCATGAAGATGTATTAGGATCTGAAGCAAACTTATTGGTGGACTCGAATGAAGCGCGAGATCGCTCAATTCGTGAATGAATGTGATGTCTGCAGAAGAGTGAAGGCAGAACACCAAAGGCCAGCAGGTCTCCTCCAACCTCTTGCCATTCCAGAATGGAAGTTTGACCACATTGAAATGGACTTCGTGACTGGGTTTCCAAAGTCCAAGCGTGGCAATGATGCTATATTCATTGTCATCGACAAGCTCACCAAAGTGGCTCACTTTCTGCCTATCAAAGAGTCAATCACTGCAGCTCAATTGGCGGAACTCTACACCTCTCGAATTGTCTCTCTGCACGGTATTCCTCAAGTGATATCTTCAGACCGTGGCGGCATCTTTACCTCCAAGTTTTGGGATTCTTTTCAGAAGGCCATGGGCACCAACATCCGCTTCAGCACTGCTTTCCATCCTCAAACAAGCGGTCAAGTCGAGCGTGTCAACCAGATTCTTAAAGATATGCTCAGAGCTTGTGTTATCTCCTTCGGCATGAAGTGGGAGGATTGTCTTCCTTATGCTGAATTCTCGTACAACAACAGTTTTCAAGCAAGTTCGAGCAAGGCCCCATTTGAAATTCTGTATGGTAGGAAGTGCCGTACACCTCTCAACTGGTCTGAAACCGGTGAACGTCAGCTGCTGGGTAATGACCTAATCACAGAGGCAGAAGAAATGTGCAAGGTCATTCGTGATAACCTCAAAGCAGCTCAATCCCGCCATAAGAGCTACTATGATAGCAAGCACCGTGATTTGGCTTTCGAGATCGGAGATCATGTTTACCTCCGCGTCTCTCCTGTGAAAGGGACTCGTCGCTTCGGTATCAAAGGGAAGCTTGCCCCCAGATAGGTCGGACCTTTCAAGATTGTCATCAAGAGAGGCGACCTCGCCTATCAACTCGAGCTTCCTTCAAACTTCGCCAATGTTCATGATGTGTTCCATGTCTCCCAACTCCGAAAGTGCTTCAAGACGCCTGAACGCACCATCAACTTCGAGGAGATTGAGCTCCAAGAAGATCTCTCCTATCGTGAGCACCCAGTTGCAATCCTTGAAGAGACTGAACGCAGGACTCGCAACAAGTCAATCAAATTTCTCAAAGTCAAGTGGTCACACCATTCCGACCGTGAAGCTACCTGGGAACGCGAGGATCACCTCCGTTCTGAGTACCCGGAGTTCTTTCAGTCCTAGATCTCGGGACGAGATCTTTTCGTAGTGGTGGAGTGTTGTAATGCCCCAGATATACCTTTCCCAATTTGTACTCCAACTCTTGCCATTTCCGGCATTAAGTTATATTTATTTCTCGGGTTCGGGTCTTTGTCTCCGTGTGTTGTTTTTGTTTTCGTGCATCTCATATCATGTCATCACGTGCATTGCATTTGCATACATGTTCATCTCATGCATTCGAGCATTTTCCCCGTTGTCCGTTTTGCATTCCGGCGCTTCGTTCTCCTCCGGTGGCCATTTCTAGCTTTCTTTCGTGTGTGGGGATTAAACATTTCCGGATTGGACCAAGACTTGCCATGCGGCCTTGGTTTACTACCGGTAGACCGCCTGTCAAGTTTCGGGTCATTTGGACTTCGTTTGATACTCCAACGGTTAACCGAGGGACCGAAAAGGCCTCGTGTGTGTTGCAGCCCAACACCTCTCCATTTGGCCCAAAACCCACCAAACTCTGCTCCATCGTCTCGGTCGTTCGATCACGATCGCCTGGGCAAAAACCGCACCTCATTTGGACACGCCTAGCTCCCTCTATGCCTATTTAAAGACCCCTCCGTTTTCGGATCTCCCCTCTCCCCGAAACCCTAATTTTCGCCCCCGCGCCCGGCCGGACACGTCCGAATCCCGCCGGACACGTCCGCCGCCGCCCGCCTCTGCCAACCGCGCGCTGCCACGTGTCACAGCCGGCGCCCGTCGCCGCCGAAGCCCGCCTGGCCCGCGGCGAGCCCGCTCCCGCGCCGCACCGGGCCAGAGGAGCCGCCCGCGCCCGCGCCATCTTCCCCGCGTCCGGCCGCCGCCCCGCCGCCGTGCGCCTTTCCGGCGAGCCGCCGCATCACTGGCCACCGCGCCGCTCCTCTCCGTCCTCGTCGCCGGCCGGCACCGCCGCCACCACCGCGGACCACCGCCACCACCGCGGTGCCCGAGGCCGGATCCGGCGCCCCGGCCTCTCCTCTCCTTCCCCGGCGAACTCCTTCCCCTTCTCCGGCCACCACCGCGGCCATTTCCGGCGATCTGCTACACTGCTATGAACAGTGCCCCGAACCCTGGATCTGAGATCTAAAACTGACGGTTGACTTTCTTCCCTCCCCCCCTTAATTTTTATGCTATCTTTGACTGCTCATATCTCCGCATCCGTAGCTCCGTTTTGGACATATGATATATCAAAATCTTCGTCTCGACGAGTACATCATTTCATTCCATTGCATCATTTGCATTTGAGTTCATATTGATGCCCAAAATGCTGTTAGAAGGAGGCATCATGAGTTAAATTGCAGATCCGTTAGCTCATCATTGGCTTTTGTCATTTTTGCCATGATTATTGTGTGCATGATATGCCTGTGCCCCTTTGGGATGAATTGTTAAGCATTTTGTCTTCTTTCCAGAGGTGCCACCCATGCATTTTTAGGATGTGTGTGGTGTCTTGTGCAAGCTTGCAAAGAGGGGTACCTGAGATTGCTGATTTCAGGGACTTAGTGAATTTCACTAAGTCTGGGATGTTTTAGCTCATGATGCTATATGTCCAGCTTGTTTCCTAGTGATCCGTGCCTCTTTTGAGGATGATCAGCAAGAGTGGTTTGTTATGCTTGTTGTGCTTTATCCATCCATGTCTTTACTTGTTATGTTGGAGCACCCTAGGTTGACTCAATCGAGCTCAACTTTTGCATAGTTGTGTATTTGGGCAGATCGTGAACTCTTTTGCGATTTTGCCGGAGTTATTGCTAGTGATCCATGCATGCTATGCCTTTGTTCTTGCCATGTCTAGCTAGCATTTTGTTCCTTCTATATGGATATATGCTTGCCTTGCCATGACTTGCACCGTAGTGAGTGCATCGAGCTCGTTTACATGCCTCCGTGAGTTATAATTTCAGCATGTCTTAGTTTTCACTAAGTCTGAAAACTGATTGTGTTTCATCTATGTTCGTGTGCTCGTTAGAGTATTTTGTGAACCCTTTTGGCCCCAGGTTACTTTGGGTGTTTTGTTAAGCTTGTTGAGGAGCCTCATGCCATGCTCTTACTTGCCATGTTCAGGTTATGTTTCATGTCGGTTTGCTGCTCCGAAGAGAGCATCGTGGTCTGAGATTCCAGACTAGCGTTAATTTCGCTAAGTCTGAAATCTGTTTTGCTTATTCAGTTGCCATGCTTGTTTGAACCCCTTAATGGATGAATTTGCCTATGGCTCAGTCCTAGTGATTTGTTAAGCATCTTGTGTACATCCCTGCCATGTATTTTGTTTTCATGTTTGGTGGCTGTAGCATGTTCATTTTGTTGCATTTAGGAGCCTACTTGCTGTAAATCGCAGATCGGTTCGTTTCGTAAAACGCTTGCCATTTCCAAACCGTAGCTCCGATTCCTATGATCTTTATATCGTTTTCAGGGGATTTCTTCCCCTCTATCTAGTGGCACACTTGGTTTTCCAAGTTGAGGCCAGGTTCATGCATTTCCTGTCACGTCTTGCATTTTGCATCCCGCATCACATCCCGCATAGCATACCATCTTTGCATCTTATTGGTTGCCTTTGCACGTGGTTGATTGTATCCTTGTTGCTTGTTTGTGTTGTTGGGTAGAGCCGGGAGACGAGTTCGCTAACGAGGAGCCCGTTGAGTTTGCTTTTGCGGATCCAGTCAACTCTGACAACTGTGCAGGCAAGATGATCATACCCTCGAAATCACTACTATCTTTGCTATGCTAGTTTGCTCGCTCTTTTGCTTTGCCAATGCTACGATGCCTACCACTTGCTTGTCAGCCTCCCAATTGCCATGATTGAGCCTCTAACCCACCTTTGTCCTAGCAAACCGTTGATTGGCTATGTTCCAGCTTTGCTCAGCCCTTCTTATAGCGTTGCTAGTTGCAGGTGAAGATTGGAGCCGTTCCTTGTTGGAACATTTATTTACTTGTTGGGATATCATTATATTGCTATGTTATCTTAATTCATCTATATACTTGGTAAAGGGTGGAAGGCTCGGCCTCTCGCCTAGTGTTTTGTTCCACTCTTGCCGCCCTAGTTTCTGTCATATCGGTGTTATGTTCCCGGATTGTTGTGTCCCTTACGCGGTTGGGCTATAATGGGAACCCCTTGATAGTTCACCTTGATTAAAGCTTTTCCAGCAATGCCCAACATTGGTTTTACCATTTGCCACCTAGCCTCTTTTTCCCTTGGGTTTCCGGAGCCCGAGGGTCATCTTATTTTAACCCCCCCGGGCCAGTGCTCCTCTTGGTGTTGGTCCAACTGTCAGCTGCCGGTGGCCACTAGGGGCAACTCTGGGCTGGCCTACCCGTACCTAGGACAATCTGAGTGTGCCCTGAGAAAGAGATATGTGCAGCTCCTATCGGGATTTGTCGGCACATTCGGGCGGTGTTGCTGGACTTGTTTTGACCTGTCGAATCATCTTGTTGTACCGAGATACCGAGTCTGATCGGTGTGTCTTGGGTGGAGGTCTATTCCTTTGTTGACCGTGAGAGCTTGTTACGGGCTAAGTTGGGACCCCCTGCAGGGATTGATCTTTCGAAAGCCGTGCCCGCGGTTATGGGCAGATGGGAATTTGTTAATGTCCAGTTGTAGATAACTTGAACCGTAATTAATTAAAATGAATCAACTGAGTGTGTTGCCGTGATGGCCTCTTCTCGGCGGAGTCCGGGAAGTGGACACGGTGTTGGAGTTATGTTTGCGCAGGTTGCTCTCTAGTTTTCCGCTCGTGCTTTGCCTCCTCTTCTCACTCTCTTTTGCGTATAAGTTAGCCACCATATATGCTAGTCGCTTGCTGTAGCTCCGCTTATACATCACCCCTTTCCTACCTATTAAGCTTAAATAGTCTTGATCGCGAGGGTGCGAGATTGCTGAGTCCCTGTGGCTCACAGATTACTATTACACCAGATGCAGGGACAGATGATTCAGCTCCAGATGGCGCGCTCGAGCTCAAGTGGGAGTACGACAAGGACTCTCAGCGTTACTATGTGTCTTTTCCTGATGATCAGTAGTGGTGCCTATTCGGGGTTAGATTTAGGGCCTTGTCGCATGTTGGGGGTCTTTTTTCTGTTTTTTTGGCGCAGTAGTCGGGCCATGAGTGATTTGTATGATGGATGTTATTTATGTACTCTGATGTGACGTGGCGAGTGTAAGCCAACTATGTTCTTCCCCTTTATATTATGTATGTACATGGGATGTGTAATGATTTACTAACTTGCGACATTGCTTTCAATGCGGCTATGCCTCTAAGTCGTGCCTCGACACGTGGGAGATATAGCCGCATCGAGGGCGTTACACAGACATAACCTAGGGTGACACAGAACTAGCTCCAGTTCATCAATGTAATGTAGGCATGTATTCCGAATATAGTCATATGTGCTTATTGTCGGGGGTTGGGTGCGACATATGCCAAAGGATGGCTAATCATGGTGGGAGCGAGTAGAACGTTGCCGGTGCCTGAAAGCGGGATGAGGCGTAGACATGAACGACGGCGTACTTTACCCAGGTTCGGGGCTCTCCTAGGAGATAACACCCCTAGTCTTGCTCTGCGGGGTATCCGCATGATCACTAATGCGTAAGTGGTACAACGTTGATCCTCGAGCTGTTTGCTAGAGGTGGAAGAAGGCAGGCACGCTCTCTCCTCCTCTAGATATGAGTCTAGTCCTAACAGGGGCCGAACCCTTTGCATGGGTGCCCTAGGGGTTTATATAGGCCTACCCCCTAGGGGTACAATGGTAACCTGGCTGGGCGTAGGGCCCGATCGTCATTCTCTCTGGTCGCCGGCCTCTTGGCCAATAGCTGGGGCCCGCCGCCTGGTGGGCCCCTCCGCCTGGTCTGGTACGGAGCCGACAAGCCGCTCCCGCCGCTTGCGGGTCTTGCCGGCTGCTGATCACTGTAGCCGTAACGCTAATGACACAGGCTTGGTTGGGGGGACGTGACTACAGTCCCGCTGCCTGGTGGGCGATCACTATTGCCACTCCGTGTCTCATCTGGTTGATGGCGCATGGGGCCCAAGGGAGGGATTGGCCGCCTGCTGGTAGCCGGCTCCTCTGAGGTCCGGCTGCCCCAGCCTCCTCCGACTTCAGGGCTCTGGCTACCAGGTAGGGCCCACCGTCTACAAGCCGTACCTGACAGGCCTTCGTGGGAACATGACTCCGCATGTCAGGTGTGACATGTTGGGGGAGGCAACAGTGTCGCGTCGTGCGGAGATCTCCGCCTGTACGGGGCACTGTGGCCACGCCCGTCCCTGGATTCGGGGGGAAGGCTTGCACTGTAGCCATACCCGTCTTGTCTCTTTGATGAGGGCGCATACTTTGAGGGTGCCACGGGCCGACTGCTAGGAGCCGGCCTCTCTGGAGGCCGCTCTCTAGGAGTCGGCCCGTCGGGATGCCGCCCTCCGGAACTCGGCCGCCCTCGACCGGTCGGCCGCTTGGCCAACCCGCCGCCAGAAGGCGGAGTCTTTATCTTGACGTCTTTGAGGGGCGCAGCCAGCCCCTTTGTCTTGAAAGGCTCGGGGGCTCGGGTTAGGCTACCCGTGGCCCATTATTCTGACAGTAGTCCCCGAAGCTGATGAGGGACTGAGGGGCCACGGTTGAGGAGCCGGGGAGCCTCAACAGTTTCCTCTTCTGGGTGCCCTGAAGGAAGCTTCGTCCGACTCATGTGGAGCCGGCCGGTGGGAATCGGTTGCGTCCGGTTGGATCCTTCTGGGATTTGGAATGCGTTGGTGGGAATCGGGCGGCGTGCTTGATAAGCTTCTTTGCCTGCCGTCTGTCGCGGGCATGCCACGTGGCGCTGGCTGGCCAGGTCGGCCTGCCAGCCCACGCGCATGACAGGACGCGACCGAAGGCCGGGCCCGCCACCACCGGGCCTCGGGTGGCGAGCGGATCCGCGGCGGCCGAGGTAGGCGGTTGGGCTTCTCCGGGAAGTTAATGCGCACGATATTCGTGCGGTAAATGTGGGAGCGTGGGGTCGTGGGCATAGTTTATCCCACGTTCCCACGCCTACCCCCTCAGCTTCGTAGCCCGTATGCTATAAGTAGGGGGAGGAGAGGAAGCGGGAATGCACGCGCGCCCCTCCGCCCCACTCTTTCTTCCATTTCTCCTTCTCCTTGCTGCAGCGCCCGAGCCTTGCCAAAGCGCCGCCGCAGCTTGTCTCCATCGAGCTCGTCCGTCCACTGATCGTCCTCATGGCGCGCACCGGAGCCTAGGACGGCTCCATAGTTCACGAGGACCACATCGACTTCCTCCGCCAGATGCGGCGGCTGCCCCGCGCGGACTACGTGGGGGTTCGTCTTGCGCCGAAGGGGGAGATATCGCTGGCGCCGGAGGAGGGCGAGCGGGTCATCTTCCGCTCGCACTGCCTGCGCGGCCTCGGCCTGTCAGCGAGCGGCTTTCTCTGAGCCTTCCTCAAATTCTACAATCTCCAGCCGCACCACCTCACCCCGAACATGGTGGTGCTGTTGTCCGCCTTCGTCACCTTGTGCGAAGGCTTCCTCGGCGTCCTCCCCACCATCGAGCTCTAGGGGGAGTTCTTCTACACCAGCCTTGGCACCGTCGTCGCGGGGGTGCCGGCTCAGTGCGGCGCCTTCATCGCGGGGCGGAGGCCGGGGCCCGACAATCCATTTCTGTGACGCCCCAAGACCGGAGCTTCAGATGCCTTCCAGGGTTTCCGAGATTCCGTCGTGTGACTTGTTTGGTTCTTTGCACTCATCATTACATCGTTTGTATTGCATCATGTCATCATGTCTTTTTTAACTCAACTAAATAAATGGCATGGATCTTTGATCCATTTAAATCGAGGGAATTCACATGGTGAGTTCCCTTTATAACACATATCCTCCCAATAGTAGGGAGCTATATTAAATATTTCTTTAATTTGAAATCCACCATAACACACTTGCAAAATCCCAATGCCTTTGTTATCACAACTCTCGGCCTCTAACTTTGCTATATATCCTTTCGTCATTTTCCAGAGCTCCACCTAAAAATCTCAACATTTTTGGTCACTCCAAAAACCTCGTCCTAGTTCAAAACCATTTGAAGTAAATTGAAATGAGTTTGAATTCTTATCGTTCGAACTGGCCTTTTTCTAATTTTCTCGTAACAAGCATATTTTTGTGAGTTCGGGAAAATTATCCCCATGCCCAGATTCCACCCCTACCTTCTCTTTCTTTTCTTTCTCCTTTTCTGTTTTGTTTTAAATGGGAAAAGAGATATAGAGAGTGAGAGGCGGCCTGCATCCCTGCCAAGGCCCATGTCCTCTAAGGCCCACCTAATCCCGTCTAAACCCTAAGGCCCTTCCCAGTGCTCCATGGTGTACAGGTGCTAAGGGTGCCACATAGGCAGAAATATGATGTGGCAAAGCATTTAAAGAGGAGAGAGGGCATTATGGTGACCCCAATAAGAACCAATGCTAAGCACGTGGACCTAGGCAAAAAGACTACCAACCAATACATGAAGGAGTTTTATTGCTAAACAATTAAATAGAGGAGGCTTAGCTACAAAACCTAAGCACCAATGCATTGGGGACATTAGTTGCTAAGCATTTTAATGCACTTAGCACCCCACTTTAGCACCAATGCATTGGGAGAGGTCTAACCCGACCGAACCCCACTCCCTCTCGATCCCCAGCGCCGCCTCCTCTCGATCCCCACTCCTCTTCTCTTCCACCTCGACTCAGAAGAGGAGCCCCGCGCCCGTTTCCCCAGCGCCGCCGTGACAACCAAGCCTCCCCTCCCGGCGCACCTCTTCTCCTTCCTCCGCCTAGAACCTGCGGAACTCGTAGAGCCCCGCGCCCCTGGCATCCCCACGCTCGTCGCCTCCCCTTCGCTCAAGCCCTGCATCCCTGCCGAGGCGAGCGCCAAGTTCCATCACAAGCCGCCGCTCGGACCAGGATGTCCCCGCGTCGTCCCTGCCGTTAAGATCGTCGCCCGCAACAGCGCAGCCGCCACGTTCCCCTGCTTCACCGGAGTTCCTCGCAGCCAGACCCTTCCTCGAGGAGTGCCGCTGTCCTGCTGCCATGTTCCGCCGCTGCCGGCTGCCGCCTCATCACCACGCGGTTCTCCTCGCTGCTCCTCCCCGAGCTGGAGCCTCCTCTCCTCCCTGTGCCCTTCGCCAAGGCCGCCCATCCATGGCTGCTGCGTAGCCCCAACCTTCACCGCCACCTACTGGAGTAGGACAGTGCCTCCGCTATCACCACCGGCGACCGCGCCACCCAGGCCCTCGTGACCTCAAGTCCCTCGCCGTACAAGTTGCTCTGCTTTGCCGCCCCTGCTCCGACCTGCAAGCTTCATCGCCGCTCACCCTTGGCGCCATGGCCTCTGCCTGCTTTGGATGACCCGTTGCTGCTGTGCACAACTTATGTCGTGCCCTATTGTGTGTGCTCTTCGCAGCCTGTCACTGTTGACATGAAGACCGTGGGTGCCAAGTTCCTTTTCCAGAGTTGTTAAAGTGCACGAGGACCTCGATGTACGACTACACGATGACGCGCCAAGTTCCCCTCCGACCGTGTACAACTGCTCACGCTAAAGACCATGTGTACCTCTACCGTTGCCAAGTAGCCCTCGGATCCGTCAAGTTCGACTACCCTCGTGTGCACCACTACCATCGCCCCGAAGACGTTGGAGTCATCAAGTGCCTCTCCGGACGAACGTGAACGACTACCGTCGCAAGAACGGGACCGGCAAGTCCGAAGACCCCAAGTACCACGACAACCCCGAAGGGATTCGAGTTCGTCAAGTTCACCTTCGAAACGTGTACCACTACCGACGACTGAGACCCTGGATTCGACAAGTTCCTCACGGCGACCCTGAACATCTACGGGACATGCACGACTTCGAACCGTGTACCACGTCGAACATGTAAGGCTACACGACGAACCGCCAAGACCATGAACGACTACAGCCGCCGAAGTCCGCGAGTACAACTACTTCCACAACGCGTCGTGTATGACTACCGTCGCTTGGGTTTGACAAGACTCCGAGTACCAATATGTTTGCCGTGTACAACTACACCAAGTTTAGATCGACAAGTGCCTTGAGAACGTCTGTACCTCTTCTGTCGTCGAGGTCTGAAAGTACCACTACGTCCCATCAAACTCGAACCGTCTCGTTTGCACGCTTTGAAGGTATAACCCCGAGACGACGTCCGTGAACGAATGCTTGCGATGTTTGAGATGCTCGTGTTTGCATCGTGTCCAAATTGTCAGTTGTTCCTTGTCGCCAACTCGTGGGACACCCAGTATCCGGGAGTGCCCCACCTTCTTTTGCTCGCTCCCGCCACTTTTCCTTTTGCACCGGTATCCCCGTGAGCTACCGGAACCGATATGGTGCCGTGTCATCATTTTCGGATTCGTCACCGTGGTGACCGTGGCACCCTTTTCTTTCCACCACGGTGACAAATGCTTCATAATGCTCTTGTCAACTTTTAATAAAAATTGCATAAAACTTGCAGATGTCGTCCACATCATGATAACAACATCAAGAATGTTTAAATTGTTGTTTGCATTAATTGCTAAATGCATATGAGGATTTACCGGAATTGTTGTTTGATGTTTCCGGCCTCATTTAAAATGCCTAACTGTGTATTTTACTCATGTTTCACCTCTTGCCATGCTTAACAACATTTAATATTGTTGAGTACATAAACGAGATCGAACTAAATAACTGGTTGTGGTGTTTCGTCAATATGCAACTCGTTGCATATTGAGCTCCACTTAACTTGTAGTTTTGCTTGTGCACTTTGCCATGCCATGCCCTCATTAAACCAGACATGCATCATACTTGGTTGTGCATCATGCCATGATTATGTGTTGGTTGTTTATTTTGTTGTTTGCCCCTTTCCGGTGTTGCTTCTTCGGGTTAGTTCCGATAATGTCGCGTTTGTGAGGATCCGTTCGACTACGTCCGTTTGTCTTCTTCATGGACTCGTTCTTCTTCCTTGCGGGATTTCAGGCAAGATGACCATACACTCAAAATCACTTCTATCTTTGCTTGCTAGTTGCTTGCTCTTTTGCTATGCCTATGCTGTGATACCTACCACTTGCTTATCATGCCTCCCATTTTGTTAAGCCAAGCCTCTAACCCACCTTGTCCTAGCAAACCGTTGTTTGGCTATGTTACCGCTTTGCTCAGCCCCTCTTATAGCATTGTTAGTTGCAGGTGAATATTGGAGTTTGTTCCTTGTTGGAACATGGATATTTTGTTGGGATATCACAGTATCTCTTATTTAATTAATGCATCTATATACTTGGTAAAGGGTGGAAGGCTCGGCCTTATGCCTGGTGTTTTGTTCCACTCTTTCCACCTTAGTTTCCTTCATATCGGTGTTATGTTCCCGGATTTTGCGTTCCTTACACGGTTGGGTTATAATGGGAACCCCTTGACAGTTCGCTTTGAATAAAACTCCTCCAGCAAGGCCCAACCTTGGTTTTACCATTCGCCACCTAGCCTTTTTCGCTTGGGAGTCATGCATCCCGAGGGTCATCTTTATTTTAACCCCCCGGGCCAGTGCTTGTCTAAGTGTTGGTCCAAACTAGAGCCCCTTGCAGCGCCACCTCGGGGAAACTCGAGGGCTGGTTTTAGTTGTACAGATTGCTTATCCGGTGTGCCCTGAGAACGAGATATGTGCAGCTCCTATCGTGATGTCGGCGCATCGGGCGGTCTTGCTGGACTTGTTTTACCATTGTCGAGGATGTCTTGTAACCGGGATGCTGAGTCTGGTCTGATTGTCTTGGGAGAAGGAATATCCTTCGTTGGCCGTGAGAGCTTGTGATGGGCTAAGTTGGAACACCCCTGCAGGGATTTGAACTTTCGAAAGCCGTGCTCACGGTTATGGGTAGATGGGAATTTGTTAATGTCCGATTGTAGAAAACCGGAAGTTGATCTTAATTAAAATACATCAACCGTGTGTGTAACCGTGATGGTCTCTTCTCGGCGGACTCCGGGAAGTGAACACGGTGTTGGAGTAATGCTTGACGTAGGTTGTTCTAGGATCACTTCTTGATCATAGTTTCTCGACCGTGCTTTGCCTTCTCTTCTCGCTCTCATTTGCGTATGTTAGCCACCATATATGCTAGTCGCTTGCTGCAGCTCCACCTCATACCTTTTACCCTTCCTATAATCTTAAATAGTCTTGATCGCGAGGGTGTGAGATTGCTGAGTCCCCGAGACTCACAGATACTTCCAAAACCAGCTTGCAGATGCTGTTGAACCGTGCAGATGCCGCAACCAAGCTCAAGGAGGAGCTCGATGAAGATCTTGTCCTTTGTGTTGTTTCGTTCTAGTTGATCAGTAGTGGAGCCCAGTTGGGACGATCGGGCATCTGTGTAGCATTTGGGGTAGTCTTCTTTTATTTTGGTTCCGTAGTCGGACCTTGATTGTATCTGGTTGATGTAATGCTTTATTCATGTAATTGTGTGAAGTGGTGATTGTAAGCCAACTATGTATCTCTTTCCCTTATGTATTACATGGCTTGTGTGAAGATTACCTCACTTGCAACATTGCTTACAATGCGGTAATGCCTCTAAGTCGTGCTTCGACACGCGGGAGATATAGCCGCATCGTGGGCATTACAATTTCCTCCCATCACGCTGATGCAATCGGTGAAGTTGTGGCAGTAGTCGTACTTTTACATGAAGAGCATCTTCGCGGAGGGTGACTGGGTCAACCTGCCGGCTTATGTTGCCGGCCCGCCAACTGGGAAGCGGCCTAACTGGTCATACCGGGCCAAGACGCTGTCGCCTTCGGGAGCCGCCGCCGTCGCACGGCTCCGGGTGATGGTACAGTCGGAGGGCCTGACCGGGTCCAACTTGCTGTCCGCCTTCGTGGTGCGCCGGGTGCTCCCACTCCAGGGCCGCCCTCACATGATAAGTCAGATGAGCAGTCATCGGGATCCAAGCCGGCTGTGCACCAAAGAGATGCCTCACTCAGAGGTAGCTCACATGGTGAACTACCTTGCGAACTGCAAGCTCACGGAGGAGTGGCAGTTTGGCAAGGAGCCGTATTCCCGTGCCAACCCCCCGCCTATGGTAATTTTCCCTTTTGTTTTTCTTCCTCTTTGTCGGGTTCCATTTTCCTAATCTGACCAGTCGGCTCTTTGGACAAAGCGCCCTCCTCCAGCCGGCAGCCGGCGCCGGCGCCGCAGGGCCGGAGCGCCGATTTCTCCCCGATCAAGCGGAGTGCGACGTAGATGACCCCGACTTGGGGGTGGCGGCTTTGGAGGACGACATCGAGGGAGGAGCCGGCGCCGCGGGCGGCTCGGGGCTCGGGGCCAGCCTCGAGGACTGGCCAGATGACGACGCGGGGGAAGTCGTCCCGCGTCGCCAGCCGGGCTCCGACTAGTAGGGCGCGAGCTCGTCTGGCGCGCCGGCAGCCCGAGGCGGCACGCATAAGCGCAGAGCCGCGTCGAGCCTGTTTGGTAGCCGGCCAAAGAAACCCAGGGGCTCGGCTGCGGCGACCAAGCGGGACGAAGCGGCCGCGAAAGCCGACCACTTCTGCAAGGTGGTGAAGACGCCGCCGCTGGTTTCTGTGTAAGTTCTGACTTCCTTCGTACTTTCTTCTTTCTTGCCGATCTCATCTGAGTCTTCTCTACTCCGTTCCCTTTGATTTAGGGCCCCACTCGTTCTTGAGAAGTCGGCCGTCGCCTCCATCGTGAGGTCGGCGAAGACCTCCACCACCACCCAGCGGATCGATCCGGTCGCCGACCTTCGGGAGGCGATGGAGCGGAACGGGCGGGAGGCGCGCGAGGAGGCCGCCCGCCTGGAGAGGGCGGAGGCGGACAAGGCGGAGGCCGCCGCCCTGAAGAAGCTGGCGGAGGCCGAGACCGCTAATGCGGCGAAGAAGCAGGCTGAAGAAGCCGCGCATCGTCAGTCGGCGACGTTCGTCGTCCCCCTAAACTCTGCGCCGCCACCACCGGAGTTTGTGGCGTAGACTGGGGAAACCAGCGGCGAGCACCCTATCATGGAGACGGAGGGCGGCGATGCCGCCATTCCGGATGTAATCGTGCCCCCACCACCACCTACTAAGGAGGCGCGAGACAAGCAGCCGGCCGACCCACCGGTGCCGTCGGTCGGAAATGAGATGGTGACTGGCCCGACTCCCAGGGCCCGCACACCCTTGCGCCGCCGGCCTGCGAAGGCGACCTCGGCGCCACGCCCACTGGAGGTCAGCGCCGCGAGCTACTCCATCCTAGACACCGAGGTGACCAGCGTCGCGCTCGCTGGATGGGCGCGGGGAGGTGGGACGACCCACCTGAACAAGGCGGTCCTGGAGGTCCAAGCCAAACTCCGTGCCTAGGCTGATGCTCTCAAGCATTGCAACAAGGCGTTCCTAGAGTCACGAGAGGCCATCCAGTATACCTATTGATCCTTTATTTTCAATTTTTGTATTGCTTCGTGGGGGCGCGCCAGCGCACCCACAGGGTGTAGTCCCCGAATTCAGGGCCGGCTGCTGAGCAGGCGGCCCGGAACTCTAACTCGCAAGCTCCGAGTACTAATATATTTGCTGCAGGGCTATCATAACCTCCGCGCGGCCGCCTTCAACTCCAGAGTCCAGGAGTTGGACCAATGCACTGCCAACTTGTCAGAGAGCCAGAGTAAGTCCTCTTCTTTCTGTGGGGGCGCGCTAGCACACCCGCGGGCTGTAGTCCACGAGATCCGGGCCGACTACTGAGCAGTCGGGTCGGATCTTCCTGGCGCTACATCTTTCTTTGCTGATTGTTGTCGTTTCCTTCTTTTTTTGATTTTGCAGAGGTCAACGCCATCCTTCAACGGCAACTGGGATAAGCCAACACCGTGCTGCATGCCAAAGAGGTGGACTGCAGCAAGCTGGCTAAAGAACGTGACCGGCTAGCCATGCAGCTGGCGGAGCAGGCGGGGCTTCTCCAGAATGCCCATAAGGAGGCGGAGGACAAGGAGGCGGGTCTTCTCGCTGAGTTCGAGATCGAACGCTCCGCCTGGATAGACAAGGAGGCGATGCTGACGGTTGACTTTGGTGAAATCAAGGATATGGTTGACGGTAGGCGACCTTCTTTACTTTTCTTTTAAGTCGCCAGCCTCTAGCCAAGCCGGCTTCTTCTCTTCTTGTTCTGACTCTTTTGCTTAGTCCTGACAGACTTCTTTCCAGGGCACTATGGTGCCGCCAACTAGGCTATCGAGGCCGACCATGAAGAACGAAGGGAGGAAGGCGAGAGGATCGCCGCCAATGCCCCTCGCACCCTTCGCGAGCAGCTTCTCAGCATCCAGCCCCGTCTTCGACCGACTCATCGGATGCCGCGCCGCCTTCAGCGTGTCGGCGCCCAGGCGATCGCCGCCTTGTGGCATGACAGGCCTGCCCCGCGCAGCCCCAACCGGACCGCCGACTGGCTGGAGGTGGCGGCTGGCCGCCTTGAGGCGTGGAAGGGCTCCTCGGCCCGGGCCGGAGCGCGCTGAGGCTTGGAGTTTGTCAAGGCATGGTACCTTGGGCTAGATCTAGGCCAGTTGACCATGTTCCGACAGGAGGGCCAGGAGGAGCTGGTGGCGGTGGAGGGAGAACTCGTCAAGCGGGCAGCGGCCATTGCCGAGTACACCGACGCCGGAGTCTTCATCCCGGAGCCAGCTAAGGACGGCACCGAGGCGCCACCAGAATGGTTCGGGCTGAACCTGGAGGAGGGCGAGGACTCGGCCGAGGTGATCGACTCTAGTGACGAGGGAGAAGACGAGGAGGAGGAAGGCGAAGAGGAGGCGCCAGAGGTCGGAGCGGACGGCCAGCCCCAACTCGATCGTGCCCCCAGCAACGAACTGCGCCCGAATGAGCCGGCTGTCGCTGGAGGGGACCAAGCAAGGATCGACCAGCCGGCCGCTCGTCCAGCCGGCGCCACCGACTCCACCACTCCGCCGAACCCGTCCGCCAATCCCTAGGCTGCCACTTTACTTTTTATTTCTGCCTGTTTATTAGCCTCAATGAACTTGGTTAGCTTCGCACAATTCCACCCGCGGGGTGTATTTGAAACTTATGTTAGATGTCGGTCAAGGGCCTTGGATGTGTAAATATTTTATCCGAGTTCTACCTTTCCTTGCCTTCTACTCTTTTGGCTTTTTCCTTTGCCGCCTTCCCTTGGTTGCCGTCTTGCCAGCCGAACAGCCGCTCTACGGACTATGGCTGGGTTAAGTACTTAGCTACTTTTGGGAAGGCAAGTACTGGGCCGGCTAGAGTTTTCTTGGCAAGTTAAGTAAAAACCGGCTGGCCGATTGCTCGGCAATCGGTTGGTGAGGCGAGAAGTCAGCTTGGACTATGTCAATGCCTTAAGTCCTTAGCCATTTTTCATGCAGGCACCCTTTTCGCCTTGACTCCTGCCGACCGAACAGCTGCTCTGCAGGCTGCGGCCTCTGGGAGGAGAAAGCTAGGGTGCCGACACACTACTTGTCCAGCTGCAGGAAGCATCTCATAGTACAAGGCGGCAAGTCCCCGGGTCGACTAGTCGAACCCGGTGCCAGACAGATTAATGAAATAACAGAAACGAAAGGCGTAATACTTATCATATAGACAAAAGAGGGCAGTCCCCGAGCTCTTCTCGGGGGACGTGGAGTCTTTGTACTTAATACAAAAGTCGACGTGATA
Source organism: Triticum monococcum (assembly GCA_034509565.1). Lineage (NCBI taxonomy): Eukaryota > Viridiplantae > Streptophyta > Magnoliopsida > Poales > Poaceae > Triticum > Triticum monococcum. Next base: position 524,787,091 of record CM067841.1, read on the forward strand.
CATAGTGCTTTTTAGCTGTAAAACCTTCGAAGAAGGTTCACATCCATGGTCGCTTTGTCTCCTTGCCAGAGTCATCTCTTTTGCATGATCAAGGCTTCTGAGCGTTGATGAGGTAGTAGGAGTCGTTACCCAACACCTTGCTGATGATGAAGGGGCCTTCCCAAGGTGCCGAGAGCTTGTGCTGGCCGGCTGTTCGCTGGATCAGCCGGAGCACAAGGTCTCCTTCTTGGAAGGATCTTGGCTTGACCTTTCGGTTGTAGTATCGGCGCAAGCTCTGCTGGTAGATGGTGGACCTGCTGAGTGCCAACAGGCGGCCCTCTTCCAGCAGATTGACGCCATCTTGTCGTGCTTCTTCTGCCTCCTCTTTGGTGTACATGGTGACTCGAGGGGAGTCGAATTCTATGTCCGTCGGGATGACGGCTTCGGCACCGTAGACGAGAAAGAAATGTGTAAAGCCGGTTGACTTGTTCAGAGTTGTGCGCAGGCTCCAGAGGACGGCCGGAAGCTCGTCGAGCCAGCAGCCGGCCGACCGCTCCAGAGGCTCGACCAGTCGGGGCTTGATGCCAGATAAAATGAGGTCGTTTGCTCGCTCCACCTGGCCGTTTGACTGCGGATGGGCAACAGACGCTAGGTCCAGTCGGATGCCCTGCATCGCGTAGAAACGGGCCAAGGCACCTTTGGCGAAGTTCGTGCCATTGTCGGTGATTATGATGTGTGGTATGCCATACTGGATGGTGACGTCGGAGATGAAAGTCACAGCAGTCGAACCATTCAACTTCATGATTGGTTTTGCTTCTATCCACTTGGTGAACTTGTCCACCGCAACAAGCAGATGAGTCAAGCCACCTCTTGCTGTCTTGAATGGTCCCACCATATCCAAGCCCTAGACAGCAAAGGGCCAGGCGATGAGAATAGTCTTGAGTGCAGAAGCCGGCTGGTGACGCTTTGAACGAAACTTCTGGCACCCTTTGCATTTATGGACCAAGTCATTGGCCTCTTCTAGGGCAGTCGGCCAGAAAAAACCATGGCGGAAAGCCTTGTCCACCAGAGCTCTTGAGGCCGCGTGGTGACCACACTCGCCCTGATGGATATCTTTGAGGATTGCCTGGCCTTGCTCTGGCTTGACACAGCGCTGGTAAACACCAGTGACACTATGCCTCACAAGCTCTCTATTGACTATGGTGTATGCTGCCGCCCGGCGTTGCACTTGCCGGGCCGAGATCTCGTCGGTTGGCAGCTCTTTTTTCACCAAAAATTTGAGGATGGGCTGGGCCGGGCCAATTTCTTCGACCGCCAGGACTGCCACTTGTACGAGGGCGGCTGGGCTGGGAGGTGGTGGGTTGGAGTCGGCCGCCGCTTGCTAAGTTGATGAAGTCCCCGGGCCGACTGCTGCAGTCCCCGGGTTGTCCGCCGAAGTTCCCGCGTCGGTTGGCGGGGCTCTCAAGTCGGATCCGACTGCTTCAGGAGGAGCTGGCACAAATATAGAATCTGACTCTGGTGATGGCTTGATGGACGGCTTGAGGAGTCGTTGCAAGGCAATGCCGGTTGGTATTGCTTGCCGGGTGGAGCCGATTCATGCCAAGGCGTCGGTTTGCTCATTGTCATTTCTTGGCACATGAAGGAACCCCCACCCTTCGAAGTATCCACTGAGTTGCTGTGCGAGAAAGAGGTAGCTGGCCATATTTGCATCCTTTGTGTCCCAGTCGCCTGATGACTGCTGGACCACCAAATCGGAGTCTCCTAACACAGGATCCGGCGAATGCCGAGTTCCTTGGCCAACCGGAGCCCGTGAATGAGTCTTCGTATTCAGCAACATTGTTGGAGGCGGCAAAGTGAATTTGCAGTGCATATCTGAGCTTGTTGCCCTTGGGGAAGTGAGAACGACGCCGGCTCCCAAACCGATGCACATTTTTGAACCATCGAAATGCATCCGCCAATGGGTGGAATCTGGCGCTGGCGGCAAGTACTTGGTCTCGGCCCAGTCGACAAGGAAGTCGGCCAGTGCTTGTGACTTGATGGTGGTGCGAGGCTGGTAATAGATGGTGTAGGGGGGCAAATCTATGGCCCACTTGGCCACTCGGCCCGAGGCATCTTGACTTCCAATAATCTCAGCGAGCAGAGCTATGCAGACCATGGTGATTGGGTGCTCTTGGAAGTATGGCTTCAGTCTCTTGGCAGCAAAGTGCACGCCATAACACATCTTCTGATAGTGGGGGTAGTTCTGCTTGGAGGCGGACAGTACTTCGCTTAGGTAATACACCAGCCTCTGGATTGGTAGGGCTTTGCCTTCTTCTTTCCGTTCCACCACTATGACGATGCTAACCACCCGGCTGGTAGCGGCAATGTAGAGGAGCATGGGCTCCTTAGGAGTCGAGGCCGCCAAGACAGGCGTGGTGGTCAACATTTTCTTGAGCTGGAGAAAAGCTTCATCCGCCTTGTCATTCCACTCGAAAAAGGTGGTTTTCTTCATGAGCTGATACAGGGGAAGGGCCTTCTCGCCCAGCCGACTGATGAAACGGCTGATAGATGCCAAGCAGCTGGTGAATTTTTGCACATCCAGCAGTCGGGTGGGCACCTCCATCCTCTCGATGGCCTTGATCTTCATAGGGTTGCACTCTATGCTGCGCTCTGAGACCAGAAAGCCAAGAAGCTGGCCGGCTGGTACCCCAAAGACAGACTTCTCCGGGTTGAGATTGATCTGAAATCGGCGTAAGTTCTCGAAAGTCTCCCTAAGATCCTCCAGTAGCATCCCACGCTTCTCTGTCTTCACCACCACATCATCTACATAGACATGAGCGTTTCTGCCGAGTTGTTTGAGGAGACACTTCTGCATGCAACGCTGAAAGATGGCGCATGCATTTCTCAAGACGAACGTCATGGTCAGGTAGTAGAAGGCTTCAAATGGTGTGATGAAGGCGGTCTTCATCCTGTCGGCCGGGACCAGCTTGATCTGGTGGTACCCGGAGTATGCATCCAAAAAACTCAACAGCTCAGATCCGGCTGTGGAGTCGATCACTTGGTCAATTTTGGGCGGAGCAAATGGATCTTTGGGGCATGCTTTGTTGAGGCTGGTATAATCAATGCACATGCGCCACTTCTTGTTCTTCTTCAGCACTAGGACTGGATTGGCTAACCATTCTGGAAAGAACACCTCCATGATGAAGCCGGCTGCCAGGAGCCGGGCTATCTCTTCCCCAACAACTCTTCTTTTCTCTTCTGATAGGCGACGCAAGGGCTGCCGGACGGGCTTGGCATCAGATCGGACGTGTAACTTGTGCTCGGCGAAATCCGTTAGTACACCTGGCATGTCTTTGGGGGACCATGCAAAAATGTCCCGATTCTCATGGAGGAAATCGACGAGGTCGCCTTCCTATTTACTTTCAAGGTGCGCGCCAATGACAGCATACCTCTCCGGGTGCTCCGGGTCCAAAGGTATCTTCTTTGTCTCTTTGGCCGGCTTGAACGAGCCCTCGGCTTCCGACTCCTTAGAGTCGGGTGACATTTCCGGCTACTTGCCTGCCATTGCCACAACCCGGTCAAGGAGCCGTTTCTCTACTGCGATCACGAGAGACTCGGCTAACTGGCTGCTCTCCGCCACGTAGGCGGACGACTTCTTGTAGTCTCCTGCTACGGTCAGGATTCCCTTAGAGCTTGGCATATTCATCTTTAGGTAAGCATAGTGGGGAACGGCCATGAACTTGGCCAAGGCAGGCCGGGCAAGCAGTGCGTGATAAGGGCTCTCAAGGTCCACCTCCTCAAACCAGACTGGCTCTCGGCGGAAATGAGTTTTGTCCCCGAAGAGGACATCTATTTGAGTCTTGCCGATTGGTGAGCAGGAAAGGCCAGGAACTATGCCATGGAAAACAGTCCGACTGGGCTGAAGGTGTCTCTGCTTGATTCCCAATTTCTCCATGGTATCCTTGTATAGAATGTTGATGCTGCTGCCGCCGTCTATCAGGACTCTGGAAAAACGGGCAGCCCGCCTGTATGGCAAACGTGGCTTCCAATACCAGAGCACAGGAGCCGGGACTGGGCATCACCTCCGGGTGGTCGGCTCAGCTCCAGCTGATGGGCTTCTCAGACCAATGCATGAATTCCGGGGTGTCTGATGCTACTGCATTCACTTCCAACCGCTGCTGCCGCCTGCTGCACCTATCGTCGGCCACGCTAGTGAACACGATGTAGGCCCCCTGCTCCTCAGGATAATCATCCTGCACGGCGCCGATTGGCCGAGCCGCCGGCTGCTGCGGGGGAGGAGGCGGCGGGCCGACAGGGGGAGCGGGCTGGAGTCCGTCACCCTTGGCAATCCTGGTGGGCCAATGGCACTTTTGAGTGGTGTGATTGGATGGCTTCGCACTGCTGTGGAACTTGCAGGGGGCATCAAGAGTCTGCTCGTACAAGAAGGCGGGCAGCCAATTAGGCTTGCCACCCTTCTGACGCTTGGGATGAGGCTGCACTTCTGGTTGTCGATCTTCAACTGCTGCCACCTGCCGGCTTGTGGAAACCGGCTGCGCGGCCTTGCACTTGTTGTCGTTCGGCTGCTGCCGCCGACTGGCGTCGCCAGCCGGGGTCCAAGGGGCTTGGGGAGCCACCTTGCCCGACGCGTTGACTTGAATTTCCACCTTCATGGAGGAGTCGGCTGTGGCGTACTTGTCTGCTATGATTAGCAGCTCGTCAAGGGTCGCTGGCTCATCGCAGAGGAGCCGGTGCTTGAGGAGGGTGCCCTCTCGGCACCCGGCAGTGAAGTACTCGATGGCCTGCACCTCGTGCACGTCCTCGCAAGAGTTGCGCAGCTCGGCCCAGCGTGTGAGATAGTCGCGAGTCGACTCATTGGGGCCTTGGATGCACTGGGAGAGCTGGTGAGGCTTGGCCAGCCGTTTATATGTGCTGGTGATGTTGCGGATGAACGCTTCAGTAAAGTCAACCTAGCCGTTGATGCTGCGGGGCTTCAGGCTGTTCAGCCATGTCCGGGCCGTGCCCTGGAGCATGACGGGGACGTACTTCACGGCACCGCGCTTGTTGCCATTGGCGATGCTGACGGCTGTGGAGTAGTCGACCAGCCAGTCCTCCGGCTTCACCGAGCCGGTGTACTTGGGGGTATCTCTTGGGAGAGTGAACCCTTTGGGAAAGGTCTCATCTCGGATGCGGGGGCCAAAACAAGGCGGACCCAGATCATCTTCCTCTTCTAGCGCCAGGGACCGATTAAGTCGGTCGATCCGGTTGCGGACATCATTTTCTCCGATTTCTTCTCGACGGCCAAGGCGGTCGCCGAGTTATGGGTGGTCAACAGGCGTCGGCGAGATGCGCCTCTCCCTGCGGGGAGGAGGCGGCGGGCAGTCATCTCGCCATCGCACTGCTCTTGGGCGGCCGTCTTGGTCGCGCTCGATGGTGATGTGAGTCCGGCTGCGGCTGGCAGCCGACTCCTTGTCTCTTACATCATGGACGCCACCAGTCGGCATCCGGGACGTCGCGCCTTGGTCTCGGCGAGGTGGTGGGTCGTCATTTCGCCGGTTGGGCACTTCAGTGCGGCAACCGGCATCTTGCTGCTCAGCAGCCGCGTCAAGGAGCTGTTGAACTCGCTCCGTCATGTGGCGACGCTCATCGCTCTCGAGCTTGTCTAGCTCGTCTACTGCTGGCTCGGCAGCTTGTATGTTCTCTGCAGGCATGGCATATACGGGACGGTCTGTCTCGAACATGCTGGCGATGGCCGCGCCACACTGCCTGATCAAGCCAATGTGGCTAGGCCCACCAGGAGCCGGAGTGCCGCCTAGAGCACGGTCCATCTCCCGCTGGTAGGCATGCGAAAGGCGTCTCGTGCTGGCCAGCCGGCTGGCGCTCTTGACGAGCTGGACGCGGCGTGCTTCCAGCGTCTCGGCGTCGGCGTCCTCCGGGATTGGCGCAACCAAGTCTTGCATCGCCGTCTGCAACGGGTCCTGACCGCCCCCGCCAGAGTGCTCGCTGTGGCTGATCACGAGCACCTCCGTGATGGTGCTGCCACCGCTGTCCGCGCGGGGAAGTGGCGCATCGTAGACCACCACATTGGAGGGGAACGTGTCAAGCGAAGCCATGTCAAAGTCGACCAACATCGGGTCGGTGGAGCCAACCGACTCCAAGTCAGCAGCAGGCTCGTTGGTGACGTGGAGCTGATCGAGGAGGCCCACGAGACGGCCTTCGGGGCCATCGGTGCTTGTGTCGGACCCAGGCTCGTCAAAGAGGCGAATGTCGCCAACAAGATCGGCGAGGCAGCTCGCTGCGCAGGCGATCTCCGCACCGTGTAGCGCCTCGGCGCAGAGCCGTCCGTCGTGTTGGGCTGGCTACGCTCGCCGGGAAGCAAAAGGGTTCCCGTCCAGAACAGGTCTCCGGGAGGCGGTGCACCTCACCCCACAGTGGGTGCCAAATGTCAGGGGTTGGGTGCGACATATGCCAAAGGATGGCATGGTGGGAGCGAGTAGAACGTCACCGGTGCCTGGAAGGGGGATGAGGCATAGACACGAATGCCAGCGTACTTTACCCAGGTTTGGGGCTCTCCTAGGAGATAACACCCCTAGTCCTACTCTGTGGGGTCTCCGCATGATCACTAATGCATAACTGGTACAATGTTGCTCCTCAAGCTATTTGCTATAGGTGGAAGAAGGCAGGCACGCTCTCTCCTCCTCTAGATATGAGTCTAGTCCTAACAGGGGTCGAACCCTTTGCATGGGTGCCCTGGGGGTTTATATAGGCCTACCCCCCAGGGGTACAATGGTAATCTGGCCGGGCATAGGGCCCGGTCATCATTCTCTCTGGTCGCCGGCCTCTTGGCCGACAGCTGGGGCCTGCCGCCTGGTGGGCCCCGCCGCCTGGTCTGGTACAGAGCCGACAAGCCGCTCCCGCCGCTTGCGGGTCTTGCCGGCTGCTGATCACTGTAGCCATAACGCTAATGACGCAGGCTTGGTCGGGGAGGCGTGGCTACAATCCCGCCGCCTAGTGGGCGATCACCGTTGCCACTCCATGTCTCATCTGGTTGATGGCGCATGGGGCCCAAGGGAGGGATTGGCCGCCTGCTGGTAGCCGGCTCCTCCGAGGTACGGTTGTCCCAGCCTCCTCCGACTTCATGGCTCTGGCTGCTAGGTAGGGCCCGCCGTCTACAACCCGTACCTGACAGGCCTTCGTGGGAACAAGACTCCGCCTGTCAGGTGTGACGTGTGGGGGGAGAGGCAACAGTGCCGTGTCGTGCGGAGATCTCCGCCTATACGGGGCACTACGGCCACGTCTGTCCCTAGATTCGGGGGAAGGCTTGCACTATAGTCGTACCCGTCTTGTCTCTTTGATGAGGGCGCAGACTTTGGGGGTGCCATGGGCCGACTACTAGGAGCCAGCCTCTCTGGAGGCCGCTCTCTAGGAGTTGGCCCGTCGTGATGCCGCCCTCTGGAACTCGGCCACCCTCGACCAGTCGGCCGCTTGGCCAACCCGCCGCCAGAAGGCGGAGTCTTTATCTTGACGTCTTTGAGAGGCGCAGTCGGCCCCTTTGTCTTGAAAGGCTCGGGGGCTCGGGTTAGGCTAGCCGTGGCCCATTACTCCGACACTTATGGAAAAGAATTTGCATGACATCTTTTATCCTACCCTCCCGTGGCAGCGGGGTCCTAATGGAAACTAAGGGATATTAAGGCCTCCTTTTAATAGAGTACCTGAATAAAGCATTAACACATAGTGAATACATGAACTCCTCAAACTACGGTCATCACCGGGAGTGGTCCTGTGTCACTTCGGGGTTGCCGGATCATAACACATAGTAGGTGACTATAGACTTGCAAGATAGGATCAATGTCGGTGTCAAAACCGGCGGATCTCGGGTAGGGGGTCCCGAACTGTGCGTCTAGGCCGGATGGTAACAGGAGGCAAGGGACACGAAGTTTTACCCAGGTTCGGGACCTCTTGATGGAGGTAAAACCCTACGTCCTGCTTGATTAATATTGAAGATATGGGTGTTACAAGAGTAGATCTACCACGAGATCAGAAAGGCTAACCCCTAGAAGCTAGCCTACGGTATGATTGTATGTTGTGATTGTTGTCCTACGGACTAAAACCCTCTGGTTTATATAGACACTGGAGAGGGTTAGGGTTACACAAGGTCAGTTACAAAGGAGGAGATATCCATATACGTATTGCCTAGCTTGCCTTCCACGCCAAGTAGAGTCCCATCCGGACACGGGACGAAGTCTTCAATCTTGTATCTTCATAATCTAACAGTCCGACCAATGGAGATAGTCTGGCTGTCCGGAGACCCCCTAATCCAGGACTCCCTCAGTAGCCCCCGAACTAGGCTTAAATGACGATGAGTCCGGCACGTAGTTGTCTTCGGCATTGCAAGGCGGGTTCCTTCTCCAAATTCTGTGTACCTGTCGAAATAATGTCCGGTTCCTCGTGATGGTTTGTATTTTTTGGCTTCCACGCCCAATAATGGCCACTTTCCACGTGTCAAGCGAATGTGAACAGCCAGGGTGTTTTCACATTTACCCCTAGCTATGCAAATGAGCCGCCTATTTAAAAAGACGAGGATTCAGATCCAAACCACATCATCCTCCCTTGCCGAGTCTTCATTAGAGCGTACCTGACAAAGATCCATTCCACCATGGCCGGTCGTCGCAGCTCCTCCTCTCGCACCCCTAGCTCCAAGTCTAGAGATTGGGAGAGATGTTCCATCCCGCATAGCAAATTGGTGATGCTTCAGTCCAAGGGAGTTCTTCCCCCAGCGTACCTGGTCCCCGTTCGAGCCGGGCATGCCACCTATATTGGCGGAGAGCAAGCGGAGAGCCGTCCCAATCCCTCCAAGGGAGAGTGGGTGTGCCTTGTCCCTTATCTGGTAAGAGGGTTCGGATTCCCAATCCATCCGTTTCTTCGAGGGCTTCTGGAGTTCTATGGCCTCCAGCTGCACAACCTCACGCTTGCTTCTCTGCTGCATATCGCGGGATTCATAGCCCTTTGCGAGTTATTTTTGGGCTGCGAGGCTCATTTCGCTCTATGGAAGAAGCTGTTCTGTCTGGTACCCCATTCTAAGAAGGGATCAATATATCAAGTGGGCGGAGCCGAAGTGTGGCGTATCGCCGGGACCGGATACCTACCCGGGACCCCAAAGAAGACGTCTGAAGACTGGCCTTCAGAATGGTTTTATATAGAGGATGTCCCCCTTCCGGACCCTATTCGGATCGGCCTTCCAGAGATTGACAACGCCCCTTTGAAGAAGCATCAGAGCTGGCGTCCACGGAGCCCCCTGGAGGAAGACGACCGGGACATTCTTTATCTGATGAGCCGGATAAGCTCTTTAGCTCGATCAGGATTGACCATGATCGAGGTCATGGCTATATGCATTATGCGGGGGGTGCAGCCACTCCAGTATAGAGGCCACCCCATGTGGGATTTCAACGGGGAGGATGACGCCACCCGCCACGGCCACAAAGGGCCGGGATCGGTTGCTGATCTAATAAAGATCTTGTCCACTTTGTACAAAGGAGAAGAGGAGGAATTCCTCCGTGTCAACCCGCAGGGCGGATTCTCCATGTACAATCCTCCGAGCTGGGTAAGCGGAGATTTTTTTCGCCCATCCGTTTTGTATTCCCGTAGTTTAAGTATTCATTCTAGGGATTTCATCACAGGAGCTCGCCAGGCAGTAAAGGAGATAAACAACCCTCCCCCACAGCCCGAGGACCCTGGACGGTCCCTTGGCCCGGCCTCCCAGGAGGATCCGGACATATCCGTGGAGCTGATCAACGTGGTATTTACCAAGGGAGTAATGACAATACCTTGGTGGCCATTACGGCCGATTACCCTGGGCTAGTTCTAGCCTCACAGGTGACTGAGACCGAAATCCCAGCACTTAAAAAGGGATCCGTCCTTGTGCTCTTTTTATTGCCGTATAACAGTCGTGTTTTGCAGGGGAGGTCCTCGGGGCAGAAGGCCGAGCCCGTGGCAACTGGACAACAAGGGGCCGCTAGGCCAGGCAGGCTGAAAAGATCCGCAGTCCGGATTGAGGCACCGGCGCAGCGGTATGGCGCGCCGTTTTTATTACAAGACATAATTTACAGAGGCATACTAACGCCTGTGCCTTCTTTTCAGGAAAAAGAGGGCTCGCCAGACTACACCCGAAGAGGCTACCAATCACGCCTCCACAAGCCGGGCTCCAAGGCTAGACTCAGAGGTGGGAACGAGTACAAGGCGTGCGCCGGTTGCTCCTCCGACAGAGGATATGGATAGACTGTCCGCAACCCATTCCGCGGTGGAAAGTGCCATGAACCACAGGCGTCGCCGGACTGTTCTTCGTGACGCTTGTTTCTCCCCAGAGGCATTGGATGCCTTCAACTCGGGAGATGCGCACCTCCGTGGCGCTCAAGATGGTCTAGCCAGAGCCACGGAGTAGTATGTAAAAGACATACGGGTGAGAAAATTTGATGATTATATATATCAGTAGCCCCTGAGACTTGAAACAGTTAGGATAACTGATTTAATGATCATTTGTTATGTAGGTTCTTACAGAAAATAATACTCAACTGTCCCAGGAGCTGGAAGAGCGCAAAGCCCAACTTCAGGCCGCACTGTCCGCCGCAGGGGAGCCCAAAGAGACCCCCGCTGGTAACATATCCGTCAAATGATAAGTATCATATTAGAGTGCAGCTTTATATGTAAATCTGACAAAAAATTGCAGATGACACTGGAGTGAATCTGGATAAGCAACAGCTCAAACGCCAGCTGAAGGCTGGTGAGAACATGCTTACAAGGGTGAGGCAGGAGAAGAATGATCTCCAAGATGCCAACACCTAGCTGGGCGTGGAACTGAAAGATGTTCGTGCCCAACTGTCAGACTCTGGTAAGGAGAATCGACGGCTTCGGCGCTACATATTTAGTAAGTGCTTGAACGAACTTAAAAAGAGTTCGGCGAGGAAGCTGACTGATAGAGTTATGTCTGTAGGTATGTTAACAGGTCGTCCTGCCGAGGAGATGCCTAGTTCAAGGGGTGATCTTCTTCCCGAGCTCGCACAGTTGCACGAACGAGTTCGGCAGGTGATGCAAGGCGTTGCCCAGGCCTTGTGGCCGTCCGTCTCCCTACCCGAAGGCCTTGGAGAGCTTGCAAGAAAGCTGAAGGGAGCACGACAGTGCTTCTGATTATGGAAGATATCGGCCTGCCGTCAGGGCACCAGGGAAGCTTGGGCGATGGTGAAGACATGGTACACGAAGGCTGACCCGAACCACATGGCCGAAGTCGGACCTGTGGGGCCTGATGGCAAGGAGATCCCTGTAAATTTAGTGTACGGCCAAGTAGAATTGGCCGCAAAGTATTCCCAACAGGACTGTAGACTAGACAGCCTATTGGATGACATTGAAGAGGAATTCAACCAGTCAAATTGACTATGTAATTGTAAAGTGACATATATGATGCCTTCTAGCCGGATTGTAGATCGTTTGTCGTGGCAGACCTTTTCGCTTCAACCTCGGGACCCGACAGTCTAGAGTGTATCCGAATACCCTCTTGGTTATATAAGAACCGGGGCATGCGTGGAGACTAGGCGTAGGGGTCATTAGTGCTTTATCAAACAAGTGCCCAACTAGTTATGTTATATTACATGGGTAGTAAGAAACATCTTCCAGAGAGAATAGTTCCGTTAAGGGTTCCTTTCCCTGGGTAGGCATGCCCTAAAGTGCATGTCCGGACTGCGACAAGAAGCGCAGTAAAAACGTCTGGGGCAGATATGGTTCATAAATAAAAGTCATCTTTTGTTCACCGACCGAATATTCTCTTAAGAACGCTAGCTTTCGGCTTCACCCAGTCTGAGGTACACGTCCAGCTGACCCGGCGGTAACAATCGCAGAGGTGCTCCCCTTATGCCCTAGCCGAATTAATGGGAACGTAGGGCATAAATACAAGAGCCAGGCAACCCAGCTTGGCCAAAACTTAAGTCATATCGATGCATATAATGGTGAAAAAAGGTACATGCGGAAGTATAACGCATGTGTTGGGCGTGATGCCCAGGTAAATAATTTAAGCTTCTGTGAAAGAAGCCCCCAGGTGTAGATAGTGCGGCTAGCACCTCTGTAGTGTACAAGTGGGTCACAAGGTGACCCTTGAAGACCTAGAGGAATAAAAGAAAGAAAGGGAAACAAGACAGACGACGCATATGCAGAAAATGGACAAAGGGAAGGGACTAACATAAAGTACAGTGCTAGGTGTAGAATCTTTGGAGCCTGGCTGCGTTCCATGGGTTCGGCTCGAGTCGACTAATCGATGCATCCCGTAGTTGGTACGCTCCGCCAGTCAAAACTTGGTCGATGATGAAGGGACCTTCCCATTTGGGCTCTAGCTTGTTCTTTTTCTTATCCGGCAGCCGGAGAACTAGTTCGCCAACGTTATAAGTTTTGGCTCGTACTTCTCTGCTTTGGTATCTGCGGGCCTGTTGCTGGTAAAATGCAGAACGGGCTTTGGCTACGTCGCGCTCTTCCACCAAGGTGTCCAAACTGTCCTGCTGATCGAGCTCGGCTTCTCTTTCTTCGTACATGCGCACTCGAGGTGAGTCATGAATTATGTCACAGGGCAGGACTGCCTCTGCGCCGTACACCATAAAAAATTGTGTGTATCCGGTACTATGATTCGGCGTGGTCCGCAGCCCCCAGAGTACGGAGTCGAGCTCCTCTACCCAGTGCGTGTCAGACTCTGTTAAGGAGCGCACTAGTCTGGGTTTAATGCCGCTCATTATAAGACCATTTGCTTGTTCAACCTGACCATTGGTTTGTGGATGGTAGACTGAAGCATAATCGAGCTTGATGCCCATTTTGCTGCACCAGAGTTTTACCTCATCGGACGTGAAGTTCGTGCCGTTATAAGTGATGATGCTGTGGGGGATGCCGTAGCGATGTACAACTCCGGATATGAAATCTATCACCGGTCCGGATTCGGCTGTTTTAACCGGTTTGGCCTCTATCCATTTGGTGAATTTATCCACCATGACCAATAAGTATTTTTTTCTTGTGGGTTCCACCTTTAAGGGGTCCAACGATGTCAAGCCCCCAGACTGCAAAGGGCCATGTAATGGGGATTGTTTGGAGGGCGGTGGGTGGCATATGGCTTTGATTTGCAAAGAGCTGGCAACCGGCGCAGCGCTGGACTAAGTCCTATGCATCTGCCCGGGCCGTTGGCCAATAGAATCCTGTACGGAAGGCCTTGCTCACAAGAGCCCGGGCTGCGGCATGATGACCGCTGAGTCCGGCATAAATTTCTGCCAAAAGGTTCCGTCCTTCCTCTTCAGAGATGCACCATTGAAGGACTCCGGTAGCGCTTTTCTTGTACAATTCTCCCTCGTGGACCCTATAGGCCTTTGATCGCCGCACTATGCAGCGTGCCTCATTTTGGTCCTCCGGGAGTTCCTGTCTAGTTAAGTAGGCCAGGAATGGTTCTGTCCATGGGGCAATAATATCCATTATTTCGTGGGTTGATTGTGTTATTTCGGTGGCGGAGCCTCCGATTGTGTCAGAGAGTTCGGTATCGGGTATTTTGGCCGGGTTCGGACTATTGTTACCGGTGTCCCCTTCCCATGCTACGGATGGCTTGAAAAGCCTTTCCAGAAAAATGTTGGGAGGGACCGCATCGCGTTTTGCGCCAATGCGGGCGAGGATATCTGCCGCCTGATTGTTTTCCCGAGCAACATGGTGAAATTCGAGCCCCTCGAACTGGGCTGACATTTTTAGGATGGCATTGCGATAAACGGCCATTTTTGGATCCTTGGCATCAAAGTCTCCATTTATTTGGGATATTGCAAGGTTTGAATCCCCGCGCACCTCTAGGCGTTGAATGCCCATGGATACTGCCATCCGGAGACCATGTAGAAGGGCCTCATATTCGGCTGCATTGTTGGAGTCCGTATACATTATCTATAGTACGTATTGAACTGTGTATCCTGTTGGGGACGTCAAAACAACGCCGGCCCCCAGACCAGCCAACATTTTGGAGCCGTCGAAGTGCATGATCCAGTTTGAATATGTGCCGTACTCTTTAGGGAGTTCGGCTTCTGTCCATTCAGCGACGAAGTCAGCCAAAACTTGCGGTTTAATAGCTCGCCGTGGCTTGTAAGTTATGTCGAACGGGAGGACCTCAATGGCCCAATTGGCAATCCGACCTGTCGCGTCACGGTTGTTTATATTATCATTAAGTGGTACTTCCGAGGCTACCGTTATCGAACACCCTTGAAAGTAGTGTCACGGCTTCCTGGATGCCATAAATACAGCGTACACTATCTTTTGGTAATGCGGGTACCGCGATTTGCATGGAGTAAGGACAGTGGGCACGTAGTAAACCAGCTTTTGAATGGGAAATTTGTGTCCGTCCACTTCTCGCTCGACGATAAGCACTGCGCTTACCACTTGATGAGTTGCCGCAATGTATAATAGCACTGGTTCGCCAATGTTTGGCGCGGCCAGGACTGGGTTTGTTGCCAACATGGCGTCCGTCCACTCGAAGTGTTCGGTACGGCGGAGGAGGCGATAAAGGGGTAATGCCTTTTCTCCCAAGCGGGAGATAAAGCGGCTTAGAGCTGCCACGCATCCAGTTAGTTTTTGTATTTGTTTGAGGTCTGTTGGGGTAGCCAACTGTGACAACGCTCGGATTTTGTCCGGATTAGCTTCAATACCTCTACTGGAGACAATGAATCCCAGGAGCTTTCCTGTTGGTACGCCGAAGACGCATTTTTCCGAATTGAGCTTGATGTCATATGTTCGGAGGTTGTCGAATGTGAGCCTCAAGTCGTCTACTAAAGTTTCGACATGCTTAGTTTTAATGACCACGTCATCCATGTATGCCTCCACTGTTTTGCCGATCTGGTTTAACAGGCATGTCTAAATCATGCGCTGATATGTTGCACCGGTGTTTTTTAGCCCGAAGGGCATTGTGTTGAAGCAGAATGGGCTGTATGGTGTGATGAATGCCGTTGCGGCTTGGTCTGGCTCTACCATTTTGATTTGGTGGTAGCCGGAGTATGCGTCGAGGAAACACAATGAATCGTGTCCTGCGGTAGCTTCGATGATTAGATCGATGCGGGGGAGGGGGAAGGGATCCTTTGGGCAGGCCTTGTTAAGGTCCTTAAAATCGACGCACAAGCGCCAGGATTTGTCCTTCTTTGGTACCATCACCAAGTTTGCTAGCCAGTCCGGATGTTTTATGTCTTTGATGAATCGGGCTTCCAATAGCTTGGCTATTTCCTCTCCCATGGCTTGTCTTTTAGGCTCGGAGAAACGTCGAAGAGCCTGCTTGACTGGCTTGAACCCTTTTATGATATTTAGGCTGTGTTCAGCCAGCCCGCGTGGGATTCCTGGCATATCTGAAGGATGCCAGGCAAAAATATCCCAGTTCTCGCGTAGGAACTCTCGTAGTGCGGCGTCAACATCAGGGTTTAATTGTGCCCCGATGGAAGCTATTTTTGTAGGGTCCGTTGGATGGACTTGGAATTTGACTATTTCATCCGCCGGCTTAAAGGAGGTGGACTTGGATCTTTTATCAAGTATCACGTCGTCCCTGTTTACCGTGGAGCGCAGCGCGGTTAGTTCTTCGGCCGCTAGGGCTTCGGATAGTGCCTCAAGGGCCAGTGCAGCTGTCTTATTTTCGACTCGGAGAGCTATGTCCGGATCACTAACAAGAGTGATGATTCCGTTGGGCCCGGGCATTTTGAGCTTCATGTACCCGTAATGGGGTACGACTTGGAAGATTGTGAACGCCTCCCGCCCTAATAGAGCGTGGTATCCGCTGCTGAATGGGGCCACTTGGAATGTAATTTCTTCGGACCTATAATTATCCGCGTGCCGAATACCACGTCTAGTGTGATTTTTCTGACGCAGCATGCTTCCCGACTAGGGATGATTCCTCTAAAGGTTATGCTGCTTTGCTTAATGCGGCTCTAGTCTATTTCCATCTTTTGAAGAGTTTCCTCGTAGATGAGGTTTAATCCGCTGCCGCCGTCCATGAGTACCTTGGTGAGTCGAAAGCCATCCATGATTGGACTGAGGACCAGTGCGGCTGGTACTCGGGCTGTTCGGAATTTAGGTTCATCACTGGCATTGAAGGTAATAGCCGTGTCGCTCCAAGGATTTGTTTCTGCTATGTGGCAGATTTCGAACGTGCCGCGGAGTGTTCGCTTCCGTCTTTTATTTGACGCAAAGGTCTCGAAGACCGTTAAGACCGTACTGTTATCCCCGGGGTGGTGTTCTTTGGTTTTTGGGAGGAGTAGATCCTCACCACTTTTGGCCACCCGCCGGAGTATCCAGCATGCTCTAAGGCTGTGTGTTGGTATCGCATCCATTGTACTATGAATTTTGCAGGGTCCGTTGAGCCATCCCTCCAGTACGGTTCCTTGCCCCGTAGAGGGCTTTTGCTTTTTGGTAGTTAACCCATGTGTATTGTGATAATGCACCCTTTTATTTTGGATTGGGTTTGTATTCAGGGTCGGGTTATCCCAAAATTTTATTTCGATTTTCTAGGCGCTTTCCATCGCACAGTACTTTCGCACTATGGACACCAAGTCGGCAAAGCATGTAATTTCACGACGACTTATGGCGTTGAGGATTCCCTTGTCCGTGCAATTATTGCAGAAGAATGAAATTGCGTCTTCCTCGCGGCAGTCCTTTATTGTGTTCTTGATCAGTAGGAATCTGGCCCAGTAATGGTGTACTGTTTCTTCGGGCTCTTGCCTAATTTGGGATCGATCGCATATGTTTGGGTGGGTGGGTGGTATTGAATCTGAATCCTCACCCGATCTAAGGCTCAGTGGCCAAGGAGTTTCCGAACTCAAAAGCTTGGATTGTTGAACGTTGGAATCCGGACGTAGCTAGTCCTTAAGATAGATGGAGTTTTGTTGCATTGTTATTCCACCACTGCAATGTGGTGGGTGACCTGGGGAGACTTAATTTCTCTTAGATCGGGTTTAGGCCCAATCTGATCGTAGTCTATAGCGACTCCCAGGGCGGCGATACGATCCAAGAGCTCGTTCAGGGAAGAGAGCTCCATTGGATCTAACTGTTCGGCGAGTTCCGAGTTGATGTGAAGATTGCTTTTGATGACCCGAGAAGTCGTCGTCGGCGCAGCGGCTGAACAGGCGGTCATAAGAAAACCACCTAGCCGGAGAGTTTGGCCGATAGTCAGAGCTCCCTCAGCAATAGTGCCATCTTTAAATACGGGACGAGACATCCTTCCTTGGGGCGACGACATAGCGGAACTCTCAATGAAAGCACCTATGTCAGTGTCAACACCGGCGGATCTCGGGTAGGGGGTCCCGAACTGTGCGTCTAGGCCGGGCCCTCTTGATGGAGGTAAAACCCTACGTCCTGCTTGATTAATATTGAAGATATGGGTGTTACAAGAGTAGATCTACCACGAGATCAGAGTGGCTAAACCCTAGAAGCTAGCCTACGGTATGATTGTATGTTGTGATTGTTGTCCTACAGACTAAAACCCTCTGGTTTATGTAGGCACCGGAGAGGGTTAGGGTTACACAAGGTCGGTTACAAAGGAGGAGATATCCATATACGTATTGCCTAGCTTGCCTTCCACGCCAAGTAGAGTCCCATCTGGACACGAGACGAAGTCTTCAATCTTGTATCTTCATAGTCTAACAGTCCGGCCAATGGAGATAGTCCGGCTGACCAGAGACCCCCTAATCTAGGACTCCCTCAATCAAGAACTCTCATATATTGATGAAAACATAATAGGTTCAGATCTGAAATCATGGCACTCGGGCCCCAGTGACAAGCATTAAGCATAGCAAAGTCATAGCAACATCAATCTCAGAACATAGTGGATACTAGGGATCAAACCCTAAAAAAACTAACTCGATTACATGATAAATCTCATCCAACCCATCACCGTCTAGCAAGCCTACGATGGAATTACTTACGCACGGCGGTGAGCATCATGAAATTGGTGATGGAGGAAGGTTGATGATGATGATGGCGACGGATTCCCCTCTCCGGAGCGCCGAACGGACCAAATCGGCCCTCCCGAGAGAGTTTAGGACTTGGCGGCGGCTCCATATCGTAAAATGTGTTGAATCCTTCTCTCTGGTTTTTTTCTCCCCGAAAGTGAATATACGGAGTCAGGGCTGAGGTCAGTGGAGCGTCAGGGGGCCCACGAGGCAGGGAGCGTGCCCAGGGGGGTAAGGCACGCCCCCACCCTCGTCGACAGGTGGAGACCCCCGTGATGTGGATCTTCCTTCCAGTATTTTTTATATATTCCAAAATAATTCTCCGTTGATTTTCAGGTCATTCCAAGAACTTTTATTTCTGCACATAAATAACACCATGGCAATTCTGCTGAAAACAGCGTCAGTCCGGGTTAGTTCCATTCAAATCATGCAAGTTAGAGTCCAAAACAAGGGCAAAAGTTGTCGGCGTTCTGGGAACGGGGGTCCCTAGACTTGCCTGCCTGCGGCCTGCGGCATGGCTCAAATGGGGGCCCAACCTGGCCCATCTGCATCAGCACAAGACTCAAGACCCTCGCGAGGGGCCAAGCCTTGCGAGGCGGACAACACGGCGCATCCTCAGGCGCAGCCTCCTCAGGCTGGCTCGTGAGGAGACGAAGATATCAAGGCAGGGTACCTCGCGAGGTGCCCGTGACGCAAGCCATGATGATCGAGGGTGCCAGGCGGGCGCCAGCGTGCGCAGCGTCCTTCTTTCCTCTTTGGTGCAAAGGGGGCAAGCGCAGCCGCGGAGTACCGAGCCATCAGGCAAAGGTTGCCATTTCGGTGCAACGAGACTAGGACCAAGCGGACTACGAGACGGAGGTCACCATGGAGCCCAGCACGGCGTCACCGCAGAGTCTTTCGTAGGCGAAGACCACCTTTAGTCAGGATAAGGGTACTTGCTATCCCCCTTCAAATTAGCCCGCCATTGTTGGCTCCCTTCCCGCTCGATATTTGGGAAGAGGACCAGGGCCTCTATAAATAGGGACCGGCCGCCCATGTAGCAAGGAGTTCGGTTCGATTCGGTTCGGGGTTCGATCAGTTGGTAGGTTCAAGTTCGGTTCGGTGTGTAGATCCGGCTAGCAAGCAGAGAGAGAGAGTGAGAGAGAAGGCGGCGGAACTCCTCCCAGTAGTTCGTCGCCCCAGCCAAGAACAGACCCTCGCGAGGCTGTTCTTCCCTGTATTATTCATCATAATCAGCCCCAAGAGGCAATCCATCCACCACACACTGGAGTAGGGTATTACACCACAATGGTGGCCCGAACCAGTATAAATCTTGTGTCTCCTGTGTGATTCTTTTAGTAGTTTAGCTCTTTGTGAGACGGGGAGGTAGAAGGCGTGATTTCCGCGCGCACCCTAGTGTTCGAACCTTAAGGGTCTGCCGGAACCCGAAATCCGACATTTGGCGCGCCAGGTAGGGGTGCGCCGGAATCCGTCTCCCACCGCTCCGTTCTCCTCCGACCGTCGCATCCATGTCCGACGCTCGTCGGGCCCGCGCCGAGCGCCGGGCCGCCATCGCTTCTCGCGTTGCCCAGACGGCCCCCGTCGATGGGCGTCCTCGTCGTTCCCCGTCACCCGCCATCAACGCCGCCACCGGTCCGGCGAGGGGCGAGCAGCAGGCATCGTCTCAGCACCCGTTCGTGCGGCAAGACGGCCACACCGCTACTCCATCACTCGCACCAGCCGGTTCTTCATCCCGCGCGCTCTACGCACCCTTGGAGGCTCGAGCTGTGCTCCTCGCGGCAAACGAGCTCCTGCGCTACCGCCCCGTCGACGACGTCTACGAAGAGTGGCTCGACCGCGTCGCCGAGCTTGTCCGCGCCGCAGGGGGCTCTTCTGCACCGTCCGTCCCTCTACGCCGCAGTCCGCCCTGCGCGGGCAACGAAGCTCCAGAGGCGCACCAACCGCCTCCCCTCCAAGAAGATGCCATGGCTCCAAGGCGCTTGGCCCCTGGGCGGAACCCGCTCTGTCAGGCGCCAGCGCAGCAAGAGCGGAGCTGCCAAGAAGTTCCTCGCCCGCAAGGGGCCGCCAGGGCGCTCCCTGCTCCGGCGCGCCGCGACCCTGCTCCAACTCCGGCGCGCCAAGACCCCGCCCTGCTCCTAGCTGCAGCGCGTGGTGACCCTCAAGACCAAGCTCTCCACCAGCCGAAGCCTTTCGTGGCCACCGCGGGCTGCCGCGCCTACACCATCGAGCTGCGTAGCGTCGCGTGGCCCGGCAAGTTCAAGCCTGACCTGCCTCCTCGCTACGACGGCACTACCAATCCCACAGAGTTCCTCCAGCTCTATGAGCTGGGCATCGAGGCTGCCAGCGGGGATGAAAAGGTCATGGCGAACTGGTTCCCCATGGCGCTCAAGGAAGGAGCTCGAACCTGGCTCCTGAATCTGGCCCCAGGCATGATCTCCTCCTGGGACCAGATGCGCACCCGCTTCATCGCCAACTTCCAAGGTACTCGCGACCGACCGCCCGCCATGAGCGACATGCACCGCATCAAGCAACAACCCGGAGAGACCCTGCAAAAATACATCCAGCGATTCAACAGCGCGTGCCTCAAGATCCCCAAGGTGTCCGAGGAGGCCATCATCTCGGCTTTCTCTGACGGCATGCGCGACATCAAGATGAAGGAGGAGCTGGCGATGCACGAAGACCTTTGCACCTCCCTGGAGCTGTTCAACTTGGTGAACAAGTGCGCCAGGGCTAAGGAGGGATGTCTCTCCCTCCTCGAGCTGCCTGCCACGGACCCAGAAGAGAAGAAGCCCAAGGCCAAGGATGTGAAGCGCAAGGGGGCTGCCGTACTCGCGGCAGAACCAGACACAAAGTGGGGCAAGGATCTGCCCGAATCCTCCAGGGGCAGCCAGTACTGTGTGTACCATGACCTCCACACCCACAACACCAACGAATGTCAAGAACTCCGCGCCGTGCGAGAAGGAAGGATCGGCCGTCGCCCTGACCGTGCTGACCGGGGCTATGGCCGAGGAGGAGGAAGAAACCCAGGACGCTGGGAAGATCGCGGCCCGCGCCCGGGGTGGCGCGACTAGCCTCGCGAGGACCGCTGGCGGGACCTGCCTCGCGAGGAAGACTGGAGGGATCAGCCTCGTGAGGACCGCCCTCATGGCAATGCAGGCCTACCTCCGCTGCCGCCTCAGCCAAGGAGGAACAAAGACCGCCATCAAGACGAGGAGGCTGGGGGCTTCCAAGAGCCGCGCGCAGTCGCCTGCATCCTAGGCGGAGCCCAAGCCCCAGCCTCTCAACGTATCTTCAAGCAGTTCGCCCGTGAGGTGAATGCAGTTCTCCCCAAGCTCGAAGCAACGCGCCCCCTCAGGTGGTCAGCGTGCGCCATCACGTTCAGCTCGGCAGACCAGCTCAAGTGCGCAGCCATGACAGGAGTCCTCCCGATGCTTTGCTCCCCAGTCAAGCAACGTGCTGGTCACCAAGACCCTCATCGATGGTGGGGCAGGGCTCAACATCCTGTCCGTGGAAACATTCAACAACCTCCAAGGGCCCTATGACCAGCTTCAGCTGACCAAGCCTTTCTCCGGGATCACCGACGGTTCCACAGTCTCGATCGGGCAGGTCGGCCTCCCTGTCACCTTCGGGGCTCGCAGCAACTACCGCACCGAGCTCATCGACTTCGACATCGCCCACATCCGGCTGCCGTACAACGCCATCCTCGGGTACCCAGCGCTGGCCAAGTTCATGGCTGCGACTCACCACGGCTACAACGTCCTCAAGATGCCAGGAAGTGGCGGCGTCATCACGGTGCCCTGTGAAGAGAAGGATGCAGTGTGTTCCCTGGAGCGAGCCTATCAGGCCACGTCGCTAGAAGACCCAGATCGTGGAAGCAGGAGGCTTCCTGAGACCACCCCCAAGAAGAAGAAGAAGATGTCGTCAGGCTCGGCCCCTCAGGAGGCAGGCCCTTCAGGGCCCGTGTCTGCCCAGGGGGACCCTCCTTCCATCGCATAGGGAAGCGCGCCCGGCGCCCTCCTCAGGCAGGGCTCGGGGGCTCTCACCTGGAGGGCCACCGACCTAGCCAGGGTCACGAGGGAGGCGCTTGGGCACCATGTGGAAGCGTGCTTCGCGGCACGTTTCCCCTGGGAAGGAGCCAGGCGAGGAGGGTCAGACCAGCAGGAGTTCGTTGACAAGGCCATTCAAGAACTATAGGAGACAAGGATCATGAGAGGTTGCCGCCGCCTACCAGCCATGGCCCCACATCCAGGCGAGGATGGTGGGCTGCACGTCTGCGTCGACGTACCAGGGCTCAATCAGATCGCCACGACGGAGCATCTCTGGCCCTCACAAGTGGGGCGCTGCGGGGGACCACCCCACAGCTATGTTCGCATGCCCTACGGCCTGTCGAGCATGGCTGCGGCGTACCAGCGCCTCATGAGGGCATCATGGAGGCTCAGGAAGACAGGCGTTCCGCGGCCTTGGCGGAGATGAAGACAGCTCACGAGGAGTCACCAGTGCCTCCAGAGCCTCCCGAGGCCCCGGGGCCTAGGGGCTCGTGAGGAACAGCTTCCACAGCCCGCCGAGTCTGCTGCACCGACGCCACTTCGCCGATGACACCCTCAGGTGACATCTTTCAAGTTCCATTCCCAGCTGGGAGCGCCCTCCCAGGGTTGCGTCAATCCCAGGCCGCGTGGGTTCGTCCTGCGGCATGTATCCTCTTTTATCTTTCAGTCGTTAGTTTGCCTTGTTGGGGGCGCCCCTCGGGCTGCATCATCCCCAAGCCGCTCGGGCCAGACCCAGCGGCGTGTATCTCACTCGCGCTTATTTCCAACTATGCATTGCCTATCACGCTTAACTGCGTGCCTGTCCGCGGCATCCTTTCTTCCCATGTCGGCCACTTGCATGTTAAAGGGGGGGTGCCTGAGCATCGCGACTCAGGGCTCTTACTGGCTCTCCAGCCCTCACCCTCTGGCCTTGTCCATGGCATCGCGACCTGGCATACCAGCGACAGCTGAGACAAGCTCGAGGGCCGGGACCCGAGGACGTAGAGTACCAGCATCTGACCAAATTTTGCAGGGACACATCTCAAGATACGACCCAGTGCCAGGCGCAACCCGCCTAGAGGTAGGGCCTCGTGAGTCCCGCGCTGGCTCACAGGTGCCCAGATACACCTCACCTACTCCAACCAGCAAGCTCTTGAGCGACTAACGACCGACTAATGACTGCCATGGCAACCCCATCTTCTTTCTATGATGAACCTGCAGGATCCTTGGAGGGGACTGCGCTAGCCAAGGCCCTCACAAGTTCCCTTCACCCTCGCCCGCGCGAACCGCTTGTACGTTAAAGTGGGGGTGCCTGAGCATCGCGACTCAGGGCTCTTACTGGCTGTCCAGCCCTCACCCTCTGGCCTTGACCACGGCATCGCGACCTGGCATACCAGCGATGGGTGATACAAGCTCGAGGGCCGGGACCCGAGGACGTAGAGCAAAAAGGGGAGCAGAGGCGAGGGAGAAGGGGCTCGCGAGGACCTTGTCGAGCGATTCCGCTCCTACCGACGCGCGAACCCGACGGCACACCAGGAATCATCCCCGACTCTCGAGATAAGTCACCTCCCACAACACTGGCCACCGTGGCACTACCCCCGCACCTAAAGCAATTGCGTACTAGCGATGTTGCTTCCCTTTCTCACCAAGCAATGGCTGCTTGGGCGCCAAGGGGGACCTCCTGAGCATCGCGACTCAGGGGCTCTTACCAGACCCCGGGTCGCTCACCTCCTGGCCTTGACCACGGCATCGCGACCTGGCATACCAGCGACGGCTGACGCCGCCTTGGGACTAGGACCTGTCGGCGTAGAGCACCAAGCCCTCACGAGGTTCGAAAGGGAGAACTAAGCTATGACGAAATCAGCAATTCACACAAATCCATAGCGAAGGTCATGTATTAACAAACGGGACTACAGACACCTTACAAGCCCCCGTGGGGCGCGTTTTGATTCTTCACAGGGAACGGATCCTAAGGAGTGCTAATTACACGGGCTCCTGCAGAAGATGCCATCATCAACAGTGGGCCGTCGGGCGCCGGCGCCAACCCCGTCCAGATCAGGGTCGGCGATGGCCTGACGAGCCCGCCCTGCTCCGGGAGCGGCGCTGGCTCGGGGGCTCATAGCTGTTGTCGCTCATCTCCGGAGTCGTGAAGATTTTGCTGGAGTCGCTGGAGCCCCCGGCGCCTCCGCCAAGGGAGCATTGGATGGGCCTAGCCCTCTCCAGGGCAAGGTCCTGGCCACCTCTCCCGCGGCAGCACTCCAGCCGGCGCCCGATCGCGTCGAAGACCTTGAAGAACATCACCGCAGCGCCATCATACTCCAGGTGGACCGCGAAGACGCCCCTCTCCTTGCAAACCCGGGCGACTTCTCTCCAGCCGCGGGACAAGTAGACCTCGCCCGGGGCAGCGACCACGACCTCAGCCTCGGTCACGAGGGCGCTGTAGCCGGCGTGCTGCAGCCAGAGCTCCAGAGGCCCTCATGGAGGGACGACGGAGGCGAAGAAGGGAGGCAGACGGATCCAGGACTAGAGAGGAACGACGACATGGAGCACGAACTCATGGGAGGAGCCCTCGGCATGGACTCCGGGAGGAACAACACACGCCTTCGTGACCCGACGGCGCCTATGACGGCGCCGGCCGCGGAGATCAGCATCGACACCCTCGGGGCCCTCGGCGGGGGCGTACAGAGGAAGCGGGAACCCCGGCGGAGCCCGCTCGCACCGGGGCCTTGGCTCCACCTGCCGGTCTTCCTCGCCCCGGCTGCAAAGGGCGAGCCGTTTCTTCGGCGGGAGCGGGTCCGACCCCTCTCGAGGAGCTTTTTCCTTCTCCGCTGCGGAGAACCGGTGGATCGGAGCCATCCCAGCAAGGCGGAGAAAGGATCGGGAATAAGGAGAAGCCAGGAGGAATGGACTGGAAGGGCACGCGCCGTACAGTACTTATAGCCGGCGAAGGCCAACCGCCAGCCTCCACGATCACAGGTAATCATGACACGATTTGCATCCAGGGACTTGTCCGGCTCGCTCGATCACCAAGACGTTGTGGGGAAGTGGATTCGCCCACGTCCAATCAACCGCCACGCGGCGCCCAAGGCCACAGGCTGTTAGGGCCCGCGGCGCTTCGCCCTTGCCCTTTCGCCTCTCGGCACGGCCAAGTCCATGCGCGCCTTGGGCCCGGGGGCTACTGTCGGCGTTCTGGGAATGGGGGTCCCCAGACTTGCCTGCCTGCGGCCTGCAGCGTGGCTCAAATGGGGGCCCAACCTGGCCCATCTGCATCAGCACAAGACTCAAGACCCTCGCGAGGGGCCAAGCCTCGCGAGGTGGACGACACGGCACATCCTCAGGCGCAGCCTCCTCAGGCTGGCTCGTGAGGAGACGAAGATATCAAGGCAGGCAGGGTGCCTCGCGAGGTGCCCGTGACGCAAGCCATGACGATTGAGGGTGCCAGGCGGGCGCCAGCGCGCGCAGTGTCCTTCTTTCCTCTTTGGTGCAAAGGGGGCAAGCGCAGCCGCGGAGTACCGAGGCATCAGGCAAAGGTTGCCATTTCGGTGCAACGAGACCAGGACCAAGCGGACTATGAGACGGAGGTCACCGTGGAGCCCAGCACAGCGTCACCGCAGAGTCTTTCGCAGGCGAAGGCCACCTTTAGTCAGGATAAGGGTACTTGCTGTCCCCCTTCAAGTTAGCCCGCCATTGTTGGCTCCCTTCCTGCTCGATATTTGGGAAGAGGACCAGGGCCTCTATAAATAGGGACCGACCACCCACGTAGCAAGGAGTTCGGTTCGGTTTGGTTCGGGGTTCGATCGGTTGGTAGGTTCAAGTTCGGTTCGGTGTGTAGATCCGGCTAGCAAGCAGAGAGAAAGAGAGAGAGAGAGAGAGAGAGAGAGAGAGAGAGAGAGAGAGAGAGAGAGAGAAGGAGGCGGAACTCCTCCCAGTAGTTCGTCGCCCCAGCCAAGAACAGACCCTCGCGAGGCTGTTCTTCCCTGTATTATTCATCATCATCAGCCCCAAGAGGCAATCCATCCACCACACACTGGATTAGGGTATTACACCACAATGGTGGCCCGAACCAGTATAAATCTTGTGTCTCTTGTGTGATTCTTTTAGTAGTTTAGCTCTTTGTGAGACGGGGAGGTAGAAGGCGTGATTTCCACACGCACCCCAATGTTCGAACCTTAAGGGTCTGCCGGAACCTGAAATCTGACAAAAGTGTTTGGAAAAGTAGATACGACGGAGACGTGTCGCATAGCCACTACCACAAACCCTAGTCTTTTCGGTCCTACCGATAGGGATCTCAGTCTCACCGAGATGGGATTGTAATCTCTCTGTTTTCCTTCGTAACGCTTCAGTCCAATCGAGATGAGCGGTCGGTCCCACCGAGATTGCAATGCAAATTCTTTTTTTCCTTTTCGTAATGTTTCGGTCCTACCGAGAGAGCGAATCGGTCCCACTGAGATTTCCTGACCAACTCTCTGGTTAGTCTATTACCAAAATCGGTCTCACCGAGATTACGTTATGCCCTAACCCTAATGATATCGGTCCCACCGAGTTGACATGTCGGTCCCATCGAAAACCCTAATGGTCACATTATGAACTAAATCGGTCGGACTGAGTTGTATGATTCGGTCCCACCGAGTTTGGTGGTTTGTGTGTAACGGTTAGATTTTGTGTGGAGGCTATATATACCCCTCCACCCACTCTTCATTCGTGAAGAGAGCCATTAGAACATGCCTACACTTCCAACATACATTTTCTGAGAGAGAACCACCTACACATGTGTTGAGGTCAAGATACTTCATTCCAACCACATAAATCTTGATCTCTAGCCTTCCCCAAGTTGCTTTCCACTCAAATCATCTTTCCACCAAATCCTATCCTATGAGAGAGAGTTAAGTGTTGGGGATACTATCATTTGAAGCACAAGAGCAAGGAGTTCATCATCAACACACCATTTGTTTGGAGAGTGGTGTCTCCTAGATTGGTTAGGTGTCACTTGGGAGCCTCCGTCAAGATTGTGGAGTTGAACCAAGGAGTTTGTACGGGCAAGGAGATCGCCTACTTCGTGAAGATCTACCCTAGTGAGGCAAGTCCTTCGTGGGCGATGGCCATGGTAGGATAGACAAGGTTGCTTCTTCGTGGACCCTTCGTGGGTGGAGCCCTCCGTGGACTCATGCAACCGTTACCCTTCTTGGGTTGAGGTCTCCATCAACATGGATGTACGATAGCACCACCTATCGGAACCACACCAAAAATCTCCGTGTCTACATTGCGTTTGCTCCCTCCAAACTCCTCCCTTTACCTTCATATGCAATTGTTTTACATTCCGCTGCTATACTCTTAGAATTGCATGTGTAGGTTGTTTGCTTGACTTGTGCTAAGTTGCTGAAATCTGCCAAGAATTAAAATTGGGAAAAGGCTAGATTTTTATTTTGTCAAGTAGTCTAATCACCCCCCTCTAGATATACTTTCGATCCTACAAGAGGTATCAGAGCTTTCGTCTCCATTTACATTGATTTCCATAGCTTTGGTGATCATAGCCTTGGTTTCACAACCTAGGAGAGTATGTCGTCTAGTGAGGGAAATTACCACCGTAGAGGTCCTTATTTTGGTGGTACTAATTTTGCTAGTTGGAAGCATAAGATGAAAATGCATATTCTTAGACATAACCCCGCCGTTTGGGCTATTGCGTGTATTGGCTTGCAAGGTGAATTCTTTGATGGGAGTGAACCGAACTATGAGGCTAGCGCGGAAGAGTTGAAGATGCTGCAATACAATGCTCAAGCTTTTGATATTCTGTTCAACGGATTGTGCCCCGAAGAATTCAACAAAATCAGTCGTCTAGAGAATGCAACGGAAATTTGGGATACTTTGATTGATATGCACGAAGGTATCATCAAGGAATCCAAATTGGATGTGCTTCAAAGTCAACTTGACAAGTTCAAAATGAAGGATGGTGAAGGTGTTGCTGAAATGTACTCTAGGCATGCTCTCATCACAAATGAGATTGCCGGCTTAGGAAGTGGAGAAATGACCGATAGATTCATCATCAAGAAGATCCTAAGAGCCTTGGATGGACAATATGATACCGTGTGCACATTGATCCAAATGATGCCCAATTACAAAGATCTCAAGCCAACGGAAGTCATTGGAAGGATTGTTGCTCATGAGATGTCACTCAAGGATAAGGAAGAACTTCATAACAAGTCAAGTGGTGCTTACAAAGCCTCATGTGATGCTCCCACATCATCAAGTGAGAAACAAAACTTCAATGAAGAATTGAGCCTAATGGTGAAGAACTTCAACAAGTTCTACAAGAGTAGAAGCAAGGAAAGAAGTTTCAAGTCAAGGTCCTATAATGAAAAAAGATCTTCAAGCCGTGAACGTAATTGCTACAATTGTGGAAGACCCGGACACTACTTCAATGAGTGTACGGCTCCCTACGAAAGAAGAGAAGGTTCTCCCAAAAGAAGGAGTGGGAGAGAAGAATCACCACCAAGAGAGAGAAGGAGTAGAGATGACCGTTATGAACGAAGAACATCATGGAGAAGCAAGGATTTGGAAAGGAAGGACAAATCATCAAGGGGCTACAAAAAACGAAGACATCAAGCTCACATTGGTGAATGGGTATCCGGCTCCGACTCCGACGATCATTCCGAGAGAAGTTATCACTCCGACTCCAAATATACTCAAGATGAAGGTGTTGCCGGTCTCGCACTTGTGTCAACCAACTCCTACGACATATTTGAGTCACCAATTGAAGGAATTGGAAGATGCTTCATGGCAAAAGGCCCAAAGGTATCACACCCCGAGTATGTTGATTTCAATAGTGATGAAGATGACTTGCTAGGTGATGATGATTTACTTGTTGACAATTCTAATGATGAAAACTATGATGAACTTGCTATTAATCATGCTAATCAAGACAAAATGAATGCCGATGATAAGAAGGAGATTGAGCGTCTAACTAAAGAG
Source organism: Triticum monococcum (assembly GCA_034509565.1). Lineage (NCBI taxonomy): Eukaryota > Viridiplantae > Streptophyta > Magnoliopsida > Poales > Poaceae > Triticum > Triticum monococcum. Next base: position 524,816,009 of record CM067841.1, read on the forward strand.
CTAAACACTCTTAAGTTAGCTCATGAAACTACCTTGGAAAATCATCGAGAGCTTTTAAAGACTCATGAGAAGTTACGCTTTGAAAAGCTCATCCTTGAGCAAGAGCATGGGTTCTTAAAAGAGATCAATGATGATCTTCGCAAGAAAAGTTCTTCTTACATTGCCAAGCGTTTACTTTTGTCTACTTACATGCCACAAGTTAAATCTAGCAACAAGAGTAAGAAAGATTCTTCTTCTAGTAGTAACAATAATCATGCTAAACCCAATGATGTTGCTTCTAGTAGTTCTCTTGATTCCACTAATGATTCTCTTAGCCAAGTTACACTTAAGCAAGAAAATAGCTTATTGAAGGGAATTATAGAGAAAGGTGTTTACAAGAGCCTTGCCGGAAGTAAGCAATTTTAGGAAATTGTACGCAAGCAAGGAAGACACCGGAAGAATCAAGGTGTTGGTTTTGAACGAAAGTTCAATGCCAATGGAGTTGAGTGGGAAGAAGATCAATACCCCAAGACGAAATTTGTTCCTCAACAAGAGAAGTATGATCCTACTTCTTTCCAAGGAACACAAGCTCAAGATGATCTTCCACCACAAGACCACAAGCAAAAAGGCAAGGACAAGCTTCAAGGGGAGATTGATGAATTTGAAGAAGCTCCCAAAGCCTTGGTCAAGTGGGTTCCCAAGACTACATCAAATTCAACTTCATCAAGTACGACTACAACTCCAAGGATTCCCATCAATATGGTGTGGATCCCAAAGAAGAAGAACTAGAGAGTTCTTGAGTGTGACTCTGCCAACACACTTCACTCATATCATTTTGGCGAGGACAAGTGCAAACAACCTCCATATCTTGCACTAGTTCAAGGAGTCACAAACCCTCTTGGTGGTAAGACAAGGGTCAAGGTAACCTAATGCATTCATGGACATCATCTCATGTGAATATCACTCTATGTCTATGGATATCCTTGTTTGTTCCTTGTGGGACTAACCCGTGTAGGTATTGAAAGTGCAACTCACTCCAAAGGATTCCTCCAAAGGATCTACATCAACATTGAGCATCTACATCTTCAACAACTACATGAAGTCATCATAGAAAAAACCCAAGGTTAGTTCATCCCTCTTAGGGGGGATATCACATCTGGGGGAGCTTTACTCTAATCAATTGAGCTAAAGCAACTCTAATGGTGTGAACACAACAATACTTTATGTAAAAGTGGCAACCCCACTTGTGCTTAAACGATGAGTATGACCTATAATCAAATTTTCTCATTTGACTCCTAAATCAATATACTCATATATAGATGATCTAGTCATCGCCAAATTGCTTGATAGATGCTAGAGTGATTGTGCATGCTTTGCCACATATTTCATTTGCCATCTTATTATGTGAGCATGTTGGTTGCATATTTTACTCATTCGAGGATATCCATTTGTTGCTTTGATTGTTTGGCTTTTTCTCTTTTGCCAAATGGATGGACAAGAATGCCTAAGAACTCCCTCTAGCTATCTATGCTTTTCTCCTCTCAAACTCTATTCATGCTACATCACAAAGTTTGATCAAGTCAGATTCGAACCACTCTGTGTGAGGAGCACTTGGAGTCCCCGATTCATTATAGAGTTAAACTTCCAAAACCTCTTTGTGCATTTCGGTATGACCGAGTCATCCACTTCGGTCACACCAAGATCACTAAGTTGATCTAGGTTTTCAATCTCGGTGCAACCGATTAGAACTTTTCGGTCACACCGAGTTGTAGTAACCGCTTGCAGTTCTGCATCTTGGTGCCACCGAGTTGTTCCACTCGGTCACACCGACGCAGCAGGCGGTTGCAGCGACAAGAGGTGAACGCAGTAGCCACAGAGACGCTAGAGTTCATGTACTGGTATGAGAGGCCCATCAGCAGGAGCAGGGCTGACCACCCAAAAGTGATGCCGAGTCCGGGCTCCTACGCCTTGGTCCTGGACGCCACCTTTGCCACGGAGAAATGGGCCGCGCGTTTCTCGCGAGTTCTGATAAATGGGGGCAGCAGCATCAATATCCTGTACAAGGACACCATGGAGAAGTTAGGAATCAAGCAGAGACAGCTTCAGAACAGCCGGACTGTGTTCCACGGCATTGTTCCTGGGCTTTCCTGCTCACCAATCGGCAAGATCCTGATTGACGTCCTCTTTAGGGACAAAGATCACTTCCGAAGAGAGTCTGTTTGGTTTGAGGTGGTGGACCTTGAGAGCCCATACCATGCGCTACTTGGACAACCCGCCTTGGCCAAGTTCATGGCGGTCCCCCACTACGCCTACCTCAAGATGAAGATGCCCAGTTCCAGGGGAATTCTGACTGTGGCCAGCGACTACCGGAAGTCGTCCGCTTGCGTGGCCGAAAGCAGTCGGCTGGCCGAGTCCCTGGTGATCGCAGCCAAGAAGCGACTCCTTGAACGAGTTGTGGCGATGGCCGGCAAGCAGCCGGAGATATCGCCCGACCCAAAGGAGTTGGAAGCCGAAGGTTCGTTCAAACCGGCCAAAGAGACAAAGAAGATACCCTTGGATCCGGAGCACCCAGAGAGGTACGCTGTCATAGGTGCAAACCTCAACAGCAAATAGGAAGGCGAGCTCTTCGATTTCCTCCGTGAGAATCGGGACATCTTCGCATGGTCTCCCAAAGACATGCCAGGTGTACCAATGGATTTCGCCGAGCACAAGTTACATGTCCGATCTGATGCAAAGCCGGTCAGGCAGCCCCTGCGCCACTTATCAAAAGAGAAGAGAAGAGTTGTCAGAGAAGAGATAGCCCGACTCCTAGCAGCCGGCTTCATTATGGAAGTTTTCTTCCAGGAGTGGCTGGCAAATCCGGTCCTGGTGCTAAAAAAGAACAAGCAATGGCGAATGTGTATTGACTACACGAGCCTCAACAAGGCCTGCCCCAAGGACCCATTTGCTCTACCAAGAATTGACCAGGTGATAGACGCCACAGCCGGATGCGAGTTGTTGAGTTTCTTGGATGCATACTCAGGATATCACCAGATCAAGCTGAACCCGGCTGACAGATTGAAGATCGCCTTCATCACGCCATTTGGAGCATTCTGCTACCTCACCATGACGTTCGGCTTAAGGAATGCCGGCGCCACCTTTCAGCGCTGTATGCAGAAGTGCCTCCTCAAGCAGCTCGGCAAGAACGCCCATGTTTACGTGGACGACGTGGTGGTGAAGACAGAAAAGCGAGGAACACTGTTGGAAGACCTCAAGGAGACCTTTGAGAACCTGCGCCGGTTCCAGATCAAGCTCAACCCCGAGAAGTGCGTCTTCGGAGTACCAGCCGGCCAGCTGCTAGGTTTCCTGGTCTCTGAACGCGGCATAGAATGCAACCCAGTAAAAATCAAGGCCATTGAGAGAATGGAGGTACCCAGCCGACTACTGACGTGCAGAAGTTCACCGACTGCTTAGTGTCCATCAACCGATTCATCAGTCGGCTGGGCGAGAAAGCTCTCCCCTTATACCAACTCATGAAGAAGACCACTTTTTTCGAGTGGAACCATAAGGTGGACGAAGCTTTTCACCAATTGAAGAAGATGCTGACTACTCCACCCGTCCTGGCGGCTCCGACTCCCAAGGAGCCCATGCTCCTGTACATCGCCACCACCAGCCGAGTAGTCAGCACAGTCATTGTAGTGGAGCACAAGGAGGAAGGCAAGGCGCTGCCTGTCCAGAGACCGGTATATTACCTGGGCGAGCTACTATCGACCTCCAAGCAGAAATACCCCCACTACCAGAAGCTGTTCTATGGCGTACACTTTGCCGCCAAGAAATTGAAGCCTTACTTTCAAGAGCATCCAATCACGGTGGTTTGCATCGCCCCACTTGCCGAGATCATCGGTAGCCGAGATGCCTCTGGTCGAGTGGCCAAGTGGGCCATAGAGCTGGCTCCTTACACCATCTACTACCAGCCCCGCACCGCTATCAAGTCACAAGCACTGGCCGACTTCCTCGTCGACTGGGCCGAGACCCAGTACCTGCCTCCAGCGCCTGACTCCACCCATTGGCGGATGCACTTCGACGGCTCCAAGATGCGCACCGGCTTGGGAGCCGGCGTCATCCTCACCTCTCCTAAAGGCGACAAGCTCAAATATGCACTGCAAATCCACTTTGCCGCCTCCAACAACGTTGCCGAGTACGAGGCGCTCATTCACGGGCTCCGGCTTGCCAAAGAAATTGGCATCCGCCGGATCTTGTGTTATGGCGACTCGGACTTAGTGGCCCAGCAGTCATCTGGCGACTGGGACGCGAAAGACGCAAACATGGCGAGCTACCGTTTCCTCGTGCATCTACTCAGTGGGTATTTCGAAGGGTGTGAGTTCCTCGACGTGCCAAGAAACGACAACGACCAAGCAGACGCCTTGGCACGAATCGGCTCTATCCGCCAAGCAATACCATCTGGCGTCGCCCTTCAATGCCTCCTCAACCCGTCTGTCAAGCCTTCACCAGAATCAGACTCCATTTTTGTGTCAGCTCCTCCCGAAGATGGCAGATCCGACTCCAGAGCTCCGGCAGTCGGAACGGGGACTTTGGCGGATGACTCCAAAGCCGCCACAGTCGAGCCCGGCCCGGGGACTGCGGCAGCGGACTCGAAGATTCCAGAACTCGGCCTAGGGACCGCACCAGTCGGCCTGGGGACTTCATCAACCCAGCAAGCGGTTGTTGACTCCAACCCGCTGCCTCCCAGCCCAACCGCCCTCGTCCAAGTCACAGTTCTGGCAATCGAAGAAATAGCAGCACCCTCTTGGGCCCAGTCCATCCTCAAATTCCTGGTGAATAAAGAGCTACCAACTGACGAGATCTCAGCTCGGCAAGTACAACGCCGGGCGGCAGCCTATACCATAGTCAACAGAGAGCTGGTCAGGCACATCGTCACTGGTGTCTACCAGCGCTGCGTAGAGCCAGAGCAAGCCAGGCGATCCCCAAAGACATCCATCAAGGTGAATGCGGCCACCATGCGGCTTCAAGAGCACTCGTTGCCAAAGCCTTTCGGCACGGTTTCTTCTGGCCGACTGCCTTAGAAGAGGCCAAGGAGTTGGTCCAAAAATTCAAAGGGTGCCAGAAGTTCAGCTCCAAGCCGCACCAGCCGGCTTCCGCGCTCAAGACCATCCCCATTGCTTGGCCTTTTGCAGTTTGGGGTCTAGACATGGTGGGACCATTCAAGACAACATGAGGTGGTTTAACTCACCTACTTATCGCAGTGGAAAATTTCACCAAATGGGTGGAAGTGAAGCCAATTAAGAAACTGAACGGTCCGACTACCATGACCTTCATCACCGATATCACAATTCGGTACGGCATACCACACATCATCATCACTGACAACGGCACAAATTTTGCAAAAGGCGCCTTGGCCCGTTTCTGCGCAACACAGGGCATCCGACTGGACCTAGCATCCATCGCCCACCTGCAGTCAAATGGCCAAGTGGAGCGAGCAAACGGCCTCATCCTGTCCGGCATCAAGCCTCGATTGATCGAGCCTTTGGAGCGCTCGGCTGGCTGCTGGCTCGACGAGCTACCAGCCATCCTCTGGAGTCTGCGCACGACTCCAAACAAGTCAACCGGCTTCACGCCCTTCTTCCTCATCAACGGTGCCGAAGCCGTCATCCCAACGGACATATAGTTCAACTCCCCATGAGTCACCATGTACACCGAGGAGGAAGCAGAAGAAGCACGACAAGACGGCGTCGATTTGCTGGAATAGGGCCGGCTGTTGGTACTCAGCCGGTCTAGCATCTACCAGCAGAGCCTGCGCCGATACCACAACTGGAAGGTCAGGTCAAGATCTTTCCAAGAAGGCGACCTTGTGTTCCGGCTGATCCAGCGAATAGCCGGCCAGCACAAGCTGTCGGCGCCTTGGAAAGGCCCTTTCATGATCAGCAAAGTACCGGGCAACGATTCCTACTACCTGATCGACGCTCAGAAGCCCCGAGCACGCAAGAGGGATGACTCCGGCAAGGATACAGAGCGGCCATGTAATGCAAATCTCCTCCGAAGATTTTACAGTTGATGCATCGGCCCGGGGACTTGCCGCCTTGCACTATGAAATGCTTCCTGCAGTCGGACAAGTAGTGTGTAAACGCCTAAGCCGTCTCCTGCCAGAAGCCGCAGCTCACAGAGCGACTGTACGGTGGGCAGCGGTAAGGTAGAATGGGCATTCACATGAAAAATGGCTAAGGACCCAAAGCATAAAACATAGCTCAAGACAGCTTCCAGCCTTTCTCACAAAACCGACTCTCGGATAGTGCGATTGTCGTCTTCTATCCAACTTGCTCAAACAATCTTGAAAACGGCTAAGTACTTGCTTTCCCAAAGTAGCCTGGCACTTGATCCAGCGACAGTCCATAGAGCGGCTGTCCGATTGGCAAGGGAGGCAACTAAGAGAAAGCGGCAAAGGAAAACAGCCAAAAGAACAATGAGCAAGAAAAGATAGATATATATATATATATATATAACATAGGCCCTTGGCCGAATTGTCGAGTAGAGGTTCAAAATACACGCCGCGGGTGGAATTGTGTGAATTAACAAGTTCTTCAAAAGACTACTGAAGCAGATAAAACAAAAGACACAGCGGCAGCTTAGGAGGCGGCAGACGGATTCGGGGGGTCGGAGGAGGCGCCAGCGTCAGGCGTCGGGGTGGTCGGCTGGCTAGTCTCGGCTTGATCGCCTCCGGCAGCAGTCGGGTCGGTCGCACGCAGCTCGTTGCTGGAGGTGCGGTCGGGCTGAGGCTGGCCGTCTGCTCCGTCTTCTGGTGCCTCCGCCTCGCCCCCATCCTCCGCCTCGTCCTCCTCCTTGACGCTGGAGCTAATCACCTCCGCCGAGTCTTCGCCGTAGTCTGGGTTCCTCCCAAATCACTCCGGCGGTACCTCCTCGCTGTCTTCAGACCGCTCGGGGACGAAGATGCTAGTGTCGGTGTACTCGGCGATCGCCGCAGCACGTTTGACAAGGGCGTCTTCCGCAGCCGCCAGCTCCGGCTGGGCCTCCAGCCGAAGCGTGGCCAACCGGTCTAGATCTAGCCCCGGGTACCACGCCTTGACGAACTCCAAGGCCCGGCGCGCTCCAGCCCGGGCCGAAGAGCCCTTCCAGGCCTCGAGACGACCAGCCGTGACCTCCAGCCAGTTGGCCGTCAGGCTGGGGGTGCGCGGAGCCTGCATATCCGGCCAAAGGGTAGCAATCGCCTAGGCACCGACGCGCTGGAGCTGGCGCAGCATCCGGTGAGCTGGCCGGAGGCGAGCCTCGATGCTCCAGATGTGCTCATCAAGAGTTCGGGGGGCATCGGCGGCGATCTTCGCGCCCTCCGCCCTCCGACTTTCACGATCGGCCTCGATGGCTTTGATAGCGGCCTGCGACTACCCAGGGAAGAAGTCTGCAAAAGACACGAAGAAACGAAAAAGCAAGTCAAAAACCAGGAGTCGGCACGATCTAAGTCGGCAGCTCGAAGAAAGAAAATAAAGAGACTCACCATCAACGATGTCTTCAATCTCGTGGAAGCCCGAGGACAGCAGTGCCTCCTTGTCAGACCAGGAGGAGCGCTCGCTCGCAAACTCGGCCAAGAGGGCGGTTTCCGTCTCCTCCGCCTCCCTCTGCGACTTCACAAGCAGCTCCTTCTGCTCGGCCAACTGAGTGGCCAGCAGATCGCGCTCTGTGGCGAGCTTGCTGCACTCCTCCCCTTTGGCGCGCAGGGCGGAGTTGGCTTCACTCAGCTGCTGTTGAAGAGCAGCGTTGCCTCCTGAAGGAAAGGAAGAAAGACAACAGTCATCAATAAAGTAGGTCGCCGGGGAGATCCGGCCCGACCGCTCAGCAGTCGGCCCGAATCTCGGGGACTACAGCCCGCGGGTGCGCTAGCGCGCCCCCACAGAGAAGAAAAAAGAGGGAAGGACTTACTCCGGCGGTCCGCCTGCCCAGCTCTTCAACATTACGGTTGAAGGCAGTGACGCAGAGGTTGTGGTAATCCTGCAACAAGCATTCCAGACAAAGTTAGTACCCAGAAGTTCATCAATTGGAGTTCCGGGCCGCCTGCTCTGCAGCCGGCCCGAAACTCAGGGACTACACCCAGTGGGTGCGCTGGCGCGCCCCCATAGAGAGGAACAAGAAAAAAAGGCTCAAAGGAAAAACATACCCGGACGGCTGCCCGCGATGCTAGAAACGCCTTGGTGCAACTCTGAAGAGTGTCGCCCTCAGCACGGAGCTTCGCCTGGACGTCCAGGAGCGCCCGGTTCAGCGGCCCTGTACCGCCTCCTCACACCCACCCAACAGGCGCGGAGCTCGTCGCTTCGGCGTCTGGGGCCGCCGAGATGGCGGTGCCGGCTTCTAGAGGGCGGGGTGTCGAAGTCGCCTTCTCCAGACGACGATGCGCTGGCGAGCCGACCTGGAGGAGTAGCCTCACCACGGCCTCGTCTTCGGTCGGCGGCACCGGAGGGTCCGCTGGCTGCTCGCCTTGCGCGCCTTCAAACAGCGGCGGAGGCAGCGGCGGAATGTTCGCGCCCGGAGTAGAGGGCTCTCCGCCTTCCCTCTCCTCGACGAGGTTCTCCTCGTCGGCTTCTCCAGTCTGCCCCGTGAACTCCGGGGGCGGCGGCGCAGAGTTCAGCGGGGTAACAAGCAAGGCCGACTAGCAGCGTGCGGCTTCCTCAGCCTGCTGCTTCGCCGCAGCGACGGCTTCGGCCTCCGTCCTATCGGCCTCCGCCTTCTCCAGGCGGAGGGCTTCTTCTTCGTTGTGCTTCTCCTGCACATTCCGCTCCATCACCTCCCGGAGGTCGGCAGCGGGGTCAATCCGCCAAGTAGTGGCGGACGTCTCCGCAGACCCCATGACGGAGGCGGCGGCAACCCGCTCAAGAGAGAGGGGAGCCCTGAAGAAAGAGGGGCGAGCAGAGACTCAGACAAAACACGAATAAAGAATAAACTTTGAAGACAGAATACTTACGTAGAGACCAACGGCGGCTTCTTCACTTCCTTACGGAAGCGGATGGCCTTCGCGGTTGCCTCGTCTCGCCGGGTCGCCGCAGCCGAGCCCTTGGGCTTCTTCGGCCGGCTGCCGAACAAAGTCGGCATAGCCCGGCGCTTCTTCCCGCCGCCTGGAGCGCCCGACGCGGCAGAAGAGCCCGCACCTGGCTGGCTAGCTCCTAGTCGATGGCGAGGGGCGACTCCTCCCTCGGCGTCGTCTTCAGGCCAGTCGGCGAAGGTAGCCGAGGGCCTGAAGTCGACTGTCATCCCTCCTCCTCCCTCGGTGTCGTCCTCCAGAGCCGCCGCCCCCAGATCGGGGTCGTCGATGTCGCTCTCCGCCCGGTCGGCGACGAACTCACGGGCCGACCCCGAGGTGCCGGCTGGTGGGTGAAGAAGGGGATTCTAACCAAAGCCGACTGATCAGAACAAAACTCGGCAAGAAGAAGACAATCCAAAGAAAGAAAAGAAAGGCGACTCACCACGGGCGGGGGGTTGGCGCGGGAGTATGGCTCCTTGCCGAATCACCAGTCCTCCGGGAGCCTGCTGTCCGAGAGGTAGTTCACCATAAGGGCCACCTCTTTGCGAGGCTTGTCCTTGGTGTACATCCGACTCGGGTTGTGGCCCCCGCTCATCTGGCATATCATGTGAGGGCGGCCTTGGAGTGGGAGAACTCGGCGCGAGACGAAGGCAGCCAGCAGGTCCGGACCAGTCAAACCCTCCGACTGCGTCAGCACTCGGAGTCGCGTGATGGCGCCGGCTCCCGCAGGCGTCAGCGACCTGGCCCGGCACGACCAGTTGGGCAGTCCGCCAGCCGGCAGGCCGGCTTCGAAAGCCGGCAGATTGACCCAGTCGCCCCTCGTGGCAACGTTCCTGACGTAGAAGTAGGACCTCTGCCACATCTTCACCGACTTCAACAGCGAGATGGAGGGGAAGTGGTTGTCGGCTCTTGTCCTTCGCACGGCGATGAAGGCGCCGCACTGAGCCGGCACACCCGCAGCCTGGGTGCCGAGCTTGGAGAAGAAGAACTTCCCCCAGAGCTCGAGGGTGGGGAGGACTCCGAGGAAGCCTTCGCACAAAGCCACGAAGGCGTACAGCAGCACCACTGTGTTGGGGGTGAGGTGGTGCGGCTGGAGGCCGTAGAACTCCATGAATGACTGGAAAAAGCTGCTCGCCGGCAGCCCCAGCCCGTGCAGGCAGTGCGAGCGGAAGATGACCCGCTCGCCCTCCTGCGGGGTGGGGGAAATCTCCCCCGCCGGCGCAAGACGCACCCGCACGCGATCTTCGTCGGGAAGCCGACGGGTCCGGCGGAGGAACTCGATATGGTCTTCGTGGACTTCGGAGCCGTCCCAGGTGCCGGAGCGCACTAGGGGAGGCGCGGCAGCGGAGGAAGAACTCATCCCGAGCTGTCACCGCAGCGTTCGCCGGAGCTTGGGCGTGCGGCGGAGCGAAGAAGAGAAGAGGAAGCAGGAGAGCGAAGAGCTGCGAGGAGGAAGAAAGTAAGGGGTAGTGGGAAGGAGGGGCGCGCGTGCCCCCCTCTTCGCGCTACTTATAGCCCCATGGGCTGCGAAGCCGAGGGGGCGGACGTCGGGATTTACTACGCCCACAACCCCACGACCCCCACGATCCACGTAAAGTTACTGCACGCAGTAACTTCATGGGAATCCCAACCGTCCACCTGGGCCGCAGCGGATCCGCTCGGGCGCCGAGGCGCGGTAGTGGCGGGCCCCGCCTACGGGCCTGTCCCGTCGCGCGCGTGGGCTGGCAGGACGGCCTGGCCATGTGCCCTCGCGTGACAGGCCAAGAACGGGCGGCGGCCTGGAAGCTTAGCTAGCCCACTTGAAATCCCGCCGCGACGTTCGAACTACTGAGCAAGTTTGAATTGAGTGAGTCCGAGTTGGGCGAGTCCGACTCCTTCTAGGCAGCCCGGCAGAAGTCAATCAAGACCATGTGTTGAGCACCCGGAAAGAGAAACTGCTGAGGCTTCTCGGCCGATCGTCCGCGGCGCCTCACCAGCTTCGGGGACTACTGTCGGAGTGATGGGCCACGGGTAGGCCAACCCGAGCCCCATAACCTTTCAAGACATCGGGGCAAGCTGCGCCCCTAAAGACCACAGGGCGAAGAGCCGCCTCCTGGGGATTCTACGGCAAGGCGGCCGACTGCCCGCTCATGGCCGAGTCCCAGGGGCGACTTCCAGAGAAGCCGGCTTTGGGGAGTCGGCCGGCGACTCCAACGAACCGTGACCTCATCGAAGGGGACGGGGCAGGGGCGTGGCTATAGCACGCCGTACTTGGGAAGATCTCCCTGCGGCGTGGCACTATTGCCCGGCCGGCCCTGGCATCAGCACCACTGTACCGAGTCCTGCGCCCACGACGGCTTGTCTGTACGGCCTGAAGGCAGCGGGGCCCACCAGTCAACGAGACCTCAGGAGACGGCGGGAGAACCGCCAGTCGGACCCGTCGAGAGTCGGCCCGGAGGAGTCGGCCGAGCCCTCCCCCGGGGCCCATGCGCCATTAATCAAGAAGAGATGGGGAGTGGCCACAGTGATCGCCTGCCAGGAAGCGGGGCTGTTGCCACGACCCCATGACCAAGCTTGCGTCATCAGGAGCATGGCTACAGTTATCAGCCCGCCCGCGGCGGACGCGGCCTGTCGGCTCCGTACCAGACCAGTCGGCAGGGCCCAGCAGTCGGCGGAGAAGTCGGAGGTCGGAGGCACTGACGGCTGGGCCCGCGCCCAGTCGAATTACCATTGTACCCCTGGGGGTACGCCTATATAACCCCCCCCCCCAGGGCACCCATGCAAAGGGTTGGATCCTAGTAGTTCTAAACCACACCAGATAGAAGGAGAGAGCTGGCCTTGCCCTCTCCTACCACCCAAACAGCTCAAGGAGCAACCTTGTAAACACTTGGCCATAGTGATCATGCGGAGACCCCGCAGAGCAGCAGTAGGGGTGTTATCTCCCCAGAGAGCCCTGAAGCTGGGTAAGATTCGCCGACGTGCAATGTCTTCGCCTCATCCCGTTTCCAGGCACCAGCGACGTTCTACTCGCCCCCACCATGATAAGCCATCCGTTGGCATATGTCGCACCAAACCCCCGACAGTAGGTCAGTACATTGAATGTATTGGCAAATTCACACCATAGGATAATGATGAATAATAACTATCACTACATGCATATATGGCTGGTGGAAAGCTCTAAGTTTATTTTTGCATAAAGCCATTTTTTCCTACAACAAAGGAATATATTTTATTTAACTACAAAGTTTGTTGAAATTATTGAGAAGGTTCTCCAACTCAATCCCAAAATAATAATTATAACCCAACAAATTAGTTAAATAAAGTGATGAGATCAAACCAATAATTCAAGTACAAGATACTCAAGATGTCCATAACCGGGGACACAGCTAACCATGATTAGTTTGTACACTCTGCAGAGGTTTGCGCACTTTTCCCCACAAGACTCGATCTCCTCCGTTGGATTTCTCGCACTACATGGTGTTTGAGAAACGGATGACCAAGACAGTTTTTTAGAAGCATTAACTCTAACCCCGGGTAGACCGTACCAACCTACATCCCCTACATCTGCTAGCCTACCACTGGAAGAAGTCATGCAACTTACTCCACTATGCTAGAGCCCATAATAGCTTGTGGCTGCACACGGAAGTTTCTATCATGAATAATCTTATGATCCCTTTGAGCCTGGGTGGCATTCCATAGGGTGATCACACGGGTACTCCGGGATCCCCTTGGGAAAGCACTGGGTTCTCCAGGTGCCCCAACCAATCCACCCAGATGTGTATTAAAGTAGCCACCTTAAGTTAAACCTTAATTAACAATCTCATATCTGTCATGGATACACTCAAACCCAATCGACGTCTACGAGCATAGCATGGCAATAAGCATAACGTAGTAACTCCGAGGGTGTGAATGCAAGACAATAGATTCCTACCTCATCAACTACTTCTCAATACCCACATGTTATCAATCCTACTCGTGCAATGTTTGAGGCTGAAACTAATGCATAAAAACTGGGTATGAAAGGGATATGATCAAAGTGTGAACTTGCCTTGTACTGTTGATGAAGATAATTCGCACTCATAACTCCTGATAGTTCTACTCGTCACACTCCGTTCAATCTATCTTGAGCAAACAATAGTAACCACACATAAGCAATCACTCAAAAGATCAGAAAGAGCGAAGAAAACAATTCGGAAAACATCAAAACCAAGCAAATAACTCTTGCAACAAAAAAATTTCTAACAGTACCAAAATTAAGTGAATTTGGCCTTATCAGAAAGTTTAGGTCAAGAACTTCGATTTGCAAAAAGAATCTACTAAATCGAAGTTACGAAACTCAAGTTACGATCAAAAGAAGTTTGAATATGAATCTGAACAAATTTTGAAATTTCAAAATTTCAAAAAGTTGATGTGACAGGTTCACTGGATGGGTGAAAACAATACAAAACTATAGGCGCTGGTTTCATCTAATTTGGATGAATGAGTAAAAAGGTATGGCTATTTAAAAAATTAGGGCCAAGATGTTTTGCGAAAGAAAAATAGGTACGGCTAAACTACGGGAGTATAAAAAAAACAAAGAAAGATATCTTTATAAGGTAGAGAAAAAACGACTTCGGAAAGAGAAGACAATTTTCAGAAGTCCCGTCGAAGAAGAGAAAATTATTTTTCTTTAATGAATCTAGTCAAACCAAAATATTGATTTAACCTGAATCGGATGATTTTTGAAGTCTTTATGGGTCTATATTTATAGGTGAAAAAGAGACTTACCGGTCAAAGGCTAGATAATGTGGGACTAAACATAGATGAACAAATAAAATGAACGGGGAACCGCATGGCTAAAATCAACACCGGCCGGCCGCGGGCTGCAGTTTTTTTTTGAAAAAAATTTATTTTAAGAAAAAAAGTAAAAAATATATCTGAAAATAATATTTTTTTTCTCCAAGCATAGCCGAAAAATAAATAAAAACAGTTATGGGCCTGTCTGCTGACTATGTTACACATGTGGGCGACGGATAGTTATAGGCCGCACACGCAGTTTGTTTCTTTAACAATTTTTAAAGAAAATAATATAAACCAACTAGAGAAAAAAAATACTATAGCCATATAATATATAGAAATTTTCATAAAAATATTTTCTACAACTTGAACATTATTCTAGCATCAAATAAAATCCACAAAAGTTTAAATAAAGCAAAGAGTGCTACAGCTATAATAAAACCTAGTAAAAATCATTTTAAAAATAACAAAATAAATTCAAATTTCTTTCTCTCCAATTTTCTAATGTAGGAAATCATTTTACCCTATTTTTCATATATTTTATTTTTGGAGAAAAATAATTTGAATAAAACCAAATAACTCCAAATTGAAAATAATTTCAAAGGAACCTTGAATTTGATTCTTTTAAACTTCCAACTCATATTTCATATGTTTTTTAAGAAGCCATTTTATCTTCTCTCATGAAAATCATTGAGTTGCTTGAAGTTTCTGAATTTGAAATATTTCCAAATGAAATTCAAATCTTTTCAAAAACCCTTTTCATTTAGTTAAATGGAAGAAGTCATGTTATCTTCTCTCTAGGGTTTTGTATTTTGAAAAGAATTTGAATTCACGGAGATCATAAATGCAAAAAGTTTGGGAAAGTCCTTTTGTTCCCTCTCATTTAACTTTCGAAAAGTTTCAATTTCACTCACTTTCAGTCAATCAATCATACAACAATCAAACAAACAATCGAAACTATCTATTTATTATAACATTCCAAAATTTAGAATTTTGGGATGTTAAATCCACGTACTCAAAGATTTGAACCATGCGTTTAGAAGATTTGCAACACATTGCAAATAATCTGCCAGATTCATTTACTGACTATAAAGGTGTCACACAATCCTACAATCCTGTAAAAGTACGCCTGAAAGAGTGGAGGTACCAACAAAATCCACTCCACTCCCCGTTCAAAGCAATATGGGGAGATGTATGGCAGAAGTACATCAGGATTCAGCTTCTTACAAGCAAGGATGTCAAGGCCTATGAATCAGTAAATGCAAGTCAACTTCACGTTGACATAAACCTAATGGGTAGTATACACCTAGTGGACGGGAAACCTCCACCACCCCAAGTCATAGTGCACACAATGACCGGGACATCGGAATACCCGACTCAATCGCATTGGGAAATCGCGAGCAATCACTATGGGTACCGATATTTCCATCAACTATATATTGATATATAGATTATGGAGAATCATATAACCGTAAATCTACAGTTGTCGACATACATTTCTCAACTAGATTGCAAAACCTTTCAAATGATTCAGATCCAAAGACCATGGTCATGGCAAAGTGTGAACAACACTCGGACTGAACTCAAGCAAAGGGTATAATTTAGGTAGAAATGATCTTGCTGAATAATGGGAAGGTATTCATAAGCAATACCTACACCAGTTTTCTTCTGAAAACATGATTGAGAACAGTGAGGTGGTGAAACAAAGAGCAAGTATTATAGCACAAGGGTTCACGCAGATACCCAACTATTCTCCAGAGGTGGAATCTCTTTACGATAACTTATATCATTGGCAGTACAAAATCATCTACCTCTGCAGTTGATAGATGTAGTGATCACATATCCATGTGGATCACTAGATTCAGACATATATGGTTGATTCCCGATGGATTCTCACTTCTGAATCAAAATGCAATATGCAACATACATTGTGTAAAATCAATAAGTCACCATATGGCTTATTGTTGTCAGTACATTTGGTATAACCGACATAGTGAGTTCTTTATACACAAGGATTACTCCTACAATGATGATTATCCATGTTAGTGTGTCTGCAATGACGACACATGTAATCATCTAACTGACAGAGTTTAAAATAAAGGATTTGGGTAAACCAAAACATCGCTCGTTACTACAAATTGAGCACCTTCATTCATACATTATGGTATACTATGTTGTCTATATCCATAATATATTGAAGAAATTCATTATGGACAAATCTTATCCATCCATAACTATCATGGTAGTTCATTCTCTAGATATAGAGAAAGATCTATTTAGACCAAGAGATGATGGAAATGAGATACTGGGACTCAACGTTCCATAATGTCATTGGATCCACCAAACACAATTGGTTGGTACTTAAGAATATCTTTCAATATCTCCAAGGCATTAAACATCTTGTCCTGGTTTTTCAGTTTCATAGAAATGCGAACACAGATATCATTGGATACATCGATCAGATCCCCACTATGTCAGATCGTAGACAAACTTAGTGTTCCTACTAGGTGTGATAACCCTCTCATGAAGAGTCTTCGAAACAGACCTCATGGCTACATCGACCAACCATTATCTCAACGATAATGTTTCTTGTGTTGTCCGGATGCAAACAGGTTACATAATAAGCAATATCACTATATTGCATATCTTGCAAGTCAAATCATGTGACTGATTTGTTCACCAGGTCTCTACCAACTTCTATGTTCTATAAATGTGCTCATGGAATTGGTATATAACGACTTCGGAATACGCAAGAATCAGGGGGAGTATCTTCCTAAATTGTTCCTGTTGAAAGCATCATATTATACTCTTTTTCCCTTCATGAGTTTACTTTCTAGGTTCTCATAAAGGTTTTTAATGAGGTAATATCAACACAAGACCATATTTCATATTTTCTGTTTTCCCCACCGGGGTTTCTAAGAAAGTATATGTGACATATTTATTGTCCTCTAAACTCAATGAGTTTTCTCATATGGAGTTAAAAGAGACAATAACCATTATATGTTGCATCATTTTCTCCTTATTTTTCTCACTGGGTTTGAAGGAGTTTTAGCAATATATTACACTACCCCTCATATTTTCGCCATAAGGTTTTTGGAGGAGACTCTTTCGAGTTAATGATACTACATGGAAAAGCAGAGATTAGGGGGAGTGTTAGAATTAAACACATGTTTAATTAGAAGGGAATCTCCCCTTGTTAACTGCTACGGTTTCCTGATGGCAACCGACGTAGCCTCTCCCTTGGCGTCCTTTGCCCCGACGCTCTCGCGTCCCTTTGTATCATCGCGTCCCTACGGGATGTATATATTGTAACAAATCCTATCAATGAGAACAACTATTCTATTACTTGTCATTTGCCTCTTGCAATTACTCAGAACAATGTGCATCAGCTGCGTAGCGGTTGGAGATGGAAAGATCCCCACACCTAAAGTTTTGATATTTTTTTTTGCAATGTGCAAAATCGCCCTACTAGTGGGGAGATAGGCCGATTATGGCATCTTCAACAGGTTATATGTTAGTCTTGTTGGTAAAATGTCCATGTCATCAACCAACAAGGTATCATACAACTACTCCAATAGGCTGTATGTAAGTTATCCAATAGATGGTGAGAAAATAAATGTGATTGCTCTCTATTTCACCTTGGAGCTTGTGCATAAGTTGTTGGTTAATCTACATACAATTTTGCTCTCTCTCTCCATATTTATTACATGCCACATCATCACTATGTCCTAGGTGGCAAATTTACCAACACGTATCTTACAACTATTGGAGATGCCCTTACTGGGAGCTCCACTCCTGACATTTTAGGGGATGGGTTGGTGTAACTCTCAAGGCTGTATTTTTTTTGCAGACAAGTGTTTTTTTTGGATGATTTAAAGATGCGCCTAGGACACCCAGACCGTGAGATAAAATGAGATGAAAGACAATAGGAATCAAAGAACACAAGCTAGATATATTTATGCATGCAGACATGACAGAGTTACTTGATTCCCATCAGATTACTTGATTTCCCAACAGACAACTTGGTTCAGGAATTCAACAGATTACTTAGTTCAGGAATTGGAAGTCTTTAAGCAAAAGGTGAGACGCTCAACGACAGGTAGCTCAAAAGGTGAAAAGCTCAACGACAACTCGACTAGAGACCAGATCCAGCACTCCGGCCTCTCCTTGCAAGTCTGCAACACTCGAGCAGTTACTCAGCCTTGGTGCTTCGAGACATCTTTCATGGCATCGTAAGCTTTCCTGCATATTCAAAAGCGAACCATGAGAGACCAGGAAACACCCGATGGTATATGTCACTTGTAACACTTTAGGAGCAAATGCACAACAAAAAAAGTGGACAAGAAAAGGCCGTTAAAAAGGGAAAAAAAAGCAATCATCCAAGGTCATACACGAACTGCAAACTGAACAGAGTTTAATTAACATATTCGTAAGTTCTCAAGGTAAAGACATGTGTTTATCCACAGCATAGTTAAGGGACGAATACTATAAAATCTAAAAAACAGGATGAATACTATATATAAGTCTTGTAACTAACGATCAGCTGTGCTGAAGCATGTAACTCAGTATACTTTAGTTAACCACCAATAATGAAAGTACATCTTCAAAATGCATGATGTAACCAATGAGGGTTCTGCCCAAACGAAGAAAAAAAACAGTTTGCAAAAAACACAGATGGGATCCCCCACAAAAAAATCCACAGATGGGATACCGTAATGCGTCCTCCATCTCAGTGTTGGCGGGGTCCAACTTGAGTCCATCCAAGAAATGCTCGCTTGCACCTTTGTAATCCTGAGATAATGGCAAAAAATAATTAGCAGACGAACTGACAAAGTGGAAAAAACATCCGACAGTATCTTCTATGTAACCTTCAGCAGCATCAGAGCTGCACCCTGCCGGTAAAAGGCTTTTGGCCAGTCAAGCAGCAATTTTCTGCATTGGTTAGCATCCCACAAAGCCTTGTCTCCCTCGCCCATGCGAAGCCAACAAAGGCTCCTGTTTGAGTACAATGTTGCATTGTTGGGATCAAACCTTATTGCCTACAGCCAACAACTCAAATCAACAGTGACCATAAAATAAATAAATAAAATAATCTGCACATGCATAAAGATTTGAAATAGTATAGATAATTACTTGAGCCAGTATAAAAGTAAACCACGAATGAGCAAGCTTGGAATACAGAGCCAATTAATCCAACACACAATTACCAACAAATGTTGAGGTCATACCATGTGCATGAATTATATTTCCACGTGTCTTCCAACAAGTTCATAACACTTTTTACCACTTCATTTATTCATTATTATACAACTATATGACAGTTGAGTACAAACAAAAAACTAATGCATCCTCAACTAGATGCATCATCATCAGATTTACACGCTATGATATCTACCCTCATCGTGTTTATGACTAACTGGAAGCACAACTCTCACTGTGATTTGTAACAAAAATCGGTGATCTAGGCTGTAGACCCTGCGTCTGGATCTTGCGCCCTGTGTTTCAAAATCATTGATACCAACCACTCAGTTCAGCATGAAAATTTGGGTATTTGTATAAGTTTCAACCAGTTCAGCTTGAAAATCTGGGTATTTGGTAAGTTTGTCCAAAAGAATATTTCAGGTTAATGTATTTGCATTCAAGAAAAATGAAAAATCAGGTCATAATATATGAAAATTGAATTTTGCTGGCTTCAGGTAGAGAGCTCAGCAAAAAAGAAAGGTACACAATCCGTATTGAAACATATAGACTAACTGAAATGCTGGGAAGGGAGAATGTAATAAGTATATGATGCTAAAATATACCATAGTGTAGCATTTTGCCGCACAAAGATATTGCTCCGTCTTAAAAGCAACATTCGCAATTTTCTTAAACCCTGCAGCTCTGATTTTCCTTTTTGACATAGGCTCATCCTGAATCATCAAGATATTAAAATTAATGAAGACTTCAGTTGGGAAAAAATAGAGAGGTTTCAAAGAAACACTTAAATTTGTCTTGTAAATGTCTAGAAATACGGATCCATTGCATAAAAAAAATATTTGCTCACATTTACTGACAACTTCACCAGTTTCCACCAGCCTTAACCACCAATAGGAAGGTCACATTTACATAATTAATAATTGGCAAGGTTGTACTGATCTCCACCATTTAAACTTCCCACACACATTGTAGGATCCTATGTACCATCTACTGTGTATACATAACCTAGACAAACTTTCCTCATACCCTCTTGCACACATTGATTGATTACATATTAGGTTGGTATTATTTAATATTCATTTAATTCAACTAACGCGAGCATTTTGTGCGTTTGAGGCATGTTGTTCCAGAAATACTTACAAAGGCAACTGTGAAAATAAATACATTGCAAGCATCACAAATATGTGATGATTTATTTGCTAGTGATCGTTAACATACCCCATGTTTGACAAAAGCCAATTAAAACCAACCAAGCATGGTAACTTCTCTTTTCTGTATGTTGTCTTGTAGCATGAACAAACTATTAACATGAGTCCAAAAGAGTAGTATTCACCCATTAATGAGCCCTTGTGTCCAGAAATACATGAACAAGTAAAAAAAATTGATCAAATCTATGGCGAACAACTTGCACATTCGGGATTTTGACCTATAATCATTGCTTGGGATAGTGGTGGGCTGGTGCCTAGCTAGCTTGATTTATTGCCAAAGTGAGTTCTAGAACGTTGTATTGTCATGGACTGTCCTACAATGTTCACATCACAGGGAGCGAGTGGAGGTTGGCACCAAGAAGCTGAAGTGGTTTACCAGGGAATTTATGACTCAAATTGGGCCACCCACTTGTAATTCGATGGTACATTGGTTGCTCTTCCCACCTTTTGGTTTTCTTAATGGTTTTGGTCTCTCCCACTTTCAGATGAAACCAATGTTAGCTACTTTGTAATAACCGTTGTAATAAGTTGGGCTATATGCATTCATGTGCTAAACACATCAATATCTACATGGCTGGCGGATATCTCCATGAGGCGCATCTGGTTAGGTAGTTAGAGTATAATGTTTATCTCTTGTATCTCTTATCTCTACCTCCTTTCTTTATCTCCAAGAATGTAATCTCAACCGAATGTATGCGCTGTTATGGGAGGTGCGCCCCATCTATATAACACGAAGCCACCGGCTTGAGAAGGCAAGACGTTCCGCTAGTTCGCACATGGTAATCAGAGCCCCATCTCTTCCCATCTACTGAGCCTAGCCATGTCTTCCTCCTCCTCCGGTGCTTCCCAGACCACCCTTAATGGGCAGGTCACCGAGAAGCTAACACGCACGAACTACGTGCTCTGGCGCACGCAGGTCACTCCTCATCTGCGCGGCGCCGGCGTCTGCGGCTACATCGACGGCACCACACCGGAGCCGTCCAGGCTTCATGTCACCAAGGACAAGGATGGCAAAGAAAGCGCTGGGCCCAACCCTCTCCACCCAATCTGGGTCCGGGAGGATCAACAGGTGCTGGGCTACCTGCTCAGCACCCTCTCCAAGGAGGTACTGATCGCGGTGAACATGGTCACCACGGCGCACACGCTCTGGACAGCGGTGGCAGGTATGTTTTCCTCACAGTCCATGAGCCGCGTGAATAACATCAGGACGACGCTCATCAATGCGCAGAAGGGCAACCAGACGGTTGCCGCCTACTTCGCCTCTCTCCGTGGCCTCGCCGATGAGCTTGCCGCTGCGGGGAAGGCCATCCAAGACGACGAACTCAGCTCCTACATCATCCACGGACTCGACGTTGACTACCAGCCCCTCGTCTCCGCCCTCGACGCACGCGTCACGCCGGTCTCCCTCGACGAGCTCTACGCCATGCTCAGTAACTTCGACCAGCGCATGGCCCAGTTCAATCACTCGGGCAGAGGCGGCTTCCGCTCCTCCACCAACGCCGCGGTGCGTGGCCATGGTGGTGGATCACGTGGTCGTAGCTCCTCTCGCGCCAAGGGGCGATCTGGCAGACACGGTGGTGGCGGCAACAGCGGCGGCGGCCATAGCCGCTCTCGTGCATCTCGCGGTCGTTGTGGCGGCGGTCCACCTCGGGCCCGACCGGAGCTACCTCGCTGCCAAATTTGCGGTAAGCCAGGGCACACAGTGAAGGATTGCTAGTACCGTTATGATGAAGACGACGAGGACTCCCAAGATGAAGAAAAAGTGGTTGCCGCGGCTGATGGATCCTACGGAATCGACACAAATTGGTACGTCAATAGCGGCGCCACCAATCACATCACCAACGAACTTGAGGTCATGATGAAAGACAAATATCGTGGCAAAGATCACATCCACACGGCAAGTGCAGAAGGTATGCAGATTTGTCACATTGGTCATTCTACGTTTCGTACCCCTCACCGTCCAATTCATCTTAAGAAAATTTTGCATGTCCCTAGTGCTGCCAAAAGTCTCCTCTCTGTTCACAGAATTGCCCTTGATAATCATGTTTTCCTCGAATTTCATCCTTATTTCTTTTTGATCAAGGACCAGGCCACAAAGAAGGTTCTTTATCGAGGTAGATGTGTTCGAGGGCTTTACCAGTTGATTCTGGAGCTTAGGAGACTCAATAAACAAGCCAATGGTGTTGTCAAAGTTTCGTCAACACGGTGGCACGATCGATTAGGGCATGCTACTTTTTCTTTAGTTGAAAAATTGCTTAGGAAAAATAAACTCCCATTTGTTGGTGAGCGAAATATCGAAACTATTTGTGATTCTTAATGTGCTAAAAGTCATCAATTACCGTATCCAGTATCTACTAGTGTCTCTACCAAACCACTTCAATTGATCTTTTCTGATGTGTGGGGTCCTGCTCCCACTTCTGTTGGTAGACATGAGTATTATGTAAGCTTTATAGCTGACTATAGCAAGTTTGTGTGGATTTATCTTCTCAAAAAGAGATCTGATGTCTTTCAAGTTTTTCAAAACTTTCAAGCCTTGGTTGAACGAAAATTTGATAGAAAAATTATTGCAGTCCAATCGGACTAGGGGGGAGTATGAAAAACTCAACTCCTTCTTCCAAACACTTGGCATATCACACCACGTCTCATGTCCTCATGCCCATCAACAGAATGGCTCCGCTGAACGGAAGCACAGACACATAGTTGAGGCCGGGCTAGCTCTCTTGGCAGGAGCCTCCATGCCCCTCAAGTTTTGGGATGAGGCCTTTCTTATTGCTGTTCACATCATTAATATGCTTCCTAATCGAGTCATCAATAATCAAACTCCAGTAGAAAGACTTCTTCACTTCAAACCAGACTATAAATCTCTTCGCGTGTTTGGGTGTGCTTGTTGGCCCAATCTTCGCCCATACAACAAAAGAACACTCATGCTTCGCTCAAAACAATGTGCTTTTCTAGGGTATAGCCCTCAACACAAAGGTGTCAAGTGTTTAGATATTTCCACTGGCCGTGTCTATATATCCCGTGACGTCGTTTTTGACGAAACAAAATTTCCTTTCACCACCC
Source organism: Triticum monococcum (assembly GCA_034509565.1). NCBI lineage: Eukaryota > Viridiplantae > Streptophyta > Magnoliopsida > Poales > Poaceae > Triticum > Triticum monococcum. The sequence continues at coordinate 524,839,232 of CM067841.1, forward strand.
TTCACCCAAACGCCGGTGCTCGCCTCCGAGAAGAAATTCTCCTCTTACCTACTCATCTTACCACCATTGATCAAGGGGGTCCGAATTCTGATGATCAAATGTTGACTAATCCTGCTACTAATGGTGTGCATGAGTTTTTTGATGATGTTCCAGGAGATAACAGTGAAAATCATGAAGAAAACAGTGAAAAAAACACGCCGGCAGGTCCATATCGCATGTGTCCGCATCCAGGAGGCAAATCCTCCTCGGGATCGGCTCCGCAGCAGCAGTTCAGTCAATCTCCCTCGGGATCGGCGCCGGCAGACGCGCCAGAGCCCACAGACACGCCATACATGCAGGCGACAGGGACAGCCGACCGTGCGACTGTCTCCAGTCCAGTGCACGCCGCACGTCACGCTCCAATTGGCGGCGGGCGGGCCAAGCGCCTCTCCGCGCCAACCCCCGTCCGACACGCGGCAGCCCGCGGTTCGCCAGGACGGCGCATGCTTCCGTGACCAACCGGTCACGTACAAGCGGCGCGACCAGGTTCGCCGGCCTGACACTGGGTCCGGATCTGCTGTGGGACCGGGCGCAAACTCCTATGCACCCATGCGCGCGTCGAAGGCTGGCGTCTGCCTCGAGGCTGATCCGCCATCATCCACCAATGATGAGGCCCCGGGTCACGTTTAGTGGCTATTACGAGGACACGTTTAGTCCAGTTGTTAAAGCTGCCACTATCCGTCTTGTTTTGTCTATTGTTGTTTCCAGGGGATGGAATCTCAGGCAACTTGATGTTCAGAATGCGTTTCTTCACGGTGTTCTGGAAGAGGAGGTATATATGAAACAACATCCTGGGTTTATAAGTAAAAGTGCACCCTATCATGTCTGCAAGTTGGACAAAGCACTTTATGGTTTGAAACAGGGACCAAGAGCATGGTACTCCCGTCTCTGTCACAAAATGCAAACACTCGGTTTTGTCCCTTCAAAGTCTGACACCTCTCTGTTCATCTACAACAAGTTCAATACATGCATGTTTGTTTTGATATATGTTGATGATATTATTGTGACAAGCTCATCTGATGAAGCTATCACAGGGTTGTTAAAAGATTTGAGTAGAGACTTTGCCTTGAAAGATCTTGGAGACTTGCATTATTTTCTTTGGATTGAAGTAAAGAGGCACAAGGATGGACTTCATCTCTCCCAAGAAAAGTATGCAGTTGACTTGGTAAGAAAAGCTGGTCTACAGGGTTGTAAACCTACACCTACTCCACTGTCCAGTTCAGAAAAATTATCTCTCACACAAGGAACTCTCTTGAATCAAGAGGATAGCACAAAATACAGAAGCTTGGTAGGAGCTCTTCAATACCTTACTCTTACTAGGCCTGATATTTCTTTTGTTGTCAACAAAGTATGTCAGTTCCTTCATGCACCTACAACTGTTCATTTGACTGCTGCCAAATGGATAGTTAAATATGTCAAAAACACATTAAGCATGGGTCTCAATTTTAGCAAGTCATCCTCTACACTTGTCAGTGCATTCTCTGATTCTGATTGGGCAGGCTGTCTTGATGATAGACGCTCTACTGGTGGTTTTGCTATTTTCTTTGGACCCAACTTAATTTCATGGTGTGCTCGCAAGCAAGCTACAGTCTCCAGATCTAGTACAGAGGCAGAATATAAAGCATTGGCAAATGCCACAGCTGAAATCATATGGGTTCAATCCATGCTCAAGGAACTTGGTATAAAAATTAAACAAGCTCCATGTTTGTGGTGGGATAACCTTGGTGCCACCTATCTCTCAGCTAATCCAGTGTTTCATGCCAGGACCAAACACATTGAGATAGATTTTCATTTTTTCAGAGAAAGGGTGGCTCACAAGCAACTTGACATTCGTTTTGTGCATTCCAGTGATCAAATTGCAGATGGATTCACAAAGGCATTGCCGGTCAAGAGCTTTGAAAACTTCAAGTATAATCTCAACTTAATAGAGTTGTGATTAAGGGAGGGTGTTAAACACATCAATATCTACATGGCTAACGGATATCTCCATGAGGCGCATCTGGTTAGGTAGTTAGAGTATAATGTTTATCTCTTGTATCTCTTATCTCTACCTCCTTTCTTTATCTCCAAAAATGTCATCTCAACCGAATGTATACGCTGTTATGGGAGGTGCGCCCCATCTATATAACACGAAGCCGTCGGCCTGAGAAGGCAAGACGTTCCACTAGTTCGCACATCATGCACAAGCCAGGGGTAATAAAAGCTTCCATTATATCTAAAAAAAGGAGAATAGTGTCTTCTTATCTCCTTAGAACTCCTAATGGGAATGCGAGGGTTGCAACTTATGATCAAAGTGCAGGGGTGTAGAGTTCCAAAAAACAGCGCATGTACTGCATGTTGTAGTGCGTATTAGAACTCTAAAATAATGATTCATCAAAAAACAGAACTGTACAAGCATGTAGTGTCGAAAGGGGGTAAATCTTACATCATCAGGAAAATGGCTGGCAGAAATGTCCTCCGTCAAGCAATTGACAAAGTCAGTTGAAACAAGTTTTTCAGAATGGAGATTCTTTAAAGAATGGGTTAAAGCTGCCTTGTGATCAGCACCGGCCTGTCACAGAAACAGATGTTAAATGTCTGTCCTCGGGATAACCTGGGTAAGTGAGTCCTCAAGATGAACTCGGCAGCATTTCAAACTTCCGCACTTTCAGGAATAAATAGCAACCATAGTGCCACCGTTTCAGCATAAATTAACAACTAGTTTATTTAGTTGGTTTCACTGTCAGAATACTTGTGGTCACCTCACTGAGCACAAGTGCTTAAAGAAGGGGTAAAGTACCCACTGCAAGTGGGACAAATAGGAGTGTACATAAAACAAAGGCAGCATAAGAAGTTGAACATTCTCATCTTAAGCGAGATTTTTCTTTCACTACATAGCCAACAGATCAGACTCTTCAAATTTTGAGGACTAGACAAGGCTAAGATGAAGGTACAATACCTTAAGCAAGAGAAGCATACAGTTCATTAAGGCACCACCTACAGCTGCAATAAGAGGTGTTTGACCATTTACCAGTTTGTTGCACTGGTGAGAAAAAAATTAAGATATTAGTTCCTCTAGTCAAAATGGTAATCAAGTGATATAGGCAAAAACGGACACATCAAGATCACTAGAATTAAACAGCTTTCAAGGCATTACAAAAACCATGACATTGGCAACTTATTTAATAGATTACTAGCATTTGGTCAAACCTTGAAATTTTTTATGGCACTTTAAAAGTGAGCACCAGCACAAGATAGAGAAGTTTTGTGGCAAATACGGAAAAAGGCAATTTCATCAAGAAGTTACTTTTAACGTATTAACATTTAAGGGACCAAAAGTGATAAATATGTAAGTAGAATGTTGCATACGTTGACAGCATAACTATTCCTAATGCAAGGAAACAGATCCTAGATTTGATAGATATACAGTGCTGTGAATTTAAATAGAAGTTGATGAAGAACTTCGACACTTGTTATGATGGCACGATCTAACTAGTGATACTTCTTGTTAGCTAGGCATTGGGCTTTTTGGTAGATTTTCGTTTTCTTGGCCTTTGTTTGTACTTTGCATTATCTTGATGTTTACTCTCTAACGCAAAATGACACACTTGACACTTCAATGTGTGTTTAGAGAGAAAAATAGTTAAATGTGCAGAACAAGTTAGCTAACACTGCTCGCAAATGAGTCCAAGCCTTCTATGATCTTAAATGCAAAAACAAGAAAGTAGAATCAAGCAACCAGACAACAATAAGTTAATAGTTTTCACAAAAAAAACTTAATAGAGCACGAAAAAGACAACTAATGTGTTTACTTTATCAGAACACAAGAAATTAAAGTTTGCCATGCACATTCACCTGTCCAATGCGAAACTTAAGGCAGAAACATATACACTCATAAACTTACATCCGCATTGTGGTCCAATAAAATCTTCATAATGTCCGCATCCCCGTTAGCAGCAGCACAATGAAGTGGTGTCCCATAAAAAGCTACTGGGTCGATATAGGCTCCTTTAGCAAGCAATAGTTTAATAGTTTCACGATCTCCTGAAACAAGATGGACAAACTTGCTGAATAAGAGGATAGGTGTTTCTGTGACAATTCTCATTTTCAAAGAAAATGAATTCATGAATTTGTTACAACAGAGGATAAGTATTTCTCCGGACAATATCTTTCTTTTGAAAAGTCTTATGCACCTCACTCTGCCTTGAACATGTGCCATAAACAATGTCTTGTTTGGACAGGAAGGAATTAAAGCTAATACATATAATTTATTACCATATGGAACAAAGAAAAATAGGTCCTAGTACAATACTAAACCACACCATCGTACAAACTTGGAAATTCAGAAGACAAGAAAAGTTGCAGCACGCAAAACCAAAACAAAGGCATGTGTTTATAGAGGTAGACCTGATATAGTGGCCTGATGTAAAGGGGAGATCCCATCACTATTGACTTTGTTTGGATTGGCACCATGATCAAGAAGATATTTGGCGATACCCACATGCTTACAAAGTATCGCAAAAAACAAAGGTGTTTTACCTGTCAAGCACATAGTGATGTACCACTTATTGATGCAAAACCTTTGTGGGTTTAGCAAGGAAATAAGATTTTATTTCTCTGAAAGAACAACTTTTCATCCACACAAAATACACGGAAATGTCATAACACTGCACTATCTTGTCTGACAGCAAAAAATGTAGAAATAGCTACTCAATATACACGAAATATACCCATGGGTTTATATGTTATATGAAGTAGAAATGGCAACTAATTTATATGCATGTGTCTGAAATGCAGATAAAAATATCAAGAAAAGATACTAATTTACCCCCAATTGGGCCCACTTATATAATGTTTCAAATTTGCATTTGGAATTTTATGGTATGGTAGATTCTTGTTATTACTACCACAAGATGTACATATTTTTCAGAAATTTCCAACATTTGCAAAGAGCATTTTTCAAACTGGGTGCCCCAGTGGCACTAGATGGTTGGGTGCATTGGATACTTTCCCACTGAGCATGGTGTACCCTTTTCATGAATATTCAAAAGACTTGCGTATCATTGCATTGATAGAAGAAAATAGAGTTTGAAGGTTACAGAGCTAGTCCTCCAAGCACATACGCGAAGGCGGCGTGAGCAAGACGTACAAGAGCGCATAAGAAGGGTAGGTGCGACCCTACTACAAAGGTCTAAGTCTCGTCGATCAACTGGCTAAGCCCCTTGGCCCCTGCGCGAGCCCAAGCTCTAGCATCGTCCTTGATACATTCAGCAAGCGCATGGAAGGCCTGTCCCCATTGAACACACAACCGTTGCGGTGTTTCCACAGTCTCCATGCCGTGAGGATGATCATGGAAAAGAGCATGGTGTTTCCATATGAAGCTATATGAAAATAAAAATAAAAACTCTAAAACACACAGGACACAGACATATCTTACTATCTTAGCATATTAAATAGTGAGTGGCAAACATGCAGAGCAACCTAGATGTTATATTATCATTACTTCCATGAGTGAGTGCAATAGCTATTTCCATCACACTACCAGCCATAACCTTAGCAGTTAGCAAGCCCAATTTTCCAAAAACAGTAATTATTTGCAGGGACATAAAAACCGAAAAAGTCCCTTCCCGCAAGACCACGCTGGAAAAGAAATTTGGCAAACCCATAGTTTCCTACAACGATGCTAATTAGCAAACAAAAATAAAATTTGTTCACAAAAACCTAAATCGATATCGGCTTTTTGAGGGACCCTGACCTCCCTTGTCGACACCATCGACATCACCCTGCAGCTCCTCAACCAAGTACTTGCACACCTCCAGCCGCTCTCTGCCGGCAGCAACATGTAGTGCCCCGAGACCCTGTAGCATGCCGGCATCTTCCACCCTCAGTGCCTCCACCGCCTCCTTGAGGCGGCCCCTGCCCATGTCCAGCATCATCAGCAGGTCTGCAGCGGATTGGACGCAAGTAATCAGCACTCAATCTCCCAACCAAGATCCGATACCAGGAGAGCGCCACGTACTCTTGAAGAGGGGGAGATCTCCGTCAAACGCCACTCCAAATACCATGTTCAGCATCGGCCCACCGACTGTGGCACGAGAGGCAGCGTTACCGTTTGGGGTTAGCGATGAGATATTGGGGTTGGGGTTGGAGTTGGAGAGGCCTGGAGCTAGGGAAGAAATGTGAAGGAGGCGCTTACCGGTGAAGCGAGCAGGCGAACACGGCGGCTCCATGGCGCCGATGGAGGCTACGAGATAGTTACTTTTTTCTCCATAACTGTTGGATTTCGGGTTCCGGCAGACCCTTAAGGTTCGAACACTGGGGTGCGCGCGGAAATCACGCCTTCTACCTCCCCGTTTCGTAAAGATCTAAACTACTAAAAGAATCACACGAGAGACACAAGATTTATACTGGTTCGGGCCACCATTGTGGTGTAATACCCTACTTCAGTGTGTGGTGGATGGATTGCCTCTTGCGGCTGACGATGATGAACAGTACAAGGAAGAACAGCCTCGCGAGAGTCTGTTCTTGGCTGGGGCGACGAACTGCTGGGAGGAGCTCAGTCACCTCTCTCTCTTTGCTTGCTAGTCGGATCCGCACGCCGAACCGAACCTTCCTCTCCCATCTACCAACTGATCGAACCGACCCCTTGCTACGTGGGTGACTGGCCCTATTTATAGGCAAAGGCCCTGGGCCTCTTCCGAAATATTGAGCGGGAAGGGCGCCAACAACTGGCCAATTCGAAGGGGAACATCTAGTACACTTATCCTGACTAAAGGTGGTCTTCGCCTGCGAAAGACTCTGCGGTGACGACATGCTGGGCTCCATGGTGACCTTTGTCTCGTAGTCCGCTTGATCCTGGTCTTGTTGCACCGAAATGGCAACTTTTGCCTGATGCCTCGGTACTCCGCGGCTGCGCTTGCCCCCTTTGCACCAAAGAGGAAAGAAGGACGCTGCGCGCGCTGGCGCCCGCCTGGCACCCTCGATCGTCATGGCTTGCGTCATGGGCACCTCGCGAGGCACCCCGCCTTGATATCTCCGTCTCCACGCGAGCCAGCCTGAGGAGGCTGCGCCTGAGGATGCGCCGTGTCGTCCGCCTCGCGAGGCTTGACCCCTCGTGAGGGTCTTGAGTCTTGTGCCGATGAAGATGGGCCATGTTAGGCCTCCTTTGAGCCACGCCGCAGGCCGTAGGCAGGCAAGTCTAGGGACCCCCATTCTGAGAACGCCGACAGTAGCCCCCGGGCCCGAGGCGCGCATGGGCTTGGCCGTGCCGAGAGGCGAAAGGGCAAGGGTGAAGCGCCGCGGGCCCTAACAGCCTGCGGCCTTGGGCGCCGCGTGGCGGTTGATGGGACGTGGGTGCTTCAGCAACCGCGCATGTTGGTAAAGGAGCGGCATCTGCCCAGACTTCGCCTTTTGCTCTCTCCGGTCGCTGCTCAGATCCCCTTTCTTGCGCCTTCCCTTCCTTCCTCCAAACTTCAGATCTACTCCAGCTGCGCGACCTAGGAAGCCATGGTGCCTCGCCAGCCTCCGGCCAAAGCTTGGTATTCCCCTGCTCTGGACCTGCCGAGTGTGTCCAAGGCGAGCCTTGCCCGGCTGTGCCGGATGGCGACGGCGCAGGGCGTCAACGGGACGGAGGTGTTCAAGGCCGGCTCCGTCACCTCCGAGGGCCGAGGGAGCACCTTTTATCCTCTCTTTGTAAGCTCCATTGTTGCGGGCTTGGTGCCTCCCTTCTTCGAGTTCTTCTTCTCCGTCCTCCGCCATTACGACTTGCAGGCTCTGCATCTCCACCCCATCTCTGTCCTCCTTCTGGCGATCTTCGCTTACTACTGCGAGGCTCACGTAGGGTGCAGCCTTCGGTGGCCCTGCTGCGCCACTACTTCTCCCTCCGGATCTCCGACAGCTCTCTTTCTGCGTGCGTGGGCTTTGTCGCGTATGGCGGCACCATTGCCATCTCGAATCCCGGGAAGAGGATTGAGGGCTTCAGGAGCAAGTGGGTCTTGGCAGATGCCGGGCGCATCCACCCTCGGCTGATCTTGCCCACGGAGCACCCCGTGAGCTCCAGCGACTGGTGCCGAGCGGAGCTCACGGACCCCCGCGCGAAACTGGTGTTGGAGAAGATGGACGCGGACTTGAGGCCGGCCAACATGGCGGCGGTGAAGTTGACCGATGCGTCAATGCTGAAGGAGTTCCTGGAGCACCAGCTGGCTCCGCTCCGGCAGTACTCTCCTCCAATGTGGAGGCCTCATCCGTGCCCCGAGGCTGTGGACGAAGAGGATGTGACCGCGGTTCTCCAATCTCTGGTCGGGGGTGAGGTGGAAAGGCCGAAGGACGCTCCCAAGCCCTTGTTCCTTCGTGACGACTGGAAGCGGGTGGTGAAGTCCATGCCTGTTTTTAACGGGGTCGGGCTCGTGCCCGCGGTGGCTTCTGAAGGACCGGTGGATGTGCCCTCCGGCGACTCCAGTGATGAGGAGGAGGAAGAGGAGCGCGAAGAGGGGCCCGACTCTGGGGAGACTGATGGAGAGTCGAGGGCTCCCCTCCCCCGGCGCGGGTCCCACACTCTCCGCCTGAGCGATGACGATGAGGATGATGATGATGATGTGCAGGGTAGCGGGAGGTCGCCCATGATCCCGAAGAAGGACAGGACCGGGCTGATCTCCCGCGGGTCCGTCCTGACTCTGGGGCGAACCGGGGATGCGCCTTTTGCTTCTGAGGTCGACCCCTCCAGCCGACTGTCAGGCTTCAAGTTAGGCCGGAGGCTGCCCGAGCTCACCGGCGAAGACCCGTAAGTGCTTGATCCTTGGTCTTTTGTTTCTCGTTCTACCGACGGGGCTTGATGATTGCTTCTCTTGAATAGGCTGGCGCCTGCGGCAAAGAAGCCGAAGGGAGCCCCTGAGGCCCCACCTACGGCGACGCCTTCGCCTGCAGGGGAGGGAGATCGTGACGCGCGGGCCTCTCCTGCCTGCGCATCCTTGCGAGGCTTGGCTGAGCTGGCTGGGGCGAGCTCAGCCCCCATGGCCCAAGTGACTCCGGAGGTGCCCTCGTCTGGCGCCGCTGCTACGGCTGTGGAGGCGCAGCGGACTCCACTTCAGGACACTACGGCCTCGCCGCCGCTACTTTCTCCTCCCATTCCACTGACCGTTGCTTCCCCGGCTCCTCCTATTGTCTTGGGGCGCACCGATGTTTCTCCGCCTCCTTCTTCCATCTTGGAGTGTGCCGTCACCGAACTGGACCGGCTGCGGCAGGATCTTCTTGGCGCCGACCCTCACCGGGTGGCCGGGCGCCTGGAACTGGCTTCGGGGTGGATTCGCTCTGATGCTTCGATTCGGGCGGCGTTGGTTCAGGCCTCAACGGCCTGTGACGGAGAGAGGGAGGCCACCCTCGAGGCGAAGGCTACTCGAGACGCGGCCCTGGGAGAGGTGGTTGAAGTCCGTGGCCGTTGCAAGGCGCTGGAGGACGAGCTGCAAGGCCTGCGGGGCCAGCTTGCGGAGGAGGTCCGCCTGCGCCAAGAGTTGGAGAAGGGGGCGAAGGCGCGCGAGGCAGCGCTCGAGGACTAGGAGGCCAAGCTCAAGAAGCACCGCGACCACCTAGGCGCGTTGAAGAAGGAGCTGGAGGTGACGAAGGTCGAGCTGGACGCTAAGGCCCGGGTTCTTGCCGAGGATCGCGTGGCCTTCGCAGACATGGAGAAAGGTGCCCGTGCTTCGCTGAAGATGCTTTACGAGAGCGGCCTGGACAGCCCGCTAGCCGGTGACGGGGACGGCCCCGCCAAGCTGCTTCCCTTCCTGGTTAAGGCCCTTGGGGATGTCGCCCTTGGCATCGGCCCCGCGGTCGAGGTCGAGGCGCACGTCTTGTCTTCTGCTGCGCTGACGCGGGTCTTCGCCCACGTCTACCTCCGTGATCCCAACGCCGACCTCGACGGCCTGCTGGAACCGGTGAGCGGCGAGGGTGCTGCCACCGCTGTTGAAGCCGTGAAGGGGCGCGCGGAGGCGCTGCTGAGGAAGTTCCGGGCCTTTAGCACCAAGCCAAGGCAAGGCGCTGCAGGCCCCACTGCTCCGTGAGGCGAAGCCGCTCCGCACAGCTTCACCGCCGACAAGTGACTCCGTTCCATCCCTGTTCTTCATTCAATTCCTGCACATGCACCACGCCTCGGAGAGGCATTTAAACTTGCGTTTGGTATTGAGATGACAGTGTGGACTGTAATATTTGCTTTTAAGTTCCTTGAGTTTTATGCTTCTCTTCCCTACTTGCTTGTGTTCTGCGCCGGCAGAGCCCGGCCCGCGCGTGCCTCACCCAGCATTAGCCTCGACCGGAAACCAGGACGGGACCAAAGGAGTGAGGGGCTACGTGACAAGTTAGGCTCCCGAGTCGCGATGCTCAGGAGTCCCCCTTGGCGCGCGAACAGCAAGTAGGGAGGCGTGATGTAGGTGTATCTTCTGTTCTACGTCTGCAGAGCCCGACTCCGTGCGTACCTCACCCAGCATAGCCTTTCGGAACTAAGGAGTGAGGGGCTACGGAGCCAGTTAGGCTCCTGAGTCGCGATGCTCAGGAGTCCCCCTTGACGCGCAAACAACGGGTGATGAGGTGCGATGTAAGCGGGGCTACCATTCTACGTCTGCAGAGCCCGGCCCCGCGCGTACCTCACCCAGCATAGCCTTTTGGAACTAAGGAGTGAGGGGCTACGGGACCAGTTAGGCCCCTGAGTCGCAATGCTCAGGGGTCCCCCTTGACGCGCAAACGGCCTTCATACCTTGGCTCCGTTCGGGGAGAGGCGTGCGACGAACCAGGCCCGAGGGGCCTGGCCTGGCGGCGTACGTCTGGGCGTGACCCAGTCATAGCCCCCATGCCTAGCCCCCTCGCGCGGCACTCCCGAGGGGAGGCATTGCGATGAGGCCAGCCACTGAGCTCTGGGCTCCCTGAGGTTAATGCGGCCCGGAGGCCACCCCCAGTTGTTTATCACCAGCGCGGAGCATAGCGCTTCCGTATTTGTACGGGCATAGCGCGCCTCGGCAGTGTCGTCAGCCAGCGCGGAGCATGGTACTTCCACTGGTACGTGGGAGGGGGCTCCCCTTCGGGAGGAGCCCCCGGGGCATGTACAGCCCCGCCCTGACACGTGGCCGGCACGGTAGGGCTAGGTGAGGTGTATCTGGGCACCCGTGAGCCAGCGCGGGACTCATGAGGCCCTACCTCTAGGCGGGTTGCGCCTGGCACTGGGCCGTATCTTGAGATGTGTCCCTGCAAAATTTGGTTAGATGCCGGTACTCTACGTCCTCGGGTCCCGGCCCTCGAGCTTGTCTCAGCCATCGCTGGCATGCCAGGTCGCGATGCCATGGACAAGGCCAGAGGGTGAGGGCTGGAGAGCCAGTAAGAGCCCTGAGTCGCGATGCTCAGGCACCCCCCCTTTAACGTGCAAGTGGCCGACATGGAGAAGAAAGGATGCCGCGGACAGGCATCATGCAATCAAGCATGATAGGCAATGCATAGTTGGAAATAAACGCGAGGGAGATACACGCCGCTTGGTCTGGCCCAAGCGGCTTGGGGATAATGCAGCCCGAGGGGCGCCCCCAACAAGGAAACTAACGACCGAAGGATAAAAGGGGATACATGCTGCAGGGACGGACCCACGCGGCCTGGGAGTGATGCAACCCTGGGAGGGCGCTCCCAGCTGGGAATGGAACTTGAAAGATGTCACCTAAGGATGTCGTTGGTGAAGTGGCGTTGGTGCAGCAGACTCGGCGGGCTGCGGAAGCTGATCCTCACGAGCCCCCATGCCTCGGGGCCTCGGGAGGCTTCGGAGGCACCGGTGACTCCTCGCGAGCTGTCTTCATCTCCGCCAAGGCCGCGGAACGCCTGTCTTCCTGAGCCTCCATGATGCCCCTCATGAGGCGCTGGTACGCCGCAGCCATGCTCGGTAGGCCGTAGGGCATGCGAACATAGCTGTGGGGTGGACCCCTGCAGCGCCCCACTCGTGAGGGCCAGTGACGCTCCGTCATGGCGATCTGATTGAGCCCTGGTACGTCGACGCAGACGCGCAACCCACCATCCTCGCCTGGATGTGGGGCCACAGCTGGTAGGCGGCGGCAACCTCTCATGATCCTTGTCTCCTGTAGTTCTTGAACGGCCTTGTTAACGAACTCCTGCTGGTCTGACCTTCCTCGCATGGCTCCTTCTCAGGGGAAACGTGCCTCGAAGCACGCCTCCACATGGTGCCCAAGCGCCTCCCTCGTGACCCTGGCTAGGTCGGTGGCCCTCCAGGTGAGAGCCCCCGAGCCCTACCTGCGGAGGGCGCAGGGCTCGCTTCCCTATGCGATGGAAGGAGGGTCCCCCTAGGCAGAGACGGGCCCTGAGGGGCCTGCCTCCTGAGGGGTCGAGCCTGACGATGTCTTCTTCTTCTTGGGGGTGGTCTCAGGAAGCCTCCTGCTTCCGCGATCTGGGTCTTCTAGCGACGCGTTCTGATAGGATCGCTCTAGGGAACACACTGCATCCCTCTCTTCACAGGGCACCGTGATGACGCCGCCACTTCCTGGCATCTTGAGGACGTTGTAGCCGTGGTGAGTCGCAGCCATGAACTTGGCCAGCGCTGGGTACCCGAGGATGGCGTTGTACGGCAGGCGGATGTGGGCGACGTCGAAGTCGATGAGCTCGGTGCGGTAGTTGCTGCGTGCCCCGAAGGTGACAGGAAGGGCGGACCTGCCCGATCGGGACTGTGGAACCGTCGATGATCTCAGAGAAAGGCTTGGTCGGCTGAAGCTGGTCATAGGGCACTTGGAGGTTGTTGAATGTTTCCACGGACAGGACGTTGAGCCCCGCCCCACCATCGATGAGGGTCATGGTGACCAGCACGTTGCTGATGACTGGGGAGCAGAGCATCGGGAGGACTCCGGCCGTGGCTGCACACTTGAGCTGGTCTGCCGAGCTGAACGTGATGGCGCACGCCGACCACCTGAGGGGGCGCGTTGCTTCAAGCCTGGGGAGAACTGCATTCACTTCACGGGAAAACTGCTTGAAGATATGTTGAGAGGATGGGGCTTGAGCTCCGCCTAGGATGTAGGCGATTGCGCGTGGCTCTTGGAAGCCCCCAGCAACCTCGTCTTGATGGCGGTCTTCGTTCCTCCTTGGCTGAGGCGGTAGCGGAGGTAGGCCTGCATTGCCATGAGGGCGGTCCTCACGAGGCTGATCCCTCTAGTCTCCCTCATGAGGCAGGTCCCGCCAGCGGTCCTCGCGAGGCTGGTCGCGCCACCCCGGGCGCGGGCCGCGATCTTCCCAGCGTCCTGGGTTTCTTCCTCCTCCTCGGCCGTAGCCCCGGTCAGCATGGTTAGGGCGATGGCCGATCCTTCCTTCTCGCACGGCGTGGAGTTCTTGACATTCGTTGGTGTTGTGGGTGTGGAGGTCATGGTACACACAGTACCGGCTACCTCTGGAGGGTTCGGGCAGATCCTTGCCCCGCTTGGTGTCTGGTTCTGCCGCGAGTACGGCAGCCCCCTTGCGCTTCACGTCCTTGGCCTTGGGCTTCTTCTCTTCTGGGTCCATGGCAGGCAGCTCGAGGAGGGAGAGACATCCCTGCTCATCCCTGGCGCACTTGTTCGCCAAGTTGAACAGCTCCAGGGAGGTGCAAAGGTCTTCATGCATCGCCAGCTCCTCCTTTATCTTGACGTCGCGCACGCCGTCAGAGAAGGCCGAGATGATGGCCTCCTCGGACACCTTGGGGATCTTGAGACGCGTGTTGTTTAAGCGTTGGATGTACTTTTGCAGGGTCTCTTCGGGTTGTTGCTTGATGCGGCGCATGTCGCTCACGGCGGGCGGCCGGTCGCGAGTACCTTGGAAGTTGGCGATGAAGCGGGTGCGCATCTGGTCCCAGGAGGAGATCGTGCCTGGAGCCAGATTCAGGAGCCAGGTTCGAGCTCCTTCCTTGAGCGCCATGGGGAACCAGTTCGCCATGACCTTTTCATCCCCGCTGGCAGCCTCGACGCCCAGCTCATAGAGCTGGAGGAACTCTGCGGGATCGGTCGTCCCGTCGTAGCGAGGAGGCAGGTCAGGCTTGAACTTGCCGGGCCACACGACGCCGCGCAGCTCAGTGGTGTAGGCGCGGCAGCCCGCGGTGGCCACGAAAGGCTTCGGTTGGTGGAGAGCTTGGTCTTGAGGGTCCCCACGCGCTGCAGCTAGGAGCAGGGCGGGGTCTTGGCGCGCCGGAGCTGGAGCAGGGTCGCGGCGTGCCGGAGCAGGGAGCGCCCTGGCAGCCCCTTGCGGGCGAGGGACTTCTTGGCAGCTCCGTTCTTGCTGTGCTGGCGCCTGACGGAGTGGGTTTCGCCCAAGGGCCAAGCGCCTTGGAGCCATGGCATCTTCTTGGAGGGGAGGCGGCTGGTGCGCCTCTGAAGCTTCATTGCCCGCGCGGGGCGGAGTGTGGCGCAGAGGAACGGACGGCGCGGAAGAGCCCCCTGCGGCGCGGACAAGCTCGGCGACGCGGTCGAGCCACTCTTCGTAGACGTCGTCGATGGGGCAGTAGCGCAGGAGCTCGTTTGCCGCAAGGAGCGTAGCTCGAGCCTCTAAGGGTGCGCGGAGCGCGCGGGACAAAGAACCGACTGGTGCGAGTGATGGAGTAGCGGTGCGGCCGTCTCGCCGCACGGACGGGTGCTGAGATGACGCTTGCTGCTCGCCCCCCGCCGGACCGGTGGTGGCGTTGACGGCGGGCGACGGGGAACGACGAGGACGCCCACCGACGGGGGCCGTCTGGGCGACGCGAGAAGCGATGGCGGCCCGGCGCTCGGCGCGGGCCCAACGAGCGTCAGACATGGATACGACGGTCGGAGGAGAACGGAGCGGTGGGAGATGGATTCCGGCGCACCCCTACCTGGCGCGCCAAATGTCGGATTATAGGTTCCGGCAGACCCTTAAGGTTCGAACACTGGGGTGCGCGTGGAAATCACGCCTTCTACCTTCCCGTCTCGCAAAGATCTAAACTACTAAAAGAATCACACAAGAGACACAAGATTTATACTGGTTCGGGCCACCATTGTGGTGTAATACCCTACTCCAGTGTGTGGTGGATGGATTGCCTCTTGCGGCTGACGATGATGAACAGTACAAGGAAGAACAGCCTCGCGAGGGTCTGTTCTTGGCTGGGGCGACGAACTGCTGGGAGGAGTTCAGTCACCTCCCTCTCTCTCTCTCTCTCTCTCTCTCTCTCTCTCTCTCTCTCTCTCTCTGCTTGCTAGTCGGATCCGCACGCTGAACCGAACCTTCCTCTCCCATCTACCAACTGATCGAACCGACCCCTTGCTACGTGGGTGACCGGCCCTATTTATAGGCAAAGGCCCTGGGCCTCTTCCCAAATATTGAGCGGGAAGGGTGCCAACAACTGGCCAATTCGAAGGGGGACATCTAGTACACTTATCCTGACTAAAGGTGGTCTTCGCCTGCGAAAGACTCTGCGGTGACGCCGTGCTGGGCTCCATGGTGACCTCCGTCTCGTAGTCCGCTTGGTCCTGGTCTTGTTGCACCGAAATGGCAACCTTTTCCTGATGCCTCGGTACTCCGTGGCTGCGCTTGCCCCCTTTGCACCAAAGAGGAAAGAAGGACGCTGCGCGCGCTGGCGCCCGCCTGGCACCCTCGATCGTCATGGCTTGCGTCATGGGCACCTCGCGAGGCACCCCGCCTTGATATCTCCGTCTCCTCGTGAGCTAGCCTGAGGAGACTGCGCCTGAGGATGCGCCGTGTCGTCCGCCTCGCGAGGCTTGGCCCCTCGCGAGGGTCTTGAGTCTTGTGCTGATGAAGATGGGCCATGTTGGGCCTCCTTTGAGCCACGCCGCAGGCCGCGGGCAGGCAAGTCTGGGGACCCCCGTTCCCAGAACGCCGACAATAACAGGATTCTTAGTTTCTCGTTGGGCTTCCTGGGGACATTTTCCATTAAGTAATTTATATGAGTCATTGATCTTCCTTTCATGGGCCGTGTATATTCTTCATACCATTCCTAAAATACAGAACTCTAAAAATGATTTAAGCACTATAACTACGCCAAGTACTATTTTAACGCAAGGCTTTGCCACATCGGGGGGGGGGGCGTGCTTTCAGCTGCTTGAGAAGGACAAGGCAACGAGGAAGATGAAGTGATCCGCGCGAACAGAGAATTTGGGCGGAGATAAAAATGGGCATCAAACACGAGGCCACCCGCCTTTTCCACTCCCCGGCATTGAATTGTTGCAGACTACTCTGCGCCAACATCGGCTTCCGAAACATATGCTCTCGAAATTAACAAAATGTTCGAAATAAATATTCAAATGTGCCAAAACAAACTAAAAAAGTTTCCGTTGCGGATGCTCGGGTCATTTATGCTAAACCAGTGAACAAGTGCATTTTTTGCGTCTTAATAAAAACAACACAATATATTTTAGTTCATTGAAAAAAATCGCTTTTTTGTGCAAGCAAGTCGGAAAATTGGCGCGAACCAGTGGTTGGGATGGTTAGGTGGACAATGGTATCCCCAACCCACAAGGGTTCAAATCCTGTTGTTATATGATATGTCGGCTCAGTCTCTCGGAGATGCTCACAAGGTAGGATATGCATGTGCGCGTTTATAGAGGTGAATGTATGTGCATTTATATGAGCGTTTGCGTCTGTACTATGTTCGACAAAAAAGACGAAAAATTAGCATTTTTTAATAATATACAAATATATAAGTGATTCTAAAATTCACAATATAATTACAATTGCGGCTACGGTCTACCAGGTGGAGCTCTAGTTTTTTCTCACTTTGAGGCTTTTAGCAGGGTTATGTAACAGCGTTTTGTTGGTTCGAAATGAAGGTTCCTCTAGCCTCCCTATCTCGATAGTGTCGGGTAAGATGGCGTAGGTTCTTGCCGGCCTATCTGTAGTGATTGTTTTGTTTTCTTGATCATAGGAATACATTAAGTGTAACAAAGGATGTCAGAAACTTTAGGGGCACAATGTTGGAAGAACACTTGTGTTGAATTGACTCTAGTTATATGTTATACTATGAGATCCTTTCGTAAGAAGTTAATAGTCGATAGCACAATAGAGTTAAAAGTTTGCATAATTCCTTGGACCATGAGAGTATCAAGTCACTTCATACTGAACGATGCACTTTATGGTTATTCTAATGTCAAACGTAACATGGTGATCATAACAACACCTTACTAGTTCATCCTCCGGCGAACCAAGCTTGAAGGTAAATGAACAGGAGCACGAGCTGGAGGGGAACCAAGGCGATGGGAAAGGCGACTGCGGGGGCAACCAGTGTGGTGACCGCGGGTGCACCGCCCCCATCCTCCGACGATCGGCGGCGAGTCGGGGGCCGGTTCTGGGCCCTCGCCGACGCGGACGGGGAAGCGGATGCGATATCACCGGCATCTTCGCCGTCGGCAATGCCGTCTGACCTTATATGAGAATTTTTCTGCTCCGGCTATAACAAAGAGGAAGTGGCGACGACTGTCGACAAGGTCTTGCCCCTAGTGATCCGGCCAGGATAGGGCTTCATGCAAGAGAGAAGAAGGAGATGGTTCGTCGTGTGGTTTATCGGAGAACGGCGAAGACGGCGATCTGGCCATGGAAGGGTCCTCTCCCTAAGGTAAGTCTACCAAACCTAACCCTTTTCGATAGGATTCGTCCGGAGTCGTGGATAGTAGTTAAGAGGAGAAAGAACGCTCGTCGGGCGGTGGCTAAATCGGCGCCAGCGGCTCGTGCGATCCGTTTGAATTTCCTTCTTGGCCAAGACGGGCCAGTTCTGAGTGAGCATGGGCCGCGATTGGGTGGGCCGGGCTTAGCTGGGTATGAGGCCCTGGCTAAACCGGTTCCCACCCAAGTTGGAGGCGCCAACACATGTAGGAGATCTTTCGATCGCTGCTCATCCTGTTTGTTATCGCGGTGCGCTAGGGTTTCTTAGCGTTGTGCGACGCCGGGTTTCCCTTTGTGTGGTCTGGGGCGTGCCGCTCGTATCCCTCCCCTTGTGGCCATGGTTGGCCGAGGGGCTGGTGCACCACCGGGGAAGAAGCCGTTGGCCGCGGCGCTGGACGTGCAGGTGTGACACTGCCGGCTGCTGGCGTCGGGCGTGGTGCCGCGGCACCGCCTGCTCCTAGACCACCGGTGGTTGCCGGTGCAGCGCTGGCCGCTGCAGGTCGCGGTGGGGGCCAGCTAGGGCCTAGGCCGCCGGCGCAGGGTCTGGCTGCGGTGGCTGCCATGGGTCGGGACGGTGCTGCTCAAGGGCCTCGGCCATCGCTGTAGGGCCTGGTTGTGGTGGCTGCTGCGAGACGGGGCGGCGCCTTGTAAGGGCCAAGGCCGCCACTGCACGGGCCTGCCGTCACGCCTTCCCGCAACCAATTTCAGGCGCACGGCAGTAGCCTCGGGCTGCACCGCCCCCCACTACATCGCGAGGCCGACGCAAAAACGGCCTGGGCCGGTGCAGACGTATGCAACACCGCCTCAGTCTGACAACGTGGGTGCTGGAGGTACGGGTTTGCCTCGTGGCCCGGCTAACCGTGGTGCTAATGGACCGCCTCGGGGACAATGGGGTGACGATGGCTACAATGTGTATGGTGATGGCCAACAACGCGGTTTGTCGTCCATGGGTGGCGGCCATGGATAGGCTTGGCAGTGCGATGGTACAACTGAGAGACCGTTTCTCAGCCCTTCGGGAGGCTTTGTCGAGGGGGCATCTGGCCTAGACTATCGGCAGCGAGGTGGATACCGCGGCCATCGTGGCGGTCGAGGTGATCGGTACCGTCACCGTCAGCCTCCTCCGTCTGTCGTCGTTGAGCCGACGGTCTTCGCGGAGGCGGCCGATCCCGGTCAGACGCCGGAGCTGTCCGGTCAGGTTATGGATGTGGTGATTGCACTAGCTAATGTTGAGTTACCTGGGACTGAGACCATGGTCGAGGTTGTTGACAGGGCAGAGTCTGATAGAGCGTCCAAGTGGGCGCGCAAAAAGGAGAAGATGTTGTGTTATCGTTTTGGCGGGAAGGGCCACTTTATTGCTGAACGCGTGACTGAGCTTTGTGATATCTGCTTCAAGCCAGCAAATGATACGGGGGAATGCCCAATTTTGCGTGAACAGATGCCGAGTATTCACTAGTAGAAAAGGGGGCTTTGGTCCAGGCCGGGTAAGCCCATTAGTCCCGGTTCAGTCCAGAACCGAGACCAATGGGTGTGTTTATCCTGGTTCGTGCGGCTAAGGCATTAGTCCCGGTTCACCTGGGCCCTTTAGTCCCGGTTCGTGCCACGAACCGGGACTAAAGGGTGCGATGCCCATTAGTCCCGGTTGGTGGCACCAACCGGGACTAATGGGCTTTGAGGCATTAGTACCGGTTCATGGCACGAACCGGTACTGAAGGTCCCATTTTCAAACTCCCCCCCCCCCCCCCCCGTGGACCGCCTTTTCAGTTTTAGAAAAAACAAAAGAAAATGATGGAAATGTCTAAAAAAATAAAATAAAATAAGTTTCCCATGTGATATGTGGTCTAGTTGTTGGGAAAATTTACAAATATGAATTTCGACTTTATTTACAAAATCTCTCCGGAATTTGTAAAATGGGCATAACTTTTGCATACGAACTCGGATTAAAAAGTTTTTTATATGAAAAATCATCTACTTGAAAAGTTACATCCGATGGAGACCTCCTACGGCCTGTTTGTAAATTTGTGGAATCCTCAAATTCCAAAAGGAAAAAAAGTTATGCTCAATTTTTTTAAAATTTTCATTAAATCTGGTCAAACTATGGTCAAACTACTTACTCAAGAAGTATTAGTGTTACTAAATAATTATTCAAGAATATTAGTGTTATTAAATAATTATTTCAGTTTTTTGAATTTTGGTCAAATCTGGTCAAACTATGGTCAAACTATGGTCATACTACTTATTCAAGAAATATTAGTGTTACTAAAAAATTATTGTTTTTTAGAACAATAGTTTCAAACTCAAACAGTGAAATGTGTGACTTCATGCTCAAGCTAAACTCCTGAGTGTTAATATGATTGACATCTTAGTATTGTCAGGAAAACAACAAGTGCAGACTTGGAAACGAGGGAGAATAGAACCCGGAAGTTAAGCGTGCTCAGGCTGGGGGAGTGGGAGGATGGGTGACCGTCCGGGAAGTTAGATGATTTGGAATGATGAGGGGTGATTAGAGATTAAATTGAGTAATGATGAGGGGTGATTAGAGATTAGAGGTTAAAATAATTTAGAAATTTGAAAATAAAAAAATTCAAAAAAATTCAAAAAAAAAATCAGAAAATTTCCTTTAGTACCGGTTGGTGTTACCAACCGGGACTAAAGGTGGACCAGCCACGTGGAGGGCCTTTAGTCCCGGTTCTGGTTTGAACCGGGACTAAAGGGTCAGGGCATTAGTACCGACCCTTTAGTCCCAGTTCAGGAACCGGGACTAAAGGCCCTTACGAACCGGGACAACAGGCACTTTTTCTACCAGTGATTACCATATATGGAGTGTGTTGTGCTAAGTTGATGTTCTTTGAGTCGTCTAGTGCGGCGGAGATCACAGAGGAGACCGAGAGCACGACCACTGGGGTTGTGAAAGTTACCAAAGGTGATGTGTCTGAGACTCAGATTGTGTAGAGGCTTAAGGAGTTAGCTCCTGTTGACTTTAAGTGGGAGCTTATCAGTCTCGAGGCCAACATGTATAAGGTTGACTTCCCTTCTGTCGAGGACTTGCAGCGACTTCTGAGTTTCGGGTTGTGCAGAGTGCCTGGCATAGAATGTATCCTGGAGTTTCACGAGTGGAAGAAAGTTGAGCCACAGGGCAAGTCTCTTACTCAGGTCTGGTTGCATTTTTCCGGGGCTCCCTCAAAGCCACGTGGAGGGCCTTTAGTCCCGGTTCTGGTTTGAACCGGGACTAAAGGGTCAGGGCATTAGTACCGACCCTTTAGTCCCAGTTCAGGAACCGGGACTAAAGGCCCTTACGAACCGGGACAACAGGCACTTTTTCTACCAGTGATTACCATATATGGAGTGTGTTGTGCTAAGTTGATGTTCTTTGAGTCGTCTAGTGCGACGGAGATCACAGAGGAGACTGAGAGCACGACCACTGGGGTTGTGAAAGTTACCAAAGGTGATGTGTCTGAGACTCAGATTGTGTAGAGGCTTAAGGAGTTAGCTCCTGTTGACTTTAAGTGGGAGCTTATCAGTCTCGAGGCCAACATGTATAAGGTTGACTTCCCTTCTGTCGAGGACTTGCAGCAACTTCTGAGTTTCGGGTTGTGCAGAGTGCCTGGCATAGAATGTATCCTGGAGTTTCACGAGTGGAAGAAAGTTGAGCCACAGGGCAAGTCTCTTACTCAGGTCTGGTTGCGTTTTTCCGGGGCTCCCTCAAAGCTGCTGCAGGATGCTCGGGTCGCTGCTAGCTTGGGTATTTTGGTTGGGAAAACTAAGAGAGTGGATATGGCCTTTACCTGAGATAACGGGGTGGCCCGACTGCTGGTGAGTATTCTAGATATTGAGTTCGTGCCTGATGTGGTTAAGTGGACACATAGGGGACTGATCTACAACCTTGAGATTGAGTTTGAGGATGTCGGTCTTTTCGCCGAGGCTATGGCTGGGACTGATGTGGACATGCACGAGGGAGATGATGGTTCGGGTGCTATGGAGGCGCTAGTTGATGATGTTGGACGAGAGTTGTCCAACGGATCGGGGTCCGTTTCTCAGACGCCCGGGGACGGGACGGCACCATCCTCTTCGGTGCCAATGAACACTCTAAGATTTGGGTCGTTCGAGCCAGCTTCTGCTCCTCCCAGACTCCAGAGTGATTGGATGGTGTCTGATGACGTGCTTGAGCGCACGCTACCTACCCTGGACTTTGATGCTGCTAAAGGTCCTGTGGTTGGGGGCTTGGATACGATTGTTGCTGAGATGACCTCAGTCGAGGGAGGAGGGGAGGATCTTGGGCAGGTGGCCCCTCATCCTCCCACTCTGACCATTGTCTCATCCTGGGCAAGGGAGCCAACGATGACAGATGTGGCTAGGGGAGGGGGTCCTGAGCAGGTGTCCTCGGCCCCTTCTTCTCCTCTCACGGCTAGGGTGGCCGCACCTGTTGAGATGCCCGCGACTCCCTCTAGCCAGAGGGCCGGGTCGGGCGGGGAGTTCGGGCAGGCGGCCCACGCACTCTCCTCCCCCTGCAAGCCTGCGTCCTAGGGCGACGAGGCGCGGATGACGTTGACGGGGCCGCGGAGCTCCTCACCGGTGCTTGCGGCTGCTCTTGGCGCTTCTTCAAGTGGTGCATCCCTACAGTGTGTTGGGGGTGAGGCTGGAGGCCTTACCTCGAGCGGGGCTACCCGGGAGGAGGTCATTGCTTATGGAGGGATTCCGGATCCGGTTTCTGAGGGGCGGCGGATGAGCTGCCGCCTCCAGGATCACCCGGAGGTTGATGACATGCAGCAGCGGTGCGCCATGAGGGTGGCCAAGCTTCGTGACATTGAGGTCACTACTGGTATGTCGGTCAACACCTCTAATTCCATTTTGCATTTTTCTAATGATGAGATCATTAATAATGATGAGAGGAATCTTTTGGAATAGTAGAGGTCTGAAAAACTTGGCTAAAAGAAGGTTTCTTGCAGATGCTTCTATCGAGCATAGGTTGGATTTCATTGCTCTCTCGGAAACTGGTTGAGATAACTTTTCTCCCCATTTTCTCAGTACTTTATCGGGGGGTGTCGATTTTGATTGGCACTGCCTTCCTCCGAGACGAAGATCAGGTGGGATCTTACTTGCAGTTAGATGTGAATCGCTGGAAGTCCGAAGCGTAGTGATGGGAGATTTTGTTGTTAAGTTTCGGGTTAGATCGAAGGCAGATGGGTTTAATTGGGAGCTGGTGGCGGTATATGGTGCCGCGCAGCCTGAGCTCAAACCAGAGTTCCTGGCAGATCTTGTTCGAATTTGCGGTTCTGAGAAGATCCCAATCTTGGTTGGGGTGACTTCAACATTTTTAGAAGGAGAGAGGAAAAGAACAATCATAATTTCGACGGCAGGTGGTCGTTCATGTTTAATACCATTATTGAAAGCTTGGATCTGAGAGAGATAGAGCTTTCAGGTAGAAAATTTACCTGGGCTAATACCTTGCCAAACCCGATGTTTGAGAAGTTGGATCGAGTCCTCGCAAGCGTTGAATGGGAACAAAAATTTCCCTTGGTAACAGTCCAGGCGTTGTCGCGCTGAATATCTGACCACACGCCTTTACTGTTTGACTCTGGTGAGGCAACCCACATGGGAAACAAAAATTCATTTTTGTTCGAATTGGCATGGTTTGAAAGAGAAGGCTTTTTGGCTCTCATAGCCAGCGAATGGGCTAAGGGTGCATGATGTAGGACTTCGGTTGAGCGATGGCTGAATAAGATAAGGCACTTGAGAAGTTTCTTGCGTGGGTGGGCTAAGCATCTTAGTGGGATTTATAAGGCTGAGAAGGAAAGGCTCCTTACACTTATTCAGTCCCTAGATTTAAAAGCCGAGTCCACACTTCTAGAGACCACAGAACTTCATGCTAAAATTGATGCGGAGATGAGATTGAAAAAACTTCTCCGTGAAGAGGAATTGAAGTGGGCGATGTGAGCTAAGGTTCGCAAAGTTCTCCAGGGGGACACGAACACTCAATTCTTTCACATGATCGTCAATGGCAAGCACATAAAGAAAAGGATCTTTCACCTTGAGCAAGACGAAGTAACGATTTTAGGACAGGAAGACCTAAAATTATACATAACCGAAAACTACAAGCAGCTGTTTGGGCCTCCGGAGGATAATTGTGTATCCCTGGATAATTGCTGCAGATGAGAACGATATTTTGACTGCCCCACTTTCGGAGAAATAGGTGTTTGAAGCTATTTCACAGATGAAAAATAATAAGGCTCAAGGTGTCGGTGTCAAAACCGGCGGATCTCGGGTAGGGGGTCCCGAACTGTGCGTCTGAGGTTGATGGTAACAGGAGACAAGGGACACGAAGTTTTACCCAGGTTCGGGCCCTCTTGATGGAGGTAATACCCTACGTCATGCTTGATTAATATTGATGAGTATGGGGGTTACAAGAGTTGATCTACCACGAGATCGTAATGGCTAAAACCCTAGAAGTCTAGCCTATATGATTATGATTGTGATGCCTCTACGGACTAAACCCTCCGGTTTATATAGACATCGGAGGGGACTAGGGTTGTACAAAGTCGGTTACAGAGAAAGGAATCTTCATATCTGAACGCCAAGATAGCCATCCACGCCAAGGAGAGTCTTATCCAGACACGGGTGAGAGTCTTCGGTCTTGTATCTTCATAGCTCAAGACTCTGGCCCATGCCCAATAGGCCGGACGCCCGAGGACCCCTTAGTCCAGGACTCCCTCAGTAGCCCCTGAACCAGGCTTCAATGATGAGGTGTCGGACACGCAGATTGTCCTCGGCATTGCAAGGCTGGTTGCTTCTCCGAATACTCCAAAATAGCCTTCAAACACAAAGAACGTGTCTGGCTCTGCAAAAAACAAGCACCACACACAACCGAAGAGAGTATAATATTCTACGAGTCCAATCCACTGACAACTTTTTATAGCATGACACCACATCACCACCCGGTCATTATTTCGAACTGTTTTTCGGCCTGCCGCTTCATATTTCGATATGCGATTTTACTGGCATGTCTTGTCAAAGCAGAGATCGTATCCCCTTATTGCGGGATTCTCATCAATGCGGGCATGGGTAATCCAACCGTGCCGTCTGCACGGTCCTTGGGAAACAGGCGAGTTTTAAGGCTAGTGGGGAGGCGCTTGATATTTGCTGCCTTTATAAAGGGATAAGGACTCACCCCCTTTCACCCACGCCTTCTCTCTCTCTCTCTCTGCCCATCCATTCTCGAGCTTCAGCGCCCAAGCTTCTATGAGGCTGTTTGGTTCTCAACCTCAGCTTGCCACACCAAAGATGCGGCCGCGCCGCAGGGGCGGCGAACGAAACGAGCGCCACACTTTTGGCGAGTTGTGGCGTGGAAAATGAACTAGCAAACTGTGGCGAGCGGTGCGGCATGCCACAACACCGGCACAAAGCAAACATCAGCTAAGTTTAGGCGTAGGGAGTTGTGGCGAGCTATGGCATGCGTATTCACGAACCAAACACGCCCTGTGTTTTCTGCCTCCAAAAAGCACTCCAACCATGTCCGGATCCAGAGCGCAGGGCAAGTGGTGGTCCCCTCCGTCAAGGAGAAGGACATCACCCATCTCCGGGAGGCTGGATATTTGGCCAAGGAAGTCGCCCATCGGCTTCCGACCGAGGGATAGATCGTCCCTACCCCGGATCCCCACGAGAGGGTAGTTTTCATCCCCCACTTCGTCTGCGGGCTGGGATTTCCACTCCACCGTACCCATTCGTCCGCGGACTTATGTTCTATTATGGGATGGATTTCCACGATCTGGCCCCCAACTCCTTCCTCAATATCTCGGCATTTATTGTCGTGTGCGAGGCCTTCCTCCGTATCCCTCCCCACTTTAGACTATGGTTGAGGGTCTTCAATGTGAAGCCGAAGGTGGTGGATGGCCAACATGCAGAGTGCGGAGGAGCCATGGTGAGCAAGCTACCCAATGTCACATGGCCCAAGGGTACCTTCGTGGAGACCATCAAAGGGTGGCAAAAGCAGTGGTTCTATGTCATAGAGCCTCACGACGCCACCTGGGTCGCGGCTCCCGAATTCTAGTCCGGCGCCCCGATGTGGCTCACCTCCTAGCTAGAGAAGGGCCTAGACTGGTCTTCGTCGGATGAGCTGACAACGCTTCAGACGTGCATCAGGAGCATGGTGGACAAGAACGTTAAGATCGTCAATGTGATCTAGGTGATGCTCGCTCACCGGATCCTTCCATGCCAAAGTCGGACTTGCCACTTGTGGGAGTTCGATCCGGCCAAGCACCAGACTTTGCAACGGTTCTTCAGCACTACACACGAAGACATCTGGAAGGTGCTCTTCAAGGCCAACGAAACGTGGCCGGCGACGACCGAAGACCGCTGGCACAACCTGGCCCATCCCGCTAATGCGGTAAGTTTTCCATATATCAAGGTGTATCCTTTACTTGCTGACTCAAGGAAGATGTCTAAACTTTCCTATTTGTTTTTTCAAGGCTGGACGAAGAAGGCGAAGCGGATTCGGTGTCCGGCTCCACTGCCCGAAGAACCAGCTATCCCTCTTCTAACGAAGATGTTGGTTCCGGCGCCCTATCAAGCACCGGAGAAGAAGGCCAAGAAGAAGGCCAAGGGGACCAGGGGTGGTCTCCGCCATAAGGGCACTTCGGACGTGACGTCCGAAGACGCCGACACCCACTCCCCTCCTGCCACCGACGATGAGGGAGAGGAGGAAAGCGATTCTCCCCCTGAGGGGGAAGGAAGAAAAGGGCGGCCTCCATGCTTCTGGAGGCAGAGGCGTCCAAGAAAGGGAAGGCCTCCGCCGCGGAAAACCCCGCATGGGACGTTGACAGCGGCTCAGAGTGGCGCCCCAAGGATAAGCCCCTGGCCGAATCGTAAGTACTCAAAGACACACTCAAATATCTAGCTTCTTTACTTCTTAGTTCTAACATGTTGACTCATGCATTTGCAGTCCGGCTCGTTCTGACCTCGAGCGATCCTCATCTTCGGGGAATTCGCTGGACCCGAAGGTGATGGACAGCGGGTCCCTTCCGGCGGCCTCCTCTCCCAGGGCCATGGATGACACCGAGGTACTATCCCGAAGGAGCCCAGGATAGGGAGAGACACAGGAGGTCACCAGGGCGGTGCCAAAGGGTAAAATCTCGGCTGCCGGACACATGGGAGAGCAAATCCCCATGGAGACCGGCGATGGGGGCCATACCCAATTCGGCCCCCAGCCGAATACGGCCTTGGAGACCTATACGGCTCCAGAATTCGGCAAGCAGCCTCCTTCAAATGAAGGAGGTATGCCTATTTCGCCGGTGACCTCTATCCAACCAGAAGAACCGGATACTCTATTGGAAGCGCTGCGAAGTGCTTCCATTGTCGAGGAACACCGTACCCTCATGGGTGCGGTGATTGAGAAAATATTCAGTCCGCAAAGAGCAGACTGTCCGAAGCCTGCGCAAGCCTTCTAACGGGCTTTGAGGTAAGCGCCGCATTTATGCGAAAAGAAAGTTACAGTATAGACTGTAGCCCCTGAGACTCTGTCCGATGTTTGGAAAGAAAAGCTAAATAGAGGATCAAATAGTTTTTCGCAGGAGACTAACCATATATGTCTTTGTGAATAAGCAAGCGTCGCTGCTAGCCACGACTTCTCATGCTGCTGAATTCTCTGGACTGAAGCAGAGGCTAGAACGGACCGAGGAAGAGCTCGGCTGTGCGAAAAAGCAGTTGGAGGACACCCAAGGTATGCAATGACCTTGTGTATGTCCGGAAGGGATGAATGATTTGTGCTGAACATAGTGCCATGATATTTATTAGGGGCGACAGCCGAAGTGGGGGCCCTCAAGAAGGCGCTAGCAGAGGCCAAGGAGAGAGCAGCAAAGGAACAAGCCGCTCATGAGAAACACGAGGCCGGGGTTGGAGAGGTCCAGCAGGAGCTCCAGAACACTGTGCAGAAATGTGAGTCCTTGGAGCCCAGAATGCGGACCAAGAGTCCGAACTCACTAAGGCCCGCCAAAGCGCACAAGAGGACCGGACCGAAGCACAAGGCGCCCTCCAGGAAGTCCAAGAGGCCAAGAAAATCGTGACGGGTAAGGCTTTAATTATGCAAAGCAAATGTGTGAAGAAGAGGTACCTCTTACTGGCCCGGATTTGGAGTTCTCCAAGGGCGTTTGTGGATCTACCGCGCAATGTTTCTGATGCTGCGAAATTCTTCTGAGCTGAAGAGGGGAGCTCAATGGAGAAGTTGTTCTGGTCGCAATACCTTGCGCCAGAACATCAGGTGCCCTTTAGCGATCAGCTTAAATAGCTGGTCGAGCTGCATAGGGTGGCCGAACTAGCCATGAAGGATTTGATAATCCGGCTATGGCCTGCCGAAGCCGTACCCAACAGCTACTTCGGGCTCATGCAGCGGCTGGTAGATGCCTGCCCTCGGCTTGATGCCATCAAGTGATCGGCCTGCATTGAAGGTGCACGGATGGCCTTCGCCCGTGTCAAGATACAATGGGCGAAGATGGAGGCCGTCAAGTTCACGACCGAAGGACCGCCCGCGGGCAAGGAGCACCGCACGCCCGAGCGGTATTTTGAAGATGTCCTGAAGGGATCCCTTATTGTAGAAGGGCAGTGTTCAAAAGACATTATCTTTGAATCAAATCATTTATATTGTCCCTTCATGTATGATGAAAACAAGGCTGATATGTAATATAATGCTTTGCTGTTTATTATTTAAAATTTTACCTCTTGTGCGGCCATTGTATTAAGTCTGAGAGTTGGCCAGTCATCGGATTCAGCCCCCACATAGGTAGTACAGGAGTGTTCGGGATGAATCTAAAACACTCTTTATCCAAACGTTTGGTCCTTGAAGGAGGTGTTTAGCGCAACGAACCAGGCAATCGGACTATGTGGCTTTATCACCCTCACTTAGCCATAGGAGTTTGACAATAGAATTTTAGGCGTAGCCCCTAGTATTCGTGAGTCCGAACTAGGGTGTTGTAAGCACCTGATCGGGTAAAGACCGATTCATCGCATAATGCATAAAAAATCGCAAAAGATTTCTAACCTTCGAACAGCTGACCGGCTCACGCCGCATCATGACAGTCAGTTTTCGGCTTTCTCTACTGAGGTGCTCATCCAGATAAACCAGGACACAATCGCAGTAGTTCTCCCTTTACTACCCTAGCTGATAGATCGGAAGGTAAGGTAGTAAGCACAGGAACCGGGCAGCCCAACTATTGACCGAAGACATGATTCGGAGCCAATGCATATAATGCTGAAATTCGGGGTGCCAAACTGTACTGTAAAAGTGTTCAGACTTGTTGCCATGGTATGGGGCGCAATAAAGCCCCTGGTGAATTACGGCGTACCAAAGTGTATGGGTGCAAATAAGAATAATGAAATATAAATGAAGTAGTAAGCTAATGCCACATAAATTGGGCCGCAACTGTTTCCATTATGATTTTGATTAATACGTCAAAGCGTATTTGTACAAATAGTGCGATAAGCAACAGTGGCTATTTGACATGCCAAGACCAAGGGGGAGCTGCATACGGGTCCTGAAAATAGGTAGAATGATCGCTAAGAAGAATATCTAGAGATTCCCCCATACGTCTGTGCTACTTGCCACCTTGGTATATCCGTCCTTCTAAAGGACCGATTATAAGGCCATCGACAGGAGCATGCGGAAAAGAAACCTAAAAGGGATAAAAAGAAAATTAAAAGTATGTGTGTCCAAGGAAGGTCGAGCCATATTGTGGACCACAGTCTGGTTATGCCTCCATCTCTGTCCATGGTATTTTTAGTACGTAGTTATGTATGTGTGGTGCGTATGCCGCCACTTGGTCGGGACTGAGACCGAGGTCGAATTGCTAGTCGAGTTCCTGACGAGCTGGATTGTCCTGCCGCAGAGTAGTCCGGACTCGTTTGACAGTGTCCGGGAGCATGGCCACCGAATTAAGGTTTTGCTTGTGAAGGCCGCTCTGTACCTCTGCTGCCAGGGCAGCGGTGTGCTCCTCGGTACAGAGGGAGTGCTCCGTGTTTCCATTGACTGTTATGACACCGCATGGTCCGGGCATCTTGAGCTTGAGATAAGCATAGTGCGGTACTGCATTGACTCGGGCAAACGCGGTTCGTCCGAGTAGTGTGTGATAGCCGTTGCGGAAGGGGACGATATTGAAGATTAACTTTTCGCTTCGGAAGTTGTCCGGAGATCCGAAGACGACCTCCAATGTGATTGAGCCCGAGCAGCGGGCCTCTACACCTGGTATAACTCCTTTAAAGGTAGTTTTGGCTTGATCCTTGATGGATCGATGCCCATTTTGCGCACTGTATCCTGATAGAGCAGGTGGAGGCTGCTGCCACCGTCCATGAGGACTCGTGTGAGGTGGAATCCATCAATTATTGGGTCGAGGACCAGTGCGGCTGAACCGCCATGACGGATACTGGTCGGATGGTCCCTGCGATCAAAGGTGATCGGGCATGACGACCATGGGTTGAATTTTGGGGCGACTGGCTCTATCGCATACACGTCCCTGAGTGCGCGCTCGCGCTCCCTCTTGGGGATATGGGTAACGTATATCATGTTCACCGTTTTGACCTGAGGGGGAAACTTCTTCTGTCCCCCTGTGTTCGGTGGACGGGGCTCCTCGTCATCATTCTCGCTTTGTGACCCCTTCTCCTTGTATTCGGGATTTAACTTGTCGGCCTGTTTGAAGACCCAACAGATCCGGTGGGTATGATTGGCTGATTTATCAGGGGTTCCGTGGATCTGATGTGGACGATCAAGTATGCGGTCCAGACTGGAAGGGCCCTGATTATTCCTTTTATATGGCTTCTTCCGCTGTCCGAACTTGGAGCCACTGAATCCGGCGTTGATTGTCGTGTCATCGGTATTATCACCATTGTTTCGACGCTTGTGTCTGTTGCGTCGGGGCTTGCCGTTGCTATTTCTGGCTTCCGAAGTGCCAGGTTCGCTTGCATTGTTATTGCTACGGGCTAGCCAGCTATATTCGCCCGCGCAAAAGCGGGTCATAAGCGCGGTGCGGGCGGCCATGGACTTCGGCTTTTCTTGGCTGAGGTGTCGGGCAAGCCATTCGTCCCGGATGCTATGTTTAAAGGCCGCTAGGGCTTCGGCATCCGGACAGTCAACGATCTGGTTCTTTTTGGTTAAGGACCTAGTCCAGAATTTTCTGGCTGACTCTCCGGGCTGTTGAATTATGTGACTTAAGTTGTCGGCATCCGGAGGTCGAACCTATGTACCTTGGAAGTTGTCAATGAAGGCTTCTTCCAAGTCCTCCCAGCTGCCAATGGAGTTTTCGGGCAGACTGTTCAACCAGTGCCGGGCTGGCCCCTTGAGTTTTAGGGGGAGGTATTTGATGCCATGAAGATCATCGCCACGGTCCATATGAATATGGAGAATAGAGTATTCAATCCATACCGTGGGATCTGTGGTTCCATCATATGATTCGATATTCACGGGTTTGAACCCTTCTGGGAATTCATGTTCCATTACTTCATCGGTGAAGCAGAGGGGTGTGCAGCGCCTCTATATCGGGCCAGGTCGTGATGTAGTTCGGATGGAGTCCGTCTGCGGCTTTCGGCTCAGACATGATTGTGCTTGCCATGTTCGGCTTGATAGGCGTTGTCCCGCGTCGGGGCACGCCCCCGCAATCCGTAGATCGATCTGGCCGGACCTCCTTTATTCTTCAGGTCCTGTCATAGGTCATACGTGTATCCCTGAGCAGTCTTGTCTTTGCTTTTACGGCGAGGTAGGACAGGCCGGTGTCCGGCTTGAGTTTCCATTTTGTCCTGGCCACGTGGTGGTCGATCAGCCGCATTACGCGCTGATGGTATGGGCTCAAGTGCCTCGTCATCGAATTGAGGTAGCAGTTTACACTTCGGGTAACTTTTGGTTGGGCGCTCGAGGCCGTATTCTTCTGCTGCCAGGACATCGGTCCATCTATCGTTGAGCAGATCTTCATCGGCCTGAAGCTGCTGCTGCTTCTTTTTCAGGCTCCTTGAAGTGGCTATTAGCCGTTGCTTAAAGCGCTCCTGCTCGAGAGGTTCCTCGGGCACGATAAAGTCTTTGTCGCCGAGGCTCACCTCATCCTCGGATGGTGGAAGATAATTAATGTCCTCCGAGTCTTCATTTGCAGCCTGTTCGTCAGGGCTAACTCGCCTATCCTCCCGATTGTCTTGTTCAGAGTTTTGCTTGACAGGGTTTTCTTGGTCTTTGGCATCATCCGGGGTGTTGTTGTCTCTCGTGTCGGTATTGTTGTCTTTGATGTGACGTGATTTAGAGCGGCGTCATCGACACTTTTGTTGTATCTCGGGAGGTTTATCCTCTACTGGATTTTTCTCTTTATCGATGTCACCCTCCTTGGGTGCATCCACCATGTACACGTCATACGAAGAGGTGCCGTCCAACGTCCGATAAACGGTGGGTTTTCGGCTTGCTCTTCTCCGGCATCGTCTTCCATACCGTCGATGTCTTCGGAGCCGTAATCGAGCATGTCAGTTAAGTCCTCTACTGTGGCGATGAAGTGGGTGTTGGGTGGGACGTAAAATTCCCTGATATGTCTCCAATGTATCTATAATTTTTTATTGTTCCATGCTATTATATTATCTATTTTGGATGTTAATGGGCTTATTTTTACACTTTTATATTACTTTTGGGACTAACCTATTAACCGAAGGCCCAACCCAAATTGCTGTTCTTTTTGCCTATTTTAGAGTTTCGCCGAAAAGGGATATCAAACGGAGTCCAAACGGAATGAAACCTTCAGGAGCGTTATTTTTGGAACAAACATGATCCAGGAGACTTGGAGTGGACGTCAAGCAATCAACGAGGCAACCACGAGGCAGGGGGGTGCGCCCACCCCTCCTAGGCGCGCCCTCCACCCTTGTGGGCCACTCGTTGCTCCACCGACGTACTTCTTCCTCCTATATATATATATATATATATATATATATATATATATATATATATATATATATATATATATATATATATATATACCCCAAACATCTAGGAGCACCACGAAACCCTATTTCCACCGCCGCAACCTTCTGTACCCAAGAGATCCCATCTTGGGGCCTTTTCCGAAGCTCCGTCGGAGGGGGCATCGATCACAGAGGGCCTCTACATCAACTCCATGGCCTCTCCGGTGATGTGTGAATAGTTTATTTCAGACCTTCAGGTCCATAGATAGTAGCTAGATGGCTTCTTCTCTCTCTTTGGATCTCAATACAAAGTTCTCCTCGATTCTCTTGGAGATCTATTCGATGTAATCTTCTTTTGCGGTGTGTTTGTCGAGATCCGATGAATTATGGGTTTATGATCAAGTCTATCTATGAACAATATTTGAATCTTCTCTGAATTCTTTTATGTATGATTGGTTTATCTTTGCAAGTCTCTTCAAATTATCAATTTGGTTTGGCCTACTAGATTGATCTTTCTTGCAATGGGAGAAGTGCTTAGCTTTGGGTTCAATCTTGCGGTGCACGATCCTAGTGACAGAAAGGGAAACGACACGTATTGTATTGTTGCCATCGAGGATAAAAAGATGGGGTTTACATCATACTGCATGAGTTTATCCCTCTACATCATGTCATCTTGCTTAAGGCGTTACTCTGTTCTTATGAACTTAATACTCTAGATGCATGCTGGATAGCGGTCGATGTGTGGAGTAATAGTAGTAGATGCAGGCAGGAGTCGGTCTACTTGTCACGGATGTGATGCCTATATACATGATCATACCTAGATATTCTCATAACTATTCGCTTTCTATCAATTGCTCGACAGTAATTTGTTCACCCACCGTAATACTTATGCTATCCTGAGAGAAGCCACTAGTGAAACCTATGGCCCCCGAGTGTATTTTCCATCATACAAGTTTCCAATCTATTTTATTTTGCAATCTTTACTTTCAATCTATATCATAAAAATAACAAAAATACTTATCTTATTATTATCATCTCTATCAGATCTCACTCTTGCAAGTTGTCATGAAGGGATTGACAACCCCTTTATCGCGTTGGTTGCAAGGTTCTTATTTGTTTGTGTAGGTACGAGGTGACTCACGCGTGGTCTACTACTGGATTGATACCTTGGTTCTCAAAAACTGAGGTAAATACTTACGTTGCTTTACTGCACCACCCTTTCCTCTTCAAGGGAAAACCAACGCAGTGCTCAAGAGGTAGCATTCCCCGCTCTCAGCCCCTAGTCCAGGCTGGGCGTAGTTCGGACATTGCTCCTCCATAATCACAAGGGATCGCATCAAGTCCCGAGCCTCGCTTAAAGGCGAGGTTTGTTGAGGGAGAAAAGAATTCGTGGAGCATGGCAGGAAGGGAATTCCTTGGCCGAGCTCACACGATGCTGACTCTGAGAGTTCGGAGCCGGCGTCTGGGGAAGAGTCCGGCTTGGTGATGGACGCTATTAAGTGGGAGGTGGGTGGGAAGCAAAATTCCCCGCCATCAGCCCCCAGTTCAAACCGGATATAATTCGCCTGTGAGTCCCCTGCTAAGGAGAGGGTTTTTAATGAGTTTAGCACATCGCCTAAAGGTGAGTGCCAGAAGATGTCCGCGACGCTGAATTTGACGATCAGCGCATGATCAGGCTCAGCGGACGCGGATGCGCGTAGTTCGGAGCCAGTGGCCGGAGACGGATCCGGGGTTCCAGTGACGCGGATCCCACACGAGGTTGGGTCCGTGTGTGGCCCCAACGCCGTTGATTATGCAGCTTCCGTTGCGGAGTTGAGCTTCCCGTCTTTGGATGTCACAATCTGCTCCGGACCTAGGGCCGGAGCACTTACGGGTGCTATCTCCTGAGTATGGTCCGATGACAGATTTAGATCATGCTCATCGCGGTGGCAGGGAATGGCTGCCGTGGGCTCGAATCCGTCGAAGATCAAGTCTGCGCGGATATCAACAATGTAGTTCAAGCTTCCAAACCTGACCTGATGGCCAGGGGCATAGCGAGTTGGCCCGTAGTGCAAAGCCACCGAACATGAAGATCTGGCCGGGGAGAAAGACCTCCCTCAGGGCCGCATTGTTGTAGATGATTGACGGAGCCATCGAACCTCTGGAAGACGACGCAGCGGAACTCCCAATGAAAGCACCAATGTCGGTGTCAAAACCAACGGATCTCGGGTAGGGGGTCCTGAACTGTGCGTCTGAGGTTGATGGTAACAGGAGACAAGGGACACGAAGTTTTACCCAGGTTCGGGCCCTCTTGATGGATGTAATACCCTACGTCTTGCTTGATTAATATTGATGAGTATGGTGGTTACAAGAGTTGATCTACCACGAGATCGTAATGGCTAAAACCCTAGAAGTCTAGCCTATATGATTATGATTGTGATTGCCTCTACGGACTAAACCCTCCGGTTTATATAGACACCGGAGGGGACTAGGGTTGTACAAAGTCGGTTACAGAGAAAGGAATCTTCATATCCAAACGCCAAGCTAGCCATCCACGCCAAGGAGAGTCCTATCCAGATACGGGTGAGAGTCTTCGGTCTTGTATCTTCATAGCCCATCAGTCCGGCCCATGTCCAATAGGCCAGACGCCCGAGGACCCCTTAGTCTAGGACTCCCTCACCAGGGCCGGATGGATTTCCGGCGGAGTTTTATAAAAAGTGTTGGCATATTATTAAGGGGGATTTGATATCGATGTTCCATGATTTATTCTCTGGACAACTTTAGTTGTTTCGCTTGAATTTTGGAACGATAACTCTGCTTCCTAAGAAAATAGAGGTTGTGAGAATTGAGCAATTCAGGCCGATCTGTCTTCTTAATGTTAGTTTCAAAATTTTCACCAAGGTAGGGACTAATAGGCTCATGCAGATTACGCATTCTGTGGTGCAGCATTTCCAAACTGCTTTCATGCTGGACAGAAACATCCTAGAAGGGGTTGTGGTCCTTCATGAAACGCTCCACAAAATTCACGCGAAAAAACTCGATGGAGTTGTTTTCAAGGTGGATTTCAAGAAAGCGTATGATAAAGTCAAATGGCATTTTTCTTCAACAGGCTTTGCGTATGAAAGGTTTTGATCAAACCTGGCGTCGCCAGGTAGAATCTTTCACACAAAAAGGAAGTGTTGGAATTAAAGTGAATTATGACATAGGCCATTATTTCCAGACACATAAGGGCCTGAGACAAGGTGATCCGGTGTGTCCTATTTTGTTCAACATTGTAGTCGATATGTTGGCGATTCTAATAGGAAGGGCTAAGGAGGCCGGTCAGGTAGGTGGACTGGTGCCTCATCTAGTTGATGGAGGTGTGTCTATCTTACAGTACACTGATGATACTATCATCTTTATGGAGCATGACTTGGCAAAAATGAGAAGCATGAAGCTGGTGGTATGCTTATTTGAACAACTGACCGGGTTAAAGATTAACTTTCATAAGAGCAAATTGTTCTGCTTTGGCAAGGCCAATGAGGAACTAGAGGCTTATAGGCAATTGTTTAGGTGCGAATTGGGGGCTTTACCTTTTACGTATTTAGGTATACCAATTCATCATCGTAAGCTGACAAAGAGAGAATGGAAGTGCATTGAGGATCGATTTGAGAAGAAACTGAGTTCCTGGAAGGGCAAGCTCATGTCATGCGGAGGCCGATTAATTCTTATTAATTCGGTTCTCATGAGTATGCCTATGTTTCTCTTGTCTTTTTGCGAGGTTCCAGTTGGAGTTAGGAAAAGGCTGGACTTCTATCGATCCCAATTCTTCTTGCAGAGTGATGAACTAAAACGAAAATACAGACTCGCCAAATGGGACATTATTTGTAGACCAAAAGACCAAGGGGGTCTTGGCATTGAAAATCTTGAAGTCAAGAACAAATGTCTTCTCAGCAAGTGGTTGTCTAAGTTATCTGTAGAGACGGAGGCCACATGGGCGCAGATTCTCCGTAGTAAGTACCTCCACTCCAGAACTTTGTCCCAGGTGACAGCGAGGCCGACGGACTCGCCTTTTTGGAAAGGGCTGATGAGAGTTAAATCAGCTTTTTTCAATAGGACAAAGTTTATAATCGGAAATGGCACCACCATGCGATTCTGGGAGGATACTTGGCTAGGGGAAACATCCCTCGCGCTTTAATATCCGTCTCTCTATAGAATTGTTCAACGAAGAGACACTTACGTTGCAATAGTACTTCAGGCCATCCCTCTCAATATTCAATTCAGGAGGACGCTTGTCGGAAATCGTTGGGAAGCTTGGCTCCATTTAGTGAGTACACTGATGAAGGTACAGCTGTCTCAACAGCCCGATCAGTTGCGCTGGAAGCTTACTAGAACCGGAGAGTTCATAGTTAAACCGATGTATCTCGATGTTATCAATTCTAACTCCATTCCTAGTTCCAAATATGTTTGGCAAGTAAAAGTTCCTTTGAAAGTTAAAGTGTTTATGTGGTTTGTACATAAACAAGTCATTTTAACTTAGGACAATTTGATAAAGCGTAACTAGACATGACCTACTAGATGTAGTTTTTGTGATCGGGATGAAACTATCAAACACCTTTTTCTTGACTGTCCGTTGGCAAAAGTTCTATGGAGGACGGTACACATAGCCTTTAACATTACTCCTCCGAACTCTGTCGGCACGTTATTTGGGACGTGGCTTAACGGGATAGAGTCCGAAACAGCAAGACACATTCGAGGAGGAGTATGTGCTTTATTGTGGGCAGTCTGGAACTGCAGAAATGATTTGGTTTTTAACAAAACAACAAATATTCATTTTTTGCAGGTTATCTTCCAAGCCACTGCGTTGATCCGTATGTGGTCGCTACTCACTCCGACGGAGGCCGGGGAGTGTTTGATTACAGGATCTATCCGATGGGAGATGGTAGCATGGGATATTTTCAACCGGTTTGGATGGCGGTCATGTAATAGGATAGGCAATTAGTTTCCCTATCTTTCTTATACCATCCAGTTGTGGCTTTATGTCTACTTTTTTTGGCTCTATGTGAGCTTTTCTTTACTTTCGTTGAGTCTTTAAGACCTTTGTTTAACCTATTTTCAATTTAATTAAGTTGGTCGTATCCATCATTCTGATGCAGAGGCCAGGGTGACCCCCTTTTCAAAAAAAACCTTACTAGTTCATCAGAAATGTATGACAAGTGGCTAGATAGCTCAAGAATGATATTTGCTCCTCCGACAATGGAGAGGTTCTTAGGGCCCTGTCGGTGTGACAACATCCATCACCGTCTGGCCAGACACAGCGTGAATTCCTCATAGGGATGCCAGAACACGGGAATAAGAAAAGAGAACAAAACTGGTAACCAGGAAACTGGCATAGTGATCATCTCTTAAGTCACGAGGATGCTGATATATCTCATCTTGGGTTTTATAAACTATCGCGAAGCAGGTTCACTCGATAAACATTCATGCATGTATAAGGGTTAATATGGATGTTCACGGTTCCATGATTGATCACTGAACGGAAGGGGTTCCGGTCATGTTTATATGGGGTTAATAAAGATGACCAACAGGGGGCATCGCCCCTTAGCCTTGGCGGCCAAGCTAAGACTTGGTGCCGCTAGGGTATAGGGTGGGCCCCACCCCTTGTGCGCCCCTTCCCCTCCCTCCTAGGGGAGGGAACCCCTCCTCTGCACCTATAAAAAGTGGAGGCCCCCCTCTTTGCACATAATTCTGGCATAAGGGTTACGTCCTCCCTCTCTCTCGTTCTTCCACAAAAGTTGTCTCCCATCGTAAGTTTGCTCGTCCCTCCTCCAGTTCTCCGGCACTGTCAAGCTTGTGACGACAAAGCGTTATCGGATCACTGCTCTCGTACGCGTGTAATCACTAGAGAGGTCGTGCGTCCAATCTTCGTTCGAGTGAATTGTTCATGGGACGGTTTGAGGGGTTTCAAGAACGACCATAACTAACCTTGTATGCATCTTCATAGTGATCCAAGTTTATGATTCTAAGGAACATTTTGTTTTTGTTTTCTACTATGTATCCCAACACACTGACCATAGAGAAGAACGCATCATTGAGGAATGGTATCGAACTTCTTTTATTTAGCGCCACCATCGTTGCCACCAAAGCTAAGATGTCGAATGACCCAAAAACCTAAACTACTAAGGCACCACTACAACATAAAGCTACACAATCCGCACACGTGGGATCCAATGATCCCCCTCAGCACCGATGAAGACGAGGTGGTCGGAGCGGGGGAAGCTGCCGGATGACGGCGCCGGAAGCCGAACCTCTCCTTGCGAGATCGCTTTTCTTTTCTTCCTCTAGAAGAAAGAAAAACATGCCCTATGCTACAATACAAAGTGTAAAAAAAACTTAGGTCGATACAACACCTTGGCACGTAGGGCATCTTCAACGCAACTACATAATCCATCTGTCTGCAGACAATGTGGACCAGTCTGCGAACATGGATGCGGGAGGCAGTCATCCAATGTTATCCACATACAAGCCAAACAAATTTGAACAAACCAGACAAAATTCATCAAAGATCAGATATAATTTACATAAAAAGATAGATATTTTGCCCGTTTAACTAAAAACTAGAAGAAAAAATCCAACAACTTGTATCGGACGACCACCTCGTACGAGCGGCCACCCTGCCGTGTCGCCGTCGTCCATGCTGTCGTAGTCCCTCTAGCGGCGGAAGACCATCGGTCCACCGCGGCACCCTTGTCCAGCGGCTGACCGCCTCTCATGGAGTAGCCGCTTCGCCTCATCCTGCGCGGTGCTGAAAGGATCGAGAAGAGCGGATTAGACCCTTCAACAAGTAAAAGTGGCGGTTTTTAAATTCTTCAAGTTGAGATAGAGTTTAGCACAAGTTTAAGCATTCACAATACATTTCAAGCAAGCATGACAAGAGGAAAGGGTAAATCATGCTAATTGCAAGAAAGTAAAGAGATGGGATTGGAGTGTGCAAACGCAATGAAGACATGATGATTTTTTGCGTGGTTCTGATAGGTGGTGCTATCGTACATCCATGTTGATGGAGAATTCAACCTACGAAGGGTAACGGTTGCGCGAGTCCAGGGAAGGCTCCACCCACGAAGGGTCCACGAAGAAGCAACCTTGTCTATCCCACCATGGCCATCGCCCATGAAGGACTTGCCTCACTCGGGTAGATCTTCACGAAGTAGGCGATCTCCTTGCCCTTACAGACTTCTTGTATCAACTCCACAACTTGACGGAGGCTCCCAAGTGACACCTAACAAATCTAGAAGACACCACTCTCTAAAAGGTAACAAATGGTGTGCTGATGATGAACTCCTTGCTCTTGTGCTTCGAATGATAGTCTCACAAACACTTAACTCTCTCACAGATTTGGATATGGTGGAAAGATGATTTGAGTGGAAAGCAACTTGGGGAAGGCTAGAAATCAAGATTCTTGTGCTAGGATTGGAATATCTTGATCTCAACACATGAGTAGGTGGTTCTCTCTTAGAAAATGTATGGTGGAAGTGTAGGCACGTTCTGATGGCTCTCTCACTGATGGAGAAAGGGGTGGAGGGGTATATATAGCCTCCACACAAAATCCAACCGTTACACACATTTGACCCATCTCGGTGAGACCGAATAGCTAAAATTGGTGGGACCAATTAGTTCAAAATGTGAACGTTACGAATCTCAGTGGGATCGACTGGAACAACTCGGTGGGACCGATGTGCTAGGGCTTAGGGCAAACCTCATCTCGGTGGTGCCGATCGCATAGACTCGGTGAGACCGAAGTGAAGCAATAGGGCAACAGAGAATTGGTCAAGCCATCTCGTCCACGCCATCCAAAGGGCCGGTCAGCCCACTTCAATGTCGCGCAACAGACAGAGTTGGTTTCTTGGGAAGCGGCATCTGCACTGAAGCAGCGACACTCGAGAGGTTGCGTCCGTCAGTCCTGCCATGCCTTGTCGTTGCCGTCCATGTTGTGGTAGTCCCTCCAGCAGCGGGAGAGCATCGGTCCATCGTGGCACCCTTGTCCAGCGGCTTCCTGCCTCTCACGGAGGAGCTGCTTCACCTCCTCCTTCACGGCGCTGAAAGGATCGAGAAGAGGGGTATAGAGGGGGGTGATTAGAATCTTCAACAAGTAAAAGTGGCAGTTTTTTAATTCTTTAAGTTGAGATAAAGTTTTAGCACAAGTTTAAGCATTCACAATACTTTTCAAGCAAGCATGACAAGAGGAAAGGGTAAATCATGCTAATTGCAAGAAAGTAAGAGATGGGATTGGAGTGTGGAAACGCAACGAAGACACGAAGATTTTTTGCGTGGTTTCGATAGGTGGTGCTATCGTACATCCACGTTTATGGAGAATTCAACCTACGATGGGTAACGGTTGCGCGAGCCCACGGAGGGCTCCACCCACGAAGGGTCCACGAAGAAGCAACCTTGTCTATCCCACCATAGCCATCGCCCATGAAGGACTTGCCTCACTTGGGTAGATCTTCATGAAGTAGGCGATCTCCTTGCCCTTACAAACTTCTTGGTTCAACTCCACAACTTGACGGAGGCTCCCAAGCGACACCTAACCAATCTAGAAGACACCACTCTCCAAAAGGTAACAAATGATATCTTGATGATGAACTCCTTGCTCTTGTGCTTCAAATGATAGTCTCCCAAACACTCAACTCTCTCTCACAGATTTGGATATGGTGGAAAGATGATTTGAGTGGAAAGCAACTTGGGGAAGGCTAGGAATCAAGATTCTTGTGCTAGGATTGGAATATCTTGATCTCAACACATGAGTAGGTGGTTCTCTCTCAGAAAATGTATGGTGGAAGTGTAGGCACGTTCTGATGGCCCTCTCACTGATGGAGAAGGTGTTGGGGAACATAGCATGGAATTTCAAAAAATTCCTACGATCACTCAAGATCTATGTAGGAGATGCATAGCAACGAGAGGGGGAGAGTGTGTCCACGTACCCTTGTAGACCGAAAGCGGAAGCGTTAGGTTAACGCGGTTGATGTAGTCGAACGTCTTCACGATCCAACCGATCTAGTACCGAACATACGGCACCTCCGAGTTCAACACACGTTCAGCTCGATGACGTCCCTCGAACTCTTGATCCAGTAGAGGGTCGAGGGAGAGTTCCGTCAACACGACGGCATGGTGACGGTGATGGTAATGTGATCCGCGTAGGGCTTCGCCTAAGCACTACGACGCTATGACCGGAGGAGTAAACTATGGAGGGGGGCACCGCATACGACTAAGAGAACAATTGATGTGCTATGGGGTGCCCCCTGCCCCATATATAAAGGAGGGGAGGAGGATGT
The DNA here is from genome assembly GCA_034509565.1 of Triticum monococcum. Classification (NCBI taxonomy): domain Eukaryota; kingdom Viridiplantae; phylum Streptophyta; class Magnoliopsida; order Poales; family Poaceae; genus Triticum; species Triticum monococcum. Next base: position 524,881,060 of record CM067841.1, read on the forward strand.
GACGCCCTCGTTTCAATCATACACTAATCATAGACGCAAATGTGTACGATCAAGATCAAGGACTCACAGGAAGATATCACAACACAACTCTAGACACAACTTAAAATAATACAAGCTTTATATTACAAGCCAGGGGCCTCGAGGGCTCGAATACATAAGCTTGAATACACAAGAGTCAGCGGAAGCAACAATATCTGAGTACAGACATAAGTTAAACAAGTTTGCCTTAAGAAGGCTAGCATGAAAGCAACATCGGTCGAAAAGGCAAGGACTCCTGCCTGGTTCCTCCTAACTACTCCAGGTCGTCAGCGGCCGTCACGTACTAGTAGGCAACCTCGGGGTAGTAGTAGTCGTCGACGGGGGCAGCGGTCTTAGGGGCTCCATCGTCTAGTTGCATCAAATAGATATGAGGGGAAAAAGAAAGAAAAGCAAACGTGAGTACTCATCCAAAGTACTCAGCAAGCAAGGATCTACACTACATATGCAACATTATCAAATGAAGGTTGTATATGTGGACTAGGCTGCAGAAATGCCATAATAGAGGGGAGATCCTAGTCCTATCGAAGACTAGCATCTTCAGCATCTTCAGCGGTCTTGAGCATTAGAAGAGTGCAGACTAGCATAAAGTAAAGTAGTAGTAGTGTCATCAACCTCGCCCAGAGATCCTTCCTCGACTCCCTGCGAGAAAGCAATCCCAGAGCCATATTATCCATTTCTCATCACAAGTATCTAGTTCTAGTTGTATCGATCGGGGTACAACTCCGAGCATCCGTTACCGTAGGACAGGCTATCAATAGATGTTTTCTTCCCTGCAGGGGTGCACCAACTTACCCACCACGCTCGATTAACTCTGTCCGGACACACTTTACTGGGTCATGCTCGGCCTCGGCCAAACGATACGCTGCAACCCAACCTAGGCTTAATAGAGAGGTCAGCACACCGGGTTAAACCTATGCCCCAGGGGTCTTAGGCCATCTCCCCGGGAACTCCTACATGTTGTGTGGGCGGCTGGTGAGTAGACCTAGCCTCCCTTATACAAGGCGAGGCGTTCCAGTCCAACCTGGCGGCGCCGCTCAGTCACATGACGTCTATTAAGCTTCGGCTGATGCATATGATGCAGAACGCCCATACTATGCCCACGTGATGGTTAGTGCTATCAGGCCAGAGGCCCCTCAGATCAAATATCCAAATCATAGTGGATTAGGAACGCGCGGTATCAAGCAGAGACTCACGAAAGATGTGACCCCGTCACCCCGTCTCGAGGACTTGCGGCAAGGGCTAAGAATGCCTGGCCACGCCTCGTAATTATCTTGTGGGCACCCTCCAGGTCAACCCGACCCCTCACCACTCACAAATATGCTCGCGCGGGTACCCCTCAGGACCGACCCGTCTTTAGTAGCACGGTACAGTGTAAAGTCATAGTAACCATAGTAACCGTGTGTCTAACACCAAGGGGGAAACCTGAGGAATCACCCTCGACGGATTCCCACTCGATGTAACCATCAAGGGTGGACTTGGAGGAATCACCCTCGTTGGTACACACTTGAGGGGTTGCATGACAGAGTCATTATCGGGAGTGGTCAAGGAGGAATCACCCTCGATGACCAGGACCGAATAGCTACACTACAGGGTTAACATCAAAAGTGCTGATGAGGTATCACCCTCGGCACTCGATAGTAACTCTGTAGAGTCATACAACTAAAGGGGGTGATGTGCGGTTTCGGGGCTTGGACATCGATCATGTTGATCGAGTCATCGAACACAAAGCAGGGGCAACTAGAACAAGGTAGGGGTCACTGATGGATCTCTAACCAACCTATACTAAGCAGTTTAGAATAAGCAGGTAAGGTATGAAAGAAGGTAACAAAAACAGGCTATGCATCAGAATAGGATCATACAAAAATCAATAACAGTTCTAATGCAAGCATGAGAGAGAAAGAAATGGGTGATATCGGAATGCTCAAGGGGGGTTTGCTTGCCTGGAAGCTCTATTGAAAAGTAAGAAGGGTCATCGTCGACGTAGTCGAACACAATGGCATCGAAAGCGGTCTCGGGGTCTACCGGAACGAAGTAACAGAGGGGGAACACAATAAATAACAGAGCAATCAAAGCAACACAAAGCATCATAAAACATAACATGGTAATACGCGGTGTTAGGGGTGAACTAATGCAGTGCTAGACGTTGCAGACGGATAGGGAAAACATCCGCGGGGTTTTTTCCGGTGTCTGACGTTTTTCAGACAGATAGAAAGACAGGGGGACGGTTCCATGTTCAGCATGTTAGGGGCATGTGGCAGATGAACGGACCGTGTATTCGGATTTGTTGGATTTTTCTAAGCAACTTTCATGTACAAAGTATTTTTATCCGACTTACGATTTATTTTCTATTAATTTTCAAAGTTGTAAACAATTTCTAAATTTAATTTGATTAATAAATTTGAATGAAAACAGTGTAATAACTTTTTATACACAGCGGCAGCTAGCCGCTGTGTATGACAGTGGGGTCAAGGGTGGTCCAGTCAATAAGGTCAATAGCAGTTGACCAATGCATGTTGACTGGTCAACTAGGTCAAGGGGACCCACATGTAAGTGTCACAAGAGCTAAATGGGACCCACATGTCATCTACATATTTGACTAATTAAACAAATAAACTAACCTAATTAAATGGGACCCACAAGTCATAGGGTAGCAACTAATTTGAACTAGTACTAATTAGCCCCTAACCTGGCCTACTCCTAATTAACTGGACCGGCCATTGGTACAGCTGTGCCTCACGTTCAGTGGTTGTGCCATGGTTGTGTGACCATGGTCAACACAAGTGGGTGCAGAGGCAGCGGCTATGGCCATTCTCAACAGCAGCAAAGCAGCGGGAGGTAGTAGTGCAAGCAAGCAAAGGCAGCGGCAGTAGGAACTAAGAGCAGCAGCAGCGACAGAAGCCAAAGCAGCGGCAACAGCTGCAAGCGGCAAGAGCAGCAGCGGCAGGAGGAACGACAAGCAGCAGCAGAGGAAGAGCGGCATGCGGGATGAGCAGCGGGGCGCTGGGCGGCGAGCGGCGGGGCGGCACGTATGCGCTGAGGGCGGCAGTGTCCGTGGGCGGCGCCGGCGGCTGCGGTGTCAGGTGCAGGAGCACGACGAGGATAAGCGCGGGACGTCTGCGGGCTTGGCTAGGCACACGGGCGAACGAGGCTCGGGCGCGGCCTAGCACGGCAGGGAGGCGAGGCGAGGCGCGGCCACGGGGTGGTCACGGTGTGGGGGTGGGGTGGACGCGAGTCGCGCGGGCGCTGGCCTTGACGGACGACGGCTATGGCTACGGGTGGGAAACGCGCTCCGACAATGGATCGAGACCGGGGCGAGGGGGAAACAGGGGAGGAACTCACATTGGTGCGGCAGTGAGGGTCAGCGGGCTCGGGGTTGCACCGGATCGGCCGAATTGATGACGGCGGCCGTCAAGACACAGAAGCGGAGATGAGCTCGATGGCGACGCGCGAGGGCCTCCGGCTTGGTCCGGTGGTTGAAGTCGACGGAGAAGAGGACTTCGGTGCCTCTAGACATCTTGTCGTCGCTCGTGGATGACCATGGCCACGAAGACCACGACGACACGGCGACGGCTTCGCTCGGGTTCGTGTTGTGAGGGAGAAACGGCACCAGAGGAAGAGGGGGAGAGCATCTAGGGTTCGTCCGGGGATGCTCTTAACCCGCAAGGAGGGTCGCCGAATCACCCGAATGACGGACGCGTGCGCTAGCCGCGCCATGGACGGCGCACAGGCATCCGACGTGCTCCTGTGAGCAGTAGGCAGGAGATACCGAGGGGGGTTGTTGGGCTGGGCCAAGGTCTGTGCATTGCTAGGCCTAAGTGTATAGTGCCGTTTTCCCATTTTACATTTCTATAACAAAAACTGCTATTGTTTCCTATTTATTTTAGATAGCAATTGATTTTTGTTTAATATGAAACTTTTCACAAAAATACAGGGAAACACCCTGGGGCTGCACAAAAGGTTTCAAACCGTTTCAGATTGTTTAGCTATTTTTAGAAATTGAAAAGATTAACTAATTGGTTGTTGGTCCACTGTTATAATTCCCAGGGGCATTTTAAACATCTCCAAAATTGTTTGTTAATGCAAGAAAATTATGTGGTGAATATTTTCAACCTAATGAACATTTTTTTATTTACCATTTGAATAAATAATAATTTGACTTGTATTTTAAATTTGAATTTGACTTGACTTTTAATAAAGTGGAAATTTGGCAAGGTAAACATGATGACGTGGCAACCATCAGGGGGAGATTACTGTAGCATGAGTCTCGGGGTGTTACAGAGGAGGCCGCCACTGATACGTCTCCAACGTATCTATAATTTTTTATTGTTTCATGATGTTATATAATCAATCTTGGATGTTTTATAATCATTTTATATTATTTTTTGGTACTAACCTATTGACATAGTGTCAAGTGTTAGTTGCTGTTTTTGCATGTTTTTTACATTGCTGAAGATCAATACCAAACAAAGTCCAAATGCCACGAAATTTTACGGAGATTTTTTATGAACCAGAAGACACCTCATGGGCCTTGGCTGCGCCTGGGGGGTGCTTCAAGGAGAGCACAACCCACCAGGGCGCGCCAGGAGGCCCAGGCGCGCCCTGCTGGGTTGTGCCCACCTCGGGTGCCCCCCGGACCACCTCTTTGCTCTATAAATACCCCAATATTCCCAAAACCCTAGGGGAATCGCTGAAATATTCATCCAGCCACCGCAGAGTCTAGAACCACCAGATCCAATCTAGACACCATCTCGGGTGGGGTTCACCACCTCCATTGGTGCCTCTCCGATGATGCATGAGTAGTTATTTGTAGACCTTCGGGTCCGTAGTTAGTAGCTAGATGGCTTCCTCTCTCTCGCTAAATTCTTAATAGAATGGTCTCTTGGAGATCCATATGATGTAACTCTTTGCGCGATGTGTTTGTTGGGATCTGATGAACCTTGAGTTTATGATCAGTTATATCTTTTTATATCCATGAAAGTATTTGAGTTTCTTTGATCTCTTTTATGCATGATCTCTTATAGCCTCGTATTTCTTCTATGATATTTGGGTTTTATTTGGCCAACTTGATCTATTTATCTTGCAACGGGAAGAGGTGCTTTGTAGTGGGTTCGATCTTACGGTGCTTGATCATAGTGACAGAAGGGGAACCGATATGTATGTATCGTTGCTACTAAGGATAAAACGATGGGGTCTATCTCTACATAGATAGATCTTTTCTACAGCATGTCATCGTTCTTATTGCATTATTCTGTTTCTCCATGAACTTAATACACTAGATGCATGTTGGGTAGCGGTCGATGTGTGGAGTAATAGTAGTAGATGCAGGCAGGAGTCGGTCTACTAATCTTGGATGTGATGCCTATGTAATGATCATTGCCTGGATATCGTCATGATTATTTGAAGTTCTATCAATTTCCCAACAGTAATTTGTTCACCCACCGTTTGCTATTTTTCTCGAGAGAAGCCACTAGTGAAACCTATGACCCGCGGGTCTCTTTCTCTTATATTTGCCTTCGCGATCTATTTTATTTGCCTTTTATTTTCAAATCTATTAAATCCAAAAATCCAAAAATACCTTGCTGCAATTTATTTTATTTGGCGCTCGATCTATCAATATCTACAATTTTATCTCACGTCCGTTTGCCAATTTCTGGCACCGCTACCCGAAAGGGATTGACAACCCCTTTTACACGTCGGGTTGTGAGTAGTTGTTATTTGTGTGCAGGTGACGTTTATGTTGTGTTGCTTGGTTCTCCTACTAGTTCGATAACCTTGGTTTCATATCTGAGGAAATACCTACTGCTGATGTGCTGCATCATCCCTTCCTCTTTGGGGAAATACCGACGTAGCTTCAAGCGACATCAAATAGAATTTCTAGCGCCGTTGCCGGGGAGGATCTTCAACATATACCGGGTTCCTAATCACAAATCTCATCTCCTCGCAATTTACATCATTTGCCATTTGCCTCTAACTTTCCTCTCCCCCACTTCACAAAAATTTGCCGTTTTATTTGCCCCTCTTTTTCGTTCGCCATTTTCTTGCCGGATCTTTTTTAGTGAAATCTTCTTGCGTGGTCATTGAGGGAGTCCTGGATTAGGGGGTGTCCGGATGGCCGGACTATACCTTTAGCCGGACTCCTGGACTACGAAGATACAAGATTGAAGACTTCGTCCTGTGTCCGGGAGGGACTTTCCTTGGCGTGGAAGGCAAGCTTGGCGATACGGATATGTAGATCTCCTATCATTGTAACCGACTTTGTGTAACCCTAACCCTCTCCGGTGTCTATATAACCGGAGGGTTTTAGTCCGTAGGACAACATAGACAACAACAATCATACCATAGGCTAGCTTCTAGGGTTTAGCCTCTCTGATCTCGTGGTAGATCTACTCTTGTACTACCCATATCATCAATATTAATCAAGCAGGACGTAGGGTTTTACCTCCATCGAGAGGGCCCGAACCTGGGTAAAACTTCATGTCCCTTGCCTCCTGTTACCATCCGGCCTAGACGCACAGTTCGGGACCCCTACCCGAGATCCGGCGGTTTTGACACCGACATTGGTTCTTTCTTTGAGAGTTCCTCTGTGTCGTCGCCGTCAGACTCGATGGCTCCTACGATTATCAACAGCGATGCAGTCCAGGGTGAGACCTTCCTCCCCAGACAGATCTTCGTCTTCGGCGGCTTCGCACTGCGGGCCAATTCACTTGGCCATGTGGAGCAGATCGAAAGCTACGCCCCTGGCCGTCAGGTCAGATTTGGAAGTTTAAACTACACGGCTGACATCCGCGGGGACTTGATCTTCGATGGATTCGAGCCACTGCCGAGCGCGCCGCACTGTCCTTACGAGCATGATCTAGCTTTGCCGCCGAACAGTGCCCTGGAGGCCGCACCCGCATCGGCTTCGACCCTTAATTCGGAGCTAACTACGCCGATCGAGGATGGGCGGTTGGACGCCACCTCGGGGGCTGCGATCCCAACGGCGATCGAGCCGAACACCAGCCCCGCACTCCGCGAGACTCGTGATTCCAAGGAGCCGGACTCCTCTCCGGACTCTGAACCATTCGCGCCTCCGCCGATCGAATCCGATTGGGCGCCGATCATGGAGTTTACTGCCGCAGACATCTTTCAGCACTCGCCCTTCGGCGATATTATGAAATCACTAAAGTCTCTATCTTTATCAGGAGAGCCCTGGTCGGACTACGGTCTGCAAGATTGGGATACGGACGATGAAGAAATTCAAAGCCCACCCACCACCCACTTTGTAGCCACTGTTGACGATTTAACCGACATGCTCGACTTTGACTCCGAAGACATCGACGGTATGGACACCGATGAAGGAGACGATGAAGAACTAGCGCCTATTGGGCCCTGGAATGCCACCTCGTCATATGACGTATACATGGTGGACGCACCAAAAGATGACGACGAGGAGCGGAAGGACGCACCGAAAGCTTGTTCCCTTGAAAAGTAGTCAAAGCGGCGACGCAAGCGCCGCCCCAAATCCCGCCTCGACAGAAATAGCGATCACACAGACCCAGCGCTGGAGCAGGGCGAACCGCACCCGGACAACGGCAATCCGGATAATCAAACTGAACAAACAAATTCTATCAAGGATAATGGTCCGGACGACACAACGCCGGACAGGCACCCGCAGCAACAGAATGCCCGTAAAAGGCTTGTTGCCACCGCGAGGAGTCTTAAAAAGCATAAGCAAAGGCTCAAGGCCGCGCAAGACACACTCCAAATCAGATGGAGTAAAATGCTCAACACTGCAGCGAGGTACGGCGACAATCGCCCCTCCAAGAGCTACCCAAAGCGGAAGCTGCTACCCGAATTCGATGAGGAGGCTTCAGACCCCCCCCCCCCACAACCAAATATCAAAGCAGCCACCTGGTCGGATAGACGACCCCTCTACCAACACAGAGCGGCATACAACGCCGCTCACAATACAACACGCGACCCATGCGAGGGCTCGCACCCAAAGGACGGCACAACAAGATCCATCTATGGACCACGCAAGCGCGCCCCAGCATACAATGCAACACAACAAACATCCGAACAACGCGGCACACCCAGCTACAGGGGCGCCACACACCCCCTATGTTTCACTGATGAGGTGCTGGACCATAAATTTCTAGAGGGATTCAAGCCCGTAAACATAGAGGCATATGACGGAACAACAGACCCTGGGGTCTGGATTGAGGACTACATCCTTCATATCCATATGGCTCGAGGAGACGATCTCCACGCCATCAAGTACTTACCCCTCAAGCTCAAAGGGCCAGCTCGTCACTGGCTCAAAGGCCTCCCCGAAAGCTCCATTGGAAGTTGGGAAGAGCTCGAAGACGCCTTTCGGGAAAATTTTCAAGGGACTTATGTCCGACCTCCGGGTGCAGAGGATTTGAGTCATATAACTCAACAGCCCGGAGAGTCAGCCCGAAGGCTTTGGGACATGTTTCTTACTAAAAAGAACCAGATTTTCGACTGTACGGACGCCGAGGCCTTGGCAGCTTTCAAGCATAGCGTCCATGACGAATGGCTCGCCAGACACCTCGGCCAAAATAAGCCGAGAACGATGGCCGCATTAACAAACCTCATGACCCGCTTTTGCACGGGTGAGGACAGCTGGCTAGCCAGATGCAGCACCAGCGACCCCAGTACATCTGAAGTTAGAAATGGAAACGGGAAATCACGGTGCAACAGCAATAACAAATGCCAGAAAAAGAAGACAGCACGAAGGGCACGGCAGTAAATGCCGGTTTCAAAAGCTCTCGGCCAGGTCAAAAGCCACCCCCTCAAGGCACCAGGGACGAACTGTCCAACCTCAACAAAATTTTGGACCAAGTATGTCAGAGCCATAGTACCCCTGGTAAACCTGCTAATCATACCTACAGAGAATGTTGGGTCTTCAAGCAGTCCGGCAAGCTCAACGCCGTACACAAGGGGGAGGATACACCAAGTGAAGACGAGGACGAGCCTCCCAAGCAAGACACGGGGGAACAAAAGATATTTCCACCAGAAGTCAAAACAGTAAACGTGTTACACGTGATCAAGGGAAAAAACAATGCGGCACTCCCAGGAAAATATACCCAAGTGCCTGTCACCGCGAAGTCCTGCCACTGGTCGTCTCAACCGATCACTTTCGACCATCGCGATTACTCGGCAAGTATCCGACACGCAGGATGGGCTGCCCTAGTATTAGACCCAGTAATTGGCGGTTATCACTTCACACGAGTCTTGATGGACGGCGACAGTAGCCTAAACCTAATATATCAGGATACAATCCGCGGGATGGGGTTAGACCCAACACAAATTCGCCATAGCAATACTACCTTTAAAGGAGTAACGCCAGGCCTAGGGGCTCGTTGTACGGGCTCCCTCCTACTACAAGTTATATTCGGCTCCCCCGATAACTTCCGTCGCGAGCATTTAACTTTCCACATCGCTCCGATTCAAAGTGGCTATTAAGCACTGCTCAGACGTGAAGCTTTCGCTCGCTTCAATGCAATACCACACTACGCCTCCCTCACACTTAAGATGCCCGGTCCACGTGGCATCATTTCATTGCACGGAAATATCAAGCGATCCCTGCGCGCCGAAGAGAGTGAGGCTGCCTTGGTAGCCGCACACTAAAGGGGCCTGGACCAGCGAAAGCATCCAGTAGGTCGTCAAGACCTCAGACACAACTAATCAAGTCCGGCGCCGCTACTTGTGCCGAATAAATGGTCACACCCCTATTTGTCAATACAAAGGGCTCAACGCGCGCAGACAAGTGGCAGTTTCTTCTCATCTTGAATTATACATGGTTTCTTTAAAAAACTATCTTTTTGCACGACAACTTTTTCACCTAAATTCCTCTTTTTTACAGACGATCATCGTGCTACACCCATCCAGGATACGACACAACGGAGACACAGGCGCAGACGTGCAGCAGGGACCCGTTCCAAGGATACTTTTTAGATTAAGACCCTGCGTAAACCTTTTTTACTGTCTCTTGTTGATACATATCCACCGTTGAAGAGGATGCTGACGTCTTGGCATGTGGCCACGCCAGAACAATGCACGTACTTGGATAGAAGGGGCTTCTTACAAAGGCCATTATTTAGGCCCGGTTTATACCACTAAGACCGAATACCTTAGGGAGTGTTCGGCGTCGTGAGTTTGGCCTTATATGCATCAGCTCCGAATCATTGTCTTTGGTCAAATGTTGGGGTTGCTTGGCTCCTGTGTTTTGGTGCCTTCGTTCAGCTTTACCGGCTAAGGTAGCACCAGGAGAACTACTGCGATTGTGCCCTGATTCTTCCGGACGAGCACCTCAGTAGAGAAAGCCAAAAACTGACTGTCATGATATAGCGTGAGACTGGTCAACCACTCGATGACTTGTTGGAATGTTAGAATTCCTCCGCCTTAACGAAGGGTTGTTTTCCGGCCAGGCATGTACGCACCCCGGGATCGGGAGAGTGCGGAGCCACCAGGGGCTATCTAGTAGCCCCACTGTCAAACTCCTATGGCTAAGTGAAAGTGCTAAAGCATTATAGTCCGGTTGCCTCGCTCGCTCCGCTATCACCTCCTTAATAGGACCAAGACGTTGGGTTAAGTGTGAACGCGTGTTTTTGCAAGCACCTCCGCATTATATGCGTGGGGGTTGAAGCCGATGACTGCAATCTTTCAGGTTATACACATGTATACATAAACGGCCGCCCAGGAGGCATCATACTACTTTCAGGCAAAAGTATAAAAATAGACTTATAAAAATCTATAAAAGCATGTCGCTTACAATGAGATTACATATCACTCAAACATAATATTTTTTGAGCACTGGGTCTCTATCAAATGAGCACCCTCAAGAACTTCAAAGTAGTGCTCAGCAGCCCTTCGACCTATGGCTGAATCCCGCGCTGCAATAGTGGTAGCATCCATCTCCGCCCAGTATGCTTTAACACGGGAAAAGGCCATTCGTGCGCCCTCTATGCACGCCGACTTCTTCATCGCATTAATGCGCGGCACCACGTCAAGGAACTACTGCACCAAGCTGAAATAGCTGTTTAGTTTTGACCTTTCCGGCCATAACTGATCCACAACAGACCTCATGGAGAGTCCGGACAACCTATTTAGTTCAGCCCATCCGGCTAATTGGTCAGTCAATGAAAGCGGTCTACTTCACGGTCCGTCTGACCCTGGAAGTACTTGGCCGCATCGGCAGCGCTCACTGCCAAATCCATATACACATCCTCCGAACTCCACAGCCGATCTAGAGGGGCATACCGTGGATCTCCGAACTTCCTCCGCAACATAAAGGATTTCCCAGCTACAATATCCCCGGCTTCCCGCAGCTCCTCCTTATTTGCCCTCATAGCAGAGCGGAGGTCTTTTCTCGTCGTAGCAGCCTTCTCAAGGTCCGATGCCTTCGCCTGGTTTTCCTTTTCAAGAACCCGCAACGGTCGGTGGTAGATTTTAATTCTATGGCCATCTTGGCCATCTTATCTCGGCTCTCACCATGCGCGGCCTTCTCGGCTTGCAACTCTTCGGCCGCCTTCAAAGCAGCCGCATTACCCAACCTTGCTTGTTCCTTGGCTCGGGCAAGTTCTGCCCGCAAGGCTTCAACAGTGGCAGCTCCATCTGCAGTCACAACATATTAAAGATACTGGCATCATGCTGCTCTTCCTATGTGGCGTTTACCAGATAATGACACTTACCCTGTGCCTCGTCAAGCCTTTTGTTAACAAGCTCAATGTCGGCGTCTGCCGCATCCAACTGCCGTTCTAAATGGGCAAACTCGCTAGTCCGGCTAGCCACCGGAGCATCCATCACCTGCACATAGAGGCAGTATGTTTATTTCCTGGGAACATGATCCTCTGTTCGTCGTTCTTTCTGACGACAACCAGAGTCTCAGGGGCTACTATCTACACAGGGCACACCTAGCATGTGTAGGACTATCATAAATTATTTTACGTACCTCAAAGCCTGTCAGTAGACTCATAAAATCTTCATGCAATCCGCTTTCGGCGGACGCAATTCTCTCCACCACCGTATTCATCAGCATACGGTGTTCATCTGAGATGGCCGCTCGCCCGACCAACTCCCTCAGAACATCCGATCGCACACTACATGGTGTCGGACTCTTTTGTCTGCTCTCTTCGGGATCCGGACATTGGGAGCTCCGGGGGTCAATGGGATTATCTTCTGGCCTCACCGGATTCGGAGAGGCCCTCCGCGACGACACTTCGGGGTCGCCCACTTCCGGAGCGGAGGAGTCCGGAGGAGGCGTTTCGCTCTCCATCATCTCTGGAAGAAGATCCCCCGAAGACGAGCTCATTTGAGAGGGGCTAAGGCCCGAACTGCAAAAGATATATGCGGTGGTTATTTCCTCAGAAGAAAAGATGGCATACCTGTGCTATTACAGTATTTCGGGTCACTTACGACTCGCTGGAGAATTGATTCCCCCGCGGACTTTGTGCGGCAAAAGCACCCCCAAGGTAGGACCCTCTATGGGAGACTTTTTCTCCCATTTCGAAGCTTCGGCTTCCAAACCCCCGGGCCCAGTCCTTTTCCTCCTCCGATCGTCTTCCTTCATGGAGACGCTCGCTCCCTCGGTTAGAACGGGCAGTGTTGGGGGCCCGCGTCCGCCCGTATTATCCTCCCCGGTATCTTCCTTCAAGGGCTCCGGGCAGGGTGCGACCTGGAGCATCTTTTCCAGTACCGGATTTTCCAAACCCTCAGGGAGGGGGGCCGAACACCGAATCAACTTCGCCTTTGTTAGCCAGTCCTGGTGTGACGCCCCCGATTTAATCGTACACTAATCATACACGCAAACGTGTACAATCAAGATCAGGGACTCACGGGAAGATATCACAACACAACTCTACAAATAAAATAAGTCATACAAGCATCATATTACAAGCCAGGGGCCTCGAGGGCTCGAATACAAGAGCTCGATCATAGATGAGTCAGCGGAAGCAACAATATCTGAGTACAGACATAAGTTAAACAAGTTTGCCTTAAGAAGGCTAGCACAAACTGAGATACAGATCGAAAGAGGCGTAGGCCTCCTGCCTGGGATCCTCCTAACTACTCTTGGTCGTCGTCAGCGGGCAGCACGTAGTAGTAGGCACCTCCGGTGTAGTAGGAGTCGTCGTCGAAGGTGGCGTCTGGCTCCTGGGCTCCAACATCTGGTTGCGACAACCAGGTAGAAGGGATAGGGGGAAAAGAGGGAGAAAGCAACCGTGAGTACTCATCCAAAGTACTCGCAAGCAAGGAGCTACACTACATACATATGCATTGGTATCACAGGAATAAGGCTATCATATGTGGACTAAACTGCAGAATGCCGGAATAAGAGGGGGATAGCTAGTCCTTTCGAAGACTACGCTTCTCGCAGCCTTCGTCTTGCAGCATGTAGAAGAGAGTAGACTGAAGTCCTCCAAGTAGCATCGCATAGCATAATCCTAACCGATGATCCTCCCCTCGTCGCCCTGTGAGAGAGCGATCACCGGTTGTCTCTGGCACTTGGAAGGGTGTGTTTTATTAAGTATCCAGTTCTAGTTGTCATAAGGTCAAGGTACAACTCCAAGTCGTCTTGTTACCGAAGATCACGGCTATTCGAATAGATTAACTTCCCTGCAGGGGTGCACCACATAACCCAACACGCTCGATCCCATTTGGCCGGACACACTTTCCTGGGTCATGCCCGGCCTCGGAAGATCAACACGTCACAGCCCTACCTAGGCACAACAGAGAGGTCAGCACGCCGGTCTAAATCCTATGGCGCAGGGGTCTGGGCCCATCGCCCTTTGCACACCTGCATGTTGCGAACACGGCCGGTGAGTAGACCTAGCAACCTCCATTACAAAGGAAGTTGCGTTATGCGGTCCAACCCGGCGCGCGCCACTCAGTCGCTGACGTCACAAAGGCTTCGGCTGATACCACGACGTCGAGTGCCCATAACTGTCCCCGCGTAGATGGTTAGTGCGTATAGGCCAGTAGCCAGACTCAGATCAAATACCAAGATCTCGTTAAACGTGTTAAGTATCCGCGAACACCGACCAGGGCCAGGCCCACCTCTCTCCTAGGTGGTCTCAACCTGCCCTGTCGCTCGGCCACAAAGTAACAGTCGGGGGCCGTCGGGAACCCAGGCCCACCTCTACCGGGATGGAGCCACCTGCCCCTTCAGCCCCCAACTCCGAACAGTACCACAGGTAATGTAACTATGTAAAGTATATAGTATATGCCCGTGATCACCTCCCGAAGTGATCACGGCCCAGTAGTATAGCATGGCAGACGGACAAGAGTGTAGGGCCACTGATGGAACACTAGCATCCTATACTAAACAGTAGGATAGCGGGTAATGGTAACAATAGTAGTAGCAAGGACAGGCTATGCATCAGGATAGGAATAACGGAAAGCAGTAACAAGCTACACTGCTCTAATGCAAGCAGTATAGAGAAGAGTAGGCGATATCTGGTGATCAAAGGGGGGGCTTGCCTGGTTGCTCTCGCAAGAGAGAGGGGTCGTCAACTCCGTAGTCGTACTGGGTAGCAGCGGCGTCGGTCTCGGTGTCTAGCAAGAGAAGAGGGGAGAAGAAACAATAAATATTTAAGCAAACAGATGCATAGCGATGCATGACATGACAAGTATCAGTGCTAGGGGTGCCCTAACGCGGTATGAGGTGATACCGGTGAAGGGGGGAAAACATCCAGGAAAGAATCCCCGGTGTTTCGCATTTTCAGGCAAAGGAGCCGGAGGGGGAAAGTTGCGAGTTTGCTATGCTAGGGATGCGTGGTGGACGAACGGGCAGCGTATCCGGGTTCGTCTCGTTGTTCTGAGCAACTTTCATGTAGAAAGTATTTGCATCCGAGTTACGGATTAAAAGATATGATTTTCTAAAGATTTTATTAATTTCTAGAATTTAATTAATTAATTAATTCGAAAATGAATTAATGACACCAGCATGATGTCATGCTGACATCAGTAGTCAACAGTGTTGACATGGTCAACCTAACCAGTGGGTCCCACTGGTGAGTGACACATTTTAATTAAACAGTTTAATTAATCTAATCAAAATTAATTAGTGGGTGGGCCCCACTGTCATACTAATTAATTAGCTAATTAACAGTAGTTAATTAGGTTAACTAATCATTAGGTTAATTAATCTTATTTGGTTAATTTAATCGGAATTAATTAAGTTAATTAATTAGTTAATCGATTAATTAATTAATTATTTTCATTATTTATTCATTTAATTATTTTTTTAATTCCTTTTTTAAAACATTCTGGGGCTGGGGCCCCCATGTCATGGGCCCTAGGGGCCACACAGGGTGGGTTAACGGGCGCGCGGGCGCTGGTGTGCGGGCGTTGTGGCCGGCGCCGGGGTGGTTGCCGGCGAGGCGCGGAACAGGGCGGGGGCCGCGGTGATGCACGGGCGGCCGCCGGAGGCCGAAGCGATGCCGAAGCAACAGCGGGAGCGGTGACGGGGGTCGCCGGGAGGGGCACGGCCGTCGCGGGCGAGCAGGTCGGCAGCGGTGCGAGGTGGCGGTGCGGGAGCCGACGAGCAGCCAGTGGGGACGCGTGAGGCGGACGAGGCCATGCGGGGAAGGCGCGGTCCCGGGCGTAGGCGGAGCGGGGTGCGCGCGAAGTGGCACGGCCGGACGGAGCGCCGCGCACGGCCAGGGCACGACCCGGCCGCGGTGAGCGCGTGAGACAGAGGAGGGTAGGAGGAGTCGGGGCTCACTGCGGGACGTAGGGATCGGGACAGCGTGCTCGGTGGAGGTCGGGGAGGACGACGGGGACGAGCGGCGGAGAGGAGCAGTCCGGTGACGGGGGTCCGGCAACGGGGAGCTCGAGGCGGAGGCGCTCCTGGTGGCTGCGACGAGGCGTGGTGGAGACCCGCGCGGAAGGGGGTTCGGGGAGGACGTCCGGCAACGAAGGCGGGGTGATGGCCGACGGGGCCGGCACGGCGAGAGGCGCCGTCGAGCGCCCGATCCAATCTGGATCGGGGGGAGCAGAGGGAGGAGCGGGGTGTGGGGAGGGGAAGTGGGGCGAGTGAGGTGGGTCGTGGGTTAGTGTTTCCCCTGGAGGGGATATGGGGAGTGGGGGGGTGGCCGGTTGGGCCGGCCTGGTGGGTCGTGGCCCAGTTGGGCCGGTGGCCTGCTGGGCCGGAGCCCACGGGGGGGGGGGGGGTGAGTGCTTTCTCTTTTGTTTATTTTTGTTTTATTTTATATTTTTGTTTTACTGTTTTTATTTTAGTTTTCTTTTGAATTTGGTTTTATAAACTACACCACTGGTTCCTAATTTAGTTTTAATAAGTATGCCACTGCCCCATAAGTTTTTCCAATAAAACAAATAGTTTAATATTTTTATCAAATTGAAAAGGGTAGTTGGTTAAATGTTTTGCTGCTGTTTTAAATATTTTATTGCACTTACACTTTTTTTAAAATTGTGGTTTCTCCACAATAATTGCCTATGCATTATTTGGCAACACCCCAACATTTTAGTTTTAATATTTGAAAATATTTTATTGTTTGCTTGATTTTTTAAATTGAATTCAAATCGGTTTCGAACTATTGCGAGATTAGCCACAGTAATCGAGGTGATGTGGCATCATTAGCGGAGGGTTACTGCAGCGTAACTATCCGAGCGTCACAATTCTCCTCCACTACAAGAAATCTCGTCCCGAGATTTAAGAGGTGGAATAAGGGGGAAAGGTCTGGTTATGAAATCCTAGCGAATCTTCTCGGTCTTGGTTGCTCTTCTCGAGGTGGTCGATCCATAGCGCTGACGTCTTCATTCCTCTGATTCAGGTCATCATGATGAAGTTGTCGTCCTTCCTTAGGACCTTCACCGTACTTACGAAAGGGTAAGAAGGGGAAACTCTATATGGATGGATTCTAACAAGATCGAGCATCAGACGGTTAACTCAGGGAAGAAGCATAAGTATCTCTCGATTTGAAACTTAAGAAGATATCGAGAGCAAAGTAAGAAGGTAACATGAGAAGTTTCAAACGGATAGGCAATCGTTCGTTGCCTAATCAGAAGGTGAAAGGGTTTCAGGCAAACGAGAATAAGTATTGCGCCTCATACCAGAATAGATCACTAGACAGGTGGTCCGTGAATTACATACGAAGTCAAGCGCGAGGAACAACTTGGGGTACAGGTGGTGTACAGGAGTGTCAGGTTTCGAACCTGTGGAGTTGTGGGTTATGGGCCCACCATGTGGGATAAAAGTAGGAGTGGTGACATCTTGCATGGTCACGATAGCAAGGCATGTCAGAGGCTAGCATGTCAGTTATGTCGGCAACAACATCGATACCAAGGGCGAGGGACGAAGAGAACCATTTTCCTGCTCGTTGAACGAGGCGGACCAGTAGGCAAAGTTCTCGTCCATCGGCGGTTACCAGAATGTCATCAACAAAAGTAATAGGGTCTTCCTGACAGAGTTGTACACTGAGGTGTTTACAAAAGCAGGAGAATATTACTGCTTAGATCATATTGACCTCAAGGAAGGTTAAACCAAACAATGGAAAGGAAAAATGTGTTTAAACACATATTCCAGGGGTATATCCTTTGCTAAGGACAAACAGAGCATGATATCCACAACAGGTTATAATGCAGAAAACTCTTTAGGTAGGGGAGAGAATTTCCATGACATTATCCATACAACGGTGTTTGGATAATAGAGCAGGAAACATTTAGCATTGGGCTTCAAATGTTCTTGTTGAAAATCAGAGTACCAAAGACATGCTTCGAGATAGCATTGACATGGTCATCCTGTGAAGATCAGACTTTGGAAACACAAGGGATCCATCAGGAATAACTTGTAGAATAAGTCTTACAATTTCCTCATGGAAGAATGGTTAACCTTGTTAAAAAGGAAACTATAATGATAGGTCCTCCAGCCGGGGGGGGGGGTGCTAGGCATGACATCATGTTACCGGGTCATCAAAGGACCAACATCATAACTCTTGGAAAGATGTCCCAACCATCATATCTGATCGAGATTCAGATCCGATTGGTGTCATGATACCCCAGACTCAGGGTGTTCGAGAGGAAAAGGTGCAACACAAATTGACGAGGTGTCAATGTAAGATTCTCGAGAAATGAACTATGGACGCGAGTTTCGAAACAAGAGTTCATCATGCCAAGAGAGCATGAGGAGGTGCCGATGGACTTGGTGATAATTCATCAAGATTTCTAGAAAGATGGATTTCCACAATTGCGTGAACACAGAGATATCATTTGTTAGATCAAAGGACTTAATGATGTATGCTGGAGGAACACCTACACAATTAAATATTGGTTGAAAGGTACACCCGAAATATGAGCTGGGTTGCACGACTAGCGTCGGAATGGTGATTCAATAATCAATAGTCTAAGAATGAACGGCCGGCCATTAACTTCAAAGCAAGAGGGTTGCTAGAAGGGCAGAATCCAAACAGCACCGCTCACTTGTTGGTACCCGGGTTGGAATCAACACGAGGACCCAAGAAAGAATAGTGATGGCGAGAAGCAACACTGTAACAATAATTCTTAAGAGGTGGAGCAATTCCCACCACATTCTTGACATAAAAGATGGTAATACTCCAAGGTAATTAAGAACAAATGCCGGATAGTAAGGAACTCAAGGTATAACACAGACCACGAACAAGTTTGTGTTGGAGGGAAGGCAATAAAGTGGTCGATGATAGCACCAATCATCGAGGGCAAGGATGTTATTTCTCATCATGAATTCAATTAATATCTTGGAAGACCTCAGAATGTTAATGAGGATCACGACACATTTGTCGAGAGGTTTCAAGAAGATGTAACCGATCGGCGATGACATCAAGTCAACGGAATGATGAAGCGAAAAGTTATTGAAATTATGGGTACGACACAACTCGAAATCAAGCTTGTTGTTCAAGGACAAATGATATGACTAGGAAGATCGACATAAGATTAGCTCATCATCGAAAGTTGTGCTTCGGGATTAAGGACCAGGTAGCACAGTTAAAATCGGCACGACAAGGATACAGCCAAACAGGCTAGGAATGATGTGATCGGGTACAAACCCATAAGTAAAGAAGATTACCAAAAGTTGTTGAACTGTACTGCGGACTCGGTTCAGTTATCGGTGTCCGTTTAATAACTTAGAGCCCGTGATAAGTGGAATCGGTGATAATGCAATACTTGGTGAAGAACTCATAGTTATGTAGTTCATGATAATATCGAGATACCAGGGGGGTAATACTCGACGACAGATCAAAGTAGAGGTCAGACTAGGGTATTACTCTGCAGAAGACAAGTGCTTAAACTTGCACGAGAAATGGTATTTAAATGAGAACATGGTTGGAACCATGATTGTAAAAGGCCAGATCCCAGATATAAGATGGAACTTATACCAAGGGAATAATTAAATAAAGAGAGGCTTTAATGATAGGATCTACATCGTATCCATGGGCATGAACACAAAGGTTCAAGGTCGACTCCCACTTCTTCAATGCATAACCTTTCATTCACTGCTCTCAAATTTTGAAAATGACATTAGTTGTTGGTAGTTTTTACCTGGTGCAATACCAGATAAGTATGACCCGTGAAATCTTTCGGGTTCACACAGACTAGGAAAGGCGTAAGTTCAACCCATCAGGGCATCTTAGGACCATATACCACAAATTTCGGAGTAGATAATACAAGCTCGGAAGTAGAGCATGGTTCACAAAGTAGAGGATACAATTTACCAAAGGCATTATGTAGATGAAAGGCTCATAATTTTTACTGAATATGAAGGATGGTGTCAGACAAAACCCAACAAACGATCTGGTGGTCCAAAAGGGATCTGATGTGAGTATCGGTACTCAACCAGAAGAAGAAAGAATGCAAGGAGATCAAATTATAGAAACAACTGACTCATTCAAAGCTCAAATGCAAAGGAATTACGAATTCCAAGACAAGGGATCAGAAGCAATGCTCTGATTAGGGACGGGTAAGTTGAATAGCCTTAGGGGTACAATCAATGGCAATTTGAGTGGTCGAGATCCAGCTCAGGTCCGGAATGGCGTCTGAATTGGAAGGATTAATTCCAGGGAACAACTGATGATTGTGTGCATTCACACACATGTTGAATCAAAGGATCAAAATGACGGTGGCAAAGAAAGACAATAAGATTACTATACTTATGGGATTAACCATAACGCAAGCAAGCAAAGAATTTCAAGAGCAATAAGCTACTGAGGATTTTCGGAAGATCGAATAGTATTTCGAAGACCATTGTGAAACACATGAACAACTGGGGGTGAGCAGATACTCGATAAGTGCGAGAATTATCTATAGGGGTATTCAGGTGACAAGTAACAGCAAGACAGTAAGCTCAAAGGATTATCGAAACAATGACAAGTATTACGGGGTATCTTGTAATAACAAGGCCAACTGGGGATGAATGTAAGAATAACAACTGCAAGTAGTTATCCATAAGGGTTGACGATGGAAGGGGAATTGCAAACGCGATCAACACAAGTTCTCGGGTTAACAACGGAGAGTATCTTCAGGGTCTTCACGTACAACAGACGATCATCAGTAATAAGGGGCTCTCCGGGTGAAAGTGATAACGAGATCCTAAAGTTAGATTTAGCAAAATTCATTTAACCCGAATAGAAGAGAGTTCAGAGTCCCAGAGTAAGGATTGAGGAGTAAAAGATCCTAATACCACCCAGATGGCGACGTGGGCCCATGGGCTCCACAGCCATGTTAGAAAAACAGTTTTCATCGACTAGACTCAACTTCGGCCAAGGAGTTGGAAAGGGGATTCCTACAGGCAGTCGGCTCTGATACCAACTTGTGACGCCCCCGATTTAATCGTACACTAATCATACACGCAAACATGTACGATCAAGATCAGGGACTCACGGGAAGATATCACAACACAACTCTACAAATAAAATAAGTCATACAAGCATCATATTACAAGCCAGGGGCCTCGAGGGCTCGAATACAAGAGCTCGATCATAGACGAGTCAGCAGAAGCAACAATATCTGAGTACAGACATAAGTTAAACAAGTTTGCCTTAAGAAGGCTAGCACAAACTGAGATACAGATCGAAAGAGGCGCAGGCCTCCTGCCTGGGATCCTCCTAACTACTCTTGGTCGTCGTCAGCGGGCAGCACGTAGCAGTAGGCACCTCCGGTGTAGTAGGAGTCATCGTTGAAGGTGGCGTCCGGCTCCTGGGCTCCAACATCTGGTTGCGACAACCAGGTAGAAGGGATAGGGGGAAAAGAGGGAGAAAGCAACCGTGAGTACTCATCCAAAGTACTCGCAAGCAAGGAGCTACACTACATATGTATGCATTGGTATCACAGGAATAAGGCTATCATATGGACTAAACTGCAGAATGCCAGAATAAGAGGGGGATAGCTAGTCCTTTCGAAGACTACGCTTCTGGCAGCCTTCGTCTTGCAGCATGTAGAAGAGAGTAGACTGAAGTCCTCCAAGTAGCATCGCATAGCATAATCCTAACCGATGATCCTCCCCTCGTTGCCCTGTGAGAGAGCGATCACCGGTTGTCTCTGGCACTTGGAAGGGTGTGTTTTATTAAGTATCCGGTTCTAGTTGTCATAAGGTCAAGGTACAACTCCAAGTCGTCCTGTTACCGAAGATCACGGCTATTCGAATAGATTAACTTCCCTGCAGGGGTGCACCACATAACCCAACATGCTCGATCCCATTTGGCCGGACACACTTTCCTGGGTCATGCCCGGCCTCGGAAGATCAACAAGTCGCAGCCCTACCTAGGCACAACAGAGAGGTCAGCACGCCAGTCTAAATCCTATGGCGCAGGGGTCTGGGCCCATCGCCCTTTGCACACCTGCACGCTGCGAACGCGGCCGGTGAGCAGACCTAGCAACCTCCATTACAAAGGAAGTTGCGTAACGCGGTCCAACCCGGCGCGCGCCACTCAGTCGCTGACATCATGAAGGCTTCGGCTAATACCACGACGTCGAGTGCCTATAACTGTCCCCGCGTAGATGGTTAGTGCGTATAGGCCAGTAGCCAGACTCAGATCAAATACCAAGATCTCGTTAAATGTGTTAAGTATCCGCGAACACCGACCAGGGCCAGGCCCACCTCTCTCCTAGGCGGTCTCAACCTGCCCTGTTGCTCCGCCACAAAGTAACAGTCGGGGGCCGTCGGGAACCCAGGCCCACCTCTACCGGGATGGAGCCACCTGCCCCTTCAGCCCCCAACTCCGAACAGTACCACAGGTAATGTAACTATGTAAAGTATATAGTATATGCCCGTGATCACCTCCCGAAGTGATCACGGCCCAGTAGTATAGCATGGCAGACGGACAAGAGTGTAGGGCCACTGATGGAACACTAGCATCCTATACTAAACAGTAGGATAGCAGGTAATGGTAACAATAGTAGTAGCAAGGACAGGCTATGCATCAGGATAGGAATAACGGAAAGCACTAACAAGCTACACTGCTCTAATGCAAGCAGTATAGAGAAGAGTAGGCGATATCTGGTGATCAAAGGGGGGCCTTGCCTGGTTGCTCTGGCAAGAGAGATGGGTCGTCAACTCCGTAGTCGTACTGGGTAGCAGCGGCGTCGGTCTCGGTGTCTAGCAAGAGAAGAGGGGAGAAGAAACAATAAATATTTAAGCAAACAGATGCATAGCGATGCATGACATGACAAGTATCAGTGCTAGGGGTGCCCTAACGCGGTATGAGGTGATACCGGTGAAGGGGGGAAAACATCCAGGAAAGAATCCCCGGTGTTTCGCGTTTTCGGGCAAAGGAGCCGGAGGGGGAAAGTTGCGAGTTTGCTATGGTAGGGATGCGTGGCGGACGAACGGGCTGCGTATCCGGGTTCGTCTCGTCGTTCTGAGCAACTTTCATGTAGAAAGTATTTGCATCCGAGTTACGGATTAAAAGATATGATTTTCTAAAGATTTTATTAATTTCTAGAATTTAATTAATTAATTAATTCGAAAATGAATCAATGACACCAGCATGATGTCATGCTGACATCAGCAGTCAACAGAGTTGACTTGGTCAACCTGACCAGTGGGTCCCACTGGTGAATGACACATTTTAATTAAACAGTTTAATTAATCTAATCAAAATTAATTAGTGGGTGGGCCCCACTGTCATACTAATTAATTAGCTAATTAACAGTAGTTAATTAGGTTAACTAATCATTAGGTTAATTAATCTTATTTGGTTAATTTAATCGGAATTAATTAAGTTAATTGATTAATTGATTAATTAATTAATTATTTTCATTATTTATTCATTTAATTATTTTTTAATTCCTTTTAAAAAAACGTTCTGGGGCTGGGGCCCCCATGTCATTGGCCCTAGGGGCCACACAGGGTGGGTTAACGGGCGCGCGGGCGCTAGCCCGAATGGGCGCTGGTGTGCGGGCGTTGTGGCCGGCGCTGGGGTGGTTGCCAGCGAGGCGCGGAATGGGGCGGGGGCCGCGGTGATGCACGGGCGGCCGCCGGAGGCCGAAGCGATGCCGAAGAAACAGTGGGAGCGGTGACGGTGGTCGCCGGGAGGGGCAGGGGGCGCGGCCGCCGCGGGCGAGCAGGTCGGCAGCGGTGCGAGGTGGCGGTGTGGGAGCCGACGAGCAGCCAGTGGGGACGCGTGAGGCGGACGAGGCAATGCGGGGAAGGCGCGGTCCCGGGCGTAGGCGGAGCAGGGTGCGCGCGAAGTGGCGCGGCCGGACGGAGCGCCGCGCACGGCCAGGGCACGACCCGGCCGCGGTGAGCGCGTGAGACAGAGGAGGGGAGGAGGAGTCGGGGCTCACTACGGGACGTAGGGATCGGGACAGCATGCTCGGTGGAGGTCGGGGAGGACGATGGGGACGAGCGGCGGAGAGGAGCAGTCCGGTGAGGGGGGGTCCGGCGACGGGGAGGTCGAGGCGGAGGCGCTCCTGGTGGCTGCGACGAGGCGTGGTGGAGACCCGCGCGGAGGAGGGTTCGGGGAGGACGTCCGGCAACGAAGGCGAGGTGATGGCCGACGGGGCCAGCGCGGCGAGAGGCGCTGTCGAGCGCCCGATCCAATCTGGATCGGGGGGAGCAGAGGGAGGAGCGGGGTGTGGGGAGGGGAAGTGGGGCGAGTGAGGTGTATCGTGTGTTAGGGTTTCCCCCTGGTGGGGATATGGGGAGTGGGGGGTGGCTGGTTGGGCCGGCCTGGTGGGTCGTGGCCCAGTTGGGCCGGTGGCCTGCTGGGCCGGAGCCCACGGGGGGGGGGGTGAGTGCTTTCTCTTTTGTTTATTTTTGTTTTATTTTATATTTCTATTTTACTGTTTTTATTTTAGTTTTCTTTTGAATTTGGTTTTATAAACTACACCACTGGTTCCTAATTTAGTTTTAATAAGTATGCCACTGCCCCATAAGTTTTTGGCAATAAAACAAATAGTTTAATATTTTTATCAAATTGAAAATGGTAGTTGGTTAAATGTTTTGCTGCTGTTTTAAATATTTTAGTGCACTTACACTTTTTTTAAAACTGTGGTTTCTCCACAAAAATTGCCTATGCATTATTTGGCAACACCCCAACATTTTAGTTTTAATATTTGAAAATATTTTATTGTTTGCTTGATTTTTTAAATTGAATTCAAATCGGTTTCGAACTATTGCGAGATTAGCCACAGTAATCGAGGTGATGTGGCATCATTAGCAGAGGGTTACTGCAGCGTAACTATCCGGGCGTCACACCTGGTCAAAAAGCGAACTCTCAGAGATAACTTCGTAACAAATGAGAGATAGTATATTTGGCCGGAAGATTCCTTACCTGTTCGGCGGCGTGGTTACTGCTCAGGCCCACATCCTCGTGATTTCCAGACACTCTACCCGAGGTCCAAAGAATGACTTGTACATCTCCTCATGCGTCAGGCCGAGGAAATTTTGAATGACACGCGGTCCCTCGGGATTGAACTCCCACAAGCGAAGGGGCCGGCGTTTGCAAGGCTGGACTTGACGGACCAGCATATCTTGTATTACCGCAACCAAACTGAAATCTCCATTAAAGAGATCTCGACTACGGCTTTGCAGTATAGGCACGTCCTTGGCTGGACCCCAGCTCAGTCCTCTGCTAATCCATGACATCAGTTGTGGTGGAGGGCCCGAGCGGAAAATGGGGGCGGCCGCCCACTTGGCACTTCTAGGAGCCGTGATGTAGAACCACTCCTGTTGCCACAATTCAGACACCTTTGGAATGGAACCTTTGGGCCATGAAGCTCCCGTCATCTTGCGTATTGAGGCACCTCCACACGCCACATGTTGCCCCTCGATCATCTTCGGCTTTACTTCAAAGGTCTTGAGCCATAGGCCAAAGTGAGGGGTAACCCGGAGGAAGGCCTCGCACACGACAATAAATGTCGTGATATGAAGAAAGGAGTCCGGAGCTAGGTCATGGAAATCTAGCCCGTAGTAAAACATCAAGCCAATGACGAAAGGATCCAGAGCAAGGCCTAGACCTCGGAGGAAGTGGGAGACGAACACGACGCTCTCGTTGGGTTCGGGGGAGGGGACGGCCTGCCCCCGGGGAGACAGCCGATGCAAAATCTCGGCGGTCAGATATCTGGCCTCCCTCAACTTTTTGATGTCTTCTTCCGTGACGGAGGAAGGCACCCATCGGCCTTGAAGGCTAGATCCAGACATGACTGAAGGTTCGGAGCACCTGACCTGAACTTTGGGCGTTTGAGCTTGAGGCGGGGGAAGGATTCGATTGAGCACGGGAGGGGAAAATAAAAGCCTTATTCCTTTATAAAGAGGGTGAATATCAAGCATCCTCTCTGTGTCCGTTTGGACTTGCCTATAATCTAGGAGTCCTAGAAGCGGCTGGGTTACCCACGCCCGTATTGATGAGAATCCCGGAATAAGGGGACACGATCTCTGCTTTAACAAGACGTGCCAAGGAAACCGCCTCGCATGACGCGCTGAGGTGGGATAATGAAACGACTCGTATAAAGGCTTGGCCGTGGTTTGTCACACTATGGAATACGTCAGCAGATTAGATTTGTGTAAATATTATTCTCTCTATGGCAATATGTGGAAACTTATTTTGCAGAGCCGGACACTATCTTTGTGTTCAAAATCTTCTATGAAGTACTTGGAGGAGGAACCCGCCTTGCAATGCTGAAGACAGTCTGCGCGTCGGACTCGTCGTCATTGAAGCCTGGTTCAGGGGCTACTGAGGGAGTCCTGGATTAGGGGGTGTCCGGATGGTCGGACTATACCTTCAGCCGGACTCCTGGACTACGAAGATACAAGATTGAAGACTTCGTCCTGTGTCCGGGAGGGACTTTCCTTGGCGTGGAAGGCAAGCTTGGTGATACGGATATGTAGATCTCCTACCATTGTAACCGACTTTGTGTAACCCTAACCCTCTCCGGTGTCTATATAAACCGGAGGGTTTTAGTCCGTAGGACAACATAGACAACAACAATCATACCATAGGCTAGCTTCTAGGGTTTAGCCTCTCTGATCTCGTGGTAGATCTACTCTTGTACTACCCATATCATCAATATTAGTCAAGCAGGACGTAGGGTTTTACCTCCATCGAGAGGGCCCGAACCTGGGTAAAACTTCGTGTCCCTTGCCTCCTATTACCATCCGGCCTAGACGCACACTTCGGGACCCCCTACCTGAGATCCGCCGGTTTTGACACCGACAGTCATCATGACTCAAGAGAACACCAAGTTATGTGATTTCTCAAATACCAACAACAATGATTTTATTGGCACTCCGCTGGTTCCTCCCGCCACTAGTGCGGAGACTTGAGATATTAATACTGCTTTGCTGAATCTTGTTATGAAAGATCAATTTTCTGGTACTCCTGATGAGGATGCAGCATCCCATCTTAATACCTTCATGGAACTATGCGATATGCAAAAGAAAAAAGATGTGGACAATGATGTGGTGAAGATGAAATTATTTCCGTTTTCTTTGCGTGATTCTGCAAAAATTTGGTTCTCTTCTTTGCCTCGCAATAGTATCGGTTCTTGGAATAAGTGCAAAGATGCTTTTATCACTAAGTATTTTCCGCCGGCAAAATTATTTCCCTTAGAACCCAGATCATGAATTTCAAGCAACTTGAACATGAGCATGTTGCACAATCTTGGGAAAGTATCAAAATGATGCTAAGGAATTGCGCAACTCATGGGTTAAATCTTTGGATGGTCATACAAAATTTTTATGCGGGGTTGAATTTTGTTTCTCGTAATCTTTTACATTCCGCCACGGGTGGTACTTTTATGGAAATTATTTTGGGTTAAGCCACCACATTGCTTGATAATATTATGGCAAATTATTCACAATGGCATACCGAAAGAGCTCCTACTAGTAAAAAAGTTAATTCGGTTGAAGAAATTTCTTCTTTGAGTGAAAAAGTTGATGCTCTTTATGAAATTGGTTGCTAGTAGAAGTGCTCCTATTGATTTCAATGATATGCCTTTTTATACTTTGATTGAGCAAAATGGTGATGCCATAGATGTGAATTTTATTTCTCTAAATAATTTCAACAACAATGCTTATAGAGGTAATTTTAATCCTAGGCCTTTTCCTAGTAATTCCTCTAATAATTATGGCAATTCCTATGAAAATCAATCTTATAATAATAATAGGAACACCTCTGATCTTGATAATAATATTAAATAATTTATCAACACGCAAAAAGTTTTCAATACTTCCATAGAAGAAAAGTTGAGTAAGATTGATGATTTGTCTAGAAGTGTTGATAGAATTTCTCATGATGTGGAAAATCTCAAGATGAAATTTTTTGTGCCTAAGGTTGATCAAACAATTAAAGCTCTTTATGTTTCTATGGATGAAAGTAAAAAAAGAACCGCTATGCTTGGAGCTAAAAGAGATTTTTTAGAAAAGGTGTTTTCTAGTGATTACTTTCGTAAAAGTTACGAAGATCTTAAAATGATTGGTGTTTATTCTATTGATTCCTTTTTTAGTAAACTTAATATTGGTGAAAAAGGGACTCGAGAAGAGTCAACTTTAGCTAGAAGGCGTCCCGAAATTTCAGAGGGTGAAAATCTTGTTGAGAAAATTGATAAAAGTGGGTTTGAAGAGGTCAAAACTTTAGCTAGTGATGTACCCACTCTTTTGGATTACAAAGACTTTAATTATGAAAGTTGCTATTTGATTGATTGTATTTGTTTGTTGCAATCCATGATAAATTCACCCCATGCCTATGAACAAAATAAAGCTTTTACTAAACATATTGTTGATGCTATGATGTAAGCTTTTGAGGAAAAATTGGAATTAGAAGTTTCAATTCCTAGAAAATTGTATGATGAATGATAACCTACTATCAAATTCAAGATTAAAAAATTATGAGTGGTTTGCTTTGTGTGACTTGGGTGCTAGTGTATCTACAATTCCAGAATCTTTATGTGATGTGCTTGGTCTTACCGATCTTGAAGAATGCTCTTTAAATTTGCACTTGGCGGATTCTACTATTAAAAAGCCTATGGGAAGAATTAATTATGTTCTTATTCTTGGAAATATAAATTATGTGCCTATAGATTTTTTTTCTTAATATTGATTGCAATTTGTCTTGTCCAATTATTCTTGGTAGACCGTTTTTACGCACTATTGGTGCCGTGATTGATATGAAAGAAGGCAATATTAAGTTCCAATTTCCTTTGAGGAAGGGTATGGAACACTTCCCTAGAACAAGAATTAGTCCACCATATGAATCAATCATGAGAGCATGTTATGGATCTCGAAACAAAGATGACAAAACTTAGATCCTTGCTTTATGCCTAGCTAAGGGCGTAAAACTATAGCGCTTGTTGGGAGGCAACCCAATGAATAAAATTTATTTTTGCTTTTTGCTTACTGTTTTTTATTGTTAGCACAATTATGCTACTGTTATGATTTTGTTTTTTATGTTTTAATTAGTGTTTGTGCCAAGTAAATACTTTAGAATCTTCTTGGGTGATAGTTGTTTGACCTTGCTGAAAAAATAGGAACTTTTGCACTCACGAAAATAATTCTCATTTTTAACCAGATAGCGATAAAATACCCATTCCTTTTGTAGTAGATCAATATACAAATTTCTCAGTCCGTCCTAATTTTTCAGAAGTTTCGTAGTAACAGAAGTATTAGAAACACCCAGATTACTACAGACTGTTCTGTTTTTGACAGATTGTATTTTCTTTGCGTTGTGTGCTTGTTTTGATGACTCTATGGTTTTCTTTGATGAGTTTTTGCCATACATAAGTTGGAATACAGTAGATATAATGCAAGAACAAAATATGAATTGGTTTGATACAACACTTATATTAGTGACTTATTTTCTTATACTAACGGATCTCACGAAGGTTTTGTTGAGTTTTGTGTGATTAAAGTTTTCAAGTTTTGGGTTATCTTACGATGGATGAAGGAATAAGGAGTAAGAAGGGCCTAAGCTTGGGGATGCCCCAGCATCCCCTGCTATTATCCAAAAGAGAGCAAGCAACTAAGCTTGGGGATGCCCCTGAGTGGCATCCCCTCTTTCTTCTAACAACCATCGGTATTTTACTCGAAGCTATATTTTTATTCGTGACATACTATGTGTTTTGCTTGGAGCGTCATGTATGATATGAGTCTTTGCTTGTTTTATTTTGTGTTTTAAGTTTTGATTCCTTGCTGTACACACCTATTTTAGAGAGCCAAAATTATGTCATGATTTGTTAGAATTGCTCTCTATGCTTCACTTAAATTTTTTATGAGCTATGGACTTGCTCTAGTGCTTCACTTATATCTTTTTGAGCACGGTGTGCTTTAGTAGTTTTGAAGAAATGCTCTCTTACTTCACTTAGATTTATTTGAGAGTTAATAAAATTTTCAAGAAATTGTCTCCTGCTTCACTTAAATTAATTTGAGAGAAAGAAAAATTATGCTCATGATCTTTACTTATATTTGTTTGAGCTTATCAAAGGCAACACATGAAAATTAGTCACAAAGTGATAGATATCCAAGAAGGATATAATAAAAACTTTCATGAAGATCATTGGGCAAAATAAACTTGATTCTTAGTAATAGTTTTGAGATATGATGATGTGATATGTGAGTTATGTTGATGACTAATTATGCTTTAGTAAAAATATTGGTGTTAAGGTTTGTGATTCCCTATGAAAGCACGAAAGTCAATAATTATGCAATGAAATTATATCCTACTTGTGGTGCATTATTCGGTGTTAATTATGCGTTATGCTCTCTTATGAGATTATTCGTTTCTTGGTTGGTCGCTTCTCAATCTTTTGCTAGCCTTCATTTTGCACTAAGTATGGTCTCTACTTGTGCATCCAAAAACCTTTAAACCAATTTTGCCACATGAGTCCACTATATCTACCTATATGTAGTATTCTTTTGCCGTTCTCATCTCTTTTGTGTGTTCATTTCGCTCGTGGAACGGTGAGGGGTGGCTAATATTTTCCATGCTAGATGTGTTATTCTCACGATGAGTGTTTATTCACTTGTCATTGCACGAGAGTAAGGCATTGGTATTAGGGATGCCCAGTCCCAAAATGAAAAATGAATTTACTTTATGTTGTCAAATAATAAATTTCTTGGAAAGTGTTGGTATGGAAGGCACCCATGGATACAACTAGCCATGGAAAGTAAAATTATGGTGGAAAAAGGAATAAACTTTATTTTCTGTTTGGGAACCGCCTATGATATATCTAGCATGGAAAGTGTTGGGAACTCTAAGTCGTTTTCGTTAGTGGGAAGGATAGACCTCCCAAAATGTTTTTATCT
The DNA here is from genome assembly GCA_034509565.1 of Triticum monococcum. NCBI lineage: Eukaryota > Viridiplantae > Streptophyta > Magnoliopsida > Poales > Poaceae > Triticum > Triticum monococcum. The sequence continues at coordinate 524,911,832 of CM067841.1, forward strand.
CTAATTTTTCACTTTGAGCTCTAGCACCTCTACACATCCCTACTTCCCTCTGCGAAGGGCCTTTCTTTTACTTTATACAATTTTTATTTTTGAATTTGAGTCTCGATCTTCTCTTATAAAAGCACCAACTAGGAGGCACTATGATCATTCTTGAGCATTGGGTGTAGTTAATATGCGAGTGTGTTTCATGAATGGATCAATGATTGAGCATGATGGGCTAGGGTTAGCTTATTTTAGCATTGATATTTTGAAAGACATGGTTGCTTGTTGATATGCTTGAGTATTTAAATTCTCATGTCAAAACTAGACTATTGCTTTGAACAATATAAAAGTCCAAATGCCCATGCTAGAAAGAAAAGAATATGATATGACATGATAGGCAGCATTCCACATCAAAAATTCTGTTTTTATCACTTACCTACTCGAGGACGAGTAGGAGTTAAGCTTGGGGATGCTGATACGTCTCCAAAGTATCTATAATTTTTGATTGTTTCATGCTGTTATATTATCAATCTTGGATGTTTTATAATCATTTTATAGTCATTTTACATCATTTTTTGGTACTAACCTATTAACATAGTGCCAAGTGCTAGTTGTTGTTTTTTGCATGTTTTTTACATCGCAAAAAATCAACACCAAACGGAGTCCAAATGCCACTAAACTTTACATAGATTTTTTATGGACTAGAAGACACCTAATGGGCCCTGGCTGTGCCTGGGGGTGCTCCGAGGAGAGCACAACCCACCAGGGCACGCCAGGAGGCCCAGGCGCGCCCTGGTGGGTTGTGCCCACCTCGGGTGCCCCCAGACCGCCTCTTTGCTCTATAAATACCCCAATATTCTCAAAACCCTAGGGGAGTCGATGAAATATTCATACAGCCGCCGCAGAGTCCAGAACCACCAGATCCAATCTAGACGCCATCTCGGGTGGGGTTCACCACCTCCGTTGGTGCCTCTCCGATGATGCGTGAGTAGTTCTTTGTAGACCTTCGGGTCCGTAGTTAGTAGCTAGATGGCTTCCTCTCTCTCGCTAAATTCTTAATAGAATGGTCTCTTGGAGATCCATATGATGTAACTCTTTGCGCGATGTGTTTGTTGGGATCTAATGAACTTTGAGTTTATGATCAGTTATATCTTTTTATATCCATGAAAGTATTTGAGTTTCTTTGATCTCTTTTATGCATGATCTCTTATAGCCTCGTATTTCTACTCCGATATTTGGGTTTTGTTTGGAAAACTTGATCTATTTATCTTGCAATGGGAAGAGGTGCTTTGTAGTGGGTTCGATCTTACGGTGCTTGATCCCAGTGATAGAAGGGGAACCGACACGTATGTATCGTTGCTACTTGATACATCCATTTTGCATCATGCTTTTATATCGATATTTATTGCATTATGGACTATTATTTCACTCTATGTCACAATACTTATGGCTATTCTCTCTTATTTTACAAGGTTTGTATAAGGAGGGAGAATGCCGGCAGCTGGAATTCTGGGCTGGAAAAGGAGCAAATATTAGAGACCTATTATGCGCAACTCCAAAAGTCCTAAAACTTCACGGAACATCTTAAAATAAATAAAGAAAAATCCTCGCCAAAGATGAAGGCCAGGGGGCCCACACCCTTCTCACGAGGGTGGGGGGCGCCCCCCTAGGGCGCGCCCCCTACCTCGTGGGCCCCCTGGTGGCTCTCCGACGTCCATCTTCTCCTATATGAAGTCTTTCGATGAGAAAAAAATAAAGAAGGAACTTTTCGGGATGAGACTCCGCCGCCATGAGGCGGAACCTTGGCGGAACCAATCTAGAGCTCCGGCAGAGCTGTTTTGCCGGGGATACTTCCCTCCGGGAGGGGGAAATCATTGCCATCGTCATCACCAATGCTCCTATCATCGGGAGAGGGCAATCTCCATCAACATCTTCACCAGCACCATCTCATCTCCAAACCCTAGTTCATCTCTTGTATCCAATTCTTGTCTCAAAGTTCGGGATTGGTGCTAGTAGGTTGCTAGTAGTGTTGATTACTCCTTGTAGTTGATGCTAATTGGTTTATTTGGTGGAAGATCATATGTTCAGATCCTATATGCATATTATTACCCCTCTGATTATGAACATGAATATGCTTTTTGAGTAATTACGTTTGTTCCTAAGGACAAGGGAGAAGTCTTGCTATGAGTAGTCATGTGAATTTGGTATTCATTTGATATTTTGATAAGATGTATGTTGCCTAGCCTCTACTGGTGTTTTGTGAACGTCGACTACATAAAACTTCACCATTATTTGGGCCTAGAGGAAGGCATTGGGAAGTAATAAGTAGATGATGGGTTGCTAGAGTGACAGAAGCTTAAACCCTAGTTTATGCATTGCTTCGTAAGGGGTTGATTTGGATCCACATGTTTCATGCTATGGTTAGGTTTACCTTAATACTTTTGTTGTAGTTGCGGATGCTTGCAATAGAGGTTAATCATAAGTGGGATGCTTGTTCAAGTAAGAACAACACCCAAGCACCAGTCCACCCACATATCAAATTATCAAAGTATCGAACGCGGATCATATGAACGTGATGTAAACTAGCTTGATGATATTCCGATGTGTCCTCGGGAGCGCTTTTCCTATTATAAGAGTTTGTTTTGGCTTGTCCTTTGCTACAAAAAGGATTGGGCCACCTTGCTGCACTTTATTTACTTTTGTTACTTGTTGCTCGTTGCAATCTATCTTATCACAAAACTATCTGTTACCACTTATTTCAGTACTTGCAGAGAATACCCTGCTGAAAACCGCTTATCATTTCCTTCTGCTCCTCGTTGGGTTCGACACTCTTACTTATCAAAAGGACTATGATAGATCCCCTATACTTGTGGGTCATCAAGACTCTTTTCTGGCGCCGTTGCTGGGGAGTGTAGCGCCTTTGGTAGGTGGAATTTGGTAAGGAAAAATTTATATAGTGTGCTGAAATTTACTGTCACTTGTTACTATGGAAAGTAATTCTCTGAGGGGCTTGTTCAGGGTATCTTCACCCCGTCCATTAGAGCAAAGAGTTTCTCCTCAACCTACTGAACCTATTGAAAATGAAACTCCTTTTGAATTTCCTTCGGGTATGATGGAAAAACTGCTAACTAACCCTTTTACAGGAGATGGAACGAAGCATCCTGATGAGCACTTAATATATGTGGATGAAGTTTGTGGATTATTTAAGCTTGCAGGTACACCTGATGATGTTGCTAAGAAGAAGGTCTTCCCTTTATCTTTGAAGGAAGACGCATTGATATGGTATAGGCTATGTGATGATATGAGATCATGGGACTATAAAAGATTGAAGTTGGAATTTCATCAAAAGTATTACCCTATGCATCTTGTTCATCGTGATCGCAATTATATATATAATTTCTGGCCTCATGAAGGAGAAAGCATCGCTCAAGCTTGGGGGAGGCTTAAATCAATATTATATTCATGCCCCAATCATGAGCTCCCGAGAGAAATAATTATGCAAAGTTTTTATGATCGGCTTTCTGAAAACAATCGCACCATGTTCGATACTTCTTGTGCTGGCTCTTTTATGATGAAGACTATTGAATTCAGATGGAATTTACTGGATAGAATTAAACACAACTCTGAAGATTGGGACCTCGACGAAGGTAAGGAGTCAGGTATGACACCTAAGTTTGATTGTGTTAAATCTTTTATGGATACTGATATTTTCCGTAAGTTTAGCACTAAATATGGACTTGACTCTGAGATAGTAGCTTCTTTCTGTGAATCTTTGGCTACTTATGTTGATCTCCCTAAGGAGAAGTGGTTTAAATATCATCCTCCCATAGAAGTAAAAGTAGCTGTACCTATTAAAGTTGAAGAAAAGACTGTCACTTATAATGATCCTATTGTTCCTACTTATTATGTTGAGAAACCACCTTTCCCTGTTAGAATAAAGGATCATGCTAAAGCTTCAACTGTTGTTCGTAAAAGCAATATTAGAACTTATACACCTCCTGAGCAAGTTAAAGTAGAACCTAATATTGCTATTGTCACTAGTAGAAAAAGGGTCAAACGTGAAGCACATTAGTGCCGGTTTGTATTTGAGCCGGTACTAATGGTACCATTAGTGCCGGTTCGAACGGATTTGCATTAATGCCGGTTCATGTTGAACCTTTAGTACCGGTTCGTGGCACGAACCGGTACTAAAGGTCTAACCTTTAGTACCGGTTCATGCCATGAACCGGTACTAACGGGGTCTGACCTATAGTACCGGTTGGAGACACAAACGGGCAATATAGGGCAATTTTCAAACTCTACCCCCCCCCCCCCCCCCCCCCGTGGATCGCCTTTTCAGTTTTAAAAAAAAATAAACGAAAATGATGGAAATGTCAAAAAAATAAAAGAAAATAAGTTTCCCATGTGATATGTGGTCTAGTTGTTGGGAAAATTTGCAAATGTGAATTTTGACTTTATTTGCAAAATCTCTCTGAAATTTGTAAAAATGGGCATAACTTTTGCATACTAACTCGGATGAAAAAGTTTTTTATATGAAAAATCATCTATTCGGAAAGTTACATCCAAATTTAACGGGGGGAACCCCGTTAAACATTTGCAAAATCCTCAAAAACCTAATAGAAAAAAGTTACGGGGCTTTTAAGATCTATAGTGGAAAAAATTGAAAAATATTCAAACTATGGGCAAACTGTGGTCAAACAATGGTCAAACTAGTTATTCTAGAATATTAGTGTTACTAAATAATTATTTTAGTTATTTCAATTTTGGTCAAATCTGGTCAAACTGTGGTCAAACTATGGTCAAACTACTTATTCAAGAAATATTAGTGTTACTACATAATTATTCAAGAATATTAGTGTTACTAAATAATTATTTCAATTTTTTGAATTTTGGTCAAATCTGGTCAAACTTATTCAAGAAATATTAGCGTTACTAAATAATTACTATTTTTTTAGAATAATAGTTTCAAACTCAAACGGTGAAATGTGTGACTTCATGCTCAAGCTAAACTCCTGAGGGTTAATAGGATTGACATCTTACTATTGTCAGGAAAACAACAAGTGCAGACTCGGAAACGAAGGAGAATAGAACCTGAAAGTTAAGTGTGCTCGGGCTGGAGTAGTGAGAGGGATGGGTGACCAGTCGGGAAGTTAGATGATTTGGAATGAGTGATCCACACTTGAGCAGTTAAGAGAGGTGATTAGAGACTAAATCATCAAATAATTCAAAAACATTAAAAATAAAAAAAATCAATTTTTTTCCAAAATTTTCAAAAAAAAATAAAAAAAACCTTTAGTACCGGTTGGTAACACCAACCGGTACTAAAGGCCCCCCGTACCAGGGCGCGAGCTCACGCCACGTGGTGGCACTTTAGCGCCGGTTCGTGTCGAACCGGTACTAAAGGGGGGGGGGCTTTAGTGCCGAAATTTTAGTGCCGGTTCCATAACCGGCACTAAAGGCCCTTACAAATCGGTACTAATGATCCGTTTTCTACTAGTGTGTTGAAGATCTCTTGTCTGATTATATTGATGGGCATGTTATCCAGTTCGAACGTGAAACTGCTCGAATTGCTAAACCTTGTGATAAAGATAAACATAGACTTGTGGTAGGCGTGCCTGTTATTTCTGTTAAAATAGGAGATCATTGTTATCATGGATTATGTGATATGGGTGCTAGTGCTAGTGTAATACCTATTGACTTATATGAAGAAATTAAGAATAAAATTGCACCTGCTGAGTTAGAAGATATTGATGTCACAATTAAACTTGCCAATAGAGATACTATTTCACCAATTGGAATTGTTAGAGATGTTGAAGTCTTGTGTGGGAAAACTAAATATCCTGCTGATTTTCTTGTTCTTGGTTCCCCACAAGATAGCTTTTGTCCCATTATATTTGGTAGACCCTTCTTAAATACTGTCAATGCTACCATAGATTCACAAAGAATGTTGTTACTATTGGCTTGGATGATATGGTCCATGAGTTTAATTTTTCTAAATTTAGTAAACAACATCGTGAGGAAGAATTACCTAGTAAGGATGAAATTATTGGTCTTGCTTCTATTGACGTACCTCCTAGTGATCCTTTAGAACACTATTCGCTAGACCATGAAAATAATATGTTCATGAATGAAAGAAGGGAAATAGATGAAGTATTCTTTAAACAGGAACCTATTCTGCAACACAATTTGCCTGTTGAAATTTTAGGGGATCCTCCTCCGCCCAAGGGTGATCTAGTGTTTGAGCTTAAACCTTTGCCTAATAATCTTAAATATGCTTATCTTGATGAAAAGAAGATATATCCTGTTATTATTAGTGATAACCTTTCAGAGCATGAAGAAGAAAGATTTTTGAAAACTCTAAAGAAGCATCGTGCTGCTATTGGATATACTCTTGATGATCTTAAGGGAATTAGTCCCACTCTATGTCAACATAAAATAAATTTGGAAGCAGATGCCAAACCAGTTCGTGATCCTCAACGACGTCTGAATCCTAAAATGAAAGAAGTGGTAAGAAAAGAAATACTCAAGCTTCTGGAGGCAGGTATAATTTATCCCGTTGCTGATAGTGAATGGGCAAGTCCTGTCCATTGTGTCCCTAAGAAGGGATGTATTACTGTTGTTCCTAATGATAAAGATGAATTGATTCCACAAAGAATTATCACAGGTTATAGGATGGTAATTGATTTCCGCAAATTAAATAAAGCTACTAAGAAAGATCATTACCCCTTACCTTTTATTGATCAAATGCTAGAAAGATTATGCAAACATACACACTATTGCTTTTTAGATGGTTATTCTGGTTTCTCTCAAATACCTGTGTCGGCTAGAGATCAATCAAAGACTACTTTTACATGCCCTTTTGGTACTTTTGCTTATAGACGTATGCCTTTTGGTCTATGTAATGCACCTTCTACCTTTCAAAGATGCATGATGGCTATATTCTCTGACTTTTGTGAAAAGATTTGTGAGGTTTTCATGGATGATTTTTTCATCTATGGTTCCTCTTTTGATGATTGCTTGAGCAATCTTGATCGAGTTTTGCAGAGATGTGAAGAAACTAATCTTGTCTTGAATTGGGAAAAGTGCCACTTTATGGTTAATGAAGGTATTGTCTTGGGGCATAAAGTTTCTGAAAGAGGTATTGAAGTTGATAAAGCCAAGGTTGATGCTATTGAAAAGATGCCATGTCCCAAGGACATCAAAGGTATAAGAAGTTTCCTTGGTCACGCCGGATTTTACAGGAGGTTCATTAAGGACTTCTCAAAAATTTCCCGGCCTCTGACTAATTTATTACAAAAAGATATACCATTTGTCTTTGATGATGATTGTGTAGAAGCATTTGAAATACTTAAGAAAGCATTAGTCTCTGCACCTGTTGTTCAGCCACCTGATTGGAATTTACCCTTTGAAATTATGTGTGATGCTAGTGATTATGTTGTAGGTGCTGTTCTAGGGCAAAGAGTTGATAAGAAACTAAATGTTATTCATTATGCTAGTAAGACTCTAGACAATGCTCAAAGAAATTATGCTACTGTTGGGGAACGTAGTAATTTCAAAAAATTTCCTACGCACACGCAAGATCATGGTGATGCATAGCAACGAGAGGGAAGAGTGTTGTCTACGTACCCTCATAGACCGAAGCAAAAGCGTTGACAAAACATAGAGGAAGTAGTCGTCCGTCTTCCCGATTCGACCGATCCAAGCACCGTTACTCCGGCACCTCCGAGTTCTTAGCACACGTACAGCTCGATGACGCTCCCCGGGCTCCGATCCAGCAAAGCTTCGGGGATGAGTTCTGTCAGCACAACGGCGTGGTGACGATGATGATGTTATACCGACGCAGGGCTTCGCCTAAGCACTACAACGATATGACCGAGGTGGAATATGGTGGAAGGGGGCACCGCACACGGCTAAGGAACGATCATGAGGATCAACTTGTGTGTTCTAGGGTGCCCCCTTGCCTCCGTATATCAAGGATCCAAGGGGGAGGGTTCAGCCGGCCCTATGGTGGCGCGCAGGAGGAGTCCTACTCCTACCGGGAGTAGGACTCCCCCCTTTTTCCTTGTCCAAGTAGGATTGGTGGGAGAAGAGAGGGAAAGAGAGGGGCGCCGCCCCTCCCTCCTAGTCCAATTCGTACTAGGGGAAGAGGGGGCGCGCGGCCTGCCCTAGCAGCCCCTTCCTCTTCTCCACTTTAGGCCCATGAGGCCCATTAACCCCCCGGGGGGTTCCGGTAACCCCCCCGGTGCTCCGGTTTTATCCGAAACTTATCCGGAACGCTTCCGGTGTCCGAATATAGTCATCCAATATATCAGTCTTTATGTCTTGACCATTTCGAGACTCCTCGTCATGTCCGTGATCACATCCGGGACTCCAAACTAACTTCGGTACATCAAAATGCATAAACTCATAATAACTGTCATCGTAACATTAAGCGTGCGGACCCTACGGTTCGAGAACAATGTAGACATGACCGAGACACGTCTCCGGTCAATAACCAATAGCGGGACCTGGATGCCCATATTGGCTCCTACATATTCTACGAAGATCTTTATCGATCAGACCGCATAACAACATACGTTGTTCCCTTTGTCATCGGTATGTTACTTGCCCAAGATACGATCGTCCGTATCCAATACCTAGTTCAATCTCGTTGCCGGCAAGTCTCTTTACTCGTTCTGTAATACATCATCTCGCAACTAACTCATTAGTTGTAATGCTTGCAAGGCTTATGTGATGTGCATTACCGAGAGGGCCCAGAGATACCTCTCCGACAATCGGAGTGACAAATCCTAATCTCGAAATATGCCAACCCAACATGTACCTTTGGAGACACCTGTAGAGCACCTTTATAATCACCCATTTACGTTGTGACGTTTGGTAGCACACAAAGTGTTCCTCCGGCAAACGGGAGTTGCATAATCTCATAGTCATAGGAACATGTATAAGTCATGAAGAAAGTAATAGCAACATACTAAACGATCGGGTGCTAAGCTAATGGAATGGGTCATGTCAATCAGATCATTCACCTAATGATGTGATCTCGTTAATCAAATAACAACTCTTTGTTTATGGTTAGGAAACATAACCATCTTTGATTAACGAGCTAGTCAAGTAGAGGCATACTAGTGACACTCTGTTTGTCTATGTATTCACACATGTATTATGTTTCCGGTTAATACAATTCTAGCATGAATAATAAACATTTATCATGATGTAAGGAAATAAATAATAACTTTATTATTGCCTCTAGGGCATATTTCCTTCAGCTACTGCTGAAAAAGAGCTTTTAGTAGTTGTATTTGCATGTGATAAGTTCAGATCTTATATTGTTGATTCTACAGTAACTATTCACACTGATCATGATGCTATTAAATATCTTATGGAAAAGAAAGATGCTAAACCTAGACTTATTAGATGGGTTCTCTTGCTACAAGAATTTGATTTGAATATTGTTGATAGAAAGGGAGCTGAGAACCCCGTTGCAGACAACTTGTCTAGGTTAGAGAATGTTCTTGATGACCCGCTACCTATTAATGATGACTTTCCTAATGAACAATTAAATGTTATAAGTACTTCTCGTAGTACTCCATGGTATGCTGATTATGCTAATTATATTGTTGCTAAGTTTATACCACCTAGCGTCACATACCAGCAAAAGAAAAAGTTTTTCTTTGACTTGAGACATTACTTTTGGGATGACCCACATCTTTATAAAGAAGGAGTAGATGGAGTTATTAGACGTTGTGTACCTGAGCATGAACAGGAACAGATCCTACGCAAGTGTCATTCCGAGTCTTATGGAGGACACCACGCTGGAGATAGAACTGCACATAAGGTATTGCAATCTGGTTTTTATTGGCCTACTCTCTTCAAGGATGCCCGTAAGTTTGTCTTGTCTTGTGATGAATGTCAAAGAATTGTTAATATTAGTAGACGTCAAGAAATGCCTATGAGTTATTCTCTTGTTATTGAACCCTTTGATGTATGGGGCTTTGATTATATGGGACCTTTTCCTGCCTCTAATGGATACACACATATTCTAGTTGCTGCTGATTATGTTACTAAGTGGGTAGAAGCTATTCCAACTAGTAGTGCTGATCATAACACCTCTATTAAAATGCTTAAAGAAGTTATTTTCCCGAGGTTTGGAGTCCCTAGATATTTAATGACTAATGGTGGTTCACACTTTATTCATGGTGCCTTCCGTAAAATGCTTGCTAAATATGATGTTAATCATAGAATTGCATCCCCTTATCACCCACAGTCTAGTGGTCAAGTAGAATTGAGCAATAGAGAGCTTAAATTAATTTTGCAAAAGCCTTTTAATAGGTCTAGAAAGAATTGGTCTAAGAAACTTGATGATGCATTATGGGCTTATAGAACTACATACAAAAATCCTATGGGTATGTCTCCGTATAAAATGGTTTATGGAAAAGCATGTCACTTACCTCTCGAACTAGAACATAAGGCATATTGGGCTATTAAAGAGCTCAACTATGATTTTAAACTTGCCGGTGAGAAGAGGTTATTTGATATTAGCTCACTTGATGAATCGAGAACCCAAGCTTATGAAAATGCCAAGTTGTTTAAAGAAAAAGTTAAAAGATGGCATGACAGAAGGATACAAAACTGTGAGTTTAATGTAGGTGATTATGTATTGCTATACAACTCTCATTTAAGATTTTTTGCAGGAAAACTTCTCTCTAAATGGGAAGGCCCCTATGTTATCGAAGAGGTCTATCGTTCCGGTGCCATAAAAATCAACAACTTCGAGGGCACAAATCCGAAGGTGGTAAATGGTCAAAGAATTAAACATTATATCTCACGTAATCCCATAAATGTTGAAACCAATATTATTGAAACCATAACCCCGGAGGAATACATAAGGGACACTTTCTGGAACGTTTCAGACTCCGAAAAGGAATAGGTATGTGGTACGGTAAGTAAACCGACTCCAAAACAATTTTTAAGGCAATATCTCTCCGTTTTGGAATATTTAGAAAAATAGAAAAATAAGTAGCAGTCCGAGAAGGACACGAGGGCCCCACGAGGGTGGTGGGCGCACCCCCCTACCTCATGAGCACCTCGTGTGCCTTCCGGACTCCGTTTTCTTGCACGTTATGTATTTTGGTTGGTAAAAATTCATTATATATTCTCCCGAAGGTTTTGACTCCTGTCGGTGTCAAAACCGACGGATCTCGGGTAGGGGGTCCCGAACTGTGCGTCTAGGCCGGATGGTAACGGGAGGCAAGGAACACGATGTTTTACCCAGGTTCGGGCCCTCTTGATGGAGGTAAAACCCTACGTCCTGCTTGATTAATATTGATGATATGGGAAGTACAAGAGTAGATCTACCACGAGATCAAGGAGGCTAAACCCTAGAAGCTAGCCTATGGTATGATTGTTGTATGATGAAGTTGTCCTACGTACTAAAACCATTCGGTTTATATAGACACCGGAGAGGGTTAGGGTTACACAAAGTCGGTTACAATGGTAGGAGATCTTGAATATCCGCATCGCCAAGCTTGCCTTCCATGCCAAGGAAAGTCCCATCCGGACACGGGATGAAGTCTTCAATCTTGTATCTTCATAGTCCTGGAGTCCGGCTGAAGGTATAGTCCGGCTACCCGAACACCCCCTAATCAAGGACTCCCTCAGTAGCCCCTGAACCAGGCTTCAATGACGACGAGTCCGGTGCGTAGATTGTCTTCGGCATTGCAAGGCGGGTTCCTCCTCCAAATTCTTCATAAAAGTTTGTAAACACCAAGAGTAGTGTCCGGCTCTGCAAAATAAGTTTCCACGTATTGCCACAGAGAGAATAATATTAACACAAATCTAATCTGCTGACGTATTCTGCAGCGTGACATCACACTACGACCAAGCCTTTATTTGAATCGTTTTCACTTTTCCACCTCAGTGTGTTTTGCGAGGCGGTTTCCTTGGCACGTCTTGTCAAAGCAGAGATCGTGTCCCCCATTTATGGGATTCTCATCAATACGGACGTGGGTAACCCAACCGTGCCATTTATCATGGCGCTTGGGAGGCAAGCACGTTTTACTAGGCTGGTGGGGACGCACAGTCGCATCCGCCCATATAAGGGGATAAGGATCCACCTTCTTACCTACGCCTTCTTCCTCCTTTGCCTATCCATCTTCTGCGCACCCGAGCTCTAGCGCCCAAGCCCGCACTTCCTACCTCAACCTTCTCCAACAATGTCCGGAGCGGGAGGCAAGTGGATGGTCTCCTCCGTCACGGAGGGCCATGTCAAAAAGCTAAGGAAGGCCGGATACCTGTCCAAAGACATCACGCACCGGCTTCCTGAGGAGGGGCAGCTTCTCCCCACCCCAAGGCCCCATGAGAGGGTAGTATTTCTTCCCCACTTCCTCTGCGGACTGGGTTTTCCTCTCCACCCATTTGTCCGCGGGCTCATGTTCTACTATGGCCTAGATTTCCACGATCTGGCCCCGAACTTCATCCTCAATATCTTGGCATTTATCGTCGTGTGCGAGGCTTTCCTCTGCATCCGCCCCCATTTCGGCCTCTGGCTCAAGACCTTCAACGTCAAGCCAAAGGTGATGCGCGGCAACCAGGCGGAGTGCGGAGGTGCCATGGCGGGCAAAATAGCCAACGTCCTATGGCTCGAGGGCTCCTTTGTGGAGACCTTGAAGGGGTGGCAGTCAGGGTGGTTTTACATCACCGAGCCACACGATCCGAAGTGGATCGCAGCCCCTGAATTCTGATCCGGACCCTCTATGCGGCTCACGTCCTGGAAGGAGACGGGCTTGTCGTGGGGCGACGAAGAAGAGGTGATCGGACTGCAAAAATGCATCCAGTCCCTGGTGAACAAGCATCTCAAGCTTGTCAACATAGTCCAGGTCATGCTCGTCCGCCGGATCCTTCCGTGTCAAGAACGGGACTTCAATTTGTGGGAGTTCAACCCGGCGCAGCACCGAACTATGAGCAGGCTCTTCGACACGATGTACGAAGATGTCTGGAAGGGGCTAACCAAAGGCACCGAGGCTCCCACATCCGCCTCCGAAGACCGCGGATTCAGCTCGCAGCGTCCTGCTGGCGAGGTAAAATATTTTCATCTTTTACAGGATGTTAAGTTTTCTTCATAGTTTGACTCTATGCGGGATCTAAACTCCCCCACCTTTGACAGGATTGGCAGGCGAAGTCCGGACTGATTAACTGTCCGGCTCCCTTGCCCGAAGACCCAGCCCCTGCTCTCCTAGTGAAGCTGCTGGTTCCGGCACCTTATGTGGTGCCGGAGAAGAAGGTCAAGAAGAAGAAGGGCACGGGGACTCGAAAGAGTTCCCGGCATATGGTGGTGTCGGACTCGTCGTCCAACGAGTCTGAGACGCACTCCTCCCGTGCAGACGAGGAGGAGGAAGAAGAGACCTCTCCCCCTCCAACGGGGGGAGGAAAGAAGAGAAAGGCTGTCCCAGTAGGGGAGGCCGAAGGGTCCAAGAAGAGGAAAACCCCTCCCCCGGACTACGCCCCTGACGCCGACGAGGACGGAGAGGAGTGGCCGGACAGGGCCAAGCGTCCGGCGAAATCATAAGTGTTCGGATACCAGAGTAACTCATGATATTCCTTTTGTTGCGCAGCTTTCCCTAATGTCGAATATAATCATGCAGCCCGCCCAAGGACGGGCTCGACGAGTCGTCGAGCGGCTCCCTGGATTCATCGGATGTGAATTCAGTTCCGCCCGCTACCTCCCCTTGTGCTGCGGATGACGCCGAAGTGGCGTCGCGACAAGCTCCGGGGTAAGAGGAGGTGGTCCAGGAGGAACCGCGAGGCGACCTCCCGGACTCCAGGAGTAAAGGGGACCAGACCCCTAGGGCTCCAAGTCTGGCTTTAAGCCGGACACCGTGCCGGAATCATCAACGGTTCCGGACCGCGGTAGGCGAACTCCTGCCAAGAGGAGCAAGCCTATTGAGCCGGCGTCCTCCGCCCAACCGGAGGTGCCGGACAATCTGCTGGAGGTGCTTAAGGGCGCCTCCATTGACGAGGAGCACCGTACCATCATGAGTACGGTGGTCCGGAAGGTTCGGTCCGCCAAAAGTGGACTGACTGAAGCTTGTGCTAGCCTTCTAACAGGCTTCGAGGTAAGTAAAAAATATGTAAAAATATTACCACATAGACAGTAGCCCCTGATGCTCTGTTTGGCGTTCGGAAAGAAAAGCCGAATAGAGCATCTATTAAATATCGCAGGAGTCTAACTAAAAAGGAGTCAATATACGTATGCAGGCTTCGCTGCTGGCCACCGCCGCACTGACTGCAGAGGTGGGTGCCCTGAAGCAGGGCCTCGAGCGGACCGAGCAAGAGCTCAGCCTTGCCAAACGGCAGCTCGATGAGAAAGAAGGTAAGAGAGACCTTATAGAAAAAATGCCTATAAGAAGACGTAATTGCAAAAAATGACAGGAGTACTATGCTTATTGTAGGGGCCACAACTGAGGTGGCGACCCTCAAGCAGGCGCTGTCCGAGGCCGAGAAGAAAGCGGCCACGGAGCGCACCGAGTGGGAGAAATTTGAGGCACAGGTCGGCGAGGTGCAGCAAGAACTTCAGGCTCACATGAAAAAACATGAGAGTTTGGAGCTTGACTCGAAGACGCGAGCGTCCGAGCTTGCTGCGGCCCTTAAAACTGCCAAATCTGCCAAGGCCGAAGCCCAGAAGGCCCTCCAGGAATTGGATGCGGTGAAAAAGATAGCGGCGGGTAAGGCATTGTCTATGCAAAGCAGACATATAAAAGTAAACTACTTGTTACTTACCCGAATCCGGAGCTCTCCAGGGGCATTCGCAGATCTTCCCCACAGTGTATCCGATGCCGCCGCATTCTACCGAGCCGAGGAAGGTAGCTCGACGAAGAAGGTGTTCTGGTCTCAGTATGCTGAGGCCGGACACCCTGTGCCCTTGAGCGACTAGCTGAAGCAGCTGGTCGAGCTCCACAAGGCGGCCAAACAAGCCCTGAAGGGCTTCATAGTTCGGCTATGGCCTGGAGAGGCCCTGCCTGGGAGCTACTTCGGACTGGTGCGGCGGCTGGTGGAGGCTTGTCCAAGGCTCGAGGTCATCAAGCGCTCCGTCTGCATCGAAGGTGCCCGTAGGGCCCTTGCCCGTGCAAAGGTGCACTGGGGTAAGCTGGACGGCGAGAAGCTTGTGAGGGACGGGCCGCCGCCGGGGAAGGAGCATCGCAAGGCCGAGAACTATTACAATGATGTTTTGGTTGGTGCCCGCCTTATGGCGGATGAATATACCAAGGATGTAATTTTTGAATGAACTCGCTCGTGTTATCCTGTGCGCTGAAAACTTGTTCATATGCACTAAGCAATGCTTGTTGAATTTAAAATATTACTTTCTGTGCGACCGTTTATCAAAAAATTGAGAGATGGCCAGTCGTCGGTTTCTGCCCCCATGCCACTAGTGCTGGGGTGTTCGGGATAAACCTGAGCGCTCTTTTTCCCATGATTGGGTCCATCGAGGGAGGCGCTCAGCACAACGAACAAGGCAATCGGACTATAATGCTTGAACACTCTCACTTAGCCATAGAACTCTATAATTTTAAATTTCGGCGAAGCCCCTAGTATTCGGAAGACCGAGTTCGGGGTGCTATCCACGCCTTGGCCGGACAAAGCCGGTTCCTCGCTCGAAGCGGCATAAGTCTTTAAGGACTCGAAAAACCTCTCGAACAGCGACCGGTCTCTCGCCTCATCATGACAGTCAGTTTTAGCTTTCTCAACTGAGGTGCTCAGCCCAGCTTAACTCGGGCACAATCGCAATAGTTCTCCTAGTGCTACCTTAGCCGATATAGCGGAACGTAAGGCACCAAAACATAGGAGCCGGGCAAACCCAACTATTGACCCAAATCATGATTCGGAGCCGATGCATATAGTGCTATAAGCTCGGGGTGCCGCACTTGTGAAAGTGTACGGACTTCTCACGCCATATTGATGGGTACTGAAGCCCCTGGCGTATTTTTGCCGTACCACAGTGTACGGATGCAACATGTTATTAATAAACATATATATATAAAGAGGATAATGCAAAAAATAGACAAAAAGCTATGCATTGTTTATAGAAAGGCTGCTATGAGAGCGAAACCATACAAATAGTGCGATAAGCAAAAGAAATTGGACTATTTAACATGTCCTGGCCAGGGGTAGGCCACGGAATTGTATTAAAAAACAGGTATACTGCTCGCAATAGAGACCACCTGGGAGTTCCATAATGCGGCGTGGCTTGTCTGCTTTCCTGGATCTTGCATCGTTTGTGTGGTAGTTGAATTGCCGAACGGGTCATCCGAAGTATGGAGTCCTGAGAGTAAGAGAAAAAAAGAAAAAAAAAGGAATCCGGCAGCCCCTGGTGCGGTTTAAGCCGTATTTTGGGTGTGCCGTGATAGTGCCCCTTCCCCTGTGCCCATGGTATTTCAAGAGCGTAGTTATGTACGCGAAGCACTGGTTTCGCTATATCGCGAGGGCTAGGGTTGGGGCCGCATTGCTACGCTAGCTCAGAACGTGCCAGGAGGTCTTGTTGTAGGGTACTCCGGGCGCGCTTGACAGTGTCTAGCTTTTTGAAGGCCGAACTGGAGAACTGCCTAGAGAGGCTGCTTTGTACTTCTGCTGCGAGCACTGCCGTGTGCTCCTCCATTCGGAGGGAGCGTTCAGTGTTCCCATTGACCGTGATTACTCCTCTAGGGCCTGGCATCTTGAGCTTGAGGTATGCATAGTGCGATACCGCGTTGAATTTTGCGAATGCGGTTCGCCCGAGCAGTGCGTGATAGCCACTACGGAATGGGACTATGTCCAAGATTAACTCCTCGCTTCAGAAGTTATCCGGAGATCCGAAGAGCACTTACAGTGTGACTAAGCCTGTACAGTTGGCTTCTACACCTGGTATGACGCCTTTAAGGGTCGTTTTGGTGGGCTTGATCCTCGAGGGATCTATGCCCATTTTTCGCACTGTATCCTGGTAAAGCAGGTTTAGGCTGCTGCCGCCGTCCATGAGGACTCTTGTGAGATGAAATCCGTCAATGATTGGGTCTAGAACCAATGCGGCGAAGCCGCCATGACGGATGCTAGTGGGGTAGTCCCTTCAATGAAAGGTGATTGGGCAGGAGGACCATGGGTTGAACTTTGGGGCGACTGGCTCCATCGCATATACGTCCCGTAACGCACGCTTCCGCTCCCTCTTGGGGATGTGGGTTGCGTATATCATGTTCACCGTCCGCACTTGTGGGGGAAATCCCTTCTGTCCACTGTTGTTCGGCGGCCCGGGCTCCTCCTCGTTGTCGCTATGCAGCCCCTTGTCTTTGTTTTCGGCTCTTAACTTGCCTGCCTGCTTGAACACCCAACAATCCCTGTTGGTGTGATTGGCTGGCTTTTCGGGGGTGCCATGTATCTGGCACAAGCGGTCGAGTATTCGGTCCAAACTGGACGGGCCCTGAGTATTTCTTTTGAATGGCTTTTTCCGTTGACCGGATTTGTTGCCTCGGAATCCGGCATTAACTGCCGTATCCTCGTTGCTGTCGCTGTTAACGCGGCACTTTTATTTGTTCTGATGCGACCTATCGCTTTTGTCCTTGGTATTCGAATTACCAGGGTTCTTGGTTAAATTGTTGCTGTGAGCTGGCCAGCTGTCTTCTCCCGCGCAAAAGCGGGTCATGAGTATCTTGAGGGCTGCCATAGATTTCGGCTTTTCCTGTCCCAGGTGCCGGGCAAGCCACTCATCACGGATATTATGCTTGAAGGCCGCTAAGGCCTCTGTGTCCAGACAGTCGACTATCTGGTTTTTCTTTGTTAGGAACCGTGTCCAGAATTGCCTGGCCGATTCCTCTAGCTACTGAATTATGTGGCTTAGGTCATCGGCGTCCGGTGGTCGCACATAAGTGCCCTGGAGGTTATCAAGGAATGCGGCTTCCAGGTCCTCCCAAGAACCGATTGAGTCTACTGGCAAGCTGTTAAGCCAATGCCGGGCTGGTCCCTTAAGTTTGAGTGGGAGGTATTTGATGGCGTGTAGATCATCACCGCGGGCCATGTGGATATGAAGGAGATAATCCTCGATCCATACCGCAGGATCTGTTGTGCCATCGTATGATTCGATGTTTACGGGTTTGAAGCCCTCAGGGATTTTATGATCCATTACTTCATCTGTGAAGCATAGTGGGTGTGCGACGCCTTTGTATTGGGCTATATCAAGACGCAGCTCGAAGGAGCTTTGTCTGTTGAGTCCGCCCGGCCGGATTTATTGCATCCGGAGTGACGATCACCGTCATGTGCCGTGGGGCGCCTGCGCGATCCGTAGATCGATCTTGTTTGCCTTGCCTTGTCCTCCAGTATGTCGCACAGGTCGGGCGCATTTTCCCGTGCCTTAGTATGCTTGACACGGTGTCGGGGCATGGCTTGAGTGGAGGGCCAAGAGGCCTCTCTGTCGCGGCCACGAGGTGGCCGGTCGGCCATGTCATGCGCTGGTGATGTAGGTGTTTCCTCCTCTAGTCGGGGTAGCAGCCTACGCTTTGGGTAACTCTTGGAGGGGTGTTCGAGTTCATACTCTTCGGCCGCAAGGACTTCAGTCCATCTGTCAGCTAGCAAATCCTGATCAGCTCTAAGCTGTTGCTGCTTTTTCTTGAGGCTGCTTGCCGTGGTCATAAGCCCGCGTTTAAAACGCTCTTGTTCGGCGAGATCCTCTGGCACGACGAACTCGTCGTCATCGAGGCGTGCCTCGTCTTCGCAGGGAGACGTATAATTATCGTCCTCAACCTCTTGGTCCGCCGCCCTCTCGTGAGGGATGGCTTCTCTGTCCTCCTGTGCTGAATCTTGCTGGAGGGGGTGTTCTTCGGCGCTATCCAGAGTAGTATTATCTCCCGTGCCGGAATCACCGTTTTTTGCTTTGGCGGGATTTAGAGCAGCGCCGCTGACGCCGGCGCTTGGGCTGTTTCTTAGAGGTATCGTCCCCTGCTGTTCCATCGCCATCTCCATCCTTTGGAGTGTCCACCATATATATGTCATATGACGAGGTGGCCTTCCAGCGCCCTACAGGTGCTAGTTCTTGTTCGTCTCCTGCATCGTCGTCCATGCCGTTGATGTCTTCGGAGTCGAAGTAAAGCATGTCGGTTAAGTCGTCTACAGTGGCTACGAAGTGGGTGGTGGGTGGGTTTTGAATTTCCTCATCGTCCGTATCCCAACCTTGCTGACCGTAGTCCGGCCAGGGCTCTCTTGATAAAGAGAGAGACTTTAGAGAATTCAGGATGTCGCCGAAGCGCGAGTGCTAAAAGATGTCCGCGGTAGTGAACTCCAATATCGGTGCCCAATCGGATTCGATCGGCAGGGGCGCGGGGGGCTCGGAGTTCGGAGAGGAATCCGGCTCCTCGGAGTCACCGGCCATGTAGAGTGCGGGGCTGGAGTTCGGCTCGATCGCCTCTGAGATCGTAGCCCCTGAGCAGCGTCCAACCGCAGATCCTCGATCGGCGCCGTAGGCTCCGAATCAATGGTCGGAACCGATGCATGTGTGGCCTCCAAGGTGCTGTTCGGCGGCAGAGCTATATCATGCCCATCGAGACAGTGCAGCGCGCTTGGTTGTGGCTCGAATCCGTCGAAGATCAAGTCCCCGCGGATGTCAGCAGTGTAGTTTAGGCTTCCAAACCTGACCTGATGGCCAGGGGCGTAGCTTTCGATCTGCTCAAGGTGGCCAAGCGAATTGGCCCGCAGTACGAAGCCGCCGAAGATGAAGATCTGTCCGAGAAGAAAAGTCTCACCCTGGACTGCATCGTTGTCGATGATCGAAAGATCCATCGGGCCTAAAAGCGATGACACAGAGGAACTCTCAATGAAAGTACCAATGTCGGTGTCAAAACCGGTGGATCTCGGGTAGGGGGTCCCGAACTGTGCGTCTAGGCCGGATGGTAATAGGAGGCAAGGAACACGATGTTTTACCCAGGTTCGGGCCCTCTTGATGGAGGTAACACCCTATGTCCTGCTTGATTAATATTGATGATATGGGAAGTACAAGAGTAGATCTACCATGAGATCAAGGAGGCTAAACCCTAGAAGCTAGCCTATGGTATGATTGTTGTATGATGAAGTTGTCCTACGGACTAAAACCCTCCGGTTTATATAGACACCGGAGAGGGTTAGGGTTACACAAAGTCGGTTACAATGGTAGGAGATCTTGAATATACACATCGGCAAGCTTGCCTTGCACGCCAAGGAAAGTCCCATCCGGACACGGGACGAAGTCTTCAATCTTGTATCTTCATAGTCCTGGAGTCCGGCTGAAGGTATAGTCCGGCTACCCGAACACCCCCTAATCCAGGACTCCCTCAACTCCCGTATCACACAAATTTCCATTGTTTTTGTTTTCGAGCTGTTGCTGCTGCAGATTAGAGCAAGATGTCTTCTCAAGAGTCAATCAGGGAGAGCCGGGTATCTAATCCGGCACCGGAACCAAGGGCAAACAGCGACGCTGACCACTTTGGGCCAGCAACGGAGGAAGAGATGGAGGCTGACTTGATGAGAGTAGATGCCATGGAGGATCAAGAAGTCACCTCTCGCCTCCGAGCTGGGTTCACGATGGGGGAACTATAGAGCTCAGCTATTCCAAACTTGGTTATCCCTTCTAATGTTAGATTTCTTTCTTATGAAAATATGAAGAGAAGTGCCACTTGTTCTCCCACAGCTATGCAACATCCTTGGGTGCAAGGAGCTTTAGCTATCACACGAAAGCTTCGTAAGGAAATAATGGACCTCGAACGGCAAGTCAATAAGCTCGAGGAGGAGAACCGCATCCTGAGGGGAATCATCGCCAAGAATATTACACCGACAACGAAGAAGGAAACATAATCACATGGGTATGGGCACTCCCCTTGGCAACTACCAAGCTTGGGGGAGGTGCCCCGGTATCGTATCACCATCACAACTCCTACCTTTACCATTTTTCTTAGTTCGATCATATTAGTAGTATCTTGATCTAGTAGAATAAAGTTTATGGCATGATCTAGTTTGAGTTTTGCTTTTTGATCTCTCTATGTAATCGAGTCCGTGAGCTATATATAATAAAGATTAGTGTTGAGTCAAGGGCTTGATTATTTTGCCATGATCTTGGGTGAATAAAAGAAAAGAGAAAAAGAATAAAAAGAAAAAAAGAGTTCATATTGATCTTATTGAGAGTAATGACTTCACATAGAAAGAGTATGATGATTAAAAGTTGTTGGGAATTGGCAGACATAGCTTTGGTCATTGTTGCAATTAATGAAAGTAATAAGGAAAGAGAGGTTTTCACATATAGACATATTATCATTGACATCTTTTATGATTGGGAGCACTCATTAAAATATGACATGCTAAAGAGTTGATGTTGGACAAGGAAGACAATGTAATGAGTTATGTCTTTCTTATATCTGAGATAAAGTATGTTGTCATGGATCCTCTAACTTGTTGAGCTTGCCTTTCCCCCTCATGCTAGCCAAATTCTCAACACCAAGTAGAAATACTACTTGTGCTTCCAAATACCCTTAAACCAGTTTTTCCATGAGAGTCCATCATATCTACCTATGGATTGAGTAAGATCATTCAAGTAAGTTGTCATCGATGCAAAGCAATAAAAATTGCTCTAAATATGTATGATTGATTGGTGTCGGAGAAATAAGCTTTATACGATCTTGTGATGTGGAAGTAATAAAAGCGACGGACTGCATAATAAAGGTTCATATCACAAGGGGCAATATAAGGTGGCGTTCTTTCGCATTGAGATTTTATGCATCCAACCATAAAAGCGCATGGCAACCTCTGCTTCCCTCTGCGAAGGGCCTATCCTTTATTATTATCTTCTACCTTATGAGTCTTGGTGATCTTCACCTTTTCTTTTTCATTTTATCCTTTGGCAAGCTCAGCATGTTGGAAAGAACATGATATATATATACCTAATTTGATGTAGGGGAGCATGAACCATTATTGTTGACATTACCCTTGAGGTAAAAGGTTGTGGGGCAAAACTATAAGCCCCTATCTTTCTCTGTGTCCGATTAAAACTCCGTAACCACAAGTATTGCATGAGCATTAACCATTATGGAGGACTAAATGATAGTTGAGTATGTGGACTTGCTTTTTAGCTCTGCCATAGACTCTTTCCGATGTTACGATAAATTGCAATTGCTTCAATGACTAAGATTATAGTTTGTCGGAGCCCAATAAGGTTTATGATTTATACTTTTGCATTGTGAATAGATCATCACTTGAACATAAGTAATCATATGACAAAATCTATATATGTTGCTGTTATGAGAATAATCATGATGCCTTCATGTCCATATTTTATTTTTATCGACGCCTCTACCTCTAAACATGAGGACATATTTATTGTTATCGGCTTTTCGCTTGAGGACAAGCGAGGTCTAAAGCTTGGGGGAGTTGATACGTCCATTTTGCATCATGATTTTATATCGATATTTATTGCATTATGGATTGTTATTTCACTTTATGTCACAATACTTATGGCTATTCTCTCTTATTTTACAAGGTTTACATAAGGAGGGAGAATGCCGGCAGCTGGAATTCTGGGCTGGAAAAGGAGCAAATATTAGAGACCTATTCCGCGCAACTCCAAAAGTCCTGAAATTTCACGGAACATCTTAAAATAAATAAAGAAAAATCCTCGCCAAAGATGAAGGCCAGGGGGCCCACACCCTTCTCACGAGGGTGGGGGGCACCCCCCCCCTAGGGCGCGCCCCCTACCTCGTGGGCCCCCTGGTGGCTCTCCGACGTCCATCTTCTCCTATATGAAGTCTTTCGATGAGAAAAAAATAAAGAAGGAACATTTCGGGACGAGACTCCGCCGCCATGAGGCAGAACCTTGGTGGAACCAATCTATAGCTTTGGCAGAGCTGTTCTGCCGGGGATACTTCCCTCCGGGAGGGGGAAATCATTGCCATCGTCATCACCAATGCTCCTCTCATCGGGAGAGGGCAATCTCCATCAACATCTTCACCAGCACCATCTCATCTCCAAACCCTAGTTCATCTCTTGTATCCAATTCTTATCTCAAAGTCCGGGATTGGTGCTAGTAGGTTGCTAGTAGTGTTGATTACTCCTTGTAGTTGATGCTAATTGGTTTATTTGGTGGAAGATCATATGTTCAGATCCTATATGCATATTATTACGCCTCTGATTATGAACATGAATTATGCTTTGTGAGTAATTACGTTTGTTCCTGAGGACAAGGGAGAAGTCTTGCTATGAGTAGTCATGTGAATTTGGTATTCGTTTGATATTTTGATAAGATGTATGTTTCCTAGCCTCTAGTGGTGTTATGTGAACGTCGACTACATAACACTTCACCATTATTTGGGCCTAGAGGAAGGCATTGGGAAGTAATAAGTAGATGATGGGTTGCTAGAGTGATAGAAGCTTAAACCCTAGTTTATGTGTTGCTTCGTAAGGGGCTGATTTGGATCCACATGTTTCATGCTATGGTTAGGTTTACCTTAATACTTTTGTTGTAGTTGCGGATGCTTGCAATAGAGGTTAATCATAAGTGGGATGCTTGTTCAAGTAAGAACAGCACCCAAGCACCGGTCCACCCACATATCAAATTATCAAAGTATCAAACGCGAATCATATGAACGTGATGAAAACTAGCTTGACGATATTCCCATGTGTCCTCGGGAGCACTTTTCCTATTATAAGAGTTTGTTCCGGCTTGTCCTTTGCTACAAAAAGGATTGGGCCACCTTGCTGCACTTTATTTACTTTTGTTACTTTTTGCTCATTACAATCTATCTTATCACAAAACTATCTGTTACCACTTATTTCAGTACTTGCAGAGAATACCTTGCTGAAAACCGCTTATCATTTCCTTCTACTCCTCGTTGGGTTCGACACTCTTACTTATCGAAAGGACTATGATAGATCCCCTATACTTGTGGGTAGCAAAGTGATGTCTGCAAGTGCTAAAATTGTAATTAGCATAGTAGTTTGATAGAAAGATAATTTGTAACGAGCAAGTACCAATAGTAGTAACAAAAGTGCAGCAAGGTAGCCAATCCTTTTGAGGCAAAGGACAGGACAAAATGGTTTTGACGAAGTCCGGGATTAGGGGGTCTCCGGACAGCCGGACTCTATCCTTTCGCCGGACTGTTGGACTATGAAGATACAAGATTGAAGACTTCGTCCCGTGTCCGGATGGGACTCTCCTTGGGGTGGAAGGCAAGCTAGGCAATACGGATATGGATATCTCCTCCTTTGTAACCGACCTTGTGTAACCCTAACACTCTCCGGTGTCTATATAAACCAGAGGGTTTAATCCGTAGGACAACATACAATCATACCATAGGCTAGCTTCTAGGGTTTAGCCTCTCCGATCTCGTGGTAGATCAACTCTTGTAATACTCATATCATCAAGAATAAATCGAGCAGGACGTAGAGTTTTACCTCCATCAAGGGGGCCCGAACCTGGGTAAAACATCGTGTCCCCTGACTCCCATTACCATGCGCGTTAGACGCACAGTTCGGGACCCCTACCCGAGATCCGCCGATTTTGACACCGACATTGGTGCTTTCATTGAGAGTTCCTCTGTGTCGTCGCCGTTAGGCTTGATGGCTCCTACTATCATCGATAGCGATGCAGTCCAGGGTGAGACTTTTCTCCTCGGACAGATCTTTGTGTTCGGCGGCTTCGCACTATGGGCAAACTCGCTTGGCCATCTGGAGTAGATCGAAAGTTACGCCCCTGGCCGTCAGGTCAGGATTGGAAGCTTAAACTACACGGCTGATATCCGCAGAGACTTGATCTTCGATGGATTCGAGCCCCTGTCTTGTGCGCCACGTGGTCATGATGAGTATGATTTAGCTCTACCATCGGACAGTGTTCAGGAGATCGCACCGGCAGCCGCTACGACCCTCAATTCGGAGCCAGTTGCGCCATCCATGGACGGGTGGGTAGACCCCGCCACGGAGGCCTCATCCTTAGTGGCGATCGAGCCGAACTTCGACCTTACCCTTCACGAGAGTCATGTTGACAAACTGCTGGACCCTTCTCCGGCCACGGACTCCGAACCGCCTGCACCCGTTCCTATCAAATCCGATTGGGCGCCGATCATGGAGTTTACCTCCGCGGATATTTTTCAGCACTCGCCCTTTGGCGACATACTGAACTCATTAAGGTCTCTCTCCTTGTCAGGAGGATCCTGGCCGAACTATGTCCGGCAGGATTGGGATGCGGATGATGAAGAAATTCGCCGCCCACCCACCACCCACTTAGTAGCCACTGTCGATGACTTAACCGACATGCTCGACTTCGAATCCGAAGACATCGACGGTATGGATGATGATGCGGGGGTCGAAGAGGAACCACTGCCCACAGGTCACTGGACAGCCACCTCATCATATGACATATACATGGTGGACACACCCAAAGAAGGCAATGGCGACGGGACAGCGGAGGATGACCCCTCCAAGAAGCAACCCAAGCGCCGACGTCAGCGGCGCCGCTCTAAGTCCCGCCAAGGCAAAAGCGGTGATACCGGCACCGGAGATAATAGCACTCCGGACAGTGCCAAAGACAACAACAATCCCCTCCAGCAAGGTTTAGAGCAGGAGGATGGAGAAGCCAGCCCTCCTGAGAGAGCGGCATATGGAGAAGCGGAGGATGATAATTACATGCCTCCCTCCGAAGACGAGGCAAGCCTCAACGATGACGAATTCTCATGCCAGAGGATCCCGTCGAATAAGAGCGCTTCAAGCGCCGGCTTATAGCCACGGCAAATAGCCTTAAGAAAAAGCAGCAACAACTTCAAGCTGATCAAGATTTGCTAGCTGACAAATGGACTGAAGTCCTTGTGGCCGAGGAATATAAACTCGAACGCCCCTCCAAGAGTTACCCAAAATGCAGGTTGCTACCCCGATTGGAGGAGGAAGCGTATGACGCGGCTGATCGGCCACCTCGTGGCCGCGATAGAGAGGCATTCCAGCCAAAAGCTCAGCCTGCACCCCGACACCATTCAAATAAAAAGGCATGGGGAAATACGCCAGACCTGCGAGACGTATTGGAGGACAAAGCAAAACATGCAAGATCAATCTACGGATCACGAGGACGTGCCACTATGCGAGATGATAATCGTCATGCCGGATACAATAAAAGTAAATCCGGCCGGGCCGAACACAGCGGGCAAGACTCACTTGAGCTGCATCGTGATATAGCCCAGTACAGAGGCGCCGCACACCCCTTAGGCTTCACAGATGAAGTAATGGATCATCAAATCCCAGAGGGTTTCAAACCCGTAAATATAGAATCATACGACGGCACAACAGATCCTGCGGTATGGATCGAGGATTTCCTCCTGCACATCCACATGGCCCACAGTGATGATCTACACGCAATCAAATACCTCCCACTCAAACTCAAAGGACCAGCTCGGCATTGGCTCAACAACTTGCCAGAAGAGTCCATTGGCTGTTGGGAAGATCTGCAAGCCGCATTCCTTGACAACTTTCAGGGCACTTATGTGCAACCATCGGATGCCGATGACCTGAGCCATATAATTCAGCAGCCAGAGGAATCGGCCAGGCAATTCTGGACACGGTTCCAACAAAAAAAGTCAAATCGTCGACTGTCCTGATGCAGAGGCACTAGCCGCTTTTAAGCACAACATCCGTGACGAATGGCTCGCCCTGCACCTTGGCCAGGAAAAGCCGAAATCTATGGCAGCCCTCACGACACTCATGACCCGCTTTTGTGCGGGAGAGGACAGTTGGTTGGCTCGCAGCAATAACATATCAAAGAAACATGGTACTTCGGATACCAATGACGGCAACGGCAGGTCACGTCGCAACAAACATAAGCGCCGCATTAATAGCGACAATACCGAGGATATGATAGTTAATGTCGGATTCAAAGGCTCTAAACCCGGTCAGCGGAAAAAGCCATTTAAAAGAAGCACACCGGGCCCGTCCAGTTTGTACCATATACTCGATCGCTCGTGTCAAATACACGGCACCCCCAACAAGCCAGCCAACCACACCAACAGGGATTGTTGGGTGTTCAAGCAGGCCGGCAAGTTAAATGCCGAAAACAAAGATAAGGGGCCACATAGCGATGACGAGGAGGAGCCCCGGTAGCCGAACACCGCAGGACAAAAGAGGTTTTCCCCACAAGTGCGGACGGTGAACATGATATACGCAACCCACATCCCCAAGAGGGAGCGGAAGCGTGCGCTCAGGGACGTATATGCGTTGGAGCCAGTTGCCCCAAAGTTCAACCCATGGTCCTCCTGTCCGATCACCTTCGATCGCAGGGACCACCCCACTAGTATCCATCACGACGGATTTGTCGCACTGGTCCTAGACCCAATCATTGATGGATTTCACCTCACTCGAGTCCTTATGGATGGCGGCAGCAGCCTGAACCTGCTTTATCAGGACACAGTGCGCAAAATGGGTATAGACCCCTCAAGGATCAAACCCACAAAAACGACCTTTAAAGGCGTCATACCAGGTGTAGAGGCCCATTGCACAGGCTCAGTCACACTGGAAGTGGTCTTCGGATTCCCGGATAACTTCCAAAGCGAAGAGTTAATCTTCGATATAGTCCCGTTCCGCAGTGGCTATCATGCACTGCTCAGCGAAACCGCATTTGCGAGATTCAATGTGGTACCGCATTATGCATACCTCAAGCTCAAGATTCCAGGACCTCGGGAGGTCATTACAGTTAATGGAAACACAGAGCGCTCTCTCCAAACGGAGGAGCACACTGCGGCCCTCGCAGCAGAAGTGCAAAGCAGCCTCTTAAGGCAATCCACTAGTTCGGCAATTAAGGACACGAACACTGAGGGAGTCCTGGATTAGGGGGTGTTCGGGTAGCCGGACTATACCTTCAGCCGGACTCCAGGACTATTAAGATACAAGATTGAAGACTTTGTCCCATGTCCGGATGGGACTTTCCTTGGCGTGGAAGGCAAGCTTGGCGATGCGGATATTCAAGATCTCCTACCATTCTAACCGACTTTGTGTAACCCTAACCCTCTCCGGTGTCTATATAAACCGGAGGGTTTTAGTCCGTAGGACAACTTCATCATACAACAATCATACCATAGGCTAGCTTCTAGGGTTTAGCCTCCTTGATCTCGTGGTAGATCTACTCTTGTACTACCCATATCATCAATATTAATCAAGTAGGACATAGGGTTTTACCTCCATCAAGAGGGCCCGAACCTGGGTAAAACATCATGTTCCTTGCCTCCTGTTACCATCCGGCCTAGACGCACAGTTCGGGACCCCCTACCCGAGATCCGCCGGTTTTGACACCGACATTGGTGCTTTCATTGAGAATTCCTCTATGTCGTCGCTTTTAGGCCCGATGGCTCCTTCGATCATCAACAACGATGCAGTCTAGGGTGAGACTTTTCTTCCCGGACAGATCTTCGTCTTCGGCGGCTTCGCACTGCGGGCCAATTCGCTTGGCCACCTTGAGCAGATCGAAAGCTACGCCCCTGGCCATCAGGTCAGGTTTGGAAGCCTAAACTACATGGTTGACATCCGCAGGGACTTGATCTTCGACGGATTCGAGCCACGGCCAAGCGCGCCGCACTGTCTCGATGGGCATGATATAGCTCTGCCGCCGAACAGCGCCTTGGAGGCCGCACACGCATCGGTTCCGACCATTGGTTCAGAGCCTACTGCGTCGATCGAGGATCAGCGGTTGGACGCTGCCTCAGGGACTGCAATCTCAAAAGCGATCGAGCCAAACTCCAGCCCTGCACTCCGCATGGCCCGTGACTCCGAGGAGCTGGATTCCTTTCCGAACTCCGAGCCCCCCGCGCCCCTGCCGATCGAATCCGATTGGGCGCCGATAATGGAGTTCACCGCCGCAGACATCTTTCAGCACTTGCCCTTCGGCGACATCCTGAATTCGCTAAAGTCTCTCTCTTTATCAGGAGAGCCCTGGCCAGACTACGGCCAGCAAGGATGGGATTCGGATGATGAAGAAATTCAAAACCCACCACCACCCACTTCGTAGCCACTGTCGACGACTTAACCGACATGCTCGACTTAGACTCCGAAGACATCGACGGTATGGACGACAATGCAGGAAACAACCAATAACCAACGCCTATAGGGCATCGGACAGCCACCTCATCTCACGATGTGTACATGGTGGATACCCCTAAAGGAAGCAACAACAAGGAAAACGGGGATGGAAAGAGGGGTCGATCTCTCGAAAAACAATCAAAGCATTGGCATAAACGCCGACCCAAGCCCCGCCTCGATAAAGACCCAGCCATAGAGAGCAGGATGAGCCAGTAGACGACGAGCATGCCTTAGAGCAACCGTCCCAACAGGACAACCCGGATAGAGAAACTAAACATCCCTCCCCCGGCGAAAATGGCATTCCGGACGACCCTACGCCGGACAAGCCCACGAAGCAGAAGAACCTCCACAAACAGCTTGTTGCAACCGCACGCAGCCTGAAAAAGCAGAAGCGGAAGTTAAAAACTACGGAAGATGCACTCAGGATCAGATGGAGTAAAGTAATCAATATCGCAGACAATTACGGCGACAGTCGCCGCACTAAAAGCTATCCAAAGAGAAAGCTACTGCCTGAATTCGACGAGGAGGCCTTAGAGCCCTTGCATTCCAAAAGTGAGAAAGCCACACGGTCGGATAGACGACCCCATGGCCAGCATAAAGCGGCAAGCAGCGCTGCACTTAAGCCGGCATGCGACCCACTTAAGGATTCGCATCATGGCCCAGCCAGGTCCATTTACGGGCCAAGAAAGCAAGCTCTCGTAAGCAATGCAATAAAGCCATTATCAGAATCCGGCACACCCAAATACAGGGGTGCCGCACACCCCCTATGTTTCACCGATGAGGTCCTGGATTATGAATTTCCAGCGGGATTCAAACCCGTAAACATAGAGGCATATGATGGAACAACAGACCCTGGAGTCTGGATCGAGGATTATATCCTCCACATACATATGGCTAGAGGAGATGACCTCCACGCCATAAAATACTTACCCCTCAAGCTTAAAGGGCCAGCCCGGCATTGGCTCAAAAGCCTTCCTGAAAAGACAATCGGAAGTTAGGAAGAGCTCGAGGACGCTTTCCGAGCAAATTTTCAAGGGACCTATGTCTGCCCTCCGGATGCAGACGATCTTAGTCACATAACTCAACAGCCCGGAGTGTCAGCTCGGCAATTCTGGAATAGATTTCTTACTAAAAACAATTAGATAGTCGACTGTCCGGACGCTGAAGCCTTAGCGGTTTTCAGGCATAATGTCCGAGATGAATGGCTCGCCAAACACCTCGGCCAAGAAAAGCCAAGAACAATGGCCGCACTAACAAGCCTCATGACCCGCTTTTGCGCAGGAGAGGACAGCTGGTTGGCAAGATGCAGCACCAGTGACCCAAGTACATCCGAAACTAGGGATGGAAACGGAAAACCGCGACGCAATAAGGACCGTCGCCGGACTAAGGAAAAAAGTCCGAAGAGCATGGCAGTCAACGCCGGATTCAAAAGCCCACGACAGAATCAGAAAAAGCCGCCCCTCCATGATAACAGGGACGACCTATCCAACCTAAACAAAATCTTGGATAGGATATGTCAAATACACAGCACTCCCGGAAAGCCTGCTAACCATACCCACAGAGATTGTTGGGTTTTCAAACAATCCGGCAGGCTCAACGCCGAACACAAGGGGCTCGACACACCAAGCAAAGACGAGGACGAACCCCAAAAGCAGAGTACCAGGAAACAAAAGAACTTCCCATAAGAAGTAAAAATAGTAAACTTACTCCACATAACAAAACGTGCGGCGCCCATAAAGGTACGCGCCCCACGGCCTATCCCAAAGGAATCCCGCCACTGGTTGTCAAAACCAATCATCTTCGATCATCTGGATTATTCTAGAAGTATCAGGAACCCAGGCTGGACTGCCCTGGTACTCCATCCAATAATTGGCGGACTCCAGTTTTAGAATGTCCTTATGGATGGTGGCAGCGGACTCAACCTGATATATCAGGACTCAATCCTCCACATGGGGATCGGCCCAAAAAGAATTCGCCACAGCAAAACCTCCTTTCAAGGAGTAACACCAGGTCCGGACACCCATTGCATGGGTTTTCTCTGGCTCGAGGTTATTTTCGGCTCTGCCGATAACTTCCATCTTGAAAAGCTGACTTTCCACATCGTCCCATTCTCAAGTCGCTACCAAGCACTACTGGGACGCGAAGCTTTCGCCCGCTTTAACGCAATACCGCATTATGCATCTCTTACGCTTAAGATGCCCGGTCCACGCGGCATCATCTCCTTAAAGGGGAAGCAGTGAGAACACCTCCCCCAAGCGGAGGATTGTGCGGCCGCTTTAACAGCCCCACAATACAATGGCTTCACCAGCCAGAACATCGGAACAGGTCATTAAGACTACGGACACGGACAGACGAGTCCGGCACAAAAGTATCGTTGATAAAGGCTTAGTGGCCATATACCCCTGCACTAGGGGCTTCACACGTATAAAATAAGAGACAATAAAGCTCAATTTTTCATATTTCACTTTACACTTTGTTTATTTCATATAACTTTTGTTCAGCACGCCCCTTTTTCAACTTAGTTGCTCTCTTTTTACAGATGAACGTCGTGCTGCGCCCGTCCAGGATACGGCACAATGGAGACACAGGCGCAGACGTGCAGTAGGGACCCGTTACAAGGATTCTTTTCAGATTAATACCCTGCGTAAACCTTTTTTACTGTCTCTTGTTGATACACATCCCCTGGTTCTATGACCAAGGAGGAGGCTGGCGTCTTGGCATGTGGCCACGTCAGAATTCTTGCGCGTACCTAGACACTAGGGGCTTATACCTCAGAGCGTTACCTCGCCCGCTCTCATAAAGACCGAATACCTTAGGGAGTGTTCGGCGTCGCGAGTTTGGCCTTATATGCATCAACTCCGAGTCATCATTTTGGTCAAATGTTGGGTTGCCCGGCTCCTATGTTCGGCCGCCTTATGTTCTGCTCTATCGGCTAAGGCGGCACCAGGAGAACTACTGCGATTGTGCCCTGATTCGGCCAGGCGAGCACCTCAGTAGAGAAAGCCGAAAACCGACTGTCATGATATGGCGTGAGACTGGTCAACCACTCGATGACTCTCCGGAATCTGTAGGATTCCTCCGTATTAACGAAGGGTCGTTTCCCGGCCAGGCACATACGCGCCCCGAATTCGGGCGAGCGCAGTCGCCACCAGGGGCTACCTAAATAGTCCCATTGTCAAGCTCCTATGGCTAAGTGAAAGTGTTAAAGCATTATAGTCCAGTTGCCTAGCTCGCTGCACTATCACCTCCTTTGTAGGACCAAGACGTTGGATTAAGTGTGAAAATGCGCCTTCTGCGAGCACCCCGCACTATGTGCGTGGGGGCTGAAGCCAATGACTGCAATATTTCAGATTTTGTATATATATCTTAAAACGGCCGCACAGGAGGTGTTCCAGATACTTGAAGGCACAAGTATAAAAGGCTACTACAATTCATCAAAATATTGCTTTATAATTACATATGCTATCAGAACATAGCATCCTTCGAGCACTGCGCCTCTATTGCACGAGCGCCTTCAAGGACTTCCTGAAAATAGTGCTCGGAGGGTACTTAGCTTTTGTCCGAATCTCGGGATGCAACAACGGTGGTCTCCATCTCTACCCAGTATGTCTTGACACGGGCAAGAGCCATCCGTGCGCCCTCTATGCATGCTGACCTCTTCATCACATTGATACGTGGCACCGCGTCAAGGAATTGCTGCACCAAGCTGAAATAACTTTTCGGCTCCGATATCCCCGGCCACAGATGACCCATGACGTACTTCATGGCGAGTCCGGACAATCTATTCAGTTCGGCCCATTGAGCCAGACGATCGTCCACTGCCAGTGGACGCTCTGGATTCTGGAACTGTGACCAGAAAAGCCTTTCCACTTCACGATCTTCTTGATCTCGAAAGTATTCGGTCGCATCAGCAGCACTCGCAGCCAAATCCAGATAGGTGTCCTCCGCACTCCACATCCGGTCCAATGGAGCAAACTTTGGATCGCAAAACTTCCTCCGCAGCATAAAGGGCTTTCCAGCCGCAACCTGTCCGGCCTGACACAGCTCCTCCTTCGCAGCTCTCATCACAGAGCGAGCGTCCTTGGCATCAGCAACGGTCTTCTCTAAGTCCGTCTGTCTCGCCCGGTCTTCTTTCTCAAGAAACTTGCAATGATCGGCAGCACTTTTTAACTTCACGGCCATCTCGGCCATCTCCTTCTTGCTTCGGCAGTGAGCAACCTGTTCGGCTCTCTGCTCTTCAAGGGCCTTCTCGGTAGCCGCATCACTTTTCCTGGCTTGTTCCTTAGCTCGGGCAAGTTCTGCCCGAAGACTCTCCACGGCAGCCGCACCATCTGCGTCAAGCACACACATTGTAAGATACTGGCATAAAGCTCCTCTTACCAGATGCCGCCCGAGGAATTGCATAACTTGAGCCTCATCAAGCCGCTCGTTGACGAGCACGATGTCGGCATCTGCCACGTCAAGTTGCCGCTTTAGTTCGGCAAAATCATTAGTTTGGCTCGATTCCGGACACTTCGCCACCTGTATACAAAGGCGACATTTTATACCTGGGGTTATGATCCTCTGCGCGCCGTCAATTTTGACAACGCACAGAGTCTCAGGGGCTACTATCTACATAGGGCGCATCTTGTTTATGCGCAACTGACAAAGAAGTACATTATCAAACATACCTCAAAACCCATCAGCAAACTTCTGATGGCCTCATGCAATCCACTTTCCGCGAACGAAATCCTTCCAATCACCGTACCCATCAATGCACGGTGCTCCTCTGAGATAGAAGCTCGCCCCAGCAGAATCATCAGCTCCTCCGACCGCGCATCGGACGGTGCCAGACTCGTCCTACGACCTCCATCGAAGGCCGGACGCGGAGAACCTTGGGGGGGACATATGGCTACCTTCCACCCCTGCCGGATTCGGAGAAACCCTCCGCGACGACACCTCATGGTCGCCCGCCTCGCCAGGCAGTACGGCAGGGGGAGGCGTTCCACTCTCCATCATCTCTGGAAGAAGATCCCCCGAAGCCGAGCTCTACTAAGAAGGGCTGAGGTCCGAGCTATAAAGTAAAATTTCGGTTAATCTTCTCAGATAAAAAGCAAGGATTTCTCTCATCCCTCAAAAGGAAAATCTTTCTCTACTTACGGCTCGCTGGAGGGCTGATCCCTTTGAGGGTGTAGTTCGGCCGAGGATCTCCCCGGCGTCGGACCCTCTAACGAGGACTTCTTCCCCCGCTTTGAGGCCATGGTCTCCGGGTCATCAGAGGCGGCCCTCTTCTTCCCCTTAGGAGAGGAATAGTCGGTTCCTCCCTTCGGAGTAGCCTCCTTCGAGGAGGCCATAGTTTCCTTGTCCTCCCCCTCACTTCCCTCCAAAGGCACGATCTTCAACATCCTGACTAGCACGGGATCAGGCCTGGTCTCAGGAAGGGGAGCCGGACACCTGATCAGCTTTGCCTTCGCTATCCACTCCTGTTTAAAAGGACAGCTCTTTTATGGGCGAATTTATGACAATTTTACGGATAGCGAGTCCGGGCACAAGGTTACTTACTTGAGTATCCGGGCGATTGCAGCTTAAACCTGCATCCTCGGTCAAATCCATACACATTGCTTGTGATCCGAAGAACATTTTATACATCTCCACGGACATTGCGCCCATAAAATGTTGGAGAGCTCGTGGTCCCTCCGGATTAAACTCCCACAAACAAAGGGAGCGACGTTTGCCGGGCAGTGTTCGGCGAATCAACATGACATGTGTCACCTTGACCAGGTTGAGGTCTCTTTCTAAGAGATCCCTAATGCGGCCCTGCAACAAGGGCATGTCTTTGGATAACCCCCAATCTAATCCTTTGTTGACCCATGACGCTAGCCGTGGTGGGGGACCCGAGCGAAAGGCAGGAGGCGCCACCCACTTGGTGCTCCTGGGAGCGGTGATATAGAACCACTCTCGTTGCCACAAGCCGAGCTCCTCTTGAAAGGAGCCCTCGGGCCATGGAGCATCAGCATTCTTACTTATGACAGCGCCTCCGCACTCTGCGTGCCGTCCCTTGATCATCTTCGGCTCCACTCCAAAAGTCTTGAGCCATAATCCGAAGTGAGGAGTAACACGGAGGAACGCTTCGCACACAACGATGAATGAGGAAATGTGGAGGATGGACTCCAGAGCTAAGTCATGAAATTCCAGCCCATAATAGAACATCAGCCCCCTCACGAAGGGATCCATCGGGAAGCCTAACCCCCGAAGGAAGTGAGACATGAACACTATACTCTCACCGGGCCGGGGACTGGGAATAGCCTGCCTTTGACCAGGCAACCTATGCGAAATTTCGGTGATCAAGAACTTAGCCTCTCTCAACTTTAGCACGTCCTCCTCCGTGACGGAGGAGGGCATCCATCGGCCTTGAAGGTCGGAACCGGACATTGTCGAAGGTCCAAGGCGCCTGGAATCTGGAGCCTAGGGTGTTGGAACTCGAGGTGACGGACGAACTTGTTTTGAGATTGGAGAAAAGGAGTAAGGCCCTGGTCTCTTTATAAGAGGTTGAATACCAGGAGCCCTCCCCGTAACCGTTTGGGACTCGCCTTTAATCGAGAAGACATGCTAACGGGCACGATTGGGTTACCCACGTCCGTATTGATGAGAATCCCGTAAATAAAGGGGACACGATCTCTGCTTTGACAAGACGTGCAGGGGAAACCGCCTCGCAAAACACGCTGAGGTGGAAAAGTGAAAACGATTCGAATAAAGGCTTGGCTGTAGTGTGATGTCACACTGTGGAATACGTCAGCAGATTAGATTTGTGTTAATATTATTCTCTCTGTGGCAATACGTGGAAACTTATTTTGCAGAGCCGGACACTACTCTTGGTGTTTACAAACTTTTATGAAGAATTTGGAGGAGGAACCCGCCTTGCAATGCCGAAGACAATCTACGCGCCGGACTCGTCGTCATTGAAGCCTGGTTCAGGGGCTACTGAGGGAGTCTTGGATTAGGGGGTGTTCAGGTAGCCGGACTATACCTTTAGCCGGACTCTAGGACTATGAAGATACAAGATTGAAGACTTTGTTCCGTGTCCGGATGGGACTTTCCTTGGCGTGGAAGGCAAGCTTGGCGATGCGGATATTCAAGATCTCCTACCATTCTAACCGACTTTGTGTAACCCTAACCCTCTCCGGTGTCTATATAAACCGGAGGGTTTTAGTCCGTAGGACAACTTCATCATACAACCATCCTACCATAGGCTAGCTTCTAGGGTTTAGCCTCCTTGATCTCGTGGTAGATCTACTCTTGTACTACCCATATCATCAATATTAATCAAGCAGGACGTAGGGTTTTACCTCCATCAAGAGGGCCCGAACCTGGGTAAAACATCGTGTTCCTTGCCTCCTGTTACCATCCGGCCTAGATGCAGAGTTCGGGACCCCCTACCCGAGATCCGCCGGTTTTGACACCGACAAACACCTTCAAGTGCGCCTGGAGTAATGGGCAACAAGACCGCCTGGCACGTTCCGAGCTCGCATAGCAATGCGGCCCCCACCCCGGCCCAAGCGAAACGGCGAAATCCGTGCCACGCATACATAATTACCCATTAAAAATACCATGGGCACATGTAGGGAGGGGGCACGACTACGACACGCTCCAAGACGCGTCTTAAACCGCACTAGGGGCTTCCCACCTTGTTATTTTTCTCTTTCAGGACTTTAATCTCTGGAAACCCTGTCCGGCAGCATAATTGTCGAACACACGATGCAGCAACCAAGGAGGCAGAAAGCTATGTCACACCACGGAACTCCCAGGTGGATTACGATAACGAGTGAAATACTTGCTTTAATACTATTCCTCAGCTTGCCCTTGGAGGGGACATAGTCCTACTTTTTGCTTATCGCATTACCTGTATAATTCTGCTTTAACGCACCTTTTTGAATAAACAATGCATAGCATTAAGACTATTATTGCATTCTACTTATATATATATATATATATATGTTCATTCATGACATCCAGCACCCGTACACTCTGGTACGGCCAATACGCTAGGGGCTTAAGCATACCCCATAATACGGCGTGAGAAGTCCGAACACTTACGACAGTGCGGCACCCCGAACTTATAGCATTATATGCATCAGCTCCGAATCATGTCTTGGGTCAATAGTTGGGTTTGCCCGGCTCCCATGTTTTGGTACCTTACGTTCCGCTATATCGGCTAAGGTAGCACTGGGAGAACTACTGCGATTGTGCCCAGGTTCTGCTGGGCTAAGCACCTCAGTAGAGAAAGCTAAAACTGACTGTCATGATAAGGTGAGAGACTGGTTGCTGTTCGAGAGGTTTCGAGTCCCTAAAGACTTATGCCGCTTAGAGTGAGGAGTCGGCCCTGTCCGGCTTAAGGCGTGTATCGCGCCCCAAATTCGGCCTTCCGACTACTAGGGGCTTCGCCGAAATTATAGAATTCTATGGCTAAGTGAGAGTGATAACACATTATAGTCCGATTGCCTTGTTCATTATGCTGAGCACCTCCCTCAAAGGACCCAACAATGGGAACAAGAGTGCTCAGGTTTATCCTGAACACCCCAGCACTCGTGGTGTGGGGGCAGAAGCCGACGACTAGCCATCTCTCGGATTTGATAAACAACCGAACATAAGGTAGTATTTTAAATTCAGACAAGAGTTGCATAGCGCATATGAACAAGTTTTCATAAATACAGGATTACACGAGCAAGTTCACTCAAATATTACATCTTTCGTACACTCGTCCGCTACAAGACGGGCACCCTTCAGGACATCCTCATAGTACATCTCGGGGTGGCGATGCTCCTTGCCAGCCGGTGGCCCTTCCTTAATCAGCTTCACGGCGTCTAGCTTGGCCCATTGCACCTTCACACGGGCGAAAGCCCGACGTGCACCTTCGACGCAGATGGACCGCTTGATGACTTCCAGCCATGGGCAGGCATCCACAAGCCGCCTCACCAGGCTGAAGTAGCTGTTGGGAAGGGCGTCGCCAGGCCACATCCGGACTATAAAGCCCTTCATGGCCTGTTCGGCCGCCTTGTGTAGCTCGACCAGCTGCTTTAGCTGGTCGCTCATAGGCACCGGGTGTTCGGTCCCAGTATACTGGGCCCAGAACAACTTCTCTGTTGAGCTTCCCTTCTCGGCCTGGTAAAACGGTGCGGCATCCGACACGCTGCCGGGCAAATCTGCGAATGCTCCTGGAGAGCTCCGGATTCGGGTAAGTAACAAGTAATTTACTTTCACATGCTTGCTTTGCATATAGAATGCCTTACCTGCCGCTATCTTCTTCATCGCATCAATCTCCTGGAGGGCCTTTTGGGCTTCGGCCTTGGCAGTCTTTGCGCTCTCAAGGGCCGTGGAAAGCTCGGACTCTCGTGTCTTCAAGTCAAGCTCCAACGCCTCGTGCTTCGTCACGAGAGCGTGGAGCTCTTGCTGCACCTCGCCCACCCGAGCCTCCTGCCTCTCCGGCTCGGTGCACTCCTTGGACGCTTTGTTTTCGGCCTCGGATAGCGCTTGCTTCAGGGTCGCCACCTCGGTCGTGGCCCCTGGCAAATTTACGATGATCCTCTCATTTTGCAATCGCATTCTTTTTATATATATCCATAGACTAGGTACTACTTACCTTTGTTCTCCTCGAGCTGCCTCTTAGCAAGGCCGAGCTCTTTCTTGGACCCATCGAGGTCCTGCTTTAGTACGACGACCTCCGCAGTCAGTGCGGCAGAGGTCAGCAGCGAAGCCTGCATACGCATATAGACATACTTATATTAGACTCCTGCGATATTGTTTGATCCTCTATTCGGCTTTTCTTTGTGAGCACCGAACAGAGCATCAGGGGCTACTGTCTATGCGGTAATATTTTTCCTATATTTTAAATACTTACCTCAAAGCCTGTTAGAAGGCTGGCACATGCTTCAGTTAGTCCGCTCTTGGCAGACTGAACCTTCTGGACCACCGCACTCATAATAGTGCGGTGCTCTTCGTTGATGGAAGCGCTGCGAAGCGCTCCCAGTAGATTGTCCAGTGCCTCTGGATGGACAGAGGTCATCGGCACAGGTGTCTTGCCCCTTTTGGAAGGAGGCCACCTGCCCGAGTCCGGAACCGCTGGAGGTTCCGGCGTGGTGTTTGGCTGAGGGCCGAACTCGGAGCCCTCGGGAGCCTTGCTCCCTCTGCTCCCGGAGTCCGGAAGGTCGCCTTGAGGCGCCTCTGGGACTGTCTCCCCTCAACCTGGTGCCTCCTGAGACAACACCTCGGCGTTGTCCATATGGCAAGGGGAGGTTGTGGTCGGAAGTGGATCGCTATCCATATCCGACAAGTCCAGGGAGCTGTCCGACGATACGGGCTTGGGGCGGTCTGCATAATCATAATTCGGTGTTAGGAGAAGCAGTGCGACAAAGGTATGCTATGAGTTACTCTGGCATCCGAATACTTACGACTTTGCCAGGGGCTTGGCCCTGAGCAGCCACTCGTCTTCGCCTTCGGCGGCGGTGGCAGAGTAGTCAGGAAGGAGAGTCCTTCCCTTCTTGGACCCGTCGCCCCCCCCCCCCGGGTTGGGGCGGCCTTCCTTTTCCTATCTTCCCCGACTCGAGGGGGAAAATCTTCATCTTCCTCCTCGTCTTCACGGGAGGACGGTGTCGCGGAGTTATCAGATGATGAGTCCGATAACACCTAGCGCCGGGAACTCTTTCGAGTTCCCTTGGCCTTCTTGGTCTTCTCCGCCACCTTGTAAAGAGCCGGAGTCAACATCTCCGTCAGGAGAGCGTCCGCAGTGTCTTCGGGCAGAGGGGCCGGACAGTTAATCTGCCCTGACATCTCCACCCAGTCCTGTCAAAGGCATGGAGCTCATACCCCGCACATGATTAAGCTAGGGGAAATAAATATCCTACCGGATGTACAGAACTCACCGAATGCGCTAGGCGCTTCGCGCTTAGCCCGCGGTCCTCGGTGAGAGAGGAAGGGACCTCGGCGCCCTTGAACAACACCCTCCAGACATCCTTGTGCGTCGTATCGAAGAGCTCGCTCAGAGTCTGGTGCTGGGCCGGGTCGAACTCCCACAAGTTGAAATCCCGTTGTTGACACGGGAGGATCCGGCGGAAGAGCATGACTTGGACTATGTTGACAAGCTTGAGCTTCTTGCTTGCCATATTC
The DNA here is from genome assembly GCA_034509565.1 of Triticum monococcum. NCBI lineage: Eukaryota > Viridiplantae > Streptophyta > Magnoliopsida > Poales > Poaceae > Triticum > Triticum monococcum. The sequence goes on from CM067841.1 coordinate 524,952,026, forward strand.
CGAATACATTTCTGGAGTCCGTCCAGCTCCACCGATGGACCCCATGATAGGCCCTTCTGTTTCCAGGAGGTGAGCCGCGTGGGGATTCCGGATCAAAACTCGGGGGCAGCCGCCCAGTTGGTGTCGCGCGGCTCGGTGATGTAGAACCACGCCGATTTCCACCCCTTTATTGTCTCCACGAAGGAGCCTTCAAGCCATATGACATTGGGCATTTTGCCCACCATGGCTCCGCCGCATTCTGCTTGTTGGCCTTCTACCACCTTCGGCTTGATATTGAAGGTCTTTAACCACAAGCCGAAGTGGGGCCGGATGCGGAGGAAAGCCTCACACACGACGATGAACACCGGAATGTTGAGGATGAAGTTCGGGGCCAGATCATGGAGGTCCAGCCCATAGTAGAACATGAGACCACGGACGAATGGATGGAGGGGAAACCCCAGTCCGCGGAGGAAGTGGTGGAGGAAAACTACCCTCTCATGAGGTTCCGGGGTAGGGACGATCTGCCCTGCAGCGGGCAGCCGATGCGCGATATTCACGGCTAAGTATCCGGCACCGCGTAGCTTTTTGATGTGTCCCTCCATGACGGAGGAAGCCATCCACTTGCCTCCCGCTCCGGACATGTTTGGAGAAGGTTGAGGATAAGGATGTGGACTTGGGCATTGGAGCTCGAGTACGCGAGGATGGATGAGCAAGGAGGAAGAAGGCGTGGGTAGAAGAGGGTTAAATCTTATCCCTTTATAAGAGCAGACTAAAATATGCGCCCCCACTGGCCTGGTAAAACTCGCTTATCCCCCAAACGCCATAATTGATGGCGCGGTTGGGTTACCCACGTCCGTATTGATGAGAATCCCGTAATAAAGGGAACACGATCTCTGCTTTGACAAGACGTGTCAAGAAACCGCCTCACGTTATGTGCGGGGCTGGTTAAGGAAAAACGGTTCGAGTAATCACCGAGCCATGGCATGATGTCATGTTGCCAAGACGTGTTAGCAGATTGGATTTGTGGAAATATTATTCTCTCTATGGTTGTATGTGGAACTTATTTTGCAGGGTCGGACACTATCTTTCATTCAAAACTCTTCTGTGGTATATCCGGAGGAGGAACCCACCTTGCAATGCCGAAGACAACACTGTGCGCCGGACTCATCTTCATTGAAGCCTAGTTCAGGGGCTACTAAGGGAGTCCGGGATTAGGGGGTCTCCGGACAGCCGGACTCTATCCTTTGGCCGGACTGTTGGACTATGAAGATACAAGATTGAAGACTTCGTCTCGTGTTTGGATGGGACTCTCCTTGGCGTGGAAGGCAAGCTAGGCAATACGGATATGGATATCTCCTCCTTTGTAACCGACCTTGTGTAACCCTAACCCTCTCTGGTGTCTATATAAACCGGAGGGTTTAGTCCATAGGACAACATACAATCATACCATAGGCTAGCTTCTAGGGTTTAGACTCTCCGATCTCGTGGTAGATCAACTCTTGTAATACTCATATCATCAAGAATAAATAGAGCAGGACGTAGGGTTTTACCTCCCTCAAGAGGGCCCGAACCTGGGTAAAACATCGTGTCCCCTACCTCCTGTTACCATCCGCCTTAGACGCACAGTTAGGGACCCCCTACTCGAGATCTGCCGGTTTTGACACCAACAGGTCTCTTATGATAAGCAAAGCGTTCTTGAGGGTACACAAGAATTTCATCTAGTCACTCTCATCATGTTGGCTTAATTCATGTTCGATACTTTGATAATTTGATATGTGGGTGGACCGGTGCTTAGGTGCTATTCTTACTTGAACAAACCTCCTACTTCTGATTAACCCTCCTACAAGCATCTGCAACTACGAGAAAAGAACTAAGAATAAATTCTAACCATAGCATTAAACTTTTGGATCCAATCGGTCCCTTACTGTGACGCCCCAAGACCGGAGCTTCAGATGCCTTCCAGGGTTTCCGGGTTTTCATCGTGTGATTTGTTTGGTTCATTGCATTCATCTTTGCATCATGTCATAAATCTTTTGCATCTCAACTAAATAAATTGCATGGATCTTCGGTCCATTTAAATCAAGGGAATTCACATGGTGATTCTCTTTAAAACATATCCTCCCAATAGTAGGGAGCTATATTAAACATTTCATTAGTGTGGAATTACCTTGACACACTTGCAAAATAATTTCCCATGCCTTTGTCCCATGCATCATCTCCTTCTCCTTTCCTTCTTCTTTCTTTCATTTTGGCAAGTGTCTTTTTGTCCTCCTCCATAAATGTTCATTCTTTTCCTGGTGCTAGTTCTCCATGCCTAAACCCTCTCTGTCAAATTTCAACTCCTTTGGAGTTGTTTTGGTTAGGTTCAAAAATGCGTCAAGTTTGAATCATATTTAAACTTGTTTTATTTTTCTACCTCTAAAAATGTCCAAACCAATTTTATCAAATAGGGCATGAATTCTAGGTCATGAGGATATTTTTATATTTCTCATACACCTCTCCTTTTCCCCTGTGATTTTCTCTTTTTGCCTGCTTGAAGAAAAATAGAGAAAGAGGAAAAGCAGCTTCGGTCCAGCTGCAGCCCACCTGAGCCTCTCCATCCCCACCGGCCTGTTAGACCTCCTCCCAACTGGGCCTCCCGCGCCGGCCCATTTGATCCTAACCCTAGCCCGACACCCTCTCTCGATCCCATCACTCTCCCTCCGCCGCCAGGAGACACTTGCTCGACCTCCTTCTCTCGATCTCACTCTAGTGCCCGACCCCATCTCTCCCTCGCAGGCACGACCCCCTTCTTCTCCCAATCTCCCTCTCGATCTCTCCCTCGCTCGAGCCCTCCAGGCTCCTCCCTCCGCCCGCGCCACGACACAGCTGGGCCCCTGCTCTGACGTGGTTGTGCCTCAGCGCCGCCGTCCTCCATGGCTGCTGCCGGCAAGCCTCTGCTCTGCTGCACCTGCCTCGACCTCCTCTGCTAGGGCAAGCAGCGCCGCCCCATCGACCCGCCTCGTCCTCGCATCGTCGGCCTCTCCTTCTTCCTCCCATGCGCCTCCCTCTCCTGCAAGGCCGCCCCTTGCCTTGCCACAGCCGAGCTGCGCCACGGCGCCGACCAGTGCTGGCCTCGACCTCCTCGCGTGATGTAGCTCCTGGAGCTGCTGCTGCTCCCTGCATCGTCGCGTGCTCGCTGGCGCCTTCAGCAACCCGAGGAGTCCGTCCATGGCCTCGCCCCTTCCCCGCGCCTGTTCTACTCCAGTCGCCGCCGGCTTCTTTGCTGTCACTGCTGTTTTGCTTTTGCCGCTGCATCTCCGAACGTCCCCGTCGTCTGTAGGCGACCACGCCCGTTGACTGCGATGCGTGCTACTACCATTGTTTCTTTCCCCTTTTCAAATGCACGAGCGGCGCCTTTGGGGGTTTGGCCAAGTTCCGTTTCAAAAGGTTCAACTACATCCTATGTGGACTTCGACAAGTTCCACGACGTCCGTCGATCGCCAAGTACCCCTTCGGATACGCAAGTCCCTCGAAGGTTCACCGATGCCAAGTACCACACGGAAACGCCATGTTCCCCTACAGGTGAAGACGCCAAGACCGTTTCGGGATTCACCACGTACCGCTACCAATGGCTCGAACATCTATGAAACGTGTACCGCTACCATCGCAAGAATCGAGACCGACAAGTCCGAAGATGCAAGTACCTCTCCGAAACATGTACCACTACCATCGACGAGATCGTGAGAACCTCTACCATCGACCGTAGAGCATGTGTGAACGACTACTTCCACTACCGCCGTCGCGAGAACGCCTACTTCCCTCTACGAACTTGATCCGTTCCGATAAATGCACGCTTCAAAAGGTATAACCACCGAGACGCCGCCCGTGGACCGAATGCATGCGATGTTTGAGATGCTCGTGTTTGCACCATGTCCAAATTGTCACTCGTTTCCTTGCCGCCAACTCGTGGGACACCCGGAAACCGGGATCACCCCACCATCTCTAGCATGTTCCGTACATCTGCACCCTTGCTTCCTTTGCATCGGTATCTCTGTGAGCTACCGGAACCGATATGGTGTCGTGGCATCATTTTCGGATTCGTCGTCGTGGCCCTTTTTCTTTCCACCACGGTTACAAATGTTTCATAATGCTCATGTCAACTTTTTCATAAAAATTGCATAAACTTGAACATGTCATCCGCATCATGATAATAACACCAAGAATGTTTAAAATTGTTGTTTGCATTAAATTACTAATGCATATGGGGATTTACTGGGTTTGTTGTTTCTTATATCCGGACCCATATAAATTGTTTTGATGGTATAGTTTTGTTATGTTTCACCTCTTGACATGCTTAACAACATTGTAATATTGGTGAGTACATAACCGAGAGTGAACTAACTAATTGATGTGGTGTTCCGTTAATATGCAACTCGTTGCATATTGGGATCCACTTAACTTGTAGTTTTGTTTGTGCACTTTGCCATGCCATGCATATTTAAACTGGACATGCATCATACTTGATTGTGCATCATGCCATGTTTATGTGGAGGTTGTTTACTATGTTGTTTGCTTCTTTCCGGTGTTGCTTCTTCGGGTTAGTTCTGATAACGTCGCGTTTGTGAGGATCCGTTCGACAACGTCGGTTTGTCTTATTCATGGACTCGTTCTTCTTCCTTGCGGGATCTCAGGCAAGATGACCATACCCTCGAAATCACTTCTATCTTTGCTTGCTAGTTGCTCGCTCTTTTGCTATGCCTATGTTGCGATACCTACCACTTGCTTATCATGCCTCCCATATTGTTAAGCCAAGCCTCTAACCCACCTTGTCCTAGCAAATCGTTGTTTGGATATGTTACCGCTTTGCTCAGCCCCTCTTATAGCATTGTTAGTTGCAGGTGAATATTGGAGTTTGTTCCTTGTTGTAACATGGATATTTTATTGGGATATCACAATATCTGTTATTTAATTAATGCATCTATATACTTGGTAAAGGGTGGAAGGCTCAGCCTTATGCCTGGTGTTTTGTTCCACTCTTGCCGCCCTAGTTTCTGTCATATCGGTGTTATGTTCCCGGATTTTGTGTTCCTTACACGGTTGGGTTATAATGGGAACCCCTTGACAGTTCGCCTTGAATAAAACTCCTCCAGCAAGGCCCAACCTTGGTTTTACCATTCGCCACCTAGCCTCTTTTCCCTTGGGTTAGGCCAGCCCAAGGGTCATCTTTATTTTAACCACCCCCGAGCCAGTGCTTGTCTAAGTGTTGGTCCGAACTAGAGTCCTTTGCAGTGCCACCTCAGGGAAACTTGAGGGCTGGTTTTAGTTGTATGGATCACTCATCTGGTGTTGCCCTGAGAACGGGATATGTGCAGCTCCTATCAGGATGTCGGCGCATCGGGCGGTCTTGTTGGACTTGTTTTACCATTGTCGAGGATGTCATGTAACCGAGATGCCGAGCCTGATCGGATTGTCTTGGGAGAAGGAATATCCTTCGTTGACCGTGAGAGCTTGTGATGGGCTAAGTTGGGACACCCCTGCAGGGATTTGAACTTTCGAAAGCCGTGCCCGCGGTTATGGGCAGATGGGAGTTTGTTAATGTGGTTGTAGAAAACCTGAAACTTATCTTAATTAAAATGCATCAACCGCATGTGTAACCATGATGGTCTCTTTCCGGCGGAGTTCGGGAAGTGAACACGATGGTGGAGTTATGCTTGAGGTAAGTAGTCTTGGATCACTTCTTGATCATAGTTTCCCGACCGTGCCTTGCCTTCTCTTCTCGCTCTCATTTGCGTATGTTAGCCACCATATATGCTAGTGCTTGCTGCAGCTCCACCTCATACCTTTTACCCTTCCTATAAGCTTAAATAGTCTTGATCGCGAGGGTGTGAGATTGCTGAGTCCCCGTGACTCGCAGATACTTCCCAAAACCAGCTTGTAGGTGCCGATGACAGCTTGCAGGTGACGCAACCAAGCTCAGGAGGAGCTCGATGGAGTTCGTGTTTGTTATGTTGTTTTGTTTCCAGTTGATCAGTAGTGGAGCCCAGTTGGGGCAATCGGGGATCTGTAGCATTAGGGGTAGTCTTCTTTTATTTTGGTTCCGTAGTCGGACCTTGATTGTATCTGGATGATGTAATGTTATATTCATGTATTGTGTGAAGTGGAGATTGTAAGCCAACTATGTATCCCTTTCCTTATTCATTACATGGGTTTTGTGAAGATTACCTCTCTTGCGACATTGCCTTTAATGCGGTTATGCCTCTAAGTCGTGCTCCGACACATGGAAGATATAGCCGCATCGAGGGTGTAACAAGTTGGTAATCAGAGCCTTCCCCGACTTAGGAGCCCCCTGCTTGATTGAATCGCTGGCATTGTTGAGTCTAGAAAAAAATGTTTTGAGTCTTATAGGATTATATATATCGGATAGTAGGATTCTTTTTACTCCTCAGTCCCTTCGTCGCTCTGGTGAGGCCTCCTGACGTAGAGTTTTGACTCTTCTCTCCTCAAATTTCACTAAAAAAATTTAGGATCATGCGGGTATCTGGGAATCGTTCCGATGGTTTTGTGACGAGAAAATTTTTCTTGGTGCCTCCTGACATTTAGGGGTTGTGGCAGTGTCCCGGGGAGTTGAGCTCCGAGGTGTTGTCGTCACAAATTTATCGTTGCAATTCTGTAATACCTGAGTTTCGCCGACATCGAAAATCTCTTTTATGCAGTTGTTGGTGAGATAACCTCGACGCCACCCAGTACTAGGGCGGGAGTTCGGGAGTATTCCCATAACTTGTATAACGGATGCTTTTCGAAGGTTGAGGTAAATGATTTCCAAAGATTTCTTGGTTATGTGTTGAAGGATGGATACAACTGGATGTAGGAATTGCTAGATTTGGGTGAGATATTATGCTTCCCCTGTATCCCCAACACCTGATTGCATAACCGGAAAGTTTCGGGAGTTTATAAGTGGGAATTCAAGTAGCTCTTAGGACATCTTTCCGACAGATGTATGATATGAAATTGGGGTTCGACGTCTAGTGGTCCGCCTATCCACGATTGGTTTTACAGTGGTCTCGTTGCATCTTAAAGAGTCATTGGCTATGCTGACTCGGGGACGCTTCGTATGTCATGTGCACTGCCTTGTACATGATGGTGTTGTACGATCGAGCCCGGGTGGGCCCCACCACGAAAACTTCGGACGAAATCTCTATCATATGTTTGTTCCGGCTTATTCTGCAAGCCAATCCTTTGTTTTGTTTTGAGTTGTGGTATTCGAGTTGCTTCGAAGTCAAATGTTGATTCCATACCTCTCCTAGACGGTGTTCTCATACTCCGATGTGAATACTAATCCTTCATGATAATCGAGATTGTCATGTTAATTCCTTTTTTCAACCGGTGTGCTTCTCTTCTAGTGGATCCAATCTTTTTCAACATCCGCAAGATCAACTCAAGTCTTCTCAACGGTGTTGTTTAATCCGTCCCAAATTGCCTTTGTTTTCCCGCCCTCCCACCCCTTTTCTTCAAGGACTCAGTTTTCTTAATTCATTATCCATTTTATGGATGTGAAGTCTATCCATTCTTTTCAATCAACGTTCTTACACGGTGGTTCTCTTGAAGATGCTCTACTCGTTCGTCATTCTTCATTTTTTTCTTCTCCGGTGGATTCAATTCAAGCTTTCTGTGTTGATCACATGCCTTTTCCTTGTTTCAAATGTCTTCTCTTGCCGATGCACCTCTTAATCATCCATTTCTCGCTATTCAATTGTTACGGACTGCTCAAGATATCTCAAAAGTCTCGTCTAATCATTCAAGAACCGTTCAACCTAGTTCGAGGTTGTTATCTCTTTCAAGCCATTTAATTCAACTGGCGCAATATCTCTTTTAAATCTTTTCAATGGTGTTTCTTTTGAGTGGGCCCTAACCCACAGGTCTTTTCCCAGGATCTTACCTAACTCTTCTATTCTCCCGGAGCTTTTCAAATTCATCTCAAAGTTTGATGTAAGAATGAATTATCATCAGTCATATGTCTTTCTCCAAGATCTTTCAAATTCTTTTCATAGTTGGCTCAACCTCTTCGCTTTTGATTCTTCCGGAGTGTCTAAATAATTCATGGTGGTGTTTCTCGTCGTCATTTTCAGATTTTGAAGACGAAGAAGAGTTTCTCTCAAATCTTATCCGTTTCCCTCAAAGATTCTTGGTTCTAGCTTATTGCCATTCTCTCATAATTGTTTTCAATTGTGAGAATTCTTTCCACCTATCCGGAGCAATTCAGGAGTCTTTTCAGTTTGATTTCCCGGAGCCCATCATTTTAGAAGATTTATTCATTCTCAGCTTTCAGCTATCATTCTCCAAATCTTACCGGTGCATCATTTAAATATCCTCTAATCAGTTCATGATCTCTTCGTTCTCATGTATCTAAATCCTAGCAAGCATCTTCGTTCATTTGCTAATTCTTCCCGGTGTTTCTTTATCTTTTCTTCGTTAATTTTCAATTCTTATGGTGGTTCTTCCAAGATTCTTCTTCCTTCATTTATAATATCAATTTATTCCTTGTTTCAACCTTTCCGGTGGTTCGTTGAAGACCTTCTCAAGTTTGCGCTAAATCTATCTTAATCCTTTCTATGAGAATGAGTGTATGCAATCCATTGCTTTTCATCAATTTAAATTGGTGAAGGATACGCATAACATAATTCTTATTCTTGCTTCATCCAAATGATGGATTCGTTCCTCCGGAGTTTGTTCACAATGACTAATTCTCGTTGTCAATTGTTCATCTTCTCTTTTTTCTGGAGTTCCAACCTCTTTCAATTATATCACCATGGAGATTCATCTAAATCGTTCCAAGGATTCACCTTGTGTTTTCAACTTCTCCTTCCTTTTGTTTGATCATTCTTTTGTTTACCGGAGTTCTTCATGATGGTTCTACATGGTGGTTCTTCAAGGATTTAATTCCTTCTCGAAGTGCTTATCAAGATTCTTTTCAGAGGAGCTCAAGCATTCGTCATCTTGCAATCCGGAGTGCAATTCTTTTTACCTTACCTTTTGAGGTGGTGTTATGTCATTCTTGATAATTTTCCTTCGTGTTTCATGATTCACAAGTTATCAAGAATGAGGCATTTTAAATCCATCAACCTCTTCGTTGGAGTTATCTTGGGTTATATTTCACCTAAAGCTTTCCCTAAGGATTGTTGCTATTTATGGTGCTCATAAATGACCCAAGTTCTTCATTTATTCTCCCGGTGAAATAAGTTTCTCGTCTTGTTCATATCAATCCAATCTATTGTTTTCCATTAGTGGCAGAATTTCACCTCATAATTTCGAGATCTTTTCTATAAGCCCACAACAAGCTTACTCTTTTCGTTGTTGGTTTTCCAACAATTCCGTTCGACCCTTCTCTTCAAGATGCTTTCAAGCTCATTTGAGGTAGAAGATGGTGTTTTATTCTCCGTTCTTTTGTTCCGACGGTCCACCTTCTATTCTTTCGTTCCGGAGGCAGTGTGTTGTTGATTTCATCAAGTATCTTCTCATCTTGTCAAGTTCATGTTCAATTCATTCCATTTACAGTCGGAGTGCTGCCCAAATTATATCAGTCTTATTCCTTCTCTACCTTGTTTGAACCGGAGTGTTGTGTCTATCATTCCTCTTCTAACCGGAGTCTCATCCAAGTGCTTTCCTTTTGCCAAGCTCATTTCCTTACCTTCCATTTCTAACCCGAGTGTTGCCGTAATTGATCTTTATCGTTCCTTGGACATCACGTTTGAACCGGAGTGCTTGCATGTACTTCTTGTCCATTGCAATCTTTTTTTCTTATGCCTTACAACCTACAAGGTTCTAGTAATGTTCCTTGTTCCTCTTTTCTAACGGAGTGTTTTCAACTTCGATCATCTCCATTGTTTTCTTTTCTCAAAATGGCTTAACCTTTCAAGGTTCTTTGGTTTCACTCGTTTGTCAAAGAAGCAACTTAGTTTTACCTCTTCATTTCCTCTTCCGTTTTCCCTCCGGTGCCATTCTAGATCTCGGGACGAGATCCTTTCATAGTGGTGGAGTGTTGTGACGCCCCAAGACCGGATTTTCAGATGCCTTCCAGGGTTTCCGGGTTTTCGTCGTGTGATTTGTTTGGTTCATTGCATTCATCTTTGCATCATGTGCATTGCATCATGTCATAAATCTTTTGCATCTCAACTAAATAAATTGCATGGATCTTCGGTCCATTAAATCGAGGGAATTCACATGGTGATTCTCTTTAAAACATATCCTCCCAATAGTAGGGAGCTATATTAAAAATTTCATTAGTGTGGAATTACCTTGACACACTTGCAAAATAATTCCCCATGCCTTTGTCCCATGCATCATCTCCTTCTCCTTTCCTTCTTCTTTCTTTCATTTTGGCAAGTGTCCTTTTCTCCTCCTCCATAAATGTTCATTCTTTTCCTGGTGCTAGTTCTCCATGCCTAAACCCTCTCTATCAAATTTCAAATCCTTTGGAGTTGTTTTGGTTAGGTTCAAAAATGCCTCAAATTTGAATCATATTTAAACTTGTTTTATTTTTCTACCTCTAAAAATGTCCAAACCAATTTTATCAAATAGGGCATGAATTCTAGGTCATGAGGATATTTTTATATTTCTCATACACCTCTCCTTTCCCCCTGTGATTTTCTCTTTTTTATCTGCTTGAAGAAAAATAGAGAAAAAGGAAAAGCAGCTTCGGTCCAGCCGCAGCCCACCTGGGCCTCTCCATCCCCACCGGCCTGTTAGACCTCCTCCCAACTGGGCCTCCCGTGCTGGCCCATCTGATCCTAACCCTAGCCTGACACCCTCTCCCGATACCATCGCTCTCCCTCCGCCGCCAGGAGACCCTCGCTCGACCTCCTTCTTCTCTCGATCTCACTCTAGTGCCCGACCCCATCTCTCCCTCGCAGGCGCGACCCCCTTCTTCTCCCGATCTCCCTCTCGGTCTCTCCCTCGCTCGAGCCCTCCAGGCTCCTCCCTCCGCCCGCGCCACGACACAGCTGGGCCCCTGCTCCGACGCGGTTGCGCCTCAGCGCCGCCATCCTCCATGGCTGCTGCCGGCGAGCCTCTGCTCTGCTACACCTGCCTCGACCTCCTCTTCTAGGGCAAGCAGCGCCGCCCCGTCGACCCGCCTCGTCCTCGCGTCGCCGGCCTCTCCTTCTTCCTCCCGTGTGCCTCCCTCTCCTGCAAGGCTGCCCCTCGCCTTGCCACAGCCGAGCTGCGCCACGGCGCCGACCAGTGCTGGCCTCGACCTCCTCGCGCGATGTCAAGCTCCTGGAGCTGCTGCTGCTCCCTGCATCGCCGCGCGCTCGCTGGCGCCTTCAGCAACCCGAGGAGTCCGTCCATGGCCTCGCCCCTTCCCCGCGCCCGTTTTGCTCCAGTCGCCGCCGGCTTCTTTGCTGTCGCTGCTGTTTTGCTTTTGCCGCTGCATCTCCGAACGTCCCCGTCGTCCGCAGGCGACCACGCCCGTTGACTGCGATGCGTGCTACTGCCGTTGTTTCTTTCCCCTTTTCAAATGAACGAGCGGCGCCTTTGGGGGTTTGCGCCAAGTTCCATTTCAAAAGGTTCAACTACATCCTATGTGGACTTCGACAAGTTCCACGACGTCCGTCGATCGCCAAGTACCCCTTCGGATACGCAAGTTCCTCGAAGGATCACCGATGCCAAGTATCACACGGAAACGCCATGTTTCCCTACACGTGAAGAAGCCAAGAACATTTCGGGATTCACCAAATACCGCTACCGATGGCTCGAACATCTACGAAACGTGTACCGCTACCATCGCATGAAACGAGACCGACAAGTCCGAAGATGCAAGTACCTCTCCGAAACATGTACCACTACCATTGACGAGATCATGAGAACCTCTACCGTCGACCCTAGAGCATGTGTGAACGACTACTTCCACTACCGCCGTCGCGAGAACGCCTACTTCCCTCTACGAACTTGATCTGTTCCGATAAATGCACGCTTCGAAAGGTATAACCACCGAGACGCCGCCCGTGGACCGAATGCATGCGATGTTTGAGATGCTCGTGTTTGCACCGTGTCCAAATTTTCACCCGTTTCCTTGCCGCCAACTCGTGGGACACCCGGAATCCGGGATCACCCCACCATCTCTAGCATGTTCCATACATCCGCACCCTTGCTTCCTTTGCACCGGTATCTCCGTGAGCTACCGGAACCGATATGGTGCCGTGGCATCATTTTCGGATTCATCGTCGTGGCCCTTTTTCTTTCCACCACGGTGACAAATGTTTCATAATGCTCATGTCAACTTTTTCATAAAAATTGCAAAAACTTGAACATGTCATCCGCGTCATGATAATAACACCAAGAATGTTTAAAATTGTTGTTTGCATTAAATTACTAATGCATATGGGGATTTACCGGGTTTGTTGTTTCTTATATCCGGACCCATTTAAATTGTTTTGATGGTATAGTTTTGTTATGTTTCACCTCTTTACATGCTTAACAACATTTAATATTGGTGAGTACATAACCGAGAGTGAACTAACTAATTGATGTGGTGTTCCGTCAATATGCAACGTTGCATATTGGGATCCACTTAACTTGTAGTTTTGTTTGTGCACTTTGCCATGCCATGCATATTTAAACCGGACATGCATCATACTTGATTGTGCATCATGCCATGTTTATGTGGTGGTTGTTTACTATGTTGTTTGCTTCTTTCTGGTGTTGCTTCTTCGGGTTGGTTCCGATAACGTCGCGTTTGTGAGGATCCGTTCGACAATGTCTGTTTGTCTTCTTCATGGACTCGTTCTTCTTCCTTGGGTTAGGCCAACCCAAGGGTCATCTTTATTTTAACCCCCCCCCCCCCCCCGGCCAGTGCTTGTCTAAGTGTTGGTCCGAACTAGAGTCCTTTGCAGCGCCACCTCGGGGAAACTTGAGGGCTGGTTTTAGTTGTATGGACCGCTCATCCGGTGTTGCCTTGAGAACGAGATATGTGCAGCTCCTATCAGGATGTTGGCGCATCGGGCGGTCTTGCTGGACTTGTTTTACCATTGTCGAGGATTTCATGTAACCGGGATGCCGAGCCTGATCGGATTGTCTTGGGAGAAGGAATATCCGTCGTTGACCGTGAGAGCTTGTGATGGGCTAAGTTGGGACACCCCTGCAGGGATTTGAACTTTCGAAAGTCGTGCCCGCGGTTATGGGCAGATGGAAGTTTGTTAATGTCCGGTTGTAGAAAACCTACAACTTATCTTAATTAAAATGCATCAACCGCGTGTGTAACCGTGATGGTCTCTTTCCGGCGGAGTTCGAGAAGTGAACACGGTGTTGGAGTTATGCTTGACATAAGTAGTCTTGGATCACTTCTTGATCATAGTTTCCCAACCGTGCCTTGCCTTCTCTTCTCGCTGTCATTTGCGTATGTTAGCCACCATATATGCTAGTGCTTGCTGCAGCTCCACCTCATACCTTTTACCCTTCCTATAAGCTTAAATAGTCTTGATCGCGAGGGTGTGAGATTGCTGAGTCCCCGTGACTCACAGATACTTCCCAAAACCAGCTTGCAGGTGGCGATGACAGCTTGCAGGTGACGCAACCAAGCTCAGGAGGAGCTCGATGCAGTTCGTGTTCGTTATGTTGTTTCGTTTCCAGTTGATCAGTAGTGGAGCCCAATTGGGGCGATCGGGGATCTATAGCATTAGGGGTAGTCTTCTTTTATTTTGGTTCCGTAGTCAGACCTTGATTGTATCTGGATGATGTAATGTTATGTTCATGTATTGTGTGAAGTGGCGATTGTAAGCCAACTATGTATCCCTTTCCTTATTCATTACATGGTTGTGTGAAGATTACCTCTCTTGCGACATTGACTTCAATGCGGTTATGCCTCTAAGTCGTGCTCCGACATGTGGGAGATATAGCCGCATCGAGGGTGTAACACTTACGGAATAGCGCATCAAATCGGGTTTAAGCTTCTGTCACTCTCGCAACCCATCATCTAATTGCTACTCCACAATGCATTCCCTTAGGCCCAAATATGGTGAAGTGTCATGTAGTCGACGCTCAAGAACAAAAGTAACTACTCACAAACGATAAACATGCTCATGATCAGAGGGGTATTAAATAGCATATTGGATCTGAACATATAATCTTCCACCAAATAAACCATATAGTAATCAACTACAAGATGTAATCAACACTATTAGTCACCCACAAGCACCAATCTATAGTTTCGGTAACAAGATTGAACACAAGAGATGAACTAGAGTTTGAGAAGAGATGGTGCTGTTGAAGATGTTGATGGAGATTGCCCTCCCCAATATGGGAGAGTTGTTGGTGATGATGATGACGATGATTTCCCCCTCCGGGAGGGAAGTTCCCCCAGCAGAATCGCTCCGCTGGAGGGCAAAAGTTCTCCTGTCCAAGTTCCGCCTCAAGGCGGCGGCGCTTCGTCCCAAAAGTCCTCTCCTTATTTTTTCTAGTCAAAATGACTTATATACCAAAAGATGGGCACCAGAGGTCGGCCTGGGTGAGCAGAACCCACCAGGGCGCACCTGGGCTCCCTGGCGCGTGATACGTCACTGGTGCGCGTCGGTCCTAAACAAACGGTTTAAAACCCCTTTCCGCGACGGCATCTAGAACCATCGCCAAGTGAGTGTGGGTGATAGGGGGGGTCCTTCCCACATGACCTAGAAACCGTTGGGGATATGCCCTCCTGGCACACACGTTCGACAAAATGAGGTCGTGTGCGACGGGTGAACGCTCAAATACGGAAATACGTAAAGTAGAGCTAAAAAATACAATTATACGATGAAATTGTTTCCGGTCGCAAGTACATCCCACATAGTCAGTCCCCGCTAAACGTTTCCGTTCGTATGTACATCCCACACAGTTGCTCCAAGGAAAACATTTCCGTTCACAAGTACATCACACACAATTTTTCCCGTTAAATCGTTTGTGATAGTGTTGCCATTGCACACGATATTAATAATTTTATCGTTTGCGTTATTGAATGCATTACACACGGTGTGTAGAAAGAAACTGTGTAGCAAAGGATGTCCATCACACACAATTTTTATGTGATAAACGTTTGCGCAAGGTGGCCTAACGCAAACAGTTTTCAAGAGAAAATCGTGTGTGCAGTGGAGATTGATCGCACACGTTGTGGATCCTAGAAATGTTTCTGATCTCCACGTATATCGTAGACGTTTCGCATTCGCAAACCGTGAGCAGTGTAATCCCTATTTAATCCATAATTAATCCAATTAATCCCTAATTTAAAAATCACATGTTGTGAATTTGAAAGTAGGCAATCACTTATTTCTTATCCAACCATGTTTATTACAAATATAGGTTCAACCACAAATCCATAACTCCATGCACAGGTACATATACTGAAGAACTACAGAAGCACCAAGTAAAGAATGATGAACCACAGTTGTACTAAAGACTGTAAAGAGAGAGGAGAAAGACATTCTGGTTGCTAGAGAAGGTGAAGAGAAATGCCCATATTGTGCCCTCCTCCATGCGTAAGGCGCGCACGACTCTAGGCCAACCCCTTGTGATGGCTGCCGGTCCATCCTTCACTGTCTTCATTAGGACTTCTCAATGCTCATTGTAGTGTGGATGAAATACTTTAACCTTCATTGCGTGTCCACCAATCATGTACTTTGCGAGGTAATTTTGAGTGAACTGCTTGGGAACCACTGGGAACGAAAAAGATTCAGACATTGTTGTCTAACAACTCATTATAGGCAGTAAAAAGAGAAGGTTGCAGAGTTTGTAGTTACCGTCCTACAGCTCACTGTTGTGTTGGATAGAGCATAAACAAATAATTTCTTGCCACCATTCGTATCTTTTTGCTAATAATCCTTATCAGTTTCCTCACTTGATGCTTGTTCATCAATATCTCATTGCCCCATACGCAAAAAGGGTCGATGCGTGGATCCTTGCCAAGGGCATATGTACCTACAAGCAACAAGTCAATATTAGAAGCTAACTAGTGTCCAGGCCTGGATCTATATGCACTACATTATGGAACGACAGGGGAGTACAAGTCGAGGGATGAAGCTAACCTCGGCGGAAAATGGTGGCCACACTCCCGTTGTTGTCCTGCATAAGTAGTGGAAAGGCATGATAAGTACAACAATCTTAACATCAAACAAATATAACAAAGGTAAACAACATCATCTCCAAATGATAGCTTGAATGTGTTGGTTTCAGCATGTTGTTAAAGCAGATATAAAATGGAAGGCAATGTTACCGACAGCAGGCTTAACAGCCATCAAATATGGCAATTCAAACTGGTATTGTTGAAAATGAATAGAACGTAGGTAATGCTTAAACATCACACTGGATAAATGTGTAAAACTGAAAATAAAGGGCATGTGTTAACTACACCAGGAATAACTAGAACCAAATATAGCCGCTCAAACTGGTATTGATGTAGTCGAGCGACACACTTCTGACTTGCACATAATGAACCACACATTGTGCATGACTGAAATAAACAAGGCATAAATGACCAGTATAACAACCAAATATAGCCATTGAAAACTGGACAGAGTCTCACTGCAACCAACCTAACAAGCAACTACAGATAAACAGGGCATATGCTTGAAAACTGGACAAATGCTCACTTCAACCAACCTAACAAGCAGATAAAGATAAACAAGGCATCTGCTTGATAACTGGAGAAGTGCTAAAATAGCAACCTAACAACCAAATACAGATAAACAATGCATCTGCTTGATAACTAAATAAATGCTAAAAAGCAACCTATCAACCAAATACAGATAAACAAGTCATCTACTTGATAACTGGACAAATACTCACTGCAACCAAACTAAGAACCAAATGCAGATAAACAAGGCATCTGCTCGACAACTGAAAAAATGCTCACTCCAACCAACCTAACAACCAAATACAGATAAACAAGGCATCTACTCACTATAAACAACCAAATATAGCCATTCGTGAAACTAAAGTGGACAATTCATACTTAAACATCACATAGACCTATTGAACAATACATTTTTGCATAACTGAAATAATTAAACACGGCACAGTTAAAGCACCGCACGGCAAATGCTACTACAGCAAAGGGTACGGGTTGGCGAGCTAGAAAAGGTAATCTTTGCTGATAGAATGTTGCCTCACATTTCATGGATGGGATCCTTCCAGTTGGAAGAGCACAGACGCATGGTGCGCTCTCTGATGTCACAAATGGGCTATTTCACCTTTGAAGAACCTTCGTGGGTGCCCTCCTCGTGGTCGTGGTCGATGAGATCTCACTTGGCAATTGAGGATCCCAAGACGCCGCCGTAGAATGTGTCCTTCAGAAGTGACAAAATGGGATCGATGGCGTATAAAGCTCGCAAATCCTTGGCCGCTTGGCGGAGGAGATCAGAAGCAGGGCCGTCGAAGATCTCGACGGTGATTGAACCAGAGGGGTTGGGGATGGACCACTTAACCTGTGACATGGCCCGCGTGAAGCCGTCGGTGTGGACAAGCTTGATGTCGTAGCCAGCTTTCCCGAGATACAGTAATACGCTAGCCCGCTGACATGAAGCCTTCTACATGGCAACGTAGTCAACGTCTTCGCCGGCTTCCGCGGTGATGTGTTGCTCCGGGATCGACAGGTCGGGCCGAACGGTGGCCACCTCGCCAATGTCCGCCGGAGAGGCCATGATAAACCTCTTCTTGACCGAACGCTCGTCGGGCTCCTCGGGATACGTGGTCGAGCTTAGGCCACGACATTCTGGAGCAGGGGATGTGGATCTGGCAGGGAGGGACACCGCAGGCCTCATCTAAAAACTCATGGGAGTGGGGCGACGGTATGGGAATCACTGGAAAACCTGAAGTTTATTATCTAAGCTAGGAGGAACGGGCAGACCGGCAAGGTTGGCGGCGACGCCGGCGGTGGCCGCGAGGTAGGGTTCGAAGGGGGGAGGGGGCGGGTGGGGGACTGTGGAGGGGGGTGGTGTTTGAGGATACGCCGCAGATACTGAAAATTTTAGTAATGGTGAGTGGAGATGGTGGTGGACAAGGGAGGGCGATGGTTCAAATGCCTCGGCTGCTAAAATTTTACTATAAGGTCAGTGCTGGAGGAGTGTGGGTGACGGTTGAAGTACGGCGGCTACTAATATTTGGCTAAAGGAATTGATGCGGGCGGGAGTGCCCAAGATCGCGCACGGTCCAATAACAATATGTGTGTATGATAATAAGGAAAAGTGGCGCGGATCCGCGATTTTTGCAACGCTTAAGGTGGGTAGTTTGTTTTTTATATTTCTAGCTAGCTGGTCTAGTGCACACGGTTCGTCCTAATTTCCAAATAAACTTACCTGCCTTTAGCTTCCACAGGTGGTGGTTTTACAGCACACTTGCATCACACACGGTTAAGCCAGTACCTCCACCCTTTGCTCACGCTTGCAGTTGTGGTGATTTTAGCGCACTTGCATCGCACATGGTTGAGCCAGTACCTCCACCTTAATTTGCTTGCGCTTGCGCGGTCGTGGTGATTCACATCGCACTTGTATCGCACACGGTTTAGATATTATACCCCATGTCCATTGAGGATCATCAAAGTCTTTGCAGAAAAATATAACGTTAGGGAGGGTCAAAAGACAGCCACACCAGCATGTGGCCCAAATATATATGTGAGTGAAAAGGGTGGTATGTGATGTTCAAAATTCCAATGCACAACTTGGACCCCGCGGGCCCATGGTTGGGCGCGTCATTGAAGATCGATGAGAGGGGCCAGAAGTCAAGAACCACCTGGAAGTGGCCAAATATATGTACGAATATTGGGGATGTTTAAAACTTTAAATACACAATGCATAACTTTGGTGGCACCTGCCTCGCAAACCCGAAAGCACCCTAACAACCACCTAGCTAGGATATATATAATGACATAATGTCGTACCTAGCTAGGATGCTTGGCCCACCACCTCCTACTTCATGTCAGCGGGGCGGATGCACGTAATGATCAATACTTTGGTCATACATGCATGTCGACATGACCTATCATAAGACAGACCAATGAATCTTTCGTTTGGTCAAATGACAGTTGTTGTTGTTGATAAACCGCTTGGGCCAATAGATTGAACCATCATAAACATCGCACGAGAGGGACCACAAAACCAACACCTCTTGCATGCGGCCCAAAATGATGTACGTTGGGAAGGGGTGATGTGTGTTTTCAATATAGAATAATGTACAATTTAGATGTGGTTCCTACCTCTCGATACAGACAACAACCATGAAGGTAAGGTAGTTAAGGACGACATACGTACGCAGGGTTTGATGTAGGTCGAACCCAGTAATCCGAGCATCTGGGAGAGAATCCTGACAACGCATGAGCTCGAGTTTTGGTTGGCCGACATTGACGGTGACCGGCCCTAACATGAACTAGGAGGAATCCATTCATGGCAGACATATACCCCTCATTATCGGTCAAAGGGATGATATATATACACTCAAGGAGCCCACATATATCAGTGTCGTCACAAAAAACCGCACAAGGGAGATGTGGTTGATCAGAAGACCCCATATACACTGCATGCGGCCCGAAAATATGTATGGGTACGATGGTGTATGATGTGTTTAAATCCAAAATGCACAACTTCGACGGGCCACGCCAAGTACATTACAAACCAAACACCGTACCCGACTCCAAGCCTGGTTCAATACCTATGATGTCAGTTTTCCAACTTCGAGGCGGCAGCGGGGGAGGGGGAGTCGTCCCATGCATGCACTCAAACATTATTTTGTCTAGCATGGGACACATCTATATATATATACATCTATACATCTATACACATATATAGTGTGCGAATAACTATGAAAGTTGCTCGTTGGATGAAGCCAATCCAACGGTACAGAGATGGCAAATCCGAGCACTACTGGTCGTTGGATATCATCTACATTCCACCAGATTATGCCACATGTACAATCTAGAAGACTCCATGGTTGAAATTAAGCATAATGCACAAACCTCTAAACACAAGCACTTCTCCTTTGTTCTCTAGAATCTTCCATATCTTAATTGCCCAAACCTTTTTTTTCTAAATGAATTGTCATTGTTTGTTTTTACCTTTACAATGCACAATTCCATGAATCTTAAAATAGTTTTTTTATAAAACTAACTGATTTTGGATGAGATGAACTATAAGAATTAAACAAACATCTACATCATGCATATCTAGAAGAAGAGGCGGGAAACCAATGAGAGGAGTGGCAAGAAACGGCAGCCTGTTTTGAGTGAAAACCTAGTAGAGAAGGAAGCGTGAGCTACACGACGCATGCACACAGTGCTTACCCATGTACTGCATGTGCTGTCGAAAGGGCTCAGGGTTCCCATTCGATCTGGGAGCATCCAACAGTGCACACGTACGATCCGTGGGGTTTGGGTTCTGGCCAGTGAGAACGTAGGACTCAGATCGCGCGCGCAGCCGGGGGGGATATCATACGGAAACCAACATTCAATGGAAACCGGTGAAAACCACGAGAAAAAGATGTTTGTAGTTTCAAAAAAATAGAAAAATGTGGGATGTTAAGACGATGATGTTTTATTGGCATACAAAATTTCAAGTTGAAACACATTAAGAAATGTGAGCTATGAAAAAGACAAAATCAATGTTGAATAGTGTCGAATAGTAATGTCACTATTTAGGGCAAAATTTGTCTTTTTCATAGCTCACATCTCATAATGTTTTTCAACTTGAAATTTTGTATCGCAATAAAACATCACTTTCTTAACATCCCACATTTTTTTTCAGATTTTTATGAAACTTTAAAATATGGTTTCCATGAAGTTTTCATTGAATATCGGCTTTCGTGAGTGTACCGTGTGCTATTTGAAAACATTTTGTGAGAAGAATCTTGGTTTTTAAATCCCCGTAAATCCAAAACTAATCTGAAAATCATGAAACCTGCCATGGTGTCACGACATCACACTTATATGACGAGGACTTTTTTCGTCCATTGTGGCGCAAGTTTTATTACAAGCCTCTTACAAGCCGGAGCTTCTCTCAAAGAAGCCTCGTGGTTCCGATAGGGAAACGTGTCCCCCTTGTGGGCGAAACGTAATCACTGCCTCTTTTCACCTTGTATTTTCTTCTATAGGCAACATGGAACGACAGGATATCCGTGCTGAAATTTAAACTTATTCAGGGTTCGTTTGGCCTTCTTATACACTAATTGAGTTTCTTATGCATTTAATGTCCATAATTCAAATCTGAACTACAAATACATGCTCTAGTTCACCAAAATGGCTAGAAAATTATACATGTGTCCTTGGGTGCATGTTTAGGTCCCATGCCAGGAATGGGAACGAATTACAACCGTACTGGTGTCATGGCTCGTACTCAAACATTTCGAATCTCGGTTTGTAAGTCTCCATAAATCCTAAACTCACCAGAAAGTCATCAAAGGTGGCATGGTGTCATGTCATGGCACATCTATGTCATGGTAAAAACATTGTCCAATTTGGGACAAGCTTTATTACAAATCTCTTACAAAAACTGGAGCTTCTCTCAAAGAAGCCTCGTGGTTCTGATAGGGAAAGATGTTCCCCTTGTGGGTGAAACGTAATCACTGCCTCTTTTCGCCTTGTATTTTCTTCCACGGGCAACATGGAACCACAGGATATCCATGCTGAAATTTAAACTTATTCAGGGTTCGTTTTGCCTTTTTATACACTAATTGAGTTTCCTAGGCATTTAATGTCCATAATTCAAATATGAACTACAAATACATGCTCCAGTTCACCAAAATGGCTAGAAAAATTATACATGCGTCCTTGGGTGCATGTTTAGGTCTCATGCTAGGAATGGGAACGAATTACAACTGTACCGGTGTCCTGGCTCTTCATAAAACATTTCAAATCTCGGTTTTTAAGTCCCCATAAATCCTAAACTCACCAGAAAGTCATCAAAGGTGGCAAGGTGTCATGTCATGGCACACATATGTCGTGGTAAAAACATTGCCAATTTGGGCCAAGCTTTGTTACAAACCTCTTACAAACCGGAGCCTGTCGCAAGAACCCTCATGGTTTCCATAGGGAAACGTGTCCCCTTGTGGGCCAAACGATAATCACTCCCTCTTCTGGCCTTGTATTTTCTTCTACACGTGACACGGAACAACTGGAGATTCGGGCTAAACTTTGAAATTATCCAGGGTTTGTTTGACCTTTTTATTCATTAATTGAGTTTTCTAGGCATTTAATGTCCATCATTCAAATCCGAACTACAAATACATGCTCCAGTGCACCAAAATGGCTAGAAAAAACGTACATGTTTCCTTGGGGTGCATGTTTAGGTCCCATGGAATGAATGGGAACGAATTCAACCGTCTCGTTGTCCTGGCCTGGCCACAAACATTGTGAATCTCGGTTTTTAAATGTCTGTAAATCCAAAACTCACTAGGAAATCATGCAACTTGGTATGGTGTCACTGCATGGTATATATAATTGTCCAATTTGGGCGAAGTTTTACAAACCGGAGCCTGTCGCAACCCTCGTGGTTCCGGTAGGGAAACATGCCCCTCTTGTGGGGGAAACGATGATCGATGCCTCTTCTCGCCTTGAACTTTGTTTTCTACAGGCAACATAGAATAACAGGAGTGTCAGGCTGAAATTTGAAACTGTTCTGGGTTCGTTTGGCCATTGTATATATATATACATACATACATACATACATACATATATATATATATTAATAATTTCTAAGTTTTCTATGCATTTAATGTAGTCCATAATTCAAATTTGACCTACAACCACATGCTCCAATGAAGCAAAATGGGTGGGAAATCGTACATGTGTCATTGGGTGCATGTTTAGGTCTCGTTTAAGGAATGAGAATGAATTACAAACTTGCCATCGTCCTGAAACAATGAGAATCTCGGTTTTTAAATCCCAGTAAATAAAAAAGTCACCCAAAAAAGATGAAACTTGGCATGGTTTCATGACATGGCACGTATATGTCGTGGTAAAAAAATCGTCCAGTTTGAGAAGAGGCGCACACATTAGTAGCCAATGAAGTCCTTTTTGAAAAAAAAACTGACACGTTAATATCGCAAATGGTTGTATTATATTTACCATGTCGAAATTTAACCATACTCGGTGGCGTGCGTGCAGCTATTTGATTAGACGGGACGAGCGCGAGAAGTCCGCCGTGCAGCTTCGACGGGACGCGTGCGAGTCCGCTGCGCAGGCTCGACAGGACGCATGCATCCTGTCCACCTCGTAGGTTTGACGGGACACGTGCGAGCAGCAAGGCCGCCCATGCTCATCGGGAAGCGAGCCCTTTGACCTCCATGCACCAGCCGCCGCCCGCCTCGCTCACAACTTCTCCATTAATGGGTTAATTAAAGCACCTGGACGGAGGGTGTTTGCTTGTGGTCCCATGGCAGCATTTGCTTTGTTCGTGTTTTCAACTAGTATTCCGCCCTAATTTAAATTGCCACATAGGGCAACGGATAATACGACCACAAATAAAATGGCAACGGATAATACGACGATAAATTTACAATGGCGCACATAATAATTGTCTTACATATTCTAAATAATTTAAAATGCCACATGCGGCAAAGCCCGGAAGACACAGGGGCAAGAGAAGAGGGAAATTGCAAACAATGATCTAGGTCGCTACTGTATCTACTCGTCGATGGATCGCCGGGCGGCGAAATCCTCCAGCTCCTTCTTCAATTCCTCACGACTTTGCTTGAAAGCGTCCACGGATTACTCACCTCCTGCTCGCGCTTGATCCAAAGCTTCCTCAAGCCACCCATCAGTTCCTCGACGACCGTTTTCAGTGTCATCTCCGAGGCACTGCTCTGCTCAGGCAGCATCTTCCATCCAGCGGCCTCCTCCTCCTTCTCGGCGACCAAGTTGAGGAGCTTCGCATTGTCATCCATGCGTTGCTCAATGAGGTCGGTCGCCTTGTCAACCAAGGCATCGCTGATCTTGGGCAGCTTCATCAAGCCGCCGGCCAGCTCTTACTGCATAGTGACACCAGCGAGAATGTCATCATCGCCGGCGAAGGACTTCAGGAACGCCGGCTCATTGCAACGGCCGACGCCGTGAATGCGCTTGTGAGAGCCCTCGCATGCCCGTGAGAGGTCGTACGAGGGCTCCGTGGCACGCCCGAACATCTCTGCTATGGCTCCGGCTTCGCGGCGGGACCTCTCTAGTGCTTTCGCGGCGTTGGTCTTTGCTGCCTGGTTATATGTCCACCCTAAACTCCTCCTACCGGTCATGGCAGGACGACTTGATAGAGAAAACCAGTTTTGTGGGTGATGAGGAGAGGAAATGTGAAGTAATTTTCGAGTGCATAGTTTTTATAGCCCAGTGCTAAGTGTGAACACATATTAGTTTGAGAGGTGTGAATAGATTTGCAATTACTTATTGCGTTGTAATTAGCAGTGTGACGAGAAACAAGGTCAAAATTTATTGATGGCAGAAGGTTGATCACATGGTTGCTCGCCGTTGAGGCGTGCCCTGCGCGCTCCGCTCTGGCGTCCCTGCGCGCTCTGCTCACCGTTGAGGCAAAGTTACAATGGCAACTGTTAATAATTCTTAATAATTGTCTTACATATTCAGGATAATTTAAAATGCCAAATGCGGCAAGGCCCAGAACACTCACGACCTACATATGCGTACAATTATAATAAAATATAAGCTAAAAGGCTGAGCTGGTAGCCTTCCGATGATGGTCTTCTCGGACTCCATGATCAGCATAGCACCCTTGCGGCCGTTCACTCCGAGTGTCCCGACCTGCCTCCGCCTACGGAGCTGCTGGCGCTGATGGGAGGCTCTTGGGGCTGCTGGGCCTCTTCCAGAAGAGCTTGACAGCGTGCAATCGCGCGCATGACAACTCCGTGGAACCGCTCCATTTCCATGTCTCTGGCCTGGTAGCAAATTCTGTCGATCACCTGCATCCTCAAGATATCATGTTGGCGATGTTCTACTTCGTCGGGGACGTCACCTCCACCAAGGATGTGCTCGAGCCTGGCCACGACATCATCGGGATCAAGGTTGACACGGCCGCCGCGGGCAATGATGAAGCCACAGGCTGCCTTTGTCTTGACTGAATCACAGAGGTCCTGTGCCCATTCCTTGCGGGGCATCAGGCTCTCGATGAGCACTGGTGACGGTGGTTCTTCGGGTGGGTCGTCGACCATGCCGCCGAGCAGCTCTGGATCTTTTGCACGGTGGATGGCAAACTGCTCATCACACCTCCTCTACAATATGTAGATTGTGCTCCAAAGGACTGTGACGCCGATATCGCTGCCGATGGGCCATGGTGCCTGCACCGGCCAATGAAGCTCTTGCTCCCCGACCTGCTCCGGCTCGTTCTCCTCGCCGAAGATGTAACGCGGGTAGGCGTCGACGACAAAGCTTTGGTCATTGCCTGGCATGCTTGGAATAACTAAAGGTAGATGAGTGAGGACTAGATCTTCGCAGAGTGTCGCGGCGGTGTGTTGCCGCCTGGGTTATATGCAGCAAGCCGTTAGATGGTGGCGGGAAACCAGTGAGGGAATAGGCGTGGATTTTACAATTAACCCATGTGGAGCGCGGGAAGCATTCGCTAGAGCGCGGGAAGACTAAGTGGAGCACACACACAACCCAAATACCGTAGCCGGTGCCACGTGTTATTTATCACACAAGTGTTAAGATAAGGAAATGCATGTGTAACTTACTAATCATCGCACATGAGTACCCACAGACGCATCGTGTGCGATACTCCTAGCCACCGCAAGCAACTAGTTTGCATTTTTCAAAGTTTTTTGTACACACAGAATCGCACACGAACTAACTGTATTAACTGTCTGTGTTGTAAATTCTCATCGCAAACAGTTCATCCGAGTCGGTTGTTTGCCACATATCACACACATCTTGTTAAGTTGAACCGTTTCTATTGCGTTCGCTAATCAAAAACAGTTCGTCCGAGTGAATCGTATGCCCTATATCACACACACCTTGATGTGGCTAACCGTTTATGTTGCACTCCCTAATAGCTAACAGTTCATCGGAGTGAACTGTATGCCTTATATCGCACACACATTGATATGGCTCCCCGTTTTTGTTGTTCTGCCTCATCGCAAACAGTTCGAAGAGGTTAACCGTGTGGCCTGAATCGCACACGCAACTAAAATCTGAACCGTGTTTGATGCATCCTCCATCACAAACGTTTTGCACCTTTTTGATGGTTTTCATACACCACCGTTTGCGATTACTGCATCGCACACAGTTTCTCGAAGGGTCTCTGATCGTAGTGTCGCGTTAGCAGCATCCTGCAGTAGTGCGTCTCCAACGTATCTATAATTTATGAAGTATTCATGCTGTTATTTTATCATTCTTGGGTGTTTTACAATCATTTTATAGCAACTTTATATCATTTTTTGGGACTAACCTATTGACCCAATGCCCAGTGCCAGTTGTGGTTTTTTGCTTGTTTTTTACATCGTAGGAAATCAATATCAAACGGAGTCCAAACACCATGAAACTTTACGGAGATTTTTTTGGACCAGAAGGAACCCATTGGGCCAGAGCTGCACCTGGGGGTGCCCCGATGGGGCACATCCCACCAGGGTGCACCAGGGCCCCCTGGCACGCCCAGGTGGGTTGTGCCCGCCTCGGTGGCCTTCCACACCCCTTCTTTGCACTATAAATTCCCAAATATTCCGAAACCCTTCGGGGTTAACCTAGATCAAAAGTTCCGCCGCCGCAGGGCTCTGTAGCCACCGAAGACCAATCTAGACCCATTCCGGCACCCTGTCGGAGGGGGGAATCATCTCTGGTGTCCATCTTCATCATCTCGGCGGCCACCACGATGAGGAGGGAGTAGTCCACCCTCGGGGCTGAGGGTTTGTACCAGTAGCTATGTGTTTAATCTCTCTCTCTCTCTCTCTCGTGATCTATATCATGGGCTTTGTTAATATAGTCGGATCATATGATGTATCTCCCCTCTATACTCTTGTTGTGATGAATTGAATCTTTACCCTTTGAAGTTTTGTCATGTCAGATTGAATGTTCATATTTGAGAACACATGATGTATGTCCTGCGGTATGAATACTTGAGGTGACATTGGGGTATCTTATTGATTCACTTGATATACGTTATGGCACTCAACTTGCGGATTCCCGCGGTGATATTGGGGTAATCTATGCATAGGGGTTGATGCACGTTTTTATTATCCTTTCTCCGATAGAAACTTTGGGGTCTCCTTGCAGTTCTTTCTGTGGATTGAGTATTATGAATATGAGTTTGCTTTGGTGTTATTCTAGTACGAACTCTAGGATAGATCAAACGGAAAAAATAGCTTTGCGTATTTTAGTACGAACTCTTGAATAGATCGAACGGAAAGAATGGCTTTGAGGAGGTTTCGTACCCTACAAACAATTCCTATCTTTTGTTCTCCGCTAATAGGAACTCGGGAGTGATTCTTTATTGTACTTTAAGGGATAATCATATGATCCAACTATGTTAGCATTGTTGAGAGATTGCACTAGCGAAAGTACGGACCCTAGGCCTTGTTTTTAAGCATCGCAATACCGTTTTTGTGCCCATTTACTATTTGTTACCTTGCTGTTTTTTATTTATTCAGATTATAAAAATTATATTTCTACCATCCATATTGTACTTTTATTACCATCTCTTCGCCGAACTAGTGCACCTATACAATTTGCCATTGTATTAGGTGTGTTGGGGACACAAGAGATTTCTTGTATTTGGTTGCAGGGTCGTTTGAGAGAGACCATCTTCATCCTACACCTCTCACAGATTGATAAACCTTAGGTCATCCACTTGAGGGAAAATTGCTACTGTCCTACAAAACTCTGCGCTTGGAGGCCCAACACGTGTCTACAAGAATAAAGTTGCATAGTAGACATCAAGATGTTTTCTGGTGCCGTTGCCGGGGAGGTGAGTGCTTGAAGGTATATCTTTAGATCTTGCAATTGAATATTTTAGTTTCTTGTTTTATCATTAGTTTGGCTTATAAAAATAAAACTACAAAAATGGAATTTAGGTTGCATCCTATTATTGATCATCTTTATAATATCTTTCTTGAAAATGATGGTTCGGAAAGTTGTGCTCAATTGTTAGAAGAAGTTAATAAAATGCTTGGCACAAAATATTTGAATGATGAGCATGATTGCAATGTTGTTAGTATGAATTCTTTGAATATCCCAAATGCTAATGATGGTTGAATAAGGCATGACAAAAATGTTTCTTATAAACATGTTACTTTTTGCGGTGTGAATTGGGAGTGCCTTTGCACACCAAAAAAGGGAAGATAGATTTTGTAAGAAGCATAAATATTTAGAAACAAAAAGGTTGCAAGAGAGGCTAGATGATTTTGCTGAAATATGTAAAAAAAATCGCCATCCTTGTGAACTTTACAATGAAAGTGGTCATTTAAATCTCCAATGTAATTTATTTAATGATCAAATCATGTCCAAAAATTGTGATAACTTGATTACCCTTGAGCATCATAAAGAGCTTTCTTTTGGGGTATGAAGAAATGAAACGTATAACTAAGGGTTTTCCAAATCCCAAGAGATTTCTTGGTTTTGATCTAGAAGAAATTTATATGTTGTGTGCGGTAAATTGCATTGAGAATCCTTATATTGCCAACTATCTAAAGACAAGAAAACAAATAGAATATGAAGAGAGTACTAATAAAAGGGAAAATGTTTCCCAATACCCTCCTAGTGTTTATTATGATGAAGCAGGTAACGAGGAGGAGCTTCCTATCCAATCAATCTCTTTAACAAGAAGCTTGAAAGAATTAATTAAGCCCACACATGGTGTGGTGAAGAAGAAGAAAAGAAGAAAGAATAGAGGTAAAAAGGTATCTCTCCCAAATAAAGTTTCTCCCATCACCATTGTGCCTCATGAAAGTGAATCAAATATGTTGATGGAGGATGATGATATTAATGATGATTTTGTCATGCCTATTGCTTGTTGTGATTATTATGATTGGGAAGACAACGATGTCAATTATGATCTTGAAAATATTTTTAGAACTTGCTTGGAAGAATATGATAATAATGTTTGCTATACTATTGGTGCCATTCATGCTATTGATAAAAATGATTGTGATGATATGCAAAACCACAAGCTTGGGGATGCTATGCTTGATGAGTATGATATGTTTGAAGATTTATTTGCTGGAAATAATGCTTGTCCTAAGCTTGGGTGTGCTTTTCTTAATGAATATGATCCTTTGATTCCTTCTACTTTCGATAAGAAAATTTATTATGATGATAGCATGCCTCCTATTTATGATGATTACATTGATGAAAGTGGGTTTGGGAGAGTGTCAACTTTAGGTGGTAGTGATCCCACTATTTTGGAGGGTGTTGAATCTTATTACAATATTGATGAAAGTGGATTTGGAGAGGTCATGACTTTATTTAGTGATACATCCACTATTTCTGAAGAGGTTTCAATTGATTTTGACAATGAAGTTGCTATCAATGATGATTATTATGATGACATCTATGCCATAAAGAGTGATAAATATTCTATGCTTGTGCATCATGAAAAGAATGTTGTATGTGATGGTTATATTGTTGAATTCATTCATGATGCCTCTAAAAATTATTATGAGAAAGGAACTTATGCCCTTACATATATCAATAATATCAAGTTTCTTCTCTATGTGTTGATTGTTTTGAAGTTGCACTTGTTTCCCCTTCCTATGCTAGTTGATTCTTGTTCCCATAAGTTGTTTGCTCACAAAATCCCTATACACAGGAAGTGGGTTAGACCTAAATCTGCTAGTCATATGCTTCATGATGCTCTCTTCATGTTTCCATTCTTATCTTTTATGCGAGCATCATCGAAATCATCATGCCTAGCTTAAAAGGCATAAAAGAAAAGCGCTTGTTGGAAGACAATCCAACACTTTTACCTATTGTTTTTGTGTGTTCACATGATTACGCTACTATATTAATCATGTTTTATTTCTTTCGTTTCAATAAAGTGCCAAGTAAGACCTTTGGGATGGCTTACGGTGATAGTTGATTTGGTCTTGCTGAAAAACAGAAACCTTTGCGCTCAGGAAAACACTTCTCGTTTTTAAAAGAAGCATGATAAAATGCTGATTCTTTTTGCAGAAGATTAATAGACAAATTGCTCAGGTTTTCCTAATGTTTCAAAAAAATGGAGTAGCAGAAGTATGGTTTGAGTACAGATTACTACAGACTATTCTGTTTTTGACAGATTCTGTTTTCAATGCATAGTTTGCTTGTTTTCTAGTTTCCATGGCTTATATTGCTCAATATAAATTGTGGAGATGATATTCTACAGTAGGCATTGTGTGGAAACAATTATGAATATTGTCTTTGACAGTACCAAAGTGAAACGGTTTGCTCTTTATCATACTAACCTATCTCACGAAGTTCCGTTAAGTTTTGTGTGATTGAAGTTTTCAAGTTTTGGGTGAGATGTTGATATGAGGACAATAAGGAGTGACAAGACCCTAAGCTTGGGGATTCCCCGGGAACCCCAAGGTAATATTCAAGGAAGATCCAAGAAACTAAGCTTGGGGATGCCCCGGAAGGCATCCCCTCTTTCGTCTCCAACAATATTGGTAACCTTACTTAGAGCTATGTTTTCATTCGTCACATGATATGTGTTTTTCTTGGAGCATCAATTTATTTTATTAGGATTTGCTTGCTATTATTTAGAATAATGTTTTGCATCTTTTATTTCAATAAAAGTGGCAATGATAGCCTTTTCCATAGTTATTTTGCTAGTATACATGTTGCTGTTTGAAAACAGAAAGTTTACCGCTGTTGCAAAAATTCCCTAGAAAAGTCAGAATGTGATAAAATGTTGAAACCTTTTGAAAAATGAGCTCTGATAAATTTTATACAGTGTGGTAAATTTTCATAATGTTTGGAGTTGAATAAGTATTGATACTCTTGCATTCTTTACAGACTGTATTGTTTTGGCAGATTGATGTTATGTTTGCATTGTTTGCATATGTTTGCTTGTTTAATGATTCTATTTGAGGATAGGAGTATTAAATATTGTCGGATTTTGGGTTCCGGCAGATCCTTAAGGTTCGAACACTGGGGTGCGCGCGGAAATCTCGCCTTCAACCTCTCCGTCTCGAGGGGATCTAAACTACTAAAAGAACTGCACGAAAGACACAAGATTTATACTGGTTCGGGCCACCGATGTGGTGTAATACCCTACTCCAGTGTGTGGTAGATGGATTGCCTCCTGGGGCTGGTGTGGATGAACAATACAAGGAAGAACAGCCTCGCGAGGGTCTGCTCTTGGCTGTGGCGATGAACTGCTATGAAGAGTTCGGTCGCCTTTCTCTCTCTTTCTCTCTTAGATCCCGGACCGAACGACCAGGAATCGACCGAACCGAACCTGACCTGAACCGAACCGACCCCCTTGCTATGTGGGTGGCTAGTCCTATTTATAGAGGCCCTGGTCCTCTCCCCAAATATTGAGCGGGAAGGGATTCAACAATGGCGGGCTAATTTGAAGGGGGATAGCGAGTACATCTATCCTGACAAAAGCAGTCTTCGCCTGCCAAAGGCTCTGGTGATGACGCCGCGCTGGGCTCCATGGTGACCTCCGTCTCGTAGTCCTCCTGGCCTTGGTCTCGTTGCACCAAAGTGGCAACCTTTGCCTAATGCCTCGGTACTCCGCTGATACGCTTGCTCCCTTTGCACCAATGAGGAAAGAGGGACGATGCGCGCGCTGGCACCCGTCTGGTGCCCCGTGTCGTCATGGCTTGCATCATGGGCACCTCGCGAGGTACCCAGCCTTGAACTCCCCGCCTCCTCGCGAGCCAGCCTGACGAGGCTGTGCCTGGGGATGCGCCGTGTCGTCCGCCTCGCGAGGCTTGGCCCCTCGCGAGGGTCTTGAGCCTCGTGTTGACGAAGATGGGCCGCGCTGGGCCTCCACTTGAGCCACGCCGCAGGCCGCAGGCGGGCAAGTCTGGGGACCCCCGTTCCCAGAACGCCGACAGTAGCCCCGGGCCCAAGGCGCGCATGGACTTGGCCGTGCCAAGAGGCGAAAGGGCAAGGGCGAAGCGCCGCGGGCCCTAACAGCCTGCGGCCTTGGACGCCGCGTGGTGGTTGATTGGACGTGGGTGCCTTAGCGACCGCGCGGGTCGACAAGGGAGAGGCATCTTCCCAGACTTCGCCCTTGCTTTCTCCGGTTGCTGCTCAGATCCCCTTTCTTGCGCCTCCCCTTTCTTCCCCCAAACTTCCAGATCTACTCCTGTTGCGCGACCTAGGAAGCCATGGCGCCTCGCAAGCCTCCGGCCGAAGCTTGGTATTCCCCCGCTCTGGACCCGCCGACTGTGTCCAAGGCCACCTTTGCCCGGCTGTGCCGGATGGCGGCGGCGCAGGGCGTCGTCGGGACGGAGGTGTTCAAGGTCGGCTCCGCCTCCCCTGAAGGTCGAGGGAGCACCTATTACCCTTTCTTTGTGAGCGCCATTGTAGCGGGCTTGGTACCTCCCTTCTCCGAGTTCTTCTTCTCTGTCCTCCGCCATTACAACTTGCTTGCTCTGCATCTCCACCCCAACTCTGTCCTTCTCCTGGCGATCTTCGCTTACTACTGCGAGGCCCACGTGGGGGTGCAGCGCTCGGTGGCCTTGCTGCGCCACTACTTCTACCTCCAGATTACTGGCAGTTCTCCTTCCGCGTGCGCGAGCTTCGTCGCGCATGGCAGCACCATTACCATCTCGAATCCTGGGAAGAGGGCTGATGGCTTCCGGAGCAAGTGGGTCTTGGTTAACACCGGGCGCGTCCACCCTCGGCTGATCCCGCCCATGGAGCAGGCCGTGAGCGCCAGTAACTGGTGCCGGGAGGAGCTCGCGGATCCCCGCGCGAAGCCGGTGTTGGAGAAGATGGATGCGGACTTGAGGCCAGCCAACATGGCGACGGCGAAGTTGACTGGTGCGTCACTGTTGAGGGAGTTCTTGGAGCAGCAGCTGGCTCCACTCCGGCAGTACTCTTCTCTGATGTGGAGGCCTCATCTGAGCCCCGTGCCTGTGGACGAAGAGGACGTGGATGCGGTTCTTCAATCTCTGGTCGGGGGCACGGTGGCAAGGTTGGAGGGCGCTCCCGAGCCCTTGTTTCTTCGCAGCGACTGGGAGCAGGTGGTGAATTCCATGCCCGTTTTCAACGGGGTCGGGCTCGTGCCCGTGGCGCCTTCTGAAGGACTGGTGGACGTGCCCTCCGGTGACTCCAGCGAGGAATAGGACGGAGAGGAGCGGGGAGAGGGGCCCGACTCCGGGGCGACTGACGGAGAGTCGAGGGCTCCCCTCCCTCGGCGCTCACCCCGCACTCTCCGCCTATCGCCGAGCGATGATGATGATGATGACGATGATGTGCTGGGTAGCGGGAGCTCGCCCCCGATCCCGAAGAAGGACAGGACCGGGCTGGTCCCCCACGGGCCTGCCCCTACCCCGGGGCAGTCTGCTGCCACGCCTTCTGCTCCCAAGGTCGACCCTTCCAGCCGGCTGTTTGG
The DNA here is from genome assembly GCA_034509565.1 of Triticum monococcum. Taxonomy (NCBI): domain Eukaryota; kingdom Viridiplantae; phylum Streptophyta; class Magnoliopsida; order Poales; family Poaceae; genus Triticum; species Triticum monococcum. The sequence continues at coordinate 524,985,466 of CM067841.1, forward strand.
CTTGAAGTTGGGCCGAAAGCTGTCCGAGCTCACCGGCGATGACCCGTAAGCGCTTGATTCTTGTTCTCTTATTTCTCATTCTGCCGACGAGGCTTGATGATTGCTTCTCTTGAGTAGGCGGGCGCCTACAGCAAAGAAACCGAGGTGGGCTCCTGAGGCTCCATCCGCGACAGCGCCCTCGCCTGCGAAAGGGGGCGATTGCAGTGCGCGGGCTTCTCTTGGTCGGTTGCCCTCAGGAGGTCTGGCCATGCTGGCGGGGGCGAGCTCGGCCCCCATGGCCCAGGTGACTCCTGAAGTGTCCTCGTCTGGCGCCACTGCCACGGCTGGGGAGACGCAGCGAACGCTGGCTTGGGATCCGGCGGCCTTGCCGCCGCCACCTTCTCCCCCCGTTTTGCTGGCCACTGCTCCCTCGGCTTCTCCTGTCGTCCTGGGGCGCGCCGAGGCTCCTCCGTCTTCTTCCTCCGTCTTGGAGCATGCTGCTGCTGAACTGGACCAGCTGCGTCAGGACCTTCTCGGCGCCGACCCTCGCCTGGTGGCCGGGCGTCTGGAACTGGCTTCAGGGTGGATTCGCTCTGATGCTTCGATCCGGGCGGCGTTGGTTCAGGCCTCGATGGCCTGCGACGAGGAGAAGCGGGCCGTCCTTGAGGCGAAGATTGCTCGTGACGCGGCCCTGGGGGAAGCGGTCAAGGCTCGCGACCGCTGCAAGGCGCTGGAGGACGAGCTGCAAGGCCTGCGGGGCCAACTTGCGGAGGAGGTTCGCCTTCGCCAAGAGCAGGAGAGGGGGGCGAAGGCGCGTGAGGTGGCGCTCGAGGACTCGGAGGCCAAGCTCAAGAAGCGCCACGAGCGTCTAGGCATGTGGAAGCAGGAGCTGGAGGCGACGAAGGCCGAGCTGGACGCCAAGGCTCAGGTCCTCGCCGAAGATCGCGTGGCCTTCGCGGACATGGAGAAGGACGCTCGCGCTTCGCTGAAGATGCTTTATGAGAGCGGCTTGGAAAGCCCGCTTATTGGTGACGAGGATGGCCACACCAAGCTGCTTCCCTTCCTGGTCAAGGCTCTTGAGGATGTCGTCCTCGGCATCCGCCCCGCGGCCGAGGTCGAGGCGCACGTCCTGTCTTCTGCCGCGCTGCCACGGGTCTTCGCCCACGTCTACCTCCGCGATCCCAACACCGACCTCGACGCCCTGCTGGAACCGGTGAGCAGCGAGGGTGCTGCTGCCGCTGTCGAAGCCGTGAAGGGGCGCGCGGAGGCGCTGCTGGAGAAGTTCGGGGCCTTCAGCACCGGGCCGAAGCAAGGTGCTGCCGACCCTGCTGTTCCACAAGGCGGAACCAGCGCCGACGAGTGACTCCGTCCCATCCCTGCTCTTCTTTAGGTTCCTGCACATGCATCACGCCTTGGGGAGGCATTTAAACTTGCGTTTGGCATTGAGATTGACAGTATGGACTGTAATATTTGCTTTTAAGTTCCTTGGATTTTATGCTTTTCTTCCCTACTTACTTGTGTTCTACGCCGGCAGGGCCCGGCCCCGCGCATGCCTCACCCAGCATCAGCCCCGACCGGAAACCAGGACGGGACCAAAGGAGTGAGGGGCCACGTGACAAGTTAGGCTCCTGAGTCGCGATGCTCAGGAGTCCCCTTTGGCACCCGAACAACAAGTAGGGAAGCGTGATGTAGGCGTGTTTTCCGTTCTACGTCTGCAGAGCCCGACCCCGCACGTACCTCACCCAGCATAGCCTTTCGGAACTAAGAAGTGAGGGGCTACGGAGCCAGTTAGGCTCCTGAGTCGTGATGCTCAGGAGTCCCCCTTGACGCGTGAATAGCGGGTGGTGAGGCGAGATGTAAGCATGGCTACCGTTCTACGTCTGCAGAGCCCGGCCCCGCGCGTACCTCACCCAGCATAGCCTTTCGGAACTAAGGAGTGAGGGGCTACGGGACCAGTTAGGCCCCTGGGTCGCGATGCACAGGGGTCCCCCTTGACGTGCAAACGGCCTTCATACCTTGGCTCCACTCGGGGAGAGACGCGCGGCGAACCAGGCCCGAGGGGCCTGGCTGGGCAGCGTACGTCTGGGCGTGACCCAGCCGTAGCCCCCGTGCCTAGCCCCCTCGCACGGCGCTCCCGAGGGGAGGCGTTGCGATGAGGCCAGCCACTGAGCTCTAGGCTCCCTGAGGTTAACGCGGCCCGGAGGCCACCCTCAGTTGTTTATCACCAGCGCGGAGCATAGCGCTTCCGTATGTGTACGGGCATAGCCGCTCCTCGGCAGTGTCGTCAGCCAGCGTGGAGCATGGTGCTTCCACTGGTACGTGGGAGGGGGCTCCCCTCCGGGAGGAGCCCCCGGGGCGTATATAGCCCCGCCCTGACACGTGACCGGCACGGTAGAGCTGGGTGAGGTGTATCTGGGCACCCGTGAGCCAGCGGGGGACTCACGAGGCCCTACCTCTTGGCGGGTTGCGCCCGACACTGGGCCGTATCTTGGAATGTGTCCCTGCAAAATTTGGTTAGATGCCGGTACTCTACGTCCTCGGGTCCTGGCCCTCGAGCTTGTCTCAGCCGTCGCTGGTATGCCAGGTCGCGATGCCATGGACAAGGCCAGAGGGTGAGGGCTGGAGAGCCAGTAAGAGCCCTGAGTCGCGATGCTCAGGCACCTCCCCTTTAACGTGCAAGTGGCCAACATGGGAAGAGAAGATGCCGCGGACGAGCACCATGCAGCTAAGCGTGATAGGCAATGCATAGTTGGAAATAAACGCTAGGGGGATACACGCCGCTGGGTCTGGCCCCAGCGGCTTGGGGATGATGCAGCCCGAGGGGCGCCCCCAACAAGGCAATCTAACGACGGAAAGGTAAATGCAGATACATGCCGCAGGGGCGGACCCACGCGGCCTGGGAGTGATGCAACCCTGGGAGGGTGCTCCCAGCTGAGAGCGGAACTTGAAAGATGGCACCTGAGGATGTCATCGGCGTAGTGGCGTTGGTGCGGTAGACTTGGCGGGCTGCAGAAGCCGATCCTCACGAGCCCCCGGGCCCCGGGGCCTCGGGAGGCTCCGGAGGCGCTGGTGACTCCTCGCGAGCTGCCTCCATCTCCTCCAAGGCCGCGGAACGCCTGTCTTCCTGAGCCTCCACGATGCCCCTCATGAGGCGCTGGTACGCCGCAGCCATGCTCGGCAGGCCGTAAGGCATGCGAGCATAGCTATGGGGTGGACCTCCGCAGCGCCCCACTTGCAAGAGCCAGAGGCGCTCCGTTGTGGCGATCTGATTGAGCCCTGGTACGTCGACACAGATGCGCAACCCACCATCCTTGCCTGGATGTGGGGCCACGGCTGGCAAGCGGCAGCAACCTCTCATGATCCTTGTCTCCTGTAGCTCTTGAATGGCCTCGTCAACGAACTCTTTGCGGGTCTAATCTTCCTCGCCTGGCTCCCTCCTGAGGGAAACGTGCTGCGAAGCACGCCTCCACATGGTGCCCAGGCGCCTCCCTCGCGACCCTGGCTAGGTCGGTGGCCCTCCAGGTGAGAGCCCCCGAGCCCTGCCTGAGGAGGGGGCCAGGCGCGCTTTCCTATGCGATGGACGGAGGGCCCTCCTAAGGAGGCACGGGCCCTGAGGGGCCTGCCTCCTGAGGGGCGGAGCCTGACAACGTCTTCTTCTTCTTGAGGATGGTCTCAGGAAGCCTCCTACTTCCGCGATCTGGGTCTTCTAGCGACGCGGCCTAAAAAGCTCGCTCCAGGGAACACGCTGCATCTCTCTCTTCACAGGGCACCGTGATGACGTCACCACTTCCTGGCATCTAGTGGACGTTGTAGCCGTGGTGGGTCACGGCCATGAACTTGGCCAGCGCTGGGTACCTGAGGATGGCGTTGTACGGCAGGCGGATGTGGGCGACGTCGAAGTCGATGAGCTCGGTGCGGTAGTTGCTGCGGGCCCCGAAGGTGACAGGGAGGCGGACCTGCCCGATCGGGATTGTGGAACCGTCGGTGATCCTGGAGAAAGGCCTGGTTGGCTGAAGCTGGTCATAGGGCACTTGGAGGTTGTTGAATGTTTCCACGGACAGGACGTTGAGCCCTGCCCCGCCATCGATGAGGGTCTTGGTGACCTGCACGTTGCTGATGACCGGGGAGCAGAGCATCGGGAGGACTCCTGCAGTGGCTGCGCACTTGAGCTGGTCTGCCGAGCTGAACGTGATGGGGCATGACGACCACCTGAGGGGGTGCATTGCTTCGAGCTTGGGGAGAACTGCATTCACTTCGCGGGCAAACTGCTTGAAGATACGTTGGGAGGCTGGGGCTTGAGCTCCACCCAGGATGCAGGCGATCGCGCGTGGCTCCTGGAAGCCCCCAGCCCCCTCGTCTTGATGGCGGTCTTCGTTCCTTCTTGGTGGAGGCGGTAGCGGAGGTAGGCCTGCGTTGCCATGAGGGCGGTCCTCACGAGGCTAGTCTCTCCAGTCCCCCTCGCGAGGCAGGTCCCGCTAGCGGTCCTCGCGAGGCTGGTCGCGCCACCCCTGGCGTGGGTCGCGGTCTTCCCAGCGCCCTGGGTTTCTTCCTCCTCCCCGGCCGTAGCCCCGGTCAGCACGGTCAGGGCGACGGCCGATCCTTCCTTCTCACACGGCGCGGAGCTCTTGACATTCGTTGGTGTTATGGGTGTGGAGGTCATGGTACACACAGTACCGGCTGCCTCTGGAGGGTTCGGGCAGATCCTTGCCCCGCTTGGTGTCTGGTTTGGCTGCGAGCACGGCAGCCCCCTTGCGCTTCACATCCTTGGCCTTGGGCTTCTTCTCTTCTGGGTCCGCGGCAGGAAGCTCGAGGAGGGAGAGACGCCCCTCCTCAGCCCTGGCGCACTTGTTCGCCAAGTTGAACAGCTCCAGGGAGGTGCAGAGGTCTTCGTGCATCGCCAGCTCCTCCTTCATCTTGACGTCACGCACGCCGTCAGAGAAGACGGAGATGATGGCCTCCTCTGACACCCTGGAGATCTTGAGGCGCGCGTTGTTGAAGCGCTGGATGTACTTTTGCAGGGTCTCTCCGGGTTGTTGCTTGATGCGGCGCATGTCGCTCACGGCAGGCGGCCGGTCGCGAGTACCCTGGAAGTTGGCGATGGAGCGGGCGTGCATCTGGTCCCAGGAGGAGATCGTGCCTGGAGCCAGATTCAGGAGCCAGGTTCGAGCTCCTTCCTTGAGCGCCATGGGGAACCAGTTCGCCATGACCTTTTCATCCCCGCCGACAGCCTCGATGCCCAGCTCATAGAGCTGGAGGAATTCCGCGAGGTCAGTTGTGCCGTCGTAGCGAGGAGGCAGGTCGGGCTTGAACTTGCCGGGCCACGCGACGCTGCGCAGCTCAGTGGTGTAGGCGTGGCAGCCCGCGGTGGCCACGAAAGGCCTCGGTTGGTGGAGAGCTTGGTCTTGAGGGTCCCCACGCGCTGCAGCTAGGAGCAGGGCGGGGTCTTGACGTGCCGGAGCTGGAGCAGGGTTGCGGCGTGCCGGAGCAGGGAGCGCCCTGGCAGCCCCCTGCGGGCAAGGGACTTCTTGGCAGCTTCGCTCTTGTTGCGATGGCGCCTGGCGGAGCGGGCTCCGCCAAGGGGCCAGTCGCCTTGGAGCCACAGCATCTTCTTGGAGGGGAGGCGGCTGGTGCGCCTCTGGAGCTTCGTTGCCCGCGCGGGGCGGAGTGCGGCGCAGAGGGACGGACGGCGCGGAAGAGCCCCCTGCGGCGAGGACAAGCTCGGCGACGCGGTCGAGCCATTCTTCGTAGACGTCGTCGACGGGACGGTAGCGCAGGAGCTCGTTTGCCGCGAGGAGCACAGCTCGAGCCTCCAAGGGTGCGCGGAGCGCGCGGGACGAAGAACCGGCTGGAGCGAGTGATGGAGTGGCGGTGCGGCCGTCTTGCCGCACGGACGGGTGCTGAGACGATGCCTGCTGCTCGCCCCCCGCCGGGCCGGTGGCGGCATTGACGGCGGGCGACGGGGAACGACGAGGACGCCCACCGACGGGGGCCGTCTGGGCGACGCGAGAAGCGATGGCGGCCCGGCGCTCGGCACGGGCTCGACGAGCATCTGACATGGATGCGACGGTCGGAGGAGAGCGGAGCGGTGGAAGACGAATTCCGGCGCACCCCTACCTGGCGCGCCAAATGTCGGATTTCGGGTTTCGGCAGACCCTTAAGGTTCGAACACTAGGGTGCGCGCGGAAATCCCGCCTTCAACCTCTCCGTCTCGAGGGGATCTAAACTACTAAAAGAACTGCACGAAAGACACAAGATTTATACTGGTTCGGGCCACCGATGTGGTGTAATACCCTACTCCAGTGTGTGGTAGATGGATTGCCTCCTGGGGCTGGTGTGGATGAACAATACAAGGAAGAACAGCCTCGCGAGGGTCTGTTCTTGCCTGTGGCGATGAACTGCTATGAAGAGCTCGGTCGCCTTTCTCTCTCTTTCTCTCTCAGATCCCGGACCGAACGACCGGGAATCGACCGAACCGAACCTGACCTGAACCGACCCGACCCCCTTGCTATGTGGGTGGCTAGTCCTATTTATAGAGGCCCTGGTCCTCTCCCCAAATATTGAGCGGGAAGGGATCCAACAATGGCGGGCTAATTTGAAGGGGGACAGCGAGTACATCTATCCTGACAAAAGCAGTCTTCGACTGCCAAAGGCTCTGGTGATGACGCCGCGCTGGGCTGCATGGTGACCTCCGTCTCGTAGTCCTCCTGGCCTTGGTCTCGTTGCACCAAAGTGGCAACCTTTGCCTGATGCCTCGGTACTCCGCTGATACGCTTGCTCCCTTTGCACCAAAGAGGAAAGAGGGACGCTGCGCGCGCTGGCACCCGCCTGGTGCCCCGTGTCATCATGGCTTGCGTCATGGGCACCTCGCGAGGTACCCCGCCTTGAACTCTCCGCCTCCTCGCGAGCCAGCCTGACGAGGCTGTGCCTGGGGATGCACCGTGTCATCCGCCTCGCGAGGCTTGGCCCCTCGCGAGGGTCTTGAGCCTCGTGTTGACGAAGATGGGCCGCGCTGGGCCTCCACTTGAGCCACGCCGCAGGCCGCAGGCAGGCAAGTCTGGGGACCCCCGTTCCCAGAACGCCGACAAATATGCAGAGGCATTTAGTATGCAATGTTGAATAATAATGTTAGTTATTTTCTACAGTAGAGAATGATAAGGTTTTTGCATTGGTTTATACTAACATATCTCATGATTTCTTGTTGAGTTTTGTGTGGATGAAGCTTTTAAGATTTAGGGAAACCGTGATATAAGAGGAATTAAGGAGACACAAAAGCTCAAGATTGGGGATGCCCAAGTCATCCCAAGATAATATTCAAGAAGTCTCAAGCATCTAACCCTGGGGATGCCCCGGTAGGCATCCCCCACCGTTTTTTCTTCAACAATTGTCGGTTAGTATCCGTTGAGCCTAAGTTTTTGCTTCTTCACATGATGTGTGCTATCCTTGGATTGTCATTTTTTTGTTTTGCTTGTTGTTTTAATAAAGTACTTAGATCTGAAAGTTTTTAAATAAAATAGAGTCCTCAAATAGTTGCCAGGGAGACTAAGTAAGTGGCATTCACATCCCATCAACGAAGCTCTTTTCTATGTCATTTACTCTTGTGCTTCACTTATATCCTATGAGTAAATTGTTGAATAAATTGAATGTCATGAAGTTGAAATCATATCATGCCTAGTGGTAGCTTCACATTGGGTTTAGAAAGTGAAATCTTTTGCGGCTTGAAAATCACAATATTGGTAATACAAGCAATTCACGAATAATTAGTATAAGGAGGAGAACTTCCACATATAAATACGCTATCATGGAAATATTTTGTGATTGTGAGCCCCCATCAAAATATGATATGCCAAAATTGTTGACGTTGGACAAGGAAGACAACGTAATGGTTTATGTTTGTTCATATTCACATAGAAGTTATATTGTCATAGATCCTTCAAGATGTGGTGCTTGCCCCCCCCCATCTTTGCTAGCCAAAAATTCCGCACCAAGTAGAGATACTACTTGTGCATCCAAAAACCCTTAAACCCAAATCTTATTTTCAAGAGTCCACCATACCTACCTATATGCGGTATTCTTTTGTTGTTCTAAGCAAATTTGTATGTGCCATCTCTAATTTTCAAAATAAATTCCTCTTTTGTGTGCTCGTACTGCTCGCGAAGCGGTGAGGGGTGAGGGGTGGCCAATATTTTCCATGCTAGATGTGTTATTCTCATGATGAGTGTTTATTCACTTGTCATTGCATGAGATTAAGGCAAAGGTATTAGGATGCCCAGCCCAGAAATGAAAAAAGAATTTACTTTATGTTGTCAAATAATAAATTCCTTGGAAAGTGTTGGTATGGAGGGCACCCGTGGATACTGTTAGCCATGGAAAGTGAAAGTATGGTGGAAAAAGGAATAAACTTTATTTTCTGTTTGGGACCCGCCTATGATATATCTAGCATGGAAAGTGTTGGGAGCTCTAAGTCGTTTTCATTGGTGGCAAAAGTATGCCTCTCAAAATGTTTTTATCTCTCAATTTTCGCTTTGAGCTCTGGCACCTCTACAAATCCCTACTTCCCTTTGCGAAGGGCCTATCTTTTACTTTTCAGTATTTAATTTTGTGCAAAGAGTCAACGTTTTTCTCCCTATTCCTTTTTATTTTTCTCTTTTGGCAAGCATCATGTGGTGAGGAAAGATCTAGGCACATATGTCCAGTTGAATATGGGTAGCATCAGTTATTATTGTTGACATCACCCTTGAGGTGAATACGTTGGGAGGCAAAACAATAAGCCCATATCTTTCTATGTGTCCGGTTGAAACGTTTTGCTCATGTGTACAAGGTGAGTGTTAGCAATCATAGAAGACTATATGATGGTTGAGTATGTGGAGCTCTTACTTAGACTCCGTTGAATAAGTTGAATTGCAATTGCTTGGTGACTAAGAACATATGTTGTCGGGTTTCAAGAGAATTCATGGTTTGAACCTTAACATGTCAATTGGTTGCCACTATAACATGAGAAGTTTCATAAGAAAGAATTGCTGTTATGATGCTAAGAAAGTAACTGAAATTATCATTGATCAAACTTATGCACTTTGCGAGCATTCACACTTCATAAATTATTTCTTTTATCATTTACCTACTCGAGGACGAGTAGGAATTAAGCTTGGGGATACTGATACGTCTCCAACATATCTATAATTTATGAAGTATTCCTGCTGTTATTTTATCATTCTTGGGCATTTTACAATTATTTTATAGCAACTTTATATCATTTTTGGGACTAACCTATTGCCCAGTGCCCAGTGCCAGTTGTTGTTTTTTGCTTGTTTTTTACATTGCAGGAAATCAATATCAAACGGAGTCCAAACACTATGAAACTTTATGGAGATTTTTTTTGGACCAGAAGGAACCCATTGGGCCAAAGCTGCACCTGGGTCCGAGGTGGGCACAACCCACCAGGGCGCGCCCAGGTGGGTTTCGGAATTTTTGGGAATTTATAGTGCAAAGAAGGGGTGCGGAAGGCCACCGAGGTGGGCACAACCCACCAGGGCGCGCCCAGGTGGGTTTCGGAATTTTTGGGAATTTATAGCGCAAAGAAGGGGTGCGGAAGGCCACCGAGGTGGGCACAACCCACCAGGGCGCGCCCAGGTGGGTTGTGCCCACCTCGGTGGCCTTCCGCACCCCTTCTTTGCACTATAAATTCCCAAATATTCCGAAACCCTTCGGGGTTAACCTAGATCAGAAGTTCTACCGTCGCAGGGCTCTGTAGCCACCGAAAACCAATCTAGACCCGTTCCAGCACCTTGCCGAGGGGGGGTCATCTCCGGTGGCCATCTTCATCATCCCGACGGCCACCACGATGAGGAGGGAGTAGTCCACCCTCAGGGCAGAGGGTTTGTACCAGTAGCTATGTGTTTAATATATCTCTTTCGTGATCTATATCATGGGCTTTGTTAATATAGTCGGATCATATGATGTTTCTCCCCTCTATACTCTTTACTCTTGTTGTGATGAATTGAATCTTTACCCTTTGAAGTTTTTTCATGTCGGATTGAATGTTCATATTTGAGAACACATGATGTGTGTCTTGCGGTATGAATACTTGAGGTGACATTGGGGTATCTTATTGATTCACTTGATATACGTTATGGCACTCAACTTGCGGATTCCCGCGGTGATATTGGGGTAATCTATGCATAAGGGTTGATGCACGTTTTTATTATCCTTTCTCCGAAATAAACTTTGGGGTCTCCTTGTAGTTTTTTGTGTGGATTGAGTATTATGAATATGAATTTGCTTTGGTGTTATTCTAGTACGAACTCTAGGATAGATCGAACGGAAAAAATAGCTTTGCGTATTTTAGTACGAACTCTTGAATAGATCGAACGGAAAGAATAGCTTTGAGGAGGTTTCGTACCCTACAAACAATTCCTATATTTTGTTCTCCGCTAATAGGAACTCGGGAGTGATTCTTTATTGTACTTTGAGGGATAATCATATGATCCAACTATGTTAGCATTGTAGAGAGATTGCACTAGCGAAAGTACGGACCCTAGGCCTTGTTTTTAAGCATCGCAATACCGTTTTTGTGCCTGTTTACTATTTGCTACCTTGCTGTTTTTATTTATTCAGATTATAAAAATATATTTCTACCATCCATATTACACTTTTATTACCATCTCTTCGCCGAACTAGTGCACATATACAATTTGCCATTGTATTGGGTGTGTTGGGGACACAAGAGATTTCTTGTATTTGGTTGCAGGTTCGTTTGAGAGAGACCATCTTCATCCTACACCTCACACGGATTGATAAACCTTAGTTCATCCACTTGAGGGAAAATTGTAGGATCGAAAGTATGTCTAGAGGGGGGTGATTAGACTACTTGACCAAATAAAAATCTATCCTTTTCCCAATTTTAATCTTTGGCAGATTTTAGCTATCTTAGCACAAGTCAAGCAATCTTAACACAATTCAAGCAAGCATGCAAAGAGTCTATGAGCAGCGGAAAGTAAAGCATGCAACTTGCAAGAATGTAAAGGGAAGGGTTTGGAGAATTCAAACGCAATTGGAGACACGGATGTTTTGTCGTGGTTTCGATAGGTGGTACTATCGTACATCCATGTTGATGGAGACTTGAACCCACGGAGGGGTGACGGTTGCGCGAGTCCACGGAGGGCTCCACCCATGAAGGGTCCATGAAGATGCAACCTTGTCTATCCCATCATGGCCATCGCCTACGAAGGACTTTCCTCAGTAGCGGTAGATCTTCACGAAGTAGGCGATCTCCTTGCCCTTACAAACTCCTTGGTTCAACTCCACAATATTTGTCGGAGGCTCCCAAGTGACACCTAGCCAATCTAGGAGACACCACTCTCCAAGAAGTAACAAATGGTGTGTTGATGATGAACTCCTTGCTCTTGTGCTTGAAATGATAGTCTCCCCAACACTCAACTCTCTCTCTCAGGATATGGATTTGGTGGAAAGAAGATTTGAGTGGAAAGCAACTTGGGAAGGCTAGAGATCAAGATTCATATGGTGGGAATGGAATATCTTGGCCTCAACACATGAATAGGTGGTTCTCTCTCAGAAAATGTGTACTGGAAGTTTAGGTATGTTCTGATGGCTCTCTCCATGAATGAAGAGTGGGTGGAGGGGTATATATAGCCTCCACACAAAAACTAACCGTTACACACAATTTACCAATCTCGGTGAGACCGAATTGAGAAACTCGGTCGGACCGATTTAGCAAACCTAGTGACCGTTAGGATTTTCGGTGGGATTGAGATGCAACTCGGTAGGACCGATATGGTTAGGGTTAGGGCATAACGTAATCTCGGTGTGACCGATTACACAAACTCGATGGGACCGATTTTGGTAATGAGCTAACCAGAGAGTTGGTCAGGTAAACTCGGTGGGACCGAAATGTTACAAAAGGAAAACAGAGAGTTTACATTGCAATCTTGGTGGGACCGATCGCTCATCTTAGTTGGACCGAAACGTTACGAAGGGAAACAGAGAGATCACAACCCCATCTCGGTGTGACCGAAATCCCTATCGGTGAGACCGATTTGCCTAGGGTTTGTGGCAATGGCTATGACATCTGAACTTGGTGGCGCCGGATAGAAAGAATCGGTGGGGTCGAGTTTGAGTTTTGGTTTAGGTCATATGTGGATGTGGGAAGGTAGTTGAGGGTTTTGGAGCATATCACTAAGCACTATGAAGCAAGAACCTCATTAAACAACACCTCATCCCTCCTTGATAGTATTGGCTTTTCCTATAGACTCAATGTGATCTTGGATCACTAAAATATAAAATGTAGAGTCTTGAGCTTTGAGCTTGAGCCAATCTTTTTGTCCTTAGTATTTTGAGGGGTCCACTTTCCTCATCCATGCCATGCCATTCATTGAGCTTTTCCTGAAATATTAATCTTGGAATAATGTTAGCTCAATGAGCTATATGTTGTTAGGAATTACCAAAACCACCTAGGGATAGTTGCACTTTAAATCTCCCCCTTTTTGGTAATTGATGACAACATATAGATCAAAGCTTTGACGAATGATAATAAGAGTGAAAAACATTGTCGCTTTGAGAAGTATGTGAAAAGCAAGAGCTCCCCCTAAATTCGTGCATAGTTTATGATTTGCTTTGGACTAGAAATGCACAGATAGTTAGGCTCATGGGTTACTCTTCCATGTCACATAGATCTTGGTGGAGCGCTCAAAATGATAATAATTAAATACATGCACTCATCACCGAGCAAAGTGAATGATCATATAGGGATAAAATGATAATGTCATCCAACAAGCATTAAAGTAGCATATGATCAAACACATGATCATCCAAGTATCACGCAAACAGAAAGTATCTCAAACAAGCAAATAAAGTTCAACCACCAAAGCAAGAGAGAATAAAAAAGCAACGCTCTCTCTCTCTCTCTCGAAGCCTATGATCTATACATTTTTCTCCCCCTTTGGCAACAAGTTAACAAAAAGTTCCTAGAAAATGCATAGCACTAAATCGTCTCTCGCGCTTGGTCTTCAGGTGGTGGTGTCTGGATAACTCGAAGAACGAAGGCTTCAGTCGATGCAGATGGAGCTGATGGAGTAGGTGCTGGAGCTGGTGGCACTGAAGCTATAGCTGGTGCAGATGAAGTTGCTCTGGTGTCTGGAACATGCACTGCAGCAGATCTCTGAGCTCTAGGCACTCTGGCAAATGCATCAGTGGTTGTCTTGCCCTTCCTCTCCTGCATATCATCCTGAAGTTGCTCCACAACAGACTGGATCACAGTTACCTTCACATCCATGTCATAGAACTTCTGCTCTATGATCCTTTCCAAGCTCTCCTGGTTTTGAGTCAGGGTGGCCAGTCCTTTCTCAATCCTCAGAGTGGAGGCAATCAAGTAGCCAAGCTGATCTTGCTTGCTCTTTAGAAGATACTGAGATGCTTCTTCAGTAGTTGGCATCCTTCCAACCTTTTCAGCCTTTGTCTTCTCCTTCTTGGCTTGTGCGTGCACAGAAGATGGTTCATTTTCATCCATAACCACAGTGTTGTACTCAAATTCTGGGTAGATGGGCATGTGCTCCTTGTCCAACAAGTATGTGCCAGTGCCCATCTTGGAGTTAATCAGCTCCTGGATCTGTGGGGGCATACCCACAACTTCTCTTTTGGTCAGCAGCTGTCCTCTTGATAGTTTCAACTATAAGACTCATGACCTTGAACTTTTGTGGAACATCAAAAATGTGCAGCAAGTTTATTGCATGGCCTCTAATCATCTTGTGATCTCCTGACTTTGGCAAGAGAGTGTGCCTGAGGATCCAGTTGATAGTTGGCAGGCCTGACAGAAGGTAATGTACAGATCCAAACTTGTGTGTCTCAAGAGCAGCATTTGGGATCTCCTTGTACATGTGTGCCATGGTGTTGTGACCCTTCTTCTTCTTGGCATAGACATCCAAGTCATCTTCACTCTCTTTTGGAGCATTGATCAATTTCGCCCATTCAGCAACCATGGACTAGTACCTAGTACCTTCAGACATCCAGACAATCCTTCCATCTGGGTAGAAGTGAGCTGTGGAGTAGAACTGCATGATGAGCTCATCATTCCATTTTGTGAGCTTCTGAGCCACAAACTCATCAACTCCACAAGCCTTGAAACTATCATATACTCCTGGATAGTGTTCATCATTCTCCCTGATGTACTCCCAGTCGACCCATCTCATGTCACACACTATGGGCTTCTTGTCAAGCGAGATGGCCTCATAGAAGTCCTGATGTTCCTTTGTATGGAACCTGTAGTCCACAACAGTCCTTCTCCTGGTGGCATATGGATCAGACTCTCTCCATAGCATCAATCCTGAGTCCTTCCTTACCTTCATGTTCTCAGCTACTGGATGAGCATCATTGTGATCTGGAATTTTTGGCTTCAACTTCCTCAAGACATGTGACTGATCATCTTCTTCTTTCATTTCAGCTTCAGGCACTGGGTCCTTGTTCTTCTCCTCAGCAGGGATGTTCCTGGTGCTCCTCTTTGGTTTTGGCTTTGGAGCTAGAGCAGCAGCCTTAGGAGCAATCTTAGGCTTAAATGGAACAGCCCCTACCCTGATGGCATCACCCATAAGCTTCTGAGCTTTGGGTGCTGGTGCAGCATCTTCTTCCTCTTCCTCTTCAGAATCTCTCATGATTGAAGATCTCCCAAGCACTCTAGCAGTGGTCTTCTTGACCCTCTCTTTCCTCTTCTTCCCTTCTGCAGCAGCCTTAAGGGAGTCCTGGATTAGGGAGTGTTCGGGTAGCCGGACTATACCTTCAGCCGGACTCCTGGACTATGAAGATACAAGATTGAAGACTTTGTCCCGTGTCCGGATGGGACTTTCCTTGGCGTGGAAGGCAAGCTTGGCGATGCGGATATTCAAGATCTCCTACCGTTGTAACCGACTCTATGTAACCCTAACCCTATCTGGTGTCTATATAAACTGGAGGGTTGTAGTCTGTAGGCAATCAACTCCATATACAACAATCATACCATAGGCTAGCTTCTAGGGTTTAGCCTCCTTGATCTCGTGGTAGATCTACTCTTGTACTACCCATATCATCAATATTAATCAAGCAGGACGTAGGGGTTTACCTCCATCAAGAGGGCCCGAACCTGGGTAAAACATCGTGTTCCCTGCCTCCTATTACCATCCGGCCTAGACGCACAGTTCGGGACCCCCTACCCGAGATCCGCCGGTTTTGACACCGACATTGGTGCTTTCATTGAGAGTTCCTCTGTGTCGTCGCCTTTAGGCCCGATGGCTCCTTCGATCATCAACAACAATACGGTCTAGGGTGAGACCTTTCTCCCTGGACAGATTTTCGTCTTCGGCGGCTTCGCTCTGCGGGCCAATTCGCTTGGCCACTTGGAGCAGATCAGAAGCTACGCCCCTGGCCATCAAGTCAGGTTTGGAAGCTTAAGCTACACGGCTGACATCCGCGGAGACTTGATCTTCGACGGGTTCGAGCCACGGCCAAGCGCGCCGCACTATCTCGAGGGGCATGATCTAGCTCTGCCTCCGGACAGTGTCCTGGAGGCCGCACATGCATCGGTTCCGACCCCTAACTCGGAGCCTATTGCGCCAATCGAGGACGAGCGGTTGGATGTCACCTCGGGGGCTGCAATCTCAAAGGCGATCGAGCCGAACGCTAGCCCCGCACTCTGCACGACCCATGACTCCGAGGATCCGGACTCCTCCCCGGACTCCGAACCCCCCGCGCCCCTGCCAATCGAATCCGATTGGGCGCCGATAATGGAGTTCACCGCCGCAGACATCTTTCAGCACTCGCCTCTTGGCAACATCCTGAATTCTCTTAAGTCTCTCTCTTTATCAGGAGAGCCCTGGCCAGACTACGGTCAGCGAGGGTGGGATACAAACGCTGAAGAAATTCAAAGCCCACCCACCACCCACTTTGTAGCCACTGTCGACGATTTAACCGACATGCTTGACTTCGGCTCCGAAGACATCGACGGCATGGACGACGATGTAGGAGATGAACAGGAACCAGCACCTGTAGGGCGCTGGAAGGCCACCTCGTCATATGACATATATATGGTGGATACTCCAAAAGATGGAGATGGCGATGGAACAGTGGGGGATGACGCCCCCAAGAAACAGCCAAAGCGCCGGCGTCAGCGGCGCCGCTCTAAATCCCGCCAAAGCAAAAACGGTGATTCCGGCATGGGAGATAATACTACCCCGGATAGCGCCGAAGAACACCCACCTCAGCAAGATTCGGCACAGGAAGATGGAGACGCCAGCCCTCTTGAGAGAGCGGCAGACCGAGAGGTCAAGGATGATAACTACATGCCTCCCTCCGAAGACGAGGCAAGCCTCGATGACGACGAATTCGTCATACCATCAGACCCCACCGAACAAGAGCGCTTTAAACGCAGGCTTTTAGCCACGGCAAGCAGCCTCAAGAAAAAGCAGCAACAGCTTAGAGCCGCCCAAGATTTGCTAGCTGACAGATGGACTGAAGTCCTTGTGGCCGAAGAGTATGAACTCGAACGCCCCTCCAAGAGTTACGCAAAGCGCAGGCCGCTACCCCGATCAGAAGAGGAAGCACCTACATCCCCAGCGCATGACATGGCAGACCTGCCACCTCGCGGCCGCAACAGAGAGGCATCTCGGCCCTCCACCCAAGCCATGCCCCGACGCCGCTCAACTAAGGCACGGGAAAATGCGCCAGACCTGCGAGACGTACTGGAAGATAAGGCAAGACAAACAAGATCGATCTATGAATCGCGTAGGCGCCCTACGGCATGTGACGATGATCTTCACTCCGGATACTACGAATCTGTCCGGGCCGAACACAACAGACATAGCTCTTCCGAGCTGCGTCGTGGTATAGCCCAGTACAGAGGCGCCGCACACCCGCTATGCTTCACGAATGAAGTAATGGATCATAAAATCCCAGAGGGTTTCAAACCCGTAAACATCGAATCATACGATGGCACAACAGATCCGGCGGTATGGATCGAGGATTATCTCCTTCACATCCACATGGCACGCGGTGATGATCTACAAGCCATCAAATACCTCCCGCTCAAACTTAAAGGACTGGCCCGTCATTGGCTTAACAGCTTGCCAGCAGACTCAATCGGTTCTTGGGAGGACCTAGAAGCTGCATTCCTCGACAACTTCCAGGGCACTTACGTGCGACCACCGGATGCCGACGACTTAAGCCACATAATTCAGCAGCCAGAGGAATCGGCCAGACAATTCTGGACACGGTTCCTAACAAAGAAAAACCAGATAGTCGACTGTCCGGACGCAGAGGCCCTAGCAGCCTTCAAGCATAACATCCGTGACGAATGGCTTGCCCGGCACCTGGGACAGGAAAAGCCGAAATCTATGGCAGCCCTCACGACACTCATGACCCGCTTTTGCGCAGGAGAAGACAGCTTGCTAGCTCGTAGTAACAACTTATCAAAGAACCCTGGTAATTCGGATACCAAGGACAAAAGTGGCAGGACACGTCGGAATAAGCAAAAACGCCGTGTTAGCAGCGACAGCAATGAAGACACGGCAGTCAATGCCAGATTGAAAGGCTATAAATCCGATCAGCGGAAAAAGGCATTCAAAAAGAATACTCAGGGCCCGTCCAGTTTGGACCGAATACTCGACCGCTTGTGCCAGATACATGGCACCCCTGAAAGGCTAGCCAATCACACTAACAGGGATTGTTGGGTGTTCAAGCAGGCAGGCAAGTTAAGGGCCGAAAACAGAGACAAGGGGCTGCACAGCGACGACGAGGAGGAGCCCAAGCCGCCGAACAACAATGGACAGAAGGGCTTTCCCCCACAAGTGCGGAGGGTGAACATGATATACGCAACCCACATTCCCAAGCGGGAGCGGAAGCGTGCGCTACGGGACGTATACGCGATGGAGCCAGTCGCCCCAAAGTTCAACCCATGGTCCTCCTGCCCGATCACTTTTGATCAAAGGGACCATCCCACTATCATCTGTCATGGCGGCTTCGCCGCATTGGTTCTCGACCCAATCATCGACGGATTTCATCTCACAAGAGTCCTCATGGACGGCGGCAGTAGCCTGAACCTGCTTTATCAGGATACAGTGCGGAAAATGGGAATAGATCCCTCAAGGATTAAGCCCACAAAAACGACCTTTAAAGGCGTTATACCAGGTGTAGAAGCCAACTGTACAGGCTCAGTAACACTTGACATGGTCTTCGGATCCCCGGACAATTTCCGAAGCGAAGAGTTAATCTTCGATATAGTCCCATTTCGCAGTGGCTATCACGCCCTGCTCGGACGAACTGCATTCACAAAGTTCAATGCGGTGCCGCACTACGCATATCTCAAGCTCAAGATGCCAGGCCCTCGAGGAGTAATCACGGTCAACGGAAACACCGAACGCTCCCTCCGTACGAAGGAGCACACGGCGGCTCTCGCAGCGGAGGTACAAAGTAGCCTTCTCAGGCAATTCTCCAGTCCGGCCATTAAAAAGCCAGACACTGCCAAGCGCGCCCGGAGTAACCCATAGCAGGACCGCCTGGCACACTCTGAGCAAGCGTAGCAATGCGGCCCCAACCCCAGCTCTCGCGACATAGCGAAACCAGTACCTCGCATACATAACTACGCCCTTGAAATACCATGGGCACAGGGGAAGGGGCACAATAACGGCATGCCCAAAATACGGCTTAAAACGTACTAGGGGCTGCCGGATTCTTTTTTAATTTTTTCTTACTTTCAGGACTCCATACTTCGGACGACCTGTTCGGCAATTCGACTGCCGCACAAACGATGCAAGATCCAGGGAGGCAGACAAGCCATGCCGCATTAGGGAACTCCCAGGTGGTCTCTGTTACAAGCGGTATACCTGTTTTAAATACAATTTCGCGGCCTGCCCCTGGTCAGGACATACTAAATAGTCCAATATCTTTTGCTTACCGCACTATTTGTATCGTTCGGTTTGATAAATAGCCTCTCTATAAACAATGCATAGCTTTCTGCCTATTTTTTGCATTATCTTCTTTTCACATATATGTTTGTTAAATGACATGATTGCACCCGTACACCATGGTATGGCAAACATGCCAGGGGCTTCAGTACCCCTCATAATGGTGTGAGAAGTCCGTACACTTTCACAAGTGCGGCACCCCGAACGTATAGCACTATATGCATCGGCTCCGAATCATGATTTGGGTCAATAGTTGGGTTTGCCTGGCTCCTATGTTTTGGTGCCTTACGTTCCGCTCTATCGGCTAAGGTAGCACTAGGAGAACCATTGTGATTGTGCCCCGGTTCAGCTGGGTTAAGCACCTCAGTGGAGAAAGCTAAAACTGACTGTCATGATGTGGCTAGAGACCGGTCGCTGTTCGAGAGGTTTTTCGAGTCCCTAAAGGCTTATGCCGCTTCGAGCGAGGAGCTGGCTTTGTCCGGCCAAGGCGTGGATAGCGCCCTGAACTCGGTCTTCCGAACTAGGGGCTTCGCCGAAATTTAAAATTATAGAGTTCTATGGCTAAGTGAGAGTGTTCAAGCATTATAGTTCGATTGCCTAGTTCGTTGTGCTGAGCGCCTCCCTCGAAGGACCCAACTATGGGAAAAAGAGCGCTCAGGTTTATCCCAAACACCCCAGCACTAGTGGCATGGGGGCAGAAGCCGACGATTGGCCATCTCTCAATATTTGATAAACGACCGCACAGAAAGTAATATTTTAAATTCAATAAGCATTGCTTAGCGCATATGAACAAGTTTTCAGTGCACAGGATAAACACGAGCGAGTTCATTCAAAAATCACATCCTTGGTACATTCATCCGCCACAAGGCGGGCACCTGCAAGAACATCCTTGTAGTAGTTCTCGGGCTTGCGATGCTCCTTCCCCGGCGGCGGCCCGTCCTTCACAAGCTTCTCACCGTCCAGCTTACCCTAGTGCACCTTTGCACGGGCAAGGGCCCTACGGGCACCTTTGATGCAGACGAAGCGCTTGATGACCTCGAGCCTTGGACAGGCCTCCACCAGTCGCCGCACCAGCCCGAAGTAGCTCCTAGGCAGGGCCTCTCCGGGCCATAGCCGAACTATGAAACCCTTCATGGCCTGTTCGGCCACCTTGTGGAGCTTGACCAGCTGTTTCAGCTGGTCGCTCAAGGGCACAGGGTGTCCGGCCTCAGCATACTGAGACCAAAACACCTTCTCCGTCGAGCTTCCCTCTTCGGCTCGGTAGAATGCGGCGGCGGCGGCTACGCTGCAGGGAAGATCTGTGAATGCCCCTGGAGAGCTCCGGATTCGGGTAAGTAACAAGTACTTTACTTTTATACTTCTGCTTTGCATAAAGAATGCCTTACCCGCCGCTATCTTTTTCATCTCCTCCAACTCTTGGAGGGCCTTTTGGGCTTCGGCCTTGGCAGACTTGGCAGTCTCAAGGGCCGCCGTGAGCTTGGACGCTTGCTTCTTGGACTCAAGCTCCAAACTCTCATGTTTTTTCATGAGAGCCTGAAGCTCCTGCTGCACCTCGCCGACCTGGGCCTCAAGTTTCTCTCGCTCGGTGCACTCCGCGGCCATTTTCTTTTCGGCCTCGGACAGCGCCTGCTTGAGGGTCTCCACCTCAGTCGTGGCCCCTACAATAAGCAATACAATCCTGTTATTTTTTGCAATCACATCTTTTTATAGGCACTTTTTCTGTAAGGTATTTCTTACCTTCTTTCTCCTCGAGCTGCCGTTTGGCAAGGCCGAGTTCTTGCTCGGTCCGCTTGAGGCCCTGTTTCAGGGCACCCACCTCCGCAGTCAGTGCGACAGTGGCTAGCAGCGAAGCCTGCATACACATATTGACTCTTTGTTGTTAGACTCCTGTGAAATTTAATAATCCTCTATTCGGCTTTTCTTTCCGAACGCCAAATAGAGCATCAGGGGCTACTGTCTATGCGGTTATATTTTTACATATTTTTTACTTACCTCGACGCCTGTTAAAAGGCTAGCGCAAGCTTCACTCAGTCCGCTCTTGGCGGACTGAACCTTCTGGATCACCGTGCTCATAATAGTACGGTGCTCCTCGTCGATGGAGGCGCCGTCAAGCACCTCCAGCAGATTGTCCGGCACCTCCGGTTGGACGGAGGCTGCCGGCTCAGAAGGCTTACTCCTCTTGGATGGAGTTCGCCTACCGCGGTCCGAAACTGTTGTAGATTCCGGTGCGGTGTCCGGCTCAAAGCCGGACTTGGAGCCCTGGGGGGTCTTGTCCCCTTCGCTCCTGGAGTCCGGGAGGTTGCCTTGCGGCTCCTCTGGGACCACCTCCTCCTGCCCCGGGGCTTGTCGCAACGCCACTTCGGCGTCGTCCGCAGTGCGGGGGGAGACAACGGGCGGAACTAAGTTCACGTTCGATGACTCCAGGGAGCCGCCCGACGATTCGTCGACTTCGGCCCGGGGCGGACTGCATAATTACATTCGACATTAGGGAAAGCTGTGCAACAAAGGAACATCATGAGTTACTCTGATATCCGAACTTACGATTTCGCCAGACGCTTGGCCCTATTTGGCCACTCCTCTTCGCCCTCTTCGGCATCGGGGGCGTAGTCCGGCGGAGGGGTCTTCCTTTTCCTAGACCCCTCGGCCTCCCCCGTTGGGGCGGCCTTCCTCTTCTCTCCTCTCTCCGCTGGGGGGGAGAGTCTTCTTCTTCCTCCTCCTCATTTTCACGGGAGGAGGGCGTCTCGGACTCGTCAGATTACGAGTCCGACACCACCACGTTGCGGGCACTCTTTCGAGTCCCCGTGGTCTTCTTCTTCTTGGCCTTCTTCTCTGGCACCACATAAGGCGCCGAAGCCAGCAGCTTCACTAGTAGAGCTGGAGCTGGGTCTTTGGGCAGCGGAGCCGGACAGTTAATCGGTCCGGATATCGCTCGCCAAGCCTGTCAAAGGTAAGGGAGTTTAGATCCCGCATAGAGTCAAACTATGAAAAAAGCTTAACATCCTGTAAAAGGTGTAGATGGCTTACCTCGCTAGCATGACACTGCGAGCTGTATCCGCGGTCCTCGGAAGCGGATGTGGGAGCCTCGGCGCCCTTGAATAGCATCTTCCAGGGGTCTTCGTACGTCATGTCGAAGAGCCTGCTGAGGGTTTGATGCTGCGTCGGGTCGAACTCCCATAGATTAAAATCCAGTTGTTGGCACGGGAGGATCTGGCGGACGAGCATAACCTGGATTACATTAACAAGCTGGATTGGCTTGTTCACCAGGGACTGGATGCATGTTTGCAGTCCGGTCACCTCTTTTTCGTCACCCCATTTCAGAATCCTTGCTTCTCCGAGAGGGTCTTCATTCATATCGATCATCCCTACCCCTTCTCTCCCTTGATGGTGATTCTTCTCTTCTACTTCTTATTTTGGGAGAATCTTCTCTTCTCTTGTGGGGAGTTGTACACTCATTGGAATAGTGTCTGGGTCTTCCACAATTGTAGCAGTTTCGCTCTCGACTAGAAGATCTTTTGTCATTGTAGGACCTTGACTTGGAACTTCTCTCTTTGCTTCTATTCTTGTACAACTTGTTGAAGTTCTTCACCATTAGGCTCAATTCTTCATTGAAGGTTTGTTTCTCACTTGATGACGTTGGAGCTTCACATGAGGCTTTGTAAGCACCACTTGACTTGTTACGGAGCTCCTCCTTATCCTTGAGTGACATCTCATGAGCAACAATTCTTCCAATGACTTCCATTGGCTTGAGATCTTTGTAATTTGGCATCATTTGGATCAATGTGCATACGGTATCGTATTTTCCATCCAAGGCTCTTAGGATCCTCTTGATGATGAATTTGTCGGTCATCTCTTCACTTCCTAAGCCGGCAATCTCATTTGTGATAAGAGCAAGCCAAGAGTACATTTCAGCGACACCTTCACCATCCTTCATTTTGAACTAGTCAAGTTGACTTTGAAGCACATCCAACTTGGATTCCTTGACGGAGTTGGTACCTTCGTGCATATCAATCGAAGTATCCCAAATTTCCTTTGCATTCTCAAGATAGCTGATTTTGTTGAATTCTTTGGGGCACAATCCGTTGAAGAGGATATCACAAGCTTGAGCATTGTATTGTAGCATCTTCAACTCTTCCGCGGTAGCTTCACGATTCAGTTCTCTCCCATCAAAGAATTCACCTTGCAAGCCAACACACACAATAGCCCAAACGGCGGGGTTATGTCCAAGAATATGCATTTTCATCTTATGCTTCCAACTAGCAAAATTAGTACCATCAAAGTAAGGACCTCTACGGTGATAATTTCCCTCGCTAGATGCCATACTCTCCTAGGTTGTGAAACCAAGGCTATGACCACCAAAATCTATGGAAATCAAAGCAAATGGAGACCAAAGCTCTGATACCACTTGTAGGATCGAAAGTATGTCTAGAGGGGGTGATTAGACTACTTGACCAAATAAAAATCTATCCTTTTCCCAATTTTAGTCTTTGACAGATTTTAGCTATCTTAGCACAAGTCAAGCAATCTTAACACAATTCAAGCAAGCATGCAAAGAGTCTATGTGCAGCGGAAAGTAAAGCATGCAACTTGCAAGAATGTAAAGGGAAGGGTTTGGAGAATTCAAATGCAATTGGAGACACGGATGTTTTGTCGTGGTTCCGTTAGGTGGTGCTATCGTACATCCATGTTGATGGAGACTTCAACCCACGGAGGGTAACGGTTGCGCGAGTCCACGAAGGGCTCCACCCATGAAGGGTCCACGAAGAAGCAACCTTGTCTATTCCATCTTGGCCATCGCCCACGAAGGACTTGCCTCACTAGCGGTAGATCTTCACAAAGTAGCTGATCTCCTTGCCCTTACAAACTCCTTGGTTCAACTCCACAATATTTGTCGGAGGCTCCCAAGTGACACCTAGCCAATCTAGGAGACACCACTCTCCAAGAAGTAACAAATGGTGTGTTGATGATGAGCTCCTTGCTCTTGTGCTTCAAATGATAGTCTCCCCAACACTCAACTCTCTCTCACGGGATATGGATTTGGTGGAAAGAAGATTTAAGTGGAAAGCAACTTGGGAAGGCTAGGGATCAAGATTCATATGGTGGGAATGGAATATCTTGGCCTCAACACATGAGTAGGTGGTTCTCTCTCAGAAAATGTGTATTTGAAGTGTAGGTATGTTCTGATGGCTCTCTCCACGAATGAAGAGTGGGTGGAGGGGTATATATAGCCTCCACACAAAAACTAACCGTTACACACAATTTACCAATCTCGGTGAGACCGAATTGAGAAACTCGGTCGGATCGATTTAGCAAACCTACTGACCGTTTGGATTTTTGGTGGGACTGAGATGCAACTCGGTAGGACCGACATGGTTAGGGTTAGGGCATAAAGTAATCTCGGTGTGACCGATTACACAAACTCGGTGGGACCGATTTTGGTAATGAGCTAACGAGAGAGTTGGTCAGGTAAACTCGGTGGGACCGATTTGCTCATTTTGGTGGGACCGAAATGTTACAAAAGGAAAACAAAGAGTTTACATTGCAATCTCGGTGGGACCGATCGCTCATCTCGGCAGGACCGAGACGTTACGAAGGGAAACAGAGAGATTACAACCCCATATCGGTGTGACCAAAATCCCTAACGGTGAGACCGATTTGCCTAGGGTTTGTGGCAGTGGCTATGACATCTGAACTTGGTGGCGCCGGATAGAAAGAATCGGTGGGGCCGAGTTTGACTTTTGGTTTAGGTCATATGTGGATGTGGGAAGGTAGTTGAGGGTTTTGGAGCATATCACTAAGCACTATGAAGCAAGAACCTCATTAAACAACACCTCATCCCTCCTTGATAGTATTGGCTATTCCTATAGACTCAATGTGATCTTGGATCACTAAAATATAAAATGTAGAGTCTTGAGCTTTGAGCTTGAGCAAATCTTTTTGTCCTTAGTATTTTGGGGGGTCCACTTTCCTCATCCATGCCATGCCATTCATTGAGCTTTTCCTGAAATATTAATCTTGGAATAATGTTAGCTCAATGAGCTATATGTTGTTAGGAATTACCAAAACCACCTAGGGATAGTTGCACTTTCAAAAATTGCTACTGTCCTACAAAACTCTGCGCTTGGAGGCCCAACACGTGTCTACAAGAATAAAGTTGTGTAGTAGACATCAGCGCGCCCAGGTGGGGTGTGCCGTCCTGGTGGGCCTCCTCTGGTACTTATTGGCTCCAATATTCCTCATATATTCCATAAAAAATCTTCATGCACTTTCAGCTCATTTGGAATTGTGCAGAATAGGTGGCCTGACGTAGCTTTTCCAGGTCCAGATTTCCAGCTGTCGGTATTCTCCCTCTTTGTGTAAACGTTGCATATTATGAGAGAAAAGGCATTAGAATTACTCCAAAAAGCATTATTATGGATAAAAACATTATAAATAACAGTAAGAAAACATGATGCAAAATGGACGTATCAACTCCCCCAAGCTTAGACCTCGCTTGTCCTCAAGAGAAAACCGAAATTGAAAAACATGTCCACATTCTTTGAGAGAGAGGTGTCGATAAAAACAAAATGCAGGGCATAGAAGCATCATGTTGATTATTATAACAACAACAAGATTAAACATAAGACTATTATCATATACTTCTCATGAATAAGTAACAATTCATCACACCATCAAAGTATAAAGCAAAAACTCTATTAAAAACCAACAAACTATGTTCTCAGTCAACTTTGCAACTACAATTCATCATCTTTTCAGGAAGGGTCACGTATCGTAGCCTTTAGGCAAGTCCACATACTCAACCATCATATAGTCTTCTATGATTGCTAACACTCACCGCATACACATGAGCAAAACGTTTCAACCGGGAACATAGGAAGATAGGGGCTTATAGTTTCGCCTCCCAATGTACTCACCTCAAGGGTGATGTCAACAATAATAACTCATGTTATCTATATTCAGATGGACATATGTGCCTAGATCTTTCCTCACCACATGATGCTTGCCAAACGAGAAAAATAAAAAGGAATAGAAGGAAAACTTTGACTCTTTGCATAAAAGTAAATACAAAAAAGTAAAAGATAGGCCCTTCGCAGAGGGAAGCAGAGGTTGCCATACGCTTATTTGTTTGTATGCTCAACCCCTTAGTGCAAAAGAATGTCACGTTACATTGCCCCTTGTCATAGCGACCTTTATTATGCAGTCTATCTCTTTTATTCTTCACCATCACAAGTTCATGCAACGCTCAGTTTTCTCTTACACTAAATGATATCACACATTTAGAATCAATTTTATTGCCTTTTTGCACTGATGAAAACTTACTTGAGGGATCTTGCTCAATCCCTAGGTAGGTATGGTGGACACTTGAAAATAAGATTTGGGTTTAAGGGTTTTTGGATGCACAGGTAGTATCTCTACTTAGTGCAGAATTTTTGGCTGGCAAAGATAGGGGCAAGCACCACATGTTGAAGGATCTATGACAATATGGCTTCTATGTGAATATAAACAAACATAAACCATTAAGTTGTCTTCCTTGTCCAACCTCAACAATTTTGGCATAATATTTTGATGAGGGCTCACAATCACAAAAGATTTCTATGATAGTATATTTATATGTGAATCTTCTCTTCCCTTGTTAATTCTTTCATGAGTTGCATCATTGACTAATGCTATGTTTGTCAATCTCTAATAAAATTTTCTACTTATACTTTTCCTTATGTGGTTTCATCACCTACCATGAGATTATTATATGATCTTTTCATTATTTCTTTCCTTTCTTTTATGTATTTCTTTTCTTTTATTTTTCTTATTTCCTTTCTTTAATTTGTAACATGAAAGTAAAGAAAGAAAAAACTCAGACTAAACTTTATTATATAACTTGCACACAATTACAAGGATAGATCACTAAGCAAACTCTCAAGGAAGAAAGGATTGAACTTACGTTTATTCATCTAAAGCAAAAAGATCGAACTGAGATAAGTAAAAGCAAAAAGATAGTGGGATGATACGATACCGGGGCACCTCCCCCAAGCTTGGTGGAGGCCAAGGGGAGTGCACATACCCGATACTCAGTTCTCCTTTGGTGGTGGAGAAGATGATGTTGGAGATGAAGAAGGGATCTTATCCTCAGATTTCCATGGTAGTGGTCCACCATCATAAGAGGAGGAGTGAGTCTTACGGGTCCTGCAACTAGCAGCCAAACTCATACCTTTAAATCTTGCCTCATATTCAAAGACTTGGTTTTGGAGGTCATAGATTTGGCTTTGGAGGAAGTTGATTTGCTCATTGAGGATGAAGACGATGTCCTTCATGGGCTTGCCATCCACCTTGAGATCATGGGAGAGGTCTGTGATCATAAGGTGATTGGCGTTGAGTACACGCTCCACCATCCCCTTGCACCAGATGATGTCCTGCTCCATGGCTTCAAGCCTGGCCTCCACGGTTCCCGTCCCCTTTGGACATGGCACATCGCGGAGGTGAAGCACCCCCTCATGCATCTGGATGGTCTGAGGGTGCTGCACCACCTCCCGCGGATATGGGTTGATGACATTCTTGAAGAACTTGTCCTTGGAGGAACTTGAGGTGGTCATGGTAGATGGGATCTGGCAGAAAAATGGCAAGAAATGAGAACAGATGATTTCTACGCGATACGGTGATCAACAGGTTCGGGAAGTATATATAGATTTTTTTAACTTGGAGGACAAGCATATGGAAGAAAACAGAGTATGGAAGGTGTCACAGGTGGGCACAACCCACCTAGGCGTGCCAGGCAAGCCTGGCGTGCCCTGGTGTCTTGTGCCCACCAGGGTACGCTTCCTGGAAGTTTCTTTATTTCCAAATTTTCTAAATATTCCAAAACTGATAAAAAATATTTTTGTGGATTTTTTGGAGTCCGTTTACTTACCGTATCACGTACCTCCTTATTTTCACGATTCTGGAGTGTTCCAGAAGGACTCTTTTATGTGTTCTTCTGGTGTAAAAGTTTGGATAATATTAGTTTCAACATTAATGGGCGTACCTGAGATATAATGTTTTATTCATTGCCCATTGACAACCTTCAGGTTAGTACCTTCGGAATTATTTATCTTGATGGCTCCAGACCGATAAACCTCCTCGATGACATATGGGCCTTCTCATTGTGAGAGGAGTTTTCCTGCAAACAATCTGAAATGAGAGTTGTGCAAAAGAACATATTCTCCGACTTTAAACTCACACTTTTGGATTCTTTTGTCATGCCATCTTTTAACTTTTTCTTTGAATAATTTTGCATCTTCATAAGCTTGGGTTCTCCATTCATCTAATGAGCTAATATCAAATAACCTCTTTTCACCGACAAGTTTGAAATCATAATTGAGTTCTTTGATTGCCTAATATGCTTTATGTTCTAACTCAAGAGGCAAATGACAAGCTTTTCCATAAACTATTTTATAAGGAAACATACCCATAGGATTTTTATATGTTGTTCTATAAGCCCAAAGTGCATCATCTAATTTCTTAGACCAATTCTTCCTGAACCTATTGACAGTCTTTTGCAAAATTAATTTTATTTCTCTATTGCTAAGTTCAACTTCACCACTAGACTGAGGATGACAAGGTGATGCAATTCTATGGTTAACATCATACTTGGCAAGCATTTTACGGAAAGCACCATGAATAAAGTGTGAACCACCATCAGTCATTAAATATCTAGGGACTCCAAACCTTGGGAAAATAAATTCCTTAAGCATTTTAATAGAGGCGTTGTGATCAGCACTACTGGTTGGAATAGCTTCTACCCATTTAATAACATAATCAACAGGAACCAAAATATGTGTATACCCATTAGAGGAAGGAAAAGGTCCCATGTAATCAAATCCCCAAACATCAAATGGTTCAACATCAAGTGAATAATTCATAGGCATTTCTTGACGCTTATCGATATTACCTATCCTTTGACATTCATCACAAGATAAGATGAACTTACGGGCATCCTTGAAGAGAGTAGGCCAATAAAATCCAGATTGCAATACCTTGTGAGCAGTTCTATCTCCAGCATGATGCCCTCCATAAGCTTTGGAGTGACATTTCCATAGGATTTGTCCCTTTTCATGCTCAGGTACACAACATCTAATGATACCATCTATTCCTTTATAAAGATGTGGGTCATCCCAAAAGTAATGTCTTAAATCATAGAATTTTTTTGTTGATAAGTAAAGCTAGGTGGTAAATATTTAGCAACAATGTAATTAGCATAGTCAGCATACCAAGGAGTACTATGAGCAACATTTATTGCAGCTAACTGCTCATCAGGAAAACTATCATCAATAGGTAGTGGGTCCTCAAGCACATCTTCAAGCCTAGATAAATTATCAGCTACTGGGTTCTCAGCTCCTTTTCTATCAATGATATGTAAATCCAATTCTTGTAATAAGAGAACCCATCGAATAAGTCTAGGTTTAGCATCTTTCTTTTCCATAAGATATTTAATAGCAGCATGGTCTGTGTGAACAGTTACTTTGGAATCAACAATATAAGATCTAAATTTATCACAAGCAAACACAACTGGTAAAAGTTCTTTTTCTGTAGTAGCATAATTTCTTTGAGCATTGTCTAGAGTTTTACTAGCATAATGAATTACATTAAGTTTCTTATCAACTCTTTGTCCTAGAACAGCACCAACAGCATAATCACTAGCATCACACATTGTCGGGGGTGCTAATCCACGAACACCTATGGGACCGGCGGACCAAGCCCCTTTCGGTTTGGCAGGGGGGCGGAGGTCGCACGAAGAGCAGATCGAGGCGAAACACACGAGCACGCGATCAGTTTACCCAGGTTCGGGTCGCACGGATGCGTAAAACCCTACTCCTGCTTTGTGGTTTGTATTAAGTTCTTGCTCGGGAGCGCTGAGTGCTACAGTACACACTAGCAGCTAACGAGACCGAGCGTGAGTGTTCTGTTCTGATGACCTCCCCCTCTACGTTGCGCATGGGCATCCTTTTATATGCTCAAGGGGTCACCGACAGGTGGCAACGTAGACAGGGGTAAAAATGGAAAAGGCGTTGCGGTTGGCACCGCCGCCTACTACAGTGTATCATACCTAACCCTGACGGCAGGGGACAAGGGCATTAAATGCCCGTCTGCATCGCCCAAACAGTGCAAAAGGGACCGCCAGGGACGCCACCGCTCGCCATGATGGCAATCTTGTCAGCGCCGCTTGCCACCGTGTACCGCTGGCTACACAGCTCCCCGCCACGTACGCCTGGAAGGGTCCCCAAGCGACACGTTGGTGGATGTGCTGGAGCGCAGGTATAGGGTGGAGGCTTGCCGCGGCAAGCGCCTTGCCGCGGTCGTTGTCTTGTCGCGTCCGGGAGCTTGCCACTCACCGAGCCTTGCCGGGACGCGTGGCACGTCGCGGCAAGTTCCTTGAGATGCCTTGGTTGGCCTTCCCGGCAAGCTCCTCTTGCCGGGGTCTTGTCTCCTTGGCTTGGATACTTTGTTCTTGATTGGCTCCAAGGGAACCACGGAGGATCTTGGCGGTCACCCGGTAAGCCTTGCCGCGGGATGCTGCGACTGCCCGTGCACAAGTTCGGGATACTAGGGTACCCCTACTCTAGTACACCGACAGGAGCCCCCGGGCCTGGGCCATACACGGTGCCGAGCGCTGTTGGGCCAGGCCCAAAACAGGGCACGGGCACGCGCGGCCTGGGTTACGCCGTATCTCTCTCCGTGTCCACCGCACCCTCCCCGAACGGCACGCGTCGAATGCGGTGTCGTGGGAGAGATCATGGGTGGTTTCTTTATTGGGAAAGGCGGAACGTCCGCCCTCTCCCTCTTTATAAGCAGGGGAAACAGGGGTAGTGCGCCCATTCGCCCCTTTCCATTCCAATCTTGGAAACCTCCGCCGCTCCTCTGCCTTCCCAAAGCCGAAAGAGAGCAGCGCCCTGCCCCCCATCACCACCAGCACCACCAACACCGTCGACCTCCTCCACCACTTCTGCCATGGCTCCGAAAGCCGACAAGGGGAAGGCTGTGAAGTCGACCGAGGCGCAGCGGCTTGCGGCGCTGCGAAAGGAGCGGGCAATCCCCCCCCCCCAAGCTCGCCTCGAAGGAGCTGAGGGAGTACTACTACCTCTTCTGGTCGACGGAGACGCGAGCGCATCCGAGCACGAAGGTACTCCCGGCCTCCGCTTGGAAAATGGCTCCAAATGGATATCCGTTCTTTGCCGTGTTCTTCTACTGCGGGCTCTGCCCGCCCTTCTCGGAGTTTTTCTGTGATATCATGAACACCTACGGGTTCTGCCTCCTTGATTTCACCCCCAATGCCGTTCTGACCATGGCAGTTTTCGCACATCTTTGCGAAAACTTTGTCGGAGTCCATCCCAACGTAGCCCTTTTTTGCCACTTCTTTATGCCCCGAGTAGAGAGAGGAGAGCCTTTATTCGACGGAATCGCCTAGATCTCAAGGGCCGGCAAGAAGGATTCTTATCTGGAGGGCGAGTTCCGCGGCAAGTGGGAGGAATGGAGAGTAGACTGGTGCTGGGTTGTCGAGGAGAACCCGTAGCCGTTTATCGCCCGGCGCCAAACCCCAGCAGTGCGCGGCAGCGATTGGAGCGGCGTGGCCCCGGAAGATGATAGGCTGAAGATTGCCGTTACCCGGATCCAATGCCTCAGGCTTGCCGGGCTCACTGTAGGCGCCGTTGGCGCAGATTTCCTTCGCCGCCGCATCGCCCCCTTGCAGGAACGGAGGAGACCCGCTTGGGAGTTCAAGAATGCGGCGGATATCATGAGGCTGCATCCAGGCCTCAACTACAACTTCACTGTACTGGAGCTCAACGCGATGCTCCAGGAGCTGTTCAAGTATGACCCTGAGCATCCCGAAGTGTTAAGGTTGCCGCAGGGCGTCGTTCCGTTGTGCAACAACTCCGCGCTCGACCGCATCCGGGCAATGATGCCGTTGTGCGACTCGCATGGAATTGTTCCAACTTGGCAAGAGCCAGCAGATGACGTCGTGCAGGAGTTCTTCGACGGCTTGGTAGAAGTGTCGATCCGCTCCGATGAGAAGAATGGCCTCACTCGCGACACCACCGATGCGGAGTTAAAATGCATCGCCACCAGGTTGGAAGAGGTGGCGGCAGCCGCAGCTGTGGGCGAGTTTGGATTCACCATGGAGGAGGCAGAGGTAGCAGAGGCGGCAAGCCGTGCCGAGCGAGAGCAACTTGCCGGCAAGAAAGAGCTTGCCGGCAAGAAATAGCTTGCCGGGCGTGACGTCGAGTCGAGCGAGCCCCCGAGGATACGAGCGGCTCGTTGGAGGTCAACTCCTCTTCCTCTTCATCCTCAGACAGCTCGCCACAAGCAGATCCCCCATCTCCACCAAGAAGGTATCTCCGCAAGGTCGGGGAAGTAGTAGGGCGGCGGGCGAGTCGACAGTCGCCGCGCCGCGCGACACGCTCCACCGCGGCAAGCACTGTTGCCGCGGGAGCACCTCACACTGCTGCGGCAACTGGAGCGGGGTCCTCCTGGACCACTGCTTCTGCTCCCGCCAAGCGGCCAAGGGAACCTACTCCTCCACCTTCTCGCGCCGGGTGTGAGCCGGATTTCGACTTCTCCGCTTTCAGCTCCGACGAGGAAGAAGAAGAAGAGTAAGATTCTCTTGTTGTACTTGTAGTTCTTCAATCCTTGTTGTTTTATCTTGTATCTCATCTGCTTCACTCTGAACCTTTTCCTTTTTAGGACTCTGGCCCAGAGGGCAGCGAAGAGAGCCAAAGCCCCGGTGATTATCATCGAGGACGAACCCACCGCGACAGCAGGGGATGCGCCCGAGACAACCTTGCCGGACCCGGCAACTGTTCTCCAGAGCAGCCCCCAGCGTAAGTATATGGCTTGCTTTCCGCTGTTAGGCACGCTTGGAATCTCTTGCTTTGCTGATATCTGACTGTTGGTTTGTGTAGGAGTAGAGCAGCCCCACCAGGAGCACCCGGAGGCCGCCCCCGAAATGCCAAGGGAGAGTCCTCCGGCAAGGGAGAGGTCCCCGGCAAGGGAGAGCTCTCCAGCAAGGGAGAAGTCCCCGGCAAGGGAGGGTTCTCCGGCAAGGGACAGCACCAGCGGCCCCCCGGCGGCGGAGACCACGACTGCAGAACCTGTCATAGGTAATCTTCTTGCTTCAAAACTTCCCTTGGGTTCTTCTTCTTTTGATCTTCTTCTCTAATTTTGGGTATTTGCTGGACTCTTCTCCCTCTTCCGGCTATTAGATCCATCTGCTTCGGAGCCGATGGAGACCGAGGTTGCCGCCGAAGACGCTGCTGCCGCCGAGGAAGCAGCCGGCGCTGACGAGCTCGCCGGCGCAGAGACTGCCAAGGCTGCCGCTGCAGAAGCAGGCGGGGGATCTGGTGATCGCACTGACGGCCCTGAGGCCGCAGGAGCGCCAGGCGCTACGTCGACCGCCGATCCCTCCGCCGCTGCCGCAGCGCCAGGCTCCGAAGAGCCCCAGCCAGGCGTCTACTTAAAGGCCGGCGACAGCATCTTCATCAACCTCCCCTGGGCGTCAAGCTCCAGGGCGCCGGTCGAAGGAGAGAACTTTGACGGAGAGGTGCTCGCCTCCGCTGGGCTGACGCTGGTTGACGCGCCGAGCAGCAGCAGCAGCAAGCCCGAGGAGGAGCGGCTGCTGCGGAAGTTGGTGTCGCTCTACCGCGCCCGGCAAGCCAAGCTGGAATCCCGCGAGGCGCTTGTCGCGAAGGCGGGAGCGGACATCGAGAAGCATGCGGAGGAGCTCCGGGGCCACAACTAGGAAGCTCTCCGGTCTCTGGCAGAGGAGCGGGCGCAGCTTGCCGAGGAGCAAAGGGCCTTCCTCCTCGAGAAGGCTGAAGTCGAAGAGCAACAGCGGCTTGCTGCTGAAAAGCTGTCCGCCCAGGAGGGCGAGCTGGTGCAGCGGAAGGTCAACCTCGACAGCCACGAGGAGGAGCTTGCCGCGCGCGAGCGGACATTTGGCGGAGCCCTCAAGCAAGCAGAGGATGCTGCCGCAGCTGCCGAGGCCGCCAAGAAGGAGCTGGAGACAAAGGTGGCGCAGCTGGAGGCCGACCTCAAGGCGAGCGGTGAAGAGCTTGCCGCGCTCAAGCGTGGGCGGGAGAAGGACGCCCACAGCTACTCGGAGCTGCAGGCCCGTCTCGCCGAGAAGGGCCAGGAGCTTAGCGCCGCCAAGGACTCCAACGCGGATCTTGAGTTGAAGCTGACCACTTTGACCAAGACACTGGACGGCGCCAAGGAGTAGGAGACGGCCCTGAAGGAGGAGGTCAAGGCCGGCAAGGCGCTGCTGGTGAGTGCTGCTGCCGCCCAGAGCACTTTCCGGGAGAATGTGGAGCACTGGACAGAGGGTCTCGTGGATGTTGCCGTAGATATTGACAGGGAGCTGGTGCAGCTGGGGATGGAGGATCTCGGGTATCCCTCCAACGAGAACCTCCAACCCAGCGCCAAGCTCACCTTGTTCTTCAAAGGTGTGGCGACGGCCCTCCGGCGACTCCGGGAGAGGATCGCAAAGCAGTTGGCCGACGAGTCACGCAAGATCTGTGCGGAAGCTCTTCAAAAGGTGTTGGTGAAGGTGGCCTTCCGCAACCCGGGCCTCAACCTCACCAACGTCCTCAGGACCTTGCCGCCGGATGCCGATCTGGAGGCGCTCAAGACCCTTGTCGCACCCATTGTGGACAAGGTGAGCGGGGTCAAGAGGGTTGAGGGCGACCGTGTAGATTAGGCCGCCCGTTTTCTTCTTTTCTTGTCGCCGCTGGTCATGTTATGAGAACAATCTGTTAGAGCCGCGAAAGTTATCTTGTAATATAACTCTTTTTCGAGTAATGATTGCAATGTTACTTCCTTTACTTGATTCCTTCCTTTATATGTTTTCGCCCTACGCTTTTACGGAACTTCCGGCGCAGGCACCTTAGCCGCGAGCGCTGAGTGCGGGACGTCAGCAGCCTGCTGGCGGTGCCGCTACCGACAAGAAACCTTGTCGCAACTAGTCGCAGCTTACTTAAATTGTTGAGCGGACTCGAAACAAAGTAAGGGCGCAACTAGCTACGAGTTGGTTCCTCCGCGCACAGGTTTTCCATACAAAGCACGGTCGTTCAAGGAAGATAACTTAAAAATTTAAAAGATCTAATTGCTCAAACTTTGGCAACTTAGTTTTTCTGCCGTTTGCTTCCCGGCAAGGCAAACTTGTGGGCGAGGGAATCTTCCTTTCCTTGAGAAAGAGGAGAAAATAAAGATAGGGAGCCTTATGGCTCGTTGTTGCTTACCGGGGGTAGGTGCTGCACAAAGTGTCAGATAACACATGCAAAAAATAAAAAGCATGAAATTGACAAGATGTGCGGAGCACATGATCTTTATGCACGGGGTCTGCGCCCGGCTTTGTACAAAGGATTACATGCAACAGCGGCAAGACTTGTACAAAAGGTGGTTGTCGGAACGGGTTCCGGCAACCGCGCCCTACGGGTAAAACTTACGAAGATGCTCAATGTTCCAGGAGTTGCTCACTGGTATGCCATCTTCGGTCTCAAGGCGGACAGTGCCAGGCCTAGTGACTCATTTCACCCGGTAAGGGCCTTCCCACTTCGGCGTCAACTTGTTGGAATTCATGGCGGACTGAACGCGCCGAAGAACAAGGTCGCCTTCCTCGAGACTTCTAGCGTTAACTTTGCGGCTATGGTAGCAGTGCAAAGCTTGCTGGTAGCGAGCAGCTCGTACAGCAGCCTGAAGACGGTCTTCCTCAAGGAGCAGCGCGTCATCTTGTCGCAGCTGCTCTTGCTCAAGCTCATCGTAAGCGAGCACTCGAGGCGACCCGTATACGAGTTCCGTGGGGAGAACTGCCTCTGCTCCATAGACTAGAGCGAAAGGTGTCTGGCCAGTGGCTCGATTTGGCGCCATCCTGATCGACCAAAGAACCACCGGCAGCTCCTCAATCCAGTTTCTTCCGCACTTGTGCAGCCTGTCGAAAGTTCTGGTCTTGAGCCCACGCAACACTTCAGCATTTGGCCTCTCCGCTTGACCGTTGCTTCTCGGGTGAGAAACAGAAGCGAAGCAGACCTTGGCGCCAAGATCTTGGACATATTGCATGAAGGTGCGGCTCGTGAATTGCGTACCATTGTCGGTGATTACCCTGTTACGGATCCCAAAACGGCAAACAATCGACCTGGAGAACTTGACTGCTGACTGTGCTGTCACCTTCCTCACTGCTTCCACTTCCGGCCACTTTGTGAACTTGTCGATTGCAACGTACAAGTACTCAAAGCCCCCGACTGCTCGGGGAAAGGGGCTGAGGATGTCGAGCCCCCAGACCGAAAATGGCCAGGATAAAGGGATCGTCTGGAGAGCTTGAGCTGGCTGGTGTATCTGCTTGGAATGGAACTGGCACGCTTCACACTTGGTTACTTGTGCAGTTGCATCCTGGAGGGCTGTCGGCCAAAAGAAACCTTGCCGGAATGCTTTGCCGGCAAGTGCTCTTGCGCCAATGTGGTGACCACATATGCCTCCATGTATCTCTGCCAACATCTTTTGTCCATCTTCCCGGTGAATACACTTCAATTTCACACCGTTGAGTCTTCTTCTGTACAGTATACTATCGACAAACTGGTACATACTTGACTGCCGGGCTACTCTTTCTGCTTCTTCTTGCTCTTCGGGAAGTTCTCCTGTCTGAAGGAAACGGACAATCTGTTGTGCCCATGCTGGAGCTTGTGGCTTGACAACAAGGACTAAAGGCATATCTGCTGCTGCGGGAACATCCGCTTCTACGGCGAGAACCTGCGGCTCTGCCGGAGCTTGATGTTCCCCGGCAAGCTTGCCGAAGCAAAACTTGTCGGGAGCCTTTGCTTCAACGGAACAAACCCTAGGGATTGCCGTAGCAAACTGCTCCTCAGCACTCTTGGTGTTGATCTTGGGGACCTTCTTGGCGGCGGCTTCGGGAAGCTCTGCCAGAAAATAGTCACCAGAAATCAACTTCCTCTTCTTGCTCTGTCCAGTTGATGGTGTTACGGATGGTCGAGTCAGCTTGAGCACAAAGATCCCTGGTTCCACAGGTAACTTAAGTGCGGCGCACTTTGACAGGCCATCGGCAATGTCGTTCTGAGCTCTTGGAATATGCTCCATCTGTAGGCCGTCAAAGTGCTCTTCTAGCTTTCTCACTTCGTCAACGTAGGCTTCCATCAACGGACTTTGATAATTCTTGTTTACTTGGCGGATGACAAGCTGCGAGTCACCCCTGACAATGAGCTTCTTGATCCCAAGGTCTGCCGCGATCTTGAGACCGGCAAGCAAGCCTTTGTACTCTGCAGTATTGTTTGTCGCTTGCTCCTTGGGAAAGTGCATCCGGACTACGTACTTGAGGTGCTCTCCGATGGGTGCGACAAGCAGCACGCCAGCGCCGGCGCCTTGCAGCGAGAAGGCACCGTCAAAGTACATCAGCCACTCTTTGCTCTCTTCCTTGACGGGGATGCTCGTTTCTGGAATTTCTCCATCTAGTGTTGGCGTCCACTTTGCTATGAATTCTGCCAATGCTCTGCTTTGGATAGTTGAAGTACTCTCAAACTTGAGGCCAAAGCTTGACAGTTCCAGTGCCCACTCAACAATCCTGCCTGTCACTTCTGGATTCTGTAGTATCCTCTTCAGCGGAAAGCGAGTGACAACTGTGATCTCATGTGCTTGGAAGTAATGGCGCAGCTTTCTCGAGGCCATGAGAAGGCCGAAAAGCAATTTCTGCACACCAGAGTACCTTGACCTAGCCCCTGCAGAAGGGAACTAACAAAGTAAACTGGGCGCTGCACCATTCTCTTCGGTATCTCTTCACGCACCTGCGCAGATCCATCTTTGTCGGGACCAGAGCTTGTCGGGGAAGCCCCCTGCTTGTCGCTGGATGCGCCTGTCGTGGTTGCTGGCTCATCATCTGCCTCCCTCTCTGCCAAAACGCAGCACTAACCACTTGATTGGTTGCCGCTAAATATAGCAGCAACTTCTCTTGTGGCTTAGGTGCGACAAGTGTTGGAGTGGAGGACAGGTATCTCTTCAAGTCCTACAGCGCAGCCTCCGCTTCCGGAGTCCATTTCATTGGACCTGCCTTTTTCAAAATTTTGAAAAATGGTAGGGCGCGCTCAGCAGACCGAGAGATAAACCTGCTGAGAGCAGCCACGCAACCGGCAAGTCTTCGTACATCCTTGACGCGCTTTGGTGCTTCGATCTGCTCAATGGCCTTGATCTTGTCGGGATTGGCTTCAATTCCCCGCTGAGACACGAAGAACCCGAGAAGCTTGCCGGAGGGGACTCCAAACACACACTTCTCGGGGTTGAGCTTGAGGTTGATCTTGCGCAGATTTGCAAAGGTCTCGTCTAAATCTTGAATCAGAGTTGCCCTGTCCTTGCTCTTGACCACTATGTCATCCATGTAGGCTTCCACATTTCTGTGCATTTGTGGCTCAAGAGCGACATGAACTACCCTTGCAAATGTTGAACCAGCATTCTTTAAACCGAAAGGCATCCGTATGAAACAGTACGTGCCACATGGAGTAATGAATGCGGTCTTCTCCTCATCCTCTTCTGCCATGAAGATTTGATGGTATCCTGAGTATGCGTTAAGAAATGAAAGCAAGTCACATCCGGCCGTGGAGTCAACAATCTGGTCAATGCGCGGCAAGGGAAATGGGTCTTTGGGACAAGCTTTATTAACATCAATAAAGTCGATACAAAGCCTCCATTTCCCGTTCGCCTTGCGCACGACTACAGGATTGGGCAAGCAC
This sequence comes from Triticum monococcum, assembly GCA_034509565.1. Classification (NCBI taxonomy): domain Eukaryota; kingdom Viridiplantae; phylum Streptophyta; class Magnoliopsida; order Poales; family Poaceae; genus Triticum; species Triticum monococcum. Next base: position 525,024,128 of record CM067841.1, read on the forward strand.
GTAGGATGGAGCACTCCTCTGACAAGGCCTGCTGCTTCCAATTTCTTGATCTCTTCTGCGATGAATTCTTGGTGCTCCAGTGCTTGCTTCCTGACCTTCTGCTTAACGGGCCGCGCATGAGGACAAACGGCAAGGTGGTGCTCAATTACTTTCCTAGGAACACCGGGGATGTCAGACGGTTGCCATGCAAACACGTCGACGTTCGCCCGCAGGAAAGCAAAGAGCGCGCTTTCCTATTTAGGGTCAAGAGTGGCACTGATGGTGAAGGTACCACCAGTGCCATCCTCCTTGGCGGACACTTTCTTGGGGTCTGGTGGAGCTGCCATTGCCTTCTTACACTTGCCGGTGGAGCTCGATGGTGCGTCCTCAACGGTGGCGCAGCACTCCGAAGAGGTGCGCTTGCCGGAGTGGGCATCAGAGCTCTTGCCGGACTTGGTCTTCTTCTTCCCCTCGGGAGCTTCAATGGCAAGTGACTTGCGGTCTGTTGCGGCTGCCGCTTCCCGGTAGATCTTGTCGGCGCAGATAAGAGCATCCTTCTGGTCGCCAGGGACAGAGATGACGCTTATCGGGCCTGGCATCTTGAGCATGTTGTATGCGTAGTGAGAGGTTGCCATGAACTTGGCGAGTGTTGGACGGCCGAGTATCCCATTGTAAGGCAATGGAAAATCGGCAACGTCAAAAGTGACCCTCTCAGTCCTGAAGTTCAACTCGCTGCCAAATGTTACTGGTAACGTGACCTTCCCCTTCGGCTTGCTCCTTCCCGGATTGATTCCTTGGAATGTGCCGGTCTCTTCGAGCTCGCTGTCAGGGATCTGGAGTTTCTGGAGTACAGCGGAGGAGATCAGGTTCAAGCCGGCCCCGCCATCAACTAGCATTTTAGTGACCTTGAGGTTGCGGATAGTTGGTGAAACCAACATCGGCAAGCACCCGACCGCAGTTATGTGATCAGGGTGGTCCTCAATATCAAAGATGATAGGCGTGCTGGACCATTTCAGAAGCTTGCGTGACTCGACAGGTGGTTCCGCCGCATTGACTTCCCGCACCCACTATTTGAGTTGGCGGTGCGAAGTATGCAGAGAAGCACCGCCGTCAACGCACAAGACTTCTGTGGCTTTCTGGAGCTCCTGCTCACTAGTCTCGACATCATCCATGTCTTCGTCGTCGTCGTCGTCTTCATCCTTATCGCGGCCTCGGGGAGGTCTGTCTCCTTGCCGCTGCTTGGCCTTGCCGCGGCGGCCTCCTCGGCCGGCGCGCTTCTTACCGGATTCTCCAGCGCCTCCTTGGGCCCTCTCCTTGTCGCGTCGCTCGTATTCATCCTTTTGCTGCTGGACAAGCTGCTCGACTTTCTTGCAGCCCTGGAGGTCATGGCCCTTGGTGCGGTGGATCTTGCAGTACTGCTTGTCGGTGCCGTCCTGCTTGTCGGCGACCACCATAGCCTGGCAGTTGGTGCATGCGGCAATCTCCTTGCCGGAGCTACCAGCTTTGGCTTTCTTGGCGCCACCGTCATTGCCGGACTGCTCAACGACTAGCACATCTTTGCCTTTCTTCTTCCTATTGTTCCGTCGCTGGTTTTTCTTTGCCGGGGCAGCATCCTCGCTGTCAGATCCTCCTGCTCATGTAGTTTCTCCGGGGAGTTTCCTCCCTTCCTCAGCACGTGCACACTTGTCGGCCAGGGCATACAGCTCACTGACGTCTCTGATCTTGCACATCGCCATCTCCTCCCACATCCTGCGGTTACGCACGTTCTGATGGAACGCGCTGATGACCGCGGCAGGGTGGACATCTGGGATGTTGTGCTGTACGCGGCTGAATCTCTGAATGTACTTGCGCAGAGGCTCTCCTTCCTTCTGGGCAAGTAGGTGAAGGTCATACTCTTGGCCATGAGGTTTGTGGCCGCCTGTAAAGGCGCCGACAAACTGATGGCATAGGTCTGCCCAGCAGGATATGGAGTTGTCCGGTAAGTGCATGAGCTAGGACCTGACGTTGGGCTTGAGCACCAGCGGGAAGTAGTTGGCAAGGATCTTGTCGTCCCGCCCCCTGGCAGCTTGCACCGCGATGGTGTAGATGCTGAGGAACTCCGATGGATGCGACTTGCCGTCGTACTTCTCTGGTACGTCTGGCTTGAAATTCTTCTTGCTGGGCCACTGGACTTGCCGCAGCTCACGAGTAAACGCAGGGCAACCTACCGCATACGGCAGGTCGCCTGGTTCCCCTGGCGCATGCATGTCGACAGAGGGCCCAGCGCGCTGGTCTGATTGACGTCGCGCTTCTCTTCGGCGCTCGATACGAGTTCGAGCGTCTTCTTGTTGTCGTTCGTGAAGAACTTGGCGCTGATCGTGACGAGCTCGAGGATCCGATGACGCGGTGGAGTCGCTGTCGTGGTGGATCTGGCGAGTCGGCGATCTTGGCCTTCGGGGCGGAGAGTGCACGGTGGTTGCACCCCCACCAGTCTTGTCGTCACCGGCTCGTGCCTGGCTAACTTGCCGCGACTGCGAAGTACTCGGCTACCGTGGCAAGTCGCCGTTGGCAAAGCCGATGAGACTCTGAATGGTGGCTCTCCAGTCGTCGATCTTGTCCGCCGCTAGAGGGTAGTCTAGGAGCAGTTGAGCTCGCGCCAAAGCTTCTGCTGAAGTGGCGGGCGGCGGCGGCGAACGGTGCGAGGAACGGGATATGCTCGGACTTCTAACCATGTTAGAAGGAGCAGTATCTCGTCCAGGCGACCGTGCCCCGCTCGCGCCAGCATGTTGGCGTGCATGCTGGTCTTGAGCACTCCGAGATCCACCAGCTCGATCTTGGTCCAGCAAACGTATGGTACTGTGAGTATCATGACGCTGCCGGTCCCGCGCCTCCTGGGATGGGCGCGGTGCATGTACGGACGCCGAGGTCTTGGAGTGCGTCCGGTCGTTGTGGGAGCCGACTGCGCCGCCGATGGGCAGCGCAGCTTTGTCCTTGGACCTGGCAGCACCGTGAGCTCCCTCGTCGACACCCATTCTTCCGCCGGCGTCTACCCCACCAGCCGTTTGCCCCGGCGATGGTGGGTTCGGCGCGGACGGAGCCGCCGCCTCCGAAGCATTCTTCTTCGGCGGCATGTCGATGAAGACGATGAAGATTTAGCTCGTGTGAATGCCGGATCAGGTTCACACAACCTCGACGCGCCCCTACCTGGCGCGCCAAAGATGTCGGGGGTGCTAATCCACGAACACCTATGGGACCGGCGGACCGAGCCCCTTTCGGTTTGGCAGGGGGGCGGAGGTCGCACGAAGAGCAGATCGAGGCGAAACACACGAGCACGTGATCAGTTTACCTAGGTTCGGGCCGCACGGATGCATAAAACCCTACTCCTGCTTTGTGGTTTGTATTAAGTTCTTGCTCGGGAGCGCTGAGTGCTACAGTACACACTAGCAGCTAACGAGACCGAGCGTGAGTGTTCTGTTCTGACGACCTCCCCCTCTACGTTGCGCATGGGCCTCCTTTTATATGCTCAAGGGGTCACCAACAGGTGGCAACGTAGACAGGGGTAAAAATGGAAAAGGCGTTGCGGTTGGCACCGCCGCCTACTACAGTGTATCATACCTAACCCTGACGGCAGGGGACAAGGGCATTAAATGCCTGTTTGCGTCGCCCAAACAGTGCAAAAGGGACCGCCAGGGACGCCACCGCTCGCTATGATGGCAATCTTGTCAGCGCGGCTTGCCACCGTGTACCGCTGGTTGCACAGCTCCCCGCCATGTACGCCTGGAAGGGTCCCAAAGCGACACGTTGGTGGATGTGCTGGAGCGCAGGTATAGGGTGGAGGCTTGCCGCGGCAAGCGCCTTTCCGCGGTCGTTGTCTTGTCGCGTCCAGGAGCTTGCCGCTCACCGAGCCTTGCCGGGACGCGTGGCACGTCGCGGCAAGTTCCTTGAGATGCCTTGGTTGGCCTTCCCGGCAAGCTCCTCTTGCCGGGGTCTTGTCTCCTTGGCTTGGATACTTTGTTCTTGAATGGCTCCAAGGGAACCACGGAGGATCTTGGCGGTCACCCGGCAAGCCTTGCCGCGGGATGCTGCGACTGCCCGTGCACAAGTTCGGGATACTAGGGTACCCCTACTCTAGTACACCGACACACGTAATTTCAAAAGGCAAGTTTCAATCATGTGGTTGAACAATAGGTGTAGAAATTAAGGCTTTCTTGAGTGTTTCAAAGGCTTCTAAACAATCATCATCAAAAACAAGAGGAATATCCTTTTGCAAGAGACTAGTAAGAGGCCTAGGAAATTTTTAGAAGTCTTTGATAAATCTCCTATAGAAACCAGCATGACCTAAGAAACTACGGATACCTTTTATATATTTAGGACATGGAATTTTCTCAATTGCATCAACCTTAGCTTTGTCCACTTCAATACCTCTTTCGAAATTTTATGACCCAAGACAATGCCTTCATTAACCATAAAGTGGCACTTCTCCCAATTCAAGACAAGATTTGTTTGTTCACATCTCTGCAAAACTTGATCAAGATTGCTTAAACAATCATCAAAAGACTTCCCATAAATAGAAAAGGCATCCATGGAAACCTCAACAATCTTTTCACAGAAGTCAGAGAATATAGCAGTCATACATCTTTGAAAGGTAGCAGGCGCATTACATAAACCGAAAAGCATACGTCTATAAGCATAGGTTCCAAAGGGACAAGTAAAAGTGGTCTTTTCTTGATCAGGTTGAGAAACAGGTATTTGTGAAAGACCAGAATATCCATCAAGGAAGCAAAAATGTGTGTGCTTAGATAATCTTTCAAGCATTTGATCAATAACAGGCAGAGGGTAATGATCTTTTCTAGTTTTTTGTTTAATTTCCTAAAATCAATTACCATTCTATAGTCTGTAAAAATTCTTTGTGGAATAAGTTCATTCTTATCATTAGGAACAAGAGTAATACATCCTTTCTTAGGCACACAATGAACAGGACTTATCCATCTACTATCAGCTATAGGATAGACTATACCTGCTTCCAGAAGTTTTAATATTTCCGTTCTTACCACTTCTTTCATCTTCGGGTTTAACCGACGTTGGTGATCAACAATGGGTTTAGCATGCAGGTTCCATATTAATTTTGTGCTGACATAGAGTGGGACTAATTCCCTTTAAATCATCAAGAGTATATCCAATAGCAGCTCGGTGCTTCCTTAGAACTTTCAATAACCTTTCTTCTTCATGTTCTGGAAGGTTAGCACTGATAATAACAGGATATATCTTCTTTTCATCAAGATAAGCATATTTCAAAGTGTCTGGCAATTGTTTTAATTCAAACACAGGATCACCTTTAGGTGGAGGAGGACCTCCTAGAGTTTCAATAGGCAAATTGTTTTTAAGAAGAGGACGTTGTTCAAAGAAAATTTTATCTATTTCATTTCTTTCATGCATATGTAAATCATTTTTAGGTCTAGAAAATATTGTTATAAAGGATCAGTAGGGTGTACAACAATAGAATCAAGACCAATTAATTCATCCTTACTAGGCAATTCTTTTTCATGAAGCTTTCTATTAAACTTGGAAAAATTAAACTCATGAGACTCATCACCAAAACTAATACCGACAGTTTGTTTCTTACAATCCATTTTAGCATTAATGGTGTTCAAGAAAGGTCTACCAAAGATAATGGGACAAAAGTCATCTTGTGGGGAACCAACAGCAAGAAAATCAGTAGGGTATTTAATTTTCCCACACAAGACTTCAACATCGCTAACAATTCCAGTTGGTGATATAGTGTCTCTATTAGCAAGTTTAATAGTAACATCTATGTCTTCTATCTCTGGGGGTGCTATGTCATTCATAATTTCTTGATATAATGTGTAAGGAATAGCACTCACACTAGCACCTATGTCACATAAACCATGATAACAATGATCTCCTATTTTAACTAAGACAACGGGCATGCCAGCAACAGGTCTATGTTTATCTTTTTTATCAGGTTTGGCAATTCCAGTAGCTTCTTCACAGAAGTAAATAACATGCCCATCTACATTTTCTTCCAAGAGATCTTTAACCATAGCAATACTAGGTTATACTTTAATTTGTTCATCAGGTTTAGGTGTTCTAATATAGCTTTTGTCAACCACAGTTGAAACTTTAGCGTGTTCCTTTATCCTAACAGGAAAAGGTGGTTTCTCAATATAAGTAGTAGGAACAACTGGATCAACATTGTAAAGTATAGTTTCTTCTTTAACTGGTACTGGTTCTTTAATTTCTTCTTTAATAGGTGGGTGATATTTAAACCACTTCTCTTTAGGGAGATCAACATGAGTAGCAAATGATTCACAAAAGGAGGCTACTATCTCAGAGTCAAGTCCATATTTAGTGCTAAACTTTTGAAGAGCATCGGTATCCATAAAAGATTTAAAACAATAATACTTAAGTTTAATACCTAACTCTTTACCTTTGTCGATTTCCCAATCTTCAGAGTTGCGTTTAATTCTTTCCAAAAGATCCCACCGGAATTCAATAGTCTTCTTCATAAAAGAACCAGCACAGGAAGTATCAAGCACGGCTTGATCATTACGAGAAAGCCAAGCATAAAAATTCTGGATAATAATTTCTCTTGAGAGCTCATGATTGGGGCATGAATGTAACATTAAATTAAGCCTCCCCCAAGCTAGAGTGATACGTTCTCCTTCACAAGGCCAAAAATTATATATATAATTCCGATCATGATGAACTAGATGCATAGGATAAATTTTTTGGTGGAACTCCAATTTCAAATGATTCCAATTCCAAGATCCAATATCATCGCATAGCCTATACCATGCCAATGCTTTTACCTTCAAAGATAAAGGGAAAACCTTTTTCATAACTTCATCCCTGGGTAAACCTGCAAGCTTAAACAATCCACAAATTTGTTCTACATATATCAAGTGCATATCAAGATGTTCGGTTCCATCTCCTGCATAAGGATTAGCTAGCAGTTGTTCTATCATACCCGAAGGAATTTCATATTCAATATTTTCAGTAGGCGAAGTAGGTTGAGGGGTAGATAATTGCGGTTCCGGACGAGGTGAAGATACCCCGACCAAACCCCTCAAAGGATTGTTTTCCATAGTAACAAGTGACAATAAATTTCAGCACACTATATAAATGTTCCCTTACCAAATTGCACTTACCAAAGGCGCTTCACTCTCCGGCAACGGCGCCAGAAATAGCCTTGATGACCCACAAGTATAGAGGATTAATTGTAGCTCTTTTCGATCAGTAAGTGTGTCGAACCCAGCGAGGAGCGGAAGGAAATGACAAGTGGTTTTCAGCAAAGTGATGTATGCAAGTACTGAAATTGTAAGTAGCCGAGTAGTTTGATAGCAAGGTAATTTGTAACGAGCAGGTAAAGATAGTAGTAACAAAAGTGCAGCAAGGTAGCCCAATCCTTTTGTGGCAAAGGACAGGCCAAAATGATCTCTTATGATAAGTAAAGCGTTCTTGAGGGTACACGGAAATTTCATCTAGTCACTTTCATCATGTTGGCTTAATTCGTGTTCAGTAATTTGATATGTGGGTGGATCGGTGCTTAGGTGTTGTTCTTACTTGAACAAACCTCCTACTTATGATTAACCCTCCTACAAGCATCCGCAACTATGAGAAAAATATTAAGAATAAATTCTAACCATAGCATTAAACTTTTGGATCCAATCGGTCCCTTACGGAATAGCGCATAAACTGGGGTTTAAGCTTCTGTCACTCTCGCAACCCATCATATAATTGCTACTCCACAATGCATTCCCTTAGGCCAAATATGGTGAAGTGTCATGTAGTCAACGTTCACATGACACCATTAAGGGAATCACAACATACATAATATCAAAATACCGAACCCATATCAAGTTCACATGATTACTTGCAACATGATTTCTCCCGTGACCTCAAGAACAAAAGTAACTACTCACAAAAAATAAACATGATCAGAGGGGTATTAAATAGCATATTGGATATGAACATATAATATTCCACTAAATAAACAGTATAGTAATCAACTACAAGATGTAATCAACACTACTAGTCACCCACAAGCACCAATCTATAGTTTCGGTAACAAGATTGAACACAAGAGATGAACTAGGGTTTGAGAGGAGATGGTGTTGTTGAAGATATTGATGGATATTTCCCTCCCCAAGATGGGAGAGTTGTTGGTGATGATGATGACGATGATTTCCCCCTCCGAGAGGGAAGTTCCCCCAGCAGAATCGCTCCGCCGGAGGGCAAAAGTGCTCCTGCCCAAGTTCCGCCTCGAGGCGGCGGTGCTACATCCTGAAAGTCCTCTCCTTATTTTTTTTCTAGGTCAAAATGACTTATATACCAGAAGATAGGCACCAAAGGTGGGCCTGGGTGAGCACAACCCACCAGGGCGCGCTTGGGCTCCCTGGCGCGTCCAGGTGGGTTGTGCCCACCTGGTGGGCCTCCTATGCTATTTATTGGCTCCAATATTCCTCATATATTCCATAAAAATTCTCCATGAAGTTTCAGTTCATTTAGAGTTGTGTAGAATAGGTGGCCTGACGTAGCTTTTCCAGGCCAGATTTCCAGTTGCTGGAATTCTCCCTGTTTGTGTAAACCTTGCATATTATGAGAGAAAGGCATTAGAATTACTCCAAAAAGCATTATTATGGCTAAAAATATTATAAATAATAGTAAATAAACATGATGCAAAATGGACGTATCAGCACGCCACCTTTGCGGGCTTCCCTCTCTCTCCACTAAGGCCCATGCAGGCCCAATACTTCCCCCAGGGGGTTCCGGTAACCCCTCGGTACTCCGGTAAAATACCCGAACCACTGGAAACCATTTCGATGTCCGAATACTACCTTCCAATATATGAATCTTTACCTCTCGACCATTTCGAGACTCCTCGTCATGTCCGTGATCTCATCCTGGACTCCGAACAAACTTCGGTCACCAAAACACATAACTCATAATACAAATCATCATCGAACGTTAAGCGTGCAGACCCAACGGGTTCGAGAACTATGTAGAAATGACCAAGACACATCTCCGATCAATAACCAATAGCGGAACTTGGATGCTCATATTGGTTTAAACATTCTACGAAGATCTTTACCAGTCAAACCACAATAACAACATATGTCCCCTTTGTCATCAGTGTGTTACTTGCCCGAGATTCGATCGTCGATATCATCATACCTAGTTCAATCTCGTTGCCGGCTAGTCTCTTTACTCATTACGTAATGCATCATCTCACAACTAACTCATTAGTCACATTGCTTGCAAGGCTTATAGTGATGTGCATTACCGAGAGGGCCCAGAGATACCTCTCCGATACTATGAGTGACAAATCCTAATCTCGATCTATGCCAACCCAACAAACACCTTTGGAGACACATGTAGAGCATCTTTATAATCACCCAGATATGTTGTGATGTTTGATAGCACACAAAGTGTTCCTCCGGTATTCAGGAGTTGCATAATCTCATAGTCAGAGGAATATGTATAAGTCATGAAGAAAGCAATAGCAATAAAACTTAACGATCATTATGCTAAGCTAACGGATGGGTCTTGTCCATCACATCATTCTCTAATGATGTGATCCCATTCATCAAATGACAACACATGTCTATGGTTAGGAAACTTAACCATCTTTGATTAACGAGCTAGTCAAGTAGAGGCATACCAGGGACACTCCGTTCTGTCTATGTATTCACACATGTACTAAGTTTTCGGTTAATACAATTCTAGCATGAATAATAAACATTTATCATGGTATAAGGAAATATAAATACCAACTTTATTATTGCCTCTAGTGCATATTTCCTTCAGTCTCCCACTTGCACTAGAGTCAATAATCTAGATTACATAGTAATGATTCTAACACCCATGGAGTCTTGGTGCTGATCATATTTTGCTCATGGAAGAGGCTTAGTCAACGGGTCTGCAACATTCAGATCTGTATGTATTTTGCAAATCTCTATGTCTCCCTCCTTGACTTGATCATCGATGGAGTTGAAGCGTCACTTGATGTGTTTGGTTCTCTTGTGAAATCTGGATTCCTTCACTAAGGCAATTGCTCTAGTATTGTCACAAAAGATTTTCATTGGACCCGATGCACTAGGTATTACACCTAGATCGGATATGAACTCCTTCATTTGCTACTACTGAAGCAGTTATGTACTCCGCTTCACACGTAGATCCCGCCACGACGCTCTGCTTGGAACTCAACCAACTGATAGCTCGACCATTCAATATAAATACATATCCAATTTGCAACTTAGAGTCATCTGGATCAGTGTTAAAGCTTGCATCAACATAACCATTCATGACAAGCTCTTTGTCATCTCCATACACGAGAAACATATCCTTAGTCCTTTTCAGGTATTTCAGGATGTTCTTGACCGTTGTCCAGTGATCCACTCCTGGATTACTTTGGTACCTCCCTACTAAACTTATAGCAAGGCACACATCAGGTCTGGTACACAACATTGCATACATGAAAGATCCTATGGCTGAGGCATAGGGAATGACTTTCATTTTCTCTCTATCTTCTGCAGTAGTCGGGCATTGAGTCTGACTCAACTTCACACCTTGTAACATAGGCAAGAACCCTTTCTTTGACTGGTCCATTTTGAACTTCTTCAAAACTTTATCAAGGTATGTGCTTTGTGAAAGTCCAATTAAGCATCTTGATCTATCTCTATAGATCTTGATGCCCAATATATAAGCAGCTTCACCGAGGTCTTTCATTGAAAAATTCTTATTCAAGTATCCTTTTATGCTATCCAGAAATTCTGTATTATTTCCAATCAACAATATGTCATCCACATATAATATTAGAAATGCTACAAAGCTCCCACTCACTTTCTTGTAAATACAGGCTTCTCCAAAAGTCTGTATAAAACCATATGCTTTGATCACACTATCAAAGCGTATATTCCAACTCCGAGAGGCTTGCACCAATCCATAAATGGATCACTAGAGCTTGCACACTTGTTAGCACCTCTAGGATCGACAAAACCTTCTGGTTGCATCATATACAACTCTTCTTTAAGAAATCCATTAAGGAATGCAGTTTTGACATCCATTTGCCAAATTTCGTAATCATAAAATGCGGCAATTGCTAACATGATTCGGACAGACTTAAGCATCACTACGGGTGAGAAGGTCTCATCGTAGTCAACTCCTTGAACTTGTGGAAAACCTTTCGCAACAAGTCGAGCTTTGTAGACAGTAATATTACCATCAGTGTCAGCCTTCTTCTTGAAGATCCATTTATTCTCTATGGCTTGCCGATCATCGGGCAAGTCAACCAAAGTCCACACTTTGTTCTCGTACATGGATCCCATCTCAGATTTCATGGCCTCAAGCCATTTTGCGGAATCTGGTCTCATCATCGCTTCCTCATAGTTCGTAGGTTCGTCATGGTCTAGTAACATGACTTCCAGAACAGGGTTACCATACCACTCTGATGCGGAACATACTCTAGTTGACCTACGATGTTCGGTAGTAACTTGATCTGAAGTTTCATGATCATCATCATTAACTTCCTCACTATTTGGTGTAGGCATCACTGGAACTGATTTCTGTGACGAACCACTTTCCAATTCAGGAGAAGGTACAACTACCTCATCAAGTTCTACTTTCCTCCCACTCACTTCTTTCGAGAGAAACTCCTTCTCTAGAAAGGATCCATTCTTAGCAACGAATATTTTACCATCGGATCTATGATAGAAGGTGTACCCAGCAGTTTCTTTTGGGTATCCTATGAAGACACATTTCTCCGATTTGGGTTCGAGCTTATCAGGTTGAAGCTTTTTCACATAAGCATCGCAGCCCCAAACTTTAAGAAACGACACCTTGGGTTTCTTGCCAAACCACAGTTCGTATGGTGTCGTCTCAACGGATTTACATGTTGCCCTATTTAATGTGAATGCAGCCGTCTCTAAATCATAACCCCAAAACGATAGTGGTAAATCGGTAAGAGACATCATAGATCGCACCATATCTAATAAAGTGCGGTTACAGCGTTTGGACACACCACTACGTTGTGGTGTTCCAGGTGGCGTGAGTTGTGAAACTATTCCACATTGTTTCAAATGAAGATCAAACTTGTAACTCAAATATTCACCTCCACGATCGGATTGTAGAAACTTTATTTTCTTGTTATGATGATTTTCCACTTCACTCTGAAATTCTTTGAACATTTCAAATGTTTTGGACTTATGTTTCATTAAGTAGATATACCCATATCAGCTCAAATAATCTGTGAAGGTCAGAAAATAACGATACCCGCCACGAGCCTCAACACTCATCGGACCGCATACATCAATATGTATTATTTCCAATAAGACAGTGGCTCGTTCCATTGTTCCGGAGAACAGAGTCTTAGTCATCCTGCCCATGAGGCATGGTTCGCAAGCATCAAGTGATTCTAAAAGCCCATCGGCATGGGGTTTCTTCATGCACTTTACACCAATATGAACTAAACGACAGTGCCACAAATAAGTTGCACTATCATTATTAACTTTGCATCTTTTGGGTTCAATATTATGGATATGTGTATCACTACGATCGAGATTCAACAAAAATAGACCACTCATCAAGGGTGCATGACCATAAAACATATTACTCAGATAAATAGCACAACCATTATTCTTCGATTTAAATGAATAACCGTCTCACATAAAACAAGATCCAGATATAATGTTCATGCTCAACGCTGGCACCAAATAATAATTATTCAGGTCTAAAACTAATCCCAAAGGTAGATGTAGAGGTAGCGTGCCGACGGCGATCACATCGACCTTGGAACCATTTCCAACGCGCATTGTCACCTCGTCCTTAGCCAATCTTCGTTTAATCCGTAGCCCCTGTTTTGAGTTGCAAATATGAGCAACAGAACCAGTATCAAATACCCAGGCGCTACTACGAGCATTAGTAATGTACACATCAATAACATGTATACCAAATATACCTTTCACTTTGCCATCCTTCTTATCCGCCAAATACTTGGGGCAGTTCCGCTTCCAGTGACTAGTCCCTTTGTAGTAGAAGCACTCAGTTTCAGGCTTAGGTCCAGACTTGGGCTTCTTATACCTTGGGCAGTAACTTGCTTGTTGTTCTTCTTGAAGTTCCCCTTCTTCCCTTTGCCCTTTTTCTTGAAACTAGTGGTTTTGTTAACCATCAACACTTGATGCTCCTTCTTGATTTCTACCTCCACAGCTTTAAGCATCGCGAAGAGCTTGGGAATTGTCTTTTCCATCCCTTCCATGTTATAGTTCATCATGAAGCCTTTATAGCTTGGTGGCAGTGATTGAAGAACTCTGTCAATGACACTATCATTAGGAAGATTAACTCCCAGCTGAGTCAAGTGGTTATGGTACCCAGAAATTTTGAGTATGTGTTCACTGACAGAGCTATTCTCCTCCATCTTGCAGCTATAGAACTTGTTGGAGACTTCATATCTCTCAACTCGGGCATTTTCTTGAAATATTAACTTTAACTCTTGGAACATCTCATGTGCTCCATGACGTTCAAAACGTCTTTGAAGTCCCGATTCTAAGCCGTAAAGCATGGCACACTGAACTATCGAGTAGTCATCAGCTTTAGTCTGCCAGACATTCATAACGTCCGGAGTTGCTCCTGCAACAGGTCTTGCACATAGCGGTGCTTCCAGGACGTAATTCTTTTGTGCAGCAATGAGGATAATCCTCAAGTTATGGACCCAGTCCATGTAGTTGCTACCATCATCTTTCAACTTAGCTTTCTCTAGGAACGCATTAAAATTCAAGGGAACGGTAGGACAGGCCATTGATCTACAACAACATAGATATGCAAAAACTATCAGGACTAAGTTCATGATAAATTTAAGTTCAATTAATCATATTATTTAAGAACTCCCACTTAGATAGACATCCCTCTAGTCATCTAAATGATCATGTGATCCATATCAACTAAACCATGTCCAATCATCATGTGAGATGGAGTAGTTTTCAATGGTGAACATCTCTATGTTGATCATATCTACTATATGATTCACGTTCAACCTTTCGGTCTTAGTGTTCCGAGGCCATATCTGCATATGCTAGGTTCATCAAGTTTAACCCGAGTATTCTGCACATGCAAAACTGGCTTGCACCCGTTGTATGTGAACGTAGAGCTTATCACACCCGATCATCACGTGGTGTCTTGGCACGACGGATTGTAGCAATGGTGCATACTCATGGAGAACACTTATACCTTGAAATTTAGTGAGGAGTCATATAATAATGCTACCGCCGTACTAAGCAAAATAAGATGCATAAAAGATAAACATCACATGCAATCAAAAATATGTGACATGATATGGCCATCATCATCTTGTGCCTTTGATCTCCATCTCCAAACCACCGTCATGATCTCCATCGTCACCGTCTTGACACCTTGATCTCCATCATAGCGTCGTTGTCGTCTCACCAACTATTTCTTCTACAACTATCGCTACCGCATAGTGATAAAGTAAAGCAATTACATGGCGATTGCATTTCATACAATAAAGCGACAATCGTAAGGCTCCTGCCAGTTGCCAATAACTTTTACAAAACATGATCATCTCATACAAAAACTTGTATCTCATCACGTCTTGACCATATCACATCACAACATTGCCTGCAAAAACAAGTTAGACGTCCTCTACTTTGTTGTTGCAAGTTTTACGTGGCTGCTATGGGCTTCTAGCAAGAACCGTTCTTACCTAGGCATCAAAAGCACAACGATTTTTCGTCAAGTGTGTTGTTTTAACCTTCAACAAGGACCGGCTGTAGTCAAATTTGATTCAACTAAAGTTGGAGAAACAGACACCCGCCAGCCACCATTATGCAAAACAAGTTGCATGTCTGTCGGTGAAATCGGTCTCATGAACGTGGTCATGTAAGGTTGGTCCGAGCCGCTTCATCCAACAATACCGCCGAATCAAAATAGGACGTTGGTGGTAAGCAGTATGACTATTATCGCCCACAACTCTTTGTGTTCTACTCATGCATATCATCTACGCATATACCTGGCTCGGATGCCACTGTTGGGGAACATAGCATGCAATTTCAAAAAAAAATCTACAATCACTCAAGGTCTATCTAGGAGATGCATAGAAATGAGAGGGGGAGAGTGTGTCCATGTTCCCTCATAGACGGAAAGCGGAAGCGTTAGGTTAACACGGTTGATGTAGCCGACGTCTTCACGATCCAACCGATCTAGTACCGAACGTATGACACCTCTGAGTTTAGCACACGTTCAGCTCGATGACTTCCCTCAAACTCTTGATCCAGTAGAGGGTCAAGGGAGAGTTTCGTCAACACGACGGCGTGGTGACGGTGATGGTGATGTGATCCATCCAGGGCTTCGCCTAAGCACTACGACACAATGACCGGAGGAGTAAACTTTGGAGGGAGGCGCCGCACACGGCTAAGAGAACAATTGATGTGCTACGGAGTTCCCCCTGCCCCCGTATATAAAGGAGGGGAGGAGGAGGTCGGCCACCAAGAGGGGCGCGCCATGGGGGGGTCCTACTAGGACTCCACTCCTAGTAGGATTCACCCCCCCCCCTTTTTTCCTTTCTCACTAGAGGGGGGAGGAAGGAGAGGGAGAGGGAGAGGGAAGGGGGGCTGCGCCCCTCCTCCTTGTCCTATTTAGACTCCCTTGGAGGGGGGCGCGCGCCACCCCTTGCTGGCTCCCCTCTCTCTCCACTAAGGCCCATGGAGGCCCAATACTTCCCCCGGGGGGTTCCGGTAACCCCTCGGTACTCCTGTAAAATACCCGAACCACTCGAAACCATTCCGATGTACGAATACTACCTTCCAATATATGAATCTTTACTTCTCGACCATTTTGAGACTCCTCGTCGTGTCCGTGATCTCATCCGGGACTCCGAACAAAATTCGGTCACCAAAACACATAACTCATAATACAAATCATCATCGAACGTTAAGCGTGTGGACACTACGGGTTCGAGAACCATGTAGACATGACCGAGACACATCTCCGGTCAATATCCAATAGCGGAACCTGGATGCTCATATTGGTTCCTACATATTCTATGAAGATCTTTATCGGTCAAACCGCAATAACAACATACGTTATTCCCTTTGTCATCAGTATGTTACTTGCCCGAGATTCGATCGCCGGTATAATCATACCTAGTTCAATCTCGTTACCGGCAAGTCTCTTTTGCAAGGCTTATAGTGATGTGCATTACCAGAGGGCCCAGAGATACCTCTCCGATACTCGGAGTGACAAATCCTAATCTCGATCTATGCCAACCCAACAAAGACCTTCAGAGACACCTGTAGAGCATCTTTATAATCACCCAGTTACATTGTGTCATTTGATAGCACACAAAGTGTTACTCCGGTATTCGGGAGTTGCATAATCTTGTAGTCAGAGGAATATGTATAAGTCATGAAGAAAGCGATAGCAATAAAACTTAATGATCATTATGCGTAATGGATGGGTCTTGTCCATCACATCATTCTCTAATGATGTGATCCCGTTCATCAAATGACAACACATGTCTATGGTTAGAAACTTAACCATCTTTGATTAACGAGCTAGTCAAGTAGAGGCATACTAGGGACACTCTGTTTTGTCTATGTATTCACACATGTACTAAGTTTCCGGTTAATACAATTCTAGCCTGAATAATAAACATTTATCATGATATAAGGAAATATAAATAACAACTTTATTATTGCCTCTAGGGCATATTTCCTTCAGAAGGGGGTGGAGGGGTATATATAGCCTCCACACAAAATCCAATCGTTACACACATGTGGAACCGACTGGAACAACTCGGTGGGACCGATGTGCAAGGCATAGGGCAAACCTCATCTCAGTGGTGTCGATCACATCAACTCGGTGAGACCAAAGTGAAGCAATAGGGCAACAGAGAATTGGTCAAGCCATCTCGGCCAGGCCATCCAAAGGGTCGGTCAACCCACTTCAATGTCGCGCAGCAGACGGATTTGGTTTCTTGGGACGCAGCGTACACACTGAAGCGGCGACACTTGAGAGGTCGCATCCGTCAGCGCCGCCCTACCTTGTCATCGTATCCCTCGGATTGGTGTTGGATTCCACGGTTGTGACATCATACATAAGCGCGTTCGAGCCATCAATAATGCTTCTGTTGAGCTCTGAAGCCTGCACATGTAAGCATTATGTTAAAGGCCAAGTGTTCACCCAACCGCTCATAGCTCAAAACAAATGCGAACACCACTTACCACTCTGTTCATCAGGGGTGCATACTCCCTGAAATCACCTTCGAGATCTCTGAGTCGACCACGATAAGCTTCATCATCGGAGTCATTCTCCTCCAATTCGGCAATATTGTCTTCCATCCACTTCGGCCTCAGGCGTAGACGGTACTTCACACCATCGTCATACCACTTCATGTGGTCTTCACGGTAGGCGCCCTATGCTACCTCTTGAGCACTGCGTTGGTTTTCCCTTGAAGAGGAAAGGGTGATGCAGCAAAGTAGCGTAAGTATTTCCCTAAGTTTTTGAGAACCAAGGTATCAATCCAGTAGGAGGCCACGCACGAGTCCCTCGCACCTACACAAACAAATAAATCCTCGCAACCAACGCGATAAGGGGTTGCCAATCCCTACACGGTCACTTACGAGAGTGAGATCTGATAGATATGATAAGATAATATTTTTGGTATTTTTATGATAAAGATGCAAAGTAAAATAAAAGGCAATAAAAATAACTAAGTGTTGGAAGATTAATATGATAGAAAATAGACCCGGGGGCCATAGGTTTCACTAGTGGCTTCTCTCAAGAGCATAAGTATTTACTGTGGGTGAACAAATTACTGTTGAGCAATTGATAGAATTGAGCATAGTTATGAGAATATCTAGGTATGATCATGTATATAGGCATCACGTCCGAGACAAGTAGACCGACTCCTGCCTGCATCTACTACTATTACTCCACACATCGACCGCTATCTAGCATGCATCTAGAGTATTAAGTTCAAGAGAACAAAGTAACGCTTTAAGCAAGATGACATGATGTAGAGGGATAAACTCATGCAATATGATATAAAACCCATCTTGTTATCCTCGATGGCAACAATACAATACGTGCCTTGTTGCCCTATTGTCACTAGGAAAGGACACCGCAAGATTGAACCCAAAGCTAAGCACTTCTCCCATTGCAAGAAATATCAATCTAGTAGGCCAAACCAAAATGATAATTCGAAGAGACTTGCAAAGATAACCAATCATACATAAAAGAATTCAGAGAAGATTCAAATATTGTTCACAGATAAACTTGATCATAAACCCACAATTCATCGGTCTCAACAAACACACTGCAAAAGAAGATTACATCGAATAGATCTCCACAAGAGAGGGGGGAACTTTGTATTGAGATCCAAAAAGAGAGAAGAAGCCATCTAGCTAATAACTATGGACCTGAAGGTCTGAAGTAAACTACTCACACTTCATCGGAGGGGCTATGGTGTTGATGTAGAAGCCCTCCGTTATCGATGCCCCCTCCGGCGGAGCTCCGAAAAAGGCCTCAAGATGGGATCTCGTGGATACAGAAAGTTACGGCGGTGGAATTAGGGTTTTGGCTCTGTATCTGGTAGTTTGGGGTACGTAGGTATATATAGGAGGAAGGAGTACGCCAGTGGAGCAATAGGGGACCCACGAGGGTGGAGGGTGCGCCTAGGGGGTAGGCGTGCCCCCTACCTCGTGGCCTCCTGGTTGATGTCTTGACCTAGGGTCCAAGTCCTCTGGATCACATTCATTCCAAAAATCACGTTCCCGAAGGTTTCATTCCGTTTGGACTCCGTTTGTTATTCCTTTTTTCTGCGAAACTCTGAAATAGGCAAAAAAAACAACAATTCTGGGCTGGGCCTCCGGTTAATAGGTTAGTCCCAAAAATAATATAAAAGTGTATAATAAAGCCCAATAATGTCCAAAACAGAATATAATATAGCATGGAACAATCAAAAATTATAGATACACTGGAGACGTATCAAGCATCCCCGAGCTTAATTCCTACTCGTCCTCGAGTAGGTAAATGATAAAAACAGAATTTTTGATGTGGAATGCTACTTGGCATAATTTCAATGTAACTCTTCTTAATTGTGGTATGAATATTCAGATCCAAAAGATTCAAGATAAAAGTTCAATATTGACATAAAAATAATAATACTTCAAGCATACTATCTAAGCAATTATGTTCTCTCAAAATAACATGGCCAAAGAAAGTTCATCCCTACAAAATCATACAGTTTAGTCATGCTCCATTTTCGTCACACAAGAATGATCTCATCATGCACAACCCCGATGACAAGCCAAGCAATTGTTTCATACTTTAGTAATCTCAAACTTTTTCAATCTTCATGCAATACATGAGTGTGAGCCATGGATATAGCACTATGGGTGGAATAGAATAGAATGATGGGGGTTATGTGGAGAGGACAAAAAAGGGAGAAAGTCTCACATCAACGAGGCTAATCAATGAGCTATGGAGATGCCCATCAATTGATGTTAATGCAAGGAGTAGGGATTGCCATGCAACGGATGCACTAGAGCTATAAATATATGAAAGCTGAACAAAAGAAACTAAGTGGGTGTGCATCCAACTTGCTTACTCATGAAGACCTAGGGCATTTGAGGAAGCCCATTGTTGGAATATACATGCCAAGTTCTATAATGAAAAGTTCCTACTAGTATATGAAAGTGACAAAACAAAATACTCTCTATCATGAAGATTATGGTGCTACTTTGAAGCACAAGTGTGGTAAAAAGGATAGTAACATTGTCCCTTCTCTCTTTTTCTCTCATTTTTTGGGCCTTCTCTTTTTTATGGCCTTTCTCTTTTTTTCCTCACTTGGGACAATGCTCTAGAAAATGATGATCATCACACTTCTATTTATTTACAACTCAATGATTACAACTTGATACTAGAACAAAGTATGACTCAAAATGAATGCCTCCGGTGGTGTACCAAGAGTGGCATGTACGAAAGGATTATGAATGGTGGCTTTGCCACAAATACTATGTCAACTACATGATCATGCAAAGCAATATGACAATGATGAACGTGTCATGATAAATGGAACGGTAGAAAGTTGCATGGCAATATATCTCGGAATGGCTATGGGAATGCCATAATAGGTAGGTATGGTGGCTGTTTTGAGGAAGATATAAGGAGGTTTATGTGTGAAAGAGCGTATCATATCACGGGGTTTGGATGCACCGGCGAAGTTTGCACCAACTCTCAATGTGAGAAAGGGCAATACACGGTACCGAAGAGGCTGGCAATGATGGAAAGGTGAGAGTGCGTATAATCCATGGACTCGACATTAGTCATAAAGAACTCACATACTTATTGCAAAAATCTACAAGTCATCAAAAACCAAGCACTACGCGCATGCTCCTAGGGGGATAGATTGGTAGGAAAAGACCATCGCTCGTCCCCGACCGCCACTCATAAGGAGGACAATCAAAGAACACCTGATGTTTCAAATTTGTTACATAACTTTTACCATACGTGTATGCTACGGGACTTGCAAACTTCAACACAAGTATTTTTCAAATTCACAACTACTCAACTAGCACAACTTTGATGTCACTACCTCCATGTCTCAAAACAATCATCAAGCATCGAACTTCTCTTAGTATTCAACACACTCATAAGAAAGTTTTTACTAGTCTTGAATACCTAGTATATTAGGATTATTTAAGTAAATCACCATGCTATATAGGACTCCAAAAATAATCTAAGTGAATCATGAGAGAATAATAGTTTCGATAAAACAAAACCACCACTGTGCTCTAAAAGATATAAGTGAAGTACTAGAGCAAAAACTATATAACTCCAAAGATATAAGTGAAGCACATGGAGTATTCTAATAATTTCCGAATCATGTGTATCTCTCTCAAAAGGTGTGTACAGCAAGGATGATTGTGGTAAACTGAAAAGCAAATACTCAAATTATACAAGATGCTCCAAGCAAAACACATATCATGTGGAGAATAAAAATATAGCTCCAAGTAAAGTTACCGGTGGAAGTAGACGAAAGAGGGGATGCCTTCCGGGGCATCCACAAGCTTTGGATTTTAGGTGTCCTTAGATTATATTGGGGTGCCATGGGCATCCCCAAGCTTAGGCTCTTGCCACTCCTTGTTCCATAATCCATCAAATCTTTCACCCAAAACTTGAAAACTTCACAACACAAAACTTAACAGAAAATCTCGTAAGCTCCGTTAGCAAAAGAAAAGAAAACACCACTTCAAGGTACTGTAATGAACTCATTATTTATTTATATTGGTGTTAAACCTACTTTATTCCAACTTCTCTATGGTTTATAAACTATTTCACTAGCCATAGATTCATCAAAATAAGCGAACAACACACGAAAAACAGAATCTGTCAAAAACAGAACAGTCTGTAGTAATCTGTAACTAACGCAAGATCTGGAACCCCAAAAATTCTAAAATAAATTTCTGGACGTTAGGAATTTATCTATTAATCATCTGCAAAAATAATTAACTAAATATCACTTTCCAAATAAAAATGTCAGCAATTCTCGTGAGCGCTAAAGTTTCTGTTTTTTACAGCAAGATTAAAAAGACTTTCTCCAAGTCTTCCCAACGGTTCTACTTGGCACAAACACTAATTAAACACAAAACCACAACCAAAATAGAGGCTAGATAAATTATTTTATTACTAAACAGGATCAAAAGGCAAGGAATAAAAATAAAATTTGGTTGCCTCCCAACAAGCGCTATCGTTTAACGCCCCTAGCTAGGCATAAAAAGCAAGGATATATCTAGGTATTGCCATCTTTGGTAGGCAATCCATAAGTGGTTCTCATAATAGATTCATAAGGTAATTTAATTTTCTTTCTAGGGAAGTGTTCCATGGCTTTCCTTAACGGAAATTGGAATCTAATATTCCCTTCCTTCATATCAATAATTGCACCAATCATTCTAAGGAAAGGTCTACCAAGAATAATAGGACATGAAGGATTGCAATCTATGTCAAAAACAATAAAATCTACGGGCACATAATTCCTATTTGAAACAATAAGAACATCATTAATTATTCCCATAGGTTTCTTAATAGTGGAATCCGCAAGGTGCAAGTTAAAAGAGCAATCATCAAAATCACGGAAACCTAGCAAATCACACAAAGTCTTTGGAATCGTCGAAACACTAGCACCCAAATCACAAAAGCATAGCATTCATGATCTTCAATTTTAATTTTAATAGTAGGTTCCCACTCATCATAAAGTTTTCTAGGGATAGAAACTTCCAACTCAAGTTTTTCTTCATAAGATTGCATCAAAGCATCAACGATATGTTTAGTAAAAGCTTTATTTTGACTATAAGAATGAGGAGAATTTAGCACGGATTGCAACAAGGAAATACAATCTATCAAAGAGAAATTATCATAATTAAATTCCTTGAAATCCAAAATAGTGGGTTCATTAATATTTAAAGTTTTGACTTCTTCAATCCCACTTTTACCAATTTTTGCATTAAGATATAAAAACTCTGAATTTTTGGAACGCCTTATAGTTAAAGGTGGTTCATATTCAGTCCCATCATTATCAAGATTCATATTGCAAAACAAAGATTTAATAGGGGACACATCAATAACTTTTAGATCTTCATCTTTATTTTCATGGAAACTAGAAGAAAACGCTTTTATAAAGCAATCTTTCTTAGCACGCATCCTAGCAGTTCTTTCTTTGCACTCATAAATGGAAATTCTCATGGCTTTGAGAGACTCATTGATATCATGCTTAGGTGGAATAGATCTAAGTTTCAAAGAATCAACATCAAGAGTAATTCTATCAATGTTCCTAGCCAACTCATCAATCTTAAGCAATTTTTCTTCAATCAAAGCATTGAAATTCTTTTGCGAAGTAATAAATTATTTAATATTATATTCAAAATAAGAGGGAATATTATTATAATTTCCATAAGAATTGTTGTAGGAATTACCATAATTATTAGAGGAATTACTAGGATACGGCCTAGGATTAAAGTTTCCTCTATATGCGTTGTTACCAAAATTATTCCTACCAACAAAATTCAAATCCATAGATTCATTATTATTCTCAATCAAAGAAGACAAAGGCATATCATTAGGATCAGAAGAAACACTTTTATTAGCAAATAATTTCATAAGTTCATCCATCTTTCCACTGAAAACATTAATTTCTTCTATCGCATGCACTTTCTTATTAGTAGATCTTTTAGTGTGCCATTGATAATAATTAACCATAATATTATCTAGAAGTTTAGTAGCTTCTCCTAAAGTGATTTCCATAATAGTGCCTCCCGCGGCCGAATCTAAAAGATTTCTAGAAGCAAAATTCAGTCCAGCATAAAAATTTTGTATAATCATCCACAAATTCAAACCATGCGTAGGGCAATTACGTATCATTAATTTCATCCTCTCCCAAGCTTGTGCAACATGTTCATGATCAAGTTGCTTAAAATTCATAATATCGTTTCTAGAGAGATAATCTTAGCGGGAGGAAAATACTTAGAGATAAAAGCATCTTTGCACTTATTCCAAGAATCAATACTATTTTTAGGCAAAGACGAAAACCAAGTTTTAGCACGATCTCTAAGCGAAAAAGGAAATAGCTTCAATTTAACAATATCAATATCCACATCTTTCTTCTTTTGCATATCACACAAATCAACGAAGCTATGTAGATGGGTAGCGGCATCTTCACTAGGAAGGCCGACGAATTGATCTTTCATGACAAGATTCAACAAAGCAGCATTGATTTCACAAGATTTAGTATCGGTAAGAGGAGCAATCGGAGTGCTAAGGAAATCATTGTTGTTGGTATTGGTGAAGTCACACAATTTAGTATCATGTTGAGCCATCATGACAATCAAGCAATCCAACACACGAGCAAACAACAGACGGGCAAAAATAGGAAAATAGAGAAAGAGAGGGAGGATGGAGAGAGAGAGGGCGAATAAAATGGCAAGGGTGAAGTGGGGGAGAGGAAAACGAGAGGCAAATGGAAAATAATGTAATGCGGGAGATAAGGGTTTGTGATTGGTACTTCGTGTGTTGACTTTTGCGTAGACCACCCCGGCAACGGCGCCAGAAATCCTTCTTGCTACCTCTTGAGCAGTGTGTTGGTTTTCCCTTGAAGAGGAAAGGGTGATGCAGCAAAGTAGCGTAAGTATTTCCCTCAGTTTTTGAGAACCAAGGTATCAATCCAGTAGGAGGCCACGCACTAGTCCCTCGCACCTACACAAACAAATAAATCCTCGCAACCAACGCGATAAGGGGTTGTCAATCCCTACACAGTCACTTACGAGAGTGAGATCTGATAGATATGATAAGATAATATTTTTGGTATTTTTTATGATAAAGATGCAAAGTAAAATAAAAGGCAATAAAAATAGCTAAGTGTTGGAAGATTAATATGATAGAAAATAGACTCGTGGGCCATAGATTTCACTAGTGGCTTCTCTCAAGAGCATAAGTATTTACAGTGGGTGAACAAATTACTGTTGAGCAATTGATAGAATTGAGCATAGTTATGAGAATATCTAGGTATGATCATGTATATAGGCATCACATCCGAGACAAGTAGACCGACTCCTGCCTGCATCTACTACTATTACTCGCTATCTAGCATGCATCTAGAGTATTAAGTTCAAGAGAACAGAGTAACGCTTTAAGCAAGATGACATGATGTAGAGGGATAAACTCATGAAATATGGTATAAACCCCATCTTGTTATCCTCGATGGCAACAATACAATACGTGCCTTGCTGCCCCTACTGTCACTAGGAAAGGACACCGCAAGATTGAACCCAAAGCTAAGCACTTCTCCCATTGCAAGAAAGATCAATCTAGTAGGCCAAACCAAACTGATAATTCAAAGAGACTTGCAAAGATAACCAATCATACATAAAAGAATTCAGAGAAGATTCAAATATTGTTCATAGATAAACTTGATCATAAACCCACAATTCATCGGTCTCAACAAACACACCGCAAAAGAAGATTACATCGAATAGATCTCCACAAGAGAGGGGGAGAACTTTGTATTGAGATCCAAAAAGAGAAAAGAATCCATCTAGCTAATAACTATGGACCCGAAGGTCTGAAGTAAACTACTCACACTTCATCGGAGGGGCTATGGTGTTGATGTACAAGCCCTCCGTGATCGATTGTAACATCTCAAAATTCTAAATTTTGGAATGTTATATTAATTAAATAAATTTTATTGGTTGTTTGATTGATTGACTAAAAATGAGTGGAATTTGAAAAAAAAATCGAATGAGAGGGAATAAAAGGACTTTCCCAAATTTTTCTATTTGAAACCCTATTTGATTTTTAGTTTCAATCTTGAAAAAATTCTCTGATAAAAAATAATATGAGAGGAGGAAAATGACACTCCAAAAGATCAGAGATAATGTTGGGATTGAGATTCAAATTTGAAAAAAAATTGCAAATTATTTGAAACTCAAATTCTATTTTGGAGTTATTTCAAAAACAAATGTTTTTTTTGTATTTTATTTGGCCGTCAAAATATGTTCATGTTTTAGGAAATTTATTCTAAAACTTTTGGTATATAAAATGCCTATATAGAATATTTTGTTTTCTTCTTTTTATTAGTTTTCCTCACTGTTTAAAAATAATAATAAACGTTTTTTAATCCGCCCGGCCAGGCCAGCGAGGCCCAGCCACAGGACGGCCCAGCCTAGCGCTAGCGCTATGGCTAGCACACGCGTGCACGTACGCTCGAGGGGAACTCCCAGGAGCGCCGCTGCCACCTCTCTCTCACGTGCGTCCCTCTCTCCCTTTCCCTGGTGCCGGACCCCACCCGTCATCTTCTCCCGTCGCTCGAAATCCCAGCTCGGGCACGGTTGCCATGCCGCACGCGCAAACGACAGAAACCCTATCTACGGCTTGCCCCCTGCCTCAAGAACATGTCCTATAAATACCCAGCCACCTCATCGTCCCACGCCCCCAAAACCCCACGCCGAAACCACTTCTACCTCACATGATCTTCGTTTGGATCTCACCGGAGCCGAGACGGTTCACCATAGATCTCGATGTTGGTGAGCAACCCCAATCCACCAAATCTTGTCCAACATATTTCTCTCGTCTTTGCGCATCTCCTTGACATCGTTTCCTCATCCAGGGAGCACCGAAGCGCTCGCCATGGACCTCGCTCGACATTGCTGGAGCACTGAGTTCATCTCGACACTCCACTCATGTCCGTCATCCCCGACCTTCACCTTCAACTAAAAATCGGACCCCCTCGGAGTCCTCCACCCGCTGGACATCGCCGTCTCCGCCGCCGGTCACCGGAGTCGTCGCCCCCGACGACATCCACTTCCCTGCCTACACGAGCTCCTCTCTGTAAGCAACGAGCGCCTCCCTCCATTTTTTTTGAAACGTTTAGTGCAAATAATATTAGATCGGTTCCTCGGTTTAGATCGAACCGGCTCCCCGGTCTTCTGTTAAATAAACGCACGTGTACGTATTGTTAAGTTTCGCCCGAGCATTTGGTAGCTACAGATCACACCCCCGTAAGCCCATTAGCGCCCGTTTGTTTTTTTCTGTATTTTCGTTTCTGTTTTTAAAACAGAAAAGTTTTAGTTTCGTAAATTCTATACCTCTTAGGTTATTTAGAGTTTTTGATTGATTCTTTTTGCTCTAGTCTGCAAATTTCCTCTAGTTTCTGTATAAAATAATTTCGGCCATGTTTGTAGTTTTAAAAATTGTGTTATTTAAGTTTTATTCAGATTAGTATTTCTGCTATAAATTGAGCTAGGATTAATTTTTTTAGTGTTTCTTTTTTTACTGCTTTGTTTTCACCTTGCCTAGCAGTAGGATTAAATTGGGCATTTTATAGATTTTTTATAAAATTAGTTTATCACAAAAACAAGCTTGTTTTAGTTTAATTCATTTTGTTGCTATTTTCTGTTGTTTTTATTACTTTAAATATTGTTTCCACCTCTATTTTATTTTAGTTCTGATTATTTTCTGTAGTTATAGAGGGTGAACTTTTATTTACAAAAAAATATAATGTTTATTTCTTTTTCTTGTTTTGTTTTAATCATAACTAGAGTTTAAAAAATAGTTTTTAGGTGTTTCTTTTTGCTAGTAAAAGTTTATGAAAAATACCTTATGTTATTTTAATAAACACTATATTTCCGTTCCGTTAATTTACTTTAGTGTTTTAATTGCTATTAAGTTTTACTTAGGGCAAAACTATATTAGTTGTTTGTAGTAAAGTCTTAGACTTTCCCTAGTAGTTTTCTATGTAGTTTTATTCGAGGGTTCTTTGGAATTTGTTTGAGTTTTATTATTGAGTTTCCTTGTTGTTTTGATTGTTATTTTGAGTGGTAGAATGATTGCTTATGTGAATGCCATGTTTATTATTATAGATTTCATCGGAGAGTTGCGTATAGTCTTATCAAGTTTCTAAGAGCGTTATTATTCTTCATCAACTTACCAGGCAAGTTCACTTTGACCATGTTACCCTACATAGTCTCTCCAGTAGTGTTATTGGATCTTGTAGTTGAGTAGAATGCATGAGGTAGGAACCCATCTCCCTGTTACCAAGCCCGGGACGTCATTTTTTTTAATGCTACGCTATAGTAGACGGGGTTGGTATGAGTGCTCGAGAGTGGTGTGAGAATGGAGGAATCTACGTCAATGACGACAAATTCATGATGGCATCAGCAAGGACTGCATCTTCATGACCTCAAGATTTCCAGACTCGAGACAAGAATTCAATACACACTACTGGGTGAAGGACGGTTGACGGGAACCCTGGAGAAACCAGTGGATGGTCGGGATGCATGGAGAAGCGCCATGACATCTTGCGGAAAGCTTCACCCAGACTCAAAGAGACGGAAGAATACTTCATGCCTGGAAGCTTACCTGTGCAACCGCAAGTCACTATGGGATCTGGCTTGGTTGACCCTAGTGGTGACTCTGGCTGGGACGGTGCTAGCAGATGTAGAACTACGGTAGGATTGGATGAGCACCGGACAGTGGTCAGGAAACTCTTGGGAAAACCATGTTTCGGTCGTCTTGTTCTCAAACACCCTGAAGTGCAAGAACGTAAAAAGAAGGATCGAATCTTGCGGGTAAAGTGTACAAACCTCTACAGAGGGTTAAAACCTAATCGATTAGCCGTGTCCCCGGTTACGGACAATTTGAGCCTCTGGACTTGGATCTATCTCGGAACTCTCAACACCGGACTGATAACTTAATTGTGGGGAACTTATGATGATTTGGGCTATGAGACATCGGTTGGCGGAACCATGTCATGATAGAAAACTCCGTAGTACAGACTCCGGTTAATTCCTTTGATGTAGGGAAAATAAAATCAGCTTTTATGCAAACAAAACTCAGATACAAAGCCACAAAGCCATATTGCATATAGTATAGTTTATCATTTGTTTTCTCTTATTGTGATCTTGCCGGTACATTCAATGTACTGACCTACACGGCTGCAACGTATCATGTTGCAGATATTTCTTCGATGAGTAAGAGTTACGATATAGGGTTACAGTCTACACTCAACTTGCCGATGGCGTTGATGGGACTCCACGCCCGATTGTTTGTTTCCGCTGAGACTTATGAGGTATATATCAGTTTTACGTTATTTATACATGTGATTGCACTTTGATATATACACTGATGTACTGTGTGTGCCAGCATACTGATCCAGGGATGGCACAGATACACAGAGGCTTGACCGTCTAATGTCGGGTCGCTATAGATATGGTATCAGAGCACATGTTGACTATAGGACGTGACCCTAGAAACTGGAAAGCCCCTAGGACAGGAAATCTATAAAACTTTATTTTCAAATGAATCCATTACTTCTCATCTTTTTCTGATTTTATCAAATATCCTCTCCTACTTCAGATAGTTAGAATATACCCCTTTCCCTTTTGACCACACGGAGGATCAACTGAAGCCGCTCCAAGAAGGACAAGATATCGGACAATCGATGACCATTTCAGAGTAAAGAGGATTTCACCATGCATTAGAAGAGTTGACGCTACATCAGTTGAAGACTCCGAAGACTTGAAGAACTTGAAGAATCTGAAGAATTATTTGACCCTTAGAAGACCAAACCCCTGTTATATACTTACGTTAGATACAGCGATTTGTGAGTTGTCAATTGTTTGATGTTTTTCCGACAGCCACAAAAGAAAAGCCGTTTCTTTAAAACTATTGTTTGTATTGCGTGTATCTCCCTCCACTCTTCTCTTGTATCTCATCCCAAAACCTTTGGATCCAGTAGATGGTGAATGAAGAAGGACTAGTATTCTCTGGACCGATGACTCAAAGGGAGGTAGAACTATGGATTCAGAATATGGAGGAACACTTCAGGAACAACTTGATTGGAAGCAAGTATGAGGTTCAATACGCTCTTTGGTACTTTACAAAAAGTGCTGCAACCTGGTGGAAAATGCATCAAGCCATACAAGGATGCAGCAGAGCAAGAACTTGGGAGGAATTCAAGAAGAATCTGTTAAGATCCCGTCTCATCCGGAAGCACTGGGATAACCCGATGAAGAAACCTTGTGCCTGCAAGATTTGCGGAGAAATAGGACATACCAATGAAGAACACAAGGATGGATGCCCTCATTGTGAAGGAAATCACCCAGCTGAAGAATGCCCAACTGGGAAGGTTACTTGTTTCCCGTGTGAAGGAACTACGCACTACCCTTCTCAATGTCAGATTTATCCCAAGGTACAAGAACTTACCAAGCAGCAGAAGGAAGCCATGAAAGAAGCCCTCAGGGAAAGTTTAGAAGAGCCCGTGATGAAGGAAAGTGTTGAAGACCCTGATGGAGAAAGCCTAAATAGATTTTACTCCAATGCCTGTTATTCATGTGGAGAAGAAGGACATTTTTCATGGTATTGCACCAAGGAAAGAAAAGAGTATCTGGGATACTTCCCGACAGAAGCAGTGGAGTTTGATCCACATGGAATAGAACGTTTGATCAGAACAAAGAAAACCAGGAAGAGAAAACAAAGACACCCTCAGAACAACCCAATTTTTGCAAAGAGGGACAAGAGTCATATTACCTATTTTGAATGTAAGGACGTCAGGCATTATGCCAATGATTGTCTCGAAAGGAAGCAAGGAACTCCAGGAGCAGGCACCATCACCAAGAAGCCTAGAGACATGCCGGAAGTTATTTGTTTTCGTTGCAAGGAAGCATGACATTTTGCTAGGGATTGTTCAAATCATGAGAAAGCTGGAGCTGAGTAGTGGAGATGTTGATATCAGTAATAAGGGTAGTATGGAAAACACTTTTTCATGAGAATGTGGGGTTGAGTTATGTAATAGATTACTCAGAAATTGTAATAATTCATGACTCAATAAAGTTGATATGTCATACGATGAAAGGCTTTAAGGAGTTGTTATGTTTTATCTTGGAAATTAATATTCTGGGTGAACATGGAAGAAAATGAGTTGTGATGCATAAACTGGATGTTGGAAATTGAGTTTGAAGTTTTGTTTGGATGATATGAATGTGTACCCAAGGAGATATGTACCTTATTCTGAGCACCGATTTTGTTTTACAACTGCAGATGACGACCCTTTATGAGTCTTTCCTTAAGGGCCCGGAGACGATCATGACCCTGACAAGTGATCATGATTACCCGAAGATCCTGAAGGACATGAAGAAGCATATTCACCTTGAAGGAGATGCAGTCTACAAAGGCTACCCCTTCATGCAAAAGGGAGTGGAACTTTGGTATGTGGAGGTACACCTCCATCGTATGAAAGGAGTTTGCCCAAAGATGATGGGGCAGTACTATTTCATCTCACGTGTAACACAAGAAATTTTCTTCGACGTTGTTCGTGAAGCAGCCATGGAAGCCATACGCCAGATCAGAGAAATACTTGAAGCAAGACTCTGTTATACTCAGGAATACCTAAGAGAAGTGCATGCAGAGATGATGGAGATGAAGCTCAAGGCCACCATGATGAAACAGAAGATTGAAGATTTCAAGGAGCATGTCGCACAATTCCAGTGGGAATGAAGGATCCTCAAGGAGGAAAAATGAATAAAGTGGGAAGTAATGCTTGACCATACCAAACCATGTGGATGGCGGCATTTGTAATGAAGTACCTTTTTGGAATTTGGATTATGAAAAATGGTTAAGGATGTAATAAAATATTTGGTATGAAAATAATATGATTTATGGATGAACTAGTGCATTTCATTTTAAGTGTGGTAGTACTTCGTAAAGCCACAGGATCAATGAAGAAAGAAAGGTGTTGTTCATGACGGTCCATAGAAAGGAGCCAGACGAAATAAGTTGGAGTTTGATTATGATGGTTACCCCAAGAGTATGACAAAATGAAGTACTATTGGATTTAAAGGAGGTGTAATGTTGGAATATGGAACAACTGTAACTCCACGGATGAGTTAACACTATGCAAGTGCTGAAGTGGACCCATAACCCACAGGCCCAGGATTTGACCAAGGCACAAGCACAATCTTGTTGAAGGAAGAATTCTGGAAGAATCTGTGATTTGATCAGCAGACGTTACATAGGATGTTACGTCAACCCCGAGATTGTGAAGAATGATAGATGTTTTGTTCATCTTATAGAATCAATGGATTTACCCGAACCCAGTTCGAGGACAAGAGAAATTTCTGCAAAGCTTGTGAGGATGCCCGAGTGTTAGAAATACGAGATTCGCTAAACCTTATACAGGGTAATGATCTGGGTGCGGAATGGATTGATCACCATACCGACTTACTCTTATCATTCACTCTTGGTATTTGGAATGGTAAATCTGAGAGACTTACCCATAGTAAAGTGATGACGCTCATTGAAGCCTTGCTTAAGCCTTAAAATGGTATGATGATAAACCCATGTGCATGGCAGCTGTTGCCAATCGTAGATTATACGGTGAGAATGAAGCCAAGGCCCTTTTTCTACAGAAACCACTAATGGTAGACCACCATGAGTATTTCAATAGTTGTCTAGAATGGACACAGACCTATCAGCTAAGAAGATCCAGTCTCGGACGAACCTCATCTTTGACGAAGCGATCCAAGATTTTGAGGAAAACGCTATGCCTATGACAGAAGAGCATTAGTGAAGGAGCTATTGTAAGATATGTGAAGAGATATATATCGTCGGCACTCTAGAGGAAGTACCTGAGTTTATTGGAACCCTAACCTTGCTTTTAAGCGTGGTAGCACCCCTGATCTTTCCGACCAAAATATTTGCTAGAAGACCCCCAGCCCCTAACCTTTTCTTGCTAGCCTCTTCGAATCTCGAGGACGAGATTCATTTCGTGTGGTAGGTTTGTAACATCCCAAAATTCTAAATTTTGGAATGTTATATTAATTAAATAAATTTTATTGGTTGTTTGATTGATTGACTGAAAATGAGTGGAATTTGAAACAAAAAATCGAATGAGAGGGAATAAAAGGACTTTCCCAAATTTTTCTATTTGAATCCCTATTTGATTTTTAGTTTGAATCTTGTAAAAATTCTCTGATAAAAAATAATATGAGAGGAGGAAAATGACACTCCAAAAGATCAGAGAGAATGTTGGGATTGAGATTCAAATTTGAAAAAAGATCAAATTATTTGAAACTCAGATTCTATTTTGGAGTTATTTCAAAAACAAATGTTTTTTTGTATTTTATTTGGCCATCAAAATATGTTCATGTTTTAGGAAATTTTATTCTAAAACTTTTGGTATATAAAATGCCTATATAGAATATTTTGTTTTTCTTCTTTTTATTAGTTTTCCTCGCTGTTTAAAAATAATAATAAATGTTTTTTTAATCCGCCCGGCCAGGCCAGCGAGTCCCAACCACAGGATGGCCCAGCCTAGCGCTAGCGCTATGGCTAGCGCACGCGCGCACGTACGCTCGAGGGGAACTCCCAGGACCACCGCCGCCACCTCTCTCTCACGTGCATCCCTCTCTCCCTTTCCCTGGCGCTGGACCCCACCCGTCATCTTCTCCTGTCGCACGAAATCCCAGCTCAGGCACGGTTGCCATGCCACACGCGCAAATGACGGAAACCCTATCTACGGCTTGCCCCTGCCTCAAGAACATGTCCTATAAATACCCAGCCACCTCCTCGTCCCACGCCCCCAAAAGCCAACGCCGAAACCACTTCTACCTCACGTGATCTTCGTTTGGATCTCGCCAGAGCCGAGACGGTTCACCGTAGATCCCGACATCGGTGAGCAACCCTGAACCACCAAATCTTGTCCAACATATTTCTCTCGTCTATGCGCATCTCCTTGACATCGTTTCCTCATCCAGGGAGCACCGGAGCCTCGCCGTGGACCTCGCCCGACATTGCCAGAGCACTGAGTTCATCTCAACGCTCCGCTCATGTCCGTCATCCCCGACCTTCACCTTCAACTAAAAATCGGACCCCCTCGGAGTCCTCCACCTGCTGGACATCGCCGTCTCCGCCGCCGGTCACCAGAGCCGTCGCCCCCGGCGGCATCCACTTCCCTGCCTACACGAGCTCCTCTCTGTAAGCAACGAGCGCCTCCCTCCATTTTTTTTGAAACGTTAAGTGCAAATAATATTAGATCAGTTTAGTAGATCGGTTTTTCTTGTAGATCGGTTCCTCGGTTTAGATCGAACCGGCTCCCCTGTCTTCTGTTAAATAAACGCACGTGTACGTATTGTTAAGTTTCGCCCGAGCATTTGGTAGCTACAGATCGCACCCCCTAGGCCCATTAGCGCCCATTTGTTTTTTTTCTGTATTTTTGTTTCTGTTTTTAAAACAGAAAAGTTTCGGTTTCGTAAATTCTATACCTCTTAGGTTATTTAGAGTTTTTGATTGATTCTTTTTGCTCTAGTCTGCAAATTTCCTCTAGTTTCTGCATAAAATAATATCGGCCATGTTTGTAGTTTTAAAAATTGTGTTATTTAAGTCTTAGTCAGATTAGTATTTCTGCTATAAAGTGAGCTAGGATTAAAATTTTAGTGTTTCTTTTTTTTACTGCTTTGTTTTGACCTTGCCTAACAGTAGGATTAAATTGGGCATTTATAGATTTTTATGAAATTAGTTTATCACAAAAACAAGCATGTTTTAGTTTAATTCATTTTGTTGCTGTTTTCTGTTGTTTTTATTACTTTAAATATTGTTTCCACCTCTGTTTTATTTTATTTCCGATTATTTTCTGTAGTTATAGAGGGTGAACTTTTATTTATAGAAAAATATAATGTTTATTTCTTTTTCTTGTTTTGTTTTAATCATAACTAGGGTTTAAAAAACAGTTTTTAGGTCTTTCCTTTTTGTAACGCCCTCGATGCGGCTATATCTCCCACGTGTCGAGGCATGACTTAGAGGCATAGCCGCATTGAAAGCAATGTCGCAAGTCGGGAAATCATCACACATCCCATGTACATAAATAATATAAAGGGGAAGAACATAGTTGGCTTACACTCACCACGTCACATCAAAGTACATAAATAACATCCATCATACAAATCACTCATGGCCCGACTACGGCGCCAAAATAGAAAAGACCCCCAACATGTCACAAGGCCCTGAATCTAACCCCGATTGGGCACCACTATTGATCATCAGGAAAAGACACATAGTAACGCTAAGAGTCCTCGTCGTACTCCCACTTGAGCTCGAGCGCGCCATCTGGAGCTGTATCATCTGTCCCTGCATCTGGTGTAATAGTAATCTGTGAGCCACAGGGACTCAGCAATCTCGCACCCTCGCGATCAAGACTATTTAAGCTTAATAGGTAGGAAAGGGGGGTAATGTATAAGTGGAGCTACAGCAAGCGACTAGCATATATGGTGGCTAACTTATTCGCAAAAGAGAGCGAGAAGAGGAGGCAAGGCACGAGCGGGAAACTAGAGAGCAACCTGCGCAAACATAACTCCAACACCGTGTCCACTTCCCGGACTCCGCCGAGAAGAGGCCATCACGGCAACACACTCAGTTGATTCATTTTAATTAATTAAGGTTCAAGTTATCTACGACCGGACATTAACAAATTCCCATCTGCCCATAACCGCGGGCACGGCTTTCGAAAGATCAATCCCTGCAGGGGGTCCCAACTTAGCCCATAACAAGCTCTCACGGTCAACGAAGGAATAGACCTCCACCCAAGACACACCGATCAGACTCGGTATCTCGGTACAACAAGATGATTCGACAGGTCAAAACAAGTCCAGCAACACCGCCCGAATGTGCCGACAAATCCCGATAGGAGCTGCACATATCTCGTTCTCAGGGCACACTCAGATGAGCAATCCATACAGCTAAAACCAGCCCTCAAGTTTCCCCGAGGTGGCGCTGCACAGGGCTCTAGTTCGGACCAACACTCAGAGGAGCATTGGCCCGTGGGGGGCTAAAATAAAGATGACCCTCGGGCTCCGGAAACCCAAGGGAAAAAGGGGTAGGTGGAAAATGGTAAAACCAATGTTGGGCATTGCTGGAAAAGCTTTAATCAAGGCGAACTATCAAGGGGTTCCCATTATAGCCCAACCGCGTAAGGGATGCAACAATCCGGGAACATAACACCGATATGACGGAAACTAGGGCGGCAAGAGTGGAACAAAACACTAGGCGAGAGGCCGAGCCTTCCACCATTTACCAAGTATATAGATGCATTAAGATAACATGGCAATATAATGATATCCCAACAAGTAAATAAATGTTCCAACAAGGAACGGCTCCAATCTTCACCTGCAACTAGCAACGCTATAAGAAGGGGGCTGAGCAAAGCGGTAACATAGCCAATCAACGGTTTGCTAGGACAAAGGTGGGTTAGAGGCTCAATCATGGCAATTGGGAGGCTGATAAGCAAGTGGTAGGCATCGTAGCATTGGCATAGCAAAAGAGCGAGCAAACTAGCATAGCAAAGATAGTAGTGATTTCGAGGGTATGATCATCTTACCTGCACAGTTGTCAGAGTTGACTGGATCCTCAAAAGCAAACTCAACGGGCTCCTCGTTAGCGAACTCGTCTCCCGGCTCTACCCAACAACACAAACAAGCAACAAGGATACAATCAACCACATGCAAGGGCAACCAATAATATGCAAAGATTGTATGCTATGCGGGATGCGATGCGGGATGCAAATGCAAGACGTGACAGGAAATGCATGACCCTGGCCTCAACTTGGAAAACCAAGTGTGCCACTGGATAGAGGGGAAGAAATCCCCTGAAAACGATATAAAGATCATAGGAATCGGAGCTACGGTTTGGAAATGGCGAGCATTTTACGAAACGAACCGATCTGCGATTTACAGCAAGTAGGCTCCTAAATGCAACGAAATGAACATGCTACAGCCACCAAACATGAAAACAAAATACATGACAGGGATGTACACAAGATGCTTAACAAATCACTAGGATTGAGCCATAGGAAAATTCATCCATTAAGGGGTTCAAACAAGCATGGCAAAACTGAATAAGCAAAACAGATTTCAGACTTAGTGAAATTAACACTAGTCTGAAATTTCAGACCACGATGCCCTCTTCGGAGCAGCAAAACAACATAATACATAACCTGAACATGACACGTAAGAGCATGGCATGGAGCTACTCAACAAGCTTATCAAAACACCCAAAGTGACCTGGGGCCAAAAGGGTTCACAAAATACTCTACCGAGCACACGAACATAGATGAAATACAATCAGTTTTCAGACTTAGTGAAAACTGAGACATGCTGAAATTATAACTCACGGAGGCATGTAAACGAGCTCGATGCACTCACTCCGGTGCAAGTCATAGCAAGGCAAGCATATATCCATAAATAAGGCACAAAATGCTAGCTAGACATGGCAAGAACAATGGCATAGCATGCACGAGTCACTAACAATAGCACCGGCAAAATCGCAAAAGAGTTCACGATCTGCCCAAATTAACAACGATGCAAAAATTGAGCTCGATTGACTCAACCTAGGGGGCTCCAACATAACAAGTAAAGACATGGATGGATAGAGCATAACATAAATATCAAAAAACTCTTACTGATCATCCTCAAAAGAGGCACGGATCACTAGGAAACAAGCTGAACATATGGCATCATGAACTAAAATATCCCAGACTTAGTGAAAATCACTAAGTCCCTAAAACAGATTACTCAGGTGCCCCTCTTTGCAAGCTTGCACAAGACACCACACACATCCTAAAAATGCATGGGTGGCACCTCTGGAAAGAAGACAAAATGCTTAACAATTCATCCCAAAGGGTCACACGCATATCATGCACACAATAATCATGGCAAAAATGACAAAAGTCAATGATGAGCTAACGGATCTGCAATTTAACTCATGATGCCTCCTTCTAACAGCATTTTGGGCATCAAGATGAACTCAAATGCAAATGATGCAATGGAATGAAATGATGTACTCGTCGAGACGAAGATTTTGATATATCATATGTCCAAAACGGAGCTACGGATGCGAAGATATGAGCAGTCAAACATAGCACGAAAAATTAGGGTTAGGAGATAAAAGTCAACCGGGGGGATCCTCAGATCCAGATCGGGATCTCGCGGGCATGGACTCCGAGGTTCGTCGGAGGTGGAGCTGGAGCTCGCCGGAGCTGCGGGATGTCGCCGGAGTCGAGGGAGAGGCGGAGGAACACCGGATCCGACGAGGGCAGGCGGAGGGAGGCGGGGCGGCGTCCTTGGCGGCGCGGACCGGCGAGCTCGCCGGCGGCCGGGATGGCGGCGGCGACCGGCGCACGGCGGAGGCGGCGGTTGACGGTGAGGCGGCGGCGGCGGCGGCCGATGGCGCGGGCGGCGCATGGCGGCGGAGGGAGGCGGCCCGCGGGGCGGCGGAGGGGGCCAGGTCCGGGCCTTCGGGCCCGGCGGCGGCGGGGATGGCCGGCGCCACGTGGCGCGACGCGGTTGGCGGAGGCGGGCGGCGGTGGACGCGTCCAGCCAGGGGCGGACGTGTCCGTCGGCGGCGGGAAGATGTTTTTTTTAGGGGAGGACGGGGAGAGATCCGAGATCCGAAAATGGGGGGGGCCTTTATATAGGCATAGAGGGAGCTAGGAGAGTCCAAATGAGGTGCGGTTTTCGGCCATGCGATCGTGATCGAACGACCGAGACGATGGAGCAGAGTTTGGTGGGTTTTGGGCCAAATTGGAGGGGTGTTGGGCTGCAACACACACGAGGCCTTTTCGGTCCCTCGGTTAACCGTTGGAGTATCAAACGAAGTCCAAATGACCCGAAACTTGACAGGCGGTCTACCGGTAATAAACCAAGGCCGCATGGCAAGTCTCGGTCCAATCCGTAAATGTTTAATCCCCACACATGAAAGAAAGCTAGAAATGGCCACCGGAGGAGAACGAAGCGCCGGAATGCAAAACGGACAACGGGGAAAATGCTCGAATGCATGAGATGAACATGTATGCAAATGCAATGCACGTGATGACATGATATGAGATGCACGAAAACGAAACAACACACGGAGACAAAGACCAGAACCCGAGAATAAATATAACTTAATGCCAAAAACGGCAAGAGTTGGAGTACAAATTGGGAAAGTTATATCTGGGGCGTTACAACACTCCACCACTGCGAAAAGATCTCGTCCCGAGATCTAGGACTGAAAGAACTCCGGGTACTCAGAACGGAGGTGATCCTCGCGTTCCCAGGTAGCTTCACGGTCGGAATGGTGTGACCACTTGACTTTGAGAAATTTGATTGACTTGTTGCGAGTCCTGCGTTCAGTCTCTTCAAGGATTGCAACTGGGTGCTCACGATAGGAGAGATCTTCTTGGAGCTCAATGTCCTCGAAGTTGACGGTGCGTTCAGGCGTCTTGAAGCACTTTCGGAGTTGGGAGACATGGAACACATCATGAACATTAGCAAAGTTTGCAGGAAGCTCGAGTTGATAGGCGAGGTCGCCTCTCTTGCTGACAATCTTGAAAGGTCCGACGTATCTGGGGGCAAGCTTCCCTTTGATACCGAAGCGACGAGTCCCTTTCATAGGAGAGACGCGGAGGTAAACATGATCTCCGATCTCGAAAGCCAAATCACCGTGCTTACTATCATAGTAGCTCTTCTGGCGGGATTGGGCTGCTTTGAGGTTATCACGAATGACCTTGCACATTTCTTTTGCCTTTGTGATTAGGTCATTACCCAGCAGCTGACGTTCACCGGTTTCAGACCAGTTGAGAGGTGTACGGAACTTCCTACCATACAGAATTTCAAAAGGGGCCTTTCCCGAACTTACTTGAAAACTGTTGTTGTATGAGAATTCGGCATAAGGAAGACAATCCTCCCACTTCATGTCGAAGGAGATAACACAAGCCCTGAGCATATCTTCAAGAATCTGGTTGACACGCTCGACTTGACCGCTTTTTTGAGGATGGAAAGCAGTGCTGAAGCGGATGTTGGTGCCCATGGCCTTCTGAAAAGAATCCCAAAACTTGGAGGTAAAGATGCTGCCACGGTCTGAAGATATCACTTGAGGAATACTGTGCAAAGAGACAATTCGAGAGGTATAGAGTTCCGCCAATTGAGCTGCAGTGATTGACTCTTTGATAGGCAGAAAGTGAGCGACTTTGGTGAGCTTGTCGATGACAACGAATATAGCATCATTGCCATGCTTGGACTTTGGAAACCCAGTCACGAAGTCCATTTCAATGTGGTCAAACTTCCATTCTGGAATGGCAAGAGGTTGAAGGAGACCTGCTGGCCTTTGGTGTTCTGTCTTCACTCTTCTGCAGACATCACATTCATTGACGAATTGAGCGATCTCGCGCTTCATTCGAGTCCACCAATAAGTTTGCTTCAGATCCTGATACATCTTCGTGCTCCCAGGGTGGATGGAGAGGAGAGAGTTGTGAGCCTCATTCATGATCACTTTACGAAGTTCACCTTTGGGCACAACAATTCGATCCTCGAAGAAGAGAGTGTCCTTGTCATCAAGTCGGTAGCACTTGTACTTGGACTGACTCTTGGCAATCCCAATCTTCACCTTTTTCACTATAGCATCAAGAAGCTGGGCTTGGCGAATCTGGTCTTCCAAGGTAGGAGAGACTTGAAGGTTGGCGAGGAAACCTTGAGGAACAATTTGCAGATTAAGTTTGGGGAAAGCTTCACAAAGCTCGGGTTGATAAGGCTTGAGAATCAGACTGTTGCAATATGCTTTTCTGCTCAAAGCGTCAGCAATCACATTGGCCTTGCCTGGAGTATACTCGATACTCGGATTGTACTCTTGAATCATTTCGACCCATCAAGTTTGCCTGAGGTTGAGATTAGGCTGGGTGAAGATGTACTTGAGACTCTTGTGATCAGTGAAAATGTCCACTTTCCTTCCCAATAGAAGATGTCTCCAAGTCAACAATGCATGCACAACTGCCGCCAACTCGAGATCATGAGTGGGGTAGTTCTTCTCATTAGGCTTCAACTGGCGAGAGGTATAAGCAACAACTTTCTTCTCTTGCATCAGTACAGCACCGAGACCTTGGAGAGAGGCATCACAAAAGACCTCGTACGGCTTGGTTTCATCAGGCGGAGTCAGAACTGGAGCAGTGATCAATTTCTCTTTCAAAGTGTTGAAAGCAATATCACACTCCGGAGACCAAACGTACATGACGTGCTTCTGAAGAAGATTTGAGAGAGGCTTCGCGATCTTGGAAAAGTTTTCAACGAATCTTCGGCAGTAGATTGCGAGACCAAGGAAGCTACGGAGTTGCTTCACGTTCTGGGGAGGTTCCCAATTAACAATTGCAGACACCTTCTCAGGATCCACGGAAATGCCCTTGGCAGAGATGATATGACCAAGATAAAGCACCTCATCGAGCCAAAATTCACACTTGGAGAACTTGGCGTAGAACTGATGTTCCCTGAGCTTGTCAAGAACCAAACGCAAGTGCTTGGCATGATCTTCCTTGTTCTTCGAGAAAACCAGAATGTCGTCGAGATAGACCAAAACAAAGTCATTGGTGTAGGGGTTGAATATGAAGTTCATCATGCGAGAGAACGTCGGAGGAGCGTTGGCGAGGCCAAAAGACATGACAGTGTATTCATATGACCC
Source organism: Triticum monococcum (assembly GCA_034509565.1). NCBI lineage: Eukaryota > Viridiplantae > Streptophyta > Magnoliopsida > Poales > Poaceae > Triticum > Triticum monococcum. The sequence continues at coordinate 525,065,138 of CM067841.1, forward strand.
ATAGCTTGTCCTGAAAGCCATCTTGGGAATATCTTGCTCACGAATGCGAATCTGATGATAACCCATACGGAGATCAAGCTTGGAGAATACTTGGGCACCCTTGAGTTGTTCGAACAGCTCATTAATGTTGGGAAGTGGGTATTTGTTCTTGATGGTCTTCTTGTTCAATGGACGATAATCAACACAAAGTCGGTCCGTTCCATCCTTCTTCTTCACAAAAAGAACACCACAACCCCACGGAGAAGTACTAGGCCGAATGAGACCCCTTCTTTCTTGAACATCGAGTTGTTTCTTCAACTCCTTCAACTCTTCGGAGCCGAGCTTGTAAGGACGTTTGCACATAGGTTCCGTGCCGGGCTCAAGTTCAATAACAAATTCAACCGGCCGGTGCAGAGGCATGCCTGGGAGTTCTTCTGGGAAGACGTCTTGATACTCACAAACGACTGGGATCTACGAAATAGCATCCAATTCACCCTTCTCATTGAGAGAAAACAACCGGATGGTATTATCCCGAGCAGCAAAGACAATTACATCCTCAAATGAATGAGTCAGTTGAATCTGCCTGGCTGCACAATCAAGCTAAGCTTTATGTTTAGAGAGCCAGTCCATCCCGAGAATAAGATCGATATCCGAATTACCAAGAACCACCGGAGAAGAGAGAAACTTGTAATCGCCCAACGTGATTGTAACCTCCGGAACGCAAACTCGAGATGTCAACAGACTGGCCGGAGAGTCAATAGACAACGGACTCGGCAACATTTGAGTAACAAAATCATGCTTGGAAGCAAAAGGTCTCGAGATGAAACAATGCGATGCACCCGTATCAAAAAGAACTTTTGTAGGAATATCATTAACAGGAAGGTTACTCATGATCACATTTGACGAATCCTCTGCCTGAGCTGCATTCACCATATTGACCTTGGCGTGCTTGGGATTATGCTTGACCACAGCTGTACTTGCCGATCTGACAGGAGGAGGAGGAAGACGCCTCTGGTTGAAACACTTGTTGGCGTAGTGACCCTTCTATTGGCACTTGTTGCACGTGACCTCTGAGAGCGGACGGTGGTACGGAGCACTTGATCTTGGAGCTTGAGACGAAGTCTTGTTCTGAAAGCCTGGGTTGGGTGGGTGGGAAGAACCACTGCCACCTTTGCTCTTCTGCTGATACAGCTGACGGAACGGAGGAGGAGGAAGCCAATACTTCTGCTGCTTGGCCACTTGAGTAGAGGAAGAAGGCGTAGTGTCTCTGACTCGCTTCCTGGAAGCATCACACCTCAACTGAGCAGCCTCTTGCTTCAGTGCCATGTTGTAGAACTCATCGTATCTCAGCGGCTCAAAGAGGACAAGAGCAAGCTGAATTTCTTCACGGAGACCACCCCTGAACTGATAGATCATGCTCTTTCTCATCAGGAACATCCTGCTTGGCAAAACGGGCGAGCTTCTGGAACAACTTGTTGTAGTCATAGACAGACAAAGAGCCTTGCTTCAGATTGCGGAATTCCTCACGTTTGCTTTCAGTCACACTTTGAGGGATGTGATGAGCTCGGAAATCACGACGGAAATCATCCCAAGTGATCAAACGTCCACCTCTGGAATCCTTGTACTGCTGGAACCACTCTGCGGCCTGATCTTTGAGCTGGAAAGAAGCGAACTTGACGAAATCTTCAGGCATGACGTTGCTGCATTCAAAATGCTTGCCCAGATCCACTAGCCAATCGTCAGCATCGGTAGCCTCAACACAATTGCTGAACGTCTTTGGACCATTTGCGAGGAACTGGTTCAGAGTAGCAAAATGGTTCTGATTGTTGCCTTGATTCCCTTGACTGCCTTGATTCCGCTCTTGGAGGATTTGCATGATCAACTGTGTGTTTGCATTAGTAGCGGCCATCACAGCTTGCCATGCTTCTGGAGGAGGCGGAGGTGGTGGCGGATATTGATTCTGGTTCTGACTGGTGCTCTTAGCGGGAGCCATCCTGAAGAGGTTGACCACCGTTAGCACATAGGCAGATAAATGAAGCTGAAACCAACGGAATGAAAATTGCAACATACAGTCTTCACATCCGAATAAAATGAACGAATGCACTTCTCTTGAAGTGGTCACATATTCCTAAATTGCGAAGCCACGAAGAATCGGGTAGAAGAGGTACATCAACAAGGGGATGGAATCAACATATGACGTCGAAGCAACTCGAATACCACAACTGAAAATAAAACCAAGGGTTGGCTTGCGGAATAAGCCGGAACAAACATATGATAGAAATTTCGTCCGAAGTTTTCGTGGTGGGACCTACACGGGCTCGATCGTACAGCACCACCATGTACAAGGCAGTGCACATGACATACGAAGCGTCCCTGAGTCAGCATAGCCAAGGACTCTTTAAGACACAACAAGGCCACTGTAAAATCGACCGTGAATAGGCGAACCACTAGACGTCGAACCCCAATTTCGTATTATACACCTGTTGGAAAGATATCTTAAGAGCTACTTGAATTCCCACCTATGAAACTCCCGAAACTTTCCGGTTATGCAATCAGGTGTCGGGGATACAGGGGAAGCATAATATCTCACCCAAGCTAGCAAATCCTACATCCAGCTGTACCCATCCTTCAACACATAACCAAGAAACCTTCGGAAACCATCTACCTCAACCTTCGAAAAGCATCCGTTATACAAGTTATGGCGATACTCCCAAACTCCCGCCCCAGTACTGGGTGGCATCGAGGTTATCTCACCAACGAACTGCATAAAGGAGATTTTCGATGTCGCGAACATATCTCAAGTATACCAGAATTGCAACGATAAAATTATGATGACAACACCTCAGAGCTCAACTCCCCGGGACACTTCCACTAAACCCCTGACAGGAGGCACCAAGACAGTATTCTCATCATAAGCCATCGGAACAAATCCAAGATACTCGCGTGATCCTAAAAAAAATTGTGAAATTTGAGAAGAGAAGAGTCAAAACTCTACGTCAGGATGCCTTACCAGAGCGATGAGGAGACTGGGAAGTAAAAAGAATTCCTAAGCTCTCCGATATATAATTCCTAAGGACTCAAAACATTTTTTCTAGACACAACTCGGCTGCTAGAAACGATCAAGCAATGGGGGCTCCTAAGGTCGGGGAAGGCTCTGATTACCAACTTGCGACATTGCTTTCAATGCGGCTATGCCTCTAAGTCGTGCCTCGACACGTGGGAGATATAGCCGCATCGAGGGCGTTACATTTTTGCTAGTAAAAGTTTATGAAAAATACCTTCTGTTATTTTAATAAACACTATATTTACTTTCCGTTAATTTACTTTAGTATTTTAATTGCTATTAACTTTTACTTAGGGCAAAACAATATTAGTTGTTTGTAGTAAAGTCTTAGACTTTCCCTAGTAGTTTTCTATGTAGTTTTATTCGAGGGTTCTTTGGAATTTGTTTGAGTTTTATTATTGAGTTTCCTTGTTGTTTTGATTGTTATTTTGAGTGGTAGAATGATTGCTTATGTTGTTGGGGAACGTAGTAATTTCAAATTTTTCCTACGCACATGCAAGATCATGGTGATGCATAGCAACGAGAGGGGAGAGTGTTGTCTACGTACTCTCGTAGACCGGAAGCGGAAGCGTTAGCACAACGCGGTTGATGTAGTCGTACGTCTTCACGGCCCGACCGATCAATCACCGAAACTACGGCACCTCCGAGTTCTAGCACACGTTCAGCTCGATGACGATCCCCGGACTCCGATCCAGCAAAGTGTCGGGGAAGAGTTCCGTCAGCACGACGGCGTGGTGACGATCTTGATGTTCTACCGTCGCAGGGCTTCGCCTAAGCACCGCTACAATATTATCGAGGATTATGGTGGAGGGGGGTACCGCACAGGGCTAAGAGAACGATCACGAAGATCAACTTGTGTGTCTAGAGGTGCCCCCCTGCCCCCGTATATAAAGGAGCAAGGGGGAGGCCGGCCGGCCCTTGGGGCGCGCCAAGGAGGGGGGGAGTCCTCCTCCCAGTAGGAGTAGGACTCCCCTTTCCTAGTCCAACTAGGAAGAGAGAAGGGGGGAGGAAAGAGAGGGAGAGGGAGAGGGAAAGAGGGGCCGCACCCCCCTCCCCTAGTCCAATTCGGACTCCTCATGGGAGGGGGCGCGCCACCTCCTGGGCTGCTGCCCTCTGTCTCCCCTCAGGCCCACTAAGGCCCAATACTTCCCCGGGGGGTTCCGGTAACCCTTCCGGCACTCCGGTTCTCTCCGAAATCACCCGAAACACTTCCGGTGTCCGAATATAGCCGTCCAATATATCGATCTTTATGTCTCGACCATTTCGAGACTCCTCGTCATGTCCGTGATCATATCCGGGACTCCGAACAACCTTCGGTACATCAAAATATATAAACTCATAATGAAACTGTCATCGTAACATTAAGCGTCCGGACCCTATGGGTTCGAGAACAATGTAGACATGACCGAGACACGTCTCCGGTCAATAACCAATAGCGGAACCTGGACGCTCATATTGGTTCCTACATATTCTATGAAGATCTTTATCGGTCAGACCGCATAACAACATACGTTGTTCCCTTTGTCATCTGTATGTTACTTGCCCGAGATTCGATCGTCGGTATCTCAATACCTAGTTCAATCTTGTTATCGGCAAGTCTCTTTACTCGTTCCATAATACATCATCTCGCAACTAACTCATTAGTTGCATTGCTTGCAAGGCTTATGTGATGTGCATTACCAAGAGGGCCCAGAGATACCTCTCCGACAATCGGAGTGACAAATCCTAATCCCAAAATACGCCAACCCAACATGTACCTTTGGAGACACCTGTAGAGCACCTTTATAATCACCCAGTTATGTTGTGACGTTTGGTAGCACACAAAGTGTTCCTCCGGCAAACGGGAGTTTCATAATCTCATAGTCACAGGAACATGTATAAGTCATGAAGAAAGCAATAGCAACATACTAAACGATCGGGTGCTAAGCTAATGGAATGGGTCATGTCAATCACATCATTCTCCTAATGATGTGATCCCATTTAATCAAATGACAACACATGTCTATGGTTAGGAAACATAACCATCTTCGATTAACGAGCTAGTCAAGTAGAGGCATACTAGTGACGTTTAGTTTGTCTATGTATTCACACAAGTATTATGTTTCCAGTTAATACAATTCTAGCATGAATAATAAACATTTATCATGATATAAGGAAATAAATAATAACTTTATTATTGCCTCTAGGGCATATTTCCTTCAGTCTCCCACTTGCACTAGAGTCAATAATCTAGATTACACAATAATGTTTCTAACACCCATGGAGCCTTGGTGTTGATCATGTTTTGCTCGTGGAAGAGGCTTAGTCAATGGGTCTGCTACATTCAGATCCATATGTATCTTGCAAATCTGTATGTCTCCCACCTGGACTAGATCCCGGATGGAATTGAAGCGTCTCTTGATGTGCTTGGTTCTCTTGTGAAATCTGGATTCCTTTGCCAAGGCAATTGCACCAGTATTGTCACAAAAGATTTTCATTGGACCCGATGCACTAGGTATGACACCTAGATCGAATATGAACTCCTTCATCCAGACTCCTTCGTTTGCTGCTTCCGAAGCAGTTATGTACTCCGCTTCACATGTAGATCCCGCCACGACGCTTTGTTTAGAACTGCACCAACTGACAGCTCCACCGTTTAATGTAAATACGTATCCGGTCTGCGATTTAGAATCGCCCGGATCAGTGTCAAAGCTTGCATCAACGTAACCATTTATGATGAGCTCTTTGTCACCTCCATATACGAGAAACATATCCTTAGTCCTTTTCAGGTATTTCAGGATGTTCTTGACCGTTGTCCAGTGATCCACTCCTGGATTACTTTGGTACCTCCCTGCTAGACTTATAGAAAGACACACATCAGATCTGGTACACGGCATTGCATACATGATAGAGCCTATGGCTGAAGCATAGGGAACACCTTTCATTTTCTCTCTATCTTCTGCAGTGGTTGGGCATTGAGTCTTACTCAACTTCACACCTTGTAACACAGGCAAGAATCCTTTCTTTGCTTGATCCATTTTGAACTTCTTCAAAACTTTGTCAAGGTATGTGCTTTGTGAAAGTCCAATTAAGCGTCTTGATCTATCTCTATAGATCTTAATGCCCAATATGTAAGCAGCTTCACCGAGGTCTTTCATTGAAAAACTCTTATTCAAGTATCCCTTTATGCTATCCAGAAATTCTATATCATTTCTGATTAGTAATATGTCATCCACATATAATATCAGAAATGCTATAGAGCTCCCACTCACTTTCTTGTAAATACAGGCTTCTCCAAAAGTCTGTACAAAACCAAATGCTTTGATCACACTATCAAAGCGTTTATTCCAACTCCGAGAGGCTTGCACCAGTCCATAAATGGATCGCTGGAGCTTGCACACTTTGTTAGTTCCCTTTGGATCAATAAAACCTTCTGGCTACATCATATACAACTCTTCTTCCAAAAATCCATTCAGGAATGCAGTTTTGACATCCATCTGCCAAATTTCATAATCATAAAATGTGGCAATTGCTAACATGATTCGGACAGACTTAAGCATCGCTACGGGTGAGAAGGTCTCATCGTAGTCAACCCCTTGAACTTGTCAAAAACCTTTTGCGACAAGTCGAGCTTTGTAGACAGTAACATTACCGTCGGTGTCAGTCTTCTTCTTGATCACCCATTTATTCTCAATTGCTTGTCGATCATTGGGAAAGTCAACCAAAGTCCACACTTTGTTCTCATACATGGATCCCATCTCAGATTTCATGGCTTCAAGCCATTTTGCGAAATCTGGGCTCACCATCGCTTCTTCATAGTTTGCAGGTTCATCATGATCTAGTAGCATGACTTCCAGAACAGGATTACCGTACCACTCTGGTGCGGATCTTACTCTAGTTGATCTACGAGGTTCAGTAGTAACTTGTTCTGAAGTTTCATGATCATCATCATTAACTTCCTCACTAATTGGTGTAGGTGTCACAGAAACCGGTTTCTGTGATGTACTACTTTCCAATAAGGGAGCGGGTACAGTTACCTCATCAAGTTCTACTTTCCTCCCACTCACTTCTTTCGAGAGAAACTCTTTCTCTAGAAAGGATCCATTCTTAGCAACAAATGTCTTGCCTTCGGATCTGTGATAGAAGGTGTGCCCAACTGTCTCCTTTGGGTATCCTATGAAGACACATTTCTCCGATTTGGGTTCGAGCTTATCAGGTTGAAGTTTTTTTTTCACATAAGCATCGCAGCCCCAAACTTTTAGAAACGACAACTTTGGTTTCTTGCCAAACCACAGTTCATAAGGCGTCGTCTCAACAGATTTTGATGGTGCCCTATTTAACGTGAATGCGGCCGTCTCTAAAGCATAACCCCAAAACGATAGCGGTAAACCTGTAAGAGACATCATAGATTGTACCATATCAAGTAAAGTACGATTACGACGTTCGGACACACCATTACGCTGTGGTGTTCCGGGTGGCGTGAGTTGCGAAACTATTCCGCATTGTTTCAAATGTAGACCAAACCCGTAACTCAAATATTCTCCTCCACGATCAGATCGTAGAAACTTTATTTTCTTGTTACGATGATTTTCAACTTCACTCTGAAATTCTTTGAACTTTTCAAATGTTTTAGACTTATGTTTCATTAAGTAGATATACCCATATCTGCTTAAATCATCTGTGAAGGTGAGAAAATAACGATATCCACCACGAGCTTCAACATTCATTGGACCACATACATCTGTATGTATGATTTCCAACAAATCTGTTGCTCTCTCCATAGTACCGGAGAACGGTGTTTTAGTCATCTTGCCCATGAGGCACGGTTCGCAAGTACCAAGTGATTCATAATCAAGTGGTTCCAAAAGTCCATCAGTATGGAGTTTCTTCATGCGCTTTACACCGATATGACCTAAACGGCAGTGCCACAAATAATTCGCACTATCATTATTAACTCTGCATCTTTTGGCTTCAACATTATGAATATGTGTATCACTACTATCGAGATTCATCAAAAATAGACCACTCTTCAAGGGTGCATGACCATAAAAGATATTACTCATATAAATAGAACAACCATTATTCTCTGATTTAAATGAATAACCGTCTCACATCAAACAAGATCCAGATATAATGTTCATGCTTAACGCTGGCACCAAATAACAATTATTTAGGTTTAATACTAATCCCGATGGTAGATGTAGAGGTAGCGTGCCGACTGCGATCACATCAACTTTGGAACCATTTCCCACGCGCATCGTCACCTCATCCTTCGCCAGTGTTCGCTTAATCCATAGTCCCTGTTTCGAGTTGCAAATATTAGCAACAGAACCAATATCAAATACCCACGTGCTACTACGAGCTCTAGTAAGGTACACATCAATAACATGTATATCACATATACCTTTGTTCACCTTGCCATCCTTCTTATCCGCCAAATACTTGGGGCAGTTCCGCTTCCAGTGACCAGTCTGCTTGCAGTAGAAGCACTCAGTTTCAGGCTTAGGTCCAGACTTGGGTTTCTTGTCCTGAGCAGCAACTTGCTTGTTGTTCTTCTTGAAGTTCCCCTTCTTCTTCCCCTTGCCTTTTTTCTTGAAACTAGTGGTCTTGTTGACCATCAACACTTGATGCTCCTTCTGTTGGGGAACGTAGCAGAAATTCAAAATTTTCCTACGTGTCACCAAGATCCATCTATGGAGAGACTAGCAACGAGGGAAGGAGAGTGCATCTACATACCCTTGTAGATCGCTAAGCAGAAGCGTTCAAGTGAACGGGGTTGTTGGAGTCGTACTCGTCGTGATCCAAATCACCGAAGATCCTAGTGCCGAACGGGCGGCACCTCCGCGTTCAACACACGTACAGCCCGATGATGTCTCCTACGCCTTGATCCAGCAAGGGGAGAAGGAAAGGTTGAGGAAGACTCCATCCAGCAGCAGCACAACGGCGTGGTGGTGGTGGAGGAGCGTGGCAATCCTGCAGGGCTTCGCCAAGCACCATGGGAGAGGAGAAGGACTTGGGAGAGGGGAGGGGCTGCACCAAAGGCAAAGGTCAGATCACGTCTCTTGGGCAGCCCCTAGGCCTCATATATATAGGGGAAGGGGAGGAGGGTGCGCCCCCTCTAGGGTTCCCACCCCTAGAGGGGCGGCAGCCCCAAACCCATCTAAGGGTGGCGGCCACAAGGGGGGAGGAGAGGGAGGCGCAGGGAGTATGGGCCTTAGGGCCCATCTGCCCTTAGGGTTTGCCCCCTCTCCCCTTCTAGGCGCATGGGCCTTAGTGGGAGGCGCCCCAGCCCACCTAGGGGCTGGTGCCTTCTCACACTTGGCCCATGTATGCCTCTGGGGCCCATGCCCTCCCCCCCGGTGGACCCTCGGACCCCTCCGGTGGTCCCGGTACATTACCGATAAACCCCGAAACCTTTCCGGTGATCAAAACAGGACTTCCCATATATAAATCTTTACCTCCGGACCATTCCGGAACTCCTCGTGACGTTCGGGATCTCATCCGGGACTCCGAACAACATTTGGTAACCACATACAAACTTCCTTTATAACCCTAGCGTCATCGAACCTTAAGTGTGTAGACCCTACGGGTTCGGGAACCATGCAGACATGACCGAGACGTTCTCCGGTCAATAACCAACAGCGGGATCTGGATACCCATGTTGGCTCCCACATGTTCCACGATGATCTCATCGGATGAACCACGATGTCAAGGACTTAATCAATCCCGTATACAATTCCCTTTGTCTAGCGGTACGATACTTGCCCGAGATTCGATCGTCGGTATCCCGATACCTTGTTCAATCTCGTTACTGGCAAGTCTCTTTACTTGTTCCGTAACACATCATCCCGTGATCAACTCCTTGATCACATTGTGCACATTATGATGATGTCCTACCGAGTGGGCCCAGAGATACCTCTCCGTCACACGGAGTGACAAATCCCAGTCTCGATTCGTGTCAACCCAACAGACACTTTCGGAGATACCTGTAATGTACCTTTATAGCCACCCAGTTACGTTGTGACGTTTGGCACGCCCAAAGCACTCCTACGGGATCCGGGAGTTGCACAATCTCATGGTCTAAGGAAATGATACTTGACATTAGAAAAGCTTTAGCATACGAACTTACACGATCTTGTGCTATGCTTAGGATTGGGTCTTGTCCATCACATCATTCTCCTAATGATGTGATCCCGTTATCAACGACATCCAATGTCCATGGTCAGGAAACCGTAACCATCTATTGATCAACGAGCTAGTCAACTAGAGGCTTACTAGGGACATGGTGTTGTCTATGTATCCACACATGTATCTGAGTTTCCTATCAATACAATTCTAGCACGGATAATAAACGATTATCATGAACAAGGAAATATAATAATAACCAATTTATTATTGCCTCTAGGGCATATTTCCAACACCTTCTTGATTTCTACCTCCGCAGCTTTTATCATTGCGAAGAGCTCGGGAATTGTTTTATCCATCCCTTGCATATTATAGTTCATCACGAAGCTCTTGTAGCTAGGTGGAAGTGATTGGAGAATTTTGTCAATGACGCAATCATCCGGAAGATTAACTCCCAGTTGAATCAAGTGATTATTATACCCAGACATTTTGAGTATATGCTCACTAACATAACTGTTCTCCTCCATCTTGCATCTATAGAACTTATTGGAGACTTCATATCTCTCAATCCAGGCATTTGCTTGAAATATTAACTTCAACTCCTGAAACATCTCATATGCTCCATGACGTTTAAAACGTCGCTGAAGTCCCGGTTCTAAGCCGTAAAGCATGGCACATTGAACTATCGAGTAGTCATCAGCTTTGCTCTGCCAGACGTTCTTAACATTGTCAGTTGCATCAGCAGCAGGCCTGGCACCCAACGGTGCTTCCAGGACGTAATTCTTCTGTGCAGCAATGAGGATAATCCTCAAGTTACGGACCCAGTCCGTGTAATTGCTACCATCATCTTTCAACTTTGCTTTCTCAAGGAACACATTAAAATTCAACGGAACAACAGCACGGGCCATCTATCTACAATTAAACATAAACAAGCAAGATACTATCAGGTACTAAGTTCATGATAAATTTAAGTTCAATTAATCATCTTACTTAAGAACTCCCACTTAGAAAAACATCCCTCTAATCTTCTAAGTGATCACGTAATCCAAATAAACTAAACCATAACCGATCATCACGTGAAATGGAGTAGTTTTCAATGGTGCACATCACTATGTTGATCATATCTACTATATGATTCACGCTCGACCTTTCGGTCTCAGTGTTCCGAGGCCATATCTGCATATGCTAGGCTCGTCAAGTTTAACCTGAGTATTCTGCGTGTGCAAAACTGGCTTGCACCCGTTGTAGATGGACGTAGGGCTTATCACACCCGATCATCACGTGGTGTCTGGGCACGATGAACTTTGGCAATGGTGCATACTCAGGGAGAACGCTTTTATCTTGAAATTTAGTGAGAGATCATCTTATAATGCTACCGTCAATCAAAGCAAGATAAGATGCATAAAAGATAAACATCACATGCAATCAATATAAGTGATATGATATGGCCATCATCATCTTGTGCTTGTGATCTCCATCTCCAAAGCATCGTCATGATCACCATCGTCACCGGCGCGACACCTTGATCTCCATCGTAGCATCGTTGTCGTCTCGCCAATCTTATGCTTCTACGACTATCACTACCGCTTAGTGATAAAGTAAAGCATTACAGGGCGATTGCATTGCATACAATAAAGCGACAACCATATGGCTCCTGCCAGTTGCCGGTAACTCGGTTACAAAACATGATCATCTCATACAATAAAATTTAGCATCATGTCTTGACCATATCACATCACAACATGCCCTGCAAAAACAAGTTAGACGTCCTCTACTTTGTTTGTTGCAAGTTTTACGTGGCTGCTATGGGCTTAAGCAAGAACCAATCTTACCTACGCATCAAAACCACAGCGATAATTTGTCAAGTTGGTGCTGTTTTAACCTTCGCAAGGACCAGGCGTAGCCACACTCAGTTCAACTAAAGTTGGAGAAACTGACACCCGCCAGCCACCTGTGTGCAAAGCACGTCGGTAGAACCAGTCTCGCGTAAGCATAAGCGTAATGTCGGTCCGGGCCGCTTCATCCAACAATACCACCGAACCAAAGTATGACATGCTGGTAAGCAGTATGACTTATATCGCCCACAACTCACGTGTGTTCTACTCGTGCATATAACATCAACACATAAAACCTAGGCTCGGATGCCACTGTTGGGGAACGTAGTAATTTCAAAATTTTCCTACGCACACGCAAGATCATGGTGATGCATAGCAATGAGAGGGGAGAGTGTTGTCTACGTACCCTCGTAGACCGGAAGCGGAAGTGTTAGCACAACGCGGTTGATGTAGTCGTACGTCTTCACGGCCCGACCGATCAAGCACCGAAACTACGGCACCTCCGAGTTCTAGCACACGTTCAGCTCGATGACGATCCCCGGACTCCGATCCAGCAAAGTGTCGGGGAAGAGTTCCGTCAGCACGACGGCGTGGTGACGATCTTGATGTTCTACCATCGCAGGGCTTCGCCTAAGCACCGCTACAATATTATCGAGGATTATGGTGGAGGGGGGCACCGCACACGGCTAAGAGAACGATCACGAAGATCAACTTGTGTGTCTAGAGGTGCCCCCCTGCCCCCGTATATAAAAGAGCAAGGGGGGAGGCTGGCCCGCCCTTGGGGCACGCCAAGGAGGGGGGGAGTCCTCCTCCTAGTAGGAGTAGGACTCCCCTTTCCTAGTCCAACTAGGAAGAGAGAAGGGGGAAGGAAAGAGAGGCAGAGGGAGAGGGAAAGAGGGGCCGCGCCCCCCTCCCCTAGCCCAATTCGGACTCCTCATGGGAGGGGGCGCGCCACCTCCTAGGCTGCTGCCCTCTCTCTCCCCTCAGGCCCACTAAGGCCCAATACTTCCCCGGGGGGTTCGGGTAACCCTTCCGGCACTCCGGTTTTCTCCAAAATCACCTGAAACACTTCCGGTGTCCGAATATAGCCGTCCAATATATCGATCTTTATGTCTCGACCATTTCGAGACTCCTCGTCATGTCCGTGATCATATCCGGGACTCCGAACAACCTTCGGTACATCAAAATATATAAACTCATAATGAAACTGTCATTGTAACATTAAGCGTGCGGACCCTACGGGTTCGAGAACAATGTAGACATGACCGAGACATGTCTCCGGTCAATAACCAATAGTGGAACCTGGATGCTCATATTGGCTCCTACATATTCTACGAAGATCTTTATCGATCAGACTGCATAACAACATACGTTGTTCCCTTTGTCATCGGCATGTTACTTGCCCGAGATTCGATCGTCGGTATCTCAATACCTAGTTCAATCTCGTTATCGGCAAGTCTCTTTACTCGTTCCATAATACATCATCTCGCAACTAACTCATTAGTTGCATTGCTTGCAAGGCTTAAGTGATGTGCATTACCGAGAGGGCCCAGAGATACCTCTCCGACAATCGGAGTGACAAATCCTAATCTCGAAATACGCCAACCCAACATGTACCTTTGGAGACACCTGTAGAGCACCTTTATAATCACCCAGTTACGTTGTGACGTTTGGTAGCACACAAAGTGTTCCTCCGGCAAACGGGAGTTGCATAATCTCATAGTCACAGGAACATGTATTAGTCATGAAGAAAGCAATAGCAACATACTAAACGATCGGGTGCTAAGCTAATGGAATGGGTCATGTCAATCACATCATTCTCCTAATGATGTGATCCCGTTTAATCAAATGACAACACATGTCTATGGTTAGGAAACATAACCATCTTCGATTAACGAGCTAGTCAAGTAGAGGCATACTAGTGACGTTTAGTTTGTCTATGTATTCACACAAGTATTATGCTTCCGGTTAATACAATTGTAGCATGAATAATAAACATTTATCATGATATAAGGAAATAAATAATAACTTTATTATTGCCTCTAGGGCATATTTCCTTCATATGTGAATTCCATGTTTATTATTATAGATTTCATCGGAGAGTTGCGTATAGTCTTATCAAGTTTCTAAGAGCGTTATTATTCTTCATCAACTTACCAGGCAAGTTCACTTTGACCATGTTATTCATACCTATGTTTTATTGCATTTAGTATCACCCTACATAGTCCCTCCAGTAGTGTTATTGGATCTTGTAGTTGAGTAGAATGCATGAGGTAGGAACCCATCTCCCTGTTACCAAGCCCGGGATGTTATTTATTTTAATGCTACGCTATAGTAGACGGGGTTGGTATGAGTGCTCGAGAGTGGTGTGAGAATGGAGGAATCTACGTCAATGACGACAACTTCATGATGGCATCGGCAAGGACTGCATCTTCATGACCTCAAGATTTCCAGACTCGAGACAAGAATTCAATACACACTACTGGGTGAAGGACGGTTGATGGGCACCCTGGAGAAACCAGTGGATGGCCGGGATGCATGGAGAAGCGCCATGACATCTTGCGGAAAGCTTCACCTAGACTCAAAGAGACGGAAGAATACTTCATGCCCGAAAGCTTACCTGTGCAACCGCAAGTCACTATGGGCTCTAGCTTGGTTGACCCTAGTGGTGACTCTGGCTGGGACGGTGCTAGCAGATGTAGAACTACGGTAGGATTGGATGAGCACCGGACAGTGGTCAGGGAACTCTTTGGAAAACCATGTTTCGGTCGTCTTGTTCTCAAACACCCTAAAGTGCGAGAACGTAAAAAGAAGGATCAAATCTTGCGGGTAAAGTGTACAAACCTCTGCAGAGGGTTAAAACCTAATCGATTAGTCGTGTCCCCGGTTACGGACAATTTGAGCCTCTGGACTTGGATCTATCTCGGAACTCTCAACACCGGACTGATAACTTAATTGTGGGCAACTTATGATGATTTGGGCTATGAGACATCGGTTGGTGGAACCATGTCATGATAGAAAACTCCGTAATACAGACTCCGGTTAATTCTTTTGATGTAGGGAAAATAAAACCAGCTTTTATGCAAACAAAACTCAGATACAGAGCCACAAAGCCATATTGCGTATAGTATAGTTTATCATTTGTTTTCTCTTATTGTGATCTTGCCGGTACATTCAATGTACTGACCTACATGGCTGCAACGTATCATGTTGCAGATATTTCTTCGACGAGTAAGAGTTACGATACAGGGTTACGGTCTACACTCAACTTGCCGATGGCGTTGATGGGACTCCACACCCGATTGTTTGTTTCCCTGAGACTTATGAGGTATATATCAGTTTTACGTTATTTATACATGTGATTGCACTTTGATATATACATTGATGTACTGTGTGTGCCAGCATACCGATCCAGGGACGGCACAGATACACAAAGGCTTGACCGTCTGAGGTCGGGTCGCTACATCGATGCCCCCTCCGGCGGAGCTC
Source organism: Triticum monococcum (assembly GCA_034509565.1). Taxonomy (NCBI): domain Eukaryota; kingdom Viridiplantae; phylum Streptophyta; class Magnoliopsida; order Poales; family Poaceae; genus Triticum; species Triticum monococcum. The sequence continues at coordinate 525,080,609 of CM067841.1, forward strand.
CGGAAAAGGCCCCAAGATGGGATCTCGTGGATACAGAAAGTTACGGCGGTGGAATTAGGGTTTTGGCTTCGTATCTGGTAGTTTAGGGGTACATAGGTATATATAGGAGGAAGGAGTACGTCGGTGGAGCAATAGGGGGCCCACGAGGGTGGAGGGCGCGCCCCCTACCTCGTGGCCTCCTGGTTGATGTCTTGACGTAGGATCCAAGTCCTCTGGATCACGTTCATTCCGAAAATCACGTTCCCGAAGGTTTCATTCCGTTTGGACTTCGTTTGATATTCTTTTTCTGTGAAACTCTGAAATAGGCAAAAAAACAACAATTCTGGGCTAGGCCTCCGGTTAATAGGTTAGTCCCAAAAATAATATAAAAGTGTATAATAAAGCCCAATAATGTCCAAAACAGAATATAATATAGCATGGAACAATCAAAAATTATAGATACGTTGGAGACGTATCACCCCATTCAACCGCTCTCCTTTCACGATCTTTGCGATACCTCCTCTCATCCCACTTTTTCAGGTGATCCTCATGCTCGTGCCCCTAGTTTGTGACCAACTGACAATGTTGCCTACTCTTCCTGCAAGGCATAGAAAGCAGTGAACGTCATGACAACATCAAACACTAACAAAAACATAGCAAGTAGAGAACAATGTCCTCACCAGTGAAAGTCTAAGCCGCTGGTGTCGGTGGGTTTACCCAGTGGGGTATGTTGGAAGATACCAAACTGTGTGGCCACATGTTGTGGTAGGTGCCACTCGACGGCGTACACACATATCAAGGGCACAATGCACGGCCAAGCAAGCCGATCATCCTCGCACATCGAGTTCAGCTCGAACCCCCATTCTCTGTCGTGGTACAGAAACCAATTCACCTATAGAAGAATTGTTAAGAACCATGAGAGTTGATACGAAACGACTGATAAGCCACTTGGTATACCTAGAAATCTGCCAGGTTGTCCAGCTCGTTGGTGAAGATCTTGTACACCATACTGGCCTTGTCCGTGTAGACCTTCACCTTGTCCCAGGCGTACATGGCGGTCGGGTATCGAGCGCTATCGCCTTCTTCGTCATAATCCGTCCATGCAAGCGGGCGGACTCTCTTAGGACGGCCGACCGGCAACCGCTCCCACATCCAAATTGAGAGGGCCCAGAAAAATCCACACACGCGGTATCTTCGGTCCTCTGCGTTCCGTCATCTAGCTACAAACATGAAATGATGATGATGAGATAACACAATCTAAAATAGCATACATAGGTCGAAAACGAGTATTGAGATTTTTATCGTACCGAGTGGTATAGGTAAGCGAGGCCGGCGGACCCCCAGCTGTACCCCGCATCCTAGTCTTCCAAGAAGCCGAGATACATCCATAGGGTGTTATCCCTCGAGTAGTCTGGAAAGACGACCTTCATCAGAAGGTACCACAAATAGGCCCTCGCGTACTGCTCCACGGTCCATTCATCGACACCTTGCGGGCATACGGACCGGTTCTCCAAGGGCCACTTGAGTCGCACACCATATGTTCTGTTCCCCTTCATTGGAGGGCAGTCGCCGATGAGGGCGATAACCCTCTCCCGCCAGTTGGGCCTCTCCACTCGCCCAGTGAGAGCATGGCCCTGGATGGGTAGGGCCATGATCATGCCGAATCCTCAAAGTCACCATCATCTCACCACTGGTGAGATGGAAACGGTGCGTCTCGGGGCGCCACCGGTCGATCAATGCCGTGAGAGCCGAGTGGACGAGTGTCGACAACTATCTTTTGAACTGAAGAACGAAACCCAACAGCCGTGCTCTCCTGAAGTACGGAGTGTAGCGTTCATCGTACTGCATCTAAACGGCCTTCGTGTGGCCCCTCATCCCCAATTGGAGGAGCATGTATCAAAATGTAAATGGAATTGTTAGTAACTTCTTTTCTCATAATAAACAATACAACAACTTGATGATAGACATTACCACTCCATTCTCCATAAAACGAGCGCGGTAATCGTTGTCGAAAGCATGATCAAGCATCGTGTACTTCACGCCGATTTCTGGCACATGGGGGCCGCCTAAAACAATTGGAAATGATGTCATTTTCAACCAACTAATATCATTTTGAACAAACATGAAACATATCAAGTCCAAATATAAATGAATCATATTCAACCGACATGAATCATATCATTTTCATCAATTATCACATAATCAACCAACATTCATCAATTATCATATTCAACCAATATAAATTATCAATGCAAATGAATCATATTCGACCGACATGAATCATATCATTTTCATCAATTATCACATATTCAACCAACATTCATCAATTATCATATTCAACCAATATAAATGATCAATGCAAATGAATCATATTCAACCAACATCATTCATTCAACAACGTTCAACCATCACTCATGCACTTGTTTATTCAACACTTATAAAAAATTGCATATGCATAATTCACCGAAATCCATCATATTCAACCATATCTATATGATTCATTCATTCAACAACATTCATCATATGTAGCCAACTACTTACAATCCCTCCAACATCAATCATATGACCATTCTTTCAAAAAAATGAATCTACAACTAACTTGGTGAAGAACTAGGGTTCATATAGGAAGTACATATAATCTCTACAACTAGTTATTAGAGTTCATATTCAACCCTATACATCATCTAGAATCAAGCTAAGCAATCCTAGAATCAACCAAAAGTAAGAAAAATAGGGTTTATTTGCACCAAATAATGCATCGAATCGAAAGCGTTTTGAGTAAAACTAATTGGAGGGATTGAGAGAGCTTACTTTTCTTGTTTCGGAGCTATCTCGATCCGCAAAAATGGTGGCCAAACAAAGAAGATTGGAGGGGGAGAGAGGAGTTCCTCTCTGTTCTGGGTGGCGCGGCGGGGGCGAGGGGAGAAGATGCGGCTGGGGTTCGTGGGTGTGCCTCATGCCCGGGCCCCCGCTGGGGTTTATAACTGTTGGGGGCTACCGTCGGGGTCTTCGACAGTAGGTTTGCATAGCCTACCGCCGCGGGGGCTGGCGGTAGGGTTGACGGCAGGAGACGGTTCTGTTTACTCATGGCTGCCGTGGATAAGTGTGCTACCGCCACACACCTTGGCGGTAGCCTGCTCAACCCTACCGTCATGTTCTTTGGCGGTAGGTAAAAGGGTCAGATCCCAAAATTGTTTCAAATAGGGGCTAGATCCGGCTAAACTAGGGCAAAAGGGTCAAAACATGAAACTTAGCCTCCCTAGGCACTCTTTGGTTGACTCTGTCTGTCCACACCATAAGATCTATAGTGCACTATTAATCACCTACAGTCTTAGACACTTTTGATGTCAGTATGATACTTTGAAAAGTTTATAATAAAGAACACTACATGTTCTATCCAGAAGACACAAACCAAACTATTAACAACAAAGGCATGCTCAAATCCTAAAGTGTGAACCAGCCATTCCACTCAATACTTTGCTACTACCTTCGTACCAACGGCGCACACTCGGACACGGGGTCACAAGTTCTCTGACTATCACAAGATCACCCCCACCCCCACCCCCACCCCCCCACCCCCTCCCCAATCCCGGGACGAGCATTCATACCCGCTCGCGGGATTGGAGTGAAAAACGGCCACCTATCAAGATTGGGAAGAGGCGTCAATGCGGCCCTAGCATGAGAAACCAGTCACGTCAAGGCGGCCCTAGCGTGAGAAATTTTCTTCCTTTTTTTGTGAAAAAAGGGTTCCTCATATTTCGCGTAAATAGCAAAAAACATCACTTTTGTGTGGCAACCCTTGGGGGAGAACTACCACAGCCGGAAGACCTAACAAAACGCCACCAGTTTTGTCCTAATTCATCGCAAATATCCCCCACACAAAAAATAAAAAAATTCATCGCAAATATGACAGCACTAATAAAGACTTTTCAGTCAGTGGCCGGTTGGGTTCAAACTAAACACAATTATGACAACATTGGCCCACCCATCAGAGTTGATGTGGCACAAAAGTCAACCCCATTAAGTTCGTTGTTATGACAGAATGGTCCACATGTCAGTCGCTATAAAAAAGCAAACAATTTTTTTTTCAAATCCCTTCTCCATCTCCTGTGTCAAAGCCAAGCGGTGGCCGACGAGCTCGAAAACGGAGGCAATCAAGGGCACTGAGAGCTGGAATTGAAAAAGGAGTCAGCTTCAAAGGGTCCTCGGGAGGCAAGGGGAGAAGAAATCATGGCTGGGGGCTCACTGGAGACAGCGAATTGCTAGCGGCCGAGGTAGCAGCACTCGGCACCGAATCTGTAGAAGAAAAGCTAGAGGGAGGAATCCACGGTCCTCAGTACTTAACTGGAAGTGGTACTAATTTACGACGAATTAGCGTAAAACTGCTACCGTTTTGTTAGGCCTTCCAATTGTGGTAGTTCTCACCGAGGGTTAAAAAAAGCAGTAGTTTTTTGCCATTTACTCCCTGATTTCTGAAATCATCATTACATTGTCCGAACCACCTCACACAGCAACCAACCGAGTTCAGAAAAACAACAGATAGCAGCCGCCAAACCGTAGCCAGCAAGCTCCTGCTAGCTCTCATCTTCTTCTGCACCCACAGGGCGAACAAAACCAACAAAACATCCCCCTCTTCTCTGTCGTGACTGCATTGTACCAACGTGAGTAGTAAAAACACTAGCAGTGGGGGAATTCAGCAACACCGCAAGAAGAACAATGCGGAGGCTGCGATCATTCGGTTGACGCCGCAGACGAGTGAGCTTCGTCGAAGACCCAAAAACCTGACATAAGAGCCTGATACACGATAGATGGCAGCTGGAGAGTCTCCACCGGGTACTGCTACTGCATGCATCAACAGTCATACCACGGTCCGTCAGACATGTCGTTTTTACTTTCGAACGGAAAACCGTCTTTGCGCAAACGTAGAAACTCCTGCTGACCCATTTCAAGTCTTCAACTGACTTCCCTGCAACACCCAAATAGTCAATTGGCTCTCATGCTCCGAGACCTAGACGTCTTCAAGGACTTCATAGCTTCCCTGAATAGTCCAAGGAGAAGTATCAGATGTTTGCATTGTTATGTCTGGCGCTTGTAATTTAGGTGCCATTGCAAGACAGTATAAATTGATAATGAATATGACATGCACGCCTCTTTCTAAATACTTTCAGTAAAGTACTACTGAAGGGCAGATCACGCAGTTACTATACGTCAGAGTTAGGTTGGTGTATGGCAAGATGGCATTGGCATTGATAACAGTACAAAGTGGCGTTCCGAAATCCTAACAAACACAAAACAGCACGGAGCTATAGCCAATGTCTTCACAAGTTCTCGACAGTCTCATGACAAGGGCACATGCATGTACTTGCAGCATAGGCAAGTGTTCAACATATATTCTCGCAAAAAAAAAGTGTTCAACATATAGCTAATACTGTGCTTGAGATGTGCTGAAACACGGCCAGCCAGCCGCCAATGCAAGGTCATCGTCAAAAGCATTAGTGTAACCAAAGAGGCAGATGGGTTTACCGTAATGCAGCCTCGATATCAGTGTCCACTGGGTCCAACTTGAGTCCATCCAAGAACCGTTCACTTGCGCCCTCATAGTCCTGATGATAAAAGACCAGGTGAATGATCATAAACTATTTGCGGCACCAGGAGGAAAAGGCAGCCATATCCTCTATGTAACCTTCAGTAGCATCCGAGCTTCACCCTGCCGGTGACAAGCTTTTGGCCAGTGAGGCCGCATTTTTCTGCATCTATTAGCATCTAGCAAAGCCTTTTTTCCATCACCCAGTTGAAGCCAACAAAGGCTCCTGTCTGAGAACAAGACTGCATCATCAGCATCAAGCACCATTGCCTACGTCACACAAGACAAATAGACAATTGAGCTTAGTAAGTTTTTTTAACAAAAATTGAATTAGTAAACTGAATGCAAAAAACAGTTAGGAAGCTGTGAACACTCAAACAAGAAATCTGCACATAGCTGCAGATAAATTCATACTAAGCTACATAAAATACAAATTAGCAAGTCCACAAAAGCCAGCCTAACATACATTTACTAATTATATAGCACAATGTTGAAGTACACGTTCATTCTAGTCCTAACAAGAAGTCTGCACATAGCTGCAGAGTAACTTTTGAACTAAGTAACTTATATTAAACAGCTTGATTTAACATCAGCCCACTCGTTCATTCGAGTCCTCCTTGTGTGTTTTCTTCCCGACTAACTACTGTGAGACCCTGAAAGTGCAACTATCCCTGGGTGGTTTTGGTAATTTCTAACAACATATAGCTCATTGAGCTAATGCTATTCCAAGATGAATATTTCAGGAAAGCTCAATGGTTGGCATGGCATGGATTAGAAAGTGGACCCTTCAAAATGCTAAAGATAAAAGATTGGCTATCCAAGATCACATTGAGTCTATAGGAAAAGCCAATACTATTAAGAAGCCAAATATCCAACTCGGCCCCACCGATTCTTTCTATCCGGCGCCACCGAGTTCAGTTAACATAGCCACTGCGAGAAACCCTAATCTTTTCGCTCTCACCGATAGGGATCTCGGTCTCACCGAGATGGGATTGTAATCTCTCTGTTTCCCTTCGTAACGTTTCAATCCAACCAAGATGAGCGATCGGTCCCACCGAGATTGCAATGTAAACTTTCTGTTTCCCTTTCGTAACACTTCGGTCCAACCGAGATGAGCGAATCGGTCCCACCGAGTTTACCTGACCAACTCTCTGTTAGTCCATTATCAAAATCGGTCTCATCGAGTTTGTGTAATCGATCTCACCGAGATTACGTTATGCCCTAACCCTAACGAAATCGGTCCCACCGAGTTGACATGTCGGTCCCACCGAGAATCCTAACATTCACATTTTGAACTAAATCGGTCTGACCGAGTTTCATGATTCGGTCCCACCGAGTTTGGTGATTTGTGTGTAACGGTTAGATTTTGTGTGGAGGCTATAAATACCCCTCCACCCACTCTTCATTCGAGGAGAGAGCCATCAGAACATGCCTACACTTCCAATACATATTTTCTGAGAGAGAACCACCTACACTTGTGTTGAGGTCAAGATATTCCATTCCAACCACATAAATCTCGATCTCTAGCCTTCCCCAAGTTGCTTTCCACTCAAATCTTCTTTCTACCAAATCCAATCCTATGAGAGAGTTGAGTGTTGGGGAGACTATCATTTGAAGCACAAGAGCAAGGAGTTCATCATCAACACACCATTTGTTACTTCTTGGAGAGTGGTGTCTCCTAGATTGGCTAGGTGTCACTTGGGAGCCTCCGACAAGATTGTGGAGTTGAACCAAGGAGTTTGTAAGGGCAAGGAGATCACCTACTTCGTGAAGATCTACCCTAGTGAGGCAAGTCCTTCGTGGGCGACGGCCATGGTGGGATAGACAAGGTTGCTTCTTCGTGGACCCTTCGTGGACTCGCGCAACCGTTACCCTTCGTGGGTTGAAGTCTCCATCAACGTGGATGTACGATAGCACCACCTATCGGAACCACGCCAAAAATCTCCGTGTCAACATTGCGTTTGCTCCCTCAAACTCCTCCATTTACCCTCATATGCAATTGTTTTACATTCCGCTGCTATACTTGCATGTGTAGGTTGATTACTTGTTTGTGCTAAGTTGCTAAAATCTGCCAAGAACTAAAATTAGGAGAAGGCTAGATTTTTATTTGGTCAAGTAGTCTAATCCCCCCCCCCCCCCCTCTAGACATACTTTCAATCCTACAGACCCAAAAAATGCAGTCTTTATTAATTGAGACAAAAAACAAAGTAGGTCCTCCCTGTGTTTTAGACAAGTGCAAGCAAGGCAACACAACTCCAAAACAATAATATAGTTGTCTGACAAAAAAATGGTCAGTACACAGAAATCCTAATCACATCCTCAAATAAATTGCACCAGTCATCAAGGTGACACTATTTTTTCCTGACTATACCTGAGTGGAAGTACAAGAATATCTCAAAGTCCATATCCATTATCACAAAATGAGTGCTTTGCACCACAAAATTGAGAAGATACATGACCAAAGCAACAAAAAGAAAGACACTGCATACTATCAGCTGAACCCGATTCTGAACAAAATCTGATTAAGTTATTATAGAAATAACAAAGCCAGCTGGAGTCTACGCCCTGGACCCTTTCAGTACGAACCTTCCCATGACTCAAAGGTTTTGATAAACGACACCCAGCTCCATGTGGAGCTCCAGGTATTTTGGTATATTGTTGCCCAAAAGTATTACTTCGGACTATGCATTCAACAATTAATGCGAAACCAGGATACGGTCCTTTCGAAATCATATATTAAGTTGTGAACCTCAAATATTTTCAGACTGGGAGCTATGCAGGTTGTAGGCCACTATAATGCATGCGACATAAAATGAAATGCTGGAAGGCTAAACACAGCAAGAAATATATGGTGCTTTAACATACCTTACTGTACAATTTTGCTGCGACAACATAATCCTTGTTCTTTAAAGAGTTGCTCCCTCGTGATATAAGCCCTGATGTCATGATTTCCCGTTTAAGCATAGGCCCCTGCTGAACCATACAGAACATCAATTAAATCAATTCTATGCAGGATGCATTCGATATATAAAATATGAACGAACTGCCTGAAATTTTGCTGTACATATACGGGGGGAAAGGATTTGATTACATAAGCATATCTTTTCTCAAATTTCTATGACTACACAAGCCTAATATTACGAGTGCTCATGATAATCTCCTAACATCCATGCTCAGTATTGTAAGTACAAAAATTACCGGCAAAATTGTCATGAACTGGTACCTTGTTTAGGTAACTATTAATATCAACATGGCACATATGCAGATGTCTTCCCCAGCCACAATACCTCAGCCACTTATGGGGAGGCAGAATGTCATCTTTACGAACTAGGAACACGATGATGAGCTCCTACTGTAGCACATTCTTAGAACTATTTTTGCAAGTAGTAGCGAAGAGATTAACTCACATAAAAAGGAACATCACGGTTGGCATCAACATCCTCCATTATGCAATTGAGAAATTAATCTGAAACCACTTTTTCCGCGTGGAGAGTTGTATATGCTGCAGCTTCCTTGAGATTGGCACCAGCCTATCACAGACGAAAAAAACGTACAGATCTCTATTACAGATGGCCTGGGTTTCATATTTTTGCACTTTCAGGAATGAATACGACCTTAATGGCACTGCCTATGAATGCTCAAGATCAACTGGGTTGTTTTGGTTTGACTTGTTATCATCATGCTTATAGCGACCAAATTGATGGCACAAGTTTTTTCAGAAAAAAAAATGGTTAAGAAAGTGTCCGGTACAAAGGGGTCACAAATTGCAGCGTGCCAAAGCTGCAGCCAGTATGAAAAACAAATGCCAGAAAAGGAAGTAAGAAAAAACAAATTCAGTATGGAAAATAAACATAGAAAATGGGTACCCAACAAAATTCATGGACTTGACAAAGCTCAGATGAATGTACAACACCTTAACTAGGAGCTTGATACATTTCATTGACTTGGCATCTGTAGCAACAAGAAAAGGAAGTAAGAAAAAACAAATTCAGTATGGAAAATAAACATAGAAAATGGGTACCCAACAAAATTCATGGACTTGACAAAGCTCAGATGAATGTACAACACCTTAACTAGGAGCTTGATACATTTCATTGACTTGGCATCTGTAGCAACAATAAGAGGTGTCACGCCATTTACCATCTTGTTGTACTGGAGAAATATTAAGATGTCAGCTCCAGTGGTCAATACATAGAACAAACTGATGAAGCAAGCTTTCAGCAAAGAAAATTGATTCGGTACACCCACTGTAAAATCAGTTAGAATGCTATTTTTGTCAAGATTATATTGGTAATCAGGCCCTAATGCCATTGAGCCCACATACATGCTCCTATAGTCCAAAGATAATGCCACGATTACCACCACATAGCATTTATTTATGATTTTTACATGGAATCTGCAAGCAGCATTGCATGGGTATACTGCCTTTCTGCTCATACGAATCTAATGTGAATTACATTGCCACAATATTAATGGAGCATGCCATTCTAGTTTACAGATTCAGACTATTTTGTTTCAAGAAAGATTCAATCTTTTAATCATCACCGGCCAGTCATTGGGATCTCTAACCCCAACAAAAGCAATGCAGCCATCAAGAAGACAAGTTACTACAACATGAATATGGAACCACAACCAGAAAACGAAGATGATGTTGCATGACGCCAGCAGTGAGAATGATTTGGGAGGCAACGGTGCCCTCACATGGTCACACCCACAGCTTATTTGGGAAGATGGATGAGCCAACAGGGAAATATTATATGAGGGAAAGACACACAGAAGACTATGGATTTGAAAGGGAAGTGGATGAAGCACTTCAATGCTTATTACCAAGACACTATGATGAGATGTAGCATTACAACAACTACACAACTAGGGGCACGCAGAAGAAAAGAAAAATTGTACTGATGATTTCAAGAGTTAACTATGCAGCACAAACACCATAGCAGCATCAAGCAACCATAAACAATCAATTAAATAGAACATGACAAGCCGAGGGAAAAAAATTGCAAAACACAAATAATTAAAGTTGAAACATGTAGAGTAACTTGAGGCAGAAATGGTATGTACTTGAACTTACATCTGCATTGTGGTCCAGTAAAATCTTCATAGCACCATAATGCCCTTTACCAGCAGCAACATGAAGTGGTGTTCCATAAGCAGACACCGGGTCAACATAAGCTCCTTTTGCAAGCAAAAGCTCTACCATTTCACAATTGCCTGGAAGAAAACACGGAACTTGTTACAAAGAGGGGAGGTGTTTTCTGGCAATCTCTTCTAAAAAGAATCCATGAGCTTATAAGGTAAGATGATAGGTATTTTTTTGTGACAATTTCTTTTGTTTCTGGTGTATCCTGGACCTGTGTTTGCCTTGATCATGTGCTACAATAAGCCCAATGCGGACTTGTTTGGATTGGAAGGAATAAAAGCCAAAAAATCATAATTAGGTTAATTTTTAATAGGGGTATTTAGGGATGGGGCCTAATTCCCATCAAGGGGGATATTCAATAAGATAAGACCATGATCTTCAGCATGGTTACTCGATTCATGGTTCATCAGGTTCACAGTTCACTACTTCCTACTTCCAAAAGTGCAGCATGGACCTCTCCAATTGAGTAACAGGAGACTGGTTCACAAACACAACAATTCTGGTTTTATGGATCTAGTTAGTATGCAAGGTATTTTTATCTCTATGTAAGAATGTAATATGAGAAACCAAATAAGCCAGTCTCGCAAGGAAACCCTGAAAGGGAACACACAAAAAGAAATAAGAGAGAATGAAAAAAATAAAAGGACTAGATTAGGTAGCAGCATTGCACCGGAGCCTTCTCGTCCTGCACCTCTCTCTCTCTCCCTCTCCTACCTCTCCCTCTCTCTCTCTCTCTATCTCTCAAATCGTGTATCCGATTGACGATCTGTGCTCAACTTCTCATTGTTGGCTTTGCTGTAATGATACCGTCGAAACTAGATCCCACATAGATATGTTTCGGTAACTTTTTTTAGTTACTAATTGCCAGGTTAGAGCCACTCGCTTGTCAGGTTATCGATTATAGCCACTTGGTAACCAGGTTATTAAGCCAGTTATCAGATTATTGTCACACCACACCCATGTAAGACTGGAACTATAGTGACATGTATTAGGTTATTTGACTTCCCAATTAGGTGACATTTACGATATTGCACATGCACAACAGCTAATGGACACTATATCCATGTTAAAGTGTTCAAAATATTAGTAATTATGCTACACAAAGAGCCCTGGTTTGATGCAATACATGCATGCAGATGGTAGAACTTTCGCTAATGGCTAAACACAAATATATCGATGACTTTGACTAGAAGCGTGTGCAAGATTATTATTTAGTACAGCTAAGAGTATATCAGGAAATACCACCAAACTTCTACTTGGAAACCTAATATGTCGCGCATTCTCAAACAGCCTAATAAGTCTAAAACAACATGTACTTCCGAATAGAGAGACACATCACAAGAACCTAACCATCAGATTTGAAGATAAATTATTAGCACAAGAACAATATTAGTAAATTACTATATGAAACAAAGGCAAATAGCTCTGACTAAGATAACACAAAACAATTTGCAATGCAGAGATGCAGAACAGAGATATGTGTTTATAGAGGTGGACCTAATTCAGCGGCATAATGTAACAGGGAAGACCCATCGTGATCAGCTTTGTCTTGATTAACGCCATGATCAAGAAGATATTCGGCAGTACCCCCATTGTGGTATGTTGCAAACAAGAGAGGTGTTCTACCTATAAAGCAGACAAACAGACAAAAATGAAATTATATCAACGCACTTCTCGGTGTAGCAAGAAATGCGATCTTTTTTGTATCAAAGTATGTCTTATCTTCAAAAGCATCTCACCACAGAAGTTTCCTAACACTGCTCTGTCTTCTCTGAGAGCATGGAATTTAGATATGGCTCCCCAAGCACACAAAGTAGACCCATCGAATTAGATATAATATGAAGCAGGATTTTCATAATGCTCGAGAGAGTATTGGTTAAATGGAACTGACACATGAAAATTAGATATTAGACTACCCGAATAGAAGAATCAAATGCATCCTCAGAGTTGGAGTGCATACATATGTGCAATAATTAAACAACCAAACTATCCTAAAATAAAGAATTTGCCCTCAAAGAGTAGCCTATTTAATTATTTATATCAGCGGTGCTTATGTAGGGCTTTTCTTTTGCGGGTGTTATGTAGGGTATTCACATTCAGTATCATAATTAAGCCTGACTAATTTCTTCCCTTAAAAAGACAGATTCATTTCATATAAAGCTGCATGATCATGAGTTAGCACAACAGAATATGATAAATCATAATTTAATTTTGTGAGATAAATATTGGTGGTTATGATACATTGGTTCATACTGACGTAGATAATCTTAGGCTCTGTTTATGGTTGCTGGACTGTGTTGTGCTGAGCTTGGAGGTGCGGCAAAAGCTGGTTCAAAAAGCTGGATTATCATAATGCACCTCTATGCCAAACCCAGAGAAAGCAAAAAACAGTCAGGTATCATGAGACTTACAGATCAAGCAACCCTTGTGAACAATAATTCCAGCATGTAAAATAGCACTTCATACAATTTGACAAAACCTAGACTGAATGTGTGCGCAGGGTCCTAAACCAATAGATTAGGGTTCTGAAGATAGATGGACCTTCCTTGTCGACCAGATCCACATCTACCAGCAGCTCCTCGACGAGGTACCTGCACACCCCCAGACTCCCTTTACTGGCCGCGACGTGCAGCGCACTGAAACCTTCAAGCTGCCCAACATCTTCCACCCTCAATTCCTCAATCGCTTCCTTGGGGCGGCCCCTGCCATTGTCCAGTATTATCGTGACCAGCTCTGCAACGGATTGGGCCCCCCAAAATGTTAGCATTCGAGCACCAAAACTGGATCAGGGCCGGAATCTGGGACGGGGGCATCGTACCCTTGAAGATGGAGAGCTCGTCGTCGGAGGCCGCCTGGAAAACGTAGTTCAGCACCGTCTCACGGTCTGGTTCTGCGGCGGGAGGCGGCGGAGATAGGATCTGGGCTGGGGCTAGGGTTAGGGATGGGCTGTGGGGAGAGGCGCTTACCGTCGAATTGGTCATGGGAGCAAGGCGACGCCATGGCGTCGGTAGAGGAGGACATGGTAGGGTTTAGGGGGTTGGGGAGAGGGGAGAGGGGGGTGGAGTTTTGAATCGGAAAAGAGCAGCGAGGAAGATGAAACCAAAGGAGGCCTACGCGCGAAGGGAGGGAGACGTGTGGTGGACACTGAAAAAGAGCAGCGAGCACACAGCACCAACAACAGCATGTTTGGGACTGCTCCGACTCCATCAAAATTAGACAAGTCGCCTGACTTTTAAATTATCGTTTTTGAAACATCCGATAAAGATCCAACGATGCCTGGCCATTCTTCTTCCTCTAGCTCTTCTTCTTCCCCAGCCCGCACGGACCGACGGCTGAACCACCCGCGGCCGACCACGCTCCCGCGCAGCCTTACTGCCCCGCCCTCCCCGGAACCTCCTCCCGCCGCCAGGCTGTCACCGTCCCCGGCCATCCTTCTAGCCCCAACGATGACCGGTTTTTCCTCGGTGAACTTGCATCATCGTCATGCTGCCGCCCCCATCCCCCATCAATGATAGATGATGCGGTAGCCCTCCAGCAAGCTCCTTCCTTCCCTCCGGCCTCTTTCTGGAGAACTTCTTCGCCCTTCTCAAAATCGACTGGCTCAAGAATGAAAGTCAGTCAACTTACATTTAGCTACTGTGTTAAAAATATTAATAATGAAAAAACATAGCACTCTCGCTCACGCAATGCAGTCAACAACTCGTGTGCAATCACCCATCAACTCTCAAAAATAATTGAAAGAAAATCCCAACAAAACAATCACCGCAAAAAATAACTCAAATAATTTTCTTCAAGGATACGACTACAGGTCAAATTCTTTATTTTTTAGGTAAGCAATATGTCAAATTCTTTCTTCCACATTTCATAGAGGATATTCATAGAAACTTCAGAATAGTGCAATTCTCATGTATTTTTCCTCATTTGATTTTTCAAAAATTATATTCAAAGGCGTGTGTCTCATGATGACTTTCCAAGCCGAGCGTTATGAGCTGCGCGATTTTCACGGGGCAAACAAGTTTATCCGGTTAGTCGGGATGAGAGGGAACCCTTAGGGCATCTCCAGCCGCGCCCCCAGGAAGGCCTCCCCAGACGTTTTTTTCGCGCCGGCGCCGAAAAAACGGCCCAGTCGTGCCCCAGGAGCCCGATTTTCGCCGGCTTGGGCCGAAAACAGCGCCGGCGGACCCAGGCCGAACCCAGCGCGCTGGGGGGCGCCCGGAGACGCCGGGGCGAACTGTTTTGGCGCGAAACAGCCGCGGGCCCGCCGCGTCAGCGACTCTACCCTCTTCTCGCCCCTTCGTCGTCCTCATTGCCTCGTTTTCCGCGGCGAATCAATGCCAAAGCTGTCGCGCTGCCGCGCCGGTCAGCCTGCGCCATTGATGCCTCACGTCCCTCGCCCTCCCTCACCCGCCACGCGTGCTCACGGCGGCTCGCACACAGGGCGGCGCCTCGGGCTATATAAGACGTGCCCAGCGCACTCGGCGACTCGTACTCTCTCGCCGTCGTCGTTCCTCCCTCGCCGTCGTCGTTCCTCCCTCTCCTCTCTCTCGCCGTCTCCAGCACCCATGGCCGAGCGCTTCCCAGGCAACGGCGCGGCGGTGAACGGCTTCGGCCGCCGCCATCTTCATGAGAACGAGGCTCGCCTCCTTTTCGAGGCCGAGTACCCGGTCCCGCCGGACATGCGGGTGCCCGGGGCTTGGAGGATCAGCGTCGGCGGCGTGCCGGTGCCACCACCACCCACCGGGGCGACGCGGCGTGCGGAGATCGCATGCATCCGCGCGTCCCTGCCGCGGGCGGCGAGGAATGGGCCACGGTACGTCCCCGACAGCCCGCTCTGGGAGCCCTACTTCCGCCGCCGTCACGCCGAGCAGCTCGAGGCCACCAACGGCGTCGTGCCCTCCGGCAGGCTCAACTCCAATGGCTGACGCCGGTGGTGGGGCGTGCCCGAGCGCATGTTGGAGGCCGTCCTCGAGTACATCGAGGGCGGCAACACGCCGCGCCTCGAGTACCCCGCTCCCCCGTCCTTCTCACGCCGCTGGGGAAGCTCCTGGACCCCGAGGCGCATGGAGACCGGGGGGTCCTCCTCCTCGTCCGGCGGCTCGCCCTGCCTCCGCCCCGTCAAGCCGGAGCCCCAGGGCACGTCGGTCAGCACGCGCACCCGCAGCTCCGGCGTCCGCATCGGCGCCAACGCCTCCCCACCCACCGGCCGCTTCGTCCTCGTCGAGCCCAAGCCGGAGCCCGACCTCCCCGCAGAGTACGAGGAGATAGCCCGGCGCGGCATCTCCGACGAGGACGCCCTGCGGTGGGCGCGGGACGACTACCTCCGCGACGAGATGGTCCGACAGTGCCGGACCCTGGAGGAGATCGCCGCCCGCAAGCGTGGGCGCGAGGACGAGCACGACGTCATGGTCCTCGACAGCGACGACGACGACGACGCCCCCGGACCGTCCAACCCGCCGTGCCAACCGGGGGAGGGATGCAGCAGGGACGGCGGAGGCGCAGGCGGGGGCGGCGACGACGACGACGACGGCGGCGGTGACGGCGGTGACTACACGGTTCTACAGCCTCCTCGGCATGTAAAACCGCGTGGGCGGGCGGCGAGGGAGACGGCAGGGATAGCCCGCGGAAGTTTTTTTCTTTTTTGTAAAATATGTTTAAGTTTGAACGAACTCACCGATGTTTGCGTTAAATTTGAGTCGTTTTTGCACCGTTTTTTACTTTTTTTTGACTAAACGTGGGCGCCGCGACTGGGGGGCATCACGCCCCCAGTGCGCGGTTTAGCGTCGGCGCGCCCCCAGGGGGCGATTTTTTGCCCCTCCTGGGGGGCCAACGGCTGGAGATGCCCTTATTGTGTAGCATAATGTTTGCTTCTACTGAATAATGTAGGCAATATTTTAAGCCTACGGTTACCTAATTGCTTCATCCAATTCATGTTAATTGTTGTTGATTTAGTACAACTTGAGTAGCAAAATTTGAAATAAATTAATGTTACAAGAACAAATTAATAAGGTCTCCTTTGGTCCATGGGGTAGGAATATCATAGGAATAGAAAACTTATAGGGAATGAGGTTGAAAGCACAAGTGCTCCCTGGGTGGTTTTGGTAATTAATGTCAACATATCTTTTGTTGGACTAACACTTTTACCTAGTATGTTTCAGATAAGTTCAACAATGGAGTGGCATGGACTAGAGGATGTGGAGCCCCTTCAAGATGCTAAGGACAAAGGATTGGCTCAAGCTTCAAGATCAAGACTCTACATTTTCTATTTTAGTGATCCAAGATCACACTGAGTCTATAGGAAAAGCCAATACTATCAAGAGGGGATGAGGTGTTGCTTAATGGCTTGCTTGCTCAAAGTGCTTAGTGATATGCTCCAAAACCCTCAACTACCTTCCCACATCCACATATGACCTAAACCAAAAGTCAAACTCGGCCCCACCGATTCTTTCTATCTGGAGCCACCGAGTTCAGTTAACATAGCCACTGCCAGAAACCCTAATCAATTCGGTCTCACCGATGGGATCTCGGTCTCTCCGAGATGGGCTTGCAAACTCTCTGTTACCTGTTGCAATATTTTTGGTCCCACCGAGTTTGCTTGGCCAACTCTCTGTTTCGCTTATTACCCAAATCGGTCCCACCGAGTTTGAGTAATCGGTCAAACCGAGTTTTGGTTTCACCCTAACCCTACCACATTGGTTCCACCGAGTTGAACTAGTCGGTCCCACTGAAAACCCTAACGGTCACTAGGTTTACTAAATCGGTCCGACCGAGTTTTTTCCTTCGGTCTCACCGAGATTGGTAAATTGAGTGTAACGGTTAGATTTTGTGTGGAGGCTATATATACCCCTCCACCCACTCTTCATTCGTGGAGAGAGCCATCAGAACATACCTACACTTCCAATACACATTTTCTGAGAGAGAACCACCTACACTTGTGTTGAGGTCAAGATGTTCCATTCCAACCATATGAATCTTGATCTCTAGCCTTCCCCAAGTTGCTTTCCACTCAAATCTTCTTTCCACCAAATCCAAATCCTGTGAGAGAGAGTTGAGTGTTGGGGAGACTATCATTTGAAGCACAAGAGCAAGGAGTTCATCATCAACACACCATTTGTTACTTCTTGGAGAGTGGTGTCTCCTAGATTGGCTAGGTGTCACTTGGGAGACTCCAACAAGATTGTGGAGTTGAACCAAGGAGTTTGTAAGGCCAAGGAGATTACCTACTTCGTGAAGATCTACCGCTAGTGAGGCAAGTCCTTCGTGGGGGACGGTCGTGATGGAATAGACAAGGTTGCTTCTTCATGGACCCTTCGTGGGTGGAGCCCTCCGTGGACTCGCGCAACCGTTACCCTCCGTGGGTTGAAGTCTCCATCAACGTGGATGTACGATAGCACCACCTATCGGAACCACGACAAAAACATTCGTGTCTCCAATTGCGTTTGAATACTCCAAACCCTTCTCTTACATTCTTGCAAGTTGCATGCTTTATTTTCCGCTGCTCATATACTCATTGCATGCTTGCTTGATATGTATTGTGTTTGTTAAAGTTGTGCTTAAACTTCACTTAAACTTAATAATATTAAAAACTGCAACTTTTGGCACTTAGTGTCTAATCACCCCCCTTTAGACACCTCTTCTCGATCCTTTCAATTGGTATCAGAGCATTGGTCTCCATTGCCTTGATTTAAACATCATTGGAGGAAGATGGATGTTTCTACTTTGGGAAGTCTTAGACATAGAGTGCCTATTCTTGATGGAGAGTATTTTCATGAGTGGAAAAATTAAATGGTTGAGATTTTCAATGAATATCATTTGAACAAGTACATTACTAGCCCTTGTGCACCTCATGTTGATCCTTTGCACCCTACCCTAGATGAAGATATTGACATGATTCGCAATCTTAGAACTGTTAATCTTATCACTAGAGGCTTGCCTAGGAACTTGATTGGATGTTTGCCGACTCTTAAGTGTGCCTACACCATATGGAAATTCCTTGAGGAACTCTTTCCTAATTACTCCTTGAAAAATCTAGATGAAATCCTCCATAAGTCTATTGCTTTGATTAAGATGAGTTCCAATGATCCCAAATTTGGTGACTGCTTATTTGAGCTTACTAATCTTATGAGTGCCAAAGGAGATGTTGGAATCATTAGCAATATCATTTCTAGAGCTATTAGAATTCATAAAGATAACTATAGAAATGATCATTTATCTAATGAATTGCCCTCTCTAGGAATTGATCAATCACAAGATGATGTTGAACATGAATACTCGGATGAGGAGGATGATGATGATGATGATGATGATGATGATGATGATGATGATGATGATGATGATGATAGTGACTATGATCTCGATGATGCGATGAGACACTTTGGTCTTATGGCAAATCTTCGCGGCTACATGGCTGGAGGAAAGGAATGGGTCATTGATAGTGGATGTACTGATCATATGACCGGAGATAAAGACATGTTCCGTGAGCTTGCTGAAAATGACGGCCCTCGAAAGTATGTCACTTTTGGTGATAATTCAAAGGGTAAGGTGGTTGGCCTTGGTAAGGTGGCCATCTCACATGATAGCTCCATACAAAATGTCATGCTCGTTGATCTCTTGGCTACAACTTACTTTCAGTATCTAGACTTGCTGATTTCGGTTTCAATGTCCTATTTACTGAAGTAGACTGCCAAGTGTTTCGTAGAGATAATCATAAAATGGTCTTTACCGGTATACGTAGAGGAGATCTTTACATTGTTGATTTCACTAAAAAGGCTCAACCTAAAACTTGCTTAATTGCCAAATCTTCTAAAGGCTGGTTGTGGCATAGAAGACTAGGTCATGTTGGTATGCGAAATCTTGATAAGCTTATTAAAGGTGATCATATCCTTGGAATAAAAGATGTCATATTTGACAAGGATAGACTTTGTAGTGCTTGTCAAGCAGGGAAACAAGTTGGAGGAAGTCACCGCGCGAAGAACATCATGACCACAAGAAGACCACTCGAGCTACTTCACATGGATCTCTTTGGTCCAAATGCCTACAAGAGTCTCGGTGGTAACTCATTTGGTCTAGTCATAGTTGATGATTTTTCAAGATTTACGTGGGTGTTCTTTCTTGATGACAAATCGCAGGTCCAAAAGATCTTCAAAAACTTCGCTAGGAAGGCCCAAAATCAGTTTGATGTGAAGATCAAGAAGGTTCGGAGTGACAACGGAACGGAGTTCAAGAACGCAAATGTGGACACCTTTCTTGACGAAGAAGGGATTTCACACGAGTTCTCGGCTACGTACACACCTCAACAAAATGGAGTTGTTGAAAGGAAGAACCGGACTCTTATCGAGATGGCAAGAACGATTCTTGATGAGTACAAAACGCCAAAGCACTTTTGGGCGGAAGTGGTTGAGATAGCTTGTCATGTAATAAATCGCTTGTATCTTCACAAGCTACTCGGCAAGACGGCATACGAGCTCCTCACCGGTAACAAACCCCAAGTTGGATACTTTCGAGTATTCGGCTCAAAGTGCTACATTCTTGATAAGCATCGTCATTCTAAATTTGCTCCTAAATCTCATGAAGGTTTCCTACTTGGTTATGGCTCAAACTCTCACACTTACCGTGTCTACAACAATTTCACCCGAAAGGTTGAAGAGACGGTAGATGTGAAGTTTGATGAATCTAACGGCTCGCAAGTAGAGCAATTGCCAATTGATGTAGGAGACAAAGACCCTTTGGAAGCAATTCAAGACTTGTCCATTGGCAAGATTCGTCCGACGGAAGTGAAGGAGAGTACCTCGTCTGTCCAAGTGGAAGCTTCTACCTCACGACAAGGTGAACCAAGAGTTGATACGGAAGCATCCACAAGTGGGACACGCCAAGATGAAGAAAACAAGGGAGCACACCAAGATGAACATCAACAACCTCCTTCTCCACCACGACAAGAGAACGAAAACATCAACAATGAAGAAGGCCAAGAAGAAGAACAAGATGAAGAGGATGTTCCACCCCGACCTAAGCAAAAGCTTTCACGAGTTCGAGCAAGAATTGCTAAGGATCATCCCGTCGAGCAAATCTACAATGATATCCAAACCGGGAGAATCACTTGCTCTAAAACTCGTTTAGCTAACTTTTGTGAACATTACTCATTCATCTCTAGCATTGAACTTATGAAGGTTGAAGAAGCATTGGAGGATCCGGACTGGATAAACGCTATGCATGAAGAGCTACACAACTTTGAGAGAAATCAAGTGTGGACATTGGTCGAGAAGCCCGACAACAACCACAACATCATTGGTACCAAATGGGTGTTTCGCAACAAGCAAGATGAAGATGGACAAGTGGTTCGCAACAAAGCACGTCTCATCGCCCAAGGCTACACACAAGTTGAAGGTATGGACTATGGTGAGACATATGCTCCCGTTGCTAGACTTGAGTCCATTCACATCTTACTTGCTTATGCTAATCACCATAATATCACCTTGTACCAAATGGACATTAAGAATGCTTTTCTAAATGGCAAAATCGAAGAGGAAGTTTATGTTAAGCAACCTCCCGGCTTCGTCAATCCTAAGAAACCTAATCATGTTTACAAACTTCACAAAGCCCTTTATGGTCTTAAACAAGCTCCTAGAGCATGGTATAAATGCTTGACCAAGTTCCTTATTGAAAAAGGCTTTGAAATTGGTAAAATTGATTCTACTTTTTTTTACCAAAAGGGTTAATGGAGAACTATTTGTGTGCCAAATTTATGTTGATGATATCATATTTGGTTCAACTAACCCTCATTTTAGTGAGAAGTTCGGAAAGCTAATGTCGGAGAAGTTTGAGATGTCTATGATGAGTGAACTCAAATTCTCTCTCGGTTTGCAAATCAAGCAAACCAAGGAAGGTACCTTTGTCTCTCAAATGAAGTACACCAATGACTTATTCAAGAAGTTCAATATGCAAGAATGCAAAGGTATGACTACACCCATGCCTACTAGTGGACATCTTGATTTGACAAAAGATGGTGAACCGGTTGATCAAAAGGTTTATCGCTCTATGATTGGTTCATTGTTATATCTATGTGCCTCTTGTCCCGATATTATGCTAAGTGTGTGCATGTGTGCACGATATCAAGCTGCTCCTAAAGAATGTCATCTTAAGGCTGTGAAAAGGATAGTGAGATACCTAATCCATACACCAAATTTTGGCATTTGGTATCCTAAGAGGTCCTCTTTTGATCTCGTTGGCTACTCCGATTCAGACTATGCCGGAGACAAGGTTGACAGAAAATCCACTTCGGGTACTTGTCAATTCCTTGGTAGATCTCTTGTGTATTGGTCTTCCAAGAAACAAAACTCGGTATCCTTATCCACCGCCGAAGCGGAATACATTGCCGCTGGTTCATGTTGCGCTCAATTACTTTGGATGACCCAAACTCTTAAAGATTATGGGATATATGTGAAACATGTTCCATTGCTATGTGATAATGAAAGTGCTATTAAGATTTCTCACAATCCCGTGCAACATTCTCGAACTAAGCATATTGAAGTTCGTCATCATTTCATTCGAGATCATGATGCAAAAGGGGACATTAACCTTAAGCATGTTCGCACCGATAAGAAATTGGCGGATATATTCACTAAACCACTTGATGAAAAAGTGTTTTGCAGGTTGAGAGGTGAATTGAACATTATTGATGCTTCAAACTTGGAGTAGGAACTCCATTTGATACATGTGGGGCATGAGCCTATGACTAATCCTCGATATTTCTCTTATGATGCTATTCATATGTCTTGGATATATTTGTACCTTGCATGTTATCTAACCCGTTTAGGTACTTGGTTGAATCTAAATATATGAAATTGCAACTCACTCACATATTAAGCAATCTCTACATCACCAAGTCTCTACACAATGGTGGTTGAAGACAAGGAAGCACGAAACCATTCAAACATATCCTTTGGCAAATTCCATGTTGAGTCTCATGATTGTCATTTTGGATACACAAGTGCTCTTCCTTGCAAAGCTAACCCATGTAGGTAGATGAACTCAAACTCCAAGTGGTGCTCCCAACCCTTGATGAACTACATCAACCTTGAGCAACCCACACAAGTTCAACTACATGAACAAGATCAACACCACCACCCAAGGTATGTTATTCCATCTTAGAGAAGCTTTACTCCAAGTCATGAGTCAAAGTAACTCGACAAGATGTGAATACATCAAAAGGCTTACACGAAAAATGGTAACCCCATTTTGAGCTTAAACGATGAGTATGATATATGATCAAGTGCTCTCACCTGACTCCTAAGTCAATATACTCTAACATAGGTGACTTTGTCACCGACCATTTCTAGATGAAGTTCTCTAGTGTTTCTCCGTTCTTTTGCATTTGCATATTTGTTTCCCCTTTCAAAAAAAACTTCATCTAGAACTTTTAGTTTCTTTTCTTTCCTTTTTGTTCTACATTTTCTACATCAAATTCATTGCAAATCTTTCAGTTAATTCCTTGCATATCCTTGTGAGATCTTACTTGTCTAGTGAGCTGAGGTGACAAGTGGTTTCACTCTGATGAACTCGGTCACACTGGTTTGTTCTCTTCGGCCCAACCGAAATCCTTCGGTGCAACCAAAGCACACAACTCGGAGTCACCGATTTCATCACAGGAAAACCAACTTGCCACTTATTCCTGATTTTTGTTTGCTCCAGCTCCACTCAATGATTCTTGTCCTCTACCAGCATCATATTAGACATGCTGCTTTGCTCTGTGACTCAAGGACCAACCCATTTGTATCACATGTCCAGAAGAGCCCTTCTTGGAAATTGATGTCAAAGGGGGGAGAGAGAGATCACATTAAAGCTTAATCCTTCCTATAGGGGGAGAAAGAGAGAGTACTCAGGAGGACAGAGTTTCTCAACTAGGAGAAAGTAATATCATCAAAGACCCCAGATGCTTGGTGTTCAAGAGGAGAGATGTCACATGTCTTTAAGAGGGGAAAGACATGTTTGGTTGCTTGCTTTAGCTCAAGCTCTGTTGTTTCTTTTTTGTTGCTCTGATTTTCTGTTCCCTATCTTCTCCCAATATCCCATGCAGATTCACGGGGAGCAAGACATCTAAGGGAAGGAAATCTCTGATTTTATTGCATATCTTTACCTTTGGGGGCATGTCTATATCCAATGTGGTACTTAGTACTCACTCTACATGTCATCCCAGTCTTGGTTCTCTTGTGGTTTCTCTTGTTTGCTCTGGTCAGTAGGTGTATCTGTGTTATTTAACCTTGTTTGCGCAGGTTCATCCCATCCTAAGCCAACTCAAGACCACAAGGTAAGTATATGCATCCCAGTCATGTGAATGAGAAGTTCTTGCTGATGTACATACTGTTTGCAAGGACTCATGAGCATGAAGGTACATTTCTCACATTCACATCATTTGCTCTGATGCATATAGCCAAGATACATGTAACACATTGCTTACTCTGTCATGTTTACGCATTCACATGCTCCTATATTCAATATTCACATGATTGCATACATGTAGGGGGAGCCTATGCATGTTGCATGTCTTTCCAAAGCTTTACGTGATATTCTCTATATCCTTATCTAAAGCTTTGATGTATGTTGTCATCAATTACCAAAAAGGGGGAGATTGAAAGCACAAGTGTTCCCTGGGTGGTTTTGGTAATTAATGTCAACATATCTCTTGTTGCACTAACACTTTTACCTAGTATGTTTCAGATAAGTTCAACAATGGAGTGGCATGGACTAGAGGATGTGGAGCCCCTTCAAGATGCTAAGGACAAAGGATTGGCTCAAGCTTCAAGATCAAGACTCTACATTTTCTATTTTAGTGATCCAAGATCACATTGAGTCTATAGGAAAAGTCAATACTATTAAGAGGGGATGAGGTGTTGCTTAATGGCTTGCTTGCTCAAAGTGCTTAGTGATATGCTCCAAAACCCTCAACTACCTTCCCACATCCACATATGACCTAAACCAAAAGTCAAACTCGGCCCCACCGATTCTTTCTATCCGGAGCCACCGAGTTCAGTTAACATAGCCACTACCAGAAACCCTAATCAGTTCGGTCTCACCGATGGGATCTCGGTCTCTTCGAGATGGGCTTGCAAACTCTCTATTACCTGTTGCAATATTTTCGGTCCCATCGAGATATGCAATCGGTCCCACCGAGTTTGCTTGGCCAACTCTCTGTTTCGCTTATTACCCAAATCGGTCCCACCGAGTTTGAGTAATCGGTCAAACGAGTTTTGGTTTTACCCTAACCCTACCACATCAGTTCCACCGAGTTGAACTAGTTGGTCCCATCGAAAACCCTAACGGTCACTAGGTTTACTAAATCGGTCCAACCGAGTTTTTTCCTTCGGTCTCACCGAGATTGGTAAATTGAGTGTAACGGTTAGATTTTGTGTGGAGGCTACATATACCCCTCCACCCACTCTTCATTCGTGGAGAGAGCCATCAGAACATACCTACACTTCCAATACACATTTTCTGAGAGAGAACCACCTACACTTGTGTTGAGGTCAAGATATTCCATTCCAACCATATGAATCTTGATTTCTAGCCTTCCCCAAGTTGCTTTCCACTCAAATCTTCTTTCCACCAAATCCAAATCCTGTGAGAGAGAGTTGAGTGTTGGGGAGACTATCATTTGAAGCACAAGAGCAAGGAGTTCATCATCAACACACCATTTGTTACTTCTTGGAGAGTGGTGTCTCCTAGATTGGCTAGGTGTCACTTGGGAGCCTCCAACAAGATTGTGGAGTTGAACCAAGGAGTTTGTAAGGGCAAGGAGATCGCCTACTTCGTGAAGATCTACCGCTAGTGAGGCAAGTCCTTCGTGGGCGACGGACGTGATGGAATAGATAAGGTTGCTTCTTCATGGACCCTTCGTGGGTGGAGCCCTCTGTGGACTCGCGCAACCGTTACCCTCCGTGGGTTGAAGTCTCCATCAACGTGGATGTACGATAGCACCACCTATCGGAACCACGACAAAAACATCTGTGTCTCCAATTGTGTTTGAATACTCCAAACCCTTCCCTTACATTCTTGCAAGTTGCATGCTTTACTTTCCGCTGCTCATATACTCATTGCGTGCTTGCTTGATATGTATTGTGTTTGTTAAAGTTGTGCTTAAACTTCACTTAAACTTAAGAATATTAAAAACTGCAACTTTTGGCACTTAGTGTCTAATCACCCCCCTCTAGACACCTCTTCTCGATCCTTTCAGAGGTGTCATGTATCTCAAATATTATGACTAGGAATAGGAAATGAGATGTCCATTGTGAAAGCGCAGGTTAACTCCCAGGCGCAGTGAACGGGAGATTTTTAGAAATTTGTCAAACTCAGATGAATTTGACAAAGATCAAAATGAAGAAATTGTAACGTGAGGCGACTAATTCAACACAGTAACAAAAAACATGCATAAAATACAAAATACATACGGGTGAAGTACATGCAATATACAAGCACAGGAAGATGAACTGAAAATTGAAAAAAAATGGCATGATAAAAGTCTTTAGTTTAAATACTTCATAAGATAGATCATAAATTCTTCAGAAGCAGAATAACGTAAAGGTAAGGGTGAGGAATTTGAAACCATGTAGTGTAAGTGCATCTAGTGCCCCTTAGTGATTTTGGTGTATTGAAGACTTATAGGTTAAGGGACTAATGCATTTGTGAGTGTACACAGGTCTATAAGTCTATGAGGAGTTTGATATTACAGAGAAATTCGACCCCTAAAAATGAAGTTCTTCGACTTAAGACTTTGCATTTCTGAAGACTTTCTGAAGCCTTTGAAAGTGAAGAAAATGGTGTGACCTTGAAGACTTAGTATTCATTTGAGGAAGATGAAGCGTGAAGACTTTTCTTTTCGTAGTTTCATTTTCTCTTTCTTGAGTCATAGGAAACACCGTACTGTTAAAGGGGGTCGAGGAAATACTAAGGAAAAATTTCCATGTGATGCTCAACTCAAAATCCTACACCTACCAATCCCTTCGAGTGAAGCCATTGGAAATCTCATACAGTCTAGTCATATTCTTCAGTGACAGAGACGAAGTTCTTCTGATCTCTGAGGAATTTGTTCTGACTGACGAGTTAGGAATTCGCCAGTGCGGATTTCCTACACGGTGAGGAACATGATAGCCCTGAGGATTTTGGTACTCAAAATTCCGACCGTTGTTGTGCTAAGCGCTAGCTGTCCCAAAATTTCTATCCACCTAACAGTCATATCATTGAAGGGCATTTATGTCTTATCATGTCGGGCTGTTCCCTAGGCTATAAATAGTCGCCCCCTACAACCACTAGCTGGTTGGCTGCTTCGAGAGAAACTGACACTTGTCATTTGAGAGCAACCCATCCTCCGAGGACTTTGAGCGAAAATCATCAAGTGAGGAAAAACCCAAACCAAAACCCAAACACCTACAAACCCCAAGTGATTGAGCATCACTGAAGAGATTGATCCTGCGTGGATCCGACGCTTGTTACCTTTGAAGACTATGCTTCTTCCAGACGGTTAGGCGTCATGGTCTAGAGAATCCAAGAGGAATTGTGGATCACCGAGTGACCAAGTTTGTGAAGGTTTGGACGTCGCCTAAAGACTTACCACAAGTGATTGGGCGAGGTCTGTGTGACCTTAGCTCAAGGAGAATACGGTGAGGACTGGGTGTCCTGAGCTGCGTGTTCAGGACTGGGTGTCCGGGACTGTGTGTCCTCGAGTTTAAATACTCAGCCGCTCCAACCAGGCGTACAACTAAGACAGCAGTTGGAACTGGTCTACCAAATCATTGTCTTCACCAAGCTTACTGGTTCTATTTTCTCAACTCCTTCATTTCCTCATAACTGTGTTGTGAGTTTGTTCATATCTGTGCTTGAAGACTTTGACTGAAGACTTTCTCAATTTCCTCAGTTTGTCTTCATCATGTGTTATCCTGTGCTCACGCTACCTGTACTCTGTGTCTGCCTTCATTTCATCATGATGATCATGCTTGTATTCTGTTATGTTTACTTTTGAGTACTTATTCCGCTGCTAGTAGTTCTTCGCTAAAGAATTTTCTCACCGGCAAATTCCTCAGTGAAGAATTTCATAAAAATCGCCTATTCACCCCCCCTCTAGTCGATATAACGCACTTTCAATTGGTATCAGAGCAAGGTACTCCCTTGTTCTGTGTGATTTTGGTTTAACCGCCTGGAGTTTTAGTTATGTCGACCGCAGGTATGATGAAAGTGACATGCCCCATCTTTGACGATCATGAGTATCCCAAAGTGGAAGGCCATGATGAAGAAACACCTCATGGCGATGAACAGCGAGCTATGGACCGTCACTGAGATTGGTCTGACCGATCTGTGCAAGATAGCGGAAGCTGATGACATTCGCAAGTACACTCTTCTCAACCTCACGGTGAAGGATGTCATCTGCTCCAGTCTGTCACAAAATCTGTTCAAGAATATCATGCATCTCGATCATGCGAAGCTCATCTGGGACCGTCTCTCTGAGTTCTATGAAGGTCATCGAACCTATCATGATCCTTGGTTTGAGGACTTCAAGGAATCTCTCAAAGCGATGACATTCGAACCAGACTCATCATCTTCTGCATCATGCCTTATGGCAAAAGATGCTGAGGTAACTGAATGCTACCTATCTGAGTCTAGTGATGATGAATCTGGTGATGAATTTGGACCCAGCTATGTCAAACTTGCTTCCCTTGCCACTAAACAACAAAGAGCTTTGGAAAAAGTTCACTATATGCTAAACAAGAGTGATGATATGTTGGGTGAAGAAATGGATCAGTCAAAATCTTTGGCTGAAAGTCTTCAAAGACTTCATACTAAGTATGACACCCTTCACGATCAACATAACACTCTCTTATCTGATCATGATAAGCTTTCCTATGAATTTCTTCAAAGAAAGCAAGACCTTGAGAAGCTAAGAGTGAGTTATGAAGATCTTCAGAAGGAGCATGATTCATTACTTGCTCAACAAATCAGCGCATCTCAGGAAGAATTTGTTCCTCCATGTTTGAAATGCATTGAACGTGAATCTGCTAATTCTTCACCTGAATGTTCAAATGCTGCTGATGTTTCAAATTCTTCACATGCCTCTGCCATCACTAATTCCTCATCTGAGGACATTGCTAGTATCACTGACGATGCAGGGCTAAAGGAATTGTACATGACAGGCATGTACAAAAGCCTCAAAGGGCATCAAACTCTTTGTGATGTGCTTAAAAAGCAGATCCTCAACAGGAACCCTAGGAAAGAGGGTATTGCCTTTGAGAGGAAACTCAACGCTGATGGTACATATTGGAAGCCTGAGCAGTACCCCAAAACTACATGGGTTGCTGCAAAGGGACCTCCAGTTGATCCATCTAACCTATCTGGATATGCATGTGAATCTCTTCATTCTAATGATGAGTCATTTGACTCCAACTACAAACTATTCAAAAATCAGAATGGTGAAGTATTTGCTAGATATGTTGACACTAACTGCAGGAACGGTCCCCCTATGAAGAAAATCTGGGTTCCCAAAAGATGCCTTGAAAATCTTCAGGTGAATGTCATCATGACGCCACTTGTGAAGAATAGGAACCCCAGATCAAATTCTTCATATGGATCCAAGTCCTCATACGGACCAAACTCCTCACATGGATCAAATTCCTCAAAAGGATCAGAGTCCTCATATGAACATCATCGTGCTAACCCGTCTGTTTCGCAGGGAAGATCTAAGGATTATGGATATGTGCATTATTCTTCAAATTATTATGTCCATAAGTCCTCGAAGAATTTCTCTGCTTACTCTTATGCTTATTCTAACCCCTCTTATGTGAAACGAAATGGACTGGCTTCTATGCCATCCTTCTCGTATGGAGCTCGCAGAATGATGAACTCTTTGCCACCCCTTCAGATGTGGGTGGTGAAGAAAAATAACTAATCTCTTCTGCAGGGTCAGGTCTCCAGACGTGCGTAATCGTCTGAAGAATTTGCTGGAGACCTGAGTATGCCTGATAGGACGCAGGCTAATCATGAAGAAATGAACTTTCATTTCTCACGTCCTCACACTGCTTTATCTATTCTGTTTCTTGATGAAATTGATCTTATGAATTGATGTCATATTCTTCACTGATAAGTATATGAGTTTGTAAGCTGCACTAATTCATCTGCAGGATGATCAACCCAAAGCCACTGAGTGGGTCCTCGATAGTGGATGTACAAGTCACATGACCGGTGACAAGAATCTATTGATGGATGCTCCATTATCCCCGTCACATCTGAAGCATATCATCTTTGCTGACAAAGGCAAAAGTCAGGTATTGGGTCTAGGTAAGGTTGCGATCACAAAGGATCGACACATGGACAAAGTCATGCTTGTTGAGTCCCTAGGATACAACCTTATGTCTGTCTCAATGCTTTGTGATCTTGATATGGTTGTTGTCTTTGGCAAGTATCGTCGTGTTGTGCTTATGGAAGCTGACAATTCCAAAGTCTTCGAAGGCTTTAGAAGAGGAGACCTGTATATTGTTGATTTCTCTACAGGACCACAACCAGCCGTGTGTCTACTTGCAAAAGCTTTAGAAGGCTGGCTCTGGCATCGACGACTTGGTCATGCAGGCATGAGGAATTTGCACACGTTTGCGAAGAAGAAGCATGTCATTGGCATTGAGAATGTCAAATTTCTCAAGGATCACCTATGTGGAGCATGTGAAGCTGGGAAGATGATAAAGGCCAAGCATCCAGTGAAGACTATCATGACCACCACTCGCCCATTTGAATTGCTTCACATGGATCTCTTCGGTCCTAATCATTATTCTGCTGTTTCAAATGAAGCATCTCAATATGACTTTGTTATTGTTGATGATTACTCTCGTTATACATGGGTACACCTTGTTACTTACAAACATGAAGTGCAGGAAGTCTTCAAATGATTTTCCTCGAGGGCTTCAACAAACTTTGGTGTGAAGATCAAGCACATCAAAAGTGACAATGGCACTGAGTTCAAGAATTTTGGTCTCGATGACTATCTTGATGAACTTGGTATTACTCATGAGTTATCTGCTCCTTATACTCCTCGGCAGAACGGCGTCGTGGAGCGCAAGAACAGGACTCTTGCTGAGATGGCTCGCACTACGCTTGATGAATACAAAACGCCTCGTCGTTTCTAGACTGAGGCAATTGATACTGCGTGCCACATCATCAACAGAGTATATCTTCACAAATTCTTCAAGAAGACTGCCTATGAACTCCTCACTGATAAGAAACCCAATGTAAGTTATTTCAAAGTCTTCGGTGCTAAATGTTGGATTAGAGATCCTCATCACAACTCAAAATTTGCACCGAAAGCACATGAAGGTTTTATGCTTGGTTACGGAAAGGACTCGCACACCTACAGAGTCTTCAACAACGTTCTTCACAAGGTTGTTGAAACTGTAGATGTGCGGTTCGATGAAACTAATGGCTCACAAAGAGAGCACCTACCTACTATGATAGATGAACCAGCACCTGAGGAAACTATCAAGTTCAAGGCTACTGAGGATGTCATTCCCACTAAAGAATCTGCTGAAGAATTCATTCCAGAACATGAAGAACGTCGAGCTAATGCACCTGAAGAAAATACTGAAGAAAATGGTGCTGAAGAGAATGCCGATCAAATTCTTCAACGGCAACCAGCTCATCCTCGCATTGCAAAAGAAGTGCAAGTTGAAAAGATCATCAATGACATCAAAGCGCCAGGTCCTCTCGCACGCTCAAAAGCTTCACATTTATCTAACTTTTGTGGGCACTATGCTTTTGTCTCTATTACAGAGCCCACTAAGGTAGATGAAGCATTTCTGGAGCCTGAGTGGATTCAGGCCATGCAAGAAGAATTACATCAGTTCGAGCTCAACAATGTCTGGGAACTGGTCAAACGTCCAGATCCTCGCAAGCACAATATCATTGGCACAAAGTGGATCTACCACAACAAGCAAGATGAAAACGGCCTTGTGGTGAGGAATAAGGCACAGCTTGTAGCTCAAAGCTACACACAGGTTGAAGGAATTGATTTCGATGAAACTTTTGCACCTGTTGCTAGACTTGAGGCTATTCGCATATTACTTGCTTATGCTAACCATCATGATATCACTTTATATCAAATAGATGTGAAAAGTGCATTCCTCAATGGTAAGCTTGAGGAAGAAGTTTGCTCCACCCCCGGGTTTTGAAGATCCAAAGAATCCTGACAAAGTCTTCAGACTCAACAAGGCCCTCTATGGTCTCAAGCAGGCCCCACGGGTGTGGTATGATATCTTGAAGGAATTCCTCATGACGAAAGGCTTCAAACCCGGTTCACTCGACCCTCCTCTTTTCACTAAATCTTATGATGGTGAATTGTTTGTGTGCCAAATATATGTTGATGATATTATCTTTGGCTGTACTGACCAACGTTATAGTGATGAATTTGCCTATATGATGAGTGAAGAATATCAAATGTCTATGATGGAAGAGTTGAAATTCTTCTTAGGTCTTCAAATTCGTCAACAACGCAATGGCATATTCATATCTCAGGAGAAATACCTCAAGGATGTACTGAGGAAATTCGGCATGCAAGATTGCAAAGGACTCAAAATTCCTACGCCCACAAATGGCCATCTGTGCACTGATGAAAATGGTATTGACTTTGATCATAGGGTATACCGCTCCATGATTGGTTCTTTATTGTACCTATGTGCATCTAGGCCAGATATAATGCTTAGTGTTTGCATGTGTGCCCGATTTCAAGCTACACCGAAGGAATCACGGGATAAGGCTGTGAAGCATATTCTTCGATATCTAGCTCAGACACCAACACTTGGATTATGGTACCCCAAGGGCTCGGTTTTTGATCTCATTGGATATTCTGACTCTGACTATGCTGGTGATCGTGTGGACCGCAAGTCAACATCTGGTACATGTCATTTTCTCGGACGATCTTTGGTCTGTTGGTCCTCGAAGAAACAGAATTGTGTATCACTATCTACTGCTGAAGCTGAGTACATTGCCGTTGGTTCTTGCTGTGCTCAATTGCTATGGATGAAGCAAACTCTCAAGGACTACGGCGTCAACATGAAGAATGTGCCTCTCTTCTGTGACAATGAGAGTGCCATCAAGATTGCTCACAACCCAGTTTAGCACTCGAAGACAAAGCACATTCAGATTCTTCATCATTTTCTTCGTGATCATGTGTTGAAGGGCGACATTTCTATTGAGCATGTGAAGACTGAAGAACAACTAGCCAACATCTTCACAAAGCCCTTGTATGAGAAGAGATTTAGCAAGTTGCGGTGTGAGCTAAATATCCTAGAATCTTCGAATGTTCTTTGAAAAAGGACATTCATCCTAACACTTATGCAAAATTGATGACTTAGATGTGCAACACATGAAGAAACGTTTTTCTTCAATCAATGAAGAATAACACTCTTAGTGTGAAGAAATTAACGAAAAATTTGATTATCAGAACCCTACGATAATTATACGCGGTGTCTGAAATCATCATTCTTATACGGTGGGTCACGCCACCACCAAAAAGTTGAAATTCCTCAGTTGTTCACATTCTTCAACTTTGCATTGTCTTCACTGTTTCCGTCGTTTTTCTTCATTAAGCTATATATAGAGTTTATGTCCTCTACAACATTCACTTATTGTTAATTCTTCAAGTTGGTTTTTCTGCTAAGTGAATGTGATCGGACCCTTCCCCCTCTATGCTATACTCAACCCAATCTATTCACAAATTCTTCATGTGCGTTCTTTTTGAAACTCGTTCAAAATCTTCACTGTGTCCTTGTCAGCTGAAGAAATTACGAACGGAACTTTAAAATCTATCTTATCTAAATTTTCGGCTTTGCCGCTCAAACCGTTCCGCATCCCACGATATACTTATCCACTCACCCACGATCTAACATGATCTCCACTTCTCACTACGTGGGTGACACATGTCATGCGAATGAGAAGGGTCAGAGGCACATTCGTCCAATTTCTTCGGACGAGCAGTTTTTCACCGTGGCTATAAATACCCCTCCTTCCCTTCCTCACTTCTTTTACTCCGCTCGACCTCTCTCCAGCTCGAGCTTCTCAAACCCTAGCGCTGCCGCTACTTCATCGCCGGCGGTGAGGAAGAGCTTCACTGCCTCAACCTCGTCGCCGACGTACTCACGCCGACCGCAGAAATCTTCACTTTGCCGCCACCGTAGCCGTCTTCCTCCGCCGAGTTAGGGCGTGGAAGATCTACACAGACGAACTTTATCTCTACACCTCACTGTTCGTCGTGTTCTTCGTCCAGGGTAATTAAAAGTTACTTTTACTGCCCTTGTTGATTCGAATGATTATCTTCAAAATTTTCAAAGGTGTTTTTTCTTCATAGCTTCACACACTAAACACCTCACAAGTCATCTGTTCTTGATTCGTTTCTCTAAGCATCATTTTTCTTCAAGATTCCTCAATTGTGTGGATCTTCGATCTATACAACTCTGGAACCTAAGACAAAGAACGCTTAGTGAAATTCTTCAAGACTCATCTGGTCAAATTCCTCAAACTTGTTCTTTTTGAAAAACCTTATGATAACACATATGACCTCTCCAAATTCCTTGCAACTATACTCTATTTACAGGTACTCATGTCAGCTGTTGAATCACTAGGTTCTCATCAACTTAACTCATTTGCAGCGTTCCTCGAAGAAAAGTTGCATACTTCTTCAGAGAATTCAATTGTTCAAATTCCTCAACTGAAGAAAATGGCTGATGGTAAAAGGCCACAGAAAGGAGGAAAGAAGCCTGAGGTCATGACTGCCTTTGAAATCCCTGAGGACATATACAAAGATTACTGCACTCCTGATGAGGCCAAGTTTGGAAAAGAGGACAAAAATCAGCGCAAGATGCGCATACAGAGGATGGAAAGGAGATGGGCAATAGAATGTAGGGAGTACAGGTATGTAACTCCAAAGTACATGAAGAAATTCGCACTCAATCCTCCATGCCCAAGAGCTCCATTGGCACCTGGCCAAATAGCTGATCCCACCAGCCTCAAGCGCGGCGAGGACTATCCTGATGAATGGGCCAAGCGCCAAGCCAAGTTGGCTAAGCAAGCCAGAGAAGCAGTGAGGAAATTCAATAAAGACTCTGCTGCTGCTGAGGCCTCTGCTGTCAAGCCAAAGAAGGCTATGTCGAAGAAGCCTGCGCGCAAGCCAAGTGCTTCACCAGCAATGCCCTCAAGGCCAAGCTCATCAGCAATACCCTCACGGCCAGAATCCTCAAAGCCCTCATGGCCAATTCCTCATGCTGCTCCTGTTCCTCAAAAATCCTCAGCTCCTCCGCCAAAGCCTTCGGTAGCTCCAACTCAATCCTCAGCACCTGTTCATCTCGCCTCGTGCCAAAGGACTGCAGGCATCTCCATTGCCTCAGGTGTCTCAGCTCGTTCCTCAGCTGCACCAAGTTCCTCAGCTGGCCCCTCACTGCTGAAGACAAAGTCAACTGCTGGACGCGGTCCTCGACCAAGTCCTCAGAAGAAGCAAGTCACTTTCCAAGTGCCGTCTGAAGAAGACAAAGCTGATGATGATGAACTTGCAGAAATCATCAGAGATAGGCAAGTCAGGGCCGCTAGAGCCAAGGGAACAGAGGTGCCACTGCTTTTGGATCCCAAGTTGATCCTCTAATACATTGATGTTTGGCACAAGGATCCCAACACTCCCATGCCTGACTTCAAGCTGACTCCTGGCCAAAGTCACATGCTGACCCACTTCATTCAAGAAGAGAAGTGGAAATTTAAGAAGGCCATCCAGATTAAGAAAGCGCAGTACAAGAAAGAGTGCTATCTGAAGAAAAACATTGTCTCTATGACAACTGAAGAACTTGTCACTATTCAAGCTGAGATCAAGAAACTCAGTAATGACTTTGACGCATATCGCGCTGATTGGCTTGGAGCCAAGGTTCGTTTTGTGAAACTTGTGGATAACTTCACTTCAAATGCTGCTGCCCCAACGCAACAGGAAGTTCCTCAGGCTGAAGCATCCGCTCAGCCGACTGAAGAACATGCCAGCACCGCTGATGAAAATCAGACTGCTGAAGAAAATGTGAGTTCCAGGGCTGATAACTGCATTCCAGCCGCTGAAGAAATTGCCAGGGCATGCACTAGTGGTGCGCCTGAAGAAACTGAAGAAATTAGGGCAACTGCATTAGTTGTGCCTGAAGAAAATCAACCAAATTCCTCAGCTGCTCCTGCGCCAACTTCAACTCCAATCCTTCCATTTGCATCACATGTGAAGAAGACCAAGGCTGCAGAGCGTGTTGCAGTGAAGAAAAGGAAAGCATCAGCTGCTTCAGATTTCTCAGCTCCGAAGAAGATGAAGCCCTTGACAAGTTCATTTTCTAATCCCATTGATGTTGTTCCCATCTCAACCAGGCCATCAAAGGACCTTGTTCCTTTTGGTGAAGAATATGAGATCCTTAGCGGATCTGATGAAGAAAATCATTCTGCTGCTTCATCAGAGCATATTGATGAAGAAATTGAAGTGGATGCGATCCCTTCAACACCTGTCATCTCCTCGCCTATGCCTCAGTTCACAGCTGAAGAGGCTGGCATTGAAGAAATGGAAGATGAAGATGTGGACGTTGGCTGCTCCACACCCGTAATAAGTGATGAATTCTGGGAAAGACAGCATCCAAACTCTCCAATGTTCACACCGTTGCAGCAAATACCTCGGTTCCCCGCACAAACTGTTCAAATGGGCTCTGAAGAAACTCACCCCACTTCATCTGTGCATGAGGAAATTCCAGCCACTAGTGCTGAAGAAAATGCTGCTGCTGAACATCTAAAGACGCAGACTGCCACTGAAGAGGAACCAGAAATTCCTTAGCCTGAAGAACCTGCGATAGAGATTCCTGAGGTTGTGATGCAACTCACTGACACTCCTCTGCCCAAGCCAAAAGATCCATTATCACGCAAGCAAAAGTTCAAGGCTGATGATTTCTTCGGCGAGCACGTATTCTTCGAAGATTACAACCCATATAACTCTGCTCGCATTAGGAAGAGGCGTTTCTGGACTGCTAGTCAAGCCAATTTCTATTCCTCAGTGCTGTTCAACAAGGAGAAAATCTTCTATCATGAGCATATTCCTCACGTGGACATGGAATCTCTGCCGTGCTTCGCACCAGTCCTTAGTGTTCTTCATGACGCTGGACTGTTAAACTTTTGCTCTGACATCTGTGATTGGAATGAAGAACTGATTCTTCAATTATATGCAACGCTGCACATCACAGGAGATTCTGAAGATGTGAATTCATGGGTGCTGGACTGGATGTCTGAAAATACTCACTACACTGCACCAGCCTCTGAATTGCTTCGTGCCTTACCACTCAGTCCTCCCCTTGAAGAAGCTCGTTGTATCTACAGTGAACCTGAGCTTACAAATCATTACATGCAAGTGCCGATGAAACCTTTGAAGCCAGGTCAAGCACCAAGAACCAAATTCCTCGTGAAGGAATTGCTTTACGTGCCCAGAACTGTCTATCGTATTCTTACAAGGACAATGAGTCCTATCAAAGGCCATGACTCATCTGATGAGGAAATTGTTGGCATCATGAAGAATCTGGTATTCAACATCATTCATGGCATTCCTGTCAATTATCACGATTTCTTCATGAGGACTCTGGCAAATGTTGCACTATCTGCGTTTGAGCTGAAGCCTTATGCACCTTGGATTATGAGATTCCTCAGGACAAGGTCTTCACTCAACTACAAAGCTGATTTTCAGAATCACCTCAGCTACTTGCCCCCAATTGAAGTCCTCAACCAGAACTATTCCTCAGTTGATGGAAAGGGCAAGGCACCAGCTGTAATAGATGAAGGCATTCGTCCATTGGATGGTCAATTTCGTAAAGCTGCTTCTTATTCCACCAATGATGACTCTGCCACACATGACTCTGCCAATGCACCCAAGTCCACTCCTCAAGCCACTGCTCCGCGCGTGATGACTGACCGTGATTTCTGCTTAGTCTTCACCAGAAGGTGGATCGAAATCACAAATGGGTTAAGCGTCAGTTTGGTTCATTTCTTCACAACATGACTGCTACACACAATGCAGTGAAGAAAAACCATTACTACCTCCATCAAGTCTTCAGTCGCACCTGGGCAATCCTGTCACATCTGTATGGTGAAGACGACCTGAAGAAAATGGGTCTCAAGGAAGATTTTGACTGGTCTGCACCTCCACCGAAGAAATTCAAGAAGGTCAAGGTTCCTTCTTTGGTGGCCAGCTCATATTCTTCATCGCGCGACACTGATGAAAATGAAGACTTGGACGACACTGCGGCAGGCCCTACTACAACAAATGACCCCAACAACGCTGGCGCTCCTTCATCAACTTGATATTCTTCAGGGGCGTTAGTCCTCATATTCGAACCTTTTGGTCATTTAATGACAAAGGGGGGGGGGATTTTGAGTTAGTCTTCAAGCGGGTCTTTCTATATGGGCGTTTTTTTAAAGTTACAACTCTCGTTCTTCTGAGACTCTTATTGGATCGAGTTGTAAACTTAAACCAGATGGTGCTCTGATACTCTTGATGCGTTTTTCTGCATGCTTATTCCTCGTTAATATTATTGCACGCATGCTGAATTACATCAGTCACCATATTTCATCATGCATTACAAATTTTTCACTGTTGTATGTCAAATGCGTGCATGAATTACAAGATATAGGGGGAGATCTCCATGATTCAACTCTTCAAGTGTGCATTGCTTCAAAAGCAAATTCCTCACTATGCACATCTTCAAGGGGAGTTCTTCTATATCTTGCAATCAAATTCCTCAATATTAGTATTTACACTTCATATGTTTATCCCCGTTGAAAACTTAACCTATATTGTCATCAATCACCAAAAAGGGGGGAGATTGTAAGTGCATCTAGTGCCCCTTAGTGATTTTGGTGTATTGAAGACTTATAGATTAAGGGACTAATGCGTTTGTGAGTGTACACATGTCTATAAGTCTATGAGGAGTTTGATATTTACAGAGAAAGTCGACCCCTAAAAATGAAGTTCTTCGACTGAAGACTTTGTATTTCTGAAGACTTTCTGAAGACTTTGAAAGTGAAGAAAATGGTGTGACCTTGAAGACTTAGTATTCATTTGAGGAACATGAAGCGTGAAGACTTTTGTTTTCATAGTTTCATTTTCTCTTTCTTGAGTCATAGGAAACACCGTACTGTTAAAGGGGGTGGAGGAAATACTAAGGAAAAATTTCCATGTGATGCTCAACTCAAAATCCTACACCTACCAATCCCTTCGAGTGAAGCCATTGAAAATCTCATACAGTCCAGTCATATTCTTCAGTAACAGAGACGAAGTTCTTCTGGTCTCTGAGGAATTTGTTCTGACTGAGGAGTTAGGAATTCGCCAGTGCAGATTTCCTACACAGTGAGGAACATGATAGCCCTGAGGATTTTGCCAATCAAAATTCCGACCGTTGCTGTGCTAAGCGCCAGCTGTCCCAAAATATCTATCCACCTAACGGTCATATCATTGAAGGGCATTTATGTCTTATCATGTTGGGCTGTTCCCTAGGCTATAAATAGCCGCCCCCTACAACCACTAGCTGGTTGGCTGCTCCGAGAGAAACTGACACTTGTCATTTGAGAGCAACCCATCCTCCGAGGACTTTGAGCGAAAATCATCAAGTGAGGAAAAACCCAAACCAAAACCCAAACACCTACAAACCCCAAGTGATTGAGCATCACTGAAGAGATTGATCCTGCGTGGATCCGACGCTTGTTACCTTTAAAGATTGTGCTTCTTCCAAACGGTTAGGCGTCATGGTCTAGAGCATCCAAGAGGAATTGTGGATCGCCGAGTGACCAAGTTTGTGAAGGTTTGGAAGTCGCCTGAAGACTTACCACGAGTGATTGGGTGAGGTCTGTGTGACCTTAGCTCAAGGAGAATACGGTGAGGACTGGGTGTCCTGAGCTGCGTGCTCAGGACTGGGTGTCCGGGACTGTGTGTCCTCGAGTTTAAATACTCAGCCGCTCCAACCAGGCGTACAACTGAGACAGCGGTTGGAACTGGTCTACCAATTCATTGTCTTCACCAAGCTTACTGGTTCTATTTCCTCAACTCCTTCATTTCCTCATAAGTATGTTGTGAGTTTGTTCATATCTGTGCTTGAAGACTTTGACTGAAGACTTTCTCAATTTCCTCAGTTTGTCTTCATCCTGTGTTATCCTGTGGTCACACTACCTGTACTCTGTGCCTGCCTTCATTTCATCATGATGACCATGCTTGTATTCTGTTATGTTTACTTTTGAGTACTTATTCCGCTGCTAGTAGTTCTTCGCTAAGGAACTTCCTCACCGGCAAATTCCTCAGTGAAGAATTTCATAAAAATCGCCTATTCACCCCCCCTCTAGTCGATATAACGCACTTTCATGTAGGCTCGGTGAAGAGACAACGATTTGGTAGACCAGTTCCAGTTGTTGTATCAACTATACGTCTGGTTGAGGTGGTTGAGACGAACTCAAAGGACACTTAGTACTCACCATATTCCTCCTGAGCGAATGTCACTTAGACCTCGCCCAATCACTCGTGGTAATTCTTCAAGGTAGACTTCTGAAATCTTCACAGGCTTATTCACTAGCACACCATAATGAGTCTTGGGTGCTCAGAACATGACGCCTAACCGTCTGGAAGAATGACCGTCTTCAAAGGTAACAGGCATCGGATCACACGGATCAATCTCTTTAATGATGCTCAATCACTTTGGCTCTGGTTGGGTTTTCCTCACTTATGATTCTCTCAAAGTCGAGAGAGGATGGGTTGCTCTCAAATGACAAGTGTCAAGTTCTCTCTAGAGCAACCAATCAACAAGTGCTTGTGTGGGACGACTATTTATAGCCAGGGGAAACCGACATGAATTGTCATAAATGCTCTTCTCAGACATGGCCATTGTCAGGACAAGGATTCACTCGACACCTAGTACACGACGCAGCAATGGTCAGAAAACGAACTATCAATTTTGTCGGAGCACTCAATTTCCTCATGATAGGAAGATCGCACTGGTGAAATCCTAACTCCTCAGCCTGGCCAAATTCATCAGTGACCAGATGAACGTCGTCACTGTCGCTAGCAAATTCGTCAGATATAACGGAGATTTCCAAAGGCTTCACTCGAAGCGGCTTGTGTATGTATAAGTTTGAGCATCACTTTGGAAATGTGAGCTATGATTCACCTAGACCTCCTTTAACAGTATGGTTTTTCCTATGACTCAAAATAAGAAGAAAAAACTATGAAAACAAAAGTGTTCAAGCTTCAAAGTTTTCACATCAATTTCTTCAAAGACCGTACCATTTTTATCACCAAATTCTTTCGCTTGAAAAAATACATTTTTAGGGGTCGTCTTCCATGGTTTAAACCATATCTTCAGGGACTATAACTCATGTGTACACTCGCAAACACATTAGTTCCTCAACTCATTTGTCTTCAATACTCCAAAACCACTAAAGGGGAACTTGATGCACTTCAACTTTGGTTCACGTCATAGAATTTTTTCCACTGAGTCTATGCTAATGTTTATTTTCTATGAAATATGGAGGATATGAAGAATTCATCTATATGGATAGGATTCTATTTCTAGAAACCAAAGGACTCTAAAGGATTTTTTTCCCCATAGGAATCATATCCTATATAATTCCTCCAGATCAAAGGAGGCCTAATATCTAGAAGCATACAGAGATTGTCTGATCTCGTGAACAGTTACATTGCCAACTTGGTGCGGGCTTGATGCGATGAAATGTGGTACTACAGCTAGCGGTCCTGGGAAGTTTTGTTGCCTATGAATTGTTGGGGAACATAGTAATTTCAAAATTTTCCTACACACACGCAAGATCATGGTGATGCATAGCAACAAGAGGGGAGAGTGTTGTCTACGTACCCTCGCAGACCGATAGCGGAAGCGTTATGACAACGCGGTTGATGTAGTCGTACGTCTTCACGGCCCGACCGATCAAGCACCGAAACTACGGCACCTCCGAGTTCTAGCACACGTTCAGCTCGATGACGATCCCCGGACTCCGATCCAGCAAAGTGTCGGGGAAGAGTTCCGTCAGCACGACGGCGTGGTGACGATCTTGATGTACTAATGTCGCAGGGCTTTGCCTAAGCACTGCTACAATATTATCGAGGACTATGGTGGAAGGGGGCACCGCACACGGCTAAGAATATGATCACGTGGATCAACTTGTGTGTTCTAGGGGTGCCCCCCGCCCCCGTATATAAAGGAGTGGAGGAGGGGAGGGACGGCCCTCTCTATGGCGCGCCTAGGGGAGTCCTACTCCCACCGGGAGTAGGATTCCCCCTTTCCTAGTCCAACTAGGAGTCCTTCCATGTAGTAGGAGTAGGAAACAAGGAAGGGGCGCAGCCCCTCCCCTTAGTCCAATTCAGACTAGGCCTTGGGGGGCGCGCGGCCTGCCCTAGGCAGCCCCTCTCTCTTTCCCGTATGGCCCAATAAGGCCCAATACTTCTCCCGGCGAATTCCCGTAACTCTCTGGTACTCCGAAAAATACTCGAATCACTCGGAACCTTTCCGATGTCCGAATATAGTCGTCCAATATATCGATTTTTACGTCTCGACCATTTCGAGACTCCTCGTCATGTCCCCGATCTTATCCGGGACTCCGAACTCCTTCGGTACATCAAAACTCATAAACTCATAATATAACTGTCATCGAAACCTTAAGCGTGCGGACCCTACGGGTTCGAGAACAATGTAGACATGACCGAGACACGTCTCCGGTCAATAACCAATAGCGGGACCTGGATGCCCATATTGGTTCCTACATATTCTACGAAGATCTTTTATCGGTCAGACCGCATAACAACATACGTTGTTCCCTTTGTCATCGGTATGTTACTTGCCCGAGATTCGATCGTCGGTATCCAATACCTAGTTCAATCTCGTTACCGGCAAGTCTCTTTACTCGTTCTGTAATACATCATTCCGCAACTAACTCATTAGTTGCAATGCTTGCAAGGCTTAAGTGATGTGCATTACCGAGAGGGCCCAGAGATACCTCTCCGACAATCGGAGTGACAAATCCTAATCTCAAAATACGCCAACCCAACATGTACCTTTGGAGACACCTGTAGAGCACCTTTATAATCACCCAGTTACGTTGTGACGTTTGGTAGCACACAAAGTGTTCCTCCGGCAAACGGGAGTTGCATAATCTCATAGTCATAGGAACGTGTATAAGTCATGAAGAAAGCAATAGCAACATACTAAACGATCGGGTGCTAAGCTAATGGAATGGGTCATGTCAATCAGATCATTCACCTAATGATGTGATCCCGTTAATCAAATAACAACTCTTTGTCCATGGTTAGGAAACATAACCATCTTTGATTAACGAGCTAGTCAAGTAGAGGCATACTAGTGACACTCTGTTTGTCTATGTATTCACACATGTATTATGTTTCCGGTTAATACAATTCTAGCATGAATAATAAACATTTATCATGATATAAGGAAATAAATAATAACTTTATTATTGCCTCTAGGCCATATTTCCTTCGGTCTCCCACTTGCACTAGAGTCAATAATCTAGTTCACATCGCCATGTGATTTAACATCAATAGTTCACATCACCATGTGATTAACACCCATAGTTCACATCGACTTGTGACCAACACCCAAAGGGTTTACTAGAGTCAATAATCTAGTTCACATCGCTATGTGATTAACACCCAAAGAGTACTGAGGTGTGATCATGTTTTGCTTGTGAGAGAAGTTTAGTCAACGGGTCTGCCACATTTAGATCTGTAAGTATTTTGCAAATTTCTATGTCAACAATGCTCTGCATGGAGCTACTCTAGCTAATTGCTCCCACTTTCAATATGTATCCAGATTGAGACTTAGAGTCATCTGGATCAGTGTCAAAACTTGCATCGACGTAACCCTTTACGATGAACCTTTTGTCACCTCCATAATCGAGAAACATATCCTTATTCCACTAAGGATAATTTTGACCAATGTCCAGTGATATATTCCTAGATCACTATTGTACTCCCTTGCCAAACTCAAGGCAGGGTATACAATAGGTCTGGTACACAGCATGGCATACTTTATAGAACCTATGGCTGAGGCATAGGGAATGACTTTCATTCTCTCTCCATCTTCTGCCGTGGTCGGGTTTTGAGTCTTACTCAACTTCACACCTTTGTAACACAGGCAAGAACTCCTTCTTTGACTGTTTCATTTTGAACTACTTCAAAATCTTGTCAAGGTATATACTCATTGAAAAACTTATCAAGCGTCTTGATCTATCTCTATAGATATTGATGCTCAATATGTAAGCAGCTTCACCGAGGTCTTTCTTTGAAAAAATCCTTTCAAACATTCCTTTATGCTTTGCAGAATAATTCTACATTATCTCCGATCAACAATATGTCTTTCACATATACTTATCAGAAATGTTGTAGTGCTCCCACTCACTTTCTTGTAAATACAGGCTTCACCGCAAGTCTGTATAAAACTATATGCTTTGATCAACTTATCAAAGCGTATATTCCAACTCCGAGATGTTTGCACCAGTCCATAGATGGATCGTTGGAGCTTGCATATTTTGTTAGTACCTTTAGGATTGACAAAACCTTCTGGTTGCATCATATACAACTCTTCTTTAATAGATCCATTAAGGAATGCAGTTTTGTTTATCCATTTGCCAGATTTCATAAAATGCGGCAATTGCTAACATGATTCGGACAGACTTAAGCATAGATACGAGTGAGAAAATCTCATCGTAGTCAACACCTTGAACTTGTCGAAAACCTTTTGCGACAA
This sequence comes from Triticum monococcum, assembly GCA_034509565.1. Lineage (NCBI taxonomy): Eukaryota > Viridiplantae > Streptophyta > Magnoliopsida > Poales > Poaceae > Triticum > Triticum monococcum. The sequence goes on from CM067841.1 coordinate 525,125,136, forward strand.
TTCTAGCTTTGTAGATAGTAACACTACTATCCGTGTCCGTCTTCCTCTTGATGATCCATTTATTATCAATGGCTTGCCGATCCTCGGGCAAGTCCACCAAAGTCCACACTTTGTTCTCATACATGGATCCTATCTCAGATTTCATGGCCTCAAGCCATTTATCGGAATCTAGGCTCATCATCGCTTCCTCATAGGTCGTAGGTTCGTCATGGTCAAGTAACATGACCTCCAGAATAGGGTTACCGTACTACTCTGGTGCGGATCTCACTCTGGTTTACCTACGAGATTCGATAGTAACTTGATCTGAAGTTACATGATCATCATCATTAGCTTCCTCACTAATTGGTGTAGTAGTCACAGGAATAGATTTTTGTGATGAAATACTTTCCAATAAGGGAGCAGGTATAGTTACCTCATCAAGTTCTACTTTCCTCCCACTCACTTCTTTCGAGAGAAACTCCTTCTCCAGAAAGTTTCCGAATTTAGTAACAAAAGTCTTGCCTTCGGATCTGTGATAGAAGGTGTACCCAACAGTAACTTTTGGGTATCCTATGAAGACACACTTTTCCGATTTGGATTTGAGCTTATCAGGATGAAACTTTTTCACATAAGCATTGCAACCCCAAACTTTGAGAAACGACAACTTTGGTTTGCCAAACCACAGTTCATATGGTGTCGTCTCAACAGATTTAGATGGTACCCTTTTAACGTGAATGCAGCTGTCTCTAATGCATAACCCCAAAATGATAGTGGTAGATCGGTAAGAGACATCATAGATTGCACTATATCCAATAAAGTATGGTTATGACGTTCAGACACACCATTATGCTGTGGTGTTCCATGTGGCATGAGTTTGTGAAACTATTCCACATTGTTTTAATTGAGGACCAAACTCGTAACTCAAATATTTGTCTCTGCGATCAGATCGTAGAAACTTTATTTTCTTGTCACGATGATTTTCCACTTTACTCTGAAATTCTTTGAACTTTTCAAATGTTTCAGACTTATGTTTCATCAAGTAGATATACCCATATCTGCTCAAATCATCTGTGAAGTTCAGAAAATAACGATACTTGCCGTGAGCCTTAACACTCATCGGACCGCATACATCAGTATGTATTATTTCCAATAAGTCAGTTGATCGCTCCGGAGAACGGAGTCTTAGTCATGTTGCCCATGAGGCATGGTTCGCAAGCATCAAGTGATTCATAATCAAGTGATTCCAAAATCCCATCAGCATGGAGTTTCTTTATGCGCTTTACACCAATATGACCTAAATGGCAGTGCCACAAATAAGTTGCACTATCATTATTATCTTTGCATCTTTTGGTTTCAATATTATGATTATGTGTATCACTACGATCGAGATCCAATGAACTATTTTCATTGGGTGTGTAACCATATAAGGTTTTATTCATGTAAACAGAACAACAATTTATTCTCTTACTTAAATGAATAACCGTATTACAATAAACATGATCAAATCATATTCATGCTCAACGCAAACACCAAATAACACTTATTCAGGTTCAACACTAATTCCCGAAAGTATAGGGAGTGTGCGATGATGATCATATCAATCTTGGAACCACTTCCAACACACATCGTCACTTCACCCTCAACTAGTCTTTATTCTGCAACTCCCGTTTCGAGTTACTAATCTTAGCAACTGAACTAGTATCAAATACTGAGGGGTTGCTATAAACACTAGTAAAGTACACATCAATAACATGTATATCAAATATACTTATGTTCACTTTGCCATCCTTCTTATCTGCCAATCACTTGGGGTAGTTCCGCTTCCAGTGACCAGTCCCTTTGCAGTAGAAGCACTTAGTCTCAGGCTTAGGATCAGACTTGGGCTTCTTCACTTGAGCAGCAACTTGCTTGTTGTTCTTTTTGAAGTTCCCCTTCTTCCCTCTGCCCTTTTCTTAAAACTAGTGGTCTTGTCTACCATCAACACTTGATGTTTTTCTCGATTTCTACCTTCATCAATTTCCGCATTACGAAGAGCTTGGGAATCGTTTCCGTTATCCCTTGCATATCATAGTTCATCACAAAGTTCTACTAACTTGGTGATGGTGACTAGAGAATTCTGTCAATCACTATCTTATCTAGAAGATTAACTCCCACTTGATTCAAGTGATTGTAGTACTCAGACAATCTAGGCACATGCTCACTAGTTGAGCGATTCTCCTCCATCTTTTAGCTATAGAACTTGTTGGAGACTTCATATCTCTCAACTCGGGTATTTGCTTGAAATATTAACTTCAACTCCTGGAACATCTCATATGTTCCATGACGTTCAAAACGTCTTTGAAGTCCCGATTCTAAGCCATTAAGCATGGTGCACTAAACTAGCAAGTAGTCATCATATTGAGCTAGCCAAACGTTCATAACGTCTGCATCTGCTCCTGCAATAGGTCTGTCACCTAGCGGTGCATCAAGGACATAATTCTTCTGTGCAACAATGAGGATAAACCTCACATCACGGATCCAATCCGCATCATGCTACTAACATTTTTCAACACAATTTTCTCTAGGAACATATCAAAATAAACACAGGGAAGCAACAACGCGAGCTATTGATCTACAACATAATTTGCAAAATACTACCAGGACTAAGTTCATGATAAATTTAAGTTCAATTAATCATATTACTTAAGAACTCCCACTTAGATAGACATCCTCTAATCCTCTAAGTGATCACGTGATCCAAATCAACTAAACCATGTCCGATCATCACGTGAGATGGAGCAGTTTCATTGGTGAACATCACTATGTTGATCATATCTACTATATGATTCACGCTCGACCTTTCGGTCTCCGTGTTCCGAGGCCATATCTGTATATGCTTGGCTCGTCAAGTATAACCTGAGTATTCCATGTGTGCAACTGTTTTGCACCCGTTGTATTTGAACGTAGAGCCTATCACACCCGATCATCACATGGTGTCTCAGCACGAAGAACTTTCGCAACGCTGCATACTCAGGGAGAACACTTCTTGATAATTTTAATGAGAGATCATCTTATAATGCTACCGTCAATCAAAGCAAGATAAGATGCATAAAAGATAAACATCACATGCAATCAATATAAGTGATATGATATGGCCATCATCATCTTGTGCCTGTGATCTCCATATCCGAAGCACCGTCATGATCACCATCGTCACCGGCGCGACACCTTGATCTCCATCGTAGCATCGTTGTCGTCTCGCCAATTTTATGCTTCCACGACTATCGCTACCGCTTAGTGATAAAGTAAAGCATTACAGCGCGATTGCATTGCATACAATAAAGCGACAACCATATGGCTCCTGCCAGTTGCCGATAACTCGGTTACAAAACATGATCATCTCATACAATAAAATTTAGCATCATGTCTTGACCATATCACATCACAACATGCCCTGCAAAAACAAGTTAGGCGCCCTCTACTTTGTTTGTTGCAAGTTTTTACGTGGCTGCTACGGGCTTAAGCAAGAACCAATCTTACCTACGCATCAAAACCACAACGATAGTTTGTCAAGTTGATGCCGTTTTAACCTTTGCAAGGACCGGGCGTAGCCACACTCGGTTCAACTAAAGTTGGAGAAACTGACACCCGCCAGCCACGTGTGTGCAAAGCACGGCGATAGAATCAGTCTCGCGTAAGCGTACGCGTAATGTCGGTCCGGGCCGCTTCATCCAACAATACCGCCGAACCAAAGTATGACATGCTAGTAGGCAGTATGACTTATATCGCCCACAATTCACTTGTGTTCTACTCGTGCACATAACATCAAACCGTAAAACCTAGGCTCGGATGCCACTATTGGGAACGTAGTAATTTCAAAATTTTCCTACGCACACGCAAGATCATGGTGATGCATAGCAACAAGAGGGGAGAGTGTTGTCTACGTACCCTCGCAGACCGATAGCGGAAGCGTTATGACAACACGGTTGATGTAGTCGTACGTCTTCACGGCCCGACCGATCAAGCACTGAAACTACGGCACCTCCGAGTTCTAGCACACGTTCAGCTCGATGACGATCCCCGGACTCCGATCCAGCAAAGTGTTGGGGAAGAGTTCCGCCAGCACGACGACGTGATGACAATCTTGATGTACTAATGTCGCAGGGCTTCGCCTAAGCACTGCTACAATATTATCGAGGACTATGGTGGAAGGGGGCACCGCACACGGCTAAGAATATGATCACGTGGATCAACTTGTGTGTTCTAGGGGTGCCCCCTACCCCCGTATATAAAGGAGTGGAGGAGGGGAGGGCCGGCCCTCTCTATGGCGCGCCTAGGGGAGTCCTACTCCCACCGGGAGTAGGATTCCCCCTTTCTTAGTCCAACTAGGAGTCCTTCCATGTAGTAGGAGTAGGAAACAAGGAAGGGGCGCAGCCCCTCCCCTTAGTACAATTCGGACTAGGCCTTGGGGGGCGCGCGGCCTGCCCTAGGCAGCCCCTCTCTCTTTCCCGTATGGCCCAATAAGGCCCAATACTTCTCCCGGCGAATTCCCGTAACTCTCCGGTACTCCGAAAAATACTCGAATCACTCGGAACCTTTCCGATGTCCGAATATAGTCGTCCAATATATCAATTTTTACGTCTCGACCATTTCGAGACTCCTCGTCATGTCCCCGATCTTATCCGGGACTCCGAACTCCTTCGGTACATCAAAACTCATAAACTCATAATATAACTGTCATCGAAACCTTAAGCGTGCGGACCCTAAGGGTTCGAGAACAATGTAGACATGACCGAGACACGTCTCCGGTCAATAACCAATAGCGGGACCTGGATGCCCATATTGGTTCCTACATATTCTACGAAGATCTTTTATCGGTCAGACCGCATAACAACATACGTTGTTCCCTTTGTCATCGGTATGTTACTTGCCCGAGATTCGATCGTCGGTATCCAATACCTAGTTCAATCTCGTTACCGGCAAGTCTCGTTACTCGTTCTGTAATACATCATCCCGCAACTAACTCATTAGTTGCAATGCTTGCAAGGCTTAAGTGATGTGCATTACCGAGAGGGCCCAGAGATACCTCTCCGACAATCGGAGTGACAAATCCTAATCTCGAAATACGCCAACCCAACATGTACCTTTGGAGACACCTGTAGAGCACCTTTATAATCACCCAGTTACGTTGTGACGTTTGGTAGCACACAAAGTGTTCCTCCGGCAAACGGGACTTGCATAATCTCATAGTCATAGGAACATGTATAAGTCATGAAGAAAGCAATAGCAACATACTAAACGATCGGGTGCTAAGCTAATGGAATGGGTCATGTCAATCAGATCATTCACCTAATGATGTGATCCTGTTAATCAAATAACAACTCTTTGTCCATGGTTAGGAAACATAACCATCTTTGATTAACGAGCTAGTCAAGTAGAGGCATACTAGTGACACTCTGTTTGTCTATGTATTCACACATGTATTATGTTTCCGGTTAATACAATTCTAGCATGAATAATAAACATTTATCATGATATAAGGAAATAAATAATAACTTTATTATTGCCTCTAGGGCATATTTCCTTCATGAATAATATTGGCGCCCTTCGAAGTAGGTTTGCTTGACGATGATGAATCAAAGATTCCACTTCTATCCTTCGTAGTGCACGTTAGAACATTAGTGTTTGCATAGGTTTATCCTTGAACATTACCATCTCATGGAGAGCTATAATGCACGATCAACGAAGAGTTAACTTGAACAATATTGTTCAAGTGTACCACCCAAGTTGACTATCAATTCAAAACGAATAAAATTAAGGGAAAGATTAATGGATTTTTTAGCATCAATAAAGTGATGAAATAGCTTACACACACAATCCTCGATGCAAGACATGCGTATGTTCACACACAAAACCCATCTATATATGCATTACGCGTTGGGTGGCTTGGGCAAACAAGTCGGTGGATCGAGAAAGGTGATGGAAAGGTGTAGGAATATTCCGGGACATGTGTGAGTAAGAAGAGAACAGGAGGATCCAGGAGGTACATATCGACGCCAACACGTTTATGTCAATTGAATGAAACGCGGTGATAGGAAACACAATATATTTGCATTCCCTTACAACATAGAGCATCATGAGAATTTTTATCTTGGAGATGAACATAGATGGTGGTGTTATGGTAATAAGGGAGGATGACATGGCGGCATTTGAAAGATCAACGATGTGGAATATTGGGAAGGTGATGTCGAGGGAGAATATCTAGTGCTATGGGAGGTCCCATGCTCCAGGACATTCCTAGTCGTCGAATCATGGTTGCAATGGCCACAGGGATATCTCACACAAATTTGTGACCCCCCCCCCCCTCACACACACACGCACATGAAGTCCCTTCATTATGCCCATGCCCAGAATCTCAATATGGCCATTGGTTCCACGATCTAATGGTTAGGAAGCCCCAAAAGCATGGGAGCTCCCGTAGCACCGTCATTTTTCCATGATGTTGACTCGAGGGGTGAATATGCAACTAATGTTTTTCATCAAATTAGTTGATTTTAGAGATGGTGTGAATATAAAATGTTATATGAAATTCAACCTTATGTGCTCTTTTTTCAGGTGAACCTTATGTGTTTTGTTGGTTCAGTAGGCCTTGAAATGCAACCTTTATGTGAAACAACCCATATGGAGAAACACTCTAGTGTATTGAAAAAAAATCACCATATATTTTAATATATATTATCACCGTATATTTTAGAAGAAAAACAATCATGCACACACGAGAAAATGTATTTTTACTGACAAAAGGAAATGGAAGGGAAAAGGAAAATAAAAAAAGAGAAGGATATATAAAGAATAAAGAATAAAAAGTGAGATGATGAAGAATAATAAACTACGCAAACCGAAAAGAAAACCGAGTTAAAAACACTGAGGCGGAGAAAAAACAGGATAAAGCAAACAACGAAAAATAATAGATAAACATGGGCTGGACATGGTTCCACTGAGCGACGAATAGGGATTACCATTTGCGTTTTCTGACGCGTGCGAGCCGGGGATGATGAGCAAGCCATGCCACTAGGGAGGGCCTGCTGGCGAGAATAGCAATGGGCTTTCAGTCTGAGGGAGGTGGGCTTTCCCTGAAAGACAAGATGACGGTCGTTATGCCTTGGTTTTCTATAGGAGCCAGCTAGATGTTGCTTTTATCAATCAAGTCTTTGTAGTATAGTGGTAAGTATTCCCGCCTGTCACGCGGGTGACCCGGGTTCGATCCCCGGCAATGGCGCAATATCACGTTTCTGGTTCATCCTTGTAGCTTCATTTTTTTGGAAAAAATATATCCTTATATCTATCTCACCAGTAAAAAGCATTAGATAGTGCCTCATTGGTAGCTTCTTTTTATAAATGTTTTCGCAACTTATTGCGACTGCACCACACTCATGTGTACACACATGATTGCTTCTGTAAGTGTTTCCGTAACTTATCATGAAGGTCACGAATTTTTTTTGCTTGTGACTGCACCACACTCATGTGTACATACATGATTGCTTCTGTAAGTGTTTCCGTAATTTATCATAAAGGTCACGAATTTTTTTGCTTGTATAGAGATGAATGGTGTCTCTACAGCATATGCAGATCAAAGATAAAAGACCAGTTATTGAACTGTCTCCGTGAGCAAAATGAATCGACCTCGCCGCGCACTCTCAAGTGCTCGTACCATTTCATGATGCTTCGTTTTAAAACCAAGATCGATCCCCGGCAACGGCGCAATATCACGTTTTTGGTTCATCCTTGTAGCTTCATTTTTTTGGAAAAAATATATCCTTATATCTATCTCACCAGTAAAAAGCATTAGATAGTGCCTCATTGGTAGCTTCTTTTTATAAATGTTTTCGCAACTTATTGCGACTGCACCACACTCATGTGTACACACATGATTGCTTCTGTAAGTGTTTCCGTAACTTATCATGAAGGTCACGAATTTTTTTTGCTTGTGACTGCACCACACTCATGTGTACATACATGATTGCTTCTGTAAGTGTTTCCGTAATTTATCATAAAGGTCACGAATTTTTTTGCTTGTATAGAGATGAATGGTGTCTCTGCAGCATATGCAGATCAAAGATAAAAGACCAGTTATTGAACTGTCTCCGTGAGCAAAATGAATCGACCTCGCCGCGCACTCTCAAGTGCTCGTACCATTTCATGATGCTTCGTTTTAAAACCAAGATCGATCCCCGGCAACGGCGCAATATCACGTTTTTGGTTCATCCTTGTAGCTTCATTTTTTTGGAAAAAATATATCCTTATATCTATCTCACCAGTAAAAAGCATTAGATAGTGCCTCATTGGTAGCTTCTTTTTGTAAATGTTTCCGCAACTTATTGCGACTGCACCACACTCATGTGTACACACATGATTGCTTCTGTAAGTGTTTCCGTAACTTATCATGAAGGTCACGATTTTTTTTTGCTTGTGACTGCACCACACTCATGTGTACATACATGATTGCTTCTGTAAGTGTTTCCGTAATTTATCATAAAGGTCACGAATTTTTTTGCTTGTATAGAGATAAATGGTGTCTCTGCAGCATATGCAGATCAAAGATAAAAGACCAGTTATTGAACTGTCTCCGTGAGCAAAATGAATCGACCTCGCCGCGCACTCTCAAGTGCTCGTACCATTTCATGATGCTTCGTTTTAAAACCAAGATCGATCCCCGGTAACGGTGCAATATCACGTTTCTGGTTCATCCCTGTAGCTTCTTTTTTTTAGGAAAAGAAATATCCTTGTATCTATCTCACCAGTAAAAAGCATTAGATAGCGCCTCATTGGTAGCTTCTTTTTATAAGTGTTTCCGCAACTTATTGCGACTGCACCACACTCATGTGTACACAGATGATTGCTTTTGTAAGTGTTTCCGTAACTTATCATGAAGGTCATGATTTTTTTTTGCTTGTATAGAGATGAATGGTGTCTCTGCAGCATATGCAGATCAAAGATAAAAGACCAGTTATTGAACTGTCTCCGTCAGCAAAATGAATCGACCTCGCCGTGCACTCTCAAGTGCTCGTACCATTTCATGATGCTTCGCTCTAAATCCAAGATCGATCCTCGGCAACGGCGCAATATCACGTTTCTGGTTCATCCTTGTAGCTTCTTTTTTTCAGGAAAAAAAATATCCTTGTATCTATCTCACTAATAAAAAGCATTAGATAGCGCCTCATTGGTAACTTCTCTTTGTAAGTGTTTCCACAACTTATTGCGACTGCACAACACTCATGTGGTACACGCATGATTGCTTCTGTAAGTGTTTCCGTGACTTATCATGAAGGTCACGATTTTTTTTTGCTTATATAGAGATGAATGGTGTCTCTGCAGCATATGCAGATCAAAGATAAAAGACTAGTTATTGAATTGTCTCCGTCAGCAAAGTGAATCGACCTCGCAAGTGCTCGTACCATTTCATGATGCTTCGTTCTAAATCCAAGATCGATCCCCGGCAACAGCGCAATATCACGTTTCTGGTTCATCCTTGTGGCTTCTTTTTTTCAGGAAAAAAAATATCCTTGTATCTATCTCACCAGTAAAAAGCATTAGATAGTGCCTCATTGGTAGCTTCTCTTTGTAAATGTTTCCGTAACTTATTGCGACTGCACCACACTCATGTGTACACACATGATTGCTTCTGTAAGTGTTTCCGTAACTTATCATGAAGGTCACGATTTTTTTTGCTTGTGACTGCACCACACTCATGTGTACACACATGATTGCTTCTGTAAGTGTTTCCGTAATTTATCATAAAGGTCACGAATTTTTTTTGCTTGTATAGAGATGAATGGTGTCTCTGCAGCATATGCAGATCAAAGATAAAAGACCAGTTATTGAACTGTCTCCGTGAGCAAAATGAATCGACCTCGCCGCGCACTCTCAAGTGCTCGTACCATTTCATGATGCTTCGTTTTAAAACCAAGATCGATCCCCGGTAACGGTGCAATATCACGTTTCTGGTTCATCCTTGTAGCTTCTTTTTTTTAGGAAAAAAAATATCCTTGTATCTATCTCACCAGTAAAAAGCATTAGATAGCGCCTCATTGGTAGCTTCTTTTTGTAAGTGTTTCCGCAACTTATTGCGACTGCACCACACTCATGTGTACACACATGATTGCTTCTGTAAGTGTTTCCGTAACTTATCATGAAGGTCATGAATTTTTTTTTGCTTGTATAGAGATGAATGGTGTCTCTGCAGCATATGCAGATCAAAGATAAAAGACCAGTTATTGAACTGTCTCCGTCAGCAAAATGAATCGACCTCGCCGTGCACTCTCAAGTGCTCGTACCATTCCATGATGCTTCGCTCTAAATCCAAGATCGATCCTCGGCAACGGCGCAATATCACGTTTCTGGTTCATCCTTGTAGCTTCTTTTTTTTAGGAAAAAAAATATCCTTGTATCTATCTCACTAATAAAAAGCATTAGATAGCGCCTCATTGGTAACTTCTTTTTGTAAGTGTTTCCACAACTTATTGCGACTGCACAACACTCATGTGGTACACGCATGATTGCTTCTGTAAGTGTTTCCGTGACTTATCATGAAGGTCACGATTTTTTTTTTTGCTTATATAGAGATGAATGGTGTCTCTGCAGCATATGCAGATCAAAGATAAAAGACTAGTTATTGAATTGTCTCCGTCAGCAAAGTGAATCGACCTTGCAAGTGCTCGTACCATTTCATGATGCTTTGTTCTAAATCCAAGATCGATCCCCGGCAACAGCGCAATATCACGTTTCTGGTTCATCCTTGTGGCTTCTTTTTTTCAGGAAAAAAAATATCCTTGTATCTATCTCACCAGTAAAAAGCATTAGACAGCGCCTCATTGGTAGCTTTTCTTTGTAAGTGTTTCCGCAACTTATTGCGACTGCACCACACTCATGTGTACACACATAATTGCTTCCGTAAGTGTTTTTGTGACTTATCATGAAGGTTACGAATTTTTTTTGCTTATATAGAGATGAATGGTGTCTCTGCATCATATGCAGATCAAAGATAAAAGACCAGTTATTGAACTGTCTCCGTCAGCAAAATGAATCGACCTCGCCGTGCACTCTCAAGTGCTCGTACCATTTCATGATGCTTCGCTTTAAATCCAAGATCGATCCCCGGCAACGGCGCAATATCACGTTTCTGATTCATCCTTGTAGCTTCTTTTTTTCAGGAAAAAAAATATCCTTGTATCTGTCTCACCAGTAAAAAGCATTAGATAGCGTCTCATTGGTAGCTTCTCTTTGTAAGTGTTTCTGCAACTTATTGCGACTGCACCACACTCATGTGTACACACATGATTGCTTCTGTAAGTGTTTCCGTGACTTATCATGAAGGTCACGAATTTTTTTGCTTCTATAGAGATGAATGGTGTCTCTGCAGCATATGCAAATCAAAGATAAAAGATCAGTTATTGAACTGTCTCCGTCAGCAAAATGAATCGACCTCGCCGTGCACTCTCAAGTGCTCCTACCATTTCATGATGCTTCGCTCTAAATCTAAGATCGATCCGCAGACTGTTTATGAGCTATGCAGTACTACTACAGTATATTACCTTACTAAACGTCTAATTGCCCACCAATAAAGCGTCTAATTGTCAACCCAACAATAACCAAAAAAAATAAGAAGTACGTATTTGCCTATTTAGGTTGTCAGGTTATGTCATTTACTCTGCGCTGCGAGAGCTCTCGCGGAAATCATGCGTTCTAATCCTGCCACGGAGGAGCAAGATGGACATGAGAAACCATGTGCCGCGTCGCGCATGCCCATGGCACCTGCATGCTACGGATGCCGCCGTCAGTGCAGTCTTAATGCCGGCCCCTTGCTAGACTCTTCTCCACAGCATCTGCCGAGCCCTATCATGGTGGTACGAAGCAGCCTAATCCTGCCCCGCGATTCCACTGTCTCCCCGCCCCTCGTCTCAGCTCGACGTCAATGCGCTGCTGCCTGCCATACGATCCGCCTCCGCTAGCCTGCACCCTCGACGCCGTATATCCTGGCCACAATATAAATGGGAGGCAATGCTCACTGCCAGAGGACATTAATCTCGACGGCGGTACGCTGGCCAGCACCACTCGTCGTACCAAGTACCAGTACCAATTGCATACTATTATCATGATGCTTTGGCCTGAATCCAAGATCGATCTGCAGACTGTTCGCAGTACAATCTTCGGTACTCCCTGGCAAATCTCCAGCCATTACTTATAGACTGCGTCCACTGTGACGGTAGTACTACAGTAATACTCTTTTCATTTGAAATTACTTGTTTTAAAAAATAATGTATCTAAAATTAAAATACGTCTAGATATATTCATTTCTGCGACAAGTAATTCTGAACGAAAGGAGTACATTGCATCTTACTGTACTACCACTTAATTGGCCTGGTCCAGTCAATCCAGCCTCTGCCTGCTGCCGTCTGAAGTTATGGAGGTGCTCAGATGCAGGAGGGGTTCTCCCCTCTCCCAGCCATGCATTGATCTGACATCATAGATAGTGAATGGCATCGCACGGCCCTGGGCAACATAACTCGGTCGATTCTGCTGCTCTGAGGCGCCTCTCCTTCTTACCATTAGCTCCTCTTGGCTCTCTGTCACGGTCTACAAAGGCTATTAGCTGCTTTGATTTGTCATGTAGCATCGAGGATCCTAGCAGTGATTAGAACAAGTGAACGTGGTGGCAGGGCTGAAGAGTAGGAGTAGGTCTCAAGCCTCCGAAAGCGCTTTGTCCGGAAGAAAAGTCTAAGCACTTGCTTTAACACCACCCTGGACTAATTGATGCTTCCATACCAGTGCAGTATGTGCCCTGGTGCTTTGCCGATGCCACCAGTAGTGCAATGGCGACACCTAATCCTCTCTCATAATGTACTCGATAGCTTCAATTTCAAAGAGAGAGAGAGTGGGCAGTGGTATCATGTCGCATTTTGTTTGACAACAACAGTCACACGCCTCTACTCTACACTTTCAGTAAGTACGAACTGATGAATGATGATGCATCCACGCATGCGCGGTGCTTCTTAGGCCTTTTTTGGTTCATAGGATAGAATTATCATAGGAATAAGAATTTTGTAGAAAATGAGATGACATGTATCTCAAATTTTATGAGTAGGAATAGGAAATGAGATGTCATTTGATTGACACCAAAGAAATTTTTTCATTGAGTCTAGCCTCATTTTTATTTTCCTATGAAATGTGAAAGATAGGAAACAATCCTATATAGAAATAGGAATCTATTCCTATGAACCAAAGGGCTTTAAAAGAAAAAATCCTATCCTCTAAAATTCCTCCAAACCAAAATAGGCCTTAGGGTGGTCACTGGCTGGTGGGACCTAACCGTCGGCGTTGGATAATGCAGAGAAGATGATGATGATAACATAGAGAACTCTGTTCTCCTCCGGGGGACCATGGGGCATGGGTGGAGTGCATGGGAACAGCAGGAAGCGGCTTAAACTACCACACACTTTGCAGCTAGTAAGATATTAGCGGATCGAGCTGGTGGTGCTTTGTGTTTGTGGGTAGTTAAGTATAGAGGAGTAGTAGCAAGAATTATTTCCCTAGATTCCTGCTAGTACGTACTTTAGCTCTTGTTTATTCATTATTAGTATAAGCACTTGGGCAGTTGTGCTTACCGCACTCAACCAGTCCCATGCATGCCATGCCATCTCCTAGTTTTCACAAGCATCCATCGTTTTCTGCTCGGTGTCACAAGCATCCTCGGCACTTGAACACGTCACCAAGACTCGCCTTCTCAAAGGTAATGTATCAATGTCGTGGAAACCACGGTGTAAAGCAGAGAAAACAAGTGCTTGCCCCCAAGTTTGTCTTGCAACCCAATAACAGTCCAAGAGGAGATCAGCCGAATAAAAAGGCGCACACAACTACACAAGCCGATCACGAGGCCCGGAAAACCCACACGCATGTGCCGTGTTTCCTTCCATAATTGGAATGCTGATGAGATGAGATCCGGCGCTCTCGCTCGATGGCAACACAACACGGCGCCAGCAAACGTCAACACTGACTCACGTACACGCATGGAACACTGGGATTAGAACTAGCAGACAACGGCGATTAGCCGGAGAAGCCAGGCTAACATGTAGTAGTACGCCACGTGTGTCCGTGCGACGCAAAGGCCGTGGCAGGTGAAGGAATCATGGCGGCCGGCCTTTGCCACGTCCACCCGAGGGGACATAATGATCTAAAGTGGTGACGACCTACATCTTCCTGAGGAAAACCTGCCCCCCAGTTGGAAAAAAAATTATATGAAATCAGGTCTCACGGTTAGCAGGTGAGACCCGTTTTGATGGGTGACACGTGGCATTCACAAATCACAAAGCATCTAATCTTTCTTTCCCCTAATTTTAAATGGAGGTGAGGAATGCTTTGAGATTTATAATTGTCGCGTGTCATCCATCAGGATAGGCCACCTTCTCCCAGCGCCAGCGGAACGAGGGATCGCATCGATCTTCTCTCTGTGATATAGCTGCAACAGTGGCTCTGCATTCTCACAAGAAGAAGAGCATTCTAGGGTTGGGCTAATTATTTTTATTTTTTTGCGGGGAGTTTAACCATAAGAGATTCCCACAGACTAATTTCCACGCAACCTTTGCCAAAACCAATTATTTAAAAAAAAGAAGGATGACATCGATCTTTGTATCTAGACGATGCATATGGTCATTTTATTAATTATTCTCACAAGACCATACAAAGCAATACAACAGTAAGACTAAAGCCATCGTCTAAGCAACAACTCTCGCTACACCTATCCAATTGATAGGGGCGCAAATAGTCTGGGCCTAATACCAAATAGACATCACAGCCAAACCTAAACATCTAAGGCCAAAGGTCCCAACCAAGACGCCTGCCGGGTATGGGGCATCTACCAGTCCGGCACACTCCTCAACCAGGACGCCTGTCGGATATGAGGCCGCCGCAGCCACCTGCCACAAATCCATCTTCAGAGTTGTATTGTTGCATGTATCATGCCAGGTCTCTCTGCCATCGATGCCACCACGACGCCCGACAACGTCGTCCTTCTGCGCGAGTCCATCCTTCCACAGTGAACTCTGAATCTGCACTGTGCCACGCCGTGAAGATCCGTCGCCATCGGTGTGTAGGATGAAATCACCGCTTCACCAAAGAATCCGTCCTCTGGTCCCTCGGTCACGTGTGTACCTTCAAGAATGACGCCCCCAAGGGAGGAACGACACCAGAGCGCCGCCGTCATCCGATCTAGGGTTTCTCCCGAAGGTAGCAGAGAGTGGCCATGAACTACTCCACGGCGATACCTCCAAGAAGGGAACGACACAGACAGCGCCGCCACCGTCGGCCTTAGCAGACGCCAAAGGCAAGTTTTTACCCAGATCAGTTCGAAGGGATCCAACTCTTGTGCACGGGCCGCCGTCACCACCAGCACCACCAGGCAGAACCCTGGAGCACCGGCAGATCAGCGAGCCGCCGGCACCACCGCATCCAGATCGTCGGCCGCGCCGGGTCGCCGCCATCCCCCGCGTCGTCCGGGTCAGAGACGGAGCCGCCGACCGTGCACAGGGACCACCGCCGCCTGCACACGCCGGAGCGCCGCCGAGAGCTCAGTGCCCACCACCGCTTGCCGAGGGCCGCCGACGCGCGCCCCGAGCGGACTCCCACGCACACCAGGTGAAACCGTGAGCGTGAGGTGACACGGGAGGAGTCGGGGGTGGCCCCTTCTAAAATGGGGAAGAATTTCACTTCCCCGGCCTCTGCACCAATTAGGGATGCATACGACCATTTTATGATGAGTGGTTCCACCACATACCAAACTTGATCCTCTTAGGCTGCACAACCGCATGCCCAACCACTGAGTCAGGGCTCTCTTTGTGCCAAACCAAATAGAGAGATGCACATATTTACTTTGCCCCGGCGAAAAAAAAAACATGATTCAAGCGTGCCAAAAACCAGATCATGACAAATCATGGTTGGGTTCTGACCAGGAGCATCCCAGTGGCTCCTGCAGGGAATAATCCCACGACCTGCGCACACCAAAGGCTGGCACGCTCCGATTGGATAGTTCCACTTCCATGCGAAAGCTGGCCAAAACAAAATTGGATATCAACATCCCAAACGGGGCATCAGTGGCCTGGCCGGCGACGGTTTCAGTGCGAAGCAAAGCAGGCTGCGAGGCCACTTGAGTGGCGTGCGGACGGAGCGTGCCTCGCCGAGATGGATCGTGAGATGGCACTTCCGGAAACAAAACAAATCACGGGTGAGGCTTGCCATTCATTCATCGTGCACACCGGAGCTCCTCTTCCCATGATTAATGCTCCGTGCACGCCTCATCTACGCCCTGACACGACCATCATACATACATGCACCCCTGCTCTGCAACGTACGTACGTACGTACGAACGAACCAAAGTCAACAAATACGAGACCTTGATTATAATAACTTGCCCCTAAAATTGGCGAATCATTGATGATGATCTAGCGTGGAGTGACCAATACACTATACTTAGCTGACATGGAGTAGCCAATACTCAACATCTGCCACTGACATTGCCGAATCATTGATAATCTTGGGGTCAGGACACGGTGGATATATTTGTTTAACGCTATGTTTCGCTCGTCTCCATTCGTGGCGGGTTCCACCTTTATCCCTTCCCGATTATCAGGGCAGTGTTTTGCAGAATGGGAGAGGATTTGTTTGAAACGAGGAGAAAGATGCACATCTCGGATATTTGAGTCCCCGTGACAAAGTCAAGACATACGGAATATGAACAACTTTGAATGATTCATTTGAAGGGAAAATATCTTGCGTGGTATCAAAAAAATATTATGGTTTCTCTTTTTTTTTTGCGTCAATAAATCCAAACAACTAAAATTATAGTTCGACTCACTTGAGAAAAAACAAACAAACCATGTTAGACTGCCACCCAGTTAGGACATAAACTTCGTGATCACCGGCTTCTTCCTTCATAATACCTTATGCCGTTATGAGCCAATTACTAACACATGAGAAATATAATAGGACATAGATAAATGAAAGCAATGCATGAAAATACATGAAATGACATTTAAATGTTCAAACAAGAGATATTGAGTTTTTTTTAAAGCAGAGATATTGAGTTATTTGATCCTTATTGAAGAAGAACATAATTTACTACCTTGTGATTTCTTGTAGCTAGTTAAAATAACCACTCAACGAAGAGACCGGTATATATTATAAAAAATTAGAGGAATGCATAGCCGTTATATGGCACAAAGCTTGTTGAAGCTGTATACACCGAACGGGAATACGAAGTGTATGGAATAAACAATGTCGAGTTATTTATCATATTTCCTAAAATGGAGTCTACCAAAAAAAACAGAGTCTGATCTCGCAAGTAATTATCATGTCCCATTAGGCCTTGGACAATGGGAGGTGCTTAAGGAAGGTGCTTAAAAAAATAAACCAGTTTTTTCTTAAACACCGGTGCTTATTTGTACAGGATAGATGCTTAGCTAAGCGTCTCTTCTGTAGAAATAGGCACCGGTGCTTCAGAAAAACTCGGTTTATTTTTCTAAGCACTTCCCGTTGTACAAGACCTTATATGCCCTAAAAAGTCTTACTATGTAATGATAAAACCACATCACCAAGCAATATCCAACTACTCATTTTGTGTATGGAGATGCTATATGACAGGTTGACAGAGGCCTAGGGTTTCTCCTTGAAAAAAAGGGGAAAAATAAAATAAAACCGCTGGTCAGCAGACACCAGTACACCACAGATTCAGAGGAGGCCCATCGCAGAAAAAAAAAATTCAGAGGAGGCAATCTTCAGCTGCACTCCTCTCCATGAGACCCATCTCATCACCCATGGCCATGGGCATAAGACCACGGTGAGCTGAGCCAAACCCCTCCACACTCTCTCCTCCTCCTATTCCTCCTCCCGACAAGCACAGAACTCGTCTTTTCCTTTCTCCCCCTCCCTCTTTCCCCCTCACCTCACCTCACTGTGCGGCGTGGCCACTGCCAGTACAATCCGCCCACTCTTTATTCCCCCGGCCGCCCTTGTCTAGTTGCGTGTCCCTCCTGCGGTTATGGATCAAGAAACCTCACGAGAACCCCGCCGCTTCAGCCGTGCGTCGCCGCATTAGCCGGGGCCGGCCCAGTCCTCGCCGGACCGTTCCTCGCGATCGCATTGCATGCGCTCTCCTTGATCTTCGACGCGGATTGATTTCGTTCCCGTCGCGTCGCCGGCGGCGGAATTCTTGCTGGTATTTTTCTTCTGTTTCTTGATGAGGTTGGTGGGATTTGATCTTGTGGGTGGCTGAAATGGCTCGCCCCGTTTCTTGGGATTTTGTTTTGGGTAGGTTGAGGAGGAGGAGGGACAATGGTCGGCGGCGGCGCACAGTCGGCGAGCGCCGCGGAGGTGGAGGACATCGAGCTCGGCGAGCGGCGGCGCGCGGACGAGTTCGGGGACGACGACGAGGAGGGCAGCCAGTACTTCACGGACGCGGAGGACCGGTCGTGGCCCTCGCACTCGCGCCACGAGTCCGCCGCCTTCGAGGACTGCATCTCGCGGTGCGCCTCCACCCGCGCCAGCTCCTGCGGCGGCGCCGACAGCGACGCGGACGTCGAGGCCGGCGGCGGGCACTTCAGGAAGTCGTCGTGCGTGTCCGAGTGCTCGCTGGACGACGTCGACCTGGAGGCCGGGCACGGCGGCGAGAGCGCCAAGGGCAGCAGCCCCGACCCCGAGAAGGCCGAGAAGAACTGCCGCATTTGCCACCTCGGCCTGGAGAGCGCGGCGGCCGAGTCCGGCGCCGGCATCACGCTCGGCTGCTCCTGCAAGGGCGACCTCTCCTACTCCCACAAGCAGTGCGCCGAGACCTGGTTCAAGATCAGAGGCAACAAGTAAGCTCCCACTCTGTCAGTCTGCTAGCTCAGTAATTCATTCCCCATGGTTACTCTGTCAGTCTGCTAGCTCAGTAATTAACCTGAATAAACTGCCAATTCACCAAAGTTCAGTTAATTGGATTAGGCATGACGCTCGAACAGTTGCAGGCAGGGTTTTCGTTTCAGGGATTTATGTATTCGGTGTAACAGTAAAGAACTGAATTTTGCTTGGCTTTTCTGAAAGATGGTGCATTTGGGTGGATGAACACATGGTTAAGGAATCTTATGGGGTGGTGTTTTCTTTAGTTCTTTGTTTCTTTACCTTGGTAAAGGTAAAGGGGAGCAGACGATGAGGAAAAGGCAAAGTGCTGGATCGATTAGTAGGGGTATGTATAGGGCTGTAGGAACTAGGAAATGTTGAGATCATTGGAGGGGGATGAAAGTAGGATCTGTTCTTCAGTCTGTCGTTCTCACATAAACTCATCTGTTCCCTCTCCTGAATTGTTGTTCTCGAGTGTTGGTGTTGACCAAGTTTGTTTCTTAATGGATTGACTTGGTCTGATGCGAATCTGTGAGACATGTGTTTCTGTTTGGTGGTGTAGGTCAGGTGACACTTCCCACTACAAAAGTGTTTGTTTTGTTGGAACTGTAGGTGAGAATCATGATGTTTTGCGCCGAAGGGGGGGGGGGGGGGGGGGGGGTATGGTTCAAGGAAAAATATAATTGCGTTTGTTAGCTCAGAGTATTACTGAATCAGTTACGTATCAAAGTGCAAAAGGCACTCAGCAATACGAACTATCATGAAAAATGAAATTTATCAAATGTCTGGTGATCGTTCGTCGTAGAATCGGTCCGTATAAAGGAAAAATTAACTGTTTGCTAAGAGCGATATTTCCCAAACGATGCAGTTTATGCTGTAGGAGTTCTCACTGTACCTTACCTTAAAAGAGGACAAGATGTTCCACCAAAATTAGTTAGACCATAACCAAGTATTGCAGCTGGTAACAGGAACATTACTAGTGCCTTCTTAATTATGTTGGCATTAACAGGAGGAGTTCGAGTAACCCACTGAGGAGCATATTGGCATATAGTGTACAGCATAGCAGCACATTTCCCCCATGCTCGTACAATGTTGCTGTCACTCAAGGAATCATTGCACTCAATGCTTACCGTGTGAAGCTAGCCACGTAACATTTTCATCATTTCAATTCAGTTTCTAGTGCTGACTTTTTCAGTAGGAGTTGGCATTAGATTTCATTGTTTTATGATTGAAATTATATAGTCGTGTGATTGCAACTACATCAAAACTTACTGGGTTGTTTTTTATTCCAATCTTGAGAACTTCAGATCATATAGTGAACTACTCCTCGGTATCGAAATATAAGACATTTTTTGATGCAAAGGGAGTATCAAACAACGTTTTATATTTTGATACGGAGGGAGTATTTAGGCAACTTTTATGTTGTTCCTGTGTTAAGAGAATAAGAGGACCAGACTCGCTGATGTGTCTATCTGCCTATGGTTTCTTACGGTTGCTAGCATGTTCTATTGCACGGTTCAAGCATCATCTACCTAGTACCTTTTGCTGTAACAAAGAACATTGAATGATGACCCTATAGGATTATTTCGTTTTCAAGTGCAAAGATACCTATGTGCATTTTGAATCTGGATGATGAACCTAAAATATTTATCTCCCTTCTCTTTGCCCAGGACCTGTGAGATCTGCAGCTCAACCGCATGCAACGTGGTTGTGTTAGGCGATCCGGAGTTCGTGGAGCAATCGAACGAATCGAACACCACAGCAGCCGGGCATGCATTTCCAAACGAAAGCAGGAGGTTTTGGCAAGGGCACCGGTTCCTCAACTTCCTTCTGGCATGCATGGTCTTCGCCTTCGTCATCTCATGGCTCTTCCACTTCAACGTCCCGGGGTGAGCTTCGCAGTGGACGGTCCCTCAATAAAAAGCTCCAAGGCCGTTACGGCAGCAAACATGTGGGTTAGGTTCAACAAATCTGGAGAAACAGGCTAAAAGGTGAAGTTAAGCTGTGAAGAGGTACACAAATATATGGTCGGCGCGGGGGCCTTAAATTTGCCTTGATCGGTGTTCGGTAGTACGAAAGGAACCCTGATCAGGATCTCCCTCCTGCCCCAAGATTTGAGTGAAGTTGAAGATAGCGGCGAAGAATTAGAAGATGCGTTGTTGTTCACTTGTTCCGTGATTATTGTTGTCTTGGTTTGAAGAAGAATGGGATTATGTTAGTGTTGTCATTTCCTAGCTTTGGCGTTTTGCCTTGTGAGTTGGTGTGATCTGTGTGCAGTCAGTGCAGATTTCTGTATGCCTACCCTTTGTTCCAGTGTTTATAGTCCTGATAAACAGGATGAGGTGAGGTGAGGTGTCCTTAGGGAAGATAAATGTAGTGCCAGCTCAGTTCCGAACAATGTTGTGGAAAATAATGGTAGAAACTTGCGTGCGTGGAAGATAACATGTTGTGAAATGCTTGAGCTCACATGCGCGCGTGGAAATGATGGTAGAAATTTGTGCTATTTTTTAGGTGTTTTTGTGAAGAACATTGTTGTTTTGAATTTCAGTTTTACTACTGTATATGTTTATGTTGCTGTATATGTTACTAGTTGCAAGTGTTGGACCAATATGGGTGACCCACACTGCCACAATTCGGTCGGTGTAAGAGCAGGCAGAGGCCGTGACCTCTTTGCACTGCACTGAATTCGGTCGGTGTGTGCAGGCATAGGATCTGGTGAGACGACGCTGCAGGACTCAGAGGTGCTGTGGCAGCACTGTGCCGCGAGCTGGGCCGGGCATAAATGCAAACGGATCGGCGAAAAAAATGGAAGCGCTGTGCGCCATTGCAGCTTGAAAGGTATGGTTAGTAGATGAGACCCGTCTTAATGGATGACGTCTGTTCCTCGCCAGGACCGGAGCACCGGAGCCTGCGTCTGGGTGGTCGCGGCGGGCCCAAGGCACGGGAAGGGAACGAATGACACGCAAACCCAACGGCGGCATGGGCGGCCAGGCTGCTGCGTCTGCGCGCGCACTCGATGGCGCCGCACGTTCCTTCTTTCGCGGCCGCACGCTACTGGGGTGGAGCACCACGCCTCCGTCGCGCCCGCGCCCACGCCGTCGCCGTGCACGGGCCCCGCGCAAACAGAATGAATGGAACTCATCCAACCGCGCCACGCGACACGCATGGAGCGAGCCCGTCGGGCCGGCGGCGAATCGGCATGAATGCATCGATAGGTGATCATAGAATTAAGCTGGTCGGTCGATATATACATGTACACCCACATTCATCGTCAATCTTTTTGGTGGTGTTGTTGAAGGGAAGGCCAAGCCAATGCAATGGAGGGTGGCTCAGCTGAACGACGGGTGGGGCTGCTTCGGTTCGAGCATGCATGCATACAGAAAGGGCCAGGCCGGGCCGGGCAGTTTCGGCCGTGGTCGCCCACAGGATTCTCCTTGGGCGCGCCGAGACAAAACGCCCGCTCATCTCATGTGCCGTTGGGCGTGGCGTCGGAGAGCATGCTCATGTCCTCCTCGGCGTGCCTCCCGTTCATCTGCACCCGCTGCCGCTGAAACAGTCAGAGACAGACGCGCGTCAGCCAAAAGGTGGCAGCAAAATGAGTACAGGCAGCCCGGCGTGCCTCGATGGGTACAAGCTCAGCTCAACGACGGTGCAAGCTTTAAAATTTAAGGGAGTTAAGGGAGTTCGAATTTAAGATGGATGATCAATCGGGCCGAAAACCCTAGAATGTTCAGTTCTGAGAGCTAATGCCGTACCCGATCAGTAGGATCCCCATGGCTCCCGTTCAACAGCTTATGGAACTCGTCCTTCAGCCTCACGTCTTTCTCATCCTTTGGCCTCCCATCTTTATCTTTGTTGCTCAGCGGAATCAAGGGCGACCCGTTTGTACGGTCCGGCATTTCTGCACAAGACGTCCACAGAGACTGTTGTTACAGAGTGCCCACAAATAGAAAATCGGCATAAGAACAGTACCTGGGAGCTTGGTGTCCACGAAGAAGACGACTAGATTAACGGCATACCTGTGAGCAAAGTAACTCTTAGAAGACAGGTAGCAGCAGCAAAATACTCCCTCTGTATACAAATGTAGGACGTTTTTGCAGTTTAAATAAAACGTCCTACATTTGTTTACAGAGGGAGCAGCTGATAGGCCAAATGTAAGCTATCATACCAGGCAACAACAACATCCACAGTGTAGTGCTTGCGAGCGGCAATAATAAGGAGACTTTGAATTATAGCCATCATCCAGGCAAGGAGCTTAATAAACCTGCAATACAAGGTCCACCAGTTCAATTCCGATTCGGGCATGGGATTTACCAGACAGAGATTCGTAAATTTCAAGCCAAGCATGGGCACGACAATAACCTTTTTGAGCCATATTTGTGATATGTTCGAACGAAAACAAGAGTGAAAATCATATGGGATGAAAATATAAGATCACCACACCCAAGATTTACTCCTCGAGGAACTGCAATGAACAATACAAAGCTCTGGATGGTAAGTTAGAGGAACTTTGCACAAAATGTCAAGCCAATGATGAAAAGGAACTTACAATTAATTAGGAGCACTTCAAGCACATTATTGGGTGGTGGAAGAGTGGCCATACTTGAGCCCTAAAAATACAAAGCTATAGATGACTCCATATATGACTAAACGATAGGTTCTTCCAGGCCGCAATGCTGAGAAAGAGCTGATGCGAAATTGGCTAAGGTGAAACAAGGGCTACCTCGCGACAGTGATAGTTTGGACCTGGGAGCTGGGTTGAATAAAATGTAATGATCCTTAAAACCTGTGAAGCCTGGAGAAGCAATATTTAGTAACTTATCTGGGCATGCAAAATATTGTATACATACATGGTTAGGGAGGATGCACTCACAACTAAAAAAGCAAGCACCCTGCGCCAGATTAGGATGGTGTAGAAGCGTTTGCTATGATAAATAAAAGGATGAAAGGTCCACTGCATATAAAAGATAATGTCATGATCTTTGTAATACCCGCCTTGGTTAACACCATCATAGAAAAACAGGGGAAATTCATAATAAAAGCCTAAAATAAGGAAGAACAACAAATGACACAATTAAGTAGGATATTAACCACCTAGTCCTTTTTGGAAAACAATGATATCAAACAACACGTGATGCCTACCTTCTGTTGGAATCATAGATGTCAAACTCAAGAAATAATGACTAATCTGGAGTTTTTCAGGTTATGTGTAATGAACTATTAACTAAACATATGGAAAGAAACGAACGAACACATGGGAATACAGGGATATAAGGTAGGCAGAAGTAGTCAAACCAAGTAGTAGAGTATAAGAATTACCTACCAGAAAAAAGGAGAAGAAGATGAAAACAAATGTGCATTCACTAAGATAATTTTTGTCTTGTCCAAGCTCCTAAAACAAAGCAGCAAAAAAACACTGTAATGAAATTATACCAACTTAATAGACATATTGACATACTCTCAAAAGATAAAAGAAATCCACGTACTGGAAGGGCCATAAATCCCAGGTCCTGGAGCAGTGGTCCAGGCCGATGCAAGTAATGCACTCCTCGAGCAGCCAGCCCATGAATATACTGATTATAAAGAACATTATTGTATGAATTTCCAAGTGATATATTAATCAACTGTCAAGCATAACACAATAAGTGATCCTAGATAACTAAATGAAGAAAACTTTGAAGTGGACAATCAGGAAATGTCCATCACACTAATAAAGGAAAGGATAGTAAATGGACTGTAGGGGAAGAAACAATATTAACGAATGGGAATTGTGTTAGTCCGAGCATGCTCAAAGCAGGTTACTTGATATGATTCTGGTTCTGGCAGACATATGCAGCTTGGGAACACACCAGCAGAACTTGCTGACACTAAAGGAGGGTTCGACGAATGCAATCACAGAGAAGAAGGTAAAGCTCGATGAAACATTCACAACAACAGAGCAGGATTAATTTTCTATGCACAATGCCAGGCGTTTTTTTACAGGAATATAAATCTAAATTAATTTTGAGAATGACCTAGAGAGGACAACAAGTCGACACACCGAATATTATCCATGCATATAAGTTATAGACCGATGCAGAACACGACAATTCATCTCTACAACACGACATAAATCGCACGACAATGCTGCTCCAGCAGCGACAAACATTTGAACGAGATGCTTACCCGCGCTCATTATACTATTCGACGACCAATTATTCCCGCCATACACACAAGCGACAACAAATTATCAGGGGTGTATCAGATCATAACAATCGTATCAGCGGTTCAAACTAAACAGTAAAAAGGTAAATATTTCCAATGCATATGTCCTTCAAAGGGTGTATGTGTGGGTGCAAAGCAGTTTCCATAGAGAAATTGCCCCTCTATTGCTATGCCGATCAGTAGTAAAACTGCTAGAATGTAGTCTAATCTACAACAGGAAACACTGCTACAAATGCTTAACAACCTGCAAGCCTAAGGGCGTCCCAATTCCAGGAAAAAAACAGGATTAATAATTAGATAATGCAGGAAAGTTACCAAAAGGGGCAAATTTGTTATGACAAGTACCCATATTAACAAGCATTATTAAATACTGAAACGCGCACCACTGGCCAAAACGAAATTAATAAGTTCACACGCACGACGGACACTGGGATACTGGATCGGGGCGCTCACCTGAAAGACGATCCCAGCGAGGAGTAGCGGCCACTTCTCGCGAAGCATCGGCAGCTCGGTCGTCGTCTCCGCGCACACCTTCCTCCATACCTGCACAGCCCAAAAAAAGGGATTGTGAGTCCTCGCAGCTGCCAAGAAAAGCACACGCGGCGGAGGCGGCGGAAGGCATCGCCGAATCCAGCGGAGAGGAGACCTTGGAAGCCTCCCGAGCTAGGTAGATCGTCATGGCAGTAGACGGCGCACACCCTGCTCCCGCGACGGCTGCTGCAGCTTCTACTGGGCGAGGCGATCACGTCCATGCTCCGATCCGCACATCACGCCTCGGCCTGCCGCGTCCGCGGGAGGGGTCGCCGGTTGAGTGGAGCAGAGAACGGCGCTGGCCAGTGGGGGGGACGGGACGGGGCGGGACCAGCAATCTGGCTCCGGTCCTCCGGCAGGGAGGCGGCCGGGCGGGGGAGGCTGAAAGGCCGTCGCTCTGGGGATCTCGCGGGCGGCGGAGGCGGGAGGGCGGCGACCGGCGGCGTGAGACCTGGGGGGGCTGGGGGAGTTGGGACTTGGGAGTCGGCAGGGAGTTGAAGAGAGGAGATCAAGGGAAACGAGATAATGATGAGTTTGTGAAATGCGGGAGAGCGAGGGGGTTTATGGGGAAAAGGCGGGCCGGAGGTGGGGGAGGGATGATGGGGGTCGTGGCCTCGTGGAGTTTTCCAACCGCCTTTTGGCACGGTCTAGTTAAAAATGGCGTGGGCACGTGATACTGGCCTGCCGATGGCCCTTTTCTTTCTCCTTTTCTCCGAGAGAGACCGCCACGGCGACGGGCCTTTCCAGTTTGAAAGTTCCAATGGAGCTTGTTTGTGTAGCTTTACAACTCTTTTAAATCAGTGGGATTAGATACAGGTTTAGGCCTAGTTTGGCAACACGGTTTTTCCAAAACCATGGTAATTTAAAACCTCGGTATTCCAATATGTGGGCAATGAATACTTTGGTTTTTAAAAACCACAGTTTTTCTCGGTTTAAGCAAAACTATAGAGATGTTTGGCAAGTGCAGTTTTTTTTAGTTTCTTGGTTTTGACCACTCGTTGCATGGATAATCCTAGATACAGCTAGCTGAACCAAATTGAGCTACAACAAAAGAGTTATACAACGACGTGATCGGCTTGTGCTAATTAACGGCTGGTGCATGC
This sequence comes from Triticum monococcum, assembly GCA_034509565.1. Classification (NCBI taxonomy): domain Eukaryota; kingdom Viridiplantae; phylum Streptophyta; class Magnoliopsida; order Poales; family Poaceae; genus Triticum; species Triticum monococcum. Next base: position 525,151,853 of record CM067841.1, read on the forward strand.
GGCATGCCTATAGCCTTGTCATGCACGCGAACATCCTCTAGATGCTAGGATATGTTGTTGAATAATCTTATATCTCTGGCCACATGGAATCGATGAGCTAGCTAGCTTAGATTGCTGTGTATAACTTTGCTCATTATCAATCGATCTACTCCAGGGTCTAAGCCTTCGCTAAATCTTTTGTACGTGTACACGCACCATCCGATAGGACGGAACCTCTAGTACTATCTAACGTACAGGCTGCTTCTTGTTGCACTAGAACAATACCAACGATTGAAGACATCAGCGACAGAGTAGTCAAGCTTCCTAGGTGGTAATCTTAATTTTGTGGCTGCGGAAGAGATGGGTGAGGAGGACCGGAAGAAGATGGACTCGAGCAAGTGTTTCTCAGTTTACAAAAAAGAGGTTGAGACCTCTTTTTTAGATACAGCAAAAAAACCATGGTTTTAGATATACCACGGTTTGTAAAACTAAAGTATTTGTCAAAACCAAACACGTCAAAGTATTTAAAACTGGGGTTTCTCCAAAAACCATGGTATTCTCCTAAAACTTCAAAAATACTGAGTAGCCAAACGCAGCCTTAGTTATTGATTGTCGTTTTCTTCTTCACTAGAAAGAAGGGGGCTTCCACGGACTTAGGGTTTCCTGCCTCCCGCCGATCTGCCCCGTCTCCTGTGCCTTAAAGTCCCCGACCCATACAGGTGACAGAGCACATGCTTTGATGTTAGGTGTTTTTTTAGTCCGATTAGGGTTTGTGTCATGCTCATGAAGGCGAGCCGGTCCGTTTGGCGTCGTCGGAGGGTATGTGAAGGTGTGTCTCCAAAGAATCTCACGGGATTCTGTAATTGTTTGTCTTCGGTGGACCTGCTTGGATCCCATCTGCCTTTATGTGTCTACATGTTGGATTCTTTCGATCTACGCTTCACTTCATCAGCGGCGGTTGTTGTTCTGGTGTGCTGGTTCTTTGAAGCCTTAGCACGATGACTTCCCGACTCTCTATTACAACAAGGTTTTCTCGGCTCCAGTTAGGGAGGGTGATGACAGCGACGCGCCTTCGAATCAAAAGTTGTTCGTGTAAAAAGAATCCAAGTTCTATTTACAACATATATGACGTAGCAAAAGGTTTGCACGAGTTACTCTCTTGGCGTCTCCCACTTGTCCCCAAAGTAAGGCAGCTAGGGTTTCTGCGTAGGTGTTGCCGCCATCGGTTCTCCTTGCCTCGAGCTGCCTTCTGGCACAACGAGGTGCGGGGAACCCTAGTTTGAGGTGGTGTTTGGGTCACCCTAACTTTTGTTATGGCTCAGTCTAGGTGTCTAGCCGGTGGTGGTAAGGCCATGGTGTTATCCACAACGTGGAATAGGCTCTTCCCGTCATGTCCTCGTCCGGGTGATGATGATCGGTGTCAATGGACAGCGTATGGAGTTTCGGCCAAGGCCAGGTCGTGTGCCTCATTTTTTCTATGTTTATTCTAGGTGGTCTTAGACAAAGTCGTTTGGCGGAGTGGGCGTCAATGAATAGTGTTTTGATCTTCTGATTTTATTCTCGTTTTTTTAAGGAACCGACGGGAGCACTGCCTTTTTAATCATAGGAAGGAAGAAAGGTGAACCATGATGTACAAGGAGGCACACATTTTTGGTGGGATTGCGCAGCGAAACCCAATAGAGAAAAAACAGAGACTGACTCAGCCAATGCCCGAAGGGTGCATGGCCCCGGCGAACGCTAACTCCCATTGCTTGATGTCCTTGAAGGCTAGAATAGCCACCTCGTGGTGAGTCATGCGACGTCTTGTGAACACACGTCTATTCCTCTCTTTCCAAAGGGCCCATGAAAGTGTAGATGAGCATCTCGCTACATTGTCTCCGCACTTCTCTAGACTAGCCAATTAGCATGATCTCCCACCATCCAGACATAGCACCAGGTTCTGGCAGGAAGTTTGACGTTGGTATGCCGTCATTGGTCCAAGAGATCACTTGGTTCTAAACCGCTACGGAGAATGGGCAGTCTTTACACAGGTGGGTTACCCTTTCCATCTCCTGGAGGCATAGTTGGCATTTCGGGTCATGCGGCCAGCTAGTGGAGCGAGCATGTCCACCATTAGGATTATGCCATGAGAACGAGCCATGCGAAGAATTTGCATTAAGACTCAGCGTGGGCGGTCCTATGTCGAATCTCGGATGGGAGCCGTGGAATTGTGCCGCGTAGGTCGAGGCTGAAGAGTAGGATCCCTTACTGGTCAGGTTCCAAACATGGAGTCCTCCTGGTTGGGGGAGAGATGAACCTGGCTGATCCAGTCTGAAATGGTAACATATTCGCCTAGCTGTTGTCCCGTATTCAACCTTGACATTGCTTTGATCCAGTTGTCATTTGCTAGCTCGTGTTGCACTGTCCTATTCTTTTGAGAGGCGATCTCGAAGAGCTTTGGCGCGAGAATAGCGAGCGGTCCCTTGTCGCTCCAGTTGTCATGCTAAAAGAGTGCTTTAGAACCATTTTCCTAAGGTGATGGTGGTGCAAGCCTGAAAAAGGTTCATGTCGGTTTGGTCACATGGAAGCTCGGTTCCCACCCAAGGTCGCTCTTGGTTCGTCCATTGCAAGCATGGCCAACGTAGACGCAGGGCGTGTCCAAATCTTTCAAGATCTGCAATACCAAGGCTGCCCAAACTCTTCGGCTGACACACTGTATTCCAGTTCACTAACGAGTGGACGATGCACATCCGGCCATCGGCGACGTCGAGCAGTTAGTGAGGTCAGGCCTCCTTGGTTCTATCTGGGCGGACCTGGGATGGTTGTCCAACCGCCTTATCGACTTCTTATCTAGGACAACTTCTAGCCCTTAGTACGCCATTCTCAATTTCTTCTGGCTTTGACCGATACTTCAGCTGCTATGTCGAAGCCCTGGCTTCGAGGGTGTTCTGATCCAGAGGCGGTGTCAAGTTTTACTCACTAGGTGCCGCCGCCAAGTGTATGAGGAAGATGACGTCGATATACCCCATGACCAGTGGTAGAGCTACACTTGAAAAGTTGCGCGGGCCAAACTGAAGGGAAGACCAACAAGTTAACTCTCATGACCCATTTTTCTCTCATATCCTATTGGGACTATAGTGGGTTGGGTGGGCCGTAGCACGGGTTTGCTGGGCCGTAGCTTTGCCATTGCCCAAAATCTATGCTTAATTTTCGGCTTTAGTAATGATTGTCTTGTAAGGGGATCCTAAAAAAAGATTGTCTTGTAAGGGTCAGGCAATTTTAATTTTGTCTTTGGCCTCCTCAACAGTTTTTTTGGTGTGATTATGATTTATATTATTTTGAAAAAGGCTTCGAATGGGTTAACCTTTTTTAAACTGGAAAATGTTATTATGCTTCACTTTATGCAAATGAAAATTGAAATCCGTTAGATGTTTTTTGCAACTCTCCGCCCTATGACACTTTATTCAATTGGTGAAGTCATATCTAGCCGCAAAGTGCGTGTCAGGAAGCCATGGATTATATCAAAGTTCATTACATGAACATCAAAATTTAATGTTTCTTTAGCTAAAATTTATAAGCCACTCCAGTGAAAAAAAACTTTATAAGCCACTCCATTAGCTTGATGATGAGCGGAAAGAAGCTTGAATCCCTGGAAAGAGCCGATGATCTCTTTCATCTCACAAAATGTGGTAGCCCTCAGAATATCCACCTCAAGAAAAACTCGGTGTAATATACTCCCTCCGTTTCTAAATATTTGTCTTTCTAGATATTTCAAATGACTACTACATACGGATGCATGTAGACATATTTTAGAGTGTAGATTCACTTATTTTGCTCCGTATGTAGTCATTTGTTAAAATGTCTAGAAAGACAAGTATTTAGGAACGAAGGGAGTATATACCTATGTCAGAATGGCAAATGAACTATGACATAGAATTTGCGGTCATACGGTTATGTCATCGGAGCCTTTGGTGAGCATGGAAGAGGCCTTTACTCTAGGTAAACAGTCCAATCAACATCGCAAAAAAAATAAAGCAGTTCGATCAAATTTGCAGCACCTGATTGCCTACTTGGATTCAATAAAAATGTGCAAACAACATTGCTACAAAAGAATTGTTATTTTCTCGAATGACTTATTTTGACACTCCCTCTGTAAAGAAATATAAGAGCATTTACATCATGGTATATCACAAAAAAAATTACAGAAATTCAGGGCTCAATGAGAAGAGAACACAAGCTTTCTTTGTGGAAGACGTCCTTCCCTCTGTTCATCTAGCCCTTGTCGTTCTAGACCGTCCTTGCATAAAATTCATCCTGAACATATCCCAAAATTCATGTGGAAATGTCGTTTCCTCCGTTCAAACTGTCTTTGTCCAGAAGTTCCAACAAAAAATTAGCCGCCCAAACTCACGCGCTATTTGCCTTTGCTCCAAGTGTTGCTTTATGTAATCCGAGTGGGCGCGGCTGCCGCTCGTCGATATTTAGATAATGGAATCCGATCCGTCCGCGTCCACTCCGCGTAACACAAGGATAGAGTACATAAGAAAACAGAGCTCCCGTCAGATCTTTTCAAGACTGAACCGTCCTGATTAAAATGGAGAAAGAAAAATAAAGCTACAGTTTTTTTTAGGGGTGGCTACAGTTTGAGTGACTCAGGATGCAAACCTGTCTGGACGTAGTGGAGCTGGCAGTAAGTTGGGTCCCAGCCGGGCCATTGTGGATGCAGCTGATGATGCTGACCCGAGTGACGGTGCTAGGCCACGCGACTAGCCCGTGCCCGGTGCCCCCACCACGCAATGGCAAATTCTCGGTCGAACTGCGTCCTTGCTGGCGTGTCACGTTCCACTTCATCTGTGATGACTTGTCAGCGCCTGAAGAAGACCGTCTTTGGTGGGCATGACGCGGCGGTTTGGTGGGTCAACCGAAAATGCCAGTCAGCAGCAGCTCGCCATGTGGACGTGGTGTTTGACATGTCAGGGTGGCGGCGGCGGGGCCAAAAGTCTCTGCTCCGACTCGATCTGAAAACTGAAACGATGGTCAACTTTCATGCCGCGAACTTGCAATAACGAACTTGTGCGGCGTCGTGTTCGTAAGAGTGCCCATATGATTGCCCTCTGAAGTCAAAGTTCAAAAGCTAGTGCCCCTGTTGAAAAGTCTCAAGGAAAGAGCTACCCATAGTAGTAGGAGGATCATGCCTAGAACAGGATGTTATACGACGTTGCCTAGAACAAAAGTCTAAAGCAGCAAGCAATTATAAGAAAACGAGATGATGTCGCTCATTTGCTGCTTACTACTAAAAAAATAATAAAGCAAGAAAAAATTTGAACGATTAAATTACTGCTCCCGAATATTCAACTGACCGATTAATTTCTTATAACGTACTCTATTTTTCTTTGCCAAATAAGCCAGCAAACGTCGACGTTTTTCCAAAAGTCTTCGTAGACCTCTTTTCGATGAAAAATCTTTTTTGTGTGATGATTTGTTGTGTTTGGATGGAGCATTGGACAGTTACAAAATTAAATCCTATTGCTTTTTTATAAAAAAGACAATAATCAAAGTCAACCGATGAAGCCCTCTGTCGTGATATGTTGCCTTGCCTCACACAACCCAACCCTTAGGCCATCTCCAACAGCATCTGCAAAAACAGACACACTATTTATCTGCGGATTGGTCCGAACCAGTTCACGAACACTGATATAAGAGTCAGTCATACAAATCTATCCCTAAGTGTCTGCTTTTTTAAGGCCCTTCCAATGCTTCATTTTGTACAGGTACTCAGCCTTTCACGTAGGCAAAAAAAATCTGATGTGGCAAGTTATTTAAAAGGAGAGAGATGAGTGTGGCGACCCCAGAAAGAAACAATGCTAAGCGCGTGAACCTAGGCAAAACATTTAAAGGAAAGAAGCCCACCAATACATAAAGAGCTTTAGTTACTAAATCATTAAATGAAGCAAGCTTAGCAACCATAAGCTAAGCACCTATGCATTGGGGAGTATAGTTGCTAAGCTATTTAATGTGCTTAGCACCTCAAAGCATCTCCAGCCGCGCCCCAGGAAGGCCTCTCCAGACGATTTTTTCGCGCCGACGCCGAAAAAACGGCCCAGTCGCGCCCTCAAGAGCCCGATTTTCGCCGGCCTGGGCCGAAATCAGTGCCGGCGGACCCAGGCCGAACCCGGCACGCTGGGGGGCGAGCGGTTTTGACGCGAAAGAGCCCGCGTCAGCGACACCGCCCTCGTCTCCCCCAACGCCTCGGTTTCCCGCGGGGAATCAATGGCAAGGCTGCCGCTGGTCAACCTTGCCATTGATTCCTCATGGGCGGCGCGTCACGGGGCGGGGCGCCGACGCCTCCCCTCCCTTGCACGCGTACACACGGGCGCGGCGCGGCTATATAAGCCGGTGGCCTCCCTCGCCTCTGGCCACACCAGCCCTAGCCGCCGAGCTCTCCCTCTCCCGCGCGCCGCCGCCGAGCCCTCCCTCTCCCATGCGCCACCGCCGCCGAGCCCTCCCGCTCCCTCTCCCGATGGCCTAACGGTTCCCCGGAGACGAGGCGGCGGCCAACGGCTTCGGCCGCCGCTCACTCCGCGAACAGGAGTCGTGGCTCCTGTTCCAGGCCAACATCTCCGCGTCGCCGGACATGCGCGTCAGCAGTAGAGGCTGGCGTCCACCAATGGGGCGCCGATGGTGGGCGGCGTGAAAAACAGCGAGGAGCGCCACTTGTGGTGGGGCGTCCTTGGCCGCACGCTCGAGGGCGTACGACGCACCTCGAGGGTGGCAACAACCCGTCGTTGGCATACCCCCCGGCGAGGGCCGCCGCCCCGGCCCACCGTTGATGCGACGGGCAATGGATGCCCAGGAGGTTCGGCTCCTCCTCTTCTTCCTCCTCGCGCTCTTCTTCCCACTCCTCCGGCTCTCCGGCGCCGCTCGGCGTCAAGACCGAGCCCACGGCGAAGACGCCGCTCGGCCGGCGCACTCGCAGCGCCGGCATCGTCATCAACGAGGGCGGCCGGCGCGCCTCCTCGTCGGATCCTCCGCGCTTCGTCAAGCTAAAGACGAAGCCGGGGCTCGCGCCGGTGAAGACGGAGCCGGGTCTCCCCGCCATGAAGACGGAGCACGACAACGTGGAGCACGACGACGACGCGGGTCTGGAATGGGCGTGCAAGGACTCCCTAAAGATTGAAGATGGTGAGGGAGCGCCAGTGCGCCGCCCTGCGGCGGTTCGAGCAACACCGTCGGGGCCACGACGAAGGAGTCGTCGTCGTCATCAAGGACAGCGACGACGATGACGCGCCGCCGCTACCACTCTGCGTTGGCGACGCCGGTCAGGGATCCACCAGGGACGGCCGTGTCAAGAAGGAGGAGAAGGCCGACGATGATGGCGGCGACGACGGCGACTACTCAGCGTTCATCGATTTCTTTTATTAGTTATATTTGCTATGTACCGCCGAACATGTCAATATATGCCAAAGTTTGCCGAAATTTAGCCGTGTTTAACCGAACTTCGCCGAACTTTTTTTTAATAAATTATACGCATCTGGGGGTGGCCCTGGGGCCGGCGACTAGGGACCAACTCGCCCCCAGGACCTTTTTTTGCGCCGGCTCGCCCCCAGGCGGCGATTTTAGGCGCCCCCTAGGGGGCCAACGACTGGAGATGCTCCCATGCATTGGCAGCAGCCTAAGTCCACAACACTCAAAATTATTATAGAAAATATCACAATTCATCCATAACCGGATAGTACAACAATAGTTCAAATGTAAATATACATCCAAGATAACCAGATGTTCAACAAGTTTTTCGAACTCGTCGATTTCAAATTCAATGATACTCAAGTCAGGATCGGCATATGTCGTCTCAGCACTACCGCTTGAGCTTCATCCAATAATGTATGAGCATAAATGGCCTGCCCTTGGTCCTGTAATACAACACAATAACACATCCGGACTATACAACATGATGATTATCAAGTTGCAACATTGTGTGAATCAATGAATTGGCCAACATGTAGAAATACAAGAGCAAAACTTACGTTCTAAATGGTTGACAAGCCCGATGGCCACATTGTCTTCACTCGGTCAATCACACCGCAAAACTTCATAACAGAGTTGCAGATGGTGTACCACCGATGCACTAGCGACTTCACATTGTGATCATGAATCACGTGCAAGTTGTCAGGCGTGTCGTGCTTTTGCTCATGAAATGAAGCATGCGTGTTTTGCCAAAAGTTGTCAGTCGTGTCATGCTTTTGCTCATATATATTGCTTGCGTATATGGGTTACAAAGATCGAAGGACGGAGCAATAGCTCTGAGTTTCTGTGTCTAATAAACTATCGTGACCTTGACTTATATGGATATTGGGGTCTAGGGTTATATGATCCTAGTCGGTTTGGAGGAGTCCTCCTAGACGCCGGTTGCCTTGTTGTATGCTCCAAGTCTCCGGTATCCATCTGTTTGTAGGGCCATGGGCCGTCTTGGTGGCCCAAGGCGGGAACTGACCTAGGGGGTCCTGGCCGTCATACTCAGACCGACTTCCGCTATGATTAGGCACACCTGGGAAAAGAAATATAGATCGGAAGTCTCCAACCTACAGACGGATGAACACAGACTGGATCCACGAAGTTCCACTGAAGACCAACACCGAACGAATCCCATGAGATCCACCCGAGACACACCTCGACACACAATTTGATGATGCTAGACGCACTACCAAGACGGAGGCTAAGCGGGGAGAATCTTATTTCATTTTCAGGAAGCCGCTCGTCTTTCTAGGCAAGACATAAACCCTAGTTGACCTAAAAAACTCAAAACGAAGCATGAGCTCTCCTACTGGTCCACTTAACTCTTCTAAAGTCATTTTTTGTTTTGTTTGGATCCACTAGAGTTGCTCTAAGCTTGGAAGAAACCAGCAACATTGTTCATGTGTAGGTAAATAGGTGGAGCAAATTTGCAGAACCTGATGGGTGCTACTTGGATTGAATAAAAATGTGGAAACATGATTGGTACATGAACGGATATTTTGATGTTTTTTCTTTCTCCAAACAATTCATTTTTACACCCCGTAGAAGTTATAGGAATTCAAGGCAAGATAGAAGAGAACACGGACACGTCCTTCCTTCTGTCCACGTATGTAGTCCTTGTCGTTCTAGACCGTCCTTGCAGAAAATTCACCTTGAATATCTCCCAAAATTCACGTGGAAATGTCGTCTCCCCCGTCCAAACAACGCGCTATTGCCATTGTTCCAAGTGGCGCTCTGTGTAAGAAAACTTAGATAATGGAATCCGATCCATCCGCGTCCACTCCGCGTAACACAAGGATCCATAAACTTAGAGAAGAAAACAAGAGCTCCCGTCAGATCTTTTCAAAACTGAACCGTCCTGATTAAAATGGAGAAAGAAAAATGAAGCTGCAGTTTGGGTGACGCAAGATGCCAACCTGCCTCGACGTAGTGGAGCTGGCAGTTGGGTGGGTCCCGGCCGGGCCATCCGGGCCATTGTAGATGCAGCTCATGATGCCGACCCGAGTGACATGACGAGCCCGTGCTCCACCACGCAGTTGCAAAAATAAATACAACCAAAATACCGTATTCCGCCACATGTGATGCTGTCGTGAACAGTGGGCAGTGGCCTCGATCAAAGTGCGTCCATAAATAACAAACGGGTGTGTTTAGGTCACATCTAGATGTGCTCTAATTAATGCACATCTAAATGAGTGAATGAAGTATAAAAAGAAAAAGAAAATACCTTCACGAATCTCAACGTAAGATTAATGACATAGAACTTAGATGTGTAATATTTATGACATACCTAGATATGTTTTAGCAAAACTGATAACAAATCTATATAATTTGAAAGTAGTTTAATAATGAATTTAATGGTATTTATTTGTAATTGCTGGCGTGTCATGTTCCACTTCATATGTGACTTGTCAGCCTGAAGAAGACCGTCTTTGGTGGGCATGACGCGGCGGTTGGGTGGGTCAACTCGAAATGCCAGTCAGCAGCTCGCCATGTGGATGTGGTGTTTGACATGTCAGGTGGCGGCGGCGGGGCGAAAAGTCTATGCTTCGACTCGATCTGAAAAGATGGTCAACTTTCACGCTGTGATGAACTTGCAATAACGAACTTGTGCAGCGTTGTCTGTGTAAGAGTGCCCATATGATTGCCCTTTAAAGTCAAAGTTCAAAAGCTAGTACCCCTGTTGAAAAGTCTCAAGGAAAGAGCTACTCGTAGTCGTAGTCGTAGTAGTATGGAGGATCATGCCTAGAACATGTTATACGACGTTGCTTAGAAAGTGCTGTTGCTAAAGCAGCAAGCAAGCCGCACTGAAATATGACATTATAAGGAAACAAGATGATGTCGCTCATTTGTTGTTTGATGGTTTATTGTGATTGGATGGAGCATTGGACAATTACAAAATTAAATCCCATTGCTTTTTCATAAAAGAAAAGGCATTAATCAAAGTCAAACTTATGAAGCCCTCCGCGTGATCTGTTGCTCTGCCTCACACAGCCCTGAGGTCATCTCCTACACCGTCCTCTAAAATGGACACACTATTTATCTGCCGATTCGTCCGGACCATTCTATGAATACTGATATGACAATCGCTCATCCAAGCCTATCCCGGTACATGTATGCTTTTTTTAAAGTCCGCACCACCCAAAATTATTATAGAAAATATCATAATTCATCTATAAATAATATACAAACATTCATAGTACAACAATAGTTTAAATATAAATATACATCCGAGATAATCGGATGTACAACAAGTTTTTCGAGCTCATCGATTTCAAATTCAACGATACTCGAGTCAGAATCGACATATGTCATCTCACACACGTTACCCCTCGAGCTTCATCCAACAATGTATGAGTATAAATGGCCTGCCCTCGGTCCTATAATACATCATGGCAACACGTTCGAGCTACACAGTATGATATTATCAAGTTGCAACATTGTGTGAACAATGAATTGGCCAACATGTAGAACAATAAGAAGCAGAACTTACGTTCTCAATGGTTGACGAGCCCGATGGCCACATTGTCACAACTCGTTCAATGCACTGCAAAACTTCATGACAGAGTTGCACATGGTGCACCACCGATGTGTTAGCGACTTCGAATTGCGTTCATGAATCACGTGCAAGTTGTAGGGTGTGTCACGCTTTTGCTCATGAAATGAAGCAGGCATGTTTTGCCAAAAAGTCGAGCCCTCTTGCCTCATGCCCACAAAGTCTGCAGATATGACCTTCCACACATCGCACAATAATTCATCATCCATCATAGAGTATCCCACCATCGTTTTACCCTAGGAAAAAAAGATCATTTGCATTTGATCAAACACCCGTCGGGCGTGGTGTCTGCCATGGTCGGCGTCGCCGGGGGGGGGGGGGGGGTACCTTGTTGCGGATGGATCCATATGACAACGTAGTCCAAGGAAGGAAGGCACATGGGTGGGGATTGCGGACGTCCGAGGATGCCTGAGCGGCAAGCGAAGAGGTACAAGCAAGGGGGGGGGGGCAGGGGCAGAGTGGAAGTGAAGTGGACCGAGAGAGGGATTTGAGTGTGTCAGGGTGTAGAATACTATGTCGCGACGGTCCAGACTCCCGCAACCTCCCCTCCCCCCCGATTGCATCCGATTTATGGAAATTCGAACAATCGAATGCATCCGTGGACCAATGGGGGTACCACGTTGGATGGCAAATTCCGTCTCGGGATCAAACTGTTGTGGGTGTTTTGAGGGTCTATGTTGGAGATGCCCTTATTCATCAAACTGGGTCCGCTCTAACAATCTATCAAATGGCACACTCTTCTCACCTAACAAACCTCACCATCGACTTTGTTAATGTTGGGGATCGTAGCAGAAATTTAAAATTTTCTACGCGTCACCAAGATCAATCTATGGAGTAATCTAGCAACGAGGGGAAGGGGAGTGCATCTACATACCCTTGTAGATCGCTAAGCGGAAGTGTTGCAAGAACACGGATGAGGTAGTCGTACTCGTGGCGATTCAGATCACGGTCGATTCCGATCTAAGCGCCGAACAACGGCGCCTCCGCGTTCAATACACGTGCAGCCCGGTGACGTCTCCCATGCCTTGATCCAGCAAGGAGAGAGGGAGAGGTTGGGGAAGACCGTCCAGCAGCAGCACGACGGCGTGGTGGTGGTGGAGGAGCGCGGGACTATAGCAGGGCTTCGCCAAGCACTACAAGAGACGAGGAGGGAGAGAGGTAGGGCTGCGCCAAGAGGGAGATGATATCCTATGTCTGGCAGCCCCAAAAACCCCCAATATATATAGGGGAAGGGGAGGGGCTGTGCCCCCATCTAGGGTTCCATCCCTAGGGGTGGCGGTAGCCCCCAAAACCCATCTAGGGTGCGGCCAAGGGGGGAAGAGAGGGGTGCGCACCAGCCTACCTAGGGCTGGTCCCCTCCCACACTTGGCCCACATAGCCTTCTGGGGCTGGTGGCCCCACCTGGTGGACCCCCGGGACACTCCCGGTGGTCCCGGTACATTACCGATAGCACCCGAAACTTTTCCGGTGACCAAAACGGGACTTCCCATATATAAATCTTTACCTCCGGACCATTCCGGAACTCCTCGTGACGTCCGGGATCTCATCCGGGACTCCGAACAACATTCGGTAACCGCGTACATACTTTCCCTATAACCCTAGCGTCATCGAACCTTAAGTGTGTAGACCCTACGGGCTCGGGAGTCATGTAGACATGGCCGAGACAATTCTCCGGTCAATAACCAACAGCGGGATCTGGATACCCATGTTGGCTCCCACATGCTCCACGATGATCTCATCGGATTAACCACGATGTCAAGGATTCAATCAATCCCGTATACAATTCCCTTTGTATATCGGTACAATACTTGCGCGAGATTCGATCGTCGGTATCCCGATACCTCGTTCAATCTCGTTACCGGCAAGTCTCTTTACTCGTTCCGTAACACATCATCCCGTGATCAACTCCTTGGTCACATTGTGCACATTATGATGATGTCCTACCGAGTGGGCCCAGAGATACCTCTCCGTTACACGGAGTGACAAATCCCAGTCTCGATTCGTGCCAACCCAATAGACACTTTCGGAGATACCCGCAGTGCACCTTTGTAGCCACCCAGTTACGTTGTGACGTTTGGTACACCCAAAGCATCCCTACAGTATCCGGGAGTTGCACAATCTCATGGTCTAAGGAAATGATACTTGACATTAGAAAAGCTTTAGCATACGAACTACACGATCTTGTGCTAGGCTTAGGATTGGGTCTTGTCCATCACATCATTCTCCTAATGATGTGATCCCGTCATCAACGACATCCAATGTCCATGGTCAGGAAACCGTAACCATCTATTGATCAACGAGCTAGTCAACTAGAGGCTTACTAGGGACATGGTGTTGTCTATGTATCCACACATGTATCTGAGTTTCCTATCAATACAATTGTAGCATGGATAATAAACGATTATCATGAACAAGGAAATATAATAATAACTAATTTATTTTTGCCTCTAGGGCATATTTCCAACAGTCTCCCACTTACACTAGAGTCAATAATCCAGTTCACATCGCTATGTGATTAACACTCAAGGTCACATCCCCATGTGACTAACACCCAAAGAGTTTACTAGAGTCAATAATCTAGTTCACATTACCATGTGATTAACACTCAATGAGTTCTGGGTTTGATCATGTTATGCTTGTGAGATATGTTATAGTCAACGGGTCTGAACCTTTCATATCCGTGTGTGCTTTACAGATCTCTATGTCATCTTGTAGATGCAGCTACCACGCTATATTTGGAGCTATTCCAAATAACTGTTCTACTATACGAATCTGGTTTACTACTCAGAATCATCCAGATTAGTGTAAAAGATTGCATCGGCGTAACCCTTTACGACGAACTCTTTTACCACCTCCATAATCGAGAAAATACCTCAGTCCACTAGTTACTAAGGATAACCTTGACCGTTGTCCTGTGATCCATTCCTAGATCACACTTGTACCCCTTGACTGACTCATGGCTTGGCACACTTCAGGTGCGGTACACAACATAGCATACTTTAGAGCCTACGTCTTAAGCATAGGGGACGACCTTCGTCCTTTCTTTCTATTCTGCCGTGGTCAGGTCTTGTGTTTTACTCAATACTCATACCTTATAACACATCCAAGAACTCCTTCTTTGCCGATCTATTTTTGAACTCCTTCAAAATTTTGTCATGGTATGTGTTCATTTGAAAGTACTATTAAGCGATTTTGATCTATCCTTATAGATCTTGATGCTCAATGTTCAAGTAGCTTAATCCAGGTTTTCCATTGAAAACACTTTTCAAATAACCCTATATGCTTTCCAGAAACTCTACATCATTTCTGATCAACAATAGTCAACAACATATACCCATAAGAAATTCTATAGTGCTCCCACTCACTTCTTTGGAAATACAAGTTTCTCATAAACTTTGTATAAACCCAAAATCTTTGATCATCTCATCAAAGCGTACATTCCAACTCCGAGATGCTTACGCCAGTCCTTAGAAGGGTTGCTGGAGCTTTGCATACTTGTTAGCATCTTTTAGGATTGTCAAAAAACTTCTGGTTTTATCACATACAACCTTTCCTCAAGAAAATCATCGAGGAAACGATGTTTTGACATCCTATTTGCAAGATTTCATAAATAATGCAGTAATTGCTAATATAATTCCAACAGACTCTTAGCATCGCTACGAGTGAGAAAGTCTCATCGTAGTCAACTCCTTGAACTTGTCAGAAAACATCTTAACGACAAGTCGAGCTTTCTTAATGGTGATACTTACCATCATTGTCCGTCTTCCTTTTAAAATCCATATGTACCCAACAACCTTACGGCCATCAAGTAGTTCTTCCAAAGTCTACACTTTGTTTTCATACATGGATTCTCTCTCGGATTTTATGGCCTCGAGCCAATTTTTCGGAATCCGGGCCCACCATTGCTTCTCCATAGCTCGTAGGTTCACTATTGTCTAGCAACATGACTTCCAAGACATGATTACGTACCACTCTGAAGTAGTACGCATCCTTGTCGACCTATGAGATTTGGCAGTGACTTGATCCAAAGTTTCATGATCACTATCACAAGCTTCCACTTCAATTGGTGTAGGTGCCACAAGAACAACTTGCTGTGCCCTGCTAAATACTAGTTGAAGTGATAGTTCAATAACCTCATCAAGTCTCCATCATCCTCCCACTCAGTTCTTTCGAGAGAAACTTTTCCTCGAGAAAGGACCCGTTTCTAGAAACAATCACTTTTGCTTCCTGATCTCAAATAGGAGGTATACCCAACTATTTTTGGGTATTCTATGAAGATGCATTTATCCGCTTTGGGTTCGATCTTATCAGCCTGAAACCTTTTTTCACATAAGCATCACAGCCCCAAACTTTTAAGAAACGACAGCTTAGGTTTCTCTAAACCATAGTTCATACGGTGTCGTCTCAACGGAATTGTGTGGTGCCCTATTTAAAGTGAATGCGGTTGTCTCTAATGCCTAACCCATAAACAATAGTGGTAATTCGATAAGAGACATCATGGTATGCACCATATCCAATAGGGTGCAGTTATGATGTTCGGACACACCATCGCATTATGGTGATCCAGGCGGTGTTAGTCGTGAAACAATTTCCATAATATCTTGATTGTGTGCCAAACTCGTAACTCAGATATTCATCTCTGTGATCATATCATAGAAATTTTACCCTCTTGTCACGACGATCTTCAACTTCACTTCTGAAATTACTTGAACCTTTCAATAATTCAGACTTGTGTTTCATCAAGTAAATATACTCAGCATCTACTCAAATCATCTGTGAAGTAAGAACATAACGATATCCACTGCGTGCCTCAGCACTCATTGGACTGCATACATCAAAATGTATTACTTCCAACAAGTTGCTTTCTTGTTCCATCTTACTGAAAACGAGGCCTTTCAGTCATCTTGCCTATGTGGTATGATTTGCATGTCTCAAGTGATTCAAAATCAAGTGAGTCCAAACGATCCATCTGCATGGAGTTTCTTCATGCATATCTACCAATAGACATGGTTCGCATGTCTCAATCTTTTCAAAAATGAGTGAGTCCAAAGATCCATCAACATGGAGCTTCTTCATGCGTTTTATACCAACATGACTCAAATGGTAGTGCCATAAGTACGTGGTACTATCATTACTATCTTATATATTTTGGCATGAACATGTGTATCACTATGATCGAGATTCAATAAACCATTCATTTTAGGTGCAAGACCATTGAAGGTATTATTCAAATAAACAGAGTAACCATTATTCTCCTTAAATGAACAACCGTATGGCGATAAACATAATCCAATCATGTCTATGCTCAACGCAAACACCAAATAACAATTATTTCGGTTTAACACCAAACCCGATGGTAGAGGGAGCATGCGATGTTTGATCACATCAACCTTGGAAACACTTCCAACACATATCGTCATCTCACCTTTAGCTAGTTTCCGCAGCCTTTTATTTTGAGTTACTAACGCTTAGCAACCGGACTGGTATTTATTACCCTGGTGCTACTAGGAGTACTAGTAAAGTACACAATAATATGACGTATATCCAAAATACTTCTGTCGACCTTGCCAGCCTTCTCATTTACCAAGTATCTAGGGTAGTTCTGCTTCAGTGACCGTTTCCCTCATTATAGAAGCACTTAGTCTCGGGTTTGGTTCAACCCTGGGTTTCTTCACTAGAGCAGCAACTGATTTGCCGTCTCATGAAGTATCCCTTCTTTCCCTTGCCCTTCTTGAAACTAGTGGTTTAACCATCAACAATTGATGCTCCTACTTGATTTCTACTTTCGCGGTGTCAAACATCATGAATTGCTCAAGGATCATCATGTCTATCCCTGATATGTTATAGTTCATCACTAAGCTCTAATAGCTTGGTGGCAGTGACTATGGAGAACTATCACTATCTCATCTGGAAGATTAACTCCCACTCGATTCAAGCGATTGTAGTACTCAGACAATCTGAGCACATGCTCAACGATTGAGCTTTTCTCCCTTAGTTTGCAGGCTTAAGAAACTTGTCAGAGGTCTCATACCTGTTGATGTGGGCACTAGTCTGAAATCCCAATTTCAGTCTTTGGAACATCTCATATGTTCTGTGATGTTTCAAAAACGTCTTTGGTGCCTCAATTCTAAACCATTTAGCATTACGCACTGAACTATCATGTAGTCATCAAAACGTGTATGTCAGATGTTCGCAACATCCACAACCGACGCTCGAGGTTCAGCTCACTGAGCGGTGCATTAAGGACATAATCCTTCTGCGCAGCAATGAAGACAATCTTCAGTTTACGGACCCAGTCCGCATAATTGCTACTATCAACTTTCAACTATATTTTCTCTAGGAACGTATCTAAAATAGTAGAACTAAGCGTAATCTACGACATAATTTGCAAAATCATTTTGACTATGTTCATGATAATTAAGTTCATCTGATTAATGAACTCCCACTCAGATAGGCATCCCTCTAGTCATCTAAGTGATACATGATCCGAGTCAACTAGGCTGTGTCCGATCATCACGTGAGACGGACTAGTCATCATCGGTGAACATCTTCATGTTGATCATATCTTCTATACGATTCTTGTTCGACCTTTCGGTCTTCCGTATTCCGAGGCCATGTTTGTACATGCTAGGCTCGTCAAGTCAACCTAAGTGTATTGCATGTGTAAATCTGGCTTACACCCGTTGTATTCGAATGTTAGAATCTATCACACCCGATCATCACTTGATGCTTCGAAACAACGAACCTTTGCAATGGTGCACAGTTAGGGGGAACACTTTCTTGAAATAATTGCGAGGGATCATCTTATTTAAGCTACCGTCGTTCTAAGCAAATAAGATGTAAAACATGATAAACATCACATGCAATCAAATAGTGACATGATATGGCCAATATCATTTTGCTCCTTTTGATCTCCATCTTCGGGGCGCCATGATCATCATCGTCACCGGCATGACACCATGATCTCCATCATCGTGTCTTCATGAAGTTGTATCGTCATCTATTACTTCTACTACTATGGCTAACGGTTTAGCAATAAAGTAAAGTAATTACATGATGTTTATGTTGACACGCAGGTCATAGATAAATTAAGACAACTCCTATGGCTCCTGCCGGTTGTCATACTCATCGACATGCAAGTCGTGATTCCTATTACAAGAACATGATCAATCTCATACATCACATCCTTTTGTCCATATCACATCACACGGCATATGCTGCAAAAACAAGTTAGACGTCCTCTAATTGTGGTTGCAAATTTTTACGTGGCTGCTATAGGTTTCTAGCAAGAACGTTTCTCACCTACGCCAAAACCACAACGTCATATGCCAATTTCTATTTACCCTTCATAAGGACCCTTTTCATCGAATCTGATCTGACTAAAGTGGGAGAGACAGACACCCACTAGCCACCTTATGCAACTAGTGCATGTCAGTCGCTGGAACCAGTCTCACGTAAGTGTACGTGTAAGATCGGTCCGGGCCGCTTCATCCCACGATGCCGCCGAATCAAGATAAGACTAGTAACGGCAAGTAAATTGACAAAATCGACGCCCACAACAACTTGTGTTCTACTCATGCATAGAAACTACGCATAGACCTAGCTCATGATGCCACTGTTGGGGATCGTAGCAGAAATTTAAAATTTTCTACGCATCACCAAGGTCAATCTATGGAGTAATCTAGCAACGAGGGGAAGGGGAGTGCATCTACATACCCTTGTAGATTGCTAAGCGGAAGCGTTGCAAGAACGTGGATGAGGTGGTCGTACTCGTGGCGATTCAGATCGCGGTTGATTCCGATCTAAGCACCGAACAACGACGCCTCCGCGTTCAACACACATGCAGCCCGGTGACGTCTCCCATGCCGTGATCCAGCAAGGAGAGAGGGAGAGGTTGGGGAAGACTCCGTCCAGCAGCAGCACGACGGCGTGGTGGTGGTGGAGGAGTGTGGGACTCTAGCAGGGCTTCGCCAAGCACTACGAGAGACGAGGAGGGAGAGAGGTAGGGCTGCGCCAAGAGGGAGATGATCTCCTATGTCTGGCAGCCCCAAAAACCCCCAATATATATAGGGGAAGGGGAGGGGCTGTGTCCCCATCTAGGGTTCCATCCCTAGGGGTGGCCGCAGCCCCCAAAACCCATCTAGGGTGCGGCCAAGGGGGGAAGAGAGGGGGGCGCCCTAGGGTGGGCCTTAAGGCCCATCTGGACCTAGGGTTTGCCCCCTTCCCACTCTCCACGCGCCTTGGGCCTTGGTGGGGGTGTTGGGGAACGCAGTAATTTCAAAAAATTTCCTACGCACACGCAAGATCATGGTGATGCACAACAACGAGAGGGGAGAGTGTTGTCTACGTACCAACGCAGACCGACTGCGGAAGCGATCACACAACGTAGAGGAAGTAGTCGTACGTCTTCTTCCCGATCCGACCGATCCAAGCACCGTTACTCCGGCACCTCCGAGTTCTTAGCACACGTACAGCTCGATGACGTTCCTCGGGCTCCGATCCAGCAAAGCGTCGAGGAAGAGTTCCGTCAGCACGATGGCGTGATGACGATCTTGATGTACTACCGACGCAGGGCTTCGCCTAAGCACTACAACGGTACGATCGAGGTGGAATTTGGTGGCAGGGGGCACCGCACACGGCTAAGGAACGATCTCAAGGATCAACTTGTGTGTCTTGGGGTGCCCCCTGCCCCCGTATATAAAGGTTAGAGGAGGGGGAGCCGGCCGGCCAGGGAGAGGAGGCGCAGGGGAGTCCTACTCCCACCGGGAGTAGGACTCCTCCCCCCAATCCTAATCCAATTAGGACTCCCGGGGGGAAAAGAGAGAGAAGGGGGGCCGGCCCCCTATCCTAGTCCTACTAGGACTTGGGGAAAGGGGGGGGGCGCCGGCCAGCCATGGGCTTGTCCCTTTTCTCTTTTTCCACTAAGGCCCAATAGGCCCATTAGTCTCCCGGGGGGTTCCGGTAACCCTCCCGGTATTCCGGTAAAATCCCGATTTCACCCGGAACACTTCCTATGTCCAAACATAGGCTTCCAATATATCAATCTTTACGTCTCGACCATTTCGAGACTCCTCGTCATGTCCGTGATCTCATCCGGGACTCCGAACAACCTTCGGTACATCAAAATGCATAAACTCATAATAACTGTCATCGTAACGTTAAGCGTGCGGACCCTACGGTTCGAGAACAATGTAGACATGACCGAGACACGTCTCCGGTCAATAACCAATAGCGGGACCTGGATGCCCATATTGGCTCCTACATATTCTACGAAGATCTTTATCGGTCAGACCGCATAACAACATACGTTGTTCCCTTTGTCATCGGTATGTTACTTGCCCGAGATTCGATCGTCGGTATCCAATACCTAGTTCAATCTCGTTACTGGCAAGTCTCTTTACTCGTTCCGTAATACATCATCTCACAACTAACATATTAGTTGCAGTGCTTGCAAGGCTTATGTGATGTGCATTACCGAGAGGGCCCAGAGATACCTCTCCGACAATCGGAGTGACAAACCCTAATCTCGAAATACGCCAACCCAACATCTACCATTGGAGACACCTGTAGTACTCCTTTATAATCACCCAGTTACGTTGTGACGTTTGGTAGTAGCCAAAGTGTTCCTCCGGTAAACGGGAGTTGCATAATCTCATAGTTATAGGAACATGTATAAGTCATGAAGAAAGCAATAGCAACATACTAAATGATCGGATGCTAAGCTAATGGAATGGGTCATGTCAATCAGATCATTCTACTAATGATGTGACCTCGTTAATCAAATAACAACTCTTTGTTCATGGTTAGGAAACATAACCATCTTTGATTAACGAGCTAGTCAAGTAGAGGCATACTAGTGACACTCTGTTGGTCTATGTATTCACACATGTATTATGTTTCCGGTTAATACAATTCTAGCATGAATAATAAACATTTATCATGATATAAGGAAATAAATAATAACTTTATTATTGCCTCTAGGGCATATTTCCTTCAGTCTCCCACTTGCACTAGAGTCAATAATCTAGATTACACAGTAATGATTCTAACACCCATGGAGCCTTGGTGCTGATCATGTTTTGCTCGTGGAAGAGGCTTAGTCAACGGGTCTGCAACATTCAGATCCGTATGTATCTTGCAAATCTCTATGTCTCCCACCTGGACTAAATCCCGGATGGAGTTGAAGCGTCTCTTGATGTGTTTGGTCCTCTTGTGAAATCTGGATTCCTTTGCCAAGGCAATTGCACCAGTATTGTCACAGAAGATTTTCATTGGACCCGATGCACTAGGTATGACACCTAGATCGGATATGAACTCCTTCATCGAGACTCCTTCGTTTGCTGCTTCCGAAGCAGCTATGTACTCCGCTTCACATGTAGATCCCGCTACGATGCTTTGTTTAGAACTGCACCAACTGACAGCTCCACCGTTTAAAGTAAACACGTATCCGGTTTGCGATTTAGAATCGTCCGGATCAGTGTCAAAGCTTGCATCAACGTAACCTCTTACGGTGAGCTCTTTGTCACCTCCATATACGAGAAACATATCCTTAGTCCTTTTCAGGTATTTTAGGATGTTCTTGACCGCTGTCCAGTGATCCATTCCTGGATTACTTTGGTACCTCCCTGCTAAACTTATAGCAAGGCACACATCAGGTCTGGTACACAGCATTGCATACATGATAGAGACTATGGCTGAAGCATAGGGAACATCTTTCATTTTCTCTCTATCTTCTGCATTGGTCGGGCATTGAGTCTTACTCAACTTCATACCTTGTAACACAGGCAAGAACCCTTTCTTTGCTTGATCCATTTTGAACTTCTTCAAAATCTTGTCAAGGTATGTGCTTTGTGAAAGTCCAATTAAGCGTTTTGATCTATCTCTATAGATCTTTATGCCTAATATGTAAGCAGCTTCCCCAAGGTCTTTCATCGAAAAACTTTTATTCAAGTATCCCTTTATGCTATCCAGAAATTCTATATCATTTCCAATCAGCAATATGTCATCCACATATAATATTAGAAATGCTACAGAGCTACCACTCACTTTCTTGTAAATACAGGCTTCTCCAAAAGTCTGTATAAAGCCAAATGCTTTGATCACACTATCAAAGCGTTTATTCCAACTCCGAGATGCTTGCACCAGTCCATAAATGGATCGCTGGAGTTTGCATACTTTGTTAGCTCCCTTTGGATCGACAAAGCCTTCTGGTTGTATCATATACAACTCTTCTTCCAGAAATCCATTCAGGAATGCAGTTTTGACATCCATCTGACATATTTCATAATCATAAAATGCGGCAATTGCTAACATTATTCTGACGGACTTAAGCATCGCTACGGGTGAGAAGGTCTCATCGTAGTCAACTCCTTGAACTTGCCAAAAACCTTTCGCGACAAGTCGAGCTTTATAGACAGTAATATTACCGTCAGCGTCAGTCTTTTTCTTGAAGATCCATTTATTCTCAATTGCTTGCCGATCATCGGGCAAGTCAACCAAAGTCCATACTTTGTTTTCATACATGGATCCCATCTCAGATTTCATGGCCTCAAGCCACTTTGCGGAATCTGGGCTCACCATCGCTTCTTCATAGTTCGTAGGTTCATCATGATCTAGCATCATGACTTCCAGAACTGGATTACCGTACCACTCTGGTGCGGATCTCACTCTGGTTGATCTACGTGGTTCAGTAGTATCTTGTTCTGAAGCTTCATGATCATCATCATTAGCTTCCTCACTGATTGGTATAGGTGTCGCAGAAACAGTTTTCTGTGATGTACTATTTTCCAATAAGGGAGCAGGTACAGTTACCTCGTCAAGTTCTACTTTCCTCCCACTCACTTCTTTCGAGAGAAACTCCTTCTCTAGAAAGTTTCCGAACTTAGCAACAAAAGTCTTGCCTTCGGATCTGTGATAGAAGGTGTATCCAATAGTTTCCTTTGGATATCCTATGAAGACACACTTCTCCGATTTGGGTTCGAGCTTATCAGGTTGAAGCTTTTTCACATAAGCATCGCAGCCCCAAACTTTAAGAAACGACAACTTTGGTTTCTTGCCAAACCATAGTTCATAAGGTGTCGTCTCAACGGATTTTGATGGTGCCCTGTTTAACGTGAATGCGGCCGTCTCTAAAGCATAACCCCAAAACGATAGCGGTAAATCAGTAAGAGACATCATAGATCGCACCATATCTAGTAAAGTACGATTACGACGTTCGGACACACCATTACGTTGTGGTGTTCCGGGTGGCGTGAGTTGCGAAACTATTCCACAATTTTTCAAATGTACACCAAACTCGTAACTCAAATATTCTCCTCCACGATCAGATCGTAGAAACTTTATTTTCTTGTTACGATGATTTTCAACTTCACTCTGAAATTCATTGAACTTTTCAAATGTTTCAGACTTATGTTTCATTAAGTAGATATACCCATATCTGCTTAAATCATCTATGAAGGTGAGAAAATAACGATATCCGCCACGAGCCTCAATATTCATCGGACCACATACATCGGTATGTATGATTTCCAATAAATCTATTGCTCTCTCTCCATAGTACCGGAGAACGGTGTTTTAGTCATCTTGCCTATGAGGCACGGTTCGCAAGTACCAAGTGATTCATAATCAAGTGGTTCCAAAAGCCCATCAGTATGGAGTTTCTTCATGCGCTTTACACCGATATGACCTAAACGGCAGTGCCACAAGTAAGTTGCACTATCATTATTAACTTTGCATCTTTTGGCTTCTACATTATGAATATGTGTATCACTATCTTCGAGATTCAACAAGAATAGACCACTCTTCAAAGGTGCATGACCATAAAAGATATTATTCATATAAATAGAACAACCATTATTCTCTGATTTAAATGAATAACCGTCTCGCATTAAACAAGATCCAGATATAATGTTCATGCTCAACGTTGGCACCAAATAACAATTATTTAGGTCTAATATAAATCCCGAAGGTAGATGTAGAGGTAGCGTGCCGACCGCGATCACATCGACTTTGGAACCGTTTCCCACGCGCATCGTCACCTCGTCCTTTGCTAGCGTCCGCTTATTCTGTAGTCCCTATTTCGAGTTGCAAATATTAGCAACAGAACCAGTATCAAATACCCAGGTGCTACTGCGAGCTCTAGTAAGGTACACATCAATAACATGTATATCACATATACCTTTGCTCACTTTGCCATCCTTCTTATCCGCCAAAAACTTGGGGCAGTTCCGCTTCCAGTGACCAGTCTGCTTGCAGTAGAAGCACTCAGTTTCAGGCTTAGGTCCAGACTTGGGTTTCTTCTCCTGAGCAGCCACTTGCTTGCTGTTCTTCTTGAAGTTTCCCTTCTTCTTCCCTTTGCCCTTTTTCTTGAAACTAGTGGTTTTGCTAACCATCAACACTTGATGCTCCTTCTTGATTTCTACCTCCGCAGCTTTCAGCATTGCGAAGAGCTCGGGAATAGTCTTGTTCATCCCTTGCATATTATAGTTCATCACGAAGCTCTTGTAGCTTGGTGGCAGTGATTGGAGAATTCTGTCAATGACGCAGTCATCTGGAAGATTAACTCCCATCTGAATCAAGTGATTATTATACCCAGACATCTTGAGTATATGCTCACTGACAAAACTGTTCTCCTCCATCTTACAGCTATAGAACTTATTGGAGACTTCATATCTCTCAATTCGGGCATTTGCTTGAAATATTAACTTCAACTCCTGGAACATCTCATATGCTCCATGACATTCAAAACGTCGTTGAAGTCCCGATTCTAAGCCGTAAAGCATGGCACACTGAACTATTGAGTAGTCATCAGCTTTGCTCTGCCAGACGTTCATAACATCTTGCGTTGCTCCAGCAGCAGGCCTGTCACCCAGCGGTGCTTCCAGGACGTAATTCTTCTGTGCAGCAATGAGGATAATCCTCAGGTTACGGACCCAGTCCGTGTAATTGCTACCATCATCTTTCAACTTTGCTTTCTCAAGGAACGCATTAAAATTCAACGGAACAATAGCACGAGCCATCTATCTACAATCAACATAAACAAGCAAGATACTATCAGGTACTAAGTTCATGATAAGTTTAAGTTCAGTTAATCAAATTACTTAGGAACTCCCACTTAGATAGACATCCCTCTAATCCTCTAAGTGATCACGTGATCCAAATCAACTAAACCATAACCGATCATCACGTGAGATGGAGTAGTTTTCAATGGTGAACATCGTTATGTTGATCATATCTACTATATGATTCACGCTCGACCTTTCGGTCTCCGTGTTCCGAGGCCATATCTGTATATGCTTGGCTCGTCAAGTATAACCCGAGTATTCTGCGTGTGCAACTGTTTTGCACCCGTTGTATTTGGACGTAGAGCTTATCACACCCGATCATCACGTGGTGTCTGGGCACGACGAACTTTGGCAACGGTGCATACTCGGGGAGAACACTTCTTGATAATTTAGTGAGAGATCATCTTATAATGCTACCGTCAATCAAAGCAAGATAAGATGCATAAAAGGATAAACATCACATGCAATCAATATAAGTGATATGATATGGCCATCATCATCTTGTGCTTGTGATCTCCATCTCCGAAGCACCGTTATGATCACCATCGTCACCGGCGCGACACCTTGATCTCCATCGTAGCATCGTTGTCATCTCGCCAATCTTATGCTTCCACGACTATCACTACCGTTTAGTAATAAAGTAAAGCATTACATCGCGATTGCATTGCATACAATAAAGCGACAACCATATGGCTCCTGCCAGTTGCCGATAACTCGGTTACAAAACATGATCATCTCATACAATAAAATCAGCATCATGCCTTGACCATATCACATCACAACATACCCTGCAAAAACAAGTTAGACGTCCTCTACTTGGTTGTTGCAAGTTTTACGTGGCTGCTACGGGCTTAAGTAAGAACTCATCTCACCTACGCATCAAAACCACAACGATAGTTCGTCAAATAGACTCCGTTTTAACCTTCTCAAGGACCGGGCGTAGTCACACTTGGTTCAACTAAAGTTGGAGAGGCAGTCTTCCGCAAGCCATCTGTGTGCAAAGCACGTCGAGGGAACCGGTCTCGCGTAAGAGTACGCGTAAGGTTGGTCCGGATCGTCTCACCCAACAATACCGCCGAACCAAAGTATGACATGCTGGTAGGCAGTATGACTTGTATCGCCCACAACTCACTTGTGTTCTACTCGTGCATATAACATCAAACCATAAAACCTAGGCTCGGATGCCACTGTTGGGGAACACAGTAATTTCAAAAATTTTCCTACGCACACGCAAGATCATGGTGATGCACAGCAACGAGAGGGGAGAGTGTTGTCTACGTACCAACGTAGACCGACTGCGGAAGCGATCACACAACGTAGAGGAAGTAGTCGTACGTCTTCTTCCCGATCCGACCGATCCAAGCACCGTTACTCCGGCACCTCCGAGTTCTTAGCACACGTACAGCTCGATGACGTTCCTTGGGCTCCGATCCAGCAAAGCGTCGAGGAAGAGTTCTGTCAGCACGACGGCGTGATGACGATCTTGATGTACTACCGACGCAGGGCTTCGCCTAAGCACTACAACGGTACGATCGAGGTGGAATTTGGTGGCAGGGGGCACCGCACACGGCTAAGGAACGATCTCAAGGATCAACTTGTGTGTCTTGGGGTGCCCCCTGCCCCCGTATATAAAGGTTAGAGGAGGGGGAGCCGGCCGGCCAGGGAGAGGAGGCGCAGGGGAGTCCTACTCCCACCGGGAGTAGGACTCCTCCCCCCAATCCTAATCCAATTAGGACTCCCGGGGGAAAAGAGAGAGAAGGGGGGCCGGCCCCCTATCCTAGTCCTACTAGGACTTGGGGAAAGGGGGGGCGCCGGCCAGCCATGGGCTTGTCCCTTTTCTCTTTTTCCACTAAGGCCCAATAGGCCCATTAGTCTCCCGGGGGGTTCCGGTAACCCTCCCGGTATTCCGGTAAAATCCCGATTTCACCCGGAACACTTCCTATGTCCAAACATAGGCTTCCAATATATCAATCTTTACGTCTCGACCATTTCGAGACTCCTCGTCATGTCCGTGATCTCATCCGGGACTCCGAACAACCTTCGGTACATCAAAATGCATAAACTCATAATAACTGTCATCGTAACGTTAAGCGTGCGGACCCTACGGTTCGAGAACAATGTAGACATGACCGAGACACGTCTCCGGTCAATAACCAATAGCGGGACCTGGATGCCCATATTGGCTCCTACATATTCTACGAAGATCTTTATCGGTCAGACCGCATAACAACATACGTTGTTCCCTTTGTCATCGGTATGTTACTTGCCCGAGATTCGATCGTCGGTATCCAATACCTAGTTCAATCTCGTTACTGGCAAGTCTCTTTACTCGTTCCGTAATACATCATCTCACAACTAACATATTAGTTGCAGTGCTTGCAAGGCTTATGTGATGTGCATTACCGAGAGGGCCCAGAGATACCTCTCCGACAATCGGAGTGACAAACCCTAATCTCGAAATACGCCAACCCAACATCTACCATTGGAGACACCTGTAGTACTCCTTTATAATCACCCAGTTACGTTGTGACGTTTGGTAGTACCCAAAGTGTTCCTCCGGTAAACGGGAGTTGCATAATCTCATAGTTATAGGAACATGTATAAGTCATGAAGAAAGCAATAGCAACATACTAAACGATCGGATGCTAAGCTAATGGAATGGGTCATGTCAATCAGATCATTCTACTAATGATGTGACCTCGTTAATCAAATAACAACTCTTTGTTCATGGTTAGGAAACATAACCATCTTTGATTAACGAGCTAGTCAAGTAGAGGCATACTAGTGACACTCTGTTGGTCTATGTATTCACACATGTATTATGTTTCCGGTTAATACAATTCTAGCATGAATAATAAACATTTATCATGATATAAGGAAATAAATAATAACTTTATTATTGCCTCTAGGGCATATTTCCTTCAGTCTCCCACTTGCACTAGAGTCAATAATCTAGATTACACAGTAATGATTCTACACCCATGGAGCCTTGGTGCTGATCATGTTTTGCTCGTGGAAGAGGCTTAGTCAACGGGTCTGCAACATTCAGATCCGTATGTATCTTGCAAATCTCTATGTCTCCCACCTGGACTAAATCCCGGATGGAGTTGAAGCGTCTCTTGATGTGTTTGGTCCTCTTGTGAAATCTGGATTCCTTTGCCAAGGCAATTGCACCAGTATTGTCACAGAAGATTTTCATTGGACCCGATGCACTAGGTATGACACCTAGATCGGATATGAACTCCTTCATCGAGACTCCTTCGTTTGCTGCTTCCGAAGCAGCTATGTACTCCGCTTCACATGTAGATCCCGCTACGACGCTTTGTTTAGAACTGCACCAACTGACAGCTCCACCGTTTAAAGTAAACACGTATCCGGTTTGCGATTTAGAATCGTCCGGATCAGTGTCAAAGCTTGCATCAACGTAACCTCTTACGGTGAGCTCTTTGTCACCTCCATATACGAGAAACATATCCTTAGTCCTTTTCAGGTATTTTAGGATGTTCTTGACCGCTGTCCAGTGATCCATTCCTGGATTACTTTGGTACCTCCCTGCTAAACTTATAGCAAGGCACACATCAGGTCTGGTACACAGCATTGCATACATGATAGAGACTATGGCTGAAGCATAGGGAACATCTTTCATTTTCTCTCTATCTTCTGCATTGGTCGGGCATTGAGTCTTACTCAACTTCATACCTTGTAACACAGGCAAGAACCCTTTCTTTGCTTGATCCATTTTGAACTTCTTCAAAATCTTGTCAAGGTATGTGCTTTGTGAAAGTCCAATTAAGCGTTTTGATCTATCTCTATAGATCTTTATGCCTAATATGTAAGCAGCTTCCCCAAGGTCTTTCATCGAAAAACTTTTATTCAAGTATCCCTTTATGCTATCCAGAAATTCTATATCATTTCCAATCAGCAATATGTCATCCACATATAATATTAGAAATGCTACAGAGCTACCACTCACTTTCTTGTAAATACAGGCTTCTCCAAAAGTCTGTATAAAGCCAAATGCTTTGATCACACTATCAAAGCGTTTATTCCAACTCCGAGATGCTTGCACCAGTCCATAAATGGATCGCTGGAGTTTGCATACTTTGTTAGCTCCCTTTGGATCGACAAAACCTTCTGGTTGTATCATATACAACTCTTCTTCCAGAAATCCATTCAGGAATGCAGGTTTGACATCCATCTGACATATTTCATAATCATAAAATGCGGCAATTGCTAACATTATTCTGACGGACTTAAGCATCGCTACGGGTGAGAAGGTCTCATCGTAGTCAACTCCTTGAACTTGCCAAAAACCTTTCGCGACAAGTCGAGCTTTATAGACAGTAATATTACCGTCAGCGTCAGTCTTTTTCTTGAAGATCCATTTATTCTCAATTGCTTGCCGATCATCGGGCAAGTCAACCAAAGTCCATACTTTGTTTTCATACATGGATCCCATCTCAGATTTCATGGCCTCAAGCCACTTTGCGGAATCTGGGCTCACCATCGCTTCTTCATAGTTCGTAGGTTCATCATGATCTAGCATCATGACTTCCAGAACTGGATTACCGTACCACTCTGGTGCGGATCTCACTCTGGTTGATCTACGTGGTTCAGTAGTATCTTGTTCTGAAGCTTCATGATCATCATCATTAGCTTCCTCACTGATTGGTATAGGTGTCGCAGAAACAGTTTTCTGTGATGTACTATTTTCCAATAAGGGAGCAGGTACAGTTACCTCGTCAAGTTCTACTTTCCTCCCACTCACTTCTTTCGAGAGAAACTCCTTCTCTAGAAAGTTTCCGAACTTAGCAACAAAAGTCTTGCCTTCGGATCTGTGATAGAAGGTGTATCCAATAGTTTCCTTTGGATATCCTATGAAGACACACTTCTCCGATTTGGGTTCGAGCTTATCAGGTTGAAGCTTTTTCACATAAGCATCGCAGCCCCAAACTTTAAGAAACGACAACTTTGGTTTCTTGCCAAACCATAGTTCATAAGGTGTCGTCTCAACGGATTTTGATGGTGCCCTGTTTAACGTGAATGCGGCCGTCTCTAAAGCATAACCCCAAAACGATAGCGGTAAATCAGTAAGAGACATCATAGATCGCACCATATCTAGTAAAGTACGATTACGACGTTCGGACACACCATTACGTTGTGGTGTTCCGGGTGGCGTGAGTTGCGAAACTATTCCACAATTTTTCAAATGTACACCAAACTCGTAACTCAAATATTCTCCTCCACGATCAGATCGTAGAAACTTTATTTTCTTGTTACGATGATTTTCAACTTCACTCTGAAATTCATTGAACTTTTCAAATGTTTCAGACTTATGTTTCATTAAGTAGATATACCCATATCTGCTTAAATCATCTGTGAAGGTGAGAAAATAACGATATCCGCCACGAGCCTCAATATTCATCGGACCACATACATCGGTATGTATGATTTCCAATAAATCTATTGCTCTCTCTCCATAGTACCGGAGAACGGTGTTTTAGTCATCTTGCCTATGAGGCACGGTTCGCAAGTACCAAGTGATTCATAATCAAGTGGTTCCAAAAGCCCATCAGTATGGAGTTTCTTCATGCGCTTTACACCGATATGACCTAAACGGCAGTGCCACAAGTAAGTTGCACTATCATTATTAACTTTGCATCTTTTGGCTTCTACATTATGAATATGTGTATCACTATCTTCGAGATTCAACAAGAATAGACCACTCTTCAAATGTGCATGACCATAAAAGATATTATTCATATAAATAGAACAACCATTATTCTCTGATTTAAATGAATAACCGTCTCGCATTAAACAAGATCCAGATATAATGTTCATGCTCAACGTTGGCACCAAATAACAATTATTTAGGTCTAATATAAATCCCGAAGGTAGATGTAGAGGTAGCGTGCCGACCGCGATCACATCGACTTTGGAACCGTTTCCCACGCGCATCGTCACCTCGTCCTTTGCTAGCGTCCGCTTATTCTGTAGTCCCTATTTCGAGTTGCAAATATTAGCAACAGAACCAGTATCAAATACCCAGGTGCTACTGCGAGCTCTAGTAAGGTACACATCAATAACATGTATATCACATATACCTTTGCTCACTTTGCCATCCTTCTTATCCGCCAAATACTTGGGGCAGTTCCGCTTCCAGTGACCAGTCTGCTTGCAGTAGAAGCACTCAGTTTCAGGCTTAGGTCCAGACTTGGGTTTCTTCTCCTGAGCAGCAACTTGCTTGCTGTTCTTCTTGAAGTTTCCCTTCTTCTTCCCTTTGCCCTTTTTCTTGAAACTAGTGGTTTTGCTAACCATCAACACTTGATGCTCCTTCTTGATTTCTACCTCCGCAGCTTTCAGCATTGCGAAGAGCTCGGGAATAGTCTTGTTCATCCCTTGCATATTATAGTTCATCACGAAGCTCTTGTAGCTTGGTGGCAGTGATTGGAGAATTCTGTCAATGACGCAGTCATCTGGAAGATTAACTCCCATCTGAATCAAGTGATTATTATACCCAGACATCTTGAGTATATGCTCACTGACAGAACTGTTCTCCTCCATCTTACAGCTATAGAACTTATTGGAGACTTCATATCTCTCAATTCGGGCATTTGCTTGAAATATTAACTTCAACTCCTGGAACATCTCATATGCTCCATGACATTCAAAACGTCGTTGAAGTCCCGATTCTAAGCCGTAAAGCATGGCACACTGAACTATTGAGTAGTCATCAGCTTTGCTCTGCCAGACGTTCATAACATCTTGCGTTGCTCCAGCAGCAGGCCTGTCACCCAGCGGTGCTTCCAGGACGTAATTCTTCTGTGCAGCAATGAGGATAATCCTCAGGTTACGGACCCAGTCCGTGTAATTGCTACCATCATCTTTCAACTTTGCTTTCTCAAGGAACGCATTAAAATTCAACGGAACAATAGCACGAGCCATCTATCTACAATCAACATAAACAAGCAAGATACTATCAGGTACTAAGTTCATGATAAGTTTAAGTTCAGTTAATCAAATTACTTAGGAACTCCCACTTAGATAGACATCCCTCTAATCCTCTAAGTGATCACGTGATCCAAATCAACTAAACCATAACCGATCATCACGTGAGATGGAGTAGTTTTCAATGGTGAACATCGTTATGTTGATCATATCTACTATATGATTCACGCTCGACCTTTCGGTCTCCGTGTTCCGAGGCCATATCTGTATATGCTTGGCTCGTCAAGTATAACCCGAGTATTCTGCGTGTGCAACTGTTTTGCACCCGTTGTATTTGGACGTAGAGCTTATCACACCCGATCATCACGTGGTGTCTGGGCACGACGAACTTTGGCAACGGTGCATACTCGGGGAGAACACTTCTTGATAATTTAGTGAGAGATCATCTTATAATGCTACCGTCAATCAAAGCAAGATAAGATGCATAAAAGGATAAACATCACATGCAATCAATATAAGTGATATGATATGGCCATCATCATCTTGTGCTTGTGATCTCCATCTCCGAAGCACC
Source organism: Triticum monococcum (assembly GCA_034509565.1). Lineage (NCBI taxonomy): Eukaryota > Viridiplantae > Streptophyta > Magnoliopsida > Poales > Poaceae > Triticum > Triticum monococcum. Next base: position 525,184,461 of record CM067841.1, read on the forward strand.
GTTATGATCACCATCGTCACCGGCGCGACACCTTGATCTCCATCGTAGCATCGTTGTCATCTCGCCAATCTTATGCTTCCACGACTATCACTACCGTTTAGTAATAAAGTAAAGCATTACATCGCGATTGCATTGCATACAATAAAGCGACAACCATATGGCTCCTGCCAGTTGCCGATAACTCGGTTACAAAACATGATCATCTCATACAATAAAATCAGCATCATGCCTTGACCATATCACATCACAACATACCCTGCAAAAACAAGTTAGACGTCCTCTACTTGGTTGTTGCAAGTTTTACGTGGCTGCTACGGGCTTAAGTAAGAACTCATCTCACCTACGCATCAAAACCACAACGATAGTTCGTCAAATAGACTCCGTTTTAACCTTCTCAAGGACCGGGCGTAGTCACACTTGGTTCAACTAAAGTTGGAGAGGCAGTCTTCCGCAAGCCATCTGTGTGCAAAGCACGTCGAGGGAACCGGTCTCGCGTAAGAGTACGCGTAAGGTTGGTCCGGATCGTCTCACCCAACAATACCGCCGAACCAAAGTATGACATGCTGGTAGGCAGTATGACTTGTATCGCCCACAACTCATTTGTGTTCTACTCGTGCATATAACATCAAACCATAAAACCTAGGCTCGGATGCCACTGTTGGGGAACGCAGTAATTTCAAAAATTTTCCTACGCACACGCAAGATCATGGTGATGCACAGCAACGAGAGGGGAGAGTGTTGTCTACGTACCAACGTAGACCGACTGCGGAAGCGATCACACAACGTAGAGGAAGTAGTCGTACGTCTTCTTCCCGATCCGACCGATCCAAGCACCGTTACTCCGGCACCTCCGAGTTCTTAGCACATGTACAGCTCGATGACGTTCCTTGGGCTCCGATCCAGCAAAGCGTCGAGGAAGAGTTCCGTCAGCACGACGGCGTGATGACGATCTTGATGTACTACCGACGCAGGGCTTCGCCTAAGCACTACAACGGTACGATCGAGGTGGAATTTGGTGGCAGGGGGCACCGCACACGGCTAAGGAACGATCTCAAGGATCAACTTGTGTGTCTTGGGGTGCCCCCTGCCCCCGTATATAAAGGTTAGAGGAGGGGGAGCCGGCCGGCCAGGGAGAGGAGGCGCAGGGGAGTCCTACTCCCACCGGGAGTAGGACTCCTCCCCCCAATCCTAATCCAATTAGGACTCCCGGGGGAAAAGAGAGAGAAGGGGGGCCGGCCCCCTATCCTAGTCCTACTAGGACTTGGGGAAAGGGGGGGCGCCGGCCAGCCATGGGCTTGTCCCTTTTCTCTTTTTCCACTAAGGCCCAATAGGCCCATTAGTCTCCCGGGGGGTTCCGGTAACCCTCCCGATATTCCGGTAAAATCCCGATTTCACCCGGAACACTTCCTATGTCCAAACATAGGCTTCCAATATATCAATCTTTACGTCTCGACCATTTCTAGACTCCTCGTCATGTCCGTGATCTCATCCGGGACTCCGAACAACCTTCGGTACATCAAAATGCGTAAACTCATAATAACTGTCATCGTAACGTTAAGCGTGCGGACCCTACGGTTCGAGAACAATGTAGACATGACCGAGACACGTCTCCGGTCAATAACCAATAGCGGGACCTGGATGCCCATATTGGCTCCTACATATTCTACGAAGATCTTTATCGGTCAGACCGCATAACAACATACGTTGTTCCCTTTGTCATCGGTATGTTACTTGCCCGAGATTCGATCGTCGGTATCCAATACCTAGTTCAATCTCGTTACTGGCAAGTCTCTTTACTCGTTCCGTAATACATCATCTCACAACTAACATATTAGTTGCAGTGCTTGCAAGGCTTATGTGATGTGCATTACCGAGAGGGCCCAGAGATACCTCTCCGACAATCGGAGTGACAAACCCTAATCTCGAAATACGCCAACCCAACATCTACCATTGGAGACACCTGTAGTACTCCTTTATAATCACCCAGTTACGTTGTGACGTTTGGTAGTACCCAAAGTGTTCCTCCGGTAAACGGGAGTTGCATAATCTCATAGTTATAGGAACATGTATAAGTCATGAAGAAAGCAATAGCAACATACTAAACGATCGGATGCTAAGCTAATGGAATGGGTCATGTCAATCAGATCATTCTACTAATGATGTGACCTCGTTAATCAAATAACAACTCTTTGTTCATGATTAGGAAACATAACCATCTTTGATTAACGAGCTAGTCAAGTAGAGGCATACTAGTGACACTCTGTTGGTCTATGTATTCACACATGTATTATGTTTCCGGTTAATACAATTCTAGCATGAATAATAAACATTTATCATGATATAAGGAAATAAATAATAACTTTATTATTGCCTCTAGGGCATATTTCCTTCAGGGGGGGGGTGCACCAGCCTACCTAGGGCTGGTCCCCTCCCACACTTGGCCCATGCAGCCTTCTGGGGCTAGTGGCCCCACCTGGTGGACCCCCGGGACCCTCCCGATGGTCCCGGTACGTTACCGATAGCACCCGAAACTTTTCCGGTGACCAAAACGGGACTTCCCATATATAAATATTTACCTCCGGACCATTCCAGAACTCCTCGTGACGTCCGGGATCTCATCCGGGACTCCGAACAACATTCGGTAACCGCGTACATACTTTCCCTATAACCCTAGCGTCATCGAACCTGAAGTGTGTAGACCCTACGGGCTCGAGAGTCATGCAGACATGGCCGAGACAACTCTCCAGTCAATAACCAACAGCGGGATCTGGATACCCATGTTGGCTCCCACATGCTCCACGATGATCTCATCGGATGAACCACGATGTCAAGGATTCAATCAATCCCGTATACAATTTCCTTTGTCTATCGGTACAATACTTGCCCGAGATTCGATCGTCGGTATCCCGATACCTCGTTCAATCTCGTTACCGGCAAGTCTCTTTACTCGTTCCGTAACACATCATCCCGTGATCAACTCCTTGGTCACATTGTGCACATTATGATGATGTCCTACCGAGTGGGCCCAGAGACACCTCTCCGTTACACGGAGTGACAAATCCCAGTCTCGATTCGTGCCAACCCAACAGACACTTTCGGAGATACCCGCAGTGCACCTTTATAGCCACCCAGTTACGTTGTGACGTTTGGTACACCCAAAGCATTCCTACGGTATCCGGGAGTTGCACAATCTCATGGTCTAAGGAAATGATACTTGACATTAGAAAAGCTTTAGCATAGGAACTACACGATCTTGTGCTAGGCTTAGGATTGGGTCTTGTCCATCACATCATTCTCCTAATGATGTGATCCCATCATCAAGGACATCCAATGTCCATGGTCAGGAAACCGTAACCATCTATTGATCAATGAGCTAGTCAACTAGAGGCTTACTAGGGACATGGTGTTGTCTATGTATCCACACATGTATCTGAGTTTCCTATCAATACAATTCTAGCATGGATAATAAACGATTATCATGAACACAGAAATATAATAATAACTAATTTATTTTTGCCTCTAGGGCATCTCTAGAAGCCACCCAATAAATCTCCCCGCTCTAAGTGCATATAGGTGCTCTCCCAATTTTTTTTGGGTTTCACAGGTGATGTGCTGTAGTAGATCCCCAATACAACTTCCCTTATACCCAACCTAACAAATGGGACACACCTGTGAGTGCGTCATTTTTTCCTCTCTCTCTCACATGCATCTCTCCCCCCGATAGTGCCAAACAGGGAGCTAGCGAGCTGCTAAACGGCGGTGGCAACTAACTCCGATGGCAGTAACTGGATGGTGGCCGGCTCAGGAGGCTTCCCTTGCGGCACACCCACGGGCTAGGGAAGTAACATGACGCCGGACGATTATGGTGGCCGGACTGTAGGAAGGCGACTGGGAGCGTTGCGGCGGCAGGCGGCTCCTCAAACTATGCTGCCGCGCACCCCAATGCAGAGGAGCGGTGCGACAACAGTCAGCCGACGATGGGGCGTGGATATCCGGCAATGCCGTGAAGGCAAAGGTGGCGCAACGATAGGTGGTGAACCTTCAGGACATTGGTTCCCGAGTTTCCCTCTATGTGAGGGTGTTTATTGGTTATCCACACTTTTTAATAACATTATCATGTTTATAAAAACGTCGAACACTTTTTTAACACAGAGGAATTTTAAAAAAATTTCGAACGCTTTCCGTTACATCATTAATTTTTTAAATGCCTCGAACACTTTTTAAATTACATGAATATTTTCTATACCCACCTTTTCTAACTACATGAATTGTTTTAAAATGGACCAACCACTTTTTTACATGAAAATTTTAAAATGTGCCAAACACTTTTTTCATTTCTATGTTTTTAAACGGAAAGGTTAAACGACGAGTGTTGCATTTTTAGGAATAAATCCGAACGCATCGTATGGCGTTGGACGGGGATCGAGCAGTCGTGATCCTTCGGCTGGTTTTCTCCCATTTCTTCATGACCCCACAATTTATGGCGGTTGGATCCTACAACCCTGACCTGTTTTGACGTCGTATCCTTATTTTACGCATGCACATCTACCGTGGTGTGATCACGGATACATGACTCCTTATATGATTTTACGATTAGCGGTGCGTCAAAACTGGCACGCCACTTTTAACAGAAGCAAATACCAATGACACGTGGGGACGGACCACATGTCACTGATAGCATACACTATCGGCGGTGTGCAGTACTAGCGCATGCCACTAGTGCAGAGCCCAACAGAAGGGTATACTAGTAGTGGTGTGCCATCAACAGACACACCGGTAATAGCCCCTCCCCCCTAAGAGGCATGTACGACGAGCGTACGCCATCGATAACCTTTGTAATTAAAAACACACGCTAAAGGTACGCCAACTGGCCACACAATATGTAACACCCTGAGAATCTTGCTAGAATAATCCCCCTCTAATGGTGGCCATGTCATCATGACTACTGTGCAAATTACCACTTGTCTAAAAATCAAATTCAAATTCAAATTTAAATTGCAAGTGAAATTATTATTTCTTTGAACAGTAAAACTCAAATGTTCACACTATTCTATAAATTCCCCTGATCATTGCCATGATAGAACCAACTTCATTTGGCTCGTAGATAAATCCCTAAGAAATTAATTGGTCCAATAGCAAATAAAATAGCCTTTTCAAAATAAGCAAATACTTATACAATTCCAATTGACCTCAAACTTTATGTATCATTGCAAAATATTGTGAAGTATTTAAGTGACAAGTTTCACGATGAACAAGATTCAAATGGTATTTAAATAAATGTAAAACATTGGTGAACTAAATAAAACAATAAAAAATAATAAGTCAGAAAGAAAAGAGGAGGCCCAACTGGGGCTAGGAGGCCCAACCCACCTCCCCTCATCTCCCTCCTCGCGCCACAGGGGACGGGGGAAGGGCGTGGCGGCCATCCCATGGCCATAGTCGCTCCCCTGCCACACGTGCGGCCATCCCCCGGCCCCCTCTTGGTTAAGAGCAGCACCTCCCCCTCTCACTCTTCCCCCGAAACCCTAGCACCCCAGAACCCCCCTTCCTCTCCCCCTCTCCGTCTCCCTCTCTTTTTTGCTCGCCGCCATGGCATCGGCATCATCAGAGCCACGTGTAGGATCGAAAGTAGGTCTAGAGGGGGGGGGGTGATTTTAGCATTTTCCCAATTTTACTTGTGGGAAGATTTTAGCAACTTAGCACAAGTCAAGCAATCAACCTACATATGCAATTCTAAGAGTGTAGCAGCGAAAAGTAAAACAGTGCATATGAAGGTAAAGGGAAGGGTTTGGAGAGTGCAAATGCAATGGAGACACGGAGATTTTTAGCATGGTTCTGATAGGTGGTGCTATCGTACGCCCACGTTGATGGAGACTTCAACCCATAAAGGATAACGGTTGCGCGAGTCCACGGAGGGCTCCACCCACGAAGGGTCCACGAAGAAGCAACCTTGTCTGTCCCACCATGGCCAACGTCCACGAAGGACTTGCCTCACTCGGGTAGATCTTCACGAAGTAGGCAATCTCCTTGCCCTTATAAACTTCTTGGTTCAACTCGACAATCTTGACGGAGGCTCCCAAGCATAACATAACCAATCTAGGAGACACCACTCTCCAAAAGGTAATAGATGGTGTGTTGATGATGAACTCCTTGCTCTTGTGCTTCAAATGATAGTCTCCCCAACACTCAACTCCCTCTCACAGATTTGGATGGTGGAAAGATGATTTGAGTGGAAAGCAACTTGGGGAAGGCTAGAAATCAAGAATCTTGTGGTAGGATTGGAATGTCTTGATCTCAACACATGAGTAGGTGGTTCTCTCTCAAAAAATGTATGCTGAAAGTGTAGGCATGTTCTAATGGCTCACTCACATATGGAGAAGGGGGTGGAGGGGTATATATAGCCTCCACACAAAATCCAACTATTACACACATTTGACCCAACTCGGTCAGACCGAATAGAAGAACTTGGTGAGACCGACTTAGTTCAAAATGTGAACGTTAGAGAATCTCGATGGGACCAACTGGAACAATTCAGTGGGACCGATGTGCTAGGGCTTAGGGCAAACATCAACTGGTGGCACCGATTGCATTAGGGGTGGGCATAAAAACCGACCAACCGAATACCGAACCGATACCTAAACCGAATTTTCGGTTTTTTATGTCCTCACAATTAAATTCGGTTTTTGTGTTTAATAACCGAATTTAAATTGGTCGGTTCGGTATTAAACCAATAACCGAAACAAAAACCGAATGAGCCTCCCGCCCGCATATCGCCAAAACGCTGCGACCGTCGACCGTGTACGCACATCCGGCCACGCACCATACGAACGACCTAATTGTTTAATTCTTTTGGGGGTGCACGTACAATCACTCATCTTTGTCCCACGTTCTGGACTAATGCATGCATGCAGAAGCCTAGTAGCTAGAGCCCGTGGTGGATAGGTCCGGGCCGTCCACTAAGGGCATCTCCAACAAGTTGTATGTTAGTCTTGTTGGTAAAATATCCATGTCATCAACCAACAAGCTATCATACAACTACTCCAATGGGTTGTATGTAAGCTATCCAATAGATGATGAGTCAATAAATGTGATTGCTCTCTATTTCACCTTGGAGCTTGTGCAAAGGTTGTTGGTTAATCTATATACAACTTTGCTCTCTCTCCACATTTAATACATGCCACATCATCACTATGTCCTAGGTGGCAAATTTACCAACATCTATCTCACAACTGTTGGAGATGCCCTAAGTACAAGGCCCAAGCGCAACAACTAGTGCGTGTGACCGTGTGTTGACTGGGTGGAGTCTACAGTGGTTAGCGGCATATGTGTTTAGTCCCACATCGCTTGCTATGCTCAATGGGACAAGTCGCTAGTCTATATAAGACTTTAGGGTGCGCACTGCTCAGAGTAGAAGCCTTCGCTACTAAGCAGCATTCGGTATAAACCGAACACTGAACCAAATTAATCGGTTAACCGAATATTCGGTTAGCAATTTTTGCTTCCTAATTTCGGTTTTTAGTTTTGCTAACCGAATTTCAAAATTAACCAAATGGTAAAAAACAAATTTTCGGTTTCTACCGAATGCCCACCCCTAGATTGCATCAACTCAGTGAGACCGAAGTGAAGCAATAAGGCAACAAAGAAAATGTCAACCCAACTTGGTGAGACCGAAATAAATGCAACAACTCACAGAGTGTTGGCAAGGCCATCTCAGTGAGACCAAGATCCGTATCAGTGTGACCGAACTGTTTAGGGTTTCTGTCAGTGGCTATGTCATATGAACTCAGTGGCTCCGGATAGAATGAATCGGTGGAGCCGAGTTGGAGTTTGGGATTTTGACATATTTGGAATGAGAAAGTGGTTGAGGGATTTGGAGCACTATCACTAAGCATTTGAGCAAGCAAGCCATTAAGCAACACCTCATCCCTTTTAATAGTAGTGGCTTTCCTATGGACTCAATGTGATCTTGGATCACTAGAATAGAAATGAAGAGTCTTGAGCTTTTGCCAATATGTGTCCTTAGCATTTTGAGGGGTCCACATCTCTAGTCCATGCCATGCCATTCATTGAACTTTCTGAAATATTAAACTTGAATGGATATTAGTTCAATGAGCTATATGTTGTTATGAATTACCAAAACCATCCGAGGATTAGTTGCACTTTCAATCTCCCCCTTTTTGGTAATTGATGACAACATATAGATCAAAGCTTCCCAAAATGATAATAAGAATGAAATACATCGTCGCTTTGAGAAGTATGTGATAAGCAAGAGCTACCCCTAAATTTGTGCATTATTTAAAATTTGCGTTTGAATGCAAATGCACAATCGATTAGGATCATGAGTCACTCTTCCATGTCACATACATCTTGGTGGAGCGCACAAAATGATAAGAGTTAAACAACATGCACGCATCATCAAAGATACAAGTGATTGATCATACACAAACATTCATAGATATAATCATGCAAGCACACATTAAGCATAGTATGATTAAACACATGATCACAGAAGTATCTCATGAGCATAACACAAATGTAGCATAGGTAGCAACAACCAAACCAAAGTAGCACGACAAATAAAACCAACAAAAGGCAAAAGACACACTCTCTCTCGAAGCCTATGATCTATAACACTTTCTCCCCCTTTGGCAACAAGGTACCAAAAAGTTCGAAAACGTATAGTGCTATACAACACTCTAAGCACGACCTCCGCGAGCTCCTGAAGGGGTCTTCTGTCTTGTAGCTCCGGTGTGCGTAGACGGCATGGAGAGGATTCCATCTGCAAAAGCCTCTGCCGAAGTCTGTGGAGCTGGTGGAGTAGACACTGGAGGAGCAACTGTGGTAGTACCTGCAGGTGCTGAGAGAGTAGTCCTGGAGTCTGCAACTGGCATAGCTGATGACCTTTGTGCCCTTGGCACTATCTGGAATATGTTTGTTGTAGCTCTAGCATCATTGTCCTCAACATCATCTCGAAGCTTCTCCACTATGGTTTGAATCTCAGTGACCTTCACATCTAGGTCATATATCTTGCTCTCAACAATCCTCTCAAGACTCTCCTGATTCTGATTCAAGGTGGGCAAGCTTTTCTCGATCCTAACGGTAGCCTCAAGAAGATAACTGAGCTGATCTTGCTTGGTCTTGAGATTCACTATTGAAGCATCTGGAGCACTTGCTGCCTTTGCTGCTTTTGCAGCCTTTGCGTTCCCAATCTTTTCCCGGGCCTTAGCAGATGTAGGATGTGATGGATCCATGACAACCTCATTGTCCTCAAAGTCAGGCCTAAGAGGTAGATGCTCTTTGTCAAGCAGATATGTCCCTGTTCCAACCTTGGAGTTGATCAACATCTGAATGTGTGGGGGCATATCCACAAGACTTCTTCTGGTCAGCTTCTGTCCTCTTCACTTTCTCAAATATCAAGCTCATGACTTTGAACTTCTGGGGAATGTCAAACAAGTGTGGCAAGTTGATAGAATGACCACGTATCATTTCGTGATCTCCAGACTTGGGCAACAGAGTATGCCTCAAGATGGTGTTCATGGTGGTCAATCCTGCAAGCAGATAGTAGATTGATCCAAGCTTGTGTGTCTCTAGAGCTGCATTAGGAATGGGCTTATACATGTTAGCCATGGAGTTGTGATCCTTCCTGGGTTTTCTATACACATCAAGATCATCTTCACTTTCCTTTGGAGCTTTGATGAGCTCATCCCATTCATAAATTGATGAGTGGTACCTGGTTCCCTCAGTCATCCAGACAATCTTCCCATTAGGGTAAAAGTGGGCAATGGAGTAGAACTGCATGATCATCTTATTGTTCCATTTTGACAGCTTCTGTCCAACAAACTTATCACCTCCATTCAGCCTGAAGCTCTCATGCACATGGGGAAAATAGTCTTCATTGGAGTCAATGTATTTCTAGCCAACCCATTTCCTATCACAGACTATGGGCTTCTTGTCCAGCAACACCGTCTCATAGAAGTTTTTCTGCTCACTGACCTGTTTTGGCTGTCACTAGCCTCTGACATCTCTGCAAACTGACCCTGTGAATGTATGGATATAGGTAGAGTAGATGAGAATCACAAAAGACAACTGATTTTTTTTGCAAAAAATGATTCAAAATCTTAACATTAGTTTTCTGCAGAAAGCATTTCGGAGCTACCAATTTGATAATCTCGGTGACATCGAAGCACTAACAGAGTCTAAACATGCGGTTTCAGTTAGACCGAGTTGCAGTTCGGTGAGTCCGAGATGCTAGGGTTTCATTGAGAACTTTCTTTAGGTCTCACCAATCAGTACGTTTCAGTCACACCGAGTTGTACTTAGTGCAATGGCCACGGCCAATCGGTGTGACCGAAAACTTCAATTTGGTCGGTCCAAGATAGGTTCGGTGGAAACCTAACCCTAAGATATTGCATCAAATCTAATCTAGAGGAGTTTTTGTGTGGATAGAAGGTTTTAAATCATGGCAAGAATATAGACATTCACTTTGTGCATAGAACCGAAGTAAGGAAATAGCAGAAAGGTTCGCATGATGCCCTAACTTGCTGGTGGTTCGCTACGGCGGCAACGGTGGGGGCGATTCCCGTTGACAGCAGTGGAGACCTGCGGCAACGGCGCAGAAGTGGAGACGGTGACGACCCGGAGACCAAGGGGTTGCAACAATGGGGTATGGGGGCGAGAAGTTTGAAGAATTTTCCAAATGTTTGGTCCGCGGTATATATACCCATATGCTGTCGGTGGGCCGAGTGGAACGTCTCCGTGGCACCGAGATGCAAAACTGCTTGCAATTGCTGCAACTCGGTGAGACCGAATCGTTGTAATCGGTGGCACCAAGGTGAAAACCTAGATCAACTTAGTGGTTTCGGTGGGACCGAATAGGAATGAGTTTGTCTAACCAAAATTCACTAAGAGGTTTTGGAGTCAGCCCTTGAGGCTCGGTGGCTCCGAGTGCTCCTCACTCGGAGGGTCCAAAAAAGACCTGTTCAAGTTTTGTGATGTAATATGAATAGACTTTGAGAAGACAAAAATCATAGATAGCTAGAGGGAGTACTTAGGCATTCTTGTCCATCCATTTGGCAAATATAAACCAAACAATTAAAAGAACAAATGGATGTCCTCGAATAGAGAAAATTATGCAACCAACATGCTCACACAATAAGATAGCAAATGAAATGTGACAAAGCATGCACATACACTCTAGCATCTATCAATCAATTGGCAACTGTAAGTGCATCTAGTGCCACCCTTAGTTTGTTTTGGAGTATTGACGACAAACTTGGTTGAGAGACTAATGTGTTTGTGAGAATTGCAAGATAACACAAGTAGTAGTCCCTTATTGATTCAGTTTACCTACAAGAGATGACCCCTAAAAATGTGTGAAGACATTGAAGACAATGGTGGTCTGTGAAGATATTCACTGTGAAGACTATGACATGAGAAGACATTCACATGAAGACTGTGGAGTGCGAAGACATAGTTGTTTTGTAGTTTCCTTTTCTTCTTTGTTGAGTCATAGGAACCACCGTACTATTAAGTGGGGTCCAAGTGAACAAAGTCAGAGTGACTGATGTGATGCTTAACCAAATCCTATGTCTTCGAGCGAAGACAATGAGAACAAATCTTATCCAGAGCTGGATGAGTCAGCCTTACTTGTAGCCCAAGTCAAGCTACTACATGTGTTTGAAATCTGACCGTTGGAGACGTGTCAGTTCCTTAGTGACCCAGGGTCATTTCAGACAAATCAGGTCAGGTTGCCTCCTCGCTATAAATAGCCCACCCAATACACCATAAATTGGTGGCTGCTCAGAGTTAGTGCACGGCTTTTGTCGTTTCAGAGCAACCCACCTCCAAAGCATTTGAGAGAGAGATCCTTGCGAGGACAAAGCCCTAAACACCCAAAGCCAAAGAGGTTAGGCATCACTGAAGTCTTTATGTCTGCGTGACCTGAAGACTTGTTACACTTGAGGACTATGAATCCTCCAGCCGGTTAGGCGTCGCGTTCTGAGCATCCAAGAGTCACTGTGGTGAAGGAAATATGCCCTAGAGGCAATAATAAATTTGTTATTTATATTTCCTTATATCATGATAAGTGTTTATTATTCATGCTAGAATTCTATTAACCGGAAACTTAGTACATGTGTGAATACATAGACAAACAGAGTGTCACTAGTTTGCCTCTACTTGACTAGCTCATTGAATCAATGATGGTTATGTTTCCTAACCATATATATGAGTTGTCATTTGATTAACAAGATCACATCATTAGAGAACGATGTGATTGACTTGACCCATCTGTTAGCTTAGCATGATGATTGTTTAGTTTGTTGCTATTGCTTTCTCCATAACTTATACATGTTCCTATGACTATGAGATCATGCAACTCCTGAATACTGGAGGAACACTTTGAATGCTACCAAACATCACAACATAACTGGGTGATTATAAAGGTGCTCTACAGGTGTCTACGATGGTGTTTGTTGAGTTGGCATAGATCGAGATTAGGATTTGTCACTCCGATTGTCGGAGAGGTATCTCTGGGCCCTCTCAGTAATGTACATCACTATAAGCCTTGCAAGCAATGTAGCTAAAGAGTTAGTTACGGGATGTAGCTTTACGGAATGAGTAAAGAGACTTGCGTGTAACAAGATTGAACTAGGTATTGAGATTCCGACGATCGAATCTCGGGCAAGTAACATACCGATGACAAAGGGAACAACGTATATCATTATGTGGTTTGACCAATAAAGATCTTCGTAGAATATGTAGGAGCCAATATGAACATTGAGGTTCTGCTATTAGTTATTGACCGGAAACGTCTCTCAGTCATGTCTACATAGTTCTTGAACCCGTAGGGTCCGCACGCTTAACGTTCGGTGACGATCAGTATTATGAGTTTATGTGTTTTGATGTACCGAAGGTAGTTCAGAGTCCCGGATGTGATCACAGACATGACGAGGTGTCTTGAAATGGTCGAGACATAAAGATTGATATATTGGACGGCTATATTCGGACACCAGAAGTGTTCCGGGTGATTTCGGAGAAAACCAGAGTACTGGAGGGTTACCGGAACCCCCCGGAGAACTAATGGGCCACATGGGCCTTAGTGGAGAGAGAGAGGGCCGACCAGGGCAGGCCGCGTGCCCCTTCCGCCTCTGGTCCGAATTGGACTAGGAAAGGGGGGGGGGGGGGGGCGCCCCCCTTTCCTTCTCCCTCTCCTCCTTCCTTTCCCCCTCCTAGAAGGAGTAGGAAAGGGTTGTCCTACTCCTACTAGGAGGAGGACTCCTCCTCTCCTGGCACGCCCCAAGGGACGGCCGGTCGCCCCCCTTGCTCCTTTATATACGGGGGCAGGGGGCACCCTAGAACACACAAGTTGATTGTTTCCAGCCGTGTGTGGTGCCCCCACCACCATAATCCACCTCAGTCATATCGTAGCGGTGCTTAGGCGAAACCTTGTTTCGGTAGAATCATCATCACCTTCATCACGCTGTCGTGTTGACGAAGCTCTCCTTCGACACTCTGCTGGATCGTGAGTTCGTGGGACGTCACCGAGCTGAACGTGTGCAGATCGCGGAGGTGCCATACTTTCGGTACTAGGATCGGTCGATCGTGAAGACGTATGACTACATCAACTGCGTTGTCATAACGCTTCCGCTTACAGTCTACGAGCGTACGTAGATGAAAGTCTCCCCTCTCGTTGCTATGCATCACCATGATCTTGCGTGTGCGTAGGATTTTTTTCAAAATTACTGCGTTCCCCAACAGTGGCATGTGAGCCAGGTTTATGCGTAGATGTTATATGCACCAGTAGAACACAAAGGATTTGTGGGCATGGGTATATACATATTGCTTGCCGTCACTAGTTGATTCTTGATTCGGCGGTATTGTTGGATGAAGCGGCCCAGACCGACATTACGCGTACGCTTACGCGAGACTGGTTTTACCGACGTGCTTCGCACATAGGTGGCTGGTGGGTGTCAGTATCTCCAAATTTAGTTGACTCGGATTCAATGAACAGGGTTGTTTCTGAAGATCAAAAAGCAATCATTATACCGCGTTGTGGTTTTTGATGCGTAGGTAAGAACGGTTCTTGCTCAGACTGTAGCAGCCACGTAAAACTTGCAACAACAAAGTAGAGGACTTCTAACTTGTTTTTGCAGGGCATGTTGTGATGTGATATGGTCAAGACATGATGCTAAATTTTATTGTATGAGATGATCATGTTTTGTAACACAGTTATCGGCAACTGGCAGGAGCCATATGGTTGTCGCTTTATTATATGAAATGCAATCGCCATGTAATTGCTTTACTTTATCACTAAGCGGTAGCGATAGTCATAGAAGCAATAGTTGGCGAGACGACAATGATGCTTCGATGGAGATCAAGGTGTCAAGCCAGTGACAATGGTGATCATGACGGTGCTTTGGAGATGGAGATCAAAGGCACAAGATGATGATGGCCATATCATATCACTTATATTGATTGCATGTGATGTTTATCCTTTATGCATCTTATTTTGCTTAGTTCGATGGTAGCATTATAAGATGATCTCTTACTAAATTTCAAGGTATAAGTGTTCTCCCTGAGTATGCACCGTTGCTACAGTTTGTTGTGCCGAGACACCACGTGATGATCGGGTGTGATAAGCTCTATGTTCACATACAACAGGTGCAAGCCAGTTTTGCACACGCGAATACTCAGGTTAACTTGACGAGCCTAGCATATGCAGATATGGCCTCGGAACACTGAGACCGAAAGGTCGAGCATGAATCATATAGTAGATATGATCAACATAGTGATGTTCACCATTTAAAACTACTCCATCTCACGTGATGATCAGACATGGTTTAGTTGATATGGATCACGTGATCACTTAGATGATTAGAGAGATATCTATATATGTAACGCCCCGAGACCGATGTGCCAGGTATCTTCCAATTATTCGTTGTTGTTTGCCTTGTCATTGCTTTTGTGTCATGCATTGTATATCATGTCATCATGTGCATTTCATTTGCATACATGTTCGTCTCATGCATCCGAGCATTTTCCCCGTTGTCCGTTTTGCAATCCGGCGCTCCTACGTCATCCGGTGTCCCTTTCTACCTCTTTTCATGTGCGAGTGTTAAACGTTTTCGGATTGGACCGAGACTTGTCATGCGGCCTCGGTTTACTACCAGTAGACCGCCTGTCAAGTTTCGTGCCATTTGGACTTCGTTTGATACTCCAACGGTTAACCGAGGGACCGAAAAGGCCTCGTGTGTGTTGCAGCCCAACACCCTTCCAAAGTGGCCCAAAACCCACCAAAACCCCCTCCATCCTCTCGGTCATTCGATCACGTTCGCGTGGCCGCAAACCGCACCTCATTTGGACTCTCCTAGCTCCTCCTACCTATAAATTAGCATCTCCCCCGAAATTTTTGGATCTTTCGCTACCCTAACCCTAGTCTCCTTCCTTCTTCAGCCGCCGGACGTGTCCGACCGGGCCAGACACGTCCGCCCCGCTCCCCTCCGCCTATCCTCGCCTGCCACGTGGCACCTCGACGTCCGCCGCCGCCGCGGCCCGCGGAAGCCCGCGGCCGGCCCTCCCCAGCGCCGACCGGGCCCGAGCGCCCGACCCCGCGCGCCTGTGTCCGCCGCCGCCGAGGCGCCCTGCCGCCGCCGCCAGGTGCTCCGATGCGCCGCCCTCGCCGGCAACCGCCGACCCCGCCACCGTTGACCTCTTTTACGACAGTGCTCCCTCAACGGCCGCGCCGCTCGAGGCAGCCCCGTCTCTGCCGCGCCTCGCCGTCCGGCGCCGCCTCCTCCATGCCGTCGACCCGCCCCGGCCGGCCTCTTCCTCTGCGGTGAACTACAAAGTCCGGCGAGCTTGAGTTCTCCGGCAGCTACAGTAAACTCCGGCGAGATCCCGATCTTGATCTAGATCTGGGGTTGACTTTCTTCCCGAAACCCTAATTATTTAGGCATCTTCATCGCATCATAACTCTGTCACCGTAGCTCCGATTCGCCTGTGTAGAATATCAAAATGTTCGCCTCAGTGAGTACATCATTTCATCTCATTGCATCATTTTCATTTGAGCTCATCTTGTTGCCCGAAATGCTGTTGGAAGAGGGCTATATGATAAAATTGCCAGATCTGTTTCAACAAATAGATATTTGTCATTTTTGCCATGATTAATGTGTGCATGATATGCTCCTGAGCTCTACATGAGTTTTGTTATATGCCATGCCATCTTTACAGAGGTGCTTACCATGTATTTTTGTGATATGTGTGGTGACTAGCACAAGCTTGCAAAGTAGCATAATCGGTAATGCTGATTTCAGGGACTTAGAATTTCACTAAGTCCTTGTCCTGATTTTGTCGTTATGCCATATGTTCATGTTGTTTCCTAGTGATCCGTGCCTCTTTTGAGGATGATCAGTAAGGATGTTTTGTTAATATTGTTGTGCTCTATCCATCCATGTCTTTGTTTGCAATTATGGAGCACCCTAGCTTGAGTCAGTCGAGCTCTACTTTTGCTATATCGTGAATCCTGGCAGATTGTTGACTTGTTAGCGATTTTGCCAAGGATGTTGCTATTGATCCATGCATGCTATGTGGTTGTTCTTGCCATGTCTAGGTTCTATGCCATGTCTTCTGGATGGGTGTATGCTTAGTTTGTCATGCCATGCTCTGTAGTGAGTGCATCGAGCTCGTAAATATGCCTACTCGTTAACTGTTTTGCATGCTCTAGTTTTTCACTGAGTCTGAGATCTGTTTATGTTTTTGCTATGTTCACATGCTTGCAATTGTATTTTCCGATCCCTTTTGGCTCAAGGTCACTAAGGGACTTTTATTAAGTGCTTTGAGTAGCTTCATGCGATGCCTTGCTTTGCCATGTTAAGTTCCTGTAGCATATAGTTTTCATGCTCTAAACATTGCTTCCTGATGATAAATTCCAGACTCGTGTTAATTTCACTAAGTTTGAAACCTGTTATCATTTGCACTTTTGCCATGCTTGTTTGAACTTGTTAATGGATGAATTAGCCGTAGCTCAGTATTCATCTTTTGTCAAGCATCTTGAGTGGATCCCTGCAATGTATTTGCTTGCCATGTTTGAGTGTTGTAGCATATTTATCTTGATGCATTTAGTTGGCTACTTGCTGTTTATCGCAGACCGGTGCCATATTTGTTTTGCTTGTCATTTCCAAACCGTGCATCCGATTCCGGTGATCTTTATATCGATTTCAACCAAAATCACCTCACCTTTCCAGTGGCACTCTTGAATTTCCAAGTTGAGGCCAGGTTCAATCATTCCTTTCCAAATCATGCATATGCATCACATACCGCATCCCGCATATCATACCATGTTCATGAGTTGGTTGTTTACTATGCTGTGTGCTTCTTTCCGATGTTGCTTCTTCGGGTTGGTTCTGTTATCGTCGCGTTTGCGAGGACCCGTTCGACTACATCCGTTTGTCTTCTTCATGGACTCGTTCTTCTTCCTTGCGGGATTTCAGGCAAGATGACCATACCCTCGAAATCACTTCTATCTTTGCTTGGTAGTTGCTCGCTCTTTTGCTATGCCTATGCTGCGATATCTACCACTTGCTTATCATGCCTCCCATATTGTTAAACCAAGCCTGTAACTCACCTTGTCCTAGCAAACCGTTGTTTGGCTATGTTACCGCTTTGCTTAGCCCCTCTTATAGCGTTGTTAGTTGCAGGTGAAGATTGAAGTTTGTTCCTTGTTGGAACATGTTTACTTGTTGGGATATCACAATATCTCTTATTTAATTAATGCATCTATATACTTGGTAAAGGGTGGAAGGCTCGGCCTTATGCCTGGTGTTTTGTTCCACTCTTGCCGCCCTAGTTTCCGTCATATCGGTGTTATGTTCCCGGATTTTGCGTTCCTTATGTGGTTGGGTTATAATGGGAACCCCTTGACAGTTCGCCATTAATAAAACTCCTCCAGCAAGGCCCAACATTGGTTTTACCATTTGCCACCTAGCCTTTTCTTTCCCTTGGGTCGGCCAGCCCAAGGGTCATCTTATTTTAACCTCCCGGGCCAGTGCTTATCTAAGTGTTGGTCCAACCCAGAGCACCGTGCGGGGCCGTCCCTTGGCAACTTGGGTTATGTTGGCTCCCATACGCTTAGCTTATCCGGTGTGCCCTGAGAACGAGATATGTGCAGCTCCTATCGGGATTTGTCGGCACAACGGGTGGTCTTGCTGGACTTGTTTTACCATTGTCAAGGATGTCTTGTAGAACCAGGATGCCGAGTCTGATCGGAATGTCTTGGGAGAAGGAATATCCTTCGTTGACCGTGAGAGCTTGTGATGGGCTAAGTTGGAACTCCCCTGCAGGGTTTTGAACTTTCGAAAGCCGTGCCCGCGGTTATGGGCAGATGGGAATTTGTTAACGCCTGGTTGTAGAAAACCTGAAGTTGACCTTAATTAAAATACATCAACCGCGTGTGTAACCATGATGGTCTCTTTTCGGCGGAGTGCGGGAAGTGAACAAGGTGTTGGAGTTATGCTTGACGTAGGTTGCTCTAGGATCACTTCTTGATCATAGTTTCTCGATCGTGCTTTGCCTTCTCTTCTCCTTGTCTTTTGCGTATATGTTAGCCACCAAACATGCTAGTCGCTTGCTGCAGCTCCACCTCATACCTTTTACCCTTCCTATAAGCTTAAATAGTCTTGATCGTGAGGGTGTGAGATTGCTGAGTCCCCGTGGCTCACAAATATTTCCAAAACCAGTTTGCAGGTGTCGATGAAACTGTACAGGTGACGCAACCAAGCTCAAGGAGGAGCTCGATGAAGATCTTGTCCTTTATGTTGATCCGCTTCCAGTTGATCAGTAGTGAAGCCCAGTTGGGGTCGATCGGGGATCTGTGTAGCTTTTGGGTTAGTCTTCTTTTATTTTGGTTCCGTAGTCGGACCTTGATTGTATCTGGTTGATGTAATGCTTTATTCATGTATTTGTGTGAAGTGGCGATTGTAAGCCAACTATGTATCTCTTTCCCTTATGTATTACATGGGTTGTGTGAAGATTACCTCACTTGCGACATTGCTTTCAATGCGGTTATGCCTCTAAGTCGTGCTTCGACACGTGGGAGATATAGCCGCATCGAGGGCGTTATAAGTTGGTAATAAGAGCCTTCCCCGACCTTAGGAGCCCCCTGCTTGATCGAATAGCTGGCATTGTTGAGTCTAGAAAAATGTTTTGAGTCATTTAGGATTATATATATCGGAGAGTTAGGACTTCTTTTTACTCCCCAGTCCCTTCATCGCTCTGGTAAGGCATCCTGACGTAGAGTTTTGACTCTTCTCTTCTGAAATTTCACTAAAAAAAATTTAGTATCACGCGGGTATCTTGGAATCGTTCCGATCGATTTGTGACGAGAACATTGTTCTTGGTGCCTCCTGACATTTAGGGGTTGTGGCAGTGTCCCGGGGAGTTGAGGCCAGAGGTGCTGTCGTCACAATTTTGTCGTTGCAGTTCTGGAATACCTGAGTTAGTTTCGCCGACATCGAAAATCTCTTTTATGCAGTTGTTGGTGAGATAACCTCGACGCCACCTAGTACTGGGGCGGGAGTTCGGGAGTATTGCCATAACTCGTATAATGGATGCTTTTCGAAGGTTGAGGTAGATGATTTTCGAAGGTTTCTCGGTTATGTGTTGAAGGATGGATACACCTGGATGTAGGAATTGCTAGATTTGGGTGAGATATTATGCTTCCCCTGTATCCCCAACACCTGATTGCATAACCGGAAAGGTTTGGGAGTTTCATAGGTGGGAATTCAAGTAGATCTTAGTATATCTTTCCGACAGATGTATGATATGAAATTGGGGTTCGATGTCTAGTGGTCCGCCTATCCACGGTTGGTTTTACAGTGGTCTTGTTGTGTCTTAAAGAGTCCTTGGCTATGCCGACTCGGGGACGCTTCGTATGTCATGTGCACTGCCTTGTACATGATGGTGCTGTACGATCGAGCCCGTGTAGGCCCCACCACGAAAACTTCGGACGAAATCTCTATCATATGTTTGTTCCGGCTTATTCTGCAAGCCAATTCTTTGTTTTGTTTTGAGTTGTGGTATTCGAGTTGCTTCGAAGTCAAATGTTGATTCCATACTTGTTCCTAAGCGGTGTTCTCATACTCCGATGTGAATAATAATCCTTCTTGATAATCGAGATTGTCATGTAAATCCTGTTCAACCAGTGTGTTTCTTTTCAAGTGGATCCGATCATTTCAACATCCGCAAGATCAAGTATCAGTTCTTCTCAACGGTGTTTGTTTCATCCATCTCCAAGTTGCCTTTGTTTTTCCCGCCCTCCCACCCTTGTTTCTTCAAGGATTCAGATTTCTTAATCACTGTCCTTTTATTCTTGGGAAGTCTCTCCATCCTTTTTCCGTCAATGTTCTTATCCGGTGATTCTCAGGAAGATTCTAACAGAGCTTCAAGTTCATCATTCTCCATTCTTTCTTTTTCCGGTGGATCCAATTCAAGCTTTCGGTGTTGATCATATTCTTTTCTGTATTTCAAATGCTTTTCTTGTGTCGGTGCACCTCATAACCATTCATTTTTCGCTATTCATTTGTTCCGGAGTGCTCAAGATATCTCGAAGATTCGTGTTTTCCACTCTGCATTCATTTAAGATCTTTCGAGGTTGTTATCTCATTCTAGCCATTTAATTCAACCGGTGCAATCTCAGTTTCTAGCAATCGTTCTATGGTGTATCTTTTGAGTGAGCCCTAACCCACAGGTCATTTTCCAGGATCTTACCTGACTCTTCTTATTTTCCCGGAGCTATCCTCAAATTTCTTTTCGAAGTTTGACGTAAGAATGATTTACCATCAGTCAAATGTCTTTCTCCAAGATCTTTCAAAATTCTTTTCATCGTTGGCTCAACCTTTCTATTCTTCATTCCGGTGTGCCTCAATAATTCTTGGTGGTGTTTCTCGTTGGCATTCTCATCATTTGAAGAACGAAGAAGATTTTTTTCTCTCAATCTTGTTCTTGTCTCTTCAAGATTCGTGATTCTAGCTTGCTGCCATCCTCTCATAATTGTTTTGATTGTGAGTATTCTTTTCACCTATTCGAAGCTTTTCATGAGTTGTTTTCCAATTCTTTACTCCGGAGCCCATCATCTCATAGTTATTCTTTCTCGGCTTTGAGTTATCGTTCTCCTAATCTTACCTGTGCATCGTTCAAGTGATCTCTAATCAACTCGTGATCTCTTCGTTCTCATGGATCTAAATTCTCTCAAGCATCTTCATTTAATTGCTAATTCTTCCCGGTGTTTCTTCATGTTTTAATAGTTCTTTTTCAATTCTTACGGTGGTTCGTTCAAGAGTTTTTCTTCCTTCGTGTATCATATCAATTCATTCATTGTTTCGAATCCTACCGGTGGATCATCGAAGACCTTCTCAAGTTTGATTTATATCTCTCTTAATCTTTTCAACCGGAATAAGTAGTATGCCAAATCCATTCCTTGTCATCAATTTAAATTGGTGAAGGATAAGCATAATGTAATTCTTATTCTTGCTTCATCGAGTAAATTCAATTCCTTATTCCGAAGGTTCATCATGTCACATACTCAGTTCGAGATGCTTTATCTTTTCTATTCCCGGAGTTCCAAGCCCTCTCAATTATCTCGTCGTGTAGCTCCATCTAAATCATTGCAAGGATTCACCTTGTGTTTTCAACCCCTTTTTCCTTCCGTTTGATCATCCTTTTGTAACCGGAGTTCTTCATGGATGTTCTGCATGATGGTTCTTCAAGGATTTAATTCCTTCTCGAAGTGTTCATCGAGATTCTTTTCAGAGGAGCTCAAGCATTCTTCATCTTGCAATCCGGAGTGCAATTTCTTTCTACCGTATCTTTGGAGGCGGTATTATGTCATTCTTGATAATTTGAGTTCATGTTTCATGATTCACATGTTATTAAGAATGAGGTATTTTAAATCCATCAATCTCTTCATTGGAGTTACCTTGGGTTATATTTCACCTAAAGCTTTCCCTAAGGATTGTTGCTATTTATGGTGCTTATAAATGATCCAAGTTCTTCATTTATCCTCCCAGTGAAATAAGTTTCTCGTCCCCTTGTTCTTATCACTCCAATTCTTTTTCCCGTGAGTGGCAGGTTGTCACCTCATAATAGGAGATGTATTCCATAAGACCATATCAACCTTATTCTTTTCGTTGGTGATTTTCCAACAACTCCGACCTAGCTTTTGTTGTAAGTGTGCTCTCTCAAGATCTTGTTTCCCTTCGTTCATTCCATTCTATTCTTACGTTTGTTCCGGAGGCAGTGTGTTGTCATTCCATCAAGCATCTTCTCACCTTACCAAGTTCTTATTCAATTCCTTTTCTTTTCAATCGGAGTGCTGCCCGAATCGTTCTTTCTTATTCCTCCGTCTTAACGGAGTGCTTTCAACTTTCTTCTTCTCCGTTGCTTTCTTTCTTTCATTTTGCTCAACCTTTTCAAGGTTCTTTGGTCTCACTCGTTTGTCAAAGAAGCAACTTAGTTTTACCTCTTCTCTTTCTTTTTCGTTTTTCCTCCGGTGCCATTCTAGATCTCGGGACGAGATCCTCTCGTAGTGGTGGAGTGTTGTAACGCCCCAAGACCGCTGTGCCAGGTGTCTTCCAGTTATTCGTTGTTGTTTGCCTTTTCATTGCTTGCGTTTCATGCATTGTATATCATGTCATCGTGTGCATTTCATTTGCATACATGTTCGTCTCATGCATCCGAGCATTTTCCCCGTTGTCCATTTTGCAATCCGGCGCTCCTACGTCACCCGGTGTCCCTTTCTACCTCTTTTCGTGTGCGAGTGTTAAACGTTTTCGGATTGGACCGAGACTTGTCATGCGGCCTCGGTTTACTACCGATAGACCGCCTGTCAAGTTTTGTGCCATTTGGACTTCATTTGATACTCCAACGGTTAACCGAGGGACCGAAAAGGCCTCGTGTGTGTTGCAGCCCAACACCCTTCCAAAGTGGCCCAAAACCCACCTAAACCCCATCCATCCTCTCGGTCCTTCGATCACGATCGTGTGGCCGCAAACCGCACCTCATTTGGACTCTCCTAGCTCCTCCTACCTATAAATTAGCATATCCCCCGAAATTTTCGGATCTTTCGCTACCCTAACCCTAGTCTCCTTCCTCCTTCAGCCGCCGGACGTGTCCGACCGGGCCGGACATGTCCGCCCCGCTCCCCTCCACCTATCCTCGCCTGCCACGTGGCACCTCGGCATCCGCCGCCGCTGCGGCCCGCGGAAGCCCGTGGCCGGCCCTCCTCCGCGCCGACCGGGCCCGAGCCCCCGACCCCGAGCGCCTGTCTCCGCCGCCGCCACCGCCAGGTGCTCCGCCGCGCCACCCTCGCTGCCGACCGCCGACCCCGCCGCCGTGGACCTCCGCTGCGGCAGTGCTCCCTCGACGACCGCGCCGCTCGAGGCGGCCCCGTCTCCGCCGCGCCTCGCCACAATGTCGCCGTCCGGCGCCGCCTCCTCCATGCCGTCGACCCGCCCCGGCCTGCCTCTTCCTCTCCGATGAACTACAAAGTCCGGCGAGCTCGAGTTCTCCGGCAGCTACAGTAAACTCTGGTGAGATCCCGATCTGGATCTAGATCTGGGGTTGACTTTCTTCCCGAAACCCTAATTATTTAGGCATCTTCATCGCATCATAACTCTGTCACTGTAGCTCCGATTCACGCGTGTAGAATATCAAAATGTTTGCCTCAGTGAGTACATCATTTCATCTCATTGCATCATTTTCATTTGAGCCCATCTTGATGCCCGAAATGCTGTTGGAAGAGGGCTATATGATAAAATTGCCAGATCTGTTTCATCAAATAGATATTTGTCATTTTTGCCATGATTAATGTGTGCATGATATGCTCCTGAGCTCTACATGAGTTTTGTTATATGCCATGCCATCTTTACAGAGGTGCTTACCATGTATTTTTGTGATATGTGTGGTGACTAGCACAAGCTTGCAAAGTAGCGTAATCGGTAATGCTGATTTCAGGGACTTAGAATTTCACTAAGTCCTTGTCCTGATTTTGTCGTTATGCCATATGTTCATGTTGTTTCCTAGTGATCCGTGCCTCTTTTGAGGATGATCAGTAAGGATGTTTTGTTAATATTGTTGTGCTCTATCCATCCATGTCTTTGTTTGCAATTATGGAGCACCCTAGCTTGAGTCAATCGAGCTCTACTTTTGCTATATCGTGAATCCTGGCAGATTGTTGACTTGTTAGCGATTTTGCCGAGGATGTTGCTATTGATCCGTGCATGCTATGTGGTTGTTCTTGCCATGTCTAGCTTCTATGCCATGTATTCTGGATGGGTGTATGCTTAGTTTGTCATGCCATGCTCTGTGGTGAGTGCATCGAGCTCGTAAACATGCCTACTCGTTAACTATTTTGCATGCTCCAGTTTTTCACTAAGTCTGAGGTCTGTTTATGTTTTTGCTATGTTCACATGCTTGCAATTGTCTTTTCTAATCCCTTTTGGCTCAAGGTCACTAAGGGACTTTTATTAAGTGCTTTGAGTAGCTTCATGCCATGCCATGCCTTGCTTTGCCATGTTAAGTTCCTTTAGCATATAGTTTTCATGCTCTAAACATTGCTTCCTGATGATAAATTCCAGCCTTGTGTTAATTTCACGAAGTCTGAAACCTGTTATCATTTGCATTTTTTCCATGCTTGTTTGAACCTGTTAATGGATGAATTAGCCGTAGCTCAGTGTTCATCTTTTGTCAAGCATCTTGAGTGGATCCATGCCATGTATTTTGTTGCCATGTTTGAGTGCTGTAGCATATTTATCTTGATGCATTTAGTTGGCTACTTGCTGTTTATCGCAAACCGGTGCCATATTTGTTTTGCTTGTCATTTCCAAACCGTGCATCCGATTCCGGTGATCTTTATATCGATTTCAACCGAAATCACCTCACCTTTCCAGTGGCACTCTTGGATTTCCATGTTGAGGCCAGGTTCAATCATTCCTTTCCAAATCATGCATATGCATCACATACCGCATGCCGCATATCATACCATGTTCATGACTTGGTTGTTTACTATGCTGTGTGCTTCTTTCCGGTGTTGCTTCTTCGGGTTGGTTCTGTTATCGTCGTGTTTGCGAGGACCCATTTGACTACGCCCGTTTGTCTTCTTCATGGACTCGTTCTTCTTCCTTGCGGGATTTCAGGCAAGATGACCATACCCTCGAAATCACTTCTATCTTTGCTTGCTAGTTGCTCGCTCTTTTGCTATGCCTATGCTGCGATACCTACCACTTGCTTATCATGCCTCCCATATTGTTGAACCAAGCCTCTAACCCACCTTGTCCTAGCAAACCGTTGTTTGGCTATGTTACCGCTTTGCTCAGCCCCTCTTATAGCGTTGTTAGTTGCAGGTGAAGATTGAAGTTTGTTCCTTGTTGGAACATGTTTACTTGTTGGGATATCACAATATCTCTTATTTAATTAATGCATCTATATACTTGGTAAAGGGTGGAAGGCTCGACCTTATGCCTGGTGTTTTGTTCCACTCTTGCCGCCCTAGTTTCCGTCATATCAGTGTTATGTTCCCGGATTTTGCGTTCCTTACGCGGTTGGGTTATAATGGGAACCCCTTGACAGTTCACCTTGAATAAAACTCCTCCAGCAAGGCCCAACATTGGTTTTACCATTTGCCACCTAGCCTTTTCTTTCCCTTGGGTCGGCCAGCCCAAGGGTCATCTTATTTTAACCCCCCCGGGCCAGTGCTTCTCTAGGTGTTGGTCCAACCGAGAGCACCATGCGGGGCCGTCCCTTAGCAACTTGGGTTACGTTGGCTCCCGTACGCTTAGCTTATCCGGTGTGCCCCGAGAACGAGATATGTGCAGCTCCTATCAGGATTTGTCGGCACAACGGGTGGTCTTGCTGGACTTGTTTTACCATTGTCGAGGATGTCTTGTAGAACCGGGATGCCGAGTCTGATCGGAATGTCTCGGGAGAAGGAATATCCTTCGTTGACTGTGAGAGCTTGTGATGGGCTAAGTTGGGACTCCCCTGCAGGGTTTTGAACTTTCAAAAGCCGTGCCCGCGGTTATGGGCAGATGGGAATTTGTTAACGTCCGGTTGTAGAAAACCTGAAGTTGACCTTAATTAAAATACATCAACCGCGTGTGTAACCATGATGGTCTCTTTTCGGCGGAGGCCGGGAAGTGAACTCGGTGTTGGAGTTATGCTTGACGTAGGTTGCTCTAGGATCACTTCTTGATCATAGTTTCTTGATCGTGCTTTGCCTTCTCTTCTCGCTCTCTTTTGCGTATATGTTAGCCACCAAACATGCTAGTCGCTTGCTGCAGATCCACCTCATACCTTTTACCCTTCCTATAAGCTTAAATAGTCTTGATCGCGAGGGTGTGAGATTGCTGAGTCCCCATGGCTCACAAATACTTCCAAAACCAGTTTGCATGTGTTGATGAAACCGTACAGGTGACGCAACCAAGCTCAAGGAGGAGCTCGATGAAGATCTTGTCCTTTATGTTGATCCGCTTCCAGTTGATCAGTAGTGGAGCCCAGTTGGGGTCGATCGGGGATCTGTGTAGCTTTTGGGGTAGACTTCTTTTATTTTGGTTCCGTAGTCGGACCTTGATTGTATCTGGTTGATGTAATGCTTTATTCATGTATTTGTGTGAAGTGGCGATTGTAAGCCAACTATGTATCTCTTTCCCTTATGTATTACATGGGTTGTGTGAAGATTACCTCACTTGCGACATTGCTTTCAATGTGGTTATGCCTCTAAGTCGTGCTTCGACACGTGGGAGATATAGCCGTATCGAGGGCGTTATAATATAAGTGGGAGTTCTTAAGTAATTTGATCAATTGAACTTTAATTTATCATGAACTTAGTACCTGATAGTATTTTGCATGTCTATGTTGTTATAGATAGATGGCCCGTGTTGTTGTTCCGTTGAATTTTAATGCGTTCCTAGAGATAGCTAAGTTGAAAGATGATGGTAGCAACTACATGGACTGGGTCCGTAACTTGAGGATTAACCTCATTGCTGCACAGAAAAATTACGTCCTGGAAGCATCGCTAGGTGAAAAACTCGCTGCAGGAGCAACGTCAGATGTTGTGAACACCTGGCAGAGCAAAGCTGACAACTGCTCGATAGTTCAGTGTGCCATGCTTTACGGCTTAGAACCGGGACTTCAGCGACGTTTTGAACGTCATGGAGCATATGAGATGTTCCAGGAGTTGAAGTTAATATTTCAAGCAAATGCCCTGATTGAGAGATATGAAGTCTCCAATAAGTTCTACAACTGCAAAATGGAGGAGAATAGTTCTGTCAGTGAACTTATACTCAAAATGTCTGGGTACCACAACCACTTGACTCAGCTGGGAGTTAATCTTCCTGATGATAGTGTCATTGACAGAGTTCTTCAATCACTGCCACCAAGCTACAAGAGCTTTGTGATGAACTATAATATGCAAGGGATGGATAAGACAATTCCTGAGCTCTTCGCAATGCTAAAGGCTGCAGAGGTAGAAATCAAGAAGGAGCATCAAGTGTTGATGGTCCACAAGACCACCAGTTTCAAGAAAAAGGGTAAAGGGAAGAAGGGGAACTTCAAGAAGAACAACAATCCAATTGCTGCTCAAGTGAAGAAACCCAAGTCTGGACCTAAACGTGAGATTGAGTGCTTCTACTGCAAAGGGACTGGTCAATGGAAGTGGATCTGCCCCAAGTATTTGGCGGAGAAGAAGGATGGCAAAGTGAAAGGTATATTTGATATATATGTTATTGATGTTTACCTTACTAATGCTCGTAGTAGTGCTTGGGTATTAGATACTGGTTCAGTTGCTAACATTTGGAACTCGAAACAGGGGCTACAGATTAAGCGAAGATTGGCTAAGGATGAGGTGACGATGCGTGTGGGAAATGGTTCCAAAGTCAATGTGATCGCCGTCGGCACGCTACCTCTACATCTACCTTCGGGATTAGTTTTAGACCTAAATAATTGTTATTTGGTGCCAACGTTGAGCATGAACATTATATCTGGATCTTTTTTGATGCGAGACGGTTATTCATTTAAATCTGAGAATAATGGTTGTTCTATTTATATGAGTCATATCTTTTATGGTCATGCACCCTTGATGAGTGGTCTATTTTTACTAAATCTTGATAGTAGTGATACACATGTTCATATTATTGAAGCCAAAAGAGTTGATAATGATAGTGCAAATTATTTGTGGCACCGCCGTTTAGGTCATATTGGTGTAAAGCGCATGAAAAAACTCCATTCTGATGGACTTCTGGAATCACTTGATTATGAATCACTTGGTACTTGCGAACCATGCCTCATGGGCAAGATGACAAAAACTCCGTTCTCCGGAACAATGGAGCGAGCAACAGAGTTATTGGAAATCATACATACTGATGTATGCGGTCCAATGAACATTGAGGCTCGCGGCGGATATCGTTATTTTCTCACCTTCAGAGATGATTTAAGTAAATATGGGTATATCTACTTAATGAAACATAAGTCTGAAACATTTGAAAAGTTCAAAGAATTTCAGAGCAAATCATCGTAACAAGAAAATAAAGTTTTTACGATCAGATCATTGAGGAATATATTTGAGTTATGAGTTTGGTCTTCATTTGAAACAATGTGGAATAGTTTCGCAACTCACGCCACCCGGGACACCATAGCGTAATGGTGTGTCCGAACGTCGTAATCGTACTTTACTAGATATGGTGCGATCTATGATGTCTCTTACTGATTTACCGCTATCGTTTTGGGGTTATGCTTTAGAAACAGCTGCATTCACGTTAAATAGGGCACCATCTAAATCCGTTGAGACGACACCTTATGAATTATGGTTTGGCAAGAAACCCAAGTTGTCGTTTCTTAAAGTTTGGGGCTGCGATGCTTATGTGAAAAAGCTTCAACCTGATAAGCTCGAACCCAAATCGGAGAAATGTGTCTTCATAGGATACCTAAAGGAGACTATTGGGTACACCTTCTATCACAGATCTGAAGGCAAGATATTCATTGCTAAGAATGGATCCTTTCTAGAGAAGGGGTTTCTCTCGAAAGAAGTGAGTGGGAGGAAAGTAGAACTTGATGAGGTAATTGTACCTTCTCCCTTATTGGAAAGTAGTTCATCATTGAAATCAGTTCCAGTGATTCCTACACTAGTAAGTGAGGAAGCTAATGATGATGATCACGAAACTTCTGATCAATTTACTGCCGAACCTCGTAGGTCAACCAGAGTAAGATCCGCACCAGAGTGGTACAGTAATCCTGTTCTGGAAGTCATGTTACTTGACAATGATGAACCTATGAACTATGAGGAAGCGATGATAAGCCCAGATTCCACAAAATGGCTTGAGGCCATGAAATCTGAGATGGTATCCATGTATGAGAACAAAGTGTGGACTTTGGTTGACTTGCCCGATGATCAGGCCATAGAGAATAAATGGATCTTCAAGAAGAAGACTGACGCTGGCGGTAATGTTACTGTCTACAAAGGTCGACTTGTTGCAAAAGGTTTTCAACAAGTTCAAGGAGTTGACTACGATGAGACTTTCTCACCCGTAGCGATGCTTAAGTCCGTCCGAATCATGTTAGCAATTGCCGCATTTTATGATTATGAAATTTGGCAAATGGATGTCAAAACTACATTCTTTAATAGATATCTTAAAGAAGAGTTGTATATGATGCAACCAGAAGTTTTGTCAATCCAAAAGGTGCTAACAAAGTGTGCAAGCTCCAGCGATCCATTTATGGACTGGTGCAAGCCTCTCGGAGTTGGAATATACGCTTTGATAGTGTGATCAAAGCATATGGTTTTATACAGACTTTTGGAGAAGCCTGTATTTACAAGAAAGTGAGTGGGAGCTCTGTAGCATTTCTGATATTATATGTGGATGAAATATTGTTAATCGGAAATGATACTGAATTTATGAATAGCATAAAAGGATACTTGAATAAGAATTTTTCAATGAAAGACCTCGGTGAAGCTGATTATATATTGGGCATCAAGATCTATAGAGATAGATCAAGACGCTTAATTGGACTTTCACAAAGCACATACCTTGATAAAGTTTTGAAGAAGTTCAAAATGGATCAGGCAAAGAAAGGGTTCTTGCTTGTATTACAAGGTGTGAAGTTGAGTCAGACTCAATGCCCGACCACTGCAGAAGATAGAGAGAAAATGAAACGTGTTCCCTATGCTTCAGCCATAGGCTCTATCATATATGAAATGTTGTGTACCAGACCTGATGTGTGCCTTGCTATCAGTTTAGCAAGGAGGTACCAAAGTAATCCAGGGGTGGATCACTGGACAACGGTCAAGAATATCCTGAAATACCTGAAAAGGACTAAGGATATGTTTCTCGTATATGGAGGTGACAAAGAGCTCGTCGTAAACGGTTACGTCGATGCAAGCTTTAACACTGATCTGGATGACTCTAAGTCACAAACCGGACACATGTTTTTATTAAATGGTGGAGCTGTCAGTTGGTGCAGTTCCAAGCAGAGCGTCGTGGCGGGATCTACGTGTGAAGCAGAATACATAGCTGCTTCGGAAGCAGCAAATGAAGGAGTTCATATCCGATCTAGGTGTCATACCTAGTGCATCGGGTCGAATGAAAATATTTTGTGACAATACTGGTGCAATTGCCTTGGCAAAAGAATCCAGATTTCACAAGAGAACCAAGCACATCAAGAGACGCTTCAATTCCATCCGCGATCAAGTCAAGGAGGGAGACATAGATATTTGCAAGATACATACGGATCTGAATGTTGCAGACCCATTGACTAAGCCTCTCTCACGAGCTAGACATGATCAGCACCAATACTCCATGGGTGTTAGAATCATTACAATGTAATCTAGATTATTGACTCTAGTGCAAGTGGGAGACTGAAGGAAATATGCCCTAGAGGCAATAATAAAGTTGTTATTTATATTTCCTTATATCATTATAAATGTTTATCATTCATGCTAGAATTGTATTAATCGGA
Organism: Triticum monococcum; assembly: GCA_034509565.1. NCBI lineage: Eukaryota > Viridiplantae > Streptophyta > Magnoliopsida > Poales > Poaceae > Triticum > Triticum monococcum. Next base: position 525,215,460 of record CM067841.1, read on the forward strand.
AACTTAGTACATGTGTGAATACATAGACAAATAGAGTGTCACTAGTTTGCCTCTACTTGTCTAGCTCGTTGAATCAATGATGGTTATGTTTCCTAACCATAGACATGAGTTGTCATTTGATTAACGGGATCACATCATTAGAGAATGATGTGATTGGCTTGACCCATCCGTTAGTTTGTTGCTATTGCTTTCTCCATATCTTATATGTGTTCCTATGACTATGAGATCATGCAACTCCTGAATACAGGAGGAACACTTTCTGTGCTACCAAACGTCACAACATAACTGGGTGGTTATAAAGGTGCTCTACAGGTGTCTCCGATGGTGTTTGTTGAGCTGGCATAGATCGAGATTAGGATTTGTCACTCTGATTGTCGGAGAGGTATCCCTGGGCCATCTCGGTAACGTACATCACTATAAGCCTTGCAAGCAATGTAGCTAAAGAGTTAGTTACGAGATGTAGCATTACGGAACAAGTAAAGAGACTTGATGGTAACGAGATTGAACTAGGTATTGAGATACCGACAATCGAATCTCGGGCAAGTAACATACCGATGACAAAGGGAACAACATATATCGTTATGCGGTTTGACCGATAAAGATCTTCGTAGAATATTTAGGAGCGAATATAAACATCTAGGTTCCGCTATTAGTTATTGACCGGAAACGTTTCTCGGTCATGTATACATAGTTCTCGAACCCGTAGGGTCTGCACGCTTAACGTTCCGTGACGATCGGTATTATGAGTTTATGTGTTTTGATGTACCGAAGGTAGTTTGGAGTCCCGGATGTGATCACGGACATGATGAGGAGTCCCAAAATGGCCGAGACATAAAGATTGATATATTGGACGGCTATATTCGGACACCGGAAGTGTTCCGGGTGATTTCGGAGAAAACTGGAGTACCAGAGGGTTACCGGAACCCCCCGGGAGAACTAATGGGCCACATGGGCCTTAGTGAAGAGAGAGAGAGAGCCGGCCGGGGCAGGCCATGCGCCCCCTCCCCCTTTGGTCCGAATTGGACTAGGGAAGGGGGGCGCCCCCCACCCTTTCCTTCTCCCTCTCCTCCTTCCTTTCCCCCTCCTACTAGGAGGAGGACTCCTCCTCTCCTAGCGCGCCCCAAGGGCCGGCCAGCCTCCCCCTTGCTCCTTTATATACGGGGGCAGGGGGCACCCTAGAACACACAAGTTGATTATTTCCAGCCATGTGCGGTGCCCCCTCCACCATAATCCACCTCGGTCATATCGTAGCGGTGCATAGGCGAAGCCCTGTTCCGATAGCATCATCATCACCGTCATCACGCCGTCGTGCTGATGAAGCTCTCCCTCGACACTCTGCTGGATCGTGAGTTCGTGGGACATCACCGAGATGAACGTGTGCAAATCGCAGAGGTGCCGTACTTTCGGTACTAGGATCGGTCGATCGTGAAGATGTACGACTACATCAACCATGTTGTCATAATGTTTCCGCTTACGGTCTATGAGGGTACACAGACGAAACTCTCCCCTCTCGTTGCTATGCATCACCATGATCTTGTGTGTGCGTAGGAATTTTTTTGAAATTACTGCGTTCCCCAACATGTGGATCGCCGATGAACGAAGTCTGTGAAGGTTTGGAAGTCTACCTTGAAGACTTACCAGAGTGATTGGGCGAGGACTGGGTATCCTTATCTCAAGGAGAATAAGATGAAGACGCGGGTCTTCTGAGTTCAATCTCAGCCTCCCTAATGAGGTGTACAGTTGTCACAACAATTAGAACTGATCTACCAAATCCTTGTCTTCACCAAGCAACTGGTTCTATCTTTCACTTCCCTTTACTTTACAGTTTGTCTTCTTGAAGTCATTACATGTATGTATGATCTGATTGACTTCACTAAGTGAAGACTATTTACTGTTTGGCTTCATACTATCTTCCATCCTGATCCATACTACCTAGTTGATGATAGTCTCGTGCTTTCACTTCATTGCTTACTTGACTATGGCTTATCTAGTGTAGTATACCTTCCGCTGCATATCAATAGGTTCATTTCTACTGGTTGTCTTCAAAGCCCCGTGTTTTGAAGACTTTCTTAAAAATCGCCTATCCACCCCCCTCTAGTCAATAACTAGCACTTTCAATTGTTATCAGAGCAAGGTGCTTCCTTGTTCTGTGTGATTAGGTTTAACCACCTGGAGTTTTAGCTATGTCGACTGCAGGGATAATCAAGGTCTCCGTTGCGTGCCCTATCTTCGATGGCACTGATTACCCCTACTGGAAAATAAGATGCGTATGCGTCTTGAAGCCATTGATGTTGACCTCTGGTATGTCGTCAAGAACGATGTTCCCAAGGTCGGTGAAGGTGTCACCGCTGCTGATGTCAAGAGGTTCATTCAACTGGACTCGACCGCCAAGAACATCATTTGTGGTCATCTGACCAAAGGACAGTATGGCCGTGTGAGTGCTCTGGAAACTGCAAAGCTAGTCTGGGACTGGCTCTCCAAGGTCAACGAAGGCGTCTCACCCAGAGAGACTCAAGGATTGATGTTCTTCGCAACCTCTTCAACCGCTTCAAGAGAAACGACAATGAGAATGTCCAGCTCACGTTTGATTGCCTCACTGGTATCACAAATGAGCTTCGCTCACTCGGCGCCACTGAGATCACCAAGCACGAAATCGTCAAGAAGCTTCTGAGATCACTTGATAGCTCATTCGACACCATATCCCCGATGATTCAAGAATGTCCTGACTTCAAGACACTCGATCCGTCTGACATACTTGAGAGGCTCAACACACATGAGTTCTAGTTATCTGAGAAAAGAGATATCTATTGTCCCAACTATGGCCGAACTCGCGCTTTGAAGGCAAAGGTTGTTTCCTCATCTGAAGAAGAATCTGACTGCAGTTCTGGGGATCCAGAAGACATTGGAAAGGAGCTTGCTATGCTTGTGAAGAAGTTCCAGAAGTTCACCAAGAAGAAAGGCTTCGGAGAGTCTTTAAGATCCAGCTCGAGAAATGATGAAGCTTCCACTTGTGACTACAAGAAGAGAACATGCCACAAATGCAAGAAACCCGGTCACTACATCTCTGAGTGTCCTCAATGGGATAATGAAACCAAGAAGAAGAAGAAGAGCAAAGAATATGATTATGATGACAAGAATAAGAAGAAATCCTCAGAGTCTTCATCAAAGCCTTCAACATACAAGAAGAGCTCATCAAGCAAGGCTCGTGCTTTTGTTGGCAAGGAGATGGATTCAGAGGAGGAGTCTGTTTCCGAGGAGGCGGAGGTGGAGTCCGAGGAGGAGTCCGATTCAGGCGTGGCAAGCCTGGCTCTAGCTTCAGCCTATGTCGCCAAGTCCATCTTCAACACTGAAGACAATGACATCGTCGCCAACGCAGATGCTGATGATGAGGATGACTCTGCTCCTACCTACTGCTTCATGGCACGTGGTGCCAAGGTAAACTCACGCGATGCTTACTTTCAAACATCCGGTGAAGATGACTCCGAATGTGAATCTAAACGTAGCTACAAAACACTTGCTAAAATTGCAACAGAACAATAAAATGCTATGGAAGACATTCAAAAGTTGCTGGAGAAAAGCGATGACCTGTTGGACGCGAAAATGACTCGAAGTCAGTCCTTAATTGAAGACATTACAAATCTTCATGTTAAGTACGAAGAATTTGAAAGTCGTCATGAAATACTCTCAACTACTCATGAGAAGCTTTCCTATGATTATATTCAAAGGAGGCAAGAACCTGAGAGCGTCTCATGAAGATCTTCAAAAGGAGAATGAGTCACTTCATGCTCAACAGATTAGTACCGCTCAGGAAGACTTTGAGCCACCATATTTAAAATGTCTTGAGTGTGATAATGTTGTCTCTATTGCTGAATGTTCTACTGATGCCACTGTTGTTGGAAATATGCCCTAGAGGCAATAATAAATTGATTATTATTATATTTCCTTGTTCATGATAATCGTTTATTATCCATGCTAGAATTGTATTGATAGGAAACTCAGATACATGTGTGGATACATAGACAACACCATGTCCCTAGTAAGCCTCTAGTTGACTAGCTCGTTGATCAATAGATGGTCACGGTTTCCTGACCATGGACATTGGATGTCATTGATAACGGGATCACATCAGTTCGTATGCTAAAGCTTTTCTAATGTCAAGTATCATTTCCTTAGACCATGAGATTGTGCAACTCCCGGATACCGTAGGAGTGCTTTGGGTGTGCCAAACGTCACAACGTAACTGGGTGGCTATAAAGGTACACTACAGGTATCTCCGAAAGTGTCTGTTGGGTTGGCACGAATCAAGACTGGGATTTGTCACTCCGTGTAAACGGAGAGGTATCTCTGGGCCCACTCGGCAGGACATCATCATAATGTGCACAATGTGATCAAGGAGTTGATCATGGGATGATGTGTTACGGAACGAGTAAAGAGACTTGCCGGTAAGGAGATTGAACAAGGTATCGGGATACCGACGATCGAATCTCGGGCAAGTATCATACCGATGGACAAAGGGAATTGCATACGGGATTGATTAAGTCCTTGACATCGTGGTTCATCCGATGAGATCATCGTGGAACATGTGGGAACCAACATGGGTATCCAGATCCCGCTGTTGGTTATTGACCGGAGAACGTCTCGGTCATGTCTGCATGGTTCCCGAACCCATAGGGTCTACACACTTAAGGTTCAATGACGCTAGGATTATAAAGGAAGTTTGTATGTGGTTACCGAATGTTGTTCGGAGTCCCGGATGAGATCTCGGACGTCACGAGGAGTTCTGGAATGGTCCGGAGGTAAAGATTTATATATGGGAAGTCCTGTTTGGGTCACCGGAAAAGATTCGGGTTTTATCGGTAACGTACCGGGACCATCGGGAGGGTCCCGGGGGTCCACCAAGTGGGGCCACAAGCCCCGGAGGGCTGCATGGGCCAAGTGTGGGAGGGGACCAGCCCCAGGTGGGTTGGTGTGCCCCCCCACCAAGGCCCAAGGCGCAAGGAAGAGGGGAAGGGGGCAAACCCTAGGGAAGATGGGCCCTAAGGCCCGCCCTGGTGCGCCTCCCCCTCTCCCCTCCCCTTGGCCGCCCCTAGATGGGATCTAGGGGGCTGCCGCCACCCCTAGGGAGGGAACCCTAGGTAGGGGCGCAGCCCCTCCCCTCCCCCTATATATAGTTGAGGTTTGGGCTGCCCAATACACATGAGTTCCTCTCTTTCTTGGCGCAGCCCTATCCCTCTCTTTCTCCTCATATCTCACAGTGCTTGGCGAAGCCCTGCTGGATCACCACGCTCCTCCACCGCCACCACGCCATTGTGCTGCTGCTGGATGGAGTCTTCCTCAACCTCTCCCTCTCTCCTTGCTGGATCAAGGCATGGGAGACGTCGTCGGGCTGTACGTGTGTTGAACGCGGAGGTGCCGTCCGTTCGGCACTAGGATCTCCGGTGATTTGGATCACGACGAGTACGACTCCTTCAACCCCGTTCTCTTGAACGCTTCCGCTTAACGATCTATAAGGGTATGTAGATGCACTCTCCTTCCCCTCGTTGCTGGTTTCTCCATAGATAGATCTTGGTGACACGTAGGAAAATTTTGAATTTCTGCTACGTTCCCCAATAGTGGCATCATGAGCTAGGTCTATGCGTAGTTTCTATGCACGAGTAGAACACAAAGTAGTTGTGGGCGTTGATTTTGTTCAATATGCTTACCGTTACTAGTCTTATATTGATTCGGCGGCATCGTGGGATGAAGCGGCCCGGACCGACCTTACACGTACTCTTACGTGAGACTGGTTCCACCGACTGACATGCACTAGTTGCATAAGGTGGCTAGCGGGTGTCTGTCTCTCCCACTTTAGTCGGATCAGATTTGATGAAAAGGGTCCTTATGAAGGGTAAATAGCAATTGGCATATCACATTGTGGTTTTTGCGTAGGTAAGAAACGTTCTTGCTAGAAACCCATAGCAGCCACGTAAAACATGCAAACAACAATTAGAGGACGTCTAACTTGTTTTTGCAGGGTATGCTATGTGATGTGATATGGCCAAGAAGAATGTGATGAATGATATGTGATGTATGAGATTGATCATGTTCTTGTAATAGGAATCATGACTTGCATGTCGATGAGTATGACAACCGGCAGGAGCCATAGGAGTTGTCTTTATTTATTATATGACCTGCGTGTCATTGAACAACGCCATGTAATTACTTTACTTTATTGCTAACCGTTAGCTGTAGTAGTAGAAGTAATAGTTGGCGAGACAACTTCATGAAGACACGATGATGGAGATCATGATGATGGAGATCATGGTGTCATGCCGGTGACAATGATGATCATGGACCCCGAAGATGGAGATCAAAAGGAGCAATATGATATTGGCCATATCATGTCACTATTTGATTGCATGTGATGTTTACCATGTTCATACATCTTATTTGCTTAGAACGACGGTAGTAAATAAGCTGATCCCTCATTAAAATTTCAAGAAAGTGTTCCCCCTAACTGTGCACTGTTGCGAAAGTTCGTCGTTTCGAAGCACCACGTGATGATCGGGTGTGATAGATTCTTACGTTCGAATACAACGGGTGTTGACGAGCCTAGCATGTACAGACATGGCCTCGGAACACATGCAAAACACTTAGGTTGACTTGATGAGCCTAGCATGTACAGACATGGCCTCGGAACACAAGAGACCGAAAGGTCGAGCATGAGTCGTATAGAAGATACGATCAACATGAAGATGTTCACCGATGTTGACTAGTCCGTCTCACGTGATGATCGGACACGGCCTAGTTGACTCGGATCATGTAATCACTTAGATGACTAGAGGGATGTCTATCTGAGTGGGAGTTCATAAGATGAACTTGTTTATCCTGAACATAGTCAAAAGGTCTTCGCAAATTATGTCGTAGCTCGCGCTTCAGTTCTACTGTTTAGATATGTTCCTAGAGAAAATTTAGTTGAAAGTTGATAGTAGCAATTATGCGGACTAGGTCCGTAAACTAAGGATTGTCCTCATTGCTTCATAGAAGGCTTATGTCCTTAATGCACCGCTCAGTGTGCTGAACCTCAAACGTCGTCTGTGGATGTTGCGAACATCTGACATACACGTTTTGATAACTACGTGATAGTTCAGTTAAATGGTTTAGAGTTGAGGCACCGAAGACGTTTTGAAACGTCGCGAAACATATGAGATGTTTTGAGGGCTGAAATTGGGATTTCAGGCTCGTGCCCACGTCAAGAGGTATAAGACCTCCGACGATTTTCTTAGCTTGCAAACTAAGGGAGAAAAGCTCAATTGTTGAGCTTGTGCTCAGATTGTCTGAGTACAACAATCGCTTGAATCAAGTGGGAGTTGATCTTCCAGATGAAATAGTGATAGTTCTCTGAAGTCATTACCACCAAGCTGCTAGAGCTTCGTGGTGAACTATAATATATCAGGGACATATATGATGATCCTTGAGATATTCGCGATGTTTGACACCACAAAAGTAGAAATCAAGAAGGAGCATCAATTGTTGATAGTTGGTGAAACCACTAGTTTAAAGAAGGGCAAGGGCAAGAAGGGATACTTCATGAAACGGCAAATCAGCTGCTGCTCTAGTGAAGAAACCCAAGGTTGAACCCAAACCCGAGACTAAGTGCTTCTATAATAAGAGGAACAACCACTGGAGCAGAATTACCCTAGATACTTGGTAGATGAGAAGGCTGGCAAGGTCGATAGAAGTATATTGGATATACATTGTGTTAATGTGTACTTTACTAGTACTCCTAGTAGCACCATGGTATTAGATACCGGTTCGGTTGCTAAGTGTTAGTAACTCGAAACAAAAGGCTACAGAATAAATGGAGACTTGCTAAAGGTGAGCTAGCGAAATGTGTTGGAAGTTTTTCCAAGCTTGATGTGATTAAGCATCACACGCTCCCTCTACCATCGAGATTGGTGTTTGCGTTGAGCATAGACATGATTGGATTATGTCTATCGCAATATGGTTATTCATTTAAGGAGAATAATGGTTACTCTGTTTATTTGAATAATACCTTCAATGGTCTTGCACCTAAAATAAATGGTTTACTGAATCTCGATCGTAGTGATACACTTGTTCATGCCAAAAGATATAAGATAGTAATGATAGTACCACCTACTTGTGGCACTGCCACGTAAGTCATATCGGTATAAAACGCATGAAGAAGCTCCATGTTGATGGATCTTTGGGCTCACTCATTTTTGAAAAGTTTGAGACATGCGAACCATGTCTATTGGTGTATATGCATGAAGAAACTCCATGCAAATGGACCGTTTGGACTCACTTGATTTTGAATCACTTGAGACATGCAAATCATACCACATGGGCAAGATGACTAAAAGCCTCGTTTCCAGTAAAATGGAACTAGAAAGCAACTTGTTGGAAGTAATACATTTATGATGTGTGCAGTCCAATGAGTGCTGAGGCGTGTAGTGGATATCATTATGTTCTTACTTCACAGATGATTTGAGTAGATGTTGAGTATATTTACTTGATGAATCACGAGTCTGAATTATTGAAAGGTTCAAGTAATTTCAGGGTGAAGTTGAAAGATCGTCGTGACAAGAGGATAAAATATCTATGATATGATCATAGAGATGAATATCTGAATTACGAGTGTGGCACAGAATTAAGACATTGTGGAAATTGTTTCACAACTAATACAGCCTGGAACACCATAGTGTGATGGTGTGTCCGAACATCATAACTGCACCCTATTGGATATGATGCATACCATGATGTCTCTTATCGAATTACCATGATAGTTTATGGGTTAGGCATTAGAGACAACCAAATTCACTTTAAATAAGGCACCACGTAATTCCGATGAGATGACACCGTTTGAACTATGGTTTAGAGAAACGTAAGCTGTCATTTCTTAAAAGTTTGGGGCTGCGGCGCTTATGTGAAAAAGTTTCAGGCTGATAAGCTCGAACCCAAAGCGGATAAATGCATCTTCATAGGACACCCAAAACAGTTGGGTATACCTCCTGTCTCAGATCCGAAAGCAATAAGGGATTGTTTCTAGAAATCGGGTCCTTTCTCAAGGAAAAGTTTCTCTCGAAAGAATTGAGTGGGAGGATGGTGGAGACTTGATGAGGTTATTGAACCATCTCTTCAACTAGTGTGTGGCAGGGCACAGGGAGTTGTTCCTGTGGCACCTACACCAATTGAAGTGGAAGCTTATGATAGTGATCATGAAACTTCAGATCAAGTCACTACCAAACCTCGTGGGATGACAAGGATGCGTACTACTTCAGAGTGCTACGTAATCCTGTCTTGGAAGTCATGTTGCTAGACAACAATGAACCTACGAGCTATGGAGAAGCGATGGTGGGCCTGGATTCCAAAATGGCTCGAGGCCATATAATCCGAGAGAGGATCCATATATGAAAACAAAGTGTAGACTTTGGAAGAACTACTTGATGGTCGTAAGGCTGTTAGGTACATATGGATTTTAAAAGGAAGACGGACAATGATGGTAAGTATCACCATTAAGAAAGCTCGACTTGTCGTTAAGATGTTTTCCGACAAGTTCAAGGAGTTGACTATGATGAGACTTTCTCACTCGTAGCGATGCTAAGAGTCTGTTGGAATTATATTAGCGATTACTGCATTATTTATGAAATCTTGCAGATAGGATGTCAAAACATTGTTTCCTGAACGATTCTCTTGAGGAAAGGTTGTATGTGATACAACCGGAAGGTTTTGTCAATCCTGAAAGATGCTAATAAGTATGCAAAGCTCCAGCAATCCTTCTAAGGACTGGAGTGAGCATCTTGGAGTTGGAATGTATGCTTTGATGATGGTCAAAGATTTTTGGGTTTATACAAAGTTTATGAGAAACTTGTATTTCCAAAGAAGTGAGTGGGAGCACTATAGAATTTCTGACGAGTATATGTTGTTGACACATTGTTGATCAGAAATGATGTAGAATTTCTGGAAAGCATATAGGGTTATTTGGAAAGTGTTTTTCAATGGAAAGCCTGGATTAAGCTACTTGAACATTGAGCATCAAGATCTGTAAGGATAGATCAAAACGCTTAATGGTACTTTCAAATGAATACATACCGTGACAAGATTTTGAAGGGGCTCAAAATGGATTGGCAAAGAAGGAGTTCTTGGCTGTGTTATAAGGTGTGAACATTGAGTAAGACTCGACCTAACCGCGACAGAATAGAGAGAAAGGACGAAGGTCGTCCCCTATGCTTTAGACATAGGCTCTACAGTATGCTATGCTGTGTACCGCACCTGAAGTGTGCCTTGCCATGCGTCAGTCAAGGGGTACAAGAGTGATCCAAGAATGGATCATAGGACAGGGTCAAAGTTATCCTTACTAACTAGTGGACTAAGGAATTTTCTCGATTATGGAGGTGGTAAAAGAGTTCGTCGTAAAGGGTTACGCCGATGCAAATTTCGACACTAATCCAGATTATTCTGAGTAGTAAACTGGATTCGTATAGTAGAACCGTTATTTGGAATAGCTCCAAATGTAGCGTAGTAGTTGCATCTACAAGATGACATAGAAATTTGCGAAGTACATACGGATCTGAATGTTGCAGACCCGTTGACTGAAACCTCTCTCACAAGCATAACATGATCAAACCCAGAACTCTTGGGTGTTAGTCACATGGGGATGTGACCTTGAGTGTTAATCACATTTCAATGTGAACTAGATTATTGACTCTAGTGCAAGTGGGAGACTGTTGGAAATATGCCCTAGAGGCAATAATAAATTGATTATTATTATATTTCCTTGTTCATGATAATCGTTTATTATCCATGCTAGAATTGTATTGATAGGAAACTCAGATACATGTGTGGATACATAGACAACACCATGTCCCTAGTAAGCCTCTAGTTGACTAGCTCATTGATCAATAGATGGTTACGGTTTCCTGACCATGGACATTGGATGTCCTTGATGATGGGATCACATCATTAGGAGAATGATGTGATGGACAAGACCCAATCCTAAGCCTAGCACAAGATCATGTAGTTCGTATGCTAAAGCTTTTCTAATGTCAAGTATCATTTCCTTAGACCATGAGATTGTGCAACTCCCGGATACCGTAGGAGTGCTTTGGGTGTGCCAAACGTCACAACGTAACTGGGTGGCTATAAAGGTACAGTACAGGTATCTCCGAAAGTGTCTGTTGGGTTGGCACGAATCAAGACTGGGATTTGTCACTCCATGTAAACGGAGAGGTATCTCTGGGCCCACTCGACAGGACATCATCATAATGTGCACAATGTGATCAAGGAGTTGATCACGGGATGATGTGTTATGGAACGAGTAAAGAGACTTGCCGGTAACGAGATTGAACAAGGTATCGGGATACCGACGATCGAATCTCGGGCAAGTATCGTACCGATGGACAAAGGGAATTGCATACGGGATTGATTAAGTCCTTGACATCGCGGTTCATCCAATGAGATCATCGTGGAACATGTGGGAACCAACATGGGTATCCAGATCCCGCTGTTGGTTATTGACCGGAGAACGTCTCGGTCATGTCTGCATGGTTCCCGAACCCGTAGGGTCTACACACTTAAGGTTCGATGACGCTAGGGTTATAAAGGAAGTTTGTATGTGGTTACCGAATGTTGTTAGGAGTCCCGGATGAGATCCCGGACGTCACGAGGAGTTCCGGAATGGTCCGGAGGTAAAGATTTATATATGGGAAGTCCTGTTTTGGTCACCGGAAAAGATTCGGGTTTTATCGGTAACGTACCGGGACCACCAAGTGGGGCCACAAGCCCCGGAGGGCTGCATGGGCCAAGTGTGGGAGGGGACCAGCCCCAGGTGGGCCGGTGCGCCCCCCCACCAAGGCCCAAGGCGCAAGGAAGAGGGGAAGGGGGCAAACCCTAGGGAAGATGGGCCCTAAGGCCCACCCTGGTGCGCCTCCCCCTCTCCCCTCCCCTTGGCCACCCCTAGATGGGATCTAGGGGGCTGCCGCCACCCCTAGGGAGGGAACCCTAGGTGGGGGCGCAGCCCCTCCCCTCCCCCTATATATAGTTGAGGTTTGGGCTGCCCAATACACATGAGTTCCTCTCTTTCTTGGCGCAGCCCTATCCCTCTCTTTCTCCTCATATCTCGCAGTGCTTGGCGAAGCCCTGCTGGATCACCACGCTCCTCCACCACCACCACGCCGTTGTGCTGCTGCTGGATGGAGTCTTCCTCAACCTCTCCCTCTCTCCTTGCTGGATCAAGGCATGGGAGACGTCGTCGGGCTATATGTGTGTTGAACGCGGAGGTGCCGTCCGTTCGGCACTAGGATCTTCGGTGATTTGGATCACGATGAGTACGACTCCTTCAACCCCGTTCTCTTGAACGCTTCCGCTTAGCAATATAAAAGGGTATGTAGATGCACTCTCCTTCCCCTCGTTGCTGGTTTCTCCATAGATAGATCTTGGTGACACGTAGGAAAATTTTGAATTTCTGCTACGTTCCCCAACAACTGTTGCAATATCTTCAGCTGCTGATATGGTAACTAACCCCTCCACTGAGGATACCACTACTATTGCTGATGAGAATGCCAGGTTGAAGACATTGATTGAAACAGGAATGTACAAGAGTCTCGAAGGGCATGAGACACTATGTGATGTCCTTAAGAAACATATTCTGAACCGAAACCCTAGGAAAGAGGGTGTTGGGTTCGAGAGGAAAATGAATGTTGATGGTTCTTACTAGAAGCCCGAGCAGTACCCCAAAACCACATGGGTTGCTACAAAGGGACCTTCAGTGGATCCATCTACCTTAGCTGGCTTCACTTGTGCTAACCCGATTATCATTGATGAATCCTTTGAGGCAAACTATAAACTGTTTAAGAATCAGAATGGTGAAGTGTTTGCTGATACGTCTCCGACGTATCTACTTTTCCAAACACTTTTGCCCTTGTTTTGGACTCTAACTTGCATGATTTGAATGGAACTAACCCGGACTGACATTGTTTTCAGCAGAATTACCATGGTGTTATTTATGTGCAGAAACAAAAGTTCTCGGAATGACATGAAACTTCACGGAAAATCTATTCGGAAAATATAAAAAATACCTGCAAAAGATGAAGGCCAGGGGGCCCACCACCTATCCACGAGGGTGGGGGGTGCGCCTGCCCCCCTAGGGCGCGCCCCCTACCTCGTGGGCCCCCTGGAGCTCCTCCGACTCCAACTCTATATATTTGGTTTCGGGGAGAAAAAAAATCAAGGAGAAGAAATCATCGCGTTTTACGATACGGAGCCGCCGCCAAGCCCTAAAACCTCTCGGGAGGGCTGATCTGGAGTCCGTTCGGGGCTCCGGAGAGGGGAATCCGTCGCCATTGTCATCATCAACCATCCTCCATCACCAATTTCATGATGCTCACCGCCATGCGCGAGTAATTCCATCGTAGGCTTGCTGGACGGTGATGGGTTGGATGGGATCTATCACGTAATCGAGTTAGTTTTGTTAGGGTTTGATCCCTAGTATCCACTATGTTCTGAGATTGATGAAAAAATTGCTATGACTTTGCTATGCTTAATGCTTGTCACTAGGGCCCGAGTGCCATGATTTCAGGTCTGAACCTATTATGTTTTCATCAATATATGAGAGTTCTAGATCCTACCTTGCAAGTCTATAGTCACCTATTATGTGTTATGATCCGTTAACCCCGAAGTGACAATAATCGGGATACTTACCGGTGATGACCGTAGTTTGAGGAGTTCATGTATTCACTATGTGTTAATGCTTTGTTTCGGTACTCTATTAAAAGGAGGCCTTAATATCCCTTAGTTTCCGTAAGGACCCCGCTGCCACGGGAGGGTAGGACAAAAGATGTCATGCAAGTTCTTTTCCATAAGCACGTATGACTATATTCGGAATACATGCCTACATTATATCAATGAACTGGAGCTAGTTCTGTGTCACCCTAGGTTATGAATGTTACAAGATGAACCGCATCCGGCATAATTTCCCATCACTGATCCATTGCCTACGAGCTTTCCATATATTGTTCTTCGCTTATTTACTTTTCCGTTGCTATTGCTATCATCACTACAAATACCAAAAACATTACTTTTGCTACTGTTACCTTTTTCTACCGTTACCATTACTATCATATTACTTTGCTACTAAACACTTTGCTACAGATACTAAGTTTCTAGGTGTGGTTGAATTGACAACTTAGCTGCTAATACTTGAGAATATTCTTTGGCTCCCCTTGTGTGGAATCAATAAATTAGGGTTGAATAATCTACCCTCGAAAACTGTTGTGATCCCCTATACTTGTGGGTTATTAAGGAGGGCCACCATGGGCCCACGAGGCAGGGGGCGCGCCCTCCACCCTCGTGGCCAGGTGGATGACCCCCCTGTTGTGTTCTCAGTGCCAAATATTCTCAAATACTCTCGAATATTCTAGAAAAAAAATCATATTCATGGTCTTGATAACCCGACACAGGTAGTAAAGATAAATTCTGTCTATAGATATGATAAGCTGAAATCCCATTTACTAAATTTGCTAGCCCATGCTTAGATGAGTTTGATAAATTTATGGCTAAGCAAGAAGACTTTAATGCTTATTTTGGTAGACAATTGAAATACAATTCAAATATGCTTGAACACTTAGGTGATTATATGGCTAATGTTAAAGGTGAACTTAAACTTATTAGTAAACATGCTTCTATGGTTACCACTCAAGTAGAACAAGTACTTAATGCTCAAAATGATTTGCTCAATGAATTGAATAGTAAGAATAATGATAACGCTGTCAGAGTTATGACTAGAGGTGGTAAAATGACTCAGGAACCTTTGTATCCTGAAGGCCATCCTAAGAGAATTGAACAAGATTCTCAGAGAAATAATGTAGATGCACCTAGTCCTTCTAATAGGAAGAAAAAGAAAAATTATAGGACTTTGCATGCTTCTAGTAAACCTATCACTAAAACACCTGAGAATCCAAATGATATTTCTATTTCTGATGCTAAAATACAATCTGGTAATGAACCTGAGACTAGTGATAATGTTAATAATAATGTTCATGATGATGCTCAACCTAGTAATGACAATGGTATAGAAATTGAACCTACTAGTGATCTTGATAACCCACAATCAAAGAATCAACGTTATGAAAAGAAAGACTTTGTTGCTAGGAAACATGGTAAAGAAAGAGAACCATGGGTTCAGAAACCCATGCCTTTTCCTTCCAAACCATCCAAGAAAAAGGATGATGAGGATTTTGAGCGCTTTGCTGAAATGATTAGACCCATCTTTTTGCGTATGTGATTAAATGATATGCTCAAAATGAATCCTTATGCTAAGTATATGAAAGATATTGTTACTAATAAAAGAAAGATACCGGAAGCTGAAATTTCCACCATGCTTGCTAATTATACTTTTGAGGGTGGAATACCTAAGAAACTTGAAGATCCAGGAGTACCCACTATACCATGCTCCATTAAAAGAAATTATGTTAAAACTGCTTTATGTGATCTTGGAGCCGGTGTTAGTGTTATGCCTCTCTCTTCATATCGTAGACTTGATTTGAATAAGTTGACAGCTACTGAAATATCTTTGCAAATGCCTGATAAATCAACTGCTATACCTATCGGTATTTGTGTGGATGTGCCAGTTGTAGTTGCAAACGTTACTATTTTAACGGACTATGTTATTCTTGATATTCCCGAGGACGATAGTATGTCTATTATTATTGGAAGACCCTTTTTGAATACTGCAGGGGCTGTTATTGATTGCACTAAAGGCAATGTCACTTTTCATGTAAATGGTAATGAGCGTATGGTACACTTTCTGAGGAAACAACCTCAAGTTCATAGTATCAACTCTATTGGAAAATGTCCATCGATTATATTTGGAGGTTTTGAATTTCCTCTTCCTACTGTCAAGAAGAAACATGATATTCTTATTATTGGGGATGTGCATATCCCCATTGAGGTAACATAGTGTTATTCGAAATTTCTCCGGTTCCATGTTATTCAGAATGAGTTTGTTAACAAGACCTGATCAACCTTGTTAGTGGATTCCTTTTGATGAGCATGAGATGGATGAAACTAGAACGCACAACCTTCTATACCCCACTTTTACTTTCTGTTATTTATATTAAACAAAATAAAAATAAGTATTTTTCTGTCTGTTATCTGATTATTCATGCAATATAAAAGTACCCCAAAAATAAAAGTTCTCCCAATGCCCTGAAATTTAAATATGATTTTTCTAGAATATTTGGCACTGAGAACACATCAGGGGGGTCATCCACCTGGCCACGAGGGTGGAGGGCGCGCCCTACCCCCTGGGCGCGCCCCCTACCCCGTGGGCCCATGGTGGCCCTCCTTGATAACCCACAAGTATAGGGGATCGCAACAGTTTTCAAGGGTAGAGTATTCAACCCAAATTTATTGATTCGACACAAGGGGAGCCAAAGAATATTCTCAAGTATTAGCAGCTGAGTTGTCAATTCAACCACACCTGGAAACTTAATATCTGTAGCAAAGTATTTAGTAGCAAAGTAATATGATAGTAGTGGTAACGGTAGCAAAATGTAATGATAGTAAAAGTAATGTTTTTGGTCTTTTGTAGTGATGATAGTTGTAGCAATGGAAAAGTAAATAAGCGAGGAACAATATATGGAAAGCTCGTAGGCAATGGATCAGTGATGGAGAATTATGCCGGATGCGGTTCATCATGGAACAATAATAACCTAGGGTGACATAGAACTAGCTCCAATTCATCAATGTAATGTAGGCATGTATTCCGAATATAGTCATACGTGCTTATGGAAAAGAACTTGCATGACATCTTTTGTCCTACCCTCTCGTGGCAGTGGGGTCCTAGCAGAAACTAAGGGATATTAAGGCCTCCTTTTAATAGAGTACCAGACCAAAGCATTAACACATAGTGAATACATGAACTCCTCAAACTATGGTCATCGCCGGTAAGTATCCCGATTATTGTCACTTCGGGGTTAACGGATCATAACACATAATAGGTGACTATAGACTTGCAAGATAGGATCAAGAACTCTCATATATTGATGAAAACATAATAGGTTCAGATCTGAAATCATGGCACTCGGGCCCTAGTGACAAGCATTAAGCATAGCAAAGTCATAGCAACATCAATCTCAGAACATAGTGAATACTAGGGATCAAACCCTCACAAAACTAACTCAATTACATGATAGATCCCATCCAACCCATCACCGTCTAGCAAGCCTGCGATGGAATTACTCATGCACGGCAGGGAGCATCATGAAATTGGTGATGGAGGATGGTTGATGATGACGATGGCGATGGATTCCCCTCTCCGGAGCCCCGAACGGACTCTAGATCAGCCCTCCCGAGAGTTTTTAGGGCTTGGGGCGGCTGTGTGTCATAAAACGTGATGAATTCTTCTCCTTGATTTTTCTCTCCCCGAAACACAATATATAGAGTTGGAGTTGGAGTCGGAGGAGCTCCAGGGGGCCCTCGAGGTAGGGAGGCGCGCCCCCACCCTCGTGGATAGGTGGTGGCCCCCCTGGCCTTCATCTTTTGCAGGTATTTTTTTATATTTTCCAAATAGTTGCTCCGTGAAGTTTCAGGTCATTCCGAGAACTTTTGTTTCTGCACATAAATAACATCATGGTAATTCTGCTAAAAACATCGTCAGTCCGGGTTAGTTCCATTCAAATCATGCAAGCTAGAGTCCAAAACAAGGGCAAAAGTGTTTGGAAAAGTAGATACGACGGAGACGTATCAACTCCCCCAAGCTTAAACCTTTGCTTGTCCTCAAGCAATTCAGTTGACAAACTGAAAGTGATAAAGAAAACTTTTACAAACTCTTTTTGCGCTTGTTGTTGTAAAGATGTAAAGTAAGCATTCAAGTTTTCAGCAAAGATTATAACTAACCACATTCGCAATAACGCTTAGGTCTCAAGTTTACTCATATCAATGGCATAATTAACTAGCGAGCAATAATAATAAATCTCGGATGACAACACTTTCTCAAAACAATCATAACATGGTATAACAAGATGGTATCTCGCTAGCCCTTTCTGAGACTGCAAAACATAAATGCAGAGCACCTTTAAAGATCAAGGACTGACCAGACATTGTAATTCATGGTAAAAGAGATCCAGTAAAGTCATACCCAATGTAAACTAACTATAATGAATGCAAATGACAGCAATGCTCTCCAACTGGTGCTTTTTAATAAGAGGATGATGACTCAGCATAAAAGTAAATAGATAGGCCCTTCGCAGAGGGAAGCCGGGATTTGTAGAGGTGCCAGAGCTCGGTTTTGCAATAGAGATGAATAATATTTTGAGCGGTATACTTTCATTGTCAACATAACAACCAAGAGATGGCGATATCTTCCATGCTACACACATTATAGGCGGTTCCCAAACAGAATGGTAAAGTTCACTACAAAAAAATACACTTCCGTGATGATACGTGTTTGTCACAGTAGGTCGCGTTTTCTGTCATGCATGTACATCCATGACGATTTTATGATAGAATCAAGATAACCATATCTGTGCTGTCGTAGAAGTGTTCCAAGACATTACCAAAATTATCATCACAGAAGTGTCCACTGCCATGACGATAAATCGCGTGTCATAGAAGTGCTTTCGTCAAGGGTGACCGACATGTGGCATCCACCATAATGGAACGCCGTTAAGCTATCGGGTCGGGTTTTGGATATGATAAACCGTTAACAGCCCCAACCAACGGGGATTTTCCACGTGTAAAATCATCATTGGCTGGAGGAAATACGTGTCGGCTCATCGCTGGGACAGATGTCATCCACTCATTGCACAAAAGGCGCCTATGATATGTTGACACGTGGCACGGCCCAACAAAGGCCCATTCCTGTGAAAAGGCTGGCCCGTTTGACTTGGTCAAAAGGTGGCGGGCCGGCCATGGGAAGCCTGTTAATGGCCTGTTCGCATATAGCCCATTTATAACCCGCTAACCCAAGGCCTGTTACGCCCTATTCGAATTAGGCCCAGTAGTGTCATCTGGGCCATCCAATATGATTCCAGCCCATTTTCACTTTTGGCCCATGTATGGCCCATGACGTCTTTCGGCCCATATGAGGCCCTATGTAACTCTTGGCCTATTAACGACCCGTGGTGAAACTGGCCCGTAATGAATAGTGTATCACTTTACACCCATTAACGGCCCATGGTGAAACTGGCCCGTAAAGAACAGTGTATCACTTTATACCCATTAACGGCCCGTTATTCCGTTGGGCCGTTTCCAGCCCATGTTATCTTTCGGCCTTCTTAGAGCCCATTTATTCTTGGGCTATTTTCCAGCATTCTTTTACTTACGGCCAGTTACTGTCATTTTCTGCTTCTGGGCCAAATTCAGCCTGTGGTTATAGTCGGCCCATTTATGGTCCGTTAATACGTTGGGCCATTTTCATAGCATCATCAAATACGGCCTATTAACGATGGCCCGTTATGGTCGGCCCATGAACGGACGATTCCAACTCTAGCCCGTTTACGGCCAGAATACGGTTTGTTTGGCCCATGTTTGGCCAATCGATCATACATCCCGTATAAGGCCCATTGATGATATGGCCTGTAGAAGGCCCATTGTTTCTACGGCCCGTAGAAGGCCCATTGTTTCTACGACCCGTAGAAGGCCCACTGTTTATATGACCCATAGGCCCATTGTTTCTACGGCCCGTAGAAGGCCCACTGTTTATATGACCCATAGAAGGCCCACTGTTTCTACGGCCCGTAGGAGGCCCAGTGTCACTACAGTAAATATTAGCCCATGGTTATTGTGGCCTAGTTTTAAAAAATAGGTTATTGCAGCCACTAGCAAACCGCAGAAAAAGAACTACACTGACTACAAGCAAACAAATAAACAAGACAACAAGGAAATAAATAAGCAAGCAACTTACACTAGGCTATCACGGCTATTACACATATTACATCCACTGGGCATCAACGTTCGCCACCAGTGCAAATATACGGAACACAACAGCATATAAATGCCGCATCAAAACAAGTCCAGAACTGAAACCACTTTAGAAGAGCTCAAGAAACAATATCCTGGGTACCCATAATGCTGGCAAGATGCTTAGCAAGCTTATTAACTTTCTCTTGTTTGGCGCTTAAGTCCTCCAGCGCTTGCTGTTGCACCAGAAAGTATGCATCTGAATTCTGCAGGGACTTCCTCAGTCCTTCGGCTTCCTGTCGCATAACATCTGATCGATGTCTTTCAACTTGAAGTTGAGACTCAAGAAGCCAAACTGATTCAGGCAACGAGTTCGAAGAGCTGGTGCCAGCAGTGGTAGCCAGTAACTCGAACACTACATCAAGACAGGACTTTGGGGTTGCCTCAGTGTCTTCAATATAGTTTTTATCAGCTTTCTTGGAGACCAACAGGGATGTCTCACTATCTTGAACCTTATCTGCATTACTTCTTTTGCCATTACATAACAGGGTACTCTTCTCCAATAATTTATCCGCGTTCTAAAAGAGAAACAAACAAACACATCTCAGGTTTACAATGTAGTATATGAAACTCATTTTCGTAAACCAGTTCAGTAGTAAGGTGGACAGCATAACAACATGAAACAAACATATATCTATGTAGTAAGGTCACTGTATGGTCTATATCATTCTAGTTTATGTTGCCAAATCAAGATAGATACAGTTCGAATCATATTTATTTAAGACAAAGCAGCATAGACAGAATATAAGTGTGGGAAACTACACAGCAATAACAACACTTGTAATGTGCATGGCATGAGAACATAACTGTTTATTCAATTGAAACTAAAATCAACATAGAGCAAGTTACAACAGCAAACAGCCAAACACGTTGAAGAAACAGGTTTAAGACATACCTGTTGCGCCATTGGAGTTTCAATTGCATCCTTCAAATTTGAAATTAGTTGGTATCAGTAAATACAGTGATGCAAGAGCAAAGTAGTACGAACCATAGCTACGGAACCTGACCTAAGAACAATTCTTCTTCTGCTTTAAGCGTTGACTTCGGGTTCGGAGTGGTGGTCCTCGTGATTTGGGCACTGCAGTTGCCTTACTAACTGCTTGTGTTTGGGTGCTCTGTGGTGGAGACGGTGCTGTGTCAACGGGAACTGGGTGTCTATCTGCTGGGGTTGGGGTTAGAAGGGGTGTAGCTGGTTCTCTGTCTAACTGGGTAGGGGTACAATCTGCATGAGTGTGGGTTATGTGTGGTGGGGCTGGTTCTTGGGCAAGTACAACCATGGTTCTATCTGCATCGACGGGTAGCACGATCTTTTCTGAAGACCGTGTTTTTACTCCCACAGATACTGCCATCACTCCCTCCAATTGAAATGGCTGATAAACAAGAAAAGTAATTGAATGTACAGACATTGTAAGATAGACAGGTGCAATGGATACTAGGGAAGAAAACAGGGCATGAAATAATTCACATTTATGTTGTCTAAGCAAACAGAATAGCAGGACATAATTTCACATATATGATGGCTAATTAAACAGGATAGCATGACACAATTTCACATGTATGATGGCTAACTAAACATGATAGAATGACATACTTCAAAATATGATGACTATGTAAACAGGATGACATGATATAACTATACGATGTGTCTATTAAAGTGGTTGGCATGCCATAAATCACAAACATGCCGTCGATGGAAACATGATGGCATGATATAATTCACGGATAGAATGACATAATTTAAAATATGATGACTATGTAAACAGGATGAGATGATATAACTATATTATGTCTTTAGAAATTGGGTTGGCATGCCATAATTCAGATACATGCTGTCTATGTACACATCATGGCATGACATAATTCAAATATATGATTTATATACTAAGGAAGTGAGCAGAGGCAATCGCATATATGATGTGTCAACTAAGGAGATGGCATTCAATATTGTGTATATGATGTAAAAACTAAGCATTGCAATACAACATATGCATTATATGAGTAATATAATCCTGCCAAGTTTGAGCATACACCTCAGGGGGATAATAGGACTGGTCATCTGCCTCTGAATCCTCCTATGAAGAGCTATCTTTAACCAGCAAGATATCTGCTTCAGCAGGTAGCATTGTCTGCTCCAAAGACCTTGTTTCACTCCAGATTTCTCCATCACCAATTCAAATGGCTGATGCACAGGAAGAGCAGTTGAATATACAAACATTGTCGACAAAAGCAATGAGAAATACAAAAAAAGGACGGCATGATATAATTCACATATATGACGCTTGCCTAAATAGCATGGCATTGCATAATTCACATACATAATGCCTTGTAACAAGATAACATTGCATAATTCACATATATAATGTCTTGCAACAAGATGGCATTGCATAATTCACATATATGGTAATTAGACACTAAACAGGTGGCATTCACACAAAGGATGTCTAAACTAAGCAAATGACATAGCAATGCAAGATACCATACGCACGATATGAGCAACATAACCCTGCCAAGTTAGGGCATGCACCTCGGGGGGGGGGGATATGACTAGTCATCTGTCTCTGAATCCTCCTCTAAGGAGCTATCGGTAACCAGTAAGAGATGCACTTCGTCAGATAGCATTGTCTGCTCTGAAGACCTTGTTTCCACTCCAGATTTTTCCATGACCGTGCCGAATGGCTGATGCACAGGAAGAGTAATTGAATGTACTAAAATTGTTGACAAATTTAACACATAATAAAAAAATGATGGCATGATATAATTCACATATAAGATGACTGGCTAACCAGGGTGGCATTGCAAAATTCACATATATGATGCCTGGCTAGACAAGATGGCATTGCATGAATCACATATACGATAAAGAAACTAAACAGATGGCATTGACACAAAGCATGTCTAAACTAAGCAGGTGACATCTTTAATGTATACAGTAAACAATGCAAGGCACCATATGCATGATATTACCAACATCAGCATGCCAAGTTAGAGCGAAGACCTCATGGGGTAAATAGGAGTGGTCTTCTCCTTCTGAATCCCCCTCAGAACAGTTATCTTCCTCTTGATTACGATCCGAAATGGGTGGAGGGGGGGGGCTGCCTTTGCACCCACCATGGAACAATGTCTGCATGAAATTTTATTGCCACACAAGGCTCGTCTCTTTTGCTCTACATGATCAGTTCCATTGTGTACAATAACTAGCATGCATAGGACTAAAACATAGTGGGATTATGTAAGGAGTGCATGCACAAATCCAGAGTGATGGTAGAAAACTATGGATAGACCCAAAACCAATGATAGAAGGCAGATAATAGCTTTAGTTAAAAAATACAGATAATGGCTCCTTTAATGTTTGTTTGCACCCAACATGAAACTCATAGTCGACACCGGAGATTAACCAGATAGTAGACAGATAGTACTGATTGCTGCCCCAATATGTACCCCACAACCATTTAAAAACTCAAGTTTCAGCATTAGTTTGGACCTGACTCAGAGTCTAATAGGTGAACATGATGATAATGTAGCATGTCATCATATTAAGCGACGCATAACGTAAGCAGACACGGAAGAGTGCGACCTCTCTTGCAGACCTGTGTAGTCCTCAAGGTCATCTGCTCAGTTGATGATGGCAATGCAGTTGCCGTGGCTGCCGGCGGCGGGGAAGAAGATCTGAGGCGGTGAAAGACAGTCTGGAGAGCAGATCCCTATTGTGGTGAACCCTTCCGTCATTGGAGCAGCTGAGCTGGGGTGGAACACAGCGCCGCAGGAGCTGGACAAACCACACAAGGTTTTCTTTGACACATATTTGTAATAGAAGTAATTGAGTAAGGGCTTGCTTGAATTTGAGGATTCTAACAATGCAGGGATAGGAAATAGACAGGAATAGGATAGGAATGCACGTGCAAAACAGAGAATTTAAAAACACATGATTTCTGCCAATCTGAGTGTTTGGTTCACAACAATTGGAAGATCACAAGATGCAAAAAGCATGGTGAGATTAAGTCAAACCACAAGAAAATGTACAGTTATAATGTTATTATGCTACTATATCTTAGTCTTGTGCTTGATGAATAGGAATATGAAAAGGAGGAGAAGTGGAAATTAGAATTCCTACGGTTTTTCTTTCAAGGAGACACTAAAGGAACAAATCCTACAGTTTTCCTTTGCTCCATTCCTTTGCACCAAATTCATGAAAAGTAGTACCATAGGAAACTTTCCAATTCCGAAGTTTTTCATTCACTTTTCCTTTCAAGCACCGGCGATTCTAGTAGGCATGCTTGAGAAAGGAAAATCCTACACTAAAAAAATGTTTTTGTGCTACTTCTATTACTTTGGACCCAGGCCACTGCCATACTAGCTAAACTCCTAGGCCCATCGACAAATGCACAGCTCAAACACGCATGGATAAATAATGATGGCGTTCAAGAGAGTCCATCACGAATAGCTAAGTTGCCTGGTACCTCACTGCTTGTCATATAGTTGGATAAAATAATCGTATTTCCCATTACTATGAGTGCTTAGTGGACAATATATATAATATGTAGAGTAAAAAAGAGATGCAACAAGTGTACAACCTCTTTGGCGAAGCCATGTCGATCTCAACGTGATTGGGTTGGCCGGTGAGGATGCTCTGACTGACTTGGCTGTCGGAGGAGGGGAAGAAGATCTTAGGCGTCTGGAGATGGAACCCGAGGTACTGCTCCGCTGTGATGGAGGGTTTCATCGTTGGAGCAACTCCGGTGAGTTGTACGACACCGAGGGTGAAGCAGGACAAGAGAGACAATGAACAACGTTAACCTGAGTGGAATTCTAATAGCATCTCCAATACATGACGTAAAATACATAACCACAAAGTGCTTGATGTAAAATACATCAGCCGCTCATCTCTGAACTTAACTGTCAAAACTAAATTTAACTGTCGAAACTGAACTTAACTGTCGAAACTGAACTTAACTATCGAAACTGAATTTTGCTGTCGAAACTGAATTTTGCTGTCGAAACTGAATTTTGCTGTCGAAACTGAACACACTAGCAAGGTGAGGCTACATGTCGGTCGACTGACTTTTTCATCTCTGGTCAGTCGATTTTGCAGCTGTTGGATATGAAATCAAGGGCCTGCGGTTCATCTTCAACGTCCACCCACCTGAGCCGCCAGCCACCACCGGCCAAACAGCAGCCCCCGCCGCCCGCGGCAGGCGGTGCGCTGCCCCGCCCACCCCGAAAACACTCCCCACCGCCGGTCCGCCGCCGCCCCGGCCATCCCTCTACGCCCCCCCCCCCGTGCCGAGATTTTTCTCTGGCGATCCCCATGCCACCGCCCCGCCAACGCCCCGCCACCGCCGGCGACCACCGCCCCCATCCTGAACCCTAAGATAGATAGTGGGGTACCTCTCTGGCAAGCCCCCCTCCCCGCTGCGGCTGGTTCTTCCTTCACCCCGGCGAGCCCCCCACCCCTTGAAAATCGACTGACCCAAAAGTCGATTCAGTCGACTGAAGTGTAGCTAAATCGGAGCAGCATCGCAAGCAAGAGCAAGAGCGAGAGCAGCAGCTCGAGCAAGAGCAATAGCAAGAGCAGACCAGGTAGGGGACCGAGAGCAAGAGCAGAGCAGCAGCGCGAGCAAGAGCTAAAGCAGCAGCAGCTCCTACTGATGTGCATGTCGCTGTCGAGGGAGCGACGCCGTGGAGGAAGTGGCCGGCGACGCCGTCGTGGATGGAGCCGCGCTGTGTCGGCTCGGGACCGAGCGCCGGCAGCACCGTGAGATCGAATCAAGAAGAAAATGCGGCGATTAGTGTACAACCTCTTTGGTGGCGCCGATTAGGCCGCAGCTTCATCCGAGGAAACGGTGATGATGATGCTCTTCCGGTGGTGCAGGTGAAGACGGCGGTGTGGGAATGGAGGTGGCGCGAAAGACGAGGGGAACGTCGGGGCGGGGTGGCTGAACCGGCAGGACGATGAGATCGACGACGGATCCTCATCTGGTACGGTGGATGAGGGACGTCGAGGTGTTGCTGTGGACGAGTCATCGGGGAAGAGGCTCCGGCTGGGTGGCGGACGGAGCAGGGTGTGGGGTTTCGCCGCGGGTTTTCGCGGCCTCGGTGTACGAATGGGTGGGCGGATGGGATGGTAGTGGGGAATCATGTCTTAGAGACGCGCTTGTCCAAAATGTGGGGTAAGTTATGAAAGTACCCCCACCGATTTGAGGCGGTTCTTTTGGTTCATGGGTACCACGGGCATTTCGCGTGTCGGGATTTCACAGGAGGTGGGAGTTTTCGCACGCGTTGTAATTTCGGAATAGCAAGGCGCGGGTTGAGCTGGAGGGAGTTGTCGGAGCACAACGAGACAAAGATATATCTTAAATATTTCGGGCTAACAAGGCGCAGGTTGAAGAGGCGGGAGTTTCACAGCACGATAGACAGAGACGCTAGCTTGAATTTTCGGCATAACAAGGCGCGGCTTGAAATTTCGGAAGAACAAGCTTAATGTGTACCCCAAAAAAGACAATTTGCACCTCAACACGCACAACACACACAAACACCATTTAGACTAGAGTAAGGTACACGTGCATTGCACGCATGAGATTTGGCTACCAAATTATCAATAAATACCACATTATAGCATGCAAGCTGTGAGTCATATATGCATGATGTAGATGTTCGTTTAATTCTTATAGTTCATTTCATTCAAAATCATCTAGTTTTTATAAGAAAGCTAATCTATTTTAAGATTCATGGAATTGTGCGTCAGAGGACATAAAGTAAAAACAAATAATGGCAAATCATGTAGAAAAACATTTGGGCAATTCTGATACGGAAGATTCTAGAACAAATAAGAAGTGCTTGTGTTTTGATGTTTGTGCATTATGCTTAAGTTCAACCATGGAGTCTTCTAGATTATACATGTGGCGAAATCTGGTGGAATCTAGATGATATCCAACGGCCAGTAGTGCTCAAATTTGCCATCTTACCATCGGATTCGCCTCATCCAACGACCATCTTTCAAAGTTAAAGTTACCCGCACACAATAATATATATATATGATGCGAAAGCCACCCATCATCTCCAATTAGAATAGTGTGTCCATGCACGGATGCGACGTGGCCAAATGATGTGTGCCATCGGTATCTCAAATTCAAATCAGTCCGACCTTGTTCAATGTGTATACATTACAACATGCTCGTTTCCAAACCACATCACGCAGATCTTCGTTATATTCATGCATGCATGGGTTTCAAACATCAGGATCTCTTATTCAAATATTGGAATTCAACTTTACATTGATTATGACCTCACCTATTCTTTTACACCCACACAGTAGTCTTCTCTTTATAAATGTACCACTAACTTTCTCTCGTGCATGCATGCACACACACTACCAGTCGACATTATCCATCGCATGCATGCAATCTTTTTCTTCAGGTCGGTCTCCCATGAAGGCACACACCCACACACATCCCCCTCTCCATCATATCGGGCATTCTTTATCTCTCACGCGTGCGTGCGCAATGATCAATGTTCCTCTATGTATGTGTGTATATAGCTAGGTCTTTCATAGTTTTCCACACAAACCGATCAATCGATATATCCAGTAAGGTCTCACCCTCTTTCCCACATCCACATCGATCAATATATACCTCTCTCTATATAGGATTAACATATATAGCTAATACACCGACATTAATTATATATCCAACGTCCCCCTCTCATCATCCATGCCTTCCGCTTCATCTCTCAGATGCATGCATAATGGCGAAGACAGGGGGCAGTAAGGGCCCTGCCCCCTCCCCCCTAACATCACTATATACCGAGGCTAATATGAATGTGATCATTAGACAATTGCTGCTAAAAATGGTTTAAGTTCATGAATTGACCCTACTCGTAAAGGATTAGAAATGCTTGGCCCCCTAGCTCATTTATTTTTCATGGCTCCGCCACTGCGCGCAATAGCGCACGTGTTCGCCCCCCTCTCTAAATATCGATGTCGCACTTGTGCATTCCTTCATAGTCTCCCTCCACTCGGCTCCTCGCACCATCTTCTAGCCCCCACCGGATTTTGCCACATGTACAATCTAACAGACTCCATGGTTGAACTTAAGCATAATGCACAAATCTCAAAACAACACTGGTTCTCTTTTGTTCTAGAATCTTCTGTATCATAACTGCCCAAACTTTTTTTCTAGTTGAATTGCCATTATTTGTTTTTACTTTATGCTTTACAATGCACAATTCAATGAATCATAAAATAGATTAAGGGCTTCTTTGATTCAAAGGATTCTCAAAGGAATTTTGGAGGATTCTAATCATTAGGAATTTTTCCTATCTTGGTTGTTTGATTCGTAGAATTGTAAACCATAGGAATTTTTCCATATGATTCATTTGCACTAGATTTCATAGGAAACTGTAAGTGCATTTAGTGCCACCTCTAGTTGGTTTTGGAGTATTGACGACAAACCTGGTTGAGGGACTAATGTGTTTGTGAGAATTGCAGGATAACACAGGTAGAAGTCCCTCATTGATTCGGTTTTCCTACCAGAGATGACCCCTAAAAATGTATGAAGACATTGAAGTCAAAGGTGGTATGTGAAGACATTCACATTGAAGACTATGACAAGAGAAGACATCGCATGAAGACTATGGAGCGCGAAGACTTAGTTCTTTCGTCGTTCTTTTTCTTTTTTGTTGAGTCATAGGAACCACCATACTGTTAAGTGGGGTCCAAGTGAACCAGTCAGAATGACTGAAGTGATGCTTAACCAAAATCCTATGTCTTTGAGTGAATACTATGAGAGCAAATCTTGTCCAGAGTTGGATAAGTCAGCTTTGCTTATAGCTCAAGTAAAGTTGCCGTGTGTGTTTGAAATCTGACCGTTGGAACATGTGTCAGTTCCTTAGTGACCAAGGGTCATTTCGGATAAATCAGGTCGGGTTGCCTAGTCGCTATAAATAGCCCACCCCCTACAACCATAAACGGTTGGCTACTCAGAGTTAGTGCACGGCTTTTGTCGTTTGAGAGCAACCCACCTTGAAGCCTTTGAGAGAGAATTCCTTGCGAGGATATAGCCCTAAACACCCAGAGCCAAAGAGTGTTAGGCATCACTTAAGTCTTCCTGTCTGTGTGGTCTGAAGAATTATTACACTTGAGCACTATGAATCCTCCAGCCGGTTAGGCATCGCGTTCTGAGCATCCAAGAGTCATTGTGGATCGCCGGTGAACGAAGTCTGTGAAGGTTTGGAAGTCTACCTTGAAGACTTACCAGAGTGATTGGGCGAGGACTGGGTGTCCTTAGCTCAAGGGGAATAAGGTGAAGATGAGGTCTTCTGAGTTGAATCTCAGCCTCCCTAACCAGACGTACAATTGTCACAGCAACTGGAACTGGTCCAACAAATCATTGTCTTCAATGAGTCACTAGTTCCATCCTTCCCTTCCCTTTACTTACTGTTGGTCCTTGTGAAGTCATTGTATGATTGCTTTATCTTTTGTCTTCACTGAGTGACTGCGTGTTCTGATTGGCTTCACAATATCTTCCTACCTGATCTTTACTGCCTAGCTGCTATTAGTCATTGTGCTTTCACTCCATTGAATACTTGACTATGGTTTGCCTAGTGTAGTCTACCTTCCGCTGCATGGTAATAGGTTTATTTCTATCGTTTGTCTTCAAAACTTCCATGTTTTGAAGACTTTCATAAAAATTGCCTATTCACCCCCCTCTAGTCGATCACTAGCACATTCAATTGGTATCAGAGCAAGGTACTCCCTTGTTCTGTGTGATTCAGTTTAACCACCTGGAGTTTTAGCTATGTCGACTGCAGGGATAAACAAAGTCCCTGCCGCGTGCCCAGTCTTCGATGGAACTGAATATCCCTGCTGGAAGAATAAGATGCGCATGCATCTTGAAGCCATTGATGTCGACCTATGGTATGTCGTCAAGAATGGCGTTCCCTAGGCTAGTGAAGGTGTCACCGCTGCTGATGTCAAGAAGTTCGTTCAACTGGACTCCACTGCCAAGAACATCATCTGTGGTCATCTGACCAAAGGAGAGTATGGCCGTGTGAGTGCTTTGGAAACATCTAAGCTAGTCTGGGACTGGCTCTCCAAGGTCAACGAAGGCATCTTAACCTAGAGAGATCAGAGAATCAGTGTCCTTCGCAACCTCTTCAACCGCTTCAAGAGAAATGACAATGAGAATGTTTAGCTCATGTTTGATCGACTCACTGACATCACAAATGAGCTTCAAGCCGTCGACGCCATTGAGATCACCAAGCATGAAGTTGTCAAGACACTCCTGAGATCACTTGACAGCTCATTTGACACCCTAGCCCTGATGATTCAAGAACATCCTGACTTCAAAACACTCGATCCGCCTGACATACTTGAGAGGCTCAACACACACGAGTTTCAGCTTTCTGAGAAAAGAGACATTTATGGTCCCAACTATGGGCGAACTCGTGCCTTGAAGGCAAAATCTGTCTCCTCATCTGAAGAAGAGTCTGACAGCAGTTCTGATGATCCTGAAGACATTGGAAAGGAGCTTGCTATGCTTGTGAAGAAGTTCCAAAAATTCACCAAGAAGAAAGGCTTCAGAAAGTCCTCACGATCAAGCTCAAGGAATGATGAAGCTTTTGCTCATGACTACAAGAAGAGAACATGCCACAAGTGCAAGAAACCTGGCCACTACATCTCTGAGTGTCCGCAGTGGGACAATGAGAACAAGAAGAAAAAGAAGAGCAAGGAGTACGATTCTGACGACAAGAAGAAGAAGAAATACTCAAAGTCTTCTTCCAAGTCTCCCTCAAAGTCTTCATCACACAAGAAGAGCTCATCTGGCAAAGCACGTACGTTTGTTGGCAAGGAAATGGATTCAGAGGAGGAGTCCGCTTCTAAGGAGGCAGAGGTGGAGTCTGAGGAGGAGTCCAATTCTGGCGTTGCGAGTCTGGCTACAGCATACGCTGCCAAGTCCATCTTCAACACTGAAGACAATGACTCCGTCACTGACACCGATGCAAATGACAAGGACTACTCCGCTCCTACCTACTGCTTCATGGCACGCGGTGCCAAGGTAAACACACGCACTACTCACTATCAAACTTCCAGTGAAGATGACTCTGATTGTGGTTCCAAACCTAGATACAAAACACTTGCTAAAATTGCAACTGAACAACAGAAAGCTATGGAACATATTCAAAAACTGTTAGACAAAAGCGATGACATGTTAGACGCTGAAATGACTCGATCTCAGTCCTTAATTGAAGACATAAAAAATCTTCATGTTAAGTATGAGGAACTTGAAAGTCGTCATGAAACGCTCTCAACAACTCATGAAAAGCTTTCCTATGATTATCTTCAAAGGAAGCAAGATCTTGAGAAATTGAGAGCGGCTCATGAAGATCTTCAAAAGGAAAACGAGTCACTTCGCGCCAAACAGACCAGTTTCGCTCAGGAAGGATTTGAACCACCGTGTCTTAAATGCATTGAGCGTGATAATGCTACTTCTGTTGCTGAATGTTCTACTCCTGCTACTGTTGCAATATCTTCAACTATTGATGTGGTAACTAACCCCTCTGCCGAGGATGCCACTACTATTGCTGATGAGAATGCTAGGTTGAAGACATTGCTTGAAACAGGGATGTTCAAAATGTTGGGGAACGTAGTAATTTCAAAAAATTTCCTACGCACACGCAAGATCATGGTGATGCATCGCAACGAGGGGGAGAGTGTTGTCTACGTACCAACGCAGACCGACTACGGAAGCGATCACACAACATAGAGGAAGTAGTCGTACGTCTTCTTCCCGATCCGACCGATCCAAGCACCGTTACTCCGGCACCTCCGAGTTCTTAGCACACGTTCAGCTCGATGATGATCCTCGGGCTCCGATCCAGCAAAGCGTCGAGGAAGAGTTCCATCAGCACGACGGCGTGGTGACGATCTTGATGTACTACTGACGCAGGGCTTCGCCTAAGCACTGTAACGGTATGATCGAGGTGGAATTTGGTGGAAGGGGGCACCGCACATGGCTAAGGAACGATCTCAAGGATCAACTTGTGTGTCTTGGGGTGTCCCCTGCCCCCGTATATAAAGGATGGAGGGAGGGAGGCTGGCCGGCCAAAGAGAGGGAGGCGCAGGAGGAGTCCTACTCCTACCGGGAGTAGGACTCCCCCGTCCAATCCTAGTCCAACTAGGAATCCTTTAAAGGGGAGAGAGAGAGAGAGGTGGCCGGCCCCTCTCCTAGTCCTAATAGGACTAGGGAGAGGGGGGGAGGCGCAGCCCTATGTGGGCTGCCCTCTCACCTTTCCACTAAGGCCCATGTTGGCCCATTTGGCTCCCGGGGGGTTCCGGTAACCCTCCCGGTAATCCGGTAAAATCCCGATTTCACCCGGAACACTTCCGATGTCCAAACATAGGCTTCCAATATACCAATCTTTACGTCTCGACCATTTCGAGACTCCTCGTCATGTCCGTGATCTCATCCGGGACTCCGAACAACCTTCAGTACATCAAAATGCATAAACTCATAATAACTGTCATCGTAACGTTAAGCGTGCGGACCCTACGGTTCGAGAACATTGTAGACATGACCGAGACACATCTCCGGTCAATAACCAATAGCGGGACCTGGATGCCCATATTGGCTCCTACATATTCTACGAAGATCTTTATCGGTCAGACCGCATAACAACATTCGTTGTTCCCTTTGTCATCGGTATGTTACTTGCCCGAGATTCGATCGTCGGTATCCGATACCTAGTTCAATCTCGTTACCGGCAAGTCTCTTTACTCGTTCCGTAATACATCATCCCGCAACTAACTCATTAGTTGCACTGCTTGCAAGGCTTAAGTGATGTGTATTACCGAGAGGGCCCAGAGATACCTCTCCGACAATCGGAGTGACAAATCCTAATCTCGAAATACGCCAACCCAACATCTACCTTTGGAGCCACCTGTAGTACTCCTTTATAATCACCCAGTTACGTTGTGATGTTTGGTAGTACCCAAAGTGTTCCTCCGGTAAATGGGAGTTGCATAATCTCATAGTCATAGGAACATGTATAAGTCATGAAGAAAGCAATAGCAACATACTAAATGATCGGGTGCTAAGCTAATGAAATGGGTCATGTCAATCAGATCATTCAACTAATGATGTGACCTCGTTAATCAAATAACAACTCTTTGTTCATGGTTAGGAAACATAACCATCTTTGATTAACGAGCTAGTCAAGTAGAGGCATACTAGTGACACTCTGTTTGTCTATGTATTCACACATGTATTATGTTTCCGGTTAATACAATTTTAGCATGAATAATAATCATTTATCATGATATAAGGAAATAAATAATAACTTTATTATTGCCTCTAGGGCATATTTCCTTCAGTCTCCCACTTGCACTAGAGTTAATAATCTAGTTCACATCGCCATGTGATTTAACAGCAATAGTTCACATCACCATGTGATTAACACCCATAGTTCACATCGTCATGTGACCAACACTCAAAGGGTTTACTAGAGTCAGTAATCTAGTTCACATATCTATGTGATTAACACCCAAAGAGTACTAAGGTGTGATCATGTTTTTCTTGTGAGATAATTTTAGTTAACGGGTCTGTCACATTCAGATCCGTAAGTATTTTGCAAGTTCTATGTCTACAATGCTCTACACGAAGCTACTCTAGCAAATTGCTCCCACTTTCAATATGTATCCAGATTGAGACTTTATATTCATCTGGATCAGTGTCAAAAACTTGCATCGACGTAACCCTTTACGACGAACCTTTTTGTCACGTCCATAATCGAGAAACATATCCTTATTTCACTAAGGATAATTCTGACCGCTGTCCAGTGATCTACTCCTAGATCACTATTGTACTCCCTTGCCAAATCAATGCAGGGTATACAATAGATCTGGTATACAGCATGACATACTTTATAGAACCTATGGCCAAGGCATAGGGAATGACTTTCATTCTCTTTCTATCTTCTTCCGTGGTCGGGCTTCGAGTCTTACTCAAACTTCACACCTTGTAATACAGGCAAGAACTCTTTCTTTGACTGCTCCATTTTGAACTACTTCAAAATCTTGTCAAGGTATGTACTCATTGAAAAAACTTATCAAGCGTCTTGATCTATCTCTATAGATCTTGAAGCTCAATCTGTAAGCAGCTTTACCGAAGTCTTTCTTTGAAAAACTCCTTTCAAACACTCCTTTTATGCTTTACAGAATAATTCTACATTATTTCCGATCAACAATATGTCATTCACATATACTTATCAGAAATGCTGTAGTGCTCCCACTCACTTTCTCGTAAATACAGGCTTCACCGCAAGTTTGTATAAAACTATATGCTTTGATCAACTCATCAAAGCGTATATTCCAACTCCGAGATGTTTGCACCAGTCCACAGATAGATCGCTGGAGCTTGCATAGTTAGTTAACACCCTTAGGATCGACAAAACCTTCTAGTTGCATCGTATACAACTCTTCTTTAGCAAATCCATTTAGGAATGCAGTTTTGTTTATCCATTTGCCAGATTTCATAAAATGCGGCAATTGCTAACATGATTCGGACAGACTTAAGCATAGATACGAGTGAGAAAATCTCATCGTAGTCAACACCTTGAACTTGTCGAAAACCTTTTGCGACAATTCTAGCTTTGTAGATAGTAACACTACTATCAGTGTCCGTCTTCCTCTTGAAGATCCATTTATTTTCTATGGCTTGCCGATCATCGGGCAAGTCAACCAAAGTCCATACTTTGTTCTCATACATGGATCATATCTCAGATTTCATGGCTTCAAGCCACTTTGCGGAATCTGGGCTCACCATCGCTTCTTCATAGTTCGTAGGATCATCATGATCTAGTAGCATGACTTCCAGAACAGGATTACCGTACCACTCTGGCGCGGATCTTACTCTGGTTGATCTACGAGGTTCAGTAGTGTCTTGTTCTGAAGTTTCATGATCATCATCATTAGCTTCCTCACTAACTGGTGTAGGTGTCACAGAAACATTTTTCTGTGATGTACTACTTTCCAATAAGGGAGCATGTACAGTTACCTCGTCAAGTACTACTTTCCTCCCACTCACTTCTTTCGAGAGAAACTCCTTCTCCAGAAAGTTTCTGAATTTAGCAAACAAAAGTCTTTCCTTCGGATCTATGATAGAAGGTGTATCCAATAGTTTCCTTTGGATATCCTATGAAGATGCACTTCTCCGATTTGAGTTTTGAGCTTATCAGGATGAAACTTTTTCATATAAGCATCGCAACCCCAAACTTTAAGAAACGACAACTTTGGTTTCTTGCCAAACCATAGTTCATAAGGCGTCGTCTCGACGGATATAGATGGTGCCCCTTTTTTTAACGTGAATGTAGCTGTCTCTAATGCATGACCCCAAAAACAATAGTGGTAAATCGGTAAGAGACATCATAGATTGCACTATATCTAATAAAGTACGGTTATGACGTTCGGACACACCATTATGATGAGGTGTTCCAGGTGGCGTGAGTAGTGAAACTATTTCACATTGTTTTAACTGAAGACCAAACTTGTAACTCAAATATTTGTCTCCGTGATCAGATCGTAGAAACTTTATTTTATTGTCACGATGTTTTTCACTTCACTCTGAATTTTTTTGAACTTTTCAAATGTTTCAGACTTATGTTTCATCAAGTAGATATACTCATATCTGCTCAAATCATTTGTGAAGATCAGAAAATAATGATACCTGTCGCGTGCCTCAATATTCATTGGACCACATACATCAGTATGTATGATTTCCAACAAATCTTTTCTTTCTCCATTGTTCCGGAGACCGGTGTTTTTGTCATCTTGCCCAAAAGGCATGGTTCGCAAGCATCAAGTGATTCATAATCAAGTGATTCTGAAAGCCCATCAGCATGGAGTTTCTTCATGCGCTTTATACCAATATGACCTAAACAACAGTGCCACAAATAAGTTGCACTATCATTATTAACTTTGCATCTTTTGGTTTCAATATTATGAATATGTGTATTATTAAGATCGAGATCCAATGAACTATTTTCATTGGGTGTGTAACCATATAAGGTTTTATTCATGTAAACAGAACAACAATTAATTCTTTTACTTAAATGAATAACCGTATTACAATAAACATGATCAAATCATATTCATGCTCAACACAAACACCAAATAACACTTATTTAGGTTCAACACTAATCCCGAAAGTATAGGGGAGTGTGCGATGATGATCATATCAATCTTGGAACTACTTCCAACACACATCGTCACTTCACCCTTAACTAGTCTCTGTTTATTCTGCAACTCCCGTTTCGAGTTACTACTCTTAGCAACTGAACTAGCATCAAATACTAAGGGGTTGCTATAAACACTAGTAAAGTACACATCAATAACATGTATATCAAATATACTTATGTTTACTTTGCCATCCTTCTTATCCGCCAATCATTTGGGGTAGTTCCGCTTCCAGTGATCAGTCCCTTTGCGGTATAAGCACTTAGTCTCAGGCTTAGGATCAGACTTGGGCTTCTTTACTTGAGCAGCAACTTGCTTGCCGTTCTTCTTGAAGTTCCCCTTCTTCCCTTTGCCCTTTTCTTGAAACTAGTGGTCTTGTCAACCATCAACACTTGATGTTTTTTTGATTTCTACCTTCATTGATTTCAGCATCACGAAGAGCTTAGGAATTACTTTTGTCATCCCTTGCATATTATAGTTCATCACAAAGTTCTACTAACTTGGTGATGGTGACTAGAGAATTCTGTCAATCACTATCTTATCTGGAAGATTAACTCCCACTTGATTCAAGCGATTGTAGTACTCAGACAATCTGGGCACATGCTCACTAGTTGAGCGATTCTCCTCCATCTTTTAGCTATAGAACTTGTTGGAGACTTCATATCTCTCAACTCGGGTATTTGCTTGAAATATTAACTTCAACTCCTGGAACATCTCATATGTTCCATGACGTTCAAAACGTCTTTGAGGTCCAGATTCTAAGCTATTAAGCATGGTGCACTAAACTATCAAGTAGTCATCATATTGAGCTAGCCAAACGTTCATAACGTCTGCATCTGCTCCTGCAATAGGTCTGTCACCTAGCGGTGCATCAAGGACATAATTCTTCTGTGCAGCAATGAGGATAAACCTCAGATCACGGATCCAATCCGCATCATTGCTACTAACATCTTTCAACACAATTTTCTCTAGGAACATATCAAAATAAACACAGGGAAGCAACAACGCGAGCTATTGATCTACAACATAATTTGCAAAATACTACCAGGACTAAGTTCATGATAAATTTAAGTTCAATTAATCATATTACTTAAGAACTCCCACTTAGATAGACATCCCTTTAATCCTCTAAGTGATCACGTGATCCAAATCAACTAAACCATAACCGATCATCACGTGAGATGGAGTAGTTTTCAATGGTGAACATCAATATGTTGATCATATCTACTATATGATTCATGCTCGACCTTTCGATCTCTGTGTTCCGAGGCCATATCTGTATATGCTTGGCTCGTCAAGTATAACCTGAGTATTCCGCGTGTGCAACTGTTTTGCACCCGTTGTATTTGAACGTAGAGCCTATCACACCCGATCATCACGTGGTGTCTCAGCACGAAGAACTTTTGCAACGGTGCATACTCAGGGAGAACACTTCTTGATAATTTAGTGAGAGATCATCTTATAATGCTACCGTCAATCAAAGCAAGATAAGATGCATAAAAGGATAAACATCACATGCAATCAATATAAGTGATATGATATGGGCATCATCATCTTGTGCTTTGTGATCTCCATCTCTGAAGCACCGTCATGATCACCATCGTCACCGGCGTGACACCTTGATCTCCATCGTAGCATCGTTGTCATCTCGCCAATCTTATGCTTCCACGACTATCACTACCGCTTAGTAATAAAGTAAAGCATTACATCACGATTGCATTGCATACAATAAAGCGACAACCATATGGCTCCTGCCAGTTGCCGATAACTCGGTTACAAAACATGATCATCTCATACAATAAAATCAGCATCATGCCTTGACCATATCACATCACAACATGCCCTGCAAAAACAAGTTAGACGTCCTCTACTTTGTTGTTGCAAGTTTTACGTGGCTGCTACGGGCTTAAGTAAGAACTCATCTCACCTACGCATCAAAACCACAACGATAGTTCGTCAAATAGACTCCGTTTTAACCTTCTCAAGGACCGGGCGTAGCCACACTTGGTTCAACTAAAGTTGGAGAGACAGTCTTCCGCAAGCCATCTATGTGCAAAGCACGTCGAGGGAACCGGTCTCGCATAAGAGTACGCGTAAGGTTGGTCCGGATCGTCTCGTCCAACAATACCGCTGAACCAAAGTATGACATGCTGGTAGGCAGTATGACTTGTATCGCCCACAACTCACTTGTGTTCTACTCGTGCAAATAACATCAAACCATAAAACCTAGGCTCGGATGCCACTGTTGGGGAACGTAGTAATTTCAAAAAATTTCCTACGCACACGCAAGATCATGGTGATGCATAGCAACGAGGGGGAGAGTGTTGTCTACGTACCAACGCAGACCGACTGCGGAAGCGATCACACAACGTAGAGGAAGTAGTCGTACGTCTTCTTCCCGATCCGACCGATCCAAGCACCGTTACTCCGGCACCTCCGAGTTCTTAGCACACGTTCAGCTCGATGACGATCCTCGGGCTCCGATCCAGCAAAGCGTCGAGGAAGAGTTCCGTCAGCACGACGGCGTGGTGGCGATCTTGATGTACTACCGACGCAAGGCTTCGCCTAAGCACTGTAACGGTATGATCGAGGTGGAATTTGGTGGAAGGGGGCACCGCACACGGCTAAGGAACGATCTCAAGGATCAACTTGTGTGTCTTGGGGTGTCCCCTGCCCCCGTATATAAAGGATGGAGGGAGGGAGGCTGGCCGGCCAAAGAGAGGGAGGCGCAGGAGGAGTCCTACTCCTACCGGGAGTAGGACTCCCCCCTCCAATCCTAGTCCAACTAGGAATCCTTTAAAGGGGAGAGAGAGAGAGGTGGCCGGCCCCTCTCCTAGTCCTAATAGGACTAGGGAGAGGGGGGGAGGCGCAGCCCTATGTGGGCTGCCCTCTCACCTTTCCACAAAGGCCCATGTTGGCCCATTTGTCTCCCGGGGGGTTCCGGTAACCCTCCCGGTAATCCAGTAAAATCCCGATTTCACCCGGAACACTTCCGATGTCTAAACATAGGCTTCCAATATATCAATCTTTACGTCTCGACCATTTCGAGACTCCTCGTCATGTCCGTGATCTCATCCGGGACTCCGAACAACCTTCGGTACATCAAAATGCATAAACTCATAATAACTGTCATCGTAACGTTAAGCGTGCGGACCCCACGGTTCGAGAACATTGTAGACATGACCGAGACACATCTCCGGTCAATAACCAATAGCGGGACCTGGATGCCCATATTGGCTCCTACATATTCTACGAAGATCTTTATCGGTCAGACCGCATAACAACATACGTTGTTCCCTTTGTCATCGGTATGTTACTTGCCCGAGATTTGATCGTCGGTATCCGATACCTAGTTCAATCTCGTTACCGGCAAGTCTCTTTACTCGTTCCGTAATACATCATCCCGCAACTAACTCATTAGTTGCACTGCTTGCAAGGCTTAAGTGATGTGTATTACTGAGAGGGCCCAGAGATACCTCTCCGACAATCGGAGTGACAAATCCTAATCTCGAAATACGCCAACCCAACATCTACCTTTGGAGCCACCTGTAGTACTCCTTTATAATCACCCAGTTACGTTGTGACGTTTGGTAGTACCCAAAGTGTTCCTCCGGTAAACGGGAGTTGCATAATCTCATAGTCATAGGAACATGTATAAGTCATGAAGAAAGCAATAGCAACATACTAAATGATCGGGTGCTAAGCTAATGAAATGGGTCATGTCAATCAGATCATTCAACTAATGATGTGACCTCGTTAATCAAATAACAACTCTTTGTTCATGGTTAGGAAACATAACCATCTTTGATTAACGAGCTAGTCAAGTAGAGGCATACTAGTGACACTCTGTTTGTCTATGTATTCACACATGTATTATGTTTCCGGTTAATACAATTTTAGCATGAATAATAAACATTTATCATGATATAAGGAAATAAATAATAACTTTATTATTGCCTCTAGGGCATATTTCCTTCACAAAAGTCTCAAAGGGCATTAGACACTGTGTGATGTCCTCAAAAGGCAGATCCTGAACTGAAACCCTAGGAAAGAGGGTGTTGGGTTTGAAAGGAAAATGAATGCTGATGGCTCTTACTAGAAACCTGAGCAGTACCCCAAAACCACATGGGTTGCTGCAAAGGGACCTTCGGTGGATCCATCCACCCTATCTGGCTTCACTTGTGCTAATCCCATTGTTATTGATGA
This sequence comes from Triticum monococcum, assembly GCA_034509565.1. Taxonomy (NCBI): domain Eukaryota; kingdom Viridiplantae; phylum Streptophyta; class Magnoliopsida; order Poales; family Poaceae; genus Triticum; species Triticum monococcum. Next base: position 525,255,850 of record CM067841.1, read on the forward strand.
ATCCTTTGATGCAAACTATAAACTGTTTAAGAATCAGAATGATGAAGTGTTTGCCAGGTATATTGGTACTAACTGCAGGAATGGGCTGCCCATGAAGAAGGTTTGGGTGCCGAAAAGGTGTTTGGAGAATCTTCCTGTGAATGTCATCATGACACCACAAGTGAAGAAGACAAACCCCAGACCACAGGCTTCATACGGTCCAAAGGCTTCATATAGACAGAGGACTCACCTGAGTCGCACTAACGCAAATGTTTTGCAGGGAAACCATACTCAGGCCTATGAATATGAGCGCGGTTCATCAAACCGCCATGTTCATAAGACCAAGAACTATTCTGCTTATTCTTATGAGTACTATTGTCCACCTGCAAGACTTTTTGCTAGGGCTCCAAAGCCAAAGTTCTCAGATGCTGCACATAGACTCATTGCTTCTAAGCCACCCTTGAAGATGTGGGTGGCTAAGAAAGCTTAACTCTCTTTTGCAGGCAAAGGTCTCCAGCCAAAAACCAAAATCGTCTGAAGCTATTGCTGGGGACCTTAAACATCTTGTAGGGCACAAGATCAAATTCCCAAATGGTCTTATTATGTACTTTGTTCCTGAGTCGCTTGCTACTTGCCCTATCAGTCCTAATCTCGATCTAAGCTTTCACAATCCACTGGCTTGTCAAATGTTTTTGCTTCACAATTCTCTTCGTGAAGCCTATCCCCCTAACTGCACTGTAGGGTACGACACCCGCTGCTTCAGAATGGATTATTGATAGTGGGTGTACCAATCACATGACTGGCAAGCGAAGCCTTCTTATGGACTCAACATTACGTCCATCTGACAAAAGTCACATCACATTTGCTGACACTGGTAAAATTAAGGTATTTGGTCTAGGTAGAGTTGCAATCTCAAAGGATCAACACATGGATAAAGTCATGCTTGTTGAATCCCTTGGTTTCAACTTAATGTCTGTCTCAATGCTTTGCGACTTAAACATGATTGTGATGTTTGGAAAATATCGTTGCCTTGTTCTAATGGAATCTGACAAGTCTCTAGTGTTTGAAGGGTATCGGAAAGATGATTTGTACGTGGTAGATTTCTTAGCAGGACCACAGCTTGTCGTATGTCTTCTAGCAAAAGCTTCAGAATGCTGGCTCTGGCATCGGAGGCTAGGGCATGCTGGCATGAGGAACTTGCACACTCTTGCAAGAAAGAAGCATGCCATAGGCATCGAGGACGTCAAGTTCAAGAAGGATCACTTATGCGGTGCCTGTGAAGCAGGAAAGATGACGAGGGCCAAGCATCCCTCGAAGACAATCATGACAACGACTCAACTCTTCGAACTGCTCCACATGGACCTTTTCGGTCCCACTCATTACTCAACTCTTACTACTACTGCTTGTCTTTATGGCTTTGTCATTGTTGATGATTATTCAAGATATACATCGGTGCATATAATCCTCTACAAGACTGAAGTGCAGGATGTCTTCAGACACTTCGCCAATCGAGCAATGAACAACTATGGCATCAAGATAAAGCACATCAGAAGTGACAATGGCACTGAATTCAAGAACACTGGCCTAGATACATATCTTGATACTTTGGGCATCACACATGAATTCTCAGCTCTGTACACGCCACAGCAGAATGGCGTCGTCGAACGCAAGAACAGAACACTTAATGAGATGGCTCGGACGATGCTTGATGAATACAAGACTCCAAGAAAATTCTGGCCTGAAGACATTGATACTGCATGCCATATCATCAACCGTGTTTATCTTCACAAGCTTCTGAACAAGACATCCTATGAGCTCCTTACTGGCAAGAAGCCAAATGTCAGTTACTTCAGAGTATTTGGTGCCAGGTGCTGGATCAAGGATCCACATCACACTTCAAAATTTGCACCAAAAGCACATGAAGGTTTTATGCTTGGATATGGAAAGGATTCGCACTCTTACAGAGTCTTCAACCTTTTTCACTATAAAGTGGTTGAAACTGTGGATGTGCGGTTCGATGAGACCAACAGCTCACAAAGAGAGCACCTACCAAATGTGTTACATGAAGTTCCATCTAGTGAATCAATCAAACTTATGGGAACTGGAGAAATCATACCTTCTAAAGCTCAGCCTGAAGAGGAACTTATCATCTCCGCACCTGATCAACCTGAAGACAATGATCAACCTGAAGACAATGCTCAGCCTGAAGACAATCCTTCTAACGATGACAATGATCAGCAAGAGCAAAATCTTCGTCCTGTACATCCTCGTGTTGCAAATGAAGTACAGATTGAGAGAATAATTGATAGCATCAATGCACCAGGTCCACTCACTCGTTCAAGGGTAACACAGCTAGCAAATTTCTGTGGGCACTTCGCATTTGTCTCAATATCTGAACCCAAGAAAGTTGATGAAGCCTTCATGGAATCTGAATGGATTCAAGCTATGCAAGAAGACCTTCAACAGTTTGAGCTGAATAATGTATGGGAACTGGTTAAGCGTCCTGATCCTCACAAGCACAATATAATAGGCACCAAATGGATATATCGCAACAAGCAAGATGAGCATGGTCAAGTTGTCAAAAACAAAGCTCGTCTCGTTGCTCAAGGATACACTCAAGTTGAAGGGATTGACTTCGATGAAACATTTGCTCCTGTGGCTAGACTTGAAGCCATATGCATACTGGTGGCCTATGCAAATCATCATAACATTCTTCTGCATCAAATGGATGTGAAGAGCGCTTTTCTCAATGGCAAGATTGATGAAGAAGTGTATGTTGCACAACCGCCTGGCTTTGAAGATCCAAAAATCCTAATATGGTGTACAAGCTCAATAAGGCATTGTATGGCCTCAAACAAGCCCCTAGGGCTTGGTATGACACACTGAAAGACTTCCTGAAGAGCAAAGGCTTCAAACCTGGTTCCCTCGACCCCACTCTCTTCACGAAGACATATGATGGTGAACTGTTTGTGTGCCAAATATATGTGGATGACATTATCTTCGGCTGCACCAATCAGAAATACACTGACGAGTTTGGATATATGATGCAAGAGCAATATCAGATGTCCATGATGGGTGAGCTGAAGTTCTTCCTTGGTCTTCAAATACGTCAGCAATGCAACGACATCTTTATATGTCAAGAGAAATACCTCAAAGATTGACTGAAGAAATTTGGAATGCAAGATTGCAAAGGCTACACGACGCCAATGCTAGCCAAACATCATCTGGGTCCCGACGACAATTGTAAAGAGTTCGATCAAAAGGTATACCGCTTGATGATTGGTTCCTTACTTTATTTATGTGCATCTAGGCCAGATATCATGCTTAGTGTTTGCATGTGTGCCCGGTTCCAAGCGACACCAAAGGAATCGCATCACTTAGCTATGAAGAGAATTCTCAGATATTTGGCTCACACCCCAACACTAGGATTATGGTATCCAAAGGTCTTAGAGTTTGATCTAGTTGGATTCTCGGATGCTGATTATGCTGGTGACAAGGTGGATCGCAAGTCTACATCAGGCACATGTCATTTCCTGGGACGATCACTTGTATGTTGGTCTTCAAAGAAGCAGAACTGTGTATCTCTCTCCACTGCTGAATCTGAATACATTGCTGCTGGATCTTGCTGCGCTCAACTTCTATGGATGAAGCAAACACTCAAAGACTATGGCATTCACCTGAAGCAAGTGCCACTCTACTGCGACAACGAAAGCGCCATCAAGATTGCCAACAACCCAGTTCAGCACTCGAAGACAAAGCACATTGAAATTCGTCATCACTTTCTTAGAGATCATGTTGTGAAGGAAGATATTGATATCATACATGTCAACATTGAAGAGCAATTGGCAGATATCTTCACCAAGCCCTTGGATGAGAAGAGGTTTTGCAAGTTATGGTGTGAGCTAAATATCTTGGAATCCTCAAATGTCCTGTGATCAGGCACACATCCTAACACTTATGCATGTTGATGACTTAGATGTGCAACACACGAAGTAAAGTATATCTTCAATCAATGAAGACTTACATTCTGAGTGTGAATACATTAACATGGAATTTGACTTTGGAGCGCCACGATAATTGTGCGCCATGTATGGGTCTAATACTTCCTATATGGTGGGTAATGCCACCACCAAATTCTTCTGTTTGAAGTGTTTTACCCCTGGCGTTACATGTGCTATGTCTTCACATTTTGTTTGTCTTCATTTTCAACTTGTCTTCATGATTATCTTCACTATGTTGACTTGATTGTCTTCTAATATATACATACTAGTGTTCTGTCCTCTACAATATTCACTTATAGCTACGTCTTCCTTTGTGAATCTTTTGAACTAAGTGAATGTGATCGGACCCTAATCTCTGTATGCTTTGTATCTAAAACTCTATCTGTCCAAATCATATGCATTCTATTGAAACTGTCAAATGTCTTCTCTGCGTCCTAGTCAGCAGAAGATACAGAGACAAACATTAAGTCCATTTTCAATGCTAATTCCTTCACCTGAAACCTGGAGAAGGGGGAACGACCACCCGACAATCCAGGCATGCGTGGGAACGTGGAACAACCTCCGATATGTTGCATGATGGCCACGTGTCCTTCAGATGTGAATCGCTAGGGGCACCTGTGTAATAACACCGTGCCGTCCCTGTCCCTATAAATACACGCCTCACCACAGTCATTATCCTTTCTTCCATTCTCGCACAAACTCTAGCGCCACCGCTAGCCCTCGACGACGCCGGCGACGAAGCGCTTAGCTGCCGCGACCTCACCGACGCTGTCTTCACACCGGCCGTGGACATCGTCTTCTCCGCCGTCGCCGTAGGTGTCCTCCGTCGCCAAGTTAGGGCACGGATGATCGAACTGCTCGGCCTCCTCTCCCACTCCGTCTAGCAGTTCTTCGTGTGGTAAATAAAACTTCCTTTTTATGGCTCCTTTGATCCTATAGATTCATCACTTTCTACCACAAGAAGTTTCTATTCACACAAGTTGGATCTATTTCATACTGCATCTCATAATATGCCTAGTATGTTCACTTATGCTTCACAAAGTAGTTAGATTCCTCACTTGTACTTATTCGTGGATTCGTACAAATCTGGAACCAACTCTCTATCTATGAGTGAATGTCTTCGCACTATGAGGTCAATGTCTTCTAAACTGATTTATCTTCAAAATCTTCTGAGAATGCATATGACCTCTTCCCCTTCCCTCGCACCTTAATGCTATCACAGGTACATGTCCGTGGGAGAATCCCTTGGTTCTCATAGTCTACATTCATTTGCAGAATTCTTACAGCATCATTTAAATTCTCCCGAAGCCAGTTCCTGTTTGACCAGCAAGCGGAAGCCTTTGAAACCTTTGAACGTGTTGAAGCCATTCAGTTTGAACTTCATGGCACCAGAGAAACCTACAAGAAAGGGTGGCAGACAGCATCGTGGCAACACCTCAAGAGATTTGCCTCCTGACCTCTATGAGCTGTATAAGACAGATCCAGAGGAGGACTACAATCAGCGAAAAACTCGAATCCAATGGATTCGAAGATATTGGGCAGAATAGTGGTTCAAGTACAGGTTCATGACCCAGGAGTATGCTGAGAAGAATGCCATCAAACGACCATGGGGAGACATTCTATACAGAAATCTTCAACCCAAGTCCAGAGCTGAAGCCATTGAACAAGGCTTCTATCCTTGCATGGTCCGTGGACCGTAGCCTGCGGATGCAGACCCATCTCCATTACTGTGGTGCCGCAATGATAATCTGTTCAAGCGCAACCTTCAATTTGCCAGGAACTCGGCCAAAGAGAACAAGAAGTCACGAGGCTTAGACTTCAATCCAAGCCCCTCTGCTCCTCGTGCTGATGGCACATGCGAAGCTGAACCCAATCCTGTTGGGCCCTTCTACAACCTGGAAGGTCTCATCACTCATATCATGGTTCAAGGGACAACCGTGGATGAGCCTGCAGCTGACGCTGAATCTGATGAAGCGCCTGCACCGCCGAAGCCAAAGAAACTGAAGAAGCCTAAAGCTTCAAAGCCTGCTCCTGCACCAAAAATCTTACAGGAGAAGCCTCTGGCCACTGCACCTCCTGAACACAGTGTGCAGTCTGAAGATTTGTCACGCATCTCCAAGACCTCTAGAGTAAAGATGCCCTTGCAACCCACCAGCCAAGAACTGACTGCTGCTGCTATTCTGCGCAACGACGCCATTGATCTATCCAGTGATGAAGATCTTGCAGATGACGCTCTTGAGCAACTGATCACGAGCAAAGAAGAAGCAGAAATCTTCAATGATTTGCCTCTCTTTGACGTAGCAATCCTTCACAACTTCATTGATGAGGGGTTTGAAACCCCCAATCTCAGCTTTGGTGATCTGCAACTTCCAATTGGCCTCAGCGTCGCTTTCACTGGCGCCATTGCTTCTGAGCTAGCTCTAGCTCAGCGCATCGTTGAACTGAAGCAAAAGATCGACTATGAGAAAGCTCAGTTCAAGCAGCACATGGCAAAGCTCAATGTGCAAGATGTCAAGAACTTCAAGACTATGCTGCACGTGCTCAAGGAGGCCTTTCTCAAGAAACGCGAAGAAGCTAAAGGTTCTCGTGAGTGCATGAAGAGTCTGGCTGACAAGTGCGTGCAAGCCTACAATGAAGCTAAAAAGCGCAAGGCTCTTGGGCGTCTTGGCATCGATCCCAGGATGGCTGCAACAAAGAAGAAGAAGCCAGCTGTGGCCGAACCCGAAGCAGCAAGGCAGGAAGCACATCCCATTGTCTTCCCAGCCAGTATGACAGGCTCGAAGCCTAAGGTCCCCATAGCGGCTTCAGAATTAAAGAAGACAAGGGCTGCCGAGGCTGAAGCCAGAAAGAGGAAACATCCTGAAGCTTCTGATGTCGCTCCCTCCAAGAAGAAGCGCAAAACCAAGAAAGATCGGGTTGCTCCCACAGAGCCCCTTATTGTTGAGCCCATCTCGGTTGCTCGTCCTAAATCTTCACATCAAGAACGACGGATGATAGTTCATGAGCCTGCTTCCACAGAGGCTCCTGAAGCTGAAGACATTCCAGTAGTTGACCCCACCGCTGCTGAAGACATTGGTCACCATGACAATGTTGAAGATGATGAAGTCCTTCCTCAGATCGAGCACCAATTGGTATCATCGCCTGTGCTTACGCACATCGAACTCATCAGCATTGGTCGTCCTCTGACGCCAACTGCTCAAGATGCATCATGGGCTGATCACCCACAGAGACAAGACACTCCAAGCTCTCCCCAACCACAAGCAGCCCCATCAGTGCAAGAAGAGGATGACTTTGAGGCCCAGCCAACTCCATCTTCACAGGCATCGCCAGCGTTACGCAGGCTTCGAAAGGACCAAGGCCCCAAGTCCCTCTTTAGAGCGTTTCAGAAGGAGAAGTGCACCACCAATCTGTTGCACGTCAGGTGTTCCCCGAAGCCACTCCTACAGTGAACGTTTCCCAGTCTGAAGCTAAAGTTGCTGAAGACAATCCGGCTGCATCAGCCGAAGAAAAACAAGCAGAAAAACGTGTCCCTACTTTCCCCATCACTGAAGAAGTTGTTCCTGAAGTGAACGTGTCAGTGCCCGACCCTCCAGCTCCTTAAGTGGAGGTTGAGAATCCTGAGGCTGCCACCACTAACACCACTAAAGCCAATGACGTGGTCATGGCTGAAGACACTGTGGAGCCTGCACCTAGCACTGTGCCAGAGGCCAATGAAGCCAATGATGCACCTGCAACAGATGTGCAGCCTAACGCCTCTGTTGATGCCACTGCTCCTGTTCCACCACCAAGGCCACATACTATTGAGCAAGAATACAACTATGGTCAGCTCATCACTGTCAAGTGGCCTCTTCTTGTTCCTCCACCTGCTGCTGGTCCCCAATTTGACTATCACGTCGAGCGCAGGCCTCAGGTTCAGAAGCCAATGCCGAGGCTGCCTAGGTTTCCAGGCACTGCATCTGCACCCAAATCATTCAATATCAATGGCTTCAAAGCACACAACACCTTCTTCAATAGCGCCAAGAACCCCTACTCAAAGGCAAGAATATCTTCTGATCGGTTCTGGAGCTATCAGCAGTGCGGTTATTACTCATGCATCTTGTACAATCAAGGTCGCATTTTTCCCCATATGCGTCTTGACACTGAAGCCATAACTGGTCTGCCCTGTTTGGAAGAAGCGCTGGATTGCTTCAGAGAATCTGGTTTGTTGCAGTTCGTCACTGACAAGGAGCACTGGAACGAAGAATTGCTACTCCAATTCTATGCCACTCTTCATACTCGTGGCTACAACAGGGATCCGAAGACTTGGGTCCTTGAGTGGATGACAGGCAATGTTCATCACGAAGCCAAAGCCTTTGATATCATTGAGCTCACTGGCCTGCCCACTCCAGGAGATCTTTATGAACCTGGTTGTCAGCTTCACAGTGCTGCTATGGAAAGAATTTTTCACAAGCCTGAACCCAACATGAGTCAGATGCTTAGCATGATGAAGCCTTTGCCTCCAGATGCTGAATATCCTAAGGAGTTCTTTGTTGAAGACCTTGAGTATCTGCCACGCACTATCTATCACATCATAAGGCGAACTCTCTGGCCCATCAAAGGACATTCTCCGTATGCAAAGCTGGAAGGTGCAATGAAGACTTTGGTCTTCCATATTCTTCACGGCAAAAGCTTCAATGCACAAGACTTCTTCATCCGCCAACTTGCTGCATCCGGATCTGATCTCTTTGGCTTGAAGTTTTACGCCCCATGGATTATGCGTCTGATCAAACTACACTCAGCTGTCACCTATCAGCCCTCTGCTCGCAATCATCGGATTTTTCTGCCTGACGTCGACATGTCAGTTGAAGCCATCTATCCAGAGCCTGCCAAGGAGCCCCTTAGTCTTCAGAATGCTGATAAGCAAAGTTTCTCTCAACACATTGAAGGCGACCCAGCAGTCACTCGTGTTTATCCTCTGGCTGGTACTACCCGTGCAACTCATCGTGCCCTCACTGAAGCCACTGAAAGCACCATTGCACAACGGCCCATGAAGCGATCCCGTGTTCTCAGTGACTGAGAGCTTCTGGTTGCCCTTCATCAGAATCAGGATAAGCATCATGACTGGCTGAAGCGCCAAATGCAAAGCCTCTTGGTGGACGTAAACAAGATTCGCAGCCTTGCCACCAAGAATGCCTTTGTCGCCCATGAAACTTGTCGGCGTACATGGAAAGGGCTGACACTTATGTTCTCTGAAGATGATCTTCAAGAGGATGGTTTCTCTGAACGCTTCAAGTTTGACTCAACACCTCCAAGAAGGACCTTGCTGGGCGTACTCCGTCTCTTGAAGACTCTGAGTTCTCCTCCTCTGCTGCAACAGTGAATGCACGTGTCATCGATGATGAAGACGATGCTACTTCACCACCTTCGGCTTGAATCACCACTGCACTGAGTTCGTCTGCACCGCCAACCAACTCTGACGACACTGCTGCTTCACCAACTCCTCATGGGAACGAGTAGATGCTCTATGTCTTCAAACCTTTTTGGTCCTTACTGACAAAAGGGGGAGAAGCATATGAGTTTGATAGTCTTCAAGCGGGTCCATATGGGCGGTGGTTTTATATTTTGCCTAGTGTTTACAACTCTCGCGTTTTGATACATTTGGTTCTTTGAGTTGTAACACTCAAACTCGATGGTCGTCTGCTACTTATTTGCTTTTCTGTGATGCGATGATAAATTCCACATGTGCGACGATAAATTCCGCACTTAGATCATTTTGCAGACGTCCATTTTTCATTATGCATGTCATTATCTTCACATACTTTTCATGGATGATGAATTGTCATCATCAGTTGAAGAGGATCTCCACAAGTACAACCTGCCATGTGCATTTGCATACCAAAAGCAAATTACTTATATGCACATCTCCAGGGGGAGCCTTTGCCACTTATGAAGACAATAACCTATCCTTTACAAGTTCACATATTTTATTCCCCGTTGAAAACTTCAACCAGTTTGTCATCTATCACCAAAAAGGGGGAGATTGTAAGTGCATCTAGTGCCACCTCTAGTTGGTTTTGGAGTATTGACGACAAACCTGCTTGAGGGACTAATGTGTTTGTGAGAATTGCAGGATAACACAGGTAGAAGTCCCTCATTGATTCAGTTTTCCTACCAGAGATGACCCCTAAAAATGTATGAAGACATTGAAGTCAAAGGTGGTATGTGAAGACATTCACATTGAAGACTCTGACAAGAGAAGACATCGCATGAAGACTATGGAGCACGAAGACTTAGTTCTTTCGTCGTTCTTTTTCTTCTTTGTTGAGTCATAGAAACCACCGCACTGTTAAGTGGGGTCCAAGTGAACCAGTCAGAATGACTGAAGTGATGCTTAACCAAAATCCTATGTCTTCGAGTGAAGACTATGAGAGCAAATTTTGTCCAGAGTTGGATAAGTCAGCTTTGCTTGTAGCTCAAGTAAAGTTGCCGTGTGTGTTTGAAATCTGACCGTTCGAACACGTGTCAGTTCCTTAGTGACCAAGGGTCATTTCAGACAAATCAGGTCGGGTTGCCTAGTGGCTATAAATAGCCCACCCCTACAACCATAAACGGTTGGCTGCTTAGAGTTAGTGCACGGCTTTTGTCATTTGAGAGCAACCCACCTCGAAGCCTTTGAGAGAGAATTCCTTGCGAGGATAAAGCCCTAAACACCCAGAGCCAAAGAGTGTTAGGCGTCACTTAAGTCTTCCTGTCTGTGTGATCTGAAGACTTATTACACTTGAGGACTGTGAATCCTCCAGCCGGTTAGGCGTCGCATTCTGAGCATCCAAGAGTCATTGTGGATCGCCGGTGAATGAAGTCTGTGAAGGTTTGGAAGTCTACCTTGAAGACTTACCAGAGTGATTGGGCGAGGACTGGGTGTCCTTAGCTCAAGGGGAATAAGGTGAAGACAAGGTCTTCTGAGTTTAATCTCAGCCTCCCTAACTAGACGTACAGTTGTCACAGCAACTTGAACTAGTCCAACAAATCATTGTCTTCAACGAGTCACTGGTTTCATCCTTCCCTTCCCTTTACTTACTGTTGATCCTTGTGAACTCATTGTATGATTGCTTTATCTCTTGTCTTCACTGAGTGACTGCGTGTTCTGATTAGCTTCACAATATCTTCCTACCTGATCTTTACTCCCTAGCTGCTATTAGTCATTGTGCTTTCACTCAATTGAATACTTGACTATGGTTTGCCTAGTGTAGTCTACCTTCCGCTGCATGGTAATAGGTTTATTTCTATCGTTTGTCTTCGAAACCTCCATGTTTTGAAGACTTTCATAAAAATCGCCTATTCACCCCCTTCTAGTCGATCACTAGCACTTTTAGAAACATCCCATCCACTCAAACCTCTTTGAAAGAATTCTGTGTTTTTTCTATGCACAATCAAACACTCGTACAATCCTGTAGGATTCAAGACGACATTCCACTATAATCCCATGTTTTTCCTATTCCCGCATTCTTAGCTTTTTTACAAAAACTAATTGATTTTGAATGAGATGAACTATAAGAATTAAACGAAGGGCTATATCAGGCATATATGACTCAGAGCTTACATGCTATAGTGTGGTATTTATTCATAATTTGGTTGCAAAATCTGATGCGTGCAATGCACGTGTACCTTACTAGTACTTCGAGTATGTGCAAAACACATAAATTGGAATACCAATGGCACGCTACACAGTGTCTCTCTAACAGTTCATGAAGCCACATGGCATATGTGGAGGCGTTGTCGCGACCTCCTTGCATGGATTGATCACAATGACGTGCTGCTGGTTCCAGAAGAATGTACTCGTCCTCCCTGAGCCATACTGGCGGTACATGCATGAAGCGAAGATGTGCACGCATGCCACACACGCACTCATTCCCTCGCACGCACATGCGGGTACACGGGCAGACGCAATTTTGTACCAAGATCCACCCCATGTGATAATTTGACGCGTGTAAAGTCGTTCACTTCATTGATGATCAATTAATATAGCGCATGCAAATTGAGTGGACGTGAGGGCGGAAGAAAGACATTATTACTCCACTGCGCACATGCGAGTAGTTAAATTGTGGGTTGCTAGTAGTACTTCCATTGGTCTCCTTCGTATTTTGTGCCAATTTTTGATAGTAACATAATATTTACGCATTTGAGCAGTGTAGTACTTGAAATTTATGTTCCGTTAAACTCATCAGGAGCCGTTTCGGGCCTCGAAACCAAAACCATCAATTAATCTTTACCTTGTTCCCATCACATTTGAAAGCCTGCTCACACCTACTAGTACGTACCAAACCTGAATGTGTTCCCACTATGCAGGTATTAGTACTAGTGCTAGTACTTAGGTTATAAAAAGGGGAACTACCTAACCGAAAATTACTCTACCTTTCCTCCTCATAAGTGCTTCTTCTTCGTCCGTCGTTGCCATGGCCGGTGAGCAGAGTTCTAGGTTGAGAACTACTCGTAACAAGGGAGCAGTAACCAAGGCTGTGGAAAAAAGAGAGGGCTCGCCGCCACGCAGAGACCTCGAAAGATCTCTCACGGGCAGGCGATGGCTCCCAGGAGCGCCCTAGCCACGGAGGCGAACATGCCGAGCCGGCGGAGCTGGAGTCGTTATCCCTCGACGGCATGCCCGATCAGCTCAATAAGCACCTCAATAAGCAGAAGGAATTCATCCAAGGCTTGATGGAGTTGCTGAAGGAGATCCTTGACGACATGCCCGCTGAGCTCAATCAGCAGGGGGAGTTGACCGCCGGCTTGGTGATGCTGCTGAAGAAGAGCATTGCCTCGGAGAAGAAGGCGACCGGTGAAATCCTGCGACTTCAGGAGGACAAGGCGAAGCTCTGCCACGAGATCGACCTGTTGAAGGAGAAGAACGCTAGCTGGAAGAAGCTGCATGAGAATAGTAGTTCCTCGATGAAGATGCTATAGGCCCTCGTCATGGAACAGAAGGAGGAGTTGGCGAAGCTCCGCATCGAGAACCCGGCTGCTGTCAAGGTACATAATGCGGCCGTGGAACAGATGATGAAAGCTCGCGTCGAGAAATCCCGCGTCATGGACAGAATGAAGAAGATGGCGGAGGAGACGTGCAAGGAGATGGAGGTCGTGGAGGCGATGAAGAAGCAGTTATGACTCCACGGCGAATTAGATCATTTGGGGTGATAATCTTCCTTCTTCTTTTGCTCCTGTGTTTCATCTTTTGCTTCAGGTGTTTCGCCGCACGTGTCACGTTCTCTGCGAGGCATGAATAGAACAATGTTTTTTTGAGGGAATGAATAGAACAATGCTAACAATGAGATGACTAGAAAATTAGATCATTTTTATCGCCATATGGCACTGGGCTGCCGTGTTTCGTGCTCCTCCATCGCAGTACTACTCCAGTGGAAAACTTGAGTATACCGCACGGTTCTTTGCTCCTCCCCGATCAGGTCGTCGGCGCTTTTATACGAGCAGTCAAATCACAAGGCCCCGCCTTCTAGCAGTAATGATCCGTCAAATCACAAAGGCCCTCGCCTCTCGTGAAACCGACCAAGCTAGACTGCCCCACCCTATAGCCTTTTAAAAAATGTATACTTTTGTACAACAGTAGTATCGATGGATTGCGCCATGGAGCAAAACTTGAAATTAAAAAAGGTGGTAAATATAGAGAGCGCTCGTCGCCAAATTATGCATATAGTACTATTAAAAAGGCTAGTCACAATAATGGTGTCCAGCACAACCCACCCCTCAAATAAAACTAAGAGGGTGCTTGGATATGTTTTAGTCCCATGACTAAAAGTAGTGGGACTAAAACATGCTAGCCTGACCCATGCTTGGATCCAAATACTAAAAAGGCTAAAATCAAGTTAATGAGCATTTATTATCCTCCAAACCCTCCAATCCAGAACTTACCTGTGTTAAAGGAGAGGAGTTAAATGAGTAGAGAGATGACTAATCCACATTTTAGTAGGGGTACCCCTGACTAAAAAATTTTAGTCTCAAGACTAGTTTTAACCCCTCTTTAGTCAGGGGTGCTTGGAACTTTAGCCTCTTAAAGAGACTATTTTTAGTCAGACTAAAATAAGTCCCTTGGATCCAAGCACCCTCTAAGCATCCTGGAATTCTTTGACAAAACTAAGCACCGTGAAATTCTTTGACAACTAAACTGCTGGCTATATGATGTTGGCCATATATATTGTACGTATATAATGTGAAGAGTGGTAGTACTATACCAACTAAAAGATGAAATGTAAGAAATACTAGTATGTACGTACTGAAGAGTTAAAGTAACGAGAAGAAACATAACATAGTTCTGTTGGGGGCTCAGTACAACACACCCCTCAAATTAAATTAAGCACACCTGAAATTAAACTTTGCAACTATTCCAGTAGACACTGCATTAGAACCACCATGAGCAACGACACTGCCACCTTACTCGGAGTCCTCGTCCACGTCCTCGACTTCGTCCTTGTCCCTCTTCCTCTTGGCCGATACTTCTTTGCTTGAACCGCACACTTGGTTGTTGCTCTTCATCCAACCCTTGTAGATATTGAAGGAAAGGTTGCCATCCATTGCAGCGTAGTGGATGTGGTCTATGTCTAGTACATTCCGCTGCCATGCATGACGATGAAATGTGTATGGAGGTTTCTCCAGTTTACCATACGAAGGATGAACCATGGCTCCTGCCAGGGTCAGCATTGAAGGTTGACGAGAGGACACCAGCCGATTCTTCTGGAGGTCGAAGGGGTTGCCTACAACGAGACCTATCCAATGCACGACATCCCTGTCATTCTTAAAGTCTACAGTAACAAATTTCACTATTTTTTCCTTGAGGAAGTTCTTAAAATCCTGGCACTCAACGTCGGCATGGCATATGTGGTAGACCAAGCAAACGTTATGTACGCAAACCTGGATCACAACGGGCTTCTTCCTCTCTTCGTCCTTTAGATCCTTCTCTGGTCCCAGGACTGTGGTGTACTCAACATCTAGCCCAACGACACACTCATCATCTGAGTTTTCGGACATGCGTCTGATGCGAGAAAGGCATCCTTTCACCGTCGCGGAAGAACGGGTGTAGATGACGTCAAACTCATCGCCGGTGATGGTTCTAACCTTGTACTCACCGCCGATCGTGGAGATTTGGGACGCCATGGATTTGGGAGGAGGGTTAGGATTAGTGGAACTGCCGTAATGTGAATGGATGGGACGACTAGGAGCGAACCGCCATAGTATTGAAGGACGTGCGGGGACGAGTAGGAGCGAACTGCCAGCGTGCGAATGGCAGGGTAGTGGCTTTCCATTCTCCCATGATACGGGCTTCTGAGAGCCCTTGGATCTGAGATTGAATGGTTGCATGGCGTGATTCTAGACCTACGGGTGAATATCCTATCCTGGAGGGTTATTCTGCAAATTTTTAGCAACTTAGCATGCGACCATTTGATCTCAAATCCAAGGGCTGCTAGCAACCCGTATCATGGTAGCGCCTACCACGACCGTCGCGTAGCTCGCCCAGTCGCGCCCTTGGAGATTTAACACGGTGCGTTAGGCTATCTAATGTTGGCTTGTCATACATAATCATCACTTAGTCACTCATACTACAACAAGGTTGGCTATAAGTGTATTTTTTACTCCTCTAAATCTCTTTCTTCGTAATGGAAGTGGTCAGGAATCGGGAGACTCACGCCGGTCGTAGCACCGCAGTTAAAATGATAATGGAAAGTCAAATCACGGGGCCCCACCTGTCCAGCAGTAACTCGCTGTCAAATCACACAGCCCTACGTTTGCAGCAGCCTACTCCCTCGTCTTCTCGCGTCTTTGTCGAACCGACTAAGCGGAACTGCCCCGCCGCCTACCTCGCAGGAAAAGCCCCGCCCTCGACTTTTAAATAGTATACAGTATACTAATTTTGTATCCATGGATTGCACCCGCGCCATGGAGCAAAGCGTCTAGAAAATGGCGGTACACATGTACGGAGTATACATCACGCCCGTCGCGTTCACGTCGCACCCCAGATGGTTGGTCGGTCTGGCACGCTGCTCTCCGAATGGAATGCGCGTCATATTGCGTTTGCACACACATGTGGGACGGCAATTGAGAACCGACCATAGGCACACTCCCTGGTGTGGGGACCCCGACTCATAAGTCGTGATCACCGAATGCACGTGTATAGTGATCCCAGAGATCAATGCTCAGTGAACACACAGAAGCTGAATAACAAGAGTCTTACATCCATACATACCGTATTACACAAGTAGGACCATTATGGTCAAGTCTTGAGTATAACATCGCAGCGGAAATCTTCGTCGATAACTTGGACCTATGCCATCTGCCTTAACCCTACAGGCATTCTGACTGGGAAGCATCCTAGCTCACATGTTCGTCACCGAGGTACTCTTCTTCATATCATGTTCTTTCATGCCTGGCCAATAAAATAACCAGTGGCAAGCCAATGAGTACTTTGAATGTACTCGCAAGCAACCCATGTTTTGGTTCAAGATACAACAATGCATGATATAGGTAAATTTTTGCGGAAAGCTAGTTTTGAGTGCAATGATATGTTCAACAACTTTGTAAAACATGCATCAGGAGAATTCAATTAAACATGAGGATAGGTTACAGATATCAACATAAAAAGAGTGGGCACCAACCCAACTCAATCATGTCAAGCCCTTTGACTTGACCCAAGTAGTTCTTCCCACTTATCCAAACACACACACACTGGTTTGTAAACATGTGGTCGTAGCCCAAGAGCGGTTACCCAACTGTCCTTGACCGTGGACTTAGCTATTCGAACAGTTTTACACTCTGCAGAGGTTGCACACTTTACCCACAAGATCCGGGGAACTTCCGTGTCATCCACGAGCCGCGGTACCTCAAGTACCCGGGGTAAGCACCCGATCAGTATATTTCCCCAGACGACACTAACAAGGAGTCCACTCGTTGTTCCATATCCTCACGATGTACATCATACAAGACTCACTCGAGATCGTAACACCCGAGAGGGGACACAATGGTGTATCCGGTGCCCTGTGAAAATAGTCATGGCCGCCCTACCTGGCACGACCCCGTCCCGAGAGAGAGCACCAACTCTCCCCCGTCACTAGTAATGCAGGCTCCAAGCTAGTATCGGCCTAGGTAATCAATAATGCCCTTTCCCATATAAGGGTAGAGTGGTTGCGCATGTAAGGTTGGAATAACGGTCGCAACTTAAACCAATCCGTTTTTGAAAGCAACACACACACTTGCCTCGGTACACCACTTCGTCATCAAGTGGTTACCCATCTCATTATCTCCCTCGGGCATAAGTGGCACCCGACGGGGTTTTCGAAAAGTCCTTTGAAAATACTTTGTCTCCATCACTATGCATATTCCCGTCCCTTTTTGCGTAGCACTACTTTAGCATCCTATCTACTCCCACCGGTATAACCATCATAAGGAGGTAGGGTCATCCACAATGCAAGTATCAATGAGGAAGTAACGGAGGCAAACCATCAAAGTGGTTCCACCTCATCATGATTCCGTTGCAACAACAATATGGTGCTACATTGTAACGCCCCATATGTGACTTTCCCAATTTGTACTCCAACTCTTGCCGTTTCCGGCATTAAGTTATATTTATTCCTCGGGTTCGGGTCTTTGTCTCCGTGTGTTGTTTTCGTTTTCGTGCATCTCATATCTTGTCATCACGTGCATTGCATTTGCATACATGTTCATCTCATGCATTCCAGCATTTTCCCCGTTGTCCGTTTTGCATTCCGGCGCTTCGTTCTCCTCCGGTGGCCATTTCTAGCTTTCTTTCATGTGTGGGGATTAAACATTTCCGGATTGGACCGAGACTTGCCATGCGGCCTTGGTTTACCACCGGTAGACCGACTGTCAAGTTTCGGGTCATTTGGACTTCGTTTGATACTCCAACGGTTAACCGAGGGACCGAGAAGGCCTCATGTGTGTTGCAGCCCAACACCCCTCCAATTTGTCCCAAAACCCACCCCAACTCTGCTCCATCATCTCGGTCGTTCGATCACGATCGTGTGGGCGAAAACTGCACCTCATTTGGACTCTCCTAGCTCCCTCTATGCCTATTTAAACACCCCCCCTCGTTTTTGGATCGTCCCCTACCTCGAAACCCTGAAAAAAAGCGAGATCCACCGCGCCCGGCCGGACACGTCCGTCCCCGGCCGAACACAATGCGCGCAGCCAGCTCCGTCGTGCCACGTGGCGACCCGGCGGCCTCCACCGCCGCGGCCCGCCCGGCCCGCGCCTGGCCCTCCCGGCCCACGTCGCCCGCCGCCCGGATCCCGTCGCCCCGCCGCCGCCTCCCTCGGCTCCGGTGGCCCGCGCCACCGCAGCCGCCATTTCCGGCCGGGGCAAGGCCGCCCCGGGCCTCCTCGTCCCCGGCCAACCTCCGCCGCCCGGCCTCGCCCGCGGCTCCGCCGGAGCCCGTGCCCCGCCAACTCCGGCCAGGGGCCGGCCTCCCCTTCCCGCAACGGCTCGCCGCGCCGGTGGCTCCCTCCTTCCTCTCCGGCCGGCCGGCGTCGTTCGCGATCCGGCGAGCTACACTGCCCCGCGCCCCGATCCGGATCGGATCTGTGAACAGTGAAACCCTAGGTTGACTTTCCCCCTCTCCCATCATTTTTTCGTGCTACGTTTGACCTGCCATATCTTTGCATCCGTGGCTCCGTTTTGGGCATATGATATATCAAAATCTTCGTCTTGACGAGTACATCATTTCATTCCATTGCATCATTTGCATTTGAGGTCATCTTGGTGCCCAAAATGCTGTTAGAAGGAGGCATCATGAGTTAAATTGCAGATCCGTTAGCTCTACATTAACTTTTGTCATTTTTGCCATGATTATTGTGTGCATGATATGCCTGTGCCCCTTTAGGATGAATTGTTAAGCATGTTGTCTTCTTTCTAGAGGTGCCGCCCATGCATTTTTACGATGTGTGTGTTGTCTTGTGCAAGCTTGCAAAGAGGGGTACCTGAGTTTGCTGATTTCACGGACTTAGTGAAATCACTAAGTCTGGGATGTTTTAGTTCACAATGCTATATGTCCAGCTTGTTTCCTAGTGATCCGTGCCTCTTTTGAGGATGATCAGTAAGAGTGATTTGTTATGCTTATTGTGCTTAATCCATCCATGTCTTTACTTGTTATGTTGGAGCACCCTAGATTGACTCAATCGAGCTCAACTTTTGCATAGTTGTTAATTTGGGCAGATCGTGAACTCTTTTGCGATTTTGCCGGAGCTATTGCTAGTGATCCATGCATGCTATGCCATTGTTCTTGCCATGTCTAGCTAGCATTTTGTGCCTTATTATTGGATATATGCTTGCCTTGCCATGACTTGCACCGTAGTGAGAGCATCGAGCTCGTTTACATGCCTCCATGAGTTATAATTTCAGCATGTCCCAGTAAGTCTGAAACTGATTGTGTTTCATCGATGTTCGTGTGCTTGTTAGAGTATTTTGTGAACCCTTTTGGCCCCAGGTCATTTTGGGTGTTTTGTTAAGCTTGTTCAGTAGCTCCATGGCATGCTCTTACTTGCCATGTTCAGGTTATGCTTCATATTGTTTTGCTGCTCCGAAGAGAGCATCGTGGTCTGAAATTCCAGACTAGCGTTAATTTCGCTAAGTCTGAAATCTGTTTTGCTTATTCAGTGTTGCCATGCTTGTTTGAACCCCTTAATGGATGAATTTTCCTATGCCTCAGTCTTGGTGATTTGTTAAGCTTCTTGTGTACATCCCTGCCATGTAATTTGTTTTCATGTTTGGTGGCTGTAGCATGTTCATTTCGTTGCATTTAGGAGCCTACTTGCTGTAAATCGCAGATCGGTTCGTTTCGTAAAACGCTTGCCATTTCCAATCCGTAGCTCCGATTCCTTTGATCTTTATATCGTTTTCAGGGGATTTCTTCCCCTATATCCAGTGGCACACTTGGTTTTCCAATTTGAGGCCAGGTTCATGCATTTCCTGTCACGTCTTGCATTTTGCATCTCGCATCGCATCCCGCATAGCATATCATCTTTGCATATTATTGGTTGCCTTTGCACGTGGTTGATTGTATCCTTGTTGCTTGTTTGTGTTGTTGGGTAGAGCCAGGAGACGAGTTCGCTAACGAGGAGCCCGTTGAGTTTGCTTTTGAGGATCCAGTCAACTTTGACAACTGTGCAGGCAAGATGATCATACCCTCGAAATCACTACTATCTTTGCTATGCTAGTTTGCTCGCTCTTATGCTTTGCCATTGCTACGATGCCTACCACTTGCTTGTCAGCCTCCCAATTGCCATGATTGAGCCTCTAACCCACCTTTGTCCTAGCAAACCGTTGATTGGCTATGTTACCGCTTTGCTCAGCCCTTCTTATAGCGTTGCTAGTTGCAGGTGAAGATTGGAGCTGTTCCTTGTTGGAACATTTATTTACTTGTTGGGATATCATTATATTGCTATGTTATCTTTATTCATCTATATACTTGGTAAAGGGTGGAAGGCTCGGCCTCTCGCCTAGTGTTTTGTTCCACTCTTGCCACCCTAGTTTCCGTCATATCGGTGTTATGTTCCCGGATTGTTGCGTCCCTTACGCGGTTGGGCTATATGGGAACCCCTTGATAGTTCGCCTTGATTAAAGCTTTTCCAGCAATGCCAAACATTGGTTTTACCATTTGCCACCTAGCCTCTTTTTCCCTTGGGTTTCCGGAGCCCGAGGGTCATCTTATTTTAACCCCCCCGGGCCAGTGCTCCTCTGAGTGTTGGTCTACCCTAGAGCACCGTGCGGGGCCGTCCCTTGGCAACTTGGGTTACGTTGGCTCCCGTACGCTTAGCTTATCCGGTGTGCCCTGAGAACGAGATATGTGCAACTCCTATCGGGATTTGTCGGCACAGCGGGTGGTGTTGCTGGACTAGTTTTGACCTGTTGAATCATCTTGTTGTACCGGGATACCGAGTCTGATCGGTGTGTCTTGGGTGGAGGCCTATTTCTTCGTTGACCGTGAGAGCTTGTTATGGGCTAAGTTGGGACCCCCTGCAGGGATTGATCTTTCGAAAGCCGTGCCCGCGGTTATGGGCAGATGGGAATTTGTTAATGTCCGGTTGTAGATAACTTGAACCCTAATTAATTAAAATGAATCAACTGAGTGTGTTGCCGTGATGGCCTCTTCTCGGCGGAGTCCGGGAAGTGGACACGGCGTTGGAGTTATGTTTGCGCAGGTTACTCTCTAGTTCCTCGCTCGCGCTTTGCTCTCTCTTCTCGCTCTCTTTTGCGAATAAGGTAGCCACCATATATGTTAGTCGTTTGCTGCAGCTCCACTTATACATTACCCCTTTCCTACCTATTAAGCTTAAATAGTCTTGATCGCGAGGGTGCGAGATTGCTGAGTCCCTGTGGCTCACGGTTTACTATTACACCAGATGCAGGGACAGATGATACCTCTCCGGATGGCGCGCTCGTGCTGAAGTGGGAGTACGACGAGGACTCTCAGCGTTACTATGTGTCTTTTCCTGATGATCAGTAGGGATGCCTATTCGGGGTTAGATTCAGGGCCTTGTTGCATGTTGGGGGTCTTTTCTATTTTGGCGCCGTAGTCGGGCCATGAGTGATTGTATGATGGATGTTATTTATGTACTTTGATGTGACGTGGCGAGTGTAAGCCAACTATGTTTTCCCCCTTTCTATTATATATGTACATGGGATGTGTGATGATTTCCCGACTTGCGACATTGCTTTCAATGCGCCTATGTCTCTAAGTCGTGCCTCGACACGTGGGAGATATAGTCGCATCGAGGGCGTTACAAGTTGGTAATCAGAGCCTTCCCCGACCTTAGGAGCCCCCATTGCTTGATCATTTTTAGAAGCCGAGTTGTGTCTAGAAAAAATGTTTTGAGTCCTTAGGAATTATATATCGGAGAGCTTAGGAATTCTTTTTACTTCCCAGTCTCCTCATCGCTCTGGTAAGGCATCCTGACATAGAGTTTTGACTCTTCTCTTCTCAAATTTCACTAAAAAATATTTAGGATCACGCGAGTATCTTGGTTTTGTTCCGATGGCTTATGATGAGAATACTTTCTTGGTGCCTCCTGTCAGGGGTTTAGTGGAAGTGTCCCGGGGAGTTGAGCTCTGAGGTGTTGTCATCATAATTCTATCATCGCAATTCTGGTATACTTGAGATATGTGCGCGACATCGAAAATCTCCTTTATGCAGTTCATTGGTGAGATAACCTCGACGCCACCCAGTACTGGCGCGGGAGTTCGGGACTATCGCCATAACTTGTATAACGGATGCTTTTCGAAGGTTGAGATAGATGGTTTCCGAAGGTTTCTTGGTTATGTGTTGAAGGATGGATGCAGCTGGATGTAGGAATTGCTAGCTTGGGTGAGATATTATGCTTCCCCTGTATCTCCAACACCTGATTGCATAACCAGAAAGTTTCGGGAGTTTCATAGGTGGGAATTCAAGTAGCTCTTAGGATATCTTTCCAACGGATGTATGATATGAAATTGGGGTTCGACATCTAGTGGTTCACCTATTCACGGTCGATTTTACACTGGCCTCATTGTGTCTTAAAGAGTCCCTGGCTATGCTGACTCGGGGACGCTTCGTATGTCATGTGCACTGCCTTGTACATGATGGTGTTGTACGGTCGAGCCCGTGTAGGTCCCACCACAAAAACTTCAGACGAAATTTCTATCATGTGTTTGTTCTGGCTTATTCCGCAAGCCAACCCTTGGTTTTATTTCGAGTTGTGGTATTCGTTCTGCTTCGACGTCATATGTTGATTCCATCCCTCGTTGAAGTACCTCTTCTACCTAATTCTTCGTGGCTTCGCAATTTAGGAATATGTGACCACTTCAAGAGAAGTGCATTCGTTCATTTTGTTCGGATGCGAAGACTTTATGTTGCAATTTTTCATTCCGTTGGATTCACCTTTAATATTTCTCTATTTGTGTGCTAACGGTGGTCAACCTCTTCAGGATGGCTCCCGCTAAGAGCACCAGTCAGAACCAGAATCAAGATCCGCCACCACCTCCGCCTCCTCCGGAAGCATGGCAAGCTGTGATGGCCGCTACTAATGCAAATACACAGCTGATCATGCAAATCATCCAAGAGCGGAATCAAAGCAGTCAAGGAAATCAAGGCAACAACCAGAATCATTTTGCAACTCTGAACCAGTTCCTCGCAAATGGTCCAAAGATGTTCAGCAACTGCGTTGAGGCTAGCGATGCTGATGATTGGTTAGTCGATCTGGGCAAGCATTTTGCATGAAGCAACGTCAGACCTGAAGATTTCGTCAAGTTCGCTTCTTTCAAGCTCAAAGATCAGGCCGCAGAGTGGTTCCAGCAGTACCAAGATTCCAGAGGTGGACGTTTGATCACTTGGGATGATTTCCGTCGTGATTTCCGCGCTCATCACATCCCTCAAAGTGTGATTGAAAGCAAACGTGAAGAATTCCGCAATCTGATGCAAGGCTCTTTGTCTGTCTATGACTACACCAAGTTGTTCCAGAAGCTCGCCCGTTTTGCCAAGCAGGATGTTCCTGATGAGAAGAGCATGATCTATCAGTTCAGGGGTGGTCTTCGTGAAGAAATTCAGCTCGCTCTTGTCCTCTTCGAGCCGCTGAGATACGATGAGTTCTACAACATGGCACTGAAGCAAGAGGCTGCTCAGTTAAGGTGTGATGCTTCCAGGATGCGAGTCAGAGACACTACGCCTTCTTCCTCTACTCAAGTGGCCAAGCAGTAGAAGTATTGGCTTCCTCCTCCTCCGTTCCATCAGCCGTATCAGCAGAAGAGCAAAGGTGGCAGTGGTTCATCCCACCCACCCAACCCAGGCTTTCAGAACAAGACTTCATCTCAAGCTTCAAGATCGAGTGCTCCGTACCACCGTCCGCTCTCAGAGGTCACGTGCAACAAGTGCCAACAGAAGGGTCACTACGCCAACAAGTGTTTCAACCAGAGGCGTCTTCCTCCTCCTCCTCCTATCAGATCGGCAAGTACAGCTGTGGTCAAGCATAATCCCAAGCACGCCAAGGTCAATATGGTGAATGCAGCTCAGGCAGAGGATTCGTCAGATGTGATCATGGGTAACTTTCCAGTTAATTCTATTCCCGCAAGAGTTCTTTTTGATACGGGTGCTTCACATTGTTTCATGTCAAGATCTTTTGTTTCCAAGCATGACTTCGTTTCAAAGATGTTGGGTAAACCTATGGGAGTGGTTTCTCCAGCTAAGTCTATGAGGGCTACTTCAATAGTCCCGGATATTTCTATCATGTTGGGTGATTTCAAGTTCTTGGCTTCTCCAATGGTTCTTGGCAATTCTGATATCGATCTTATTCTTGGGATGGACTGGCTCTCTAAGCATAAAGCTCAGCTTGATTGTGCGGCCAAGCAGATTCAACTGACTCATTCGTCTGAGGAAGTAATTGTCTTTGCCGCTCGGGATAATACCATCCGGTTGTTTTCTCTCAATGAGAAGGGTGAATTGGATGCTATTTCGCAGATTCCGGTTGTTTGTGAGTATCAAGATGTCTTCCCAGAAGAACTCCCAGGCATGCCTCCAAACCGGCCGGTTGAATTTGTTATTGAACTTGAGCCCGGTACGGAACCTGTGTGCAAACGTCCCTACAAGCTCGGCCCCGAAGAGTTGAAGGAGTTGAAGAAACAACTCGATGTTCAAGAAAGAATGGGTCTCATTCAGCCTAGTACTTCTCCGTGGGGTTGTGGTGTTCTTTTTGTGAAGAAGAAGGATGGAACGGACTGACTTTGTGTTGATTATCGTCCATTGAACAAGAAGACCATCAAGAACAAATACCCAGTTCCCAACATTAATGAGCTGTTCGAACAACTCAAGGGTGCCCAAGTATTCTCCAAGCTTGACCTCTGTATGGGTTATCATCAAATTCGCATTCGTGAGCAAGATATTCCCAAGACGGCGTTCAGAACAAGCTATGGGTCATATGAATACACTGTCATGTCTTTTGGCCTCGCCAATGCTCCTCCGACGTTCTCTCGCATGATGAACTTCAAATTCAACCCCTACACCAATGACTTCGTTCTGGTCTATCTCGACGACATTCTGGTTTTCTCCAAGAACAAGGAAGATCATGCCAAGTACTTGCGTTTGGTTCTTGACAAGCTCAGGGAACATCAGTTCTACGCCAAGTTCTCCAAGTGTGAATTTTGTCTCGATGAGGTTCTTTATCTTGGCCATATCATCTCTGCCAAGGGCATTTCCGTGGATCCTGAGAAGGTGTCTGCAATTGTTTATTGGGAACCTCCTCAGAACGTGAAGCAACTCCGTAGCTTCCTCGGTCTCGCAAGCTACTGCCGAAGATTCGTTGAAAACTTTTCCAAGATCGCGAAGCCTCTCTCAAATCTTCTTCAGAAGCACGTCAAGTACATTTGGTCTTCGGAGTGTGATATTGCTTTCAACGCTTTGAAAGAGAAATTGATCACTGCTCCAGTTCTGACTCCGCCTGATGAAACCAAGCCGTACGAGGTCTTTTGTGATGCCTCTCTACAAGGTCTTGGTGCTGTACTGATGCAAGAGAAGAAAGTTGTTGCTTATACCTCTCGCCAGTTGAAGCCTAATGAGAAGAACTACCCCACTCATGATCTCGAGTTGGCGGTAGTTGTGCACGCTTTGTTGACTTGGAGACATCTTCTCTTGGGAAGGAAAGTGGACATCTTCACTGATCACAAGAGTCTCAAGTACATCTTCACCCAGCCTAATCTCAACCTAAGGCAGACTCGATGGGTCGAAATGATTCAAGAGTACAATCCGAGTATCGAGTGTACTCCAGGCAAGGCTAATGTGATTGTTGACGCTTTGAGCAGAAAAGCATATTGCAACAGTCTGATTCTCAAGCCTTATCAACCCGAGCTTTGTGAAGCTTTCCGCAAACTTAATCTGCAAGTTGTTCCTCAAGGTTTCCTCACCAACCTTCAAGTTTCTCCTACCTTGGAAGACCAGATTCGCCAAGCCCAGCTTCTTGATGCTATGGTGAAAAAGGTGAAGATTGGTATTGCAAAGAGTCAGTCCAAGTACAAGTGCTACCGACTTGATGACAAGGACACTCTCTTCTTCGAGGATCGAATTGTTGTGCCCAAAGGTGAACTTCGTAAAGTGATCATGAATGAGGCTCACAACTCTCTCCTCTCCATCCACCCTGGGAGCACGAAGATGTATCAGGATCTCAAGCAAACTTATTTGTGGACTCGAATGAAGCGTGAGATTGCTCAATTCGTGAATGAATGTGATGTCTGCAGAAGAGTGAAGGCGGAACACCAAAGGCCAGCAGGTCTCCTCCAACCTCTTGCCATTCCAGAATGGAAGTTTGACCACATTGAAATGGACTTCGTGACTGGGTTTACTAAGTCCAAGCGTGGCAATGATGCTATATTCGTTGTCATCGACAAGCTCACCAAAGTGGCTCATTTCCTGCCTATCAAAGAGTCAACCACTGCAGCTCAATTGGCGGAACTCTATACCTCTCGAATTGTCTCTCTGCACGGTATTCCTCAAGTGATATCTTCAGACCGTGGCAGCATCTTTACCTCCAAGTTTTGGGATTCTTTTCAGAAGGCCATGGGCACCAGCATTCGCTTCAGCACTGCTTTCCATCCTCAAACAAGCGGTCAAGTCGAGCGTGTCAACCATATTCTTGAAGATATGCTCAGGGCTTGTGTTATCTCCTTCGGCATGAAGTGGGAGGATTGTCTTCCTTATGCTGAATTCTCGTACAACAACAGTTTCCAAGCAAGTTCGGGCAAGGCCCCATTTGAAATTCTGTATGGTAGGAAGTGTCGTACACCTCTCAACTGGTCCGAAACCGGTGAACGTCAGCTGCTGGGTAATGACCTAATCACAGAGGCAGAAGAAATGTGCAAGGTCATTCATGATAACCTCAAAGCAGCCCAATCCCGCCAGAAGTGCTACTATGACAGTAAGCACCGTGATTTGGCTTTCGAGATCGGAGATCATGTCTACCTCCGCGTCTCTCCTATGAAAGGGACTCGTCGCTTCGGTATCAAAGGGAAGCTTGCCCCCAGATACGTCGGGCCTTTCAAGATCGTCAGCAAGAGAGGCGACCTCGCCTATCAACTCGAGCTTCCTGCAAACTTTGCCAATGTTCATGATGTGTTCCATGTCTCCCAACTCCGAAAGTGCTTCAAGACGCCTGAGCGCACCGTCAACTTCGAGGACATTGAGCTCCAAGAAGATCTCTCCTACCGTGAGCACCCAGTTGCAATCCTTGAAGAGACTGAACGCAGAACTCGCAACAAGTCAATCAAATTTCTCAAAGTCAAGTGGTCACACCATTCCGACCGTGAAGCTACCTGGGAACGCGAGGATCACCTCCGTTCTGAGTACTCGGAGTTCTTTCAGTCCTATATCTCGGGACGAGATCTTTTCGTAGTGGTGGAGTGTTGTAACACCCCATATGTGACTTTCCCAATTTGTACTCCAACTCTTGCCGTTTCCGGCATTAAGTTATATTTATTCCTCGGGTTCGGGTCTTTGTCTCCGTGTGTTGTTTTCGTTTTCGTGCATCTCATATATTGTCATCACGTGCATTGCATTTGCATACATGTTCATCTCATGCATTCGAGCATTTTCCCCGTTGTCCGTTTTGCATTCCGGCGCTTCGTTCTCTTCCGGTGGCCATTTCTAGCTTTCTTTCGTGTGTGGGGATTAAACATTTCCGGATTGGACCGAGACTTGCCATGCGGCCTTGGTTTACCACCGGTAGACCGCCTGTCAAGTTTCGGGTTATTTGGACTTCGTTTGATACTCCAACGGTTAACCGAGGGACCGAGAAGGCCTCGTGTGTGTTGCAGCCCAACACCCCTCCAATTTGGCCCAAAACCCACCAAACTCTGCTCCATCGTCTCGGTCCTTCGATCACGATCGTGTGGGCGAAAACCGCACCTCATTTGGACTCTCCTAGCTCCCTCTATGCCTATTTAAACACCCTCCCTCGTTTTTGGATCGTCCCCTACCTCGAAACCCTAAAAAAAAGCAAGATCCACCGCGCCCGGCCGGACACGTCCGTCCCCGGCCGGACACACCGCGCGCAGCCAGCTCCGTCGCGCCACGTGGCGACCTGGCGGCCTCCACCGCCGCGGCCCGCCCGGCCCGCGCCTGGCCCTCCCGGCCCACGACGCCCGCCGCCCGGATCACGTCGCCCCGCCGCCGCCTCCCTCGGCTCCGGTGGCCCGCGCCACCGCAGCCGCCATTTCCGGCCGGGGCAAGGCCGCCCCGGGCCTCCTCGTCGCCGGCCAACCTCCGCCGCCCGGCCTCGCCCGGCCTCGCCCGCGGCTCCACCGGAGCCCGCGCCCCGCCAACTCCGGCCACGGGCCGGCCTCCCCTTCCCGCGACGGCTCGCCGCGCCGGTGGCTCCCTCCTTCCTCTCCGGCCGGCCGGCGTCGTTCGCGATCCGGCGAGCTACAGTGCCCCGCGCCCCGATCCGGATCGGATCTGTGAACAGTGAAACCCTAGGTTGACTTTCCCCCTCTCCCATCATTTTTTCGTGCTACGTTTGACCTGCCATATCTTTGCATCCATGGCTCCGTTTTGGGCATATGATATATCAAAATCTTCGTCTCGACGAGTACATCATTTCAGTCCATTGCATCATTTGCATTTGAGGTCATCTTGGTGCCCAAAATGCTGTTAGAAGGAGGCATCATGAGTTAAATTGCAGATCCGTTAGCTCTACATTGACTTTTGTCATTTTTGCCATGATTATTGTGTGCATGATATGCCTGTGCCCCTTTGGGATGAATTGTTAAGCATGTTGTCTTCTTTCCAGAGGTGCCACCCATGAATTTTTATGATGTGTGTGTTGTCTAGTGCAAGCTTGCAAAGAGGGGTACCTGAGTTTGCTGATTTCAGGGACTTAGTGAAATCACTAAGTCTGGGATGTTTTAGTTCAACGATGCTATATGTCCAGCTTGTTTCCTAGTGATCCGTGCCTCTTTTTAGGATGATCAGTAAGAGTGATTTGTTATGCTTGTTGTGATTAATCCATCCATGTCTTTACTTGTTATGTTGGAGCACCCTAGGTTGACTCAATCGAGATCAACTTTTGCATAGTTGTTAATTTGGGCAGATCATGAACTCTTTTGCGATTTTGCCGGAGCTATTGCTAGTGATCCATGCATGCTATGCCATTGTTCTTGCCATGTCTAGCTAGCATTTTGTGCCTTATTATTGGATATATGCTTGCCTTGCCATGACCTGCACCGTAGTGAGAGCATCGAGCTTGTTTACATGCCTCCGTGAGTTATAATTTCAGCATGTCCCAGTTTTTCACCAAGTCTGAAACTGATTGTGTTTCATCGATGTTCGTGTGCTTGTTAGAGTATTTTGTGAACCCTTTTGGCCCCAGGTCATTTTGGGTGTTTTGTTAAGCTTGTTGAGTAGATCCATGGCATGCTCTTACTTGCCATGTTCAGGTTATGCTTCATATTGTTTTGCTGCTCCTAAGAGAGCATCGTGGTCTGAAATTCCAGACTAGCGTTAATTTCGCTAAGTCTGAAATCTGTTTTGCTTTTTCAGTTTTGCCATGCTTGTTTGAACCCCTTAATGGATGAATTTGCCTATGCCTCAGTATTGGTGATTTGTTAAGCTTCTTGTGTACATCCCTGCCATGTAATTTGTTTTCATGTTTGGTGGCTGTAGCATGTTCATTTCGTTGCATTTAGGAGCCTACTTGCTGTAAATCGCAGATCGGTTCGTTTCGTAAAACGCTTGCCATTTCCAATCCGTAGCTCCGATTCCTTTGATCTTTATATCGTTTTCAGGGGATTTCTTCCCCTCTATCCAGTGGCGCACTTTGTTTTCCAAGTTGAGGCCAGGTTCATGCATTTCCTGTCACGTCTTGCATTTTGCATCCCCCATCGCATCCCGCATAGCATATCATCTTTGCATATTATTGGTTGCCTTTGCACGTGGTTGATTGTATCCTTGTTGCTTGTTTGTGTTGTTGGGTAGATCCGGGAGACGAGTTCGCTAACGAGGAGCCCGTTGAGTTTGCTTTTGAGGATCCAGTCAACTTTGACAACTGTGCAGGCAAGATGATCATACCCTCGAAATCACTACTATCTTTGCTATGCTAGTTTGCTCGCTCTTATGCTTTGCCATTGCTACGATGCCTACCACTTGCTTGTAAGCCTCCCAATTGCCATGATTGAGCCTCTAACCCACCTTTGTCCTAGCAAACCGTTGATTGGCCATGTTACCGCTTTGCTCAGCCCCTTCTTATAGCGTTGCTAGTTGCAGGTGAAGATTGGAGCCGTTCCTTGTTGGAACATTTATTTACTTGTTGGGATATCATTATATTGCTATGTTATCTTTATTCATCTATATACTTGGTAAAGGGTGGAAGGCTCGGCCTCTCGCCTAGTGTTTTGTTCCACTCTTGCCACCCTAGTTTCCGTCATATCGGTGTTATGTTCCCGTATTGTTGTGTCCCTTACGCGGTTGGGCTATATGGGAACCCCTTGATAGTTCGCCTTGATTAAAGCTTTTCCAGCAATGCCCAACATTGGTTTTACCATTTGCCACCTATCCTCTTTTTCCCTTGGGTTTCCGGAGCCCGAGGGTCATCTTATTTTAACCCCCCGGGGCCAGTGCTCCTCTGAGTGTTGGTCCACCCTAGAGCACCGTGCGGGGCCATCCCTTGGCAACTTGGGTTACGTTGGCTCCCGTACGCTTAGCTTATCCGGTGTGCCCTGAGAACGAGATATGTGCAACTCCTACTGGGATTTGTCGGCACAGCGGGTGGTGTTGCTGGACTAGTTTTGACCTGTCGAATCATCTTGTTGTACCGGGATACCGAGTCTGATTGGTGTGTCTTGGGTGGAGGTCTATTCCTTCATTGACCGTGAGAGCTTGTTATGGGCTAAGTTGGGACCACCCTGCAAGGATTGATCTTTCGAAAGTCGTGCCCGCGGTTATGGGCAGATGGGAATTTGTTAATGTCCGGTTGTAGATAACTTGAACCCTAATTAATTAAAATGAATCAACTGAGTGTGTTGCCGTGATGGCCTCTTCTCGGCGGAGTCCGGGAAGTGGACACGGCGTTGGAGTTATGTTTGCGCAGGTTACTCTCTAGTTCCTCGCTCGCGCTTTGCTCTCTTTTCTCGCTCTCTTTTGCGAATAAGGTAGCCACCATATATGCTAGTCGCTTGCTGCAGCTCCACTTATACATTACCCCTTTCCTACCTATTAAGCTTAAATAGTCTTGATCGCGAGGGTGCGAGATGGTTGAGTCCTTGTGGCTCACAGTTTACTATTACACCAGATGCAGGGACAGATGATACCTCTTCGGATGGCGCGCTCGAGCTGAAGTGGGAGTACGACGAGGACTCTCAGCGTTACTATGTGTCTTTTCCTGATGATCAGTAGGGATGCCTATTCGGGGTTAGATTCAGGGCCTTATCGCATGTTGGGGGTCTTTTCTATTTTGGCGCCGTAGTCGGGCCATGAGTGATTGTATGATGGATGTTATTTATGTACTTTGATGTGACGTGGCGAGTGTAAGCCAACTATGTTTTTCCCCTTTCTATTATATATGTACATGGGATGTGTGATGATTTCCCGACTTGCGACATTGCTTTCAATGCGCCTATGTCTCTAAGTCGTGCCTCGACACGTGGGAGATATAGTCGCATCAAGGGCGTTACATATATGTCATGCATAAAAAGGGTTTCATAAATATGGTCAAAGGGCTGCTTGCCTTGGTCTTCAAAGTCTTCAAGTCCTCTTTCTTCTTATCCAACTACTTCGTCAAATACGGGATCTATTCGCCGCAAGAAAATAACGAGAAAATAAGGCAATAGTAAAACAGAAAAACCAAAGTGCTCAGAAAAATGCAACTTATTTTTGATAAATACTAGGGGGAACTCTAAGAAGGGGAAAATTATTAGTTATGGATTTGGAGTTGTATAATAGGAGAAATGGATTTTCAGAGGGGAATATAAATGCTCAAATTTGAATTTAAATTTGAACAGTGCAGAAAAGTTTGATGGATATTTATGAAAGTTACACCATTAAATAGGTGGGATTTTTAGAAAAATATGGGAGTTGGAATTATTGTATTTGGATTAATATTTAATCATGTGGAATTTTTGCAAGTTTCCAGAAAAAGAAAAAGGAGAAGCAGCACTGTGCAACTGGGCCAGAAGGGCCACAGTGCAGCAGGCCTAGAGGGGATTCAGCCCGCGGGAGGCTGCCACGTCGAAGGCGTAAAGGCAAAATACGCCTTCAGCCGACGCAGCAAACCGGTACGTGCGCGCGTGCGTTTTAAACCTGACGGGTGGGGCCCACCCGTCAGTATGTGAGGCTGACTGACGGGCCCCACGACCGTCGTCGTCAACCTAGGGTCAGAGAGGGCGGCGAGCTCATCGGTGACGTTTCCGGGCACGGCGGGGTGAGCTGATGGCACCGCTGGACTCCTCGTCGTGTCGCCGTTCGGGTGGTGCCGGAGTTGGTCGCCGGGGTGGCCTGGTTCGCCGGCAACGAGGAGGCACGGCGGAGGAGCTTCGGGAGGTGCTTGGTTAGCTCGTTTCGAGCTGCAATAGGAGCGGGAGAAAGAGGGGAATGGGTCAGTGAGGTCTGGTGGTTCCAGATCGAGCAAGAGCGGGGGCGGAGAGGGGCTGTACCGCGAGATCAACGGTCAACCGAGGCAGCGGAGCTCCGGTCGATCCCGAGCATAGAAGCTCTCCGGGGTTGATTGGGTGGTGCGGGCGCGTTCTTGGGGGTGTGAGGAGGAGGCGGATGCCACTGGAACGGCCCGGGGCGGGCTTATATAGCCCCGCGATGGTCCACCATGGACTTGTGCGCCGGCGAGCTCGTTACCGTTGCCACGGGTCACGGGGCCTGTTTGAGTGTGTCTGGGGTGCTCGTGGGGGTCGACTATGCCCAGGGGGAGAAGAGAGGGAGCGGGGAACGCGGCAGAGCGGGTCCCCATCGCGGGCAATGACTGGCGGGCTCGGGCGGCGCTCTGTCCGCATGCGAGGAGAGCCAGAGAGTTAGAGAGAGGAGGGGGACGACAGTGTAGCGTGTTGTGGACGTCGAGGTGACCTCGGGGGACACGAGTGGGAGGCCCTAGGTGGCCGGAGGCGGTTGGAAGGGGGCGGCTACAGTGCGGGAGCGCACTGTAGCGCGCTCCAGATTGTGTAAATGGCCGGCATGCCATTTTTTCGCAAAGTGGGCACGACCAATCATGTCTGGTAGCTCTAGGGAGGAGTAAAGAATGTGGGGAAAGCCTTGGATGCCTTGGGTGGCCACTAGAGTGAGGAGGGAGGTGAGGAAGAGGGGTGCAAGGGCTGTTCAGAGAGGTAAAAGAGGTGGTTTCACCCCTCAATTATTGATCTGAGATGCAGCCATTGCTACTAGAGGTAGAAGAGGTCTAGGAGGGGCTGTGGTAAAAAGTGGAGGCCATGGAGAAGAGTGGAAGAGGTCAAAACATGGGTTTTAATAAAATGGCAGAAGGTGTTTGATGCTTGTTTGGGCAAGAAAATTAATTCCACTTGCCATGAGAATTAACAGGATGGAATGGAACATAGAAGTAGGATGTTCCACCAAGTTTGAGCTCATTTGGGCAAAGTAGCCAATGTAACTTTGGTAAACCCTAGAAATCAACAGAAATGGCTTTACCAAGATTTAGTCATGCAAATCTATTCTCCTTGATGCACCACTTGGTGTAGTGTCATCATTTGAGGTTATGAACATGTCCACAAAAGTTGAGATCAAAAGGAGAAAGTTGCCAATGTAGAGTTGTTCAAATTTGGTTCTGAACAGGAAGGGTTTTGGGGTACTTTGAGCAAGAGAACATTCTCTCCAACTTGTGCCATTTGGTCTAGATGAATAACTAGACCATTCGAGCATGTTCACAAGGTTTGAGAACATTTGTACATGTTTGGCAATGTAAAGTTGCTCAAACTTCTAAAAGGACAGAGATGGTTTTGAGGAGATTTCATGGGGTTATACTATTCTCCATGACATGATACTTGGCAATATCATCAAACATGTCATATACACATGGCATGATCATTGGTTCAAGAGTTTGGAGCAAGGAGATGAAGTATAGGAGTTGGAGGATTTATTTGATTTTTAGAGCACTTGCAAACAACAGACAATATCCAAACAAGGCAAGGTCCAATACACTCAAAAGTTTTTGTCAAACCACATTTTATCATGATTTATTCGCTTAAGTGTTGTGGCATGAAAATCAGGGTGTGACAGACCTACCCCCCTTACAAGAATCTCATCCCCGAGATTCCCAAACTAGGCGCGGAAAAGGGATACAGAAACTTGGATTTGGGGTAGTCTTCACGTCCTCATACTGCTTTTGCTTCCGTTTGGTGCTCCACTGAACCCTGAAGTACTCGATGGTGTGGCTTCGTGTTTGTCGTCCTGCTTGATCTAGATTGCACTTGGGGTCTCTCGCGTAGGTCATATTGGGCTGGAGGTCGATGGCTCGGTGATTGATGTCCTTGCAGAGGTCGGGCTAGTTAGGAAGTTGGAAACGTTTCCGGAGTGGTGTCGTGTGGAAAAAAATGTTGTGCACAGTGGGTGACTCAGGTGATAACTCTAGCTGGTAGCCGTCTATTCTTTGTCTTGCGGTGATATTGGAGAGGGCCGATAAATCTTGGTGTGAGCTTTCCTTTGACATGGAAATGCTTGGTTCCTTCGAGAGAAGTGGTTTGCAGATATGCCTGGTCTTTGATGCGGAGGTATACTTCTTGAAGATGGTGGTTGGTGTAGTTCTTCCTCCTAGACATGACGATCTTCAGATGTCCCTTGACCAGCTCAACGATTCTTCTTACGTCTCCGGGTAGACAAGTATGTCATCAAAGAAAGATGACAACTAACTTGTCCAAGCACTCCATGAAGTCTATGGGGTACGTAAAGTGGACCGAGGCATTGGTTGTTGGGGAACGCAGTAATTTCAAAAAATTTCCTACGCACACGCAAGATCATGGTGATGCATATCAACGAGAGGGGAGAGTGTTGTCTATGTACCCTTCGTCGACTGCAACGGAAGCGTTGACGCAACGTAGAGGAAGTAGTCGTACGTCTTCCCGATCCGACCGATCCAAGCACCGTTACTCCGGCACCTCCGAGTTCTTAGCACACGTACAGCTCAATGACGCTCCCCGGGCTCCGATCCAGCAAAGCTTCGGGGATGAGTTCCGTCAGCACAACGGCGTGGTGACGATGATGATGTTCTACCGATGCAGGGCTACGCCTAAGCACTACAACGATATGATCGAGGTGGAATATGGTGGCAGGGGGCACCGCACACGGCTAAGGAACGATCACGTGGATCAACTTGTGTGTCTAGAGGTGCCCCCTGCCCCCGTATATAAAGGATCCAAGGGGGGGGGTGCGGCCGGCCCTATGGTGGCGCGCAGGAGGAGTCCTACTTCTACCGGGAGTAGGACTCCCCCCCAAACCTTGTCCAACTAGGAGAGGTGGAGGGAGAATAGGAAAGGGGGGGCGCCGCCCCTTCCTCCTTGTCCAATTCGGACTAGGGGGAGAGGGGGCGCGCGGCCTACCCTGGCAGCCCCTTCCTCTTCTCCACATTAGGCCCATGAGGCCCATTAAACCCCCGGGGGGTTCCGGTAACCCCCCGGTGCTCCGGTTTTATCCGATACTTCTCCGGAACCCTTCCGGCGTCCGAATATAGTCATCCAATATATCAATCTTTATGTCTCGACCATTTCGAGACTCCTCGTCATGTCCGTGATCATATCCGGGACTCCGAACTAACTTCGGTACATCAAAATGCATAAACTCATAATAACTGTCATCGTAACGTTAAGCGTGCGGACCCTACGGTTCGAGAACAATGTAGACATGACTGAGACAAATCTCCGGTCAATAACCAATAGCGAGACCTGGATGCCCATATTGGCTCCTACATATTCTACAAAGATCTTTATCGGTCAGACCGCATAACAACATACGTTGTTCCCTTTGTCATCAGTATGTTACTTGCCCGAGATTCGATCGTCGGTATCCAATACCTAGTTCAATCTCGTTACCAGCAGGTCTCTTTACTCGTTCTGTAATACATCATCCCGCAACTAACTCATTAGTTGCAATGCTTGCAAGGCTTATGTAATGTGCATTACCGAGAGGGCCCAGAGATACCTCTCCGACAATCGGAGTGACAAATCCTAATCTCAAAATACGCCAACCCAACATCTACCTTTGAAGACACCTGTAGAGCTCCTTTATAATCACCCAGTTACGTTGTGACGTTTGGTAGCACACAAAGTGTTCCTCCGGTAAACGGGAGTTGCATAATCTCATAGTCATAGGAACATGTATAAGTCATGAAGAAAGCAATATCAACATACTAAACGATCGTGTGCTAAGCTAATGGAATGGGTCATGTCAATCAGATCATTGAACTAATGATGTGAGCTCGTTAATCAAATAACAACACTTTGTTCATGGTTAGGAAACATAACCATCTTTGATTAATGAGCTAGTCAAGTAGAGGCATACTAGTGACACTAAGTTTGTATATGTATTCACACATGTATTATGTTTCCGGTTAATACAATTCTAGCATGAATAATAAACATTTATCATGATATAAGGAAATAAATAATAACTTTATTATTTCCTCTAGGGCATATTTCCTTCATTGGTGATGGTCACGGTTGAGCATTGGCCAAGTTCTTATCGATCTAGAGCCAAAGCCCAAGGTCAGGATCCGACCATGTTGTGGCTTGGTAGGGCATAAGGGTTTCAAGGACTCTAGTGTGCGAGTGAATGTTTATCATCCCATCCTTGAGCACAGTTTCTGAGATGCCAATTGTCCTATATCCTCAATTTGGTCTTTCCTATGGCATCGTCAGTTCTGGTGCTATTTTAGGATGATAATGTGCTCGTTCACTACGTCCACTAGTTCCACAATGAGCCCAGTGATAAGCAAGGTTACGGAGGCTTAACTGGTTCTCTTGCAATTCCGTGGGTTAAGCACATGGTTAAGGACTCGAGCTAGGGTATCTTGTGAAGTCTTGAAGGGTCTAGGAATGGGTTTCTAGTCTGGGGGGGGGGGTTAAACATAACTCTACAGGGTTTTACTTGGTTGAGGAGGCTATAGAAAAGTTCTTCAGTGCTAGTTGGTCGCCGAAGTAGACTCCTTGGTGCATCTTGTCTTGCTGGTCTTCAGTTGAGGAGAGAGATGAGAGGGATAAGTAGCATAAAGGGGGATGCCTAAAGGGGGTTCTATAGTGCAAGTGCAAACAAACAAGGGTTGAAAGGGCCAAACACAAACAATAAAATAAGGCAGGTGATATAGCCGCATACTAGTTGCCTAGGGCAAAAGGGTGGCTGATATCAAAACACAATCAAATAAAAACAAGAAACACACAATCATGGTTCTATTTGGACCATCATACGGACTCGACTGCGCATAGGGGGGGTATACGACTCATCCTACCCTAGGGGTTCTCGGACTTAGTAATCGTGCCTTGAGCCTCATGCAGTCTTCTGAGTTTTCCTCAGGTGTTGCTACGTCTCTTGTAGTTGTTCGATGAAACAATCTGGGTTGAGCCTAAAGATTCTTCAACAACTTCTCGCCTGTTGAAGTGATGGGGTGAAGGTGGCTTCTCGTTGCAGGCATTAACTCGGTCTTCTGTTGTCTTCTTAACCATGACGACCCCTTTTGCCTTCTAAGGCGTCGACGGTACCAGGTAGGTAATCCCTTATGCAATGATATCAACAAGGCATAGTAGAGGTCCAACATGTCGGTTACATTGATGAAAACATCGACACCAAGAGCGGGGGATGAAGAGAACCGTTTTCCTGCTCACTATAGTGAGGCGGACCAAATGGCGAGGTTCTCATCCACCGGTGGTTGCCGATACAACAACGGTAAGGACATGATTGCTCTATTAGCAATGTCTATCATGGTCTTGCATGTCTTACACCCTGATAGTCATAGGACAAGGTTGCATCATACTGGGGCAAATTCAAAAGTGTCACCATCCTCTCGGTCTTCATGTCCTCATTCTTCAAAGGCGTATCTTCTGTTGGCATCGTCTTGTTGTGGTGTCGTGAATCTTGGGTTCACAAGAGGTGGGTGAGTGTTTGGCAAGGTTTACTCCTTCTAGGCCATCCACGAGAATTACAAGGAATCCCATGGTCAGGGGCTTGAGGGTGCTAGCGACCGTTTGCAATAGTTTTGAAGGGAAGAGATCGATAGGGAAAGTATACCGTAGTTTTCTAAAAACTGAGAAGGGAAGAGAAGTATAGATAGTTTTGAAAACTAGTAATAGTTTTGGAAATAGTTTTACCCTAACTAACGACCATGCTAACTAAGGCTTCCTACAGTCAGGATGGCTCTGATACCAGCTCTGTGGGGACCCCGACTCATAAGTCGTGATCACTGAATGCACATGTACAGTGATCCCAGAGATCATGCTCACTGAACACACAGAAGCTGAATAACAAGAGTCTTACATCCATACATACCGTATTACACAAGTAGGACCATTATGGTCAAGTCTTGAGTATAACATCATAGCGGAAATATTCGTCGATAACTTGGAACCATGCCATCTGCCTTAACCCTACAGGCATTCTGACTGGGAAGCGTCCTAGCTCGCATGTTCCTCTCCGAGGTACTCTTCTTCATATCATGTTCTTTCATGCCTGGCTAATAAAATAACCAGTGGCAAGCCAATGAGTACTTTGACTGTACTCGCAAGCAACCCATGTTTTGGTTCAAGATACAACAATGCATGATATAGGTAAATTTTTTGCGGAAAGCTAGTTTTGAGTGCAATGACATGTTCAACAACTTTGTAAGACATGCATCAGGAGAATTCAATTAACCATGAGGACAGGTTACAGATATCAACATAAAAAGAGTGGGCACCAACCCAACTCAATCATGTCAAGCCCTTTGACTTGACCCAAGTAGTTCTTCCCACTTATCCAAACACACACGCTGGTTTGTAAACATGTGGATGTAGCCCAAGAGCGGTTACCCAACTATCCTTGACCATGGACTCGGCTATTTGAATAGTTTTACACTCTGCAGAGGTTGCACACTTTACCCACAAGATCCGGGAAACTTCCGTGTCATCCACGACCCGCGGTACCTCAAGTACCCGGGGTAAGTACCCGATCACTATCTTTCCCCGGACGACACTAACAAGGAGTCCACTCGTTGTTCCATATCCTCACGATGTACATCATATGAGACTCACTCAAGATCGTAACACCCGAGAGGGGACACAACGGTGTATCCGGTGCCCTGTGAAAATAGTCATGGCCGCCCTACCTGGCACGACCCCGTCCCGAGAGAGAGCACCAACTCTCCCTCGTCACTAGTAATGCAGGCTCCAAGCTAGTATCGGCCTAGGTAATCAATAATGCCCTTTCCCATGTAAGGGTAGAGTGGTTGCGCATGTAAGGTTGGAATAACGGTCGCAACTTAAACCAATCCGTTTTTGAAAGCAACACACACACACTTGCCTCGGTACACCAGTTCGTCATCAAGTGGTTACCCATCTCATTATCTCCCTCGGGCATAAGTGGCACCCGACGGGTTTCTTGAAAATACTTTGTCTCCATCACTATGCATATTCCCGTCCCTTTTTGCATAGCACTACTTTAGCATCCTATCTACTCCCACCGGCATAACCATCATAAGGAGGTAGGGTCATGCACAATGCAAGTATCAACAAGGAAGTAACGGAGGCAAACCATAAAGTGGCTCCACCTCATCATGATTCCGTTGCAACAACAATATGGTGCTATATGTCATGCATAAAAAGGGTTTCATAAATATGGTCAAAGGGCTGCTTGTCTTGGTCTTCAAAGTCTTCAAGTCCTTCTCCTTCTTATCCAACTACTTCGTCAAATACGGGATCTATTCGCCGCAAGAAAATAACGAGAAAATAAGGCAATAGTAAAACAGAAAAACCAAAGTGCTCGGAAAAATGTCAACTTATTTTTGATAAATACTAGGGGGAACTCTAAGAAGGGGAAAATTATTAGTTATGGATTTGGAGTTGTATAATAGGAGAAATGGATTTTCAGAGGGGAATATAAATGCTCAAATTTGAATTTAAATTTGAACAGTGCAGAAAAGTTTGATGGATATTTAAGAAAGTTACACCATTAAATAGGTGGGATTTTTAGAAAAAATATGGGAGTTGGAATTATTGCATTTGGATTAATATTTAATCCTGTGGAATTTTTGCAAGTTTCTAGAAAAAGAAAAAGGAGAAGAAGCACTGTGCAACTGGGCCAGAAGGGCCACAGTGCAGCAGGCCCAGAGGGGATTCAGCCCGCGGGGGGCTGCCACGTCAAAGGCGTAAAGGCAAAATACGCCTTCAGCCGACGCAGCGAACCGGTACGCGCGCGCGTGCGTTTTAAACCTGACGAGTGGGGCCCACCCGTCAGTATGTGAGGCTGACTGACGGGCCCCATGGCCGTCGTCGTCAACCTAGGGTCAGAGAGGGCAGCGAGCTCACCGGCGACGTTTCCGGGCACGGCGGGGTGAGCTGATGGCACCGCTGGACTCCTAGTCGTGTCGCCGTTCGGGTGGTGCCGGAGTTGGTCGCCGGGGTGGCCTGGTTCGCCGGCGACGAGGAGGCATGGCGGAGGAGCTTCGGGAGGTGCTTGGTTAGCTCGTTCTGAGCTGCAATAGGAGCGGGAGAAAGAAGGGAATGGGTTAGTGAGGTCTGGTGGTTCCAGATCGAGCAAGAGCGGGGGCGGAGAGGGGCCGTACTGCGAGATCAATGGTCGACCGAGGCGGCGGAGCTCCGGTCGATCCTGAGAATAGAAGCTCTCCGGGGTTGATTGGGTAGTGCGGGCGCGTTCTTGGGGGTGTGAGGAGGAGGCGGATGCCACTAGAACGGCCCGGGGCAGGCTTATATAGCCGCGCGATGGTCCACCATGGACTTGTGCGCCGGTGAGCTTGTTGTCTTTGCCACGGGTCACGGGGGCCTGTTTGAGTGTGTCTGGGGTGCTCGTGGGGGTCGACTATGCCCAGGGGGAGAAGAGAGGGAGCGGGGAACGCGGCAGAGCGGGTCCCCATCACG
This sequence comes from Triticum monococcum, assembly GCA_034509565.1. Classification (NCBI taxonomy): domain Eukaryota; kingdom Viridiplantae; phylum Streptophyta; class Magnoliopsida; order Poales; family Poaceae; genus Triticum; species Triticum monococcum. The sequence goes on from CM067841.1 coordinate 525,296,895, forward strand.
GGCAATGACTCGCGCGCTCGGGCGGCGCTCTGTCCGCATGCGAGGAGAGCCGGAGAGGGAGAGAGAGGAGGGGTACAACAGTGTAGCGTGCTGTGGACGTCGAGGTGACCTCGGGGGACACGAGGGGGAGGCCCTAGGTGGCCGGAGGCGGTTGGAAGGGGGCGGCTACAGTGCGGGAGCGCACTGTAGCACGCTCCAGAGCGTGCAAATGGCCGGCATGCCATTTTTTTGGCAAAGTGGGCACGGCCAATCATGTCTGGTAGCTCTAGGGAGGAGTAAAGAATGTGGGGAAAGCCTTGGATGCCTTGTGTGGCCACTAGAGTGAGGAGGGAGATGAGGAAGAGGGGCGCAATGGCTGTTCAGAGAGGTAAAAGAGGTGGTTTCACCCCTCAATTATTGATCTGAGATGCAGCCATTGCTACTGGAGGTAGAAGAGGTCTAGGAGGGGCTATGGTAAAAAGTGGAGGCCATCGAGAAGAGTGGAAGAGGTCAAAACAGGGGTTTTAGTAAAATGGCAGAAGGTGTTTGATGCTTGTTTGGGCAAGAAAATTAATTCCACTTGCCATGAGAATTAACAGGATGGAATGGAACATAGAAGTAGGATGTTCCACCAAGTTTGAGCTCATTTGGGCAAAGTAGCCAATGTAACTTTGGTAAACCCTAGAAATCAACAGAAATGGCTTTACCAAGATTTAGTCATGCAAATCTATTCTCCTTGATGCACCACTTGGTGTAGTGTCATCATTTGAGGTTATGAACATGTCCACAAAAGTTGAGATCAAAAGGAGAAAGTTGCCAATGTAGAGTTGTTCAAATTTGGTTCTGAACAGGAAGGGTTTTGGGGTACTTTGAGCAAGATAACATTCTCTCCAACTTGTGCCATTTGGTCTAGATGAATAACTAGACCATTTGAGCATGTTCGCAAGGTTTGAGAACATTTGGACATGTTTGGCAATGTAAAGTTGCTCAAACTTCTAAATGGACAGAGATGGTTTTGAGGAGATTTCATGGGGTTATACTATTCTCCATGACATGATACTTGGCAATATCATCAAACATGTCATATGTGACATGCTAGAATTTTCTTGGAATTGTTGGGGAATATTTCCTGTAGAAATATTTCAAATCCTTGAAATGGGCAGAAATGGTTTTTGAGGGATTTGACCAATATTTTGAACATGACCATGTGTTGAAACTCTTATATATGGACAATATATGTCCATTGAGTTTCCCTGATTTTTGTAAAATATTTCTGAAACAATAAAATAATTTTTCCCTATTAAAGACCATTTCTGGCCTTAAGAAAAAGCTTTTAAATAAAATAGGAAAATAAATTTTAAAATTATATTTTTGTGGTTTATGGGTATCCTATATCTAATAGGAGTCAAACATATTTTTGGAAAGATTTTTACTGCCCTGAATTAAGTACTTGTAGTACAAATCCTAATTCAGGGGTTTTTGGAAAACTAATTTTTGAAAATACTTTTTGGCCAAATTATTTTTGTAAGAAAATACTATATTGCTCTATACACATGGCATGATCATTGGTTCAAGAGTTTGGAGCAAGGAGATGAAGTATAGGAGTTGGAGGATTTATTTGATTTTTAGAGCACTTGCAAACAACAGACAAAATCCAAACAAGGCAAGGTCCAAAACACTCAAAAGTTTTTGTCAAACCACATTTTATCATGATTTATTAGCTTAAGTGTTGTGGCATGAAAATCAGGGTGTGACACCCGGCCCCGCAAGTCGGGTGACTTAATAGAAGAGGGAGACGAGCGATAGTACTAGAGAAGTGTTGTACTACGTTGGTGCCTGGACGATCCCTGCAAGACACGGAAGATCAGTTCGTCCATGCATGTGACCAGACTCCAGCAGACACGCCTGGATTGGCCATCGTCTACATATCGTGCAGGCTGTGTTGTACATGGATGTAGTTGTGGTGAGAAATCTAAAAAAAGGTCTCTTGTCATCTCGCAAAATCAGGTGTCATTTGCTTCGGATCACTGCGAGGGTTAAACAGCAACAACTGAGTTGGGCTAGTCATCGGGGGCACATGCACGAACAGTGAGTACTCGGCTGCCATCTAGGTCAAGCCAACTATGTTAATTAGGACATCTATCGATGGACCCCTTTTCTACGAGTTTATCTTTAATTTGAGCTTTGTTCCTCGCCCAGTTTGTCCGTCGGGATTCATGTTGTCTCCTTTGGGCAGTGAGGTTATGATTTCTTGTTATGTGGCATTTTTTCATGTTATATGTTATAATCCGGCGCTTCAGATCGAAATGATGACAACTGCGCCTCCAGGCCACGTGCATGAGGAGGTGTTTTTGCAATGGAGAAGATCAGAAGCGGGAGAGGCCAGACGGTGGTTTTCGAATGGAGAGGATGGAGAGGAGAGGAGGTGTTTTTGCAATGGAGAAGATCAGAAGAGGGAGAGGCGAGACGGTGGTTTTGGAATGGAGATGACGGAGAGGAGAGGAGGTGGTTTTGCAATGGAGAAGAGGAAGAGGAGCATGCGGCAGCGATTTAGGATTGGACGAGAGGGCCGACGCGCTGTGACTGGATCAAAATCAAAATCAATTTACCCTTCAATTAAGAAAGCGACCCCACATTGACTAGTCTCCCTTTTATTTCGGGTCATAATTGACCATGATTTTCGCACATAAAATATATGTTATACGTTGCAAAAATAATATAATTTGAAAGTGCATTCAGATACGAACCAAACGATACAATTTTTGGTGACATGCATTCACATTTTGCTTGTCAAATACAGTACGTGGTCAAACTTTGACCCAAAATATGCAAAACAACAAAAAAATACTTCCAAGACCAGCGCCGCTCTTCCGCTCTTCTCCTCTTAAACCACCATCACTCCTCTCCTGTTCCAATCTAAATGCAGCGCCGCTCCTCTCCTCTTCCATTTCAAAACCACGGCCCCTCCTCTCCTGTTCCAGTCCAAAACCAGCGTCGCTCCTCTCACGTTCTAATCCAAAACCAGCGTAGCTCCTCTCCTCTTCCATTCAAAAACCACCACCGGCGAGTGAAGGTGCTGTGGAGAAGTAGATCGATGGAGGAGTACAACCGATAAGTGAGGATCATAGACGGCGACCCTGTGAAGCTAGCTAGGATGTTGGAGATACAGTCTTGGTTTGACAACAAGGACCAACTAGCGGCGACGGCGACATCCATGGCCAAATATCTGCAATAGAGCGAAAAGGCGGCGATACTCCCGGAGGGAGTCGCGCCGGAGTACATAGAGCTGCTCCTCTGGGCCATGGAGCAAGCAGATTCATCGAATCCGATCATGAGGGAGCGATGGTGGGAATATCGATCCCATATGGAGCATCCACCAGAGATTGAAGGATCGAGCATCTACAGGGTGTCGTTTGTGAGGGTGTCCTGCCAGACTGAGTCGGTGGAGTCTTCGTCGACCGAACCCAACTGCAAGAGGAGAAAAGCAGTTGGCCCGACGATGCTTCCCCGCCATCGTCTCCCTCGCCGTTCACATCGTCTCACAGGGCGGCTATCTGCCGCCGAGGAATAGGAGGGGGCTGCCCCCCCAGCCCAATAGTCGGGCAGGTTGTGAATTGTCAGGAGGTGCTTAGGGTTGTCAGTATTTGCGGGTTGTGAATTGTGTTTTGTGTTGTGTATTTTGAGAGTACTTTCAGATATGAATGTCTTTTGAATTTCAGATTTGCAGTATTGAGCATATGAAGTATTTTATGAATTCTAGAGGTCTATTTTTAGCACTTAAAAATGTAGTTTCGTAGGTGTATAAAAGTGCAGACAATGTGATTCTCAGAGAAGAAACTGCAAGTTTCAGTTTCAGATAAGAAACTGCAAGTTCAGTTTTAGATAAGAAACTGCAACTTTCGAAGGCAGAGCATTTATATTAACACGGCCTTTTCAAACAGGGTTAACATCATGTTGGAAGTTTTATTCATGGTCGAAAATGGAACTACCAACCAGTTAACATCATGTTGATCAACATTCATGCATAGCACATTTTCATATGATGCATAGTCAAAATGCCACACAATGTCGAGTGTGCGAAACAAAGAGAAAACGAGGGACGAAGTTTTGGCAAGTGTTGGACGTTGGTTTGGGCTGCCTCGTCTAGGCTTTCATTTTTAACATGTGCAGCCCACGACCTCGAATGGGAGGTCCATAGGCCTGTTTGTATTTTCTTAGGGCCATCATGTATCGACCGGACTATCGACCTCCCATCCGAGGTTTTATTTTTGGCAGCCCAATTTATGTATTTTTTTGAAGAAAACGCAGAGATCTGTTCTATTTTTCTATATAAGAATAGGAACGCCAGGTCCAACTTATGTTTCCCTTCTAACTATATTATATATATTTAAATTATTTTATATGTTATTATATATTATTTTTATTGTCATAATATATTTAACAGATACTTACATATGTAAGAAAACAATATCCCACATCTTATTAACTTATAAAAATAATTTCTTAACAAATAAAATCCTGGATTGTTTTGGCACGAAAATCCTAGTGATTGTGTATAAAAGCTTGGTAAGATTTAAGGACAAATGTAATAATATCACTTATTATTTAAATATATTTATAACAAAATGCTCAGCCCCTTTTTATTTTTTGATGACATTGCTGGCCCAACCCAACATTATAATTAGAATCTGCCCAGCAAAATCGTGTATTTCGAGAAAGTGCAAATGGCCTGTAATTTTTTAGGAAATAAAATAAATGGGCCGCATGGACGCTACATTATTTGTTCACCTAGCCCAGCTAATGGCAGTAATTCAAAAAAAAGATCAAATTGACTGTAAATTCTACCATGGAAAAAAAGACTGTAAATTCTGAAAAATGGGTTGAATACGTGCCACATTTTTGGAGGCTAAAATGTGGGCCAATAGGTCGAAGCCAACGCAAGTCGTTGTCAATTTAGTCAACAAATGATTCTGACATGTTAGCCGTTGGATTTACATCCAACGATCGGCATCCATCTTCAATCTCTCATCTTCTTCCTCCAGCGCCGCCGGGACCACCTCCCGCCTCCTGCTGCTAGCAGCACTGCTTAGCACGCTTCGCTATGAAGCGCTACTCCACTGTTGGCCAGGCCATCCCTCGACCCCTCCACACCTCCTGTTCTTCTCCACCGACTGCCGAACCACACCGCACTAGAACTAGTTAACCCTCGTACACCTCTCGTCTGCGACTCTACTCCCGCGTCTTCCCATCTCCGGCTCGTTGCTGTCCGGGGCCTCGCCATCATCCACCACCTTGGATGCGCTCGGTGCGGCGTGGTCAACATGGTTAACGAACGACACCATCGGAAGTAGACTGTGCGTGGAGAGGCTGACAGCTGGGTCCACGGCCGCACATAAGGAAATGCCTCCTTATTACGCGCAACATAATGATTCCTCCACCTGACATCTAGGACCCACCGGAAGGGCCTCTGTATTTCATGAAAATAACGTGCCCCCCGCTGACATGTCGGACCCACCAGCTATCTTCGCACGCAAGGAAGTGCCTCCTTATTACGCACAAAAAAAATAAATATTCCCCCTGCCAGCTGGAACCCAGCATAGTGGGAGGCTGACTTGTGGGCCTACCAAGTTGACGGGGACGGAGGGCTTTGTCAACTTAGTCAATATGAACGATTCTAGCTCCTGTTACTGTACGATGTTCATCCAACGGCCGTAGTGCTTCTTCAACCTCTGGTCTTCATGCTCCAGCCGCCCAAACCAGTGCCGGTCGTGTCGCGTGCTCCTGCCTCCCGTGGCCGGCTGCGATGCCGCGGAAGCCTCACCGCCCCCTACTACTCCCACCGCTGGCCAGACCATCCCTCTACTCACCCACAACCCCTGTTATTCTGCGGCGACATCAGCCTCACACTGCAGCCGAACCAGTGAACCCTTGTACTCCTCTTCGCGTGGGCATCCACTATTGCGTCTTCCCTGACTCCGAGTCGTCCTCTTCCTAGTCCTTGCTGTCGTCCACCGCCGTGGTGCTCTCAGCGCGGCGTGGTCAACGTGGTCAAGGAACGACTTCCATCGCACGTGGACTGTACATGGAGAGGCTGACAGCTGGGTCCACGGCCGCAGCAAGGAAGTGCCTCCTTTTTACGCGCAAAATAATGATTCCTCCACCTGACAGCGGGGACCCACCGGACGGGCCACCGTATTTCGCGAAAAAAACGTTTCCCCCTGACTACTGGGACCCGCCAGCTACATCTTCGCACGCAAGGAAGTGCGTCCGGGCAAAAAAAATGATTCGCCCCCTGACTGCTGGGACCCACCAGCTACATCTTCGCACGCAAGGAAGTGCGTCCGGGCAAAAAAATGATTCGCACCCCTGACTGCTGGGACCCACCAGCTACATCTTCACACGCAAGGAAGTGCCTGACAGTCGGGACCCACCTGGTCGAAGCATACGTAGCGTTGTCGTTCTGGTCGCGAATGTGTACGTACATATATACTGGTGGATGTAGAGGCGCGCATGTGTCGTAGTAGAGGCACGTATGTGTCATAGTAGAGGCGCGCATGTAGCATGTACATGTATGTACAGCGGCCAAGGTGCAAGAAAGAAAATACGGCCACGTATGTGTACATACGAGCGGGGTCTCGAACGCCTACTCGTGCATACGTACGGCCAGAGCTCGTGTACATGGCTGGGTCGGAACAAAGAAACAGCGTCGTCATCGTGTTCATGGGGAGGCAACGGAATGCATCGTGTTCATGGGGAGGTGATGTCTACTACACAACCTTCTTCTTGTAGACGTTGTTGGGCCTCCAAGTGCAGAGGTTTGTAGGACAGTAGCAAATTTCCCTCAAGTGGATGACCTAAGGTTTATCAATCCGTAGGAGGCATAGGATGAAGATGGTCTCTCTCAAGCAACCTCGCAACCAAATAACAGAGAGTCTCTTGTGTCCCCAACACACCCAATACAATGGTAAATTGTATAGGTGCACTAGTTCGGCGAAGAGATGGTGAAACAAGTGGTATATGGATAGTAGATAAAGGTATTTGTAATCTGAAATAATAAAAACAGCAAGGTATCAAGTGATAAAAGTGAGCGTAAATGGTATTGCAATGATAGTAAATAAGGCCTAGGGTTCATATTTTCACTAGTGCAAGTCCTCTCAACAATACTAACATAATTGGATCACATAACTATCCCTCAACATGCAACAAAGAGTCACTCCAAAGTCACTAATAGCGGAGAACAAACGAAGAGATTATGGTAGGGTACGAAACCACCTCAAAGTTATTCTTTACAATCAATCTATTGGGCTATTCCTATAAGTGTCACAAACAGCCCTAGAGTTCGTACTAGAATAACACCTTAAGACAGAAATCAACCAAAACCCCAATGTCACCTAGATACTCCAATGTCACCTCAAGTATCCGTGGGTATGATTATACGATATGCATCACACAATCTTAGATTCATCTATTCAACCAACACAAAGGACCTCAAAGAGTGCTCCAAATTTTCTACCGGAGAATCATGACGAAAACGAGTGCCAAACCCTATGCATAGGTTCATGGGAGGAACCCTCAAGTTGATCACCAAAACATACATCAAGTGAATCACGTGGTATCCCATTGTCACCACAGATACCCACGGCAAGACATACATCAAGTGTTCTCAAATCTTTAAAGACTCAATCCGATAAGATAACTTCAAAGGGGAAACTCAATTCATTACAAGAGAGTAGAGGGGGGAGAAAACATCATAGGATCCAACTATAATAGCAAAGCTCGCGATACATCAAGATCGTATCACCTCGAGAACACGAGAGAGAGAGAGAGAGAGATCAAACACATAGCTACTGGTACATACCCTCAGCCCCGAGGGAGAACTACTCCCTCCTCGTCATGGAGAGCACCGGGATGATGAAGATGGCCACCGGAGAAGGATTCCCCCCTGCGGCAGGGTGCCTAAACGGGTGTAGATTGGCTTTCGGTGGTTACAGAGGCTTCTGGCGGCGGAACTCCCGATCTATTGTGCTCTCGTATGTTTTTAGGGTATATGGAGATATATAGGCGGAAGAAGTACGTCAGGGGGGCCACGAGGGGCTCACGAGGGTGGAGGGCGCGCCCCCTGCCTCGTGACCTCCTCGTAGAGCCCCCGACATGCACTCCAAGTCTTCTGGGCTTCTTTCCTTCCAAAAATGAGTTCCGTGAAGTTTCAGGTCAAATGGACTCCGTTTGATTTTCCTTTTCTTCGAAACCCTAAAACAGGGTAAAAACAGAAACTGGCACTGGGCTCTGGGTTAATAGGTTAGTCCCAAAATGATATAAAAGTGTATAATAAAGCCCATAAATATTCAAAATAGTAGATAATATAGCATGGAGCAATCAAAAATTATAGATACGTTGGAGACGTATCGGCATCCCCAAGCTTAATTCCTGCTCGTCCTCGAGTAGGTAAATGATAAAAACAGAATTTTTTGATGCGGAGTGCTACTTGGCATAATTTTAATGTAATTCTTCTTAATTATGGGATGAATATTCAGATCCATAAGATTCAAGAGAAATGTTCATCTTGACATAAAAATGGTAATACTTCAAGCATACTAACATGGTCAAAGAAAGTTCATCCCTACAAAATCATATAGTTTAGTCATGCTCCATTTTCGTCACACAAGAATGCTCTCATCATGCACAACCCCGATGACAAGCCAAGCAATTGTTTCATACTTTAGTAATCTCAAACCTATAAAACTTCACGCAATACATGAGCGCAAGCCATGGATATAGCACTATGGGTGGAATAGAATATAATGAGGGGGGTTTTGTGGAGAAGACAAAAAGGAGAAAGTCTCACATCAACGAGGCTAATCAATGGGCTATGGAGATGCCCATCGATTGATTTTAATGCGAGGAGTAGGGATTGCCATGCAACAGATGCACTAGAGCTATAAATGTATGAAAGCTCAACAAAAGAAACTAGTGGGTGTGCATCCAACTTGCTTGCTCACGAAGACCTAGGGCACTTGAGGAGGCCCATTGTTGGAATATACAAGACAAGTTCTATAATGAAAAATTCCCACTAGTATATGAAAGTGATAACATGAGAGACTCTCTACTATGAAGATCATGGTGCTACTTTGAAGCACAAGTGTGGTAAAGGATAGTAGCATTGTCCCTTCTATCTTTTTCTCTCATTTTTTTATTTGGCCTTCTCTCTTTTTTTATGGCCTTTCTCTTTTTTGGGGGGCGGGGCTTCTATCTTTTTTATGGCCTTTCCCTTTTTTTATTTTTTTATTCCTCACTTGGGACAATGCTCTAATAATGATGATCATCACACTTCTATTTATTTACAACTCAATGATTACAACTTGATACTAGAACAAAGATGACTCTATATGAATGCCTCCGGCGGTGTACCGGGATATGCAATGAACCAAGAGTGACATGCATGAAAGAATTATGAGCGGTGGCTTTGCCACAAATACTATGTCAACTACATGATCATGCTAAGCAATATGACAATGATGAATGTGTCATGATGAACGGAATGATGGAAAGTTGCATGGCAATATATCTCGGAATGGCTATGGAAATGCCATAATAGGTAGGTATGGTGGCTGTTTTGAGGAAGATATAAGGAGGTTTATGTGTGACAGAGCGTATCATATCACGGGGTTTGGATGCACCGGCGAAGTTTGCGCCAACTCTCAATGTGAGAAAGGGCAATGCACGGTACCGAAGAGGCTAGCAATGATGGAAGGGTGAGAGTGCGTATAATCCATGGACTCAGCATTAGTCATAAAGAACTCACATACTTATTGCAAAAATCTCCAAGTCATCAAAAACCTCGATACTACGTGCATGCTCCTAGGGGGATAGATTGGTAGGAAAAGACCATCGCTCGTCCCCGACCGCCACTCATAAGGAAGACAATCAAATAACACCTCATGTTTCAAATTTGTTACATAACATTTACCATACGTGCATGCTACGGGACTTGCAAACTTCAACACAAGTATTTCTCAAATTCACAACTACTCAACTAGCACGACTTTGATATTATTACCTCCATATCTCAAAACAATCATCAAGCATCAAACTTCTCTTAGTATTCAATACTCTATATGAAAGTTTTATTATTAATCTTGCATACCAAGCATATTAGGATTTTAAGCAAATTACCATGCTATTAAGACTCTCAAAATAATCTAAGTGAAGCATGAGAGATCAATAGTTTCTATAAAACAAATCCACCACCGTGCTCTAAAAGATATAAGTGAAGCACTAGAGCAAACAACAAACTACTCCGAAAGATATAAGTGAAGATCAATGAGTAGTCGAATAATTATGCAACTATGTGAAGACTCTCTAACGTTTAATAATTTCAGATCTTGGTATTCTATTCAAACAGCAAGCAAAGCAAAAAAAATGACATTCTAAGAATGGCAAACATCATGTGAAGAAGGAAAAACTTAGGATCAACCGAAACTAGCCGATAATTGTTGAAGAAAAAGGTGGGATGCCAACTAGGGCATCCCCAAGCTTAGATGCTTGAGACCTCTTGAAATATTATCTTGGGGTGCCTTGGGCATCCCCAAGCTTGAGCTTTTGTGTCTCCTTAATTCCTCTCATATCACGATCTCCCTAAATCTCAAAAGCTTCATCCACACAAAACACAACAAGGACTCGTGAGATAAGTTAGCATAAACCATTGCCAAAACCTTATCATACTCTACTGTAGCAAATCAGTAAAAATATTATTCAACATTGCATACTAAAGGCCTCTGCATATTTAATAGTCCTATCGTCAAATAGAATCATTAAAGAAGCAAACAATGCAAACATAACAGCAATCTGCCTAAACAGGATAGTCTGTAAAGAATGCAGCAACATCCATACTTCCCTATCTCCAAAAATTATGAAAGAAAATTCCCACTGTATTAAATTTATCAGAGCTTAATATGAAAAAGGTTTCAACATTTTATCACATTCTTACTTTTCTAGGGAATTATTGCAACAGCGGTAAACTTTCTGTTTTCAAACAGCAACATGTGGACTTCTAATAGGCATAGTGTGGGCTATCAATGCCACTTTTATTGGAATAAAAGATGAAAAACATTGTTCTAAATAACAGCAAGCAAATCCTAACAAAATAAATTGATGCTCCAAGCAAAACACATATCATGTCGTGAATAAAAATATAGCTCCAAGTAAAGTTACCGATGAACAAAGACGAAAGAGGGGATGCCTTCCGGGGCATCCCCAAGCTCAGGCTCTTGGTTGTCCTTGAATATTTCCTTGGGGTGCCTTGGGAATCCCCAAGCTTAGGCTCTTGCCACACCTTATTCCATAGTCCATCGAATCTTTACCCAAAACTTGAAAACTTCACAACACAAAACTTAAAGTAGAAAACTCGTGAGCTCCGTTAGCCAAAGAAAACAAAAGACCACTTCAAGGTAGTAATGAACTCATTATTTATTTATATGGGTGTTATACCTACTGTATTACAACTTCTCTATGGTTCATAAACTATTTTACTAGCCATAGATTCATCAAAATAAGCAAACGACACACGCAAAACAGAATCTGTCAAAAACAGAACAGTCTGTGTAATCTGTAGCTAGCGCGAGATCTGGAAGACCAAAAATTATAGCAAAACAGAATCTGTCAAAAACAGAACAGTCTGTGTAATCTGTAGCTAGCGCGAGATCTGGAAGACCAAAAATTATAAAATAAATTTCTGGGACTGAGTAATTTGTCTATTAATCATATTAAAAAAGAATTTACTAAATATCACTCTCCAATAAAAAATGGCAGCAATTCTCGTGAGCGCTAAGGTTTCTGTTTTTTACAGCATGATCAACAAGACTTTCCCCAAGTCTTCCCAAAGGTTCTACTTGGCACAAACACTAATTAAAAGCATAAAACTACATCTAAACAGAGGCTAGATGAATTATTTATTACTAAACAGGAACAAAATGCAAGGAACAAAAATAAAGTTGGGTTGCCTCCCAACAAGCGCTATCGTTTAATGCCCCTAGCTAGGCATGATGATTTCAATGATGCTCACATAAAAGATAAGAATTGTAACATAAAGAGCGCATCATGAAGAATCTGACTAGCACATTTAAGTCTAACATACTTCCTATGCATAGGGATTTTGTGAGCAAACAACTTGTGGGAACAAGAATCAACTTGCATAGGAAGGTAAAACAAGCATAACATCAAAACTTTAAGCACATAGAGAGGAAACTTGATATTATTGTAATTCCTACAAGCATATATTCCTCCCTCATAATAATTTTCAGTAGCATCATGAATGAATTCACCAATATAACCAGCACCTAAAGCATTCTTTTCATGATCTACAAGCATATAAATTTTATTGCTCTCCCCACAAGCAAAATTCTTCTCATGAATAATAGTGGGAGCAAACTCAACAAAATAATTATCATGTGAGGCATAATCCAATTGAAACCTAAAATCATGATGACAAGTTTCATGGATATCATTATTCTTTATAGCATACAAGTCATCACAATAATCATCATAGATATCAACTATGTTCTCATAATCAATTGGAACCTCTTCCAGAATAGTGGATTCATCACAAAATAAAGTCATTACCTCTCCAAATCCACTTTCATCAAGATAATCATCATAAATAGGAGGCATGCTTTCATTATAATAAATTTGCCCATCAAAACTTGGGGTACAAAAAATATCATCTTCATCAAACATAGCTTCCCCAAGATTGTGGCTTTGCATATCATTAGCATCATGGATATTCAAGGAATTCATACTAACAACATTGCAATCATGCTCATCATTCAAATATTTAGTGCCAAACATTTTATAGATTTCTTCTTCTAGCACTTGAGCACAATTATCCTTTCCATCATACTCACGAAAGATATTAAAAAGGTGAAGCGTATGAGACAAACTCAATTCCATTTTTTATAGTTTTCTTTTATAAACTAAACTAGTGATAAAACAAGAAACTAAAAGACTCGATTGCAAGATCTAAAGATATACCTTCAAGCACTCACCTCCCCGGCAGCGGCGCCAGAAAAGAGCTTGATGTCTACTACACAACTTTCTTCTTGTAGACGTTGTTGGGCCTCCAAGTGCAGAGGTTTGTAGGACAGTAGCAAATTTCCCTCAAGTGGATGACCTAAGCTTTATCAATCTGTAGGAGGCGTAGGATGAAGATGGTCTCTCTCAAGCAACCCTGCAACCAAATAACAGAGAGTCTCTTGTGTCCCCAACACACCCAATACAATGGTAAATTGTATAGGTGCACTAGTTCAGCGAAGAGATGGTGAAACAAGTGGTATATGGATAGTAGATAAAGGTATTTGTAATCTGAAATAATAAAATAAGCAGGGTAGCAAGTGATAAAAGTGAGCGTAAACGGTATTGCAATGATAGTAAACAAGGCCTAGGGTTCATACTTTCACTAGTGCAAGTCCTCTCAACAATACTAACATAATTGGATCACATAACTATCCCTCAACATGCAACAAAGAGTCACTCCAAAGTCACTAATAGCAGAGAACGAACGAAGAGATTATGGTAGGGTACGAAACCACCTCAAAGTTATTCTTTCCAATCAATCCGTTGGGCTATTCCTATAAGTGTCACAAACAGCCCTAGAGTTCGTACTAGAACAACATCTTAAGACACAAATCAACCAAAACCCTAATGTCACCTAGATACTCCAATGTCACCTCAAGTATCCGTGGGTATGATTATACGATATGCATCACACAATCTCAGATTCATCTATTCAACCAACACAAAGGACCTCAAAGAGTGCCCCAAAGTTTCTACCGGAGAATCACGGCGAAAACGTGTGCCAACCCCCATGCATAGGTTCATGGGCGGAACCCGCAAGTTGATCACCAAAACATACATCAAGTGAATCACGTGGTATACCATTGTCACCACAGATACCCACGGCAAGACATACATCAAGTGTTCTCAAATCTTTAAAGACTCAATCCGATAAGATAACTTCAAAGGGGAAACTCAATTCATTACAAGAGAGTAGAGGGGGGAGAAAACATCATAGGATCCAACTATAATAGCAAAGCTCGTGATACATCAAGATCATATCACCTCAAGAACACGAGAGAGGGAGATCAAACACATAGCTACTGGTACATACCCTCAGCCCCGAGGGAGAACTACTCCCTCCTCGTCATGGAGAGCACCGGGATGATGAAGATGGCCACCGGAGAAGGATTCCCCCCTCCGGCAGGGTGCCGGAACGGGTCTAGACTGGCTTTCGGTGGCTACGGAGGCTTCTGGCAGCGGAACTCCCGATCTATTGTGCTCTCGTATGTTTTTAGGGTATATGGAGATATATAGGCGGAAGAAGTACATCAGGGGGCCACGAGGGGCTCACGAGGGTGGAGGGCGCGCCTAGGGGGTGGGCGCGCCGCCCTGCCTCGTGACCTCCTTGTAGAGCCCCCGACGTGCACTCCAAGTCTTCCGGGCTTCTTTCCTTCCAAAAATGAGTTCCGTGAAGTTTCAGGTCAATTGGACTCCGTTTGATTTTCCTTTTCTTCGAAACCCTAAAACAGGGTAAAAACAGAAACTGGCACTGGGCTCTGGGTTAATAGTTTAGTCCCAAAAATGATATAAAAGTGTATAATAAAGCCCATAAACATTCATAATAGTAGATAATATAGGATGGAGCAATAAAAAATTATAGATACGTTGGAGACGCATCAGGAGGCAACGGAATGCATCGTGTTCATCGGGAGGCTACGGAACGCGTGGGAGCCAGCCGGCTGGGTCGGAACGGAATGCGTGGTCGTGTTCATCGGGAGGGCTTGGACGGAACAGGCGATGGAAACGAGGCCTGGCGTACCGCACAACGGAGGAAATGAACCTCCTACGTTCGGAACGGGGTCCTGTTGATCGGGAGGGGTCTGGCTTACCGCAAAATGGAGGAAACGGACCTCCTACAGTCGAAACAGGGGTCCTGTTGATCGGGAGGGGTGTGGCGTACCGCCAAACAGACGAAACGGGGGTCATGTTGATCGGGAGGGGTGTGGCGTACCGCAAAACGGACGAAACGGACTTGTGTTGGAGCGCTACGATCGAAACGGGGGTCATGTTCATCGAGAGGGGTGTGGCGTACCACAAAACGGGACTCCACGGGATACTGTTCATCTCCACCATCGACCTCCTCCAGCCTCCATGGGCTCCTGTTCATCCAGCCTCCACCGCGCGCTACTCCAACGGCTACTGTTCAACCACCCCTCCACCGTCTACTGTTCATCCAGCCCTCCACCACACCATGGGGTCCTGTTCATCCAGAGCCAACGCCACCGCTCACTGTTCATCCAACCCCCCCCCCCCCCGCAACGTTCACTGTTCATCCCAGAGGCAGCATCGATCGGCTTCAGTTAGCAGCAGTAGCGAAGGAGTCGCTCGATCGGGTTCAGTTAACAGCCATCGATCGATCGCTCAGGTTCAGTAATACGTAGCCTGCAGTGCAATAGCTCGGGTTCAGTTAGAGCGCAACGCCTCGCTCGGGTTCAGTTAGAGCCAACGCCTCGCACACATGCGCGTACGTGTACAAGAGAAACGTGCATCGCTCGGCCCCCGACCTCCCACCGTAACTAGGAACTCCCCAAAATTTTCCTCCCCCTCGCTTCTACCACGGTTTTTTCCATCATGGACGGCCCAAAGAATGTCATGCAGCTGCGTCTCCAGCCCGCCCAGGACGAAAAGCCCATTTTCTATCGTGATTTTTTGTCATAGAAGTAGGAGCCCACCACATCTATGATGATACCGGGTTTTGTCACAATTATCGTCATAGAAGTGTCATATGTATGACAGAAAAAAAATTCGTTCAGCCCAAAATGTCACGGATGTGTCTTTTTTTTGTAGTGGTTTATACTCCCCCTTCCACCAACAAGCATCAATCCATGGCTTGCTCGAAACAATGGGTGCCTCCAACTAACAGGAGTCCCATGGGGAGTTCTGTTTGCAATTATTTTGATTTAGTTTGCATAAAGCATGGGACTGGGCATCCCGGTGACCAGCCATTTTCTCGTGAGTGAGGAGCAGAGTCCACTCCTCTTGAGAATAACCCGCCTAACATGGAAGATACGGACAACCCTAGTTGATATATGAGCTATTCGAGCATACAAAACAGGATATTTATTTGAAGGTTTGGAGTTTGGCACATACAAATTTTCTTGGAACGGCAGGTGGATACCGTATATATGTAGGTATGGTGGACTCATGTGGAATAACTTTGGGGTTTTATGGGATTGGATGCACAAGTAGTACCCGCTTAGTACATGTAAAGGCTAGCAAAAGACTGGGAAGCGACCAGCTAGAGAGCGACAACAGTCATGAACATGCATTAAAACTAATCAACACCGAATGCAAGCATGAGTAGGATATAATCCACCATGAATAAAAATATCGTGAAGGCTATGTTGATTTTGTTTCAACTACATGCATGAACATGCGCCAAGTCAAGTCACTTAAATCATTCAGAGGAGGATACCACCCTATCATACCACATCATAACCATTTCAATAGCATGTTGGCACGCAAGGTAAACCATTATAAGTCATAGCTAATCAAGCATGCTACAAGAACTATGATCTCTAGTTGTCATTGCAAACATGTTTATTCATAATAGGCCGAATCAGGAACGATGAACTAATCATATTTACAAAAACAAAAGAGGTCGAGTTCATACCAGTTTTTCTCATCTCAATAAGTTCATCATATATCGTCATTATTGCCCTTCACTTGCACGATCGAACGATGTGAATAATAATAATAGTGAGTGTGGATTGGACTAAGCTGGAATCTGCAAGCATTCAATAAACAGGAGAAGACGAGGCAATATGGGCTCTTTTCTCAGATCAACAATAATGCGTATAAGAGCCACTTCAACAATTTAATCATGGTCTTCTCCTATCGACCCCCAAAGAAAAGAAAAGAAATAAAACTATTTACACGGGAAAGCTCCCAACAAGCAAAAGAAGAACAGGAAATCTTTTTGGGTTTTCTTTTTAATTACTACTACAAGCATGGGAAGTAAACTAATTAAAAGCTACAACTAATTTTTTGGTTTTTCTTAAGGTTTATTAAACACACAAGAAGAAAGCATAAAAAAGGAAATAAACTAGCATGGATGATACAATGAAAAAGTATGAGCACCGACATCTAGCAATGAGTGTGTGAACATAAATGTAATGTCGGTGGGAAATACGTACTCCCCCAAGCTTAGGCTTTTGGCCTAAGTTGGTCTATGGCCACGGCTGGCCTGGCGGATATCCATAATAGTTGGGGTCATACTGAGATGCAGTGGCTATCGCCTCCTGAGCTGCAGCGTTGCGACGAGCGGCCTCCGCTCTCCTCTCGTACTCAGCTGCCTCCTCTCTAGTAATAACATATCTTCCTTTTGCTTGATGATCAAAGAAGGCAGGAGCAGGGAGAGTAATATGGACAGCAAGACGTCTGTCAAAGATTAGTCTATACTGGAAAAGTGATTCATTCGTCTCGACAAACTGGTGGTGAACCATAGCATTAAAGTCTAGGTAAGCAGGGGTAATTCAATATCATCTTCGCGTATGGCTATACCAAGAAATTAGCTATGCGGGTGATACGCCTCCAATGTATCTATAATTTTTGATTACTCCATGCTATATTATCTACTGTTTTGGACTATATTGGGCTTTATTTTCCACTTTTATATTATTTTTAGGACTAACCTATTAACCGGAGGCCCAGCCCAGAATTGCTGTTTTTTGGCTATTTCGGTGTTTCGGATAAACGGAATATCAAACGGAGTCCAAACGGAATAAAATCTTCGGGAACGTGATTTTCTCACCGAACGTGATCCAGGAGACTTGGACACTGCTCCAAGGAACAAAAGAGGCGGTCACGAGGGTGGGGGGCGTGCCCCTGCCTCGTGGGCCCCTCGTTGCTCCTCCGGCGTACTTCTTCCTCCTATATATATACACGTACCCCCAAATGATCAGAACAAGCGCCAAAAACCTAATTCCACTGCCACAACTTTCTGTATCCACGAGGTCCCATCTTGGGGCCTGTTCCGGAGCTCCACCAGAAGAGGGCCATCATCACGGAGGGCTTCTACATCATCATAGCCTCTCCGATGAAGTGTGAATTGTTTACCTTAGACCTTCGGGTCCATAGTTAGTAGCTAGATGGCTTCTTCTCTCTCTCTTTGAATCTCAATACAAAGTTCTCCCCCTCTCTTGTGGAGATCTATTCGATGTAATCTTCTTTTTGCGGTGTGTTTGTTGAGACTGATGAATTGTGGGTTTATGATCAAGTCTATCTATGAATAATATTTGAATCTTCTCTGAATTCTTTTATGTATGATTGCTTATCTTTGCAAGTCTCTTCAAATTATCCGTTTGGTTTGGCCAACTAGATTGGTAGCTCTTGCCATGGGAGAAGTGCTTAGCTTTGGGTTCGATCTTGCGGTGTCCTTACCTAGTGACAGAAGGGGCAGCAAGGCACGTATTGTATCGTTGCCATCGAGGATAACAAGATGGGCTTTATTTCATATTGCATGAATTTATCTCTCTACATCATGTCATCTTGCTTAAGGCGTTACTCTGTTTTTAACTTAATACTCTAGATGCATGATGGATAGTGGTCGATGAGTGGAGTAATAGTAGTAGATGCAGAATTGTTTCGATCTACTTGTCACGGACGTGATGCCTATATACATGATCATGCCTAGATATTCTCATAACTATGCTCAATTCTGTCAATTGCTCAACAGTAATTTGTTTACCCACCATAGAATACGTATGCTCTTGAGAGAAGCCACTAGTGAAACCTATGGCCCCCGGGTCTATTCTCATCATATCAATCTCCATCACTTTAATATTGCTTTGATTTTTACTTTGCCTTTACTTTTTACTTTGCATCTTTATACCAAAAATACCAAAAATATTATATCTATCAGATCTCACTCTCGTAAGTGACCGTGAAGGGCTTGACAACCCCTAATCACGTTGGTTGCGAGTAGCTATCGCTTTGTGCAGGTACGAGGGACTTGAGCGTGGGCTCCTACTGGATTGATACCTTGGTTCTCAAAAACTGAGGGAAATAGTTACGCTACTCTGCTGCATCATCCCTTCCTCTTCGGAGAAAACCAACGCAAGCTCAAGATGTAGCAAGAAGGATTTCTGGCGCCGTTGCCGGGAAGTCTACGCAAAAAGTCAACATACCAAGTACCCATCACAATCCCTATCTCTCGGATTACATTATTTGCATTTGCCTCTCGTTTTCCTCTCCCCCCAATTCACCCTTTCCGTTTTATTCGCCCTCTCTCTCTCCCTATCCTCCCTCTCTAGTTGCCTATTTTTCCCTTGCCATGTCAGAACCAAAAAGAGTTGGGGGTTCTCTCCCAAGTTCTAGTACTTTAGACAATCCTGCTATCTTTTCTAAACTCATGAATCGGAATGCTATGGAACAACTTGCCGAAGTTATCAATGAAAACCTTAGTAATTTTGATGAAGATGATTCTGGAATTTTTCGTTATTTACTTGATGAATCTTTGAAAGATGCTTGGGATAGGCTGTTAAGGATCCGGGCTAGCTATGTACCCCAATATCAAATTGAGGTTTACTTAAAAAGCTTTTATGTTGGGCTAACCGCTTCGTTCAAACAAGTTTTAGATTCTATTTTCGCGGGGGGTTTTCTTGAAGGGGACCCCATAGATACCTATGAGAGGATGAAAACTATATTTGGGCACCCCATTAATGAGAAAACTGAAATCACATCTCTCTTGCTTTCTTACCAAAAAGAATCTATTAAAGAAATAAAAGCTAGCCTAGATGCCAATTTCCGCAACATTCTTAATCTATCTTCTACCATTAATGGACATGTACTCTTTCAAAATAGAAAGATTAATTCCATAGATAACAAGTTTGCTCTCTTTCTCTCTAGAACCAAAGATGGCAATACCTAGATATATCCTCGCTTTTATGCTTAGCTAGGGGCGTTAAATGATAGCGCTTGTTGGGAGGCAACCCAATTTTATTTTTATTCCTTGACTTTTGATCCTGTTTAGTAATAAATAAATTATTTAGCCTCTGTTTTGGTTGTGTTTTTTTGTGTTTAATTAGTGTTTGTGCCAAGTAGAACCGTTGGGAAGACTTGGGGAAAGTCTTGTTGAACTTGCTGTAAAAAACAGAAACTTTAGCGCTCACGAGAACAGTTCTAATTTTTATTTTAAGAGTAATATTTAGTTAATTATTTTTGAATATGATTAATAGACAAATTCCTCACGTCCAGAAATTTATTTTTGAATTTTTGGGGTTCCAGACCTTGCGCTAGCTACAGATTACTACAGACTGTTCTGTTTTTGATAGATTCTGTTTTTCGTGTGTTGTTTGCTTATTTTGATGAATCTATGGCTAGTAAAATAGTTTATAATCCATAGAGAAGTTGGAATAAAATAGGTTTAACACCAATATAAATAAAGAATGAGTTCATTACAGTACCTTGAAGTGTTCTGTTGTTTTCTTTCGCTAACAGAGCTCACGATTTTTCTATTTTGAGTTTTGTCTTGTGAAGTTTTCAAGTTTTAGGTGAATTCTTTTGATGGATCATGGAACAAGGAGTGGCAAGAGCCTAAGCTTGGGGATGTCCATGGCACCCCCAAGATAATCCAAGGACACCAAGAAGTCAAATCTTGGGGATGCCCCGGAAGGCATCCCCTCTTTCGTCCAATTCCATCGGTAATTTACTTGGAACTATATTTTTATTCACCAACATGATATGTGTTTTGCTTGGAGCGTCTTGTATTATTTGTGTCTTTGTGTCTTAGTATGCCACAATCATCCTTGCTGTACACACCTTTTGAGAGAGCCATACATGAATTAAAATTTGATAGAATACTCTATGTGCTTCACTTATATCTTTCGAGCGTAGTAGTTTTGCTCTATGTGCTTCACTTATATCTTTTGAGCATTATAATTTTGCTCTCTGTGCTTCACTTAGATATTTTAGAGCACGATGGTGGATTCGTTTTAAAGAAACTATGGATCTCTCATGCTTCACTTAAATTATTTTGAGAGTCTCTTAATAGCATGGTAATTTGCTTAATAATAATATGCTTGGTATTCAAGATTTGTGAAACTTTCTTTTTGAGTGTGTTGAATACTAAGAAAAGATTGAAGCATGATAATTGTTTTGAGATATGGAGGTGATAATATTAAAGTCATGCTAGTTGAGTAGTTGTGAATTTAAAGAATACTTGTGTTAAAGTTTGTGATTCCCGTAGCATGCACGTATGGTGAACCGTTATGTGAAGAAGTCGGAGCATGATTTATTTACTGATTGTCTTCCTTATGAGTGGCGGTCGGGGACGAGCGATGGTCTTTTCCTACCAATCTATCCCCCTAGGAGCATGCGCGTAATACTTTGCTTTGATAACTTCTAGATTTTTGCAATAAGTATATGAGTTCTTTATGACTAATGGTGAGTCCATGGATTATACGCACTCTCACCCTTCCACCTTTGCTAGCCTCTCTAATACCGCGCACCTTTCACCGGTATCATACACCTACCATATACCTTCCTCAAAACAGCCACCATACCTACCTATTATGGCATTTCCATAGCCATTCCGAGATATATTGCCATGCAACTTTCTACCGTTCCGTTCATGACACATTTATCATTGTCATATTGCATATCCCGGTACACCGCCGGATGCATTCACATAGAGTCATATTTTTTTCTACGTATCGAGTTGTAATTGTTGAGTTATAAGAAAAATAAAAGTGTGATGATCATCATTATTAGAGCATTGTCCCGGTGAGGAAATAATGATGGAGACTATGATTCCCCCATAAGTCGGGATGAGACTCCGGACGAAAAATAAAATAAAATAAAGAGGCCAAAGAAGCCCAAATAAAAAAAGAGGCCATAAAAAAAGAGAAAAGGCCCAAATAAAAAAATGATGAGAGAAAAAGAGAGAAGGGACAATGTTACTATCCTTTTTCCACACTTGTGCTTCAAAGTAGCACCATGATCTTCATAGTAGAGAGTCTCTCATGTTATCACTTTCATATACTAGTGGGAATTTTTCATTATAGAACTTGGCTTGTATATTCCAATGATGGGCTTCCTCAAAAATTGCCCTAAGTCTTCATGAGCAAGCAAGTTGGATGCACACCCACTTAGTTTCTTTTTGAGCTTTCATATACTTATAGCTCTAGTGCATCCATTGCATGGCAATCCCTACTCACTCACATTGATGTCTATTGATGGGCATCTCCATAGCCCGTTGATACGCCTAGTTGATGTGAGACCATCTTCTCCTTTTTGTCTTCTCCACAGCCACCATTCTATTCCACCTACAGTGCTATATCCATGGCTCACGCTCATGTATTGCGTGAAGATTGAAGAAGTTTTGAAAAAGTTAGAGTATGAAACAATTGCTTGGATTGTCATCGGGGTTGTGCATGATTTAAATACTTTGTGTGGTGAAGACGGAGCATAGCCAGACTATATGATTTTGTAGGGATAACTTTATTTGGCCATGTTATTTTGAGAAGACATAATTGCTTTATTAGTATGCTTGAAGTACTATTATTTTTATGTCAATATAAACTTTTGTCTTGAATCTTTCTAATCTGAATATTCATATCACAATTAATAAGATTTGTATTGAAATTATGCCAAGTAGCACTCCGCATCAAAAATTCTCTTTTATCATTTACCTACTCAAGGACGAGCAGGAATTAAGCTTGGGGATGCCTGATACGTCTCCAACGTATCTATAATTTTTGATTACTCCATGCTATATTATCTACTGTTTTGGACTATATTGGGCTTTAGTTTCCACTTTTATATTATTATTGGGACTAACCTATTAACTGGAGGCCCAGCCCAGAATTGCTGTTTTTTTGGCTATTTTAGTGTTTCGGATAAACGGAATATCAAATGGAGTCCAGACGGAATAAAATCTTCGGGAACGTGATTTTCTCACCGAACGTGATCCAGGAGACTTGGACCCTGCTCCAAGGAACAAAAGAGGCGGTCACGAGGGTGGGGGCGCCCCCCCTAGGGCGCGCCCCTTGCCTCGTGGGCCCCTCGTTGCTCCTCCGGCGTACTTCTTCCTCCTATATATACACATGTACCCCCAAACGATCAGAACAGGAGCCAAAAACCTAATTCCACCACCGCAACTTTCTGTATCCACGAGATCCCATCTTGGGGCCTGTTCCGGAGCTCCACTGGAAGAGGGTCGTCATCACGGAGGGCTTCTACATCATCATAGCCTCTCCGATGAAGTGTGAGTAGTTTACCTCAGACCTTCGGGTCCATAGTTAGTAGCTAGATGGCTTCTTCTCTCTCTTTGAATCTCAATACAAAGTTCTCCCCCTCTCTTGTGGAGATCTATTCGATGTAATCTTCTTTTTGCGGTGTGTTTGTTGAGAATGATGAATTATGGGTTTATGATCAAGTATAACTATGAATAATATTTGAATCTTCTCTGAATTCTTTTATGTATGATTGGTTATCTTTGCAAGTCTCTTCGAATTATCCGTTTGGTTTGGCCAACTAGATTGGTAGTTCTTGCCATGGGAGAAGTGCTTAGCTTTGGGTTCGATCTTGCGGTGTACTTACCCAGTGACAGAAGGGGCAGCAAGGCACGTATTGTATCATTGCCATCAAGGATAACAAGATGGGGTTTATTTCATATTGCATGAATTTATCTCTCTACATCATGTCATCTTGCTTAAGGCGTTACTCTGTTTTTAACTTAATACTCTAGATGCGTGCTGGATAGCGGTCGATGAGTGGAGTAATAGTAGTAGATGCAGAATCATTTCGATCTACTTGTCACGGACGTGATGACTATATACATGATCATGCCTAGATATTCTCATAACTATGCTCAATTCTGTCAATTGCTCAACAGTAATTTGTTCACCCACCATAGAATACTTATGCTCTTGAGAGAAGCCACTAGTGAAACCTATGGCCCCCGGGTCTATTCTCATCATATCAATCTCCATCACTTTAATATTGCTTTGCTTTTTTACTTTGCCTTTACTTTTTACTTTGCATCTTTGTACCAAAAATACCAAAAATATTATATCTATCAGATCTTACTCTCGTAAGTGACCGTGAAGGGCTTGACAACCCCTAATCGCGTTGGTTGCGAGTAGCTATCGCTTTGTGCAGGTACGAGGGACTTGAGCGCGGGCTCCTACTGGATTGATACCTTGGTTCTCGAAAACTGAGGGAAATACTTACGCTACTCTGCTGCATCATCCCTTCCTCTTCGGGGAAAACCAACGCAAGCTCAAGACGTAGCAGCGGGTTGCATAAATTCCTCCAAAGAAATCTCCATTAAATCTATTAAGATGCAACCTACGTGCAACAATGGCTCCCAAATTATAAGATTTGTATCCCAACATAGCACTCCTAAGAATACTGAGGTCAGGAACACACATATGACATGCTTCATCTTTACCATTAATGCATCTACCTATGAAGAGAGCAAAATAATGTATAGCAGGAAAGTCAATGCTCCCTATTGTAGCTTGTGTTATATCTCTAGATTCCCCCACAGTTATACTAGCAAGAAAATCTCTAAATTCAGATTTGCGAGGATCCCTGATACTACGCCATTGTGGAAGTTTGCAAGCAGAGGTAAAATCCTCTAAGTCCATAGTGTAAGAATTTTCATAATGATCAAATAGTACAGTTGGAGCATTACGTGAAGATGAAAATTCAAACCTCCTCACAAAGGAACTAGTGAGCTGGTGATACTGGCTGCACTTCTCTTCCTCGAAGCTCACAAGATCAGTGTTATGCAAATATGCGTTAAATTTTTCCTTAATTCCCGCTCAATCCATAAAGTTCTCAGAAGGCCATTCAGAAGGACGTACTGGAGCATCTCTTGGTGGCTCATCATCAGCATCACACATTGCAAGCCTGGGTCCTTGCTTCCTTGAAGAACCACCTTGGAACATTTTCCTAAGCATATTTCTTCCTCTGAAAAATTCTGAATTTTTTTTCGTAACTTCAAAATAAAAGTAAACCAAACTCAATAATATTGATAGCAACTACTCCTACAAGTGCCTAGAGCCTATATCATGCATCAAAACTACTTGGGACCATATAAATTTGACATGCAAGCTCAAGAACATGGTCACCTAGGCAGCAAAAATTTGCAATGAATAAAGCACTAGAACAAAAACTAATTGGACCAATGGAGGAGTCACATACCAAGGAACAATCTCCCCAAGCAGTTTTGTGAGAGGTGCTTTGAGCAAGGAGATCGAAAATGGCAGCAAAATGAGCTTGGACTCGGGTTTGAGCTGGTTATTCGTGTTTGTGGGAGGAAGAAGGAGTGTGTGGGTGAAAGGATAAGTGGAGGAGGGCCACCGTGGGCCCACGAGGCAGGGGACGCGCCCTCCACCCTCGTGGGTAGGTGGGTGACCCCCCTGCTGTGTTCTCAGTGCCAAATATTCTCAAATATTCTAGAAAAAATCATATTTAAATTTTAGGGCATTTGGAGAACTTTTATTTTCGGGGTATTTTTATATTGCACGGATAATCAGCTAACAGACAGAAAAATACTATTTTTATTTTATTTAATATAGATAACAGAAAGTAAAAGTGGGGTACAGAAGGTTGTGCCTTCTAGTTTCATCCATCTCATGCTCATCAAAAGGAATCCACTAACAAGGTTGATCAAGTCTTGCTAACAAACTCATTCCGAGTAACATGGAACCGGAGAAATTTCGAATAACACTATGTTACCTCAACGGGGATATGCACATCCCCAATAATAAGAATATCATATTTCTTCTTGACAGTAGGAAGAGGAAATTCAAAACCTCCAAATATAATCGATGGAATTTTTCCAATAGAGTTGGTACTATGAACTTGAGGTTGTTTCCTTGGAAAGTGTACCGTATGCTCACTACCATTAACATGAAAAGTGACATTGCCTTTAGTGCAATCAATAACAGCCCCTGCAGTGTTCAAAAAGGTCTTCCAAGAATAATAGACATACTATTGTCCTCGGGAATATCAAGAATAACAAAGTCCGTTAAAATAGTAACATTTGCAACTACAACAAGCACATCCTCACAAATGCCGACAGGTATAGCAGTTGATTTATCAGCCATTTGCAAAGATATTTCAGTAGGTGTCAACTTATTGAAATCAAGTCTAGGATATAAAGAGAGAGGCATAACAGTAACACCGGCTCCAAGATCACATAAAGCAGTTTTAACATAGTTTCTTTTAATAGAGCATGGTATAGTGGGTACACCGGGATCTCCTAGTTTCTTTGATATTCCACCCTTAAAAGTATAATTAGCAAGCATGGTGGAAATTTTAGCTTTCGGTATCTTTCTTTTATTAGTAACAATATCTTTCATATACTTAGCATAAGGATTCATTTTGAGCATATCAGTTAATCGCATATGCAAAAAGATAGGTCTAATCATTTCAGCAAAGTGCTCAAAATCCTCATCATCTTTTTTCTTGGATGGTTTGGGAGGAAAAGGCATGGGTTTCTGAACCCAAGGCTCTCTTTCTTTACCATGTTTCCTAGCAACAAAGTCTTTCTTATCATAACGTTGATTCTTTGATTGTGGGTTATCAAGATCAACAGCAGGTTTAATTTCTACATCATTATCATTACTAGGTTGAGCATCATCATGAATATTATTATTAAGATTATCACTAGTTTCAGGTTCATTACCAGATTGTGTTTCAGCATCAGAAATAGAAATATCGTTTGGATTCTCAGGTGTTGCGGTAACAGGTTCACTAGAAGCATGCAAAGTCCTATCATTTTTCTTTTTCTTCCTTTTTGAAGTACTAGGTGCATCTATATTATTTCTCTGAGAATCTTGCTCAATTCTCCTAGGATGGCCTTCAGGATACAAAGGTTCCTGAGTCATTTTACCAATTCTAGTAGCCACTCTAACAACATTATCATTATTCTTACTATTCAATTCATTGAGCAAATCATTTTGAGCTTTAAGTACTTGTTCTATTTGAGTGGTAACCATGGAAGCATGTTTGCTAATAAGTTTAAGTTCACCTTTGACATTAGCCATATAATCACCCAAGTGTTTAAGCATATTTGAATTGTATTTCAATTGTCTACCGAAATAAGCATTAAAATCTTCTTGCTTAGCCATAAATTTATCAAACTCATCTAAGAATGGGCTAGCAAATTTAGTAAATGGGATTTTAGCTTTGTCATATCTATAGAGAGAATTTACCTTTACTACCTGTGTCGGGTTATCAAGACCATGTTTTTCTTCAACATGCGGTAAATTAAGACCATGTATTTCTTCAATAGGAGGTAAATTCTTAACATCTTCAGCTTTAATACATTTTTCTTTCATAGATTTCTTTACCTCTTGCATATCTTCAGGACTGAGAAATAGAATACCCCTCTTCTTCGGAGTTGGTTTAGGAATAGGCTCAGGAACTGGCTCAGGAGGTGTCCAGTTATTTTCATTTGTCAGCATATTATTCAATAGAATTTTAGCTTCATCCGGTGTCCTTTCCCTGAAAACAAACCAATCACAACTATCCAAGTAATCTCTGGAAGCATCGGTTAGTCCATTATAAAAGATATCAAGTATTTCATTTTTCTTAAGAGGATGATCAGGCAAAGAATTAAGTAATTTGAGAAGCCTCCCCCAATCTTGTGGGAGACTCTCTTCTTCAATTTGCACATAATTATATATATATATCCCTTAAAGCAGCTTGTTTCTTATGAGTAGGGAAATATTTAGCAGAGAAGTAATAAATCATATCCTGGGGACTACGCACACAACCAGGATCAAGAGAATTAAACCATATCTAAGCATCACCCTTTAATGAGAACGGAAATATTTTAAGGATATAAAAGTAGCGAGTTCTCTCATCATTGGTGATCAGGGTAGCTATATCATTTAATTTAGTAAGATGTGCCACAACAGTTTCAGATTCATAGCCATGAAAAGGGTCAGATTCAACCAAAGTAATTATATCAGGATCAACAGAGAATTCATAATCCTTATCGATAACACAAATAGGTGAAGTAGCAAAAGCAGGGCCATGTTTCATTCTAGCATTTAGAGATTGCTGATTCCATTTAGCTAATACCCTCTTGAGTTCATATCTATCTTTGCAAGCTAAAATAGCTAAAGAAGCTTCTTTATCAAAAACACAGCCCTCAAGAATAACAGGCAAGTCTTCATCATCAATTTCATTAGTATTATCAGA
Source organism: Triticum monococcum (assembly GCA_034509565.1). NCBI lineage: Eukaryota > Viridiplantae > Streptophyta > Magnoliopsida > Poales > Poaceae > Triticum > Triticum monococcum. The sequence continues at coordinate 525,325,149 of CM067841.1, forward strand.
TTCAATATTTTCAATTTCTCTAGCCCTAGCAAGTTGTTCATCAAGAAATTCACCAAGTGGCACAGTAGTATCAAGCATAGAAGTAGTTTCATCATAAGTATCATGCATAGCAGAAGTGGCATCATCAATAACATGCGACATATCAGAACGAATAGCAGAAGCAGGTTTAGGTGTCGCAAGCTTACTCATAACAGAAGGTGAATCAAGTGCAGAGCTAGATGGTAGTTACTTACCTCCCCTCGTAGTTGAGGGATGGATCTTGGTTTTTGGGAGGGCTAATCTGGAGTCCGTTCGAGGCTCCGGAGAGGGAAATCCGTCGCCATCGTCATCATCAACCATCCTGCATCACCAATTTCATGATGCTCACCGTCGTGCGTGAGTAATTCCATCATAGGCTTGCTGGACGGTGATGGGTTGGATGGGATCTATCATGTAATCGAGTTAGTTTTATTAGGGTTTGATCCCTAGTATCCACTATGTTCTGAGATTGATGTTGCTATGACTTTGCTATGCTTAATGCTTGTCACTAGGGCCCGAGTGCCATGATTTCAGATCTGAACCTATTATGTTTTCATCAATATATGAGAGTTCTAGATCCTATCTTGCTAGTCTATAGTCACCTATTATGTGTTATGATCTGTTAACCCCGAAGTGACAATAATCGAGATACTTACCGGTGATGACCGTAGTTTAAGGAGTTCATGTATTCACTATGTGTTAATGCTTTGTTCCGGTACTCTATTAAAAGGAGGCATTAATATCCCTTAGTTTCCATAAGGACCCCACTGCACGGGAGGGTAGGACAAAAGATGTCATGCAAGTTCTTTTCCATAAGCACGTATGACTATATTCGGAATACATGCCTACATTATATCAATGGACTGGAGCTAGTTCTGTGTCACCCTAGGTTATGACTGTTACATGATGAACTGCATCCGGCATAATTCTCCATCACTGATCCATTGCCTACGAGCTTTCCATATATTGTTCTTCGCTTATTTACTTTTCCGTTGCATTTGCTATCATCACTACAAAATACCAAAAACATTACTTTTGCTACTGTTACCTTTTGCTACTATTACCATTACTATCATATTACTTTGCTACTAAACACTTTCCTGCAAATACTAAGTTTCCAGGTGTGGTTGAATTGACAACTCAGCTGCTAATACTTGAGAATATTCTTTGGCTCCCCTTGTGTCGAATCAATAAATTTGGGTTGAATATTCTGCCCTCGAAAACTGTTGCGATCCCCTATACTTGTGGGTTATCATTTGCCAGGTATATTGGTACTAACTGCAGGAATGGACCACCTTTGAAGAAGATCTAGGTGCCCAAAAGTTGTCTTGAGAAACTTCCTGTGAATGTCATCATGACACCACCTGGGAAGAAGACAAACCCCAGACCAAAGGCTTCATATGGTCCAAAGGCTTCATACAGACAGAGGACTCACCAGAGTCACCCTAACGCCAATGTTTTGCAGGGAAACCATACTTAGACTTATGAATATGAGCATGTTTCATCAAACCGCTATGTTCATAAGACCAATAACTTTTCTGCTTATTCTTATGAGTATTATTCACCTCCTGCAAGGCTATTTGCTAGGGCTCCAAAGCCGAAGTTCTCAGATGCTACACTTAGACTCATTGCTTCTGAGCCACCCCTGAAGATGTGGGTGGTTAAGAAAAATTAACTCTCTTTTGCAGGAAAGGTCTCCAGCCGGAAATCAAAGGCTTCTGATGCTTATGCCGGGGACCTAAAACATCTTGTGGGACGCAAGATAAAATGCCAACATGGTCTTACTATGTATTTCGTCCCAGGATTCCTTGACAAATATCCTATTTATCCTAACCATGATCTGAACTTCCATAATCCGCTTGTTCGTCAAAAGTTTATGCCTCACAATACTCTTGGTGAAGCCTATCCCCCAAACTGCACTGTAGGGTATGACACCAAAGGCTTCAGAATGGACTATGGACAGTGGATGCACTAACCACATGACTGGTGATCAAAGTTTTCTCATGGATTCAACCCTATGTCCATCTGACAAGAGTCACATCACATTTGCTGACATGGGTAAAAGCAAGGTATTGGGTCTAGGTAGAGTTGCAATCTCAAAGGATCAGCACATGGATAAAGTGATGCTTGTTGAATCCCTTGGTTTTAACTTAATGTCTGTCTCAATGCTTTGTGATATGAACATGATTGTGATATTTGGGATATATCGTTGCCTAGTGCTTATGCAATCTGACAAATCTCTAGTCGAAGGGTATCAAAAAGACGATCTGTATATGGTAGATTTCTCAACACGACCACAGTTGGTTGTATGTCTTCTAGCAAAAGCTTCAGAGTGCTGGCTCTGGCATCGGAGGCTAGGGAATGTTGGCATGAGGAACTTTTACACTCTCGCGAAGAAGAAGCATGTCGTAGGCATCGAGGGTGTCAAGTTTAAGAAGGATCATCTATGTGGTGCCTACGAAGCTGGAAAGATGACTAGGGCCAAGCATCCCTCGAAGACAATCATTACGACGACTCGTCCCTTCGAGCTGCTTCACATGGAATTATTTGACCCTACTCATTACTCTATCCTTACTACCACTGCTTGCCTCTATGGCTTCATGATTGTTGATGATTACTCAAGATATACATGGGTGCACATAATCCTCTATAAGAATGAAGTGCAGGATGTCTTCAGAAGGTTCGTCAATCGTGCCATGACCAACTATGGCATAAAGATCAAGCACATCAGAAGTGACAACGGCACATAATTCAAGAACACCGGCCTCGACACTTATATTGATACTTTGGGCATCAGACATGAGTTCTCAGCTCCATATACACCTTAGCGGAATGGCATCATGGAGCGCAAGAACAGAACCCTCATTGAGATGGCACGGACGATGCTTGATGAGTACAAGACACCAAGGAAATTCTAGCCTGAAGCCATTGACACTTCATGCCATGTCATCAACCGTGTTTGTCTTCACAAGCTTCTAAAGAAGACATCATATGAGCTCCTAACTGGTAAGAAGCCAAACGTCAGCTATTTTAGAGTATTTGGTGCTAGATGCTGGATCAAGGATCCACATCACACTTCAAAATTTGCACCAAAAGCACATGAAGGTTTTATGCTTGGCTACGGAAAGGATTCACACTCCTACAGAGTCTTCAAGCTCTTTCACTATAAAGTGGTTGAAACTATGGATGTGCGGTTCGATGAGACTAACGGCTCGCAAAGAGAGCACCTGCCAAATGTCCTAGATGAAGCATCACCAAGTGAATCTATCAAGCTTATGGGTACTGGAGAAATCATACCTTCAGAGGCACGGGATGAAGAGGAAATCATAATTTCTGCACCTAATCAACCCGAAGACACTACTCAGCCTGAAGCCAATGCTGAAGATGAAGACAATGACCAGCAATAGCAAAATCTTCGTCCAGTTCATCCTCGTGTTGCAAATGAAGTACATATTGAGAAGATAATCGATAGCATCAATGCACCTGGTCCACTCACTCATTCAAGACCAACACAACTAGCAAATTTCTATGGGTACTTTGCATTTGTCTCTATATCTGAACCCAAGAAAGTTGATGAAGCCTTCATAGAACCTGAATGGATTCAAGCTATGCAAGAAGAGCTTCAACAGTTCGAGCTGAAAAACGTTTGGGAACTGGTAAAGCATCCTGATCCTCACAAGCACAATATCATAGGCACCAAATGGATCTATCACAACAAACAAGATGAGCATGGTCAAGTCGTCAGAAACAAGGCTCGTCTCGTTGCTCAAGGCTACACTCAAGTTGAAGGGATAGACTCCGATGAAACATTTGCCCCGGTGGCTAGGCTTGAAGCCATTCACATATTGCTAGCCTATGCCAACCACAACAACATTCTGTTGTACCAAATGGATGTAAAGAGTATCTTTCTCAACGGCAAAATTGAAGAAGAAGTGTATGTTGCTCGACCACCTGGCTTTGAAGACCCGAAGCATCCTGACATGGTACACAAGCTCAACAAGGCACTGTCCTCAAACAAGCCCCTCGCGCTTGGTATGACACACTCAAAGACTTCCTGAAGAGCAAAGGCTTCAAAACTGGCTCCCTGGATCCTACACTCTTCACGAAGACATATGATGGTGAACTGTTTGTGTGCCAATTATATGTGGATGACATTATCTTCGGTTGCACTGACAAAAGATACAGTGATGAGTTTGGGCATATGATGCAAGAGCAATATCAGATGTCCATGATGGGTGAGCTGAAATTCTTCCTCGATCTTCAAATTCGTCAGCAGAGCAATGGCATCTTCATATCACAAGAGATATACCTCAAAGATTGCCTGAAGAAGTTTGGAATGCAAGACTGCAAAGGGTACACGACGCCAATCCAACCAAAAGTCATCTGGACCCCGACGACAATGGTAAAGAGTTCGATCAAAAGGTATACCGCTCCATGATTGGTTCTCTACTCTATTTATGTGCATCTAGGCCAGATATAATGCTTAGCGATTGCATGTGTGCCCAATTTCAAGCGGCACCAAAGGAGTCACATCACTTAGCTGTGAAGCGAATTCTTCGATATTTGGCTTACACCCCTACACTAGGATTATGGTATCCAAAGGGCTCAGAGTTTGATATAGTTGGATTCTCAGATGTTGATTATGCTGGTGACAAGGTTGATCGCAAGTGCACATTAGGCACATGTCACTTTCTTGGACGATCTCTTGTCTGTTGGTCTTTAAAGAAGCAGAACTGTGTATCCCTCTCCATTGTTGAATCTGAATACATTGCTGCTGGATCTTGCTGCGCTCGGCTTCTATGGATGAAGAAAACTCTCAAGGACTATGGCATCCACCTGAAGCATGTGCCACTCTACTGCGACAATGAAAGCGCCATCAAGATTGCCAACAATCCAGTTCAACACTCGAAGACAAAGCACATTCAGATCCGCCATCACTTTCTCAGAGATCATGTCATGAAGGAGGATATTGATATCATTCACGTCAACACAGAAGAGCAATTGGCAGATATCTTCACAAAGCCTTGGATGAGAAAAGGTTTTGCAAGTTGCGGTGTGAGCTAAATATCTTAGAATCCTCAAATGTCCTGTGATTGGACACACTTCCTAACACTTATGCATATTGATGACTTAGATGTACAACACACGAAGTAATGTATATCCTCAATCAATGAAGACATACACTCTAAGTGTGAATACATCAACATGGAGTTTGACATTGGAGCTCCACGATAATTGTGCGCCGTGTCTGGGTCTAATACTTCCTATACAGTGGGTAACGCCACCACCAAAACCTTCTTGAAGCTTTTCAACTTGGTGTCATGATTGCATGGTCTTCGCATTTGGTTTGTCTTCAACATTTATTTGATTTCACGATCTATCTTCGCAATGTTGAGTTGGTCTTATACTGATATATATGTCTGTGTGTGTGTGTGTTCTGTCCTCTACAACATTCACTTATAGCTATGTCTTTGAACTTGCCATTTTTCTGAACTAAGTGAATGTGATCGGACCCTAACCCCTTCAGTGCTTCTTCCTCAAACTCTATCTATCTAGTCATATGCGTTCTGTTGAAACCTGTCGAATCTCTTCACTGAATCCTTGTCAGCCGAAGACACAGAGACACATTTAAATCTGTGTTAATGTTATATCCCTTTTGCCGGAATACCGGAGAAGCCGGAACGACCACCCGACAATCCAGGCATGTGTGGGAACATGGAACAACTTCCAATAAGTTGCATGCAGGCCACGTGTCCTTCAGATGTGAACCGCTAGGGGCACCTGCGTAATTACGCTATGTAGTCCCCTTTCCTTATAAATACACACACCGCATGGTCATTATCTCTTCTTCCACCTCGCCACCTCGCTCAAACCCTAGCGCCTCCGCTAGCTCGTGTCGACGTCAGATACGAAGCGCTTAACTGTTGTGACTTCTTCGACGATGTCCTCACGCCGGCCATGGACCTCGTCCTCTCCGCCGCCGTCGTAGGTGTCTTCCGCCGCCAAGTTAGGGAACCGGAGATTGAATAGCTCGGCTTCTAACTCTACCTCGTCTAGCATTTCGTCAGCGGTAAATAAATCTCACTTTTTACTATCTTTTGATTCGTCAAATCCATTCACTTCAACCAAAAGTGGTTTATACACTTCCGAATCTGGATCTGTCTCTTTTTGTATCTCATATCATGCCAAGGTTATTCACTTATGCTTCATACCTAGTTAGATTCCTCACTTGTACTTATTCATGGATTCATACAAATCTAGAACCGACTCTCTTCAAATAAGTGAATGTCTTCGCTCTATGAGGTCAATGTCTTCAAACTGATTTATCTTCAAAATCTTGTGAGAATGCATATGAGCTCTTCCCCTTCCCTCGCACCTTAATGCTGTCACAGGTACATGTCCGTGGGAAAATCCCTTGGTACTCATAGTCGGCATTCATTTGCATAGTTCTTACAACATCATATTCACTCCCTTGAAGGCAGTTCTGGTCTGACCAGTAGACGGAAGACTTTCACTGTTCTGTAGCCAATCAGTCTGAATATCATGGCCACATAGAAATCAGCAAGGAAAGGTGGCAGGCAGCGCAGAGGCAACACAGCTCTAGATCTGCCTCCGGATCTGTATGAATTGTACATGTCAGATCCTGAGGAAAGTTACGGTCAGTGCAAGACCCGGATACAGTGGATCCGAAGATATTGGGATGAATAGTGGTTCAAGTATAGCTTCGTCACTGCCGAGTATGTTGAGAAGAACGCCATCAAGCGCCCATGGAGCAACATGTTGTACAAGAATCTGTAGCCAAAATCGAAGCCCGAAGCTATTGCCCAAGGCTTCTACCCATGCATGGTCCGTGGACTGAAGCCTGAGAATGCCGACCCATCATCTATGTTATCATGTCGCGAAGACAATCTCTTCAAGCGCAACTATCAGTTTGCCAAGGAGTCAGCCGCCAAGAACAAAAAGGTTTTTGGACTCAACTTCAACCCTAGTCCGTCTGCTCCAAGGCAGGATGGCACTCGCGATGCCAATCCGAATGTCATCGGCCCCTTCACTAGCTTCGATGGGCTCCTCTCCCACATTGCTTCTCAGAGGGCCATAGTGGAGCAATCAGCTGATGACGCAAACTCCGAAGATGCGTCAGCTTCACCAAAGCAGAAGAAAAAGAAGTCAAAAGCTTTGAAGCCATCTGCCACACCAAAAGCTTCAATTGTGAAGCCGTTGAAGACTGCACCTCCTGAACTCAGTGTGTAGTCTGAAGATTTGTCTCGCGTCTCCAAGAAGACCAAGCAGCCCAAGAAGATTTCTGGGCACGAACTGACTCCTGCTACCGTTCTACGTAACGAAGAAGACACCATTGATCTGTCCGGCGATGAAGATCTTGGTGATGATGCTCTAGAGATGCTGATCAAGAGAAAGTAAGAGGCGGAGATCTTCAATGGTCTGCCCCTCTTTGATGTTGATATTCTGAACAACTTCATCGATGAATGGTTTGACGACTAGAGCATCAACATTGATGATCTACAGCTGCCAATTGACATAAGCGTCACATTTCACAGAGCCATTGCTAATGAGTTGGCCTTGGCTCAGATAATTATTGAGCTTAAGAACAAGATTGATTATGAGAAGGCGCATTTCAAGAAGAATGTGGCCAAGCTCAGTGTGGCTGATGTGCAGATCTTCAAAAAGATGTTGCATGATCTTAAGGAAGAATTCCACAAGAAGCGTGAAGAAGCCAAAGGCTCCCGAGAGCGCATGAAGTACTATGCGCAGAAGTGTGTTCAAGCCCACAATGAAGCTGAGAAGCGAAAGGCTCTTGGGCGTCCTGGCATCGACCCCAGAATGGCTGCCAAGCCAAAGAAGAAGTCTGTTGAAGCCCAACCTGAAGCACCAAGGCAGGAAGAACCTCAAATTGTCTTCCCTGCCAGTATGACTAGCTCGAAGCCTAAGGTCACCTCAGCAGCTTCAGAGCTAAATAAAACAAGGGCAGATGAAACCGAAGACAGGAAGCGGAAGCAGAAAGATACATCTGATGATGCTCCCTCCAAGAAGAAATTGAAGACCAAGGCTTCAAAGTCTTCAAAGAAAGAGCGTGCTGCGGCCCAAGAGCCCCTCATCGTTGAACCCATTTCAGTTGCTCTCCCTGCCTCGACCAACCAAGAGCGTCGTCTTGTGATCCATGAGCCTACTTCCACAAAGGCGCATGCAAGTGAAGAAGTTCTAGTTGCTGACCCCAATGCAGCTGAAGACATTGGTCAGGAAGACAATGCTGATGATGATGTAGTCCTTCCTCAGCTCCAGCCCCAGTCGGTATCATTGCCTGCTCCAACGAGTAGTGAACTTATCAGCATTGGTCATCCATTGACACCAATCGCTCAGGATGACTCATGGGCGGAGCGCCAACAACAAGAAACCCCAGTACAAGACGAGACACCAAGAACACCACCACCTCAAGTCACCACTCCGGTGCTTGACGATGACAACTACATGGTACAGACCACCCCCTACCAAAGGCGTCGCTAGCATTTCACAGGCTTCGCAAAGGCCCCAGGTCACCATGTCGAGCATTCCAGAAGAGGAAGTGCAACAAAGCTCAGTCGCACGTCAAGTGTTTCCTGAAGCCACCCCTACCGCAAATGCCTCTGAGTCTGAATCCAAAGTGGCTGGAGACATTCCGGCTGCATCAGCCAACGAATACAAAGAAGAGAAAGAAGAAGAAAGAGTTGCCACACCCCCAGCTCCTGATCAAGTCATTCTTGAGGAGAATGTGATTGTGCCCGACCCTCTAGCTCTTGAACAGATGGAGGTTGAAAACACTGAGGCTGCCACCAACAATGCCATTGAAGCCAATGACACCATCATGGCTGAAGACAATGTGGAGCCTGAAGCTAATGAGAATGCTGAAGACACCTTGACGCCAATCATCTCAGAAAGCGTTGTTCCACCTCCAAGGCCTCACACCATTGAACAAGCATTCAATTGGGGTGAGTTGGTAACTGTCATATGGCCCATCACGGTTCTACCTACTGCTCCTAGGCCCCAATATGATTATCATGTGGAACATACGCCTCAAGTGCAGAAGCCAAAGCCTAGATTGCCAAGACTTCCAAGTGTTGCCACAACCCATGAATCATTCTGTGTGCAAAGCTTGAGGGTGCATAACACTTTCTTTGACAACACCAAGAACCCATACACGAAGCCCAAAATCTCATCAGGAAGATTTTGGAGTCATTTGCAGCGAAGCTATTACTCATGCATCCTCTACAATCAAGATCGGATTTATCCGCACAAGCGTCTGGATTGCGATGCTATGGCTGGGCTGCCATGTCTTGAAGAAGCCCTTGACTGCTTTAGGGATGTTGGTCTTCTGCCTTTTGTGACTGACAAAGAACACTGGAATGAAGAGTTTCTCCTGTAGTTCTATGCCACACTCCATATTCGCGGCTACAACAGGGATCCGAAGACATGGATCCTTGAGTGGATGTCAGGTGATGTACATCACGAAGCCAAAGCTCAAGACATTATCAAGCTTACTTCCCTGCCCACTCCAGGTGAGTTATATGAACCTGGTTGTTAGCATTATAAATATGAACTGCAGAGTGTCTTTCAGAGGCCCAAACCAAACATGAGTCAGATGCTCAGTATGATGAATCCATTGCCTCAAGATGTTGAATACCCAAAGGAGTTCTTTGTGAAGGACCTCGAGTACTTTCCACTCACAGTATACCATATTCTGAGGCATACTCTATGGCTGATCAAGGGACATTCTTCTGAAGCTAAACTTGAAGGAGCCATGAAGACTTTGGTATTCTGTATCATCAATGGCATCAGATTCAATACCTAGGATTTCTTCATCAGATAACTCACTGCTTCTGGGATTGATCTGTTTGTCCTGAACTTCTGTGCTCCATGGGTGATCCGCCTGATCAAGCTTCACTCTACCATTGACTATCAGCCCTCATCACACAACCATGTCATTTTTCTGCCTGAGGTTGATATGTCAGTTGAAGCCATCTACCCTGAACCTGCCAAGAAGCCACTCCACCTTCACAATGTTGAATTCTAGAGTTTCACTCAGCAAATTGAAGGAATTCTTGTGCCCAATGCTCCCACTCCTGCATATCCTCTGGCTGGAAACATGCGCTTTCCGCATCGAGCCAACACTAAAGCCACTGCAAGTACAATCGCCCAAAGGCCTCAGAAGTGACTCAATAACTGAGAGCTTCTGGTGGCTTTGCATCAAAAGCAGGATAGGCATCATGACTGGCTAAAGCTTCATATGCAGAGTCTCTTGGTGGATGTCAATCGCATTCGCAACTTGGCCACCAAGAACTCGTTTGTTGCACATGAAGCCTGTAAGCGGTCCTGGAAGAGCCTCACAATGCTCTACCCTAAAGACAATCTTCGCGAAGATGGCTTCACCTAGAGCTTCAAGTTTGACTCCAGGCCTCCTCAGAATGCAAATTGGCGTTGCACTCCGTCTATTGAAGAATCTGAATATTCGTCTTCGGTTGCAACTGTTGTTGCGAGAGTCGTCGATGAAGAAGACGACGCCACTTCAACGACCCTATCTGCACTGCATCATGATACCGCGTCAGGCCCGTCTGCACCACCAAACTCCAACGACGACCCTACTCCATCATCTACTCCAACTTGGAAGGAGTAGATACTCTGTGTCTTCAAACCTTTTTGGTCATTACTGACAAAAGAGGGAGAAGCATATGAGTTGATAGTCTTCAAGCAGGTCATTATGGGTGGTTGCATTATTTTTGCTAAGTCTTTACAACTCTCATCTTTTGAAACAATTTGGTTTTTGAGTTGTAACACTTAAACTCGATGGTCGTCTGCTACTTTTTTTCTGCTATCTTGTGATGCGATGATAAATTGCGCATGAAGTCATTCTGCAGACGTCCATTTTTCATTATGCATGTCATTATCTTCATTATCTCTTTATATGCATGATGACTTGTCTTCATAAGTTGAAGAGGATCTCAACAAAGTAAAACCTGCCATGTGCATTTGCATTCAAAAGCAAATTACTTATATGCACATCTTCAGGGGGAGCCTTTTGCTACTTATGAAGACAATGCCTTAATCCTTAACTTTCACATATTTTTATCCCTGTTGAAAACTTCAATCAATTTTTCATCACTCACCAAAAAGGGGGAGATCGTAAGTGCATCTAGTGCCACTAGTTTGTTTTGGAGTATTGACGACAAACTTGGTTGAGGGACTAATGCGTTTGTGAGAATTGCAGGATAACACAGGTAGTAGTCCCTTATTGATTCGGTTTACCTACCAGAGATGACCCCTAAAAATGTGTGAAGACATTGAAGACAATGGTGGTCTGTGAAGATATTCACTATGAAGACTATGACATGAGAAGACATTCACATGAAGACTGTGGAGTGTGAAGACATAGTTGTTTCGTAGTTACCTTTTCTTCTTTGTCGAATCATAGGAACCACCGTACTGTTAAGTGGGGTCCAAGTGAACAAAGTCAGAGTAACTGATGTGATGCTCAACCAAATCGCATGTCTTCGATTGAAGACAATGAGAGCAAATCTTATCCAGAGCTGGATGAGTCAGCCTTACTTGTATCCCAAGTCAAGCTGCCACGTGTGTTTGAAATATGACCATTGGACACGTGTCAGTTCCTTAGTGACCCAGGGTCATTTCGGACAAATCAGGTTGGGTTGCCTCCTGTGTAACATCCCAAATTTTCAATTTGGAATGTTATACATTAGATCATCATGCATATCAGATTTTATTTTGCTTTTGGTTTTGATCCTAGAAAATCCTAAGCAACTCAAGGACCCACGGAGAGAGTTGGGGATTTTGTTATTTACAAATTTGAGTTTTCTCAAATTTTGTAAACAAGATCATTTGATTTTACTTATTTTATCGTCAATTATTTCTATTACAAAGATATGAGAGAGGGAATAAAATGACTTTCCCAAAATATAGAAATATTGAGGATTTAATAAAAAAATCAAATAAGTTTTATTTCGGAGTTTTTTGGTATTTTTAATTGAATTTAGGAAAAATACGCGTTTTTCAAAGTTGTATTTTGGGCCCAAATAAATGTTCACTTTATCGGGCTTGATTTTAGAAACCTGGGAAAATTTATTTCATGATTTTTGGAGTCCGTTTAGTATTTCTTTTTATTTTTTCCCAAGCGTAATTATTTAAAAAACGAAACCGACTATGGGCCGTACCTGAGCGGGACTCCGTCCGGGGGCGCCTTTAAATAGCGAGGCACCTGGCGCCCCAGCCCATAACCACGCCCGCGCCCGAAACCCTAGCCCACCGCCGCCGCCGCCGGACCCGCCACCGACTCGCCGGAGTTGCACGCCGCCCGAGGTTCGCCGCCGCCTCGACTTCAATGCCAAATTTTTTAAAAAAAATTATTTTTCGTCGGTTTTATTTCGATTTTGTTTTTTTTATTATTTTAATAATATTTTTAATGTGATTTTATTATTTTAATTATTTTCAGATTAGGTTAATTAACGATTAATCTGTTTGTCGTTTTTCTTTTTCGTCGGATTTTCCGCGGTTATTTTCTGATTGCGATTTCTGATCCAATTTTCGTTTTAGTATAATTTTTCGCTCGTTTATCGGAATCAGGCGATTCAAGCGCCTGGAGTTTCGTCTCGAAACCCTCTTTCCGAATAATCAACTTAAACAAGTTTTTGCTACTATAAAATTTGACTTAGATCCAGATTACTAGAACGAAGTTGATTTCTTTTGCCGTTTGATTTCTTTTGCTTCGTTCGATTTGATTCTTTTTGCAAACCAGGGTTCTTAAGTTGAACTTTCTGGTTAGATTTTCTATTTGAGTTTTACATGTGCATTAGATGAGTACTTATTGTATGCTTGTTTGTTTGTCTGCGATAGAATACCCGGAGTGCGCCGCCTGTTACTTCGAATCGTTAGGTTTCGCGGATCATCAGCAAGGCAAGTAACACTTTGATCATACTTTTTCTACAACCCAGTTTTATTGCATTAGATCAATCCTCACACATTGCATGATTAGGATCTAATTAAATTGTGGGATGGGAAGTAGATGAGGTAGTACCTATTACCTGTTTATTATCAAACCTTTGGGAGTTATTTCTACGTTTGCTTATTATGCCATGCTATGCTAGTAGACGTGGATTGGGTGAGTGATATCCATGACAGATGTGAGATTGTTAATTGATGGTTTATCTAAGGTGGCAACCTAAACACACATCTGGGTGGATTAAGGCACCTGGGTATTCCAGGACTTCCCTGTTTTTCTTTTGGACCGCCACCGAGGCTCAAAGGGATCATGAGATTATTCATACTAGAAACTTCCGTGTGCAGCCACAAGCCATTATGGGCTCTGGCATAGTTGATTAAGTTGTGTGAACTCTTACAGGGTAGACTAGCAGATGTAGGGGAAAGTAGGTGTACCGGTCTATCCATCGTAAGGTGCTAGCGCTTCTGAAAGACTGTGTCTCGGTCATCTGTTTCTCAAACACCATGTAGTGCGAGAAATCCAACGGAGGCGATCGAGTCTTGTGGGGAAAAATGCGCAAACCTCTGCAGAGTGTAATAAACTAATCATGGTTAGCCGTGTCCCCGGTTATGGACATCTTGAGTATCTAGTACCTGGATTATCATGTGAATCTCAACATGTTACTCTAAAGTTAAATTTGTTGGGTTTGTTAAATGATGATGCTTAATTGGGATTGAGAATGCTGTCAACCATTCTCAATGTTTAACAACCACCATGATAGTAATTAAATTTATTCCTTTGAAGTAGGGAAAAATTGGCTTTACGCAAAAACTGTAACCATAGAGCTTTCCACCAGCCAAATATGCATATAGTATAGTTGTTTCATTTCATTACTCTCTATGTGTTACCTTGCCAGCATATTCCATGTGCTGACCCGTTCTCGGGCTGCAACGTTAATGTTGCAGACTTTTTAGACGACGATTAAGGAGTTTTAGGTCATGGTTCTATACTCAGTGATGCCGTTGGAGTTGATGGACTCACTTATCTTCCAAGCCTTTCGCTGTTATCGTTATTAGATGGCCTTAAGCCATATTTATTGTAATAAGTTCTCTTTTGAGACACTCGGTGTAATAAGTGTGTGATTGCTACTCTGCTATAAATCCTCTGAGTACTGTGTGGTGTCAGCATTACTGATCCAGGAATGACACTAGAGCACAGAGATCAGACTGTTTGAGGTCTGGTCGCTACAGAGATGGTATCAGAGCACACGCTGACTGTAGGACACTACCACTAAGCTAAAAGACCTAGATCACTACTCACTCTCTTCTCTTCTGACTTCTCATCTTTTCTACTCTTTAGGATGGCGGATGCAAGGAACAAGTTCACACAACCAGATGAAGATACACCCTTTGGACGCCACTTGAAGGAAGTCACTAGATACCTAAACATAGGAGTACCAAGCTTCACGGGAACCTACAATGCCACTTTACCTGAAGAAGAGCGTTGGATGATTCAAGTTCAAGTTCCAGGAAGGACGTTCATGCCAGTCACTGAGCCCATAGAGTTTTCTTTTGATGCACCAACTTGGAGTCTAGGAAAGAGTATGGCAGCTCACATTGCCATGGGACGCATTGGAGAAGTCTACCGCAAGGATCTCAAGGATACTATCTACCAGACTTGCGGATGCCGAGATGAACACTGGGAGATGATCAGCACCAGGAAAGATAGATCAATTGCAGCTTTTATCCAGGAGTTACACTAGCACATTCGACGACAGGAGAATCAGATGTGCGCCGACATGATAGATCTGAAGAAGGCTAAGACTAGAATCAAGGAACTGGAGGAAGAACTCAAGGCTACACGTGAAGGTTATGAAGAAATAGAAGTATTGGTGGATAAGAATGCCGACCTAACTATGAAGCTAGCAGTATTAATGGGAGGCCCGACACCAGTAGATGAAGACGAAGAACCCAAGGAGATTAGCCCGGAAGACTACATCATCATCGACGGCACCGACTCAGAAGCAGATAGTAGCGATGATGACTATGTTGATGAAGCTGGAGCCGATATCATGGAGTCTACAACCGTAGAATATTTCTAGTAGACCACCTCACCAGTAGTAGTAGTCCACCATGTAAATTAGTAGTCCGAGCACTTTTGCGATAGCTAGATCGATTGTATGCCTTTGTTTGATTGAATGAAGTGAATTGTTTGCTTTTGCCTCATGTGCATATGGGTAGTGTTTTCTCTTTAGACCCCCCTCTTCTTATATCTCATCTTTTCTAAACCCTCAGATGCCTCCGAGACGTGACCCCAGATTTGTCTTTCCGCCGGAGCTCACCCAGTTGATCCAGCAGCAGAACACCTTGGTGCAGTTGCTAGTTCAGAATCAGAATCAGGGGAACAACAACAACAACAACCCACCACCACCACCACCACCTGTTGACCACTTAGCCCGTTTTCTTAGGCTGAATCCGCCGGTGTTTTCCAGTAGCACCGAGCCGATAGTAGCAGATGATTGGCTCCGCAAGACAGCTAGGGAGTTGACCACAGCAGGATGCACAGATGTGGAGAAGGTGAAGTTTGCCGCACATCAGTTAGAAGGACCCACAACATCATGGTGGGAGAATTTCACAGCCACCTTCCCAGTCGACATTGTCACATGGGACCAGTTTCAGTAGGCTTTTCGTACTGCCCATGTTTCAGCAGGAGAAATGGCCATGAAGAAGCGTGAGTTTCATAACTTGCGCCAAGGAGGACGGACAGTTGGCCAGTATGTGGAGGAGTTTAGTAAGCTAGCACGTTATGCCCCAGACGACGTTGCTACGGATGCAGCTAAGCAGGAGAAATACCTGGAAGGACTGAATGATGAGTTGAGTATGAAGTTGATGGTAGCCACCTTCAACAACTACCAGGAGTTGGTAGATCGTGCTCTTATGATTGAAGGGAAGCAGCAGCAAATTGAGAACCGCAAGAGGAAGTATGGACAAGGAAAGTATAATTCAGGAGCTCAGCAGAAGCCACGTTTTACCCCTAGACCGGGAGGACATTTTCAGCATACCCATGGAGTAGGTAGCTCGCACAATCACAATGGCACCAAGAATAGTAATGGGAATAGAGGAAGCAATGGACAGAACCGCAACACCCCATCAACCCCAGCCAAGAGAGATCTGAGTCAAGTCACCTGTTTCAAGTGTTCCAAGACCGGACATTATGCCAATGAATGTCCTGAAGGTCAAAACGGCAATGGAAGCTCTGGAAAGAAGCCGAACCCTTTCAACAGGGGATAGGTGAACCACGTTAATGTGGAGGAGGTTGAAGCTCAGCCCAATGCAGTAATAGGTAAGTTTTTGGTTAAGTCATTTACTGCACTCGTTCTTTTTGATACTGGTGCATCGCATTCATACATATCAAGGGGATTTGTGGAAAAGTATAGCCTGCCCACTAGGGTTCTTAAAACACCTATGCTAGTAAGCTCGCCAGGAGCAGAGTACATGGCCGGACAAGGATTTTTTCAAGTGCCATTAAGTATAGGAAGGCATGTTTTCCCAACGGATTTAATTATTCTGGAATCCCAAGGTTTGGATGTAATTCTCGGTATGGATTGGCTGTCGATGTATGGAGGAAACATCGATTGCGCCAGTAAGACAATTTTGCTCACAACGCCAGAAGGAAGAAGGATCAAGTATGTATCCCGACATGCGCCAAACAGGACACAAGTAAATTCCTTATCAGGAGTTGTGCAAGAGGAAGTACCAGTGGTAAAGGATTTTCCTGACATATTTCCAGAAGAGTTGCCAGGCATGCCACCGGATAGAGACATTGAGTTTTTGATTGAGCTTTTGCCAGGCACTGGGCCAATATCGAAGAGACCATACAGGATGCCCGCAAAGGATTTGGTGGAAATTAAGAAGCAGATTAAGGAGTTACTGGATAAAGGTTACATTCGCCCAAGTTCTTCGCCTTGGGGATCACCAGTACTTCTAGTGGAGAAGAAGGATGGATCGTTAAGAATGGTTGTTAATTATTGAGGATTGAACGAAGTAACAATCAAAAACAAGTACCCGCTACCAATGATCAATGATCTGTTTGATCGATTGCAAGGGGCTAAAATGTTTTCCAAGATCAATTTGCAATCAGGGTACCATCAGTTGAAGATTCGAGAGTAGGACATACCTAAGACAGCATTCACCACAAGATATGGACTGTATGAGTATACCATTATGTTATTTGGACTAACTAACGCACCTGCCTATTTTATGAACATGATGAACAAAGTGTTTATGGAGTTTTTGGATAAGTTCATCGTGGTTTTCATCGATGATATTCTGGTATTCTCAAAGAATGAAGAGGAGCATAAGGAGCATTTGTGTTTGGTACTTGGAAAGCTCAGAGAACATCAATTATATGCCAAGTTCAGCAAATGTGAGTTTTGGTTGAAGGAAGTAGGATTCCTCGGACACGTTATATCCGGAGAAGGTATAGCAGTAGATCCTGCTAAAGTTGAAACCGTGACCAAGTGGGAAGCCCCAACAACAGTTGGAGAAATCCGGAGTTTTCTTGGACTCGCAGGATACTACCGGAGGTTTATTGAGAATTTTTCAAAGATTGCGAAGCCTATGACGGAATTATTGAAGAAAGATACCAAGTTCATATGGACTGAGCAGTGTGAGGCTAGTTTCCAGGAGTTGAAGAAACGCTTGGTTACCTCACCAGTGTTGATTTTGCCAGACCAGATCAAGGATTATGAGGTGTATTGCGACGCTTCACGTCAAGGACTTGGAGCAGTGCTTATGCAGGAAGGGAGAGTTGTTTCATATGCCTCAAGACAACTGAAGCCCCATGAGTTGAATTACGCTACGCATGACTTGGAGTTAGCAGCCGTAGTGCATGCTTTGAAGACATGGAGACATTTCCTCATTGGAAATCATTGTGAGGTGTACACGGATCATAAGAGTTTGAAGTACATTTTCACACAGAAGGAGTTGAACCTCAGACAAAGGAGATGGTTGGAGCTTATCAAGGATTATGATATGAGATTGCATTACCATCCCGGAAAAGCTAATGTAGTAGCTGACGCATTGAGCCGTAAGAGCCATGTCAATACGTTAATGACGGGAGAAATACCCAAGGAGTTAGCAGAAAACCTTCGTGAACTAGGTTTGGAGATAGTTCCGAGAGGCTATGTGGCAGCATTGGAGATTCAGTCAACATTGATGGATAAAATCAGAGAGGCTCAGAAATCTGACAAGGAGATTGCTTCTATAAAAGAGAAAATGAGCCAAGGAAAAGCTAAGGGATTTCGTGAGGATGAGCACGACACCCTATGGTTTGAAGACCGTGTTTATGTACCCAATGACCCGGAGATCAGAAAGTTGATTCTGCAAGAGGCACATGATTCACCATATTCGATTCACCCAGGAAATACCAAGATGTATTTAGATTTGAAGGATATTTTCTGGTGGACCGGAATGAAGAAGGATATTGCGGAGTATGTAGCAGTTTGTGACGTATGTCAGAGAGTAAAGGCAGAGCATCAGAAGCCAGCAGGACTGTTGCAACCATTGCCGATACCCGAATGGAAGTGGGATAAGCTAGGCATGGATTTTATCACGGGATTACCAAGGACTCGTTCAGGCTATGACTCGATTTGGGTTGTAGTTGATCGATTGACAAAGGTAGCTCATTTCATCCCAGTAAAGACCACTTACACCAGTGCTAAGTTGGCAAAGATATATATGACAAGAATCGTATGTTTGCATGGAGTTCCGAGGAGTATCGCATCAGATAGAGGAACCCAGTTTACCTCAAAATTCTGGAAGCAGTTGCATGAGACTTTGGGTACTAGGCTAGAATTTAGTACAGCTTTTCATCCGCAGACAGATGGATAGACCGAGAGAGTCAATCAGATTTTGGAGGATATGCTGAGAGCTTGTGCGTTAGATTATGGATCTAGTTGGGACGATAATTTGCCATATGTAGGGTTCTCTTACAATAATAGCTATCAGACCAGTTTGAAGATGGCCCCTTTCGAAGCTTTGTACGGAAGGAGGTGCAGGACACCGTTGTCATGGGACGAAGTTGGAGACCGCCAGTTGTTTGGACCAGATCTGATTAAAGAGTCTGGACAGAAGGTGAAGTTGATTCGCGATAGGCTCAAGGTAGCCCAGTCCAGGCAGAAGAGCTATGCAGATTCTAAACACAAGGAGACAGTTTACGAAGTCGGAGATAGAGCTTATCTTCGAGTATCCCCACTTCGAGGGATTAAGCACTTTGGAGTTAAGGGGAAGTTAGCGCCACGATTTGTAGGGCCATATCGAGTTTTGGAGCGTATGGGAGAAGTGGCCTACAAGTTGGAATTGCCAGAAGGATTGACAGGAGTTCATGACGTGTTCCACATTTCTCAGTTGAAGAAGTGTCACGCGGAGATGGCTGATATACCTTTGAGAGACACAGTGCCATTGGTAGCAATTCAGTTGGATAACAATTTGACCTATAAGGAGAAACCAGTCAAGATTCTCGAGTTTGCCAGCCGAGTCACTCGCAGCAAGGTTATCAAGTTTTGCAAAGTTCAGTGGAGGCACCACACGAAGGATGAAGCCACCTGGGAGCGAGAGGAAGATTTGCTCAAGGACCACCCTCACCTATTTTCTAGCCAACCCGAATCTCGAGGGCGAGATTCATCTTAAGGGGGGTAGGTTTGTAACATCCCAAATTTTCAATTTGGAATGTTATACATTAGATCATCATGCATATCATATTTTATTTTGCTTTTGGTTTTGATCCTAGAAAATCCTAAGCAACTCAAGGACCCACAGAGAGAGTTGGGGATTTCGTTATTTACATATTTGAGTTTTCTCAAATTTTGTAAACAGGATCATTTGATTTTATTTATTTTATCAACAATTATTTCTATTACAAAGATATGAGATAGGGAATAAAACGACTTTCCCAAAATATAGAAATATTGAGGATTTAATAAAAAATCAAATATGTTTTATTTCGGAGTTTTTTGTTATTTTTAATTGAATTTAGGAAAAATACGCATTTTTCAAATTTATATTTTGGTCCTAAATAAATGTTCACTTTATCGGGCTTGCTTTTAGAAACCTGGGAAAATTTATTTCATGATTTTTGGAGTCCGTTTAGTGTTTCTTTTTATTTTTTTCCGAGCGTAATTATTTAAAAAAACGAAACCGACTATGGGCCGTACCCGAGCGGGACTCCGCCCCGGGGCGCCTTTAAATAGCGAGGCACCCGGCGCCCCAACCCATAACCGCGCCCACGCCCGAAACCCTAGCCCGCCGCTGCCGCCGACTCGCCGGAGTTGCACGCCGCCCGAGGTTCGCCGCCGCCTCGACTTCCATGCCGACTTTTTTAAAAAAAGTAAAAAATCGTCGGTTTTATTTTGATTATTTTTAATATTATTTTATTATTTAAATTATTTTCGGATTAGGTTAATTAACGATTAATCTGTTCGTCGTTTTTCTTTTTCGTCGGATTTTCCGCGGTTATTTTCTGATCGCGATTTCTGTTCCGATTTTCGTTTTAGTATAATTTTTCGTTCGTTTATCGGAATCAGGCGATTCAAGCGCCTGGAGTTTCGTCTCGAAACCCTCTTTCCGAATAATCAACTTAAACAAGTTTTTGCTACTGTAAAATTTGACTTAGATCCAGATTACTAGAATGAAGTTGATTTCTTTCACCGTTTGATTTCTTTTGCTTCGTTCGATTTGATTCTTTTTGCAAACCAGGGTTCTTAAGTTGAACTTTATGGTTAGATCTTCTATTTGAGTTTTACCTGTGCATTAGATGAGTACTTATTGTATGCTTGTTTGTTTGTCTGCGATAGAATACCCGGAGTGCGCCGCCTGTTACTTCGAATCGTTAGGTTTCGCGGATCATCAGCAAGGCAAGTAACACTTTGATCATACCTTTTCTACAGCCCAGTTTTATTGCATTAGATCAATCCTCACACATTGCATGATTAGGATCTAATTAAATTGTGGGATGGGAAGTAGATGAGGTAGTACCTATTACCTGTTTATTATCAAACCTTTGGGAGTTATTTCTACGTTTGCTTATTATGCCATGCTATGCTAGTAGACGTGGATTGGGTGAGTGATATCCATGGCAGATGTGAGATTGTTAATTAATGGTTTATCTAAGGTGGCAACCTAAACACACATCTGGGTGGATTGAGGCACCTGGGTATTCCAGGACTTGCCTGTTTTTCTTTTGGACCGCCACCCAGGCTCAAAGGGATTATGAGATTATTCATACTAGAAACTTCCGTGTGCAGCCACAAGCCATTATGGGCTCTGGCATAGTTGATTAAGTCGTGCGAACTCTTACAGGGTAGACTAGCAGATGTAGGGGAAAGTAGGTGTACCGGTCTATCCATCGTAAGGTGCTAGCGCTTCTGAAAGACTGTGTCTCGGTCATCCATTTCTCAAACACCATGTAGTGCGAGAAATCCAACGGGGGTGATCGAGTCTTGTGGGGAAAAGTGCGCAAACCTCTGCAGAGTGTAATAAACTAATCATGGTTAGTCGTGTCCCCGGTTATGGACATCTTGAGTATCTAGTACCTGGATTATCATGTGAATCTCAACATGTTACTCTAAAGTTAAATTTGTTGGGTTTGTTAAATGATGATGCTTAATTGGGATTGACAATGCTGTCAACCATTCTCAATGTTTAACAACCACCATGATAGTAATTAAATTTATTCCTTTGAAGTAGGGAAAAATTGGCTTTACGCAAAAACTGTAACCATAGAGCTTTCCACCAGCCAAATATGCATATAGTATAGTTGTTTCATTCCATTACTCTCTATGTGTTACCTTGCCAGCATATTCCATGTGCTGACCCGTCCTCGGGCTGCAACGTTAATGTTGCAGACTTTTCAGATGACGATTAAGGAGTTTTAGGTCGTGGTTCTATACTCAGTGATGCCGTTGGAGTTGATGGACTCACTTATCTTCCAAGCCTTCCGCTGTTATCGTTATTAGATGGCCTTAAGCCATATTTATTGTAATAAGTTCTCTTTTGAGACACTCGATGTAATAAGTGTGTGATTGCTACTCTGCTATAAATCCTCCGAGTACTGTGTGGTGTCAGCATTACCGATCCAGGGATGACACCGGAGCACAGAGATCAGAATGTTTGAGGTCTGGTCGCTACATCCTGGCTATAAACAGACCACCCCTACACCATAAATTGGTGGCTGCTAAGAGTTAGTGCATGGCTTTTGTCGTTTGAGAGCAACCCACCTCCTAAACATTTGAGAGAGAGATCCTTGCGAGGACAAAGCCCTAGACACCCAGAGCCAAAGAGTGTTAGGCATCACTGAAGTCTTTCTGTCTGCGTGACCTGAAGACTTGTTACACTTGAGGACCGTGAATCCTCCAACCGCTTAGGCATCGCGCTCTGAGCATCCAAGAGTCATTGTGGATTGTCGGTGAACGAAGTCTGTGAAGGTTTGGAAGTCTACCTTGAAGACTTACCAGAGTGATTGGGCAAGGACTGGGTGTCCTTAGCTCAAGGGGAATAAGGTGAAGACGCGGTCTTCTGAGTTCAATCTCAGCCTCCCTAACCAGACGTACGGTTGTCACAGCAACTGGAACTGGTCTACCAAATCCTTGTCTTCACCAAGCAACTGGTTCTATCCTTCACTTCCCTTTACTTTACACTTTGTCTTCGTGAAGTCATCGCTTGCCTGTATGATCTGATTGACTTCACTGAGTGAAGACTGTCTACTATTTGGCTTCATACTATCTTCCATCCTGATCCATACTACCTAGCTGCTGATAGTCTTTGTGCTTTCACTTCATTTCTTACTTGACTATGGCTTGTCTAGTGTAGTCTACCTTCCGCTGCATATCAATAGGTTCATTTCTACTGGTTGTCTTCAAAGCCCCCGTGTTTTGAAGACTTTCTTAAAAATCGTCTATTCACCCCCCTCTAGGCGATAACTAGACACTTTCAGCGATGACTAGGTCATCTATATATGAGTATACCGACTGAGGAGTCAAATGAGAACATTTGATCATAGGTCATACTCATCGTTTAAGCACAAGTGGGGTTACCGGTTTTACATAAAGCATTGATGTGTTCACACCATTAGAGTTGCTTTAGCTCAATTTTTAGAGAAAAGCTCCCCCTATATGTGATATCCCCCCTAAGAGGGATGAACTAACCTTGGGTTTTGTCGATTATGACTTCATGTAGATGTTGAAGATGTGGATGCTCAATGTTGATGTAGATCTTTTGGAGCAATCCATTGGAGTGTTGCACTTTCAATACCTACATGGGTTAGTCCCACAAGGAACATACAAGGATATCCATATACATAGAGTGAAACACACATATGACGATGTCTATGAAAGCATTAGGTTACCTTGTCCCTTGTCTTACCAACAAGAGGGTTTGTGACTCTATGAACTAGTGCAAGATATGAAAGTTTATTGTACATGTCCTTGCCAAAATGAATATGAGTGAAGTATGTTGGCAGAGTCACCCTCAAGAACACTCTAGTTATTCTTTGGGATCCACATCAACTTGATGGGAATCCTCGGAGTTGTACTTGTACTTGATGGATTAGAACTTGATGTAGTCTTGGGAACCCACTTGTCCATGGCCTTACGAGCTTCTTCAAATGAATCAATCTCTTCTTGAAGCTTGTCCTTGCCTTTTAGCTTGTGGTCTTGTCGTGTAAGATCATCTTGAGCTTGTGTTCCCTTGAAAGAAGTGGGGTCATACTTCTCTTGTAGAGGAACAAACTTCGTATTGGGATATTGATCTTCTTCCCACTCAACTCCATTTTCATTGAACTTTCGTTCAAAACCAACACCTTGATTCTTCCGGTGCCTTCCTTGCTTGCATACAATTTCCTCAAATTGTTTACTCTCGACAAGGCTCTTGTAAAAACCTTTCTCTATAATTCCCTTCAATAAGCTATTTTCTTGCTCAAATGTAACTTGGCTAAGAGAATCATTTGTCGAATCAAGAGAACTACTAGAAGCAACAATATTGGATTTAACATAGTTATTGTTACTACCAGAGGAAGAATCTTTCTTGTTATTGTTGCTAGATTTCACTTGTGGAATATAAGTATACAAGAGGAGACGTTTGGCAAGATAAGAGGAGCTCTTCTTTCAAAGATTATCATTGATAGCTTTTAGGAACCCATGTTCTTGCTCTAAATTTAGCTTCTCATGAGTTCTTTTGAGCTCTCTATGATCCTCTAGAGTTGTTTCGTGAGCTAACTTAAGAGTGTTTAGTTCTTTAGTTAGATGCCCAATCTCCTTCTTACCATTTTCATTCATTTCATCTTGATTAGCATGATCATTAGCAAGTTCATCGTAGTTTTCATCTCGATGGGACCGACTGTAACAACTCGGCAGGACCGATGTGCTAGGGCCTAGGGCAAACATCAACTTGGTGGCACCGATTTCATCAACTCGGTGAGACCGAAGTGAAGCAATAAGGCAACAGAGAAAATGTCAAGCCAACTCGGTGAGACCGAAATAAATGCAACAAGTCATAGAGCGTTGGCAAGGCCATCTCGGTGAGACCGAGACCCGTATCGGTGTGACCGGACTATTTAGGGTTTCTGGCTGTGGCTATGTCATATGAACTCGGTGGCTCCAGATAGAATGTATCGGTGGGGCCTAGTTGGAGTTTGGGGTTTTGACATATTTGGAATGAGAAAGTGATTGAGGGATTTGGAGCAATATCACTAAGCATTTGAGCAAGCAAGCCATTAAGCAACACCTCATCCCCTTTTAATAGTATTGGCTTTCCTATGAACTCAATGTGATCTTGGATCACTAAAATAGAAATGAAGAGTCATGAGCTTTTGCCAATATGTCTCCTTAGCATTTGGAGGGGTCCACATCTCTAGTCCATGCCATGTCATTCATTAAACTTTCTAAAATATTAAACTTGAATAGATATTAGTTCAATGAGCTATACGTTGTTATGAATTACCAAAACCACTGGGGGATTAGTTGCACTTTCACCAAGGTCGACCCCGAGCGACGAGAAAGCGTCCAGGAGCACGAGCGTGGTCGTACTCATCGCCCTTGCCGCTGGGCTGAAGATGAGGAGCCTCCTCGACACCGTCCGCGCCGTCTTTCTCCGCCACGGCCATCGATCGCCATTGTCAAATCCGTCATCGTCACGCCGTCCCTGAGCCCACTGCCCCCTCCAACTGAACCGATGTGAGCCCCCCTTCTGTTCCCTCTCCCCCTCGTGAATCCCAGCTGTTTGGGAAATCTCCCCTGACGCCCGAGCCTACGGCGAGCTTGCGGTCGCCGCGGCTCTGCTCATGCTACCCATGCCCTTGGTCGCACGCTCGCGACCCCTAGCCACGTCTGGCCGTGCCCCGCCATGCGCCACTAGCCCCGTTGCGCCTAGTCGTGCACGTCTGCGCCCCACGCCCGCTCACCACCGATGCACGTCCGCCGCTCGCCCGCCCGCGCCTGCTGCCTCCCCGGGCCGCGGCCAGGCACGCTCCCGCACCCCTATTGCCCTGCCTGCCTCCACCACTGCAGTTGCCGCGCACGCCTGTCGCTCGCCCTGCCCCCGCGCGCGCCCCGCCGCACCTGACCACGCCGGTCGCTGCTCGCCGCACCTCCCCGCTTGCTGTTGCGCTCCGTCGTACCCTGCTTCCCCCCGACACATCGGAGTCCGCCCGCCGCTCCCCGTGCTCACTAGGGCCGCCACTGCTTGGGTCGCACCCTGCTTTTCCCCCGACGCGCTGCGAGGTGGCCACCGGCGCTCCTTTGTGAGAAACCACACGTGCGAGCCCAGCCATGGGCAGCTTGGGCCTCTACCCAGTGGAGGCCCCTGTTTTAGTTAGTGGGGCTAACCCCAATTAGTATTAGAAAAAAACTGTTAGAATTGTTTTAGGAGTTAATCAAATCTACACCACATGACATGTGGGTCCATTGACCCAGTTGACCAGTCAAACTTTGACTGGTCAACTTTTGACTAAACTGCTAACTAGACCCATGGACCCCACTATCGTACTAATGGGCTAGGCAACTGTATGTATAAAAAGTAATTTGGGCCTTTTAAATTAATTCCAGAAAATCATTAAAACTTTGGAAAATCGTATAAAATAAACCATAACTCGTATCGAAATAATTTATATATGAAAAATGACCAAAAGAAATAAGACAAATCCGGATGTGCCATCCACATACCTGTCACATGCCTCTAACACTGCAAAAGATGGAACCTTCCCCTCTGGTTTGTGTGTCCTATAACTGCCTAAAGCCGAGAAATATTCACAGTTATTTTCCCGCTCTGTCTGTAGCACGTAGCACTGTTTTAGGTCACCACTAGCACAACGTGTTGCCATGTCGTACTTTGTGATGCATTTGATTGCTCTTTTATTTATTGTGTTCCCCTCTGTTACTCTTTTCCGGCAGACCCCGAGACCGATGTTGTTCTGGTGATCGACTACTTCACCGTCGAGGGTTAGTATCTATCTGCATAGCTTCTAGGCAAGCAAACCCTCCTTGATCATTCCTATATCGTCCATTCTTTTTCTCTCATGCTTGCATTAGATTTTGCTGTTATTATTCGATAGCTCCTATTATGATGCATAGCTTGCTTTTTAACCTGCTGTTGTTACTTTACCTAATATCCTATATGCTTAGTATAGGTTGGTTAGTAGTCCATCAGTGACCCCTCACCCTTGTCCTTATTGCCTCGCTTTGTTACCTGGTGACCTGATCAATGTGATCAATGACCAGAGACCGACACATCACCGACACCCCCCTTAGTTGTACGACCCTACAGAACTACTATCGAGTGCTGAGGGCGATACCCCGTACCCCACTTACGATGACATCTCTATAGTGTAGCACATCAAGAGTGGTAAATCGAGGGTGATTCCTCTTTCACCACCTCCGATGATGCCTTTGTCGTGCAGCCTCTCAAGTGTGAACCCATTGATAACCCACAAGTATAGGGGATCAATTGTAGCCTTTTTGATGAATAAGAGTGTCGAACCCAACAAGGAGCTAAAGGTAGGATTTATATTCCCTTCAAGTTCTGTCGACCACCGATACAACTCTACGCACACTTAATATTCATTTTACCTAGAACAAGTATGAAACTATTTTGTAGGTGTGATGCTAGAACTACTTTGCAATAATAAAACTAGAAGTACTTTGCGAGATAATAATAGTTAGTTGTTCAATAGAAAGATTTTTTATAACACAAGAGAAGTATTTTCTCCTTAGGCAATCGATAACTAGACCAGTAAGCATTATTGCAATTTTATATGAGGGAGAGACATGTGCTAACATACTTTCCGTACTTGGATCATATGCACTTATAATTGGAACTCTAGCAAGCATCTGCAACTACCAAAGATCATTAAGGTAAAACCCAACCATTGCATTAAGTTTCAGGTCCTCTTTACTCCCATGTGCAACAACCCTCTTACTCGGGTATAATCTTCTGTCACTCTCGCGACCCACCATAAGCGAATTATGAACGTATTGCAACACCCTGCAACGGTAATCCGACATGCTTGCGCGACACGGAGGGCACCATAGGACAACATGAAAATAAAACATACAACTCAAACTAATCACGGTCATCAATTAACCCATATGACAAAACAAATCTACTCAAACATCATAGGATGGGCATACATTATTGGATAATAATATATAGCATTAAGCATCATAGGATGGCATTCGAACTCTGAACCCCAACAATTATAAGGCCCCTAAACTGACCACACTAACCAACTAGCCAAGCATCTCGTTGTGTATATTGCATTTCTTTTCTGCATATATGTATAGTTTGCTTTGAATCTTTTTTGTATGTTAAAATTCAAGACATCCTCTGTAGATACCATGATGCTTATGATCACGTTAGCATGCTGCTCATGCTAAATTTACCATATCCATAGTTTTGGAGAACCATATTTTAGGCCCGATAACTTCTGCATTAAAATGTGGTAAATTACGTTGCCTAGGACCGATAACTTGTGTACCTCAGAGCTGAAAACTTTGGACATGATAACTAGCATGCCATCATGTCCAAACATACCCCGATAACTTTTGTGTAACTAACATGGTAAATTAAGCATCGTAGACTTGATAACATACACACAACACCGTGATAACTTTGACTCGGATTTTTTTTGCTGAAACATACCTCGGTAACTTCTTTTATAAAAAGCGTGATCACTTACGTATCATAGGGTTAGTAACTTATGTACCATGGCGTCCCCCAAAACAGTCATCAAAATAATACTAACATGTGATCTAGTTTTGAAGGCCACATGGTGGAGGATTTGACGGTGAAAAGGAATTTTGAATTGAACCGACGGTTTGAGCTAAACATTTATTTATTTTTAAATGGGGACAATCTACGATGACATCAACTTTTGTCCTATTATGCATGCATGCTTGTGCATACGGGAGAAGGTTGGAGGAATCATCTTTATGCCCCTCATAGCTTCAATGTAAATACCATGATAACTTACGTAGCTCACACATGGTAACTTTTGACTCCTCAAAAAGTCGTCCGAACATATAAACATGTGATCTAGTTTCGAAGACCCACCACTCCCGATTTAATGTTGAAAAACGAATTTTAAATCAGATAGACTATTTGAGCTGTAGAATATTTTGAATTTCAAAATATGAGAGAATATAGGATGACATCAGCAAGCATGTGCATGTGAAATTTAGGGAAGGGGCATTCTAAAACCAGAACACTCGTGAGCTTGTCCAATCCCTTTTCTAAATGCAACGAACATTTTTCTAATTAGATGATCATTTTTGTAATTGCCTCAAAGACTTTTTAATTACATGAGTATTTTTAATACATAAATATTTTAGTGGTTACATGAATAGTTTTAAAAAGTGCATCTAATACTTTTTACATGAACATTCCTTTCAATGCGTCAAACACATTTTTCAATGCATGGATGTTTTAATGTGGCGAACACTTTTTTATTACATGACTATTTTTTAAATGACATGAACACTTAATACATAATTTTTTTGTAATACATAACTTTTTAGTAATTACATGAATAGTTTTTCAAAATGCATCAAACACTTTTGTAATATCCCACTAAGAGGGGAAGGGGAAATCACATATCATTAGGATAAATTGCAACAAAGCGATGAGAAGAACAAGAACAAGAGAGAGAATAGAGAGCAAGGAGAGTTTAAGATATTTCTCAGTCCGTCATAACCCAAATAGGGGCAACGACTCCGTCCTAAAAACTCACACACGCACTCCCTACAGCTAGGCTTTGGTCCATAGACCCAGCCCACACTACGGGATCTCTTGGTCCGCCTTCGACACTGTCATCTCTGTGTGCATAGGTGGTGTAGGCGTGACATTCACCCCCGCTTGAGCAAGATCATAATCCCAAATTGGCGCCTCTTGAAAACTTTGCTTGAGGGTGTAGTCCTTTGCAACATAAATGTTTGGCATCGCTCCAAAATTTGGCTCCACCCCATATAGTGTCTTGAATAGTGAACGCCCAATGGCAGAGTGCTAAGAACAATTAATAGCAAAACTCCGTCATTGCTAGCCAATGATGCTAGTGTTTCCGTCAGTCTTACACAACACACTAATGTTCACACATTGATTCACCTGTTCACTTTGTCAGTCGGTCTGCGGGTGATACGGCAAAGTGTAGTTCACTTTGCTCCCAACGGTTGTGAGCAAAGACCTCCAAAATTTCTTGCTGAATATGCGATCATTGATGGTGCATAATCCGGCCAGTATCCTTGGCAGGGTTGCTAAAGTGGCCGAAAATACCAGATCAAAACTCGCGCAAGGGTTTCAGCCATGTTCAACCTCTGGTGAGGAGTAATACCCTACGTCCTTTTTCATGTTGTTATTCATGGTGAGTATACCTCATGCAAGGGATTATAGTGGGGGAGATGTATTGCTACCGAGTCAAGGTATACAGGAGTATATGAGAATGAGAGACCGTGGCCGTCACATTATATACACAGTGGGGGTTAGGGTTTACGTGAGGTAGATCTGATCTAGCGGCCACCATCTTGACTTGGGGTCGAAATTGATCTCTAGATGCTTTACCCGATCCTCCGGGCTCCCTTTGACTGCCGACTCAAAAATGTTTCACGAGTTTCCAAAATGATTTTCTAAGCTTGTAATGTATACAATGTAGGAATAATGTTTTGTACTATATGAAAAATGTTTCGTACCATTAAAAAATGTATGTCACATTTCAAACAAAAAATCCAACGATTCAAAAAAATGTATGTGACATTTTAATAAATGTTTATACAATCTCAAAAAATGTTCCCATATGTTAAAAAGTGTGTATTTCCATTAAAAAATGTACAACATGTATTTAGATTTTTTACTGTGTATTTAAAAAAAGTGTTCAAAACATGTATTAAAAACTCTACATCTTACATTGAAAAATGTCAAAAGTGTATCATAAAAATATTTCATGTGTGCTCTAAAAATATATATTGTGTACTAAAAAATGAAGCCATATGTGAAAAACAATAAAAACCAGCAAAAATAAAGAACAACAAAAAACCCAAAGAAAACAAAGAAAAATAAGAAAGAAGTAAAAAAAGTATAAAAAGGAAAGGAAAACCAAAATAACCAATGTGAAAACAAATAAAACCAAAGCAAAATAAGAAAGGAAAACCCGAAAAAACTGGTGTAAAACAAATAAAACCAAAGGAAAAACAAAAGCAAAGAAAACCGTACCTACATGAACCTACAGCGAAGAAAACCAAAAAAACCAAGAGAAAACAAAAAACAATGCAAAATTAAGAAAAAACCCAGTGAAAAAACAAATAAAACTCAAGAAAAACAAAAAACATGGGGCTGCCTCACGCACTGGGCTTAGTCCGTGACTCCTGTGGGGAAATTCTCGATCAAACTATTGGACACTCATTTTGGAGCGATTCACATATGAAGAGCGACCGGTCGAACTACATGAGACGCCCCAATTTTAGAAGAGAACAAAGTACACGACCTTGGTTCCTGACCGATTTTCGGGCAATTCCTAATTTTTTTCAGGAAGAGTCTGAAGCTCAGAATTGATAATCCAGGATTATAATAGTACCCCTAACAAGAAGGAAATAACAACAAGGATCAACGGGAACACCACAGACACCACCTCAAGGATGGGCTAATGGCGCGTCGCCAACATCGCCGCTCCGCAGCCGAAGCCAAGCTAAGCATGTATGAACCACCAGATGATAGGTTGCTGGACGGGGTGTCTAGATCACTGGAAAGTTACCTGGCGGGCAACCTCTCCTGATCTTCGTTTTCTGTATGGGCCAACCATTGTGACTTTTTCCCCGCCAGTTTTGGGAATGTTCTAATATCATCCTAGAACCGTTTTTTCTTTGCTTTTTCTTCCATTTTTTCATTCTTTAATCTATTTTCTTTTAGTTTTATTTTTATTTTTTATTTTTTCTTGTTCGTGTTTGTTTTCCTTTATAAATTTTTTATGAACACCTTCCAGATTCTTGAATATTTTTTGAAAGCATAACTATATTTTCAAATCATGAACATTTTTGAATTCTGAAACATTTTTTAAAACTGGGAACAATTTTTGAGACCATGAAGATTTCTGAAAATTTGAGAACATTTGTTTTTACAAATTAGCGATGTTTTCTGAAATTATGATTTTTTCAAATTTGAGAACATATTTTAAAAATTCGTGAACATCTTTCAGAAATCATGAACATCCTTTTTTGAAACTCCTTAAATACTTTTTGTATCAGCATACTATTTTTAATTAATGATCATCTTTTGAAATACAGAAACTTTTTGTTTTGACAAACATATTTTAATGTAATGAAGAAAATTTGAATCAACAAATATTTTTTGAATCTATTTAATATTTTTGAAATTCATGAACCTTTTGAATTTGGTGAAAATATTTAAAGAATTCATGAACATTTTTTGAATTCATGAACATGTTATGAAATACTAATCATTTTGAAATTTGTTTGTATTTCTTAATTTATTGAATGTTTTTCAAATTCATGCACATTTTTAAATTAAGAAAGTTATATGAAATCCCAATGATTTTTTTATTTTAAGATTTATGAAGAGTTATCAAAAGTAAAATTAAATAAATAAAGACATAAACAATAAAAAACAAAAACAAAGATACTGGGAGTCAGGTTTTTCCACAATGGTAGGCCCAAATTATGCGCGGAGGAGGGAGCGGGGTGCGAGTTCGCTAAGCATCCATTACCCAGGTCGCCAAATAAGAGGTCCCTGGTCTGGGAGGGGATCCTATTCCCCGCGTACCGAGGGCATATCGCTCGAACATCCCACATTCGCTAACTACATTGGAAGGGGCGGCCTATTTTGGAGTTTTTTCGACCTGTTTTGGGAAGGTTCTAAAAACTCCCTGAACTGTTTTTTCTTTGTTTTTATCTTTAATTTTTTTCTTTATTATGTTATTCCTTTTATTTTCTGAATTTTCTTGTTCACTTTTCCAAATTAGCAATTATTTTGAAACCATGGTCGGCTTTGAAATTTTGAACATGTTTTGAATTAGATTTTTTTTTGTGAAATCAATAACATTTTTTTATCTCCATTAGCATTTTATAATTTTTTTCAAACGTTATTTCAAAATTACTAACATTTACTGAATGCACGAACATTGTTTTTTCAAAATCAGGAACATTTGTGATTCCATGAAAATTTTATGATTTCCTGGAAATATTCTCAAAGTTTTGAATATTCTCAAAGCACTCTGATGCAACTATCGACTGCTTGGAGCTTTTCCACGAAATAGCTCCCCCAGCGAGAGTGAAGACATATCCTGACGTGGATTTTCTATCATCTCTGTCCCCCGCAAAATCTGCGTCCGAATACCCTTTTATTTCTAGGGAATCACTTCTCCTGTATATTAGCATGTAGTCCTTCGTGCCTTGCACATAACACAATGCTTTCTTTACCATCTTCCAGTGCTCCATGCCTGGATTCTCTTGATATCTACCAAGTACCCCGGTGATAAAAGCTAAGTCAGGGCAAGTGCACACTTGTGCATACTGTAAGCTGCCAACTGCCGAAGCATATGGTACCGCTTTCATTTGATCGATCTCGTATTGGTTCTTGAGACATTGAAATTTCCCAAAAAACTATCGCCCTTAACTATAGAAGCAGGTGTGGCTTTACTCGCATGCATATTATACTTTTTAAGAACCTTTTCTAAATATGCTTTTTGCGATAGTCCTAAGACTCCATTGTTCCTATCTTGGTGAATTTCTATGCCCAAAACATATGATGCTTCACCAAGATCTGTTATGTCAAAATTTGAGGATAATAACTTCTTTGTTTGTTGTAGTAGAGTAACATCACTGCTAGCAAGTAGGATATCATCCACATACAAGATTAGAAAAATATATTTTCCATTTTTAAACTTTGCATAAATGCAATTATCCTCAATATTTTCTTTAAATTCAAAACTTTTAATCGTTTGATTAAACTTTAAATACCACTGTCTAGAGGCTTGCTTTAATCCATAAATGGATTTCTTCAGGCGGCATCCCATATTTTCCTCCTTCCATGATAAAACCCTTAGGCTGTTTCATGTAGACATTTTCTTTTAAATCCCCATTGAGAAATGTCGTCTTTACGTCCATTTGATGTAACTCTAAATCAAAATGAACAACTAATGCCATTATGATTATGAAGGAATTCTTACATGAGACTGGAGAAAATGTCTCATTGTAATCTATCCCTTCTCTTTGTGTAAATCCATTTGCCACGAGTCGTGCTTTTTTACTTTTCTATATTCCCTTTAGAGTCATACTTAATTTTGTAGACCCATTTACATCCTACTGTTTTGGCTCCTTTAGGAATTTCCTCTAAGTCCCAAACATCTTTGGAACTCATTGATTTCATCTCGTCTTCCATTGCCTTCATCCACTTTGATGAATGAGGGCTTCTCATGGCTTCTTCATATGAGGTGGGTTCTTTTTCCATATGAACCATTTCTGTGTTATAAACTTTAAAGTCAGTAGAAATAGCTGACTTTCTTGGTCTTGTATACCTTCTAAGGGCCTCAGTTTCTGGCACATTTTGTGCCTCAACTTCTGGCACTTCTTCTAAAATTTGTTGCTGCACCTCCCTTTCATGCTCAACAACGGGTTCAGTCGGCTTCTGACGGACAGGTTCCGGGTCTACTCCCATAGTTGTCATGGGTGGAGTTGCAACTGGTAGTGAGAAAAATGGCTCCTGAATCATCGGATTAGGTGCATGCACCCTCTTCTCCTCAAGATCAATTTTTCGAGCTACCAAGCCCCCCCTCATCATTTCGTCCTCTAAGAAGACTGCATGTCTGTTTCTACAAACTTTGTATATCTGTCTGGGCAGTAGAAACGAAAACCCTTCGATCTGTCTGTATAGCCAATGAAGTGGCAGCTCACTGTTTTGGGATCTAACTTTGCAATGTTTGGATTAAACATTTAGGCCTCAGCAGGGCACCCCCACACCCTGAAGTATTGTTGGGAGGGCACCCTTCCTGTCCATAGCTCGTACGGTGTTTTGGGCACCGACTTGCTTGGTACTCTATTGAGAATGTGAATGGCGGTTTTAAGCGCCTTCATCCATAATCCTAATGACAAAGTTGGAATAACTCATCATGCTACGCATCATATCCCTAAGTGTACGATTGCGCCTTTCAGGTACTTCATTCTTTTCTCCCAGAGTGGGATACATTAAAAGCACATGAGTTATCATATCTTTCTCTTGTCAGAATCTCTCCCGCCATACGGGATTTTTGACATAATATTATGTTATTTTTACCCCGTTACGCAGGTATTTTCCCAAACTTTTCCCGCCATGTAGGTTTTATCATAATCATCTTTTCCCGCCATGCAGGTAATTCCCTGTAAGGAAACATTAATGCCAGAATTGGCTCTTTTGACTGCATATTCAATCATCAAATTTAGGAATAAATCCGAATGCTCTTTGACACACATGCTTGATCTGACATTGGTCAAATTAAGCACGCATGTTGTTTGTTTCATCTCAAATCATGTTGACTGAAAAATCTTCTTCATAGAGAGTACATGAAAGACCTTCATCAATCAAGACTCTCAATGATCTATCTCTTTTCCTTTGATGCCATTCTTTAGAGAGAACATACTCCCTCATGTTATGACCTTTCTTAGTCATCTTTCGGGTCACAAGTACCCAGCCATTCGCTTTCACGAATGAAAGCATGGAAAACTTTTAGTCTGAGAAACCATAGTCAATAATCAACAATAATGGGCATAAAAATAACCCTACGTTGGTCTGGTTAAAAAAATGCACATTAAACTTTTGAAACTTTCTTTTATATTCTAAATCACCATTGTGGCAGAATTAGAATAAACATCATCCTTCTACATTAATTCCATATCACCGTTGGACGGAAATGGAAATAATGCATATAACTCATAAACAATGTGATGGTAGTATTTCTATTAAACAACTTTGCTAAGAATTAATCATCATCATCAACTTTATTGCAGCGGGAACAAGAAACATGCATTTCTCTAGTTCAAGAGCATTTTTTGATCTTTATCCGTTCTCTAAAAATTGATCACTTTGATACAAAATTTATCAGAGATTTAAACTTTGAACATAAGACTCATAGAATTATAGCACTGTTATCATCAACGTTGGTCAGAAAATAACAATACCATATTTTAACTTTTATACAAATATCTTTCTTTTGTCACAGCGGAAACTATGTGCATCTTATTTCACCCACAGGGAAAAAAACATTGCTAAGAACATTTCTTTCAATTAAATTTTCCCATTGGTTCCAATTTAATTCGAGGATAAAACTTTTACTTTGCAGTGGAAACTTTACAATATTCTATTCAAAAAAAGTTCTGTACTCTTTTACGTTCTAAGTAATTTTAACTGGTTGGTTAAAAAATGCATTAGAGAAGCAACAATTTAATATTTTACTTTAGTTCTATTCACTTTTAAAAGAGCACCTTTAAACTTCAATAATAAAACATGATCATGTTATTAACAACTTTGGTCATAAAAAATAACATAATCATATTCATTTGAATAATCACTTTAACATGCTCTTAAAATACTTAATTCTATCGAAACCTTTTATTTTATTTATAAAAGAGCACTATTAATTATTTACGCAACGGAAAAACATAAATAAAAAATTCATGAACTTTTTCCATTTTACAGAAACTTTTCTTTGACCAAATAAAAATTCATGAACTTTATTATTTTCTTTGTAAAATTCATGAACATATTTTTTTTCTGAAATTTTTCTATTTTCTGAAAAAAACAACAATAGCAGCAGCACAGTCTAGCGCGCGCGGCCCGCAGCGGAAAAAGAACGGCCCACGGCCTGTGATGCGCGCGCACCAGCCTCGTCCTTTTGGCCCGATGGCCCGGTAAAGCGCAGCGCAGTTGCTGTGGCCTTGACCACTCTCGGCCCAAAAGCCCACTCCGCGTGCCCCAGCCCGTGGGCAGCTCCCGCTGAGCATCCCGGCCGCCTGATGTAATCCGACGGCCACGCGCGCTTTGAGGTCGAACAAAAACGGCGGCTGGCGTGCTCGGGGGAACCCTAATCCATTTCCACCCCACCCCCGCGCCCCTCTCTGCTCTCTCGCTCCGTGACGGCGGAGCCAAAGAGCTTCGCTCCGGCCGCCCGGTCCGGCCGCCGGCGTCGGCGTCGACTGCCACCGCGCCGCGTGCGCCTACTCTCCCTTCCCTTTCCCTTCTTCTTTCTTTTCCTCTGTCCTGTCGGGGAAAAAGGGCAGCGCCCTGGTCGGCCGCTCCGGCCGCCGACGACGGCGGCGAGAGCCACCGCGCCCCGCTGTGCTCTCCTTTCCCCTTCTCCTTTCTCTCACCCATCCACCATCTCCTCCTTCGTGCAGAAAGAGAGAGATACTTGAGAGGTCATGCGCCATCAGACGCAGCGCCCCCGCTGACCCCTTTGCCGCTGCGCGAGCACCACGAGGGTGAACGCACCACCGTCAAACGGCTTGGTGGTGGTGCTCTTTGCCCCATGTGGGGTTGGTTCTTCTTCCGGACAGCTCGGCTTGCCGATGCCCGTTCGGATCGAGAGGAACGGCGCAGCCTTGCGGCGGCGCTCTTTGCCGGCGTGGCTCGAGGCCCTGCTCCGGTGAACTTTTGGGTTTTTTGTTTGCTTTTCTCTGCCCTGCTAGGGTTCTTTGGGGAGGGATCTTTTTTTTTTCTGTTTATATTTTGCACCGAAAATCATGGCCTAGCATGGCCTCATACCATTGATATATCCTTTGGATCGGTGTAGGCTAGTGATTCCGGTGAACCTACCTTCGGCTTGTCTAGACGAGGAACTCCGGGTGCCGGCCATGGTGACGGTGACCGGTGATGGCAGAGAGTGGATGACGGCGGTGGTGGACATCCCATGAGCACCGCCCTAACCCTAGATCGGTAGCAATTGTAGGTGAGGATTATGGCAGTGATTAACCTCGTGAGTAATGCCCCGGTCTTCACCTTTGTTTATATAATGCAAATCACAGAGGCCCACCAACCATGATTTGGTTGGGCGCCCTCGATCAGGGCGCGAGTCAGGGGCCCATTCGACCCGTTGGGTTCAAATGGGAGAGAGATCAACCTAACACCCCAGGCTTGCGGTCTTTGAGAAGAAGAAGAAGAAAGGCCACCATTCCCACCGGCTGGCGCTGGTCCAACAGCTAGCAACAGCTAAACCCGCGATGAACCCAATTGTCATGCCGCCAAAGCCCAGATCCAGACAGATACTCTCCTCACCTAGGAGCCAGCTTCTCTCCTCACCTTGTCGGCGCCTACCCCGCTCCTGTTGGCATACACATTTGTCTCCACCATACCCATCACCAACCAAGATACTTAACTACTCAACCCAAGTTACCATCAGCACTAGCGCTACGACAGCTCTGTATGTAGTAGCAAGTCGTTAAGCTACCCGATCTGATTGATTGTTTTCCATTTGCGTCGCATGGAAGAAAACACATATGCGGAGCACGCCCATGGATTGGATCTCACTATCTCAGTACGTGCAGTGAAGGCGACCGACGCCCCGCCCGTCGGCGAGCGAGATGTTTTTAGGTTCATTTTAATGTGCTCGGTTCGCATAATTGCACGGGGGAATTCGGTTACCGCCAGATGGACCAACGTAACATGCGCGGGTGGGTGCAAGGCATGTCGAAGCGACATTTGCCAGGTAGCTGTCCTGTCCGCGATCATGCACACGTATTTGTTTTGCATGATATGTACTTACGTTGCCAATTGGCAGCAGCTACTTCGGCAAGGGTTTCAGCGGCCTGCTGCTAGATTTATTGAGACGGACGTGTGGTGGATGAACCGTAGCGGGCGCCATAGCTACTCTCTCCATTTCAAAATAGATGATTCAATTTTATACTAATTTTGTATAAAGTTAAGTCATTTATTTCAAAATAGAGGGCTACGTGCTAGCAGAAATTGGATGAAAAATCGTCGCTGTCGCTAGGCGAGAACTGTTGTTAATCGGCGGCGGGAAACGTCAGCCGGTGGCGAGTGCGTGCTGAGGCAAACGTCAGGACGTTCCGTTGGTTGGACTAAGCTAGAAAAGGTCTTAGAGGATCAGATCAAGAGCGAGAGCTAAAACACTCTAGCCTATGCCTGCTTCAATTGCATGATTTTTATCCGCCTTTCTAATTGTAAAACTAAGATAAAAAGTAGATGAATTTTGTGATTATGTGTTGTTGTTCAATCGACCGTCACCCATTAAGTATATAACAGGCATTTAGACTTCCGTGCAAGGAAAAGGCTTGGATTCACGACTAAAACCCTAGCCAAATTTGGATGGTTTTGTCCGAACTTTTCAAAACTGTTCGGTTTCAACTGGCTGGACCTTGGGGTAATTTTTGAGGTGGTAAATGATCTTGGATGAAAAGGAGCCCAAAAATAATCTTGACCGTTTCGACGAGATAAACAATTTTCATGTTGAACGGTTTTTGATCAGAGGTCATCTTGAGGGTCAAATCGCTCGCGTAAAACAGGCTACTATTCGCGCTACCCACCCGACAGGGTGTCTGATGGGGCGCGTCACTTTTGGCTCGTGATAGGGTTGTATTCGGATGGCTGTAACTTTTGCATGCGAACTCGGATCGTGACGATTTTTATATCAAAATCGACCGTTTCAACGAGACGACGAACTTTGCAGTTGTAACTGTTCTCATCAGATGTCATCTTGATAGGGTTTTGTGCCATGCAAAAATCTGGTGTCAATACATGCCCCCTGTTTCTCGACAAAGCTTGCGCGCCGAAAAATAACTTGCAATACGTTGGTCTGAGGACGATGTCAACACTCCATCGGCCATTTATATGCGCTTAGGACGATAATTTCTATATCGTCCATGTTTATACTTAGGGCGATAATTTTATATGGGCCATTGATTTTAACTTCTTGTTCACATCATACCTTGTAACCGATTACCACCAATCGGCTTTAAAGAGATGAGAATGAACCCGTTCCTTGTAGCACTAAGGAAATCAAACTCCTAGAGGTCACGCCCTGTTAAGCAAGTAATATCGGGATGATTCCAATCCACCGATACATCGGCCAAAGCAATACAAGCCGAATTATTCGCATG
Source organism: Triticum monococcum (assembly GCA_034509565.1). Classification (NCBI taxonomy): domain Eukaryota; kingdom Viridiplantae; phylum Streptophyta; class Magnoliopsida; order Poales; family Poaceae; genus Triticum; species Triticum monococcum. The sequence goes on from CM067841.1 coordinate 525,364,778, forward strand.
AATGACTTCTACCTCATCATCGATCCATTGTATTAAGAATTGATGCATGGTAGATGACACACATTGGCGGCCTAATATAACATTATAGTTATCTTGCACCTCGGTGATGAAGAATGTGGTGGCCAAAGTTTTACTTCCCACGGTGAGTTCCATGCACATCACACCTTTGGCCTCTGTTTTTCTTTACCCTCAAATCCATTAAGTACCATATTGGTCTTCATCAATGCATCCTCATCTAACCCCAACTTCTTGAAGGCCGAGTAGGGCATAAGATTTACCACGACACCACCATCAACGAGCATCCTAGCAACCGGCGATTCGTTAATATGACCTTTGAGATTCAACGGCTTCAAGTGTTTCACATGCTCTTTTGGCTTCTCGAAGATAGCATCCTTAGGACCAAAATCCAGCTGGGCTACCTCCCATTCTTCACCTATAGCACGGAACTCGGCAGGTAAGTAATATACCATATTGATATCCATACCTTCCCGAACCGGCGTAGATTCATAATCCACCATCTCATCTTCATCTCCTAATGTGTATATTGGGCTTAAATGTTCCTCAATTGAAGGGGATGTTTCAGGTGGTGTGGACGATGTAGTAAGGGTCACATCATCCTCTTTTGATGGTGAAGGTGTTGCTGGAGCTAATGTAGAAGCAACTGTGTTTTGTTTTTGTTTAGGCCTCCACACTTGTTTTGTGAGTGCCATGGGCCGAATTTCACTTAACAATTCGTCCCTTTGCCTCTCCTCTTTGTGCTCTATCTTCTCATGGTTCCTCATGCATTGTAATCTCCTTTTCATGGTCTTGGTTAAGCCGGGAGGACACCACTTAGGTTGAGTATATTTGGGATCCCTTGGTTTAGCCTTGCTTGTGCTCGCCTCATGATCATTAACCATGGAACCCTGCTGAACAATAACAATATTACCATTAGAAGTAGCCAGATTACCAACAACCGCCTTTTTGATCTCCTTTTGCTTGTCGCATTCTGCAATTTCCGCATTAGGTGACTTAACACGCCACTCTCTTTTGTTGGCCTTACCTGGAGAAATTTTTGTTGGCCGATTAGCACCATAGCTCAAACGGCCTTGTGTGGGATAATAAAGCCTCTCGCGAGCAGGCCTTCTAGGTGCTGCCCGCCCCATAGGAAAAGCATAAGGAGCCATTGAGGGCTGCCCCCATCCTCCACTGAAGCCTCTCATGTAATATGGCGCATAGGAGGGTTGTGACATCCATGGTGTCGGTGCCCATGACCCATATGGCCTTGCATAGCGTCGAAACTCTTGCTCCGGAGGCAATCTCGGACACTTTGAATGTGATGGCCGATTAGAGCTAGAACTGGCCGCTTGAATTGCATATTTGGATAGCAACATATCAAAAGTTGGCCTGATTCACTTGTGCTTAGCTTCACTCTTTTCCCACTTTCTAACTTCTGAATTCTTGGGCTTGATAAATTTAACATGAGTATCTTCTTGTACTTGTGGTTGCCCCCCGAGTGCAGGATTTTTTATGGTGATCTTCAATACTTCCTTGCCACCGGGTTGCTTATCAAGCACAACCTCTCGTCCTAAGACTTTATCGCCCTCCTTGCCTTTCCTGGGTTCACCAATAACAACATTATCTTTATTAGCAGATTCGGCTATGCTAGGCCGAATCAACATTTTCTTTCCCTCCAAGTCCATGGTGTTTATCGGGAAGGGTTGTTTATCAACTTGCATCTCAGCAAAATTCAATCGTCCGTCATTAATGGCCGATTGTATCTGTCATAGAAAAACATTGCAATCCTTAGTAGCATACATTTTTCTCAGGTTTGTTTGATACGTTTCGAGGGGACAATAGAGGAACCACATCGCAGCGATGTGGATGGGTTTATTGATACCATCACTGTAGGGGAAACGAGGAAGGTTTCCGATGCACGAATCACTAGCATACATTTTCCCGTTTTATGCTACTTTGCAATATTTGCTAGTCGTTGCTTAATTGGTCGCGGAAACTGTGGAAACCTTGGTGTTCCTGATATTATTATTTTGTTCCACGGTTTATTCTGTGATAACTCTGTTAGTATGGGCGGTATTATTGCTAAACGGTTAAGTCTGAACCATACAAAGGGCCCCATCTTTGGAGGCATCTATGCTTCACGCCTAGCTACATATTTTAACATACATATTAGGCATTATGAGAAGGAAGAAAAATTGTTGCCCATTGTTTATTTAGATTATAAAAGTATGGTGGCACACGATTTTATTGTTAAGAATAGGGAAGAGGAGCTTAAATACAAATTGTTCTTTCATAAACATCATCCTGAGACTATCACCATGCCTGCTCCTTCCTTGTTTGATTTATCTGCAGGCCAGTACCTTGTTCCGTTAGAGGCTATTTACGCCTACCGGAACCCTACATCAGCCACAGAGCCAGAGCCGGAACCACAAGTTGATCCTCCACGACAGTCTAATTACCATTGGGATCCAGAAATGATTGCCAACCAGTGACAGTCAGAGTCTTCTTCATCTCAGTACGACCCCAACTATTATTATGGATATCCGTCAGGCCAGCCGTGGCCATAGACCAACTTAGGCCAAAAGCCTAAGCTTGGGGGAGTACATATTTCCCACCGACATTACATTCATGTTCACACACTCATTGCTAGATGTCGGTGCTCATACTTTTTCATTGTATCATTCATGCTAGTTTATTTTCCTTTTTATGCTGTCTTCTTGTGTGTTTAATAAACCTTAAGAAAAACAAAAAAATAGCTGTAGCTTTTAATTAGTTTACTTTCCATGCTTGTAGTAGTAATTAAAAAGAAAACCCAAAAAGATTTCCTGTTCTTCTTTTGCCTGTTGGGAGCTCTCCCGTGTAAATAGTTTTATTTCTTTTCTTTCCTTTGGGGGTTAATAGGAGAAGACCATAATTAAATTGTTGAAGTGGCTCTTATATGCATTATTGTTGATCTGACAAAAGAGCCCATATTGCCTTGTCTTCTCCTGTTTATTGAATGCTCGCAGATTCCGGCTTAGTCCAATGGACGTGCACTCTTATTATTATCCACATCGTTCGGTCGTGCAAGTGAAAGGCAATTATGGCGATATATGATGGACTGACTGAGATGAGAAAAGCTGGTATGAACTCGACCTCTCTTGTTTTTGTAAATATGATTAGTTCATCATTCCCGATTCAGCCTATTATGAATAAACATGTTTGCAATGACAACTAGAGATCATAGTTTCTTGTGCCATGCTTAATTAGCTAGGAGCTTATAATGGTTTACCTTGCATGCCAACATGCTATTAAAATGGTTGTGATGTGGTATGATAGGGTGGTATCCTCCTCTGAATGATTTAAGTGACTTGACTTGGCACATGTTCACGCATGTAGTTGAAACAAAATCAACACAGCCTTCACGATATTTATGTTCATGGTGGATTATATCCTACTCATGCTTGCATTTGGTGTTGATTAATTTTAATGCATGTTCATGACTGTTGTCGCTCTCTAGCTGGTCGATTCCCAGTCTTTTGCTAGCCTTCACCTGTACTAAGCGGGAATACTATTTGTGCATCCAACTCCATAAACCCCAAAGTTGTTCCATACGAGTCCACCATACCTACCTATATACGGAATCTACCTGCCGTTCCAAGTAAATTTGTATGTGCCAAACTCTAAACCTTCAAATGAATATCCTGTTTTGTATGCTTGAATAGCTCATGTATCAACTAGGGCTGTTCGTATCTTCCATGTTAGGCGGGTTATTCTCAAGAGGAGTGGACTCCGCTCCTCACTCACGAGAAAATGGCTGGTCACCAGGATGCCCAGTCCCATGCTTTATGCAAACTAAATCAAAATAATTGCAAACAAAACCCCCTGGGACTCTTGTTAGTTGGAGGCACTCGTTGTTTCGAGCAAGCCATGGATTGATGCTTGTTGGTGGAGGGGGAGTATAAACTTTACCATTCTGTTTGGGAACCGCCTATAATGTGTGTAGCATGGAAGATATCGTCATCTCTTGGTTGTTATGTTAACAATGAAAGTATACCGCTCAAAATATTATTCACCTCTATTTCAAAACCGAGCTCTGGCACCTCTACAAATCCCTACTTCCCTCTGCGAAGGGCCTATCTATTTACTTTCATGTTGAGTCATCATCCTCTTATTAAAAAGCACCAGTTGGAGAGCACCGCTGTCATTTGCATTCATTACAGTTAGTTTACATTGAGTATGACTTGACTGGGTCTCTTTTACCATGAATTACAATGTCTAGTCAGTCCTTGATCTTTAAAGGTGCTCCGCATTTATGTTTTGCGGTCTCAGAAAGGGCTAGTGAGATACCATCTTGTTATATGATATTATGATTGTTTTGAGAAAGTGTTGTCATCCGAGATTTATTATTATTGCTCGCTAGTTGATTATGCCATTGATATGAGTAAACATGAGACCTATGCGTTATTGTGAATATGGTTAGTTCATAATCTTTGCTGAAAACTTGAATGATGGCTTTACATATTTATGACAACAAGAGCAAACAGAGTTTGTAAAAGTTTTTCTCTATCACTTTCAGTTTATCAACTGAATTGCTTGAGGACAAGCAAATGTTTAAGCTTGGGGGAGTTGATATGTCTCCATCGTATCTACTTTTCCAAACACTTTTGCCCTTGTTTTGGACTCTAACTTGCATGATTTGAATGGAACTAACCTGGACTGACGCTATTTTCAGCAGAATTATCATGGTGTTATTTATGTGCAGAAACAAAAGTTCTCGGAATGACCTGAAACTTCATGGAACATCTTTCGAAAATAATAAAAAATCCTTGTAAAAGATGAAGACCAGGGGGCCCACACCCTAGCCATAAGGGTGGGGGGCGCGCCTGCCCCCTAGGGCGCGCCCCTACCTTGTGGCCCCCCTGGAGCTCCTTTGACCTCAACTCCAACTCTATATATTTGCTTTCGGGGAGAAAAAAAATCAGGGAGAAGGATTCATCGTGTTTTACGATACAAAGCCGCCGCCAAGCCCTAAAACCTTTCGGGAGGGCTGATCTGGAGTCCGTCCGGGGCTCCGGAGAGGGGAATCCGTCGCCATCGTCATCATCAACCTTCCTCCATCACCAATTTCATGATGCTCACCGCCGTGCGTGAGTAATTCCATCATAGGCTTGCTGGACGGTGATGGGTTGGATGAGATTTATCATGTAATCGAGTTAGTTTTGTTAGGGTTTGATCCCTAGTATCCACTATGTTTTGAGATTGATGTTGCTATGACTTTGCTATGCTTAATGCTTGTCACTAGGGCCCGAGTGCCATGATTTCAGATCTGAACCTATTATGTTTTCATCAATATATGAGAGTTCTCAATCCTATCTTGCAAGTCTATAGTCACCTATTATGTGTTATGATCCGTTAACCCCGAAGTGATAATAATTGGGATACTTACTGGTGATAACCGTAGTTTGAGGAGTTCATGTATTCACTATGTGTTAATGCTTTGGTCCGGTACTCTATTAAAAGGAGGCCTTAATATCCCTTAGTTTCCAATAGGACCCTGCTGCCACGGGAGGGTAGGACAAAAGATGTCATGCAGGTTCTTTTCCATAAGCACGTATGACTATATTCGGAATACATGCCTACATTACATTGATGAATTGGAGCTAGTTCTGTGTCACCCTAGGTTATGACTGTTACATGATGAACCGCATCCGACATAATTTTCTATCACCGATCCATTGCCTACGAGCTTTCCATATATTGTTCTTCGCTTATTTACTTTTCCGTTGCTATTGTTACAACCACTACAAAATACCAAAAACATTACTTTTGCTATCGTTACCCTTTGCTATCGTTACCACTACTATCATATTACTTTGCTACTAAACACTTTGCTGCAGATATTAAGTTTCCAGGTGTGGTTGAATTGACAACTCAGCTGCTAATACTTGAGAATATTCTTTGGCTCCCCTTGTGTCGAATCAATAAATTTGGGTTGAATACTCTACCCTCGAAAACTGTTGTGATCCCCTATACTTGTGGGTTATCAGGTGTCTGCCCTCTTGTCTACAACATAGTCGCGTGTTTTGCTCAATGATGTGCCGTGAGACCCCTTCAGGCTTGGACATGGGCTGAGGCAAGGGGACCCTCTGTCCCCCCTTGTCCTCATGCTGGTCATTAATCTGTTGCATCACATCCTTGAGAAGGCCATGTCGCAAGCTCACCTTCATACCATTGGCGGGCATGCTATGTCGATCCGGGCCTCACTTTATGCGGATGTTGCTGCCATTTTTATTGCCCCACTCAAGGAGGCCATCAGTTTATTTGCCGACACCCTTAGGAGCTTTGGAGATATTTCTGGTTTGATAACAAATTGCTCCAAAAGCTTGGTTGCCCCAATTAGATGTGACAATGTGGACCTTCCGGATATTCTTCAATCTTTTCCAGCTTAATGAACCACCTTCCCAATGAAGTATCTTGGAGAAGCGTCTAAAGAGAATGCACTTTCGGCCTCTAGAGGACAAGATCGCGGCCCAACTCACACCTTGGATAGGAAAGCACATTGCAGCCCCTGGAAGGATGGTTCTTGTTAAGTCTGTCATCACGGCCATCGCCATCTACTACATGACGGCTCTAAATCTTCCAGTTGAAGTCATGAAAAAGATCAATACCCTCCGACGTGCTTATCTCTGGGCTGGTTGTGACAATGTCATGGGCGGGAAATGTAAGGTCAACTTGGAGCAAGTTTGTAAGTCAAAGTTGCATGAAGGTCTTGGGATCCTAAATCTACAAAAGTTTGCGGCTGCCCTTCATCTTCGTTGGTTGTCGTTTGACTGGCAGGACCCGATCAAGCCTTGGTCGGGCTTGGGTACTCCTTGCGACAAGAATGATCAGAACATCTTCGCGTTGGTCTCCAAGGTTCAGGTGGGAGATGGTCTTCACACCACTTCTGGGCAAGGTTGTTAGAATCGCGATTCTATTATACGATTCTATGACTTTAGGACCCAAACTTACCCATATGATTCTACGATTTTAGTTCATAAAATCTACGTTTCTACGATCCTGGTAGTGAAGATTCTACGATTTACGATTCTACCATCGGAGTTCCGATCCGATTCAAAATCGCGATTCTGACAACCTTGCTTCTGGGAGTTAGCTTGGCTAGATGGCATAAGGCCCAAAGATATTGCTCTCAAAATTTATGACATCTCCAAAAATAAGAATTCTTCAGTCCACAAGGCATTTCTTAATGGATACTGGATCTCCCAGGTGAATGTTGCCTTGGGCATCTCCTCTGAGCACATCATCCAATTTGTTGTGCTTTGGGAAAGACTCACCCACATCCAGTTAAACTCGGACATGCATGACTCCATCACTTGGACTACTGATGGCCATTACTCCGCAGCCTCGGTGTACATGGCTCAGTTTCTTGGCTTGGTGGACACAGATATGAATCAAAATGTGTGGAAGAACTGGGCGCCCCCAAAGTGTAATTTTTCTTGCTTGGCTTGCTATCAACAATAGAATTGGATGGCTGACAGACTTCACTGCCGTGGGTGGCCGAACTGCAACCTATGTCTGCTATGCCAACAAGTCCAGGAATCGGCGGTCCACCCCCTTTTCCAATGTCGGTACACCATTCGAGTTTGGGGCATGATCAAAGGTTGGCTTGCACTCCATGATGTACGATCCAACGAGTGGATTGGTCTGGACTCGGTTAAGGATTGGTGGAGTTGGAATGCCACAAAGCACACTCCATCGAGAAGGCCACTTGTCTCATTGATGATGCTTATCTCTTGGGAAATATGGAAGGAACGAGATGCTAGAGTTTTCTGCATGGTTGCAGTTTCGGTGGGATTGTTGGTCACCAAGATCAAAGAGAAGTGCTCACTTTGGAGCTTTGCAGGAGCAAAGTATTTGGGTAACATTATGCCATGAGAATGATGTCTTGTTTCCTGGCCTCTAGCCTTCAACTGTAAACCTCCTCTCTTAATCAATTAAAATGGCAAATCTTTTTTCGTTGTTTTAAAGAAAAGCTGACACTAATAAATAAACCTAGGCACTACAACGACAACTAACAAAAGCATAAAAAATGCACACACAAGTAGCCTATACAAAGTATGACAAAAAAGGAAAAAAGAAAGTCAAGAAGTATGGTCTAAAAAGTTAAAAACTGACACCCAATTGTCCACATTGTCCTGAGAGATGAGCCATTAGATCTTGATTGCCAAGTGGCCAATCCAAGTTGTGCTCCTTTCATTTCTTTTTACTCTACATGAGACTTGTCTTAAGTGGACAAAGATGCCCATCCTCAAACCAGTCATTCACCCTTATTGAAGGTGTGCAAATCTTAAGTTTTGAAACGACACATCTATGGTCGACTCTGAACCACCAGAGTCGACTCATAGTTTTTCACCCAAGAAAAGGTGCCCAAAATGGAAATGAATGCACAAACTCAGGATGATGCCTCCAAGAAGATGTCTGGTGCCACCCCTTCCCCCTTTGTTCTCCCAATGTACCAACCAATTGATCTCCACCTCGGAACTTGCTACCTCTAATTAGGACCTTGTGTTGCACTATTCTTTGTAATATAAAAAGTTAGCTAACTGGCATGCCCTCATTGCCCCTCTTCCATCGCTCTTAGAGAACCGAGATAAGATCTCCTGGCCCCATAACCCTTTGGCAAGTTCTCCGTCAAATTGTTGTATCTTAAACTCTCTCAGGGTCACCCTGCCCTACGCTTAAAGGGCCTTTGGCGGGCTCGGATTCTTGTGAAGATTAAAAGAAATTATTTGGTAGGCCATCCGGCGCAAGCTGCCAGCATGTGCCAAATCATTAAGCGCCATGGCCGTGCTTCCGTGTCTTGCTCTCTTTATGGAGAGAGTGAGAAACTGCGAGCACATCCTCTTTAATTGTGCTTTAGCTAAACTCAGATGGACTTGCCTGCTATCGTGGTTGAGTATTTCCTACAACTCGGCTACCATAGATGGCTTCCTACACATCTTAAAGAACCTCGCGGGCCAGGGTGCTCGCGTGTTTTGGATTTCTTTGGCTTCTTTTGACTGGAACTTATGGACCATTAGAAACAAATTTACAATTGAACGACTGATACGTCCCTTTTGTATCATGTTTACCTACTATTATTTATTATGTTTTTATGCATAATTATGCTTTTTGGAGTAATTCTAATGTCTTTTCTCTTATAATATGCAAGGTTTACACAAAGAGGGAGAATGCCCGCAGCTGAAATACTGGACCATGAAAAGCTACGTCAGATTACCTATTCTGAACATCTCCAAATGAGCTGAAAATTTATGGAGAATTATTTTGGAATATATGAGGAATATTGGAGCAAATAACCACCAAAGTGGGCCCACCAGGTGGGCACAACCCACCTGGGCGCGCCAGGGAGCCCAAGTGCGCGCTGGTGGGTTGTGCCCTCCTCGGCCCACCTCCGGTGCCCCTCTTCTGGTATATAAGTCATTTTGACCTGGAAAAAATGAGGAGAGGACTTCTGGTACGAAGCGCCGCCGTCTCGAGGCGGAACTTGGACAGGAGCACTTTTGCCCTCCGGCGGAGCGATTCCGCCGGGGCAACTTCCCTCCCGGAGGGGGAAATCATCGTCATCATCATCACCAACAACTCTCCCAACTTGGGGAGGGCAATCTTCATCAACATCTTCAACAACACCATCTCCTCTCGAACCCTAGTTCATCTCTTGTGTTCAATCTTTGCACCAGAACCTTAGATTGGTGCTTGTGGGTGACTAGTAGTGTTGATTACATCTTCTAGTTGATTACTATATGGTTTATTTGGTGCAAGATTATATGTTCAGATCCATTATGCTATTTAATACCCTTCTGATTTTGAGCATGATTATCATTTGTGAGTAGTTACTTTTTTTCCTGAGGTCATGGGAGAAATCTTGTTGCAAGTAATCATGTGAACTTGATATGTGTTTGATATTTTGATGGTATGTATGTTGTGATTTCCTTAGTGGTGTCATGTGAACGTCGACTACATGACACTTCACCATATTTGTGCCTAAGGGAATGCATTGTGGAGTAGTTAGGAGATGATGGGTTGCTAGAGTGACAGAAGCTTAAACCCTAGTTTATGCGCTATTCCGTAAGGGACCGATTTGGATCCAAAAGTTTAATGCTATGTGTTGGTGTCAAAACCGGCGGATCTCGGGTAGGGGGTCCCGATCTGTGCGTCTAGGCCGGATGGTAATAGGAGGCAGGGGACACAAAGTTTTACCCAGGTTCGGGCCCTCTCGATGGAGGTAAAACCCTATGTCCTGCTTGATTAATATTGATGATATGGGTAGTACAAGAGTAGATCTACCACGAGATCGAAGAGGCTAAACCCTAGAAGCTAGCCTATGGTATGATTGTTGATGTGTATGTTGTCCTACGGACTAAAACCCTCGGTTTATATAGACACCAGGTAGGGTTAGGGTTACATAGAGTCGGTTACAATGGCAGGAGATCTTCATATCCGTATCGCCAAGCTTGCCTTCCACGCCAAGGAAAGTCCCTTCCGGACACGGGACGGAGTCTTCAATCTTGTATCTTCATAGTCCAGGAGTCCAACTGAAGGTATAGTCCGGCCATCCGGACACGCCCTAATCCAGGACTCCCTCAGTAGCCCCCGAACCAGGCTTCAATGACGATGAGTCCGGCGCGCAGATGGTCTTCGGCATTGCAAGGCGGGTTCTCCTCCAAATTCCATGCATCTGTCGAATAAAGTACGATTTCTTGTAGATGTTGCGCTCCTTGGCTTCTGCGCCCAATAATGGCCGCTTCCCACGTGTCAAACGAATATGAAAGGTCTAAGTGTTTTTACATTCACACCCCTAGCCGCGTAAATGAGCTGACCTATTTAAGGAGACGGGTATTTAGATCCAAACCACACCTTCCCCCCTTCGCGACTGTTCATCAGAGCGCATTCGACAAAGGTCCATTCCACCATGGCCAGCCGCCGCAACTCCTCCTCCCGCCCTTCCAGCCCTAAGCCTGGATATTGGAAAAGATGCTCCATCCCGCATAGCGAGCTAGTGATGCTCCAGACCGAGGGATTTCTCCCCCCGGCCTATATGATCCCGGTTTGAGCCGGTCTTGCCGTCTATAACGGCGGAGAGCAAGTGGAGAGCGCCCCTAATCCCTCCAAAGGAGAGCGGGTGTGCCTTGTCCCTTATTTAATAAGGGGCTCGGATTTCCAATCCATCCATTTCTCTGGGGGCTGCTGGAGTTCTACGGCCTCCAGCTACATCATCTCACGCCTACCTCAGTATTGCATATCGCGGGCTTTGTAGCCCTCTGCGAGCTGTTCTTGGGTGTTGAAGCTCATTTCGGATTGTGGAAGGAGCTATTTTGCCTCGTGCCCCGTTCCAAGAAGGGGTCTATGTATCAAGTGGGCGGAGACGAAGTATAGCGCATCGCCGGGACCGGATATCTGTCCGGAACCCCAAAGAAGGCGTCTGAAGACTGGCCCTCGGAATGGTTTTATATAGAAGACGTCCCGCTGGTGGATCCTGTCCGGATCGGCCTCCCTGAATTCAACAGCGCTCCCTTAAAGAAGCGCCTAAGCTGGCGCCCACGGAGCCCTCAGAGGGAAAGTGACAGGGACGTTGTTTACCTGATGGGCCGGATAAGATTGTTAGCTCATTCCGGACTAACCATGATCGGGGTCATGGCCGCATGCATCATGCGAGGGGTGCATCCGCTACAGTATAGAAGCCACCCCATGTGGGATTTCAACGGGGAGGACGGAACCACCCGCTACGGCCGTAAGGGGCCGAATTCGGCTGCGGCTCTAATAAAGACCTTGTCTGCTTTGTACAAGGGAGAAGAGGAGGATTTTCTCCACGTCGACCCAAAGGGTGGATTTTCCATGTACAATCCTCCAAGCTGGGTGAGTGGTCACATCTTGCCCATCCGTTTTATATCCCCATTGTTAAATGTTCAATCTTAGTGATTTCGACACAAGAACTGCGCCAGGCTGTTAAAGAAATAAACAGCCCTCCTCCAAAACCCGAGGACCCAGGACGGTCCCTCGACCCTGACTCTCAAGAGGATCCGGACCTTTCGGTGGATCTGATTGATGGAGTGTTCCATCAATTGAGCAAGGACAATGCCCTGGTGGCCATTATGGCTGATTATCTAGGGCTAATCCCGGCCTCCCAGAAACGGGATGCCGAACCTGCGGCGACAAGCCAACGAGGGGCCGCAGGGCCCCGTGGGCAGAAAAGAGGTGCAGTCCGGACCGGGGCGTCAACGCAAAGGTATGACGCACCCCCTTATCCCAGGTGTTATACCTTCAAGGCATATTAACACTTATGCTCTCTTCAGGACAAAGAGACCTCGCCGAACTATATTCGGAGAGACCGCCAATCGCGCCTCCACCAGCCAGGCTCCAAAGCATGGCCCGGAAGCGGGGCCAAACACAAGGCGCACACCGGACGCTCCTCCGATGGAGGATGTGGACGGGTTGTCTGCCACCAACTCTGAGGTGGAGAGTGCCATGAACCACAGGCGTCGCCGGACAATTCTTCGCGACACTTGTTTCTCCCAAGAGGCGTTAGATGCCTTCAAGTCGGGAGATGCGTACCTCCGTGCCGCTCAAGATGGTCTAGCCAGAGCCACGGAGCAATATGTAAAAGACATACGGGTAAGAAAATTTTGGTAATTATATATATATATATACCAGTAGCCCCCGAGACTTGAAACAGTTAAAATAACTGATTTAAGGATCATTTGATATGCAGGTTCTTACAGAAAAGAATTCCCTACTGTCCAAGGAGCTGGAAGAGTGCAAAGCCCAACTGGAGGCCGCACTAGCCGTGGCAGGGGATCCTAAGGAGACCCCCTCTGGTAATATACACTTCGAAAGATAAGTATTTTGCGAAGCACGGCTTTGGTGTGAATCTGACAAATAAAATTGCAGATGGCACCGGATTGAATCCGGAAAGGCAACACCTCCTACGCCAGCTAAAGGCTGGTGAGAGGGTGCTGCTAAAGGTGATGGGGAGAAGAACAATCTCCAAGATGCCAACACCAAGCTGGGCGTCGAGCTGAAAGATGTTCGTGCCCAGCTATCAGACTCCGTGAAGGAGAATCAGCGGCTTCGGCGCGGCATATTTAGTAAGTGCTTGAACGAACCTTTAAAAGAAAGTTCGGCGGGGAAGTAGACTAACAGAGCAATGTCTGTAGGTGTGCTAACAGGTCGTCCTACAGAGGAGATGCCCGGTTCTACGGGTGACCTTCTTCCTGAGCTCTCGCAACTGCTCGATCGAGTTCGGCAGGCGATGCGAGGCGTCGCCCAGGCCCTGTGGCCATCCGTCTCCATGCCCGAAGGTCTTGGAGAGCTTGCGGAGAAGCTAAAGGGAGCACGGCGGCGCTTCCGATTGTGGAAGATATCTGCCTGCCGTCAAGGCGCTAGGGAGGCCTAGGCCATGGTGAAGACGCGGTATGCAAAGGCTGACCCCAACCACATGGCCGAGGTCGGTCCTGTAGGGCCTGATGGGAAGGATATCCCTGTAAGCTTAGTATACGGCCAAGTAGAGTTGGCCGCAAAGTATTCCCAGGAGGACTATAAATTAGATAGCCTGTTAGATGGTATTGAAGAGGAATACAACCAGTCAAAATGACTATGTAATTTAATTGACATTTATAATGCCTTCTAGCCGGATTGTAGATCATTTGTCATGGCCGACCTTTTTTGCTTCAGCCTCGGGACCTGACGGTCCGGAGTGTGTCCGAATTCCCATGCGGTTATATAGGAACCGAGGAATGCATGGAGACCAGGCGTAGGGGTCATTAGGGAATGAACAGACAAGTGCCCGACTAGGTATGTTATATTACATGGTTAGTAAGAAACATCTTCCAGGGAGAATAGTTCTGTTAGGGGTTCCTTTCCCTGGGAGGCATGCCCTAAGGTGCATGTCCATGCTGCGAAAAGGAACGCAGGAAAAACATCTGGGGGCATGAAAGCACAAGTGCTCCCTAGGTGTTTTTGATAATTGATGACAACATATCTCTTGTTGGACTAACGTTCTCATCTAGTATGTTTCAGATAAGTTCAACAATGGAGTGGCATGGACTAAAGGTTGTGGGAAGTTCTCCAAGATTCTAAGGACAAAGGATTGGCTAAAGCTTGAAGCTCAAGACTCTTCATTTTACATTTTAGTGATCCAAGATCACATTGAGTCCATAGGAAAAGCCAATACTATCAAGGAGGGATGAGGTGTTGCTTAATGAACCTCTTGCTTCATGTGCTTAGTGATATGCTCCAAAATCCTCAACCACTTTCCCATATCCACAAATGACCTAAACCCTAAGCCAAACTCAGTCATACCGGTTCTATCTACCCGGCGCCACCGAGTTTCATATGTCATAAGCCACTGCCAAACCCTAGCAATTCGGTCCTACCGATAGGGATCTCGGTCTCACCGAGATGGGATTGCAAACTCTCTGTTTCCCTTTCGTAACTTTTCGGTCTCACCGAAAGAGCGAATCGGTCCCACCGAGATTGCAATGTAAACTCTGTGTTTCCCTTTTGTAACTTTTCGGTCTCACCGAAAGAGCAAATCGGTCCCACCGAGTTTGCCTGACCAACTCTCTGGTTAGCTTATTACCAAACTCGGTCTCACCGAGTTTGTGTAATCGGTCAAACCGAGTTTTGGATTTACCCTAACCCTAGCACATCGGTCCCACCGAGTTGATCTAGTCGGTCCCACCGAAATCTCTAACGGTCACTAGGTTTACCTTTTCGGTCCGACCGAGTTTGTTGATTCGGTCCCACCGAGATTGATAAATTGTGTGTAACGGTTGGATTTTGTGTGGAGGCTATATATACCCCTCCACCTCCTCTTCATTCGTGAAGAGAGCCATCAGACTAAGCCTACACTTCCAGCATCCTATTTCTGAGAGAGAACTACCTACTCATGTGTTGAGACCAAGATATTCCATTCCTACCATATGAATCTTGATCTCTAGCCTTCCCCAAGTTGCTTTCCACTCAAATCTTCTTTCCACCAGATCTAAATCCTATGAGAGAGAGTTGAGTGTTGGGGAGACTATCATTTGAAGCACAAGAGCAAGGAGTTCATCATCAACACACCGTTTGTTACTTCTTGGAGAGTGGTGTCTGCTAGATTGGCTAGGTGTCACTTGGGAGCCTCCGACAAGATTGTGGAGTTGAACCAATGAGTTTGTAAGGGCAAGGAGATCGCCTACTTCGTGAAGATCTACCGCTAGTGAGGCAAGTCCTTCGTGGGCGATGGCCATGGTGGGATAGACAAGGCTGCTTCTTCGTGGACCCTTCGTGGGTGGAGCCCTCCGTGGACTCGCGCAACCATTACCCTTCGTGGGTTGAAGTCTCCATCAACGTGGATGTAGGATAGCACCACCTATCCGAACCACGGGAAAAACATCCGTGTCTCCGATTGCGTTTGAATTCTCCAAACCCTTCCCTTTACATTCTTGCAAGTTGCATGCTTTACTTTCCGCTGCCTATATACTCTTTGCATACTTGCTTGATATGTATTGTGATTGTTGAAATTATGCTTAAACTCCACTTAAACCGAAAAAGCTTAAAAATTGCAACTTTAGCATTATGTGTCTAATCACCCCCCTCTAGACATATCTACTTCAAGGTCCTACAAGTGGTATCAGAGCTTTGGTCTCCATTTCCTTGGTTTAATCACCATTGGAGGAAGATGGATGTGTCTACTTTAGGGAGTCTTAGACATAGAGTGCCTATTCTTGATGGAGAGTATTTTCATGAGTGAAAAAAATGAGATGCTTATAATTTTCAATCAATATCATTTAAACAAGTATATTGCTAGCCCTTGTGCACCTCACATTGATCCTTTGCATCCTACCCTAGATGAAGATATTGACATGATTCGCAATCTTAGAACTATTGAGCTCATCATTAGAGGATTGCCCAAAAATTTGATTGCTAGTTTACCTACTCTTAATTGTGCCTATACTATATGGAAATTTCTTGAGGAACGATTTCCCGACCATTCCTTATAAAATTTGGATGAAATTCTCCATAAATCTATTGCCTTGAGTAAGATGAACTCTAGTGATCCTAGTTTTGGTGATTGTCTATTTGAGCTTGCCAATCTCAAGCGAGCTAAAGGAGATGTTGGAATCATTAGAGATATTATATTCGAAGCTATAAGAATTCATAAAAGTGACCACTTTGATGATCATCTATCTAATGAATTACCCTCTCTAGGAAATGATGAGTCACAAGATCATGATGAACATGGTTACTATGATGATGATGATGATAGTGACTTCGATCTTGATGACGCAATGAGACATTTTGGTCTTACGGCAAATCTTCGGGGATATGCGTCAGGAGGAAAGGAATGGGTTCTTGATAGTGGATGTACTGATCATATGACTGGAGATGAAGAGATGTTCCGTGAGATTGCTGAAAATGACGGCCCTCGGAAATATGTCACCTTTGGTGATAACTCAAAGGGTAAAGTGGTTGGCCTTGGTAAGGTGGCCATCTCACATGATTGTTCCATTCAAAATGTCATGCTCGTTGAATCACTCGGCTACAACTTACTTTCAGTATCTAGACTTGCTGATTTCGGTTTGAATGTCCTATTTACTGAGGTAGATTGCCAAGTTTTTCGTCGAGACAATCATAAAATGGTCTTTACCGGTATGCATAGAGGTGATCTTTACATTGTCGATTTCTCTAAAAAGGCACAACCTAAAACTTGCTTTATTGCTAAATCCTCAAAAGGTTGGTTTTGGCATAGACGACTAGGTCACGTTGGCATGAGAAACCTTGACAAGATTATTAAAGGAAATCATATCCTTGGAGTTAACGATGTCATATTTGATAAGGATAGACTCTGCAGTGCTTGTCAAGCAGGTAAACAGGTTGGAGGAAGGCATCCCGTGAAGAACATCATGACCACAAGGAGGCCACTCGAGCTACTCCATATGGATCTTTTTGGTCCCAACGCCTACAAGAGTCTCGGTGGAAATTCTTTTGGTCTAGTTATAGTTGATGATTTTTCAAGATTTACGTGGGTTTTCTTTCTTAATGACAAGTCGCAGGTCCAGAAGATCTTCAAAAACTTCGCTAGGAAGGCCCAAAATCAGTTTGACGTGAAGATCAAGAAGGTTCGGAGTGACAATGGAATGGAGTTCAAGAACGCAAATGTGGACACCTTTCTTGACGAAGAAGGGATTTCACACGAGTTCTCGGCTACGTACACACCTCAACAAAATGGAGTTGTTGAGAGGAAGAACCGGACGCTCATTGAAATGGCAAGAATGATGCTTGATGAATACAAGACGCCGAAGCACTTTTGGGCAGAAGCGGTTGAGACAGCTTGTCACGCAACAAATCGCTTGTACCTTCACAAACTACTCGGCAAGACAGCATACGAGCTCCTCACCGGTAACAAACCCCAAGTTGGATACTTTTGAGTATTCGGCTCAAAGTGCTACATTCTTGATAAGCATCGTCGTTCAAAGTTTGCTCCTAAATCTCATGAAGGTTTCCTACTCGGTTATGGCTCAAACTCTCACACTTACCGTGTCTACAACAATTTCACCCGAAAGGTTGAAGAGACGGTAGATGTGAAGTTTGATGAATCTAATGGCTCGCAAGTAGAGCAATTGCCAATTGATGTAGGAGACAAAGACCCTTCAGAAGCAATCCAAGACTTGTCCATAGGCAAAGTTCATCCAACGGAGGTGAAGGAGAGTACTTCATCCATCCAAGTGGAAGCTTCTACTTCACGACAAGGTGAACCAAGAATTGATACGGAAGCATCCACAAGTGGGACACACCAAGATGATGAAGACAAGGAAATGCATCAAGACGAACATCAACAATCTCCTTCTCCACCACGACAAGAGAATGACAACGTCAACAATGAAGAAGGCCAAGAAGAAGAACAAGATGAATAAGATGTTCAACGAAGACCCAAGCAAAAGCTCTCACGAGTTCGAGCAAGAATCGCCAGAGATCATCCCGTCGAGCAAATCTTCAATGACATACAAACCGGGAGAATCACTCGCTCAAAAACTCGCTTAGCTAACTTTTGTGAAAACTATTCATTCATCTCTAGCATTGAACCTATGAAGGTCGAAGAAGCATTGGAAGATCCGGATTGGATAAACGCTATGCATGAAGAGCTACACAACTTTGAGAGGGACCAAGTTTGGACATTGGTTGAGAAGCCCGACAACAACCACAACATCATTGGTACCAAATGGGTGTTTCGCAACAAGCAAGATGAAGATGGACAAGTGGTTCGCAACAAAGCACGTCTCGTCGCCCAAGGGTACACACAAGTCGAAGGTATGGACTATGGTGAGACATATGCTCCCGTTGCTAGACTTGAGTCCATTCGCATCTTACTTCCCAATGCTAATCACCATAATATCACCTTATACCAAATGGACATTAAAAGTGCTTTTCTAAATGGTGAAATAGAGGAGGAAGTTTATGTCAAACAACCTCCCGGCTTCATCAATCCCAAGAAACCAAATCATGTTTACAAACTTCACAAAGCTCTTTATGGTCTTAAACAAGCTCCTAGAGCATGGTATAAATGCCTGACCAAGTTCCTTATTGCAAGTGGTTTTGAAATTGGTAAAATTGATTCTACTCTTTTTACTAAAAGGGTCAATGGAGAACTATTTGTATGCCAAATTTATGTTGATGATATCATATTTGGTTCAACTAACCCTCTCTTTAGTGAAAAGTTTGGAAAGCTAATGTCAGAAAAGTTTGAGATGTCTATGATGAGTGAACTCAAATTCTTTCTCGGTTTGGAAATCAAGCAAACTAAGGAAGGTACATTTGTCTCTCAAACGAAGCACACCAATGACTTATTCAAGAAGTTCAATATGCAAGAATGCAAAGGTATGTCTACACCCATGCCTACTAGTGGACATAATGATTTGACCAAAGATGGTGAACCGGTTGATCAAAAGGTTTATCGCTCTATGATTGGTTCATTATTATACCTATGTGCTTCACGTCCCGATATTATGCTAAGTGTGTGCATGTGTGCACGATATCAAGCTACTCCTAAAGAATGTCATCTTATGGCCGTGAAAAGGATAGTTAGATACTTAATTCATACACCAAATTTTGGCATTTGGTATCCTAAGAGGTCTTCTTTTGATCTTGTTGGCTATTCCGACTTGGATTATGCCGGAGACAAGGTTGATAGAAAGTCAACTTCGGGTACTTGTCAATTTCTTGGTAGATCTCTTGTGTCTTGGTCTTCCAAGAAACAAAACTCCGTATCTTTATCCACCGCCGAAGCGGAATACATTGCTGCTGGTTCATGTTGTGCTCAATTACTTTGGATGACCCAAACTCTTAAAGATTATGGAATATATGTTAAACATGTTCCACTGCTTTGTGACAATGAAAGTGCTATCAAAATTGGTCATAATCCTGTACAACATTCTCGAACTAAGCATATTGAAGTTCGTCATCATTTCATTCAAGATCATGTTGCTAAGGGTGACATTAATCTTAAGCATGTTCGCACCGATAAGCAATTAGCGGATATATTTACTAAGCCACTTGATGAGAAAGTGTTTTGCAGGTTGAGAGGTGAATTGAACATTATTGATGCTTCGAACTTGGAGTAGAAACTCCATCGGATACATGCAAGACATGAGCTTATGACTAATCCATGATATATCTCTTATGATGACTATCTTATATCTTGGATATATATTTGCATCTTGCATGTTGTCTAACCCATGTAGGTGCTTGGTTCAATCTAATTCCATGAGATTGCGACTCACTCACATCTTGAGCAATCTCTACATCACCAAGTCTCTACACAATGGTGGTTGAAGACAAGGAAGCACAAAACCATTCAAACATATCCTTTGACAAATTCTATGTTGAGCTTCATGATTGTCATTTTTGGATACACAAGTGCTCTTCCTTGCAAGAACTAACCCATGTAGGTAGATGAACTCAAACTCCAAGTGGTGCTCCCAACCCTTGATGAGCTACATCAACCTTGAGCACCCACACAAGTTCAACTACATGAGCAAGAACCACACCACCACCCAAGGTATGTTATTCCATCTTAGAGAAGCTTTACTCCAAGACATGAGTCAAAGCAACTCAACAAGATGTGAATACATCAAGATGCTTAAACGAAAAATGGTAACCCCATTTTGAGCTTAAACGATGAGTATGACCTATGATCAAGTGTTCTCACTTGACTCCTAAGTCAATATACTCTAACATAGGTGACTATGTCACCGCCCAACTCTAGATGAAGTTCTCTTGTGTTCTTTTTGTGTTATTGCATTTGTCTCATGCATGTTTATTTTCTTTCTCTTTTTAAACTTCATCTAGATCTTTCAGTTTCTTCTCTTTTCTCTTTGTTTTTGTTCTGCATTTTCTGCATTTAATTCCTTGCAAATCTTTGTGAGATCCTACATGTCTAGTGAGCTGAGGTGACAAGTGTTTTTCTTTGTGTAAACTCGGTTTCACGGACTTGCAATTTTCGGTCCAACCGAATCCTTTCGGTACCACCGAAATATGCCACTCGGTGCCACCGACCTTGCAATCAGAAAAACAGTTTGCCACTTGTTCTACATTTCTTCTGATCCAGCTCCACTCAATGAATCTTGTCCTCTACAAGCATCACAATTTTATCCATTGCTTTGTGCTGAGTCTCAAGGACCAAACCTATACGCCGGATTCCAGAAAGCCCTTCCTGGAAATTGATGTCAAAGGGGGAGAGAGAGATCACATCAAAGCTCAAGGGGGAGAGAAAGTCTCAAGGATCCCAGATGTTGTTAAGGGAAGCTCAAGGGGGAGAGAAAGTCTCAAGGATCCCAGATGTTATTAAGGGGGAGAGAGAGATTTCCAGGGGGAGAGAAAATACTCCAGGATCCCAGATGCTTGATGATTCAAGAGGAGAGATGTTACATGTCTTTTTGGGGGAAAGACATGTTCATATACGCTTATTTGCATTAAGTTCTATCCAGTTATATCTTTCAGCTCTGATTTTCTGTTTCCTATCTTCTCCCAATATCCCATGTAAGATTCAGGGGGAGCAAGACACCTAAGGGAAAGAAATCAGTCAAATTCATTGCATATCTTTACTCTTGGGGACATGTTGAATTCAATGTAGTACCTAGTACTTACTCTCTACATGTCATCCCGTCTTGGTACTCTTGTGGTTTCTTTTGTTTACCCTGGCTAGTGGATGTACCTGTGTTATCTAACTTTGTTTGTGCAGGTTCATTCTATCCTAAGCCAACTCAAAAACTACAAGGTAAGTGTATGCATCAAAATCATGAGTATGAGGAGTTCTTGCTTATGTACATACTGTTTGCAAGAAGGACTCATGAGAATGAAGGTATTTTCCTTGATAATCTTTTACTCTGATGCATATGGCCAAGATACATGTAACACATTGCCTACTCTATCATGATTATGCTCTCACATGCTTCTATATTTTATATTCATATGATTGCATACATGTGGGGGAGCCTATGTTTGTTACATGTCCTTCCAAAGGTTTACTTGTTGTTCTTTATATCTTTATCTAAAGCTTTGATGTATGTTGCCATCAATTACCAAAAAGGGGGAGATTGAAAGCACAAGTGCTCCCTAGGTGGTTTTGATAATTGATGACAACATATCTCTTGTTGGACTAACGTTCTCATCTAGTATGTTTCAGATAAGTTCAACAATGGAGTGGCATGGACTAAAGGTTGTGGGAAGTTCTCCAAGATGCTAAGGACAAAGGATTGGCTAAAGCTTGAAGCTCAAGACTCTTCATTTTACATTTTAGTGATCCAAGATCACATTGAGTCCATAGGAAAAGCCAATACTATCAAGGAGGGATGAGGTGTTGCTTAATGAACCTCTTGCTTCATGTGCTTAGTGATATGCTCCAAAATCCTCAACCACTTTCCCATATCCACAAATGACCTAAACCCTAAGCCAAACTCGGTCATACCGATTCTATCTATCCGGCGCCACCGAGTTTCATATGTCATAAGCCACTGCCAAACCCTAGCAATTCGGTCCTACCGATAGGGATCTCGGTCTCACCGAGATGGGATTGCAAACTCTCTGTTTCCCTTTCGTAACTTTTCGGTCTCACCGAAAGAGCGAATCGGTCCCACCGAGATTGCAATGTAAACTATGTGTTTCCCTTTTGTAACTTTTCGGTCTCACCGAAAGAGCAAATCGGTCCCACCGAGTTTGCCTGACCAACTCTCTGGTTAGCTTATTACCAAACTCGGTCTCACCGAGTTTGTGTAATCGGTCAAACTGAGTTTTGGATTTACCCTAACCCTAGCACATCGGTCCCACCGAGTTGATCTAGTCGGTCCCACCGAAATCTCTAACGGTCACTAGGTTTACCTTTTCGGTCCGACCGAGTTTGTTGATTCGGTCCCACCAAGATTGATAAATTGTGTGTAACGGTTGGATTTTGTGTGGAGGCTATATATACCCCTCCACCTCCTCTTCATTCGTGAAGAGAGCCATCAGACTAAGCCTACACTTCCAGCATCCTATTTCTGAGAGAGAACTACCTACTCATGTGTTGAGACCAAGATATTCCATTCCTACCATATGAATCTTGATCTCTAGCCTTCCCCAAGTTGCTTTCCACTCAAATCTTCTTTCCACCAGATCCAAATCCTATGAGAGAGAGTTGAGTGTTGGGGAGACTATCATTTGAAGCACAAGAGAAAGGAGTTCATCATCAACACACCGTTTGTTACTTCTTGGAGAGTGGTGTCTCCTAGATTGGCTAGGTGTCACTTGGGAGCCTCCGACAAGATTGTGGAGTTGAACCAAGGAGTTTGTAAGGGTAAGGAGATCGCCTACTTCATGAAGATCTACCGCTAGTGAGGCAAGTCCTTCGTGGGCGATGGCCATGGTGGGATAGACAAGGTTGCTTCTTCGTGGACCCTTCGTGGGTGGAGCCCTCCGTGGACTCGCGCAACCGTTACCCTTCGTGGGTTGAAGTCTCCATCAACGTGGATGTAGGATGGCACCACCTATCCGAACCACGGGAAAAACATCCGTGTCTCCGATTGCGTTTGAATTCTCCAAACCCTTCCCTTTACATTCTTGCAAGTTGCATGCTTTACTTTCCGCTACCTATATACTCTTTGCATACTTGCTTGATATGTATTGTGATTGTTGAAATTATGCTTAAACTCCACTTAAACTGAAAAAGCTTAAAAATTGCAACTTTAGCATTATGTGTCTAATCACCCCCTCTAGACACATCTACTTCAAGGTCCTACAGGGCGTATAGATAAAAATAAAAAAGATCATCTTTAGTTGACCGACCGAATATTCCCTTAAGAACGCTAGCTTTCGGCTTCACCCAGTCTGAGGTACATGTCCGGCTGACCCTACAGTAACAATCACAGAGGTGCTCCCTTTACCACCTAGCCGAACAATCGGGAACGTAGGGGTAAGCATAGGAGCCAGGCAACCCAGCTTGGCCAAAACTTAAGTCATATCGATGCATATAATGGTGAATAAAAGGTACATGCGGAAGTGTGACACATGTGTTGGGCATGAAGCCCGCATGAATAAGCTTCTGTTTAAAGAAGCCCCCAGGTTTAATGAGCGCGGATAGCGCGTCACTTTATGAGCCTTTAGAGGCTATAAGAGAGAGAGAGAGAGAGAAGAGAAATGTAAGACAGAAAGTATAAAAAATGGACAGAGGAAGGAGACGAACACAGAGTCCGGCGCTAGGCATAGAATCTTCGGAGACGGGCTGCGTTCCATGGGTTTGGCTCGAGTCGGTTATCCGATGCATCCCGCAGGCGATACGCTCCACCAGTCAGGACTTAGTCAATTATGAAGGGACCTTCCCACTTGGGCTTGAGTTTGTCCTTTTTCTTGTCCGGTGGTCATAGAAGTAATTCGCCAATGTTGTAATTTTTGGCCCGTACTTCTCTGCTTTGGTATCTTCGAGCCTGCTGTTGATAGAATGCGGAACGGGCTTTTGCCACGTCATGCTCCTCCTCCAATGTGTCCAAGCTGTCCTGCCGATCGAGCTCGGCTTCTCTTTCTTCGTACATGCGCACTCGAGGTGAGTCATGAATTATGTCGCAAGGCAAATCCGCCTCTGCGCCGTACACCATAAAGAATGGTGTGTATCCGGTGGTGCGATTCGGCGTGGTCCACAGCCCCCAGAGTATGGAGTCGAGCTCCTCTACCAAGTGCGTGTTAGATTCCTTGAGGGACCGCACTAATTTGGGTTTGATGCCGCTCATGATAAGACCATTTGCACGTTCGACCTGGCCGTTAGTTTGTGGGTGATAGACGGAAGCATAATCGAGCTTGATGCCTATGTTTTTGCACCAGAGTTTTACCTCGTCGGCCGTGAAGTTCGTGCCGTTATTAGTGATGATGCTGTGGGGGACGCCGTAATGGTGTACAACCCTGGATATAAAGTCTATCATCGGTCCAGATTCGGCCGTCTTAACAGGCTTGGCTTCTATCCATTTGGTGAACTTATCCACCATGACCAGTAAGTATTTTTGCTTGTGGGTTCCGCCTTTAAGGGGTCCAACCATGTCAAGCCCCCAGACCGTGAAGGGCCAAGTAATGGGGATGGTTTGGAGGGTGGTGGGTGGCATATGGCTTTGGTTTGCAAAGAGCTGGCAACCGGTGCATCGTTGGACTAAGTCCTGAGCGTCTGCCTAGGCCGTCGGCCAATAAAAGCCTATACGGAAGGCCTTGCTTACAAGGGACCGGGCTGCAGCGTGATGACCGCCGAGTCCGGCATGAATTTCAACCAGGATATTCCGCCCCTCCTCGTCGGAGATGCACCTTTGAAGGACTCCG
The DNA here is from genome assembly GCA_034509565.1 of Triticum monococcum. NCBI lineage: Eukaryota > Viridiplantae > Streptophyta > Magnoliopsida > Poales > Poaceae > Triticum > Triticum monococcum. The sequence continues at coordinate 525,389,624 of CM067841.1, forward strand.
GTAGTGCTTTTCTTATAAAGCTCTCCCTCATGGACTCTGTAGGCTTTGGATCGCCGCACTATGCAGCGTGCCTCATTTTGGTCCTCGGGGAGTTCCTGCCTAGTAAGGTAGGCGAGGAATGGTTCTGTCCACGGGGCGATGACGGCCATTATTACGTGGGCTGAAGGTGTTATTTCATTGGCAGAGCCTCCGATTGTGTCAGAATGTTCGGTGTCGGGCAGTGCGGTTGGGTCCGGGCTGTTATTGTTCAGCTCCCCTTCCCATGCTACGGATGGCTTGAACAACCTTTCCAAGAAGATGTTAGAGGGGACTACATCACGTTTTGCGCCGATGCATGCCAGGACATCTACCGCCTGATTATTTTCCCGGGCTATATGGTGAAATTCAAACCCCTTGAACCGAGCTGACATTTTTAGGACGGTGTTGCGGTAAGCTGCCATTTTTGGATCCTTGGCATCGAAGTCTCCATTTATTTGGGATATTGCAAGGTTCGAGTCCCCGCGCACCTCTAGGCGTTGGATGCCCATGGATACTCCCATCCAGAGACCATGTAAAAGGGCCTCATATTCGGCTGCATTGTTGGAGTCCGTGTACATAATCTGTAGTACATATTGAACTGTGTCTTCTGTGGGGGACGTCAAAACGACGCCAGCCCCCAGTCTGGCCAACATCTTGGAGCCGTCGAAATGCATGATCCAATTTGAATATGTGCCGTACTCTTTAGGGAGTTCGGCCTCCGTCCACTCTGCGACGAAGTCGGCCAAGACTTGTGACTTGATGGCTCGTCGTGGCTTATAAGTTATGTCGAACGGGAGGAGCTCGATGGCCCATTTCGCAATCCGGCCCGTTGCATCACGATTGTTTATAATATCGTTAAGTGGTACTTCCAAGGCTACTGTTATTGAACACTCTAGAAAGTAGTGTCGTAGCTTCCGGGATGCCATGAATACCGCGTACGCAATCTTTTGATAATGCGGGTACCATGATTTGCAGGGAGTGAGGACAGTGGACACATAATAGACTAGCTTTTGAAGGGGGAATTTGTGTCCGTCCGCTTCTCGTTCGACGACGAGCACTGCGCTTACAACCTGATGTGTTGCTGCAATGTATAATAGCATTGGTTCGCCAATGTTTGGCGCGACCAGGACAGGGTTTGTTGCCAGTATGGCTTTTATTTCATCGAGTCCGGCAGTGGCTGTGTCCATCCATTTGAAGTGTTCAGTGCGCCGAAGGAGGCGGTAAAGGGGTAGGGTCTTTTCTCCCAAGCGGGAGATAAAACGGCTTAGAGCCTCCACGCATCCAATTAACTTTTGTATTTGTTTAAGGTCCTTTGAGATATCCAGTTGCGACAGAGCTCGGATCTTGGCTGGATTTGCTTCAATTCCTCTACCGGATACAATGAAGCCCAAGAGCTTTCCGGCTGGAACGTCGAAAACGCATTTTTCTGGGTTGAGCTTGATGTCGTATGTTCGGAGGTTATCAAATGTGAGGCTCAAGTCGTCTACTAGAGATTCAACATGTCTTGTTTTGATGACCACATCATCTACATATGCCTCCACTGTTTTGCGGATCTGGCTTGCCAGACATGTCTGAATCATGCGCTGATATGTTGCGCCGGCGTTTTTGAGCCCGAAGGGCATCGTGTTGAAGCAGAATGGCCCGTATGGTGTGATAAATGCCGTTGCGGCTTGGTCTGGTTCTGCCATCTTGATTTGATGGTAGCCAGAATATGCGTCACGGAAACACAACGAATCATGTCCTGCGGTAGCGTCGATAATCTGGTGGATGCGGGGGAGGGGGAAGGGATCCTTTGGGCAAGCCTTGTTAAGGTCTTTAAAATCAACACACAGACGCCAGGATTTGTCCTTCTTTGGTACCATCACCAGGTTTGCTAGCCAGTTCGGATGTTTTATACCTGTGATGAATCCGGCCTCCAATAGCTTTGCTAGCTCCTCTCCCATGGCCTGTCTCTTAGGTTCGGAAAAACACCGAAGAGCCTGTTTGACAGGTTTGAATCATGTTTGGATATTTAAGCTGTGCTCGGCCAGCCTGCGTGGGATTCCTGGCATGTCTGAAGGGTGCCAGGCGAAAATGTCCCAGTTCTCTTGTAGGAACTCTCGCAATGCAGCGTCGACATCAGGGTTTAACTGTGTTGTAGGATCGGAAGTATGTATAGAGGGGGGGGGGGTGATTAGACTACTTGACCAAATAAAAACTTAACCTTTTCCCAATTTTAGTTCTTGGCAGATTTTACCTATCTTAGGGCAAGTCAAGTAATCATCACACAATTCAAGCAAGCATGCAAAGAGTATATTGGCAGCGGAAAGTAAAGCATGCAACTTGCAAGAATATAAAGGGAAGGGTTTTGAGGATTCAAACGCAATTGGAGACACGGATGTTTTTCCCGTGGTTTGGATAGGTGGTGCTATCCTACATCCACGTTGATGGAGACTTCAACCCACGAAGGGTAACGGTTGCGCGAGTCCATGGAGGGCTCCACCCACGAAGGGTCCACGAAGAAGCAACCTTGTCTATCCCACCATGGCCATCGCCCACGAAGGACTTGCCTCACTAGCGGTAGATCTTCACGAAGTAGGCGATCTCCTTGCCCTTACAAACTCCTTGGTTCAACTCCACAATCTTGTCGGAGGCTCCCAAGTGACACCTAGCCAATCTAGGAGACACCACTCTCCAAGAAGTAACAAATGGTGTGTTGATGATGAACTCCTTGCTCTTGTGCTTCAAATGATAGTCTCCCCAACACTCAACTCTCTCTCATAGGATTTGGATCTGGTGGAAAGAAGATTTGAGTGGAAAGCAACTTCGGGAAGGCTAGAGATCAAGATTCATATGGTTGGAATGGAATATCTTGGTCTCAACACATGAGTAGGTGGTTCTCTCTCAGAACATATGAGTTGGAATGGTGTATGTGTTCTGATGGCTCTCTCCACGAGTGAAGAGGAGGTGGGGGGGGGGGTATTTATAGCCTCCACACAAAATCCAACCGTTACACACAATTTACCAATCTCGGTGGGACCGAATCAGAAAACTTGGTCGGACCGAAATAGTAAACCTAGTGACCGTTAGGAATTTCGATGGGACTGACATGCAACTCGGTAGGACCGATTCGGTTAGGGTTTGGGCATAACGTAATCTCGGTGAGACCGATTGCACAAACTCGGTGAGACCGAGTTTGGCAATAAGCTAACCAGAGAGTTGGTCAGGCAAACTCGGTGGGACCGACTCGCTCTTTCGGTGAGACCGAAAAGTTACAAGAAGGAAACATAGAGTTTACATTGCAATCTTGGTGGGACCGATTCGCTCTTTCGGTGAGACCGAAAAGTTACGAAAGGGAAACAGAGAGTTTGCAATCCCATCTCGGTGAGACTGAGATCCTTATCGGTAGGACCGAATTGCTAGGGTTTGGCAGTGGCAAATGACAAGTGAAACTCGGTGGCGCCGGATTGAAGGAATTGGTATGACCGAGTTTGGCTTAGGGTTTAGGTCATTTGTGGATATGGGAACGTAGCTGAGGATTTTGGAGTATATCATTAAGCACATAAAGCAAGAGGCTCATTAAGCAACACCTCATCCCTCCTTGATAGTATTGGCTTTTCCTAAAGACTCAATGTGATCTTGGATCACTAAAATATAAAATGAAGAGTCTTGAACTTTTGAGCTTGAGCCAATTCTTTGTCCTTAGCATTTTGAGGATTCCACTTTCACATCCATGCCATGCCAATCATTGAGCTTTCCTGAAATAATCATCTTGAAATAGCATTAGCTCAATGAGCTATATGTTTTTATGAATTACCAAAACCACCTAGGGATAGTTGCACTTTCAATCTCCCCCTTTTTGGTAATTGATGACAACATATAGATCAAAGCTTCGACAAATGATAATAAGCATGAAATATATCGTCGCTTTGAGAAGTATGTGACAAATAAGAGCTCCCCCTAAATTTGTGCATATTTAAAATTTGCTTTGGACTGCAAATGCACAAGGAGTTAGAGTCATGGGTTACTCTTCCATGTCACAACATCTTGGTGGAGCGCTCAAAAATGATAAGATTGAAATACATGCACTCATCACCAAGAATAGTGAGTGATCACATAAGATAGATAGAATAATAATAGCATTAAGCAAACATTAAGTGTAGCTTATGATCAAACACATGATCATCGATGTCTCACACAGATAAGGGCATTGTATCTCACACAAAAGCAAATAAAGTTCGAAAAACCACCAAATAAAACAAGAGAGAATAAAAGCAACACTCTCTCTTGAAGCCTATGATCTATACATTTTCTCCCCCTTTGGCAACAAGTTACCAAAAAGTTCCTAGAAAATGCATAGTGCTAAGTCGACGCTCAGGCTTGATCTTCAGGTGGTGGTGGAGTCCGGAGCACTCCAAGGACGAAGCCTTCGGTAGACGTGGTCGGAGTTGAGACTGAAGTGGATGCTGGAGCTGGTGGAACTGAGGCTGTGGCTGGCGCAGATGTGGTAGCTCTGGTGTCAGCAACTAGCATTGCAGACGACCTCGGACCTCGTGGCACCCTGGCAAAAGCATCAGTCGTAGTCCTGCCTCTCCTCTCATTCATGTCATCCTGGAGCTGCTCCACGACAGTCTGTATCTCTGTCACCTTGATGTCCAAATCATAGAACCTCTGTTCCATGATCCTCTCTAAGCTTGCCTGGTTCTGAGTTAGGGTGGCTAGTCCTTGCTCAATCCGCAGGGTGGACGCAATCAGGTAACCAAGCTGCTCTTGTTTGGTTTTCAGAAAATATTCAGATGCCTCCTCTTGAGTAGGCATCCTGGCAGCTTTCTCCTTCTTCGCCTTCTCCTTCTTGGCTTGTGCTTGGGCAGATGATGGCTCATTCTCAGTCATGACCACTTGGTTATCTTCAAAATCTGGACGGATGGGCAGGTGTTCCTTATCCAAGAGGTATATGCCCGTGCCCATCTTGGAGTTGATGAGCTCCTAAATCTATGGGGCATACCCACAACTCCTCTTCTGGTCTGCTGCTGTCCTCTTAATGGTCTCTACCATTAGGCTCATCACCTTGAATTTCTGAGGCACGTCAAAGATATGAAGCAAGTTGATTGCGTGGCCTCTGATCATCTTGTGATCTCCAGATTTGGGCAATAAGGTGTGCCTTAGAATCCAGTTGATAGTGGGCAGTCCTGATAGAAGATAATGCACTGAGCCAAACTTGAACGTGTCAAGTGCTTCATTTGGAATCTCCTTGTACATGTTGGACATAGAGTTGTGGTCCATCTTTTTCTTGACATAAATGTCCAAGTCATCATCCTGCTTTTCTGGGGCGTTGATCAGCTGAGCCTATTCAGCAACTGTGGACTAGTACCTCGTACCCTCTGACATCCAAGTTATCCTACCATCTGGATAAAAGTGTGCTGTGGAGTAGAATTGCATGATTAGCTCCTCGTTCCACTTTGTGAGCTTCTGCCCAACAAAGTCTGCAACTCCACACGCACTAAAACTGTCATACACTCCAGGATAGTGTTCCTCATTTTCCTTCATGTAGGTCCAGTCGACCCATCTCATGTCACATACTATTGGCTTCTTGTCAAGCAAAACTGTCTCATAGAAATCCTACCGCTCCTTGGTGTGAAATCTGTAGTCCACTGCAGTCCTTCTCCTAGAAGCATACGAATCTGCTTCTCTCCACTTCCTCAGCCCTGAATCTCTCCTGAGCTTCATATCCTCAGCCACAGGATGAGCATCGTTGTGGTCTGGGATCTTGGGCTTGAGCTTTCTAAGGACATTCTCTTCCTCTTCCTCTGCAGCTTCAGGCACTGGGGCCTTGTTCTTTTCAGTGGCTGGGATGCTTCTTGTGTTTCTCTTTGGCTTTGGCTTTGGAGCTGACTTGGCCTTGGAAGCAGCTCCCCCTGATTTTATGGCATCACCCATTAGCTTGGGTGCCTTGGGTGCTGGTGCAGCAACCTCTTCTTCTTCCTCCTCATCTACCATGATGGAGGCCTTGCCAAGCACTCTGGCTACAGTCTTCTTGACCCTTTCCTTTCTCTTTTTGCCTTCAGCAGCAACTGGCTCTGTGGGTGCAGGCTTCACAGTTGAAGCTCTAACCTTAGACATGGGCTGCCTGCCTGCTGGCCTTTTGAACTTCAACCCTGGCTTTGTAACTACTGCTGGCTCAACTCTCTTGGAGGTGGCTTCCTCCTCTGCCACATAATCCTCATCTTCAGAATCTGAGGTTCTCTTCTTTCTCTGACGTGTGGCAGCTTTAGGCAGATTGCTGGGGGTGCTCCTGCTGCCATCATCTGAGGAGCTGGAGGGACTAGTGCCCTCACTCATCACCACTTGCTGCTCTGAGAGGTTCTGGCTGTCACTTTGGTCTGACATGATGCAAACTCTGACTGCTGACCCTGTGAATAGATTATAGATGAGATAGAGTGGATGAGCATCACAAAATGCAGAGATTTTTGCAAAAGAATAATTCAAAAACTTAGTTTTAGTTTCCCACTAAAATCATCTCGGATCTACCGATTTTCAAACTCGGTGACACCGAAACAGTTTTGGCACCAGAACTAGTGAACTCGGTCAGACCGAGTCACAGTTCGGTGGCACCGAGACTGCTAGGGTTTCACAGAGTTCCAAAATCGGTCACACCGATAAGTAATTCTCGGTCAGACCGAGTTTTACTTGTGCAATGGCATAAGCCAAATCGGTGGGACCGAGTTTTTCAACTCGGTGGGTCCGAGATGGTTTCGGCGGAAACCTAACCCTAAATTTTTTGAATTAAACCTAATCTACGAGTTCATTGACTGGATAGGTGTTTATCAAACGTGGCAAGAATCATGATGATCACAATGTGCTAGGAATCGGATTTGAGAATAGCCCAAAGATCGAGTCCATACCCTAGTTCGGCGGAGACTCGCTACGGCGGCAACGGCGGGGCAGAATTCCGTTGACGGCGACGGAGACCAGCGACTCGAGGCTGCTGGCAGCGAGGAGGACGATCCGGAGACCCAGGAGGCAGAGCAAGCTATGCGCGGGCGAAGAGGTTTCGGAGAAATTTCCAAAATTCTGCCCGTCACTATATATAGCCCGACCCTGTCGGTGTGACCGAGTGGAACAACTCGGTGGCACCGAGATGCAAAACTGTATACAATTATTGCAACTCGGTGTGACCGAGTGGTACAAATCGGTTGCACCGAGATTGAAAACCTAGATCAACTTAATGATCTCGGTTGGACCGAAAGTATGGTATCGGTCAGACCGAGAATCACAAAGAGGTTTTGGAAGTTTAAGTCTATGACGAATCGGGGACTCCGAGCGCTCCTCACACAGAGTGGTTCGAATCTGACTTGATCAAGTTTTGTGATGCAGCATGAATAGAGTTTGAGACGAGAAAAGCATAGATAGCTAGAGGAGGTTCTTAGGCATTCTTGTCCATCCACTTGGCAAAAGAAGATAAAGCCAAACAATCAAAACAACAAGTGGATGTCCTCGAATGAGTAAAATATGCAACCAACATGCTCACACAATAAGATGGCAAATGAAATATGTGGCAAAGCATGCACAACCAATTCTAGCATCTATCAAGCAATTTGCGATGACTAGGTCATCTATATATGAGTATATTGACTTAGGACTCAAGTGAGAACACTTGATCGTAGGTCATACTCATCGTTTAAGCTCAAGTGGGGTTACCACTTTTACATAAAGCATTGTTGTATTCACATCTTTAGAGTTGCTTTAGCTCAAGTCTTAGAGTAAAGCTCCCCCTAGATGTGATATCCCCCCTAAGAGGGATGAACTAACCTTGGGTTTTGTCTATGATGACTTCATGTAGATGTTGAAGATGTGGATGCTCAATGTTGATGTAGATCACTTGGAGCTATCCATTTGAGTGAATTGCACTTTCAATACCTACATGGGTTAGTCCCACAAGGAACAAACAAGGATATCCATAGACATAGAGTGATGCATACACAAGATGATGTCCATGAAAACTTTAGGCTACCTTGTCCCTTGTCTTACCAACAAGAGGGTTTGTGACTCCTTGAACTAGTGCATGATGTGGAAGTTGATTGCACTTGTTCTTGCCAAAATGATGAGAGTGAAATATGTTGGCGGAGTCACCCTCAAGAACTCTCTAGTTCTTTTTCTTTTGGATCCACACCATCTTGATGGGAATCCTTGGAGTTGTAGTCGTACTTGATGAAGTGGAACTTGACGTGGTCTTGGGAATCCACTTGACTAGGGTCTTAGGAGCTTCTTCAAATGCATCAATCTCCTCTTGAAGCTTGTCCTTGCCTTTTTGCTTGTAGTCTTGTGGTGGAAGATCATCTTGAGCTTGTATCCCCTTGAAAGAGGTGTCATACTTCTCTTGTTGAGGAACAAACTTTGTCTTGGGGTATTGATCTTCTTCCCATTCAACTCCATTGGCATTGAACTTTCGTTCAAAACCAACACCTTGATTCTTCCGGTGCATTCCTTGCTTGCGCACAATTTCCTCGAATTGCTTACTCTCGGCAAGGCTTTTGTAGACTCCTTTCTCTATAATCCCCTTCAATAAGCTATTTTCTTGCTCAAGTGTAAGAGAATCATTAGTGGAATCAAGAGAACTACTAGAAGCTACAATATTGGATTTAGCATGATCATTGTTACTACTAGAGGAAGAATCTTTCTTGTTCTTGTTACTAGACTTGACTTGAGGCATGTAAGTGGATAATAGTAAATGCTTGGCAATGTAAGAAGAACTTTTCTTGCGGAGATCATCATTGATTGCTTTTAAGAACTCATGCCCTTGCTCAAGATTGAGCTTTTCAAAGCGTAATTTCTCATGAGCTCTTAAAAGTTCTCGTTGATCTTCGAAGATAGTTTCATGAGCTAACTTAAGAGTGTTTAGTTCTTTAGTTAGAGCCTCAATCTTATCCTTATCATTGTCATTCGTTTTATTTTGATTAGCGTTATTAATTGATGCTTCATCATAGTACTCATCACTAGAGTTGTCAACAAGCAATTCATCATCACCTAACAAGTCATCTTCATCACTATTAAAATCAACATACTCGGGGTGTGTTACCTTAGGACCTTTGGCCATGAAGCATCTTCCAATTCCTTCATTTGGTGAGTCAAATATGTCGTAGGAGTTGGTTGACACAAGTGCTAGACCGGCAACACCTTCATCTTGAGTATCTTCGGAGTCGGAGTGATAACTTCTCTCGGAGTGGCTGTCGGAGTCGGAGCCGGATACCCATTCACTAACATGAGCTTGATGTCTTCGTTTTATGTACCTCGTTGATGATTTTTCCTTCCTTTCCGAATCCTTGCTTCTCCGTGAGTATCTCCGTTCATAACGATCATCTCTACTCCTTCTCTCTCTTGGTGGTGATTCTTTGCTTCTTCTTTTTGGAGAATCTTCTCTTCTCTTGTAGGGAGCCGTACACTCACTGGAATAGTGTCCGGGTCTTCCACAATTATAGCAGTTTCGCTCTCGACTAGAAGATCTTTTGTCATTGTAGGACCTTGACTTGAAGCTTCTATCTTTGCCTCTACTCTTGTAGAACTTGTTGAAGTTCTTCACCATTAAGCTCAATTCTTCATTGAAGTTTTGTTTCTCACTTGATGATGTGGGGACTTCACATGAGGCTTTGTAGGCACCACTTGATTTGTTGTGAAGTTCCTCTTTATCCTTGAGTGACATCTCATGAGCAACAATCCTTCCAATCACTTCCGTTGGTTTGATATCTTTGTAATTTGACATCATTTGAATCAATGTGCACACGGTATCATATTTCCCATCCAAGGCTCTTAGGATCTTCTTGATGATGAATCTATCGGTCATCTCTTCACTTCCTAAGCCGACAATCTCATTTGTGATGAGAGCAAGCCTAGAGTACATTTCGGCGACACCTTCACCATCCTTCATCTTGAACTTGTCAAGTTGACTTTGGAGCACATCCAACTTGGATTCCTTGACGGAGTCGGTACCTTCGTGCATATCAATCAAAGTGTCCCAAATTTCCTTCGCATTCTCAAGACGGCTGATTTTGTTGAATTCTTCGGGGCACAATCCGTTGAAGAGAATATCACAAGCTTGAGCATTGTATTGCAACATCTTCAACTCATCTGCGGTAGCTTCACGGTTTGGTTCTCTCCCATCGAAGAAGTCACCTTGCAAACCAACACACACAATAGCCCAAACGGCGGGGTTATGAACAAGAATATGCATTTTCATTTTATGCTTCCAACTAGCAAAATTAGTACCATCAAAGTAAGGACCTCTACGGTGATAATTTCCCTCGCTAGACGCCATACTCTCCTAGGTTGTGAAACCAAGGCTATGACCACCAAAAGCTATGGAGATCAAAGCAAATGGAGACCAAAGCTCTGATACCACTTGTAGGATCGGAAGTATGTCTAGAGGGGGGGGGGGGGTGATTAGACCACTTGACCAAATAAAAACTTAACCTTTTCCCAATTTTAGTTCTTGGCAGATTTTACCTATCTTAGGGCAAGTCAAGCAATCATCACACAATTTAAGCAAGCATGCAAAGAGTATATTGGCAGCGGAAAGTAAAGCATGCAACTTGCAAGAATATAAAGGGAAGGGTTTTGAGGATTCAAACGCAATTGGAGACACGGATGCTTTTCCCGTGGTTCGGATAGGTGGTGCTATCCTACATCCACGTTGATGGAGACTTCAACCCACAAAGGGTAACGGTTGCGCAAGTCCACGGAGGGCTCCACCCATGAAGGGTCCACGAAGAAGCAACCTTGTCTATCCCACCATGGCCATCGCCCACGAAGGACTTGCCTCACTAGCGGTAGATCTTCACGAAGTAGGCGATCTCCTTGCCCTTACAAACTCCTTGGTTCAACTCCACAATCTTGTCGGAGGCTCCCAAGTGACACCTAGCCAATCTAGGAGACACCACTCTCCAAGAAGTAACAGACGGTGTGTTGATGATGAACTCCTTGCTCTTGTGCTTCAAATGATAGTCTCCCCAACACTCAACTCTCTCTCATAGGATTTGGATCTGGTGGAAAGAAGATTTGAGTGGAAAGCAACTTGGGGAAGGCTAGAAATCAAGATTCATATGGTTGGAATGGAATATCTTGGTCTCAACACATGAGTAGGTGGTTCTCTCTCAGAACATATGAGTTGGAATGGTGTATGTGTTCTGATGGCTCTCTCCACGAGTGAAGAGGAGGTGGGGGGGGGGTATTTATAGCCTCCACACAAAATCCAACCGTTACACACAATTTACCAATCTCGGTGGGACTGAATCAGAAAACTCGGTCGGACCGAAATAGTAAACCTAGTGACCATTAGGAATTTCGGTGGGACTGACATGCAACTCGGTAGGACCGATTCGGTTAGGGTTTGGGCATAACGTAATCTCGGTGAGACCGATTGCACAAACTCGGTGAGACCGATTTTGGTAATTAGCTAATCAGAGAGTTGGTCAGGCAAACTCGGTGGGACCGACTCGCTCTTTCGGTGAGACCGAAAAGTTACAAGAAGGAAACATAGAGTTTACATTGCAATCTCGGTGGGACCGATTCGCTCTTTCGGTGAGACCGAAAAGTTACGAAAGGGAAACAGAGAGTTTGCAATCCCATCTCGGTGAGACCGAGATCCTTATCGGTAGGACCGAATTGCTAGGGTTTGGCAGTGGCAAATGACAAGTGAAACTCGGTGGCGCCGGATTGAAGGAATCGGTATGACCGAGTTTGGCTTAGGGTTTAGGTCATTTGTGGATATGGGAACGTAGCCGAGGATTTTGGAGTATATCATTAAGCACATAAAGCAAGAGGCTCATTAAGCAACACCTCATCCCTCCTTGATAGTATTGGCTTTTCCTAAAGACTCAATGTGATCTTGGATCACTAAAATATAAAATGAAGAGTCTTGAACTTTTGAGCTTGAGCCAATTCTTTGTCCTTAGCATTTTGAGGATTCCACTTTCACATCCATGCCATGCCAATCATTGATCTTTCTTGAAATAATCATCTTGAAATAGCATTAGCTCAATGAGCTATATGTTGTTATGAATTACCAAAACCACCTAGGGATAGTTGCACTTTCATGTGCCCCGATGGAAGCTGTTTTATTGGGGTCCGTTGGATGGACTTGGAATTTGACTATTTCGTCCGCCGGTTTAAAGGAGGTGGACTTGGATCTTTTGTCGAGTACCACATCGTCCCTATTCACCGTAGAGCACAGTGCAGTCAGCTCCTCAGCCGCTAGGGCTTCGGATAGTGCCTCGAGGGCTAGTGCGGCTGTCTTGTTTTCGGCGCGGAGTGCTATGTCTGGATCACTAGTGAGAGTGATGATCCCATTAGGCCCGGGCATCTTGAGCTTCATGTACCCGTAATGGGGTATTGCTTGGAAGATTGTAAACGCTTCCCGCCCTAGCAGAGCATGATAACCGCTGCTGAACGGGGCCACCTGGAACGTGACCTCTTCGGACCTCTAATTATCCGGCGTGCCGAACACCACATCTAGTGTGATTTTTCCTGTACAGCGCGCTTCCCGACTGGGGATTATTCCTCTAAAGGTTGTGCTGCTTTGCTCAATGCGGTTCCAGTCTATTTCCATTTTTTGAAGAGTCTCCTCGTAAATGAGGTTCAATCCGCTGCCGCCGTCCATTAGTACCTTGGTAAGACAAAAGCCGTCCACTATTGGACTGAGGACCAATGCGGTTGGTGCTCGGGCTGTTCGGAATTTAGGTTCATCACTGGCGTTAAAGGTAATAGCCGTGTCACTCCATGGGTTTATTGTTGCAAATTGGTAGACTTCGGCAAGGCTGCGGAGTGTCCTTTTTCGCATATTATTTGATGCAAAAGTCTCGAAGACTGTTAATACCGTATTGGTGTCTCTGGGGTGGCTTTCTGTGGCCTCCGGAATTAGGAGATTTTCGCCAATTTTGGCCACCTGCCGGAGTATCCAACATGCTCTGAGGCTGTGAGTTGGTGTGGCGTCCTCTGTACTGTGAATTTTACAGGGCCCATTGAGCCACCCTTCCAGTATGGTTTCATGCCCTGTAGAGGGTTTTTGCTTTTTAGTGCTTGACCCGGGTGACTGGTGATGATGCACCCTTTTATTTCGGACTGGGTTTGTATTCAGGGCCGGATTGTCCCAAAATTTTATTTCGGTTTTCCAGGCGCTTTCCATCGCATAGTACTTTCGTACAATGGACGCCAAGTTAGCGAAGTGTGTAATATCACGGCGACTTATGGCGTTGAGTATTTCCTTGTCCGTGCAATTATTGCAGAAGATTGAGATTGCATCTTCCTCACGGCAGTACCTTAGCCTATTCTTAACCAGGAGGAATTTGGCCCAGTAATGATGTACTGTTTCATCGGGTTCTTGCCTGATTTTGGATAGATCGCTTATGTTGGGGTGGGTGGGTGGAATTAAATCCGAAGCCTCGCCCCATCTAAGGCTCAGAGGGCGAGGAATTTCTGAACTCGACAATTTGGATTCCTAGATGTTGTCTACTGAATCCAGCCCGTCGCCTGACTCTAAGTTATGGTCTTGAGTGATATCCTCCCCTCCGCGGGTATCCGGCTTGGAGGGATCGGGAATGCGGATGTAGCGAGTCCTCAAGATAGATGAAGGGTCGCCGCACTGTCCCTCTACGACAGCAACATGATGGGTGACTTGGGGAGAGTTAATCTCTCTCAGATCGGTTTTAGGCCCGATCTGGTCGTAATCCGTAGCGACTCCCAGGGCGGTGAAGCGATCCAAGAGCTCGTTTATGGAGGAAAGCTCTATTGGATCTAACTGCTCGGCGAGTTACGAGTTGACATGAAGATTGTTTTCGATGGCTCGAGAGGTCATCATCGGCGCAGAAGCCGAACAGGCGGTCATAAGAAAGCCACCTAACCGGAGGGTTTGGCCGACAGCCAAAGCTCCCTTAGCAACGGTGCCATCTTTAAAGACGGGGCGGGGCATCCTTCCTGATGGCGACGACACAGAGGAACTCTGAATGAAAGCACCAATGTCGGTGTCAAAACCGGTGGATCTCGGGTAGGGGGTCCCGATCTGTGCGTCTAGGCCAGATGGTAATAGGAGGTAGGGGACACGAAGTTTTACCCAGGTTCGGGCCCTCTCGATGGAGGTAAAACCCTACGTCCTACTTGATTAATATTGATGATATGGGTAGTACAAGAGTAGATCTACCACGAGATCGAAGAGGCTAAACCCTAGAAGCTAGCCTATGGTATGATTGTTGATGTGTATGTTGTCCTACGGACTAAAACCCTCCGGTTTATATAGACACCGGGTAGGGTTAGGGTTACATAGAGTCGGTTACAATGGTAGGAGATCTTCATATCCGTATCGCCAAGCTTGCCTTCCACGCCAAGGAAAGTCCCTTCCGGACATGGGACAGAGTCTTCAATCTTGTATCTTCATAGTCCAGGAGTCCGGCTGAAGGTATAGTCCGGCCATCCGGACACCCCCTAATCTAGGACTCCCTCACTATGGTTAGCTGTTATCTTAATACTTTTCTCGTAGTTGCGGATGCTTGCGAGGGGGTTAATCATAAGTAGGAGGCTTGTTCAAGTAAGAACAACACCTAAGCACCGGTCCACCCACATATCAAATTATCAAAGTAGCGAATACAAATCGAATCAACATGATGAAAGTGACTAGATGAAATTCTTGTGTCCCCTCAAGAACACTTTGCTTATCATAAGAGACCGTTTTGGCCTGTCCTTTGCCATAAAAGGATTGGGCCACCTTGTTGCACTTCATTTACTATTACCGTTACTTGCTTGTTACAAATTATCTTGCTATCAAACTATCTGTTACTGATAATTTCAGTGCTTACAGAAAATAACCTTGATGAAAACTACTTGTCATTTCCTTCTGCTCCTCGTTGGGTTTGACACTCTTACTTATCGAAAGGACTACGATTGATCCCCTATACTTGTGGGTCATCAACGACTGTTTCCTAACCGTCCTTCTGATTAATTGTTCAAAATGGTTGTTTTTATCCCGTGGTGGAGCCCTCTTGCTAAAACCATGGATGTTGATGATGTCTTCTTGATAGTCTGCAAGATCCATCACTACAATGTGTTCTCTATTTTATGATAATTCACTTATGTCACACAATAACCATTTGTTGTCATGGAAAATACCACGATAACGTTTTCCAGCCATCGTCCCCACCATCACTGGAGCACCGTCATAAAAAAATCTTGGCGCGTCCAGTTCGTCCGTCACGCAAGATCATGTCTTAGGCGACGAACACAAAATTTTCACGCATGGCCGTTTTTGGTGGCAGCCTAGAATGTCACCTATGATAGGCCAATATGTTGCCTAAGATCATTTTTGGTGACGATAAACCATCGCCAGGGATCGGTCTGCAGGTTTGATAGGTCAAAGATTCTGATAATGGGCCAGCCATTACCAACGTGGTGGTTTACATGTGGCTCTATCGTGGATTTTATCGTCGACGGTCCTATCAATGATAAGTCGGGCGTCAGTTTTGAACGGTCAACGCTGTTGACACATGGGCCAAGAAGATGCTGACATGGTTGCTTACATGTGTGTCCAGACGGTGCTGACATGTCCGCTTACAAGTGCGGACACAATTGTGGTGACGTCTTCAATTTCCGTCACAAGTACAGTCCCAGGTTCTAGGTAGCGTCAAATTGTGCACAATTTGATTTTCAAGGACAATTCTAATTTGAATTAGAGAATTTAAATTTAAAATTTCCATCAAAACTTTTATTGTAATAACAATAATACTTGACATTTTTCACATCATTGATCCACAGATTAAAATGAGCATCCAAACGACATATTATCAAGCATGAGAAATAAGACACGGGATAAGGCATCATGACGAACAGTAGTGCACCATGAGTGATTGATTGGTTATGACATAGTGTCCTGCAAAGACTGGGATGACTTCCTTAAGAGATGACTAAGAATTCCCTCCATTTCTTAGTGCTTTTTTCAAAGGCTTCGGATTTTCTTTCTTGATCCATCTTGATGATTTCTATTTCTTGTCGCTGTTTTCTTTTGGGCTCTTCGATTTCCTGCATCTATGCACCAAGTAGTGCATTTAGATTTTTTTGCAAATGTGGCATTTGCCAGTTTTTGTTTATCGCGTGTTGTAATCTTCGCTTCTAGCTCATGGATGCAGTATTCAAAGGAAGAATTGTGTGATGAGACGCCACAGCATGAAAGTAGCATGGTGGAGGAGCTCTTTTCCTTAATAATCTGCACGTCAGGTACTGGTGGTAGAACTTCTTGTGTACGAGACCTCTTTGTGGTATGCATCATGATTGAAAGTGTTGTTCGTGCACTGTTAGTAAATTACACTATGATGGTTCACACAATACTTTTCAAGTCGAAACATTATAAATTATGTATGGGTGCTTCTTCTATACTCTGTACCATACGGGAATCCTTCTTGATGGTGTCGGAGTTTCCACAAAACTTAGAACTGGATGCTTTCTTCTTGCTATTTTTGGCCTTATGGAATAAGGAGACTCGCATCAGTACTGTATATCATCAAATAATGAACAATATCAATCATTTCAATAAGTTATTTAAATTCTTACCATAGAGCTATCAGGGGTATCATATTTTGTACAGCCAGCCATACTGCTTACCACCACAACATGTATGTTTGCTTTTCCCTTGTCAAAAAATTCCTACGACATGAAGCTAAAACTTAGTATGACAGGGAGTGTGTTGGAAATATGCCCTAGAGGCAATACTATTGTATTATTATATTTTCATATTCACAATTAAGAGCTTATATTCTATGTTGTAACTGTTATGATCCTGGAATATGTGATTCAGTGGAAAACTCATATGCACGTGTGGTAAAATAAGGTTCCTAGTCTTTCCTCCAATACTAGCTCTAGTGTCATTGGTAATCATGTTTTCCCGATCATAGGATATCGTCAAGTGTAACGATAGTCCTAAAACAATATTGAGAGTGTGATGTTAGAAGAACAATCAAATTAAATCGACCCAAACTTGTTTGTTACACTTTAAGATAATATCATCTCAAATCAATTGTTATAACACCAAGTGTTAACATGCGTTTTCCCTTAGACCATGCGAGTATCATAGTCACTTCTTACCATATGATGAGCTTTGGGGTTCCTTAGATGTCATCTGTAACACAGTGATCATAGCGATAACTTACAGGTTCGTCAAAAAGTTTGACATGGGACTAGATAGCTAGAGAGTGGAATTTGCTCCTCCGACAAGGGAGAGATATTCTTAGGGCCCTCTCTCTGTGACAGAATCCATCATCGTCTGGCCAGACATAGGTGATTATGTCATGGGGATGCTGGAACATGTCAACGACAAAGAAGAACAAACCCGGTAACGAGGATAACAATATGATGAACATGTGTATGACTCAAGAGGATACCGATACACCTCAGGTTTTGTAAAGTATCATGAAGGAAGGGAATATCACATGATAACCAAAGGTTCACTTGAATGCCATTCATATACTCATATGGATCAATATGGACGTCCATGGTTCCTCTATCGATCATTAAACAAAGGGGTTTTGTTCATGCCTATGTTTTATTGAATGATACATCCATTTTGCATCATGCTTTTATATCGATATTTATCACATTATGGGCAGTTATTACACATTACGTCACAATAATTATGCCTATTCTCTCTTATTTTACAAGGTTTGCATGAAGAGGGAGAATGCCGGCAGCTGGAATTCTGGGCTGGAAAAGGAGCAAATATTAGAGACCTATTCTGCACAACTTCAAAAGTCCTGAAACTCCATGGAAGTTAGTTTGGAATATATAAAAAATATTGGGCAAAGAAAGCACCAGAGGGGGGCCACCCACCACCCACGAGGTGGGGGCGCACCCTACCCACCTGGGTGCCCCCCTGTCTCATGGGCCCCCTAGCAGGCCTCCGGTGCCCATCTTTTGCTATATGAAGTCTTTTGCCCTAGAAAAAAAATTAGAAGGAAGCTTTCGGGACGAAGCACCACCGTCTCGAGGCGGAACCTTGGAGGAATCAATCTAGGGCTCTGGCGGAGCTGTTCTACTGGGGAAACATCCCTCCGAGAGGGGGAAATCATCACCATCGTCATCACCATTGATCCTATCAACAGGAGGGGGTCAATCTCCATCAACATCTTCACAAGCACCATCTCATCTCAAACCCTAGTTCATCTCTTGTATCCAATCTTTGTCTCAAAACCTCAGATTGGTACCTGTGGGTTGCTAGTAGTGTTGATTACTCCTTGTAGTTGATGCTAGTTGGTTTATTTGGTGGAAGATCATATGTTCAGATCCTTTATGCATATTAATACCCCTCGGATTATAAACATGAATATGATTTGTGAGTAGTTATGTTTGTTCCTGAGGACATGGGAGAAGTCTTGCTATAAGTAGTCATGTGAATTTGGTATTTGTTCGATATTTTGATGAGATGTATGTTGTATCTCCTCTAGTGGTGTCATGTGAACGTCGACTACATGACACTTCACCATTATTTGGGCCTAGGGGAAGGAATTGGGAAGTAATAAGTAGATCATGGGCTGCTAGAGTGATAGAAGCTTAAACCCTAGTTTATGCGTTGCTTCGTAAGGGGCTGATTGGATCCACATGTTTCATGCTATGGTTAGGTTTACCTTAATACTTCTTCTGTAGTTGCGGATGCTTGCAAGAAGGGTTAATAATAAGTGGGACACTTGTCCAAGGAAGGGAAGTACCCAAGCACCGTTCCACCCACATATCAAATTATCAAAGTAACGAACGCGAATCATATGAGCGTGATGAAAACTAGCTTGCCGATAATTCCCATGTGTCCTCGGGAGCGTTTTCCTTTATATAAGAGTTTGTCCAGGCTTGTCCTTTACTACAAAAAGGATTGGGCCACCTTGCTGCACCTTGTTTACTTTTGTTACTTGTTACCCGTTACAAATTACCTTATCACAAAACTATCCGTTACCGATAATTTCAGTGATTGCAGAGAATACCTTACTGAAAACTTCTTATCATCTCCTTCTGCTCCTCGTTGGGTTCGACACTCTTACTTATCGAAAGGACTATGATAGATCCCCTATACTTGTGGGTCATCAAGACTCTTTTCTGGCGCGGTTGCCGTGGAGCGAAGTGCCTTTGGTAGGTGGAATTTGGTATGGAAAAATTTATATAGTGTGCTGAAATTTACTGCCACTTGTTACTATGGAAAGTAATCCTTTGAGGGGCTTGTTCGGGGTATCTTCACTCGACCAGTAGAGCAACGAGTTGCTCCTCAACCTACTGAACCTACTGAAAATGTTTACTTTGAAATTCCTTCAGGTATGATAGAGAAACTGCTAGCTAATCCTTTTACAGGAGATGGAACATTGCATCCTAATTTGCACCTAATCTATGTGGATGAAGTTTGTGGATTATTTAAGCTTGTAGGTATGCCCAAGGATGTTATCAAGAAGAAGGTATTCTCTTTATCTTTGAAGGGAAAGGCATTGACGTGGTTTAGTCTATACGATGATATTGGATCATGGAACTACAACCGATTGAAATTGGAATTTCATCAAAAGTTTTATCCTATGCATCTGGTTCATCGTGATTTTAATTATATATATAATGTTTGGCCTCGCGAAGGATAAAGCATTGCTCAAGCTTGGGGGAGGCTTAAGTCAATGTTATATTCATGCCCCAATCATGAGCTCTGAAGAGAAATTATTATTCAAAATTTTTATGCTCGGCTTTCTCTCAATAATCGCTCCATGCTCGATACTTCTTCTACTGGTTCTTTTATGATGAAGAGTATTGAATTCAAATGGGATTTATTGGAAAGAATTAAATGTAACTTTGAAGATTGGGAACTCGAAAAAGGTAAAGAGTCAGGTATAACACCTAAGTTTGATTGTGTTAACTCTTTTATGGATACCGATGCTTTTTGTGAATTTAGCACTAAATATGGACTTGACTCTGAGATAGTAGCTTCTTTTTGTGAATCATTTGATACTCATGTTGATCTCCCTAAGGAGAAGTGGCTTAAATATCATCCTCCCATTGAAGTAAAAGTAGTTGAACCTATTAAAGTTGAAGAAAATACTATCACTTATAATGTCGATCCTATTGTTCCTACCGCTTATATTGAGAAACCACCTTTCCCTGTTAGAATAAAGGATCATGCTAAAGCTTCAACTATGGTCAACAAAAGTAATATTAGAACACCCAAACCCTCTAAGCAAATTAAAGTTGAACCTAGTATTGCTATGGTTAAAGATCTCTTGTCCGATAATATTGATGGGCATGCTATTTACTTTTGTGATGAAGCTGCTAGAATTGCTAGACCCGATACTAAAAACAAACATAGACCTATTGTAGGCATGCATGTTATTTCTGTTAAAATAGGAGATCATTGCTATCATCACTTATGTGATATGGGTGCTAGTGCAAGTGCAATACCACATTCTTTATATGAAGAAATTATGCATGATATTGCACCTGCTGAGTTAGAAGGTATTGATGTTACAATTAAGCTTGCCAATAGAGATACTATTTCACCGGTTGGGATTGTTAGAGATGTTGAAGTCTTGTGTGGGAAAGTTAAATATACTACTGATTTTCTTGTTCTTGGTTCCCCACAAGATGACTTTTGCCCCATTATATTTTGTAGACCCTTCTTGAATACTGTTAATGCTAAGATAGATTGCAAATAGGATATTGTTTCTGTTGGTTTAGGGAATATGTCTCATGATTTTAATTTTGCTAAATTTCGTAGACAACCCCATGATAAAGAATTGCCTAGTAAATATGAAATTATTGGTCTTGCTTCTATTGCCGTGCCTCCTAATGATCCTTTAGAACAATATTTCCTAGACCATGAAAATGATATGTTTACGAATGAAAGAAGGGGAATAGATGATGTATTCCTTAAACATGGACCTATTTTGAAACACAACTTGCATGTCGAAATTCTAGGGGATCCTCCTCCACCCAAGGGTGATCCCGTGTTTGAGCTTAAACCATTGCCTCCTATTCTTAAATATGCTTATCTTGATGAAAAGAAGATATATCATGTTATTATTAGTGCTAACCTTTCAGAGCAAGAAGAAGAGAAAATATTGAAAACTCTGAAGAAGCATAGTGCTGCTATTGGATATACTCTTGATGATCTTAAGGGCATTAGTCCCACTCTATGCTAGCACAAAATAAAATTGGAGAAAGACGCTAAACCGGTTGTTGATCACCAACGACGGTTAAATCCCAAGATGAAAGAAATGGTAAGAAAAGAAATACTAAAGCTTCTGGAGGCAGGTATAATTTACCCCGTTGCTGATAGTCAGTGGGTAAGTCATGTCCATTGTGTCCCTAAGAAAGGAGGTATTACTGTTGTTCCTAATGATAAAGATGAATTGATCCCGCAAAGAATTGTTACATGTTATAGAATGGTAATTGATTTCTGCAAACTAAATAAAGCTACTAAAAAGGATCATTACCCTTTACCTTTTATTAATCAAATGCTAGAAAGATTATCCAAACATACGCATTTTTGCTTTCTAGACGGTTATTCTTGTTTCTCTCAAATACCTGTGTCAAAAGAGGATCAAGAAAAGACCACCTTTACTTGCCCTTTTGGTACCTTTGCTTACAGATGTATGCCTCTTGGTTTATGTAATGCACCTACTACCTTTCAAAGATGTATGACTGCTATATTCTCTGACTTTTGTGAAAAGATTGTTGAGGTTTTCATGGATGATTTTTCCATATATGGAACTTCTTTTGATGATTGCTTAAGCAACCTTGATCGAGTTTTGTAGAGATGTGAAGAAACTAATCTTGTCTTGAATTGGGAGAAGTGCCACTTTATAGTTAATGAAGGTAATGTCTTGGGGCATAAAATTTCTGAAAGAGGTATTGAAGTTGTTAAAGTTAAAGTTGATGCTATTGAAAAGATGTCGTGTCCAAAGGACATTAAAGGTATAATAAGTTTCCTTGGTCATGCCGGTTTTTATAGGAGGTTCATTAAAGACTTCTCAAAAATTTCTAGGCCTCTGACTAATCTTTTACAAAAAGATGTTCCTTTTGTCTTTGATGATGATTGTGTAGAAGCATTTGAAATACTTAAGAAAGCCTTGATTTCTGCACCCATTGTTCAGCCACTTGATTGGAATTTACCCTTTGAAATTATGTGTGATGTTAGTGATTATGCTATATGTGCTATTCTAGGACAAAGAGTTGATAAGAAATTAAATGTTATCCAATATGATAGTAAAACTCTAGACGGTGCCCAGAGAAATTATGCTACTACTGAAAAAGAATTTTTAGCAGTTGTGTTTGCTTGTGATAAGTTCAGACCTTATATTGTTGATTCTAAAGTAACTGTTCACACTGATCATGCTGCTATTAAATATCTTATGGAAAAGAAAGATGCTAAACCTAGACTTATTAGATGGGTTCCCCTACTGCAAGAATTTGGTTTGCATATTATTGATAAAAAGGGAGCCGAGAACCCCGTTGCAGACAACTTCTCTAGGTTAGAGAATGTTCTTGATGACCCACTACCTATTGATGATAGCTTTGTTGATGAACAATTAGCTATCATAAAGGCTTCTCGTACTGCTCCATGGTATGCTGATTATACTAATTACATTGTTGCTAAATTTATAGCACCTAGTTTCACCAATCAGCAAAAGAAGAAGTTTTTCTATGATTTAAGAAATTACTTCTGGGATGACCCACACCTTTATAAAGAAGGAGTAGATGGGGTTCTTAGACATTGTGTACCTGAGCATGAACAGGAACAGATCCTATGCAAGTGTCACTCCGAGGCTTATGGAGGACACCATGCTGGAGATAGAACTGCACATAAGGTATTGCAATCCGATTTTTATTGGCCTACTCTCTTCAAGGATGCCCGTAAATTTGTCTTGTCTTGTGATGAATGTCAAAGAATTGGTAATATTAGTAGACGTCAAGAAATGCCAATGAATTATTCTCTTGTTATTGAACCATTTGATGTTTGGGGCTTTGATTATATGGGACCGTTTCCTTACTCTAATGGGTATACACATATTTTAGTTGCTGTTGATTACATTACTAAGTGGGTAGAAGCTATTCCAACTAGTAGTGCTGATCATAACACCTCTATTAAGATGCTTAAAGAAGTTATTTTTCCGAGGTTTGGAGTCCCTAGATACTTAATGACTGATGGTGGTTCACATTTTATTCATGGTGCGTTTCGTAAAATGCTTGCTAAGTATGATGTTAATCATAGAATTGCATCTCCATATCACCCACAGTCTACTGGTCAAGTAGAACTGAGCAATATAGAGATTAAATTAATTTTGCAGAAGACTGTAAATAGATCTAGAAAGAATTGGTCCAAGAAACTTGATGATGCATTATGGGCCTATAGAACTGCATATAAAAATCCTATGGGTATGTCTCTGTATAAGATGGTTTATGGAAAAGCATGTCACTTACGTCTCGAACTAGAACATAAGGCATATTGGGCCATTAAAGAGCTCAATAATGATTTCAAACTTGCCGGTGAGAAGAGACTATTTGACATTAGCTCACTTGATGAGTGGAGAACCCAGGCCTATGAAAATGCTAAACTGTTTAAAGAAAAAGTTAAGATGGCATGACAAAGGATACAAAAACATGAGTTTAATGTAGGTGATTATGTATTGTTATACAACTCTCGTTTAAGATTTTTTGCAGGAAAACTCCTCTCTAAATGGGAAGGTCCTTGTGTTATCGAGGAGGTCTATTGTTCCGGTGCCATAAAAATCAACAACTTCGAAGGCACAAATCCGAGGGTGGTGAATGGTCAAATAATCAAACATTATATCTCAGGTAATCCTATAAATGTTGAAACTAATGTTATTGAAACCGTAACCCCGGAGGAGTATATAAGGGACACCTTCCAGAACGTTTCAGCCCCCGAAAAGGAACATGTATGTGGTACGGTAAGTAAACCGACTCCAAAACAGTTCTAATAGCAATTTTTCTCCATTTTGGAATATTTAAGAAAATAGGGAAATAAGAAGCAGTCTGGAAAGGACACGAGGCGTCCACGAGGGTGGAGGGCGCGCCCCCTGCCTCGTGGGCACCTCGTGTGCCCTCCGAACTCCGATTTCTTGCACGATACTTCTTTTGGTCGGTAAGATTCATTATATAATCCCCCGAAGGTTTTTCCATCGTACCACGCAAATATCTCCTGTTTTTGTTTTGAGCTGTTTTTCTGACAGATCTAGATCACCATGACGTCTTCAAGCGCCCCCAAGGACAAGTTTTTTGAGAGGGTCATCAACCCCTACCTCGCGGAGGTGATGCAACACCCTCAAACCATTGAGTTGCATGGGGGATGCTGCACATCCGCGATGTTGAGGGACCAAGGAGGACCAGAAGCGTGGAGACAGGACTCGAAGCAATGGAGCAACAAGTTTTCAAGTGCCAGGGGATGGTGGAATGCGGACTCGAAGCCAACCACATGATGATCGCGGAGTTCACCAACAACCACAAGCTGGATGCCAAGAACATTGGAGAGACCATCTTCAAGCTTCACAAGAAAATCGAGCACCTCCAAGCCCAGATCTATGACCTGCAAAACCAAAACTCTGAGTATGAATATAAATTCAAAAGGATGAGTTTGGCTGCAGATTTGAGGATCCTGGAGACTCGATCATCCTTCTATGATGGTGAGCCTATGCCTTGGAATATGGATGACAAGCCCACATCATCAAAAACTCCATCATCACTACCACCAAAGGAGAACTGAGTATCGGGTATGGGCACTCCCCTTGGTAACCACCAAGCTTGGGGGAGTGCCCCGGTATCGTATCACCATCACACTTTTATCTTTACCGTTTTTCTTAGTTTGACCCTTTTTGATTATATCTTGATCTAGTAGAATAAAGTTTAGTATGACCTAGTTTTTAGTTTTGCTTTATGATCCTTCTATGTAATCGAGTCCGTGAGCTATATATAATAAAGATTAGTTTTGAGTCAAGGGCTTGGTTATCTTGCTATGATCTTGAGAAAAAAGAGAAAGTAAAAAGAAATAAATAGATCATATTTATATTATGGAGAGTAATGACTTCACATATAAAGAGTATGATGAATAAAAGTTGTTGAGAGTTGACAAACATAGTTTTAGTCATCGTTGCAATTAATAGGAAGTAATAAATAAAAAGAGGTTTTCACATATGAATATACTATCTTGGACATCTTTTATGATTGTGAGCACTCATTAAAATATGATATGCTAAAAAGTTGATGTTGGACAAGGAAGACAACGTAATGGGTTATGTTTTCTTGCATCTGAAATAAATTATATTGTCATGGATCGTCCAACATGTTGAGCTTGCCTTCCCCCCCTCATGCTAGCCAAATTCTTTGCACCAAGTAGAGATACTACTTGTGCTTCCAAATATCCTTAAACCCAGTTTTGCCATGAGAGTCCATCATATCTACCTATGGATTGAGTAAGATCCTTCAAGTAAGTTTTCATTCTTTCAAGCAATAGAAATTGCTCTCTAAATATGTATGATCTATTAGTGTGGAGAAAATAAGCTTTATACGATCTTGTGATGTGGAAGAAATAAAAGCGATGGACGGCATAATAAAGGTCCATATCACAAGTGGAAATATAAAGTGACGTTCTTTTGCATTAAGATTTCATGCATCCAACCATAAAAACACATGACAACCTCTGCTTCCCTCTACGAAGGGACTATCTTTTATTTTTGTCCTATACTTTATACAAGAGTCATGGTGATCTTCACCTTTCCTTTTTAAATTTTATCCTTTGGCAAGCACTGTGTGTTGGAAAGATCCTGATATATATAGCTAATTGGATGTGGGTTTTCATAAACTATTATTGTTGACATTACCCTTGAGGTAAAAGGTTGGGAGGCAAAACTATAAGCCCCTATCTTTCTCTGTGTCTGATTAAAGCTTCATACTCATAAGTATTGCGTGAGTGTTAGCAATTGTGAAAGACTAAATGATAGTTGAGTATGTGGACTTGCTGAAAAGGTCTTATATTGACTCTTTCCGATGTTATGATAGTTGAGTATGTGGACTTGCTGAAAAGGTCTTATCATAACATCGGAAAGAGTCAATATAAGACCTTTTCAGCAAGTCCACATACTCAACTATCATTTAGTCTTTCACAATTGCTAACACTCATGCAATACTTATGATTTTTTGAGAACCAAGGTATCAATCCAGTAGGAGACTACATGCAAGACACCTAGTACCTGCACAAACAAACAAGAACCTCGCAACCAACGCGATAAAGGGGTTGTCAATCCCTTCACAGTCACTTACGAAAGTGAGATCTGATAGAGATAATAATATAAATATTTTTGGTATTTTTGTTGTATAGAAAGTCAAGATTAAAAAATAAATAGTAAACTAGAATTGTAGATTGGAAACTTATATGATGTAAAGTAGACCCAGGGGCCATAGGTTTCACTAGTGGCTTCTATCAAGATAGCATATATTACGGCGGGTGAACAAATTACTGCCGAGCAATTGATACAAAAGCGCATAGTTACGATGATATCTAGGCATGATCCTGAACATAGGCATCACGTCCGTGTCAAGTAGACAGAAACGATTCTGCATCTACTACTATTTCTCCACACATCGACTGCTATCCAGCATGCATCTAGAGTATCCAGTTCAAAAGAATAGACTAACGCATTAGGCAAGATGACATGATGTAGAGGGATAAACTCAAGCAATATGATATAAACCCCATCTTTTTATCCTCGATGGCAACAATACAATACGTGCCTTGCCACCCTTGCTGTCACTGGGAAAGGACACCGCAAGATTGAACCCAAAGCTAAGCACTTCTCGCATTGCAAGAAAGATCAATCTAGTAGGCCAAACCAAACTGATAATTCGAAGAGACTTGCAAAGATATCAAATCATGTATATAAGAATTCATAGAAGAATCAAATATTGTTCATAGATAATCTTAATGATAAACCCACAATTCATCGGATCTCGGCAGATGCACTGCAAAAAGAATTACATCGAATAGATCTCCAAGAACATCGAGGAGAACTTTGTGATGAGATCCAAAGAGAGAGAAGAAGCCATCTAGCTAACAACTATGGACCCAAAGGTCTATGGTAAACTACTCACACATCATCGGAGAGGCTATGGTGTTGATGTAAAAGCCCTCCATGATCGAATCCCCCCCGGCAGATCGCCGGAGAAGGTCCCAGATGGGATCTCACGGGTACAGAAGGTTGCGGCGGTGGAAAAGTGGTTTCGTGGCTCCCTGATACGTCTCCAACGTATCTATAATTTTTGATTGTTCCATGCTATTATATTATCAACCTTGGATGTTTTATATGCATTTATATGTTATTTTCTATGATTTTCGGGACTAACCTATTAACCCAGAGCCTAGTGCCAGTTTCTGTTTTTTCCTTGTTTTTGAGTATCGCAGAAAAGGAAAACCAACCGGAGTCCAGTTGACCTGAAATTTCACGAAGATTATTTTTGGACCAGAAGAAGCCCGAGGAACCCACAAGGGTGGGGCCGCGCCCTACCCCCTAGGCGTGCCCCCTACCTCGTGGCCGACTCGGACCCCCCCTGACTTGTTCCCTACGCCAACACCTCTTATATATACCCAAACTTCCAAAACATAACCTAGATCGGGAGTTCCGCCTCCGCAAGCCTCTATAGCCACCGAAAACCAATCTAGACCCGTTTCGGCACCCTGCCAAAGGGGGGGGGGGAATCCCTCTTCGGTGGCCATCTTCATCATCCAGGCGCTCTCCATGATGAGGAGGGAGTAGTTCATCCTCGGGGCTGAGGGTATGTACCAGTAGCTATGTGTTTGATCTCTCTCTCTCTCTCTCGTGTTCTTGATTCGGAATGATCTTGATGTATCGTGAGCTTTGCTATTATAGTTGGATCTTATGATGTTTCTCCCCCTCTATCTCCTTGTGATGGATTGAGTTTTCCCTTTGAAGTTATCTTATCGGATTGAGTCTTTAAAGATTTGACAACACTTGATGTATGTCTGGCACGTGCTTATCTGTGGTGACAATGGGATATCACGTGATCCATTTGATGTATGTATTGGTGATCAACTTGCGAGTTCTGTGACCTCGTGAACTTATGCATAGGGGTTGGCACACGTTTTCGTCTTGACTCTCTAGTAGAAACTTTGGGGCACTCTTTGAAGTTCTTTGTGCTGGTTGAATAGATGAATCTGAGATTGTGTGATGCATATCGTATAATCATACCCACGGATACTTCAGGTGACATTGGAGTATCTAGGTGACATTAGGGTTTTGGTTGATTTGCATCTTAAGGTGTTATTCTAGTATGGACTCTAGGATAGATTGAACGGGAAGAATAGCTTCATGTTATTTTACTACGGACTCTTGAATAGATTGATCAGAAAGGATAACTTTGAGGTGGTTTCGCGCCCTACCATAATCTCTTAGTTTGTTCTCCGCTATTAGTGACTTTGGAGTGACTCTTTGTTGCATGTTGGGGGATAGTTATATGATCCAATTATGTTATTATTGTTGAGATAACTTGCACTAGTGAAAGTATGAACCATAGGCCTTGTTTCAATGCATTGCAATACCTTTTTCGCTCACTATTATCATTAATTACCTTGCTGTTTTTATATTTCCATGTTACAAAAACCTATATCTACCATCCATATTACACTTGTATCACCATCTCTTCGCCGAACTAGTGCACCTATATACAATTTATCATTGTATTGGGTGTGTTGGGGACATAAGAGACTCTTTGCTATTTGGTTGCAGGGTTGCTTGAGAGAGACCATCTTCATCCTACGCCTCCCACGGATTGATAAACCTTAGGTCATCCACTTGAGGGAAATTTGCTACTGTCCTACAAACCTCTACACTTGGAGGCCCAACAACGTCTACAAGAAGAAGGTTGTGTTGTAGACATCACTCCCCTCGATGTTTTCAGGGTATGAGAGTATATATAGGCGAAAGAAGTAGGTCGGTTGAGCTGCGAGGGGCCCATGAGGGTGGGAGCACGCCTGGCCCCCCTGGGCGCGCCGCCCTACCTCGTGGCCGCCTCGCTGCTTCCTTGACGTCTACTCCAAGTCTCCTGGATTGCGTTTGTTCGGAAAAAGATCCGCGCGAAGGTTTGATACGTCTCCAACGTATCTATAATTTTTGATTGTTCCATGCTATTATATTATCAACCTTGGATGTTTTATATGCATTTAAATGCTATTTTATATGATTTTTGGGACTAATCTATTAACCTAGAGCCCAGTGCCAGTTTCTGTTTTTCCTTTTTTTGAGTTTTTACACAAAAGGAAAATCAAACGGAGTCCAGTTGACCTGAAACTTCACGAAACTTATTTTTGGACCAGAAGAAGGCCATGGAGTAAAAGAGTTGGGCCAGAAGAGCCCGGGCTGCCCACGATGGTGGGGGGCGTGCCCACCCCCTGGGCGCGCCCCCTACCTCATGGATAGCCCGAAGACCCCCCTGACTTGTTCTCGACGCCAAAACCTTTTTTATGTACTGAAACTTCCAGAAAGATACCTAGACCAGGATTTCCGTCGCCAAAAGCCTCCAAAGCCACGAAAAACCAATCTAGACCTGTTCCGGCACCCTGTCGGAGGGGGGAATCCCTCTCCGGTGGCCATCTTCATCATCCCGACGCTCTCCATGACGAGGATGGCGTAGTTCACCCTCGGGGCTGAGGGTATGTACCAGTAGCTATGTGTTTGATCTCTCTCTCTCTCTCTCTTGTGTTCTTGATTCGGTACGATCTTGAGGTATCGCGAGCTTTGCTATTATAGTTGGATATTATGATGTTTCTCCCCCTTTACTCTCTTGTAATGGATTGAGTTTTCCCTTTGAATTAGTTTTCTTATCGGATTGGGTCTTTAAGGATTTGAGAACAATTGATGTATGTCTTTCATGTGCTTATCTGTGGTGACAATGGGATATTCGCGTGATCCACTTGATGTATGTTTTGGTGATCAACTTGCTAGTTCCGTGACCTCGCGAACTTATGCATAGGGGTCGGCACACATTTTCGTCTTGACTCTCTGGTAGAAACTTTGGGGCACTCTTTGAAGTTCTTTGTGTTGGTTGAATAAATGAATCTAGGATTGTGTGATGCATATCGTATAATCATACCCACGGATACTTGAGGTGACATCGGAGTATCTAGGTGACTTTAGGGTTTTGCTTGATTTGCATCTTAAGGTGTTATTCTAGTACGAACTCTAGGATAGATTGAACGGAAAGAATAGCTTCGTGTTATTTTACTACTAACTCTTGAATAGATCGATCAGAAAGGATAACTTGGAGGTGGTTTCATACGCTACCATAATCTCTTCGTTTGTTCTCCACTATTAGTGACTTTGGAGTGACTCTTTGTTGCATGTTGAGGGATAGTTATATGACCCGATTATGTTATTATTGTTGAGAGAACTTGCACTAGTGAAAGTATGAACCCTAGGCCTTGTTTCAACGCATTGCAATACCGTTTTTGCTCACTATTATCATTAGTTACCTTGCTATTTTTATATTTTCTGATTACAAAAACCTATGTCTACCATCCATGTTGCACTTGTATCACCATCTCTTCGCCGAACTAGTGCACCTATACAATTTACCATCGTATTGGGTGTGTTGGGGACACAAGTGACTCTTTGCTATTTGGTTGTAGGGTTGTTTGAGAGAGACCATCTTCATCCGATGCCTCCCACGGATTGATAGACCTTAGTTCATCCACTTGAGGGAAATGTGCTATTGTCCTACAAACCTCTGCACTTGGAGGCCCAACAACGTCTACAAGAAGAAGGTTGTGTAGTAGACATCAAGCTCTTTTCTAGCGCCGTTGCCGGGGAGGTTAGCGCTTGAAGGTATATCTTTAGATCTTGCAATCGAATCTTTTTGTTTCTTGTTTTATCACTAGTTTAGTCTATAAAAGAAAATTAGAAAAAATGGAAATGAGGGTACCTCATATGCTTCATATTTTTAATGTCTTTCGTGAAAATAAGGATTCTGATAATTGTGCCAAAGTGTTAGAAGAAGAATGCATTAAAATGTTTGGCACTAAATCTTTGAATGATGAGCATGATTGCAATGTTGTTAGTATGAATTCTTTGGATAACCATGATGCTAATGATATGCAAAGCCACAAGATTGGGGATGCTATGTTTGATGAAGATGATATTTTTAACCCCCCCAAGTTTTGATGTGCAAATTTATTATGATGAAAGCATGCCTCATATCTATGATGATAATTGTGATGACACGTATGCTATAAAGAATAATGATAACCATGAAACTTGTCATCTTGATTTCAATTTTCAATCCCATGATATTTATTTTGTTGAATTTGCTCCCACTATTCCGAATGAGAAGAATTTTGCTTATGTGGAGAGTAACAAATATTCTATGCTTGTGGCTCATGAAAAGAATGCTTTATGTGATAGTTATATTGTTGAATTAATCCATTATGCTACTGAAAATTATTATGAGGGAGGAATATATGCTTCTAGGAGTTGCACTAATATCAAGTTTCCTCTCTATGTGTTGAAAATCTTGAAGTTATGCTTGTTTTACCTTCCTATGCAAGTTGATTCTTGTTCGCATAAGTTGTTTGATCACAAAATCCCTATGAATAGGAAGTGGGTTAGAATTAAATTTGCTTGTCATATGCTTCATGATGCTCCCGTTATGTTTCAATTCTTATCTTTTATGTGAGCATCATTGAAATCAACATGCCTAGCTAGGGGCGTTAATCGATAGCGCTTGTTGGGAGGCAACCCAACTTTATTTTTGTTCTTTGCTTTTTGCTCCTTTTTAGTAATAAATAATTCATCTAGCCTATGTTTAGGTGTGGTTTTATGTTTTAATTAGTGTTTGTGCCAAGTAGAACCTTTGGGAAGACTTGGGTGAAGTCTTTGCGATCTTGCTGTAAAAAAAACAGAAACTTTTGCGCTCACGAGATTAGCTGCCATTTTTTACTGGAGAGTGTGTTTAGGTTGATTCTTTTTCCAGATGATTAATAGACAAATTCCACAGTTCCACCAAATTATTTCAGAATTTTTTTAGTGACAGAAGTATTCGAATGATACAGATTACTACAGACTGTTCTGTTTTTGACAGATTTTGTTTTCGCTGTGTTGTTTGCTTATTTTGATGAATCTATGAGTAGTATCGGAGGGTATGAACCCAAAAGAAGTTGGAATACAGTAGATATTACACCAATATGAATTTATAATGAGTTCACAACAGTACATAAGTGGTGATTTATTTTCTTATACTAGCGGAGCTTACGAGTCTTCTGTTAAGTTTTGTATTGTGAAGTTTTCAAGTTTTGGGTAAAGATTCGATGGACTATGGAATGAGGAGTGGAAAGAGCCTAAGCTTGGGGATTTCCAAGGCACCCTAAGGTAAAGGAAAACCAAGAGCCTAAGCTTGGGGATGCCCCGGATGGCATCCCCTCTTTCGTCTTCGTTCATCGGTAACTTTACTTGGAGCTATATTTTTATTCACCACATGATATGTGTTTTGCTTGGAGCGTCATTTTATTTTCTTTTGTTTTGATTGCTGTTTGAATAAAATACCAAGATCTGAAATAATTAAATTTTAGAGAGTCTTCACATAGTTTCATAATTATTCGACTACTCATTGATCTTCACTTATATCTTTTGGAGTAGGTTGTCATTTGCTCTAGTGCTTCACTTATATCTTTTTAGAGCACGGCGGTGGTTTTATTTTGAAGAAATTATTGATATCTCATGCTTCACTTGTATTATTTTGAGATTCCTAAACATCATGGTAATTTTATTTGGTTATGAAACTAGTCCTAATATGATAGGCATCCAAGAGGGATATAATAAAAACTTTCATATACGGTGCATTGAATACTATGAGAAGTTTAATACTTGATAATTGTTTTGAGATATGAAGATGGTGATATTAGAGTCATGCTAGTTGAGTAGTTGTGAATTTGAGAAATACTTGTTCTAAAGTTTGTGATTCCCGTAGCATGCACGTATGGTGAACCGTTATGTGATGAAGTCGGAGCATGATTTATTTATTGATTATCTTCCTTATGAGTGGCGGTCGGGGACGAGCGATGGTCTTTTCCTACCAATCTATCCCCCTAGGAGCATGCGCGTAGTACTTCGTTTCGATAACTAATAGATTTTTGCAATAAGTATGTGAGTTCTTTATGACTAATGTTGAGTCCATGGACTATACGCACTCTCACCCTTCCACCATTGCTAGCCTCTCTAATACCGCGCACCTTTCGCCGGTATCATACACCCACCATATACCTTCCTCAAAACAGCCACCATACCTACCTATTATGGCATTTCCATAGACATTCCGATATATATTGCCATGCAACTTTCCACCGTTCTGTTTATTATGACACACTCCATCATTGTCATATTGCTTGGCATGATAATGTAGTTCACATCGTATTTGTGGCATAGCCACCGTTCATAATTTTTCATACATGTCACTCTTGAGTCATTGCACATCCCGGTACACCGCCAGAGGCATTCACATAGTCATATTTTCTTCTGGTATCGATTTGTAATTTTTGAGTTGTAAGTAAATAAAAGTGTGATGATCATCATTATTAGAGCATTGTCCCAAGTGAGGAAAGGATGACGGAGACTATGATTCCCCCACAAGTCGGGATGAGACTCCGAACGAAAAAAGAAGAGAAAAAGGCCATAAAAAGAGAAGGCCCAAAAAACAAAAAAAGGAGAGAAAAGAGAGAAAAAGAGAGAAGGGGCAATGCTACTATCCTTTTACCACACTTATGCTTCAAAGTAGCACCATGATCTTCATGATAGAGAGTCTCCTATGTTGTCACTTTCATATACTAGTGGGAATTTTTTATTATATAACTTGGCTTGTATATTCCAATGATGGGCTTCCTCAAAATGCCCTAGGTCTTCGTGAGCAAGCGAGTTGGATGCACACCCACTTAGTTTCTATTTGAGCTTTCATACACTTATAGCTCTAGTGCATCCGTTGCATGGCAATGCCTACTCACTCAAATTGATATCTATTGATGGGCATATCCATAGCCCATTGATATGCCTAGTTGATGTGAGACTATCTTCTCCATTTTGTCTTCTCCATAACCACCATTCTATTCCACCTATAGTGCTATGTCCATGGCTCACGCTCATGTATTGCGTGAAGATTGAAAAGGTTTGAGAACATCAAAAGTATGAAACAATTGCTTGGCTTGTCACCGGGGTTGTGCATGATTTAAATATTTTGTGTGATGAAGATAGAGCATAGCCAGACTATATGGTTTTGTAGGGATAGCTTTCTTTGGCCATGTTATTTTGAGAAGACATGATTACTTTGTTAGTATGCTTGAAGTATTATTATTTTTATGTCAATATTAAACTTTTGTCTTGAATCTTTCGGATCTGAATATTCTTGCCACAATAAAGAAAATTATATTGATGAATATGTTAGGTAGCGTGCCACATCAAAAATTCTGTTTTGATCATTTACCTACTCGAGGACGAGCAGGAATTAAGCTCGGGGATGCTTGATACGTCTCCAACGTATCTATAATTTTTGATTGTTCCATGCTATTATATTATCAACCTCGAATGTTTTATATGCATTTATATGTTATTTATATGATTATTGGGACTAACCTATTAACCCAGAGCCCGGTGCCAGTTTCTGTTTTTTTCCGTGTTTTTGAGTATCACAGAAAAGGAAAACCAAACGGAGTTCAATTGACCTGAAATTTCACGGAGATTATTTTTGGACCAGAAGAATCCCACGGAGTATCGGAGATGGGCCAGAAGAGTTCCAAGGCACCCCCGAGGGTGGGGGCGCGCCCCCTTCCTCGTGGCCACCTCGGAGACCCCCCTGACTTGTTATCGACGCCAACACCTCTTATATATACTCAAACTTCTAGAACATAACCTAGATCGGGAGTTCCGCCACCGCAAGCCTCTGTAGCCACTGAAAACCAATCTAGACACGTTCCGGCACCCTGCCGGAGGGGGGAATCCCTCCCCGGTGGCAATCTTCATCATCCCGGCGCTCTCCATGACGAGGAGGCAGTAGTTCATCCTCGGGGCTGAGGGTATGTACTAGTAGCTATGTGTTTGATCTCTCTCTCTCTCTCTCTCTCTCGTGTTCTTGATTCGGAATGATCTTGATGTATCGTGAGCTTTGCTATTATAGTTGGATCTTATGATGTTTCTCCCCCTCTATCTCCTTGTGATGGATTGAGTTTTCCCTTTGAAGTTATCTTATCGGATTGAGTCTTTAAGGATTTGACAACACTTGATGTATGTCTTGCACGTGCTTATCTGTGGTGACAATGGGATATCACGTGATCCATTTGATGTATGTATTGGTGATCAACTTGCGAGTTCCGTGACCTCGTGAACTTATGCATAGGGGTTGGCACACGTTTTCGTCTTGACTCTCTAGTAGAAACTTTGGGGCACTCTTTGAAGTTCTTTGTGCTGGTTGAATAGATGAATCTGAGATTTTGTGATGCATATCGTATAATCATACCCACCGATACTTCAGGTGACATTGGAGTATCTAGGTGACATTAGGGTTTTGGTTGATTTGCATCTTAAGGTGTTATTCTAGTATGGACTCTAGGATAGATTGAACGGGAAGAATAGCTTCATGTTATTTTACTATGGACTCTTGAATAGATTGATCAGAAAGGATAACTTTGAGGTGGTTTCGTGCCCTACCATAATCTCTTAGTTTGTTCTCCGCTATTAGTGACTTTGGAGTGACTCTTTGTTGCATGTTGGGGGATAGTTATATGATCCAATTATGTTATTATTGTTGAGATAACTTGCACTAGTGAAAGTATGAACCATAGGCCTTGTTTCAACGCATTGCAATACCTTTTTCGCTCACTATAATCATTAATTACCTTGCTGTTGTTATATTTCCATGTTACAAAAACCTATGTCTACCATCCATATTACACTTGTATCACCATCTCTTTGCCGAACTAGTGCACCTATATACAATTTATCATTGTATTGGGTGTGTTGGGGACACAAGAGACTCTTTGCTATTTGGTTGCAGGGTTGCTTGAGAGAGACCATCTTCATCCTACGCCTCCCACGGATTGATAAACCTTAAGTCATCCACTTGAGGGAAATTTGCTACTATCCTACAAACCTCTACACTTGGAGGCCCAACAACGTCTACAAGAAGAAGGTTGTGCTGTAGACATCACTCCCCTTGATGTTTTCAGGGTATGAGAGTATATATAGGCGAAAGAAGTAGGTCGGTTGAGCTGCGAGGGGCCCATGAGGGTGGGGTCACGCCTGGCCCCCCTGGGCGCGCCGCCCTACCTCGTGGCCGCCTTGCTGCTTCCTTGACGTCTACTCCAAGTCTCCTGGATTGCGTTTGTTCGAAAAAAGATCCGCGCGAAGGTTTGATACGTCTCCAACGTATCTATAATTTTTGATTGTTCCATGCTATTATATTATCAACCCTGGATGTTTTATATGCATTTAAATGCTATTTTATATGATTTTTGGGACTAACCTATTAACCTAGAGCCCAGTGCCAGTTTCTGTTTTTCCTTTTTTTGAGTTTTTATAGAAAAGGAAAATCAAACGGAGTCCAGTTGACCTGAAACTTCATGAAACTTATTTTTGGACCAGAAGAAGGCCATGGAGTAAAAGAGTTGGGCCAGAAGAGCCCGGGCTGCCCACGATGGTGGGGGGCGTGCCCACCCCCTAGGCGCGCCCCCTACCTCATGGATAGCCCGAAGACCCCCCCTGACTTGTTCTCGACGCCAAAACTTTTTTTATGTACTGAAACTTACAGAAAGAAACCTAGACAAGGAGTTCCGTCTCCAAAAGCCTCCAAAGCCACGAAAAACCAATCTAGACCTGTTCCGGCACCCTGTCGGAGCGGGGAATCCCTCTCCGGTGGCCATCTTCATCATCCCGGCGCTCTCCATGACGAGGAGGGCGTAGTTCACCCTCGGGGCTGAGGGTATGTACCAGTAGCTATGTGTTTGATCTCTCTCTCTCTCTCTTGTGTTCTTGATTCGGTACGATCTTGAGGTATCGCGAGCTTTGCTATTATAGTTGGATCTTATCATGTTTCTCCCCCTTTACTCTCTTGTAATGGATTGAGTTTTCCCTTTGAATTAGTTTTCTTATCGGATTGGGTCTTTAAGGATTTGAGAACAATTGATGTATGTCTTTCATGTGCTTATCTGTGGTGACAATGGGATATTCGCGTGATCCACTTGATGTATGTTTTGGTGATCAACTTGCTAGTTCCGTGACCTCGGGAACTTATGCATAGGGGTTGGCACACGTTTTCACCTTGACTCTCCGGTAGAAACTTTGGGGCACTCTTTGAAGTTCTTTGTGTTGGTTGAATAGATGAATCTGAGATTGTGTGATGCATATCGTATAATCATACCCACGGATACTTGAGGTGACATTGGAGTATCTATGTGACATTAGGGTTTTGGTTTATTTGTGTCTTAAGGTGTTATTCTAGTACGAACTCTAGGATAGATCGAACGGAAGGTATAGCTTCATGTTATTTTACTACGGACTCTTGAATAGATCGATCAGAAAGAATAACTTTGAGGTGGTTTCGTACCCTACAATAATCTCTTAGTTTGTTCTCCGCTATTAGTGACTTTGCAGTGACTCTTTGTTGCATGTTGAGGGATAGTTATATGATCCAATTATGTTATTATTGTTGAGAGAACTTGCACTAGTGAAAGTATGAACCCTAGGCCTTGTTTCCTAGCATTGCAATACCGTTTACGCTCAGTTTTGTCATTAGTTACCTTGCTGTTTTTATATTTTCAGATTACAAAAACCTATATCTTCCATCCATATTGCACTTGTATCACCATCTCTTCGCCGAACTAGTGCACCCATACAATTTACCATTATATTGGGTGTGTTGGGGACACAAGAGACTCTTTGTTATTTGGTTGCAAGGTTGCTTGAGAGAGACCATCTTCATCCTATGCATCCCACGGATTGATAAACCTTATGTCATCCAGTTGAGGGAAATTTGCTACTGTCCTACAAACCTCTGCACTTGGAGGCCCAACAACGTCTACAAGAAGAAGGTTGTGTAGTAGACATCAAGCTCTTTTCTGGCACCGTTGCCGGGGAGGTTAGCGCTTGAAGGTATATATTTAGATCTTGCAATCGTATCTTGTGGTTTCTTGTTTTATCACTAGTTTAGTCTATAAAAGAAAATTACAAAAAAGGAATTGAGGGTACCTCATATGCTTCATCTTTTTAATATCTTTCATGAAAATAAGGATTCCGATAATTATGCCAAAATGCTAGAAGAAGAATACATTAAAATGTTTGGCACTTAATATTTGGATGATGAGCATGATTGCAATGATAATAGTATCAATTCTTTGAATATCCATGATGGTAATGATATGCAAAGCCACAAGCTTGGGGATGCTATGTTTGATGAAGAAGATATTTTTTGTCCCCCAAGTTTTGATGAGAAAATTTATTTTGATGATAGCATGCCTCCTATTTATGATGATTATATTGATGAAAGTGGGTTTGGAAGAGTGTCAAATTTAGGAAGTAATGATCCCACTATTTTGTAGGGTGTTGAATCTTATTTTTATAATTATGAAAGTGGGTTTGGAGAAGTCATGACTTTAGTTAATGTTAATCCCACTATTTTGGAAGAATTTCAACTTTGCATACATGTGGATCGTGTTAAGAATATGTTTTGTGATAGCTATATTCTTGAATTTGCTTATGATCCTACATGTAATTATTATGAGGGAGGAACATATGCTTGTAGGAATTGCAATAATATCAAGTTTCCTCTCTATGTGTTGAAAATCTTGAACATTTGCTTGTTTTACCTTCCTATGCAAGTTGATTATTGTTCCCATAAGTTGTTTGTTCACAAAATCCCTATGCATAGGAAGTGGGTTAGACTTAAATGTGCTAGTCATATTCTTCATGATGCTCTCTTTATGTTTCAATTCTTATATTTTATGGGAGCATCATTGAAATCATCATGCCTAGCTAGGGGCGTTAAACAATAGCGCTTGTTGGGAGGCAACCCAATTTTATTTTTGTTCCTTGCTTTTTGCTCCTGTTTAGTAATATATAATTCATCTAGCCTCTGTTTATATGTGGTTTTATGTTTTAATTAGTGTTTGTGCCAAGTAGAACCTTTGGGAAGACTTGGGTGAACTCTTTGCGATCTTGCTGTAAAAAACAGAAACTTTAGCGTTCACGAGATTAGCTGCCATTTTTTTACT
Organism: Triticum monococcum; assembly: GCA_034509565.1. Classification (NCBI taxonomy): domain Eukaryota; kingdom Viridiplantae; phylum Streptophyta; class Magnoliopsida; order Poales; family Poaceae; genus Triticum; species Triticum monococcum. The sequence continues at coordinate 525,428,925 of CM067841.1, forward strand.
GGAGAGTGCGATTAGGTTGATTCTTTTTGCAGATGATTAATATATAAATTCCTCTCGTCCACCAATTTATTTAAGAATTTTTGGAGTGACATAAGTATTCGAATGATACATATTACTATAGACTGTTCTGTTTTGACAGATTCTGTTTTCATTGTGTTGTTTGCTTATTTTGATGAATATATGAGTAGTATCGGAGGGTATGAACCATAGAAAATTTGGAATACAGTAGATATTACACCAACATAAATAAATAATGAGTTCACAACAGTACCAAAAGTGGTGATTTTATTTTCTTATACTAACAGAGCTTACGAGTTTTCTGTTGAGTTTTGTGTTGTGAAGTTTTCAAGTTTTGGGTAAAGATTCGATGGACTATGGAATAAGGAGTGTCAAGAGCCTAAGCTTGGGGATTCCCAAGGCACCTCAAGGTAATATTCAAGGACAACCAAGTGCCTAAGCTTGGGGATGCCCCGGATGGCATCCCCTCTTTCGTCTTCGTTCATCGGTAACTTTACTTGGAGCTATATTTTTATTCACCACATGATATGTGTTTAGCTTGAAGCGTCATTTTATTTTATTTTGTTTTTCTTGCTGTTTGAATAAAATACCAAGATCTTAAATTCTTAAATGTTAGAGAGTCTTCAAATAGTTCACAATCATTTGACTACTCATTGATCTTCACTTATATCTTTTGGAGTAGTTTGTCGTTTGCTCTAGTGCTTCACTTATATCCTTTTAGAGCACGACAGTGGTTTTATTTTATAGAAATTATTGACATATCATGCTTCACTTATGTTATTTTGAGAGTCTTTTATAACAGCATGGTAATTTGCTTTGGTTATGAAACTAGTCCAAATATGATAGGCATCCAAGATGGGTATAATACAAACTTTCATATAAAGTGCATTGAATACTATGAGAAGTTTGATACTTGATAATTGTTTTGAGATATGAAGGTGGTAATATTAGAGTCGTGCTAGTTGAGTAGTTGTGAATTTGAGAAATACTTGTGTTGAGGTTTGCAAGTCCCGTAGCATGCACATATGGTAACCATTGTGTGACAAATTTGAAGCATGAGGTGTTTCTTTGATTGCATTCCTTATGAGTGGCGGTCGGGGACGAGCGATGGTCTTTTCCTACCAATCTATCCCCCTAGGAGCATGCGCGTAGTGCTTGGTTTTTGATGAATTTTAGATTTTTTCAATAAGTATGTGAGTTCTTTATGACTAATGTTGGGTCCATGGATTATACGCACTCTCATCCTTCCATCATTGCTAGCCTCTTCGGTACCGTCCATTGCCCTTTCTCACCTCGAGAGTTGGTGCAAACTTCACCGGTGCATCCAAACCCCGTGATATGATATGCTCTGTCACACATTAACCTCCTTATATCTTCCTCAAAACAGCCACCATACCTACCTATTATGGCATTCCCATAGCCATTCCGAGATATATTGCCATGCAACTTTCCACCGTTCCGTTCATCATGACACACATCATCATTGTCATATTGCCTTGCATGATCACGTAGTTGACATCGTATTTGTGGCAAGGCCACCATGCATAATTTATCATACATGTCACTCTTGATTCATTGCCCATCCCAGTACACCGCCGGAGGCATGCATATAGAGTCATATTTTGTTCTAGTATCGAGTTGTAATCTTTGAGTTGTAAATAAATAGAAGTGTGATGATCATCATTAATAGAGCATTGTCCCAAAAAAAGGAAAAAAAAGAAAGGTCAAATAAAAAAAGGGAAAGGCCAAATAAAAAAAGAAAAATGGAAGGCCAAACAAAAAAGTAAGGCCAAATAAAAAAAGAAATAAAAGTGGACAATGCTACTATCCCTTTTCCACACTTGTGCTTCAAAGTAGCACCGTGATCTTCATGATAGAGAGTCTCTTGTTTTGTCACTTTCATATACTAGTGGGAATTTTTCATTATAGAACTTGGCTTGTATATTCCAACAATGGGCTTCCTCAAATGCCCTAGGTCTTCGTGAGCAAGCAAGTTGGATGCACACCCACTTAGTTTCTTTTGTTGAGCTTTCATACATTTATAGCTCTAGTGCATCTGTTGCATGGCAATCCCTACTCCTCGCATTGACATCAATTGATGGGCATCTCCATAGCTTGTTTATTAGCCACGTCAATGTGAGACTTTCTCCCTTTTTGTCTTCTCCACAGAACCCCCATCATTATATTCTGTTCCACCCATAGTGATATGTCCATGGCTCACGCTCATGCATTGCGTGAAAGTTGTAAAAAGTTTGAGATTACTAAAGTATGAAACAATTGCTTGTCTTGTGATCTGGGTTGTGCATGATGGGAGAATTTTTGTGTTACAAAAATGAAGCATAGCCAAACTATATGATTTTGTAGGGATAAGCTTTCTTTGGCCATGTTATTTTGAGAAGACATAATTGCTTCGTTATTATGCTTGAAGTATTATTATTTTTATGTCAATATTAAACTTTTGTCTTGAATCTTATGGATCTGAATATTCTTGCCACAACAAATAAAATCACATTAATAAATATGTTAGGTAGCATTCCACATCAAAAATTCTGTTTTTATCATTTATCTACTCGAGGACGAGTAGGAATTAAGCTTGGGGGTGCTTGATACGTCTCCAATGTATCTATAATTTTTCATTGTTCCATGCTATTATATTATCAACCTCGGATGTTTTATATGCATTTATATGCTATTTTATATGATTTTGGGACTAACCTATTAACCGAGAGCCCATTGCCAGTTTTTGCTTTTTCCTTGTTTTTGAGTTTTACAGAAAAGGAAAATCAAACGGAGTCCAATTGACCTAAAACTTCATGGAACTTATTTTTGGACCAGAAGAAGGCCATGGAGTAACATAGTTGGGCCAGAAGAGTCCCGGGCTACCCATGAGGGATGGGACGCGCCCACCCCACTGGGCGCGCCTCCCTACCTCATGGACAGCCCGGAGACCCCCTGACTTCTTCTCGACGCCAAAACTTCGTATATATACTGAAACTTCTAGAAAGAAACCTAGATCAGGAGTTTTGCCGCCAGAAGCCTCCAGAGGCACGAAAAACCAATCTAGACCTGTTCCGACACCCTGCCGGAGGGGGGAATCCCTCTCTGGTGGCCATCTTCATCATCCCGGCGCTCTCCATGACGAGGAGGGAGTAGTTCACCCTCGGGGATAAGGGTATGTACCAGTAGCTATGTGTTTGATCTCTCTCTCTCTCTCTCTCTCGTGTTCTTGATTCGGTACGATCTTGATGTATCGCGAGCTTTGCTATTATAGTTTGATCTTATGATGTTTCTCCCCCTCTACTCTCTTGTAATGGATTGAGTTTTCCCTTTGAAGTTATCTTATCGGATTGAGTCTTTAAAGATTTGAGAACAGTTGAGGTATGTCTTGCATGTGCTTATCTGTGGTGACAATGGGATATTCGCGTGATCCACTTGATGTATGTTTTGGTGATCAACTTGTGAGTTCCGTGACCTCGTGAACTTATGTATGGGGGTTGGCACACATTTTCGTCCTGACTCTCCGGTAGAAACTTTGCGGCACTCTTTGAAGTTCTTTGTGTTGGTTGAATAGATGAATCTGAGATTGTGTGATGCATATCATATAATCATACCCACAGATACTTGAGGTGACATTGGAGTATCTAGGTGACATTAGGGTTTTGGTTGATTTGTGTCTTAAGGTGTTATTCTAGTACGAACTCTAGGATAGATCGAACGAAAGGAATTGCTTCGTGTTATTTTACTATGGACTCTTGAATAGATCGATTAGAAAGAATAACTTTGAGGTGATTTCGTACCCTACAATAATCTCTCTGTTTGTTCTCCGCTATTAGTGACTTTGGAGTGACTCTGTGTTGCATGGTTGAAGGATAGTTATATGATCCAATTATGTTATTATTGTTGAGAGAACTTGCACTAGTGAAAGTATGAACCCTAGGCCTTCTTTCCTAGAATTGCAATACCGTTTACGCTCAGTTTTATCATTAGTTACCTTGCCGTTTTTATATTTTCAGATTACAAAAACCTATATCTTCCATCCATATTGCACTTGTATCACCATTTCTTCGTCGAACTAGTGCACCTATACAATTTACCATTGTATTGGGTGTGTTGGGGACACAAGAGACTCTTTGTTATTTGGTTGTAGGGTTTCTTGAGAGAGACCATCTTCATCCTACGCCTCCCACGGATTGATAAACCTTAGGTCATCCACTTGAGGGAAATTTGCTACTGTCCTACAAACCTCTGCACTTGGAGGCCCGACAACATCTACAAGAAGAAGGTTGTGTAGTAGACATCAAGGTTTCATTCCGTTTGGATTCCGTTTGATATTCCTTTTCTGCGAAACACTGAAATAGGCAAAAAAACAGCAATTTGCACTAGGCCTTCGGTTAATAGGTTAGTCCAAAAAATAATATTAAAGTTCATAGTAAAGCCCATAAACATCCAAAATGGATAATATAATAGCATGGAACAATCAAAAATTATAGTAACGTTGGAGACGTATCAAGCATCCCCAAGCTTAATTCCTGCTCGTCCTCGAGTAGGTAAATGATAAAAACAGATTTTTTTGATGTGGAATGCTACCTAACATAATTTTCAATGTATTTCTCTTTACTGCGGCATGAATGTTTAGATTCCAAAGATTCTAGATAGAAGTTTAATATTGACATAAAAATAATAATACTTCAAGCAATGCCAACCAAGCTATCATGTCTTATCAAAATAACATAGCCATAGAAAGCTTATGCCTACAAAATCATATAGTTTGGCCCTGCTTCATTTTCGTCACACAAAATGCACCCATCATGCACAACCCCGATGACAAGCCAAGCAATTGTTTCATAATTTAGCCTTTTCATACTTTTTCAACTTTCACGTAATACATGAGCGCGAGCCATGGACATAGCACCATGGGTGGAATAGAATATGATGATGGAGGTTATGTGAGAAGACAAAAAAAGGAGAAAGTCTCATATTGACACGGCTAATCAACGGGCTATGGAGATGCCCATCAATTGACGTGAATGCAAGGAGTAGGGATTGCCATGCAAGGGATGCACTAGAGCTATAAATACTAGATGATTCCCCGCGCATTACAGCGGGACTTTCCAGCTTGTATATATGTTCAAGGAAAGCGAAAATAGATATACCCCTCGAAAAAAATCAGATATATGGAAACGGGGCAAGGAACTAATTACAAATAAATCTTTGTACAATCATATGGAAATCTAGCACTAACATATGGAAATCTAGCAAACCATATAATTAGACAATTACATGATCTGTGCATCTAGTTAATCTATAATTTTCATGACAACATGTCTTTCGCACATCAGGCTTAATTACAGGGTACAAAACTATTTGTTACTTACTTGGGTTTTCCTTGGCAGTCTTGAAAGAAACTGAAATAAAGAACATATGTTGGGAAAATAACTGGAAACACTTAGATAATGGTCTCTTCATATTTTGGTTCATAACCATTGCATCAAGATCGTCCATGGGTAGGCTAGGCTGCAGGGTCTCTTGGTAAAACCGAGGTATGATGGTGAGGCAACATGTCCTTGGACAATTGAAGAAACTTTTAAACATGACTTATTTATGATCAGTTGTCCCGTAGAGCTAGAAAAATAACCCACTATACTCAAGAATGGCTTGACGATCTGATGCAATCTTTTTTCTTATTTAATCTTGTGCATGCTTGTTATTGATAAATCTATTTTTCCAAGAACAAGTGATCAATTTATTTTTATAAGGAAGATTTCCTAATGTTTCCAATCAAAATAAATTATGATACTCCAGCCCTTCACGTACTATAAGCATTTATGCTTTGGTTGTTCTAATAAGGGAAACCTGGTAGGAAAATTGGAAAACAATCAAGAACACGAATTGGTAGGCGTGTATCATTGTGATGACAAATAATACGAGCGTCTATCCATCTATAACATATATAACTACGGAAAGGCATCGCAAAAGATAATAAACAAATCATGTGGGATAAGCTCATGCTAAAGCAGCAATACATTAGAGGATTCGGAATGGAGCCATGGAAGAATCACAAACAGCCTGCTACGTGATATAGATGACGTGAGGGAAGACCAACAGGCAATGGATCTCCAAATATCATGACATATTATAATCTGTATCAGATGAAATAGAGATGCATGGAGCAAATTAGTGACAAGGCGAGGTTAATTTAGGAGATATAATGGAGGATTAACACAAGGGGTTAGTTACCTCACCTGTTCACGGGCCTTATCTCCAGTGCCATTGACGGCAAGATAAGAGTGGGGGGACTTGTACATATAACTCCATGGGCAAGAGAGACATGGTTCTTTATGGTGGAGTCACTAGAGATCACGCCACAACGTCGACCGTGGCGGCGCAGCAGGCGACATGCAGTCTGGATCCTGGGCTGTTGGCGCTCCGTCCAGATGCCTCGGTTCAGGAAACCGCACTCCTGTACTTTTGCTCTGTTTGTTGTTCTCCCAAGGCCCAAACAACCAAATCCTGAAAATGAGTTAGCTTAATTGACTCATTAACAAACGGGCTCCATGTTCTAATATGTAGCCTCCCTAGGGAATCCCACCTTCCCTTCCTCGAGTTGGTGCCCTGAGCTACAGATGGATGGAGGTGGCTGTGTGCTCCACAGTCCGATCCCTAAGGTTGGAGGGAAGGTGAATTTTGGAGCGAGGAAAGCAGGATAGGAGGACGCACTTATGCCTGCTGATCAACGGATCAAAACAGCAATGCGATTCAGTCCTAGCTTGCCATCGGGATTGGTATTTGCGGTGGATGCTACGGGAGAAGAATGGATTCGTTGCTTAAAGGGAAGAAGAGATCTATCCTTTACTCTTGCATTACTTTTCTATGGAGGAAGATCAATTTGTCTTTTTATTTTTTTTCTGAAAGACATCACGCCGGCAGATAAAAAATGAATGGTTTTCTCGAGTGAAAAATTTGAGAAATATATTAGTGGATGCTAATGTGGCACAGTTGGTGATGTGGAAGGGCTGCATGTTGAGAGAATTGAGGTAGTGGGGATCAACTATTTAGGTATTATAGATATGAAAGCTCAACAAAAGAAACTAAGTGGGTGTGCATCCAAATTTCTTGCTCATGAAAACCTAGGGCATTTTGAGTAAGCCTATTGTTGGAATATACAAGCCAAGTTCTATAATGAAAAATTCCCACTAGTATATTAAAGTGACAACATAAGAGATTCTCTATCATGAAGATCATGGTGCTACTTTGAAGCACATGTGTCGGTGTCAAAACCGGCGGATCTCGGGTAGGGGGTCCCGAACTGTGCGTCTAGGCCGGATGGTAACAGGAGGCAAGGGACATGAAGTTTTACCCAAGTTCAGGCCCTCTTGATGGAGGTAAAACCCTACGTCCTGCTTGATTAATATTGATGATATGGGTGTTACAAGAGTAGATCTACCACGAGATCAGAGAGGCTAAACCCTAAAAGCTAGCCTACGGTATGATTGTATGTTGTGATTGTTGTGCTACGGACTAAAACCCTTCGGTTTATATAGACACCGGAGAGGGTTAGGGTTACACAAGGTCGGTTACAAAGGAGGAGATATCCATATACGTATTGCCTAGCTTGCCTTCCATGCCAAGTAGAGTCCCATCCAGACATGAGACGAAGTCTTCAATCTTGTATCTTCATAGTCTAACAGTCCGGCCAATCGATGTAGTCCTGCTGTCGGAGACCCCCCAATCCAGGACTCCCACAGTAGCCCCTGAACCAGGCTTCAATGACGATGAGTCCGTCACGCAGTATTGTCTTCGGCATTGCAAGGCGGGTTCCCTCTCCGAATACATGACAGAAGAAGTTGAATACGAGGATAGTGTCCGACCCTTAAAAATAAGTTCCACATTTCACCGTAGAGAGAATAATGTTTTCGCAGATCTAATCCGCTAGCTTGTTTTGGCAACATGACGTTACGTCATGGCCCAGTGATTATTCAAACCGTTTCTTTTAACCAGCCCCGCACATAACGCGAGGCAGTTTTTCGACACGTCTTGTCAAAGTAGAGATCGTGTCCTCTTATTACGGGATTCTCATCAATACGGGTGTGGGTAACCCAACCGCGCCATTAATTACGACGCTTGGGGGATAAGCGAGTTTTACCAGGCAAGTGGGGACCCTTAGTTTTGTCCGCCCATATAAAGGGATAAGGATTCACCTTTCTATCCACGCCTTCTTCCTCCTCTGCTCATCCGCTCCCGCACACTCGAGCTCTAGCGCCCAAGTCCTCACTTCCATCTCAACCTTCTCCAAGCATGTCCGGAGCGGGAGGCAAGTGGATGGTCTCCTCCATCACGGAGGGAGACGTCAAGAAACTGAGGAGAGCCAGATACCTTCCTTCGCATCAAGCCCCACTTCGGCTTATGGCTGAAGACCTTCAATGTCAAGCCGAAGGTAGTGAGCGGCCGCCAGGTGGAGTGCGGAGGCGCCATGGTGGGCAAGATGGCCAACATCACATGGCTCGAGGGCACCTTCGTGGATACCATAAAGGGGTGGCAATCGGGGTGGTTCTATATCACCGAGCCGCGCGACCCTGCATGGGTAGCGGCCCCGAGTTCCGATCTAGCATCCCCATGCGACTCACCTCCTGGAAAGAGAAGGGCCTGTCCTGGGGTAATTCAAAAGAGCTAATCGGACTCCAGTCATGTATTCAGAACATGGTGGACAAGAAGCTCAAGCTTGTCAACATAGTCCAGGTTATGCTCGTCCGCCGGATACTCCCGTGCCAACAACGGGAGTTTACCTTGTGGGAGTTCAATCCGGCACAGCACCGAACTCTGAACAGGCTCTTCGATATGACTCATGAAGATGCCTGGAGGGTGCTGTTCAAGAGCGCCGAGGTCCCTCCCCTCATTATCGAGGATCGCGGATTCAACGCGAAGCGCCACGCCAGTGCGGTAAGTTGTTTTATCTTTTACATGATACTTGTTTTCTATATAGATTGACTCTATGCGGGATCTAAACTCCCGTAATTTTGTCAGGACTAGCAGAAGATGGCCGGACAGATCGACTGTCCAGCTCCCTTGCCCGAAGGCCCCGCAGACGCTCTCCTGACGAAGATGCTGACTCCGGCCCCTTGTAAGGTGCCGGAGAAGACCAAGAAGGCCAAGGGAGCTCGAAAGAGTTCCCGACGCCAGGCGTCGTCGGACTAACCGTCTGATGACTCTGCGGCGCACTCTTCCCCTGAAGACGAGGAAGAGGAAGAAGAGGCTCCCCCACCGACTGGGGAGACAAGAAAAGGAAGGCCGCCCCAACTGGGGAGACCGGAGGGTCCAAGAAGGGAAGGACGCTCCTTCCGGACAGCTCCACCGCCGCCGACGAAAGTGAAGACGAGTGGTTGCCCAGGGCCAAGCCCCAGGGGAGATCGTAAGTACTCGGATACCAAAGTAACCCATAGGATTCCTTTGTCGCATTGCTTTCCCTAACACCGAACTCAATTGTGCAGGCCGCCCCGAGCCAATATCGAGGTATCCTCGGATGGCTCCCTGGGCTCGTCGGACATGGATAGCGATCCAATCCCGACCGCCACCTCCCCTCATCCAGCCGACGACACCGAGGTGCTGTCTCAAGAGGCACCGGATTGAGGGGGGACAGTCCTGGAGGCGCCCCAAGGCGACCTTCCGGACTCCGGGAGCCGAGGGGACGGGGTCCCCAAAAGCTCCGAGTTCGGCCCTCAGCCGAACACCACGCCGGACCCTCCAACGGTTCCGAGCTCGGGCAGGCGGTCCCCTTCTAAGGGGGTGAGACGCCTGTGCCGGTGACCTCTGTCCATCCAGAGGCGCCGGACACTATGTTGGAAGCGCTTCGCAGCGCTTCCATCGAGGAGGAGCACCGCACTATCATGAGTGCAGTGATCCAGAAGGTTCAGTCCGCCAAGAGCGGATTGACTGAAGCCTGTACTAGCCTTCTAACAGGCTTCGAGGTAAGTGTTTTAAAATGTAGTAGAAATATTACCGCATAGACAGTAGCCCCTGATGCTTTGTTTGGTGTTCACAAAGAAAAGACGAACAGAGGATCAAATAATATCGCAGGAGTCTAATATAAGTATGTCAATATGCATATGCAGGCTTCGCTGCTGGCGTCCGCCGCACTAACTATGGAGGTCGCCGTACTGAAGGAGGCCCTTGAGGGGTCCCAGAAAGAGCTCGGCCTTGCTAAGAGGCAGCTCGAGGAGAACAAGGGTAAGCAATACCCCGTCTGTAGATGAGAAAAAGGACGCGATTGCTATGACAGGATCATTGTATGTTTGCCAGGGGCCACGACCGAGGTGGCGACCCTGAAGCAAGCATTGTCCCAGGTCGAAGAAAAGGCGGCCCAGGAGCGCACCGAGCAAGAGAGGTACGAGGCTCGGGTGGGCGAGGTGCAGCAAGAGCTCCAGGCTCTTGTGGCGCATCATGAGGCATTGGAGCTTAACTTGAAGACGCGAGAGTCTGAGCTTGCCGCGGCCCGTGAGAGCGCGAAGAGTGCCAAGGCCGAGGCCCAAAAGGTCCTTCAGGAGATCGACACGATAAAGAAGATGGCAGCGGGTAAGGCTTTCTATATGCAAAGCAAGCATGTAAACGTAAATTATTGATTACTTACCCGGATCCGGAGCTCTTCAGGAGCATTCACAGATTTGCCCCGCAGTGTGTCCGATGCCGCACAATTTTACCAGGCCGAGGACGGTAGCTCGACGGAGAAGTTGTTCTGGTCTCAGTATGCTGAGGCCGAACATCCGGTGCCGACGAGCGACCAGTTGAAGCAGATGGCCGAGCTACATAAGGCGGCCGATCAGGCCATGAAGGGCTTCATAGTCCGGTTGTGGCCTGGCGATGCCCTTCCGAACAGCTTCTTTGGCCTGGTGAGGCGGCTTGTGGATGCCTGCCCACGGCTGGAGGTCGTCAAGCGATCCGTCTGCATTGAAGGTGCACGCCGGGCCTTCGCCCATGTAAAAACGCAGTGGGTCAAGCTAGACGCCGTGAAGCTGATCAAGGAGGGGCCACCGGAGGGCAAGGAGCACCGCCACCCCGAGATGTACTACGAGGGTGTTCTGCCAGGCGCCCGTCTTATTGCGGATGAGTGTTCTGAAAAATGTAATATTTGAATGAGACTTGCTCGTTTTGTCCTATATGTATGAAAACTTGCATCGTATTCGCTATGCAACGCTTGTGTGAATTTAAAATATTACCTTCTGTTTGGCTGTTTATCCAATCTGAGAGATGGCTAGTCCTCGGCTTCTACCCCCATGCCACGACTGCCGGGGTATTCGGGATAAACCTGAGCACTCTTGTTCCCATGTTTGGGTCCTTCGACGAAGGTGCTCAGCACAACGAACAAGGCAACCGGACTAATAATGCTTTATCACTCTCACTTAGCCATAGAATTCTATAATTTTAAATTTTGGTGAAGCCCCTAGTATTCGGAAGGCCGAATTCGGGGCGCGATACACACCTGTAAGCCGGACGGAGCTATCCCCTCGCCCTAAGCGGCATAAGTCTTTAGGGACTCGAAAAACCTCGCCGAACAGCGACCAGTCTCTCGCCTTATCATGACAGTCAGTTTTAGCTTTCTCTACTGAGGTGCTCGGCCCGGCAGAACCGGGGCACAATAGCAGTAGTTCTCCTTAGCTGATAGAGCGGAACGTAAGGTACCAAAACATAGGAGCCGGGCAAACCCAACATTTGACCAAAGACATGATTCGGAGCTGATGCATATAGTGCTATAAGTTCGGGGTGCCGCACTTGTGAAAGTGTTTGGAGTTTTCACACCATATTGTGGGTACATAAGCCCCTGGTGCATTGGCCGTACCAAAGTGTATGGTTGCTAGGCATCATTAATGAACACATAGATATGTATATATAACAAAAATGCGATAATAGTCGTAATGTCATGTATTGCATAAAAAATTGCATTAAAGCAGAGTGATACAGATAGTGTAATAAGCAAAAGAGTAGGACTATGTCCCTTCCAAGGGCGGGCTAAGGAATTATATGAAATCTTTAATCCACCTGGGAATTCCGTAGTTGTCGGCCTCCTTGGTTGTTGTATCATGTGTTCGGCAATAGAGCTGCTGGACAGTGTTTCCAGAGATTGAAGTCCTAAAAGAAAAAGAAAAATAACCAAACAGGAAGCCCCTAGTGCGGTTTAGGCCGTGTTTTGGGGCGTGCCGTAGTTGTGCCCCCCTCCCCACCTGTGCCCATGGTATTTTTAATGCGTAATTATGTACGCGCGGCACGAACAACGCCGTTGGGCTAGGATTGGGGTGGCCGCCGTATTGCTACGCGAGCTCAGATCGCGCCAGGCGATCTGTTTGCCGATTGCCCCGAGCGCGCTTGAAGGTGCCCGGGCTTTGAAACGCCGAACTGGTAGATTGCCTTGAGAGGCTGCTTTGCGCTTCTGCTGCGAGGGCCGCGGTGTGCTCCTCTGTTTGGAGAGAGCGCTCTGTGTTTCCATTGACTGTAATAACTCCGTGAGGTCCTGGCATCTTGAGCTTGAGGTATGCATAATGTGGTACCGCAATGAATCTAGCAAATGCGGTTCGTCCGAGCAGCGCATGATAACCACTGCGGAACGGGACTATATCGAAGATTAACTCTTCCCTTCGGAAGTTATCCGGGGATCCGAAGACCACTTCTAGTGTAATTGAGCCTGTGCAGTGGGCCTCTACGCCTGGAATGACGCCCTTTGTCGGGTGGTAGGTGCGACATATGCCAACGGGTGGCTTATCATTGTGGGAGCCAATAAAACATCGCCGGTGCCTGGAAACAGGATAAGGCGAAGACATGCACGCCGGCGAATCTTACCCAGCTTCAGGGCTCTCCGGGGAGATAACACCCCTACTGCTGCTCTGCGGGGTCTCCGCATGGTTACTAAATGAACAAGTAGCTACACAATGCTCCTTGAGCTGTTTGGGTGGAAGGAGGAAGAAGGGCACAGCTAGCTTGCTTCTTCTCCTTGTGTGGTCTCTAAGTCTAGCTTGAGAGTCCAACCCTTTGCATGGGTGCACCGGGGGGTTTATATAGGCCTACCCCCCCGGGGGTACAATGGTAATCCAGCTGGGCGCGGGGCCCAGCTGTCTGTGACTGTGCTCGCCGGCTTTTGCGCCGGCTGCTGGGGCCCGCCGAATGGTGGGTCCCGCCGGCTGCCGGCTCCCTGGTCGACAGGCAGGCCTCACTGTCCAGGGCCTGGTCGATGGCTGGTTACTGTTGCTCCGTGCTGTTGACGCAAGCTTGGTCGAGGTAAGCATGGCTACAGTACCGCCGCCCTGGCGGGCGATTACTGTAGCCCCGCCGTATCTTGTCTCCTTAATAGGCGTCTCCCTCGAGGAGGGTGGCAGGCCGGCTATGGGAAGCCGGCTCTCTATCTCGCCGGCTTGGGAGGAGGTGCGGCCGCCTTCGGTATCTCTCTGCCCGAAGGGGCCCACCGCCTCGGGGGCCACGCTGGTGGCCCGTCGTGGACGGCGTCAGGGCCGCCATGGCAACAGTGCCGCGCCGGATGGGTCGTGGCCACCCGTACGGCGCACTGTACCAGGCGTGCTCCGGGTTTTGGGGGTGGCAGGCGTTACTTTAGCCACGCCCCGCTTCATCATCGCGGGGTGAACGCGTACTTTGCGGGTACGGCTTTGACTGCTTTAAGGGAGCCGGCTTCTTGGAGTCAGCCTCTTTGCAGCCGGCTTCTCACAGCAGGCCCTCTCGCAGCTTTCTTCATGAGGGTAAGGGGCGGGCCGCCCTCGAAGCCGGCCTAGAAGATAGCCGGCAGGGGGGGAGGCGGCCCTGGTCTTGAGTCCTCTTGAGAGCCGGACGGGCTCGTAATTTTTTCAGAAGGGCCAGGGGAAGCCGGCTAGGCTACCCATGGCTATTTACTCTGACAGTAGTCCCCAAAGCTGAGCGAGCTTCGCGGCGGACAGAGGGACGAGAAGCTTGGTCACCTTCTTACCCTGAGGAGCCAACCTCGCCGTCGTAGGCCGACTTCGGAGAACTTCTTTGTTTCATCAACATGACCGCGGTTGACCCGCGTGCCGACCGCGGGCCCCACGAAGGGCCATGTGGCGGCGAAGTCCTGCCGTTGCACGCGCGCGACGGGACGCCACCGCAGGCCCGGGCCCGCCACTCCCTGGCCTCGGCCCGAGCGCAGATCTTCTGTGGCCCGAGGGGACTGCTCGCCCTCCCGTGGCCGTTTCTTCTTGTCTTTAGTGCGCAATAAACGCGGGGCGTGGGGGAAGTGGGCACGATCGATCCCCGCGACCCCCCACGCCGCGCCTCCTCGGCTCCGGCGCACGAGCCTACAAGTAGGAGGGGGAGGGGGAGAGGCAAAGGCTCGCTCGCTCCCCCGCTCCCCGTCCCTCCTCGTTCTCTTTTCTCTTCTTCTTCCTCTCGCGCCCGACGCAGCTTTCCATCACAGCTTCCCCACGCCTCCATGTCCATGGCGCTGTCGAGCTCGTGGGACGTTTCCAACGTCCACGACGATCACGTAGAGTTTCTCCGCCGGACCCGGCGCCTGCCCGCCACCAACCTCGTGCAGGTTCGTCTGGTGCCGGAGACGGAAATCTCGCCGGTGCCGGAGGAAGGCGAGCGGGTCGTCTTCCGCGCGCATTACCTGCGCGGCTTCGGCCTCCCGGCGAGTGGGTTCATGCGTTCCTTCCTCGACTTCTACCGCCTCCAGCCGCATCACCTCACGCCCAACGCTGTGATGCTGCTGTCGGCCTTTGTCTCCCTCTGCGAAGGCTTCTTGGGAGTGCTGCCCACGCTGGAACTTTGGGAGGAGCTCTTCTAGAACAAGCTCGGCACCGTCATCGCCGGCGTGCCCGCCCCCTGCGGGGCCTTCATCGCTATGAAGAGGTCAGACGAGAACAATCCCTTCCTGCACATCCCTTTAATCCAATCGGTGAAGCTCTGGCAAAAATCATACTTCTACGTGAAGAACATCGCCTCGCAAGGAGACCACGTCAATCTGCCGGCCTACGTAGCCGGCCCGCCGGCTGGAAGGCAGCCGTCTTGGGGCTTCAGATCCAAGTCCTTATCTCCGGCTGGGAACACCGCCATCGCCCGGCTTCGGGTAATGATCCAGTGGGAAGGCTTGCGCGGAGCCGACTTGGTGGCCGCCTTCGTGGAGCGCCGGATCCTTCCCCTCCAAAGCCGGCCCCACATGATGTGCCAGATGAGCGGCCTCCGCGACCCATGCCGGCTGAGCACATGGGAAATGCCCCATGCCGAGGTGGCGCTCATGGTTAACTACATCTCCAACCTCAAGCTCGCCGACGACTGGCAATACGGCAAGGCGCCGTACTCTCGCGCCAATCCACCGCCCGTGGTAAGTCTTTCTTTCTATCTTCCTTCTGTCATCAGCCAGCTTTATGCCAGCCGGCTTCTGACCAGGCAGTTCCTTTTTATCAGAACCCTCTTCTTCCGCCGCCAGCCGGGGCGGCAGGAGTCGAACGCCGGCATGCCCCTGACCATGCGGTAGATGATATCGACAACCCGGACCTGGGGGCGGCCGATGGAAGACGCCGCCACGGGGGACGTCGCCGAGCCTGGAGGCATGGGGCTTTCAGCCAGCTTTGACGACTGGCCGGATGATGCCGACGCCGAAGAAATCCCGCGCCGCCAGCCGGCAGCCGATCGTCACAGCGCGGGCTCGTCCGCCGCACCGGCTGCCGGTGGTGGAACGTCGAAGCGCCGGGCCACGCTTCCTCTCTTCAGCAGTCGGCCGAAGAAGACGAGGGCCTCCGCCGCGGCAATGAAGCGAGACGAGGCGGCGGCGAAGGCGGCCCGCTTCCGGAGAACGGTGAAGCAGCCTCAGGCGGTTTCATCGTAAGTCTTTGGCTGCTTGCGTGCTTGTTTTTTGTTGTCTTCTTTTGTTCTAACCCTCCTCCATTTTCTGGTTGGGCCGGGTGCTGGATCTTCAGGGCCCCGCCGCGTGGACCCCCGCGCCGACCTTGCAGAAGCCACGGAGCGGAATGCCCACGAGGTGCGAGAGGAGAGGGAGGCGGCGGAGCGGGAGGCCGCCCGGGCGGCGAAGGAGCGGGCTGACGCGGCAGCCGAGACTCCGACGGAGCGGGCGACCGCGGAAATGGAGGCGGAGGGCACGCATAGCCGGCCTCTGCTGCTCGCCATCCCCCTCTGCACCGTGGACCCGGACATCCCGCTGCCCATGGCGGAGGAGATCACCCCAGATCAGCCGCCGGTGCAAAGGGAGGAACTCTTCGAGGTCTTCGCGGAGAGGACGCCGCCGGCAGCGCCAACCGGAGCGGGCGAAGGCGGCCAGTCATCGGCGGCGCCGGAGGAGCCGGCCCGGGGCGCACCCGAGGCCGGAGCCAGCCTTGAGATTTAGCTGGCAGCGAGCCAGTGCGCCGGAGAGAACACGGCCCTGCCGGACACACGCCGAGCCGCAGGTGCCAACCAGTCGGCAGAAGCCTTGGAGGCGGCCAGCTCTGCCACGTCCGGGTGGACTCCCAGCGGAGGGAGTGGCGAGCTGAACGTGGCGGCCCAAGGGGTTCGGAGCCGGCTGCAGGCTCAGGCCGCCCTCCTGCAGCAATATACTCAGGAGTTCTTGTTGACGCGGTCTGCTATCCGGGTAAGTTTTTCACTTGTCGACCGCTCTGGTCCTCTGATTTCTTCCGTGGGGGCGCGCCAGCGCACCCACTGGGTGTAGTCCCCGAGATCCGGGCCGACTGCAGCGCAGTCGGGTCGGATCTTTCTTGGCGATTATCTTAACTCTGTTTTCTATATGATCCTTAGGATTATCACAACTCTCGCGCTGCCGCCTTCAACTCCCAGGCCCAGGAGCTGAGCCGGAGGACCGATGACCTGGCCCGCAGCCGACGTAAGTACTTTGCTCTTATCTGTCTCTTGTGGGGGCGTGGCAGCGCACCCACTGGGTGTAGTCCCCGAGATTCGGGCCGACTGCTGAGCAGTCGGGTCGGATCTTCCTTGATGACCTTTCCCTTATTGACTTTTTCTCTTTGTCTTTTGCTCATGCAGGGGCCAACGCTGACTTGCGGAGGGAGCTCGGCGAGGCGCAGACCGCTCTTCGCGCCAGGGACGCCGAGTACGCCGACTTGGTCCAGGCGCGCGACCGCCTGGTCAAGAAACTGGCCGACCAGGAAGAAAGCCACAAGGCGGCCCAGCAGAAGGCGCAGGACAGCAAGGCTGCCCTGAGGGTGGAGTTTGAGACCAAGGCGGCGAGCTGGGCCGAGATGCGTCAGGCGCAGGAGGAAGGCTTCGGCCGAATCAAAGACCTGATCGATGGTAAGCCACTTTTCTTGCCCTTCCTCCCTTTGCTAGCCACCTGGAGTTTTATTCTGACTTGTGCTTGTTACTTTGCGCAGATTACTTTCCCGGCCATTCCGTCCTCGCCACCCAAGCCATCGAGGCCCATCGCGAGGCGCGCCGTCAGGCTGGAGCTGTCATTGCGCCGGATGCAAATCGGACGTTGGCGGAGCAGCTCATTGCCGTCCAGGCGCGACTGCAGCCGGCCCATCGGATGCTCCGCCGGCTCCAACGTGCCGGGGCGCAGGTGCTGGCCGCCCTCTGGCCCAGCCAGATGATCCCCCGCACCCCAAGCCGGACCGCCGACTGGCTGGAAGTCACAGTCGGCCGCTTCGAAGCTTGGAAGGCGTCGGCAGCCCGTCTTGGAGCCGGGCGGGCGTTGGAGTTCGTCCGCGCATGGTACCCAGGGCTAAGCCTGCACCAGCTGTGAACTTGGCGGGTGGAGGCCGACACGGAGCTGGAGGAGGTACGGCTGGCGATCGCCCAGCGCGCCTCGACGATCGCCGAGTGCACCGACACTGGCGTCTTTGCGCCGGAACTTAATGACGACGGCGTCGCCCAGCCGGAGGAGTGGTTCGGGCTGAACCCGGCGGTGGGCGAGGACTCGGCCGAGGAGATCGCCTCCAGCGACGAGGGCGAGGATGACGAGGAGGAGGACGGTGAAGACGCTGAGCCGGCCAGTGGAACGACCGACCGTCCTCAAGCCGACCGTGCCTCCTGCAACGAGCCGTGCGGAAGCGCGCCCTCTGCCGGAGGCGGTGATCAGGCCGAAGTTGGTCAGCCGGCCGCTCCTTTAGCCGGCGCAACCATCTCCACCGCCCAGCCCAGCTCGTCAGCTGCCCCGCCGGCTTGATCTGCCGTCCTTGTTGTTCCTGCTTTTGTCTTTTCGAAGAACTTTAAGTTTTCGCAATTCCACCCACTGGGGGTGTATCAAACTATGTTGGATGCTGGCCTCTCTGGAGGTCCTTTGTGTAAATATTATTGTATGCATGTTTTGGTTTCCATTCGAGTGCACTTTTTATCCTTAGGCTTTTTCCTTTGCCGCCTTCCCTCTTTGGGAAGGCAAGTACTCGAGCTTTCTTGGATTTGAAGTGAACTGAATGCAAGCCGGCCGGCCGGCTACTCTGGTAGTCGATCGGCGGGAGGCAGCAAGCCGGCTTTTGTTATATAAGTCCGTTAGTCCCTAGCCGTTTTTCGTGTGCACATCCTTTCCGGCTTATGACTCTTGCCAGCCGGGCAGCCGGTTCTTCGAACTGCGATTTTGGCAAGAGCTAAGCCTGGGTGTCGGCACATTTCTTGTCTGACCGCTGGTAGGACTCCTAATATAACTCCAGTCGGCTAGTCCCCGGGCCGACTCGTCGAACCCGGTGCCGGATGAAATAAATAAATGAATAGACGATATCATACGCATGATAATTTTCATTCATAGATAAAAGATGGCAGTCCCCGAGTCCTCCTCGGGGAGCCTATTGTCTCGTACTTAATACAAAAGTTGACGTGATACATACTGCATTTCAACTGTAAAATCTTCGAAGGAGGTTGGCGTTCCATGGTCGTTCCGACTCCTTGCCGGAGTCGTCTCTCTTGCGTGCCTTGGGCTTTTGCACGTTGATGAGGTAGTATGAATCGTTGCCTAGAGCTCTGCTGACGATGAAGGGGCCTTCCTAGGGGGCTGCGAGCTTGTGCTGGCCGGATGTTCGCTGGATCAGCCGGAGCAGAAGGTCGCCCTCCTGGAAGGATCTTGGCCTGACCTTCCGGCTGTGGTAGCGGCGCAAACCCTGCTGGTAGATGGCGGACCGGCTGAGGGCTAACAGCCGGCCTTCTTCCAGTAGGTCGACGCTGTCTTCTCGTGCTTCTTTGGCCTCCGCCTCCGTGTACATGGTTACCCGAGGCGAGTCGAACTCGATGTCTGTTGGGATGACTTCCTCGGCACCGTACACGAGGAATAAAGGGGTGAAGCCGGTTGATCTGTTTGGGGTAGTACGCAGACTCCATAGGACAGCCGGTAGCTCGTCGAGCCAACAGCCGGCTGAACGCTCCAGAGGTACGACCAGTCGGGGCTTGATGCCGGAGAGGATGAGGCCGTTTGCTCGCTCGACCTGGCCGTTTGACTGCGGGTGGGCGACGGACGCAAGGTCCAGCCGGATACCTTGTGCAGCGCAGAATCGTGCCAAGGCTCCTTTGGCAAAATTCGTGCCATTGTCGGTGATGATGCTGTGCGGTATGCTGTACCGGGTTGTTATATCTGCGATGAAAGTCACCGCAGTCGGCCCATTCAGCTTCTTGATCGGCTTTGCCTCAATCCACTTGGTGAATTTGTCCACGGCGACGAGCAAATGCGTCATGCCGCCGCACGCCGTCTTGAATGGGCCCACCATGTCCAGTCCCCAGACGGCAAAGGGCCAGGTGAGGGGAATGGTCTTGAGTGCCGAAGCCGGCATGTGTTGCTTGGAACTGAAAAGCTGGCAGCCTTTGCAGTGTTTGACTAACTCTTTGGCGTCGTCCAAAGTAGTCGGCCAGAACAAACCGTGGCGGAAGGCTTTGGCGACAAGTGATCTTGAGGCGGCATGGTGGCCGCACTCTCCCTGGTATAGATCTCTGAGGATTGCGATGCCCTTCTCCTGCTCGACGCATCGCTGGAGGACTCCGGTGACACTGCGCTTGACAAGCTCTCTGTTGACGATCGTGTATGCTCCGGCTCGACGTTGGACTTGTCTTGCTTTTGTTTCGTCAGCCGGCAGATCTTGGTTCACTAAGAAGTTGAGGATGGATTGAGCCCATGATGGAGCTGCGACCTCCCCTGCCGCCAATGTGGCTACTGCCACCAGGGTGGGCGGGCTGGTTGATGAAGTGCTGGAGTCGGCCGCCGCTTGCTGTGCTGACCCCGGGCCGGCTACTGCAGTCCCCGGGCCGGCTACCGCAGTCCCCGAGCCGGGTACCGCAGTCCCTGAGCCGGGTGCGGCAGTCCCCGAGCCGGCTACTGCAGTCCTCGAGCCGGCTACTGCAGTCCCCGAGCCGAGTACTGAAGTCCCTGGGTCGCCTGCTTGGTTCTTCGAGCCGGACCCGACCCTGTCAGGGTCAAGCGGCACGAAGATGGAATCGGATTCTGGAGACGGCTTGAGGAGGCGCTGTAGAGCGACGCCGATTGGTATTGCTTGCCGCATGGAGCCTATTCGGGCCAGGGCATCTGCTGGTTCGTTGTCGGCTCGCGGTACGTGGAGGAATTCGCATCCATCAAAGTACCCACTGATTTGCTGCACTAGGAAGCGGTAGCTTGCCATGTTTGCGTCTTTGGCATCCCAGTCGCCAGATGATTGCTGAACCACCAAATCTGAGTCGCCATAACACAGGATCCGGCGGATGCCGAGTTCCTTGGCAAGCCGGAGCCCATGTATGAGCGCCTCGTACTTGGCTACGTTGTTGGAGGTAGCGAAGTGGATCTGTAGCGTGTATCTGAGCTTGTCGCCCTTAGGAGAGGTAAGGATGACGCCGGCTCCCAAGCCGGTGCGCATCTTGGATCCGTCAAAGTGCATGCGCCAATGGGTTGAGTCAGGAGCTGGTGGTAAGTACTGGGTCTCGGCCCAGTCGACGAGGAAGTCGGCCAGTGCTTGTGACTTGATGGCGGTGCGGGGTTGGTAGAAGATCGTGTAAGGGGCCAGCTCGATGGCCCACTTAGCCACCCGGTCGGATGCATCCCGGCTGCCTATGATCTCGGCCAGTGGGGCAGTGCATACGACCGTGATGGGATGTTCTTGAAAGTAGGGCTTCAGCTTCTTGGCGGTGAAGTACACGTCGTAGCACATCTTCTGGTAGTGCGGGTAGTTCTGCTTTGAGGCGGACATCACCTTGCTTAAGTAATACACCGGCCTCTGGACCGGCTGGGCTCGGCCTTCTTCGGGGCGCTGTACTACAATGATGATGCTGACCACCCGGCTAGTAGCGGCAATATAAAGGAGCATGGGCTCTTTCTCAGTCGGCGCCGCCAGGACAGGCGGCGTGGCCAGCATTTTCTTCAGCTCGTGGAAAGCTTGATCGGCCTTGTCATTCCACTCGAAGTGAGTGCTCTTCTTCATGAGGCGGTAGAGAGGGAGAGCTTTCTCTCCAAGCCGGCTGATGAAGCGGTTCAAAGAGGCCAGGCACCCGGTGAACTTCTGGATTTCTCGGAGCTTGGTTGGGACCGCCATCCTCTCGATGGCCTTGATCTTCACTGGGTTGCACTCGATGCCGCGTTCGGAGACCAGAAAGCCTAGGAGCTGGCCGGCTGGCACTCCGAACACGCATTTCTCAGGGTTGAGCTTGATTCGGAACCGGCGCAGGTTCTCGAATGTTTCTTTTAGGTCTTCCAGCAGAGTGCCGCGCTTCTCCGTCTTCACCACGATATCGTCCATGTAAACGTGGGCGTTTTTGCCGAGTTGCGTGAGGAGGCACTTCTACATGCAACGCTGAAAAGTGGCACCGGCATTCCTCAAGCCGAATGTCATGGTCAGGTAGCAGAAGGCTCCAAATGGCGTGATGAAGGTGGTCTTCAGACGGTCATCCGGGTTCAGTTTTATCTGGTGGTATCCTGAATAAGCATCCAAAAAGCTCAACAGCTCACATCCGGCTGTGGAGTCTATCACTTGGTCAATTCTTGGCAGGGCGAAGGGATCTTTGGGGCAGGCCTTGTTGAGGCTGGTGTAATCTATGCACATGCGCCATTTGTTATTCTTCTTCAGCACGAGGACCGGGTTGGCTAGCCATTCTGGAAAGAAAACTTCCATAATGAAGCCAGCTGCCAGAAGCCGGGCAATCTCCTCCCCCACGATCCTTCTCTTCTCCTCTGACAGTCGGCAGAGAGGCTGCTTGACTGGTTTTGCATCCTCCCGCACATGTAATTTGTGCTCGGCGAAATCCTTCGGAACACCCGGCATGTCCTTGGGGGACCATGCAAAGATATCCCGATTCTCACGGAGGAAATCGACGAGCTCGCCTTCCTATTTGCTGTTTAGGCTTGCCCCAATGACGGCAAACCTTTCGGGGTGCTCGGGGTCGAGCTGTATTTTCTTGGTCTCCTTGGCCGGCTGGAAAGATCCTTGGGCATCATACTCATTGGAGTCGGCGGGCTGGCTCAGCTGCTTGCTAGCCAGGGCCACGACCCGGTCCAGCGTCTTCTTTTCTTCGGCAATCACGAGGGATTTGGCCAGCCGGCTGCTGGCCGCGGCGCAGTCGGCGGATTTCTTGTAGTCGCCGGTGATGGTGATGATGCCCTTGGAGCTTGGTATCTTCATCTTGAGGTATGCGTAGTGGGGGACCGCCATGAACTTGGCCAAGGCGGGTCGGCCAAGCAATGCGTGGTAAGGGCTCTCCAGGTCCACCACCTCGAACCAGATCGCTTCCCGGCGGAAATGCTCCTTGCCCCCAAAGAGTACGTCGAGCTTGATCTTGCCAATGGGGGCGCAGGACAATCTGGGTACGATGCCATGAAACACCGTCCGAGTCGGCACAAGCTGATTTGTCTTGACACTTAACTTCTCCAGGGTGTCGCGGTACAGGATGTTGATGCTGCTTCCGCCATCGATCAGCACGCGGGAGAAGCGGGCGGCGCGTGTGTTCGTCGCGAGGGTGGCCTCCAGGACCAACGCGTAGGAGCCGGGGGACGGCATCACCTCTGGGTGGTCGGCCCGGCTCCAGCTGATGGATTTCTTTGACCAATGCATGTGTCCGGCTGGGCTAGCGGCGGCCACATTGACTTCTTGATGCTCTCGGCGCTTGCTGCGCCGGTCTTCGAGCTGGCTCGTAAAGACGACGTAAGATGCTTGCTCGTCGGGGAACTCGTCCTGCACGGAGTCGACCGCGGGCCGAGCGGCCTTGGGCGGCAGAGCTGGAGGCGGCGGGCCGGCAGGCGGAGTCGGCGTGAGCCCTTCGCCCTTGGAGATTCAGGCAAGCCAGTTACACTTTCGGGTTGTGTGGTTGGACGGCTTCGCACCGCTATGGAATTTGCACGGGGCGTCAAGAGTTTGCTCGTAGGAGAAAGCCGGCTGCCAAGCCGGCCGGCCGGCTTTGGGCTTCTTGGGCGCGGGCCGCCCCTCAGGCAGCGTGTCTTCAACCGTGGCCACCTGCCGGCTAGCGGGAGGAGGCGCAGGGCCTTTGCGCTTCTGGTCATTCTGGTGTTGGCATCGGCCGGAATCTCCCGCCGGTGTTTGGGGCGCCAGATTAAGCACTTTCCCGGACGCATCCACCCGGAGCTCGGTCTTCATCGAAGAGTCGGCGGTGGCATACTTGTCGGCGATGTTCAGGAGCTCGTCGAGGGTAGTCGGCTCGTCGCAAAGGAGCTTGTGCTTGAGGAGGGTGCCCTCTCGGCACCCGGCAGTGAAGTATTCAATGGCTTGCACCTCGTGCACCCCTTTGCAAGAATTGCGGAGCTCGGCCCAACACGTGAGGTAGTCGCGGGTGGACTCGGCTGGGCCCTGTACGCACAGGGAGAGCTGCCTGGGCTTGGGAGCCCGCTTGTAGGTGCTGGTGAAGTTGCGAACGAAGGCTTCAGTGAAATCTACCTGGCTGTTGATGCTGAGAGGCTTGAGGCTGTTAAGCCAAGTCCGTGCCGTGCCTTGCAGCATGAGGGGCACGTACTTCACGGCAACGCGCCGGTTGCCATTGGCGATGCTGACGGCTGTGGAGTAGTCGGTCAGCCAGTCTTCCGGCTTCACCGAGCCATTGTACTTGGGCGTGTCTCTTGGGAGCGAGAACCCTTTGGGGAAGGGCTCGTCGTGGATGTGGGGGCCAAAACAAGGTGGGCCGACATCGTCTTCTTCTTCTAGCGCCAGGGATCAGGCCAGGCGGTCGATCCGGTGGCGGGCGTCGTTCTCGCCGACTCCTTCGCGGCGACCTAGCCGGCCGCTGAGAGTCGGGTGCGCCACTGGAGGCGGGGTGGGGTATCTCTCTCCACGAGCTCGAGGCGGAGGCGGGCTGCCCCGCCATTCCATGGCTCGGGAACGGCCGTCAGCGTCTCGCTCAATGGAGATTCATGTCCGGCTTCGGCTGGAAGCCGGCTCTTTCTCGCGCCGCGCGCGGGTGTTGCTCGTAGTCGGCGTCCGGGAAGTCGCGCCGTGATCGCGGCGCGGGGGATGGCGGCTTCGTGCCGCTGAGCGGCCGCGTCAATTAGTTGCTATATGCGCCGCGTCTTGTGGGGGATGTATTCGGCTTCCAAGCCGTCCAGCTCGTCTACGGCCGCCTGGGCGGCGCGTAGGTTCTCGAGCGGAGTGGCGTAGACCGGTTGCTCGACTCCCAGCGTGTCGGCGATGACGACGCCGCGTTGCCTGACAGCACCAGCCCGGCTTGGGCCAGCCGGGGCCGGCATGCCGAAGGCGGCGCGGTCAGCTTCGCGCTGGTAGGCCTCAGTGAGGCGTCCTGCGGAGGTCAGCCTCCGGCCCTCCGCGTGGAGGGCGAGACGGCGTGCCTCCAGTGCTTCGTCGTCAGCATCAGCCGGGAGGGGGACGGACAAGTCGTGGGCCACCACGCGCGGGGCGTCGTGGGCGCCCTCGTCGGTCGGGCCGTCGTGGCCGATAACCATCACCTCAGTGGTGACAGTATCGCGATCGCCGGTCGGAGGGAGCGGGTCATTGTAGATCGTGACGTTGGTGGGGAAGGTGTCGTAGGACGCCGTGTCGGAGTCGGCAGGCATCGGGTCGGTGGAGCCAACCGACTCCAAATCAGGAGGTTGGCGAGGTGGTCGGTGCCCGCATCAGAGGCGAGCTCGTCGGAGATGCAGGCCCCGTTGAGGAGATCGGTGAGGCCGCTCGCCGCGCAGATGTCGGTGACGCTTTGCAGCGCGTCGTGGCAAGCGCCATCGGGCGAGCCGGGCTGGCTACGCCCGCGGGGGAGGAAGAGGGTTCCCGTCCAGAATAGGTCTCCGGACGACGGTGCACCTGGCCCCACGGAGGGCGCCAAATGTCGGGTGGTAGGTGCGACATATGCCAACGGGTGGCTTATCATTATGGGAGCCAATAAAACATCGCCGGTGCCTGGAAACAGGATAACGCGAAGACATGCATGCCGGCGAATCTTACCCAGCTTCAGGGCTCTCCGGGGAGATAACACCCCTACTGCTGCTCTGCGGGGTCTCCGCATGGTTACTAAATGAACAAGTAGCTACACAATGCTCCTTGAGCTGTTTGGGTGGAAGGAGGAAGAAGGGCACAGCTAGCTTGCTTCTTCTCCTTGTGTGGTGTCTAAGTATAGCTTGAGACTCCAACCCTTTGCATGGGTGCACCGGGGGGTTTATATAGGCCTACCCCCCGGGGGTACAATGGTAATCCAGCTGGGCGCGGGGCCCAGCTGTCTGTGACTGTGCTCGCTGGCTTCTGCGCCGACTTCTGCGCCGGCTGCTGGGGCCCGCCGACTGGTGGGTCCCGCCGGGTGCCGGCTCCCTGGTCGATAGGCAGACCCCACTGTCCAGGGCCTGGTCGGTGGTTGGTTACTGTTGCTCCATGCTGTTGACGCAGGCTTGGTCGGGGTAACCATGGCTACAGTACCGCCGCCCTGGCGAGTGATTACTGTAGCCCCGCCGTATCTTGTCTCCTTAATAGGCGTCTCCCTCGAGGAGGGTGGCAGGCCGGCTATGGGAAGCGGGCTCTCTATCTCGCCGGCTTGGGAGGAGGTGCGGCCGCCTTCGGTATCTCTCTGCCCGGAGGGGCCCACCGCCTCGGGGGCCATGCTGGTGGCCCGTCCTGGACGGTGTCAGGGCCGCCGTGGCAACAGTGCCGCGCTGGACGGGTCGTGGCCACCCGTACGGCGCACTATACCAGGCGTGCTCCGGGTTTTGGGGGTGGCAGGCGTTACTGTAGCCACGCCCCGCTTCATCATCGCGGGGTGGACGCGTACTTTGCGGGTACGGCTTTGACTGCTTTAAGGGATCTGGCTTCTTGGAGTCGGCCTCTTTGCAGCCGGCTTCTCGCAGCCGGCCCTCCCGCAGCTTTCTTCATGAGGGAAAGGCGCGGGCCGCCCCCGAAGCCGGCCTAGAAGATAGCCGGCAGGGGGGGAGGCGGCCCTGGTCTTGAGTCCTCTTGAGAGCCGGACGGGCTTGTAATTTTTTCAGAAGGGCCAGGGGAAGCCGGCTAGGCTACCCATGGCTATTTACTCTGACACCCTTAAAGGTCGTCTTTGTGGGTTTGATCCTTGAGGGGTCTATACCCATTTTGCACACTGTGTCCTGATAAAGCAGGTTCAGGCTGCTGCCATCGTCCATAAGGCCTCAAGTGAGGTGAAATCCGTCGATGATTGGGTCTAGGACCAGTGCGGCGAATCCGCCGTGACGGATACTAGTGAGGTGGTCCCTGCGATCGAAGGTGATCGGACAGGAGGACCAAGGGTTGAACTTTGGGGCGACTGGCTCCAACGCATATACGTCCCTGAGCGCACGCTTCCGCTCCCTCTTGGGGATGTGGGTTGCCTATATCATGTTCACCATCCGCACTTGCGGGGGAAACCTCTTCTGTCCTCCACTGTGCGGCTGCCGGGGTTCTTCCTCGTCATCGCTATGCGGCCCCTTGTCCTTGTTTTCAGCAATTAACTTGCCGGCCTGCTTGAACACCCAACAATCCCTGTTGGTGTGACTGGCTGGCTTGTCTGGGGTGCCGTGTATTTGACACGAGTGATCGAGTATACGGTCCAAGCTGGACGGACCCGACGTACTTTGTTTGAATGGCTTTTTCCGCTGACTGGGTTTAGAGCCTTTGAATCTGGCATTGACTGCCGTATCCTCAGTACTTTCACCGTTAATGCGGCGCTTATGCTTGTTGCAACGTGACCTGCTATTGCCGTCCTTGGTATCTGAGGTACCATGGTTCTTTGATATGTTATTATTGCGAGCCAACCAGCTGTCTTCTCCCGCACAAAAGCGGGTCATGAGCGTCGTGAGGGCTACCATAGATTTCAGCTTTTCCTGACCAAGGTGCCGGGCTAGCCACTCGTCTCGGATGTTCTGCTTGAAAGCCGCTAAGGCCTCCGCATCCGGATAGTCGACGATTTGATTTTTCTTTGTAAGGAACCGAGTCCAGAATTGCCTGGCCGACTCTTTTGGCTGCTGAATTATGTGGCTCAAGTCATCGGCGTCTGGTGGTCGCACATAAGTGCTCTGAAAGTTGTCGAGGAATGCGGCTTCCAGATCTTCCCAACAACTAATGGAGTCCGCTAACAAGCTATTAAGCCAATGCCACGCTGGTCCTTTGAGTTTTAGTGGGAGGTATTTGATGGCATGTAAGTCATCACCGCGGGCCATGTGGATGTGGAGGAGGAAGTCCTCAATCCATATTGCGGGATCTGTTGTGCCGTCGTATGATTCAATGTTTACAGGTTTGAAACCTTCTGGGAATTGATGTTCCATTACTTCGTCTGTGAAGCATAAGGGGTGTGCGGCACCTCTGTATTGGGCTATATCACGACGCAGCTCGTATGGGTCCTGCCCGCTGTGTTCGGCCCGGCCGAATTTGCTTTTACTGTATCCGGCATGACGTTTACCGTCTCGTAGAGTGGTGCGCCCTTGTGATCCGTAGATCGATCTTGAATGCTTTGCTTTGTCTTCCAATATGTCCCGCAGGTCTGGCATATCTCCCCATGCCTTTTTATTTGGATGGCGTTGGGGTGGAGGCTGAGCTGTTGGCTGGAATGCCTCTCTATCGCGGCCACGAGGTGGCCGATCAGCCGTATCATACGCTTCTTCTTCCAGTCGGGGTAGTAACTTGCTCCTTGGGTAACTCTTGGAGAGACGCTTGAGTTTATATTCCTTGGCTACAAGGACTTCAGTCCATTTGTGAGCTAGCAGATCTTGATCAGCTTGAAGCTGCTTCTGATTTTTCTTCAGGCTATTTGCCGTGGCCATAAGCCCGCGCTTGAAGCACTCTTGTTCGACGGGATCCTCTAGTACAGCAAATTCATCATCGCCGAGGCTTGCCTCGTCTTCGGAGGGGGGCATGTAATTGTCATCCTCCTCCTCTCCGCCAGCCGCTCTCTCAGGAGAGCTGGCTCCTTCATCCTCCTGCTCTAAATCTTTCTAGAGGGGATTGTTGTTGTCTTCGGCGCTATCCGGAGTGTTATTATCTCCTGTGCCGGTATCACCACTTTTGCTTTGGCGGGACTTAGAGCGGCGCCGCTGATCTTGGCGCTTGGGTTGCTTCTTGGAGGGGTCATCCTCCGCCATTTCGTCGCCGTTGCCTTCATTGGGTGTATCCACCATGTATATGTCATACGACGACAAGGTGGCTTTCTAGTGCCCTATAGGTGCTGGTTCATGTTCTACATCGTCGTCCATACCGTCGATATCTTTGGAGTCGAAGTCGAGCATGTCGGTTAAATCATCGACAGTGGCGACAAAGTGGGTGGTGGGTGGGCGTCGAATTTCTTCGTCGTCCGCATCCCAATCCTTTTGGCCATAATCCGGCCAGGGCTCTCTTGACAAAGAGAGAGACCTTAGTGAATTCAGAATGTCGCCGAAGGGCGAGTGCTGAAAGATATCCGCGGCGGTGAATTCCATGATCAGCGCCCACTCAGATTCAATTGGCAGGGGCGCGGATGGTTCGGGGTCCGGGAGAGAGTCCGGCACCTTGGAGTCACGGGTTGCACGGAGATTTATGCCGGTTTTCGGCTCGATCGCCATTGAGACTACAACCCCTGAGGCAGTGTCTAGCCACTCGTCCTCGATTGGCGTAGTTGGCTCCGAGCTAAGGGTCGGAGCTGATGCGGGCACGGCCTCTGGAGTACCATCCGGTGGCAGAGCTATGTCATACCCATCGCGACCGTGCGGCGCGCCCGGCTGTGGCTCTAATCCGTCGAAGATCAAGTCCCCACGGATATTGGCCGTGTACTTCAAACTTCCAAATCTGACCTGATGGCCAGGGGCGTAGCTTTCGATCTGCTCCAGATGGCCAAGCGAATTAGCCCGTAGTGCAAAGCCGCCGAATACGAAGATCTGTCCGAGGAGAAAATTCTCACCCTGGACCGCATCGCTATCTATGATAGTAGGAGCCATCAAGCCTAATGGCGACGACACAGAGGAGCTCTCAATGAAAGCACCAATGTCGGTGTCAAAACCGGCGGATCTCGGGTAGGGGGTCCCGAACTGTGCGTCTAGGCCAGATGGTAACAGGAAGCAAGGGACACGAAGTTTTACCCAGGTTCGGGCCCTCTTGATGGAGGTAAAACCCTACGTCCTGCTTTATTAATATTGATGATATGGGTGTTACAAGAGTAGATCTACCACGAGATCAGAGAGGCTAAACCCTAGAAGCTAGCCTACGGTATGATTGTATGTTGTGATTGTTGTCCTACGGACTAAAACCCTTCGGTTTATATAGACACCGGAGAGGGTTAGGGTTACACAAGGTCGGTTACAAAGGAGGAGATATCCATATACGTATTGCCTAGCTTGCCTTCCACGCCAAGTAGAGTCCCATCCAGACACGAGACGAAGTCTTCAATCTTGTATCTTCATAGTCTAACAGTCCGGCCAATCGATGTAGTCCGGCTGTCCGGAGACCCCCCAATCCAGGACTCCCACAACATGTGTGAAAAAGGATAGTAACATTACCCCTTCTATCTTTTTCTCTCATTTTTTGAGCCTCTTTTTTTATGGCCCTTCTTTTTTTTCTTTTTTTCCGAAGAACTTTCCTCACATGGGACAATGCTCTAATAATGAAAATCATCACACTTTTATTTACTTTACAACTCAAGAATTACAACTCGATACTTAGAACAAAATATGACTCTATGTGAATGCCTCCGGTGGTGTACCGGGATAATGAATCAAGAGTGACATGTATGAAAGACTTATGAAGGTGGCTTTGCCACAAATACAATGTCAACTACATGATCATGCAAGGCAATATGACAATAATGAAGCATGTCATAATAAACGGAACGGTGAAAAGTTGCATGACAATATATCTCGGAATGGTTATGGAAATGCCATAATAGGTAGGTATGGTGGCTGTTTTGAGGAAGATATAATGAGGCTTATGTGTGATAGAGCATATCATATCCCGGGGTTTGGATGCACCGGCAAAGTTTGCACCAACTCTCGAGGTGACAAAGGGCAATGCACGGTACTAAAGAGGCTAGCAATGATGGAAGGGTGAGAGTGCGTATAATCCATGGACTCAACATTAGTCATAAAGAAATCATATACTTATTGCAAAAATCTACAAGTCATCAAAACCAAGCACTACGCGCATGCTCCTAGGGGGATAGATTGTTAGGAAAGGACCATCACTCGTCCCCGACCGCCACTCATAAGGAAAGCAATCAAAGAACACCCCATGCTTCAAATTTGTCACACAACTTTTACCATGCGTGCATGCTACGGGACTTGCCAACTTCAACACAAGTATTTCTCAATTCCATAATTACTCAACTAGCACAACTCTAATATTACCACCTTTATATCTCAAAACAACTATCAAGAATCAAACTTCTCATAACATTTAATGCACTCTATATGAAAGTTTTTATTATACCTATCCCGGATGCCTATCATATTAGGACTAATTTCATAACCAAAGAAAATTACCATGCTGTTCTAAAAGGCTGTCAAAATAATATAAGTGAAGCATGAGAGATCAATAATTTCTATAAAATAAAACCACCACCGTGCTCTAAAAACATATAAGTGAAGCACTAGAGCAAAATTATCTTGCTCAAAAGATATAAGTAAAGCACATAGAGTATTCTAATAAATTCTGACTCATGTGTGTCTCTCCCAAAACATGTGCACAGCAAGGATGATTGTGGTAAACTAAAAATCAAAGACTCAAATCATACCAGATGCTCCAAGAAAAACACATATCATGTGGTGAATAAAAATATAGCCTCAAGTAAAGTTACCGATAGATGAAGATGAAAGAGGGGATGCCTTCCGGGGCATCCCCAAGCTTAGGCATTTGGTTGTCCTTGAATTTTACCTTGGAGTGCCTTGGGCATCCCCAAGCTTAGGCTCTTCCCACTCCTTGTTACGAAATCCATCGAATCTTTACCCAAAAACTTGAAAACTTCACAACACAAAACTCAATAGAAAATCTCATGAGATCCGTTAGTATAAGAAAAAACCCACCACTTTAAGGTACTGTAATAAAATCATTCTTTATTTATATTGGTGTTAAATCTACTGTATTCCAACTTCTCTATGGTTCATACCCCCCGATACTAGCCATAGATTCATCAAAATAAGCAAACATCACACGAAAAATAGAATCTGTCAAAAACAGAACAGTCTGTAGTAATTTGTAGGTTTCGAATACTTTTGTAACTCCAAAAATCCTGAGAAATTAGGACATCCTAAATAATTTGTATATTGATCTACTTCAGTTGGAATCAGTATTTTATCGCTCTCCGTTAAAAATGAAAATTATTTTCGTGAGCGCATACTTTCTTTTTTCCAGCAAGATCAAATAATAGTCATCCAAGAAGATCCTAAAGGCTTTACTTGGCATAAACACTAATTAAAACATAAAAAACACAATCATAACAGAGGATAGATGATTGATTTATTACTAAATAGGAACAAAAAGCAAGGAACAAAAATAAAATTGGGTTGCCTCTCAACAAGCGCTATCGTTTAGCAATTGAAACGCAAAGAGAGCATCATATAGCATGTGAAAAACACATCTAAGTCTAACATACTTCCTACGCATAGGCATCTTATAGGCAAACAAATTATCATAGCAAGCAAAAACCGGCATATGCAAGAAAGTGGAAAGAAACAATAGCAATCTCAACATAACGAGAGGTGATTTTGTAACATGAAAATTTCTAGAACCATATTTTCCTCTCTCATAATAATTACATGTGGGATCATAAGCAAATTCAACAAAATAGCTATCACATAAAATATTTTCAACACGATCCACATGCATGCGAAGTTTACACTCTTCCAAAATAGTGGGATTAACATTAACTAAAGTCATGACCTCTTCAAACCCACTTTTCTCAAAAATTTCATAAGATTGAACATTCTCCAAATATGTGGGATCTAAAGTTGACACTCTTCCAAACCCACTTTCAGTAATATTGCAAACACTATTATCAATCTCATATTCATCAGGGGGCTTAAATAAATTTTCAAGATCATAAGAAGAATCACCCCAATCATGATCATTGCAAGAACTAGTGGACATAGCAAAACTAGCATCCCCAAGCTTAGGGTTTTGCATATTATTAGCACAGCTGACATTCATAGAATTTATAATAACATAATTACAACCATGCTTTTTATTAAAAGATCTATCGTGAATCACTTCATAAAGCACTTCATCACAATTTTCAGATTCACGAATTTCAAGCAAAACCTCATAAAGATAATCTAGTGCACTCAACTCACTAGCAATTGGTTCATCATAATTGGATCTTTTAAAAAGATTAGCAAGGGGATGAGAATCCATAACAATAGCCTTTTAGCAAGCAAATATGCAAGCATATCGAAGGCACATGGCAACACAAGCAAACAAATGATCTGACGAGAAAACGACGAACGGAAAAGGGGTGGATAAAATGGCAAAGGTAAAGTGGGGGAGAGGAAAACGAGAGGCGAATAGAAAATAATGTAATGCGAGGGATAAGAGTTTGTGATGGGTACTTGGTATGTCTTGACTTGGCGTAGATCTCCCCGGCAACGGCACCAGAAATCCATCTTGCTACCTCTTGAGCATGCGTTGGTTTTCCCTTGAAGAGGAAAGGGTGATGTAGCAAAGTAGCGTAAGTATTTCCCTCAGTTTTTGAGAACCAAGGTATCAATCCAGTAGGAGACTACACGCAAGTCACCTAGTACCTGCACAAACAAACAAGAACCTCACAACCAATGCGATAAAGGGGTTGTCAATCCCTTCACGGTCACTTACAAAAGTGAGATCTGATAGAGATAATAATATAAATATTTTTGGTATTTTTGTTGTATAGATTGAAAAGTAGAGATTGCAAAAATAAATAGTAAACTAGAATTGTAGATCGGAAACTTATATGATGTAAAGTAGACCCGGGGGCCATAGGTTTCACTAGTGGCTTCTATCAAGATAGCATATACTACAGTGGATGAACAAATTACTGCCGAGCAATTGATAGAAAAGCGCATAGTTATGACGATGTCTAGGCATGATCATGAACATAGGCATCACGTCCGTGTCAAGTAGACCAAAACGATTCTGCATCTACTATTATTACTCCACACATCAACCGCTATCCAGCATGCATCTAGAGTATTAAGTTCAAAAGAACAGAGTAACGCATTAGGCAAGATGACATGATGTAGAGGGATAAACTCAAGCAATATGATATAAAAACCATCTTTTTATCCTCGATGGAAAACAATACAACACGTGCCTTGCTGCCCCTGCTGTAACTAGGAAAGGACACCGCAAGATTGAACCCAAAGCTAAGCACTTCTCTCATTGCAAGAAAGATCAATCTAGTAGGCCAAGCCAAACTGATAATTCGAAGAGACTTGCAAAGATATCAAATCATGCATACATGAATTCAGAGAAGAATCAAATATTGTTCATAGATAATCTTAATCATAAACCCACAATTCATCGGATCTCGGCAAACACACCATAAAAAGAATTACATCAAATAGATCTCCAAGAACATCGAGGAGAACTTTGTATTGAGATCCAAAGAGAGAGAAGAAGCCATCTAGCTAACAACTATGGACCCGAAGGTCTGTGGTAAACTACCCACACATCATCGGAGAGGCTATGGTGTTGATGTAGAAGCCCTCCATGATCGAATCCCCCTCCGTCAGATCACCGGAGAAGGTCCCCAGATGGGATCTCATTGGTACAGAAGGTTGCGGCACTGGAAAAGTGGTTTCATGGCTCCCCTCGATGTTTTCATGGTATGAGAGTATATATAGGCAAAAGAAGTAGGTTGGTGGAGCTACGAGGGCCCCATAATGGTGGGTGCGCGCCTGCCCCCCTGGGCGTGCCGTTCTACCTTGTGGCCGCCTCGATGCTTCCTTGATGTCCACTCCAAGTCTCCTGGATTGCATTTGTTCCAATGAAGATCCGCGCGAAGGTTTCATTCTGTTTGATATTCCTTTTCTGCGAAACACTGAAATAGGCAAAAAAAACAGCAATTTGCACTGGGCCTTCGGTTAATAGGTTAGTCCAAAAAATAATATAAAAGTGCATAATAAAGCCCATAAACATCCAAAACGGATAATATAATAGCATGGAACAATAAAAAATTATAGATACATTGGAGACGTATCACAGAGCTATTCTACCGGGGAAACATCCCCCAGGGAGGGGGAAATCATCACCATCGATCCTCTCATTTTGAGGGGGTCAATCTCCATCAACATCTTCACCAGCACCATCTCATCTCAAACCCTAGTTCATCTCTTGTATCCAATCTTTGTCTCAAAACCTCAGATTGGTACATATGGGTTGCTAGTAGTGTTGTTTACTCCTTGTAGTTGATGCTAGTTGGCTTATTTGGTGGAAGATCATATGTTCAGATCCTTTATGCATATTAATACCCCTCTGATTATGAACATGAATATGATTTGTGAGTAGTTACGTTTGTTCCTGAGGACATGGGAGAAATCTTGCTATAAGTAGTCTTGTGAATTTTGCATTCGTTCAATATTTTGATGAGATGTATGTTGTCTCTCCTCTAGTGGTGTCATGTGAACGTCGACTACATGACGCTTCACCATTATTTGGGCCTAGGGGATGGCATTGGGAAGTAATAAGTAGATGATGGGTTGCTAGAGTGACAGAAGCTTAAACCCTGGTTTATGTGTTGCTTCGTAAGGGGATGATTTGGATCCACACGTTTCATGCTATGGTTAGGTTTACCTTAATACTTCTTTTGCAGTTGCGGATGCTTGTAAGAGGGGTTAATCATAAGTGGGATGCTTGTCCAAGGAAGGGAAGTACCCAAGCACCGGTCCACCCACATATCAAATTATCAAAGTAACTGACGTGAATCATATGAGCGTGATGAAAACTAGGTTGACGATAATTCCCATGTGCCCTCGGGAGTGCTTTCCTTTATATAAGAGTTTGTCCAGGCTTGTCCTTTTCTACAAAAAGGATTGGGCCACCTTTCTGCACCTTGTTTACTTTTGTTACTTGTTGCCCGTTACAAATTACCATATCACAAAACTATCTGTTACCGATAATTTCAGTGCTTGCAGAGAATACCTTACTAAAAAGTGCTGATCATTTCCTTCTGCTCCTCGTTGGGCTTGACACTCTTACTTATCGAAAGGACTACGATAGATCCCCTATACTTGTGGGTCATCACCGAACCTACAGGGTCACAAACATAAGGTAATCATGATATGCTCAGTGTTAGTATGACAAGGTTATCGAGGATTTATTTGTGAAATATTTTATTTAATATTCTAAATAGTTTTGAGAGGAACCTTAAGCGTTTAGGGGTCACCAGAAGGGTTCGAAAGTTTATCGGGTAATACTGGGTATTACTGATGAATAATATATAGGAGGGATTTTTTTCCAGTAATGTTAAACTAATAATCAAAGGCTCTAGTAATTGTTAGGAGGCTTTCATATTTATTTTAATATCGACGGTCCTTAAAAGGCGAAGAGGTGGAAGGCAACTTGGGCCATAAGGGCCCAACAAGGGTGGTGCCCCCTCTTCTCCACATGGAAAGGGGAAAGGGAGGAAAATTGGACGGGGAGTTCCCCTCCTCTTGGCCGGCCAAGGGAGAGGGACTCCCCCCTTGTGGCGCCCTAATACGTCTCCAACGTATCTACTTTTTATCACGCTTTTCCTCTTGTTTTGGACTCTAATTTGCATGATTTTAATGAAACTAACCCAGACTGACACTGTTTTTAGCAGAACTACCATGGTGTTGTTTTTGTGCAGAAATAGAAGTTCTCGGAATGGAAGGAAACTTTGCGAGGAATTTTTATATCAATAATAAGAATTTCTGGAGCCAGGACCTGCCAGAGAGGGCCACCTGGGTGGGCACAACCCACCAGGGCGCGCCCCCTCTCCTAGCACGCCCAGGTGGGTTGTACCCACCTGATGGCCCCATAGACCTCAACCCCGACACTATAAATTCCTATTTCAGAGAAAAACTCAGGGAGAAAGAATTATTGCGATCCACGAGACGGAGCTACCACCAAGCCCTGTTCTTCCTCGGGAGGGCATATCTCGAGTCTGTTTGGGGCTCCGGAGAGGGGGATCTTCGTTCTTCATCATCACCAACCCTTCTCCATCGCCAATTCCATGATGCTCCCCACCGGGAGTGAGTAATTCCTTTGTAGGCTCCCTAGTCGGTGAGGAGTTGGATGAGATTCATCATGTAATCGAGTTAGTTTTGTTAGGGCCTGATCCCTAGTATCCACTATGTTCTTAGATTGATGTTGCTATGACTTTGCCATGCTTAATGCTTGTCACTTTGGGCCCGGGTGCCATGATTTCAGATCTGAACCGTTTACGTTATCACCATTATATCCATGTTCTAGATCCGATCTTGCAAGTTATAGTCACCTACTACATGTTATGATCCGACAACCCCTGAGTGACAACAATTGGGCCCACTCTCGGTGATGACCATAGTTTGAGGAGTTCATATATTCACTATGTGTTAATGCTTTGTTCCCGTTCTCTTTTAAAAGGTGGCCTTAATATCCCTTAGTTTAAAATATGGACCCCGCTGCCATGGGAGGGTAGGAGAAAAGATGTCATGCAAGTTCTTTTAGTAAAGCACGTATGACTCTTTACAGAATACATGCCTACATTATATCGATGAACTGGAGCTAGTGCTGTATCACCCTAGGTTATAACTGTCACATGATGAACATCATCCAACAAGCCACCGATCCAATGCCTACGAACTTTTCCATGTTGTTTCTGCAAAGTTACTACTGCTATCATCACTGTTAGACTTGCTACAAAATTATTGCTATGACTGTTACTGTTACTATTGTTGTTGTCACTACTATCAAAACTATCAAACTACTGTGCTACTGATTACTTGCTGCAGATAATTAATCTCCAGGTGTGGTTGAATTGACAACTCAGCTGCTAATACCTTCAAATATTCTCTGGCTTCCCTTGTGTCGAATCTATAAATTTGGGTTGAATATTCTACCCTCGAAAACTGTTGCGATCCCATATAATTGTGGGTTATCAAGACCTTTTTCTGGCGCCGTTGTCGGGAAGCATAGTGATACATCTCCAACATATCTATAATTTGTGATTGCTCCATGCTATGTTATCTACTGTTTTGGACATTATTGGGCTTTATTATCCACTTTTATATTATTTTTGGGACTAACCTACTAACCGGAGGCCTAGCCCAGAATTGCTGTTTTTTTTGCCTATTTTAGGGTTTCGAAGAAAAGGAATATCAAACGGAGTCCAAACAGAATGAAACCTTCGGGAACGTGATTTTCTCACCGAACATGATCCAGGAGACTTGGACCCTACGTAAAGACACAAAAGAGGAGGCCACGAGGTAGGGGGCGCGCCTACCCGCCTTCCCCCAGGTGTGCCCTCCACCCTTGTGGGCCCCCTGTTGCTCCACCGATGTACTCCTTCCTCCTATATATACCTACGTACCCCCAAACGATCAGATACGGAGCCAAAACCCTAATTCCACCGCCGTAAATTTCTGTATCCATGAGATCCCATCTTGGGGCCTGTTTCGGAGCTCCACCGGAGGGGGCATCGATCACAGAGGGCTTCTACATCATCACCATAGCCCCTCCGATGAAGTGTGAGTAGTTTACCTCAGACCTACGGGTCCATAGTTATTAGCTAGATGGCTTCTTCTCTCTTTTTGGATCTCAATACAATGTTCTCCCCATCTCTTGTGGAGATCTATTCGATGTAATCTTCTTTTTGTGGTGTGTTTGTTGAGACCGATGAATTGTGGGTTTATGATCAAGTCTATCTATGAACAATATTTGAATCTTCTCTGAATTCTTTTATGTATGATTGGTTATCTTTGCAAGTCTCTTCGAATTATCAGTTTGGTTTGGCCTACTAGATTGATCTTTCTAGCAATGGGAGAAGTGCTTAGCTTTGGGTTCAATCTTGCGGTGTCCTTTCCCAGTGACAGTAGGGGCAGCAAGGCACGTATTGTATTGTTGCCATCAAGGATAACAAGATGGGATTTTCATCATATTGCATGAGTTTATCCCTCTACATCATGTCATTTTTCTTAAGGCGTTACTCTGTTTTCATTAACTTAATACTCTAGATGCATGCTAGATAGGGGTCGATGAGTGGAGTAATAGTAGTAGATGCAGGCAGTAGTCGGTCTACTTGTCTCGGACGTGATGCCTATATACATGATCATGCCTAGATATTCTCATAACTATGCTCAATTCTGTCAATTGCTCAACAATAATTTGTTCACCCACCGTAGAATACTTATGCCCTTGAGAGAAGCCACTAGTGAAACCTATGGCCCCCGGGTCTATCTTCATCATATTAATCTTCCAATACTTTGTTATTTACTTTTCTTTTATTTTACTTTTCATCTTTATGATAAAAAATACCAAAAGTATTATCTTATCATATCTATCAGATCTCACTCTCGTAAGTGGTCGTGTAGGGATTGACAACCCCATATCACGTTGGTTGCGAGGATTTATTTGTTTTGTGTAGGTACAAGTGACTCACGCGTAGCCTCCTACTGGATTGTTACCTTGGTTCTCAAAAACTGAGGGAAATACTTACGCTACTCTGCTGCATCATCCCTTCCTCTTCGGGGAAAACCAACGCAGTGCTCAAGAGGTAGCAAGAAGGATTTCTGGCGCCGTTGCCAGGGAGTCTACGCAAAAGTCAATATACCAAGTACCCATCACAATCCCTATCTCCCGCATTACATTATTTGCCATTTTCCTCTTGTTTTCCTCTCCCCCCACTTCAGCCTTGCCGTTTTATTCGCCCTCTCTATCTCTCTATCCTCCCTCTCTTTCTCTATTTGCCTCCTTTTGCCCCTTGCACCTTCTGCCGTTATGTCTGAGATTGGGGAAATTATTGTTGATATGGACAATAATAATATCATGAAAAATTCTGATGCTCCTGCTAAAGAACCACCCATATTACATACAAAAAAATTCTGTGTTGGTAGTGGTAATATTATTGGAAAATGAGTTATTCAAGATTTCTTTACTTGTGCCGGTGTTTTACCTTCTATGGGTAGTTCTATCCTTCATAGAACTAGTAGTATTGCGGACGCTATTGCCATGCTTGTAGTTGAACTTGAAAGACAATTCATGCACATGCACCCTTGCATACAAAGGATTTTCCTAGAATTTTCTAATACTGAGCATTCTTCTGTTAAGCGTGCCGCTACTATCTTTTTGGCTCATGAGTTTAGATTCATAATAAAAGAGGCCAAAGAAATCTTTACGCATTATAGGGTGGACGCTTGTCGTCCTCCCATAGAGGCCATCCTCTTTGATCAAGAAGAAATAATGCGTTTTCAATCTCTAGACTATGTTGCTTTCAATGAAAATCTTAGAAAAAGGGTTCCTACCAATGTTTTAGTTGATAGAATTTTTGAACTTAATGATGATTTGGCTATTCGAAATAATGAACTAGGACATTCTCTTGAATATAGGCTCACAAAGTTCTGTCAAAAGAATGCTTATAATGATGAATTGGTTGTGCAATACGAAGGACCAAAGGAGGAACCTATACCTCCCAAAGTTGATCTTGGGGACTTTTGCCCTATTAAATTTAGCCCTTTTGATTACTTTTGCTTACCTCAAAGAAAACTTGCTGCTGAACGTAGAGAATATGAAATGAGTTTTAATGATCTATCTTACTATTATGGCAATACCTAGATCTATCTTTGCTTTTTATGCCTAGCTAGGGGCATTAAACGATAGCGCTTGTTGGGAGGCAACCCAATTTTATTTTTATTCCTTGCTTTTTGCTCCTGTTTAGTAATAAATAATTTATCTAGCCTCTGTTTAGGTTCTGTTTTTTGTGTTTAATTAGTGTTTGTGCCAAGTAGAACCGTTGGGAAGACTTGGGGAAAGTCTTGTTAATCTTGCTGTAAAAAACAGAAACTTTAGCGCTCACGAGAACTGCTGCCATATTTATTTGGAAAGTGCTATTTAGTTAATTATTTTTGCAGATGATTAATAGATAAATTCCTCACGTCCAGAAATTTATTTTAGAATTTTTTGGGTTTCAGATCTTGTGCTAGCTACAGATTACTACAGACTGTTCTGTTTTTGACAGATTCTGTTTTTCATGTGTTGTTTGCTTATTTTGATGAATCTATGGCTAGTAAAATAGTTTATAAACCATATAGAAGTTGGAATGCAGTAGTTTTAACACCAATATAAATAAAGAATGAGTTCATTACAGTACCTTAAAGTGGTCTTTTGTTTTCTTTCGCTAACGGAGCTCACGAGATTTTCTACTTTAAGTTTTGTGTTGTGAAGTTTTCAAGTTTTGGGTAAAGATTTGATGGATTATGGAACAAGGAGTGGCAAGAGCCTAAGCTTGGGGATGCCCATGGAACCCCCAAGATAATCTAAGGACACTGTCGGTGTACTAAAGTAGGGGTACCTTAGTATCCTGAACTTGTGCACCGGCCGTCGCAGCGTCCCGCGGCAAGGCTTGCCGGGTGACCGCCAAGATCTTCCCCGATTCCTTTGGAGCCATTCAAGAACAAAGTATCCAAGACCCCGGCAAGAGGAGCTTGCCGGGGAGGCCAACCAAGGCATCTCAAGGAACTTGGTGCAACGCACCATGTGTCCCGGCAAGACCCAGTGAGCGACAAGCTCCTGGACGCGACAAGATAATAACCGCGGCAAGGCGCTTGCCGCGGCAAGTTTCCATTCTGTACCTGCGCTCCAGCACATCCTCCAACGTGTCGCTCTGGGACCCTTCCAGGCGTACGTGGCGGAAGGCTGGGCAGCCAGGGGTACACGGTGGCAAGCGGTGCTGACAAGATAGCCATCGTGGCAAGCAATGGCATCCCTAGCGGTCCCTTTCTGCACCGTCTAGGCGACATAGACATGCATTTAATGCCTTTGTCCCCTGCCGTCAGGGTTAGCTACGATAGCACTGTTGTAGGCGGCGGTGCCAACCGCATGCCTTTTTACATTTTTACCCTCATCTACGTCGCCACCTGTCGGTGACCCCGTAGACATATAAA
This sequence comes from Triticum monococcum, assembly GCA_034509565.1. Taxonomy (NCBI): domain Eukaryota; kingdom Viridiplantae; phylum Streptophyta; class Magnoliopsida; order Poales; family Poaceae; genus Triticum; species Triticum monococcum. The sequence continues at coordinate 525,470,356 of CM067841.1, forward strand.
AGGAGGCCCGTGTGCAACGTAGAGGGGGTCGGACAATCATTCTCACGCTCGGTCTCGCTAGCCATTCGAGCGTACTATAGCAATCAACGCTCCCGAGCAAGAACACAAATAAAAACCAAAGCAGGAGTAGGGTTTTACGCATCCGTGCGGCCCGAACCTGGGTAAACTGATCGTGTTGCTCGTGTGTATCGCCTCGATCTGCTCTTTGTGCTGTCTCCGCCCCCTGCCGAACCGAAAGGGGTCTCGGTCCACCGTGGTCCCATAGGTGTCCGTGGGATCAGCAACCCTGACATCTTTGGTGCGCCAGGTAGGGGGTGCATCGAGGTTGTGCGAACCTGATCTGGCATTCGCACGAGCCGAATCTTCATCATCCTCAGCAACATGCCACCGAAGAAGAAGGCTTCGGAGGCAGCTGCTCCGTCTGCGCCGAGCCCACCATCGCCAGAGCGAACGGCTGGTGGATTGGGCGCCGGCGGAAGAACAGGCGCCGACGAGGAGGCTCATGGTGCTGCCAGGTCCAAGGACAAGACTACGCTACACATCAGCGGCGCGGTCGGCTCCCACAACGACCGAGCGCACTCCAAGACATCGGCGTCCGTACACGCACCGCGCCCATCTCAGGAGGTGCGGGACCAGCAGCGTCATGGTACTCACGGTACCATACGTTTGCTGGGTCAAGATCAGGCTGGTGGATCCCGCAGTGCTCAAGACCAGCATGCATGCCAACATGCTGGCACGAGCAGGGCACGGTCGCCTGGACGAGGTACTGCTCCTTCTAAGGCAGTTAGAAGTCCGAGCATATCTCGTTCCTCGCACCGTTCGCCGCCACCGCCCGCCACTCCGGCAGAAGCCTTGGCGCGAGCTCAACTGCTCTTAGATTACCCTCCAGCGGCGGACATGATCGACGACTGGAGGGCCACTATCCAGAGTCTCATCGGCTTCGCCAACGGTGACAACCCACGGCAGCCGAGCACATCGCTGCCGCGGCAAGCCAGCCAGGCGCGAGCCGGTGGCGACAAGACCGGCGAGGGTGCAACCACTGTGCACTCTCCGCCTCGAAGGCCAAGATCACCGACTCGCCGGATCCACCACGACAGCGACTCCACCGCGTCATCAGATCCGCGAGCTCGTCGCGATCAGCGCCAAGTTCTTCACGAAAGACAACAAGAAGACGCTCGTACTCGCATCAAGCACCGAAGAGAAGCGCGGCGTCAATCAGACCTGCGCGCTGGGCCCTCTGTTGACATGCATGCGCCCGGAGAACCAGGCGACTTGCCATACGCGGTAGGTTGCCCTGCGTTTACCCGTGAGCTGCGGCAAGTCCAGTGGCCCAGCCAGAAGCATTTCAAGCCAGAGGTAACGGAGAAGTACGACGGCAAGTCGCACCCGTCGGAGTTCCTCAGCATCTACACCATTGCGGTGCAAGCTGCCGGGGGGCGAGACGACAAGGTCCTTGCCAACTACTTCCCGCTGGTACTCAAGCCCGAAGTCAGGTCCTGGCTCATGCACTTGCCGGACAACTCCATATCCTCTTGGGCGGACTTGTGCCATCAGTTTGTCGGCGCCTTTACGGGCGGCCACAAACCACATGGCCAAGAGAGTGACCTCCACCTGCTTGCCCAGAAGGAAGGAGAGCCCCTACGCAAGTATATCCAGAGATTCAGCCGTGTACAGCGCAACATCCCAGACATCCACCCTGCCGCGGTTATCAGCGCGTTCCATCAGCACGTGCGTAACCGCAGGATGCGGGAGGAGATGGCGATGAGCAGGATCAGAGACGTCAGCGAGTTGTATGCCCTGGCCGACAAGTGTGCATGCGCTGAAGAAGGGAGGAAACTCCCCGGAGAGAATACTGGAGCAGGAGGATCTTACAGCGAAGATGCTGCCCCGGCAAAGAAAAAGGCAAAGAGGTACTAGTCATTGAGCAGTCCGGCAACGACGGTGGCGCCAAGCAAGCCAAAGTTGGCAGCTCCGGCAAGGAGGTTGCCGCGTGCACCAACTGCCAAGCTGTGGCGGCCGCCGACAAGCAGGACGGCTCCGACAAGCAGTACTGCAAGATCCACCGCACCAAGGGCCATGATCTCCAGAGCTGCAAGAAGGTCGAGCAGCTTGTCCAGCAACAAAAAGCTGAGTACAAGCGGCGCGACAAGGAGAGAGCCCAAGGAGGCGGTGGAGAGGCCGGCAAGAAGCGCCCTGGCCGGGGAGGACGCCGCGGCAAGGCCAAGCAGCGACAAGGAGACAGACCTCCCCGCGGCCGCGACAAGGATGAAGACGAAGACGACGACGAAGATATGGATGATGTCGAGAACAGTGAGCAGGAGTTTCAGAAGGCTACAGAAGTCTTGTGTGTTGACGGCGGTGCTTCTCTGCATACTTCTCACCGCCAGCTCAAGCAGTGGGCGCGGGAAGTTAATGCGGCAGAACCACCTGTCGAATCGCGCAAACTTCTGAAATGGTCTAGCACGCCTGTCGTCTTTGATATTGAGGACCACCCTGATCGCACAACTGCGGTCGGGTGCTTGCCGTTGTTGGTTTCACCGACAATCCGCAACCTCAAGGTCACTAAGATGTTAGTTGACGGTGGGGCCGGCTTAAATCTGATCTCCTCCGCTGTACTCCAGAAACTCCAGATCCCTGACAGCGAGCTCGAAGAGACCGGCACATTCCAAGGAATTAACCCGGGAAGGAGCAAGCCGAAGGGGAAGGTCACGTTGCTGGTGACATTTGGCAGCGAAATGAACTTTAGGACTGAGAGGGCCACTTTTGACGTTGCCGATTTCCCATTGCCTTACAATGGCATACTTGGCCGTCCAGCGCTCGCCAAGTTCATGGCAGCCTCTCATTATGCATATAACATGCTCAAGATGCCAGGCCCGATAAGCGTCATCTCTGTCCCTGGCGACAAGAAGGATGCCCTTATCTGCGCCGACAAGACCTACCGGGAAGCAGCAGCTGCGACAGATTGCAAGACACTTGCCGCTGAAGCTCCCGGGGGGAAGAAGAAGACCAAGTCCGGCAAGAGCTCTGATGCCCACTCCGGCAAGCGCACCTCCTCGGAGTGCTGCGCTGTCGTCGAGGAGGCACCATCGAGCTCCACCGGCAAGTGTAAGAAGGCCATGGCAGCTCCACCACATACTAAGAAGGTGTCCGCCAAGGAGGACGGCGCTGGTGGTACCTTCACCATCAGTTCCACGCTTGACCCTAAATAGGAAAGCGCGCTCATAGCTTTCCTGCGGGCGAACGATGACGTGTTTGCGTGGCAACCGTCTGACATCGCCGGTGTTCCCAGGAAAGTAATTGAGCACCATCTTGCCGTTTGTCCTCATGCGCGGCCCGTCAAGCAGAAGGTCAGGAAACAAGCAGTGGAGCGCCAAGAATTCATAGCAGAAGAAATCAAGAAGTTGGAAGCAGCAGGCCTCGTCAGAGGAGTGCTCCATCCCACGTGGCTAGCCAATCCTGTAGTCGTGCGCAAGGCGAATGGAAAATGGAGGCTTTGTATTGACTTTACTGATGTTAATAAAGCTTGTCCCAAAGATCCATTTCCCTTGCCGCGCATTGACCAGATTGTTGACTCCACAGCCGGATGTGATTTGCTTTCATTTCTTGACGCATATTCAGGATACCATCAGATCTTCATGGCAGAAGAGGATGAGGAGAAAATCGCTTTCATTACTCCATGTGGCACGTACTGTTTCGTACGGATGCCTTTCGGATTAAAGAATGCTGGTTCAACATTTGCCAGAGTAGTCCATGTCGCTTTGAAGCCACAGATACACAGAAATGTAGAGGCCTACATGGATGATATAGTGGTCAAGAGCAAGGACTTTTGCAAATCTGCGCAAGATCAACCTCAAGCTCAACCCCGAGAAGTTGTGTTTGGAGTCCCTTCCGGCAAGCTTCTCGAGTTGTTTGTGTCTCAGCGAGGAATCGAAGCCAATCCTGACAAGATCAAGGCCATTGAGCAGGTCGAAGCACCAAAGCGCGTCAAGGATGTACGGAAGCTTGCCGGTTGTGTGGCTGCTCTCAGCAGGTTTATCTCTCGGTCTGCTGAGCGCGCCCTACCGTTTTTCAAAATTTTGAAAAAGGCAGGTCCAATGAAATGGACTCCAGAAGCGGAGGCTGCGCTGCAGGACTTGAAGAGATACCTGTCCTCCACTCCAACACTTGTCGCACCTAAGCCACAAGAGAAGTTGCTACTGTACATAGCGGCAACCAATCAAGTGGTTAGTGCTGCGTTAGTAGCGGAGAGGGAGGCAGATGACGAGCCAGCAACCACGGCAAGCACATCCAGCAACAAGCAGGGGGCTTCCCCGATAAGCTCTGGTCCCGACAAGCAAGGATCTGCGCAGATGCAAGAGGAGATACAGAAGAAGATGGTGCAGCGCCCAGTTTACTTTGCCAGTTCCCTTTTGCAGGGGGCTAGGTCAAGGTACTCTGGTGTGCAGAAGTTGCTTTTCGGCCTTCTCATGGCCTCGAGAAAGCTGCGCCATTACTTCCAAGCACATGAAATCACAGTTGTCACTCGCTTTCCGCTGAAGAGGATATTGCAAAATCCAGAAGCAACAGGCAGGATTGTCGAGTGGGCACTGGAATTGTCAAGATTTGGCCTCAAATTTGAGAGTACATCAACAATCCAAAGCAGAGCATTGGCAGAGTTCATAGCAGAGTGGACGCCAACTCCAGATGAAGAAATTCCAGAGACGAGCATCCCCGCCAAGGAAACAAACAAAGAGTGGCTTATGTACTTTGACGGTGCCTTTTCGCTGCAAGGCGTCGGTGCTGGAGTGCTGCTTGTCGCACCCACCGGAGAGCACCTCAAGTACATAGTCCAGATGCACTTTCCCAAGGAGCAAGCGACAAACAATACTACAGAATATGAAGGCTTGCTTGCCGGTCTCAAAATCGCGGCAGAACTTGGGATTAAGAAGCTTATAGTCAGGGGTGACTCACAGCTTGTCGTCCGCCAAGTGAACAAGAATTATCAGAGTCCATTAATGGAAGCTTACGTCAACGAAGTGAGAAAGCTAGAAGAGCACTTTGACGGCCTGCAGATGGAGCACTTCCCAAGAGCTCAGAATGACATTGCCGATGGCCTGTCAAAGTGCGCCGCACTTAAATTACCTGTGGAACCAGGGATTTTTGTGCTCAAGCTGACTCAGCCGTCCGTAACACCACCAAATGGACAGAACAAAAAGAGGAAGTTAGTTTCTGGCGACTATTTTCCGGCAGAGCTTCCCGAAGCCGCCGCCAAGAAGGTCCCCAGGATCAACACCAAGAATGCTGAGGAGCAGTCTGCTCCGGCAAGCCCCAGGGTTTGTTCCGTTGAAGCAGACGCTCCCGACAAGTTCTGCTCCGGCAAGCTTGCCGGGGAACGTCAAGCTCCAGCAGAGCCGTAGGCTCTTTCCGAAGAAGCAGATGTTCGCACAGCAGCAGATGTGCCTTTACTCCTTGTTGTCGAGCCACAGGCTCCAACAAGGGCGCAACAGATTGTCCATTTCCTTCAGATAGGAGAACTTCCCGAAGAGCAAGAAGAAGCGGAAAGAGTAGCCCGGCAGTCTAGTATGTACCAGTTTGTCGACGACACACTGTGCAGAAGAAGACTCAACGGTGTGAAATTGAAGTGTATTCCTCGGGAAGATGGACAAAAGCTGTTGGAAGAGATACATGGAGGCATTTGTGGTCACCACATTGGCGCAAGAGCCCTTGTCGGAAAAGCATTCCGGCAAGGCTTCTTCTGGCCGACAGCCCTCCAGGATGCAACTGCACAAGTAACCAAGTGTGAAGCATGCCAGTTCCATTCCAAGCAGATACACCAGCCAGCTCAAGCTCTCCAGACGATCCCTTTATCCTGGCCATTTTCGGTCTGGGGGCTCGACATCCTCGGCCCCTTTCCCCGAGCTGTTGGGGGCTTTGAGTACTTGTACGTTGCAATCGACAAGTTCACAAAGTGGCCGGAAGTGGAACCAGTGAGGAAGGTGACATCACAGTCAGCTGTCAAGTTCTTCAGGTCGATTGTTTGCCGTTTCGGGATCCCTAACAGGATAATCACCGACAATGGTACACAATTTACGAGCCGCACCTTCATGCAGTACGTCCAAGATCTTGGCGCCAAGGTCTGCTTCGCTTCTGTTGCTTATCCGAGAAGCAACGGTCAAGCGGAGAGGACAAATGCTGAAGTGCTGCGCGGGCTCAAGACCAGAACTTTCGACAGGCTGCACAAGTACGGAAGAAACTGGATCGAGGAGCGGCCGGTGGCTCTTTGGTCGATCAGGACGACGCCAAATCGAGCCACTGGCCAGACACCCTTCGCTCTAGTCTATGGAGCGGAGGCAGTTCTCCCCACGGAACTCGTATACGGGTCACCTCGAGTGCTCGCTTACGATGAGCTTGAGCAAGAGCAGCTGCGACAAGACGACGCGCTACTCCTTGAGGAGGACCGTCTTCAGGCTGCTGTACGAGCTGCTCGCTACCAGCAAGCTTTGCGCCGCTACCATAGCCGCAAAATTAACGCCAGAAGTCTCGAGGAAGGCGACCTTGTTCTTCGGCGCATTCAGTCCGCCAAGAATTCCAACAAGTTGACGCCGAAGTGGGAAGGCCCTTACCGGGTGAAACGAGTCACTAGGCCTGGCGCTGTCCGCCTTGAGACCGAAGATGGCGTACCAGTGAGCAACTCCTGGAATATTGAGCATCTTCGCAAGTTTTACCCGTAGGGCGCGGTTGCCGGAACCCATTCCGGCAACCACCTTTTGTACAAGTCTTGCCGCTGTTGCATGTAATCCTTTGTACAAAGCCGGGCGCAGATCCCGTGCATAAATATTATGTGCCCAGCACACCTTGTCTATTTCATGCTTTTTCAATTTTGCATGTATTATCTGACATTTTGTGCAGCACTTACTCCCGGTAAGCAATGACAAGCCATAAGGCTCCATACTGTTATTTCGTCTTCTTTCTTTTTCGCAAGGAAAAGGAGGTTCCCTCGCGCACAAGTTTGCCGGGGGGGGGGGGGGAGGGAGAAGATACGGTATGGACCAGGCGTCGTTCAAGACGGTTTTGCCTTGCCGGAAGCAAATAACAAAAAAGATAAGTTGCCAAAGTCTGAGCAATCAGATTTCCTTTAAATTTTTAAGTTATTTTCCCTAAACGACCGTGCTTTGTATGGAAAACCTGTGCGCGGAGGAACCAACTCGTAGCTAGTTGCGCCCTTACTATTGTTTTGAGTCCGCTCAACAACTTAAGTGAGCTGCGACTAGCCGCGACAAGGTTTCTTGTCGGTTGTGGCACCGCCAGCAGGCTGCTGACGTTCCGCACTCAGCGCTTGTGGCAAAGGTGCCTACACCGGCAAGTTCCCTAAAAGCGTAGGGTAAAGACATACAAAGGAAAGAGTCAAGTAAAGGAAATAACATAGCAATTACTACCCAGGATAGAGTATATTACAAAATAACTTGTCGCAGCTCTAATAGAATATTTTTCATAACATGATTAACAGCGACAAGGAAAGAAGAAGATGGATGGCCTAGTCTACATGGTCACCTTTGACCCTCCTGATTCCGCTCACCCTGTCCACAATAGGTGCGATAGGGGCCTTGAGCTCCTCCAGATCAGCATCTGGCGGCAGGCTTTGGAGGACATTGGTGAGGCGGAGGCCTGGGTTGCGGAAGGCCACCTTCATCAGCACCTTCTGGAGAGCTCCCGCGCAAATCTTGCGCGACTCGTCGGCAAGATGCTTTGGGTTTTGCTCCCGGAGTCGCTGAAGCGCCGTCGCCACGCCTTTGAAGAACAGAGTAAGCTTGGCGCTGGGTTGGAGGGTCTCGTCGGAGGAGTACCCAAGATCCACCATCCCCAATTGCGCCAGCTCCTTGTCGATGTCTGCGGCGACGTTCACCAGACCCTCCGTCCAGTGCTCCACGTTCTCCAACAAGGTCTTCTGGGCGGCAGCAGCACTCGCCAGCAGCACCTTGCCGGCCTCGACTTCTTCCTTCAAGGCCGTCTCCTGCTCCTTGGCGCCATCCAGAGATTTTGTCAGAGCCGCCAGCTTCACTTTGAGATCAACGTTGGAGTTCTTGGCGGCGTCCAGTTCCTTGCCCTTCTCGGCGAGAAGGGCCTGCAGCTCCGAATAGCTGTTGGCGTCCTTCTCCCGCTCAAGCTTGAGCGCGGCAAGCTCGTCGCCGCTCGCCTTGAGGCCCGCCTCCAGCTGCACCACCTTCAGCTCCAGCTCAGTCTCGGCGGCCTCGGCAGCTGCGGCGGTGTCCTCGGCTTGCTTGAGGGCTCCGCCAACTGCTCGCTCACGCGCGGCAAGTTCCTCCTCGTGGCTGTCGAGGTGGACCTTCCGCTGCGCCAAGTCACCCTCCTGCGAAGACAACTTCTCCGCGGCAAGACGTTGGCGCTCTTCGACGTCGGCCTTCTCGAGGAGGAAGGCCTGCCGCGCTTCGGCAAGATCTTCCCGCTCCTTTGCCAGGGAGCGGAGAGCTTCTTGATTGGCACCCCGAAGCTCCTCCGCACGCTTCTCATATCAGCCCCGACCCTCGCGACGAGCGCTTCGTGGGACTCCAGTTTGGCTTGCCGGGTGCGGTAGAGCGCCACCAGCTTCCGCAGCAGACGCTCCTCTTCGGGTTCACTGCTGTTGCTGCTTGGTGCGTCGACCAGCTTCAGCCCGGCGGAGGCAAGCACCTCTCCGTCAAGCATCTCTCCCTCGACCGGCGCCCTGGAGCTTGACGCCCAGGGGAGGTTGATGAAGACGTCGTCGCCGGCCTTCAGGTAGACGCCAGGCTGGGGCTCATCGGAGCCTGGCGCGGCGGCAACGGCGGAGGAGTCGGTGGTCGGAGCAGCGCCTGGCGCTCCTGCGGCCTCCGGGTCGTCAGTACGACCGCCAGACTCCCCGCCCGCCTCCGTGGCGGCGGCCCTGGCGGCCTCCTCGCCGGCGCCGGCTACTTCCTCGGCGGTGACTTCAGTCTCCATCGGCTCCATAGCAGATGGATCTGACGGCCAGAAGAGGGGAGAAAATTCAAGCAAAGTTCGAGCAAAATCCAAGAGAAAGATCAAGAAGATGAAGAAGCCAAGGGGAGTTTGAAGCAAGGAAATTACCTGTGCCAGGCTCGGCAGTAGTGGTCTCCGTTGCCGAGGGGTCGCTGGCGCTGCCCTTTGCCGGAGACCCCTCCCTTGCCGGGGGCTCCTCCCTTGCCGGGGGCTCCTCCCTTGTCGGAGTCTCCTCCCTTGCCGGAGACCTCTCCCTTGCCGGAGACCTCTCCCTCGCCGGAGGACTCTCCCTTGGCGCTTCGGGAGCGGCCTCCAGGCTCTCCTGGTGAGGCTGCTCAGTTCCTGCACAAGTCAACAAACAAGTATCAGCACAGCAAGGATCTTCGTGCGCGCCCAACAGCGAGAAGTAAACAAGACACTTACGCTGGGGGCTGCTCTGAAGATCAGCCACCGGGTCCGGCAAGTTTGTCTCGGGCGCGTCCCCTGCCGACGCGGTGGGTTCGTCCTCGATGGCAATCACCGGAGCCTTGGCCCTCTTTGCCGCTCTCTGGGCCAGAGTCCTGAAAAGGAACAGATTCAGAGAAAGGCAAGTGAGATATAAGACAAGAAACAACAAAGATTGAAGAACTGCAAGTACAGTAAGGAAAACTTACTCTTCTTCTTCTTCCTCGTCGGAGCTGAACGCGGAGAAGTCAAAATCCGGCTCGCGTCCGGCGTGGGAAGGAGGAGGAGTAGGCTCCATTTGTCGCTTGGCGGGAGCAGAGGCGGCAGTCCGGGAAGACCCCACTCCAGTTGAAGCAGCAGCATGAGGCGCTCCCGCGGCAACGGTGCTTGCCGCGGTGGAGCACGTCGTGCGGCGCAGCGACTGCCGACTCGCCTGCCGCCTCGCTACATTCCCGGCCTTGCGGAGACGCCTTCTTGGTGGGGACGGAGACGCTGCTGGTAGCGTGCTGTCTGAGGACGAAGTAGAGGAGGAGTCGATCTCCAACGAGCCGCTCGCATCCTCGACGGGCTCGCTCGGCTCGACGTCACGCCCGGCAAGATCTTCCTTGCCGGCAAGCTCCTCTTGCCGGGCCAGCTCTTTCTTGCCGGAGATTTCCTCTCGCTCGGCACGATTTTCCGCCTCTGCTGCCGCTGCCTCCTCCAAGGTAAACCCGAACTCGCCCTCCGCTGCGGCTGCCGCCGCCTCTTCCAACCTGGTGGCTATGTACGCCAACTCCGCCTCAGTGGTGTCGCGGATGAGGCCGTCCTTCTCGTCCGCGCGGATTGGCACCTCTACCAGGTTGTCGAAGAACTGTTGCACGACCTCGTCTTTGGGCTCTTGCCAAGTGGGCACGAGTCCGTGCGAGTCGCACAGTGGCATCATTGCCCTGATGCGGTCAAGCGCAGAATTGTTGCACAAAGGGACGACGCCCTGCGGCAACCTGAAGATTTTGGGGTGGTCTGAATCATACTTGAAGAGTTCTTGTAGTATTCCGTTGAGCTCAAGGACAATGAAATTGTAGTTGAGGCCCGGGCGCGGCCTCATGATATCTGCCGCGTTCTTGAACTCCCAAGCAGGCCTCCTCCGTTCCTGCAGGGGGGCGATGCGGCGACGAAAAAAGTCTGCGCCCACGGCGCCTACAGTGAGTCCGGCAAGCCTGAGGCGCTGGATCCTGGTGACGGCAATCTTCAACCTGCTGTCTTTCGAGGCCACGTCGCTCCAGTCACTGCCGCGTACTGCTGCTACTTGGCGCCGGGCGGTGAATGGCTGCGGGCTCTCCTCGACAATCTAGCACCAATCAGCCCTCCACTCCTCCCACTTGCCGCGGAATTCTCCCTCCAAATAAGAGTCCTTTTGCCGGTCCTAGAGACCCAAGCGATTCCGCCGGACAAGGGCTCTCCTCTCTCTACCTGGGGAATGAAGAAATGGCGGAAAGGAGCTACGCTAGGGTGGACTCCGACAAAGTTTTCACAAAGGTGCGCGAAAACTGACATGATGAGGACGGCGTTGGGGGTGAAATCAAGGAGGCAGAGGCCATATGTGTTCATGATATCACAGAAGAATTCGGAAAAGGGCGGGTAGAGCCCGCAGTAGAAGAATACGGCAAAGAAGGGGTACCAATCCGGAGCCGTCGCGTGAGCAGCGGCCGGTAGCACCTTGGTCCGTGGATGAGCTCGCGTCTGCGTCGACCAGAAGAGATAATAGTACTCCCGTAGCTCCTTGGCGCCGAGCTTGGGAGGGAAGATGGCTCGCTCCTTCCGCAGCGTCGCAAGCCGCTGCGCCTCGGTCGACTTCACGGCCTTCGCCTTGTCGGCTTTCGGAGCCATGGCGAATGTGGTGGAGGAGGCCGACGGCGTTGGTGGTTCTGGTGGCGTTGGGGGGGGGGGGGCAGGAGGCTGCTCTCTTGCTGCTTTGAGAAGACTGAGGAGGGGCAGAGTTCTCTGAGATTGGAATGGGGCGAGTGGGCGCACTACCCCCGCTTCCCTTTGCTTATAAAGGGGGGGATGGCGGACGTTCCGCCTTTCCTAACAAAGAAACCGCCCACGATCTCTCCCACGATGCCGCGCTTGACGCATGCCGTGCAGGGAGGGCGCGGTGGATGCGGAGTGAGATACGGCGTAACCTAGGCCGCGCGTGCCCATGCCCTGTTTTGGGCCTGGCCCAACAGCGCTCGGCACCGTGTATGGCCCAGGCCCGGGGGCTCCTGTCGGTGTACTAAAGTAGGGGTACCTTAGTATCCCGAACTTGTGCACGGGCCGTCGCAGCGTCCCGCGGCAAGGCTTGCCGGGTGACCGCCAAGATCTTCCACGATTCCTTTGGAGCCATTCAAGAACAAAGTATCCAAGACCCCGGCAAGAGGAGCTTGCCGGGAAGGAGACAAGACCCCGGCAAGAGGAGCTTGCCGGGGAGGCCAACCAAGGCATCTCAAGGAACTTGCTGCAACGCACCATGTGTCCCGACAAGACCTAGTGAGCGACAAGCTCCTGGACGCGACAAGATAATAACCGCGGCAAGGCGCTTGCCGCGGCAAGTTTCCATCCTGTACCTGCGCTCCAGCACATCCTCCAACGTGTCGCTCTGGGACCCTTCCAGGCGTATGTGGCGGAAGGCTGTGCAGCCAGGGGTACACGGTGGCAAGCGGTGCTGACAAGATAGCCATCGTGGCAAGCAATGGCATCCCTAGACGTCCCTTTCTGCACCGTCTAGGCGACACAGGCAGGCATTTAATGCCTTTGTCCCCTGCCGTCAGGGTTAGGTACGATAGCACTGTTGTAGGCGGCGGTGCCAACCGCATGCCTTTTTACATTTTTACCCTCATCTACGTTGCCACCTGTCGGTGACCCCTTAGACATATAAAAGGAGGCCTGTGTGCAACGTAGAGGGGGTCGGACAATCATTCTCACGCTCGGTCTCGCTAGCCATTCGAGCGTACTGTAGCAATCAGCGCACCCGAGCAAGAACACAAATACAAACCAAAGCAGGAGTAGGGTTTTACGCATCCGTGCGGCCCGAACCTGGGTAAACTGATCGTGTCGCTCGTGTGTATCGCCTCGATCTGCTCTTTGTGCTTTCTCCGCCCCCTGCCGAACCGAAAGGGGTCTCGGTCCGCCGTGGTCCCATAGGTGTCCGTGGGATCAGCAACCCCGACAGACACCTAAAAGCCAAAGCTTGGGGATGCCCCGGAAGGCATCCCCTCTTTCGTCTACTTCTATCGGTAACTTTACTTGGAGCTATATTTTTATTCACCACATGATATGTGTTTTACTTGGAGCGTCTTGTATTATTTGAGTCTTTATTTGTTAGTTTACCACAATCATCCTTGCTGTACACACCTTTTGAGAGAGCCATACATGATTTGGAATTTGTTAGAATACTCTATGTGCTTCGCTTATATCAATTGAGTTATATAGTTTTCCTCTAGTACTTCACTTATATCTTTTAGATCACGGTGGTGGATTTGTTTTATAGAAACTATTGATCTCTCATGCTTCACTTAGATTATTTTGCGAGTCTTAAATAGCATGGTAATTTGCTTAAAAAATCCTTATATGCTAGGTATACAAGATTAATAATAAAATTCTCTTATGAGTGTGTTGAATACTATGAGAAGTTTGATGCTTGATAATTGTTTTGAGATATTGTATATAGCGACCAGACCTCAAATGGTCCAATCTCTGTGCTCAGGTGTCACCCCTGGATCAGTAATGCTGACACCACACAGTACTTGAAGGATTTATAACAGAGTAGCAATCACACACTTATTACATCAAGTGTCTCAAAAGAGAGCTTATTAAAAATAAATATGGCTTAAGGCCATCTAATAACGATAACAGCGGAAGGCTTGGAATATAAGTGAGTCCATCAACTCCAACGACATCACTGAGTTTAGAACCACGACCTAAAAACACCTTAATCGTCGTCTGAAAAGTCTGCAACATGAACGTTGCAGCCCGAAACGGGTCAGCACATGGAATATGCTGGCAATGTAACACATAGAGAACAATGGAAGGATAAGGCTATACTACATGCATATTTGGCTGGTTGAAAGCCCTATGGTTACAGTTTTGCGTAAAGCCAATTTTTCCCTACTGCAAAGGAATAAATTTTATTTAACTATCATGGTGGTTGTTAGACATTGAGAATGGTTGAAAGCATTCTCAATCCCATTTAAGCATCATCATTAAACAAAACCCAACAAAATTAATTAGAGTAACATGATGAGATTCACATGATAATCCAGGTACTAGATACTCAAGTTGTCCATAACCGGGGACACGGCTAACCATGATTAGTTTATACACTCTGCAGAGGTTTGCACACTTCTCCCCACAAGACTCGATCGCCTCCGTTTGATTTCTCGCACTATATGGTGTTTGAGAAACGGATGATCGAGACATAGTCTTTCAGAAGCGCTAGCACCTTACGATCGGCTAGACCGTTACACCTACTTTCCCCTACATCTGCTAGTCTACCACTTTAAGAGTTCGCATGACTTAATCAACTATGCTAGAGCCCATAGTAGCTTGTGGCTGCACATGGAAGTTTCTAGTATGAATAATCTCATGATCCCTTTGAGCCTGGGTGGCGGTCCAAAAGAAAACAGGCAATCGCTGGAATACCCAGGTGCCTCAATCCACCCAGATGTGTATTTAAGTTGCCACCTTAGATAAACCATTAATTTAACAATCTCACATCTGTCATGGATACACTCACCCAATCCACGTCTACTAGCATAGCATAGCATAATAAGCAACGTAGAAGTAACTCCCAAAGGTTTGATAATAAACAGGTAATAGGTACTACCTCAACTACTTCCCAAACCCACAATTTAATTAGATCCTAATCATGCAATGTGTGAGGATTGATCTAATGCAATAAAACTGGGTAGTAGGAGGTATGATCAAAGTGTTACTTGCCTTGCTGATGATCCGGGAAACCTAGTGATTCGAAGTAGCAAGCGGCGCACTCCGGGTACTCTATCGCAAACAAACAAGCATACAATAAGTACTCAACTAAGGCACAGGTAAAACTCAAATAAGAGATCTAACCAGAAAGTTCAACTTAAGAACTCCGGTTGGCAAAAAGAATCAAATCGAACGAAGCAACGAAAGACAAATGGCAAAAGAAACAGGCTTTATTTACTATTCTGGATCTAGGGTAATTTTTACAGATGCAAAAACTTGTTTGAGTTGGTTAAACGGAAAGAGGGTTTCGAGACAAAACTCCAGGCGCTTGAATCGCCCGATTCCGATAAACGAGCGAAAAGTTATACTAGAACGAAAAACGGACCAGGAATCACGATCAGAAAAATCGCGGATTTAATCCGACAAAAGAAAACGATGAACAGATTAACGAATAGACGTTCGTTAACTGGATCTAAATGATGAACGCGTTCATTAAAACGAACGACCGAGCGAACGCTCGCTAAATAAATAAACCGGAAAACCGATCTATTTAAAAAAACGAAACTAAAAAAACGAACAAAACCGACGGAAAACCGATCGGTTTTTCAAGAAAAACCGGCGGCAGCGAGGTCTACCTCCGGCGAGCGGCGGGGCGGCGGTCCGGCGGGGTCGGCGCGCGGCAGCGGGGGGCGGCGGCGGCGGCAAAGGCGGCTAGGGTTTGGGGGGGGGGGTCCGGCTGGGCCTCCCCGGCTTATAAAGCCAGCCGAGCCAAGTGTCCGGGTCGGACACGGCCCGTTAGGTCAGTTGCGTTTTTTTAAAGTTACGCTTAGAAAAAAACAAAAGGAAAACTAAACGGACTCCAAAAATCCCGAAATAAATTTTCCCCGGCTTATAAAATCAAGCCGCACAAGATGAATATTTATTTGGGGCCTAAATGCAATTTTGAAAACTCGCATTTTTCCAAGATTCAAATAAAATAGCAAATAAAACCAAATCCTAAGCCTAGCACAAGATCATGTACGGTTTCCTGACCATGGACATTGGATGTCGTTGATAACGGGATCACATCATTAGGAGAATGATGTGATGGACAAGACCCAATCCTAAGCCTAGCACAAGATCATGTAGTTCGTATGCTAAAGCTTTTCTAATGTCAAGTATCATTTCCTTCGACCATGAGATTGTGCAACTCCCGGATACCGTAGGACTGCTTTGGGTGTGCCAAACATCACAACGTAACTGGGTGGCTATAAAGTGCACTACGGGTATCTCTGAAAGTGTATGTTGGGTTGGCACGAATCGAGACTGGGATTTGTCACTCCGTGTAACGGAGAGGTATCTCTGGGCCCACTCGGTAGGACATCATCATAATGTGCACAATGTGACCAAGGAGTTGATCACGGGATGATGTGTTATGGAACGAGTAAAGAGACTTGCCGGTAACGAGATTGAACAAGGTATCGGATACCGACGATCGAATCTCGGGCAAGTATCGTACCGATAGACAAAGGGAATTGTATACATGAGTGATTGAATCGTTGACATCGTGGTTCATCCAATGAGATCATCGTGGAGCATGTGGGAGCCAACATGGGTATCCAGATCCCGTTGTTGATTATTGACCAGAGAGTTGTCTCGGCCATGTCTGCATGACTCCCGAGCCTGTAGGGTCTACACACTTAAGGTTCAATGACACTAGGGTTATAGGGAATAGATGTATGTGGTTACCGAATGTTGTTCGGAGTCCCGGATGAGATCCCGGACGTCACGAGGAGTTCCGAATAGTCCGGAGGTAAAGATTTATACATGGGAAGTCATCATACGGTCACCGGAATAATTCGGGGGGTTACAGGTATTGTACCGGGACCACCGAAGGGGTTCCGGGGGTCCACCTGCCCCGGAGGGCCCTATGGGCTGTGTGTGGAGAGGGACCAGCCCCTTAGTGGGCTGGGCACCTCCCCCCTTAGGGCCCATGCGCCTAGGGTTTGGGGGAACCCTAAATGGGGGCGCCCCTTGCCTTAGGGAGCAAGGCAACCCCTCTGGCCCCCACCCCCGCCTTAGATTGGATCTGAGGGGGCCGCCCCCTCTCCCTTGCCCCTATATATATGTGGGGGGTGGGAGGGCAGCCGCACCCAAGTTCTGGCGCAGCCCTTCCCCTCTCCCAAGTCCTCCTCCTCCCCCACGGTGCTTGGCGAAGCCCTGCAGGATTGCCACGCTCCTCCTTCACCACCACGCCGTCGTGCTGCTGCTGGATGGAGTCTTCCCCAACCTTTCCTTCTCCCCTTGCTGGATCAAGGCGTGGGAGACGTCACTGGGCTGCACGTGTGTTGAACACGGAGGCGCCGTTGTTCGGCGCTTAGATCAGAATCAACCGCGATCTGAATCGCTGGGAGTATGACTCCTTCATCCGCGTTCTTGCAACGCTTCCGCTTAGCGATCTACAAGGGTATGTAGATGCACTCCCCTTCCCCTCGTTGCTAGATTACTCCATAGATTGATCTTGGTGATGCATAGAAAATTTTAAATTTCTGCTACGATCCCCAAAAGTGGCATCATGAGCTAGGTCTATGCGTAGTTTCTATGCACGAGTAGAACACAAGTTGTTGTGGGCGTCGATTTTGTCAATTTACTTGCCGTTACTAGTCTTATCTTTATTCGGCGACATCGTGGGATGAAGCGGCCCGGATCGACCTTACACGTACTCTTACGTGAGACAGGTTCCACCGACTGACATGCACTAGTTGCATAAGGTGGCTAGTGGGTGTCTGTCTCTCCCACTTTAGTCGGATCGGATTCGGTGAAAAGGATCCTTATGAAGGGTAAATAGAAATTGGCATATCACGTTGTGGTTTTGGCGTAGGTAAGAAATGTTCTTGCTAGAAACCTATAGCAACCACGTAAAAAATTGCAAAAACAATTAGAGGACGTCTAACTTGTTTTTGCAGCTTATGCCTTGTGATGTGATATGGCCAAAAGGATGTGATGAATGATATATGTGATGTATGAGATTGATCATGTTCTTGTAATAGGAATCACGACTTGCATGTCGATGAGTATGGCAACCGGCAGGAGCCATAGGAGTTGTCTTAATTTATTGTATGACCTGCGTGTCAACTTAAACGTCATGTAATTACTTTACTTTATTGCTAAACCGTTAGCCATAGTAGTAGAAGTAATAGTTGATGGGGCGACTTCATGAAGACACGATGATGGATATCATGGTGTCATGCCGGTGACAATGATGATCATGGCGCCCCGAAGATGGAGATCAAAAGGAGCAAAATGATATTGGCCATATCATGCCACTATTTGATTGCATGTGATGTTTATCATGTTTTACATCTTATTTGCTTAGATCGACGGTAGCTTAAATAATATGATCCCTCGCAATAATTTCAAGAAAGTGTTCCCCCTAACTATGCACCGTTGCGAAGGTTCGTTGTTTTGAAGCACCATGTGATGATCGGGTGTGATAGATTCTAACGTTCGAATACAACGGGTGTAAGCCAGATTTACACACGCAATAAACTTAGGTTGACTTGACGAGCCTAGCATGTACAAACATGGCCTCGGAACACGGAAGACCGAAAGGTCGAACATGAGTCGTATAGAAGATACGATCAAAATGAAGATGTTCACCGATGATGACTAGTCCGTCTCACATGATGATCGGACACGGCCTAGTTGACTCGGATCATGTATCACTTAGATGACTAGAGGGATGTCTATCTGAGTGGGAGTTCATTAAATAATTTGATTAGATGAACTTAATTATCATGAACATAGTCCAAATTATCTTTGCAAATATGTTGTAGATAAATAGCTCACGTTGTGGCTCCCTGTTTCAATACGTTCCTAGAGAAAGACTAAGTTGAAAGATATTGTAAGCAATGATGTGGACTGGGTCCGTAGTCCGAGGAGTGTCCTCACTGCTACACAGAACGCTTACGTGTTTGATGCACCGCTCGATGTGCAAACCCCTACAACGTCATCTGTGGATGTTGTGGACACCTGACACACACATCCTGATGACTACTTGATAGTTTAGTGCACCATACTTTACGGCTTAGAATCGGGATTCCAATGACATTTTGAACGCCATAAGACATATGAGATGTTCCAAGAGCTGAAATTGGGATTCAGGCTCATGCCTATGTTGAGAGGTATGAGACCTCTGACAAGTTCTTTTGCCAACAAGATGGAGGAGAATAGCTCAGCTAGTGAGCATGTGCTCAGAATGTCTAGGTGCTACAATCACTTAAATCAAGTGGGAGTTAAACTTCCAGATAAGATAGTGATTGATAGAGTTCTCTAGCCACTATCGTTAAGCTACTAGATCTTCGTGATGACCTATGACATGCAAGGGATGGAGTTGATCCCGGAGCTGTTCGCGGTGCTTAAGACCACAAAAGGTAGAAATCAAGAAGGAGCATCAAGTGTTGATGGTTTAACAAGACCAATGGTTTCAGAAAGGGCAAGGGGTAGAAGGGAAACTTCATGGATGGCAAACCAGTTGCCGCTCCAGTGAAGGAACCCAAGGTTGAACCCAAACCCGAGACTAAGTGCTTCTATTGTAAGGGGAACGGTCACTGGTAGCGGAATTACCCCAAATGCATGGTAGATAAGAAGGCTGGCAACTTCAACAAAGTATATACGTGTTATTAATGTGTACCTCACTAGTACTCCTGGTAGCACCTGGGTATTGGATACCGGTTCAGTTGCTATTATTGGTGACTTGAAGCAAAAGCTACGGACTAAACGGAGACTGGCTAAGGACGAGGTGATGATGTGTGTTGGAAGTGTTTCCAAAGTTGATGAGATCACCATCGCACACTCCATCTGCCTTCAGGATTAGTATTGAACCTAGATAAATGTTATCAGGTGTCTACGTTGAGCATGAATATGATTAGATCATGTTCATTGCAATACGGTTATTCATTTAAGTTAGAGAATAATGGTTATTCTGTTTACATGAATAATACCTTTCATGGTTATGCACCCTATGTGAATGGTTCAATGAATCTCGGTCGTGGTAATACACATGTTCACGCCAAAAGATGTAGATAGTACCACTTTCTTGTGGCACTGCCGCTTAGGTCATATTGGCATAAAATGCATGAAGAAACTCCATGCCGATGGATGTTTAGAGTCACTTGATTTTGAATCGCTTGACACATGCGAGCCATGCCTCATGGGCAGGATGACTAAGATCCCATTTTCAGGTACAATGAAACGGGCAAGTGACTTGTTGGAAATCATACATGACTGATGTGTGTGATCCAATGAGAATTAAGGCATGTGGTGGATATCGTTATTTTCTCATCTTCACTGACGATTTGAGTAGATATGGGTATATTTACCTAATGAAGCAAAAGTCTGAAACGTTTGAAAAGTTCAAGCAATTTCAGAGTGAAGTTAAGAATCATCATAACAAGAAGATCATGTTCCTACGATCTGATCAAAGGGGGATTTTCTGAGTTCTGAGTTTGGCAGTCACTTAAGACATTGTGGAATTCTTTCGCAGTTGAAGCCACCTGGAACACCATAGTGTAATGGTGTGTCCGGACGTCGTAATCGAACCTTATGAGATATGGTGCGATCTATGATGTCTCTTACCGATGTACCGCTATTATTTTGAGGTTATGCATTAGAGACAGCAGCATTCACTTTAGATAGGACACCATATAAGTCCGTTGAGACGACGTCGTATGAACATTGGTTTGGCAAGAAACCAAAGTTGTTGTTTCTTAATGTTTGGGGCTGCGATGCTTAAGGCTTCACCCGGAGAAGCTAGAACCCAAAAGCGGACAAACACATCTTCATAGGATACCCAAAGGTGACAGTTGGGTATACCTTCTATCTCAGATCCGAGGGCAAATTGTTTGTCGCTAGAACGGGTCCTTTCTCGAGAAGAAGTTTCTCTCGAAAGAATTGAGTGGGAGGAAGATAGAACTTGATGAGGTTGTTGAACCTCTACTTCAACCGGAAAGTGGTGCAACACAGAAAGATGTTTCTGTGGCGCCTATGTCGGTTGAAGAGGAAGTTAATGATAGTGACCATGAAGCTTGGGATCAAGTTGCTATCGAACCTCGTAGGTCGACAAGGATATGTACTACTCCTGAGTGGTACAGTGATCCTGTCTTAGATATCATGTTGTTGGACAACAATGAACCTACGGACTATGGAGAAGCAATGGTGGGCCCGTATTCTGACAAATGGTTAGAAGCCATGAAATTGGAGATAGGATCCATGTATCAGAACAAAGCATGGACTTTGGTGGACTTGCCCAATGATCGGCAAGTCATTGAGATAAATGGATCTTTAAGAAGAAGACGGACGTGGGTGGTAATGTCACCGTCTATGAAGCTCGACTTGTGGGAAAGAGTCTTTTCACAAGTTCAAGGAGTTGACTATGATGAGAATTTCTCACCCGTAGCAATGCTTAAGTCCCTCGGAATCATGTTAGCATTAATTGTATTTTTCGATTATGAAATCTGACACATGGATGTCAAAAACAAGTTTTGATACCAGTTTTCATAAGAAAGAGTTGTATGTGATACAATCAAATTTTTGTCAATCCTAAGGATGCTAAAAGGTATGATGGCTCCAGCGATCCTTCTATGGACTAGAGCAAGCATCTCGGAGTCAGAATATATGCTTTGATGGAGTGATCAAAGCTTTTAGGTTTATACAATGTTTGCTAGAAACTTGTATTTACAAGAAAGTGAGTGGGAGCACTACAACATTTCTGATAAGTATATGTGGATGACATATTATTGATCTGAAATAATGTAGAATTTCTGGAAAGCATAAATGGTTGTTTGAAGAGTGATTTTCAGAGGAAGACTTGGATAAAGCTGCTTACATATTGGGCATCAAGATCTATAGAGATAGATCAAGACGCCTGATGATACTTTCAAAGAACACACACCTTGACATGATTTTGAAGGAGTTCAAAATAGACCAGTCAAAGAAGGGATTCTTACCTGAGTTGTAAGGTGTGAAGTTGAGTAAGACTCAAAGATTGACCACGGCAGAAGAAAGAGGAAGGACGAAGGTCGTCCCCTATGCTTTTGTCATAGGCTCTATATGGTATGCCATGCTGAGTACCGCACCAGATGTATGCCTTGCCACATGTCTGGCAAGAGGGTGCAAAGGTGATCTACGGGTGGATCACCAGATAGCGGTCAAAATTATCCTTAGAGGAATAAGGAAATGTTTCTCGGTTATGGAGGTGATAAAGAGTTCGACGTAAAGAGTTATGTCGATGCAAGCTTAACACCTATCCGGATAGCTCTGAGTAGAGATACCGGATACGTATAATGGAGCAACAATTTGGAATAGCGCCAAGTGGAACGTGGTAGCAGCATCTACGATATGACATAAAGTTTTGCAAAATACATAGGGATCTGAATATTGCAGACCCGTTGACTACAACCTCTCTCACAAGCATAACATGATCAAACACAGAACTCATTGAGTGTTAATCACATAGTGATGTGAACTAGATTATTGACTCAAGTAAACTCTTTGGATGTTGGTCACATGGCGATGTGACCTGTGAGTGTTAATCACATGGCGATGCGAACTAGATTATTGACTCTAGTGCAAGTGGGAGACTGTTGGAAATATGCCCTAGAGGCGATAATAAATTAGTTATTATTATATTATATTTCATTGTTCACGATAATCATTTATTATCCATGCTAGAACTGTATTGATAGGAAACTCAGATACATGTGTGGATACATACACAACACCATGTCCCTAGTAAGCCTCTAGTTGACTAGCTCGTTGATCAGTAGATGGTTACTGTTTCCTGACCATGGACATTGGATGTCGTTGATAACGGGATCACATCATTAGGAGAATGATGTGATGGACAAGACCCAATCCTAAGCCTAGCACAAGATCGTGTAGTTCGTATGCTAAAGCTTTTCTAATGTCAAGTATCATTTCCTTTGACCATGAGATTGTGCAACTCCCGGATACCGTAGGATTGCTTTGGGTGTGCCAAACATCACAACGTAACTGGGTGGCTATAAAGGTGCACTACGGTATCTCCGAAAGTGTCTGTTGGGTTGGCATGAATCGAGACTGGGATTTGTCACTCTATGTAACGGAGAGGTATCTCTGGGCCCACTCGGTAGGACATCATCATAA
This sequence comes from Triticum monococcum, assembly GCA_034509565.1. NCBI lineage: Eukaryota > Viridiplantae > Streptophyta > Magnoliopsida > Poales > Poaceae > Triticum > Triticum monococcum. The sequence continues at coordinate 525,492,880 of CM067841.1, forward strand.
TGTGCACAATGTGACCAAGGAGTTGATCACGGGATGATGTGTTACGGAATGAGTAAAGAGACTTGCCGGTAACGAGATTGAACAAGGTATCAGGATACCGACGATCGAATCTCGGGCAAGTATCGTACCGATAGACAAAGGGAATTGTATACGGGATTGATTGAATCCTTGACATCGTGGTTCATCCGATGAGATCATCATGGAGCATGTGGGAGCCAACATGGGTATCCAGATCCCGCTGTTGGTTATTGACCGGAGAGTTGTCTTGGCCATGTCTGCATGACTCCCGAGCCCATAGGGTCTACACACTTAAGGTTCGATGACGCTAGGGTTATAGGGAATAGATGTACGTGGTTACCGAATGTTGTTCGGAGTCTCGATGAGATCCCAGACGTCACGAGGAGTTCCGGAATGGTCCGGAGGTAAAGATTTCTATATGGGAAGTCATTATACGGTCACCGGAATAATTCGGGGAGTTACCGGTATTGTACCGGGACCATCGAAGGGGTTCCGGGGGTCCACCAGGAGGGTCCACCTGCCCCGGAGGGCCCTATGGGCTGTGTGTGGAGAGGGACCAGCCCCTTAGTGGGCTAGGCACCTCCCTCTTTAGGGCCCATGCGCTTAGGGTTTGGGGGAACCCTAAAGGGGGGCGCCCCCCTTGCCTTGGGGGGCAAGGCAACCCCTCTGGCCGCGACCCCCTCCTTAGATTGGATCTGAGGGGGCTGCCCCCCTCTCCCTTGCCCCTATATTTATGTGGGGGTGAGAGGGCCGCCGCACCCAAGTTCTGGCGCAGCCCTTCCCCTCTGCCAAGTCCTCCTCCTCTCCGGCGGTGCTTGGCGAAGCCCTGCAGGATTGCCACGCTCCTCCTTCACCACCACGCCGTCGTGCTGCTGCCGGACGGAGTCTTCCCCAACCTCTCCTTCTCCCCTTGCTGGATCAAGGCGTGGGAGATGTCACCGGGCTGCACGTGTGTTGAACACAGAGGCGCCATTGTTCGGTGCTTAGACCGGAATCAACCGCGATCTGAATCGCTGCGAGTACGACTCCTTCATCCGCGTTCTTGCAACGCTTCCGCTTAGCGATCTACAAGGGTATGTAGATGCACTCCCCTTCCCCTCGTTGCTAGCTTACTCCATAGATTGATCTTGGTGATGCGTAGAAAATTTTAAATTTCTGCTACGATCCCCAATAGCTTCATCCTCCGTGTGGTGGCTCCACTAAACTTTGCAAAACTTTATAACCTTGCTGCGGGTGACTCGGCTGGCATACTCAAGTATCTTGACTGGTTTCTCCTCATAGGTCAAATCACTGTCCAACTGAAGCGCTTCCAGGGGCACTGTGTCTCTCAGCGGTATATCAACCATCTCTGTGTGGCACTTCTTCAACTGGGAAACGTGGAACACATCGTGAACTCCTGACAATCCTTCGGGCAACTCCAACTTGTAGGCTACTTCTCCCATACGCTCCAAAACTTTGTATGGTCCTACAAAACGTGGTGCTAACTTTCCCTTAACTCCAAAGCGCTTAACTCCTTGAAGCGGAGATACTCGAAGATAAACTCGGTCTCTGACTTCGTAAACTGTCTCCTTGCGTTTAGAATCTGCATAGCTCTTCTACCTGGATTGGGCTACCTTGAGCCTATCGCGAATCAATTTGACTTTCTGTTCAGACTCCTTAATCAGATCTGGTCCAAACAACTGGCGGTCTCCAACTTCATCCCACGACAATGGGGTCCTGCACCTCCTTCCGTACAAGTCTTCGAAAGGGGCCATCTTCAAACTGGATTGATAACTGTTGTTATAAGAGAACTCTGCATATGGCAAATTCTCGTTCCAACTAGATCCATAATCTAGCGCATAAGCTCTCAGCATATCCTCCAAAATCTGATTGACTCTCTCGGTCTGTCCATCTCTCTGCGGATGGAAAGCTGTACTGAACTCTAGCCTAGTACCCAAAGTTTCATGCAACTGATTCCAGAACTTTGAGGTAAACTGGGTTCCTCTATCTGATACAATGCTCCTTGGAACTCCATGCAGACATACGATTCTGGTCATGTATATCTTGGCCAACTTTGCACTGGTATAGGTAGTCATTACTGGGCTGAAATGAGCTACCTTTGTCAAACGATCGACTACAACCCAAATCGAGTCATACCCTGAATGAGTTCTGGGTAAACCCGTAATAAAATCCATGCCTAGCTTATCCCACTTCCATTCGGGTATGGGCAAAGGCTGTAACAATCTTGCTGGCTTCTGATGCTCTGCCTTTACTCTCTGACATACATCACAAACTGCTACATACTCCGCAATATCCTTCTTCATTCCAGTCCACCAGAAAGTTTCCTTCAAATCCAAATACATCTTGGTATTTCCTGGGTGAATTGAGTATGGTGAATCATGGGCCTCCTGCAGAATTAACTTCCTGATCTCTGGGTCATTGGGCACATAAACACGGTCTTCAAACCAAAGGGTATCGTGCTCATCCTCATGAAATCCTTTAACTTTTCCTTTGCTCATTTTCTCCTTAATAGAAGCAATCTCCTTGTCAGTGCTTTGAGCTTCTCTGATCTTATCCATCAAAGTCGACTGAATCTCCAATGCTGCTACATAGCCTCTCGGGACTATCTCCAAACATAGCTCACGAAGATTTTTGGCTAACTCCCTTGGTAAATCTCCCGTCATTAGTGTGTTGACATGGCTCTTACGACTCAACGCATCAGCTACTACGTTAGCCTTTCCGGGATGATAATGCAGTCTCATATCATAACCCTTGATGGGCTCCAACCATCGCCTTTTTAAGAGATTCAACTCCTTCTGCGTGAAAATATACTTCAAACTCTTGCGATCTGTGTACACCTCACAATGATTACCAATGAGAAAGTGTCTCCAAGTCTTCAATGCATGCACTACGGCTGCTAACTCCAAATCATGTGTAGCATAATTCAACTCATGAGGCTTAAGCTGTCGTGAGGCATATGAAATGACTCTTCCTTCCTGCATAAGCACTGCACCAAGTCCTCGACGTGAAGCGTCGCAATACACCTCATAATCCTTGGTCTGATCTGGCAAAATCAACATAGGTGATGTAACCAAACGTTTCTCCAGCTCCTGGAAACTGGCCTCACATTCCTCAGTCCATATGAACTTGGTATCCTTCTTCAACATCTCCGTCATAGGCTTCGCAATCTTCGAGAAATTTTCAATGAACCTCCGGTAGTATCCTGCGAGTTCAAGAAAACTCCGGATTTCTCCAACTGTTGTTGGGGCTTCCCAATTTGTCACAGTGTCAACCTTAGTGGGATCTACTGCTATACCTTCTCCGGATATAACATGTTCGAGAAATCGAACTTCCTTCAACCAAAACTCACATTTGCTAAACTTCGCATATAACTGATGTTCTCTGAGCTTACCAAGTACCAAATGCAAATGCTCCTTATGCTCCTCTTCATTCTTCGAGTAAACCAGGATATCATCGATGAACACTATGACGAACTTATCCAAAAACTCCATAAACACTTTATTCATCATGTTCACAAAATATGCAAGTGCGTTAGTCAGACCAAATGACATAACGGTATACTCGTACAACCCATACCTGGTGGTAAAAGCCGTCTTAGGTATATCCTGTTCTCGAATCTTCAACTGGTGGTATCCTGATCGCAGATCGATCTTGGAAAATACCTTAGCTCCTTGCAATCGATCAAACAGATCATTGATCATCGGTAGTGGGTACTTGTTCTTAATGGTTACTTCATTCAATCCTCGATAATCAACAACCATCCTTAACGATCCATCCTTCTTCTCCACTAGAAGTACTGGTGATCCCCAAGGCGAAGAACTTGGGCGAATATATCCTTTATCCAGTAACTCCTTAATCTGCTTCTTAATCTCCACCAAATCCTTTGCGGGCATCCTATATGGTCTTTTAGATATTGGTCATGTGCCTGGCAAAAGCTCAATATCTCTATTTGGTGGCATGCCTGGCAACTCTTCTGGAAATACATCAGGGAAATCCTTCACTACTGGTACTTCCTCCTGCAGAACTCCTGTTAGACAATTTACTTGAGTCCTCTTCGGCACATGTCGGGATACATAGTTGATCCTTGTCCCTTCTGGGGTGTTAAGCAAAATCGACTTACTGGCGCAATCGATGTTTCCTCCATACATCGACAGCCAATCCATACCTAGAATTACATCCAAACCTTGTGATTCCAAAATGATCAAATCAGAGGGAAACACATGCCTACCTATACTCAATGGCACTTGAAAACATCCCTGGCTAGCCATATACTCCGCTCCTGGTGAGCTTACTAACATAGGTGTTCTAAGAACTTTGGTGGGCAGGTTATACTTATCCACAAATCCCCTTGATATGTATGAATGCGATGCACCAGTATCGAAAAGAACGAGTGCAGTAAATGACTTAACCAAAAACTTACCGATTACTGCATCCGGCTGCTCTTCAACCTCCTCCACGTTAACGTGGTTCACCTGTCCCCTGTTGAAAGGGTTCGGCTTCTTCCCAGAGCTTCCATTGCCATTTCCATTCTGGGATTCAGGACATTCATTGGCATAATGTCCGGTCTTCTGGCACTTAAAGCAAGTGACTTGTCTCAGGTCTCTCTTGGCTGGGGCTGATGGGTTGGTGCGGTTCTGGCCGTTGCTTCCTCCATTCCCATTACCATTCTTGGTGCCATTGTGATTGTGCGAGCTACCTCCTCCATGGGTATGCTGAAAATGTCCTCCCAATCTAGGGGTAAAACGTGGCTTCTGCTGAGCTCCTGAATTGTACTTCCCTTGTCCATACTTCCTCTTGCTATTATCAATCTGCTGCTGCTTCCCTTCAATCATAAGAGCACGATCTACCAACTCCTGGTAGTTGTTGAAGGTTGCTACCATCAACTGCATGCTCAACTCATCATTCAGTCCTTCCAGAAACTTCTCCTGCTTAGCTGCATCCGTAGCTATGTCATCTGGGGCATAACGTGCTAACTTACTAAAGTCCGCCACATACTGGCCAACTGTCCTTCCTCCTTGGCGCAAGTTGCGAAACTCTCGCTTCTTCATGGCCATAGCTCCTGCTGAAACATGGGCAGTACGGAAAGCCTGCTGAAACTGGTCCCACATGACAGTGTCGACAGGGAAAATGGCTGTGAAATTCTCCCACCATGATGTTGCGGGTCCTTCAAGCTGATGTGCGGCAAACTTCACTTTTTCCGCATCTATGCATCTTGCGGTGGTCAACTCCCTTTTTGTCTTGCGGAGCCAATCATCTGCTACTATCGGCTCGGTGCTACTGGAAAACACCGGCGGATTCAGCCTAAGAAAACGGGCTAAGTGATCAACAGGTGGTGGTGGTGGGTTGTTGTTGTTGTTGTTGTTGTTCCCCTGATTCTGATTCTGGACTAGCAACTGCATCAATGTGTTCTGCTGCTGGATCAATTGGGTGAGCTTCGGTGGAAAGGTAAATCCGGGGTCACGTCTCGGAGGCATCTGAGGGTTTTAGAAAGGATGAGATTTAAGAATAGAGAGGGGTCTAGAGAGAAAACACTACCCATATGCACATGAGGCAAAAGCAAACAATTCACTTCATTCAATCAATCAAACAAGGGCATACAATCGATCTATCTATCGCAAAAGTGCTCGAACTACTATATTTACATGGTGGATTACTACTACTGATGAGGTGGTCTACTAGAAATATTCTTCGGTTGCAGACTCCATGATATCTGCTCCAGCTTCATCAACATAGTCATCATCACTATCATCCGGATCCGAGTCGGTGTCGTCGATCATGATGTAGTCTTCTGGGCGAATCTCCTTGGGTTCTTCGTCTTCTTCTACTAGTGTAGGGCCTCCCATAAATATTTCGATCTTCTTGATCAGATCGTCATTCTTCTCCACTAATACTTTGATTTCCTCTTCATAATCTTCACGTGTAGCCTTGAGTTCTTCCTCTAGTTCCTTGATTCTAGTCTTTGCCTTCTTCAGATCTATCATGTCAGTGCATATCTGGTTCTCCTGACGTCGAATGTGCTGGTGTAACTCCTGGATAAAAGCTGCAGTTGATCTAACTTTCCTGGTGCTGATCATCTCCTAGTGCTCAACTCGGCGCCCACAAATCTGGTAGATAGTATCCTTGAGATCATTGCGGTAAACTTCTCCAATGCGTCCCATGGTGATGTGAGCTGCCATGCTCTTTCCTAGATTCCAAGTTGGTGCATCAAAAGAAAACTCTATGGGCTCAGTAACTGGCATGAACGTCCTTCCTGGAACTTGAACTTGAATCATCCAGCGCTCTTCTTCAGGTAAAGTGGCGTTGTAGGTTCCGGTGAAACTTGGTACTCCTATGTTCAGGTATCTAGTGACTTCCTTCAAGTGACGTCCAAAGGGTGTATCTTCATCCGGTTGCGTGAACTTGTTCCTTGCATCCGCCATCCTAAAAGAGTAGAAAAGATGAGGAGTCAGAATGAGAAGAGAGTGAGTAGTGATCTTGGGCTTTAGCTTAGTGGTCGTGTCCTACAGCCAGCGTGTGCTCTGATACCATCTTGTAGCGACCAGACCTCAAACGGTCCAATCTCTGTGCCCAGGTGTCATCCCTGGATCAGTAATGCTGACACCACACAGTACTTGAAGGATTTATAACAGAGTAGCAATCACACACTTATTACATCGAGTGTCTCAAAAGAGAGCTTATTACAATAAATATGGCTTAAGGCCATCTAATAACGATAACAGTGGAAGGCTTGGAAGATAAGTGAGTCCATCAACTCCAACGACATCACTGAGTATAGAACCACGACCTAAAAACACCTTAGTCGTCGTCTGAAAAGTCTGCAATATGAACGTTGCAGCCCGAAATGGGTCAGCACATGGAATATGCTGGCAATGTAACACATAGAGAGCAATGGAAGGATAAGGCTATACTACATGCATATTTGGCTGGTGGAAAGCTCTATGGTTACGGTTTTGCGTAAAGCCAATTTTTCCCTACTATAAAGGAATAAATTTTATTTAACTATCATGGTGGTTGTTAAACATTGAGAATGGTTGATAGCATTCTTAATCCCATTTAAGCATCATCATTAAACAAAACCCAACAAAATTAATTAGAGTAACATGATGAGATTCACATGATAATCCAGGTACTAGATACTCAAGTTGTCCATAACCGGGGACACGGCTAATCATGATTAGTTTATACACTCTGCAGAGGTTTGCGCACTTTTCCAGACAAGACTCGATCGTCTCCGTTTGATTTCTCGCACTACATGGTGTTTTGAGAAACGGATGACCGAGACATAGTCTTTCAGAAGCGCTAGCACCTTATGATCGGGTAGACCGTTACACCTACTTTCCCCTACATCTGCTAGTCTACCATTGTAAGAGTTCGCACGACTTAATCAACTATGCTAGAGCCCATAGTAGCTTGTGGCTGCACACGGAAGTTTCTAGTATGAATAATCTCATGATCCCTTTGAGCCTGGGTGGCGGTCCAAAAGAAAATAGGCAATCGCTAGAATACCCAGGTGCCTCGATCCACCCAGATGTGTATTTAAGTTGCCACCTTAGATAAACCATTAATTTAACAATCTCACATCTGCCATGGATACACTCACCCAATCCACGTCTACTAGCATAGCATAATAAGCAATGTAGAAGTAACACCCAAAGGTTTGATAATAAACAGGTAATAGGTACTACCTCAACTACTTCCCAAACCCACAATTTAATTAGATCCTAATCATGCAATGTGTGAGGATTGATCTAATGCAATAAAACTGGGTAGTAGGAGGTATGATCAAAGTGTTACTTGCCTTGCTGATGATCCGGGAAACCTAGCAATTCGAAGTAGCAAGCAGCGCACTCCGGGTACTCTATCGCAAACAAACAAGCATACAATAAGTACTCAACTAATGCATAGGTAAAATTCAAATAAGAGATCTAACCAGAAAGTTCAACTTAAGAACTCCGATTGGCAAAAAGAATCAAATCGAACGAAACAACGAAAGACAAACGGCAAAAGAAACAGGCTTCGTTTACTATTCTGGATCCAGGGCAATTTTTACAAATGCAAAAACTTGTTTGAGTTGGTCAAACGGAAAGAGGGTTTCGAGATGAAACTCCAGGCGCTTGAATCGCCTGATTTTGATAAACGAGCAAAAAGTTATACTAGAACGAAAAACGGATCAGGAATCACGATCAGAAAAATCGCGGATTTAATCCGAGCAAAGAAAACGACGAACAGATTAATGAACGGACGTTCGTTAACTGGATCTAAACGATGAACGCGTTCATTAAGACGAACGACCGAGCAAACGCTCGCTAAATAAATAAACCGGAAAACCGATCTATTTAAAAAAACGAAACTAAAAAAACCAAACAAAACTGATGGAAAACCGGTCGGTTTTTCAAGAAAAACCAGCGGCGGCGAGGTCTACATATGGCGAACGGCGGGGCGGCGGCCCGGCGGGGTCAGCGCGGGGCGGCGGGGGCAGGGGCGGCGCAGCTCGGCGCGGGTGGCCGCGGCGCTATGCGGCGGCGGCAAAGGCGGCTAGGATTTGGGGGGGTCCGGCTGGGCCTCCCCGGCTTATAAAGCCGGCCGGGCCAAGTGTCCGGGTCGGACACGACCCGTTAGGTCGGTTGCGGTTTTTTTTAAGTTATGCTCAGAAAAAAAACAAAAGGAAAACTAAACGAACTCCAAAAATCCCGAAATAAAATTTTTCCCCCGCTTATGAAATCAAGCGGCACAAGATGAACATTTATTTGGGGCCTAAATGCAATTTTGAAAAATGCGCATTTTTCCTAGATTCAAATAAAATAGCAAATAAAACCAAAATAAAATCTTATTTGATTTTTTATTAAATCCTCAATATTTCTTTATTTTGGGAAAGTCATTTTATTCCCTCTCTCATATTTTTGTAATAGAAATAATTGAAGATAAAATAAATAAAATCAAATGATCCTATTTTTCAGAATTTGAGAAAACCCAAATATGAAAATAACGAAATCCCCAACTCTCTCCGAGGGTCCTTGAGTTGCGTAGAATTTTCTAGGATCAGCCAAAATGCAATAAAATATGATATGCAATGATGATCTAGTGTATAACATTCCAAATTGAAAATTTGGGATGTTACAGATATAAAGATGGTGATATTAAAGTTGTGCTAGTTGAGTAGTTGTGAATTTAAGAAATACTTGTATTAAAGTTTGTGATTCCCGTAGCATGCACGTATGGTGAACCACTATGTGATGAAGTCGGAGCATGATTTATTTATTGATTGTCTTCTTATGAGTGGCGGTCGGGGACGAGCGATGGTCTTTTCCAACCAATCTATCCCCCTAGGAGCATGCACGTAATACTTTACTTTGATAACTTGTAGATTTTTGCAATAAGTATATGAGTTCTTTATGACTAATGTTGAGTCCATGGATTATACGCACTCTCACCCTTCCACCATTGCTAGCCTCTCTAATACCGCGCACCTTTCGCCGGTATCATACACCCACTATATACCTTGCTCAATACAGCCACCATACCTACCTATTATGGCATTTCCATAGCCATTCCGAGATATATTGCCATGCAACTTTCCACTGTTCCATTTATTATGACACACTCCATCATTGTCATATTGCTTAGCATGATCATGTAGTTGACATCGTATTTGTGGCAAAGCCACCGTTCATAATTCTCTCATACTTGTCACTCATGAGTCATTGCATATCCCGGTACACCGCCGGAGGCATTTATATAGAGTCATATTTTGTTCTAAGTATCGAGTTGTAATTGTTGAGTTGTAAGAAAATAATAGTGTGATGATCATCATTATTAGAGCATTGTCCTAGTGAGGAAAGGATGATGGAGACTATGATTCCCCCACAAGTCCGGATGAGACTCCGGACGAAAAAAAGAGAAGGATAAGAGGCCATAAAAAAAGAGAAAAGGCCCAAATAAAAAAAATGAGAGAAAAAGAGAGAAGGGGCAATGCTACTATCCTTTTACCACACGTGTGCTTCAAAGTAGCACCATGATATTCATAGTAGAGAGTCTCTCATTTCGTCACTTTCATATACTAGTGGGAATTTTTCATTATAGAACTTGGCTTGTATATTCCAGTGATGGGCTTCCTCAAATTTTCCTAGGTCTTCGTGAGAAAGCAAGATGGATGCACACCCACTTAGTTTCTTTTGTTGAGCTTTCATATACTTATAGCTCTAGTGCATCCGTTGCATGGCAATCCCTACACACTCACATTGATATCTATTGATGGGCATATCCATAGCCTGTTGATACGCCTAGTTCATGTGAGACTATCTTCCCCCTTTTTGTCTTCTCCACAACCACCATTCTATTCCACCTATAGTGCTATATCCATGGCTCACGCTCATGTATTGCGTGAAGATTGAAAAAGTTTTGAGAATGTCAAAAGTATGAAACAATTGCTTGGCTTGTCATCGGGGTTGTGCATGATTTAAATACTTTGTGTGTTGAAGATAGAGCATAGCCAGACTATATGATTTTGTAGGGATAACTTTCTTTGGCCATGTTATTTTGAGAAGACATGATTGCTTTGTTAGTATGCTTGAAGTATTGTTATTTTTATGTCAATATGAACTTTTATCTTGAATCTTTCGGATCTGAATATTCATACCACAATTAAGAAGAATTACATTAAAATTATGCCAACTAGCACTCCGCATCAAAAATTCTGTTTTTATCATTTACCTACTCGAGGACGAGCAGGAATTAAGCTTGGGGATGCTGATACGTCTCCAACGTATCTATAATTTTTGATTGCTCCATGCTATATTATCTTCTGTTTTGGATGTTTATGGGCTTTATTATACACTTTTATATTATTTTTGGTACTAACCTACTAACCAGAGGCCTAACCCAGAATTGCTGTTTTTTTTTGCCTATTTTAGGGTTTCGTAGAAAAGGAATATCAAATGGAGTCCAAACGGAATGAAACCTTCGTGAAACTTGATTTTCTCACCGAACATGATCCAGGAGACTTGGACCCTACGTCAAGACACAAAAGAGGAGGCCACGAGGTAGGGGGCGCGCCTACCCCCCAAGCGCACCCTCCACCCTCGTGGGGCCCCTATTGCTCCACCGACGTACTCCTTCCTCCTATATATACCTACGTACCCCCAAACGATCAGATACGGAGCCAAAACCCTAATTCCACCACCGTAACTTTCTGTATCCACGAGATCCCATCTTGGGGCCTGTTCCAGAGCTCCGCCGGAGGGGGCATCGATCACGGAGGGCTTCTACATCATCACCATAGCCCCTCCTAAGAAGTGTGAGTAGTTTACCTCAGACCTACGGGTCCATGGTTATTAGCTAGATGGCTTCTTCTCTCTTTTTGGATCTCAATACAAAGTTCCCCCCTCGCTTGTGGAGATCTATTCAATGTGATATTCTTTTTGCGGTGTGTTTGTTGAGATCGATGAATTGTGGGTTTATGATCAAGTTTATCTATGAACAATATTTGAATCTTCTCTGAATTCTTTTATGTATGATTGGTTATCTTTGCAAGTCTCTTTGAATTATTAGTTTGGTTTGGCCTACTAGATTGATCTTTCTTGCAATGGGAGAAGTGCTTAGCTTTGGGTTCAATCTTGCGGTGTCCTTTCCCAGTGACAGTAGGGGCAGCAAGGCACGTATTGTATTGTTGCCATCGAGGATAACAATATGGGATTTTCATCATATTGCATGAGTTTATCCCTCTACATCATGTCATCTTGCTTATGGCGTTACTCTATTTTTATTAACTTAATACTCTAGATGCATGTTGGATAGCGGTCGATGAGTGGAGTAATAGTAGTAGATGCAGGCAGGAGTCGGTCTACTTGTCTCGGACGTGATGCCTATATACATGATCATGCCTAGATATTCTCATAACTATGCTCAATTCTGTTAATTGCTCAACAGTTATTTGTTCACCCACTGTAGAATATTTATGCTCTTGAGAGAAGCCACTAGTGAAACCTATGGCCCCCGGGTCTATCTTCAGCATACTAATCTTCCAATACTTTGTTATTTACTTTGATTTTATTTTACTTTGCATCTTTATCATAAAAATACCAAAAATATTATCTTATCATATCTATAAGATCTCACTCTCGTAAGTGGCCGTGTAGGGATTGACATCCCCTTATCGCGTTGGTTGTGAGGATTTATTTGTTTTGTGCAGGTACGAGGGACTCGCGCGTAGCCTCCTACTAGATTGATACCTTGGTTCTCAAAAACTAAGGGAAATACTTACGCTACTCTGCTGCATCATCCCTTCCTCTTCGGGGAAAACCAACATAGTGCTCAAGAGGTAGCACATAGCTATATTTGTTGAGTCACTTGGTATTATTACCACATTATCACTATGAAGAACCTGAAGGATCCAAAGACTAAGATATTTCCCTCAAGGACGAGGGGAGGTAAGGTACTTCCATCCAGTTCTGCTTTAGATTCACCTTCTGTTATGAATAAACTTGCAACACCACCACATGCTATTAACTCTGATACGTTGCAAGTTATTGATGATGCTACTTCTACTATGAATGATGCTAGTACCTTGCTTGATAATGATGATGTGCCACTTGGTGAATTTCTTGATAAACAAATTGCTAGAGTTATACAACATGATGTTGTTGAATCTGATGATGAGCTTGAAACTGAATCTCCTGAAACACCTGCTAGAACTAGCCTTCCTAGATATGAATTGCCTAAGGTACCAGATGGTTATGTTATGAGTGAAGAAACAACTAGAGATATTCTTGCTTGCAATGATAGAGACGATCTAGAGAAATTATTACACAAGTATAAAGAAAAATCTCTGAGTGCTAGAATGAACTGTGATCCTAAGTTTGCTACTTCACCTATCTTTATTGATGATAAGGATTATGAATTCTCTGTCGACCCAGAGTAAATTACTCTGGTTGAATCTGGTCCTTTCCATGGTTATGAAATTGAAACTGTTGTGGCACATCTTACTAAGTTGAATGACATAGCCACCCTTTTTACACATGATGAGAAAACTCGCTACTACTTTATTGTCAAATTATTTCCTTTGTCTTAAAAGGGTGATGCTAAAGGTTGGTACAATACTCTTGCTCCTGGTTGTGTGCGTAGTCCCCAGGATATGATTTATTACTTCTCTTGAAAATATTTTCCTGCTCATAAGAAACAAGCTGCCTTATAGGAAATATTTAACTTTGTGCAAACTGAAGATGAGAGTCTCCCACAAGCTTGGGGGAGGCTTTGCCAGTTACTTAATGCTTTGCCTGATCATCCTCTTAAGAAATATGAAATACTTGATATCTTCTATAATGGACTAACCGATGCTTCTAGGAACTTCCTAGGTAGTTGTGCTGGTTGTGTTTTCAAGGAACAAACTGTTGGACAAGCTGAAGAATTATTGAATAACATATTGAAAAATTATGATGATTGGACTATTCCTGAACCATCGCCTAAACCTACTCTAAAGAAGAGGGGTATATTATATCTCAGTCCCGAAGATATGCAAGAGGCAAAGAAATCTACGAAGGAAAAGGTATTAAAGTTGAGGATGTTAAAATTTTACCTCCTATTGAAGAAATACATGGGCTTAATACACCACCAATGCCTAAGGTGGTAGAGGTAAATTCTCTTATGAAGTTCAATGATAATGATAATTCTCACAATATGCATCCTAGTCAATGCCTTTATGAGTTTGAAAACTACATTAGAAAACAAGATCACTTCAATGCAAATGTTATGAAACAATTGAAATATAATTCTAATATGATTGCTCGCTTGAGTGACTTGTTATTTAGAATATCAAATGACGTTAGAGGTGTTGGAAAGCATGCTTCTATGGTTCAAACTCAATTAGAGCAAGTTGCTAAATCTCAAAGAGAATTGCTTGATGAAATGAATAATAATATGCATGACTTTGCTGTTAGAGTTGCAACTAGAGGAGGTAAAATGACTTAGGAACCACTTTATCCTGAGGGACACCCTAAAAGAATTGAACAAGATTCACAAAGAAATAACACTAGTGCACCTAGTCCTTGTAGAAAGAAAAAGAAAAAGAAAAATGATAGGACTTTGCACACTTTTGGTGAACCTGAAATAGAAAAACCTCCTGAAAATGAAAATGAAGTTTCTATCTCAGATGCTGAAACTCAATCTTTTAATGAACACTCACCTAGTGATAATGAAAAAGACAATGATGAGGTTCATGAAGACACTCAACCAAATAATGAAAAGGAACTAGATAATGATGTTGATATAGAACCACCTGTTGATCTTGATAACCCACAACCTAAGAATATAAGGTACGACAAAAGAGAGTTTGTTGCTAGAAAACACAGTAAAGAAAGAGAACCATGGGTTCAAAAACCTATGCATTTTCCACCCAAGTCAACCAAAAAGAATGATGATGAAGAATTTGAACGCTTTGCTGAAATGCTTAGGCCATTCTTTTTGCGCACTCGCTTGACTGATATCTTGAAAAAGCCTCCTTATGCAAAGTAAATGAAAGACATCATCACAAATAAGAGAAAAATACCGGAAGCTGAAATCTCCACTATGCTTGCTAATTACACTTTTAAAGATGGAGATCCGGGAATACCGACTATACCTTGCTCTTTCAAAAATAATTATGTGAAAACTGCTTTGTGTGATTTAGGAGCTGGTGTTAGCGTTATGCCTTTCTCTTTATATAAACGACTTGACTTGAATAAACTCAAACCTACTAAAATATCTTTGCAAATGGTTGATAAATCAACTACCATACCTATCGGTATCTGTGAGGATGTGCCCATTGTTGTTGCTAATGTTACTATTTTGACTGACTTTGTTATACTTGAGATGCTCGAGGATGACAACATGTCGATTATCCTTGGTAGACCCTTCTTGAATAATGCAGGGGCTGTTATTGATTGCAATAAAAGCAAGGTCACTTTTCATATTAATGGCAATGAGCATGCATTGCACTTTTGGAAGAAAAAATTTCAAGTGAATGGTATTAATGTCATTGAAAAATATCTGACAATCACTGTTGGAAGTTTTGAAATACCTCGACCTACTGTCAAAAAGAAATATGAAATGCTTGTTGTTGGGGAAGTGCATATCCCCTTTGAGGTAACTTAGTGATTTACGAAAGTTCTTCAGTTTCATGCTAATCGAACGTGGTTGTTAATAAGACTTGATCAGCCTTATTAATGGATCATTTTTGAATGGTATGAAGTTGATAAATTTAGTAAGCACTACCTTCTGTCCCTACTTTTTATTCTTTGCTTTTATTAGTTAAGTAAAATAAAATGCCATGTTTTGTCTGTTTTCTGATTTTCCCGTGCAATAAAAAAATGACCCAAAAATGAAAGTTCTCAGAATGCCCTAAAAATTTTACACGATTGTTTTCTGAATATTTGAGAATTTTTGGTGCAATAAACATCAGAGGGAGGTGCACCAGGTGGGCAAAATCCACCTGGGAGCGCCCTGGTGGGTTGTGGTCCCTATGTGGGCCCCCTCACTTATCTCTTTAGCCCATTCATCGCTTACCTATAGAAAAAAAATCCCCTTTGTCTCTCTCCCGTGTTCTAGAGCTCAAACCAGCGAATTTAGATCTCTTTGCTCGAAGCTCCATTTCTGAAACTGTTTCGGGGGATTGTTTCTTGGTATGTGACTCTACCATTTGTCCAATTAGTTTTTGTTTTAGTTGTTTATACTTTGAATAATTAGCTACTCTTGGTGTTGCTGTAGATGTGCTTGCATGTTGAATTCTTAGTGTTCTAAGTAGTTTGAATGCTTTCTATGGCCTCTATGTGTCCCTATGAGTAGTTGCTATCAATCTTATAAAGTTTTGTTGACCAATTTTTGTCACCCCAAAATTTTTATTTTCAGAAAATTGTACGCGGACATGATGAACCTATTTGGAAGGAGTTATTCGATGAGACGATCCTCGGGGGCATCTTCTAGTGACGGTTCTGCTCGTCGGTCTTATGTTGAACGAAGTGAAAGTTCCACGCGAGATGCCGCCACCAAGACATGTTTATGGCCTAGCAATGAATATATGGTGCGTGTGGGTATTAAGGAGGAATTTGAGCAATATGTTCGCAATGCCGGCCTTAGTCCCTACCTTTTAGATAAGTGTGAACAACACCAACTTGTCATTGAATCATTTGTCAAAGGATTTAAATATTTTCCACGTTGTCGGCGTTCTGGGAACGGGGGTCCCCAGACTTGCCTGCCTGCGGCCTGCGGCGTGGCTCAAGCGGGGGCCCAGCGCGACCCATCTTCATCAGTTCAAGCTCAAAGACCCTTGCGAGGGGCCAAGCCTCGCGGGGCGGATGACAGGAAGCTTCCTCAGAGGCAGCCTCATCAGGCAGGCTCGCGAGGAGGCGGAGAGAACTAGGCAGGGGTACCTCGCGAGGAACCCGTGACGCAAGCCATGACGATCGAGACTAGGCGGGCGCCGGCCAGCGCAGTGTCCTTGTTTCCGCTTTGGTGCAAAGGGGGCAAGCACAGGCCAAGGCATCAGGCGAAGGTTACCATTCCGGTGCAACAAGACCAAGACCAGCCGGACGGAAGGATGGAGGTCACCGTGGAGCCCAAGACGGTGTCATCGCTAGTGCTTTTGGCAGCCGAAGACCATCTTTGGTCAGGATAACTTGTACTAGATGTTCCCCTTCAAAATGGCCAATTGTTGGCGCCCTTCCCGCTCATTATTTGGGGAGAGGCCCACGGCCTCTATAAATAGAGCTAGCCACCACATAGTATACATGATCTAGACACCCCAAGAACATCGAGAGATCATCTAGACATCTAGACACCCCAAGAACATCGAGAGATCTGGTAGAACCCTAGCAGAGAGAGAGATAGAGAGAGAGAGAGGCGATGAACTCACCCTAGCAGTTCATCGCACCAACTCAAGAACACCTCTCGCGAGGCTATTCTTCCCTTGTACTGTCCATCATCAGCCCCAGAGGCAATCCACCACACCACACACTGGAGTAGGGTATTACACCACAACGGTGGCCCGAACCAGTATAAACCTCGTGTCTCCTGTGTTATTCATCATTTTCATCTTAGTTCGCATGAGAGGATCAGACGTAGATCGGTAGGGGAGAGATCTCCGCATGCACCCCAGTGTTCGAACCTCAAGGGTCTGCCAGGACCCGAAACCCGACATTTGGCGCGCCAGGTAGGGGTGCGTCGGAATCTTTCTTCCGCTGTTCGCGTGTGATCTTCTGTCGTGTCCATGGCTAACGCTCGTCGGGCCTGCGCCGAACGCCGGGCTGCTTGCGCCACTCGCGTCGCCCAGACGGCGCCCGTCGGCGGCCCCCCACGTCATTCCCCGTCGCCCGCCGCCAACGCCGCCACCGGCCCGGCGGGGAACGAGCAGCAGGCCTCGTCCCAGCATCCTTCGGTGCGGCGGGATGGCCGCACCGCCACCCCGTCGCTGACACCAGCTGGTGGCTCGTCATCCCATGCCCGTCGGGCACCCATGGGTGCGCACGCCTCACTGCTCTTGGCGCGGGAGCTCCTGCACTATCGCCCCATCAACGACCTCTACGAGGACTGGCTCGCCTGCATCTCTGAGCTCGTCAGTGCCGTAGGGGGCCCCCCTTGCGGTCCCTCTCGCTGCCTCGCCCTCCGTCCTGTGCAGGAGGCGAGGATCAGGAGGCGCCTCCGCTGCCTCCTCCCCAAGAAGGTGCCTTGGCTCCAAGGTGTGCAGCCCCAGGGCTCAACCGAGCTGCGTCCCAGGAGCGTCTATGGCCTTCGGCCGTAGGGCGCTGCATGGGACCACCCCACAGCTACGTTCGCATGCCCTTCGGCCTGCCGAGCACGGTCGCCGCACATCAGCGCCTGTTGAGGAGCATTCTGGAGGCTTAGGAGGTCAGGCATCGCGCGGTCCTGGCGGAGGTGGCGATGGTCCCCGAAGACCTGCACGTGCCACCAGAGCCTCCCGAGGCCCTTGGGCCTGGGGGCTCATGAGGCCCGACATCTTCACCGCGCATCGCTCACTTCCTCAGCATTACTTCTGAAGGAAATATGCCCTAGAGGCAATAATAAAGTTATTATTTATTTCCTTATATCATGATAAATGTTTATTATTCATGCTAGAATTGTATTAACCGGAAACATAATACATGTGTGAATACATAGACAAACAGAGTGTCACTAGTATGCCTCTACTTGACTAGCTCGTTAATCAAAGATGGTTATGTTTCCTAACCATGGACAAAAGAGTTGTTATTTGATTAACGAGGTCACATCATTAGTTGAATGATCTGATTGACATGACCCATTCCATTAGCTTAGCACCCGATCGTTTAGTATGTTGCTGTAGCTATTCTTCATGACTTATACATGTTCCTATGACTATGAGATTATGCAACTCCCGTTTACCGGAGGAACACTTTGGGTGCTACCAAACGTCACAACGTAACTGGGTGATTATAAAGGAGTACTACAGGTGTCTCCAAAGGTAGATGTTGGGTTGGCGTATTTCGAGAATAGGATTTGTCACTCCGATTGTCGGAGAGGTATCTCTGGGCCCTCTCGGTAATGCTCATCACATAAGCCTTGCAAGCACTGCAACTAATATGTTAGTTGTGAGATGATGTATTACGGAACGAGTAAAGAGACTTGCCGGTAATGAGATTGAACTAGGTATTGGATACCGACGATCGAATCTCGGGCAAGTAACATACCGATGACAAAGGGAACAACGTATGTTGTTATGCGGTCTGACCGATAAAGATCTTCGTAGAATATGTAGGAGCCAATATGGGCATCCAGGTCCCGCTATTGGTTATTGACCGGAGACGTGTCTCGGTCATGTCTACATTGTTCTCGAACCGTAGGGTCCGCACGCTTAAGGTTTCGATGACAGTTATATTATGAGTTTATGAGTATTGATGTACCGAAGGAGTTCGGAGTCCCGGATGAGATCGGGGACATGACGAGGAGTCTCGAAATGGTCGAGACGTAAAGATCGATATATTGGACGACTATATTCGGACATCAGAAAGGTTCCGAGTGATTCGGGTATTTTTCGGAGTACCGGGTAGTTACGGGAGAAGTAATGGGCCTTGATGGGCTTTAGTGGGAAGAGGAAAAGGCTGCTGCGCCCCCCCTCCCCTTTGGTCCGAATTGGACTAGGGAAAAGGGGGCCGGCCACCTCTCCTTCTCCTCCTATTCCTTCTCCCTTCCTCCCCTTTTGGTGGACTCCTACTAGGACTTGGAGTCCTAGTAGGACTCCCTATCCTGGCCGCACCTTTGCCTTGGCCGGCCTCCTCCTCCTCCATCCTTTATATACAGGGGCAGGGGGCACCCCATAGACACACAAGTTGATCTTTGAGATTGTTCCTTAGCCGTGTGCGGTGCCCCCTGCCACCAAATTCCACCTCGATCATACCGTTGTAGTGCTTAGGCGAAGTCCTGCGTCGGTAGTACATCAAGATCGTCACCACGCCGTCGTGCTGACAGAACTCCTCCCCGAAGCTTTGCTGGATCGGAGCCCGGGGATCGTCATCGAGCTGTACGTGTGCTAAGAACTCGGAGGTGCCGGAGTAACGGTGCTTGGATCGGTCGGATCGGGAAGAAGACGTACGACTACTTCCTCTATGTTGTGTGATCGCTTCCGCAGTCGGTCTGCGTTGGTACGTAGACAACACTCTCCCCTCTCGTTGCTATGCATCGCCATGATCTTGCGTGTGCGTAGGATTTTTTTTGAAATTACTACGTTCCCCAACAGTGGCATCCGAGCCTAGGTTTTATGGTTTGATGTTATTTGCACGAGTAGAACACAAGTGAGTTGTGGGCGATACAAGTCATACTGCCTACCAGCATGTCATACTTTGGTTCGGCGGTATTGTTGGACGAGACGATCCGGACCAACCTTACGCGTACTCTTACGCGAGACCGGTTCCCTCGACGTGCTTTGCACATAGATGGCTTGCGGAAGACTGTCTCTCCAACTTTAGTTGAACCAAGTGTGGCTACGCCCGGTCCTTGAGAAGGTTAAAACGGAGTCTATTTGACGAACTATCGTTGTGGTTTTGATGCGTAGGTGAGATGAGTTCTTACTTAAGCCCGTAGCAGCCACGTAAAACTTGCAACAACAAAGTAGAGGACGTCTAACTTGTTTTTGCAGGGCATGTTGTGATGTGATATGGTCAAGGCATGATGCTGATTTTATTGTATGAGATGATCATGTTTTGTAACCGAGTTATCGGCAACTGACAGGAGCCATATGGTTGTCGCTTTATTGTATGCAATGAAATCGCGATGTAATGCTTTACTTTATTGCTAAGCGGTAGTGATAGTCGTGGAAGCATAAGATTGGCGAGACGACAACGATGCTACGATGGAGATCAAGGTGTCACGCCGGTGACGATGGTGATCATGACGGTGCTTCGGAGATGGAGATCACAAAGCACAAGATGATGATGGCCATATCATATCACTTATATTGATTGCATGTGATGTTTATCCTTTTATGCATCTTATCTTGCTTTGATTGCCGGTAGCATTATAAGATGATCTCTCACTAAATTATCAAGAAGTGTTCTCCCTGAGTATGCACCGTTGCAAAAGTTCTTCGTGCTGAGACACCACGTGATGATCGGGTGTGATAGGCTCTACGTTCAAATACAACGGGTGCAAAACAGTTGCACACGCGGAATACTCAGGTTATACTTGACGAGCCAAGCATATACAGATATGGCCTCAGAACACGGAGACCGAAAGGTCGAGTGTGAATCATATAGTAGATATGATCAACATAATGATGTTCACCATTGAAAACTACTCCATCTCACGTGATGATCGGTTATGGTTTAGTTGATTTGGATCACGTGATCACTTAGAGGATTAGAGGGATATCTATCTAAGTGGGAGTTCTTAAGTAATATGATTAATTGAACTTAAATTTATCATGAACTTAGTCCTGGTAGTATTTTGCAAATTATGTTGTAGATCAATAGCTCGCGTTGTTGCTTCCCTGTGTTTATTTTTGATATGTTCCTAGAGAAAATTGTGTTGAAAGATGTTAGTAGCAATGATGCGGATTGGATCCGTGATCTGAGGTTTATCCTCATTGCTGCACAGAAGAATTATGTCCTTGATGCACCGCTAGGTGACAGACCTATTGCAGGAGCAGATGCAGACGTTATGAACGTTTGGCTAGCTCAATATGATGACTACTTGATAGTTTAAGTGCACCATGCTTAATGGCTTAGAATCGGGACTTCAAAGACGTTTTGAACGTCATGGAGCATATGAGATGTTCCAGGAGTTGAAGTTAATATTTCAAGCAAATACCCGAGTTGAGAGATATGAAGTCTCCAACAAGTTCTATAGCTAAAAGATGGAGGAGAATCGCTCAACTAGTGAGCATGTGCTCAGATTGTCTGGGTACTACAATCGCTTGAATCAAGTGGGAGTTAATCTTCCAGATAAGATAGTGATTGACAGAATTGTCTAGTCACCATCACTAAGTTAGTAGAACTTCGTGATGAACTATAATATGCAAGGGATAACGGAGACAACTCCCAAGCTCTACGTGATGCTGAAATCAACGAAGGTAGAAATCAAAGAAAAACATCAAGTGTTGATGGTTGACAAGACCACTAGTTTCAAGAAAAAGGGCAAAGGAAAGAAGGGGAACTTCAAGAAGAACGGCAAGTGGGTTGCTGCTCAAGTGAAGAAGCCCAAGTCTGATCCTAAGCCTGAGACTAAGTGCTTCTACTGCAAAGGGACTGGTCACTGGAAGTGGAATTACCCCAAGTGATTGGCGGATAAGAAGGATGGCAGAGTGAACATAAGTATATTTGATATACATGTTATCGATGTGTACTTTACTAGTGTTTATAGCAAACCCCTCAGTATTTGATGCTAGTTCAGTTGCTAAGATTAGTAACTCAAAACGGGAGTTGCAGAATAAACAGAGACTAGTTAAGGGTGAAGTGACGATGTGTGTTGGAAGTGGTTCCAAGATTGATATGATCATCATCGCACACTCCCTATAATTTCGGGATTAGTGTTGAACCTAAATAAGTGTTATTTGGTGTTTGTGTTGAGCATGAATATGATTTGATCATGTTTATTGTAATACGGTTATTCATTTAAGTAAGAGAATAAATTGTTGTTCTGTTTACATGAATAAAACCTTATATGGTTACACACCCAATGAAAATAGTTCGTTGGATCTCGATCATAGTGATACACATAATCATAATATTGAAACCAAAAGATGCAAAGTTAATAATGATAGTGCAACTTATTTGTAGCACTGCCGTTTAGGTCATATTGGTGTAAAGCGCATGAAGAAACTCCATGATGATGGGCTTTTAGAATCACTTGATTATGAATCAGTTGATGCTTGCGAACCATGCCTCATGGGCAAGATGACTAAGACTCTGTTCTTCGGAACAATGGTGCGAGCAACAGATTTGTTGGAAATCATACATACTGATGTATGTGGTCCGATGAATATTGAGGCTCGCGACATGTATCATTATTTTCTGATCTTCACAGATGATTTGAGCAGATATGAGTATATCTACTTGATGAAACATAAGTCTGAAACATTTGAAAAGTTCAAAGAATTTCAGAGTGAAGTGAAAAATCATCGTAACAAGAAAATAAAGTTTCTATGATCTGATCATAGAGAAGAGTATTTGAGTTACGAGTTTGGCCTTTAGTTAAAAACAATGTGAAATAGTTTCATTACTCACGCCACAAGGAACACCATAGTGTAATTGTGTGTCCGAACGTCATAACCGTACTTTATTAGATATAGTGCGATCTATGATGTCTCTTACCGATCTACCACTATCATTTTGGGGTTATGCATTAGAGACAGCTGCATTCACGTTAAAAAGGGGCACCATCTAAGTCCGTTGAGACGACACAATCTGAACTGTGGTTTAGCAAGAAACCAAAGTAGTCGTTTCTTAAAGTTTGGGGTTGTGATGCTTATGTGAAAAAGTTTCATCCTGATAAGCTCAAAACCAAATCGGAGAAATATGTCTTCATAGGATACCCAAAAGGAGACTGTTGGGTACACCTTCTATCACAGATCCTAAGGCAAGACATTCATTGCTTATAATGGATACTTTCTAGAGAAGGAGTTTCTCTCGAAAGAAGTGAGTGGGAGGAAAGTAGAACTTGATAAGGTAATTGTACCTTCTCCTTTATTGGAAAGTAGTTCATCACAGAAATCTGTTCTTGTGACTCCTACACCAATTAGTGAGGAAGCTAATGATAATGATCATGAAACTTCGGATCAAGTTACTACCGAATCTCGTGGGTAAACCAGAGTGAGATCCGCACCAGAGTGGTACGGTAATCCTATTCTGGAGGTCATGTAACTTGACCATGACGAACCTACGAACTATGAGGAAGCGATGATGAGCCCAGATTTCGTGAAATGGTTTGAGGCCATGAAATCTGAGATATGATCCATGTATGAGAACAAAGTTTGGACTTTGGTTGACTTGCCCGATGATCGGCAAGCAATTGAGAATAAATGGATCTTCAAAAGGAAGACGGACGCTGATAGTAATGTTATTATCTACAAAGCTAGAATTGTCGCAAAAGGTTTTCGACAAGTTCAAGGTGTTGACTACGATGAGATTCTCTCACTCGTATCTATGCTTAAGTCTGTCCGAATCATGTTAGTAATTGCCGCATTTTATGAAATCTGGCAAATGGATAAACAAAACTGCAGTCCTTAATAGATTTATTTAAGAAGAGTTGTATATGATGCAACCAGAAGGTTTTGTCGATCCAAAGGGAGCTAACAAAGTGTGCAAGCTCCAGCGATCCATTTATGGACTGGTGCAAGCATCTCGGAGTTGGAATATACGCTTTGATGAGTTGATCAAAGCATATAGTTTTATACAGACTTGCGGTGAAGCCTGTATTTACAAGAAAGTGAGTGGGAGCACTACAACATTTCTGATAAGTATATGTGACTGACATATTGTTGATCGGAAATAATGTAGAATTATTCTGTAAAGCATAAAGGAGTGTTTGAAAGGAGTTTTTCAAAGAAAGACTTCGGCGAAGCTGCTTACATATTGAGCTTCAAGATCTATAGAGATAGATCAAGACGCTTGATAAGTTTTTTCAATGAGTACATACCTTGACAAGATTTTGAAGTAGTTCAAAATGGAGCAGTCAAAGAAAGAGTTCTTGCCTGTATTACAAGGTGTGAAGTTGAGTAAGACTCAAAGCCCGACCACGGCAGAAGATAGAAAGAGAATGAAAGTCATTCCCTATGCCTTGGCCATAGGTTCTATAAAGTATGTCATGCTGTATACCAGATCTATTGTATACCCTGCATTGATTTGGCAAGAGAGTACAATAGTGATCTAGGAGTAGATCACTGGACAGCGGTCAGAATTATCCTTAGTGAAATAAGGATATGTTTCTCGATTATGGACGTGACAAAAAGGTTCGTCGTAAAGGGTTACGTCGATGAAAGTTTTTGACACTGATCCAGATGAATCTAAAGTCTCAATCTGGATACATATTGAAAGTGGGAGCAATTAGCTAGAGTAGCTCCGTGTAGAGCATTGTAGACATAGAACTTGCAAAATACTTACGGATCTGAATGTGACAGACCCGTTGACTAAAATTATCTCACAAGCAAAACATGATCACACCTTAGTACTCTTTGGGTGTTAATCACATAGATACGTGAACTAGATTACTGACTCTAGTAAACCCTTTGAGTGTTGGTCACATGACGATGTGAACTATGGGTGTTAATCACATGGTGATGTGAACTATTGCTGTTAAATCACATGGCGATGTGAACTAGATTATTGACTCTAGTGCAAGTGGGAGACTGAAGGAAATATGCCCTAGAGGCAATAATAAAGTTATTATTTATTTCCTTATATCATGATAAATGTTTATTATTCATGCTAGAATTGTATTAACCGGAAACATAATACATGTGTGAATACATAGACAAACAGAGTGTCACTAGTATGCCTCTACTTGACTAGCTCGTTAATCAAAGATGGTTATGTTTCCTAACCATGGACAAAAGAGTTGTTATTTGATTAACAAGGTCACATCATTAGTTGAATTATCTGATTGACATGACCCATTCCATTAGCTTAGCACCCGATCGTTTAGTATGTTGCTGTTGCTATTCTTCATGACTTATACATGTCCCTATGACTATGAGATTATGCAACTCCCGTTTACCGGAGGAACACTTTGGGTGCTACCAAACGTCACAACGTAACTGGGTGATTATAAAGGAGTACTATAGGTGTCTCCAAAGGTAGATGTTGGGTTGGCGTATTTCGAGAATAGGATTTGTCACTCCGATTGTCGGAGAGGTATCTCTGGGCCCTCTCGGTAATGCTCATCACATAAGCCTTGCAAGCACTGCAACTAATATGTTAGTTGTGAGATGATGTATTACGGAACGAGTAAAGAGACTTGCCGGTAATGAGATTGAACTAGGTATTGGATACCGACGATCGAATCTCGGGCAAGTAACATACCGATGACAAAGGGAACAACGTATGTTGTTATGCGGTCTGACCGATAAAGATCTTCGTAGAATATGTAGGAGCCAATATGGGCATCCAGGTCCCGCTATTGGTTATTGACCGGAGACGTGTCTCGGTCATGTCTACATTGTTCTCGAACCGTAGGGTCCGCACGCTTAAGGTTTCGATGACAGTTATATTATGAGTTTATGAGTATTGATGTACCGAAGGAGTTCGGAGTCCCGGATGAGATCGGGGACATGACGAGGAGTCTCGAAATGGTCGAGACGTAAAGATCGATATATTGGACGACTATATTCGGACATCAGAAAGGTTCCGAGTGATTCGGGTATTTTTCGGAGTACCGGGTAGTTACGGGAGAAGTAATGGGCCTTGATGGGCTTTAGTGGGAAGAGGAAAAGGCTGCTGCGCCCCCCCTCCCCTTTGGTCCGAATTGGACTAGGGAAAAGGGGGCCGGCCACCTCTCCTTCTCCTCCTATTCCTTCTCCCTTCCTCCCCTTTTGGTGGACTCCTACTAGGACTTGGAGTCCTAGTAGGACTCCCTATCCTGGCCGCACCTTTGCCTTGGCCGGCCTCCTCCTCCTCCATCCTTTATATACAGGGGCAGGGGGCACCCCATAGACACACAAGTTGATCCTTGAGATCGTTCCTTAGCCGTGTGCGGTGCCCCCTGCCACCAAATTCCACCTCGATCATACCGTTGTAGTGCTTAGGCGAAGCCCTGCGTCGGTAGTACATCAAGATCATCACCATGCCGTCGTGCTGACAGAACTCCTCCCCGAAGCTTTGCTGGATCGGAGCCCGGGGATCGTCATCGAGCTGTACATGTGCTAAGAACTCGGAGGTGCCAGAGTAACGGTGCTTGGATCGGTCGGATCGGGAAGAAGACGTACGACTACTTCCTCTATGTTGTGTGATCGCTTCCGCAGTCGGTCTGCGTTGGTACGTAGACAACACTCTCCCCTCTCGTTGCTATGCATCACCATGATCTTGCGTGTGCGTAGGAAATTTTTTGAAATTACTACGTTCCCCAACAACTTCATCTTCAACAGCACCAGGTGACATCTTTCAGAGTTCTACTTTCATCTAGGAGCGCCCACAGGGCTGCACCATTCCCAGGTCGCGTGGGTCCGTCCCCACGGCATGCATCCATTTTGTTTATGCTCTTTATTTACCTTGTTAGGGGCGCCCCTCGGGCTGCATCATCCCCACGCCACTCGGGCCCGACCCAGCGGCGGTTGCTTTTACCTGCGCTTGCTTGAAATTGGATTTCCTCCTATGTGCTTAACATACCTGACCTAATGACCTGCTCGATCGACGCCTATTTGAAGAGCCGCTCACTCTGGCATGGCGCGTGCGCACGGGTCCGTCCCTGCAGCATTGCTAAACCTGAGTGGTCGAGCTCTGGCCGCGGCAACCCCGCAGAGCGCCACCTTACCAGGCCCTCAGTGCCCTGACCGCTCCCTCGGAGTGACCATAGGTTGGCCGGCGACTGTAACGACAGGCCTTGTTTCTCCTCATGATTGGTGTGTAGGACCTACTCGAGGAGCAACATTGGGGGAATCGTGAGCTCTCTCTCCCTCTCTTCGGCACAGACCGCTTGCACGTTAAAAGGGGGGGGGGTACATGAGCATCGCGACTCATGGGCTCCTACTGGCTCTTCAGCCCTCACCCCGTGGCCTTGACCCACAGCATTGCGACCTGTCATACCAGCGGCGGCTGAGCTCGCTCGAGAGCCGGGACCTGAGGACATAGAGCATTAAGGAAAGTGCGGGGGAGTGGGAGGAATCTCGCGAGGGCCTAACCCAGCAGTGCCTCGACCACCACCTCTCGGGCCAGGCGCCTCTCCGAGGAACTACGCCAGACACACAAGATAAGTCGCGCCGTCACAAAAGCTAGACCAAGGCAGTGCTAAATCCCCGCCCAGTGCAACTCGGTCACGGTGACGCTACCTTCCTTTCTCGCCTAGCAAGGATTGCTTGAGCGCTAAAGGGGACCTCCCGAGCATCGCGACTCGGGGGCTCTTACCGGACCTCGGGCCGCTCACCTCCTGGCCTTGACCACGACATCGCGACCTGGCATACCAGCGACAGCTGAAGCTTGCCTGGGGACTGGGACCTGTCAGCGTAGAGCGCCAAGTCCTTGTGAGGATAGAAAGGGGGAGCTTAGCTGGAACAGAACGGACACCTCACGATAATTCATATTAAGGATATAGTAATTACAAAAGCACGGCAGACGCCTTACATACCCCCACAGGGCGTTGCTTTAATTCCTTGTAGGGAACAAAAGGTGCTAACCCTAAGGAACACTACTTGCTAGCACCTCCCCAGGCGACACCATCATCAACAGTGGGCTGCCCAGCGCTGGCGCCAACCCCATCCAGATTAGTGGCGTCGGCGGCCCGAGGCAGCTGCCTCACTCCAAGCGCGGCGTGAGCTCGGAGGCTCGTAGCTGTCGTCACTCGTCTCCGGGGTCACGAGGAGTTCGGGGGAGCCACCAAAGCCCGCAGTCCCTCTGCTGCTGCCTGAGGAGCTGCAGGAGGACCAACGGGCGGGGATGGTCCTCGCCAGTACGTCACCACTGCCGCTTCCCTTGGGGCAGCATACCAGCCGGCGTCCTTCTGCATCAAAGACCTTGAAGAACATCAAGGAGGCGCCGTCATATTCAAGATGGATCACCAAGGCGCCATCCGCGCGACAAACCCGGGCAATCTCACCCCAGCCCCGGGTCATGTAGACCTTGCCCGGAGCGACGATCGTGACCTCCGCTCCGGTTGCAGGGGTGCCGCAGTCGGCGTGCTGCAGCCAGAGCTCTAGGTTCCCGCTCGGCGGAATCTTGAAGGCGAAGGAAGGAGGAAGGCGGATCCACGAAGTTGGAGGCATGGCGGCGTGAAACACAAGCTCGCGAGAGGAGCGCTCCGCGTGGACTCCAGGGGGACGACGCGCACCACTATGACTCGCCGGTGTCGGCGGCGACGCTGTCGGTGTTGCTCGGCGCCCTCCCCCCTGGGGCCTACTACGCGAGCGTGCAAGGGCAGCGGAAACCCAGGCGGCGGCCGCTCGTACCACGGCCTCGACACCACCTGCCAAGCGCCTTCGTCCCGGTGGCAAGGGATTGGCCGCTTCTTCGGCGGGAGGGGGTCAGGACCCTCTCTGGGGGGCCTTTCCCTTCTCCTTAGCTGAAAACCGGCGGATCGGTGCCATTGGCGCAAGAGGAAGCAAGGATAAGGCAGAAGAAGAGGAGGAGTGACGGAAAGGGGTGAACCGGCAAAGCTCACGCGGCCCCGTACTTATAGCCGGGGAAGGCCAACCGCCGAGCACCATGACCTCAGGTAATCATGACCCATATCTTTGCATGCAGGGACTTGTCAAGTCGTGCGGTTGCCGAGGCATCATGGCAAGTGCAGACGCCCACGCCCATGCCCAATCAACCGCCACGCGGCGCCCAAGGCCGCAGGCTGTTAGGGCCCGCGGCGCTTTTCGCTTGCCCCTTCGCTTCTCTGCTAAGCCAAGCCCGCGCGCGCCTTGGGCCCCGGGGCTACTATCGGCGTTCTGGGAACGGGGGTCCCAGACTTGCCTACCTGCGGCCTACGGCGTGGCTCAAGCGGGGGCCCACCGCGACCCATCTTCATCACCTCAAGCTCAAAGACCCTCACGGGGCGAACGACAGGAAGCTTCCTCAGAGGGAGCCTCATCAGGCAGGCTCGCGAGGAGGCAGAGAGATCAAGGCAGGGGTACCTCACGAGGAACCCGTGACGCAAGCCATGACGATCGAGACCAGGCGGGCGCCAGGCGGGTGCCGGCCAGCGCAGTGTCCTTGTTTCCCCTTTGGTGCAAAGGGGGCAAGCACAGGCCAAGGCATCAGGCAAAGGTTACCATTCCGGTGCAACGAGACCAAGACCAGCCGGACGGCAGGACGGAGGTCACCATGGAGCCCAAGACGGCATCATCGCGAGTGCTTTTGGCAGCCGAAGACCACCTTTGGCCAGGATAACTTGTACTAGATGTTCCCCTTCGGAATGGCCAATTGTTGGCGCCCTTCCCGCTTATTATTTGGGGAGAGGCCTAGGGCTTCTATTAATAGAGCTAGCCACCACAGAGTAGACATGATCTTGACACCCCGAGAACATCGAGAGATCATCTAGACATCTAGACACCCCAAGAACATCGAGAGATCTGGTAGAACCCTAGCAGAGAGAGAGAGGCGATGAACTCACCCTAGCATCTCATCGCACCAACTCAATAACACCTCTCGCGAGGTTGTTCTTCCCTTGTACTGTCTATCATCAGCCCCAGAGGCAATCCACCACACCACACACTGGAGTAGGGTATTACACCACAACAGTGGCCCGAACCAGTATAAACCTCGTGTCTCGTGTGTTGTTCATCATTTTCATCTTAGTTCGCACGAGAGGATTAAACATAGATTGGTAGGGGAGAGATCTCCGTGCGCACCCCAGTGTTCGAACCTCAAGGGTCTGCGGGGACCCGAAACCCGACACACGTGAGTCTAGGGTGTCGTTTATGCTTTTTGATAATCCGTTTACTATCCCACTGGAGAATCTTACTTACCATTGCAAACTTCCATTTTGGGGTTCGCTTAATGAGACACCAACACTTGAGTTCTAGTCTTTCTTTACTAGCCTTTGCTTCAGTGAAAATAGGGGCATGAGACAAGGAAGAATAAAGAGCATTCACTTTCCCGCAATTCAGTATTTTGCATTATTTAACGGGAAATGCATAGTAGGCAAGCAAGACTGTAGCATACTTTGTGCTCCAGACATGAGCCTCATTCACACCACTCTCACTAGTGAAAGGAATTATAACCTTGGAGCGATTGTTGCATGTAGACTTCAGCACAATGCTAATAGTGGTTGGTTCTATGGTGGAATTTATGCCACGCGTTTAGCACGAGAGCTGGGTGTTTCTCATTTGCCCTTTGATCCTATCCTACCCATGTGGTATTTAGATTTTGACACTTTGAAAGAACACAAGATCCTTAAGGGAAAGGTTGATAATTTCACTTATAATCTAATGTTTAACCAAAAATCAATTGGGGACACATATTTGCCTGCGCCTGCTCTTTTTTATTATAACAGCAAGGGAAGATATTTTGTTCTTGAGAGCAAGGCCCAAGCTCATAACGCAGCAGTGGTGGCGGCACGGCGTGCTGAGGCGTCTGCACCGAGAGCCTTTGTGAGCTACCACGCCGACTACTACCCTCCAGGGTACTGATCGACTACCAAGTTGGGCCAAAAGCCTAAGCTTGGGGGAGCATGTGTCTCTCACCGACATTACATTCATGTCCACTTATTTCATTTGTCGGTGTTCACACTTTTTCATTGTATCAACCATGCTTAGATTTCTTTTCCTGCTTTCTTCTTGTGTTTTTGAAAAACTTTAGAAAAAAAATTAGTTGCAGTTAATTTACTTTCTATGCATGCTTAGTAGTAGTACTAAAAAGAAGACCCAAAAAGACTTCCTTGTTCTTCTTTTCCTTGTTGGGAGCTTTCCCGTGTAAATAGGTTTTCTCGTTTTTGCTTTTCCCTTTTATTTGCTTGTTGAAGAAAACCAAAAAACTCCAAAAATACTTCAGTGTGTTTCTCTGAATTTCTTAACTTTTTATTCGAGTTGTACCAAGGAGAAGACCATGATGAAAATGTTGAGTAGCTCTCATATAAATAATTGTTGAACTAATAAAGAGCACATTTTACCTTGTCATCTCCTATTGAATAAAATGTTTTGTAGATTCCAGCTTAGTCCACGGCACTCTTGCACTACTATTATTTTAATAGCGTTCGATCGTGCAAGTGAAAGGCAATAATGACGACATTCGATGAACTGGCCGTGGCAAAGAGAAACTGGTATGAACTCGACTTGTTCTGTTTGTGTAAATATGTTTAACCAAGTATCCAGGCTTCAGCCCATTATGATTAAACATGTTTGCAATGACAATTAGATATTATAGTTTCTCATGCCATGCATAAGTATCTAGGAGTGAATAATGATTTATCTTAGATATCAACATAACGTTAAAATGATTGTGATGTAGTATGATGATATGGTATCCTCCTCTGAATGTTCAAGTGACTTGACTTGGTACATGTTCATGCATGTAGTTGAATCAAAACCAACATAGCCTCTCTATATATTTTTGTTCATGGTGTTCATATCCTACTCATGCTAGTGTCGAATGTTACTTATGCATAATGCATGGTTATGATCGTTGTTGCTCTCTAGCTGGCCGCTTCTCAATCTAAATTGCTAGCCTTCGCCTGTATTAAGTGGGGATTCTGCTTGTATATCAAAAACCTTGAAGCCAAAGTTATTCTAGATGAGTCCACCATACCTACCTATATGCGGTATTACCCTGCCGTCCCAAGTAAATTTGCATGTGCCACCTCTAAAAACTTATAAAAATTATCCGTTTTGTGTGCCTGGAACGTTCATGGAACGACATGAGGTGGTCGATATCTTCCATGCTAAGAGGGTTATTCTCAGGTCGAGTGTTTATTCACTCGCCATCGCAAGAGAAAATGGGCGGTAATAGGGATTCCCAGTCCCAAACTCAAAAATGCAAATAATTAAACAAAACTCCCCCAGACTGATGTTGGTATGGACATCACCTGTTGTTTCGGACAAGCTGTGGAGTGTGATTGATGGTGGAGGGGGAGTAAACCTTTACTTGTATCACTTGGGAACCGCCACTAGCGTGCTTAGCATGGAAGATGTTGATAACTGATGGTTGTGAAGTAAATGAGAAGGGTGCATGTCGGTGTCAAAACCGGCGGATCTCAGGTAGGGGGTCCCGAACTATGCATCTAAGGTTGATGGTAACAGGAGACAGGGGACACGATGTTTACCCAGGTTCGGGCCCTCTCCATGGAGGTAATACCCTACTTCCCGCTTGATTGATCTTGATGAATATGATTATTACAAGAGTTGATCTACCACGAGATCGTAATGGCTAAACCCTAGAAGTCTAGCATGTATGACTATGGTATTGATTATATCCTTTCCGGACTACTCCCTCCGGTTTATATAGAAACCGGGGGAATCTAGGGTTACATAGAGTCAGTTACATAAGATGGAATCTTCATAGTTGTTCACCAAGCTTGCCTTCCACGCCAAGGAGAGTCCCATCCGGACACGGGTACAGCCTTCGGTCTTCATATCTTCACAGCCCATCAGTCCGGCCCATAGATAATAGGCCAGACGCCCGAGGACCCCTTAGTCCAGGACTCCCTCAGTAGCCCCTGAACCTGGCTTCAATGACAAGGTATCCGGCGCGTAGTGCTGTCTTCGGCATTGCAAGGCGGGTTCCTCCTTCCGAACTCCCAATAGTCTCCAGACGAATTGATCGTGTCCAGACCTGTAACGCACACCGCACATAACCGCAGAGAGAATATAATAACACACGAGTCCAATCTGCTAACAACTTTAGTAATGTGACGTCACGCCTGTCTGTTCATAATTTCGAACCGTTTTTCACCCCACGTTTCGAGACGCGGTTGTCATTGGCATGTCTTGTCAAAGCAGAGATCGTGTCCCCTTATTACGGGATTCTCATCAACACGGGCGTGGGTAACCCAACCATGCTGTTTACACAACCCTTGGGAGAAGGCGAATTTTAAGGAGAACTACACCGCCCTTATAAGGAGATAAGATTCCCCTTTCTTCTCCCACGCTTTCTTCCTGCCTCTCCGTACTTGAGCTCCAACGCCCAAGTCCTCATTCATTCCCATTCAAACAAACACCCAACCATGTCTGGATCCGGAGCCGGCGGCAAGTGGATGGCCTCCTCCATTAAGAGCAAATATATAGAGGAACTCCGAGAGGCCGGATACATGGCTAAGGAGATCGTTTACCGACTTCCGGCCAAGGGACAGATCATCCCCACCCCCGAGCCTCATGAGAGAGTGGTGTTCCTCACGCATTTTGTCCGCGGGTTGGGATTCCTCTCCACCCGTTTGTCCGTGGACTAATGTTTTATTATGGGCTAGATTTCCATGATCTAGCCCCCAACTTTATCCTCAACATCTCGACATTTATAGTCGTGTGCGAGGCTTTTCTCTGCATCCCACCTCATTTCGGCCTATGGATAAAGACCTTCAATGTGAAGCCAAAGGTGGTGAGCGGTCAACAGGCAGAGTGCGGAGGAGCTATGTTGGGTAGGATGCGCAACATCACCTGGCTCGAAGGTTCTTTCGTGGAAACGGTGAAGGGGTGGAAATCAGGGTGGTTCTACATAAACGAGCCGCGCAACACCAACTGGACGGCGGCCCCCGAATTCCGATCCAGAGCTCCGATGCGGCTCACCTCCTGGCAAGAGAAGGGCCTAACCTGGGGTTCTCCGGGGGAGCTGACAGGGCTCCAGACGTGTATCTAGAACATGATATCAAACAAGATCAAGCTTGTAATGTGATCCAGGTTATGCTCATCCGCCGGATCCTCCCGTGCCAACGCCGGACTTGGTATTTGTGGGAATTCGATCCGGCCAAGCACCAGACGCTACTAGAGCTCTTCGACACAACGCACGAGGATATCTGGAAAGTGCTCTTCAAGGCCGATGAGACACCACCACCTACAAGCGAGGATCGTGGGCTTAGCTCAAAGCGCCAAGCCAATTCGGTAAGTTCTGTCATGCTCCCAAGGCAAAATTGTCGGATTTCGGGTTCCGGCAGACCCTTAAGGTTCGAACACTGGGGTGCACGCGGAGATTACGCCTTCTACCTCTCCGTCTCGCAAAGATCTAGACTACTGAAAAAACTGCACAAGAGACACAAGGTTTATACTGGTTCGGGCCACCGATGTGGTGTAATACCCTACTCCACTGTGTGGTGGGTGGATTGCCTCTTGGGGGTAATGATGATGGACAATACAAGGAAGAACAGCCTCGCGAGGGCCTGTTCTTGGCTGGGGTGATGAACTACTGGGAGGAGTTCAACCACCCTTTCTCTCTCTCTCTGGCTGCCTTACTCTTACTCAACCGCCAACCGAACGAACCGAACCAACCCGAACCTACCAACCAACCTAACTCAGCCGAACCGCCCCTTTGCTACATGGGCGGCTGGTCCTATTTATAGAGGCCCCGGTCCTCTTCCCAAATATCGAGCGGGAAGGGAGCCAATAATGGCGGGCTAATTTGAAGGGGGACAGCAAGTATCAACTATCCTGACAAAAGCAGTCTTCGCCTGCGCAAAGCTCTGGTGATGACGCCATCCTGGGCTCCATGGTGACCTCCGTCTCGTATTCCTCCTGGTCTTGGTCTCGTTGCAGCGAAATGGTAACCTTTGCCTGATGCCTCGGTACTCCGCGGCTGCGCTTGCTCCCTTTGCACCAAAGAGGAAAGGAGGACGCTGCGCGGGCTGGCACCCGCCTGGCGCCCTGAGTCGTCATGGCTTGCGTCACAGGCACCTCGCGAGGTACCCCGCCTTGATCTCTTTGCCTCCTCACGAGCCAGCCTGACGAGGCCATGCCTGAGGAAGCTCCGTGTCGTCCGCCCCGCGAGTGTTGGCCCCTCGCGAGGGTCTTGAGTCTTGTGTTGATGAAGATGGGCCGTGCTGGGCCCCCCTTTGAGCCACGCCGCAGGCCGCAGGCAGGCAAGTCTAGGGACCCCCGTTCCCAGAACACCGATAGTGGCCCCCGGGCCCAAGGCGCGCCCAGACTTGGCCGTGCCGAGAGGCGAAAGGGCAAGGGCGAAGCGCCGCGGGCCCTAACAGCCTGTGGCCTTGGGCGACGCAGATTTGGCCGCGGTCCCCCAATCTCTGGCCGGGGGCGAGGTGGCAAGGTTGGAGGGCGCTCCCAAGCCCTTATTCCTTCGCGACGACTGGGAGCAGGTGGTGAAGTCCATGCCCGTTTTTAACGGGGACGGGCTCGTGCCCGTGGCGGCTTCCGAGGGACTTGTGGACGTGCCCTTCGGTGACTCCAGCAAGGAGGACGAAGAGGAGCGGGGAAAGGGGCCCGACTCCAAGGCGACCGATGGAGAATCGAGGGCTCCCCTCCCTCGGCGTAGGCCCCGCAGTCTCCACCTTTCTTCGAGCGATGATGACGAGGATGGAGACGAGCAGGTCGGCGGGAGCTTGCCCCTGATCCCAAAGAAGGATAGGATAGGGCTGATCTCCCGCGGGTCTGTCCCTGCCCCAGGGCAGTCTGCAGACGCGCCTTCTGCTTCCGAGGTTGACCCTTCGAGCCGGCTGTCGGGCTTCAAGTTTGGCCGGAGGCTGCCCGAGCTCACCGGCGATGACCCATAAGTGCTTGACCCTTGTCTTTATTTCTTGTTCCGCTGCCGAGGCTTGACGTTCGCTTCTCTTCAATAGGCTGGAGCCCGTGGCGAAGAAGCTAAAGGGGGCTCTTGAGGCTCCATCTGCGGCAGCGCCTCCGCCTGTGGAGGAGGGTGACCGTGGCGCGCGGGCTTCTCCTGCCCGGTCGGCCTCGCGAGGCCTGGTCGAGCTGGCTGGGACGAGCTCAGCCCCCATGGCCCAAGTGACTCCTGTGCTGCCTTTGCCCACTGCCGCCACCACACCGCTGGGGCGCAGCAGGCTCCACCTCAGGACGCCGTGGTCTTGCCGTCGCCGTCTACTTCCTCCGTTCCGCCGACTGTTGTTTCTCCAACTCCTCCTGCCGTCCTAGAGCATGCTATTGCTGGACCGGACCAGCTGCGACAGGATCTTCTGGGCACCGACCCTCGCTTGGTGGCCGGGCGCTTGGAGCTGGCTTCAGGATGGATTCGCTCCGACGCCTCGATCCGGGTGGCGCTGGTTCAAGCCTCGACGGCCTGCGACAAGGATAGGCAGGCCATCCTTGAGGCGAAGGCTGCTCGTGACACAGCCCTGGGGGAGGTTGTTGAAGTCCGCGATCATTGCAAGGCGCTAGGGGACGAGCAGCAAGGCCTGCGGGACCAGCTCGCGAAAGAGGTTCGTCTTCGCCAGGAGCAAGAAGAAAGCATGAAGGCTCGCGAGGTGGCCATCGAGGGCCAGGAGGCCAAGCTCAAGAAGCGCCGCGACCGCCTAGGTGCGCTGGGGAAGGAGCTAGAGGCGATGAAGGTCGAGCTGGACAGCAAGGCCAAGGTTCTTGCCGAGTATCGCGTGGCCTTCGCAGACATGGAGAAGAAGGCTCCTGCTTCGCTGAAGATGCTCTACGCCAGTGGCCTGGAGAGCCTGCTGGCCAGCGCCGAGGACGGCCCCGCCAAGCTGCTTCCCTTCCTGGTTCGTGCTCTTGAGGATGTCACCCTTGGCCTTGGCCCCACAGTCGAGGCCGAGGCGCGTGTCCTGTCTTCTGCTGTGCTGACGCGGGTCTTCACCCACATCTACCTTCGCGACCCCAGCGCCGACCTCGACAGCCTGTTGGAGCCCGTAAGCGGCGAGGGTGCCACCGCCGTTGCCGAGGCCGTGAAGGGTCGCGCGGAGGCTCTGCTGGGGAAGTTCCGGGCCTTCAGCACCAAGTTGAAGCAGGATGCTTCCGGTCATGCTACTCCATGAGGCGGGGCCACCCGCGCTGCTCCACCGCCGCTAAGTGACTTCGCTACTGCTCCTGTCCTGCTTTTAATTCCTGCAGATGCATCATGCCTTGGGGAGGCGTTTAAAATCACGTTTGGTATTGAGACGACAGTATGGACTATAATATTTGCTTTTAAGTTCCTTGAATTTTATGCTTTCCTTCCCTACTTGCTTGTGTTCTACGTCGGCAGAGCCCGGCCCCGCGCGTACCTCACCCAGCATTAGCCCCGACCGGAAACCAGGACGGGACCAAAGGAGTGAGGGGCTACGGAGCTAGTTAGGCTCCTGAGTCGCGATGCTCAGGAGTCCCCCTTGGCGCACGAACAACAAGTAGGGAGGTGTGATGTAGGTGAATCTTCCGTTTTACGTCTGTAGAGCCCGACTCCGCGCGTACCTCACCCAGCATTAGCCCCGACTGGAAACCAGGACGGGACCAAAGGAGTGAGGGGCTACGGAGCCAGTTAGGCTCTTGAGTCGCGATGCTCAGGAGTCCCCCTTGACGCGCAAACAACAAGTGATGAGGTGAGATGTGAGTGGGACCACCGTTCTACGTCTGCAGAGCCCGGCCCCGCGCGTGCCTCACCCAGCATAGCCTTTCGGAACTAAGGAGTCAGGGGCTACGGGACCAGTTAGGCCCCTGAGTCGCGATGCTCAGGGGTCCCCCTTGACGCGCAAACGGCCTTCATACCTTGGCTCCGCTCGGGGAGAGACGCGCGACGAACCAGGCCCAAGGGGCCTGGCTGGGTGGCGTACGTCCGGGCGTGACCCAGGCGCAGCCCCCGTGCCCAGCCCCCTCGCGCAGTGCTCCCAAGTGGAGGCGTTGCGATGAGGCTAGACACGGAGCTCTGGGCTCCCTGAGGTTGATGCGGCCCGGGGGCCACCCTCAGTTGTTTATCACCAGCGCGGAGCATAGCACTTCCGCATGTGTACGGGCATAGCCGCTCCTCGGCAGTGTCGTCAGCCAGCGCGGAGCATGGTGCTTCCACTGGTACGTGGGAGGGGGCTCCCCTCCAGGAGGAGCCCCCGGGGCGTGTACAACCCCGCCCTGACACGTGGCCGGCACGGTAGGGCTAGGTGTGGTGTATCTGGGCACCCGTGAGCCAGCGCGGGACTCACGGGGCCCTACCTCTAGGCGGCTTGCGCCTAGCACTGGGCCGTATCTTGTGTTGTGTTCCTGCAAACTTGGTTAGATGCCGGCACGCTACGTCCTCGGGTCCCGGCCCTCGAGCTTGTCTCAGCCATCGCTGGTATGCCAGGTCGCGATGCCGTGGACATAGCCAGAGGGTGAGGGCTGGAGAGCCAGTAAGAGCCCTGAGTCGCGATGCTCAGGTACCCCCCCTTTAACGTGCAAGTGGTCGACATGGAGAAGAAGAGGTGCCGTGGGTAGGCATCAAGTAATCAAGCATGATGGGCGAATGCATAGCTGGAAATAAACGCAAGGGAGATACATGCCGCTGGGCCTGGCCCGAGCGACTTGGGGATGATGCAGCCTGAGGGGCGCCCCCAACAAAGCAAGCTAACGACATGAAAATAAAAGAGATACATACCGCAGGGACGGACCCACGCGGCCTGGGAACGATGCGGCCCTGGGAGGGTGCTCCCAGCTGGAAATGAAACTTGTAAGATGTCACCTGAGGGTGTCGAGGGCGAAGGGGTGTTGGTGCAGCAGACTCGGTAGGCTGCGGAAGCCGATCCTCACGAGCCCCCAGGCCCAGGGGCCTCGGGAGGCTCCGGAGGCACTGGTAGCTCTTCGCGAATCATCTCCATCTCCGCCAGGGCTGTGGAACGCCTGTCTTCTTGAGCCTCCATGAT
This sequence comes from Triticum monococcum, assembly GCA_034509565.1. Classification (NCBI taxonomy): domain Eukaryota; kingdom Viridiplantae; phylum Streptophyta; class Magnoliopsida; order Poales; family Poaceae; genus Triticum; species Triticum monococcum. The sequence goes on from CM067841.1 coordinate 525,531,727, forward strand.
GCCCCTTATGAGGCGCTGGCGCGTAGCAACCATGCTCGGCAAGCCGTAAGGCATGCGAACGTAGCTGTGGGGCGGACCCCCGCAGCGCCCCACTTGCGAGGGCCAGAGGCGCTCCATCGTAGCGACTTGGTTGAGCCCTGGTATGTCGATGCAGACGCGCGGCCCACCATCCTCGCCTGGATGGGGAGCCACAGCCGGTAGACGGCGGCAACCTCTCATGATTCTTGATTCCTGTAGTTCTTGAATGGCCTTGTCGACGAACTCCTGCGGGTCTGACCTTCCTTGCCTTTCTCCTTCTTGAGCGAAACGTGCTTCGAAACACGCCTCCACATGGTGCCCAAGCGCCTCCCTCGTGACCCTGGCCAGGTCGGTGGCCCTCCAGGGGAGAGCCCCCGAGCCCTGCCTGAGGAGGGCGCTGGGCGCGCTTTCCTATGCGATGGAAGGAGGTTCCCTCTAGGCAGATGCGGGCCCTAAGGGGCCCGCCTCCCGAGGGGCCGGTCTGGATGATGTCTTCTTCTTCTTGGGGGTGGTCTCAGGAAGCCTCCTGCTTTCGCGATCCGGGTCTTCCAGTGACACGGCCTGAAAGGCTCGCTCCAAGGAACACACTGCATCCTTCTCTTCACAGGGCACCGTGATGACTCCGCCACTTCCTGGCATCTTGAGGACGTTGTAGCCATGGTGAGTTACGGCCATGAACTTGGCTAGCGCTGGATACTCGAGGATGGTGTTGTATGGCAGACGGATGTGGGCAATGTCGAAGTCGATGAGCTTGGTGCGGTAGTTGTCGCGTGCCCCAAAGGTGACAGGGAGGCGGACCTGCCCAATCGGGACCGTGGAGCCGTCGGTGACTCCGGAGAAGGGCTTGGTTGGCTGAAGCTGGTCATAGGGCACTTGGAGATTGTTGAACGTTTCCACGGGCAGGACGTTGAGCCCTGCCCCACCATTGATGAGGGTCCTGGTGACCAGTACATTGCTGATGACTGGGGAGCAAAGCATCGGGAGGACTCTGGTTGTGGCTGCACACTTGAGTTGATCCGCTGAGCTGAATGTGATGGTGCACGCCGACCACCTAAGAGGGCGTGTTGCTTCAAGCCTGGGGAGGACTGCATTCACCTCGCGGGCAAACTGCTTGAAGATGCGTTGGGAGGCTGGGGCTTGAGCTCCGCCCAGGATGTAGGCGATTGTGCGTGGCTCCTGGAAGCCCCCAGCCCCCTCGTCTTGATGGCGGTCCTCGTTCCTCCTTGGCTGAGGCGGCAGTGGAGGGAGGCCTACGTTGCCCTGTGGGTGATCCTAACGAGGCTGATCCCTCTAGTCCCCCTCGCGAGGCAGGTCTCGCCAGCGATCCTCGCGAGGTTGATCGTGCCACCCTTGGCGCGGGTCGCGGTCTTCCCAGCGTCCTGCGTTCCTTCCTCCTCCTTGGCCGTAGCCCCGATCGGCGCGGTCGGGACGACGGACGATCCTTCCTTCTCGCACGGCGCAGAGTTCTTGGCATTCGTTGGTGTTGTGGGTGTGGAGGTCGTGGTACACACAGTACTGGCTGCCCCTGGAGGACTCAGGCAGATCTTTGCCCCGCTTGGTGTCTGGTTCTGCTGCGAGCACGGCAGCCCCCTTGCGCTTCACGTCCTTGGCCTTGGGCTTCTTCTCCTCTGGGTCTACGGCAGGCAGCTCGAGGAGGGAGAGGCGTCCCTCCTCAGCCCTGGCACACTTGGTCGCCAAGTTGAACAGCTCCAGGGAGGTGCACAGGTCTTCATGCATCGCCAGCTCCTCCTTCATCTTGATGTCGCGGACACCATCGGAGAAGGCCGAGATGATGGCCTCCTCGGACACCTTGGGGATCTTGAGGCGCGCGCTGTTGAAGCGCTGGATGTACTTTTGCAGGGTCTCTCCAGGTTGTTGCTTGATGCAGCGCATGTCGCTCACGGCGGGTGGCCGGTCGCGAGTACCTTGGAAGTTGGCGATGAAGCGGGTGCGCATCTGGTCCCAGGAAGAGATCGTGCCTGGAGCCAGATTCAGGAGCTAGGTGCGAGCTCCTTCCTTGAGCGCCATGGGGAACCAGTTCGCCATGACCTTTTCGTCCCCGCTGGCAGCTTTGATGCCCAGCTCATAGAGCTGGAGGAACTCTGCAGGGTCAGTCGTGCCATCGTAACGAGGAGGCAGATCTGGCTTGAACTTGCCGGGCCACGCGACGCTACGCAGCTCGGTGGTATAGGCACGGCAGCCTGCGGTGGCCACGAAAGGCTTCGGCTGGTGGCGAGCTTGGTCTTGAGGGTCCCCACGCGCTGCAGCTAGGAGTAGCGCGGGGTCTTGGCGTGCCGGAGCTGGAGCAGGGTCGCGGCGTGCCGGAGCTGGGAGCGCCCGGGCAGCTCCTTGCGGGCGTGGGATTTCTTGGCAGCTCCGTTCTTGCTGTGTTGGCACCTGACGGAGCGGGTTCCGCCCAGGGGCCACGTGCCTTGGAGCCATGGCGTCTTCTTGGAGAGGGGGCGGCTGGTACGCCTGCGGAGCTTCGTTGCTCGTGCGGGGCGGGGTGTGGCGCAGCGGAACAGACGGCACGGGAGAGCCCCCTGCGGCGTGGACAAGCTTGGCGATGCGGTCGAGCCACTCTTCGTAGACATCGTCGATGGGACGGTAGCGCAGGAGCTCGTTTGCCGCGAGGAGCGCAGCTCGAGCCTCCAAGGGTGCGCGAAGCGCGCGGGACGAAGAACCAGCTGGTGCGAGTGATGGAGTAGCGGTGCGGCCGTCTTGCCGCACGGATGGATGTCGGGACGATGCTTGCTGCTCGCCCCCCGCTGGGCCGGTGGCGGTGTTGATGGCGGGCGACGGGGAACGACGAGGACGCCCGCCGACGGGCGCCGTCTGGGTGACGCGGGAAGCGATCGCGGCCCGGCGCTCGGCGCGGGCCCGACGAGCGTCGGACATGGATGCGACGGTCGGAGGAGAACGGGGCGGTGGAAGACGAGTTCCGGCGCACCCCTACCTGGCGCGCCAAATGTCGGATTTCGGGTTCCGGCAGACCGTTAAGGTTCGAACACTGGGGTGCGCACGGAGATTACGCCTTCTACCTCTCCGTCTCGCAAAGATCTAGACTACTGAAAAAACTGCACAAGAGACACAACATTTATACTGGTTCGGGCCACCAATGTGGTGTAATACCCTACTCCAGTGTGTGGTGGGTGGATTGCCTCTTGGGGCTGATGATGATGGACAATACAAGGAAGAACAGCCTTGCAAGGGCCTGTTCTTGGCTGGGGTGATGAACTACTGGGAGGAGTTCAACCACCCTTTCTCTCTCTCTGGCTGCCTTACTCTTACTCAACCGCCAACCGAACGAACCGAACCAACCCGAACCTACCAACCAACCTAACTCAGCCGAACCGCCCCTTTGCTACGTGGGCGGCTGGTCCTATTTATAGAGGCCCGGGTCCTCTTCCCAAATATCGAGCGGGAAGGGAGCCAACAATGGCGGGCTAATTTGAAGGGGGGCGGCAAATATCAACTATCCTGACAAAAGCAGTCTTCGCCTGCACAAAGCTCTGGTGCTGACGCCGTCCTGGGCTCCACGGTGACCTCCGTCTCGTAGTCCTCCTGGTCTTGGTCTCGTTGCACCGAAATGGTAACCATTGCCTGATGCCTCGGTACTCCGCGGCCGCGCTTGCTCCCTTTGCACCAAAGAGGAAAGGAGGACGCTGCGCGGGCTGGCACCCGCCTGGCGCCCTGAGTCGTTATGGCTTGCATCATGGGCACCTTGCGAGGTACCCCGCCTTGATCTCTCCGCCTCCTCGCGAGCCAGCCTGACGAGGCCGTGCCTGAGGAAGCTCCGTGTCGTCCGCCCCGCAAGGCTTGGCCCCTCGCGAGGGTCTTGAGTCTTGTGTTGATGAAGATGGGCTGTGCTGGGCCCCCCTTTGAGCCACGCCGCAGGCCGCAGGCAGGCAAGTCTGGGGACCCCCGTTCCTAGAACGCCGACAAAAATCTTTACTAGCGTATTGTGAGAAGGAAGTCTAAGCTCTCCTATCAATTTTTTCCTTAGGTCTGGACCGACATAGCAAGGCGGATTAACTGTCCAGCCCCGCTACCCGAAGACAAAGAGACCCCACTCCCGACGAAGATGTTGTTCTCGGCGCCTTATGACGTGCCAGAGAAGAAGACCAAGAAGGCGTCCAAGGGGACCAGGAGTGGCCTTCGTCGAAAGGATACTTCGGACCTGTCGTCCGAAGACGAGACTGACCCTTCGGTCGCCGAAGACGAGGAGGAGGAGGAAGAAGACAACTCCCCCCCTGAGGGGAAGGAAGAAAAGAGTGGCCTCCACGAACCTGGAGGTGAAGGCACCCAATAGGGGGAAGGGCTCCCTCGCAGATAACTCCGCGTGGGATGTCGATAGCAGTCCGGAACGAATGCCCCGGACCAAGCCTCGGGCGCTTCATAAGTACCAAAGACCTTATGATCATCCAAATGTATGGCCCTTCCCCTTTTCCATATAAATATGTTTAATTTATGCTATTGTAGTCCGGCCCGTGACAGTTCTCCGCAATCCTCGACAGAGGGCTCGCTAGACTCAAAGCAGATGGCTAGCATGTCGCCGCCACCTGCTCACTCTACCTCGCCCAAAGGCAATGACGAGGTGGTGTCCCAAAGGGCCTTTCGTGACCAAGGGGAGGTTCCGGAGATCCTCAGGGCAGTGTCCAAGGATGACTCCACGGTCACCGGACACATGGGGAAAGAAGCCCCCATGGGGACTGATGGTGGGGGCTCAGTTCCATTCGGCCCTCAGCCGGATATCATTTCGGAGACCTGCATGGCCCCGGAGTCCGGTGAATGGCCTTCCTCGAAAGGAGGGGGTGTGCCTATTCCGCTGGTGACCTCCGTCCAACCAGAGGCGCTAGATGATCTACTGGAAGCACTGCGAGGCGCTTCCATTGTAGATGAACACCGTGTCCTCATGGGTACGGTGATCAAAAAGGTTCAGTCTGCCAAAAGCGGGCTGACCGAAGCCTGCACTAGCCTTTTAACAGGCTTTGAGGTAATACTAATTGTAGAAGGAATATCACAGCATAGACAATAGCCCCTGATGCTTTGTTTGGTGTTCGGAAAGAAAAGCTGAACAAAGGATCAAAACAATTTTCGCATGAGTCTAACATATGATGTTTATGTAAATAAGCAGGTGTCGTTGCTGGTTGCTGCCACTCATACTGCGGAGGTCTCCGAACTAAAGCGGAGCCTGGAGCGGGCCGAGGAAGAGCTCAGCCTTGCGAAGAAGCAGCTAGAGGACAGCCAAGGTATGCAGTAACCTGTGTGTGTATGTTAGGAAGGATGAATACTTCATGCTGACTAAAGTATCATGGACTATGCTGGGGGCCACGACCAAGGTGGCAGCCCTCAAGAAGGCATTAGCCGAGGGCGAGGACAAAGCGGCCAAGGAACATGCTATACGCGAAAAGCCCGAGGCCCGGGTCAGCGAGGTTCAACAAGAGCTTAAGGATGTCGTCAAGAAGTATGAGTCCCTGGAGCGTGATTCTAAGACGCAGGCGTCCGAACTTGCGAAGGCCCGCCAGAGCGCACAAGAGGCTCGAGCCGAGGCCCAGAGCGCCCTTCAGGAACTCCAGGCGGCTAAGAAGATTGCGGCAGGTAAGGCTTTCATTATGCAAAGCAAGTTTGTGAAGTAAACACTCCTTTTACTTACCCGAATTTGGTGCTCTACAGGGGCGTTTGCGGATTTGCCGCGCGGCGTATCCGATCCTGTTGAATTCTATCGAGCCGAGGAAGGGAGTTCGATGGAGAAGCTGTTCTAGTCTCAATATCTTGGACCAGAACATCAGGTATCCTTCAGCGACCAGCTGAAATAGTTGGTCGAGCTGCACAAGGAAGGCGAGCTGGCCATGAGGGACCTGATAGTCCGGCTATGGCCTGCCGTGCCGGTACCCAGCAGCTACTTCGGGCTTGTGAAGCGGCTTGTTAGTGCCTGCCCGTGGCTTGAGGTCATAAATCTCTCGGTCTGTATTGAAGGTGCCCGGATGGCCTTTACTCGTTGCAAGATGTGGTGGGTGAAGATGGACGCCGTCGAGCTGACCAAGGGGCCGCCGTAGGGCAAGGAGCACCGTACACCCGAGCGCTACTTTGCGGATGTCCTAGAGGGGTCTCGTATTGTAGCCACGCAGTGCGGGCGGGACATTACTTTCGAGTGAATACACTCGTATTTTGTCTTGTATGATGACGACAAATCCACTTTGCAATATAATTTATGTTTTGATTGTGTCCTCCTGTGTGGCTGTGTTGTATGAAATCTAAGGGTTGGCCAGTCATTGTCTTCTGCCCTCACGTAGGTAGTATGGAGGTGTTCGGGGTGGTATCTTGTAACACCCCGGATGTAATTTACCTAATATGTACTCCAACTCTTGCCGTTTCCGGCACTAAGTTATTTTATTTCCTCGGGTTCGGGTTTTTGTCTCCGTGTGTTGTTGTCATTGTCATGCATCTCATATCATGTCATCATGTGCATTGCATTTGCATACGTGTTCGTCTCATGCATCCGAGCATTTTCCCCGTTGTCCGTTTTGCATTCCGGCGCTCCTATCTCCTCCGGTGGTCCTTTCTACCTTCCTTTCGTGTGTGGGGGTTAAACATTCCCGGATTGGACTGAGACTTGCCAAGTGGCCTTGGTTTACAACTGGTAGACCGCCTGTCAAGTTTCGTACCATTTGGACTTTGTTTGATATTCCAACGGTTAACCGAGGGACCGAGGAGGCCTTGTGTGTGTTGCAGCCCAACACCCTTCCAATTTGGCCCAAAACCCACCAAACGTATCTCCATCATCTAGAGCGTTCGATCACGATCGCGTGGCCGAAAACCGCACCCCATTTGGACTCTCGTAGCTCCTTCTATGCCTATTTAAAGTTCCCCCTTCGAAAATCCCGGGTCTTATTCCCCGACACCCTAGTCCCGCTCCTCTCCGCGCGGCCGGACACGTCCGCCCGACCCGCCGCCGCCAACCGGAGCTTGCCACGTGTCGCCCCCAAGTCCCACTTCGCCGCCGACCGCGCTGGGCCTGCCCGAGCCAGCGGGAGGCCCCCGCGGCCCATCCAGGCGCCGCCCCGTGCCTCCTCTTCCTCCTGCCACGCGTCGCCGTCTCTACCGTACTCCGGCCGCCGTCTTCGTCCGGCCGCCACCCCGCACCTCCTCTCGTCGGCCGGAGCTCGCCCGCCGCCGCCGCCCGGCTTCCTCCTCACCGCCGTGAGCCCGCGCCTCCCCTCCGGATCCAGCGAGCTACGTCCTCCGGCGACCCCCACCTCTTCTCAGCGACGTCTCCGGCAAAGCCCCAACGAACTTCGGCTTCCCTGCACGAGATCTGGATCGGGTCAAACCCTAGGTTGACCCCGGGATATTTTCTAAGTCATTTTTCTGCAGTATTTTTATGCCATGTTCATCGCATCGTAACTCCGCATCCGTAGCTCCGTTTTGGGCGTGTAACATATCAAAATGTTCGTATCAGAGAGTACATCATTTAATCTCAATGCATCATTTTCATTTTAGCTCATCTTGATGCCCGAAATGCTGTTTGAAGAGAGCTATTTGAGATAATAGTCAGATCTGCTGCACCAAATAGCTATTTGTCATTTTTGCCATGATTAATGTGTGCATGATATGCTCCTGAGCTCTACATGTGTTTTGTTATATGCTTTGCCATCTTTACAGAGGTGCTATCCATGTATTTTTGTGATGTGTATGGTGACTAGCACAAGCTTGTAAAGTGGTGCATTCGTTAATGCTGATTTCAGGGACTTAGAATTTCACCAAGTGCTTGATCTGTTTTTATCAATATGCCATATGTTCATGTTGTTTCCTAGTGATCCGTGCCTCTTTTGAGGATGATAAATAAGGATGATTTGTTAATATTGTGATGCTCTATCCATCCGTTTCTTTTTTTGCAATTATGGATCACCCTAGCTTGAGTCAATTGAGCTCTACTTTTGCTATTTCGTGATTCCTGGCAGATTGTCTACTTGTTAGCGAGTTTGCGGACGATGTTGTTGTTGATCCGTGCATTCTATGTTGTTGTTCTTGCCATGTCTAGCTTATATAATGTGTATTCTTGATGTGTGTGTACTTAGATTGTCATGCCTTGCTCTGTAGTGAGTGCATCGAGCTCGTAAACATGCCTACTCGTTAACAGATTTGCATGCTCCAGTTTTTCACTAAGTCTGGGATCTGATTATGTTTTTGCCATGTTCACATGCTTGCAATTATATTTTCTGATCCCTTTTGGCTCAAGGTCACTAAGGGACTTTTGTTAAGCTCTTTGAGTAGCTCCATGCCATGACTTGCTTTGCCATGTTAAGTTCCTGTAACATCTAGTTTTCATGCTTCAAAGTGTGCTACCGGATCTGAAATTCCAGGCTTGTGTTAATTTCACTAAGTCTGAAACCTGTTTATCAATTGCACTTTTGCCATGCTCGTTTGAACCTGTTAATGGATGAATTGGCCATAGCTCAGTGTTCATCTTTTGCCAAGCATCATGAGTGAATCACTGCCATGTATTTTGTTGTCATGTTTGAGTGCTATAGCATAACAATCTTGTTGCATTTAGATGGCTACTTGCTGTTTATCGCACACCGGTGCCATATTTGTTTTGCTTGCCATTTCCAAACCGTGCTTCCGATTCCGGCGATCTTTATATCGATTTCAACAGAAATTACCTCACCTTTCCAGTAGCACTCTTGCATTTCCAAGTTGAGGCCAGGTTCATTCATCCCTTGTCAAATCTTGCATATGCATCACATACCGCATCCCGCATAGCATACCATGTTTGCATCATATTGTTCGAGCATTTGCATGTGGTTGATTGTGTTCATTTTGCTTGTTTGTCTTGTTTGGGTAGAGCCGGGAGACGAGTTCGCTAACGAGGAGCCCGTTGAGTTTGCTTTCGAGGATCCAGTCAACTCTGACAACTTTGCAGGCAAGATGATCATACCCTCGAAATCACTTCTATCTTTGCTTTGCTAGATGCTCGCTCTTTTGCTATGCCTATGCCACGATGCCTACCACTTGCTTATCATGCCTCCCAAATTGCCATGTCAAACCTCTAACCATGATGTCCTAGCAAACCGTTGATTGGCTATGTTACCGCTTTGCTCAGCCCCTCTTATAGCGTTGCTAGTTGCAGGTGAAGATTGGAGATCGTTCCTTGTTGGAACATTATTTTCTTGGTGGGATATCACTATATTATCTTGTTATCTTAATGCATCTATATACTTGGTAAAGGGTGGAAGGCTCGGCCTTTTTGCCTAGTGTTTTGTTCCACTTTTGCCGCCCTAGTTTCCATCATATCAGCGTTATGTTCCCGGATTTTGCGTTCCTTACGCGGTTGGGTGATAATGGGAACCCCTTGACGGTTTGCCTTGAATAAAACTCTTCCAACAATGCCCAACCTTGGTTTTACCATTTGCGACCTTGCCTCTTTTTCCCTTGGGCTTCCGGAGCCCGAGGGTCATCTTATTTAAACCCCCCTGAGCCAGTCCTCCTCTGAGTGTTGGTCCGAACTGGGCAGCCTGCGGGGCCACCTCGGAGAAACTCGAGGGTTGGTTTTACTCGTAGCTTGACCTATCTGAGTGTTCCCTAAGAAAGAGATATGTGCAGCTCCTATCGGGATTGGTCGGCACATTCGGGCGGTGTTGCTGGACTTGTTTTGTCTCTGTCGAAGTTGTCTTGTAGAACTGGGATACCGAGTCTGATCGAAATGTCTCGGGAGAAGGTTTATCCTTCGTTGACTATGAGAGCTTGTCATGGGATAAGTTGGGACTCCCCTGCAGGGATTTGAACTTTCGAAAGCCGTGCCCGCGGTTATGGGCAGATGGGAATTTGTTAATGTCTGGTTGTAGATAACTTGAACCTTAACTTAATTAAAATGAATCAACCGTGTGTGTTACCGTGATGGTCGCTTCTCGGCGGAGTCTGAGAAGTAAACACGGTGTTGGAGTAATGTTTGCCACAGGATGTTCTATAGTTGTTCGTTCGTGCTTTGCCTTCTCTTCTCGCTCCCTTTTGCGAACAGTTTAGCCACCATATATGCTAGTCGCTTGCTGCAGCTCCACATATTACCTTGCCTTTCCTATAAGCTTAAATAGTCTTGATCGCGAGGGTGCGAGATTGCTGAGTCCTCATGGCTCACAGATTACTTCCAAATCAGATGCATGGCCTGATGACTCTGTTCCAGATGATGCGCTTGAGCTCAAGTGGGAGGTCGACGAAGACTCACACCGTTACTATGTGTCTTTCCCTGATGATCAGTAGTGGTGCCCAGTTGGGGCGATCGGGACCATGTCGCATGTTGGGTTGATCTTTTATTTTGGTACCGTAGTTAGACCATGAGTGATTGGATAATGTAATGCTATTTATGTACTTTGTTTGACGTGGCGAGTGTAAGCCAACTATGTACTTTTCCCCTTATTATCTATTTACATGGGTTGTTCTGAAGATTACCTTACTTGCGACATTGCTTTCAATGCGGTTATGCCTCTAAGTCGTGCTCCGACACATAGAAGATATAGCCGCATCGAGGGCGTTACAAGTTGGTAATCAGAGCCTTCCCTGACCTTAGGAGCCCCCACTATTTGATCGTTATTAGCTGCTGTTGTTGAGTCTAGAAAAATGTTTTGAGTCATTAGGAATTATATAACGGAGAGTTTAGGAATTCTTTTTACTCCCCAGTCCCTTCATCGCTCTGGTAAGGCATCCTGACATAGAGTTTTGACTCTTCTCTTCTCAAATTTCACTAAAAACTTTTTAGGATCACGCGGGTATCTTGGAATCATTCTGATCGATTTGTGACAAGAACATTTTTCTTGGTGCTTCCTGTCTTTAGGGGTTGTGGCAGTGTCCCGGGGAGTTGAGCTCCGAGGTGTTGTTGTCACAATTTTATCGTTGCAGTTCTGGAATACCTGAGTTTAGTTCGCCGACATCGAATTTTTTTATGCAGTTGTTGGTGAGATAACCTCGACGCCACCCAGTACTGGGGCGGGATTTCGGGAGTATTGCCATAACTTGTATAACGGATGCTTTTCGAAGGTTGAGGTAGACGATTTCCGAAGTTTTTCTCGGTTATGTGTTGAAGGATGGATACAGCTGGATGTAGGATTTGCTAGATTTGGGTGAGATATTATGCTTCCCCTGTATCCCCAACACCTGATTGCATAACCAGAAAGGTTCGGGAGTTTCATAGGTGGGAATTCTTGTAGCTCTAGTTCTTCATCCACGGATATTTGGTTTGAGATTGGGTGATCTTTACCGAGTATTCGTTCTTGTTCCGTACCTTGTTGATTTATTCCTCTACCTAAATTCTAAGTGGCTTCTCCATTTATGGATATGTGACCATTTTGGAATGCATTCGTTCATTTTGTTCGGATGTGAAGACTATATGTTGCAATTTCAACCCGTTTGGTTCAGCTTCCATATTTATCTATCAGTGTGCTAATGGATGTCAACCTCTTCAGGATGGCTCCTCCAACGCGCACGACTCCGAATCCTCATCCGCCACCACCACCTCCTCCTCCGGAAGCATGGCAAGCTGTGATGGCCGCAATCAATGCAAACACGCAGTTGATCATGAAAATTCTTCAAGAGTGCAATCAAGCGAACCAAGGCAACCAAGGCAACAATCAGAATCACTTTGCTACACTCAACCGGTTCCTTGCTAACCAGCCAAAGACCTTCAGCAATTGTGTTGAGGTAACTGATGCTGACGATTGGCTCGTGGACCTATGCAAGCATTTCGAGTGCAGTAATGTCAGGCCTGAGGACTTTGTCAAGTTCGCTTCCTTCCAACTCAAAAACCAAGCTGCAGAATGGTTCTAGCAGTACAAAGATTCCAGAGGAGGCCGTGTGATTACATGGGATGAATTCCGTCAAGACTTCAAAGCTCATCATATTCCTCAGAGCGTGGCTGAAAGCAAGCGTGAGGAATTCCGCAACCTGAAGCAAGGCTCTATGTCTGTCTATGACTACAACAAGTTGTTTCAGAAGCTCGCCCACTTTGCTAAGTAGGACGTCCCTGACGAGAAGAGCATGATATACCAGTTCAGGGGTGGTCTCAGAGAAGAAATCCAGCTAGATCTTGTTCTCTTCGAGCCCTTGAGGTATGATGAGTTCTACAACATGGCATTGAAGCAAGAGGCTGCTCAACTGAAGTGTGATGCTTCCAAGAAGCGAGTCAGAGATGCTACTCCTTCTTCCTCTACTCAAGTGGCCAAGCAGCAGAAGTATTGGCTTCCTCCTCCTCCATTCCGTCAGCCGTATCAGCAGAAGAGAAAATGTGGCAGTGGATCTTCCCACCCACCCAACCCTGGCTTTCAGAACAAGACTTCGTCTCAAGCTCCAAGATCGAGTGCTCCGTATCACCGTCCGCTTTCAGAGGTCACATGCAACAAGTGCCAACAGAAGGGTCACTATGCCAACAAATGCTTCAATCAGAGGCGTCTCCCTCCTCCTCCTCCTGTGAGATCGGCAAGTACAGCTGTGGTCAAGCATAACCCCAAGCACGCCAAGGTCAACTTGCTGAATGCAGCTCAAGCAGAGGACTCGTCAGATGTCATCATGGGTAACCTTCCTATTAACGATGTTCCTATAAAAGTACTTTTTGATACTGGTGCATCGCATTGTTTCATGTCAAAGCCATTTTTTGCCAAGCATGAATTCGTTTCTTCTCATTTGGGCAAACAAATGGATATCGTTTCTCCTGGCAAACGTTTGAGTGCAAGTTTGGAGGTTCCAGATGTTACTATCACCTTGGGCGACTACAAGTTCCTTTCTTCCCCAATGGTCCTTGGTAACTCGGATATTGATCTTATTCTCGGAATGGATTGGCTTTCTAAGCACAAGGCGCATCTTGATTGTGCTGCCAGGCAGATTCAATTGACTCATTCGTCTGAGGATGTAATTGTCTTTGCCGCTCGGGATGATACAATCTGTCTGTTTTCTCTCAATGATAATGGTGAACTGGATGCCATCTCGCAAATTCCAGTCGTTTGCGAATATCAAGACGTCTTTCCAGAAGAGCTTCCAGGAATGCCACCGCACCGGCCAGTTGAATTCGTCATCGATCTTGAACCTGGCATGGAACTGGTTTGCAAGCGTCCTTACAAGCTCGGACCTGAAGAGTTGAAGGAGCTGAAGAAGCAACTCGATATTCAAGAGCGAATGGGTCTCATCCGACCTAGTTCTTCTCTGTGGGGTTGTGGAGTACTTTTTGTGAAGAATAAGGATGGAACGGACCGACTTTGTGTTGACTACCGTCCATTGAACAAGAAGACTATGAAGAACAAGTACCCACTTCCCAACATCAACGAGCTGTTTGAACAACTCAAAGGTGCCCAAGTATTCTCCAAGCTTGATCTCCCTATGGGCTATCACCAGATTTGAATCCGTGAGCAAGATATCCCCAAGACGGCTTTCAGAACAAGCTATGGTTCATATGAATACACTGTCATGTCTTTTGGCCTCGTCAACGCTCCTCCGACTTTCTCTCGCATGATGAACTTCATCTTCAACGCCTACACCAATGACTTTGTTTTGGTCCATCTCGACGACATTTTGGTCTTTTCGAAGAACAAGGAAGATCATGCCAAGCACTTGCGTTTGGTGCTCGATAAGCTCAGGGAACATCAATTCTACGCCAAGTTCTCAAAGTGCGAGTTTTGGCTCGATGAGGTTCTTTATCTTGGGCATATCATCTCTGCCAAGGGTATTGCGGTGAATCCTGAGAAGGTGTCTGCAATTGTGAATTGGGAACCACCTCAGAACGTGAAGAAACTCCGCAGCTTCCTCGGTCTCGCAAGCTACTATCGAAGGTTCGTTGAGAACTTTTCAAAAATCGTGAAGCCTCTTTCAAACCTTCTCCAGAAGCATGTCAAGTACGTTTGGTCTCCGGAATGTGACTTCGCTTTCAACACTTTGAAATAGAAATTGGTCACTGCTCCAGTTCTCACTCCTCCTGATGAATCCAAACCGTTCGAGGTCTTCTGCGATGCCTCTCTCCAAGGTCTTGGTGCAGTGTTGATGCAAGAGAAGAAAGTTGTGGCTTATACCTCTCGCCAGTTGAAGCCCAACGAGAAGAACTACCCCACTCATGACCTCGAGTTGGTGGCAGTTGTGCATGCTCTTTTGACTTGGAGACATCTCTTATTGGGAAGAAAAGTGGATATCTTCACTGACCACAAGAGTCTCAAGTACATCTTCACTCAGCCTAATCTCAACCTCAGGCAGACTCGTTGGGTCGAAATGATTCAAGAGTATAATCCGAGTATCGAGTATACTCCAGGCAAGGCCAATGTGATTGCTGACGCATTGAGCGGGAAGGCTTACTGCAATAGTCTGATTATCAAGCCTTATCAACCCGAGCTTTGTGAAGCTTTCCGCAAACTCAATCTGCAAGTTGTTCCTCAAGGTTTCCTCGCCAACCTTCAAGTCTCTCCTACCTTGGAAGACCAGATTCGCGAGGCTCAACTTCTTGATGCTATGGTGAAGAAGGTGAAGATTGGGACTGCCAAGAGTCAACCCAAGTACAAGTGCTACCGCCTTGATGACAAGGATACTCTCTTCTTCGAGGACCGTATTGTTGTGCCCAAAGGTGATCTTCGTAAGGTTATCATGAACAAGGCTCACAATTCTCTCCTTTCCATCCACCCTGGGAGTATGAAGATGTATCAGGACCTCAAGCAGGCTTATTGGTGGACTCGAATTAAGCGTGAGATTGCTTAGTTCGTGAATGAATGTGATGTCTGCAGAAGAGTGAAGGTAGAACACCAAAGGTCAGCTGGTCTCCTCCAACCTCTTGCCATTCCAGAATGGAAGTTTGACCACATTGAGATGGACTTTGTGACTGGGTTTCCAAAGTCCAAGCGTGGCAATGATGCTATATTCGTTGTCATCGACAAACTCACTAAAGTGGCTCACTTTCTGCCTATCAAAGAGTCTATCATAGCAGCTCAATTGGCGGAGCTTTATACCTCTCGGATTGTCTCTCTGCATGGTATTCCACAGGTGATCTCTTTAGACCGTGGCAGCATCTTTACCTCCAAATTTTGGGATTCTTTTCAGAAGGCCATGGGCACCAACATCCGCTTCAGCACAGCTTTCCATCCTTAAACTAGCGGTCAAGTCGAGCGTGTCAATCAGATTCTTGAAGGTATGCTCAGGGCTTGTGTGATCTCCTTCGGCATGAAGTGGGAAGATTGTCTTCCATACGCCGAATTCTCCTACAACAACAGTTTTCAAGCAAGTTCAGGCAAGGCCCCATTCGAAATTCTGTATGGCAGGAAGTGTCGTACTCCTCTCAACTGGTCTGAAACCGGTGAGCGTCAACTTCTTGGAAATGATTTAATCACAAAGGCAGAGGAAATGTGGAAAGTCATTCGAGATAACCTCAAAGCAGCGCAATCATGCCAGAAGAGCTACTATGATAGTAAGCACCGTGATTTGGCTTTCGAGATCGGAGATCATGTTTACCTCCGCGTCTCTCCAATGAAAGGTACTCGTCGCTTCGGTATCAAAGGGAAGCTTGCCCCTAGATACGTGGGTCCTTTCAAGATCATCAGCAAGAGACGCGATCTCGCCTATCAACTCGAGCTTCCTTCAAACTTTGAAAATGTGCATGACGTGTTCCATGTCTCTCAGCTCCGCAAGTGCTTCAAGACTCCTGATCGCACCGTCAACTTCGAGGACACTGATCTCCAAGAAGATCTCTGTTATCGTGAGGACCCCATGGATATTCTTGAAGAGACTGAACGCAAGACTTGCAATAAGTCAATCAAATTCCTCAAAGTCAAGTGGTCACACCATTCCGACCGTGAAACCACCTAGGAACGCGAGGATCACCTCCGTTCGGAGTACCCGGCGTTCTTCCAGTCCTAGATCTCGGGACGAGATCCTTTCATAGTGGTCGAGTGTTGTAACACCCCGGATGTAATTTACCTAATATGTACTCCAACTCTTGCCGTTTCCGGCACTAAGTTATTTTATTTCCTCGGGTTTGGGTTTTTGTCTCCGTGTGTTGTTGTCGTTGTCTTGCATCTCATATCATGTCATCATGTGCATTGCATTTGCATACGTGTTCATCTCATGCATGCGAGCATTTTCCCCGTTGTCCGTTTTGCATTCTGGCGCTCCTATCTCCTCCGGTGGTCCTTTCTACCTTCCTTTCGTGTGTGGGGGTTAAACATTTCCGGATTGGACCGAGACTTGCCAAGCGGCCTTGGTTTACTACCGGTAGACCGCCTGTCAAGTTTCATACCATTTGGACTTCGTTTGATACTCCAACGGTTAACCGAGGGACCGAGAAGGCCTCGTGTGTGTTACACCCCAACACCCTTCCAATTTGGCCCAAAACCCACCAAAACTCTCTCCATCATCTAGAGTGTTCGATCACGATCGCGTGGCCGAAAACCACACCTCATTTGGACTCTCCTAGCTCCCTCTATGCCTATTTAAAGGTCCCCCTTCGAAAATCCCGGGTCTTATTCCCCGAAACCCTAGTCCCGCTCCTCTCCACGCGGCCCGACACGTCCGCCCGACCCGCCATCGCCAACCGGAGCCTGCCACGTGTCTCCCCCGAGCCCCACTTTGCCACCGACCGCGTCGGGCCCGCCCGAGCCCGCGGGAGGCCTCGCGGCCCATCCAGGCGCCGCCCCGCGCCTCCTCTTCCTCCTGCCACGCGCCGCCGCCTCCGCCCTACTCCGGCCGCCGTCTTCGTCCGGCCGCCACCCCGCACCTCCTCTCGCCGGCCGGAGCTCGCCCTCCGCCGCCGCCCGGCTTCCTCCTCACCGTCGTGAGCTCGCGCCTCCCCGCACCTTCTCCTGTCAGATCCGACCGCGGGAGGGCCGGATCCGGCGAGCTACGTCCTCCGGCGACCCCCACCTCTTCTCGGCGACGTGTCCGGCGAAGCCCCGGCGAACTTCGGCTTCCGTGCATGAGATCTGGATCGGGTCAAACCCTAGGTTGACCCCGGGATATTTTCTAAGTCATTTTTCTGCAGTATTTTTATGCCATGTTCATCGCATCGTAACTCCGCATCCGGAGCCCCGTTTTGGGCGTGTAGCATATCAAAATGTTCGTATCGGAGAGTACATCATTTCATCTCATTGCATCATTTTCATTTGAGCTCATCGTGATGCCCGAAATGCTGTTGGAAGAGAGCTATTTGAGATAATAGTCAGATCTGCTGCACCAAATAGCAATTTGTTATTTTTGCCATGATTAATGTGTGCATGATATGCTCCTGAGCTCTACATGTGTTTTGTTATATGCTTTGCCATCTTTACAGAGGTGCTATCCATGTATTTTTGTGATGTGTATGGTGACTAGCACAAGCTTGTAAAGTGGTGCATTCGTTAATGCTGATTTCAGGGACTTAGAATTTCACAAGTCCTTGATCTGTTTTTATCAATATGCCATATGATCATGTTGTTTCCTAGTGATCCGTGCCTCTTTTGAGGATGATAAATAAGGATGATTTGTTAATATTGTGATGCGCTATCCATCCGTGTCTTTGTTTGCAATTATGGAGCAACCTATCTTGAGTCAATCGAGCTCTACTTTTGCTATTTCGTGATTCCTGGCAGATTGTCTACTTGTTAGCAATTTTGCCGAGGATGTTGTTGTTGATCCGTGCATGCTATGTTGTTATTCTTGCCATGTCTAGCTTATATAATGTGTATTCTTGAGGTGTGTGTGCTTAGATTGTCATGCCTTGCTCTGTAGTGAGTGCATCGAGCTCGTAAACATGCCTACTCGTTAACAGATTTCATGCTCTAGTTTTTCACTAAGTCTGGGATCTGATTATGTTTTTGCCATGTTCACATGCTTGCAATTGTATTTTCTGATCCCTTTTGGCTCAAGGTCACTAAGGGACTTTTGTTAAGCTCTTTGAGTAGCTCCATGCCATGACTTGCTTTGCCATGTTAAGTTCCTGTAACATCTAGTTTTCATGCTTCAAAGTGTGCTACCTGATCTGAAATTCCAGGCTTGTGTTAATTTCACTAAGTCTGAAACCTGTTTATCAATTGCACTTTTGCCATGCTCGTTTGAACCTGTCAATGGATGAATTGGCCGTAGCTCAGTGTTCATCTTTTGCCAAGCATCATGAGTGGATCCCTGCCATGTATTTTGTTGTCATGTTTGAGTGCTGTAGCATAACAATCTTGTTGCATTTAGATGGCTACTTGCTGTTTATCGCAGACCGGTGCCATATTTGTTTTGCTTGCCATTTCCAAACCGTGCTTCCGATTCCGGTGATCTTTATATCGATTTCAACCGAAATCACATCACCTTTCCAGTGGCACTCTTGGATTTCCATGTTGAGGCCAGGTTCATTCATCCCTTGTCAAATCTTGCATATGCATCACATACTGCATCCCGCATAGCATACCATGTTTGCATCATGTTGTTCGAGCATTTGCACGTGGTTGATTGTGTTCCTTTTCCTTGTTTGTCTTGTTTGGGTAGAGCTGGGAGACGAGTTCGCTAATGAGGAGCCCGTTGAGTTTGCTTTCGAGGATACAGTCAACTCTGACAACTTTGCAGGCAAGATGATCATACCCTCGAAATCACTTCTATCTTTGCTTTGCTAGATGCTCGCTCTTTTGCTATGCCTATGCCACGATGCCTACCACTTGCTTATCATGCCTCCCAAATTGCCATGTCAAACCTCTAACCCACCATGTCCTAGCAAACCGTTGATTGGCTATGTTACCGCTTTGCTCAGCCCCTCTTATAGCGTTGCTAGTTGCAGGTGAAGATTGGAGATCGTTCCTTGTTGGAACATTATTTTCTTTTTGGGATATCACTATATTATCTTGTTATCTTAATGCATCTATATACTTGGTAAAGGGTGGAAGGCTCGGCCTTTTCGCCTAGTGTTTTGTTCCACTCTTGCCGCCCTAGTTTTCGTCATATCGATGTTATGTTCCCGGATTTTGCATTCCTTACGCGGTTGGGTGATAATGGGAACCCCTTGACAGTTCGCCTTGAATAAAACTCTTACAGCAATGCCCAACCTTGGTCTTACCATTTGCCACCTAGCCTCTTTTTCCCTTGGGTTTCTGGAGCCCGAGGGTCATCTTATTTAAACCCCCCTGAGCCAGTGCTCCTCTGAGTGTTGGTCCGAACTGGGCAGCCTGCGGGGCCACCACGGGGAAACTCGAGGGTTGGTTTTACTCATAGCTTGACCTATCTGAGTGTGCCCTGAGAACTAGATATGTGCAGCTCCTATCGGGATTTTTCGGCACATTCAGGCGGTTTTGCTGGACTTGTTTTGTCTTTGTCGAAGTTGTCTTGTAGAACCGGGATACCGAGTCTGATCGGAATGTCTCGGGAGAAGGTTTATCCTTCGTTGACCGTGAGAGCTTGTCATGGGCTAAGTTGGGACTCCCCTGCAGGGATTTGAACTCTCGAAAGCTGTGCCCGCGGTTATGGGCAGATGGGAATTTGTTAATGTCCGGTTGTAGATAACTTGAACCTTAACTTAATTAAAATGAATCAACTGTGCGTTACCGTGATGGTCGCTTCTCGGCGGAGTCTGGGAAGTGAACACGGTGTTGGAGTAATGTTTGCCGCAGGATGTTCTATAGTTATTCGTTCGTGCTTTGCCTTCTCTTCTCGCTCTCTTTTGCGAACAGGTTAGCCACCATATATGCTAGTCGCTTGCTGCAGCTCCACATATTACCTTGCCTTTCCTGTAAGCTTAAATAGTCTAGATCGCGAGGGTGCAAGATTGCTGAGTCCCCGTGGCTCACAGATTACTTCCAAACCAGATGCAGGGCCTGATGACTCCATTCCAGATGATGCGCTTGAGCTCAAGTGGGAGTTCGACGATGACTCATGCCGTTACTATGTGTCTTTCCCTGATGATCAGTAGTGGTGCCCAGTTGGGGCGATCGGGACCATGTCACATGTTGGGTTGATCTTTTATTTTGGTACCGTAGTCGGACCATGAGTGATTGGATGATGTAATGCTATTTATGTACTTTGTTTGACGTGGCGAGTGTAAGCCAACTATGTACTTTTCCCCTTATTATCTATTTACATGGGTTGTTGTGAAGATTACCTTACTTGCGACATTTCTTTCAATGCGGTTATGCCTCTAAGTCGTGCTCCGACATTGAGGAGATATAGCCGCATCGAGGGCGTTACATATCTAAACAATATTTATCCAATTATATGGTCCTTGATGGAGTTGTTTAGCGCAAGGAACCAGGCAACCAGACTATACGGCTTGAACACCCTCACTTAGCCATAGGAGTTTTATAATAAAACATAGGTGCAGCCCCTAGTATATGAAACAGAGTGCTGTCAGGGTCTGATCGAGAAGTACGATCCTTCGCGAAATGTGGAAAAACCTCCGAGGATTTGAGACCTCCGAACAGCTGACCGGCTTTCGCCGCATCATGACAGTCAGTTTTTGGCTTTCTCTACTGAGGTGCTCATCCGGTTTAGAACAGGGCACAATCGCAGTAGTTCTCCCTTTACTACCCTAGCCGATGTAGCGAAATGTAGGGTAGAAAGCATAGGATCCGGGGAACCCACCTATTGACCAAAGACATGATTTGGAGCCAATGCATATAATGCTAAATTCGGGGTGCCGAACTATACTTATAAGAAGTGTTCGGACTTTTGTTGCCATAATGTGGGGTGCTATAAAGCTAGTGGCAAGCATCAAAACTTACCAAAGTGTATGGGTGCTACCTGATGGGGTTCTCCACCGGGAAACTGAAAAAAAAGAGAAAGAAAACAGAAAAAGATGTAAAGGTAAAAGGTTGGGGTCCTACAGCTCCAACTACAAACTATTTTCGTTGTAATGTAATTAGTACATCAAGGCACATTGATACAAGTAGTGCAATAAGCAACGGGATATTTATCATGCCGAAACCAGGGAGAGTTGCATGTGGGTCCTGGAAGACAGGTAGAGTTATCATTAACGGAATCACCTAAAAAGTCCCTGTATATCTGTGCTCCTCGCCATCTTCGTGTATTTATCCTTCAAGAGGACCGGTAACCAGACCACCCGATGGGGCCTGTAGGATTAAAACCTGAAAGAAAACAAGCAAAAGTGAAGTGTGTGTGTATCCGATGTCGGTTGAGCCATGCTGTGGATCACAAGCTAGCTATGCCTCCGTCGATGCCCATGGAATTTTGAGTGCGTAGTTATGTACGCGCGGCACGCATGCCACCGCTTGATCGGGGCTGAGACAGAGGCCGGGTTGCTAGTCGAGCTCCTGATGAGCCGAGCTCTCCTACTGAAGAGTAGTCCGGACCCTCTTAAAGGTGTCCGAGGGCTCGGTAGCCGAATAATGGTTCTGCTTGAGAAGGCCGCTTTGTACTTCTGCTGCTAGGGCAGCTATGTGCTCTTCTGTACGGAGAGAGCGTTCCGTATTGCCATTGACTGTTATGACGCCATGTGGGCCGGGCATCTTGAGCTTGAGATAAGCATAGTGTGGCACTGCGTTGAATCGAGCAAACACAGTTCATCCAAGCAGTGCATGATAGCCGCTGCGGAATGGTACGATATCGAAGACTAACTCCTCGCTTCGGAAGTTGTCCGGAGATCCGAAGACAACCTCCAGTGTGATTGAGCCCGTACAACGAGCCTCTACACCTGGAATGACTCCTTTAAAGGTGGTCTTTGTAGGCTTGATCCTTGATGGGTTAATGCCCATTTTTTGCACTGTATCATGATAGAGCAGATTGAGGCTGCTACCGCCGTCCATAAGGACACGAGTCAGGTGGAACCCATCAATTATTGGGTCTAAGACCAGTGTGGCTGAGCCTCCGTGATGGATACTGGTCGGGTGATCCCGGCGATCAAAAGTGATCGGGCATGACGACCATGGATTGAATTTTGCGGCGACTATCTCTATCGCGTAGGCGTTCCTGAGCGCACGCTTGCGTTCCCTCTTGGGGATGTGGGTAGCATATATCATGTTCACCGTTTTGACCTAAGGGGGAAACTTTTTATGTCCCCCTGTGTTCGGTTGCTATGGCTCTTCGTCATCGTCCTCGCTTTGCGATCCCTTTTCCCTGTTCTTGGCGTTTAATTTGTCAGCCTGTTTGAAAACCCAGCACTCTCTATTTGTATGATTAGGAGGCTTGTCGGGGGTGCTGTGAATCTGGCATGGACGATCAAGTATGCGGTCCAAGCTAGATGGGCCCGAATTGTGCTTTTGGAATGGCTTCTTCCACTGACCGGACTTACAGCCACTGAATCCGGCGTTGACCGCCGTATCCTCGGTGTTGTCACTGTTGTTTCAGCGCTTTTATCTGTTGCGTAGAGACTTGTCTTTGTTGCTTTTAACTTCCGGGGTGCCGGCGTCGCTCGCATTATTTTTGCTACGGGCCAACCAACTGTCCTCGCCCGCACAAAAGCGGGTCATGAGTGTCGTGAGGGCCGCCATGGATTTTGGCTTTTCTTGGCCGAGGTGGCGAGTGAGCCATTCGCTGCGGATGCTATGATTGAAACTTCTAGAGCTTCCGCGTCCGGACAGTTGACAATTTGGTTCTCCGGGCTGTTGAACTATATGGCTTAAGTCATCAGCGTCCGGAGGTCGAACGTATGTACCTTGGAAGTTATTGAGGAAAGCCTCTTCCAAGTCCTCCTAGCTGCCGATGGAATTTTCAGGTAGACTGTTTAGCCAATGCCGAGCTGGCCCTTTGAGTTTTAGAGGGAGGTATTTTATGGCGTGGAGGTCATCTCCGCGGGCCATATGGATGTGGAGAATGAAGTCCTCGATCCACACCGCGGGGTCTGTGGTTCCATCGTATGATTCTATGTTCATGGGCATGAATCCTTCTGGGAATTCGTGATCCAGGACCTCATCAGTGAAGCAATGAGGATGTGCGGGGCCTCTATATCGGGCCATATCGTGGCGCGGCTCTGATAGAGTCCATCTGCGGTGTTCAGCCCGTGCATGACTAGGTTTGTCACATCTGAATAGGTGGCCGTTGTCGCGTGTCCAGGCGCGTCCTCGCGATCCGTAGATTGATCTAGTATGTCCTGCTTTATTGTTCAGTTTATGCCGAAGGTCATTGTCAGATTTCGGGTTCCGGCAGACCCTTGAGGTTCGAACACTAGGGTGCGCGCCGAGATCTCTCTCCTACCGATCTACGTCCAATCTCCTCACGTGATCTAAGCTGAAAACAACGAACCACACAAGGGACACGAGGTTTATACTGGTTCGGGCCACCGTTGTGGTGTAATACCCTACTCCAGTGTGTGGTGTGGTGGATTGCGTCAGGGGCTGATGATGAACAGTACAAGGGAAGAACAACCTCGTGAGAGGTGTTCTTGAGCTGGTGCGATGAACTGCTTGGGTGAACTCAGTCGACTCTCTCTCTCTCTCTGCTAGGGCTCTATCAGATCTCTAGATGTCTCTGCTCTTGGGTGTCCCTCGATCCCCCTCTACTTTGTGGTGGCTAGCTCTATTTATAGAGGCCCTGGGCATTTCCCCAAATAATGAGCGGGAAGGGCGCCAACAATTGGCCGTTTTGAAGGGGAACATCTAGTACAACTTATCCTGACCAAAGTTGGTCTTCGGCTGCCAAAAGCACTGGTGATGACGCCGTCTTTGGCTCCACTGTGACCTCCGTCCTGGCGCTCTCCTGGTCTTGGTCTTGTTGCACCGGAATGGCAACCTTTGCCCGATGCCTTGGCCTATGCTTGCCGCCTTTGCACCAAAGGGGAAACAAGGACACTACGCATGCCGGCGCCCGCCTGGTCTCTATCGTCATGGCTTGTGTCACGGGCTCCTTGCGAGGTACCCCTGCCTTGATCTCTCCGCCTCCTCGCGAGCCTGCCTGATGAGGCTGCCTCTGAGGAAGCTTTCTATCATCCACCCCGCGAGGCTTGGCCCCTCACGAGGGTCTTGAGCTTGAGCTGATGAAGATGGGCCACACTGGGCCCCCACTTGAGCCACGTCGCAGGCCGCAGGCAGGCAAGTCTGGGGACCCCCGTTCCCAGAAAGCCGATAGTCATATGTATGGTTGTGGGCTAATTTACCTCTACTTGAGTGATGAGGCGGGGCAGGCTGGTGTTTGGCATGAGTTTCCGTTTTGTCCCGACCACGCGGTGGTCGGTCGGCCATATTGTGCGATGGTGGTATGTACTCCGGCGCCTCCTCGTCGAACTGAGGTAGCAATTTGTGCTTTGGGTAGCTTTTGGTTGGGCACTTGAGGCTGCTAGGACATCAGTCCATTTATCATCGAGCAGATCTTGGTCAGCTTGAAGCTGCTGCTACTTCTTTTTCAGGCTCCTTGCCATGGCTATTAGCTGGCGCTTGAAGCACTCCTGCTCAAGAGGTTCCTCAGGCACGATGAAATCTTCGGTGCCGAGGCTCGCCTCATCTTCGGAGAGCGGAAGGTAATTATCGTCCTCTGAATCTTCGTGCGTGGCTTGTTTAATAGGGCTAACCTACTCATCTTCCCATTCATCCTGTTCGTTTGCTTTATCGACGGGGTCTTCATTGTCTTCGGCACCTTCCGGAGTGTCATCTTCTCCTGTGCCGGTGTTGCTATCTTTACTGTGGCATGACTTCGAGCGGCACCGCTGACGCCGATGTTTGGACTGTATTTCAGAAGGTTTATCCTCAACTGGGTCTTCCTTATTATTGCCGCTGTGCTCCTTTGGTGCATCCACCATGTGTACGCCATACGAGGAAGTGGTCGTCCAGCGTCCGGTGAACGGCGGGTTCTGGGCCTCCTCTTCTCCGGCATCGTCGTCCATACCATCGATGTCCTCGGAGTCGTAATCAAGTTCGTCGGTCAAATCCTCGATCGTGGCTATAAAGTGGGTGGCGGGTGGGAAGTAAAATTCTCCATCGTCAGCCCCTAGTTCGAGCCGGATATAGTTCGGCTAAGAGTCCTCCGCCAAGGATAGTTTTTTAATGAGTTTAGCACATCGCCCAAAGGCGAGTGCTGGAAGATGTCTGCAGCGCTGAATTTGAAGATCGATAAACGATCAAGCTCGGCGTCCGCGGGTTCGCGCGGTTTGGAACCTACGACCGGAGGCGAGTCTGGCGTTCCGGTTGCATAGCATCGTGTGAGACCAGGTCCATGTACGGCTCCAATGCCGTGGAATCTGCGGCCTCCGAGGTGAGGTTAATCCTCTTGTCTTTGGATGGTGCGGCCTGCTCCGGCTCTAGGGCTAGAGCGGTTACAGGAGCAATCTCTTGGATGCGGCTCGATGATAGATTTAGGTCATGATCATCGGGGAGACCGGGAGCGGCCACCGTGGTATCGAATCCGGTGAAGATCAAGTCTCCACGGATGTCTGCGATGTAGTTCAAGCTCCCGAATCTGACCTGATGGCCAGGTGCGTAGCTTTCGATCTGCTCCAGATGGCCAAACGAGTTGGCCTGCAGTGCGAAGCCGCCGAACACGAAGATTTGCCCGAGGAGGAAAGTTTCTCTGCAGACAACGTCATTATTTACAATTGAAGGGGCCATCAAACCTTTCAGCGACAGCACAGAGAAACTCTCAATGAAAGCACCAATGTCGGTGTCAAAACCGGCGGATCTCGGGTAGGGGGTCCTGAACTGTGCATCTAAGGTTGATGGTAACAGGAGACAAGGGACACGATGTTTACCCAGGTTCGGGCCCTCTCTATGGAGGTAATACCGTACTTCCTGCTTGATTGATCTTGATGAATATGAGTATACAAGAGTTGATCTACCACGAGATCGTAATGGCTAAACCTTAGAAGTCTAGCCTGTATGACTACGGTATTGAGTATATCCTTTCTGGACTACACCCTCCGGTTTATATAGACACCGGGGGAATCTAGGGTTACATAGAGTCGGTTACATAAGATGGAATCTTCATAGTTGTTCGCCAAGCTTGCCTTCCACGCCAAGGAGAGTCCCATCCGGACACGGGTACAGTCTTCGATCTTAATATCTTCGCAGCAAATCAGTCCGGCCCATAGATAACAGGTCGGACGCCCGAGGACCCCTTAGTCCAGGACTCCCTCGATGCATGTCCCAAAATAATCATTTACCTCTGTTTTAAAAATTGAGCTCTGGCACCTCTGCAAATCACTGCTTCCCTCTGTGAAGGGACTATCTATTTACTTTTATGTTGTGTCACCACCCTCTAAAACAAGTGCCAGAAACTGAGTAGAGCACAACTGTCATGATTTATGCATCGTGTGTAGCTAATGTTGGGTGCATCATGACTGGATCTTTTCTACCATGAATTGCAATGTTTAGTCGCTGCTTGAACTTTGGAGGTGCTCTGCATTTATGTTTTGCAGTCTCAGAAAGGGCTACCAAGATACCACTATTGTCATATTATATCATGGTTCTTTTGACAACGTGTTGCCGTTTGAGATATCTTATTATTGCTCGCTAGCTGATTATGTCATTGATATGAGTCATTATAATATTTAAGAGTTATTGTTAACATGGTTAGTTATAACGCTGGCTGAAATGTGGGTGTTGTTTAAGCTTATTTATGCAAACAAGAGCAGAAGAGTTCGTAGAAGTTTTTCTTTCTCACTTTCAGTTTATCAACTGAATTGCTTGAGGACAAGCAAAGGTTTATGCTTGGGGGAATTGATACGTCTCCAATGTATCTACTTTTTCTCATGCTTTTCCTCTTGTTTTGGACTCTAATTTGCATGATTTGAATGAAACTAACCCCGGACTGACGCTGTTTTCAGCAGAACTACCATGGTGTTGTTTTTGTGCAGAAATAAAAGTTCTCAGAATGGAATGAAACTTTGCGAGGATTTTTTATATCAATAATAAGAATT
Organism: Triticum monococcum; assembly: GCA_034509565.1. Classification (NCBI taxonomy): domain Eukaryota; kingdom Viridiplantae; phylum Streptophyta; class Magnoliopsida; order Poales; family Poaceae; genus Triticum; species Triticum monococcum. The sequence continues at coordinate 525,558,503 of CM067841.1, forward strand.
TCTGGAGCCAAGACCTGCCGGAGAGGGGCACCTGGGTGCGCACAACCCACCAGGGCGCGCCCCCTCTCCTGGCGCTCCCAGGTGGGTTGTACCCACCTGGTGGCCCGCAAACCTCAACCCTAACACTATAAATTTATTGGGGAACGCAATAATTTCAAAAAAATCCTACGCACACGCAAGATCTATCATGGTGATGCATAGCAACTACCAGGGAAGAGTGTTGTCCACGTACCCTCGTAGACCGTAAGCGGAAGCGTTATGACAATGCGGTTGATGTAGTCGTACGTCTTCACGATCCGACCGATCCTAGTATCGAAAGTACAGCACCTCCGCGATCTGCACACGTTCAGCTCGGTGAAGTCCCATGAACTCTCGATCCAGCTGAGTGTCGAGGGAGAGCTTCGTCAGCACGACGGCGTGATGACGGTGATGATGAAGCTATTGGCGCAGGGCTTCATCTAAGCACTATGACGATATGACCAAGGTGGATTATGGTGGAGGGGGGCACCGCACACGGCTAAGGGATCAATGATCAACTTGTGTGTCTCTGGGTGCCCCCTCCCCCGTATATAATGGAGGGAGGGAGGAAGAGGCCGGCCTAGGAGGAGGGGGGAATCCTACTCCAAGTAGGTTTGCCCCCCCCCTTTCCTATTCCTACTAGGAGAAGGAGGAAAGAGGAGGAGGGGAGAAGGAAAGAGGCCCCCCCCAAACCCTAAACCAATTCGGTTTGGGCCTTGGGGGTGCGCCCCACACCTTGCTTGCTGCCCTCTTTCTCCACTAGGGCCCAATAAGGCCCATAGACTCCCTGGGGGGGTGTTCCGATAACCTCCCGGTACTCCGAAAAATACCCGATACACTTCAGAACCCTTCCGGTGTCCGAATATAACCTTCCAATATATCAATCTTTATGTCTCGGCCATTTCGAGACTCCTCGTCATGTCCGTGATCACAGCAGGGACTCCGAACTACCTTCGGTACATCAAAACACATAAACTCATAATACCGATCATCACCGAATATTAAGCATGCGGACCCTACCGGTTCGAGAACTATGTAGACATGACCGAGACTCATCTCCGGTCAACAACCAATAGCAGAACCTGGATGCTCATATTGGTTCCTACATATTGTACGAAGATCTTTATCAGTCAAACCGCATAGCAACATACGTTGTTCCCTTTGTCATCGGTATGTTACTTGCCCGAGATTCGATCGTCGGTATCTCAATACCTAGTTCAATCTTGTTACAGGCAAGTATCTTTACTCGTTCTGTAATGCAACATACCATAACTAACTCATTAGTCACATTGCTTGCAAGGCTTATAGTGATGTGCATTACCGAGAGGGCCTAGAGATACCTCTCCGATACACGGAGTGACAAATCCTAATCTTGATCTATGCCAACTCAACAAACACCATCAGAGACACCTGTAGAGCATCTTTATAGTCACCCAGTTATGTTGTGATGTTTTATAGCACACTAAGTGTTCCTCCGGTATCCGGGAGTTGCATAATCTCATGGTCATAGGAACATGTATAAGTTATGAAGAAAGCAATAGCAACAAACTAAACGATCATCGTGCTAAGCTAATGGATGGGTCAAGTCAATCACATCATTCTCTAATGATGTGTTCCCGTTCATCAAATGACAACTCTTGTCCATGGCTAGGAAACTTAACCATCTCTGATTAACAAGCTAGTCAAGTAGAGGCATACAAGTGACACTTAGTTTGTCTATGTATTCACACATGTACTAAGTTTCCAGTTAATACAATTCTAGCATGAATAATGAACATTTATCATGATATAAGGAAATAAATAATAACTTTATTATTGCCTCTAGGGCATATTTCCTTCAAAATTCCTATTTTCGGAGGAAAAAATCAAGGAGAAACAATTATCGTGATCCACGAGATGGAGCCGCCGCCAAGCCCTGTTCTTCCTCAGGAGGACAGATATGTAGTCCGTTTGGGGCTCTGGAGAGGGGGATCTTCGTTCTTCGTCATCACCAACCCTTCTCCATAGCCAATTCCATGATGCTCCCCACCGGGAGTGAGTAATTCCTTCGTAGGCTCGCTGGTCGGTGAGGAGTTGGATGAGATTCATCATGTAATCGAGTTAGTTTTGTTAGAGCCTGATCCCTAGTATCCACTATGTTCTTAGATTGATGTTGCTATGACTTTGCCATGCTTAATGCTTGTCACTTTGGGCCCGGGTGCCATGATTTCAGATCTGAACCGTTTATGTTATCACCATTATATCCATGTTCTAGATCCGATCTTGCAAGTTATAGTCACCTACTACGTGTTATGATCCGACAACCCCGAGTGACAACAACCGGGCCCACTCTCGGTGATGACCGTAGTTTGAGGAGTCCATGTATTCACTATATATGTGTTAATGCTTTGTTCCGGTTCTCTATTAAAAGGAGGCCGTAATATCCCTTACTTTCCAATATGGACCCTGCTACCACGGGAGGGTAGGACAAAAGATGTCATGCAAGTTCTTTTAATAAAGCACGTACGAATATTTACAGAATACATGCCTACATTATATCGATAAACTGGAGCTAGTGCAGTATCGCCCTAGGTTATAACTGTCACATGATGAATATCATCCAACAAGCCACCGATCCAAGGCCTACGAACTTTTCCATATTGTTTCTGCTAAGTTACTACTGCTATCATCACTGTTATACTTGCTACAAAATTACTGCTATCACTGTTACTGTTGCTATTGCTACTGTCACTACTATCAAAACTATCAAACTATTGTGCTATTGATTACTTGTTGTACATAATTAATATCCATGTGTGGTTGAATTGACAACTCAGCTACTAATACCTTCAAATATTCTCTGGCTCCCCTTGTGTCGAATCTATAAATTTGGGTTGAATACTCTACCCTCGAAAACTGTTGCGATCCTCTATACTTGTGGGTTATCACGCCCCCTCCACTTCCTCCAAACTATATACTATCATGGAAATATCACGTCAGATGTCCTAGAGAGAGGACTTAGTCATGGAGCCATCGCATTGAGGTTAGCTTAATGGGGTTAATCAGGACAAAGGACACGAGGAGTTTAAACTGGTTCGGCCCCTTACGATGAAGGTAAAAGCCTAATCCAGTTGTATGTGGAATTGCTAAGGTTTCAATGAGCGGGGAGTGAATACGCTTGACCGGCTCTCGAATATGTTGTTTCTTGTCCTAAGCCGCCGCTGGGTTATCCCCTTACATACACGGGTTGACGCACTACGGCCTACAGAGTCCCGGCCGGCTCATACAACGTGTCCGTCTCGGTGACGTATCTTACATGCCTTACATTACAAGTTTTACATACATGGCGGTTTATGTTTATGGGCCTTAAGCCGCCTTCGGGTCTGGGCCCGCTACTAAGCCTATCTATGAACTGTCGTGCAATCTTGGGCTTCATAATGATAAATATTCATTGGGATGACCCGGCCCCTCATGGGAGGGTCATGCCTAATAGTTATATCCCCAACATTAGGCCCTGGGTTGATTTGAACTTGTTCATGTCAATCATCAAGACTTAGAAAAAATCCTTCCTCCTCTTATCTATGTAAACCTCATAACCCGCCATGACGTCACCTCCCAATATTTCCGGAAACTGCAATGATGTCATCTTCAATGGATCTTTGCCTTAATGTCTTTCCGAAAATCGAGGCATCCATCTAGCTGGATAACCTTCATTTGCCCTCCTCGTTTTTCACACCTGCTTGTTCGCTTGTATCCTTATAAATAGATATGACTGGTCTTCCTCATTCACCCCCTTTCCAGCATCTTCTTCCTCTCGCAACCCTTCTGCCACTCGAGCTCCGCCGCCATCGTAGAGCACCTCATCTTCCTCAACCTCGGCCACTGCATCAGCCTGAGTTGATCCAGAGAACGGCGGCGACCCTCCGTGGTAGATCTGGATCTGTAAGTTTTGGCCTTTCCATACCTTAGATCCGCACTAGGGTTCGCGAGCTCCTCTGTGTTCTTCATATTTTGTCGTAGTTCATCATAGTTCATCTTCCATGTTGTGTTGTGAACTTCTTGATCTGAAAATTGCGTAAAACCAATGCGGTAGTTGTTTTACTTCCACTTTCAATACCAGTAGATCCCCTTTTCTTGGAAGAAAACTCTTGTGCGAGCTCATGAACTCATCTGTACTAACTTTTAGGTCTAGATTTATTGTTTCACTGTTGGGTATTTACCAGAGAAGAGTGTTATGTCCTACCGCGCCCCTGACTCAGCCGAAGAAAAGCCTCAGCCAAAAGATGGCGAAATCATCGTCTTTACTGATCATATGAACCGGGGTTTTTCACCGCCCGGCTCAACATTCTTCAGAGATGTTCTGCATTTTTTCAAGCTTCATCCACAAGATCTTGGACCCAATTCCATATCAAACATCTGTAATCTCCAAGTTTTCTACGAGGTTTATCTTCAAGAAGCACCTACTGTTGAACTCTTCAGAGCGTACTTTTACTTGAACCGCCAGAATGAGCATACCAACGGCCCCACTTTAGAACTTGGCGGGATTTCGATTCAGTGTAGACGGGATGCTGCCTTTCCTCTAGTAGTCTTGCCAAGCCATCCCAAGGATTGGAACCAAACCTGGTTCTATTGCAAAGATACGTCACCGGCTGATGAAAAACGAATGCCGGGTTATCGTGCTGAGCGTCTTGACGCTAAATATTCGCTCCCCGATAAACTCTCTGCCGCTGAACGCAAGAAACTTCAACCAACCATCAAAAGGGTTCAAGCCTTGCTGGGAAACGGCTTAATTGGAGTTGACTTGATCCACTGTTGGATCGCATGGCGGATCATCCCTCTAAGCCGCCGATCTGATTTGATGTGCAACTACACCAGAGGAACAGATGATCCATTACGTCATAGCTCCCTTCGTCTGACCGAAGAAGCCATTGTTGAAATGTCAACTACCCTGGTCAACAGCAAGTATGAAGACTACAGCAAAGTAGGATTGAATCCTTTCTGCAAACTTAACCCGGCACCAGAGGTAAATCCCCTTGACTCCTTTTTCTTCAATAGTTTAGTATTTGCATGAGTTTCAACCTGTTATTTTCCTACAGGCTAAATCGGTCTTTTGGAAGGCCAAATATGATCATGAGGCTGCCACAAAAGCTAGAGCCACCGCAATAGCCGCCAAGAAGACAGCCAGAAAATCTAAAAAGAAAACAACTGCCTCTGAGTTACTTAAGCTGGATGACACCTCTGAGTCGGAGGTAGCCCTTGACTCTCTTGGCCTGCTTTTTAACAACCTTATTGACACTGACTATTACTAGGATGACACGGGGGCCAGCCAGGCAGTAGAAGAAGAGGTAACTATTATTTCCTACGACTCAGAACCTTTGCCAAGGCAGAAACCTCGACGGGATAGCCAGAAAGTAAGGTTTTCACACCCCTTGGCTTATTTAGATCCTCATTTTCTTTTGAAAAAGCAGCAACATGAGGGACGCCGTCAGACCCGGACTAGTGAAGATAATGAGCTGCCCTCCGGCTTACCGAAAACTCCTTGGAAACGCCAGAATGAGGTTCTTTACCTCTTAACTCTGATAAACGACTCTCTTTTATAAATCACTCAACCATAATTCCATTTGTATTTACTGGAGATTGCTCGTTCCTCCTCTCGCGATTCCTCCCAAACTCAGCTGTCGGCTTTTAAGACCGCCCCCGGGTAAAGATAATTATCCTTTCTTCCGCACCTTTATGCTTGTATCGTTATATTGACATTTTAAATTCTCCTTAGCAGTCAAGCAAAGCCCAAGAAAGCCAAGATGGACAAACCGGCTAAAGACCCAAAAGTCGCTGAGCTGGCGCAGCCGACTCTTGCCTCGAAACAACCTGAAGCACCGGAAAACCCTGCTGCCAACATTCACTCAAATCTTCCTGAGCCGTCTGTTGACGAAACTGTCCTCAATCCATGCACTACTGAGCCGTCAAGCTCAGCTAACCCGCCAGACACTCATAACAATGATAATTTAATCAGTGGGACTAGATTTGTTGAACCGAGAAATCCAACTGTGTTAGCGAGACACTCCGCCAAGCAAGAGGTCTTGGAGAAGCAAAAAGTGAGGTTTGACATCTCGCACTATGCTCACCTGAGTATTAGTGACGTGATATCTGGCTATCTCAGTCACGTGCATTCCAACCATGACTCTGAAATTGAGATGGTCAAACTGCTGCAACTAAAATATGAGGTATGCTCTCTGGCTTTCGTAAGTGTATATGTTGTGCCAACCCCCAAGTCTTCTGATTATGATAAACTTGAATGATCGGTAGACTTGAGATATAGCTTGATGTTCTGACCTAGATTTTCCCCGATTCCGGTTTAAAATGTTTAACCGGATTTAACTGATAGCATAATTTAGTACTTGTAGTCCCCAAGGGCCAGCTTAATCATCATGAATGAGCTGGTACTTAACTTCATAACTTTCATGAACCAGTCGACACTGCTAATATTTTTATCCGGCTCAAGAGGGGAAAAACCTTCTGAATACTATGCATTAGCCCCCAAGCGCCAAGCGTTGTTACCTGTAAAACACTTGGGACTTTTTTAGAAGAGTCATTTCTGCATTTAAGAATTGTTTTGGCAGACATTAGCCCCCAAGTGCCAAGTGGTTTTTCTTTGCAAAGTTCTTGGGACTTTAATCATTATGACCTTTATTGACACATCTATGCTTGTCTGCAGACTACCATGACTGACTTGGATTCTCAACTGACTGATGCAAAGACCCAGCTGGCGGCTCAAGAAACTGAGACCCGGAAAGCTGAATCTAAATTCCAGTTCAGTGTTTCCGAAATAGAAAAACTGGAGACAAACTTTGTAGCGGAGGAGGCTTGGGCTCAAGAAAAAACTGTTCTGACCCGGCAGGCGGAGAAAGCTGAAGCATCTTTGGAAAAAGTTACTGCTGAGCTCAGCGGTTTAAAGAACTGTGTGTCTCAGATGGTTTCTGCCATCTTTGGTAAGTCTTCTTATTACTTGAAAGTGAATCTTTTGTCGATATACCATAAGCCGCCACTTAACCCATTGTGTAAACTGCACAGGTCCCCGGAGCCGTAATCTGAACCAAGATACTTTGGTGAAGCTGAAGGCGGTTTATACACTCGTGGAACAATTATACATTGGAGCTCAGCGAACCCTTGCCACCATCTCCTAGTAAACTAGGAGCCAAGCTTATTGAGCGATGTTTTAAAGAAGTTGTCTGTCTTCCCCGCTAGGTTTCAAGAGATTAAGCGGTCTTGTGCGAGAGCCGGAGCCTTAACTACTCTAAGAGGCTCCAAAGCCTAGGTACCGGAGCTAGACCCGGCAGACATAGCCAAAGGGTACCCCAGCTTTAAGGAAGACAGGACTCCTTTTGACCAAGAAGATTTTGCTACCTCTATGAAGGAAATTCGTCCCCATGCTGCCATCCTTGGCGAAGAAACCAATGTTACTAAGGACCAGCCGGGTTTTGACTCTGGTAATAAAAAGATGGTGACTCCCAATTATAAAGTGATGGATTTAATTCCGCTAATTCGGGAGCACACCTTCACACATGAGATTAACTCGGCCGATTTAATTGATGATGAGGCTGAATTCGTCGCCCTTCAAGGCTTTGACTGGAAAAAACCCAATTTCTAAGCTGTGGATGAACCAGCAAGGGATGATGCAGAAACGTCAAATCAGCCAAGCCAAGATGCATGACCCGGCTCTGGTTTATATTAACAACTTATCTTTCCCTGGGCTCGATATGCCTTGTAATAGGCTAATACTTAAACTACTTGTTCTGTTATGCCATCGTGCATAGTTGTGCTACTCACTTATCCAATGATATGAATGTATGCGATTCGGCCCTTGTGGGTTCTTTTGAATTTGCTCCTGCATACAATATAAAAAATGTGTCGTGGCGGTTTACCGCTGGACGGGTCATGATGCCCAAAGATAAACTTTACCATGAATTTTAACCAAAGCTGGTTAGAATAATAATCATATATATCTGAAAAATATTTCATACCTGTGATATTTGATCACATGGTTGATTTCATCAAACCAATGTAGTAAGGGCCATAACCCAAGACTTTGGATACTGGTAGTTATCATACTTTGCCAGTTTTTGAACGAACACCGGGTCGGGTTAATAAACACTGGATATTGACTTTGAGTTGTAGCTGGCGACTTATAGTCAAAAAATCAGGCCGGGTCAATAAACACCGGATTTTTAACTCATACTGGCGACTTATAGTCAAAACCAGACCGGGTCAATAAACACTGGATATCATCATACACAACTCATAAGGCTTTATAAACCTTAATGGCTCTCAGCCAGGTTTTATCAAAAGAAATAAAATTCAAAAAGATATTCAAATCAAACAACAACAGAAAAATCCAAGGCTTCCATAGGCCGCTAAGCCAAAATATCCTCTTCAATGAAACTAGCATTAGCCACTGGAAGGTACGCACTTTCCGTGAGCCGGCACTCACAATACCCAATCGACATTATAACCCGAACAAGTTCAGTTCTTATTGAAAGATGGACTTGTCAGGAGTACGCGGGGTCAGAGTCGCTATTATACATCACAGGCCGATTTATCCAAGTCCAAGGAAGGCGGATTTATAGCCTCAGCTTCTCCTTGCTATCCGTAAAACCGTGCTCTCTCATGATATCCATCGTTTTAACCTTAACAATTTCAGATATGACTGTTAAGAGTTCGATGGGTCAATCAGGATTACCTGATGGATAAGCAACTGGCATACAGGCAGAATAACCCAATTTTTAGGTGAAGACACCTGGCTTCCAAGCCTGGCTTTTATAGCCTATCACAAGGTTATGAACTCATTGTTCTTTAGAACAAAAGAGCCCCTGGTGATCTGTGCTCAAGGGGTACCCATGATTGCGCCGTGCTTTTGCCACAGACCCTCTTTGGTCCCAAATTTTTCTTCATGTATGTATACGGCTTATAAGCCGGATCAGAGGGTCATTAGAATTGTGCTATATAAAGCAAAAGCCCCCAAGTCATGGAAGACTTATTAATCAGAGATGAAAAAATGACAGAGGCCCTACTTTAGCAGGGATGCCAGCTTTATTATATTGATCATAGTATATACATTGTCAAAATATGTACATTGGAAGAGCCGGTGGCTCAGGTATAGTAATGCCTAAGTTGAGCGATATTCCAGGGCCGACGGGTCTCCTCCTCCGACGTGCGCGAGTCCTTGTGGTCTCGAACATCAACAAGATAGTATGACCCGTTGTTCAGATTCTTGCTGACCACAAAGGGTCCTTCCTAAGGTGGGGATAACTTATGCATATCTGTTTGGTCTTGGATAAGCCAGAGCACCAGGTCACCTTCTTGGAAAGCTCTGGTTTTAACCCGGCGGCTGTGATAACGCCGTAAGTCTTGCTGATAAATCACCGAACGAACTGCTGCTATATCACGCTCCTCATCCAACAGATCCAGCGCATCTTGACGTGCTTTTTCATTCTCAGTTTCAACATAAGCCGCCACACGAGGCGAGTCATGACGGATGTCACTAGGAAGAACTACCTCTGCTCCATAAACCATGAAAAAATGTGTGTAGCCTGTAGATCTGTTTGGGTGGTGTTGATGCTCCATAACACGGAAGGTAACTCCTCTACCCAACAACCCGGCGTCCTCTACAAGGGGACCATAAGCCGGGGCTTGATACCCTTCAAGATCTCCTGATTTGCTCTCTCAGCTTGACCATTGTATTGAGGGTGAGCCACTGATGATACATCGAGCCGGATATGCTCTCGCTGACAAAGTTCCTCCATAGCACCTTTAGAAAGATTAGTGCCATTATCTGTTATAATGTTGTGTGGAAAGCCAAAACGAAAGATCACCTTCTTCATGAATTGAACCACCGTTGTTGTGTCACACTTACCAACCGGCTCTGCCTCTACCCATTTAGTGAACTTGTCAACCGCCACCAATAGGTGGGTCTTCTTATCCTTGGATCTTTTGAAAGGTCCAACCATATCAAGCCCCCAGTCTGCAAACGGCCAAGTAATTGGAATCATCCTCAATTCTTGAGATGGCACATGAGCTCATCTTGCAAATTTCTGACATCCATCACACCTACTGACAAGGTCCTCCGCATCGGCATCAGCTGTTAACCAATAGAACCCATGACAAAAAGCTTTAGCCACAAGTGATTTTGAACCGGCATGATGACCACAATCCCCTTCATGGATCTCCCGTAAGATCTCACAACCCTCTTTTGGAGAAACACAACATTGAAATGCCCCTGTAACATTGTGGTGATGTAATTCTCCATTAACAATTGTCATTGACTTAGACCGCCGAGCTATTTTCCTGGCTAAGGTTTCATCCTTAGGTAACTCACCTCGGGTCATGTAAACAAAATAAGGAACTGTCCAATCCGGGATCACGTGCAGAGCCGCAACCAACTGAGCTTCCGGGTCAGGAATAGTTAAATCCTCCTCCGTAGGTAACTTGATGTCGGGACCCCGATCCTAAGTCACACCGGTCTAGCATGTAACATTTCATATCACTTTGCGGCCTCACGCACGGTATCCCCACGGGTGCCACCTTACCTGGCCCGGGACTGTTTGCGCCTTTTGGCTCACGTATATGATAGTGTTGCTAGCATCCATATGACACAGAACCCGGGCCGACATGACTAGTCGTGAACCCAAAGTGGCACTAACTTATAGGAACAGGCATACATGAATCAACCTCGAGCATGTCGGTCAACAGCGTATGAATCCGGGCTGTAGCACTGGGCTAACAAGACTCCGGGAACCCGGGCTATAGCTGGCTAGGCAAGACTCCGGATGTCACCGCGTGACATTTCCTCGAAGGGGCAGACACAGAAATGAAGTGAATCACATGACGGCCAGTCAAGTGTTCCAGAGCAGTAGTGCTGGGCTAGCAGGACTCCGGTGAACCGGGCTGTAGCAGACTACTATGGCTCATGGGAGCACAAGACTACGTTTCCCCATAAGAGAGGCTACCAGAGGTAAACAACTAGGTTGACGGATCCCACACATAGCAATACACGTTACACGTATGCATAACATGCAAGTATGTGATGTACAACATGGCATCACAACACAACTCAAACTCATATAGATAAAGGCCCAGAAGACCCACATAACATTCAATACAAACAGGGGTCTCATGACCCATCATTCAGAGAATACAAGCAACGGAAGCATTACATGTCTGAGTACAGACAACTACAAAAGGAAAAGACTAAGAAGCCTGACTAAACACGACCCTCCCAAGGGTACAAGATCGTAGCTGGGATACAAGCTACTCATCAAAGCCACTAGTGTAACCAACTGCAAAACATAAATAAGCAAACGTGAGTACAAAGGTACTCAGCAAGTCTTACATCAGAACTATCTACATATGCAACATTATCAACAAAGGGGGTGGTGGAGTTTAACAGCAGCAAGCCAGCTTTGACTCAGTGGCTAACCTATACTACGAGTAGCAGAAACTTCTTTGAGGTGAGAAGACGCACACGAGTCCACATATTCACCATATCAATACTCCACTATGGATCCCTTCCCGTCTCCCTACGAGAAGGCCATCCATAGCACTCACGCTTATCTTGCGGATTTTAGAGTATCCACTTCAAGTTGTCTATGTACTACATAAGTCCTCCAAGTTTCCATATCCGAGGAAAAACGGCTATTCGAATAGATAATATTGACCCTGCAGGGGTGTACTTCTTCACACACGCTCTTGACACTTATAGCCCTGTACATGTCATGTACCTCGACAACCTTCAAGTGGAAGCCGGGCGAGGGTGTCGGCCACGACCTGACTAACCACACAAGTCTCTCGTCCAAGTTTATCGCCTATTCAGGTTCCATCCGCAAGGAGATTCGGCCGAGGTGTCGCTCATGGCCCCAAACAATGTGTGCAGGGTTCCCAAGCCCACCATCCGGGTGCCACTTGGTACACCGTGCCACGGTGCCTAGTCTGTCCCAAGTCCGTCCCGTCGGACACCACCTGGTAGACAAGTAGCACTACCTACAAACGCCAGAAACTAGTTGCAACTCCTGGACAGAGATCAAGTGGATTAATAAGCCGAGAGGGGCCGGGTAACCGGAACCCAATGTGTGGTAGTAACTGGACTTGGATAACATACACAGAACTCAGTGCTTAGGGACGGTTCCAATGAGACAACCCACCATGTACTCCTACATGGCCTCTCATCGCTACCTTTACCAAAACGTGTTCACACACTTAGCCTTTATCGGTAGGACATGTTCACCACTCCGATTCATTTCCGATGAATCAGACCTGACACAACTCTAAGCATAGATGGCATAAAGAAATCAAGCATGGATGAGTAGACACATCAAGGCTCAAGCAACTCCTACTCATGCTAGTGGGTTTCAGCTATTTACTATGGAAATGACAGGTCATGCAGAGGAATGGGTTCAGCTACCGCAGCAGAAAGTAGCTGTTTGAATCATTGTTGTCCTAATGCAGTAAAAGGAGCAGGAGCGAGAGAGTGAGATTTATCGAAATGCTCAAGGGGGTTTGCTTGCCTGATAGATCCACGAAGAAACACTGCTCCTCAGACAGGTACTCGGGACACCTTCCGGAGTAGAACCTATCGAGAGGGGACGGTGCCGGCAATCAATAAACAACCATATGCAACAATATGATGCATGAAGATGACATTTCAAAGATGCTATGATTTTCCCTAATGCATGTAGCATCAATTTTGTTGAAGTCCATATGAATCAAGGGTTCATATGCAAATCCAAAATTAAGTATATAACATGCCATTATTACGTTTTCACTTATACAGCAAGTATAAGTTGGTTTTTCACGCATGAAACTGGCATAAATGGATTCCTTGTATTTTTCTGATAATTTTTCATATATAATTTATTTCATTCCGAGCTACGGTTTAATTCTATGATTTTTAGAACTTTTAACTATTTTCTGAAATTCTCTGAATTATTTAAAATCCAGAAAAACAATTACTACGTCAGCGTGACGTCACAGAGGCGTCAGCAGGGCTGACCAGGTCAAACCTGACGTGTGGGGGCCAGACGTCAGTGACACTTGGGTTAACCCCGGGTCAAACCCGCACGGACCAGGTTTGACATGGCCCTGGGGCCCACTGTCAGCGGCTGGTGGGGTGGCTAATGATGGGGATTAGCGCTAATTAAGCCGCCACCTCAGCCTCGCCGGAGTTCGGCCGGCGATAACCAAACCGCGCGGCGGTGCTTCGCCCGAATGCGCTACAGGCGGCAGGTGGACGTGCGAAGGCCCCCAGAAGATAGCCTGCACACGCCCGCATCTAGCTGGCTGCTCGGGAGGCCGCGGGGTCGCCGAAGACGACGGCCACGACCATGGAGGTGGCGGCCGGAGTTTGGTGGTGCACAGGCACGGGGCTACGGAGCACGAGGAGCCCGACTGGGGTTGTCTACGGCTTCCTGGCGTAACCAGGAGCACGACCGTGCGCTCGGGTGCGACTAATGCATGCTAGATCGATGGCAGCGACGGGGTTGCCGGCGGTGAGCTCACGGATGCGGCGGGGCTACCAGCTAGAGGACGCAACCGACGACGGGAGTAGGGGGAAAAGATGGGCGGCCTCACAGTAGTTGCAGCACGCGTCTCGGTGGGCTCGGGGAAGGTCGGACGACGCCAGGACGGCGAGGCGAATCTTCGGCGGCCGAAGAAGGGGATAACGGCGATGGCGGCGTTACGGGGCACTCCGAAGGGCTTCCTTCCGTGGAGAGGCGTAGCGTGAGGTGGCGGAGCTGCTGGGCATCCTAGCTAGGCGAGGGGGGCTCGGTGGCCACGGCAACGGTGAGCGGCGTCGACGAGCTCCATTCGGAAACGCACAGAGAAGGGGGAGGGGTTCCAGAGAGAGAGAGAGAGAGAGAGAGAGAGAGAGAGAGAGGGTAGACCCTTCTCCCATTTCTGGAGGCCATGTAACAGAGGGGAAACCCTTCTCCCATCTAGGTAGAAGGTCAAGGAAGAAGAAGAAGAAGGGGGCCCTCTCCCCCTCTCTCCCGGTGGCGCCAGAACGCCGCTGGGGCCATCATCGTGTGACGGCGATCTACACCAATACCTCCGTCATCTTCACCAACATCTTCATCACCTTCCCCCATCTATCTAAAGTGGTCCACTCTCCCGCAACCTGTTGTACCCTCTACTTGAACATGGTGCTTTATGCTTCATATTATTATCCAATGATGTGTTGCCATCCTATGATGTCTGAGTAGATTTTCGTTGTCCTATCAGTAATTGGTGAATTGCTATGATTGGTTTAATTTGCTTGTGGTTATGTTGCTGTCCTTTGGTGCCCATCATATGAGCGTGCGCGTGGATCACACCATAGGGTTAGTTGTATGTTGATAGGACTATGTATTGGAGGGCAAGAGTGACAAAAGCTTCAACCTAGCATAGAAATTGATGCATACGGGATTGAAGGGGAACCAATATATCTTAATGCTATGGTTGGATTTTACCTTAATGAACGTTAGTAGTTGCGGATGCTTTATAATAGGTCCAATCATAAGTGCACAGAATTCCAAGTCAGGGATGACATGCTAGCAGTGGCCTCTCCCACATAAAACTTGCTAGCGGTCTAGTAAACTAGTCAATTGCTTAGGGACAATTTCGCAACTCCTACCACCACTTTTCCACACTTGCGATACTAACTTTATTGCTTCTTTACCTAAAACAGCCCCTAGTTGTTATTTACGTGCTCTTTATATTCTTGCAAACCTATCCCGTTACACCTACAAAGTACTTCTAGTTTTATACTTGTTTTAGGTAAAGAGAACGTCAAGCATGCATAGAGTTGTATCGATGGTCGATAAAACTTGAGGGAATATTTGTTCTACCTTTAGCTCCTCGTTGGGTTCGACACTCTTACTTATCGAAAGAGACTACAATTGATACCCTATACTTGTGGGTTATCAAGACCTTTTTCTGGCGTTGTTGCCGAGGAATTATAGTGTGGGGTGAATATTCCCGTGTGTGCTTGTTTGCTTTATCACTAAGTAGTTTTTATTTTGTGCTCTGTTTTCTATCTTCAGTTATGGGTAGGAAATGCAAAATACCAAAAAAAATAGTGGTACCTACTGAACCAATGGTTGAAGAACCACTCAAAATCTATCACAGTGCTACTGAAGCTTTTTACTTGGATCATCTTTGATCCCTATGTGCTTCGGCTGAAACCCCAACTAGCTTAGTTGAGGGCAAATCTTTCGATGAGCATGCTTGTTATGTGCGACACCGCATATCTGAAAAAGGGAAACCTTTACTGGATCAAATTCATCGTTTGCAGAGCTATGCTTGGAATTTATGTGAAATATATGATTGTATTTGTTGTTCTAATGTGAGTTTAGTGATAATGGAATCGTATCTTCGTATACTAAGGGTGTTTATAATTACTATGATGTTCAACAAATTAAAGAATTTGTTGCTTTTAGGGGTACTTGTGAAATTGCTTCTTTTATTGAAGGGTGTGATACTACTCTCTACAAATCTGAAAATTTGGCCATGCTTAAATATTGCTATGATAATTATGCTTCTAATCCTTATATTAAACCATATATTGAGGACTCCTCCGCTGTCCAAGAAGAGATTAATATTTTGCAGGAGCCTATGGAAGAAGAAAGTAATGATACTGTGAGCTCATTGGATGAAAAAGATGAGGAGGAGAGCGAAGAACAAAAGGAGGAAGAGAGGATTGATCTCCCGTTCCCACCATATAATGAGAGTAACTCTTTATCCCATACAGTGTTTAATTTCCCTTTGAATGTACCGAAGGATGAATGCTATGATGATTGTTAAGATCCTGTTGATTCTTTTGAAATATCCCTTTTTTGATGATGCTTGATATGCTTGTGGCCAAGATGCCAATATGAATTATTCTTATGGATATGAACTTGCTATAGTTCCTTATATTAAACATGAAATTGTTTCTATTGCACCCACACATGAGAGTCCTATTATCTTTTTGAATTCTCCCGACTACACTATATCGGAGAAGTTTGCCCTTATTAAGGATTATATTGATGGGTTGCATTTTACTACTGCACATGATGATTTTGATAGATATAATATGCATGTGCTTGCTTCTCCTACTTGTAATTATAATGAGAGAGGAACTACATATCCGCCTCTCCATGTTTCCAATATGATAAAATTGCAAGAAACTGTTTATACTATGCATTGGCCTTTACTATGTGTGCATGAATTGTTCTTTTACGACATGCCAATGCATAGGAAGAGAGTTAGACTTCGTTGTTGCATGATATATGTTACTTTGTGCTCACTACTAAATCACAAATCATTGTTAATTAAAATTGGCTTTGATATACCTTGGGATCCGGGTGGATCCATTACTTGAGCACTATATGCCTAGCTTAATGGCTTTAAAGAAAGCGCTGCCAGGGAGATAACCCAGAAGTTTTAGAGTCATTTATTTCTGTTGTGTGCTTTTATAAAGTTTAAAAACAAAAAAATAAATAAAGAGGGGAACCTAAAACTTTTTCAAAAAGAAAAGCGAAAGTGAGAAAGACGAGCATTGTTAAAGTGGGAGCTAGCCTTGAACTTCATGCCCATGGAAACTTTGTGACCCTTGATTATAGAAACTTTTCAACAAAAATAATTATCCCCTTGTACAAATCCATTGTATCATAAAAATAATGTGCCAAGATTTGCCTTTAGGATGTTTACATTGCTTGTTGGTTTGTGCGGTGCAAAATAGAAACTTTGGCTGTAGTGCGTGATTTTACATTTTTTTACTGGAACGTCAAACGGTTCTAAAACATTTTGCACTGTCTTTATATACAGATTTTTTATTTTTCCTAATTTTTCAGAATTTTTGGAGTAACAGAAATATGGTGATGTTCAGATTACTACAGAATGTACTGTTTAAGACAGATTCTGTTTTTTGATACATTGCTTGCTTGTTTTGATGAAACTATTGATTTCTATTAGTGGATTAAGCCATGGAAAAGTTATATTACAGTAGCTACAATGCAGAAACAAAATATGAATTGGTTTGCAACAGTGCTTAGAGTAGTGATTTGCTTTATTATAGTAACAGATCTTACCAAGCTTTCTGTTGAGTTTTGTGTGGATGAAGTGATCAAAGATCGAGGAGGTCTTGATATGAGGAGATGGAGGAGAGGCAAGAGCTCAATATTGGGGATTCCCAAGTCACCCCAAGTAAATATTTATGGAGACTCAAGCGTCTAAGCTTGGGGATGCCCTGGAAGGAACCCCATCTTTCTTCAACAAGTATCAGTATGTTTTCGGATTCATTTCGTTCATGCGATATGTGCAAATCTTGGAGCATCTTTTGCATTTAGTTTTCACTTTTCTTTGATGCACCATGCTGGTATGAGATAGTCCATGGTTGATTTATAGAATGCTCTTTGCACTTCACTTATATCTTTTGAGTATGGCTTTATAGAACGCTTCATGTGCTTCACTTATATCATTTGAAGTTTGGATTGCCTGTTTCCCTACACATAGAAAACCGCCATTTGTAGAATGCTCTTTTGCTTCACTTATATTTTTTAGAGCGTGGGCATATCTTTTGTAGAAGGAATTAAACTCTCTTGCTTCACTTATATCTATTTAGAGATGACATGAATTGGTCATTCACATGGTTAGTCATAAATCCTACATAAAACTTATAGATCACTTAATATGATATGTTTGGTTCCTTGCAATAGTTTTGCGATATAAAGATGGTGATATTAGAGTCATGCTAGTGGGCAGTTGTGGATTGTAGAAATACTTGTGTTGAAGTTTGTGATTCACGTAGCCTGCACGTATGGTGAACCGTTATGTAACGAAGTTGGTGCATGAGGTATTTATCGATTGTCTTCCTTATGAGTGGCGGTCGGGGACGAGCGATGGTCTTTTCCTACCAATCTATACCCCTAGGAGCATGCGTGTAGTACTTTTGTTTTCATGACTTGTAGATTTTTGCAATAAGTATGTGAGTTCTTTATGACTAATGTTGAGTCCATGGATTATACGCACTCTCACCCTTCCATCATTGCTAGCCTCTTCGTTACCGTGCATTGCCCTTTCTCACCTCGAGAGTTGGTGCAAACTTTGCCAGTGCATCCAAACCCCATGATACGATACACTCTATCACACATAAGCCTCCTTATATCTTCCTCAAAAGAGCCACCATACCTACCTATTATGGCATTTTCATAGCCATTCCGAGATATATTGCCATGCAACATCCATCATCTTCATATACATGACTTGAGAATTCATTGTAATATTGCTTTGCATGATCGTAAGATAGCTAGCATGGCGTTTTCATGGTTTGTCCGTTTTTTGATGTCATTGCTATGCTAGATCATTGCCCATCCCGGTACACCACCGGAGGCATTCATATACAGTCATACTTTGTTCTAGACATCAAGTTGTAATATTGAGTTGTAAGTAAATAAAAGTGTGATGTCATCATTATTAGAGCATTCCCGAGGCTCGGGCTTTGGAAGCCGCACGCATAGCCACTCTGGCTCAACGCGCGTGCCTGGAGGATCTCCAGAGGTCACTCAAAGACCACGCGCGCAGGCTGATACGTCTCCGTCATATCTATAATTTGTTGTTGTTCCATGCCAATATTATACAACTTTCATATACTTTTGGCAACTTTTTATACTATTTTTGGGACTAATAAATTGATCAAGTGCCCAGTGCCAGTTCCTGTTTGTTGCATGTTTTTTTCCACGGAAAATCCATATCAAACGGAGTCCAAACGGGAGAAAAACTTAGGGAGATTTTTTTTGGAATATATGTGATTTTTGTGAAGACGAATCAACGCGAGACGATGCCTGAGGGGGCCACGAGGCAGGGGGCGCGCCCGTGACCCTCGCTTATGTCACTGCAAGAAAGCCAATACCCGGATACAAATCGTGTTAAAATTTTATCCCAATCGGAGTTACGGATCTCTGGGAATATAAGAAACCGTGAAAGGCCAGAATCTGGCATGCAGAAACAGAGAGAGACAGATCCAATCTCGGAGGAGCTCTTGCCCCTCCACCGCCATGGAGGATATGGACCAGAGAGGAAACCCTTCTCCCATCTAGGGAGAATGTCAAGGAAGAAGAAGAAGGGGGCCCCTCTCCCCCTCTCTCCGGGTGGCGCCGGAACGCCGCTGGGGCCATCATCGTGTGAGGGCGATCTACACCAACACCTCCATCATCATCGTGTGAGACGTAGGGGGTCGAGGGAGATGCGTGGCGACGCGGGGTAAGGTCCAGGGCAACGGGAGGACAGCCAGGCAGGGTGGAGGTGGCGCGCGCGCGGCGAGCACACACCCTTCTCCCTACTGGCAGGAGGTTGAAGATGGTGGGCGGCTGGGCTGGGCCAGCTACAGGGCTGGGCCACAGCTGGCCTGCACAGGATCTGGGTCAGCCAGGTTAGGCAGGCCTCAGGGTAAGTGTTTTTCCTATTTCCTGTTTTCTTTTTCTATTTCTGACATTTGTTTTGTATCCAAAAGAAATGTTAAAACACTTCCATAAATGCTGAAAATATTTGTGGCATCTAGATATAATATCCCAGAGGCCCTCACCAATTCCCAACATTTTTGGAGCCATTAACAATATTTATATAATTTAAACAGCTCCAAATCAAATATTTATGCATTGATTCAAAAATCCAAAATGTGTAGCAAAATGTGCATCACCTCTGGTTGTTGTTTGCAACATTATCCAAAGAGCATGAACATTTTTGAAAAGCATATTGGGTTCATTGTAAATCCATTTTAAAGTTGAACCTATTGGAAAAACTTTGGTGCTAGGGTTTGCAACTTTCCCCATTTCAAATTTATTCGAAGTTTAAACATGATGCACAAGCTAGCCTAGGATCATACCAGAACTAGGGATGTGACAACTCGCCCCCACTCGGAAGAATCTCGTCCCAAGATTCAGGAGTTGGCGGAAAGAAAGCGGGGTACTTAAGTCGAAGACGATCTTCTCGCTCCCAAGTAGCTTCTCTCTCGGAATGATGAGACCACTAAACCTTGAGAAACTTGATGTTATGACGTCGAGTGACACGCTCTGCTTGATCCAGAATGTGAATGGGGTACTCTCGATAAGTGAGGTTATCTTGGAGATCAAGCGTTTCGTGGTCCACTCCGCGGATGGGATCCGAGAAGCAACGCCTAAGTTGAGAGACGTGGAAGACATCAAGAACTCGAGAAAGATGTGGGGGTAGTTCCAACTGGTAGGCAACCTCTCCTTGTTAAGGAGAATGCGAAAAGGACCGATGTAACGAGGAGCCAACTTGCCCTTGATACCGAAACGATGGGCACCCTTCAAAGGAGTAACCCGAAGGTAAGCCTTGGCACCAATTTCATAAGCCACTTCCTTATGACGACGGTCATACTGGCTCTTTTGACGAGATTGGGCTGTTTTCAAATTCTCACGAATGATGCGAACTTGCTCTTGTGCCTCCTGGATCATATCCGGTCAAAGAATTGTCTTTCACCGGTTTCTGACCAGTTCAAAGGTGTTCGACATCTTCGTCCATACAGAATCTCGAAGGGTGCTTTCTTAAGACTGGATTGGTAGCTATTGTTATAAGCAAACTCGGCAATGGGAAGAAATTTCTCCCAATCCATACCGAATGAGATAACGCAAGCTCTAAGCATGTCTTCGAGAATTTGGTTGACCCTTTCCACCTGACCACTTGACTGAGGGTGGAAAGCGGTACTGAAGGAAAGATGGGTGCCCATGGCAGTTTGGAAACTTTCCCAGAAATGAGAGGTGAAAAGACTGCCACGGTCTGAATTGATCTCTAGTGGAACACCATGGAGTGACACTATTCAGGAGATATATAAGTCAGCGAGCTGACTAGCAGTGATACTCTCTCGAACAGGTAGGAAGTGAGCCACTTTGGAGAGACGATCAATGACTACAAAGATAGCATTATTTCCTTTCTTGGTCCTGGGAAAGCCGGTGATGAAGTCCATACCAACTTTGTCCCATTTCCACTCGGGAATAGCTAAAGGTTGAAGGGTACCAGCGGGTCTCTGATGCTCTGCCTTAACGCGACGACAAACGTCACAGTTGGCAATATACTGAGCGATTTCTCTCTT
The DNA here is from genome assembly GCA_034509565.1 of Triticum monococcum. NCBI lineage: Eukaryota > Viridiplantae > Streptophyta > Magnoliopsida > Poales > Poaceae > Triticum > Triticum monococcum. The sequence continues at coordinate 525,579,618 of CM067841.1, forward strand.
CATCCTAGTCCACCAGAACCTCGGGCGTAGGTCCTGATACATCTTTGTACTACCGGGATGAATCGTGAGAGGGGATTCATGGGCCTCCTTAAGGATCAGTTGCTGCATCTGTTGACATTTGGGAACCACCAAACGGTTTCCAAAGTAAACAACACCTCGTTCGTCCATAGAGAAACAGCCAACAACTCCCTTGGAAATATTCTTCTTGATTCGGGAAATTCCCGTATCATGCTTCTGAGCCTCTATGATCTGATCTGTAAGGGTAGGTTTCGCCACCAAGGTAGAAAGGGAACCACGAGAAGCTATGTGAAGGTTAAGCTTACATAATTCCTCATGGAGGGGTGGTTGACATTGTTGCAACATGAGGTTGTTGCAATAGGATTTACGACTTAAAGCATCAGCCATGACATTGGCTTTGCCTGGGGTGTAGGTGATTCCTAAGTCGTAGTCCGAGATCAACTCCAACCAACGTATCTATCTGAGATTCATATCTGGTTTGGTGAAGATATACTTGAGACTCTGATGGTAAGTGTAGATTTTGCAACGGTTACCAAGAAGGTAATGTCGCCAAGTCTTAAGTGCATAGACTACGGCTGCAAGCTCTAGATCATGTGTAGGATAATTCTCCTCATGTGGATGCAACTGTCGAGATGCATAGGCAATCACATGACGATCCTACATAAGAATGCAACCTAGTCCTTGACGGAAGCGTCGCAATAGATAACAAAGTCTTTAGTGAAATCCGGTGGCACGAGTATGGGCGCAGAAGTCAGGCGTCTTTTCAGTTCCTGAAAATTGTGCTCACACTGTGGGGTCCACTCAAACCTTTTATCTTTCTTGAGAAGCTCCATGAGGGGTTTGGCCACTTTGGAGAAGTTTTCAACAAAGCGGCAACAATAACTGGCTAGACCAAGGAAACTCCTAACTTGCTTGACCGTTTCAGGTGGAGTCCAATCGAGAACGGCTTTGACTCTCTCGGGATTGACAGCAATGCCCTTACCAGAGATCACGTGGCCCAGATAGGTCACTTCTAGCAACCAAAATTCACACTTGGAGAATTTGGCATAAAGACGGTGCTCTCTAAGTTTTTCTATCACAAGCCTAAGATGTTCGGCATGCTCTTCCTCGTTCTTTGAGTAAATAAGAATATCATCGAGATAAACCACGACGAACTTATCTAAGTACTCCATAAAGATCGAGTTCATCAAGCGGGAGAAAGTAGCTGGAGCATTGGGTAGGCCGAAAGACATCACGGTGTACTCGTATTGACCATAACGAGTGACAAAGGCCGTTTTGGGGATGTCCCCGTTTCTGATTTTGATTTGGTGGTAGCCTAACCTCAAATCCATCTTGGAAAAGACTGAGGATCCAGCGAGCTGATCATACAGGTCGTTGATCCTGGGGAGCGGATACTTGTTCTTTATCGTGACCAAATTAACGGGACGATAATATACAACCATCTGATCCGTACCATCCTTCTTCTTGACGAAGAGGACAAGACAAGCCCAAGGAGAAGAACTGGGACGGATGAAACCCTTTTGCAAGGACTCATCAAGTTGTTTCTTAAGCTCGGCTAACTCCAAAGGTGCCATCTTGTATGGTCTCCTAGAGATTGGAACAGTCCCTGGGATAAGTTCTATGACAAACTCTACATCTCTGTCAGGTGGGACACCTGGCAGTTCTTCTGGAAAGACATCTGGGAAGTCACGGACTACCGGAATATCTTCAAGGTCTAGAAGAGGGCTGGCATTAAGAGAATAGAGTTGACGCCTTGCAACTCTAGTGGAGACAATGACTATTTTGCCAGATGGATGTGTAAGTTGAACAGATCTGGTGTAACAATCGATCTTGGCATGATGAGCTGTCATCCAGTCCATACCCAGGATGATGTTAATATCTGAGGACTTGAGAGATATCAAAGAAGCAAGGAATACTAGTCTGTCAACAAGGATTTCATTACCATGCTTTACCTTGGAGGTTTGCCATTTGGAACCAGGAGTCTGGATTATTAGTGGAGTCGGCATATCACAAAATGACATGTCGTGCAACCGAGCGTAACCTTCGGATATGAAAGAGTGGGATGCTCCAGTATCGAACAGAACTGAAGCTGGGTGACAATTGACAAGAAGCGTACCCAGTACGACGTCGGGATCATCTTGAGCTCCTGAAGCTAAGACATGGTGCAAACATGCTCGTTCAATGGAGGCTGGCTTGGTACTGATCATCTTGACTGATGGCTTTTCACGGCCAACAGACCTCTTAGACTGGGGTGGAGTATGACTGGACTGAGGGCAGTCACGTGCATAGTGTCCTGGTTCTCTGCAGGTGAAGCAAGTTCCTGAGATAGGACGTGGACCTACATTGGCAAGTGGTCCACTAATAGGCCTGGGTGGAGCAAGTTGCTGAGTTGGGTGAGGCGCCACATCGGATGGCCTCGGTGCATATCCAGGTGGAAGAGCTGAGTTCGGAATCCAAATCCGTCGCTTCTGAGAGCCAGAGCGGGAGGAAGAACCCAGATCACGGTTGTGCTTTTGAGACTCCTCGTAAGTGAGTTGAGATGTCTCTGCATTAATGGCCTTGTTCACAAGAGCCTGGAAAGTATCACAATGATGCAGGTGGAGATCACGACGCAACTTAGGGTTGAGACCCTTCCGGAACCTAGCCTGCTTCTTAGCGTCCGTGGACACTTCTTCTGTAGCATAGCGGGCGAGGCTTCCAAACTCTCTACTGTAAGCATCAACAGGCAGCTTACCCTGGGTAAGACTACAGAACTCTTCCCTCTTGCGGTCAATGAGAGCCTGAGGAATGTGGTGATCATGAAAAGCCTCGGTGAAATCCTTCCACGTAGGAAACTGGCCAGCTGGAAGCATAGCCTCATAGCTCTGCCACCAAATACTAGTAGGACCTTCCAGGTGATAGGTAGCATAGGTGACCTTGTCACCTTCAGCCACGTTCGCAGAAAGCAACTTGTGAGTGATGCTCTGGAGCCAGTCATCCGCATCGAATGGCTCAATGGAGTGATGGAAGGTGGGTGGTTTCAGACCAATGAGGTCGGTGATGGAAACCAACTTCTTACGCTGATGTGCGGTGTTCTGCTCAATCTGTGCCAGCAAGCGGTTAGTCTCATGCTTGTTCCTCTCGGATGCTAACAAGAACTCTGCCATCAAAGGCTGGTCAGGAGGATCCTCATCCCTACCATCTCCGTGGTTCTTGCTATGAGCAACTGAACCTCGGTTAGCAGATGACATCCTGGCACAGGAACCAAGGAAACAAGGATGGAATTAGCATCGACATAAGGATGCGAAATGTAATGCAAAAGCATTAGAAACTCTTAAAATCCTAGGACAATTTCGGCAGCATAACGGTTGTAAATGCTCAAAAGGGATTTTGAGACATTCATCAAGGGAATAGCATAATCAATCAGCATCATAATATCAAGGTTCTGGGTCTAACTGAGGACACACGGAAGTAGTAGAACTGTATGGAGACACAACCCAACAATCCTAAGACCTTACGGTTTAGTAACACGTCATCCTGAGAGATAGAGGAGAAGCCTAGGCCTTAACCCTCGTACAAAAGAAGAGGCTGACTCAGAAAGAATGACATGAGGTAAAGGAGTAAAAAGAGCCTTATGTTCCCTTCCACAATCAATTCCCTTATATAACAAAAGCATTTCTAGACTCAACTTCGACCAGTTTGGCTTGGTAATCCTACAGTCAGTCAGGCTCTGATACCAATGCTGTCAGGACCCCGATCCTAAGTCACACCGATCTAGCATGTAACACTTCATATCACTTTGCGGCCTCACGCACGGTATTCCCACAGGTGCCACCTTACCTGGCCCAGGACCGTTTGTGCCTTTTGGCTCACGTATATGATAGTGTTGCTGGCATCCATATGACAGAGAACCCGGGCGGACATGACTAGTCGTGAACCCAAAGTGGCACTAACTTACAGGGACAGGCATACATGAATCAACCTCGAGCATGTCGGTCAACAGCGTATGAATCCGGGTTGTGGCACTGGGCTAACAGGACTCCGAGAACCCGGGTTGTAACAGGCTAGGCAGGACTCCGGATGTCACCGTGTGACATTTCCCCTAAGGGACAGACACAGAAACAAAGTGAATCACATGCGGGCCAGTCAAGTGTTCCGGAGCAGTAGTGCTGGGCTAGCAGGACTCTAGTGAACTGGGCTGTAGCGGACTACTATGGCTCATGGGAGCACAAGACTACATTTCCCTGTAAGAGAGGCTACCAGAGGTAAACAACTAGGTTGACGGATCCCACACATAGCAATACACGTTACACGTACGCATAACATGCAAGTATGTGATGTACAACATGGCATCACAACACAACTCAAACTCATATAGATAAAGGCCCAGAAGAGGCACATAACATTCAATACAAACAGGGGTCTCATGACCCATCATTCAGAGCATACAAGCAACGGAAGCATTACATGTCTGAGTACAGACAACTACAAAAGGAAAATACTAAGAAGCCTGACTAAACACGACCCTCCCAAGGGTACAAGATCGTAGCTGGGATACAAGCTACTCGTCGAAGCCACTAGTGTAACCAACTGCAAAACATAAATAAGAAAACATGAGTACAAAGGTACTCAGCAAGTCTTACATTAGAACTATCTACATATGCAACATTATCAACAAAGGGGGTGGTGGAGTTTAACAGCAGCAAGCCAGCTTTGACTCAGTGGCTAACCTATACTACGAGTAGCAGAAATTCTTTGAGGTGAGAAGACGCACACGAGTCCACATATTCACCATATCAATACTCCACTATGGATCCGTTCCCGTCTCCCTACGAGAAGGCAATCCATAGCACTCACGCTTATCTTGCGGATTTTAGAGTATCCACTTCAAGTTGTCTATGTACTACATAAGTCCTCCAAGTTTCCATATCTGAGGAAAAACGGCTATTCGAATAGATAATATTGACCCTGCAGGGGTGTACTTCTTCACACATGCTCTCGCCACTTATAGCCCTGTACACGTCATGTACCTCGACAACCTTCAAGCGGAATCCGGGAGAGGGTGTCGGCCACGACCTGACTAACCACACAAGTCTCTCGTCCAGGTTTATCGCCTATTCGGGTTCCATCCGCAAGGAGATCCGGCCGGGGTGTCGCTCATGGCCCCAAACGATGTGTGCAGGGTTCCCAAGCCCACCATCCGGGTGCCACTTGGTACACCGTGCCACGGTGCCTAGTCTGTCCCAAGTCCGTCCCGTCGAACACCACCTGGTAGACAAGTAGCACTACCTACAAACGCCAAAAAGTAGTTGCAACTCCTGGACAGAGATCAAGTGGATTAATAAGCCGAGAGGGGCCGGGTAACCGGAACCCAATGTGTGGTAGTAACTGGACTTGGATAACATACACAGAACTCAGTGCTTAGGGACGGTTCCAATGAGACAACCCACCATGTACTCCTACATGGCCTCTCATCGCTACCTTTACCAAAACGTGTTCACACACTTAGCCTTTATCGGTAGGACATGTTCACCACTCCGATTCAGACCTGACACAACTCTAAGCATAGCTGGCATAAAGAAATCAAGCATGGATGAGTAGACACATCAAGGCTCAAGGAACTCCTACTCATGCTAGTGGGTTTCAGCTATTTACTGTGGAAATGACAGGTCATGCAGAGGAATGGGTTCAGCTACCGCAGCAGAAAGTAGCAGTTTGAATCGTTGTTGTCCTAATGCAGTAAAAGGAGCAGGAGCGAGAGAGTGGGATTTATCGAAATGCTCAAGGGGGTTTGCTTGCCTGATAGATCCACAAAGAAACACTGCTCCTCAGACAGGTACTCGGGACACCTTCCGGAGTAGAACCTATCGAGAGGGGACGGTGCCGGCAATCAATAAACAACCATATGCAACAATATGATGCATGAAGATGACATTTCAAAGATGCTATGATTTGCCCTAATGCATGTAGCATCAATTTGGTTGAAGTCCATATGAATCAAGGGTTCATATGGGAATCCCAAATTAAGTATATAACATGCCATTATTACGTTTTCACTTATACAGCAAGTATAAGTTGGTTTTTCATGCATGAAACTGGCATAAATGGATTCCTTGCATTTTTCTAATAATTTTTCATATATAATTTATTTCATTCTGAGCTACGGTTTAATTTCTATGATTTTTAGAAGTTTTAACTATTTTTTGAAATTCTTTGAATTATTTAAAATCCAGAAAAACAATTACTGCATCAGCGTGACGTCATAGAGGCGTCAGCAGGGCTGACCAGGTCAAACCTGACGTGTGGGGGCCACACGTCAGTGACACTAGGGTTAACCCCGGGTCAAACCCGCACTGACCAGGTTTAACTTGGCCCTGGGGCCCACTATCAGCGGCTAGTGGGGTGGCTAATGATGGGGATTAGCGCTAATTAAGTCGCCATGTCAGCCTCGCCGAAGTTCGGCCGGCGACGAGCAAACCGCGCGGTGGTGCTTCGCCGGAATGCGCTATAGGCGGCGGGTGGACGCGCGGAGGCCACCAGAAGATAGCCCGCACACGCCGGCAGCTAGCTGACTACTCGGGAGGCCGCGGGGTCGCCGGAGACGACGGCCACGACCATGGAGGCGGCAGCCAGTGTTCGGTGGTGCACATGCACGGGGCTACGGAGCACGAGGACCCCGACTGGGGTTGTCTACGGCTTCCTGGCGTAACCAGGAGCACGACCGTGCGCTCGGGTGCGACTAATGCATGCTAGATCGATGGCGGTGATGGGGTCGCCGGCGGTGAGCTCACGGATGCGGCGGGGCTACTAGCTAGAGGACGCAACCGACGACGGGAGTAGGGGGAAAAGATGGGTGGCCTCACAGCGGTTGCAGCACGCGTCTCGGTGTGCTTGGGGAAGGTCGGATGACGCCGGGACGGCGAGGCGAATCTTCGGCGGCCGAAGAAGGGGATGACGGCGATGGCGGCGTTACGGGGCGCTCCGACGGGCTTCCTTCCGTGGAGAGGCGTAGCACGAGGTGGCGGAGCTGCTGGGCATCCTAGCTGGGCGAGGGGGCTCGGTGGCCATGGCAACGGCGAGCGGCGTCGATGAGCTCCATTCGGAAACGCACGGAGAAGGGGGAGGGGTTCCAGAGAGAGAGGGGGAGACGCAGGGGGTCGAGGGAGATGCGTGGCGACGCGGGGGAAGGTCTAGGGCGACGGGAGGACAGCCAGGCAGGGTGGAGGTGGCGCGCGCGCGCGGCGAGCACACGCCCTCCTGCCTACTGGCAGGAGGTTGAATACGGTGGGCAGCTGGGCTGGGCCAGCTACAGGGCTGGGCCACAGCTGGGCTGCACAGGATCTGGGTCAGCCAGGTAAGGCAGGCCTGAGGGTCAGTGTTTTTCTTATTTCCTGTTTTCTTTTTCTATTTTTGACATTTGTTTTGTATCCAAAAGAAATGTTAAAACACTTCCATAAATGCTGAAAATATTTGTGGCATCTAGATATAATATCCCAGAGGCCCTCACCAATTCCCAACATTTTTGGAGCCATTAACAATATTTATATAATTTAAACAGCTCCAAATCAAATATTTATGCATTGATTCAAAAATCCAAAATGTGTAGCAAAATGTGCATCACCTCTGGTTGTTGTTTACAACATTATCCAAAGAGCATGAACATTTTTGAAAAGCATTTTGGGTTCATTGAAAATCCATTTTAAAGTTGAACCTATTGGAAAAACTTTGGTGCTAGGGTTTGCAACTTTCCCCATTTCAAATTTATTTGAAGTTTAAACATGATGCACAAGCTAGCCTAGGATCATACCAGAACTAGGGATGTGACACTTGACCGACGGGTTATGCAAGACGTCAAGAAATACATTAGGCGGCACCGGTTTACATTGAGAACCTAACCAGCTTAAGGCATCCGCCGCTTCAATTTTTCCTTCGATCAATGTGATCCACTTGATAACCCTTAAAGTGACCAGCGATGATATCCACCTCTCGCCGATAAGCCGCCATGAGTGGATCCTTAGAATCCCAATGTAACATCCCAAAATTCTAAATTTTGGAATGTTATAATAAATAGATAGATTTGACTGATTGTTTGATTGTTGTGTGATTGATTGAGTGAAATTTGAAACTTTTGAAAGTTAAATGAGAGGGAATAAAAGGACTTTCCCAAACTTTCAATTTGCTTTTATGATCTCCATGAATTCAAATTCTTTTCAAACACAAAACCCTGGAGAGAAGATGACATGACTTCTTCCATTTATTTAAATGACAAGGGGTGTTGAAAATATTTGAATTCATTTGAAAATATTTCCGATTCTGGAACTTTATGCAACTCAATGATTTTCATGAGAGAAGATAAAATGACTTCTTCAAATTATATGAAATATGAGTTGGGAGTTTCAAAGAATTAAATTCAAAGTTCTTTTGAATTTAATTTTCTTTTTGGAGTTATTTGAGTTTTATTCAAATTATTATTCTCCAAAAATAAAATATATGGAAATTAGGGTAACATAATTCCCTACATTAGAAAATTGGAGAAAAAATAATTTGAAATCATTTTGGTATTTTTAAAATGATTTTTGTTGGGTTTTAATAGACCAGTAGCACTCTTTGATTTATCTGATTTTGTGAGGATTTTATTTGGCATATTAGAAATGTCCATGTTGTAGATGTTCTTTTTCTGAAAATTTTGATATATTATATGCCTATATAAAATTTTCTTTTAATTTGTTTTATTATTTTATTTGTCTGGAAATGTTTTTTTTCTAAAAAAATCCTGACTGGGCCGGCCCGGCCGAAGCCAGGCCAAGGCCCAGCTCCGCGCCGTCTTCCCCGTCGTCCCCGACCGGGACTCTCCCCGGAGTCCGGCGTCGCCCCGCCTCCATTGCCCCTCGCCCACGCCACCACCTCGCCTCCGCCGCCCTTAAATAGCGCGCCCGGACCCTCTCTCTCTCCCCGCACCCGCCCCGCCGCCTCTTTGCCCGCGCCGCCGCCGCATCTCGCGCGCCGCCGCCACAGCCGCCTGCCGCGCCGCGCCGCCATGCCCCGCGCCGCTCGCCCGCCGGAGCCGTTGTTGCCGCCCAACGCCGCACCTCGCCGCAGACCCTGGAGCTCACCGGAGCTCGCCGGCTCGCCGGATGCAAGCCGTTGCCCCGATCTGCCAACCGCCGCCAGCGCCAGTTTTTTTGTAAAACCGACGAGCCGCCCGACCGGTAAAACCCCAAAAGCGCGAACCAGTTTTTTTGTTTAGATCGGTTTTTTTGTTAGGCCATTCGGTGAACGTTCGCTGTTTATCCCTTCGCAGCGAACGAATTCGTCCATTAGCGCTCGTTAGCGAACGTTCGATATATAGCCTTTTAGTTTTTTCTTTTTCTGTTATTTTCGGCCAGGGACCCGTTTGTGAATAATTATCTAAAAATCAGCCCCTGGTTTTCAAACAAGCACAACTTTTTACTCGTTAGTCCAAATCCAACGAAACCAACGCCCACGTCTTCGTTATGATCCCCTCTATTCGGATAAACAACTTAAACATGTTTTTGAAAATTTTAAAATTTGAATTAGATCAGATATGAATTCAAACTTCTTTTGATCATATCTTTTTATCCGTAACTCTGTTTGAGTTGATTCTTTTTGCAAATCGAAGCTCTTGACCTAAATTTTCTGATAAGGCCAAATTCACATAATTTTGGTACTGTTAGAAATTATTTTATGTTGCAAGAGCTATTTCCTTGGTTTTGATGTTTTCCGAATCGACTTCTTCGATCTTTCTGGTCTTTTGAGTGATTGCTTATGTGTGGTTACTATTGCTTGATTACGATAGATTGACCGGAGTGTGACGAGTAGAGCTATCAAGATTTTTGAGTGCGAATCATCTTCATCAACATTGCAGGCAAGTTCACACTTTGATCATACCTTTTCTACAACCCAGTTTTTCTTGCATTAGATCAATCCTCACACATTGCATTATTAGGATCTAATTAAATTGTGGGATGGGAAGTAGATGAGGTAGTACCTATTACCTATTTTTATCAAACCTCTGGGAGTTACTATTACGTCATGCTTACATTGCCATGCTATGCTCGTAGACGTGGATTGGGTTTTGAGAGTATCCATGACAGATGTGAGATTTTTAATTAATGGTTTACTTAAGGTGGCAACTTAAACACACATCTGGGTGGATTGAGGCACCTGGTTATTCTAGGATTGCCTGTTTAGGCACCTGGGTATTCCAGGACTTGCCTGTTTTTCTTTTGGACCGCCACCCAGGCTCAAAGGGATCATAAGATTATTCATACTAGAAACTTCCGTGTGCAACCACAAGCCATTATGGGCTCTGGCATAGTTGATTATGTCGTGCGAACTCTTACAGGGTAGACTAGCAGATGTAGGGGAAAGTAGGTGTACCGGTCTATCCAACGTAAGGTGCTAGCGCTTCTGAAAGACTATGTCTCGGTCATCCGTTTCTCAAACACCATGTAGTGCGAGAATCCAAACGGAGGCGATCGAGTCTTGTGGGGAAAAGTGCACAAACCTCTGCAGAGTGTATAAACTAATCATGATTAGCCGTGTCCCCGGTTATGGACGTCTTGAGTATCTGGTTCTTGGATTATCCTGTTGATCTCATCATGTTACTTCTAAATTAATATTGTTGGGTTATTGATGACTATTTTTAATTGGGGTTGAGAATGCTATCAACCATTCTCAATGTTTAACAACCACCATGATAGTTAAATTAAAATGTATTCCTTTGCAGTAGGGAAAAATTGGCTTTTCGCAAAAACCTTATAACCATAGAGCTTTTCCACCAGCCATATATGCATGTAGTGATAGCCATTGTTCATCATTTCTCTCTATGGTGTGAATTTGCCAGTACATTCAATGTACTGACCCTTTGTGGCTGCAACGTCTCATGTTGCAGGATTATCTTACAACGAGTAAGTGATACGTTAGGGTTATGATTTCTACACTCAACTTTGCCGTTGGTGTTGATGGGAATCCACAACTTTGTTACTTCCGCTATTTGGATTGAGGTAATAGTATTTACGTTAGTTATACATGTGATTTACCTCTGTTATAAATCCTCGAGTACCGTGTGTGTCAGCATACCGATCCAGGGATGACACTTAAGCATAGAGACTTGATCCATTCAGGTCAGGTTGCTACACCCAAGTACCAGAGACTTGCTGAGCCCCCAAGTCTGAATCACCGAAGCATTTAACCCGGCTTAAATTCATCTCCTTAGCCATCCGAAGGCCATGGAGCAAAGCTTCATACTCATCTGCATTGGTAGTACAAGGAAACATCAAATGGAGAACATAATAAAATTTATCACCTCAAGGGGAAGCAAGAATAACTCTAGCCCCCAAGCCCTCCAATTGTCTGGACCCATCAAAGTGAATCGTCCAATATGTGTTATCCGGCTTTACCTCAGGCATCTGCAGCTCTGTCCAATCATTGATGAAATCCACCAACACCTGAGATTTTATAGCCGTGCGAGGCACATACTTCAACCCATGAGGTCCAAGCTCAATAGCCCACTTGGCAACCCGGCCAGTCGCTTCTCTATTTTGGATGATGTCTCCCAAAGGAGTAGAACTGACCACAGTGATGGGATGACCCAGAAAATAATGCTTAAGCTTCCGACTTGCCAAGAACACCCCATATACGAGCTTCCGCCATTGTGAATATCTCTGCTTAGACTCAATAAGAACCTCACTGGTATTAATAAACCGGCATTTGAACCGGATGCTCCTTGCCTGCCTCCTTTCGCTCCACTACAATAGCCACGCTGACGGCACAGGCATTAGCGGCCACATATAGCAGCAATGGCTCCTTATCAATAGGGGCAGCAAGTATGGGCGGTTCAGCCAGCTGTTTCTTCAGATCCTCAAAGGCTTGGTTAGCAACGTCACTCCAAACAAAATGATATGTCTTCTTCATCATCTGATAAAGAGGCAGAGCCTTCTCACCTAGCCGGCTTACGAACCGGCTCAGAGCTGCAATACGACCTGCCAGCCGCTGAGCATCATTGATACACGCCGGTTTAGCCAGAGAGGTAATGGCTTTGACCTTCTCCGGGTTAGCTTCAATGCCTCTGTCTGAAACCAGAAAACCCAAGAGCTGGCCTGCTGGCACACCGAAAACACACTTGGCCGGGTTAAGCATCATCTTGTAGACCCGGAGATTGTCAAATGTCTCCTTTAAGTCATTAATCAGGGTCTCTTTCTTCCTTGACTTTACTACAATGTCATCTACGTAAGCATGAACATTGCGCCCAGTCTGGCTATGTAAACAATTCTGCACACATCTCTGGTAAGTCGCCTGGGCACTCTTGAGCCCGAAGGGCATTGAGACATAGCAGAAGGCTCCAAAGGGAGTTATAAATGCTGTCTTCTCCTGGTCCTTAACTGCCATCTTGATGTGATGATAACCAGAATGAGCATCCAAAAAACTCAAATGCTCACAACCCACCGTAGCATCAATAATTTGATCAATACGAGGAGAGCAAAAGGATCAGCTGGACAAGCTTTGTTTAAATCCGTGTAATCCACACACATACGCCAAGTGCCATTTTTATTAAGCGCCAGCACCGGGTTAGCCAACCACTCAGGATGAAAAACCTCAACAACAAACCCAGCCGCCAGAAGCCTGGATACCTCTTCTACAATAGCTCTCCGCCTCTCCTCATTAAACCGACGAAGAAACTTCCTAACCGGTTTAAATTTCGGATCAATATTAAGAGTGTGCTCAGCGAGTTCCCTCGGTACACCTAGCATGTCAGAAGGCTTCCATGCAAAATGTCCCGGTTCTCACAGATGAACTCGATGAGTGCGCTTTCCTATTTTGGATCCAGATTGGCACTAATTGTGAACTACCTGGACGAGTCGCTAGGAACAAAATCAACCATCTTGGTATCATTTGCCGATTTGAACTTCAAAATCGGGTCATGCTCTGCTATGGGCTTCTTCAGGGACATCATATCTGCTGGGTCAACATTCTCCTTGTAGAACTTTAACTCTTCTGTCGCACAAACTAACTCGGCGTAAGCTGCATCACCCTCTTCACACTCCAAAGCTATCTTTCGGCTCCCATGTACTGTGATGGTCCCCTTGTGACCCGGCATCTTGAGCTGTAGATAAACATAGCAGTGCCTGGCCATGAACTTAGCATAAGACGTCCGTCCAAACAAAGCATGATATGGGCTTTTGATTTTCACCACTTCAAAGGTCAATGTCTCCGACCTGGAATCATGGTCATCTCCAAAAGCAACCTCCAGAGCTATCTTACCCACTGGATATGCCGATTTACCAGGCACCACAACATGAAAAATGGTGTTTGACGGCTTAAGATTTTTGTTTGTCAATCCCATGCAACGGAAGGTCTCATAATAGAGAATATTAATGCTGCTTCCTCCGTCCATGAGTACCTTGTTGAACTTATACCCTTCAACCTGAGGTGCCACTACCAACGCTAAGTGACCCGGATTATCAACTCGGGGTGGGTGATCCTCCCGGCTCCACGCAATGGGCTGCTCACACCAATGCAAGTAACGGGGAACCGCTAGCCCAATAGCATTGACTACCCTCTTATGAAGCTTCTGGCCACATTTACATAAGCTAGTGATAAATACATGATACTACCCACTATTCAACTGTTTTGGATTGCTCTGATAACCAGACTGTTGCTGCTACTGACCCCCCCCCCCTGATTACCTTGCTGGTTGTAACCACCCTGGCTGTCATGATTATTCTGATTTCCCTGAAACCCGGAATTAGAGCCGCCACCGTCGTGACCCGGACCGTGAGAGCCGAACCCAGGACCGCCACCAGGCCCGTGATTGTTATGAAAAAAGTTTGAATTCTTGAACTCCCTCATGATGTTACAATCCTTCCATAGGTGCCCAGATGGTCTTTCCTTTGTACCTTGCCGTGGGTAGGGCTCATTCAACATTCGCTCAAGATTGACACTGGATCTGCCGGCTCTTGGCGGCGGTCTGCCCTTACGACGTTGTCCATTATCCTGTGCATTGGTGTTAGCCGCAAAGTCAAAACTATTATCAGCTTTGCTCTTACCATTGCCTCCCGGGTTATACTGCTGGCCTTTAATGTTGTCGCTCATCTTTCCCTTCCCTACTTTATCGTCATTGGACTCGGGATCTTTGGTACTATCAGAGTCAGCATATTTAACCAGAGCTTCCATGAGCGTCCCCATGTCATTGTAGTGATGCTTGAGCCGCCCTAACTTCTGCTTTAGAGGCAGGAAACGGCAATTGTTCTCCAACATCAACACCGCTGAGTCGGCGTTAAAACGATCTGATGAATGTAAGATTGTTGAGACCCAGCGCACCCAATGGGTTGTTGACTCGCCTTCCTCTTGGACACAGGAGGCCAGATCCACAATGGACATGGTCTGTTTACATGCATCCTTAAAGTTCTGGATGAACCGAGCCTTTAACTCGGCCCATGACCCAATGGAATTAGCTGGGAGCCCCTTTAACCAAGTACGGGTCGTTCCTTCCAATATCAAAGGAAAGTATTTAGCACAAGCTGCTTCATTGACATCCAACAACTCCATGGCCATCTCATAACTCTCAACCCATGCTTCAGGACTTAAATCAGTGGTGTAACTGGGAAATTTACAAGGCCCTTTGAAATCCTTGGGCAGATGCTCGTTCCGCAGATCCGGCGCTAAACACGGCACCCCCAAGTTTCTAAAGGTCAGACCCGGCTCCACCGAGGTGGTAGGATGAATTGGAGTTGGCTGACGAGCCGCATACCGAGCCTCCAGATCGGCCTCTCGATGGGATCTTCCTTGATCCACCACGTTCTGAGCATTAGCACCACCGCCCGCCGGGTCATTACCACGCGGCGGGTTATGATTTCATACACTGCTTGACACTGCCGGCTCATCTAAATGTCTGTTGTAACTTCGGCTCGGGCAAGGTGTAGAATGAATCCTATCACGGCTGTAAGAGTACGCCTACTGCTGCACCAATGCTGTCTGAAGAAACTCTCTAGCCCTCCATGTCTCAAGCGCTGCTGGCGATTCACCTTCCACAGGGATAGCCGCCAGTCGGGACGCCGCAGCAACCATGTTATCCAGAGGGTTGGAGTAATGACCTGGTAGCATCAACATATGTTGTGGCGGGTTACTATTCTGTCGAGGCGGGTCCATTACACGTGGCTGAGCCAGTGTTCCTGTCCCAGGCGCTCCGGCCCGGTTTACTGCTGCCAGTTTACTGGTTCCTGCCCCTGGCGTGTTAAAAAGATTCCTTGCTTCATAAGTCCCTGGCAGACGACTCTGATACCTCCTCCTCATCACTTCATTTGAGGCGTTCTGATCTAGCATGAGCCGGTAAGATTCCTATTGGACTCGTTGTGCATGTGCATCCAAAGCAGCTCGCTCCTCAGCCATCCTGGTATTTTCAGTGTTCAGCGCCTCCCTGGCATGTGCTATATCGTCACGCACCTTTGTAATCGCCGCATTATGCTGATCTTGGTCCACCGGGTTAACAGCTATCGTAATCAGCGTAGTCAGCTTGTCCAATAAGTCAGTTAAAACCTGACCCAACGGGCGCTCAGGGCCTCCTGCCCCGGCAGCCGCCGCCACTCCTGACCCGAAAACCAACTCCGCCGCCGTTGATGAGTGTTGTATAGGCTGTGTACCAGCCATGAAGATCGCAGCCCGGTTCGGTGGCTCATAGGGGTCCGAAATACTGTCGCCATCGGAACATCCCCCAAATCGGTCATCTTGCAATTGGTACAACGACACTGTCTCACCAGTGGATGACCCGCCATCGGAATAGACGACGGTCTCGTCACCAAATGCTGATCTATCCTCAGATCCCTCTCCATGGATAAATCCCACAAAGGCATGTTTCATGGACGGCCGAATCCGGACGGGTCTCGCACGCTGAGTCGTCTTGACGACGTCGGTGCAGATGTTCGGCTCAGGGTCCGGTTCGCTAATCTTGCCGATGAAGACCTGAATTCCGCCGAAGGGGACTCGGTACCCGTACTCAATTGAGCCGGCCTCGGGGCCCCAACCTGCATCATCGATGTAGAACCTGCCGCGGCGACTCTTGGTCATCCGGCCCACAACGTATCCCTTTGATCCCTTTGAAGTTGCCCTTCAAGAACTCGAAACCATCTTGCGATAGCCCCACGATGGGCGCCAACTGTCGTGGAAATATCACGTCAGATGTCCTAGAGAGAGGACTTAGTCGTGGAGCCTTGCATTGAGGTTAGCTTAAAGGGGTTAATCAGGACAAAGGACATGAGGAGTTTATACTGGTTCGGCCCCTTACGATGAAGGTAAAAGCCTAATCCAGTTGTATGTGGAATTTCTAGGGCTTCGATGAGCGGGGAGAGAATACGCTTGACCGGCTCTCGAATCTGTTGTTTCTTGTCCTAAGCCGCCGCCGGGTCGTCCCCTTATATACATGGGTTGACACCCTGCGGCCTACAGAGTCCTGGCCGGCTCATACAATATGTCCGGCTCGGTGACGTATCTTACATGCCTTACATTACAAGTTTTACATACATGGCGGTTTATGTTTATGGGCCTTAAGCCGCCTTCGGGTCTGGGCCCGCTACTAAGCCTATCTATGAACCGTTGTGCGATCTTGGGCTTCGTAATGATAAATCTTCATGGGGATGACCCGGCCCCTCCTCGGAGGGTCATGCCTAATAGTTATATCCCCAAAAACATAGCAACATACGTTGTTCCCTTTGTCATCGGTATGTTACTTGCCCAAGATTCGATCGTCGGTATCTCAATACCTAGTTCAATCTCATTACCGGCAAGTCTCTTTACTCGTTCTGTAATGCAACATCCCGTAACTAACTCATTAGTCACATTGCTTGCAAGGCTTATAGTGATGTGCATTACCGAGAGAGCCTAGAGATACCTCTCCGATACACGGAGTGACAAATCCTAATCTTGATCTATGCCAACTCAAAAAACACCATCATAGACACCTGTAGAACATCTTTATAGCCACCTAGTTATGTTGTGACGTTTTACAGCACACTAAGTGTTCCTCCGGTATCCGGGAGTTGCATAATCTCATAGTCATAGGACCATGTATAAGTTATGAAGAAAGCAATAGCAACAAACTAAACGATCATTGTGCTAAGCTAACGGATGGGTCAAGTCAATCGCATCATTCTCTAATGATGTTATCCCGTTTATCAAATGACAACTCTTGTCCATGGCTAGGAAACTTGACCATCTTTGATTAACGAGCTAGTCAAGTAGAGGCATACTAGTGACACTCAATTTGTCTATGTATTCACACATGTACTAAGTTTCCGGTTAATACAATTCTAGCATGAATAATAAACATTTATCATGATATAAGGAAATAAATAATAACTTTATTATTGCCTCTAGGGCATATTTCCTTCAAAATTCCTATTTTCGGAGGAAAAATCAGGGAGAAAGAATTATCATGATCCATGAGACGGAGCAGCCGCCAAGTCCTATTCTTCCTCGAGAGGGCAGATCTGTAGTCCGTTTGGGGCTCCGGAGAGGGGGATCTTCGTTCTTCGTCATCACCTACCCTTCTCCGTCACCAATTCGATGATGCTCCCCGCCGAGAGTGAGTTATTCCTTCGTAGGCTCGCTGGTTGGTGAGGAGTTGGATGAGATTCATCATGTAATCAAGTTAGTTTTGTTAGGGCATGATCCCTAGTATCCACTATGTTCTGAGATTGATGTTGCTATGACTTTGCCATACTTAATGTTTGTCACTTTGGGCCTGTGTGCCATGATTTCAGATCTGGACCGTTTATGTTATCACCATTATATCCATGTTCTAGATCTGATCTTGCAAGTTATAGTCACCTACTCCGTGTTATGATCCGACAACCCCGGGTTACAACAATCAGGCCCACTCTCGGTGATGACCGTAGTTTGAGGAGTTCATATATTCACTATCTGTTAATGCTTTATTCCGGTTCTCTATTAAAAGGAGGCTGTAATATCCCTTAGTTTCCAATATGGACCCCGCTGCCATAGGAGGGTAGGACAAAAGATGTCATGCAAGTTCTTTTAATAAAGCACGTATGAATATTTACGGAATACATGCCTACATTATATTGATAAACTAGAGCTAGTGCCGTATCGCCCTAGATTATAACTGTCACATGATGAATATCATCCAACAAGCTACCGATCCAATGCCTAAGAACTTTTCCATATTGTTTCTGCTAAGTTACTACTGCTATCATCACTATTACACTTGCTACAAAATTACTGCTATCACTGTTACTGTTACTATTGCTGCTGTCACTGCTATCAAAACTATCAAACTACTGTGCTATTGATTACTTGTTGCAGATAATTAATCTCCAGGTGTGGTTGAATTGACAACTCAGCTACTAATACCTTCAAATATTCTCTGGCTCCCCTTGTGTTGAATCTATAAATTTGGGTTGAATACTCTACCCTCGAAAACTGTTGTGATCCCCTATACTTGTGGGTTATCACACCTCCTCCTCTTCCTCCAACCTATATACACTAGAGGCTTTTGGCACTTCGAACACACTAATATTGGAGCCTCCTCTAGTTCTCTAGTTCTAGTCGGTCCTAGTTGATCAATTAGAGATTCAAATAGATTCTCTAATCCTCATAATTAGAAGCCTAATGTGGTTCTAATCTCCTCCCTCTAATTCTCCAGCGACAATTAGCTCTGGACGGTGAAGCATTGCCGGATTGTGAAGACCAGACGCTTGCAACTCATAGAGAGATCTTGCTTTCGATCTTCCGTTCTCGGGACTGCTCATGGGCGGTTCGCGGGATCGTTTATCTACGGTTTCAGGGACTTCAAGTATGATCTACACTGACTCGTCTATTTCCGCTGCAACTCAGAGTCGGTAACGATCAAATACAAACCATTATTGCATCTTCATATTTTTTGTACCATATTATAAGGCCCCTAAACTGACCACACTAACCAACTAGGCAAGCATCTCGTTGTGTATATTGCATTTCTTTTCTGCATATATGTATAGTTTGCTTTGAATCTTTTTTGTATGTTAAAATTCAAGACATCCTCTGTAGTTAACATGGTGCTCATGCTCAAGTTATCATGTTGCTAATGCTAAAGTTCCATATCCAAAGTTTGGGAGAACCACTTTTTAGGGCCGAGAACTTCTGCGTTAAAATGTGGTAAATTACGTTGCATTGGACTGGTAACTTATGTACCTCAGAACTAAAAACTTTGGACATGATAACTAGCATGCCATCATGTCAAACATACCCCGGTAACTTTTGTGTAAATTACATGGTAATTTAAGCATCATACTCTTGATAACATACACACAACACCATGATAACTTTGACTCGGATTTTTTTGCTGAAACATACCTCGGTAACTTCTTGTATAAAAAGCGTGTTCACTTACGTATCATAGGGTTAGTAACTTATGTACCATGGCGTCACCCCAAAAATTCATCAAAAACATACTAACATGTCATCTAGTTTTGAAGGCCACATGGTGGATGATTTGACGGTTAAAAGGATTTCTGAATCGGACTGACAGTTTGAGCTATACAATTTAAATTTTTAAAATCGGAACAGTCTATGATGACATCAACTTTTGTCCTATTCTGCACGCTTGCTTCTGCATACCGGGAGAAGGTTGGAGGAATCATCCTTATGCTCCTTGTAACTTCAATGTAAATACCATGATAACTTACGTAGCTCACACATGGTAACTTTTGACCCCTCAAAAGGTCGTCCGAACATATAAACATGTGATCTAGTTTCGAAGACCCACCATTGCCGATTTAATGTTGAAAACGGATTTTAAATCAGACAGACTATTTGAGGTATAGAATATTTTGAATTTTGAAATATGAGAGAATATAGGGTGACATCAGCATTCATGTGCATGTGAAATTTAGGGAAGGGGCGTTCTAAAACTAGAACACTCGTGAGCTAGTCCAGTCCCTTTTCTAAATGCAACAAACATTTTTCTAATTACATGATCATTTTTGTAATTGCCTCAAAGACTTTTTAATTACATGACTATTTTTAATACATAAATATTTTAGTGGTTACACGAATAGTTTTAAAAAGTGCATCTAATACTTTTTTAGATGAACATGCCTTTAAATGCGTCAAACACATTTTCAATACATGGATGTTTTAATGTGACGAACACTTTTTTATTACATGACTATTTTTTAAATGACATGAACACTATTTATTTACATGATTTCTAATACATAACATTTCTGTAATTACATAAATAGTTTTTCAAAATGCATCAAACACTTTTGTAATATGCCACTAAGAGGGGAACGAAGGGGAAATCACATATCAACAGGATATGCAGCAAAGCTATGAGAAGAACAAGAACAAGAGAGAGAATAGAGAGAAAGGAGAGTTTAAGATATTTCTCAGTCCGTCATAACCCAAATAGGGGCAGCGACTCCGCCCAAAAACTCACACGCGCACACCCTTACAGCTAGGCTTTTGTCCATACACCCATCCCACACTACGGGATCTCTTGGTCCGCCTTCGACACTGTCATCTCTATATGCATAGGTGGTGTAAGCGTGACACTCACCCCCGCTTGAGCAAGATCATAATCCCAAATTGGCGCCTCTGGGAAACTTTGTTTGAGGGTGTAGTCCTCTACAACAGAAATATTAGGCATTGCTCCAAAATTTGGCTCAACACCATATAGTGCCTTGAATGGTGAACGCCCTAATGACAGAGTGCTAAGAAGAGTTATAGCAAAACTCCGTCATTGCTAGCCAATGATGCTAGTGTTTCCGCCAATCTTATACAACACACTAATGTTCACACATTGATTCACCTGTTCACTTTGTCGGTTGGTCTGCGGGTGATACGGGGAAGTGTAGTTCACTTTGCTCCCAACGGCTGTGAGTAAAGACCTCCAAACTTTCTTGTTGAATATGCGATCATTGATGGTGCATAACCCGGCCAGTATCCTCGGCAAGGTTGCTAACGTGGCCGAAAATACCAGATCGAAACTCGTGCAAGGGTTTTACCCATGTTCAGGCTCTGATGACGAGTAATACCCTACGTCCTTTGTCATGTAGTTATTCATGACGAGTATATCTCATGCGAGGGATTATAGTGGGGGATATGTATTGCTACCGAGTCAAGGTATACAGGAGTAGATGAGAATGAGAGACCGTGGCCGTCACATTATATACACAGTGGGGGTTAGGGTTTCACATGAGGTAGATCTGATCTAGCAGCCACCATCTTGACTTGGGGTCGAAGTTGATCTCTAGATGCTTTAGCCGATCCTCCGGGCTCCCTTTGATTGCCGAGTCAAAAATGTTTCACGAGTTTCCAAAATGATTTTTTGAGCTTGTAATGTATACATTGTAGGAATAATCTTTTGTACTGTATAAAAAATGTTTCGTACCATTAAAAAATGTATGTCACATTTTAAACAAAACATCCAGCGATTCAAAAAAATGTACGTGGCATTTTAATAAATGTTTATACAATGTCAAAAAATGTTCCCATAGGTTAAAAATGTGTATTTCCATTAAAAATGTAGGACTTGTATTTCGATTTTTTACTGTGTATTTAAAAAAAGTGTTCAAAACATGTATTAAAAATGTACATCATACATTGAAAAATGCCTAAAGTGTATCATAAATTTTTTCACGTGTGCTCTAAAAATATATATTGTGTACTAAAAAATGAAGTCATATGTGAAAAAACAATAAAAACCAGCAAAAATAAAGAACAACAAAAAACCCAAAGTAAACGAAGAAAAACAAGAAAGAAGTAAAAAAGTATAAAAAGGAAAGGAAAACCAAAATAACCAATGTGAAAACAAAGAAAACCAAAGCAAAATAAAAAAGGAAAACCAAAGAAACTGGTGTAAAACAAACAAAACCAAAGGAAAAACAAAAGAAAATGAAAAAGTCAAGAAAACCGTACATGCATGAACCTACCGCTAAGTAAACCAAAAAACCAAGAGAAAACAAAAAATAATGCAAAATTAAGAAGAAGAAAAGAAAACCGGTGGAAAAACAAATAAAACCAAAGAAAAACAAAAGACATGGGGTTGCCTCACGCACTGGGCTTAGTCCGTGACTGCTGTGGGGAAATTCTTGACCAAACTTGGACACTCATTTTGGAGCGATTCACATAGGAAGAGCGATCGGTCGAACAAGATGAGTCGCTCCAATTTTAGAAGAGAACAACGTACACGACCTGAGTCCTGACCAGTTTTCGCGCAATTCCTATATTTTTTTCTGAAAGAGTCTAAAGCTCACAACTGATAATCCAGAATAACAATAGTTCCCCCAAGAAGGAAATAACAACAAGGATTAAGAGGAACAACACAAAGACCACCTACAGGGTGGGCTAATGGCGCGTCGCCAACACCGTCGCTCCGCAGCCGAAGCGAAGCCAAGCATGTAGGAACCACCAGAGGATAGGTTGCTGGACGGGGTGCGTAGGTCGCTGGGAAGTGACCTGGCAAACAACCTCTCTTGACCTCCGTTTTCTGTATGGGCCGACCATTATGGTTTTTTCCCGCCAGTTTTGGGAATGTTATAACATCATCCTTGAACCGTATTTTTTCTTTGCTTTTTCTTCAGTTTTTTCGTTCTTTAATCTATTTTCTTTTATTTTTAATTTTAATTTTCATCTTTCTTTTTTTCATGATTGTTTTTTATTTTCCTTTATAACTTTATTTATGAACACCTTCCAAATTATTCAATATTTTTGAAAGCATAACTATTATTTCAAATCATGAACATTTTTTTGAATTCAGGAACATTTTTGAAACTGTGAACAATTTTTGAGACCATGAAGATTTCTGAAAAACAAAAACAATGAAAAACAAAAATAAAGATACTAGGGAGTCACGTGTCCCACAAGGGCGGGCCCAAATCGGGCGCGGAGGAGGGAGCGGGTGCGAGTTCGCTAAGCATCCAGCGCGTAGGTCGCCAAATAAGAGCTCCCTGGTTTGGGAGCAACTCCTATTCCCTGCGTACCGAGGGCATAGTTATCGAACGCATATTGACGATGACATATACCTAGGGTACGGTTTTAGGCCTGACATACATGTCCTACCCAAGGACACTACACAAAGAATCCAAGACATACAAACTTAGAAAGGAGGTGCCGACTGGAATGACCGCAGCGTGCAAGTCACTCGACAGAAGATCCACTCGGTTACTCCACCCCCACTCGACCGTCGTTATTCACTCGGAGTATATGGTTTCACTCGAAGGCAGAAGGTCTAGAGTGACTCCGGGATGACAACAGTCAAGCCACTAGTCCATCGCTATAAAGGCCATTAAATATAGGCGTTACCAGTAACACTCGCACATTTTACTGTCTCATTGAACCCTTGCGTAACGGAGGACGATGAGGGATCAGCGGACTCTATATAAGCCACCCCTCTCCTCCTGCACAAGGGTTCGCACCCCGTGAAACTCAACACTCCATACAACAAAGCTCCCGCAGAACCGAGACGTAGGGCTATTACCTCCTCCCAGAGGGGCCTGAAGTCGTAAACCCGAGTGTACACCTTCGCTGTAGCTAGGCTCTGCGCTCTCTTATGTACCCCTAATCTCTACTGTCAAATCTGTTCCCACGATAGTTGGCACCCACCTTGGGGCAGCCGTCTAAGCGACTTCCAGCGAGGTTGCGTTCTTCGAACTCCTTCGACATGGTTTCCGACGGTGGACTGTCTCTGGGTTGCGAGATCCGCCTCGGTGCACTCAGTTTCGTCACCGACGATTTCTCCTAGCTCTAGGAAGCCCCCCTTGACGTCGAGGAGCTCCCTATTCGCGGGGCGGCGCACTTCCACACGAGTGCCTGCGGCAGCCGTCGGCTCAGTATCGGTTGGCTCCGGTGGCGTCTTCCCTCCCCGCTCGTCGCCGTAGCAAGCGATCCGGTTGCTCGCCGCTCCAGTGGTGGGTGAAGCATGCGGTGGCTCGTCAGTCATCCACTCCTCATATCGCGACAATCAAGCCTAATGAGTCCCTTTATGGCTTGTTCGATCTATTATCTGGTCACTCGGATACGCTTTCCGAGTGCGAAAGCAATGATCCAGCAACGGAAGTACTTGTGATTGGCTCCCAGCATAGCCCACCCGGATGTCCCCGTGGCGGGGGCGAAAGCGGTGGTCCGTCGCATGCCAACGACGAGTACTACCCGCAGGCCTTCACTGCGGAACAAAGAGAAGAACTGCAGCGCAGGAACGAGCAGGCCCTTCAGACGCCCATTGTTGGGGAGACTGCCGAGGCTCAGGCTTTGGAAGCCGCACACGCAGCCACTCTGGCTCAACGCGCGCGCCTGGAGGATCTCCAGAGGTCACTCAAAGACTGTGCTCGCAGGCTGATATGTCTCCATCATATCTATAATTTTTTTTATTGTTCCATGCCAATATTATACAACTTTCATATACTTCTGTCAACTTTTTATACTATTTGTTGGACTAACATATTGATCATGTGCCCAATGACAGTTCCTATTTGTTGCATGTTTTTTGTTTCACAAAAAATCCATATCAAACGGAGTCCAAACGGGATAAAAACTTACGGAGATTTTTTTGGAATATATGTGATTTTTCGGAAGAAGAATCAATTCGAGACGATGCCCAAGGGGGCCACAAGGCAGGGGGCGCGCCCCTGGCCCTCGTAGCCACCCCATAAGGCAGTTGGTGCCCTTCTTTCGCCGCAAGAAATCTAATATCCAGATACAAACTGTGTTAAAATTTCAGCCCAATCGGAGTTACGGATCTCCGGGAATATAAGAAACTATGAAAGGCCAGAATCTGGAACTCAGAAACAGAGAGAGACAGATCCAATCTCGGAGGGGCTCTCGCCCCTCCGCCACCATGGAGGCCATGTACCAGAGGGGAAACCCGTCTCCCATCTAGGTAGAAGGTCAAGGAAGAAGAAGAAGAAGAAGAAGAAGAAGGGGGCCCTCTCCCCCTCTCTCCCGGTGGCGCCAGAACGCCGCTGGGGCCATCATCGTGTGACGGCGATCTACACCAATATCTCCATCATCTTCACCAACATCTTCATCACCTTCCCCCATCTATCTACAGCGGTCCACTCTCCCGCAACCTGTTGTACCCTCTACTTGAACATGGTGCTTTATGCTTCATATTATTATCCAATGATGTGTTGCCATCCTATGATGTCTGAGTAGATTTTCGTTGTCCTATCGGTAATTGGTGAATTGCTATGATTGGTTTAATTTGCTTGTGGTTATGTTGCTGTCTTTTGGTGCCCATCATATGAGCGTGCGCGTGGATCACACCATAGGGTTAGTTGTATGTCGATAGGACTATGTATTGGAGGGCAAGAGTGACAAAAGCTTCAACCTAGCATAGAAATTGATGCATACGGGATTGAAGGGGAGCCAATATATCTTAATTCTATGGTTGGGTTTTACCTTAATGAACGTTAGTAGTTGCGGATGCTTTGTAATAGGTCCAATCATAAGTGCATAGAATTCCAAGTCAGGGATGACATGCTAGCAGTGGCCTCTCCCACATAAAACTTGCTAGCGGTCTAGTAAACCAGTCAATTGCTTAGGGACAATTTCGCAACTCCTACCACCACTTTTTCCACACTTGCGATACTAACTTTATTGCTTCTTTACCTAAAACAGCCCCTAGTTGTTATTTACGTGCTCTTTATATTCTTGCAAACCTATCCCGTTGCACCTACAAAGTACTTCTAGTTTTATACTTGTTTTAGGTAAAGCGAACGTCAAGCGTGCGTAGAGTTGTATCGGTGGTCGATAAAACTTGAGGAAATATTTGTTCTACCTTTAGCTCCTCGTTGGGTTCGACACTCTTACTTATCGAAAGAGACTACAATTGATACATTACTTGTGGGTTATCAAGACCTTTTTCTGGCGTTGTTGCCGAGGAATTATAGTGTGGGGTGAATATTCCCATGTGTGCTTGTTTGCTTTATCACTAAGTAGTTTTTATTTTGTGCTCTGTTTTCTATCTTTAGTTATGGGTAGGAAACGCAAAATACCAAAAAAATAGTGGTACCTACTGAACCAATGGTTGAAGAACCACTCAAAATCTATCACAGTACTACTGAAGCTTTTTACTTGGATCATCTTCGATCCCTATGTGCTTCGGCTAAAACCCCAACTAGCTTAGTTGAGGGCAAATCTTTAGATGAGCATGCTTGTTATGTGCGACACCGCATATCTGAAAAAGGGAAACCTTTACTGGATCAAATTCATCATTTGCAGAGCTATGCTTGGAATTTATGTGAAATATATGATTGTACTTGTTGTTCTAATGTGAGTTTAGTGATAATGGAATCGTATCTTCGTATACTAAGGGTGTTTATAATTACTATGATGTTCAACAAATTGAAGAATTTGTTGCTTTTAGGGGTACTTGTGAAATTGCTTCTTTTATTGAAGGGTGTGATACTACTCTCTACAAATCTGAAAATTTGGCCATGCTTAAATATTGCTATGATAATTATGCTTCTAATCCTTATATTAAACCATATATTGAGGACTCCTCCGCTATCCAAGAAGAGATTAATATTTTGCAGGAGTCTATGGAAGAAGAAAGTAATGACACTGTGAGCTCATTGGATGAAAAAGATGAGGAGGAGAGCGAAGAACAAAAGGAGGAAGAGAGGATTGATCTCCCGTTCCCATCATATAATGAGAGTAACTCTTTATCCCATACAGTGTTTAATTTCCCTTCGAATTTACCGAAGGATGAATGCTATGATGATTGTTATGATCCTGTTGATTCTTTTGAAATATCCCTTTTTTGATGATGCTTGATATGCTTGTGGCCAAGATGCCAATATGAATTATGCTTATGGATATGAACTTGCTATAGTTCCTTATATTAAACATGAAATTGTTTCTATTGCACCCACGCATGAGAGTCCTATTATCTTTTTGAATTCTCCCGACTACACTATATCGGAGAAGTTTGCCCTTATTAAGGATTATATTGATGGGTTGCATTTTACTACTACACATGATGATTTTGATAGATATAATATGCATGTGCTTGCTTCTCCTACTTGTAATTATAATGAGAGAGGAACTACATCTCCGCCTCTCCATGTTTCCAATATGATAAAATTGCAAGAAATTGTTTATACTATGCATTGGCCTTTACTATGTGTGCATGAATTGTTCTTTTACGACATGCCGATGCATAGGAAGAGAGTTAGACTTCCTTGTTGCATGATATATGTTACTTTGTGCTCACTAATAAATCACAAATCATTGTTAATTAAAATTGGCTTTGATATACCTTGGGATCCGGGTGGATCCATTACTTGAGCACTATATGCCTAGCTTAATGGCTTTAAAGAAAGCGCTGCCAGGGAGATAACCCAGAAGTTTTAGAGTCATTTATTTCTATTGTGTGCTTTTATAAAGTTTGAAAACAAAAAAATAAATAAAGAGGGGAACCTAAAACTTTTTCAAAAAGAAAAGCGAAAGTGAGAAAGACGAGCATTGTTAAAGTGGGAGCTAGCCTTGAACTTCATGCCCATGGAAACTTTGTGACCCTTGATTATAGAAAATTTTCAACAAAAATAATTATCCCCTTGTACAAATCCATTGTATCATAAAAATAATGTGCCAAGATTTGCCTTTAGGATGTTTACATTGCTTGTTGGTTTGTGCGGTGCAAAATAGAAACTTTGGCTGTAGTGCGCGATTTTACATTTTTTTACTGGAACGTCAAACTGTTCTAAAACATTTTGCACTGTCTTTATATACAAATTTTTTATTTTTCCTAATTTTTCAGAATTTTTGGAGTAACAGAAATATGGTGATGTTCAGATTACTATAGACTGTACTGTTTAAGACAGATTCTGTTTTTTGATACATTGTTTGCTTGTTTTGATGAAACTATTGATTTCTATTAGTGGATTAAGCCATGGAAAAGTTATATTACAGTAGCTACAATGCAGAAACAAAATATGAATTGGTTTGCAACAGTGCTTAGAGTAGTGATTTGCTTTATTATAGTAACAGATCTTATCGAGCTTTCTGTTGAGTTTTGTGTGGATGAAGTGATCAAAGATCGAGGAGGTCTCGATATGAGGAGATGGAGGAGAGGCAAGAGCTCAATATTGGGGATTCCCAAGGCACCCCAAGTAAATATTTAAGGAGACTCAAGCGTCTAAGCTTGAGGATGCCCTGGAAGGAACCCCATCTTTCTTCAACAAGTATCAGTATGTTTTCGGATTCATTTCGTTCATGCGATATGTGCAAATCTTGGAGCATCTTTTGCATTTAGTTTTCACTTTTCTTTGATGCACCATGCTGGTATGAGATAGTCCATGGTTGATTTATAGAATGCTCTTTGCACTTCACTTATATCTTTTGAGTATGGCTTTATAGAACGCTTCATGTGCTTCACTAATATCATTTGAAGTTTGGATTGCGTGTTTCCCAACACATAGAAAACCGCCATTTGTAGAATGCTCTTTTGCTTCACTTATATTTTTTAGAGCGTGGGCATATCTTTTGTAGAAAGAATTAAACTCTCTTGCTTCACTTATATCTATTTAGAGATGACATGAATTGGTCATTCACATGGTTAGTCATAAAATCCTAGATAAAACTTATAGATCACTTAATATGATATGTTTGGTTCCTTGCAATAGTTTTGTGATATAAAGATGGTGATATTAGAGTCATGCTAGTGGGAAGTTGTGGATTGTAGAAATACTTGTATTGAAGTTTGTGATTCACGTAGCCTGCACGTATGGTGAACTGTTATGTAACGAAGTTGGAGCATGAGGTATTTATTGATTGTCTTCCTTATGAGTGGCGGTCGGGGACGAGCGATGGTCTTTTCCTACCAATCTATCCCCCTAGGAGCATGCGTTTAGTGCTTGGTTTTGATGACTTGTAGATTTTTGCAATAAGTATGTGAGTTCTTTATGACTAATGTTGAGTCCATGGATTATACGCACTCTCACCCTTCCATCATTGCTAGCCTCTTCGGTACCGTGCATTGCCCTTTCTCACCTCGAGAGTTGGTGCAAACTTTGCCAGTGCATCCAAACCCCATGATACGATACACTCTATCACACATAAGCCTCCTTATATCTTCCTCAAAACAGCCACCATACCTACCTATTATGGCATTTTCATAGCCATTCCGAGATATATTGCCATGCAACATCCATCATCTTCATATACATGACTTGAGCATTCATTGTCATATTGCTTTGCATGATCGTAAGATAGCTAGCATGGTGTTTTCATGGTTTGTCCGTTTTTTGATGTCATTGATACGCTAGATCATTGCCCATCCCGGTACACCACCGGAGGAATTCATATACAGTCATACTTTGTTCTAGACATCAAGTTGTAATATTGAGTTGTAAGTAAATAAAAGTGTGATGTCATCATTATTAGAGCATTGCCGAGGCTCGGGCTTTGGAAGCCGCATGCGTAGCCACTCTGGCTCAACGCGCGCGCCTGGAGGATCTCCAGAGGTCACTCAAAGACCACGCGCGCAGGCTGATACGTCTCCGTCGTATCTATAATTTTTTGTTGTTCCATGCCAATATTATACAACTTTCATATACTTTTGGCAACTTTTCATACTATTTTTGGGACTAATAAATTGATGAAGTGCCCAGTGCCAGTTCCTGTTTGTTGCATGTCTTTTTCCACGGAAAATCCATATCAAACGGAGTCCAAACGGGATAAAAACTTAGGGAGATTTTTTTGGAATATATGTGATTTTTGTGAAGACGAATCATCGCGAGACGATGCCTGAGGGGGCCATGAGGCAGGGGGCGAGCCCCTGACCATCGCTTCTGTCACCGCAAGAAAGCCAATATCCGGATACAAATCGTGTTAAAATTTTATCCCAATCGGAGTTACGGATCTCTGGGAATATAAGAAACCGTGAAAGGCCAGAATCTGGCATGCAGAAACAGAGAGAGACAGATCCAATCTCGGAGGGGCTCTTGCCCTCCACCACCATGGAGGATATGGACCAGAGGGGAAACCCTTCTCCCATCGAGGGAGAAGGTCAAGGAAGAAGAAGAAGGGGGCCCCTCTCCCCCTCTCTTCGGGTGGCGCCGGAACGCTGCTGGGGCCATCATCGTGTGAGGGCGATCTACACCAACACCTCCATCATCTTCACCAACATCTTCATCACCTTCCCCCATCTATCTACAGCAGTCCACTGACCCTCAACCCGATGTACCCACTACTTGAACATGGTGCTTTATGCTTCATATTATTATCCAATGATGTGTTGCCATCCTATGATGTCTAAGTAGATTTTCGTTGTCCTATCAGTAATTGGTGAATTGGTATGATTGGTGTAATTTGCTTGTGGTTATGTTGTTGTCCTTTGGTGCCCATCATATGAGCGCGCGTGTGGATCACACCGTAGGGTTAGTTCTATGTTGATAGGACTATGTATTGGAGGGCAAGAGGGACAAAAGCTTCAACCTAGGATAGAAATTGATGCATACGGGATTGAAGGGGGACCAATATATCTTTTACCTTAATGAACGTTAGTAGTTGCGGATGCTTTCTAATAGTTCCAATCATAAGTGCATTGAATTCCAAGTCAGGGATAACATGCTAGCAGTGGCCTCTCCCACATAAAACTTGCTGTCGGTCTAGTAATGTAATCAATTGCTTAGGGACAATTTCGCAACTCCTGCCACCACTTTTCCACACTTGCTATACTAACTTTATTGCTTCTTTACCTAAAACAGCCCCTAGTTTTTATTTACGTGCTCTTTACAGTCTTGCAAACCTATCCCGTTACACCTACAAAGTACTTCTAGTTTTATACTTGTTCTAGGTAAAGCGAACGTCAAGCGTGCGTAGAGTTGTATCAGTGGTCGATAAAACTTGAGGGAATATTTGTTCTACCGTTTGCTCCTCGTTGGGTTCGACACTCTTACTTATCAAAGAGGCTACAATTGATTCCCTATACTTGTGGGTTATCAAGACCTTTTTCTGGCACTTTTGCCAGGGAATTATAGAGTTGGGTGAATATTCTCATGTGTGCTTGTTTGCTTTATCACTAAGTAGTTTTTATTTTGTGCTCTTGTTTTCTATCTTTAGTTATGGGTAGGAAATGCAAAATACCAAAAAAAATTAGTGGTACCTACTGAACCAATGGTTGAAGAACCATTCAAAATCTATCACAGTACTACTGAAGCTTTTTACTTGGATCATCTTTGATCCCTATGTGCTCGGGCTGAAACCCCAACTAGCTTAGTTGAGGGAAAATCTTTAGATGAGCATGCTTGTTATGTGCGACACCACATATCTGAAAAAGGGAAACTTTTACTGGATCAAATTCATCGTTTGCAGTGCTATGCTTGGAATTTATGTGAAATATATGATTGTACTTGTTGTTCTAAAGATCCTAAGAAAAACCTTCCTTACCAACGTGAGTTTAGTGATAATGGAATCATATCTTCATACACTAAGGGTGTTTTATAATTACTATGATGTTCAACAAATTAAAGAATTTGTTGCTTTTAGGTGTACTTGTGAAATTGCTTCTTTTATTGAAGAGTGTGATACTACTCTCTACAAATTCCCAGTAGACCACAAAATGAGTATCACGTATTCCGCACTCCGATTCAGAATGTTGCAGCTGCTGCGTGGATTGCAGATTCCATCCAGCCGTCCCAGTCCGAAGTAGGAGAAGGTCTTCGGCAGATCCGGGCATTGCTCACAGCAGCTGGGGAACAGAATTCAGCCCTTTCCCAGTCACGCAATAGGATTCACAGTAGGTCAGTAAGGTCGGACACAATGCAGTCAGCACACAGCCCAAGATCGCCCCTGCGGCGCGTCGACTGCGGTCACCACCAGGATCGGTACCTAGATCAAGGTTGTGGTCCGTTTGTTCCTCGACATCACTGTGATGACCGATACGAATGCCGACGCTCCCTCGGAGGGGAGGGTCATACGCGCCCTGGCGGTATGACGACAAGCGTCCATAACTCCGTATGGCGATGAGCGAAGTAATCCAGTCGACCCCCAAGAGCCTGGGTTCGAGGCAAGGTCGGTCCTCGTACAGGGCCTAGTTAACGGAGGCAGGGCTCACCGAGAGGGTCTGGATAGAGATTGTCCAAGTGGAAGTAGTGTGTTTGTCTCAGGGCCCGAGTGTTTCAGCAGGGCCATACAAGTCGCTGAGATACCGCCCAATTTCAGATTGGCCACAGGCCTGAACAAATTCACTGGTGAGTCGAAGCCAGACACGTGGTTGGAGGATTACCGGGTGGCTGTATGATACGTCTCCAACGTATCTATAATTTTTGATTGTTCCATGCTATTATATTATCTGTTTTGGATGTTAATGGGCTTATTTATACACTTTTATATTATTTTTGGGACTAACCTACTAATCCAAGGCCCAGTGCAAATTGCTGCTTTTTTGCCTATTAAAGTGTTTCGTAGAAAAGGAATATCAAACGAAATCCAAACGGAATGAAACCTTCGGGAGAGTTATTTTTGGAATAAACATGGTCCAGAGGACTTGGAGTGGACGTCAAGAAATCAACAAGGAGGCCACGAGGCAGGGAGGCGCGCCTGCCCCCCTGGGCGCGCCCCCACCCTCGTGGGCCCCTCGTGGCTCCACCGACCTAATTCTTCCTCCTATATATATCCATATACCCCGAAAACATCCAGGAGCACCACGAAACCCTATTTCCACCGCCGCAACCTTTTGTACCCAAGAAATCCAATCTTGGGGCCTTTTCCGGAGCTCCGCCGGAGGGGGAATCGATCACAGAGGGCTTCCACATCAACACCATCGCCTCTCCGATGATGTGTGATTAGTTTACCACAGACCTTCGGGTCCATAGTTACTAGCTAGATGGCTTCTTCTCTCTGTTTGGATCTCAATACAATGTTCTCCTCGATCTTCTTGGAGATCTATTTGATGTAACTCTTTTTGCGGTATGTTTGTCGAGATCCGATGAATTGTGGGTTTACAATCAAGTTTATCTATGAACAATATTTGATTCTTCTCTGAAATCTTTTATGTATGATTGGTTATATTTGCAAGTCTCTTTGAATTATCAGTTTGGTTTGGCCTACTAGATTCATCTTTCTTGAAATGGGAGAAGTGCTTAGCTTTGGGTTTAATCTTGCGGTGTCCTTTCCCTAAGAGGGATGAACTAACCTTGGGTTTTGTCGATGATGACTTCATGTAGATGTTGAAGATGTGGATGCTCAATGTTGATGTATATCACTTGGAGCTATCCATTTGAGTGAATTGCACTTTCAATACCTACATGGGTTAGTCCCACAAGGAACAAACAAGGATATCCATAGACATAGAGTGATGCATACACAAGATGATGTCCATGAAAAAATTTAGGTTACCTTGTCCCTTGTCTTACCAACAAGAGGGTTTGTGACTCCTTGAACTAGTGCAAGATGTGGAAGTTGATTGCACTTGTTCTTGCCAAAATGATAAAAGTGAAGTATGTTGGCGGAGTCACCCTCAAGAACTCTCTAGTTCTTCTTCTTTTGGATCCACACCATCTTGATGGGAATCCTTGGAGTTGTAGTCGTACTTGATGAAGTGGAACTTGATGTGGTCTTGGGAATCCACTTGACTAAGGTCTTAGGAGCTTCTTCAAATGCATCAATTTCCTCTTGATGCTTGTCCTTGCCTCTTTGCTTGTAGCCTTGTGGTGGAAGATCATCTTGAGCTTGTGTTCCCTTGAAGGAAGTATCATACTTCTCTTGTTGAGGACCAAACTTTGTCTTGGGGTATTGATCTTCTTCCCACTCAACTCCATTGGCATTGAACTTTCGTTCAAAACCAACACCTTGATTCTTCCGATGCATTCCTTGCTTGCGCACAATTTCCTCGAATTGTTTACTCCCGGCAAGGCTTTTGTACACTCCTTTCTCTATAATTCCCTTCAATAAGCTATTTTCTTGCTCAAGTGTAAATTGGCTAAGAGCATAATTAGTGGAATCAAGAGAACTACTAGAAGCAACAATATTTGATTTAGCATGATCATTGTTACTACTAGAGGAAGAATCTTTCTTGTTCTTGTTACTAGACTTGACTTGAGGCATGTAAGTGGATAAGAGTAAACGCTTGAGAATGTAAGAAGAACTTTTCTTGCGGAGATCATCATTGATTGCTTTTAAAAACTCATGCTCTTGCTCAAGATTGAGCTTTTCAAAGCGTAACTTCTCATGAGCTCTTAAAAGTTCTCGATGATCTTCGAAGATAGTTTCATGAGCTAACTTAAGAGTGTTTAGTTCTTTAGTTAGAGCCTCAATATTCTCCTCATCATTGTCATTCGTTTTATCTTGATTAGCATGATTAATTGACGTTTCATCATAGTATTCATCACTAGAGTTGTCAACAAGCAAACCATCATTACCTAACAAGTCATCTTCATCACTATTAAAATCAACATACTTGGGGTGTGTTACCTTGGGACCTTTGGCCATGAAGCATCTTCCAATTCCTTCATTTGGTGAGTCAAATATGTCGTAGGAGTTGGTTGACACAAGTGCTAGACTGGCAACACCTTCATCTTGAGTATCTTCGGAGTCGGAGTGATAACTTCTCTCGGAGTGGCTGTCGGAGTCGGAGCCGGATACCCATTCACCAACATGATCTTGATGTCTTCATTTTGTGTAACTCCTTGATGCTTTTTCCTTCCTTTCCGAATCCTCGCTTCTCCGTGAGTATCTTCGTTCATAACGATCATCTCTACTCCTTCTCTCTCTTGGTGGTGATTCTTTGCTTCTTCTTTTTGGAGAGTCTTCTCTTCTCTTGTAGGGAGCCGTACACTCATTAGAATAGTGTCCAGGTCTTCCACAATTGTAGCAGTTTCGCTCTCGACTAGAAGATCTTTTGTTATTGTAGGACCTTGACTTGGAGCTTCTATCTTTGCTTCTACTCTTGTAGAACTTGTTGAAGTTCTTCACCATTAGGCTCAATTCTTCATTGAAGTTTTGTTTCTCACTTGATGATGTAGGGGCTTCACATGAGGCTTTGTAGGCACCACTTGATTTGTTGTGAAGTTCCTCTTTATCCTTGAGTGACATCTCATGAGCAACAATTCTTCCAATCACCTCCGTTGGCTTGAGATCTTTGTAATTGGGCATCATTTGGATCAATGTGCACACGGTATCATATTTTCCATCCAGGGCTCTTAGAATCTTCTTGATGATGAATCTATTGGTCATCTCTTCACTCCCTAAGCCGACAATCTCATTTGTGATGAGAGCAATCCTAGAGTACATTTCAGCGGCACCTTCACCATCCTTCATTTTGAACTTGTCAAGTTGACTTTGAAGCACATCGAACTTGAATTCCTTGACGGAGTCGGTACCTTCGTGCATATCAATCAAAGTGTCCCAAATTTCCTTTGCATTCTCAAGACGACTGATTTTGTTGAATTCTTCGGGGCACAATCCGTTGAAGAGAATATCACAAGCTTGAGCATTGTATTGCAACATCTTCAACTCATCCGCGGTAGCTTCACGGTTTGGTTCTCTCCCATCAAAGAAGTCACCTTGCAAACCAACACACACAATAGCCCAAACGGCGGGGTTATTTCCAAGAATATGCATTTTCATTTTATGCTTCCAACTAGCAAAATTAGTACCATCAAAGTAAGGACCTCTACGGTGATAATTTCCCTCGCTAGACGCCATACTCTCCTAGGTTGTGAAACCAAGGCTATGACCACCAAAAGCTATGGAAATCAAAGCAAATGGAGACCAAAGCTCGGATACCACTTGTGGGATCGAAAGTATGTCTTGAGGGGGTGATTAGACTACTTGACCAAATAAAAACTTAACCTTTTCCCAGTTTTAGTTCTTGGCAGATTTTAGCTATCTTAGGACAAGTCAAGCAATCATCACACACTTCAAGCAAGCATGCAAAGAGTATATTGGCAGCGGAAAGTAAAGCATGCAACTTGCAAGAATGTAAAGGGAAGGGTTTGGAGAATTCAAACGCAATTGGAGACACGGATGTTTTTCTCGTGGTTCGGATAGGTGGTGCTATCCTACATCCACGTTGATGGAGACTTCAACCCACGAAGGGTAACGGTTGCGCGAGTACACGGAGGGCTCCACCCATGAAGGGTCCACGAAGTAGCAACCTTGTCTATCCCACCATGGCCATCGCCCACGAAGGACTTGCCTCACTAGCGGTAGATCTTCACGAAGTAGGCGATCTCCTTGCCCTTACAAACTCCTTGGTTCAACTCCACAATCTTGTCGGAGGCTCCCAAGTGACACCTAGCCAATCTAGGAGACACCACTCTCCAAGAAGTAACAAATGGTGTGTTGATGATGAACTCCTTGCTCTTGTGCTTCAAATGATAGTCTCCCAACACTCAACTCTCTCTCATAGGATTTGGATCTGGTGGAAAGAAGGTTTGAGTGGAAAGCAACTTGGGGAAGGCTAGAGATCAAGATTCATATGGTAGGAATGGAATATCTTGGTCTCAACACACGAGTAGGTGATTCTCTCTCAGAACATATGAGTTGGAAGTGTATATGTGTTCTGATGGCTCTCTCCACGAATGAAGAGGAGGTGGAGGGGTATATATAGCCTCCACACAAAATCCAACCGTTACACACAATTTACCAATCTCGGTGGGACCGAATCAACAAACTCGGTCGGACCGAAAAGGTAAACCTAGTGACCGTTAGAGATTTTCGGTGGGACTGACATGCAACTCGGTAGGACCGATATGGTTAGGGTTTGGGCATAACGTAATCTCGGTGAGACCGATTACACAAACTCGGTGAGACCGATTTTGGTAATTAGCTAATCAGAGAGTTGGTCAGGCAAACTCGGTGGGACCGATTTGCTCTTTCGGTGAGACCGAAAAGTTACAAAAGGGAAACAGAGAGTTTACATTGCAATCTCAGTGGGACCGATCCGCTCTTTCGGTGAGACCGAAAATTTACGAAAGGGAAACAGAGAGTTTGCAATCCCATCTCGGTGAGACCGAGATCCCTATCAGTAGAACCGAATTGCTAGGGTTTGGCAGTGGCATATGACAAGTGAAACTCGGTGGCGCCGGATAGAAAGAATCGGTAGGACCGAGTTTGGTTTAGGGTTTAGGTCAAATGTGGATATGGGAAAGTAGTTGAGGGTTTTTGGAGCATGTCACTAAGCACATGAAGCAAGAGGCTCATTAAGCAACACCTCATCCCTCCTTGATAGTACTGGCTTTTCCTAAAGACTCAATGTGATCTTGGATCACTAAAATATAAAATGAAGAGTCTTGAGCTTTTGAGCTTGAGCCAATCCTTTGTCCTTAGCATTTTGAGGGTTCCACTTTCACATCCATGCCATGCCAATCATTAAGCTTTCCTGAAATAATCATCTTGGAATAGCATTAGCTCAATGAGCTATATGTTGTTATGAATTACCAAAACCACCTAGGGATAGTTGCACTTTCAATCTCCCCCTTTTTGGTAATTGATGACAACATATAGATCTAAGCTTCGACAAATGATAATAGGCATGAAATATATCGTCGCTTTGAGAAGTATGTGATAATTAAGAGCTCCCCCTAAATTTGTGCATATTTAAGATTTGCTTTGGACTGCAAATGCACAAAGAGTTAGAGTCATGGGTTACTCTTCCATGTCACATACATCTTGGTGGAGCGCTTAAAATGATAAGAATGAAATACATGCACCCATCACCAAGAATAGTGAATGATCACATAAGATAGATAGGATAATAGCATTAAGTGTAGCTTATGATCAAACACATGATCATCAATGTCTCATAGATAATGAAATAGTAACATAGTACTCAATCACTCAAAAGCAAACAAAGTTCGAAAAACCACCAAATAAAGCAAGAGAGAAAAGGAACACTCTGTCTCTCGAAGCCTATGATCTATACATTTTCTCCCCCTTTGGCAACAAGTTACCAAAAAGTTCCTAGAAAATGCATAGTGCTAAATCGACACTCAGGCTTGATCTTCAGGTGGTGGTGGAGTCCGGAGCACTCCAAGGACGAAGCCTTCTGTAGACGTGGTCGGAGTCGAGGCTGAAGTAGACGCTGGAGCTGGTGGAACTGAGGCTGTAGCTGGTGCAGAGGTGGTGGCTCTGGTGTCAGCAACTGGCACTGCAGACGACCTCGGACCTCGTGGAACTCTGGCAAAGGCATCAGTTGTAGTCTTGCCTCTCCTTTCCTGCATGTCATCCTGGAGCTGCTCCACTGCAGTCTGAATCTCTGTCACCTTGATATCCAAGTCATAGAACCTTTGTTCTACGATCCTCTCTAGGCTTGCCTGGTTCTGAGTCAGGGTGGCTAATCCTTTCTCAATCCACAGGGTGGATGCAATCAGGTAACCAAGCTGCTCTTGTTTGGTTTTCAAGAAATATTCAGATGCCTCCTCTTGAGTTGGCATCTTGGCAGCTTTCTCCTTCCTGGCTTTCTCCTTCTTGGCTTGTGCTTGGGCAGACGATGGTTCATTCTCAGTCATGACAACTTGATTATCTTCAAAATCTGGACGGATGGGCAGGTGTTCCTTGTCCAACAAGTATATGCCCGTGCCCATCTTGGAGTTAATGAGCTCCTGAATTTGTGGGGCATACCCACAGCTCCTCTTCTGGTCTGCTGCAGTCCTCTTGATGGTCTCTACCATGAGGCTCATCACCTTGAACTTCTGTGGCACATCAAAGATATGTAGCAAATTGATCGCATGGCCTCTGATCATCTTGTGATCACCTGACTTGGGAAACAAGGTGTGCCTCAGTATCCAATTGATGGTTGGCAGCCCTGACAGAAGATAGTGTACTGAGCCAAACTTGAAAGTGTCAAGTGCTTCATTTGGAATCTCCTTGTACATGTTTGACATTGAGTTGTGGTCCATCTTCTTCTTGGCATAGATATCTAAGTAATCCTCATGCTCTTGTGGGCATTGACCAGCTGAGCCCATTCAGCAACTGTAGACTGGTACCTCGTACCCTCAGACATCCAAACAATTCTACCATCTGAATAAAAATGTGCGGTGGAGTAGAACTGCATGATGAGTTCCTCGTTCCACTTTGTGAGCTTCTGCCCAACAAAGTCCTCTATTCCACATGCCTTGAAGCTGTCCTGCACTCCAGGGTAGTACTCTTCGTTGTCCTTGATGTATTGCCAATCAACCCATCTCATATCACATACAATTGGCTTCTTATCTAGCAGCACTGTCTCATAGAAGTCATGCTGTTCCTTGGTGTGAAATCTGTAGTCCACAGCAGTCCTCCTCCTTGAAGCATACGGATCTGCTTCTCTCCACTTCCGGAGCCCTGAATCTCTCCTGAGCTTCATGTCCTCAGCCACAGGATGAGCATCGTTGTGGTCTGGGATCTTGGGCTTGAGTTTTCTGAGAACTTGCTCTTCATCCTCTTCTTCAGCAGCTTCAGGCACTGGGGCCTTGTTCTTCTCAGCAGTAGGGATGCTTCTTGTATTCCTCTTTGGCTTTGGCTTTGGAGCTGGCTTGGCCTTGGAAGCATCTGCCCCTGATCTTATGGCATCACCCATCAGCTTGGGTGCCTTTGGTGCTGGTGCAGCTACCTCTTCTTCTTCCTCCTCATCTTCCATGATGGAAGCCTTTCCAAGCACTCTGGCTACGGTCTTCTTGACCCTTTCCTTTCTTTTCTTGCCTTCAGCAGCAACTGGCTCTATGGGAGTGGGCTTCTCAGATGAAGCTCTGGCCTTTGACATAGGCTGCCTGCCTGCTGGCCTTTTGATCTTTAACCCTGGCTTTGTGCCTTGAGCTGGCTCAACTCTCTTAGAAGTTGCTTCCTCTTCTGCCACATAGTCCTCATCCTCTGATTCTGAGGTTCTCTTCTTTCTCTGTCTTGTGGCAGCTTTTGGCAGGTTGCTAGGAGTACTTCTGTTGCCATCATCTGAAGAACTTGAGGGACTAGTGCCCTCACTCATCTGCACTTGCTGCTCTGACAGATTTTGGCTATCACTTTGATCAGACATGTTGCAAACTCTGACTGCTGACCCTATGAATAGGTTATAGATGAGATAGAGTGGATGAGCATCACAAAATGCAGAGATTTTTGCAAAAGAATAATTCAAAAACTTACTTTTAGTTTCCCACTGAAAGCATCTCGGATCTACCGATTTTTAAACTCGGTGATACCGAAGCAGTTTTGGCACCTGAACTAGTGAACTCGGTCAGACCGAGTCACAGTTCAGTGGCACCGAAACTGCTAGGGTTTCACAAAGTTCCAAAATCGGTCACACCGATAAGTAATTCTCGGTCAGACCGAGTCTCACTTGTGCAATGGCATAAGCCAAATCGGTGGGACCGAGCTTTTCAGCTCGGTGGGTCCGAGATGGTTCTGGCGGAAACCTAACCCTAAAATTTTCGAATTAAACCTAATCTATGAGTTCATTGACTGGATAGAAGTGTTTCAAACGTGGCAAGAATCATGATGATCACAATGTGCTAAGAATCGGATTGGGGAATAGCACAAAGATCGAGTCCATACCCTAGTTCGGCGGAGACTCGCTATGGCGGCAACGGCGGAGTTGATTCCCGTTGACGGCGACGGAGACCAGCGACTGGAGGCGGCTGGCGGCGAGGAGAGGATCCGGAAACCACGTTGGCAGAGAAGGCTATCACGCGGGTGAAGGGGTTCGGAGAACTTTCCAAATTTTTTGCCTTTGACTATATATAGCCCGACCCTGTCGGTGTGACCGAGTGGAACAGCTCGGTGGCACTGAGATGCAAAACTATATACAGTTGTTGCAACTCGGTGTGACCGAATGGTTCAAATCGGTTGCACCGAGATAGAAAACCTAGATCAACTTAATGATCTCGGTAGGACCGAAAGTAGGATATCGGTCAGACCGAGAATCACAGAGAGGTTTTGGAAGTTTAAGTCTATGATGAATCGGGGACTCCGAGCGCTCCTCACACAGAGTGGTTCGAATCTGACTTGATCAAATTTTGTGATGTAGCATGAATAGAGTTTGAGACGAGAAAAGCATAGATAGCTAGAGGAGGTTCTTAGGCATTCTTGTCCATCCATTGGCAAAAAGGAAATAAAACCAAACAATCAAAACAACAAGTGGATGTCCTCGAATGAGTAAAATATGCAACCAACATGCTCACACAATAAGATGGCAAATAAAATATGTGACAAAGCATGCACAACCAATTCTAGCATCTATCAAACAATTTGCGATGACTAGGTCATCTATATATGAGTATATTGACTTAGGAGTCAAGTGAGAACACTTGATCATAGGTCATACTCATCGTTTAAGCTCAAGTGGGGTTACCACTTTTACATAAAGCATTGTTGTGTTCACATCTTTAGAGTTGCTTTAGCTCAAGTCTTAGAGTAAAGCTCCCCCTAGATGTGATATCCCCCCTAAGAGGGATGAACTAACCTTGGGTTTTGTCGATGATGACTTCATGTAGATGTTGAAGATGTGGATGCTCAATGTTGATGTAGATCACTTGGAGCTATCCATTTGAGTGAATTGCACTTTCAATACCTACATGGGTTAGTCCCACAAGGAACAAACAAGGATATCCATAGACATAGAGTGATGCATACACAAGATGATGTCCATGAAAACTTTTAGGTTACCTTGTCCCTTGTCTTACCAACAAGAGGGTTTGTGACTCCTTGAACTAGTGCAAGATGTGGAAGTTGATTGCACTTGTTCTTGCCAAAATGATAAGAGTGAAGTATGTTGGCGGAGTCACCCTCAAGAACTCTCTAGTTCTTCTTCTTTTGGATCCACACCATCTTGATGGGAATCCTTGGAGTTGTAGTCGTACTTGATGAAGTGGAACTTGACGTGGTCTTGGGAATCCACTTTACTAAGGTCTTAGGAGCTTCTTCAAATGCATCAATTTCCTCTTGAAGCTTGTCCTTGCCTTTTTGCTTGTAGCCTTGTGGTGGAAGATCATCATGAGCTTGTGTTCCCTTGAAGAAAGTATCATACTTCTCTTGTTGAGGAACAAACTTTGTCTTGGGGTATTGATCTTCTTCCCACTCAACTCCATTGGCATTGAACTTTCGTTCAAAACCAACACCTTGATTCTTCCGGTGCATTCCTTGCTTGCGCACAATTTCCTCGAATTGTTTACTCCCGGCAAAGCTTTTGTACACTCCTTTCTCTATAATTCCCTTCAATAAGCTATTTTCTTGCTCAAGTGTAACTTGGCTAAGAGAATCATTAGTGGAATCAAGAGAACTACTAGAAGCAACAATATTTGATTTAGCATGATCATTGTTACTACTAGAGGAAGAATCTTTCTTGTTCTTGTTACTAGACTTGACTTGAGGCATGTAAGTGGATAAGAGTAAACGCTTCGCAATGTAAGAAGAACTTTTCTTGCGGAGATCATCACTGATTGCTTTTAAAAACTCATGCTCTTGCTCAAGATTGAGCTTTTCAAAGCGTAACTTCTCATGAGCTCTTAAAAGTTCTCGATGATCTTCGAAGATAGTTTCATGAGCTAACTTAAGAGTGTTTAGTTCTTTAGTTAGAGCATCAATCTTCTCCTTATCATTGTCATTCGTTTTATCTTGATTAGCATGATTAATTGACGTTTCATCATAGTATTCATCACTAGAGTTGTCAACAAGCAAATCATCATCACGTAACAAGTCATCTTCATCACTATTAAAATCAACATACTCGGGGTGTGTTACCTTAGGACCTTTGGCCATGAAGCATCTTCCAATTCCTTCATTTGGTGAGTCAAATATGTCATAGGAGTTGGTTGACACAAGTGCTAGACCGGCAACACCTTCATCTTGAGTATCTTCCGAGTCGGAGTGATAACTTCTCTCGGAGTGGCTGTCGGAGTCGGAGCCGGACACCCATTCACCAACATGAGCTTGATGTCTTTGTTTTGTGTAACTCCTTGATGATTTTTCCTTCCTTTCCGAATCCTTGCTTCTCCGTGAGTATCTTCGTTCATAAAAATCATCTCTACTCCTTCTCTCTCTTGGTGGTGATTCTTTGCTTCTTCTTTTTGGAGAGTCTTCTCTTCTCTTGTAGGGAGCTGTACACTCTATAATTCCCTTCAATAAGCTATTTTCTTGCTGAAGTGTAACTTGGCTAAGAGAATCATTAGTGGAATCAAGAGAACTACTAGAAGCAACAATATTTGATTTAGCATGATCATTGTTACTACTAGAGGAAGAATCTTTCTTGTTCTTGTTACTAGACTAGACTTGAGGCATGTAAGTGGATAAGAGTAAACGCTTGGCAATGTAAGAAGAACTTTTCTTGCGGAGATCATCATTGATTGCTTTTAAGAACTCATGCTCTTGCTCAAGATTGAGCTTTTCAAAGCGTAACTTCTCATGAGCTCTTAAAAGTTCTCGATGATCTTCGAAGATAGTTTCATGAGCTAACTTAAGAGTGTTTAGTTCTTTAGTTAGAGCCTCAATATTCTCCTTATCATTGTCATTCATTTTATCTTGATTAGCATGATTAATTTACGTTTCATCATAGTATTCATCACTAGAGTTGTCAACAAGCAAATCATCATCACCTAACAAGTCATCTTCATCACTATTAAAATCAACATACTCGGGGTGTGTTACCTTAGGACCTTTGGCCATGAAGCATCTTCCAATTCCTTCATTTGGTGAGTCAAATATGTCATAGGAGTTGGTTGACACAAGTGCTAGACCGGCAACACCTTCATCTTGAGTATCTTCCGAGTCGGAGTGATAACTTCTCTCGGAGTGGCTGTTGGAGTCGGAGCCGGACACCCATTCACCAACATGAGCTTGATGTCTTCGTTTTGTGTAACTCCTTGATGATTTTTCCTTCCTTTCCGAATCCTTGCTTCTCCGTGA
This sequence comes from Triticum monococcum, assembly GCA_034509565.1. Lineage (NCBI taxonomy): Eukaryota > Viridiplantae > Streptophyta > Magnoliopsida > Poales > Poaceae > Triticum > Triticum monococcum. Next base: position 525,623,445 of record CM067841.1, read on the forward strand.
GTATCTTCGTTCATAACGATCATCTCTACTCCTTCTCTCTCTTGGTGGTGATTCTTTGCTTCTTCTTTTTGGAGAGTCTTCTCTTCTCTTGTAGGGAGCCGTACACTCATTAGAATAGTGTCCGGGTCTTCCACAATTGTAGCAGTTTCGCTCTCGACTAGAAGATCTTTTGTTATTGTAGGACCTTGACTTGGAGCTTCTATCTTTGCTTCTACTCTTGTAGAACTTGTTGAAGTTCTTCACCATTAAGCTCAATTCTTCATTGAAGTTTTGTTTCTCACTTGATGATGTAGGGGCTTCACATGAGGCTTTGTAGGCACCACTTGATTTGTTGTGAAGTTCCTCTTTATCCTTGAGTGACATCTCATGAGCAACAATTCTTCCAATCACCTCCGTTGGCTTGAGATCTTTGTAATTGGGCATCATTTGGATCAATGTGCACACGGTATCATATTTTCCATCCAGGGCTCTTAGAATCTTCTTGATGATGAATCTATTGGTCATCTCTTCACTCCCTAAGTCGGCAATCTCATTTGTGATGAGAGCAAGCCTAGAGTACATATCAGCGACACCTTCACCATCCTTCATTTTGAACTTGTCAAGTTGACTTTGAAGCACATCCAACTTGGATTCCTTGACGGAGTCGGTACCTTCATGCATATCAATCAAAGTGTCCCAAATTTCCTTTGCATTCTCAAGACGGCTGATTTTGTTGAATTCTTCGGGGCACAATCCGTTGAAGAAAATATCACAAGCTTGAGCATTGTATTGCAACATCTTCAACTCATCCGCGGTAGCTTCACGGTTTGGTTCTCTCCCATCAAAGAAGTCACCTTGCAAACCAACACACACAATAGCCCAAATGGCGGGGTTATGTCCAAGAATATGCATTTTCATTTTATGCTTCCAACTAGCAAAATTAGTACCATCAAAGTAAGGACCTCTACGGTGATAATTTCCCTCGCTAGATGCCATACTCTCCTAGGTTGTGAAACCAAGGCTATGACCACCAAAAGCTATGGAAATCAAAGCAAATGGAGACCAAAGCTCTGATACCACTTGTGGGATCGAAAGTATGTCTAGAGGGGGGGTGATTAGACTACTTGACCAAATAAAAAGTTAACCTTTTCCCAATTTTAGTTCTTGGCAGATTTTAGCTATCTTAGGACAAGTCAAGCAATCATCACACACTTCAAGCAAGCATGCAAAGAGTATATTGGCAGCGGAAAGTAAAGCATGCAACTTGCAAGAATGTAAAGGGAAGGGTTTGGAGAATTCAAACGCAATTGGAGACACGGATGTTTTCCCATGGTTCGGATAGGTGGTGCTATCCTACATCCACGTTGATGGAGACTTCAACCCACGAAGGGTAACGGTTGCGCGAGTCCACGGAGGGCTCCACCCATGAAGGGTCCACGAAGTAGCAACCTTGTCTATCCCACCATGGCCATCGCCCACGAAGGACTTGCCTCACTAGCGGTAGATCATCACGAAGTAGGCGATCTCCTTGCCCTTACAAACTCCTTGGTTCAACTCCACAATCTTGTCGGAGGCTCCCAAGTGACACCTAGCCAATCTAGGAGACACCACTCTCCAAGAAGTAACAAATGGTGTGTTGATGATGAACTCCTTGCTCTTGTGCTTCAAATGATAGTCTCCCCAACACTCAACTCTCTCTCATAGGATTTGGATCTGGTGGAAAGAAGGTTTGAGTGGAAAGCAACATGGGGAAGGCTAGAGATCAAGATTCATATGGTAGGAATGGAATATCTTGGTCTCAACACATGAGTAGGTGATTCTCTCTCAGAACATATGAGTTGGAAGTGTATATGTGTTCTGATGGCTCTCTCCATGAATGAAGAGGAGGTGGAGGGGTATATATAGCCTCCACACAAAATCCAACCGTTACACACAATTTACCAATCTCGGTGGGACCAAATCAACAAACTCGGTCGGACCGAAAAGGTAAACCTAGTGACCGTTAGAGATTTTCGGTGGGACTGACATGCAACTCGGTAGGACCGATATGGTTAGGGTTTGGGCATAACGTAATCTCGGAGAGACCGATTACACAAACTCGGTGAGACCGATTTTGGTAATTAGCTAATCAGAGAGTTGGTCAGGCAAACTCGGTGGGACTGATTTGCTCTTTCGGTGAGACCGAAAAGTTACAAAAGGGAAACAGAGAGTTTACATTGCAATCTCGGTGGGACCGATCCGCTCTTTCGGTGAGACCGAAAATTTACGAAAGGGAAACAGAGAATTTGCAATCCCACCTCGGTGAGACCGAGATCCCTATCGGTAGAACCGAATTGCTAGGGTTTGGCAGTGGCATATGACAAGTGAAACTCGGTGGCGTCGGATAGAAAGAATCGGTAGGACCGAGTTTGGTTTAGGGTTTAGGTCAAATGTGGATATGGGAAAGTAGTTGAGGGTTTTTGGAGCATATCACTAAGCACATGAAGCAAGAGGCTCATTAAGCAACACCTCATCCCTCCTTGATAGTATTGGCTTTTCCTAAAGACTCAATGTGATCTTGGATCACTAAAATATAAAATGAAGAGTCTTGAGCTTTTGAGCTTGAGCCAATCCTTTGTCCTTAGCATTTTGAGGGTTCCACTTTCACATCCATGCCATGCCAATCATTGAACTTTCCTGAAATAATCATCTTGGAATAGCATTAGCTCAATGAGCTATATGTTGTTATGAATTACCAAAACCACCTAGGGATAGTTGCACTTTCAGTTACTCTGTTCTTATGAAATTAATACTCTAGATGCATGTTGGATAGCGGTCGATGTGTGGAGTAATAGTAGTAGATGCAGAATCGTTTCAGTCTACTTGTCGCGGACGTGATGCCTATATACATGATCATGCCTAGATATTCTCATAATTATGCACTTTTCTATCAATTGTTCGACAGTAATTTGTTCACCCACCGTAATACTTATGTTATCTTGGGAGAAGCCACTAGTGAAACCTATGGCCTCGGGTCTATTCTCTATTATATTAATCTCCCGTCAACTAGTTATTTATGGGGCCATTTATTTTGCAATCTTTATATTCCAATCTATATCATAAAAATACTAAAAATGTTTATCTTATTATTATTATCTCTATCAGATCTCACTCTCGTAAGTGACCGTGAAGGGATTGACAACCCCTTTGTCACGTTGGTTGTGAGGTTCTTATTTGTTTGTGTAGGTATGAGGGACTTGCATGTAGTCTCCTACTGGATTGATACCTTGGTTCTCAAAAACAGAGGGAAATACTTACGCTACTTTGCTGCATCACCCTTTCCTCTTCAAGGGAAAACCAACGCAGTGCTCAAGAGGTAGCACTGTACAGATTGGTGGAGGCAATGATGATGTTGCCATGAAACACCTGCCCTTGATGCTAGAAGGATTGGCCCGGGCGTGGTTGAACCAGTTGGCTCTTGCCAGCATTTAATGTTGGGAAGACTTGGCCCAAGTGTTTACCAAAACATTCGAAGGCACTTGCAAGCGACCTGCTGGACTGACTGAATTGCAGCACTGCGTCCAGAAGCCAAATGAAACTTTGAGGGATTACATACAGCGGTGGACCATGATTCACCATGTGGTGGAGAATGTTACGGAGCATCAAGCAGTCTGCGCTTTCAAAGAAGGTGGGTACAGAGAGCTCATCCTAAAATTTGGATGGTCTGGGACCCTGTCCATGAACCGAATGATGGAGATTTCCACTTGGTACGTGAATGGCGAAGAAGAGTACTGCCTCCGCAGCGGCAAAGGAAAAGCTCTTGATCATGACCCCAACACCACTAATCCCAGTCGGCAGCAGAAGCGCAAGGCTGAAGGAACGGGTCAGGCAGAAGCGGTCATTGTAGCTACGCAGAGAAAGTTCAAAGGAAAGCCCAAATGTTACTGGACCCCTAAGAAAGTGAAAGATCAATCAGGACAAAACGTCCTCGATTTGCCATGTGCCATTCACACCATGAAAGACGAATAGGGTAAATTGATATTACCCTAGCATACCACTCGGCAATGCAGATTTGTGATTTAGCAGTTCCGTGAAGGTCAGCCGAGTGAAAAGCGCTCTGACAAGGACGATGACAAAGAAAAGGCAGAAGATTACCCGTAGGTCAACGCCACTCTGGTAATTTTTGCTGACGTTGAGAGCAAAAGTTGACTGAAAGTCATCAACCGTTAGGTGAACATGTTGCTCCGGTGACTACAACATACCTCAAATGGTCAAAAACTCCTATTACCTTCGACCAGTCAGACCACCCAGCTCATGTTGCTACCCCCGGGCAGCAAGCACTGGTAGTGGATCCAGTCGTAGGAGGCACTCAGTTGCGCAAAGTTCTCATCGATGTTGGGAGTGGTTTGAACATTCTTTATGCTGAAACCCTCTAGGGGATGAGCATTCCGATGTCCCAACTTAGCGAGAGCAACATTCAGTTTCACGGAGTCATCCCAGGGAAAAAAGGCAAAGTCACTCGGACAGGTTGCTTTGGATGTGGTTTTTGGTGACTCAAAGAATTTTCAGAAAGAAAAGTTGACGTTTGAAGTGGTGGATTTTCACGGTGCCTATCATGCTATTCTGGGCCGACCGGCTTATGCTCGCTTCATGGCCCGTCCATGTTACGTGTACCTTAAGCTGAAGATGCCCGGACCCAAGGGTGTGATCACCATCACAGAGAATGGGCAGAGAGCCGAGGAATATCTTCAGCAGGGATCCAAAATTGCTGATGAGCAGATGGCAGTAGTGGAATTGGAAGAATACAAGAAGAACGCCGATCTGAGTGATTTGCTCCGCTCTAAGAAGCCAGGTTCCCAGTCCACTTTTCAATCGGCAGGAGAAACCAAGCAAGTTCACGTTCACCCGGAAGACCCTACCGCTGCCCCAACCAACATTTCAACGACACTTGACAGCAAATAGGAAGTCGCGCTTGTCCAATTCCTCCATGAGAACTGGGACATCTTTGCATGGAAACCTTCCGACATGCTAGGTGTTCCCAGGGGACTGACTGAGCACCGACTGAGAGTTGATTCGAAGGTCAAGACTGTGAAAGAACATTTGCGTTGATCTGCAACAGAGAAGAGAAAGGCGATTGGCGAGGAGGTGGCTCGACTCGTGGCAGCTGAGTTCATACATGAGATTTATCACTCTGAGTGCCTCGCCGACATTGTCATGGTCCCCAAGAAGGACAAGTCACTCCATATGTGCATTGATTTCAAACATCTCAATCGGGCATGCCCGAAGGATCATTTCCCACTCCCCCGCATCGACCAGATAGTGGATTCGACTGCAGGATAAAAGCGTCTATCTTTTCTGGATGCGTACTCCGGATACCATCAAATCCGATTGTATGGACGAGACGAAATAAAATTGTCTTCATCACCCCTTTCGGGTGTTTTTGTTATGTCACCATGCCATTCGGTCTCAAGAACGCCGGCGCAACCTTTATGCACATGATTCAAAAGAGCCTGCTCACTCAAATTAGTTAGAACATTGAGGCCTATATGGATGATATTGTGGTCAAGTCGGTCAAAGGTTTGGACCTATTGACTGACCTCGCTGAAATCTTTGCCTACCTAAGGTGATACCACATCAAGTTGAATCCATCCAAGTGCTCTTTTGGAGTGTCGGGAGGCAAGTTACTCAGTTTTCTCGTTTCTGAACGAGGGATCGATGCCAATCCCGAGAAAATCAACGCAATTGTTCGAATGAAATGCCCTATGCACGTGCATGATGTCCAGAAACTCACAGGCTGTCTTGCAGCTCTCAGTCGGTTCATTTCTCGCCTCGGAGAAAAGGTGTTGCCTTTGTACCGACTCATGAAGAAATCCGATATGTTCGAGTGGACTCCTGAAGCAGAAGCAACATTTGTTGAGCTCAAAGCTCTGCCCTCCACCCAACAGGTGCTTGCTGCTCCGAACAGCAATGAGCCTCTTCTTTTGTACATAGCGGCCACTGGCCAAGTCATCAGTACGGTCCTCACAGTGGAACAAGAAGAAGAAGGCAAGGCCTACAAGGTTCAGTGTCTAGTGTATTACATTTCTGAAGTCCTGACTCCGTGTAAGCAGAGATATCCTCACTATCAGAAGCTTGTCTACAACATTTACTTGAAAGCGAAGAAAGTTGCACATTATTTCCAAGAGAGCACTCAGTTTCTGTCATCAGTGATGCCTCACTATCTCAAATCATGAACAATCGGGACACGACTGGCCGAGTGGCTAAATGGGCCATCGAGCTCCTCCCTTTTGATATCAAGTTCGAAGCAAAGAAAGCAATCAAGTCCCAAGCACTCGCAGACTTCATGGCCGAGTGGATAGAACAGCAGCAGCCAATGCAGATTCACTCAGATCATTGGACTATGTTCTTCGATGGCTCCAAGATGCTGAATGGTTCCGGTGCCGGAGTGGTCCTGGTATCCCCGAAAGGCGATCGACTTAGTTATGTCCTCCGGATTCACTTTGACTCTTCCAATAACGAGGCCGAATATGAAGCACTCCTCTATGGGTTGCCAATGACCATTTCACTCGGCGTCCGTTGCTTGATGGTCTACGGCGACTCAGATTTAGTGGTCAATCAAGTGATGAAGGAGTGGGATGTCAGAAACCCTGCTATGACTGGATACTGCAACAGTGTGAGGAAGTTAGAAAAGAAATTTGAGGGTTTGGAGCTTCATCACATTCCCCAAATCAAAAATCAAGCAGCTGACGATCTTGCGAAAATTGGTTCATATCAGAAGCCTATTGCCAGCAACGTGTTCCTTGAACACCTCCATTCACCATTAGTGCAGGAATGTCCTTTCACTAAAGAGCCTCCTCACGCTATAAGTCCCTCTCACCCGACTGAGATTGAGATCCCCACGGTCATCTACTTGGTTATGGAGATTCCGGTAATTACCCCCGACTGGACAGTGCTGTACATTGCATACTTACTCAGGAAAGAGCTCCCAGAGGATGAAGTCGAAGCACATTAGATTGTTCACATGTCCAAAGCTTTTACCGTGATCAACGGATAGCTGTACAGAGAAAGTGTCACGGGCGTGGCTCAGCGACGTATTTCCCCAGATGAAGGTCGAGTGATCTTGGAAGAAACTCACTCGAGGACCTGCGGCCATCATGCATCCTCTCGGACGATCATGGCCAAAGCATACCGAGCTGGTTTTTTCTGGCTCGTGCCAATGAAGTTGCCAAAGAGACCGTTCAACGTTTCTAAGGATGTCCATTCTATGCGAACATGTCCCATAAACCCACATCTGCTTTGAAGACGATTCCACTAGTTTGGCCGTTTGCCGTGTGGGGATTGGACATGGTTGGTCCTCTTAGGACTGGCAGGAGCGGTTTCACTCATCTTCTCATAGCAGTCAACAAGTTCACCAAGTGGATCGAGGCTAAGCCTATTAAAAAGCTTGATTCTTGCACAACCATCAGGTTCATGAAGGAGTTGGTATTCCGATATGGAGTCCCACATAGCATTATCACAGACAATGGCTCAAACTTCGATTCGGAAGAATTCAGAGGGTTCTACACTTCCCAGGGCACTCGGGTGGATCACGCATCCGCTGCACACCTGTAGTCGAATGGTCAAGCCGAGAGGGCAAATGGCCTTATCCTTCAGGGGCTGAAGCCTCGACTCATATGGGACCTCGAGCACACAATCGGAGCCTGGGTGACCGAGTTACCTTATGTCCTATGGGGTTTAAGCACGACTCCTAACCGGTCCATCGATCTTCTCCACAACTCACCCCGAGTGGAACTCTATTAAGAAGTTGAGGCAGAGCAGGCGCGGCAAGACGTTGTAGATCTGTTGGAAGAAGAAGAAGAGATGGGCCTCATACGGTCGACTATTTACCAGCAAGACTTATGGCGCTTCCACGCTTGGAACATCAAAGGTCAAGCGTTCCAAGAAGGGGACCTCGTCCTCCGAGTGTATCAGCAACGCCCCCACAAGCTCTCCCCCGCATGGGAAGGTCCCTTCATCGTCACCAAAGTGCTACACAACGGGTCCTACCACCTATGCAACCTCGCAAAGAAGATCGACAAACCGCGCGCCTGGAATGCAGATCTTCTTCGTCGATTTTATACTTGATGATCGAATTGTCAAGATGTAATAAGAGTACTTTTGGATTGTTTCTCAAAGACATGACCCCTGCAGTCTTACCATGATTTTCACTCGCACAAGTGCATGTTCCAAACCCCCAATGGGTGGCTTAGCTGCGAACCAGTTTTCGCCTAAGTTGAAAACTTCTCTGAGTGAGAGCATCCCTCCCACTCGGGGGCTTAGCCGCGAGCCAGTCCTCGCCTAAGTTAAAAAAAATCTTCGAGTGAGAGCATCCCTCCCACTCGGGGGCTTAGCCGTGAGCTAGTCCTCGCCTAAGTTAAAAAAATTCCTCTAGTGAGAGCATCCCTCCCACTCGGGGGCTTAGCCACGAGTCAGTCCTCACCTAAATTAAAAAACTTCTCTCCGAGTGAGAGCACACTACTGCAGGATACTGCTAACACGACACTATGATCAGAGACCCTTCAAAGAAACTGTGTGCGATGCAATAATCACAAATGGTGGTGTAAAAAACCGTCAAAAAGGCGCAAAACGTTTGCGATGATGGATGCATCAAACACGGTTCAAATTTTAGTTGTGTGTGCGATTCAGGGCATATAGTTCAGTTCAATTAACTGTTTTCAATGAGTAGGAACAAAAGAAACGGGCAGCCAGATGAAGGTGTGTGCGATGTACAACATATGGTTCACTCAAATGAATTGTTTGTGATTAGGCAACACAAAAGAAACGGTCAGCCAGATCAAGGTGTGTGCGATGTACAACATACAGTTCACTCGGATGAACTGTTTGTGATTAGGCAACACAAAAGAAACGGTCAACCAGATCAAGGTGTGTGCGATGTATGACATGAGGCTCACTCGGATGAATTGTTTGCAATGAGACAAGAGAACATAAATGGTTCAATATAACAAATACCATAAATATTGCAAGGTTCAAATTCAAAGATTACAACGCCCAATGTCAAACATCGCAAACTGCGTCATTTCTGAAAAGGGATCAGCCGCTGACAAGTTATGTATGGGTTTGACACAGTGATTTCCAATTGCTTTATCATATGTTATTCCCATATGAACTTTAACATTTTTGGAGGCACTTCCATTCAACAGTACCAGCCGGCTCTGCTGATCATACCATTGATCTTTCCTAATTAAATGCGTGTTCAACCTCAGTACACTCAGCACCTTTGCTCTAGAAAGAAAGAACTTGGCGAGTGTAATCTCTGGTGGGGTCCCTCGGTAGGAGTTCAAAGTAATATTTGAGAGATGCAGATCCAGGCATTCGATGTGATTGTCGTTATAAACATCATCCACCGAGCCTAATATGCACTCCAAAAGAAGAGAACGTGTTAGTGCCTATAGGTAGTTTTGAACACTGCTACACGCCCATTTGGTTTGCAGGATTGGTAAAATGCACCAACGTTCCATCTTCGATCTGGCATGATTAACATGGGCATTTGAATAGAATCTAGAAACATGTAGCCTTCTTCACAAGAGGTTGGATTGGATGAAAAATTCCCTAAGAAAACTAGTACATATGAATCCAAAGGAGAAATTCTTATGGACGATTGTAACCATATGAATGAAGCAACCAATATGGAGTGGGGGTGTATGCCCTAAAATGCTCCAAAATTCCTTAAAAATAGTAGTACATTGTCATTGTGACCTTGGGAAAAGGTGCAAAAAATTGAACTCCCTTATGGTTAACATTTAACAGGAAAGGAACATCACCTCGATATACAACTTCTTCAGGCACGCAAAGCATCTCAGGCAATTGAAAAATTGGTCCATGTTGGGGACGACAGTTTCTAGTGCCAAGACCCTCACTCTGCCTAGAGTCTGGGTGAAGCTTCATTGGATGACACACGAACATACATCTTCAAAACTAGTTATAACATTGATATCAAGAAGGAGAGGTATATAAGGCGACTATTGTACCTGAAAGTTGTAGTATTTGACAGACGAGTAGCCCACCACTTTCAATTTCGGTGCAGAAATGACATTGATTCTTGTTGGACCTTGTTGATCAACTACAAGTAATTTCTCAAGTGAAGGTGTGTCCTGGATGACCATATTGTGGTCCACCTTTTGTGATCTCTCGTTGCAGCACCAGCAACACACATAAATAGTGCGGAGAGTCCTGGAGGTAATGTGGAAGGTACTCGACCAATTCATCGCCTGAAGACGAAGGAACTTGAGTGCAGTACAGCCACAGAGCAGGCGCTCCATGTCATCCTTTGGATACGGACGACGACGAGCTCGAGGTGCTTCAGCCGTGGTAGAAAAACAGCGGGCGCATCATTAAGGGGGTCTCGTGGGTTTGTCACGGCAGATGTCCTTGTGAAAGGACTAGTCGTGGAGCCATCGCTACGGGTTAGCTCAAAGGGGTTAAACCGGACAAGGGGACACAGGGATTTTATACTAGTTCGGCCCCTTTAAGGAAGGTAAAAGCCTACGTCTAGTTGTGATTGGTATTGCTAGGGTTTTGAAGGCCAGGGAGCGAATCCGCTTTGTCTGGATCTTGAGTTGTTGTCTGTCCCTAAACCGCGGCCGGGCCGTCTATACATAGGTTGATGCCCGTCGGGCTACAGTGTCCCGAAGCCGGATTATAAACATGTCCGGTTCGGTCTCTACTCTTCCTATCTTACAATACAAGTTACATGACTAGGTCAGTTTACATTTACAGGCTGTAACCCGCCTTTGGGCCTTGGGCCTTTCGTAAAGCGCCATCATCCTTGCATCTTCATGGGCTTCTAATCTTCAAGGAGTTAACCTGGCTACATAAGGCCGGTTTACCTCCACTAGTAATATCCCAAACATTAGGCCCCGGATTGGTTTGAACTTGTTCATGTCAATCTTCTATACTTAGAAAAAAATCCTCCCTCATATCTTCACCTTGATTTTGTAAACCGACGTGACGTCATCCATCCGTTGATGTCGAAGATTCTCTTCATTTAATGTGTATTCAGTCACCGAGGCAACACCCTTATTAACTTATCCATTTTCGGGCTCCCCAATTCCCGCACTTGCCGTTTCATCACCTCGCCTTATAAATAGGGGCAGAGGACCCCTTTATTTTCTTTCCGCTACCCATTCATCTCTTCTTCTTCCTCTCGATGACCCCGCACTCGAGCGCCCCCGTTATCTTCGAACCTCGCCTCTGCTTCGCCGTCAGCCACTGCATCAACCTGTTCGCACCAGAGTTCCACAGCGCCCTTCCGCTACTTCTGCGGTCGCAGTAAGTCCTTTTCCCCTTCTTTCCTAGATCCATTAGGGTTTCTTTGCTCTTTGCTGTTCTTGAGGTTCATCAGAGCTTTTTGGTGTTGTTCTTCCTTGGCCTATAGATGAATACTTCATACTTATCATATCCCTTGCCGTGATGAATCTTCTGTTACCCTCACAAATCCTTATACACAAAGAACTGTTGCAGTCCTTCATAAACTGTTTTGGGTCATACCCTTTTTAGGTCGTAATATTTTGCTTTTCTGTCTTACCTTAGATCCGAAATTTTTATACATCTCTGTGAAATCTGTTTCTCCTCACACCATTATAAACGGTTTAACTTTGTATAATCAATCTGTACCATTAGCCCTCTGATAAACCGGAGGAGCCCTTTACCTTTATAGTTATACTCCGGTTTAACAATGTCTGAATACTCCTGTCCTGGTTTATATTGGTCTCCAGTTTATGCCATTTCACATATCAGTATGTTTCTTACTCCATTGTATCCTGCATATCATCATGCGTGATTTATAAACCGGCCTTTCCTTTTCAGCTTGTTTGTTTTGCAATGGCCAAACAATTCATTGCTTGCAACTGGGCTTGTTCCCGGGTTACTGAGACTCAGTTGAATGAGATGGTCAGCATCGGCTCCCTGCCTAAGAAAACTGAAATCAAATGGCGAGTTCCAGGAACAGAAAATCCTCCGACCCCAAGGCAGGGCGAGGTGGTGGTCTTTGTTGACCACATAAGCCGTGGCTTCAAACCGCCAGGATCAAAGTTTTACTGGGATGTACTTGCCAATTTCCAACTCCATCCACAAGATATTGGGCCGAATTCAGTATCCAACCTATGCAACCTCCAAGTCTTCTGTGAAGCATACTTACAGGAAGAACCGATTGCAGAACTGTTCCGGGATTTCTTTCACTTAAACCGGCGCACAGAGTTTGTAAATGACCCGAACACAGAACTTGGTGGTGTCTCGATTCAAAAGCGGAAAGAAGTTGGATTTCCTCATGCCAAAAATCATAGCCACCCAAAGGAATGGAACCAAACTTGGTTTTATTGCAGAGACACTTCTCCTGAAGACGAAAATCCCCTTCCAGGCTTTCGTGAGCACCGGCTTTCCAATACCCATCCGATGCCGCAACGTTTGAGCTCCACCGAAAGGGCGAAATATGCCCCTCAACTCGCCAAACTCCGGGCCTTTATGGCCAATGGCTTAACAGGTGTGGATTTCGTGTGCTGTTGGATATCTTGGAGCATCTTGCCTCTAAGCCGGCGTCCCAGTTTAATGTGTGAATATACCGGTGAGGTTGATGACCCTCAATGCCATTGCAACCTTCAATTATCTGATGAAGAAGTTACTGAAGGTGTAAAGAAAATTCTGAATGAATCGGAACTGGCCTGTAGTCAAACCGGTCTGATCCCATCTATGCCCAGAACAAACCGCCTGCTATAAGCATTATACTCCCTTTTCATCTCTAATATTTTTAGCTTATGCAACCTGTAATCCTTCTTCTGTGTATGTGGGGTGATGACCCCTTTTGGAAATGGAAAACCGTAGAGAAAGCGGCAAAGCCGACTGGGGATAAAGTGGTCAAGCCATCCCGCCCCAAAACCAAAGCCGTAAAGCGGACGTCAAAACAGAAAACGGCTGACCGGATCAACATGGAGCTTGATGATGACACTAATGATCCAGAAGTTGAGGTAGAACTTGACTCACTTGGCTCTCTTTTCATGCATCTCATTAACAATGATCTTCCTCAGGAGGACGCAGAGGCTAGTCAAGCTGATGATGTAGAGGTAATTACCCTTTCCTCCGGTTCAGACTCTATGCCAACACAAAAAACTCGCCAAGCAGTCCGGAAAGTAAGCTTTTCTCATCCCCTTGCTCACTTGGATCCAACATTTATTTTGAAGACCCGGCAGCATGAAGCTCACCGAACAACCTGGCACAGTGGCCAGCAGGTCACTTCAGCCAGTTTACCTGATACCCCGGTTCGGAAGCGCCGGTCTGAGGTCTCTCCTACTTCTGACCATTCTTACCCCAAGGCAGGTTATTTCAGACAGCCTCTTAATCCGTCCGATTCGAATTATCAGGTGACACCTCCTTCATCTTCTGGTGAATCGACAGCAACTCAACTTCCCCCTTTGAAAACTGTGGCTGGGTAAGTTGTAAAAACTTTTCCTTTCAATGCGTCATAAATCTTTTGAATAGGATGTTAATCCTCTTTTATTCTGTTTGCAGGGCCAAAGCCAGACCCAGCAAGAAAGCTCGGGTCACCAATCCGCCCGAAGACCCATTCGCCAAAGAAGAAGAACCAAGAGGTGAACCGGAACAAACTCGTGAACCGGAAGGCCCTCATCCTGAAGCTACTTCTGATAACCCGGCCCTTGAAGGCCAAAATACTGATGATCCAACAGACGCTGAGCCTGCTGCGCCCGATGCTGAACCGGCAGAACCAAACCAGGCTAGTCCGGTGAAAGATGCTGAAATTCCAATATCATCAACCAAAAACCCTGAAGGCCAAGGTGATGACGTTATTATTACTGGAATAGGCCATAGCTCTCCTGGCCATCCTGTAGTTTTGGCTCAACACAGTGCTAAGGAAGAGCAGGCTGCTAGAGAGAAAGGCAAATGGAGCAGTGATTTGGCAAGTTATGCTCATCTCAACACAGAGGAGCTTCACTCTAGCTTCTTGAATCGCTTGCACACAAACCGGGATTATGAAGCCGGTTTGGTAAATTTGATGAAGGAGCGATATGAGGTATTTTCTTCCTCCTTTGTATCTTGATTCATAGCCTGAAAATGCTAGCCCAAATAGCCCCCAAGGGTCGGGTTATAATGTGAATCATAACCCGGGTCTTTGTAGCACTTTAAACCACTGATAAGAACCATATTTACCCTTTAGCAAATAGATAGCTTTCTGCCGTGTATTCCTCAAAGGCCAGTTTAACTCTAGCAAGTTAATCCGGGTTTTAATCCATCCATCCGTTTTTGAATCAACATACATTAGCCCCCAAGTGTCAAGGATAATGTTTACATTGTTCTGGAGACTTGTATAAACTGTAGCAATTTAGAGCAAATAGGCATTAGCCCCCAAGTACGAAGTGCATAACCTGTTATGCGGTTTGTACTTAGAATATGTACGTATCTTGTCATTTGATATATCTTCAATGTTTGCAGTCTGATCTGAGGAATAAAGAGACCTGAATCATTGATTTGCAAAACAATGTGAAGTCCCAACAAGAAGAAGCCACCAAAACCAAAGAGGAGCTGACGAAAGCCCTAGCCGCCATGGAAAAACTCAAAGAATCTTTCAACAAAGACCATGCTGAATGGGAGATCAAAAAATCCGGTTTAATAAAGAGTGCCAAAGACGCCAAGGCTGCCTTGAAACCGGTTGTGGAAGAACTGGCTGGTTTGAAACGGCAAATTAACGCCATGAATTCTGCAATCTTTGGTAAGTGTGCCCTTTATGTATTTGGTATAACTTGTGGAACCTTATCTTTGATCAGAATGCTGATGTTAAACCGTGACAGGCACCCGGATTACTCATCTTGGTACAGATATGCACATGAAACTCAAAGCGGCATATACATTGGTTGAACAGCTGTACTCTGGGTCTCAGCGGGCTATTTGCACGCTGGCTTATAACAAACCGGCCCCAACTTTGATTAAAGAAACACTTGAGAAGTTGGCCATGTTACCAGCCCTATTGCTGAATTGAAGAGGGCAGCTGCCAGGTCCGTAGCTTTAACCGCACTTATTCGAGCCAAAGCCTGGATACCAGACCTTGAAGCGGATGATATCATTAAAGGATATCCAGGTATGAAGGAAGACGATTCAAACTTTGATAACGATGACCTCCGGCGGCTGACCAAACAGATGCGGCCAGTAGCCAGCAAACTGGCCGATGATACAGACTTGTCCCATTTTCAACCGGTTTATGACGCTGAAGGGAAAAGACAGCCGACCGAGATCCATGAAGTTGAAGAACTTGTGCCTCCGATTTGTAAGCACACCTATGCTCCTGATATTAACCCCTCCAATCTTATCCATGAGGAAGCAGTATTCCAAGCTTTAACGGGAATCGATTGGTCGACGGTTGTCGGATTTTGAGTTCCGGCAGACCCTTGAGGTTCGAACACTGGGGTGCGTGCGGAGATCTCTCCCCTACCGATCTATGTCCGATCCTCTTGTGCAAACTAAGATGAAAATGATGAACAACACAACAGACACGAGGTTTATACTGGTTCGGGCCACCGTTGTGGTGTAATACCCTACTCCAGTGTGTGGTGTGGTGGATTGCCTCAGGGGGCTGATGATGAACAGTACAAGGGAAGAACAGCCTCGCGAGAGGTGTTCTTGAGCTGGTGCGATGAACTGCTAGGGTGAGTTCAGTCGCCTCTCTCTTTCTCTGCTAGGGTTCTACCAGATTTCTAGATGTCTGTCTCCCCGTCCCCCTCTCTTCTCTGTCTCTAGATGTCTCTACTTTGTGGTGGCTAGCTCTATTTATAGAGGCCCTGGGCCTCTCCCCAAATAATTGAGCGGGAAGGGCGCCAATAATTGGCCATTTTGAAGGGGAACATGTAGTACAAGTTATCCTGACCAAAGGTGGTCTTCGGCTACCAAAAGCACTGGTGATGATGCCGTCTGGGCTCCACGGTGACCTCTATACTGCCGCTCTGCTGGTCTTAGTCTCGTTGCACCGGAATGGCAACCTTTGCCTGATGCCTTGGCCTGTGCTTGGCCCCTTTGCACCAAAGGGGAAACAAGGACCCTGGGCAGGCCGGCGCCTGCCTGGCCTTGATCGTCATGGCTTGCGTCATGGGATCCTCACGAGGTACCCTTGCATTGATCTCTCCACCTCCTCGCGAGCCTGCCTGATGAGGCTCCCTCTGAGGAAGCTTCCTATCGTCCGCCCCGCGAGGTTTGGCCCCTCGCGAGGGTCTTGAGCTTGGGCTGATGAAGATGGGCCGCACTGGGCCCCCACCTGAGCCACGCCGCAGGCCGTAGGCAGGCAAGTCTGGGACCCCCGTTCCCAGAACGCTGATAGTAGCCCCCGGGCCCAAGGTGCGCGCGGGCTTGGCTTAGCAGAGAAGCGAAGGGGCAAGCTTGAAGCGTCGCGGCCCTAATAGCCTGCGGCCTTGGGTGCCGCGTGGCGGTTGATTGGACGTGGGCGTCTGCGCTTCCCCACGACGCCTCGGCAAATGCACGACTTGACAAGTTCCTGCGTGTAGAGATATGGGTCATGATTACCTGAGGTCTTTGTGCTTCGGCGGTTGGCCTTCCCCGGCTATAAGTACGGGGCTACGTGAGCTCCGCCAGTTCACCCCTGTCTGCTACTCCCTTCTCTCCTTCTTCCTCATTCTTGCTTCCTCTTGCACCAATGGCACCGATCCGCTGGTTTTCAGCTGAGGAGAAGGGAAAGGCCCCCAGATAGGGCCCTGACCCCCTCCCGCCGAAGAAGCGGCCAATCCTCTATCACCGGGACGAAGGCGCCTGGCAGGTGGTGTCGAGGCCATGGTACGTGTTGGAAATATGCCCTAGAGGCAATAATAAAAGCATTATTATTATATTTCCTTGTTCATGATAATTGTCTTTATTCATGCTATAATTGTGTTATCCAAAAATCGTAATACATGTGTGAATAAATAGACACCAACGTGTCCCTAGTAAGCTTCTAGTGGACTAGCTCGTTGATCAACAGATAGTCATGGTTTCCTGACTATGGACATTGGATGTCATTGATAACGAGATCACATCATTAGGAGAATGATGTGATGGACAAGACCCAATCCTAAACATAGCACAAGATCGTATAGTTCGTTTGCTAGAGTTTTTCCAATGTCAAGTATCCTTTCCTTAGACCATGAGATCGTGTAACTCCCAGATACCGTAGGAGTGCTTTGGGTGTACCAAACGTCACAACGTAACTGGGTGACTATAAAGGTATACTACGGGTATCTCCGAAAGTGTCTGTTGGGTTGACACGGATGAAGACTGGGATTTGTCACTCCGTATGACGGAGAGGTATCACTGGGCCCACTCGGTAATGCATCATCATTATGAGCTCAAAGTGACCAAGTGTATGGTCACGGGATCATGCATTATGGTACGAGTAAAGTGACTTGCTGGTAACGAGATTGAACAAGGTATTGGGATACCGACGATCGAATCTCGGGCAAGTAACATACCGATTGACAAAGGGAATTGTATACGGGGTTGCTTGAATCCTCGACATCGTGGTTCATCCGATGAGATCATCGAGGAGCATGTGGGAGCCAACATGGGTATCCAGATCCCTCTGTTGGTTATTGACCGGAGAGCAATCTCAGTCATGTCTACATGTCTCCCGAACCCGTAGGGTCTACACACTTAAGGTTCGGTGACGCTAGGGTTGTAGGGATATGTATATGCAGTAACCCGAATGTTGTTCGGAGTCCCGGATGAGATCCCGGACGTCACGAGGAGTTCCGAAATGGTCCGGAGGTAAAGAATTATATATAGGAAGTGCTATTTCCGCTATCGGGACAAGTTTCGGGGTCACCGGTATTGTACCAGGACCACCGGAAGGGTCCCGGGGGTCCACCGGGTGGGGCCACCTATCTCGGGGGGCCCCATGGGCTGAAGTGGGAAGGGATCCATCCCAAAGGGGGCTGGGGTGCCACTTCCCCTAGGGCCCATGCGCCTAGGGTGGGGGAAACCCTAAAGGGGGCGCCCCTTGCTTGGGGGGCAAGCCCCCACCCCTTGGCCGCTGCCCTCCCTAGGAGATTGCATCTCCTAGGGCCGGCGCCCCCCTAGGCCCCCTATATATAGTGGGGGGGTGGAGGACCTCTCACCTACGCCTTTGGTGCCTCCCTCTCCCTCTCCAACACCTCCTCCTCCTCCATAGAGCTTGGCGAAGCCCTGCCGGAGTACTGCAGCTCCATCACCACTACGCCGTCGTGCTGCTGCTGGAGCCATCTTCCTCAACCTCTCCTTCCCCCTTGCTGGATCAAGAAGAAGTAGACGTCACGCTGACCGTACGTGTGTTGAACGCGGAGGTGCCGCCCGTTCGGCGCTAGGATCTCCGGTGATTTGGATCACGTCGAGTACGACTCCCTCATCCCCGTTCTTTGAACGCTTCCGCTCGCGATCTACAATGGTATGTAGATGTATCCGATCACTTGTTGCTAGATGAACTCATAGATGGATCTTGGTGAAACCGTAGGAAATTTTTTGTTTTCTGCAACGTTCCCCAACAGTGGTATCAGAGCTAGGTCTATGCATAGTTCTCTTTGCACAAGTAGAACACAATTTGTTGTGGGCATAGATGTTGTCAACTTTCTTGCCGCTACTAGTCTTATTTTGCTTCAGCGGTATTGTGGGATGAAGCAGCCCGGACCAACCTTACACGTACGCTTACGTGAGACCGGTTCCACCGACTAACATGCACTAGTTGCATAAGGTGGCTGGCGGGTGTCTGTCTCTCCCACTTTAGTTGGAGCAGATTCGATGAAAAGGGTCCTTATGAAGGGTAAATAGAAGTTGAAAAATCACGTTGTGGCTTTCACGTAGGTAAGAAAACGTTCTTGCTAGAACCCTATTGCAGCCACGTAAAACTTGCAACAGCAATTAGAGGACGTCTAACTTGTTTTTGCAGCAAGTGTTCTGTGATGTGATATGGCCAAAGTTGTGATGAATGATGAATGATATATATGTGATGTATGAGATCATGTTCTTGTAATAGGAATCACGACTTGCATGTCGATGAGTATGACAACCGGCAGGAGCCATAGGAGTTGTCTTTATTTTTTGTATGACCTGCATGTCATTGAGAAACGCCATGTAAATTACTTTACTTTATTGCTAAACGTGTTAGCCATAGTAGTAGAAGTAATAGTTGGCGAGCAACTTCATGGAGACACGATGATGGAGATCATGATGATGGAGATCATGGTGTCATGCCGGTGACAAGATGATCATGGAGCCCCAAGATGGAGATCAAAGGAGCTATGTGATATTGGCAATATCATGTCACTATTATTATTTGATTGCATGTGATGTTTATCATGTTTTGTACATCTTGTTTACTTAGAACGACGGTAGTAAATAAGGTGATCCCTCATAATAATTTCAAGAAAGTGTCCCCCCTAACTGTGCACCATTGCGACAGTTCGTTGTTTCGAAGCACCACGTGATGATCGGGTGTGATAGATTCCAACATTCACATACAACGGGTGTAAGACAGATTTACACATGCAAACACTTAGGTTGACTTGACGAGCCTAGCATGTACAGACATGGCCTCGGAACACAGAAGACCGAAAGGTCGAGCATGAGTCGTATAGAAGATACGATCAACATGAAGATGTTCACCGATGTTGACTAGTTCGTCTCACGTGATGATCGGACACGGCCTAGTTAACTCGGATCATGTTATACTTAGATGACTGGAGGGATGTCTATCTGAGTGGGAGTTCATTGAATAATTTGATTAGATGAACTTAATTATCATGAACTTAGTCTAAAATCTTTACAATATGTCTTGTAGATCAAATGGCCAACGTTGTCCTCAACTTCAACGCGTTCCTAGAGAAAACCAAGCTGAAAGACGATGGCTGCAACTATACGGACTGGGTCTGGAACCTGAGGATCATCCTCATAGCTGCCAAGAAAGATTATGTCCTACAAGCACCGCTAGGTGACGCACCCGTCCCACAGAACCAAGACGTTATGAATGCTTGGCAGACACGTGCTAATGATTACTCCCTCGTTCAATGCGGCATGCTTTACAGCTTAGAACCGGGGCTCCAAAAGCATTTTGAGCGACACGGAGCATATGAGATGTTTGAAGAGCTGAAAATGGTTTTCCAAGCTCATGCCCGGGTCGAGAGATATGAAGTCTCCGACAAGTTTTTCAGCTGTAAGATGGAGGAAAATAGTTCTGTCAGTGAGCACATACTCACAATGTCTGGGTTACATAACCGCTTGACTCAGCTGGGAGTTAATCTCCCGGATGACGCAGTCATTGACAGAATCCTTTAGTCGCTTCCACCAAGCTACAAGAGCTTTGTGATGAACTTCAATATGCAGGGGATGGAAAAGACCATTCCTGAATTATTTGCAATGCTGAAATCAGCAGAGATAGAAGTCAAAAAGGAACATCAAGTGTTGATGGTGAATAAAACCACTAAGTTCAAGAAAGGCAAGGGTAAGAAGTACTTCAAGAAGGACGGCAAGGGAGTTGCCGCGCCCGGTAAGCAAGCTACCGGGAAGAAGCCAAAGAATGGACCCAAGCCCGAGACTGAGTGTTTTTATTGCAAGGGAAGTGGTCACTGGAAGCGGAACTGCCCCAAATATTTAGCGGACAAGAAGGCCGGCATCACGAAAGGTATATGTGATATACATGTAATTGATGTGTACCTTACCAGTACTCGTAGTAGCTCCTGGGTATTTGATACCGGTGCGGTTGCTCACATTTGTAACTCAAAGCAGGAGCTGCGGAATAAGCGGAGACTGGCGAAGGACGAGGTGACGATGCGCGTCGAGAATGGTTCCAAGGTCGATGTGATCGCCGTCGGCACGCTACCTCTACATTTACCTGCGGGATTAGTTTTAAACCTTAATAATTGTTATTTAGTGCCAGCTTTGAGCATGAACATTGTATCAGGATCTCGTTTAATTCGAGATGGCTACTCATTTAAATCCGAGAATAATGGTTGTTCTATTTATATGAGAGATATGTTTTATGGTCATGCTCCGATGGTGAATGGTTTATTCTTAATGAATCTCGAGCGTAATGCTACGCATATTCATAGTGTGAGTACCAAAAGATGTAAGGTTGATAATGATAGTCCCACATACTTGTGGCACTGCCGCCTTGGTCAGATAGGTGTCAAACGCATGAAGAAGCTCCATGCAGATGGACTTTTAGAGTCTCTTGATTATGAATCATTTGACACGTGCGAACCATGCCTCATGGGTAAAATGACCAAGACTCCATTCTCAGGAACAATGGAGCGAGCAACCAAGTTATTGGAAATCATACATACTGATGTGTGCGGTCCAATGAGCGTTGAGGCTCGCGGTGGCTATCGTTATGTTCTCACCCTCACTGATGACTTGAGTAGATATGGGTATGTCTACTTAATGAAACACAAGTCTGAAACCTTTGAAAAGTTCAAGGAATTTTAGAGTGAGGTTGAGAATCAATGTGACAGAAAAATCAAGTTTTTGCGATCAGATCGTCGAGGAGAATACTTGAGTCACGAATTTGGCACACACTTAAGAAAATGTGGAATAGTTTCACAACTCACGCCACCTGGAACACCTCAGCGTAATGGTGTGTCCGAACATCGTAATCGCACTCTATTAGATATGGTGCGATCTATGATGTCTCTTACCGATTTACCGCTATCTTTTTGGGGCTATGCTTTAGAGACTGCCGCAGTCACTTTAAATAGGGCTCCGTCGAAATCCGTTGAGACGACACCGTATGAATGGTTTGGGAAGAAACCTAAGCTGTCGTTTCTAAAAGTTTGGGGATGCGATGCTTATGTCAAGAAACTTCAACCTGAAAAGCTCGAACCCAAGTCGGAAAAATGCGTCTTCATAGGATACCCTAAAGAAACTATTGGGTATACCTTCTACCTCAGATCCGAAGGCAAGATCTTTGCTGCCAAGAATGGATCCTTTCTAGAGAAAGAGTTTCTCTCGAAAGAAGTAAGTGGGAGGAAAGTAGAACTTGATGAAGTATTACCTCTTGAACCGGAAAATGGCGCAACTCAAGGAAATGTTCCTGAGGTGCCTGCACCGACTAGAGAGGAAGTTAATGATGATGATCATGAAACTTCAGATCAAGTTGCTACTGAACTTCGTAGGTCCACAAGGACACGTTCCACACCAGAGTGGTACGGCAACCCTATCTTGGAAATCATGTTGTTAGACAACGGTGAACCTTCGAACTATGAAGAAGCGATGGCGGGCCCGGATTCCGACAAATGGCTAGAAGCCATAAAATCCGAGATAGGATCCATGTATGAAAACGAAGTATGGACTTTGACTGACTTGCCTGTTGAGCGGCGAGCCATAGAAAATAAATGGATCTTTAAGAAGAAGACAGACGCGGATGGTAATGTGACCATCTATAAAGCTCGGCTTGTCGCTAAGGGTTATCGACAAGTTCAAGGGGTTGACTATGATGAGACTTTCTCACCGGTAGCGAAGCTAAAGTCCGTCCGAATCATGTTAGCAATTGTCGCATTCTATGATTATGAGATATGGCAAATGGACGTCAAAACGGCATTCCTTAATGGATTCCTTAAGGAAGAATTGTATATGATGCAGCCGGATGGTTTTGTCGATCCTAAGAATGCTGATAAGGTGTGCAAGCTCCAACGCTCGATTTATGGGCTGGTGCAAGCATCTCGGAGTTGGAACATTCGCTTTGATGAGATGATCAAAGCGTTTGGGTTTACGCAGACTTATGGAGAAGCCTGCGTTTACAAGAAAGTGAGTGGGAGCTCTGTAGCATTTCTCATATTATATGTAGATGACATACTTTTGATGGGAAATGATATAGAACTCTTGGACAGCATTAAGGCCTACTTGAATAAGAGTTTTTCCATGAAGGACCTTGGAGAAGCTGCATATATATTAGGCATCAAGATCTATAGAGATAGATCAAGACGCCTCATAGGTCTTTCACAAAGCACATACCTTGATAAGATATTGAAGAAATTCAATATGGATCAGTCTAAGAAGGGGTTCTTGCCTGTGTTACAAGGTGTGAAATTGAGCTCAGCTCAATGTCCGACCACGGCAGAAGATATAGAAGAGATGAGTGTCATCCCCTATGCCTCAGCCATAGGTTCTATTATGTATGCCATGCTGTGTACCAGACTTGATGTAAACCTTGCCGTAAGTTTGGTAGGAAGGTACCAAAGTAATCCCGGCAACGAACACCGGACAGCGGTCAAGAATATCCTGAAGTACCTGAAAAGGACTAAGGAAATGTTTCTCGTTTATGGAGGTGACGAAGAGCTCGTCGTAAAGGGTTACGTCAACGCTAGCTTCGACACAGATCTGAATGACTCTAAGTCACAAACCGGATACGTGTATATTTTGAATGGTGGGGCAGTAAGCTGGTGCAGTTGCAAGTAGAGCGTCGTGGCGGGATCTACATGTGAAGCGGAGTACATGGCAGCCTCGGAGGTAGAGCATGAAGCAATTTGGGTGAAGGAGTTCATCACCGACCTAGGAGTCATACCCAATGCGTTGGGGCCAATCAAACTCTTCTGTGACAACACTGGAGCTATTGCACTTGCCAAGGAGCCCAGGTTTCACAAGAAGACCAGGCACATCAAGTGTCGCTTCAACTCCATTCGTGAAAATGTTCAAGATGGAGACATAGATATTTGTAAAGTACATACGGACCTGAATGTAGCAGATCCGTTGACTAAACCTCTCCCTAGAGCAAAACATGATCAACACCAGAATTCCATGGGTGTTCGATTCATCACAATGTAACTAGATTATTGACTCTAGTGCAAGTGGGAGACTGTTGGAAATATGCCCTAGAGGCAATAATAAAAGCATTATTATTATATTTCCTTGTTCATGATAATTGTCTTTATTCATGCTATAATTGTGTTATCCGGAAACCGTAATACATGTGTGAATAAATAGACACCAACATGTCCCCAGTAAGCCTCTAGTTGACTAGCTCGTTTATCAACAGATAGTCATGGTTTCCTGACTATGGACATTGGATGTCATTGATAACGAGATCTCATCATTAGGAGAATGATGTGATGGACAAGACCCAATCCTAAACATAGCACAAGATCGTATAGTTCGTTTGCTAGAGTTTTTCCAATGTCAAGTATCCTTTCCTTAGACCATGAGATCGTGTAACTCCCGGATACCGTAGGAGTGCTTTGGGTGTACCAAACATCACAACATAACTGGGTGACTATAAAGGTATACTGCGGGTATCTCCGAAAGTGTCTGTTGGGTTGACACGGATCAAGACTGGGATTTGTCACTTCGTATGACGGAGAGGTATCACTGGGCCCACTCGGTAATGCATCATCATTATGATCTCAAAGTGACCAAGTGTCTGGTCACGGGATCATGCATTACGGTACGAGTAAAGTGACTTGCTGGTAACGGGATTGAACAAGGTATTGGGATACCGACGATCGAATCTCGGGCAAGTAACATACCGATTGACAAAGGGAATTGTATACGGGGTTGCTTGAATCCTCGACATCGTGGTTCATCCGATGAGATCATCGAGGAGCATGTGGGAGCCAACATGGGTATCCAGATCCTGTTGTTGGTTATTGACCGGAGAGCAATCTCGGTCATGTCTACATGTCTCCCGAACCCGTAGGGTCTACACACTTAAGGTTCGGTGACGCTAGGGTTGTAGGGATATGTATATGCAGTAACCCGAATGTTGTTCGGAGTCTCGGATGAGATCCCGGACGTCACAAGGAGTTCCAGAATGGTCCGGATGTAAAGAATTATATATAGGAAGTGCTATTTCGGCTATCGGGACAAGTTTCGGGGTCACCGGTATTGTACCGGGACCACCGGAAGGGTCCCGGGGGTCCACTGGGTGGGGCCACCTATCCCGGGGGGCCCCATGGGCTGAAGTGGGAAGGGATCCAGCCCAAAGGGGGCTGGGTCGCCACTTCCCCTAGGGCCAATGCGCCTAGGGTGGGGAAACCCTAAAGGGGGGCACCCCCTTGCTTGGGGGGCAAGCCCCCACCCCTTGGCCGCCCCCCCCCCCCTAGGAGATTGCATCTCCTAGGGCCGGCACCCCCCTAGGCCCCCTATATATAGTGGGGGGGATGGAGGACCTCTCACCTACGCCTTTGGTGCCTCCCTCTCCCTCTCCAACACCACCATCTCCTCCATAGAGCTTGGCGAAGCCCTGCCGGAGTACTGCAGCTCCATCACCACTACGCCGTCGTGCTACTGCTGGAGCCATCTTCCTCAACCTCTCCTTCCCCCTTGCTGGATCAAGAAGGAGTCGTCACACTGACCGTACATGTGTTGAACGCGGAGGTGCCGTCCGTTCGGCGCTAGGATCTCCGGTGATTTGGATCACGTCGAGTACGACTCCCTCATCCCCGTTCTTTGAACGCTTCCGCTCGCGATCTACAAAGGTATGTAGATGCATCCGATCACTCATTGCTAGATGAACTCATAGATGGATCTTGGTGAAACCGTAGGAAAATTTTTGTTTTCTGCAACGTTCCCCAACAGTACGAGCGGCCGCCGCCTGGGTTTCCGCTGCCCTTGTACGCCCGCGTTGTAGGCCCCAGGGTGGAGGGCGCCGAGCAGCACCGACAGCATCGCCACCGACACCGGCGAGTCACAGTGGTGCGCGTCGTCCCCCCTGGAGTCCACGCGGATTGCTCCTCTCGCAAGCTTGTGCTCCACGCCGCCATGCCTCCAACTTCGTGGATCCGCCTTCCTCCCTCCTTCGCCTTCGAGATGCCGCAGAGCGGGGCCCTGGAGCTCTGGCTGCAGCACGCCGACTGTGGCACCCCTGCAACCGGAGCGGAGGTCGCGGTCGTCGCTCCGGGCAAGGTCTTCATGACCCGGGGCTGGGGTGAGATTGCCCGGGTCTGTCGCGCGGACGGCGCCTTGGTGATCCATCTTGAATACGATGGCGCCTCCTTGATGTTCTTCAAGGTCTTTGATGCAGAAGGACGCCGGCTGGAATACTGCCCTAAGGGAAGCGGCAGTGGTGACGAACTGGCGAGGACCAGCCCCGCCCGTTGGTCCTCCTGCAGCTCCTCGGGCAGCAGCAGAGGGACTGAAGGCTTCAGCGGCTCCCCCGAACTCCTCGCGACCCCGGAGACGAGCGACGACAGCTACGAGCCTCCGAGCGCGCGCCGCGCTCTGAGTGGGGCAGCTGCATCGGGCCGCCGGCGCCACTGATCTGGATGGGATTGGCGCCGGCACTGGGCAACCCACTGTTGATGATGGCGTCGCTTAGGGAGGTGCCAGCAAGTAGCGTTCCTTAGGGTCATCACCTTTTGTTCCCTGCGAGGAATTAAAGCAACACCCGCGGGGGTATGTAAGGCGGCTGCCGTGCCTTTTGTAAATACTATATCCTTAATATGAATTGGCGTGAGGTGTCCGTCCTGTTCCGGCTGAGCTCCCCCTTTCTATCCTCACGAGGACTTGGCGCTCTACGCTGATAGGTCCCAGTACCCAGGCAAGCTTCAGTCGTCACTGGTATGCCAGGTCGCGATGCCGTGGTCAAGGCCAGGAGGTGAGCGGCCCGAGGTCTGGTAAGAGCCCCCGAGTCGCGATGCTCGGGAGGTCCCCTTTAGTGCTCAAGCAATCCTTGCTGGGCGAGAAAGGAAGGTAGCGTCACCGTGACAGAGTTGCACTGGGTGGGGATTTAGCGCTGCGTTGGTCTAGCTCTTGCGAGGGCGCGACTTATCTTGTGCGTCTGATGTAGTTCCTCGGAGAGGCACCCAGCCCGAGAGGCGGTGGCCAAGGTACTACTGGGTGAGGCCCTCGCGAGCTTCTTCCCACTCCCCCACACTTTCCTTAACGCTCTACGTCCTCAGGTCCCGGCCCTCGAGCGAGCTCAGCCGCCGCTGGTATGACAGGTCGCGATGCCGTGGGTCAAGGCCAGGGGTTGAGGGCTGGAGAGCCAGTAAGAGCCCATGAGTCACGATGCTCAGGCGCCCCCTTTTAACGTGCAAGCGGTCCGTGCCGAAGAGTGGGAGAGAGAGCTCATGATGCCCCCAACGTTGCTCCTGGAGTAGGTCCTGCACACCAATCATGAGGAGAAACAAGGCCTGTCGTTATGGTCGCCGGCCAACCTATGGTCACTCCGAGGGAGCGGTCAGGGCACTGAGGGCCTCGTGAGGTGGCGCCGTGCGGGGCTGCCGCGGCCAGAGCTCGACCACTCAGGTTTAACAACACTGTAGGGACAGACCCATGCGCACATGCCGTGCCAGAGCGAGTAGCTCTTAGATAGGCGTCGATCGAGCAGGTGGTTAGGTCAGGTATGTTAAGCACATAGGAAATCCAATTTCAATCAAGCGTGGGAATGATGCAGTCCGAGGGGCGCCCCCAACAAGGTAAGTAAACAACATAACCAAAATGAATACATGCCGCGGGGACGGACCCACACGGCCTGCGAATGGTGCAGCCCTGTGGGCGCTCCCAGCTGAAAGTAGAACTCTGAAAGATGTCACCTGGTGCTGTTGAAGATGAAGTGATGCTGCGGAAGTGAGCGATGCGCGGTGAAGACGTCGGCCCTCACGAGCCCCCAGGCCCAGGGGCCTCGGGAGGCTCCGGTGGCACGTGCAGGTCTTCGGGGACCATCACCACCTCTGCCAGGACCGCGCGATGCCTGCCCTCCTGAGCCTCCAGAATGCTCCTCAACAGGCGCTGATGTGCGACGACCGCGCTCGGCAGGCCGAAGGGCATGCGGACGTAGCTGTGAGGTGGTCCCTCGCAGCGCCCTACGGCCGAAGGCCATAGGCGCTCCTGGGACGCAGCTCGATTGAGCCCTGGTACGTCGATGCAGACACGCAGTCCTCCATCCTCACCTGGATGTGGGGCCACGGCAAGTGAGCGGCGGCTGCCACGCATGACTCTGGACTCTTGTAGCTCATGGGTGCTTCTTGCGATGAACTCCTGAGGTTTTGGTCTCCCCTGACTTGTACCTTCCTGAGGGAAGCATGCTTGAAACCCGAGCGCCTCCCCCGCGACCTTGGCAAGGTCGGTGGCTCTCCAAGAGAGAGCCCCCGAGCCCTGCTTGAGGAGGGCGTCGGGCGTGCCTTCCTATGCGTGAGAGGGTGGCGCTCCCTAATCGAGCGCGAATCCTGACGCAATACCTCTGGAGGTGCCTGCTCCCTTGTGGCTCGGGCCTGGTGAGGTCTTCTTCTTCTTGAGGGTCGCCTCAGGAGGCCTCCCGCTCCCGTGATCTGGGTCTTCAATTGCTGCGGCTAGGAACGCACGCTCGAGCGAGCACACTGCGTCCCTTTCTTCACAGGGTACGGTGATGACTCCACCGCTTCCTGGCATCTTGAGGACATTGTAACCATGGTGAGTCACCGCCATAAACTTGGCTAGGGCTGGGTACCCAAGGATGGCGTTGTACGGCAGGCGGATGTGAGTGACGTCGAAGTCGACGAGCTCGGTGCGGTAGTTGTTGCGTTGCCCGAAGGTGACCGGAAGGCGAACCTGCCCAATTGGAACAGTGGAACCATCGGTGACTCCTAAGAAAGGCTTGGTCGGCTGAAGCTGGTCGTACGGCACTTGGAGATTGTCGAACGTCTCGACGGACAGGACGTTGAGTCCTGCCCCGCCATCGATGAGAGTCCTGGTGACCTGCACGTTGCTGATGACTGGGGAGCAAAGCATCGGGAGAACTCCGGCCGTTGACGCACACTTGAGCTGGTCTGCGGAACTGAATGTGATCGCACATGAAGACCACCAGAGAGGGCGCGTGGCCTCTAGCTTGAGAAGGACTGCATTCACCTCGCGAGCAAACTGCTTGAAGATGCGCTGTGAGGCTGGGGCCTGGGCGCCACCCAAGATGCAAGCAATTGCTCGCGGCTCTTGGAAGCCCCCAGCCCCATCGTCTTGGTGTTGGTCTTCGTTCCTTCTTGGTGGAGGCGGCAGAGGAGGGAGGCCTGCATTGTCATGCGGGTGGCCCTCACAAGGCTGGTCCCTCCAGCCTCCCTTGCGAGGCTGGTCTTGCCAACGGTCCTCGCGAGGGCGGTCACGCCATCCCTGGCGAAGGCCACGGTCTTCCCATCTTCCGATGCCTCTTCCTCCTCCTCGGCCATAGCCCCTATCGTTGCACTCTGGGCGTCGGCCGATTTGCCCATCTCGCACGGCTCTGAGCTCTTGACATTCGTTGGTGTTGTGGGTGTGGAGGTCGTGGTACACGCAGTACCGTCCGCCCTTGGATGACTCGGGCTGATCCCTGCCTCGCTTGGTGTCTGGTTCCGCTGCTAGCACGGCAGCCCCCTTGCGATTCACGTCTTTGGCCTTGAGCTTCTTTTCTTCCGGGTCGGCTGCCGCGAGCTCGAGGAAGGAGAGACGCCCTTCCTCAGCCCTGGCGCACTTGGTCGCCAAGTTGAACAGCTCCAGGGATGTGCACAGGTCTTCATGGATTGCTAGTTCTTCCTTCATCTTGACGTTGCGCATGCCGTCGGAGAAGGCTGAGATGATAGCTTCTTCAGTTACCTTGGTGATCTTGAGGCGAGCGTAGTTGAAGCGCTGGATGTACTTCTGCAGGGTTTCTCCTGGCTGTTGCTTGATGCGGCGCAGGTCGCTCACGGCCGGGGGCCCGTCGCGTGTGCCCTGGAAGATGGCGATGAAGCGGGTGCGCATCTCGCTCTAGGAGGAGATCATGCCGGGAGCCAGGTTCAGGAGCCATGTGCGGGCGCCGTCCTTGAGCGCCATGGGGAACCAATTCGCCATGACCTTTTCATCTCTGTTGGCAGCTATGATGCCCAGCTCGTAGAGCTGCAGGAACTCCGCGGGGTCCGCTGTGCCATCGTAGCAGGGCGGGAGGTCAGGCTTGAACTTGCCTGGCCATGTGACACCGCGCAGCTCGAGGGTGAAGGCAAGGCAGCCCTTTGCTGGTGCTGGACTTGTTCTTGCAGGTCACCACGTGCCACCACTGGGAGCAGCACGGGGTCTCATCGTGGAGGCGTTGGGGCGCGATCTTGGCGTGCCGGCGCTGGGAGCGCGCGAGCACCTTCTCGGGGATGTGGGATCTCTTGGCAGCTCCCTTCTTGCTGCGCAGGTGCCGAACATGGAGGGTCCTGCCCTGGGGCTGCACGCCTTGGAGCCAAGGCACCTTCTTGGGGAGGAGGCAGCGGAGGCGCCTCCTGATCCTCGCCCCCTGCACGGGACGGAGGGCGAAGCAGCGAGAGGGACCGCAAGGGGGAGCCCCCTGCGGCACTGACAAGCACGATGATGCGGGTGAGCCAGTCCTCGTAGAGGTCGTCGACGGGGCGATAGTGGAGGAGCTCCCGCACCAAGAGCAGTGAGGCGTGCGCATCGATGGGTGCGCGACGGGCGTGGGACGACGAGCCACCAGCTGGAGTCAGCGACGGGGTGGCAGTGCGGCCATCCCGCCGCACCGAAGGATGCTGGGACAAGGCCTGCTACTCGTTCCCCGCCGGGCCGGTGGCGGCATTGGCGGCGGGCGATGGGGAATGACGTGGGGGGCCGCCGACGGGCGCCGTCTGGGCGACGCGAGTGGCGCGAGCAGCCAGGCGTTCGGCGCGGGCCCGACGAGCGTCAGCCATGGACACGACGGAAGATCACACGCGAACAGCGGAAGAAACATTCCGGCGCACCCCTACCTGGCGCGCCAAATGTTGGATTTCGGGTTCCGGCAGACCCTTGAGGTTCGAACACTAGGGTGCGTGCGGAGATCTCTCCCCTACCGATCTACTTCCGATCCTCTCGTGCAAACTAAGATGAAAATGATGAACAACACAAGAGACACGAGGTTTATACTGGTTCGGGCCACCGTTGTGGTGTAATACCCTACTCCAGTGTGTGGTGTGGTGGATTGCCTCAGGGGGCTGATGATGAACAGTACAAGGGAAGAACAGCCTCGCGAGAGGTGTTCTTGAGCTGGTGCAAGGAACTGCTAGGGTGAGTTCAGTCGCCTCTCTCTCTCTCTCTCTACTAGGGTTCTACCAGATTTCTAGATGTCTGTCTCCCCGTCCCCCTCTCTTCTCTGTCTCTAGATGTCTCTACTCTGTGGTGGCTAGCTCTATTTATAGAGGCCCTGGGCCTCTCCCCGAATTATTGAGCGGGAAGGGCACCAACAATTGGCCATTTTGAAGGGGAACATGTAGTACAAGTTATCCTGACCAAAGGTGGTCTTCGGCTGCCAAAAGCACTGGTGATGACGCCGTCCTGTGCTCCACGGTGACCTCCATTCTGCCGCTCTGCTGGTCTTGGTCTCGTTGCACCGGAATGGCAACCTTTGCCTGATGCCTTGGCCTGTGCTTGCCCCCTTTGCACCAAAGGGGAAACAAGGACCCTGCACAGGTCGGCGCCCGCCTGGCCTTGATCGTCATGGCTTGCGTCATGGGATCCTCGCGAGGTACCCTTGCATTGATCTATCTGCCTCCTCGCGAGCCTGCCTAATGAGGCTGCCTCTAAGGAAGCTTCCTATCATCCGCCCCGCGAGGCTTGGCCCCTCGCGAGGGTCTTGAGCTTGGGCTGATGAAGATGGGCCGCACTGGGCCCCCACCTGAGCCACACCGCAAGCCGCAGGCAGGCAAGTCTGGGGACCCCCGTTCCCAGAACACCGACAACGGTTGATTTCCAGCGTCTGGGGAGGGATGAAGAAGTGCCCACACCAACTGACCCTCAACCATCAAACCGTCCAGACGATGCATCGTAAACCGGTCGCCGGTTTACTGGCCACCGTGTGCCGAGCTTGTGAAAAACAATTATGCCATTGGAGCCGCTTTGAAGGCTTCTTGTAATAGGATAGCCAAAACTCCGTTATTTGCCATGCCATCGAGCATGTTTTGTAATGCCTCATGACAATGTGTGCCACCCTTTGGGATATATTTATGCATAACCCATGATGAATTGTGTTCCTATGTTGAACAACTTAAAAGTGTCTAGCGGTTTACCGCTAGACAGTTCAGTATATCCAGGAAGTGTACAGTACATAGATGAAATAACCAAAGTGTTTGTACAGAAAGAAATATACATAACATACCTCATTGGTTGACCAACGGTGTATACGACAAAGGTGTTAATACCAATTCGGAACGTTGATAACCCCATCTTTGTACTGCCGGTCTATATATTAAACCGGACCGGGATAACTACCGGGTTTTCTTTATAATACTGGTGATTTAGTCAAACCAGACCGGGTCAATAAACACCGGTTTATAACTGATCATATGCCAACAACTTTGAGTTGAAAAGCAAACCAAGTCAAGGACGCCGGTTTATCAAAAAATACTTATGAATTTTAACAAATAAAACTCAAAAAGGAAAATATGCAAGGCTTTTTATGAGCTGCCAGGCTCCAAATTGAGGCCAAGCCCCCTAGTGAGATCCCTTCATGGTTTCAAAACCTATCAAGAGGTGTAGCTGTAGTTCAAATATGACCAAGCCCCCTAGTGATTTTCTTTATATCCGTGCAACTGCTAAGACCGGATTAATAAAAACTCCGCTTTGCCAGTTAACTCGTATAAGGCACACAAGATGTAAAAAGAACAGATACCCCGCTTATAACGGAGGCTCTGGTTTATTATATGATATATACACTGTCATAAATATGTACAGATGAAGAGCCTATGGCTTCAAGTATAGTAAGGCCATAGGAGAGCTATGTTCCATGGCCGCTTGGTCTCCTCCTCCGATTGACATGAGTCTTTATGCTCTCGAACATCAATGAGGTAGTAAGACCCGTTGTGCAGATTTTTGCTGACCACAAAGGGTCCTTCCCAAGGTGGGGATAACTTGTGCATATCAGTCTGATCCTGGATGAGCCAGAGCACCAAATCGCCTTCTTGAAAGGTTCTGGTTTTAACCCGGCGGCTGTGATAACGTTGGAGATCTTGTTGATAAATCGCCGATCGTGCTGCTGCAAGATCACGGTCTTCATCCAACTGGTCCAAAGAATCCTGACGTGCCTTCTCATTATCAGCTTCAACATAAGCTGTCACACGGGGTGAGTCATGACGAATGTCACTAGGAAGAACGGCCTCTGCTCCATAGACCATGAAGAAAGGTGTGTAACCCGTAGACCTATTGGGTGTGGTGTTGATGCTCCATAACACAGAAGGTAGCTCCTCAACCCAACAACCCGCTGTCCGCTTTAAGGGAACCATAAGCCTGGGTTTGATACCCCGTAGAATTTCTTGATTCACCCTCTCTGCTTGACCATTAGATTGGGGGTGAGCCGCCGATGCTAGATCAAGCCGGATGTGCTCACGTTGACAAAATTCTTCCATATCCCCTTTTGACAGGTTAGTACCATTATCAGTTATAATGCTGTGTGGAAAGCCAAACCAGAATATCACCTTTTTGATGAATTGAACCGCCATGGCTGCGTCACACTTGCTGACTGGCTCTGCCTCCACCCATTTGGTGAATTTATCAACTGCTACTAATAGATGGGTCTTTTTGTTCTTGGATCGCTTGAAGGGTCCAACCATATCAAGCCCCCAAGTCGCAAACGGCCATGTAATTGGAATCATCCGCAACTCTTGAGCCATAATGTGCGCACGGCGGGCAAATTTTTGACACCCGTCACATCTCTTGACTAAATCTTCCACATCAGCATGTGCCGTCAACCAGTAAAAACCATGGTGAAAAAGCTTTAGCAACCAAAGACTTTGAACCGGCGTGGTGACCGCAGTCCCCTTCATGGATTTCTCTCAAAATCTCACAACCTTCTTGAGGAGAAACACAACGCTGAATTGCTCCTGAAACACTGTAGCGATGTAACTCCCCGTTGAGTATGGTCATGGACTTAGAACGCCGGATTATCTGTCGGGCCAACATTTCATCGTCTAGTAACTTGCCCCGGTTCATGTAAGCCAGATAGGGGATTGTCCAATCCAGTATGGCATGCAGAGCTACCACCAACTGAGCCTCCGGATTAGGAATAGCCAGATCTTCCTCGGTTGGCACCTTGACTAACGGATTATGCAATACATCAAGAAAGACATTGGGCGAGACCGGTTTACGCTGGGAACCAAGACGAGTTAAAGCGTCCGCTGCTTCATTCTTTCGCCGGTCTATATGGTCCACCTGATAACCCTTAAAATGGCCAGCCACTGTGTCCACCTCTCGCCGATATGCAGCCATGAGTGGGTCCTTAGAATCCCAGGTACCAGACACCTGCTGAGCCACTAGATCTGAATCGCCAAAGCACTTAACCCAGCTCAAATTCATCTCCTTAGCCATCCGAAGACCGTGGAGCAAAGCCTCATATTCAACTGCATTGTTAGTACACAGGAACAATAAACGGAGGACATAGCAAAACTTGTCACCTTGTGGGGAAGTTAGTATGACTCCAGCCCCCAATCCCTCCAACTATCTGGACCCATCAAAATGAATAGTCCAATATGTATTATCTGGTTTCTCTTCAGGCGCCTGTAACTCCGTCCAATCATTGATGAAGTCCATGAGTGCCTGGGATTTCATCGTTGTGCGGGGTATATATTTGAGCCCATGAGGTCCAAGCTCAATAGCCCACTTGGCAATTCGGCCAGTTGCTTGTCTATTTTGAGTGATAACACCCAGAGGAGCTGAACTTACCACTGTGATGGGATGGCCTTGAAAATAATGTTTAAGCTTCCGGCTTGCCATAAATACTCCATACACCAGCTTCTGCCAATGCGAATACCTCTGCTTTGACTCAATGAGCACCTCGCTGATATAATAAACCGGCCGTTGAACCGGATATTCCTTGCCAAGCTCCTTGCGCTCTACCACAATGGCTACGCTAACAGCCCGGGCATTAGCAGCCACATATAGTAATAATGGCTCTTTATCGATCGGCGCCGCAATCACGGGCAGTTCAGCTAGCTGCCTCTTCAGATCCTCGAACGCTTTATCAGCTGCCTCGCTCCAAACAAAGGTATCTGTTTTCTTGAGCATATGATATAAGGGGATGGCCTTCTCTCCAAGGCGACTGATGAACCGGCTCAAAGCTGTAATTCGGCCGGCCAGACGTTGAACATCGTTGATACACGCCGGTTTAGCCAAGGATGTAATTGCTGCAATTTTTTCCGGATTAGCCTCAATGCCTCTGTTTGACACCAGAAAACCCAAGAGCTTGCCTGCCGGGACACCAAAGACACACTTCTCCGGATTGAGCATCATCTTGTAAACCCGGAGATTGTCAAAGGTTTCACTCAAATCATCTATCAATGTCTCCTCCTTTCTGGACTTTACCACAATATCATCCACATATGCATGAATATTGCGCCCAATTTGCTTATGAAGGCAATTCTGAACACATCGCTGGTAAGTTGCCTGGGCACTCTTGAGTGCAAAAGGCATGGAAACATAGCAGAAGGCTCCAAAGGGAGTTATGAAAGATGTCCTCTCCTGGTCCTTAACTGCCATCTTGATTTGATGATAACCAGAATACGCATCCAGAAAACACAAACGGTCACAACCTGCCGTTGCATCAATTATTTGATCAATGCGAGGGAGAGCAAAGGGGTCTGCAGGGCAAGCTTTGTTTAAATCTGTGTAATCCACACACATATGCCAAGTGCCGTTTTTCTTAAGAACCAGCACCGGATTAGCCAACCACTCTGGATGAAAGACCTCTACAATAAACCCTGCGGCCAACAGATGGGCTACCTCTTCACCAATAGCCTTATGCCTTTCTTCATTGAAGCGGCAGAGAAACTGCCGGACCGGTTTAAACTTAGGATCAATGTTAAGTGTGTGCTCAGCGAGTTCCCTCGGTACACCTAGCATGTCAGAAGGTTTCCATGCAAAGATGTCCCGGTTCTCACGGATGAACTCGATGAGCGCGCTTTCCTATTTGGGATCCAGGTTAGCGCTGATGCTGAACTGTTTGGACGAATCGCCGGGGACAAAGTCAACCATATTAGTATCTGTGTCCGATTTAAACTTCAATGCCGGATCGTGTTCCATGGTTGGCTTTTTCAAAGAAGTCATGTCTGCCGGATCAACTTGCTCCTTATAGAATTTCAGCTCCTCTGTGGCACAAACCGACTCAGCATAAGCCGCATCACCTTCCTCACATTCCAAAGCGATCTTTCTGCTTCCATGTACTGTGATAGTCCCCTTATAACCTGGCATTTTAAGCTGTAAATAAACATAACATGGCCTTGCCATGAATTTAGCATAAGCCGACCGTCCAAACAAGGCGTGGTATGGACTTTTGATTTTTACCACCTCAAACATTAATGTTTCTGACCATGAATCATAATCATCTCCAAAAGCCACCTCTAAAGCTATCTTACCAACATGATATGCAGACTTACCAGGCACCGCGCCATGGAAAATGGTATTTGACGGTTTAAGATTCTTATCTGTCAACCCCATACGACGGAATGTGTCATAATACAGAATGTTGATACTGCTTCCGCCATCCATGAGCACTTTAGTAAACTTGTATCCCCCGACTTGCGGGGCTACCACCAGGGCCAAGTGACCCGGATTATCAACCCTAGGTGGGTGATCCTCCCTACTCCACAAAACGGGTTGCTCAGACCAGCATAAGTACTGAGGCACTGCCGGTTCAATAGAGTTTACTGCCCTTTTGTGAAGTTTCTGATCATGCTTACACAAACTAGTGGTGAAAACATAATATTGCCCGCTATTTAGCTGCTTGGGGTTGCTCTGGTAACCCGACTGCTGCTGTTGCTGCTGATTCCCTTGATGGTTGTAGCCTCCCTGGTTTCTTTGGTGCCCTTGATTGATGTGTCCGGTTTGGTTGCCTTGAAACCCTGAACCGGAACCACCACCTCCGTAACCCGGCCCGTGGAAACCATCTCCTGAACCGCCGGGCGGGCCATTATCATACTGGAACATATTGGAATTCTTGAAATCCCGCATGACATAAAAGTCCTTCCAAAGATGCGATGCTGGCTTCTCCTTTGACCCATGCTTTGGACAGGGCTGATTTAACAGGTGCTCTAAATTGGGGCCTAAACCTCCTCCCCTCTGGGGCTGCTTGCCCTTACGGCGCTGGCCATTCTCCTGAGCATTGGTATTAGCAACAAAGTCCAAGCTGCTGTCGGCCTTGCGCTTACCGCTGTTCCCATGGCCTGCCGAATTAGGCTGCTGACCCTTGGCGTTGCCGTTCTTTTTCCCTTTCTCCGGTTTATCCTCCTATGAATCCGGGTCCTTGGTGTTATCTGAATCGGCGTATCTAACCAAAGCGGCC
Organism: Triticum monococcum; assembly: GCA_034509565.1. Lineage (NCBI taxonomy): Eukaryota > Viridiplantae > Streptophyta > Magnoliopsida > Poales > Poaceae > Triticum > Triticum monococcum. Next base: position 525,660,631 of record CM067841.1, read on the forward strand.
ATGAGCGTTGACATATCATTGCAGTGACGTTTGAGCCTTCCTAATTTCTGTTTGAGCGGCTTGAAACGGCAATTGCCCTTTAATGTTAACACTGCGGTGTCTGCATTGATACGATCTGATGAGTGCAAAATCGCTGAGACCCGTTTAACCCAATGGGTCGTGGACTCCCCTTCTTCTTGGACACAAGCGGCCAGATCCACGATTGACATTGGCTGCTTACAAGTATCATTGAAATTCTGGATAAACCGGTGCTTCAATTCGGCCCATGATCCAATAGAATTAGTTGGCAAGCTCTTCAAGCAAGTACGAGCTGTTCCTTCTAACATCATGGTGAAATATTTAGCACACACTGCCTCATCCACATATAACATCTCCATTGCCATCTCATAGCTCTCCACCCACGCCTCTGGTTGCAAACCAGCGGTGTAATTTGGTACCTTACGAAGTCCCTTGAAGTCCTTGGGCAGTCTCACGTTACGCAAAGCGGGGGTGAGACACGACACCCCTAAGGAACTGAACACCACACCTGGCTCTACTGAAGCCGTAGGGTGAACCGGAGTATGTTGTCGTGCTCCGTGTTGAGCTGCCAACTCGGCCTCTCGACGTGCGTGGCTGTGGTCCACAACATCCTGCGCATTAGCGCCTTCCCCTACCGGGTTGTTTCCTCGCAGTGAATTTCGGCGACGTGCACTGCTGGACACAGCCGGTTCGTCCTCCACATGTCTGCTATAGCTCCGGCTTGGACGGGGAGTGGAATGAATCCTCTCACGACTGTGTGAATATGCCTGCTGTTGATTTAGCGTTGTTTGAAGGAGATCCCTGGCCCAACGTGCTTCCACCGCAACTGGTGACTCGCCGTCGATTGGGAGGGCTGCCAGGCGTGAAGCGACGGCCACAATATTGTCCAACGGGTTGGAATAATGCCCGGGAGGTGTTGGTACATACTGTGGCACAACGTTGTTCTGGCGAGGCGGGTCCATCGTGCGCGGTTGAACCGGCGCTCCTGTTCCCGGTGCCTCCGCCCGGTTTAGTATGGGTTGCTTACCAGCTCCTGCTCCTGGTGTGTTGAAGAGATGTTGCGGCTCACAAACCGATGGGAGACGCGATCGGTACCTTCTCCTCGTGACTTCCTCTGAAGCATTCTGATCCAGCCTAATCCGGTAGGGATGTGCTTCCAATTCAGCCCGCTCTGTAGCCATCCTAGCGTTCTCTGCCGCCAGGTCCACTTTAGCCTGAGCTATCTGATCCTTCACCTTTGCAATCTCCGCATTGTGCTGATCCCTGGCTGCTGCATCCACCTCTGCGGCCATCAACGTTGCCAAAGCATCGAACAAATCAGACAGGACTTGGGTTGTAAGCGGCGCAGAGCTTCCTGCCCTTACCGGTGTAGCCGTCGTTGAACCGGAGAGTATTGCTGCGGCGGTTGATGAATGCGGCGCTGATTGTGTGCCGGCCATGAAGATGGCGGCCCGGTTTGGCAGATCAGGGGAATCCGAAATACTGTTGCCCTCGGATCCTCCATCAATCCGGCCGTCCTGCAATTGATAAAGCGATTCAGTCTCTCCAGAAGATTCGTCATCAGAACAGACCACGGTTTCTCCATCGGACACCAGCTCATCCTCGTATCTCGATCCATGGATGACACCCATGAAAACATGCCTTGCCTTGGGTTGTACCGGCGAAGAACTTGCACGCCGAGCCGTTTCGATGATATCGGTGCAGATGTCCGGCTCAGGGGCCGGTTCGCCGATCTTGCCGATGAAGATGTGAATCCCACCGAAGGGGACCCGGTACCCGTACTCGATTGAATCGGCCTCGGGATCCCATCCTGCATTGTCGATGTAGAGCTTGCCGCGACGAATCTTCGTCATCCGGCCCACAGCATATCCCTTAAGTCCATCAAAGCTGCCCTTTAAGAACTCAAAACCATTGTGCGATAGCCCCACGGTGGGCGCCAACTGTCGTGGGTTTGTCACGGCAGATGTCCTTGTGAAAGGACTTAGTCATGGAGCCATCGATGTGGGTTAGCTCAAAGGGGTTAAACCGGACAAGGGGACACGGGGATTTTATACTAGTTCAGCCCCTTCAAGGAAGGTAAAAGCCTATGTCTAGTTGTGATTGGTATTGCTGGGGTTTCGAAGGCCAGGGAGCGAATCCGCTTTGTCTGGCTCTCGAGTTGTTGTCTGTCCCTAAACCACGGCCGGGCTGTACCTTTATATACATAGGTTGACGCCCGTTGGGCTACAGAGTCCCGAAGCCAGATTATAAACGTGTCCGATTCGGTCTCTACTCTTCCTATCTTACAATACAAGTTACATGACCAGGTCGGTTTATATTTACAGGCTGTAACCCGCCTTTGGGCCTTGGGCCTTTCGTAAAGCGCCATCATCCTTGCATCTTCATGGGCTTCTAATCTTCAAGGAGTTAACCCGGCTACATAAGGCCGGTTTACCTCCAGTAGTAATATCCCCAACAGGGGGGAAATGGTAGTTCATGAACTTGGCGAGGCGCAACATGGGCGCGATGTGGAGCGCGGACGTTGGCAGCAAGCTCATATGCCCATCATTATAACTTAGCTTCTCAAGCTGATCTATGGCGTGGGATCGGAACCACTCGTCAAGCTTGGCTCGCTCCTTGCCATTGGAACGGAACTTGCCCGCGATAAGGCCTTTGATTAGGCCATGGTGACTGCCGAGGATCTGGGAGAACGCATCCAAGCTTTGGCGATAGCCATGGCAGAGCTTGTGGGCATGGAGGAGGTCGATAGGGGTGCGGAGCCATAGGGTGCGCCACCGCCGGGAAACGGCGGCTGTCCTTGCCCGATTTCTGATTGGGAGAAGGGATATGATGACTATCAACATATCATCGGGGAGGTTGTTGATGAAGTCTAGGCCTGCTGGAGTCGCTTGCGGTTCTTTCTCGACCCGCCTCCGCTTGTTGGCAGCCTCGTTCTCCACCTCGTCGGCAGGGACGGGAACCTTAGTCTCCATATTCACGCCGTGCTCTGGTGCTTTAGCAGCCCCGGCGTCACCACTCCCACTGATGGGGCGCTTCGGCGGCATCCTCATACATTGACAGCTTTGAGGACTCAGAGCGGCGTCGAGGATGCGGGCGGATAGAAAGGAATTGTGTGTGTGGCATTGATGGGGGTGCGGCCGCTTGGCGGCGCCATTAATATAGACCAGTGGGAGTGAGGCGGGCGGCAGTCCAAGGCTGTCTTGCTTCTCAGTGAGAACGACTGCTTAATCTCTAGTATGAATGAAATATATGCTTAATTACTGAATTTTAGTTCCAAAAAATAGATGGTGATATTGATTTTTAGCTGTGATTTTTAGCTTCTTAGTCTCTTTTCTTAGCGCCGAAGTCTGGCTTTAATTTGCATACCCTAATCTGAACCGTTTGCGTTGAAGAGATGCATAGATCCTGCGTTGAACAGCTTGTACGCTTCCCGGTGAGCCTGCGCACCGGACTGCGGTCGCACGCCTACCATTCAGTCAATCAGCTGTCCACACGGCACCTCCTATAGCCATTAAAACCAAGACACGTGGCGTCACATGTATGGTTAACCGAACACACACGGTTTGAATTATACAAACATTTGAGATATTAAAGTGGCAACTATTTTTTTCAAAATGCCTTTGTTGGTTGTCATTATTCGAGTGCGCCTTCTCTCAAAATGGACACGAAAAATACCACATCATGTCGGTGCCCTTCCATGATAGCATGCCAAGTTTCATGAATTTCAGACGAGTTTTGGATTTACTAGGATTAAAAAACTAGGCATCTCAATGTTTTTCCGGCAATCAACGGTGTCCTGGTGTTTGAAATTCATTCCCATTTCTTGCATGGGACCTAAGCATGCACCCAATGACACATATTTGATTTTTTTAACCAATTTATATGCACTGGAGCATGCGCGTGTAGTTCAAATTTGAATTATGCACATAAATGCATTGAAAACTCAGTTAATGCAAAAAAATGTCCAAACGAACCCCGAAAAATCACAAAAATTCACACAACACTCCTGTTGTTCTATGTTGACACGAGAAAAAAACCTGAAAGCAATAGGAGGCAATGGATATCGTTTCATCCCCAAAGGTGGGACGTTCCTTACCGAAAACCATCATGCTTGTTGTGAGAAGCTCCGGTTTGTGAGAAGCATATATACCCAAACCTGCCCCAAATGGGACAAAATTTGTACCACGGCATGTTGATGCCACTCCATGATAGCATGCCAAGTATCATGAATTTCAGACGAGTTTTGGATTTACTAGAATTTAAAAACCAGGCATCTCACTGTTTTGCTGGCAATCAACGGTGCCATGGTGTTTGAAATTAATTCCCATTTCTTGCATGGGACCTAAGCATCCACCCACGGACAAAGATTTGATTTTTCAACGAATTTATATGCACTGGAGCATGCGCATGTAGTTCAAATTTGAATTATGCACATAAATGCATTGAAAACTCAGTTAATGCATAAAAATGTCCAAACGAACCCTGAATAGTTCAAATTCTTTTATGATCACTGTAGATAAAAGGTCTAGCAATTCAAACACCATCCATGGCCGCTGTGCCCTCGTTATGTAATCAAATCAAGACCAAAAATTAAGTAGATCCCACACAGTTTATTATAACCAACCGTGTGAGATGCAGCACAAAATATCTTCGGACCGCGTCTGAATAAGGGACCGTGTCTGATGACACTTTGCGCGCCAGTTTTTTGGCTGAAGCGATTCCAAATTTTCGGCTTCCGCGGAAATATCTACCTTCCCGCCCCTCTCCCTTACCAAAAGCCACATTTCCCCCCTTTCCGCCTTCCTTTCCAAGTTGAAACCTTCAGTCCTTGCTTGCAGCGCCGCCGCCTCCTCGCCGGCAACCCTCCTTCACGCTGCTCGGCCTAGCCTATCCAGGCATGTAATCCACACCCGACCCCATCCTCCTCCTCCTTCCACATCCCACATGGCCCGACCGCTGGCGAGAGCACGACACCTTCCACCCAAATCACCGACCCCTCCAGCAAATAAGCGCCAGCCTAAGCCATGGTGCACTCAGTATAGCCAGGACCTCAAGGAGCATTTGGCAGCAGAGAAGCAAATCGCGGCCGCACGCGTGGATGAGGTCGTGATGGCTGCCATTCGTGCCGACCCCCAGATCTTGGAGGAGCACCTCGCCGTCGAGGTCACCGTTGACGCCTCGCGCACTGATGCCACGACACGGTCGGTTGCTTTAAACGACAGTTCGTGGCGTTTTCTCGAGGCCACCGTCGGTGCCTTCGATGAAGACTACAAGGTGTTTTCTCAGCATGCATGTGCTTACCTCATCTCGAGAGCCAGCAGGTTGGTGCCCGGAGCGGCTCAGGCAACTCACCACTACAACGAGGGCACCCATGATGCGGAGGCCTCGCCCTCTTCCATGTCCAAGGAGCCAATCATCATCGATATCTCCGACAATGAGGAGTAGCTTGTCTTATTAGCTCACTATAAGGACCCATGTTCAGTTTGCTAGCTAATGCCTTTCCTTAACAAATTCTAGTGAATTGTGCTATCTACTTTTACCATGCAATCTTCTGCTATAGTGTATATGTTCTATATGTCATTCAATGTGGTGTTCAATTAACTACTTGGTTCAATTCTGCAAATGTGATGTTCAATTCCTCAGGGTGCAATATTTCCAAGTTGTTAAGCATGCTTGATTTCGTTAACTGTCTGATCTTCTATTAGGAGTATGTTATATTGTGCAATGTGGTGCTCAGTTAACGTTTGGTTCATTTGTTGTGGTGTTTAGTTAACTGCTTGGTTCAATTCTGCAATGCGATGTTCAATTTTTGTGGCTGCATTTTGTTATTGCATACCATGTGAGGAATAAATCGAATTTGGCTTCACTTAATACATGAGAAACATATACAAGTGCTATATTTCCTAGTTCTTAATCATGCTTGGTTTGGATAAATGGGTTTTCCATGTGGCTTGAATTAATCTAATGAATCTGCAATGTGCTTATTTATCATCAACATATTTTACTGATAGCATGGAACCCTTACTTAACATCATGACTGACTACCTTATATGTGTTGCAGAGAAACAATGGGAAGCACTGAGGTTTACAAGATGGTACTAACTATTATAAATTGCCCTTTTGTATTCCTTTACCCCATTTCCAATATAGAGAAGATATTTACGCACATCCTTGTTCTCAGGCTTCAGTGATGATTACCTCTCAAACCACCTCTATGGTCAGGAGGCGAGGAAAGTTTTCATACAACACCCACGGTTCAGTATTGAAGTGTTCCTGAAGAGGTCGAAGGATGGACGGTCAATCATCCACAGGCACTGGCCTAAAGTTGCAAAGACCTTCAACATGAATGAAGGCTCAATATTCGCCTTCCACTTCAGCAGTTTTCCAGATGAGATGCATCTCTCTATGTACCGTCTAAGATGCTAATTTCGAAAGGTTTTAGATGTTGCATGTGAAACTTGCTGCTGTGCAGTTGTGTAATGGGGTAGCTGAGTGCTGAAGCTATATCATGTTGTACTCTAATGTATTTCAATTATGAAATCCTGCTTCCTTAATATGGAAATGGAATATATTATGTGCTTAACATGAATGTCAATTAGATTAGTAAATGGATTATTAATAATAGGGTAATTAGCCCACTAATTGGCCAATTAGCTTGCTAATTGGGTTTTCCTATTACAAACGGTTAATGAGAAACCACCATGGGCGATGACCTCAGGTAACGCACAGAGTTTCTAGGAATAAATCATGTTGGATCAATGAATAATGACACACGACATTATCTTCAAAACTGTTTGCGTTATGCCACCTTGCGCAAACGTTTTCCTTGGAGCGACTGTGTGGGATGTACATACAAACGGAAATGTTTAGCAGGGACTGACTGTGTGGGATGTACTTGCGATCTGAAACAATTTCACCGTATAATTGTATTTTTAGCTATATTGTACGTATTTCCGTATTTGCACGCTCGTCGGTCGCACATGACCTCATTTTGCCGAACGTGTGTGCCAGGAGGGCATATCCCTAACGGTTTTTGGGTCGTGTGGGAAGGACTCCCCTATCGCCCACACTCACTTGGCGACGGTTCCCGATGCTGTCGCGGAAAGGGGTTAAAACCCGGTTGTTTAGGACCGACGCGCACCAGTGGCATCCCTCCCACTTGGGAGCTTAGCCACGAGCCAGTCCTTTCCTATGCTAAAAAACTTCTCCGAGTGAGAGCATCCCTACCACTCGGGGGCTTAGCCGCGAGCCAGTCCTCGCCTAAGTTAAAAAAACTTCTCCGAGTGAGAGCATCCCTCCCACTTGGGGGCTTAGCCACGAGCCAGTCCTTGCCTAAGTTAAAAAACTTCTCCGAGTGAGAGCATCCCTCCCACTCGGGGGCTTAGCCGCGAGCCAGTCTTCGCCTAAGTTAAAAAACTTTTCCGAGTGTGAGAACCCTTCCCACTCGGGGGCTTAGCTGCCAGCCAGTCCTCGTCTAAGTTAAAAAAACATTCACTCGGAGTAGGCAATAAACTAGAAAGCAAAGTTCATATAAATTCAAAACCTAAAGTTCGCGAACGCAGATAACTGTACTCAGGTAGAAGGCCCGAACGAGTTTAACGGTTACAAGATCACTCGGCATTCCAAGGAAAATACGTTCGAATCATAGAGTTTTTCTTCATGCGCCGGGGGGACTCGCTGGCTCGACGAAGGTGTCCAGGTCTATGCCATCAGCTATCTAAGTGGCTGCCTCGATGAAGGTCTTCATGAAGTCTTCAAACTGGAGCTTCTTCGTATTGGCCACCTGAAGAGCCTTCAACTTGTCTTCGTTAGCATCCTTGCAATGGACACGAACAAGTGAGAGCGCCACGTCGGCTCCACAATGAGCAACATATTTATTCCATGCTTGCACTCGAGCAAGGATTTCATTGAGCCGAGCCATCAGGGACTCGATATCATTCTGAATCGTATCCTCCTGCCACAATTCTTTGTCTATTTTCGCCAGTGCAGCCTTCAGCCGAGCGATGTACCCCAATACACTGTCAAGGCGAGCTTCAAGTCGCAACACGTTCATAGCAGCAGCATATTTGACAAGTGACTTGGTGGGGTCTAGACCCGTCTAAATTTGTTCAGTCTCCTGCTTGAAATTCTGGCAGAATTCTGCACAAAGAGGAAGGAATGAGTTAGCTATGGTATTGTTTTCAAAACTCTCGGGAATTCACTCGGGTGAAGAAGAATACCTTCATTCATGATGTACATTTTCTTTGCAAGACTCCCCAAATACTCTTCCATCTCATCCCTCTTTCGGGTGAGCTGGTCTACTTTGTCAGTCAGGGCAGTCTTCATCAACTCAAAGGCACTCGCCTGATCTTCTATCTTCTTCGCCCACTCGGATTTTTCTTAGGTTTGGCAGCTTCCTTCTTCGCTTCCTCGACGACGGTCTTCAAAGTTGCATTCTCCTCTTCAAGCTTGCCGACTGAGGCTAGATTTGCCTCAGCTGCTTCAGTCTTCTCCCGAGCTACCTTTTGCGGCCCCATGTGTTCATTATCCTTCTTTTCCAGAGCCTGTTTCATAGTGTCTAAAGAAATAGCATTCTTGAGACGTGCTTGGAGTTGACGGTTCTCATTACGCACATCTATTTTAGTGAAACCACTCGTTTTAAAGGACGGAAAGAAAGAACGACAAAACGCACAGTCAGCAAGAGTTACCTCCCATGGTCTTCACCTCTGCCTGAGCATGTTCCAAGTTCCTTTTCACCAGGTCCAGGTCCAGTTGAAGTTGGGCCTTCTCCTTCTCTAGAGTAACATACTGGGTTTCGAGCTCGCAAGTTTTCCGAGATCAGCAAAAGAACAATTCAGTCAACAACGGTCAAGATTTTCAAGTATTTCTCCGCTTCCGAGTGGAAAGGAGCAAATTAAGTTAGTACAAGCTAACAGTTCTAAGACTCCCACTGAATCAAACATTCAACGACAGTCTCGGGGACTACACCCAGTGGGTGCACTCACCGTGCCCCCACTGGATTCATTTCCACTTGGTTTCAGCCTGACTGGCCCAAAAAAGAGAATGAGATTTCTCAGACCCCCCACCGAGTCACACAATCGATGGCGGTCTCGGGGACTACACCTAGTGGGTGCACTCAGCGTGCCCCCACTGGATTCATTCCCACTCGGCATGGCCTGACCAGATCGAGTGGAGAGTTACGAAATAAACAACTACGGTCAAATGACAAAAACACCCAACGGGCGTACAGAGTCAAGTTGAACAGGAAAAAAATCAATCAAAAATCAACTTACAATCGCACTTACTCGGGCATTCGCCTGAAGGGCTGTGCTGGCGTTATAAGCTAACTTCCTTCCTTCATACATGTAACGCCCCCGGACACACCCACCGGTGGTCGTTACTCCTGGCGGGATCTAGACTGGCCCCACAGATCAATACTAGTCTTTTCTGCGCACTTTGTCCTCACTCGTGCGAACCCAGGAGCAACTTCCTGGTCGGTCACCCATCCTGAAACTACTTCATGTTGAGCACGCTTAACTTTGGAGTTTTGTCTGAAAGGGCTCTCGGCACACACCCGTCGGTGGTCGTTACTCCTGGCGGGATCTAGACTGGCCCCACAGATCAATACTAGTCTTTTCTGTGCACTTTGTCCTCACTCGTGCGAACTCAGGAGCAACTTCCTGGTCGGTCACCCATCCTGAAACTACTTCAAGTTGAGCAGGCTTAACTTTGGAGTTTTGTCTGAAAGGGCTCTCGGAAAAGAAGGAATTCCTTATTGATATTAGTAGTCTATCATCCCTAATAAGCCAGGCTATCACATACACCCCCACTCAGAGGAACCGACGTCCTCGTCGGGTCACAGGAATGTTCCCTCTTGGCACATATGTTTGTGCATCCAGTCCGGTACATGTGTCATGCTATGTGCCACGACAGGTCACAAATGTCATGAACAACATGATCACGCACCTGTCCGCAAACATCCGTGTAACCGCGAGGGTCGGCTCTGATACCAACTTGTAACGCCCCCGGACACACCCGCCGGTGGTCGTTACTCTTGGCGGGATCTAGACTGGCCCCACAGATCAATACTAGTCTTTTCTGCGCACTTTGCCATCACTCGTGCGCACCTGGGAGCAACTTCCCGGTCGGTTACCCATCCTGAAACTACTCCAAGCTGAGCACACTTAACTTTGGAGTTCTGTCTGAAAAGGCTCCCAGAAAAGAAGGAATTCCTTATTGATATGAGTAATCTATCATCCCTAATAAGCCAGGCTATCACAATACACCTCCTTCAGACGCTCCATCATCAAATCGGCCTGGATCATGGTTTCCTTGCTGGCCCCGACCTGGTCTTCTAGAACATAATGTAGAGTGAATACAGTCGACGCAGGAGTTGACGATGCAGTCGGAGGGATCATCACTTGTGATTGGCCAGCAGGTACCGAAGCTGGAAGAGTTGATACCAAAGGCGGAGCAGTCGACAGCGGAGCAGCAAATATAGCACCAGCTTGAGACGAGCCACCAGGCTCCTGAGGCATCGCAGCGGGCAGCAATCGGGGTGTTCTGCTCGGCGACACCCTCCGAGTGAAACTGCGGGGAGTGCCCAAGGTCGTACCTTCGCCACCCGCACCTTTCGGAAGCTCGTCTTTGTCGTCGTCAGGAAGTTGTATGATATCTGTTGGTTCTGCAGTCATTCAACAACAACAACATAGTGATCGAACGCATATTGACGATGACATGTACCTAGCGTAGGGTCTTAGGCCTGACCTACATGTCCTATGCAAGGACACTACACAAATAATCCAAGACCTACAAAGTTAAAAAGGAGGTGCCGACTGGAATGACCGCAACGCGCAAGTCACTCGACAGAAGATCCACTCGGTTATTCCACCCCCACTCGACCGTCGTTATTCTCTCGGAGTACCTAGTTTCACTCGAAGGCAGAAGGTCTAGAGCCACTCCGGGATGACAACAGTCAAGCCACCAGTCCATCGCTGTAAAGACCATTAAATATAGGCATTACCAGTAACGCCCGCACCTTTTACTGTCTCATTGAACCCTTGCGTAACGGAGCACGATGAGGGGTCAGCGGACTCTATATAAGCCACCCCTCTCCTCCTGCACAAGGGTTCGCACCCCCTGTAACTCAACACTCCATAGAACAAAGCTCCTGCAGCACCGAGACGTAGGGCTGTTACCTCCTCCGAGAGGGGTCTGAACTCGTAAACCCAAGTGTACAACTTCGACATAGCTAGGCTCTGCCCTCTCCTACGTACCCCTAATCTCTATTATCAGATCTGTTCCCACGACGCATATCCCAAATTTGCTAAAGATATTGGAAGGGGCGGGCCATTTTGGAGTTTTTTCGACCTGTTTTGGGAAGGTTCGAAAAACTCCATGAACTGTTTTTTCTTTCATTTTTTCTTTATTACGTTATTCCTTTTATTTTCTGTTTCTTTCTTGTTCGCTTTTCCAAATTAGCAATTATTTTGAACCATGATCGGTTTTGAAATTTTGAACATGTTTTGAATTAGAAAACATTTTTTTGGGAAATCACAAACTTCTTTTTGTCTTCATTAGCATTTTCTAATTTTTTCAAAGTTATTTGAAAATTACTAATATTTACTGAATACATGAACATTGTTTTTCACAATCAGGAATATTTGTGAATCCATGAACAATTTATAATTTCCTGGACATATTCTCAAAGTTTTGAATAGTTTTTGAATTTATGATTAGTTTTTTAATTCACGAACACTTTTTAAAATTCACGAACATTTTTTGACTTCACAACCATTCTTTTCAGAATTATGAACTTTTTTGAATACATGAACATTTTTTCACAATCGGAAACATTAATTTTAATCCATGAAGAATTTATGATTTCCTGAACAGTTTTTTAAAATTGTGAACATTTTTTGAATTCATGACCATTTTTTAAAAATAACAGACATTTTTTTGATTTCCCAAACATTATTTTCAAAATTGTGAACATTTTTTTGAATACACATTTGTTTTTGAAAATGGTTGACATTTTGAATCTGTGAACAGTTTTTGATCCCCTGACCATGTTTTTTCAAAATCTAGAACTTTTTTTAAGTCATGAACCCTTTTTTGCAAATTTTAACATTTTTCAAATTACTGAGCATTTTTTTAAATTTCAGATCTTTTTTCGCAATCACACCTTTTATTTTTATTTCAAATTCCGCCTTTCGTTTTCATGTTGTTTTCCTTTTTTATTAGTATCTTCGGTTTTTATTTTTCTTTATTTAGTTTTTTTTATAAATTTTCAGTAATTTTTAGATTTTTCCCCATTTTTGAAAGACGGTCATGATTTTGAAACCTGTCAAGTTCAAAAAAGTTCATGTTTTTATAAAATTGTTCACAATTTTTGTTGGATGTTTAGTGATGCTTCACAATTTCATTAAATGTTCGAAAAATTAAACAATGTTCTTATTATCCAAAAGAAATCCATAATTTGAAAAAATATTTGGAATTTCAATAAGAGTTCACATATTTCCAAAGTTTGGTCTCAGTTTTGAAAAATATTCAGAATTGAAAAAATTTGGCCGCAAGTTTGTAAACCGCTCGCTACCATGAAACACTGCAATACCGCGGACTGCAATATGTCTTGCCACGATAGCATTGTGCGTCCATGTACATGGGTCGCCGGGGTGTGTGCCGCGGCCAGCAGCTCCTCTGGCTCCGTTGCCGCGGCGCCTACGTACGATGTGTGTAGCAGCCACCCCGCGGCGTGCTCACCCGGATCGAGCATAGGCAAAATTTCGTGTTTTGACATTTTTGCGAAACTTGTTTGAGATCTGATCCTGCTTTGCAAAAATTTTAAGATCTAACTTTTTCTTACCGCCAAGTCCCTTGGCGGTAGGAAACACTCCTACCGCCAAAAAGGCTGGCGCTAGTCTTTACAACCCTATTATCAAGGTGTCCGGAGGTAGGTGCGAGCATGCACTGTGTTCCATACTTAAAAAAAATTTAACCCTACCGACAGGGGCTTTGGAGGTAGACTGTTATACCTTACCGTCAGGAGCCTTGACGGTAAGAAAAGGGTCAGATCTTGAACAAGTTTTGAAAAAAAAAATCAAAACACGAAATTTAGCCTCGAGCATACAGGCCTGCCTGAGCGCCATGCGTGCCCGTGAGTGCCGTGCGGTGGCGACCTAATCGACGAGAGCGTCCAGACTCCATAGGCACGCATGCGCTTGGCATGCTGGCGCGCCCGTAGTGGAGTACCGATCCTGGGTGCCTGGCTCGATGGCTAGATGTGGTGTGCCTTCCAGTTTTGGGTTTCTTCCTGGCTCGATAGACTTGGACACTTATGCAGAAGCGGACAACGGAGGGCGTTCGATGCACACAAGACGGAATCCCAAAATTAGGATCAGAGTGCAGTCGAACCAGACAAGCGTAAACTGCCATCCAGAGTGGGCCTTTCAAGTAGTGGTTGCCAGAAATCGGCCGATTCCCGGCAGGCCTGGGCTCGCGCATCGTCGCCCTCCCAGCCAGCCCTAAAACAAACACGCCGGAGCTGGACCGCACGATCCTCTAGCGCCGGCCAACGCACAGCAGGACGGATCTGGAATGCCGCCTGCACTCCGACGCGCCGCCGTCCCTTGGACGTGAAGCTACGCGCCACGCCAACGGAAATCAGCACCCGCCAGCCACTCATCACCGAAAGCGACGCCGAAATCAACGAGGAATTGCATGCTGCAACACAGGACGTGCGCCGATGGACGGAATCGATCGATCGAGATGGCTGAGGCGTGAAGCAGAAGCGTTCCCGCACGCACGCCAGCCCGAGGCGGGACATGCGAGGCGCGTGGTTTCTTAAAGCCGGACGTGCCGTCGGCGCGCCAACCTCCGCGTGCTTTGTACTCTAGCTCGATGCATCCATCGATCCATCGATCGGGGCCCCCGGCGGCACCGCCGTCTCTTCTGTTGAGTGCGGCAAGGGGGTTTGGTTTTGGATCCGCTCGCGCGGGTTGGCGGTGAGGGAGGGAGGGAATTTTTATCATTTTATGTCGTTGTGATGCGTCTTGTTCCATTCGCACGTCAGGCCGCGTGCGTGCGCACATTACTGGAGTGGAGCCCGTCTTCTATTGTGATCCGTCGGTGCTCCTTGGCCCGTCCGTGTACTCTGCATTCAGCAACAGCCAACTTGCAGCGTGATCTTGCTGGCATGCGTAGTGTTTTCTGGCTATAGCAAACTGCGCCGTCTCAGCTTTCAACGGCCGAGACCATAGTGTCGGCGCCGGCTTTCCGCCATGTATTGCAACAGCAGTCCAACTACAGCGCTTCAATTAACAACACGGGGAAATGCACGCAACACTGCTGCAGGTTTGACCTCACAGAGTTGCACCCTGCCGGCCTGTCAACCACCATTCAGAAAAAAAAAACTTACAGGTGAAAACTCACACAAGTACCACGCCTATGTACCGCTAGTACTTTGTTACCATATCCTACTGCTAACAGTGGTACTAGTAGTAGTACCGTCTAATTATAGCACTAGTACTTTGCTAAAAGTAAATCACCATCCGAGGAATAAATAAATCACCGGGTACGCATAGCTGTCCCCTTAAACAACATGTCGTATTGTGCTGATACGCACTCCAAACACAAACAGATGAGCAGCAAAATAATCACCCCCTATTCCCATCTTGCTCTAGGTTTTCTTCCCGGTCACCACACGCAACAGGCAGGGGTCCTGCAGACCGAGGGTCCTCGAGTGAAAGGCAGCAGTTCGTCGATCTCTCTCTGCTGTGTCCGTCACAGCTAGATATCTCGGTCCCCCAGGCTTGCGGTCTTTGAGAAGAAGAAGAATGGCCACCATTCCCACCGGCTGGCGCTGGTCCAACAGCTAGCAACAGCTAAACCGGCGATGAACCCAACTGTCATTGCCGCCAAAGCCCAGATCCAGACAGATACCTAGGAGCCAGCTTCTCTCCTCACCTTGTCGGCGCCTACCCCGCTCCTGTTGGCATACACATTTGTCTCCACCATACCCATCACCAACCAAAATACTTAACTACTCTACCCAAGTTACCATCAGCACTAGCGCTACGACAGCTCTGTATGTAGTAGCAAGTCGTTAAGCTACCCGATCTGATTGATTGTTTTCCATTTGCGTCGCATGGAAGAAAACACATATGAAGAGCACGTCCATGGATTGGATCTCACTATCTCGGTACGTGCAGTGAAGGCGACCGACGCCCCGCCCGTCGGCGAGCGAGATGTTTTAGGTTCAGTTTAATGCGCCCGGCTCGCATAATTGCACGGGGGAATTCGGTTGCCGCCAGATGGACCAACGTAACATGCGCGGGTGGGTGCAACGGCATGTCGAAGCGACATTTGCCAGGTAGTAGCTGTCCTGCCCGCGATCTTGCTGGCGCTAGATCTCTCATGCACACGGTGTACTATTGGTTTGATTTGCATGATGATATTTACGTTGCCAAACGGCAGCAGCTAGTTCGGCAAGGCTTTCTGCGGCCTGCTGGTAGATTTATTGAGACGGACGTGTAGTAGGTGAGCCACAGCGGGCGCAAGAGCTACGTGCTAACGAAAAAAGAAAGATGAGAATGTCGCCGTCGACGTCGATAGACAAACTGTGATTAATCGGAGGCGGGAAACGTCGGCCGGTGGCGAGTGCGCGCTGAGGCAAACGTCAGACCGTTCCGTTGGACAAAGCTAGAAAAATGTTGAGAGGATCAGATCAAGAACGCGAGCTGAAACTCCAACTGCATGATTTTTTTTTATCTGTCTTTCTGGTTGTGGCAAAAGTTGGCAGAAGGATTTTTATCAGCCTTTCAAGAACGCAAGAATCGGAAGGTTGCTCCGGTCCAGTCATGTGACATAAGCGGAGAACTGGTAAGGAAGCCCCAATTGGCAATTTGCTCATCAAAAGGTCAAATTATATGCCTGTGTTACTGTTGCGTACGCGGAAGCATCTCACTGCATCCGCACACAATCGGTACGCGAAAGGGAGTGGTGCATAAAAAATGGAGCGATGCATTGCACCGGACTGGAGCACCCAACAGCAGTCCCCAAATGTCCTCTTGATACTGCGTAGTAGATGCAACGAGAAGGATAATCTTGATTACACCCTCAGCGTGTCATTCTGGTCAACTGAAACAGAAGTTGTCGTTGGAGTGGCAAAATATGTGCAAGTAGCCATATATACAACAACAGAGTCAAAATAATTTAAATGCACGTAGGACTACACACCATGACGAAAATAAAATAAAAGGAAAAAGCCGGGAAGAGTGATGTCCAATGTCGAGGGCATCTCCAACGCTAACCCGTAAAATGGACACCGCATCCGTCCGTGGACCGGTGTACCAGTTCGCTGACATGCATACAAGAGCCGGCCATTCAAAGATATTCGCATATCTGGCCCCAATTTTCTTTTTAAAAAAATCCACCGCTCAAATAGTCGCATATATATAGTTTAGAATAGTTCAAATGTTAAATGCAGTAGTAGTTCTAATTTTAAAATAGTATAAATATTGTACTCCAACATTGATGTCCCCTTTAATCGTCTACAGATGCTCAATCAGATATTTCTTCACTTGCTCATGAGTTGCTCGATGCCAAATTTGTTGATGTATTTGAACAAACTCTTTAAATGTGGCCGGATTTTGGTCTGGAAATTCGATAGGATCCCCCATGTTATCAAATTCAAGAGCTACGGTAGCATCCTCACCCTCATCATCCATAATCTTGTTGTGTATGATCACACAATAGGTCATCACCTCCCACAAGGCCTCTGGATCCCGTTGTTTAGCAGGTTGACGAACAACTGTATAACGTGTCTGCAGAACTCCAAATGCCCTCTCAACATCCTTTCTAGTTGCTTCTTCTTTTCGGGCAAGGTGAGACATTTTCTGGCCAACTGGGTTAGAGTTGGTGTTGACAAACATAGCCCACGAAGGGTAGATACCATCAACCAGATAGTAGCCCATGTTGTACTTATCATTGACAGTATAGTGGTAAAGAGGAGCTTTTCCTTTAGTCACCTAACAATCAATGGTGATCGTTGCAGCACATTGATGTCATTGTCATACCCGGGCATGACAAAGAAAGCATGCCAAATCCAAAGATCGGATGATGCAACCGCTTCAAGTATGATGGTGGGCTTCTTAACATGACCCTGGTATTGCCCTTGTAAAGCTTTTGGGATGTTCTTCCATTTTTAATGCATGCAGTCAAGAGATCTGAGCAAACCTGGCCACACTCTTGCTTTCGAGAGCCAATATCCTCTCGGGGTGTGCCATGGTTGGTTCTCCAGAGGTCCAAACACCTCGACCACATCAGTTGCAAACCTGACCATGGCATCTCTGCATATGCTCTCAAACATCTATAGGTACTTGCCCCACGAATCAGCGACTGTACCATATGCAAGCATCCGTAGTGCGGCCATGCACTTCTGGTAATCAGAGAACCCAATCCTTCCCACGATGCCCTTCTTCGACATGAAGTAGTCATCAAAGAATCGGGCGCCACGATAGAGACGACCGAAGACATTTTTTCCCATTTGAAAGCGCTGCAGAAAATTGTCAGTGAAGAGGGCTTCAGGTGCAAAGTAGTCATCCATCAATGTCAAATGGCCGTGCGCCCTGTTGCGGTTGAGAACTCGATGACCCTTGACCGACCCCTTGAAATTGAGAACATGCTCTGATGTCTACTACGCAACTTTACTTCTTGTAGACTCTGTTGGGCCTCCAAGCTCAGAGTTCTGTTGGTTAGTAGAAAATTTCCCTCAAGTGGATGACATAAGGTTTATCAATCCGTGGGAGGCGTAGGATGAAGATCGTCTCTCTCAAACAACTCTGCAATCAAATACAACAAATCTCATGTGTCCCCAACACACCCAATACAATGGTAAATTCTATAGGTGCACTAGTTCGGCGAAGAGATGGTGGTACAACTATACTATGGATAGTAGATATAGGTTTATATAATCTAAAAATATAAAAACAACAAGGTACGGTATTGCAATGCTTGAAAATAAGGCCTAGGGTTCATACTTTCACTAGTGCAATCTCTCAACAATGCAAACATAATTGAATCATATAACAATCCCTCGACGTGCGACAAAGAATCACTCCAAAGTTCTTATATAGTGGAGAACATAAGATGAAATTGTTTGTAGGGTCCGAAACCACCTCAAAGTTATCCTTTCCGATCAATCTATTGAGTCATTCCTGAAAGTGTCAAAAAACAGCCCTATAGTTCGTACTAAAATAACAATATAAGATACACATCAACCAACTCTAATGTCACCTAGATACTCTAATGTCACCACAAGTATACGTGAGTAGATTATGCAATATGCATCGAACAACTTTAGATTCAAAATATTCAATCCAACACAAAGAACTTCAAAGTGTGCCAAAGATTTCTACCAGAGAAAGTAGGATGAAAACATGCATCAAACCCTATGCATAGATTACCCCAATGTCACCTCGGGAATCCGCGAGTTGAGTGCCAAAACATGCATCAAGTGAATCAATATAATACCCCATTGTCACCACGGGTATTCATATGCAAGACATACATCAAGTTTTCTCAAATCCAACAAAGTAGTCAATCCGAGAATAGTGAAACCTCAAAGGTAAAAACTCAATTCATCGCAACAAGATAGAGAGGGAAAAAAACCATATGATCCCACTAATTAACAAAGCTCGCGGTACATAAAGATCATACCAAATCAAGAACACAAGAGAGAGAGAGAGAGAGAGAGAGAGAGAGAGAGAGATCAAACACGCAACTACTAGTACAAACCCTCAGCACCGAGGGTGAACTACTCCCTCTTCGTCATGGAGACCGTCGGGATGATGAAGATGACCTCCGGTGATGATTTCCCCCTCCGACAGGGTGTCGAAACGGGCCCCGATTGAGTTTTCATGGATACAGAGGCTTGATACGTCTCCATCGTATCTAATTTTCCAAATACATTTGCTCTTGTTTTGGACTCTAATTTGCATGATTTGAATGAAACTAACCCGGACTGACGCTGTTTTTAGCAGAACTACCATGATGTTGTTTCTGTGCAGAAATAAAAGTTCTCGGAATTGGACGGAACCTTTTGGAGAATTATTATGGAATAAGTAAAAATTAGTGGAACCAAGACCCACTGGAGGGGGGCCCCAGCCGCCCACAAGGCACCAGGGCACACCACCCTCTCTGGCACGCCCTGGTGGATAGTGGGGCCCATGAGGTTGATACGTCCATTTTGCATTATGTTTACCTACTGTTATTTATATTGTTTTTATGTATAATAATGATTTTTGGAGTATTTCTACTGCCTTTTCTGTCATAGTATGTAAGGTACACACAAAGAGGGAGAATACAGACAGCTGGAATTCTGGACCTGAAAAAGCTACATCAGGCTACCTATTCTGCACAACTCCAAATTTGCTGAAACTTTACAGGGAATTTTGACGAAATACATAAGAAATACTGGAGCTAATAAGTACCATAGGGGGCTCACCAGGTGGGCACAACCCACTTAGGCGCGCCATGGAGCCCACACACCCTGGTGGGTTGTGCCCTCCTCAGCCCACCTCCGGTGCCCCTCTTCTGGTATATAAGTCATTTTGACCTAGAAAAAAGAAGGAGAGGACTTTCGGGATGAAGCGCCGCTGTCTCGAGGCGGAACTTGGGCAGCAACACTTTTGCCCTCCGGCGGAGCAATTCCGCCAGGGGAACTTCCCTCATGGAGGGGGAAATCATCATCATCATCACCAACAACTCTCCCATCTTTGAGAGGGCATTCTCCGTGAACATCTTCAACAGCACCATCTCCTCTCAAACCCTAGTTCATCTCTTGAGTTCAATCTTTGTACTGGAACTATAGATTGGTACTTGTGGGTGACTAGTAGTGTTGATTACATCTTGTAGTTGATTACTATATGGTTTATTTGGTGGAAGATTATATATTCAGATCCAATATGCTATTTAATATCCCTCTGATCTTGAGCATTATTATCATTTCTGAGTAGTTACTTTTTTTCTTGAGGTCACGGGAGAAATCTTGTTGCAAGTAATCATGTGAATTTTATATGGGTTCGATATTTTGATGGTATGTATGTTGTGATTCCCTTAGTGGTGTCATGTGAACGTAGACTACATGACACTTCACCATATTTGGGCCTAAAGGAATGCACTGTGGAGTAGTTATTAGATGATGGGTTGCGAGAGTGATAGAAGCTTAAACCCTAGTTTATGCGCTATTCCCTAAGGGACTGATTTGGATCCAAAAGTTTAATAATATGGTTAGAATTAATTCTTAATACTTTTCTCGTAGTTGCGGATACGTGTGAGGGGGTTAATCATAAGTAGGAGGTTTGTTCAAGTAAGAACAACACCTAAGAACCGGTCCACTCACATATCAAATTATCAAAGTAGCGAACACAAATCAAACCAACATGATGAAAGTGACTAGATGAAATTCCCGTGTACCCTCAAGAATGCTTTGCTTATCATAAGAGACCGTTTTGGCATGTCCTTTGCCTCAAAAGGATTGGGCTGCCTTACTGCACCTTTGTTACTACTATCGTTACTTGCTCGTTACAAATTATCTTTCTATCAAACTACTCGTTACTTAAATTTTCAGTGCTTGCAGAGAATACCTTTCTGAAAACCACTTGTCATTTCCTTCTACTCCTCGTTGGGTTCGACCCTCTTACTTATCGAAAGGACTACGATTGATCCCATATACTTGTGGGTCATTAGAGTTCCCTCTGACCCTAATTCCAACTCTCTAAAATCCTATTTTTGGAGAAAAAAGGAGAGGAAGTTTCATCGCGTTTCACGATACGGAGCCGCCACCACCTCCTGTTCTTCATCGGGAGGCTAGATCTTGAGCCCGTTCGGGGCTCCGGAGAGGAGAATCATCGGTCTTCATCATCACCAACCCTCCTTCATCACCAATTCCATGATGCTCCCCACCGGGAGTGAGTAATTCAGCTTGCTAGATGGTGAGGGGTTGGATGGGATTCATCATGTAATCAAGTTAGTTTTGTTAGGGTTTTGATCCCTAGTATCCACTATCTAAGATTGGTGTTGCTATGACTTTGCTATGCTTAATGCTTGTCACTAGGGCCTGAGTGCCATGATTTCATATCTGAACCGTATATGTTTTCACCATTATATCTATGTTTGTGACCCGAACTTTCAAGTTATATGCACCTGCTACGTGTTATGATTCACATACCCAAATGTGACAATAATTGGGATTCTTTCTGGTGATTACCGTAGTTTGAGGAGTTCATGTATTCACTATGTGTTAATGCTTTGTTCCGGTTCTCTATTAAAAGGAGGCCTTAATATCCTTAGTTTCCTTATGGACCCCACTACCACGGGTGGGTAGGGCAAAAAATGTCATGCAAGTTCTTTTCCATAAGCATGTATTAATATTTATGGAATACATGCTTACATTATATTTATGAATCGGAGCTAGTTTTGTATCGCCCTAGGTTATGACTGTTATATGGTGAATATCATCCAACGAATCCATCGATCCAGTGCCTATGAGTTTTTCACATATTTTCTTGCTAAGTTACTACTATAGCGACTACTTTTACAACCGCTACAAAATTATTGCTACCATTGTTACCGTTGCTATTACTGTAACCACTACTATCAAAACTATCATACTACTGTGCTACTGGTCACTTTGCTACATATATTAAATCTCCATGTGTGGTTGAATTCATAACTCAACTGCTAATATACAAATATTCTTTGGCTCCCCTTGTGTCTAATCTATAAATTTGTGTTGAATACTCTACCCTCGAAAACTGTTGTGATCCCCTATACTTGTGGGTTATCAAGACCTTTTTCTGGCGTCATTGCCGGGGAGCATATCTACATACCAACACTTGCGATTTATATTTATCTATCACTATGAAGAATTTGAAAGATACCAGAACCAAGATCGTTCCCTCTAAGACGAGGGGAGGTAAGGAACTGCCATCTTGATCTGCACTTGATTCACCTTCTGTTTTGAGTAAGCTTGCAACACCTCCACATGCTATTAATCCTTATATATCACAAGTAATTGATGTTGCTATTTCTACCATGAATGATGCTTATGATGATGCTAGTACCCTGGTTGATAAGATTGTGCCACTATGTGAATTTCTTGATGAACAACTTGCTAGAGCCAAAAATATTGAGAATGCTGAAAGTGATGAAATTACGGAAACTGATGAAGTCTTTGAAACTGAAAACTATGATCCACCTATTGGAACTAGTTCTCCTAGATATGAATTGCCTGAAATACCTGATGACTATGTTATTGATGGAGAAGTAGCTAGAGACTTTCTTGCTTGTAAGGATAGAGATGATCTCAAGAAATTACTAGTCAAGTTGAAAGAAAAGTCCTTGAATGCGAGAATGCAATATGATCCTAAGTTTTATACTTCACCTATCTTTATGACTTACAAGGATTATGATTTTTCCGTCGACCCAGAGATAATTACTCTAGTTGAATATGATCCTTTTCATGGCTATGAAACGGAAACTGTTGTGGCACATCTTACTAAGTTAAATGATATAGCCACCCTATTTGCTCATGATGAAAAAAATTCGTTATTACTATATTCTTAAGTTATTTCCTTTCTCTTTAATGGATGATGCTAAGACTTGGTATAATACTCTTTTTCCTGGTTGTGTGCGTAGTCCCCAGGATATGATTTAGTAGTTCTCTGAAAAATATTTTCCTGCTCATAAGAAACAAGTTCCCTTACAGGAAATATTTAACTTTGTGAAAATTGAAGAAGAGAGTCTCCCACAAGCTTGGGGGAGGCTTCTACAATTACTTAGTGTTTTGCTTGATCATCCTCTGAAGAAAAATAAAATACTTGATATCTTCTATAATGGACTAACCGATGCTTCTAGGGACTTCCTAGATAGTTGTGCTGGTTGTGTTTTCGGGGAATGAACTGTTGAACAAGCTGAGGAACTATCGAATTATATATTTAAGAATTATGATGAATGGACACTTCCTGAACCACCACCTAAACCCACTCCATAGGAGAGGGGTATATTATTTCTCAGTCCTGAAGATATGCAAGAAGCAAAGAAATGCATAAAGGAAAAAGGTATTAAAGCTGAGGATGTCAAGAATTTACCACCTATTGAAGAAATACATGGTCTTGACACACCACCACCACCACACATGGTAGAGGTAAATTCCTTATTAAAGTTTGATAAAGGTGACACCCCTTACAACAAACACCCTAGTCAATGTTTGCATGAATTTGACAACTACATTAGAAAACAAGATCACTTGAATGCAAATGTTATGAAACAATTGAAACAAAATTCTGATATGATTGCTTGATTGAGTGATTTTTTGTTCAAAATGACTAATGATGTTAGAGGTGTTGGGGAATGTAGCATGCAATTTCAAAAAAATTCCTACGATCACGTAAGATCTATCTAGGAGATGCATAGCAACGAGACGGGGAGAGTGTGTCCACCAACCGTCGTAGACCGAAAGCGGAAGCATTAGGTTAACACGGTTGATGTAGTCAAACGTCTTCACGATCCAACCAATCCAAGTACTGAACGTACGGCACCTCCGTGTTCAGCACACGTTCAACACGATGACGTCCCTCGAGCTCTTGATCCAGTAGAGGTTCGGGGGAGAGTTCCAATATCACAATGACATGGTGACGGTGATGGTGATGTGATCCGCGCAGGGCTTCGCCTAAGCACTACGACGCTATGACCGGAGGAGTACACTGTGGAGGGGGGGGCACCGCACATGGCTAAGAGAAATTTTGGTGTGCTTTTGGGGTGCCCCCCTCCCCCGTATATAAAGGGGGAGGAGGAGGTGGCCGGCCAAAGGGGGGCGCGCCAAGTGGGGAGTCCTACTTGGACTCCTAGTCCAAGTAGGATTCGGCCCCCACCTTTTCCTTCTAACGGAGGGGGAAAGAGGGAAGGAAAGGAGAGGAAGAGGGAAAGGGGGGCCGCGCCCCCTCCCCTTCCTATTCAGACTCCCCTTGGCGGGGGGGGGGGGGGCTCCCCTTTGTGGGTTGTCCCCTCTTCTCTCCCATGGCCCATGAGGTCCATGATTTCCCCCGGGGGGTTCCGGTAACCTCTCGGTACTCCGATAAAATACCCGAATCACTCGGAACCATTCCGATGTCTGAATATAACCTTCCAATATATGAATCTTTACCTCTCAACCATTTCGAGACTCCTCGTCATGTACGTGATCTCATCCGGGACTCCGAACAAACTTTGGTCACCAAAACACATAACTCATAATACAAATCATCATTGAACGTTAAGCGTGCGGACCCTACAGGTTCGAGAACTATGTAGACATGACCGATACACATATCCGGTTAATAACCAATAGTGGAACCTAGATGCTCATATTGGCTCCTACATATTCTACGAAGATCTTTATCGGTCAAACTGCATAACAACATACGTTATTCCCTTTGTCATCGGTATGTTACTTGCCCGAGATTAGATCGTCGGTATCCTCATACCTAGTTCAATCTCGTTACCGGCAAGTCTCTTTACTCGTTCTGTAATGCATCATCCCGCGACTAACTCAGTAGTCACATTGCTTGCAAGGCTTATAGTGATGTGCATTACCGGGAGGGCCCAGAGATACATCTTCGATACTCGGAGTGATAAATCCTAATCTCAATCTATGGCAACTCAACAAACACCTTTGGAGACACCTGTAGAGCATCTTTATAATCACCCAGCTACGTTGTGACGTTTGATAGCACACAAGGTGTTCCTCCGGTATTGGGGAGTTGCATAATCTCATAGTGAGGGGAATATGTATAAGTCATGAAGAAAGCAATAGCAATATAACTAAACGATCATTATGCTAAGCTAACGGATGGGTCTTGTCCATCACATCATTCTCTAATGATGTGATCGCGTTCATCAAATGATAACACATGTCTATGGTCAGCAAACTTAACCATCTTTGATTAACGAGCTAGTCAAGTAGAGGCATACTAGGGACACTCTGTTTTGCCTATGTATTCACACATGTACTAAGTTTCCGGTTAATAAAATTCTAGCATGAATAATAAACATTTATCATGATATAAGGAAATATAAATAACAACTTTATTATTGCCTCTAATGCATATTTCCTTCAGTCTCCCACTTGCACTAGAGCCAATAATCGAGATTACATAGTAATGATTCTAACACCCATGGAGTCTTGGTGCAGATCATGTTTTTCTCATGAGAGAGGCTTTGTCAATGGGTCTGCAACATTCAGACCCGTATGTATATTGCAAATATCTATGTCTCTCTCCTTGACTTGATCGCGGATGGAATTGAAGCGTCTCTTGATGTGTTTGGTTCTCTTATGAAATCTAGATTCCTTCGCCAAGGCTATTGCTCCAGTATTGTCACAAAAGATTTTCATTGGACCCGATGCACTAGGTATTACACCTAGATCGGATATGAACTCCTTCATCCAGACTCCTTCATTTACTGCTTCCGAAGCAGCTATGTACTCCACTTCACACGTAGATCCTGCCACGACGCTTTGCTTGGAACTGCAACAACTTACAGCTCCACCATTCAATATAAACACGTATCCGGTTTGTGACTTAGAGTCATCCGGATCAGTGTTAAAGCTTGCATCGACGTAACCAATTACGACAAGCTCTTTGTCACCTCCATAAACGAGAAACATATCCTTAGTCCTTTTTGGGTATTTCAGGATGTTCTTGACCACTGTCCAATGATCCACTCGTGGATTACTTTGGTACCTCCTTGCTAAACTTATAGCAAGGCACACATCAGGTCCGGTACACATCATTGCTTACATGATAGAGCCTATGGTTGAGGCGTAGGGAATGACTTTCATTTTCTCTCTATCTTCTGTAGTGGTCGGGCATTGAGTCTGACTCAATTTCACACCTTGTAACATAGGCAAGAACACTTTCTTTGACCGATCCATTTTAAACTTCTTCAAAACTTTATCAAGGTATGTGCTTTGTGAAAATCCAATTAAGTGTCTTGATCTATCTCTATAGATCTTGATGCCCAATAAATAAGCAGATTCACCGAGGTCTTTCATTGCAAAAATCTTATTCAAGTATCCTTTTATGTTATCCAGAAATTATGTCTTATTTCCAATCAATAACATGCCATCCACATATAATATTAGAAATGCTACAGAGCTCCCACTCACTTTCTTGTAAATACAAGCTTCTCCAAAAGTTTGTATAAAACCTGATGTAGGGTAGAACCCTAGTGGCCCGATCTTTCACGAAAGGAGCGGATCCCGCGAAGAACGGGAAGAACATGAGGAGGGAAACAAGGGAAAATCATGAGGGGAACACAAGAGAACACTCAAACCAACAAGTATGATCACACATGTGCTAGATCCTCGAAACACAAAGAGAGATACAAGATCCAAAGTCAACAACGGACGATACAAGAGGTAACCGGTTCTTCTCCGTGAGGAGGTCTTGAATCCAAAAGGGGATCTTCCCTTAGAAAGGGGGCTTGAATCCGAAGGGATCTTATCCGCAAGGAGGTCTTGAATCCAAGGTGGATCTTCTCCGTAGAGGCCGCGGTCTCTCTCGTGGAGTAGATCCGATATGGATGAGCGTAGCTCTATCTCTCAAATGAGCTATCACAACGCTACCCTAGAAAGGAGGAGGGAGAGCTCTGTTTATAGTCTTAGTGCAAATGGGGTGGGGGGGGGGGGGAAGGGGTACATGGGCCTCAGCCTGCAACTAGACATAGCCAGGTACCGGACGTCCACTGGGGACCGGTCGTCCGGTGGCTCGTGGGCGGCTGGACGTCCGGTAGGGGCCGGTCGTCCACTCGATCTAGCTCGGATGCTGGTGTAGCGGATTTCCGGTCTGGACCGGTCGTCCGGTCGCCGGTCGTCCGGTGGTGACGGACGTCCGCTCGTTTGGCTCGGGTGGAGGGACACCGGTCATTCGGTCTGGACCGGTCGTCCGATGGATCTTTAGGCGCCGGACACCCGGACCCGATCGGTCGTCCGGTGGCTGGAGCTTCTTCGGCAGCTCTTCTTCTTGCGTCTTCGTTTCCACGCTTCCCCCGCGGATGGTGTAGGTGTTCCTTGGCGCTTGCACTCCTCCACGTCGTCCGCAGCGTTCCGACAATACCTATGCATGCACACGGGAGAAGTGTCAAGTAGTATACCATCCTCGAAGGGGTCAAGTGAGCACATGTAAAGGATATGATTCACCTTTGTGTATGTGAAGTAGAGGTCGCACGTGCCACTTGCCAAACGGACTCTTGACATGGTGTTGTCCGTAGGATGCTCCGCATCATCTCCCCTCCCTTGGGAAAGATCCGACCTCGGATCGAAAACCAAATCACCATGGGAAAGAGATGGCTTCGCCGTGTAGGAGTGGACGTTCACCAAGTAGTCGTCATCTTCAAGCTTGAAGTGGGCACTCTCCAATGTCGCACCATCTTGGGATTCCTTCAAAATGAGCAAGGACAACAAACACTTAGAAAATGAATTTGGTTAGCGTTAGTGCAAAACCAAGCATTCAAGAGGCGATTCACCAAACAAGTGTGGTCATCATGCAAAGCATATGGTGTGACAAAGGATTGTGACATGGCATATAAGTGCATAAATTGAGCACAAGCAAAGATATCATGGGGACAAGCATGTAAATGGTTGTCATCAAACGCATGAAGTGAGCAAGTATGAATCATTGGTGATGCAACAAGGCAAGCAATCATAGGAATCAAGTCGTGCAAGCTAGTAGTGCAAAGATGCAACATACTAGAGGAAAGCATGGCAATCATGTCATGTGAGCAAATAATAGTCATAGGCAATGTACATGACATATCGCAAGCACGAACACAAAGCAAGATCATAGTATCATCATAGGCATGGGGCACAAAGCAAACATGGCAATAACAAGCAGTGTCTCCACCAAGCTTGCAAATACACATACAAGTATGAGAATCAATCATCATGTGTAATGCAAAGCATGGGTCACGAATGCATGGCAAAAGCATAGTAATGAGCACATCATGCAAAGTGAACATGGCAAGATGGGCATAGAATATGTAGTGGACAATAACCCATAGCCAAGAGAGGGTCATGTAGAAGGATTGCGCGAAGTCTTCGCGTGAAGAGAGCGGTGCGAAATGCAATCCATGGGATCCCAAGTCATCATTGCTCTCTAGAGCTTGTTTTGTCAACTCGTGGGATTGCGAGGTTGACAAGAATTCATGGGTACCTACACAAAAGAGACACAAACGGAAGAAATTGTGTGTGTGGTAAATGTACACATCATCCATCATGATGTGTATGTGCATGTGAAAGTTAGCACAAGATAAGTGTTGCTCAAAGAAATTTGATGCATGGTATAAGAACATGTCATCCATCATGAAAGAATAGTTATTGTGTATGACACGATGGGGATGCAAGTTGAGCATACAAGTATAAGGATCATGCAATGGATTGGATGAATCAAAATCTCCTAAAATGTATGAGGAAACTATGGGGGTCTCCTCATGTGCAATATTGGAAACATCATATGGAGAAAATGGACAACATCCAAAACAATGCATATCCGAAGCTAGGTGGTTATGGCATGGCATATGAGATAAATGATGCAAAGGTAGCATGTGAATATCATCACAAGAGAAACAAATGCCAATAACCATAGGCTTGTCATCTATGCCATAAGTGCAAATTGGGTTAATCTTAATGGCATATGCATAGTCACTATGAAGAGATTGCAAATATGACATGTGGTCGATCTCATTCATAGCATATGACAAGTCAGGCGGATTGGCAAACATGATGTGACAGAGAGAATTAGCACAAGAAATCCCATGTAACATGGCATCACAACTAATAGACTCTACATGGAAATCATCACACTCATCATAAATGGGTAAATCATCGCATGGGGAAATCATACTAGCATGAAGCATGTCAATAGGGGGATCTACATTATGCAAGCCATCAATGTCAAGAATGTCCACTAGTGGGACTAGAGCATCACCGTCACCTATGTTACCGTTTTCATTCCACTCAAATGGTGTAGGTGAGGTGGGAAAGACCAAATGGTGGTCATCTTCATCTTGATGGAACCATGTGGGGGTGCATCATATTCCACCATGGCCATCGTCTTGTCCAAAGGTAGGACGTAGTCGTTGTGAATCGGTGCGTCATCATAGATGGGACCTAGCACCAAATGAGAAGACACAATAGAGGTAGAGGTCAAGTCGTTAGTGTTAAAAGTGGCCTCACATGACCTATCAACTATCTCACTCTCTCTATGTGGTGGTTCACTCACTCCCTCAAAATAGGTGCACTCAAACTCACATATGGTGGAGTCACTCATCTCACTCAAGAGGTGGGGGTTGTGGCTCTCCTCACATGGGAATAGTGGAAACACATCATATATGGGTCTAGTGGTGAAATCACTCTCACTCTCAATATGGTGGCTAAAGTCACTCAAGTCATCACATGTCGCCGTGGTCGAAGGGAAAATCCCATGCTCAACCATCTCATAGTCGTCGTGGATGAAGGCCGAAGATGGCACAACATCACTCTCGCCGTGGATGAAGGCCGAAGATGTCACATCATCACACTCGCCTCCTAAGATGGAAGCATCATCCTTGCTCGCCACCGTGTCGCTCGCCTCCAAAGCTTGGTCCTTGAGGGTCTCCGTAGTCGTACTCGCCGCTGCACTGTCTTGAAAAAGAGTCATGGAGTACTCGGCATCATCAATGCCACAAAGAGGGATGGCGTCAGACTTGGGAGTATCGTCTTGGAGCTCGTCGGGCTTGGACATCATGGTGGTACTAGCCTCATGCTCGTTCTCATGGAGCTTGGTCGTCGCGAAGTGAGCTTGGGGTGGAGAAAGTTTGGCCTTCATGAGTTCTTGTTCCGCCTTGAGAGCACCAATGTAGTTGTCGTCGAGGGACTTGTAGTTCTTGAGGAAGATCGTCTTGGAGATGTCGTTGTGCAATCCCATCATGAAGTGGAACTTCATCGAAATGGGGTCGTCCACGCCGGCTCGTCGCAAAGCAATCTTCATCTCCTTGAAGTACTCGTCAATGGACTTGGATCCTTGGATGGTGTTCTCCAATTGGCGTTGAAGTTGTTCCATGTAGGTTGGAGGCACAAACTCTCGCCGCAAAGCTCTCTTCGTCTTGGGCCAACTCATGTCGTAGCTCTCCGAAGGTGTGTGAAGCCACCATGTGGACGCGTAGTCGTGGAAGTTCCTTGTGGCGCACTTCACTTGATCTTCGGGAGGGACTTGATGTAGCTTGAGGTAGTCGTCCATCAAACGCTCCCACTCGAGATACTCCTCGGGTTCTTGAGTCCCATAGAAAGGAATCGTGTGGTCGATGTCGAGGTCATAGTAGCTCGTGGAAGTCGCGGACTTGAGCTTGGGGAGCTTCTCTTGAGCGTAGTCTTGAGGTGCTTGTTGGCGAAGATGCCATATATCCAAAGGTGAAGATGCCTTGAAGTCGCTTGGCGAAGATGCCAAAGTGGTTAGTGTAGCCGTAGCTCCGTCTTGGTGGTGCTTGTCTCACGGTCTTCTCTTGTGGTCATGAAGTTTGGACTTGGCGTGAAGTAGGGCTTGTTGCGACTTGTAGGTAGGCGCATCTCGAGCATCTTCATGATGATGTTGTTGTTGTCATGCTAGAGCTCGATGTAGATGTCGTTCGTCGTCGTCGTGCACATGTTGCTTGGAGGTGACTTGCCCTTCATGACGAGGTGGATCACAAACGTGATGGTGGTCGCCATGGAGATGTGGACGAGGACCACTTGCGCTTGCATCATTTTTGCGCTCCGAAGACTTGTGACTTGAACATCGCCGCCTTGAGGATGATGAAGGGGAAGAGCGGTTGATCAACAAGGTCCGAATCTCCTTCATCCTTGCATCTTGCTCCTCCTTTTGTGCGGAAAGCTTGTTGTTGATGTAGTTGTACACGCCGTCGTTGTTGTGGAAGACCGGAGATGAAATGCCTTGCCCATCCATCACAAGATTCGAGCCAAAATGAGTGGAGAAAGAGAAGAACGAATACCAAATGTACCTTGACCGAAGTTGAAAGTGGATCAATGATCACTCCAACGTGGACAAGGAAATATCACAATTGGTACCAATTCTTGTCGGTTTCTCACACCTACACAAGTAAGGCTTATGGTGGAGCTCGGTGAGGATAGTGGCACAAAAATTTAATGCAAAATGTTAGCAAGAGTCAATAATGTTGAAAGAGATTCACAAATTCACAAGTGTAACAAGTAGACCAATAGCAATATGTGGCACACGGAAACACACACACGGATAGATAAATGGGGTCGTGCAACCAAGGATGAGCACAAAATGTGGAATCCACGGAAAACGCTTGTGTTGCACAACTCAAGAGAGACACTAGCACGATTGCTCACTAGGCGGATACGACACTTGTGCACAACCTATAAGATGCAAAATGGATAAACTTCTATCCCAAGTATGCTATGTATGTATGGTTCCCGGTGTTTGATCCAAGATGATCAGATATGACAATCTTATGCAATGTGGTGGATGCTATGGCTATGGCTATTGCTTACAAGCTTCTTTGTTCACTCTTTTGCTTTGCTTAAAAGCTTATTCCTTTTTTTGACCACTTTGCGAAATGCACAAACCAAGATAGCAATTGGGTATATACGCGGGAACAAACTTGAGGCACACGAGATGATATGATACCAATATGATATGGTATGTATGAAATGTATGGTGTAGATCACTAATGTGCACAAGTAACATTGTCGGCAATACTCAAATGGCTAGTCTCGATAGGCAAGTAATGCAAAATGGGCTAGGGGTTATCAATGCAATGGCAAGGGAATGTACAATGGAGGGATACCACGATACCAAGATGATATGGAGGTTACCGTCCGTGTCGATGATGAGTGGCAGTGATCTTGATGGAGATACCACGATGATGGAGACTCGTCCCTAAGTAGCCGAAACACCTTAGGAAACGGAAAAACCGCGAACTCAAAATGTCAAATGGTGGTAGCGGGATGTGGTGGTGTTGCACTAGGCAATGCGGAAGTGGAGGTTATGGTGGTGGACTATACACGGTGTCGGAGTTGAAAGCACGGTCCCTAAGTAGCCGAAACACCTTAGGAGACACAACTCACAACACAAACAAAATTGGGTTAGTTTGAGGTGGCGGAAGTGTATAGTGGTCAAGGCTATGCGGAAGTGGTGGTGGTGGTTGATGAAGAAGCAACCATCCCTAAGTAGCCTAGACACCTTAGGAGACTCAAATCACTTCTCAAGTAACCACTAATGCGATGGGGAACAAAATTGGTTAGGTTGCGGAAGGCTATGGTGGTGTAGCGGATGATATGGTGGAGGGCCTAGGCAAACTTGCCTAATTTCAGAAAATTTGATGGAGTCAAATGATTTTGGTGGTATTTTTGTGGGAAGGAGGATGTCAAGAGCTTTTCAACGAGCTAAAGAATGTCAAAATCGGAGTTCGGATGAATTAGTTATGGCCAAAACACAATTTTAGCGAAGTTGATATCTACAGGTAGCGGACGTCCGGAAAAAACGGTCGTCCGGTCGGGTCGGAAATCCGCTGATTCTGCTCGGGTTAGGGGGTTCCGGTCGTCCGGTAAGGTCGGACGTCCGGTGGTTCCTGCGGCTCCGGACGTCCGATAAAATGACGGTCGTCCGGTGGGTCTGGGTCAACGCGAGATGCGAGTTTCGGGACGCGATTTTGGGCGGAATTTGGGGATTTTGGGGTCAAAATTGATGAGATTTCGTGGATGAAAGATGGGGAAACTTGGGGAGATGCTAGATCCACTCGAAACCAAGCAAATCCATGGATCAAAATCAACAAAACATCATCAAACCAACAAATCACAAAAAAAAATTGGGGCTATTTTTGGTGGGGATTTTCGAATTTAGGACGAAATCAAGCAAAAGAAGGCTAGAGAACGGTGGGGGAAGCTCCGAAATCGTGATCAACCTGGCTCATGATACCAAGATGATATCATGAGACAAGCTGGCTCTGATCCAAGATGATGTAGGGTAGAACCCTAGTGGCCCGATCTTTCACGAAAGGAGCGGATCCCGCGAAGAACGCGAAGAACACGAGGAGGGAAACGAGGGGAAAATCATGAGGGGAACACAAGAGAACACTCAAACCAACAAGTATGATCACACATGTGCTAGATCCTCGAAACACAAAGAGAGATACAAGATCCAAAGTCAACAACGGACGATACAAGAGGTAACCAGTTCTTCTCCGTGAGGAGGTCTTGAATCCACAAGGGATCTTCCCTTAGAAAGGGGGCTTGAATCCGAAGGGATCTTCTCCGCAAGGAGGTCTTGAATCCAAGGTGGATATTCTCTGTAGAGGCCGCGGTCCCTCCTGTGGAGTAGATCCGATATGGATGAGCGTAGCTCTATCTCTCAAATGAGCTATCACAACGCTACCCTAGAAAGGAGGACGGAGAGGTCTATTTATAGTCTTAGTGCAAATGGGGGGGGGGGAGTGAAGGGGTACATGGGCCTCAACCCGCAACTGGACACAGCCAGGTACCGGACGTCCGCTCGGGACCGGTCGTCCGGTGGCTCGTGGGCGGCCGGACGTCCGGTAGGGGCCGGTCGTCCGCTCGATCTGGCTCGGATATTGGTGTAGCGGATTTCCGGTCTGGACCGGTCGCCGGTCGTCCGGTGATGACGGACGTCCGCTCGTTTGGCTTGGGTGCAGGGACACCGGTCTTCCGGTTTGGACCGGTCGTCCGGTGGATCTTCAGGCACCGGACGTCCTGACCCGACCGGTCGTCCGGTGGCTGGAGCTTCTTCGACAGCTCTTCTTCTTGCGTCTTCGTTTACACACTTCCCTCGCGGATGGTGTAGGTGTTCCTTGGCGCTTGCACTCCTCCACGTCGTCCGTAGCGTTTCGACAATACCTATGCATGCACACGGGAGAAGTGTCAAGTAGTATACCATCCTCGAAGGGGTCAAGTGAGCACGTGTAAAGGATATGATTCACCTTTGCGTATGTGAAGTAGAGGTCGCACGTGTCACTTGCCAAACGGACTCTTTACATGGTGATGTCCGTAGGATGCTCCGCATCAAAACCATATGCGTTGATCACACTATCAAAGCGTATATTCCAACTCCGAGGGGCTTGCACCAGTCCATAAATGGATGCTGGAGCTTGCACACTTTGTTAGCACCTTTTGGATCGACAAAACCTTCTGGTTGCATCATATAAAACTCTTCTTTAAGATATCCATTATGGAATGAAGTTTTGACATCCATTTTCCAAGTTTCATAATCATAAAATGCGGCAATTGCTAGCATGATTCGGACAGACTTAAGCATCGCTACAGGTGAGAAGGTCTCATGTAGTCAACCCCTTGAACTTGTCGAAAACCTTTCGCAACAAGTCGAGCTTTGTAGACAGTAACATTACCGTCAGCGTCAGTTTTCTTCTTGAAGATCCATTTATTCTCTATGGCTTGCCGACCATCGGGGAAGTCAACCAAAGTCCACACTTTGTTCTCATACATGGATCCCATCTCAGATTTTTTCGTGGTAGTGTCACGGCAGATGTCCTCATGGAAGGACTTAGTTGTGGAGCCATTGCGACGAGGTTAGCTTAAGGGAGTTAAATGGGACAAAGGACGCGAAGAGTTTATACTGGTTCGGCCCCTTGCGGTGAAGGTAAAGGCCTACTCCAGTTGAGGTCGTATTGCTAGGGTTTTGATTACCGGGGAGCAAACACGCTTTGCCTGGCTCTTGATTTGATGTTTCTTGCCCTAAGCCACTACCGGGTCGTCCCCTTATATACACGGGTTGACGCCCTGTGGCCTATAGAGTCACGCCGGCTCATACAACGTGTCCGGCTCGGTGACGTATCTTACATGCCTTATATTACAAGAGTACTCATACATGGCGGTTTACACTTACAGGCCTTGAAAGGTCTCTGGGCTTGGGCCTCTTACTGGCCTATCTATGAACTGCCATCTGGTATACTCTTGGGCTTCATGGATGAACCGTCATTGTGGTTGACCCGGCCCCTCCTAGGCGGGTCATACCTGATAGTCATATCCCCAACATTAGGCCCCAGGTTGATTTGAACTTGTTCAGGTCAATCTTCAACACTTAGTGGTTGTTTGGGTACAGGGAATTAGATGTGGGATTTTAGAAAATGAGTTTTTAGGAAAACCGACTTTGGTTAGTTATTCTGTTAAAGTAAGTACGTACAATACTTTGTTTGGATGAGAAAAATAGTAAAGCATGGATACGTAGCTCCATCACACAACGACTTAGTCAAAATTCCAATACGTTCCTTCAGTCGATCTATTGAGCTGTTGGGCTTAGCTGGAGCGTCTCCGTCGAGCGCTCCTGTCAGCCTCGCTGCGGCCGCTTCCCCAAATACGGTGACAGAGACAAGGGCGCTGTTGGTGGCGTCGTTGAGGACAAAACGAACCAGGTTGCCGACGGCCGGCCATGCAACAATGTCCTCTGTGCGCCGCTGGGATGACGAGGGAGGGAGCGGTGCTTACAACGTGATGCCATTCGCCGCTCATGTTCATTGGGGAGATCAGGTTGTAGCAACCGTCGGTAGGATGAACACATCAGCTATGGCACTATGTGCTCCGCGGTAGCTCCCACCTCGCCAAGTCGCCATGCCACATGTACGGCAATAGGCACCTCTGAGCCCCGAACAGCATGCTCGCCGATGCTTGTAGAGGACGTCGCGTAACATGCGATTCATCACCGTGTCACACGACGATGGCCATGTCCGGGCCAGAGCGGCTCGCCGAGCGGCACTCACTGCCAGCGTTGCCTCGCATGTGCCTGCAGAGGAAGTGGTGGTGCTCTGAAGCGTCGCCATGCGACACGACGACGACCACGTCCGGGCCCGAGCGGCGAGCTCACCCACTCGGCGGCGACTTGCTCATGCCCGAAGAGGATGTCATGGGGCGCTCGTGATGCGCCCAACGCGTCTTTGTAGCATAGCATCTGGCCAGGTAAGATTGCGGCCGTCGTCTTCGGCAGAAGGAAGAGCACGTCGACCATGGCACCATGCGCTCTGTACGTGGCCGCCGTATTCATAAAACTCGTTTATATAAAAACGCCAAATAGTCGTTTTTCTATAAGCCGGGTTTTTGAGGTTTTGTAGAACTCAGTTTTCTTTATCCATGATTTGGTTAGGTGATCCAAACAAGATTTTGGTTGTTACAACCGAAATTGCGTTTAACTAGAACTACTTCTCTATAATCTTGCTATCCAAACAACCCTTTAGAAAAAAATCATTTTCCTCTGCTGTGAAACATTGTAACCCACCATGACGTCATCTCTGGAAATTACGGAAATCCGCCACGGCGTCATCTTTAACGGATCTTTTATCCTTTATGATCTTTCGAAAACCGAGAAGTTCAATCAGTTGGATAATCATCATTTGGCCTCCTCATTTTTCGCGCCTGCCTGTTACTCTTTTTCTTATAAAAAGGGTCAAACCACCCCTTTATCATTCTCCTCTCTTCTCCTTCTCGTCTTCTTCTTCCTCGCGACGCACCAGCACTCACGAGCTCCACCACCGTCGACCTCAGTGCCCTTCATCAACTCCGGCCGCTGCATCGCCTTGAACGGTCCAGAAACGCCGCGGCACACCTGCACTGTCAGCTAGCACCAGTAAGTCTCCCTTTTTCCTTTTCATGGATCTGTTCTTTAGGGTTTCGGTGTTCGTCGGTGTTCATCGCTGCTCCTCCTTCTCCTTGCTAGATCGCGTAGTTTTGATCTAAAAATAATGTAGTAACTATGCGGTAGCAGTGTCAACACCCGCTTTTGATATTAGAACATTATCCTCATCGCGATAAATCTCTTCTGGGGCACCTCCACTTTTTCTGCCGCCGCCTCTGTAGGTTTAGAATTTATTTCCTTTTTCTAAACAGCTGTAGATCCAAATTTATAACTTTAACCTGTGGAACCTGTTTGTCCCAACACTTAGCAAATTTCGCTCTTGGTAGATCTTGAATATCTTAGTCGTGGCAGCTGACTTTGTCGGCTTATCATTACTTCATATATCATTAGCCCTTGCTTAAGCTGCCATTTTGAATATACACTGCAACTGTTAACTTGAGATTTCACCAACTAACTTGAGCTGGCGAATTATTCCCTTCCTTTAGGTTGTCCTTTCACCATGCCGCCAAAGACAGTTACTACATGTAACTGGGTTCGCTCCATCGCCACTGAGGGTACTTTAAAAGATTTTGTCACAGTTGGATATTTGCCAGAGAAAAGTGTCATGCATTACCGCGCTCCTGACCCGGGCGAAGAGAGACCTCAGCCAAAGGACGGTGAAGTCATTGTATTCACTGATCATATGAACTAGGGCTTCTCACCGCCCAGCTCTAAATTCTTTAGGGATGTTCTGCACTTCTTCAAACTCCACCCTCAAGACATTGGACCTAACTCTGTGTCAAACATATGTAACTTTCAAGTTTTCTGTGAAGTATACCTTCGAGAAGAGCCTAGTGTTTAGCTTTTCAGGGAATACTTCTATCTGAACCGGCAAAATGAGTTCACAAATGGGCCCAACTTGGAACTTGGTGGAATTTCAATTGAACGCAGAAGAGACGCCATCTTCCCTCAAGCAGCTCTACCGAGTCACCCCAAGGACTGGAATCAGACATGGTTCTATTGTAAAGATATCTCGCCGTCTGATGAAAATTCATTGTCGGGTTATCATGCTGAGTGTCTTGACTCAAATTATCAACTCCCCGAGAAACTTACCGCCGCCGAACGCAAGAAACTCGCCCCTACAATCAGAAAAGTCCAAGGCCTACTAGGAAACGGTTTAACTGGAGTTGATTTAACCCGTTGCTGGGTCGCATGTCGGATCATACCCTTAAACTGCCGATCTGGCTTGATGTGTACTTATACCAGAGGAACAGATGATCCATTACACCATAGCTCTCTATGTCTGACTGAAGAGGGCATTATTGAAATGGCAACAACACTTGTAAATAGCAAATTCGAAGACTGCAGCAAAGTGGGTCTGAATCCTTTCTGCAAGCTTAACCCACCGCCAGACATAAGTCTCTTGATTTCCCTTACTTTACTTCATCACCCAAACATTACGTGAACTCAAGTATGTTACTCTTCCGCAGGCTAAATCTGACTTCTGGAAGGCAAAATATGACCACGAGGCTGCCAAAAGCCGCCAAAAAGACGAGCAAGAGACCTAGGAAGAAATCAAGCGCCTCTGATCTGCTTAAGCTGGATGACACCTCTGAGTCGGTGGTAGCCCTTGACTCTCTTAGCTCGTTTTTCAAGCACCTTATTGACACTGACTACTACCAGGATGACACGGGAGCCAACCAAGTAGTTCAAGAAGAGGTAACTATTATTTCCTCTGACTCAGAACCTTTGCCAAGGCAGAAACTTCATCGAGTAACCCGGAAAGTAAGGTTTTCACACCCCTTGGCTTATTTAGATCCTCACTTTCTTTTGAAACGACAGCAACACGAGAGCCACCGCCAGACCCAGACCAGTGGAGGTGAAGATTTATTCTCCAATTTACCAAACACTCCCCGAAAATGCCAAAATGGGGTTCTTTTTAGCCTTAACTCTTTTATTTACTGGCAGGATTCTTTCGTTAGCCACTCAATTCCTTCGATTCAATCTTGCAGGAGATTTCCCGTTCTTCCTCTGGCGACTCATCTCAGATTCAACTGCCAGCTTTCAAGACTACCCCTTGGTAAGAATAATTACTTTTCTGTACCTTTATATCCTCACCATTATGCTAACTTGCCCGAATTCTTTTAGGGGTCAAGCAAAACCCAACAAGAAAGCGAAGGTGACAAAACCGGCTGAAGACCCTAAAGCTGCTGAACCAGACCAGCAAGCTTCTGCACAAGAAGCCTCTGAACAACCAGAAGATTCTGCTTCCAATACTCAACCTGAGATGCCTGAGTTGCCTATTGATGAAACGAACATTGACCCGTCAAGTACTGAATCGTCAAGCTCGCTTAACTCGCCAAAGACTCATGCTGAGGACATCCTGATCATTGGTACTAGCTTTACTGAACTGGGGAATCCAACTGTATTAGCCAGACATTCTGCCAAACAAGAAGTCATGGAGAGACGGAAAGTGAGGTTTGATGTCTCCCACTATGCTCAATTGAGTAATAGTGAAGTATTATCTGGTTATCTCAATCAATAACACTCCAGCCATGACTTAAACAGATGCACCAGAAGTATGAGGTACGTCATCCGACTTACATAAGTTATATACCCTGCCAGCCCCCAAGTCTTCTGATTATGATAAGATTGAATAATCTGTAGACATAAAAAACTTACAAGCTTCTATCCTAGACTCCCCCAAGTCCGCTTTAAAACAAAACTGGATGTTGAAAAATAGCATAATTTTGCATTTGTAGTCCCCAAGGGCCGGTTTAATCAGTATGAATGACCCGGTCCTAATGATCATTGTGTAAAAGAGCAGAACTTAACTGCATAGCCCGCATGAGTCGGCTGAGACTGTTTACAACACACTCGCCTCATCCTTAGGAAGATACAAGCAATATGCATTAGCCCCCAAGTGCCAAGTGTTGTTGCTTGCAAAGCACTTGGGACTTTTAGTTATAAAAGCCGTTTCCATTGAAAAATTGCTTTGATAGACATTAGCCCCCAAGTGCCAAGTGTTGTTGCTTGCAAAGCGCTTGGGACTTATATTGTTGTAATCTGCCATGAAGTATGTTTGATAAATCTGCGCTGCCTGCAGGCTGCTACCACTGAATTGGAATCTCAACTGAACGATGCCAAGACCCGGCTGGAGGCTCAGGAAACTGAGACCCATAAAGCTGAATCAAAATTCCAGTTTAATGTGTCAGAGTCGGAAAAATTGAAGACCAGTTTTACTGCGGATAAAAAGGCTTGGGCAGAAGAAAAGACTGCCTTGATACAGCACGCTGAGAAGGCAGAGGCGGCTCTTCAGGAGGCCACCACTGAACTCACTAGTTTAAAACACCGTGTGTCTCAGATGGTTTCTGCTATCTTTGGTGAGTCACCTTGTTATTTATCCAAAGTATTTGTCATCGTAATGTAAGCCACCATTTTAACCAATCTATGACTTACTCAGGTCCTAGAAGCAGTAACCTTAGCCAAGTTTATACCCTTGTTGAGCAATTATATACTGGAGCTCAACGTACACTGGCTATTGTCGGCGTTCTGGGAACAGGGGTCCCCAGACTTGCCTACCTGCGGCCCGCGGTGTGGCTCAAAGGGGGCCCAGCACGGCCCATCTTCACCAACACAAACCCAAGACCCTCGCGAGGGGCCAAGCCTCGCGCAGCGGACGATGCGGAGCCTCCTCAGGCATGGCCTCATCAGGCAGGCTCACGAGGAGGCGGAGAGATCAAGGCAGGGTACCTCATGAGGTGCCCGTGACGCAAGCCATGACGACCAAGGGCGCCAGGCGGGCGCTAGCCCGCGCAGCGTCCTCCTTTCCTCTTTGGTGCAAAGGGGGCAAGCGCAGCCATGGAGTACCGAGGCATCAGGCAAAGGTTGCCATTTCGGTGCAACGAGACCAAGACCAGGAGGACTACGAGACAAAGGTCACCCTGGAGCCCAAGACGGTGTCATCACCAGAGCTTTGCGCAGGCGAAGACTACTTTTGTTAGGATAGCTGATACTTGCTGCCCCCCTTCAAATTAGCCCGCCATTGTTGGTTCCCTTCCCGCTTGATATTTGGGAAGAGGACCAGGGCCTCTATAAATAGGACCAGCCACCCACATAGCTGAGGGTCTAAGGGTCTCTGGGGTAGAGAGGTTGGAAACAGAGGGAGAGAGAGAGAGAGAGAGAGAGAGAGAAAGGTGGCTGAACTCCTCCCAGCAGTTCATCGCCCTAGCCAAGAACAAACCCTCGCGAGGCTGTTCTTCCTTGTACTGTCCATCATCATCAGCCCAAGAGGCAATCCACCACACCACACACTGGAGTAGGGTATTACACCACAACAGTGGCCCGAACCAGTATAAACCATGTGTCCCTTGTGTTGTGTCCAGATCTTAGCGTGGCGGAGGGGTGCAGGTAGGTAGGAGGCGAAATTTCCGTGCGCACCCCAGTGTTCGAACCTCAAGGGTCTGCCGGAACCCGAAATCCGACATTTGCGCGCCAGGTAGGGGTGCGCCGGAATTCGTCTCCCACCACCCCGTTCTTCTCCGACCATCGCGCCCAAGTCTGACGCTCGTCGGGCCCGCGCGGAGAGCCGGGCCGCCTTCGCTTCCCGCGTCGCCTAGACGGTCCTTGTCAGTGGGCGTCCTCGCCGTTCCCCGTCACCTGCCATCAACGCCGCCACTGGCCCTGCGGCGGACGAGCAGCAAGCATCGGCCCGGCATCTGTCCGTGCGGCAAGACGGCCGCAGCGCAACTCCCTCGCTCACCCCAGCTGGTTCTTCGTCCCGCGCGCTCCGCGCGCCCATGGAGCCCCGCAACCTCTCCCCCGCCTATCGCGCTGCACCAACGCCCCCAGTCGTCGCGGCCCTCCTGGGCGGCTCGCAGGTAGGGCGGGCCTCAGCGTGCTCTCAATCGAGGCCTTCAACCTCCTCTGCATACCCCTGGAACGGCTGCAGCCTAGCCGGCCCTTCTCAGGCGTTGGGGGCAGGTCATCCAGCTCCTTGGGACAGATCCGGCTCCCAGTAACCTTCGGCACCTACAACAACTTCCGCACGGAGCTGATCGACTTCGACATCGCCCCCATCGGCCTCCCCTACAACGCCATCCTCGGCTACCCAGCGCTGGCCCAGTTCATGGCCGCGACGCACCCGGCGTACAACCTCATGAAGATGCCCGGGAGCAGCGGTGTCTTGACCGTGCA
Source organism: Triticum monococcum (assembly GCA_034509565.1). Lineage (NCBI taxonomy): Eukaryota > Viridiplantae > Streptophyta > Magnoliopsida > Poales > Poaceae > Triticum > Triticum monococcum. The sequence continues at coordinate 525,702,498 of CM067841.1, forward strand.
CGGGGACACTGGGGACGCTCTGCGGGTGCTCAAGCTCGTCTTCAAGACAGCGGCATCGGCACAGCCCGCCGCCCTGGAGGCCCCCGAGCCCAAGGGGGCTGCGCCCGCCAAGAAGAAACAATTGTTCACCCAAGACAAGGCAGAAACCAAGCAGATACCCGTCGATGAGGACGGGTCCACCAAGGCCACCTTCACCATAGGCGCCCACCTCAAACCCGAGCAGGAGGAGGCCCTGGTCGGGTTCCTGCGCGCAAACAAGAAGGTGTTCGCTTGGGAGCCAGACCAGTTGGCAGGGATCCCCAGGAGTGTAATCGAGCATCACCTCAACGTGTGCCCCAATGTGCGCCCTGTGAAGCAGAAGGCCAGGCGGCAGTCCACAGAAAAGCAGGCCTTCATCGTCAAAGAAACCCGTAAATTAGAAGCCGTTGGGGTCATTCGCGAGGTCCGATACCCAGATTGGTTGGCCAACCCTGTCGTTGTGCCAAAGAAGGGAGGGAAGGAGCGTATGTGTGTCGACTTCACCAACCTCAACAAAGCATGCCCGCAAGATCCGTTCCCGCTCCCCCGCATCGACCAGATCGTTGATTCCACTGCGGAATGCGACCTGTTATGCTTCTTGGATGCCTTCTCTGGGTATCACCGGATCAAGATGGCGGTAGAAGACGTCGAGAAGACAGCCTTCCTAACCCCGTGTGGGGTGTACTGCTACACATGCATGCCATTCGGGCTGCGTAACGCAGGGGCGACCTTCCAGCGGCTGATGCACATCACCTTGGGCCCGCAGCTCAGGAAGAATGTTGAAGCTTACGTCGATGACATTGTGGTAAAGTCTCGGGAGGCCGAGGCCTTGATACAGGACTTGGAGGAAACCTTCGTGAGCCTCAACGCAGTGAACCTACGGCTCAACCCAGAGAAGTGTGTGTTCGGAGTCCCCTCGGGCAAGCTCTTGGGTTTCCTCGTGTCCCACCGAGGCATCGAGGCTAACCTGGAGAAGGTCAAGGCGGTAGAAGACATGAGCCCGCCAAAGACCCTCAGAGAAATGCAGAAGCTCACGGGGCGCGTGACCGCGCTAGGGCGTTTCATCTCGAAGTTGGGGGAATGAGCCCTGCCCTTCTTCTAGCTAATGAAGAAAAAGGGGCCCTTCGAGTGGACTGAAGAGGCCGACAAGGCGTTCCAGGATCTCAAGAGATACCTGACCAGCCCACCGGTCATGGTGGCTCCGCGCCCTTAGGAGCCCCTGGTGCTTTACCTCGCCGCCACTCCCTACTCCGCCAGCGCAGCCTTGGTGGCAGTCAGAGAGGAGCGCCGAATCAAAACCACGGCAGCAGCCCGGGACAAGGCAGAACAGGGACAAGGAAGGCCTACAGAAACCGCCACCGCGGCTGAGGAGGATCAGCCACCGCAGAGGGGCGCACCAGAGGCGGAAGAGGCCCCTCTTCCAGATGGCCAGTCTCAGGAGGCCTCATTGCCTCAAGAGGCGCCATGGTCTCCGAAAGGAGCCACCAGCACTGATGCACTCCACCTCGTTGAGCACCCAGTGTACTTCGTCAGCACAGTGCTGCGGGATGCAAGAGCACGGTACCCCATGCCTCAGAAACTCCTCCTCGCGCTACTGGTGGCTTCGCGCAAGCTGTGACACTATTTTCAAGGTCACCCCATCAAGGTCGTCTCGTCATACCCCCTGGAGAGAGTGCTCAGGAGCCCTAATTCAGTTGGAAGGGTCACTGAGTCGAACATAGAACTGCAAGCATTTCAGCTCGAATTTAGCACGACCAGGGTCATCAAGGGAGCAGCGTTGGCAGATTTTGTGGCAGAATGGACGGAGGCGCCAGGCCTCAAGGCCGATGAGGATCGGTCCCTATCCCCGGGAAGCGAGGCGCCAGAAGGCTGGGTCATGTACTTCGATGGGGCGTTCTCCAGGCATGGCGCTGGAGCTGGGGCGGTGCTTATATCACCCACACAGGACAAGCTCTATTACGCCGTGCAGCTCTGTTTCCAGCAAGGTGAAAAGGTCTCCAACAACATAGCGGAGTATGAAGGTTTAATAGCTGGCTTGAAGGCCGCGGCTTCCCTGGGGGTGAAACGCCTCACCATCAAGGGCGATTCGCAGCTCCTTGTCAATTTCTCCAACAAGGTGTACGAGCCGAAGGATGAGCACATGGAAGCCTACCTTGCGGAAGTCCGCAGGATGGAGAAGCAATTCTGGGGGTTGGAGTTGCAGCATGTGCCCCGTGGCACGAATCAGGAGGCCGATGACATCACCAAACGTGCGTCCAGGCGGTTACCTCAGGAGCCTGGCATTTTCGAGGAGCGGCTCTTCAAGCCCTCAGCCCTGCCGTCATTATCAAACACGGCTTAGCCCCGGGAGGAGCTCCCCCAGCCACCTGCCTCAGGAGCTCCGACCTGTGGCCCGGCCTCAGGAGCACGCCTGCTCCTGACGATGGAACCTCAGGAGGGATGTTGGATCGCGGAGCTCCGGAGCTCCTTAACGCAAGGGACCCTGCCGGAGAAGGAGGAGGAAGTAGAGCGAGTGGCACGCCAGGCCACGGCATACTGCATCAAAGACGAAGAGCTCTACCGGAAGCGACCAAACGATGTATCCCTGCGCTGCATCTCCAGGGAGCAAGGGAAGGAACTACTGGAAGATATACACGTCGGAGACTACGGACATCATTCATCGTCACGGACCCTCGTCGGCAAGGCGTTCCGCAGTGGGTTTTATTGGCCCACCGCGCTCAATGACGCCGTTGAACTAGTGAAAGCTTGTGAGGCCTGCCAGTTCCACGCCAAGTAGATCCATCAGCCGGCAGGGGGCTTGTAGACTATCCCCCTTTCGTGGCCATTCGCAGTCTGGGGGCTTGACATCTTGGGTCCGTTTCCTCGGGCGCCAGGGGGCTACCGCTACCTTTACGTTGTTGTAGACAAGTTCACCAAGTGGGCTGAAGTGGAGGCTGTCCGCACCATTCCTGCGGGTTCCGCGGTCAAGTTCATCAAGGGCATTGTGAGCCGGTTCGGGGTGCCGAATCGCATCATCACAGACAACGGTTCGCAGTTCACCAGCAACCTCTTCAAAACATACTGTGCTAACCTTGGAACGCAGATATGCTACGCTTCAGTGGCGCACCCCCGAAGCAACGGTCAGGCCGAGCGAGCCAATGCGGAGGTCTTGAGGGGCCTCAAGACCAGGACATTCAAAAAGAAGTAGGAGGCCTGCAGCAGAGGTTGGTACGATGAGCTTCAGTCCGTGTTGTGGTCCATCCGCACAACCGCGACCAAGCCGACTGGGGAGAACCCGTTCTTCCTGGTCTATGGAGCCGAAGCGGTCCTCCCTCACGAGGTCAGACGTCGCTCCGCGCGGGTCCTGGCGTTCGACGAGGTGCAACAGGACACCATGCGGGGGATGGACCTCGTGCTGGGGGAGGAACGTCGCCGAGAAGCCGCGCTACGAGCGGCGAGGTACCAACAAGTGCTACGGCGATATCACTGCCACAACATCCGCCCGAGGACTCTCGAGGTAGGAGACCTCGTGCTCAGGCGGGTCCTCTCCAGGGAGGGGCTGCACAAGCTGTCTCCCATGTGGGAGGGCCCGTTCAAGGTTGTTCATGTTTGCAGGCCCGGCTCAGTGCGCTTGGAGACTCAGGAGGGAGTACCGGTCCAGAACGCATGGAACATCCAGCACCTCCGGAGGTTCTACCCCTGAAAAGCCCCGGAGCCTGTGAAGCAAGGCGAATGCCTGTGAAGCTATCGCGTTTTGGAAAAGGCCCAGAGCCTGTGAAGCAAGGCGAGTGCCTATGAAGCTATCGCATTTTGGAAAAGGCCCAGAGCCTGTGAAGCAAGGCGAGTGCCTGTGAAGCTATCGCGTTTTGGAAAAGGCCTAGAGCCTGTGAAGCAAGGCGAGTGCCTGTGAAGCTATTGCGTTTTGGAAAAGGCCCAGAGCCTGTGAAGCAAGGCAAGTGCCTGTGAAGCTATCGCGTTTTGGAAAAGGCCCGGAGCCTGTGAAGCAAGGCGAGTGCCTGTGAAGCTATCACGTTTTGGAAAAGGCCCAGAGCCTGTGAAGCAAGGCGAGTGCCTGTGAAGCTATCGCGTTTTGGAAAAGGCCCGGAGCCTGTGAAGAAGGCGAGTGCCTGTGAAGCTGTCGCGTTTTGGAAAAGGCCCGGAGCCTGTGAAGAAGGCCAACGCCTATGAAGCTCGCCGCCCGTGACACTCTCACGTACTAATGAGTTGGGGCTGTACACGCCCCGGAGTCTCAGGAGCACCGGCCTCAGGCCCTGGGGCTCCCTCCCACGCCCAGTGGCAGCACTTAGCTGCGCGCTGGTGAGAAGACGTCGAAGACTAGACTAGGTGCCGGACGCAGCTTTTCATTTGCTTTCCGCAGTTGGCTTGTTCCTCTTCATTTGAAGTTTAATTGAAGTTGCTGCCATCTTTGGCTTGCGGTTCTTCGGCTTTTTACTCTCCTGCCTCGATTTCTCTTGTGCAAGGCCTCGCGAGGGGGAGAGCCGAGCGCCCTCGCGAGTGTTCCTATCCTAGTCACTCAAAGAGTTCGCGACCTGGGCCCCTTACAGGAGCACCCATCCAGTCCGTGCCCCACGGGCACCGCGATACAAAGGGCCTGGGTCGGTCGCCCCCCCCCCCCGCGGCCGGGGCCGGGAACTATCCACGCTCGGGCACATAGCCGAAAGGTACGGTAACGAAAGCAAAACGATGATTAATAGCAATAACCCAAACACGCCCCGCGGGGCTCCGCACTATTGTCTTTGTTACGCAAGAAAAAGGGAAAAGGAAGAACAAATCCGGCGCGGCTCGCCTCACACCGGCCTGCAGGGAAGGCCCGAGCTGCCTCTGGAGCTCAGGCGGACTCCCTCTCGCGCATCACCAGGGCGCGACGGCGGGCGGACACGTTGCCACCCCCCAAGCAGATACGATGGCGTGGTGGCTGATCGCGGCCACCGCTAGAGGAGTCGCCGCCTGATGAAGAACCGGAGAAGCTTGAGGAACCCTGAATGCCGCCAGCCGCGCGAGCGCTACTCTCTCCATCATCGCCGGAGCTGGGTTCCCAGCTGCGGTCGTCACCCTCGGGGCAACACCTTGCGCGGCGACCATCTTCCCCAAACACCCTCACGTAGAGGGTGGCTTCACCGTCGAACTTGAAGTGTAGGGTGCACCGGCGGCTCAAGCCACACGCGCGGGCAAACGTCTACCAACCGCGGGCCAGGGACAGGCTCCCGGCCGCGGAGACCTCCAGAGAGACCCATGAGGCCCAGCTGCAGCAGCCGTCGGCCGAGGAGGAAGCGAGGAAGCGGAAGCCGGGTGCTAGCCGGCTCCGCCGACCACATGACGAACTCCGGCAGCACTTTAGCATCACGAACGCGCGGCCTGGGGGGACGCACAGCCGGAGCGCGCCCCCGGCTGCAGAAATCCGCTCGTCGCTGTGCTGAAGATCGCCTCCACGGCCGCGGGGAGCCATCGTGGTGGCCACAGAATGCTTGCGAGGGCGCCCTCGGCCGCGGTTGGGTGGGGTAGAGGCGGGCTCAACCCGGCAAGCCTTCCCCTTCTCGGCGGCCAAGAACCTCCTCGACGGGGCCATGAAGAAAAAGGAGAAGCAAGGGGAGATGAAATGGAAGGGCGCGCGCCGGTCCATACTTATGGCTGGCGATGGCCAACCAACGGCCCCCATGATCGCAGGTAATTATGACCCGCTTTGCACGCAGGGACTTGTCTAATCCGTGCAGTTGCCGAGGGGCCATGGGGAAGTGGAGACGCCCACGTCCAATCAACCGCCACGCGGCGCCTAAGGCCACAGGCTGTTAGGGCCCGCAGCGCTTCACTCTTGCCCTTCCACCTTCTTGCACGGCCAAGTCTGGGCGCGCCTTGGGCCCGGGGGCTACTGTCGGCGTTCTGGGAACGGGGGTCCCTAGACTTGCCTGCCTGCGGCCCGTGGTGTGGCTCAAAGGGGGCCCAACACGGCCCATCTTCGCCAACACAAACCCAAGACCCTCGCGGGGCGGACGACGCGGAGCCTCCTCAGGCACGGCCTCATCAGGCAGGCTCACGAGGAGGCAGAGAGATCAAGGCAGGGCACCTCACGAGGTGCCCGTGACGCAAGCCATGACGACCAAGGGCGCCAGGCGGGCGCCAGCCCGCGCAGCGTCCTCCTTTCCTCTTTGGTGCAAAGGGGGCAAGCGCAGCCGCGGAGTACCGAGGCATCAGGCAAAGGTTGCCATTTTTGTGCAACGAGACCAAGAGAAGGAGGACTACGAGACAGAGGTCACTGTGAAGCCCAAGACGGCGTCATCACCAGAGCTTTGCGCAGGCGAAGACTACTTTTGTCAGGATAGCTGATACTTGCTGTCCCCCTTCAAATTAGCCCGCCATTGTTGGCTCCCTTCCCGCTCGATATTTGGGAAGAGGACCAGGGCCTCTATAAATAGGACCAGCCACCCACATAGCTGAGGGTCGAAGGGTCTCTGGGGTAGAGAGGTTGGAAACAGAGAGAGAGAGAGAGAGAGAGAGAGAGAGAGAGAGAAAGGTGGCTGAACTCCTCCCAGCAGTTCATCGCCCCAACCAAGAACATACCCTCGCGAGGCTGTTCTTCCTTGTACTGTTCATCATCATCAGCCCAAGAGGCAATCCACCACACCACACACTGGAGTAGGGTATTACATCACAATGGTGGCCCAAACCAGTATAAACCCTGTGTCCCTTGTGTTGTTCTTTTCATAGTTTAGATCTTAGCATGGTGGAGGGGTGCAGGTAGGTAGGAGGCGAAATCTCCACGCGCACCCCAGTGTTCGAACCTCAAGGGTCTGCCGGAACGCGAAATCCGACAGCTACCATCTCCCCGGCTAATCAAGGACCCAATCTGTTAAGCGATGTGCTGAAGAAATTATCCATCCCGCCCACCAGAATCCAAGAGATAAAACGGTCTTGTGCAAGAGTCGGCGCTGTGATGGCCTCGAGACGAGCCAAAGCGTGGGTACCGAAATTAGACCCGGCAGATGTGGCCAGTAGGTATCCTAGCTTAAAAGAAGATGGAACCTCTTTCCATCAGCAAGACTTTGCCGCCTGTGTCAAGGAGATTCGTCCTCATGCAACATTCATTGCTGAAGAGACCAATCTTTCCAAATATCAGCCGGCTTATGATGCAGATAATCAGAAGATGCATACGCCTGCGTATAAAGTGATGGACTTAATTCCACCGATTCATAAGCACACCTTCGCCCCTGATATTGACGCATCCAATCTGATTAACGACGAAGCTGAATTCTTCACCTTGCGTGGCTTTGACTGGTCAAAACCAAACTTCCAGACGGCGAAGGAGGAAGAAGAACCGGCAAGGGATGAACCGGAGGCCTCCCGTCAGCAAGACCAAGAAGAGTGAACCGCCAGGCGGGTTAAAGACTTGAGCTTTGACAAAACACTTGACCTCATATTGGCTCATGGAGCTATGTAATAGGGTAGTTAAAACTTGAATTGGCCGTGCCATCGCGCACGTTTTCTGTTTTCTGTAACACTAGTGATCCACCGGCCACTCTTTGTATGATAGTCTTTAACTTATGCAGATTTGAATTATTATGATCCTGCACACAAAGAAAACACAAGGGCCCTGGCGGCTTACCGCCGGGCGGGTCATGATACCCAATTAAGCCGCTGGGGACGAATAGTCCATGACCAGGGCCGGTCTAATAATTGCTAAGTAAAATAACATACGTGTGATATATACTTAAACTGCCGGCTTATCAGCTTCGTGCAATTTAAAGGTGTGAGAACTATCAGTTCAACCATGGTATTCATTATGCTTTTGGCGATGTAGAGTCTGTCCTCCCGACGGGTTGTATAAACCCAAAGCGTGCTTCCAATGTAAGCCGTAAACAGGGCACCTGGGACCGACTTATAAAAAACCCGGAAAGTAGCGAAAAACTCAAATACGAATAAGAAATCAAAAGAAATTCATGGCTTTGTAGACTGTTAAAGTAAAGTGTCATCTTCAATGAAACTAGACGGAGCCACTGGATTGTTCGTGCTGCCGTGATCCTAAGTCACAGTGTGCCCAATCGACATTTGAACCCTAGATAAGTCTGGTCTTGCTCAAATACTTATGAGGAGTACGCGGGGCCGGAGCAACAGTATCATGGGCCGATTTATCCAAGTTTCAAGGAAGGTGGCTTATGAAGCCTTGATCCATCTGACTCTGTAAACTGTACTCTCGCATGACAAGCCATCGTTTGAACCTTAATCCAGCTCAAATCTTGGTCGAATAAGCCATAAATACTAATCGTTAAGAGTTTGGCGGGTCAATCAGGATGACCTGATGGAGTTGAAGCAGCTGACGTTATAGGTAGGACGACCCGGTCAGAGTTTGTTCTCTTCGGTCGAATACGCCTATGTTTGAACAAACCCGGTCAAGAGGGTAGTAACGCTATGTTCTTTTTGGTCGAATACGCCTATGTTTGAACAGGTAGCCCCCAAGTGACATACTTACAAGCATGGCGTTGAGCCGATCAAAAGGGTATCGAAATCTATGTTCTCTTTCGTGAATACACCTATGTTTGAACAGGAAGCCCCCAAGTGACCATATAACCTTTTGGCCTTGCGCCGATCACGTGGGTACTGATAGCTATGCTCGATGAGCAGGAAGCCCCCAAGTGATCATATAAGTTTTGGCATTGCGCCTGATCAAGAGGGTACTGACAGCTATGCTCAATGAGCAGGAAGACCCCAACTGATCACCAGGGACCTATGTTTGAGCTGTGCTATGCATCCAACTCTCTTTCGTCCTAAAAGTTGTTGGCGTCAAGCCTCTTAAATGATGATAAAGACTTAGCTTTGAATAAGTAAAATGACAGAGGCCCTGAATTGTCAGGGATGCCGGCTTTATTATACTGCTTATAATATATACATCACACAACTATGTACATCATGAGAGCCGGAGGCTCAAGTATAGTAGGGCCAAAGATTAGCAATGTTCCACGGCCGACGGGTCTCCTCCTCCGATGTGGGTGAGTCCTTGTTGTCTTGAACGTCGATAAGGTAGTATTACCCATTATGTAGATTCTTGCTGACCACAAAAGGTCCTTTCCAAGGTGGTGATAACTTGTGCATATCTTCCTGATCTTGGATGAGCCGGAGCACTAAGTCGCCTTCTTGAAAGGTTTTGGTTTTGACCAGGTGGCTGTGATAATGCCGTAAGTCTTGCTGGTAAATCGTCGAACGAGCCGCTACGAGGTCACGCTCCTCATCCAATAAGTCAAGTGCGTCTTGACGCGCTGGCCCCATGGTGGGCGCCAACTGTCGTGGAAGTTTCACGGCAGATGTCCTCATGGAAGGACTTAGTTGTGGAGCCATTGCGACGAGGTTAGCTTAAAGGGGTTAAACGGGACAAAGGAGACGGAGAGTTTATACTGGTTCGGCCCCTTGCGGTGAAGGCAAAGGCCTACTCTAGTTGAAGTGGTATTGCTAGGGTTTCGATTACTAGGGAGCAAACACGCTTTGCCTGGCTCTCGATTTGATGTTTCTTTCCCTAAGCCGCTGCCGGGTCATCACCTTATATACACAGGTTGACGCCATGCGGCCTACAGAGTCACGCTGGCTCATACAACGTGTTCGGCTCGTTGACGTATCTTACATGCCTTATATTACAAGTCTACTCATACATGGCGGTTTACACTTACGGGCCTTAAGCCGTCTCTAGGCTTGGGCCTCTTACCAGCCTATCTATGAACCACCGTTTGGTATACTCTTGGGCTTCATGGATGAATCGCCATTGTGGTTGACCCGGCCCCTCCTGGGCGGGTCATACCTGATAGTCATATCCCTAACAGATTTCATGGCCTCAAGCCATTTTGTGGAATCTGGGCTCATCATCGCTTCCTCATAGTTCATTGGTTCGTCATGGTCTAGCAACATGACTTCCAGAACAGGATTACCGTACCACTCTGTTACGGATCGTACTCTGGTTGACCTACGAGGTTCGGTAGTAACTTGATCTGAAGTTTCATGATCATCATCATTAGCTTCCTCACTAATTGGTGTAGGAATCACTGGAACTAATTTCTGTGATGAAATACTTTCCAATTCCAGAGAAGGTACAATTACCTCATCAAGTTCTACTTTCCTCCCACTCACTTCTTTCGAGAGAAACTCCTTCTATAAAAAGGATCCATTATTAGCAACGAATATCTTGCATTCGGATCTGTGATAGAAGGTGTACCCAACAATCTCCTTTGGGTATCCTATGAAGACACATTTCTCTGATTTGGGTTCGAGCTTATCAGGTTGAAGCTTTTTCACATAAGCATCGCAGCCCCAAACTTTAAGAAACAACATCTTAGGTTTCTTGCTAAACCACAGTTCATATGGTGTCGTCTCAACGGATTTAGATGGTGCCCTATTTAACGTGAATGCAGCCATCTCTAAAGCATAACCCCAAAACAATAGCGGTAAATCGGTAAGAGACATCATAGATCGCACCATACCTAATAAAGTACGGTTACAACGTTTGGGCACACCATTACGCTGTGGTGTTCCAGGTGGTGTGAGTTGCGAAACTATTCCACATTGTTTCAAACGAAGACCAAACTCGTAACTCAAATATTCTCCTCCACGATCAGATCGTAGAAACTTTATTTTCTTGTTATGATGATTATCCACTTCACTCTAAATTTCTTTGAACTTTTCAAATGTTTCAGACGTATGTTTCATTAAGTAGATATACCCATATCTGCTCAAATCATCTGTGAAGGTCAGAAAATAACAATACCTGCCGCGAGCCTCAACACTCATCAGACCGCATACATCAGTATGTATTATTTCCAGTAAGTCAGTGGCTCGCTCCATTGTTTCGGAGAATGGAGTCCTGGTCATCTTGCCCATGAGGCATGGTTCGCAAGCATCAAGTGATTCATAATCAAGTGATTCCAAAAGTCCATCAGCATGGAGTTTCTTCATGCACTTTACACCAATATGACCTAAACGACAGTGCCACAAATAAGTTGCACCATCATTATTAAGTTTGCATCTTTTGGCTTCAATATTATGAATATGTGTATCACTACAATCGAGATTCAAAAAAATAGACCACTCCTCAAGGGTGCATGACCATAAAAGATATTACTCATATAGATAGAACAACTATTATTCTCTGATTTAAATGAATAACCATCTCGCACCAAACAAGATCCAGATATAATGTTCATGCTCAACACTGGCACCAAATGACAATTATTCAGGTCTAAAACTAATCCCGACAGTAGATGTAGAGGTAGCGTGCCGACGGCGATCACCTCGACTTTGGAACCATTTCCCACGCGCATCGTCACCTCGTCCTTATCCAATCTTCGTTTAATCCGTAGCCCCTGTTTCAAGTTGCAAATATGAGCAACAGAACCAGTGTCAAATACCCAGAGCATTAGTAGGGTACACATCAATAACATGTATATCAAATATACCTTTCACTTTGCCATCCTTCTTATCCACCAAATACTTGGGGCGGTTCCGCTTCCAGTGACCAGTCCCTTTGCAGTAGAAGCATTCAGTTTCAGGCTTAGGTCCAGACTTGGGCTTCTTCATGGGAGTAGCAACTTGCTTTCTATTGTTCTTGAAGTTCCCCTTCTCCCCTTTGCCTTTTTTCTTGAAACTAGTGGTATTGTTAACCATCAACACTTGATGCTCCTTCTTGATTTCAACCTCCGCAGCCTTTAGCATCGTGAAGAGCTCGGTAATTGTCTTTTCCATCCCTTGCATATTATAGTTCATCACGAAGCCTTTATTGCTTGGTGGCAGTGATTGAAAGTCTGTCAATGACACTATCATCAGGAAGATTAACACCCAACTGAGTCAAGTTGTTATGGTACCCAGACGTTCTGAGTATGTGTTCACTGACAGAACTATTCTCGTCCATTTTGCAGCTGTAGAACATGTTGGAGACTTCATATCTCTCAACTCGGGCATTTGCTTGAAATATTAACTTCAACTCCTGGAACATCTCATATGGTCCATGATGTTCAAAACGTCTTTGAAGTCCTGATTCTAAGCCGTAAAGCATGGCACACTGAACTATCAAGTAGTCATCAGCTTAGCTCTGCCAGACATTCATAACATCTGGAGTTTCTCCTGCAGCGGGTCTTGCACCTAGCGATGCTTGAAGGACGTAATTCTTCTATGCAGCAATGAGGATAATCCTCAAGTTACGGACCCAGTCCATGTAGTTGCTACCATCATCTTTCAACTTAACTTTCTCTAGGAACGCATTAAAATTCAAGGGAACGGTAGCACGGGCCATTGATCTACAACAACATAGATATGCAAAAAACTACCAGGTACTAAGTTCATGATAAATTAAAGTTCAATTAATCATATTACTAAAGAACTCCAACTTAGATAGACATCCCTCTAGTCATCTAAATGATCATGTGATCCATGTCAACTAAACCATGTCCGATCATCACGTGAGATGGAGTAGTTTTCAATGGTGAACATCACTATGTTGATCATATCTACTATATGATTCACGTTCGACCTTTCGGTCTCAGTGTTTAGGGGCCATATCTACATATGCTAGGCTCGTAAAGTTTAACCCGTGTATTCTGCATGTGCAAAACTGGCTTGCACCTGCTGTATGTGAACGTAGAGCTTATCACACCCGATCATCACGTGGTATCTCGGCACGACAACTGTAGCAACGGTGCATACTCAGGGAGAACACTTATACCTTGAAATTTAGTGAGGGATCATCTTATAATGCTACCGCTGTACTAAGCAAAATAAGATACATAAAAGATAAACATCACATGCAATCAAAATATGTGACATGATATGACCATCATCATCTTGTGCCTTTGATCTCCATCTCCAAAGCACCGTCATGATCTCCATCGTCACCGGCTGGACACCTTGATCTCCATCGTAGCGTCGTTGTCGTCTCGCCAACTATTGCTTCTACGACTATCACTACCGCTTAGTGATAAAGTAAAGCAATTACATGGCGATTGCACTTCATATAATAAAGCGACAACCATAAGGCTCCTGTCACTTGCCGATAAGTTTTACAAAACATGATCATCTTATACAAAAATTTATATCTCATCATGTCTTGACCATATCATATCACAACATGCCCTACAAAAACAAGTTAGACGTCCTCTACTTTGTTGTTGCAAGTTTTACGTGGCTGCTACGGGCTTCTAGTAAGAACCGTTCTTACCTACGCATCAAAACCACAACGATTTTTCGTCAAGTGTGCTGTTTTAACCTACAACAAGGACCGGCCGTAGTCAAATTCGATTCAACTAAAGTTGGAGAAACAGACACCCGCCAGCGACCTATGTGCAAAGCATGCCGGTAGAACCAGTCTCATGAACACGGTCTTGTAATGTCGGTCCAGGCCGCTTCATCCAACAATACCGCCAAATCAAAGTAAGACATTGGTGGTAAGAAATATGACTATTAACACCCACAACTCTTTGTGTTCTACTCGTGCATATCATCTACGCATAGACCTGGCTCGAATGCCACTGTTGAGGAACGTAACATGCAATTTCAAAAAATTTCCTACGATCACACAAGATCTATCTAGGAGATGCGTAGCAACGAGACACTGAGAGTGTGTCCATGTACCCTCATAGACCGAAAGCGGAAGCGTTAGGTTAACGCGGTTGATGTTGTCAAACGTCTTCACGATCCAACTGATCCAAGTACCGAATGTACGACACCTTCGTGTTCAGCACACATTCAGCACGATGACGTCCCTCGAGCTCCTGATCCAATAGAGGGTCGAGGGAGAGTTCCGACAGCATGATGGCATGGTGATAGTGATGGTGATGTGATGCGCGCAGGGCTTCCCCTAAGCACTATGACGCTATGACCGGAGGAGTAAACTATGGAGGGGGGCACCGCACACGGCTAAGAAATCTTGGTAAGCCCCCCGCCCCCATATATAAAGGGGGGAGGAGGAGGTGGTCGGCCCAAGGGGGCACGCCAAGGGGAGAGTCCTACTTGGACTCCTAGTCTAAGTAGGATTCGGCCACCCACCTTTTCCTTCCAACGAAGGGGGAAAGAGGGAAGGAGAGGAGAGGAAGAGGGAAAGGGGGGCTGCGCCCCCTCGCCTTCCTATTCGGACTCCCCTTGGGGGAGGGGGCGCCTCCCCTTTCTGGGCTGTCCCTTTTTTTCTCCCATGGCCCATGAGGCCCATGATTTCCCTCGGGGGGTTCCGGTAACCCCTCAGTACTCCGATAATATACCCGAATCACTCGGAACCATTCTGATATCCGAATATAACCTTACAATATATGAATCTTTACCTCTCGACCATTTCAAGACTCCTCATCATGTCTGTGATCTCATCCGGAAATCTGAACAAACTTCGGTCACCAAAACACATAACTCATAATACAAATCATCATCGAATGTTACGCGTGCGGACCCTACGGGTTAGAGAACTATGTTTTTTTAACAGAAAGACTGTAAGGGAAACCCCTATAGTATAATTGGTGCAACAAACCCAAACTGCAAGTACCATGCCTTGAACCTGGGTGGGTGGGAAGGCATCAGCCCCTTCCCACCACTAGGCAATGCCTTAGTCTGCGTTAGAGAACTATGTAGACATGACCAAGACACATATCTGGTCAATAACCAATAGTGGAACCTGGATGCTCATATTGGATCCTATATATTCTACGAAGATCTTTATCGGTCAAACCGCATAACAACATACGTTATTCCCTTTGTCATTGGTATGTTACTTGCCCGAGATTCGATCGTCGGTATCCTTATACCTAGTTCAATCTCGTTAGCGGCAAGTCTTTTTACTCATTCTGTAATGCATCATCCCGAGACTAACTCATTAGTCACATTGCTCCCAAGGCTTATAGTGATGTGCATTACCGAGGGGGCCCAGAGATACCTCTCTGATACTCGGAGTGACAAATCCTAATCTCGATCTTTGCCAACTCAACAAACACCTTCGGAGACACCTGTAGACAATCCTTATAATCACCCAGTTACATTGTGACATTTGATAGCACACAAGGTGTTCCTCCGGTATTCAGGAGTTGCATAATCTCATAGTTAGAGGAATATGTATAAGTCATGAAGAAAGCAATAGCAATAGAACTAAACGATCATTATGCTAAGCTAACGGATGGGTCTTGTCCATCACATCATTCTGTAGCGACCCGACCTCAAACAGTCAAGTCTTTGTGCTTCAGTGTCATCCCTAGATCGGTAATGCTGACACACACAGTACTCGAGGATTTATAGCAGAGTAGCAATCACACACTTATCACATCAAAAGTGTCCAAATAGAACTTATTACAATAATATGGCTTAAGGCCATCTAATGTGATAACAGCGGAAGGCTTGGAAGATAAACTGAGTCCATCAACTCCAATGGCATAGCTGAGCTGCACGGCAACGACCTAACGAACCTTACTCCTCGTCTGAAAAGTTTGCAACATAATACGTTGCAGCCCGAAAATGGGTCAACACATGGAATATGCTGGCAATGTAACACAGTAGAGCATGAACAGAGTAATGCTATATCTATATGCATATTTGGCTGGTGGAAAGCTCTATGGTTATAGTTTTTGCGAAAAGCCAAATTTTCCCTACAACAAGGAATATATTTTAATTTAACTATCATGGTGGTTGAACAATATTGAGAAGGTAACCCCAACTCAATCCCAAATTAAAGTAGTTAACAACCCAACAATATTAGTTAAGAGTGATGAGATATATGTGATAACCCAAGTACTAGATACTCAAAATTGTCCATAACCGGTGACACGGCTAACCATGATTAGATTGTACACTCTACAGAGGTTTGCACACTTTCCCCACAAGACTCGATTGCCTCCGTTGTATTTCTCACACTACAAGGTGTTTGAGAAACGGATGACCGAGACATAGTCTTTCAGAAACATTAACTCTCTACTCCGGGCAGACCATACCGAACCTACAAAACCCACTACCTGCTGATCCACCTCTTTGAGAGCTTCACGTAACTTACTCAACTATGATAGAGCCCATAATAGCTTGTGGCCGCACATGGAAGTTTCTAGCATGAATCATCCCAGTTCCCTTTGAGCCTGGGTGGCGGTCCATAGGAAGATCACACGGGTACCCCGGGATTTCCAAACAAAAACAGACAACACTGGGTTCCCCAGGTGCCTCAATCCACCCAGATGTTAATTTAAGTTGCCACCTTAGGTTGAACCATTAATTAACAATCTCACATCTGTCATGGATTTCACTCAAACCCAAACCACGTCTGCGAGCATAGCAAAATAATATAAGCAACTCATAGAAGTAACTCCGAAGGGTTTGAATGCAGGGCAATAGGTTCTACCTCATCAACTACTTCCCAACCCACATGTTAAAGACATCCTAATCATGCAATGTTTGAGGATTGAGACTAATGCATATAAACTGGGTACGGAAAGAGTATGATCAATGTGTTACTTGCCTTGCTGACGATCCGCGAATCCTAGGGACTCGTACTAACACGGTTCGCACTCCGGGTGTTCTATCGCAAACAAACAATAACATACATAAGCAACAAGCAAAGATGCACAAGAAAAACTCAAATAAGAGAGGTTGACCAGAAAGTTCAACTTAAGAACTCCCGTTAGCAAAAAGAATCAAATAAAACGGAGCAACGAAACTCAAACGGCAAAAGAAACAAGATCCGTTTACTAATCTGGACCTAGGTCAAATTTTACAGTAGCAAAAACTTTTCCAAGTTGGTTAAACGAAAAGAGGGTCTCAAGACGAAGGTCTAGGCGCTTGAATCGCCTGATTCCGACTAACGAGCAAAAATATAAACATAAACTAAGATCGGATCAGAAATCGCGATCGAAAATAATCGTGGATTAATCCGATAAAAGAAACTGACGAACATACTAACGAACGAGCGTTCGTTATTTGTAACTAACGGGCGACAAAACGTTCGTTAAAACGAAAGTACGAACGAACGTCAGCTATTTAGAAGAATCGAGAAAAATCGGCGGACAGATCTAAAAAAACGAACTAGGGTTTCTAAAAAAACCGGCGGCTCGGATCCGGTGCGGTACCTCCACCGAGGGGCTCCGGCGAGGCGGGGTTGGCGGCGGCTCGCGGGGCGGTGGGGCTCGGCGGCGGCTCGGCGGCGGGGCTGCGGTGGTGGTGGTGGCTCGGGGCGGCGGGGTATATAAAGAGGTGGGCGGCGACTTGGGGGAGGGGCCAAGGCGGGGCGGCGGAGTCCAGCTCGGACTCCTTGTCCGAGTCGGCGGCGACGGCGCACGCGGCGGGGAGGCGGTGGCACGGGCGGCTGGGCTGGCGGCCTGGCTGGGTTTCGGCCCAGCCGGCGGAACCTCTTTAAAAAAACAATTTCGCTGACATAAATAAAATCCTAAAAAATAAAATAAAAATCTAAAAATGCCGAAACAAATTTTCACCGTCTAAATAAAATATTTAGAACGAGATGAACGTTTTCTTGGCCCTAAAATGCAATTTTGAAAAACGTGCAGTTTTTCTAATTGCAATTAAAATCCAAATTAAATCGAATAAATGATTTTAATATTTTCCCTCCAATATTTCACTTATTTTGGAGAATTCATATTATCTCCTCTCACATATTTTATTGTGAAATATTTTTCGGAGAGAAAAATTATTAAAATCAACAATCCTCGTTTCATTATTTGATAAAAATCAAATATGAAAACCGGGAAATCCCCAACTCTCTCCGAGGGTCCTTGAGTTGCGTAGGATTTCGAGGATTGCAGAACGAAAATGCAATAAAATATGATATGCATGAATGACCTATGTATAACATTCCAAATTGAAAATTTGGGATGTTACAAACCTACCCCCCTTAAGATGAATCTCGCCCTCGAGATTCGGGTTGGCTAGAAAATAGGTGTGGGTGGTCTTTGCGGAGATCATCCTCTCGTTCCCAGGTGGCTTCATCCTCGGTATGGTGGCTCCACTGAACTTTCCAAAACTTGATAACGTTGCTGCGGGTGACTCGGCTGGCAAACTCAAGAATCTTAACTGGCTTCTCCTCATAAGTCAAATCACTATCCAACTGAATCACCTCCAAGGTACTGCATCTCTTAACGGTATATCGGCCATCTCAGCATGACACTTCTTCAACTATGAAACTTGGAACACATCGTGAACTCCTAACAATCCCTCAGGTAATTCCAACTTGTAGGCGACTTCTACATTCGTTCCAAAACACGATATGGTCCTACAAATCTCGGGGCTAACTTTCCCTTAACTCCAAAACGTTTCACTCCTCACAAGGGTGATACTCGCAGATATGCTCTGTCTCCAATTTCATAGGTTACCTCCTGGCATTTCGAGTATGCATAACTCTTCTCCATGGACTGAGCAATCTTCAGTCTATCATGAATCAATTTAACCTTCTCCTCAGACTCCTTGATCAAGTTTGGTCCAAACAACAGCCAGTCTCCTACCTCATCCCACATCAACGGCGTTCTACACCTGCGTCCATACAAAGCTTCAAATGGTGCCATCTTCAAACTGGCTTGGTAGCTATTATTGTACGAGAACTCTGCCTAAGGCAAATTGTCATCCCAGCTAGATGCATAATCTAGCGCACAGGCTCTCAACATGTCCTCCAAAATCTGATTGACTCTCTCAGTCCGTCCATCCTTCTATGGGTGAAACGTTGTACTGAACTCCAATCTTGTTCCCAAAGTCTGATGTAACTGATGCCAAAACTTTGAAGTAAACTGTGTTCCTCTATCTGATACGATGGTGCTCGGAACTCCATGCAGACATACGATCCTGGACATATATATCTTGGCCAAGTTCGCACTTGTATAGGTAGTTTTCACTGGGATAAAGTGAGACACTTAGGTCAAGCTATCAACTACTACCCATATAGAATCATATCCTGCTTTGGTTCTGGGCAATCCGGTGATAAAATCCATGCCAAGTTTATCCCACTTCCATTCGGGTATCGGCATAGGCTGTAACAGTCCTGCTGGTTTCTGATGCTCTGCCTTTACTATTTGATAAACATCACATACGGCTACATACTCGGCGATATCCTTTTTCATACTAGTCCACCAGAAACGTTCCTTCAAATCCAAATACATCTTGGTGTTTCCGGGGTGTATCGAGTATGGTGAGTCATGAGCCATCCTGAAGTATTAACTTCCTGATCTCTGGGTTATTGGGCACATAAACTCGGTCCTCAAACCATAAGGTATCGTTCTCATCCTCACGAAAACCTTTGGCCTTTCCTTTCCTCATCTTCTCCTTTATCTCGGCAATCTCTTTGTCATCCTTCTGAGCTTCTCGAATCTTGCCTAATAATGTAGACTAAACTCCATTGTTGCAATGAAACCTCTTGGAACAATCTCCAATCGGAGTTCCATGATATCCACTACTAACTCCCTCGGCAATCCCTTACTTTCAAGGATATTGGCATAACTCTTCCGGCTCAAAGTGTCTGCTACGACATTGGCCTTTCCG
The DNA here is from genome assembly GCA_034509565.1 of Triticum monococcum. Classification (NCBI taxonomy): domain Eukaryota; kingdom Viridiplantae; phylum Streptophyta; class Magnoliopsida; order Poales; family Poaceae; genus Triticum; species Triticum monococcum. Next base: position 525,721,974 of record CM067841.1, read on the forward strand.
GGATGATAGTGTAGCTTCATATCATAATCATTTATAAGCTCCAACCATCTCCTCTGCCTAAGGTTAAGCTCCTTTTGGGTGAAAATGTACTTCAAACTCTTATGATCCATGTACACATCACAACGGTTTCCAATAAGGTAATATCTCCAAGTCTTCAATGCATGCACTACGACTGCTAGCTCCAAATCATGCATGGCATAGTTCAACTCATGAGGTTTTAGTTGTCGTGAGGCATACAAAACAACTCTTTCGTTCTGCATAAGCACACATCCAAGTCCTAAGCGGGAGGCGTCACAATACACTTGGAACTCCTTATGTATATCTGGCAGTGTTAGCACTGGGGCTGTAGTTAAACGTTTCTTCAACTCCTGTAAACTTGCCTCGCAATCATCTGTCCACTTAAACTTAGTGTCCTTCTTCAATATTTCAGTCATTGGCTTCGCAATCTTGGAAAAATTCTCAATGAATCTCCAGTAGTATCCTGCGAGTCCAAGGAAACTGCAGATCTCGCTAACTGAAGTGGGTGCCAACCATTCAAGGACTGACTGAACCTTGCTGGGGTCTACTGCTATACCTTCTCCTGATATAACATGTCCAAGGAATCCGACTTCCTTCAACAAAAAATCGCATTTGCTGAACTTAGCATACAACTGGTGTTCTCTGAGTTTCTCGAGAACTAACCGCAAATGCTCCTTGTGCTCCTCTTCATTCTTCGAGTATACCATAATATCATCAATGAACACCACAACAAACTTGTCCAAATATTCCATGAACACCTTGTTCATCATGCTCATAAAATAGGCAGGGGCGTTACTCAGTCCAAATGACATGACTGTATACTAGTATAATCCATACCGTGTGGTGAATGTTGTCTTTGGTATATCCTTCTCTCGAATTTTCAAATGATGATATCCCGATCGTAGATCGATCTTCGAAAACACTTTAGCTGCAGCTAATCAAACAGATCATTGATCATCAGCAGTGGATACTTGTTCTTAATCGTCACTTCATTCAAGGCTCGATAATCAACAACCATCCTTAGGGATTTATCCTTCTTCTCAACCAAAAGTACTGGGTCTCCCCAAGGTGAACCACTTCTTCGAATGTAACCTTTCTCCAATAACTCCCTGATCTGTTTCTTAATTTCCTCCAGATCATTTGCGGGCATCCGATAGGGTCTCTTGGATATTGGCCCTGTACCTGGCAATAGCTCTATCAAAAACTCAAGGTCTCTATACGGTGGCATGCCTGGTAAGTCTTCTGGAAAACATCCGGGTAGTCCTTCACTACAGGCACTTCCTCCTGAACAACTCCCGTGAGGGCATTCATTTGGCTCCTCCTAGGCACATGCCTAGATACATAGTTAATCCTTTTTCCCTCCGGGGTGGTGAGATAAATTGACTTACTAGCACAGTCAATACTTCCTCCATACTTTGACATCCAGTCCATACCTAATATCACATCCAATCCTTGTGACTCCAAGATAATCAGGTCGGACGGAAAAACATGTGTGCCAATGGTTAGGGGTATCTGGTCGCACCATCGGCTAGCCATGTACTCTGCTCCGAGTGAACTCACTAGGAGAGGGGTCCTAAGGGTTTGGGTTGGTAGTTTAAACTTATCCATGAATCCCCTTGATATGTATGAATGCGATGCACCAGTATCGAAAAGAACAAGAGCGGTAAATGACTTAACCAAAAACTTACCTATTACCGCGTCCGGTTGCTCTTCAACCTCCTCCACGTTAACGTGGTTCACTTGTCCTTTGTTGAAGGGATTAGGCTTCTTCCCAGCGCTCCCATTTCCATTTCCATTCCTCCCTTTGGGGCAATCATTGGCATAGTGCCCTGTCTTCCCGCACTTAAAGCAAGTAACTTGACTTAGATCTCTTTTGGCGGGTGTGGCTGGGTTGGAGCGGTTCTGATTGTTGTTAGCTCTGTTCCCATTTCCATTCTTAGCACCATTGTGGTTATGCGATCCTCCTCCAGTGTGGTTGTGACCTCCATGGTTATGAACAAGTCCTCCCGAGTTCGGGGTTAGGCGGGGCTTCTGCTGAGCTCCTGAGTTATACTTCTCTTGTCCGTATTTCCTCTTACGGTTCTCAATCTGCTGCGGCTTCCCTACAATCATAAGAGCCTTATCTACCAACTCCTGGTAGTTGTTGAAGGTTGCTACCATCAACTGCATGCTCATCTCATCATTCAGCCCTTCCATAAACTTCTCCTGCTTCGCGGCATCTGTGGCCACATCATCAGGGGCATAGCGTGATAACTTGCTAAATTCATCCACATACTGATCCACAGTATGGTTTCCCCGGCGCAAGTTGCGGAACTCCCGCTTCTTCATCTGCACAGCTCCAGTTGAGACATGGGCTGTACTGAAAGCTTGCTGAAACTAGTCCCAAGTGACATTGGCTATAGGAAAAGTGGCCGTGTAATTCTCTCACCATGAGGCTGCTGGTCCATCCAATTGGTGTGCAGCAAACCGCACCCTCTCAGCATCTGTGCAACCTATGGTGGTCAACTCCCTTCCAATACGACATAGCCAATCATCAGCAACTATAGGCTTGGTGCTACTGGAAAACACCGGCGGCTGCAACCTCAGAAAACGGGCTAAGTTGCCAACCGGTGGTGGTGGTGGATTGTTGTTGTTGTTGTTGTTGTTGTTGTTGTTGTTGTTGTTGTTGTTGTTGCCTTAGTTCTGAACTAACAACTGCATCAGGGTATTCTACTGCTGGATCAACTGAGTGAGCTCAGGCGGGAAAGCAAAACCGGTGTCACATCTCGGAGGCATCTGATGGGTTTAGAGGGGAGAGATTAGAATAGAATGAGGTCTAATGAGAAGGCACTACCCATATGCATATGAGACAAACGCAATCATTTCACTCAATCAATCAAGCAAGGGCATACAAGCGGTGTAGAACTATCCCAAAAGTGCTCAACTACTACTAAATACATGGGGGAATACCAATAATATATGGTGGTCATCTAGAAATTTTGATCGGTGGAAGAGTCCATGATGTTTGCTCCAGCTTCGTCTTCAAAATCATCGTCGATGATGATGTAGTCCTCGGGGCGAATCTCTTTGGGTTCTTCGTCTTCTTCTACTGGTGTGGGGTCTCCCATGAATATTCCAATCTTCTTAATTAGGTCATCATTCTTCTCCAGTAGTGTCTTGATTGCCTCCTCATATCCATCGCGTGTAAACTTGAGTTCTTCCTCCAGATCGATGATCCTAGTCTTCGCTTTCTTCAAGTCCATCATGTCCGCGCACATCTGGTTCTCCTGACGTCGAATGTGCTGGTTTAACTCCTGGATGAAAGCTGCAATGGGTCTATCCTTCTTGGTGCTAATTACTTCCCATTGCTCGTCTCGGCGCCCACATATTTGGTAGATAGTGTCTTTGAGTTCCCTGTTGTAGACCTCTCCAATGCGTCCCATGGTAATGTGGGCTGCCATGCTCTTGCCTAGACACCAGGTGGGTGCTTCGAAAGAAAATTCTATGGGTTTAGAGGTTGGCAAAAATGTCCTTCCTGGAACTTGTACTTGAATCATCCAGCGCTCTTCTTCTGGTAAGGTGGCGTTGTACGTCCCGGTGAAGCTTATTAATCCAATGTTCAAGTACCTAGTGACTTCCTTCAAGTGACGTCCAAAAGGTGTGTCTTCATCCGGTTGTGCAAACTTGTTCTTCATCTTCGTCATCCTAAAGAGTAGAAAATGGAGAGGAGTCAAAAATGAGTAGAGAAGTGTGACCTATGGTTTAATCTTAGTGGTCGTGTCCTACACTCAGCGTGTGCTCTGATACCATCTTATAGCGACCCGACCTCAAACGGTCAAGTCTCCGTGCTTCAGTGTCATCCCTGGATCGGTAATGCTGACACACACAGTACTCGAGGATTTATATCAAAGTAGCAATCGCACACTTATTACATCGAAAGTCTCCAAAGAGAACTTATTACAATAATATGGCTTAAGGCCATCTAATATGATAACAGCGGAAGGCTTGGAAGATAAAGCGAGTCCATCAACTCCAACGGCATAGCTGAGCTGCACGGCAACGACCTAACGAACCTTACTCCTTGTCTGAAAAGTCTGCAACATAATACGTTGCAGCCCGAAAACGGGTCAGCACATGGAATATGCTGGCAATGTAACACAGTAGAGCATGAACAGAGTAATGCTATATCTATATGCATATTTGGCTGGTGGAAAGCTCTATGGTTATAGTTTTTGCGAAAAGCCAATTTTTCCCTACAACAGGGAATAGATTTTAATTTAACTATCATGGTGGCTGAACAATATTGAGATGGTAACCCCAACTCAATCCCAAATTAAAGTAGTTAACAACCCAACAATATTAGTTAAGAGTGATGAGATACATGTGATAACCCAAGTACTAGATACTCAAAATTGTCCATAACCGGGGACACAGCTAACCATGATTAGATTGTACACTCTGCAGAGGTTTGCGCACTTTTCCCCACAAGACTCGATCGCCTCCGTTGTATTTCTCGAACTACAAGGTGTTTGAGAAACGGATGACCGAGACACAGTCTTTCAGAAACGTTAACTCTCTACTCCGGGCAGACCATACCGAACCTACAAAACCCACTACCTGCTGATCCACCTCTTTGAGAGCTTCACGTAACTTACTCAACTATGCTAGAGCCCATAATAGCTTGTGGCTGCACACGGAAGTTTCTAGCATGAATCATCCCAGTTCCCTTTGAGCCTGGGTGGCGGTCCATACGAAGATCACACGGGTACCCCGGAATTTCCAAACAAAAACAGACAACACTGGGTTCCCCAGGTGCCTCAATCCACCCAGATGTTAATTTAAGTTGCCACCTTAAGTTGAACCATTAATTAAAAATCTCACATCTATCATGGATTTCACTCAAACCCAAACCACGTCTACGAGCATAGCAAAATAAGATAAGCAACGCGTAGGAGTAACTCCCAAGGGTTTGAATGCAGGGCAATAGGTTCTACCTCATCAACTACTTCCCAACCCACATGTTAAAGACATCCTAATCATGCAATGTTTGAGGATTGAGACTAATGCATAAAAACTAGGTATGGAAAGAGTATGATCAATGTGTTACTTGCCTTGCTGACGATCCGCGAATCCTAGGGACTCGTAGTAACATGCTTCGCACTCCGGGTGTTCTATCACAAACAAACAATAACATACATAAGCAACAAGTAAATATGCACAAGCAAAACTCAAATAAGAGAGGTTGACCAAAAAGTTCAACTTAAGAACTCCAGTTAGCAAAAAGAATCAAATCTAACGGAGCAACGAAACTCAAACGGCGAAAGGAACAAGATCCGTTTACTAATCTGAACCTAGGTCAAATTTTACAGTAGAAAAAACTTGTGCAAGTTGGTTAAACGAAAAGAGAGTCTCGAGACGAAGATCGAGGCGCTTGAATCGCCTTATTCCGACCAACGAGCGAAAAGATAAACAGATACTAAGATCGGATCAGAAATCGCAATCGAAAATAATCGTGGATTAATCCGATAAAAGAAACTGACGAATAGACTAACGAACGAGCGTTCGTTATCCGTAACTAACGGGCGAAAAACCGTTCGTTAAAACGAACGTACGGACGAACATCCGCTATTTAGAAGAACCAAGAAAAACTGGCGAACCGATCTAAAAAAATGAACTAGGATTTCTAAAAAACCGAATGGTTCCTAAAAAAACCAGCGGCTTGGATCCGGTGCGGTACCTCCAGCGAGGGGCTCTGGCGAGGCGGGGTTGGCGGCAGGGCGGCGGGGCTCGGCGGCGGCGCGGCAAACGGCGGCGAGGTGCGGGCGGCGGCGGGGCTGCGGCGGCTCATCGGTGGGGATGCGGTGGTGGTGGTGGCCCGGGGCGGTGGGGTATATAAAGAGGGGGGCGGCGACTTGGGGGAGGGGCCAAGGTGGGGCGGCGGAGTCCGGCTCGGACTCCTCGTCCGAGTCGGCAACGGCGGCGCGCGCGACGGGTAGGCGGTGGCGCGGGCAGCTGGGCCGGCGGCCTGGTTGGGTTTCGGCCCAGCCGGCGGAACCTGTTTTTTTAAACAATTTCGCCGACAGAAATAAAATCCTAAAAATAAAATAAAAATCTAAAAATGCCAAAACAAATTTTCACCATCTAAATAAAATTCGAACGAGATGAATATTTTCTTGGCCCTAAAATGCAATTTTGAAAAACGTGCAATTTTTCTAATTGTAATTAAAATCCAAATAAAATCGAATATATGATTTTAATATTTTTCCTCCATTTTTTCAGTTATTTTGGAGAAGTCATATTATCTCCTCTCATATATTTTATTATGAAATATTTTTCGGAGAGAAAAATTATTAAAATAAAAAATCCTCGTTTCATTATTTGATAAAAATCAAATATGAAAACCGGGAAATCCCCAACTCTCTCCGAGGGTCCTTGAGTTGCGTAGGATGTCGAGGATTGCAGAACGAAAATGCAATAAAATATGATATGCATGAATGACCTATGTATAACATCCCAAATTGAAAATTTGGGATGTTACACATTCTCTAATAATATGATCCCGTTCATCAAATGACAACACATGTCTATGGTCAGGAAACTTAACCATCTTTGATTAGCGAGCTAGTCAAGTAGAGGCATACTAGGGACACTTTGTTTTGTCTATGTATTCACACATGTACTAAGCTTCCGGTTAATACAACTTTAGCATGAATAATAAAAATTTATCATGATATAAGGAAATATAAATAACAACTTTATTATTGCCTCTAGGGCATATTTATTTCAAGAGGTGTAGGAAAACATGCCTCTATGGTTCAAACCCAGTTAGAACAAGTAGCTAAATCTCAAAGTGAGGTGCTTAATGAAATGAACAATAATATGAATGATTATGTTGTTAGAGTAGCAACTAGAGGAGGTAAAATGACTCAGGAACCACTTTATCCTAAAGGTCATCCTAAAAGAATTGAACGAGACTCTCAAAGAATTAATAATTATACACCTAGTCCTTCTAAAAAGAAAAGGAAAAAGAAAAATTATAGGACTTTGCATACTTCTAGCGAGCCTGAGGTAGAAGAACATTCTAAGAATCATAATGATGTCTCTATTTCTGATGCTGAAACTCAATCTGGTAATGAACATTCACCTAGTCATAATGAAAATGAAAATGATTGTGTTCAAGAATACACCCAACTAGACAATGATAAAGAACCAGATAATGATGTTAAAATAGAACCTGCTGTTGATCTTGATAACCCACTACCTAAAATAAACTTTATGATAAAAGAGACTTTGTTGCTAGAAAAGACGGTAAGGAAAGAGAACAATGGGTTCAGAAACCCATGCCCTTTCCACCTAAACCATGTAAGAAAAAAGATGATGAATGATACGTCTCCATCGTATCTACTTTTCCTAACGCTTTTGCTTTTGTTTTGGACTCTAATTTGCATGATTTGAATGAAACTAACCCGGACTGATGTTGTTTTTAGCAGAACTACCATGTTGTTGTTTTGTGCAGAAATAAAAGTTCTCGGAATGGAACGTAAGTTTTTGGAGAATTTGTGTTTAATAAAGAAAAATACTTCAGCCAAGAACCACCGGAGGGGGCCCCTGGGTGAGCACAACCCACTAGGGTGCTCCCCCACCTCCAAGCGCACCCAGGTGGGTTGTGCCCACCTGGTGGCCCCGCAGACCCTATCTATGATGCTGTAAAATCCTATTTTCAAAGAAAAAATAGGGGAGGAAGAATTATCGCATTTCACGAGACGAAGCTGCCACCGCTTCATGCTCTTCATCGGGAGGCCAGATCTGTAGTCCGTTTGGGGCTCCGGAGAGGGGAATCTTCAATCTTTGTCATCACCAACCCTCCTTCATCGCCAATTCCATGATGCTCCCCATCGGGAGTGAGTAATTCCTTTGTAGTCTCGCTGGTCGGTGAGGAGTTGGATGAAATTCATCATGTAATTGAGTTAGTTTTGTTAGGGCTTGATCCCTAGTATCCACTATATTCTGAGATTGATGTTACTATGACTTTGCCATGCTAAATGCTTATCACTTTGGGCTCGGGTGCCATGATTTCAGATCTGGACCGTTTATGTTTTCACCATTATATCTATGTTCTAGATCTGATCTTGTAAGTTATATGCACCTGCTACGTGTTATGATCCGTAAACCCCGGAGTGACAATAGTCGGGATACTTTTAGGTGATGGCCGTAGTTTGAGGAGTTCAGGTATTCACTATGTGTTAATGCTTTGTTCCGGTTCTCTATTAAAAGGAGGCCTTAATATCCCTTACTTTCCTTATGGAACCTGCTGCCACAGGAGGGTAGGACAAAAGATGCCATGCAAGTTCTTTCCATAAGCATGTACGGCTATTTATGAAATACATGCCTACATTATATTTATGAACCGGAGCTAGTTTTGTATCGCCCTAGGTTATGACTGTTATATGATGAATATCATCCAACGAATTCACCGATCTAATGCCTACGAGTTTTCCCCATATTGTTCTTGCTAAGTTAGTATTGCTACTGCCACACTTGCTACAAAATCATTGCTATCACTGTTATTGTTACTGCTACTGTTACCACTGCTATCAAAACTATCATATTACTATGCTACTAATGACTTTCCTGCAGATAATTAATCTCCAGGTGTGGTTGAATTGACAACTCAACTGCTAATACCTTCAAATATTCTTTGGCTCCCCTTGTGTTGAATCTATAAATTTGGTTGAATACTCTAGCCTCGAAAGCTGTTGCGATCCCCTATAATTGTGGGTTAGCAAGACCTTTTTCTGGCACCATTGCTGGGGAGCATAGCTATATTTGTTGAGTCACTTGGGATTATTATCTATTTATCACTATGAAGAATCTGAAGGATACCAAGACTATGATTTTCCCCTCTAAGACGAGGGGAGGTAAGGGACTTCCATCACACTCTGCACTTGATTCACCCTCTATTTTGAGTAAACTTGCAACACCACCACATGCTATTAATCCTGACATGTTGCAATTTATTGATGATGCTACCTCCATTATGAATGATGCTTATGATGATGCTAGTACCACACATGATGATGATGTGTCATTAGGTGATTTTCTTGATGAACAAATTGCAAGAGGCAAAGAAAAGTATGAAGGAAAAAGGTATTAAAGCAGAGGATGTTAAAATTTTAGGGAAAATTTTGTTTTTGCCACTCTATATTTTGCCAATTTTGCTTATGCCACTCTAAATTTTGACATATCATTTTACCACTCTTAGCTTTTGACAATGTATCACAAATGCCACTCTGTTACACTTCCATGAGTTGACCGTTTCTTCTACCTAGTTGACCGGGAAAAAACCCTGTCAGTTTTTGTAAAAATGACATAAGTTGCCCCTACTGGCTTGTGGGTCCACCTTGGAAGTGATCCAGGCCCTAATCTATACACATACTCGTATTGAGCTGACCTACCCGCAGGACACACCTGCACCTTGTCACCGCCGCCAAAATTTGGCCACCACGTCGCCATCTCCGGTTGTCGTCCCCGCGCGCCATCGCAGCCAGCCACCTCCAGCCGAAGGCGCGGCACTCCGCTCTTGCTGGCCAGCGCGGCTCTTGCTGCAATGGCCGCCTGGTCGGGCGCGATTCCTGGACGCCGCCTGTGCTCCTCCAAAGCCTCTCCTCGCCATCAGCATCGACTGCATGGGCAAGCCTCGTCGTCCATCTCCTGCTGCTCTTCTCCATGGCTGCGACGTACTCCCGTGCGTCCATGCCGCTGCCTCCAATCAGCACTCCCATCTGTCCTAGATGCGGGAGTGGAGCTAGATGCATCTCCAATCAGTGCTCCCATGTTCTAGATGCATCTCCGGTGCTCCCTACTTGATCAATAGATGGTGAATCGGAGATGCATGCTATATGTTGGGCTTAGTGCATGCTTGATCCTTGATGTTGATTTGTGTTCAATTCAGCTGAATTGGAGATGCATATCAGCATATATGTATGTGTTATACCTTGCGGGCCTAATGATGTGTGTGAAAGTGTAGTGAATCAGAGATGTATTAACATATGGATGTGTGGCTGCTTTATTTGTTTGCAATTTTCTTTTCTTATTAGCAGATGAACTCAGCCGAACGAATGGTCTGTTGTTTTTTCGGATATCAGTAAAAATTTCACACTACGATAACTAAAGTGGCAAAAGCAAAACAAAAAAACAAGGGCAATATGGTCTTTTACCTACTCCATTTGGTCAAAACGTGCCTTGACCTGATAGAGTGGCATTTGCGATACATAGTGAAAACTAAGAGTGGAAAAAGTGAGATGTCAAATTTTAGAGTGGCATAAGAAAAATTGGCAAAGTCTAGAGTGGCAAAAACAGAAGTTTCCAAAAAATTTACCTCTTATTGAAGAAATACATGGACTTGACACACCATCACCAAAGGTGGTAGAGGTAAACTCTTTAATGAAATTTAATGAAAGTGATATCCCTTACAATAAACATCCTAGTCAATGCCTTTATGAGTTCAACAACTACATTAGAAAACAAGATCACTTCAATGCCAATGTTATGAAAAAATTAAAATACAATTCTGATATGATTGCTCGTTTGAGTGACTTGTTATCTAGAATCTCCAATGATGTTAGAGGTATAGGAAAACATGCCTCTAAGGGTCAAACCCAACTAGAACAAGTTGCTAAGTCCCAAAGAGAATTGCTTGATGAAATGAATAACAATACAAATGACTTTGCTGTTAGAGTAGCAAGTAGAGGAGGTAAAATGACTCGGGAAGCACTTTATCCTGTAGGACACCCTAAAAGAATTGAACAAGGCTCTCAAAGAATTAACACTGGTGCACCGAGTCCTTCTAAAAAGAAAAAGAAGAAGAAAAATGATAGGACTTTGCATACCTCTAGTGAACCTGAGAAAGAAAAACCTCCTGAAGATAATAATGATGTTTCTATTTCTGATGCTGAAACTGTTGGGAAACGTTGCATGGAAAACAAAAAAATTCTACGCACACGTAAGATCTATCCATGGAGATGCATAACAATGAGGGGGGATAATGTGTCTACTTACACTCGTAGACCGTAAGCGGACGAGTTTTAGTGACGCGGTTGATGTAGTCGAACTTCTTCGTGATCCAACAGATCAGGTACCGAACGTACATCACCTCTGCGTTCAGCACACGTTTAGCTCGGTGACTTCCTCGCCTTCTTGATCTAGCAAGACCGGCGATGTAGCAGATGAGTTCCTGCATCACGATGGCATGGTGACGGTGATGGTGATGCTATCACCACAAGGCTTTGCCTAAGCACTACGAAAATATGGCCCAGGGTGTAAACGGTGGAGGGGGCGCCGCACACGGCTAAAAGATTGTCGTGGTTATGTGTGGCACCCCCTATCGGTGTCAAAACCGGCAGATCTCGGGTAGTGGGTCCCAAGCTGCGTGTCATGGATCGATGGGTAACAGGAGACATGGGACACGATGTTTACCCAGGTTCAGGCCCTCTTGATGGAGGTAAAACCCTACGCCCTACTCTTGTTTATATTGATCGAGTATCAAGTACAGAGTTGATCTACCTTGAGATCATATGTTGTGGTCTAAAACCTGAGGGTATGATGAATAATATCATAATCATCTATTGACTAGCCTAGCCTCGGCTAATCTAACATACCAGAGGCCTAGGATAACAAGAGTCCTAGTCGAATACGTCGTGGAGAGGAGTCCTTGTCTTGTTCACCAAGTCCAGTGGAATCTTCCTCGTATATGTCTTCGGCTGTCCAAACTGGCCCATGATTAAATGGCCATGGGGGTCCTCGGCCCAATCCAACTGATCGGGAGACGATGTGGTGAGTACCCCCTAGTCCATGACACCGTTAGTAGCCCCCTGAATCGGTCTTCAAGTTGGGGACGCTCCTTGGTTCTTCTGAACTATTATTCATCTTCGGTCGTCGGTCTTGAAAACTGGTTCAACAAATCTTCCCATCTTCTATCTTGAGGATTGCCGAGCTAAATCTGAAGATCTCACACGTCGAGTATCCGAGGAGCCCTTTAAGTCTTCGGCCTTTATCAATGCCTTGTTATTTTTATGCCACACCTCGGGTTTGAAGTTGTTCCCAGATGACAGTATCCTCTTGCGTCCGAGCTCCAAAGCCGGACTATATTCGAGGTATCTTTTGTAGACGAGCACCAACGTCGGACCGCTTCCGAGCTCCCATGCCGGAATGTATCCGAGCTCCAACGCCGGACTATGTCCAAGCTCCAACACCAAACTATATCCGAGGTGTCATAGATCACCTTGGTTCAAAAAAGTTGAAGGAGTTTAGCCGAGATTGATGCCGGAAATGCCCTCTATGGAGCCAGCCACTAGCGTCCGAGCTTTATGTCGGACTACTTCTGAGGTGGGGCAACACCCTGACTGTGGGCCGGTTTTTGTCAATATTTTTGATTGGTGCAATTTATTCTCTACCGAGATATATAGCCCGTAGCCCTCAAGGTGTGTATCGGTCTAAAACCCAAGATGCACCTGAAGGATGACATAAGACCGCTGATCCCAATAGCCGCTGAGACTCAGGTTGATTTGCAAAATCGGCCTGAGGACCAACTCCTAGCTCGGCAGAATACTTCGGGACACAAAAAGCGGTGTGCAAAGTCCTCGAGACTCAGGTTGGGTGCGGCCGATCAACCTGAGGATCATAATCTCCTCAAAAACTATATTGCACTTAAATTTTCTGCACTCGATTGCCAATGCGGTAGCCCCCGAGACACTGGTTGGGTGGCAACACCAGATCGGGGGATAGATGTGCCCCTTTAATATTAGTAAATGATAAGCCCGAAGCCCAGTAGCCCCTAAGCCTTAATGCGGGCACGGGTGGCCGAATTAAGGATCGATATCCAGAGTAAAATCACAAATTATGTGTAATGATTCTATGTATCCAAATACTTTACATCATTAATGCTCGGATCCGCATTGTACAAAACTTTGTTGACTGACCATCGGCTTCCACCTCCTCGGTCAGTAGCCGAGTAGTGTTTGTCCTACTTTATAAAACCGTTATAAGGGCAAAGATTTATGGAAAACAAGGCAATCCGTCCATAAGGTTTTATAAACAAAGGTACGCGGAGAGATATGTTATATTACTTAATGTAAGAAACATCTTCCAAGCAAAATAGTCCTGCTATCGGTTCCTTTCTTTGGGTCGTCATGCTTATCATGATCATGAAACCTCACCTCCGATCAATATGGGAGGAAAATATTGAGGATTTAGTTCGGGGAAAGTTCCCAAACTCTGTGGTATTAATGAACCAAAATTTTTACTTCCGTCATTGCCGACCAATGTGATCCTTTAAGATCGCTAGCTTTTGGCTTCACCCAGTCTGAGGTACTAACTCGGATGACCCGGTAGTAACAATCACAGAGGTGCTTCCTTTACCACCTAGCCAAACAATCGAGAACGTAGGGGTAAGCACAGGATCCATGCAACCCAGCTTGGCAAAAATCTTATGTCAAATTGATGCATATTTATGGCTTTATAACGATGATTGCAGAAGGCAGCCCTTGTATATTAAATACAAATGACGATGATATGTTTATTTTGACTCCGTTGCGACCATTTATTAGTTGAAAGTGGCTTCGCAATAACAAGACAACCTGTCGGGGATATACCCTTAGTCGACGTCTCAGTGCCCGAAGGCGGTTGTGTTAGTGGAAATGAGGCAATCAGATATGTGGGCTTTATAACTTTTACTTAGTCATAGGAGCTTTAAACTGGGGAAGCTAGCTATTAGCCCCCGGTTAGTGTTCGGCGACATCCGAGGTGAAGCTATAAACACTTCGGCCAATGTTAGGAACGGCCCGTCATTTAACACAGTCATCGGATCGCTGACCAGTTTACGCTTATTGTGACAGTCAGTTTTCGGCTTTCTCCACTGAGGTGATTAACCATGTGAGCTGGAAGCACAATCGCAGTGGTTCTCCCATTGCACACCTAGCCAAACAAAGCGGAACGTAGGAGGGAAGCGCAGGAGCCGGGCAACCCAACTATTGATCGAAGACACAATTCGAAACTGATGCATATTTAGCAATATCCGAGAATGTTTTTGCCGAATCTCTAAAGGTGTCTGGCGTTGCACTGCGAGACTTGTGCTGAAAACACACAAATAGTTTAAAAGTGCCATAAGCTTGGAAAACCAAAAAGCGTCAGTAAAAACTTGACGTCCGAACAAGATCAAGTGTTCGGTGCCAATCCGAAAATTAGAAAAAAAAGAAAAAATTGTGCTCCTACTGTGCTTTAACATGACACACCCGATCTCAACACTTCAAGCAGGCCAGACTACGGCTTCGAGCTCCTTATCCCAATAGCGGAGTACTTCTTCGAGGCCAGTTTAGCGAACTAAACTCGAGCGGCTTTTTAGAGAGAAGGCAAGCTATCTGGCTATTGACCAAACACTCGAGTCGAAAAAGGAGCGGTAGAAAGAGACGTTGCAACGACCAAGAAGAATACACATTTACTATAAAACATCTCATATAAATTTTAAGAGCCCCCAAGTGACTTGGTTAAAAGAATTTTATGTATAATGATTGTATGTACCGATGTACTTATATCATATCTGTGTTCACCCGAACTTTAAACGCTTCTTAACCGACCATCGGCTTCTCCCTCTTCGGTCAAGGACCGAAAAGTGTCATGTACTCCACCTATCGAAAGGATCGACGGTGTTTCCGATAACTAAGCAATCAGGCCATAAGGCTATAACAGACAAAGCGCGCTCATGGAACTTATGCTTTATTACTGACGAAGTGTAAGAAGCATCTTCGAAGAAAATAGTACCTCCACCGATACCTTTCTTTGGCTGCTCATTGTTACTATGAGACTTGTGCAATAGATTTTTTGTACTGATGAGTTCCGTTGTGCGGGACCATTATTAAAAACAATAAGAGCGCTAGCTTTCGGCTTCACCCAGTCTGAGGTACTAACTCGGATGACCCGGTAGTAACAATCGCAGAGGTGCTCCCTTTACCGCCTAGCCGAACAATCGGGAACATAGGGGTAAGCATAGGAGCCAGGCAACCCAGCTTGCGAAACACTTAAGTCAACATGGTGCATATTGTGGCGTAATACACGAACAAGGAATGAAGCCGTACAAGTATAATCATATGCAAAAGGAAAGGCTTCATAAAGGAAGCCCCCATGTAAACGGGGTATTTGAATTTGCTTGCAACAAACAAGGTTTTGACAAAGAAACTTTTTCGCAAATGACTTTTTGTCAAAAAAGCATAATGCTTGGTCGAACTGAACAAAATTTAAAACTAAAGGTTTTTAAGCATGGAAGTGACTTACCTAGTTAATGTGCTCGGTGTCGATGCACGACCCGAGCTTACGGCGGGACAAGGTCCCAGCCCCCAAGCTGGTCCCGAGGTGGCGGAGCGAAGAGCTCGGCACTCCGAAGTGGCGACATAGCACGGCCAATGCAGGCCGGCAGTGAGACGCCGAAATCCCCGGCGTGGCTTAATGAAGTAATGACGAAGCCCTCGGTCCAGCCGAGGTAACATGGTACGTCGGTACGCCGAGGTGATAGCGCTGCCCGACCCGGATCCTTTACCCATGCACAGAAAATAGTGCAAGACGGAGATAATATGAATAATAATAAAAACATTGTTGCATAATTTACCCAAAGTGAGTAATAAAAGAAATATGGTCCGTGTGCCGAACACTCGATGAGGTAGAGATCTCTCAGCGATGCCGAAGTCCCCGAGGCAACCAAACATGTCGGTATGGCGATTCGACCAACAAGGTGATCACGAGAGCCAATTGGGACAACGACATTGGCATGGCAAAGTGAGCGCGTGACGCAGTCGAAGTCGATCACCTACACACATAAAATAGTGCGGTCTAAAAAGGATAATTGCTTTTCGCAAAAATAATTCATTGAAAGAGATGTGGCCTGGCGCCGAAGTCATGTCGACGCAGGGCGTCGGCGTGACATGGTGAAGGCGTGGCCAAGCCTGAATTCGCAGGCTGGTCTAAGCTCCGGATGCGGCATTCGCCGAACTGTATATGGAAACTGACCGAACCACCACGCGACTGTTGTTAATGCGGCCACCATTTGATAGACCTGTATACACATGATGAAAAAAACAAGAGTAATAATTCCTTGGGAAAAATAAACGCAAGCAAGAAAAAAATACTAGGATTAATAGCACCTGGTTTATCTGTTGTAGCAATCTGAAGAAAGGTTACTCCCAAAATTGGGACTCAATCCGCGCACCCATTGCCTGATGGGCGATAAAGCGACAGCATGGCGATGCTGCAAAGGTGGGCTCATCGAGGCAAAGCCCCCATTCCAGCTAATGTGACGAAGCTGGTCGGCTGGTGACGCCGAAGTCACCGGAGTATGTTGATGAAGAAATAGCAAAGTCCCCGGTCTAGCCGAGATGACGGAGCGGGTCAGTAAGGAGACGTTGCAGCTGCCATGTCAGCTGAGGTGTTGAAGCAGTTCGGCATGATGGACATCGGCTTGAAGAAGCAACAGTGCGGCCGTGCCGACGCGGGTCGTAACTTGTGACGCGGTCAATGCCGGCTTGATGAAGTGACCATGCGGCGATGCCTGTGTGCCTGCTCTGTGTAGTCTGTGGGGCGGGGATGTTGGTGATGATTTATTCTTCGCGATGCCGAACTCTTGTTCAGCTTGCTGAGCTGATGATCCGATAAGGTTAGGCTCGGCTCGATGAAGCGACGATCTGTCTAGCGCAGGTCGGCAGACGTGGAGCAATGTTACCGGACTGGTGTGACACCAGCGCGATGGTGAAGAGTGCCTCAAAGACGTCCGAGCTAGCTGCTGGAGACCACGCACTAAACTTGTCCAGATTCCCGTCCAGATTTGACATGGCTCCGGTATATCGTAGATTGCCGGAGATTCCTCCATCGGAACTCGATGAAATTTTGCATGGTTGTTGTAGACTCAATTCCGCACAATTCCACCAAAGGAATCGTCAAAGCGATGCTCGAGGAGGTGGTGGAAGTGGATACAAGTTTGCCGTTCGGAAAAACAACTCCGTCGCCCGAGGGCAATGTCGATGTTGAGCCCCTGAGCTCCATGAATGATTCCTCCATCATCTTGATAGAGATCGGAGTTGATGTTGATGAAGGCCCCTGTCCGAACATGACGATCGAAGATGGAGCGCGACCCTCGGTCGAGCCGAGGTGACCGGTCGAGCCGGCGACGAAGATGCCGGCGTCGCGGTTGATCTGCGTGCGAGCCATTAATCCTTTCCCGATCACACAGCGGAACTCTCAATGAAAGCACCATTGTCGGTGTCAAAACCAGCAGATCTCGGGTAGGGGGTCCCAAGCTGTGTGTCATGGATCGATGGGTAACATGAGACAGGGGACACGATGTTTACCCAGGTTCGGGCCCTCTTGATGGAGGTAAAACCCTACGTCCTGCTCTTGTTTATATTGATGGAGCATCAAGTACAGAGTTGATCTACCTCGAGATCATATGTTGTGGTCTAAATCCTAAGGGTATGATGAATAATATCATTATCATCTATTGACTAGCCTTGCCTCGGCTTATATAACATACCAGAGGCCTAGGATAACAAGAGTCCTAGTCGAATACGTCGGTGGAGAGGAGTCCTTGTCTTGATCACCAAGTCCTGTGGAATCTTCCTTGTTTATGTCTTCGGCTGTTCGAACTGGCCCATGAGTAAATGGCCATGGGGGTCCTCGGCCCAATCCAACTGATCGGGAGACGATGTGGTGAGTACCCCCTAGTCCAGGACACCGTCACCCCCTCCCAGATATATATAGGTGGGGGAGAGGGGAGAGGCCAGGAGGCGCCCCAAGTAGGACCGAATCCTACTTGGGCTCCTCCCTGGCCGCGCCCCCCTTTCCATATTTGCCGAAGGGGGAAAGGAAAGGGGGGGGGAGGAAGGGGGAGGCCGACCCACCCTTTCCTTCTCTCCCCAAGGGCTGCGGCCTAGGTGGGGCGCGCCAGCCCCTTGTGGGCTGGTGTGTTCCCCCCTTTGGCCCATATGGCCCATTAACCTCCCGGGGGTGTCCGGAACCCCTTCAGGTGACCCGATTTCTACCCGGTACATCCCGAAACTCTTCCGGTGTCCAAATATCATCGTCCTATATATTAATATTTACCTACGGACCATTCCGAAGCTCCTTGTCATGTCTGCGATCTCATCTGGGACTCCGAAAAACATTCGGTGGCCAAATCATATAACTCATATAACATTATATCATGGATGAACGTTAAGTGTGAGGACCCTACGGGTTTGAGAACTATGTAGATATGACCGAGACACCTCTCCAGTCAATAACCAATAGCGGAACCTGGATGCCCATATTGGTTCCTACATATTCCATGAAGATCTTTATCGGTTGAACAGTTATGACAACATACGTAATTCCCTTTGTCTATCGGTATGTTACTTGCCTGAGATTTGATCGTCGGTATCTCTATACCTAGTTCAACTCGTTACCGGCAAGTCTATTTACTTGTTTCGTAATACATCATCTCATAACTAACTCCTTAGTCATTTGCTTGCAAGGCTTATTATGATGTGTATTACCGAGAGGGCCCAGAGATACCTCTCCGATACTCAGAGTGACAAATCCCAATCTCGATCCAAGCCAACTCAACAAACACCTTCAGAGATAGCTGTAGAGCATCTTTATGATCACCCAGTTACATTGTGACGTTTGATAGCACACAAGGTATTCCTCCGGTGTTCGGGAGTTGCATGATCTCATGGTCGAAGGAACATGTATTTGACATTCAAGAAAGTAGTAGCAATAAACTGAACGATCATATGCTAAGCTAATGGATGGGTCTTGTCGATCACATCATTCTCCTAATGATTTGATCCCGTTATCAAATCACAACACATGTCTATGGTTAGGAAAACTTAACCATCTTTGATCAATGAGCTAGTCTAGTAGAGGTTCACTAGGGACACGGGATTTGTTTATGTATTCACACATGTATTTAAGTTTCCAATCAATACAATTCTAGAATGAATAATAAACCTTTATCATGATAAAGGAAATTTAATAATAACCATTTTTATTATTGCCTCTAGTGCATATTTCCATCAGTATCCCACTTGAGTCAATAATCTAGTTCGCATCACAATGTGATTTAACACCCATAGTTCACATCGCCATGTGACCAACACCGAAAGAGTTTGCTGGAGTCAATAATCTAGTTCACATTGCCATGTGATTAACACCAAAAGAGTACTAAGGTGCGATCATGTTTTGCTTGTGAGAGAAGTTTAGTCAACGGATCTGTCACATTCAGATCCGTATGTATTATACAAATTTCCAAGTCTACAAAGCTCTGTATGGAGCTACTCTAGTTAATTTCGCCCACTTTCAATATGTATCCAGATTGAGACTCAGTAATCCGAATGGGCGTTAAAGCTTGCATCGACATAACCCTTTACGAAGAAGTCTTTATTACCTCCATAACCAAGAAATATCTCCTTAGTCCTCTTAGGTAACTAAGGATAATTTTGACCGCTGCCCAATGATCTACTCCTGGATCACTATTGTACCCCCTTGCCAAACTCATGGCAAGGTACACAACATGTTTGGTACATAGCATGGCATACTTTATAGAACCTACGGCTGAGGCATTGGGGATGACTTTCATGCTCTCTCTATCTTCTGTCATGGTCGGGTTTTGAGTCTTACTCAACTTCACACCTTGCAACACAAGCAATAACCCTTCTTTGAATAATCTATTTTGAACTTCTTTGAAACTTTTGCCAAGTGTGTGCTTTGTGAAAGTCCTATTAAGTATCTCGATCTATCCCTATAGATCTTGATGTCCAATATATAAGCAGCTTCACCGAGGTCTTTCATTGAAAAATTATTATTCAAACATCCTTTTATGCTATCCAGAAATTCTATATCATTTCCAATCAACAATATGTCATCCACATATAATATCAGAAACGCGACAGAGCTCCCACTCACTTTCTTGTAAATACAGGCTTCACCGTAAATCTGTATAAAACCATATGCTTTGATCACCTCATCAAGGTGTATGTTCCAACTCCGAGATGCTTGCACCAGTCCAAAAATGGATCGTTGGAGCTTGCACACTTTGTTAGCACCTTTAGGATCGAAAAAACCTTCTGGTCGCATCATATACAACTCTTCCTTAATAAATCCATTAAGGAATGCAGTTTTGACGTCCATTTTCCAGATTTCATAATCATAAAATACGGCAATTGCTAACATGATTCGGACACACTTAAGCATCGCTACGGGTGAGAAAGTCTCATCATAGTCAACCCCTTGAACTTGTCGAAAACCGTTTGCGACAAGTCGAGCTTTGTAGACAGTAACATTACCATCAACATCAGTCTTCTCCTTGAAGATCCATTTATTCTCTATGGCTCACCGATCATCGGGCAAGTCCACCAAAGTCCTACTACCTCTTGAGCACTACGTTGGTTTTCCCTTGAAGAGGAAAGGGTGATGCAGCAAAGTAGCGTAAGTATTTCCCTTAGTTTTTGAGAACCAAGGTATCAATCCAGTAGGAGGCCATGCACGAGTCCCTCGCACCTACACAAACAAATAAAATCCTCGCAACCAACGCAATAAAGGGGTTGTCAATCCCTTCACGGCCACTTACGAAAGTGAGATCTGATAGATATGATAAGATAATATTTTTGGTATTTTTATGATAAAGATACAAATTAAGGAAAGCAAAATAAACGGAAAATGAAATAGCTTGTTGATGGAAGATTAATATGATGGAAAATAGACCCCGGGGCCATAGGTTTCACTAGTGGCTTCTCTCGAGAGCATAAGTATTACGGTGGGTAAACAAATTACTGTTGAGCAATTGACAGAATTGAGCATAGTTATGAGAATATCTAGGTATGATCATGTATACAGGCATCACGTCCGAGACAAATAGACCGACTCCTGCATGCATCTACTACTATTACTCCACACATCAACCGCTATCCAGCATGCATCTAGAGTATTAAGTTCAAAACAACAGAGTAACACTTTAAGCAAGATGACATGATGTAGAGGGATAAACTCATGCAATATGATATAAACCCCATCTTGTTATCCTCGATGGCAACAATACAATACGTGCCTTGCTGCCACTACTGTCACTGGGAAAGGACACCGCAAGATTGAACCCAAAGCTAAGAACTTCTCCCATTGCAAGAAAGATCAATCTAGTAGGCCAAGCCAAACTGATAATCCGAAGAGACTTTCAAAGATAACCAATCATACATAAAAGAATTCAGAGAAGATTCAAATATTGTTCATAGATAAACTTGATCATAAACCCACAATTCATCGGTCTCAACAAACACACCGCAAAAAAGATTACATCGAATAGATCTCCACAAGAGAGGGGGAGAACTTTGTATTGAGATCCAAAAAGAGAGAAGAAGCCATCTAGCTAATAACTATGGACCCGAAGGTCTGAAGTAAACTACTCACACTTCATCGGAGAGGCTATGGTGTTGATGTAGAATCCCTCCATGATCGATGCCCCGTCCGGCGGAGCTCCGGAAAAGGCCCCAAGATGGGATCTCGCGGGTACAGAAAGTTACGGCAGTGGAATTAGGGTTTTGGCTCCATATCTGGTAGTTTGGGGGTACGTAGGTATATATAGGAGGAAGAAGTACGTCGGTGGAGCAACATGGGCCCGGCGAGGGTGGAGGGCACGCCCGGGGGGTAGGCACGCCCCTACCTCGTGCCCTCCTCATTGCTTTCTTGACGTAGGGTCCAAGTCCTCTGGATCATGTTCGTTCCAAAAATCACGTTCCCGAAGGTTTCATTCTGTTTGGACTCCATTTGATATTCTTTTTTTTGCGAAACTCTGAAATAGGCAAAAACAACTATTCTGGGCTGGGCCTCCGGTTAATAGGTTAGTCCCAAAAAAATATAAAAGTGTATAATAAAGCCCAATAATGTCCAAAACAGGACATAATATAGCATGGAACAATCAAAAATTATAGATACGTTGGAGACGTATCAAGTCCACATTTTGTTCTCATACAAGGATCCTATCTCAGATTTCATGGCCTCAAGCCATCTGTCGGAATCTAGGCTCATCATAACTTCTTCATAGTTTGTAGGTTCGCCTTGGTCTAGTAAGATGACTTCCAGGACAGGATTACCGTACCGCTCTAGTGCGGAACGTGTTCTCGTTGACCTACGAAGTTCAGTAGTAACTTGATCTGAAGTTTCATGATCATCATCATTAGGTTCCTCTCTAGTGGTTGTAGGCATCACGGGAACGACTTTCTGTGATGTGCTACTTCCCAATTCGAGAGAAGGTAAAATTACCTCATCAAGTTCTACTTTCCTCCCACTCACTTCTTTCTAGAGAAACTCATTCTCTACGAAGGACCCATACTTAGCAACAAAGATCTTGCCTTCAGATCTGTGGTAGAAGGTGTATTCAATAGTTTCTTTAGGGTATCCTATGAAGATGCACTTCTCCGATTTAGGTTTGATCTTATCAGGCTGAAGACTTTTGACGTAAGTGTCGCATCCCCAATCTTTAAGAAACGACAACTTAGGTTTCTTTCCAAACCATAGTTCATACGACATCGTCTCAACGGATTTAGATGGTGCCCTATTTAACTTGAATGTGGCTGTCTCTAATTGATAACCCCAAAACAATAGTGGTAAATCGGTAAGAGACATCACAGAATGCACCATATCTAATAAAGTATGGTTACGACATTCAGACACACCATTACGCTGTGGTGTTCCAAGTGGCGTGAGTTGTGAAACAATTCCACATTCTTTTAAATGAAGGCCAAACTCCTAACTCAAATATTCGCCTCCACGATCAGATCATAGAAACTTTATTTTCTTGTTATGACGATTATCCACTTCACTTTGAAATTCTTCGAACTTTTCAAATGTTTCAGAATTGTGTTTCATCAAATAGATATACCCATATCTATTCAAATCATCTGTGAAGGTCAGGAAATAATGATACCCGCCACGTGCCTCAACACCCATTGGACCGCATACATCGGTATGTATTATTTCCAATAAGTAATTAGCTCACTCCATTGTTCTGGAGAACAGAGTTTTAGTCATCTTGCCCATGAGGCATGGTTCGCAAGTATCAAATGATTCATAATCAAGTGATTCCAAAAGTCCACCTGCATGGAGTTTCTTTATGCGCTTTTACACCAATATGACCTAAACGGTAGTGCCACAAGTATGTTGCACTATATTATCAACTTTTTATGTTTTGGAATTAATACTATGAATATATGTATCACTATGATTGAGATTCAATAAACCATTTGCATTGAGTTTATGACCATAGAAGGTTTTATTCATGTAAACAGAACAACAATTATTCTCCGACTTAAATGAATAATCGTATTGCAATAAACAAGATCTAATCTTGTTCATGCTCAATGCAAACACCAAATAACATATATTTAGGCTCAACACTAATCCCTAAGGTAGAGAGAGTGTGTGATGGTGATCGTATCAACCTTGGAATCACCTCCAACACACATCGTCACCTCGCCCTTAACTAGTCTCTGTTTATTCCGCAACTCCTGTTTCGAGTTACTAATCTTAGCAACTGAACCAGTATCAAATACCCAGGGGCTACTACAAATACTAGTAAGGTACACATCAATAACATGTATATCAAATATACCTTAGTTCACCTTGCCATCCTTCTTATCTGCCAAGTATTTGGGGCAGTTCCGCTTCTAGTGACCGTTCCTTTTGCAGTAGAAGCACTTAGTTTCAGACTTAGGTCCAGCTTTGGGCTTCTTCACGGGAGTGGCAACTTGCTTGCCATTCTTCGTGAAGTCCCCTTTCTTTCCCTTTGCCATTTTTCTTGAAACTAGTGGTCTTGTTAACCATCAATACTTGATGCTCTATCCTGATTTCTACCTTTGCCGATTTCAGCATCGTGAAGAGCTCGGGAATCGTTTTCATCATCCCTTGCATATTATAGTTTATCACGAAGTTCTAGTAGCTTGGTGATAGTGACTAGAGAACTCTGTCAATCGCTATCATATTTGGAAGATTAACTCCCACTTGATTCATGCGATTGTAGTACCCAGACATTCCGAGGACATGGTCACTGGCTCAGCTATTCTCCTCCATCTTGTAGGCAAAGTCTTTGTCAGAGGTCTCATACCTCTCGACACGGGCATGAGTCTAAAATACCAATTTCAGCTCTTGGAGCATATCATATGTTTCGTTGCATTCTAAACATTTTTGAAGTCCCGGTTCTAAGCCATGAAGCATGGCACACTAAACTATTAAGTAGTCATCATATCGAGCTTTCCCAATGTTCATAACGTCTACATCTGCTCCTATAATAGGTCTGTCACCTAGCGGTGCATCAAGGGCATAATTCTTCTGTGCAGCAATGAGGATAATCCTCAGATCACGGACCTAGTACGCATCACTGCTACTATCATCTTTCAACTTATTTTTCTCAAGGACCATATAAAAAATAGGGGAGCTACATAGCGAGCTATTGATCTACCATATAGATTTGCAAATACTATCAGGACTAAGTTCATCAGAAATTAAGTTCTATTTAATCAAATTATTAATGAACTCCCACTTAACTCAACATCCCTCAAGTTTTCTAAGCGATACATGATCCAAATCAACTAACCCATGTCCAACCATCACATGAGATGGGGTAGTCATCAATGGTGAACATCTCTATGTTGTTCATATCTACTATATGACTCACGTTTGACCTTTCGGTCTCCAGTGTTCCGAGACGATGTCTGTACATGCTAGGCTCGTCAAGTGTAACCCAAGTATTCTACATGTGCAAAACTTTCTTACACCCGTTGTATGTGAACATAGAGTCTATCACACCCGATCATCATGAGGTGCTTCGAAATGACGAACTTTAGCAACGGTGCATACCCGGGGAGAACAATTTTATCTTGAAATTTAGTGAAGGTATCATCTTATAACGCTACCGCTGTTCTAAGCACAATAAGATGCATAAAGGATAAACATCACATGCAATCAAAATATGTGACATGATATGGCCATCATCAACTTGTGCTTTTGATCTCCATCTCCAAAGCATCGTCAAGATCTCCATCGTCACCGGCTCGACACCTTGATCTCCATCCTTGCGCCGGGGCCGTCTTGCCAACTATTGCTTCTATAACTATTGCTAACGCATAGCGATAAAGTAAAGCAATTACATGGCGTTCGCATTTCATACAATAATCAAGAGACATCCCAAAGGCTACAACACATGATCATCTCATACAACAACGTATATCGCATCACGTCTTTACCATATCACATCACAACATGCCCTACAAAAACAAGTTAGACATCCTCTACTTTGTTGTTGCAATTTTTAGGTGGCTGTTACGGACTTCTAGCAAAAATAGTTCTTACCTACGGCAAAAGCCACAACGGTGATTTTTCAAGTTTGCTGTTTTAACCTTCTTCAAGGACCGACCGTAGTCAAATTTGACTCAACTAAAGTAGGAGAAACAAACACCCGCCAACCACCTTTATGCAAAACAAGTTGCATATCAGTCGGTGGAACCGGTGTCATGTACGTGGACATCTAAGGTTGGTCCGAGCCGCTTCATCTCACAATACAGCCGAATCAAAATAAGATGTTGGTGGTAAGCGGTATGACTATCACCACCACAACTCTTTGTGTTCTACTTGTGCATATCATCTACACATAGACCTAGCTCAGATGTCACTGTTGGGAAACGTTGCATCGAAAACAAAAAAGATCTATGCACACACAAGATCTATCCATGGAGATGCATAGCAACAAGGGGGAGAGTGTGTCTATGTACCGTGGTAGACCGTAAGCGAAAACATTTTGTTAACGCGGGTTATGTAGTCAAACTTCTTTGTGATCCAACCGATCAAGTACCAAACATACGACACCTCCGCATTTAGTACACGTTCAGCTCAGTGACGTCCACGACTTCTTGATCCAGCAAGACGGGTGAAGTAGAGGATGAGTTCCGGCAGCACGACGGCGTGGTGAGGGTGATGGTGATGCTATGTCCGCAGGGCTTTGCCTAAGCACTACGAAAATATGACCGAGGGTGTAAACGGTGGAAGGGGTGCCGCACACGGCTAATAGGTTGTCGTGGTTATGTGTGGCGCCTCCTCCCACATATATATAGGTTGGGGAGAGGGGAGAGGCCAGGAGGCGCCCCAAGTAGGACCGAATCCTACTTGGGTTCCTGCCCTGCCCCCCTCCATATTTGATGGGAGGGGAAGGAAAGGTGGGAGAGGAAAGGAATGGGGAGGCTCCTTCTCTCCCCAAGGGATGTGGCCTAGGAGCGGCATGCTAGACCCTTGTGGGATGGTGTGTTCCCCCCTTTGGCCTATATGGCCCATTAACCTCCCGGGGGTGTCCAGAACCCCTTTAGGTGACCCTATTTCTACCCAGTACATCCCGAAACTCTTCCAGTGTCCAAATATCATCGGTTGCCCCCCGGACCGCCTCTTTGCTCTATAAATACCCAAATATTCCAGAAACCCTAGGAGAGTCGACAAAAATCAATTCCAGCCGCCGCAGAGTCCAGAACCACCAGATCCAATCTAGACACCATCACGGAGGGGTTCACCACTTCCATTGGTGCCTCTTCGATGATGCGTTCGTAGTTATTTTTAGACCTTTGGGTCTGTAGTTAGTAGCTAGATGGCTTCCTCTCTCTCATTTGATTCTGAATACAATGGTCTCTTGGAGATCCATATGATGTAACTATTTTTGCGATGTGTTTGTTGGGATCGGATGAACTTTGAGTTTATGATCAGGTCTATCTTTTTATCCATGAAAGTTATTTGAGTTTCTTTTATCTATTATATTCATGATTGCTTATAGCCTCGTATTTTTTCTCCTATATTTGGGTTTTGTTTGGCCAACTTGATATATTTATCTTGCAATGGGTAGAGGTCCTTTGTAGTGGGTTCGATCTTACAGTGCTTGATCCCACTGACAGAAGGGGAACTAACACGTATGTATCGTTGCTACTAAGGATAAAACGATGGGGTCAATTTCTACATAAATAGATCTTGTCTACATCATGTCATCGTTCTTATTGCATTATTCCGTTTCTCCATGAACTTAATACACTAGATGCATGCTGGATAGCGGTCGATGTGTGGAATAATAGTAGTAGATGCAGGTAGGAGTGGGTCTACTAATCTTGGACGTGATGCCTATATAATGATCATTGCCTAGATATCGTCATGATTATTTAAAGTTCTATCAGTTGCCCAATAGTAATTTGTTTACCCACCGTTTGCTATTTTTTCTCGAGAGAAGCCACTACTGAAATCTACGGCCCCCGGGTTTCTTTCTCAATTATTTTCCTTTGCGATCTATTTTATTTGCCTTTTATTTTCAGATCTATTAAACCAAAAATACAAAAATACTTTGCTGCAATTTATTCTCATTTATTTTATCTCACATTCCGCAATCCAATCTATCATATTTTTATCACGTCCGTTTGCCAATTTCTAGCGATGTTACCCGAAATGGATTGACAACCCCCTTAATACATCGGGTTGTTTACATAGTGTTTTTATTTGTGTGTAGGTGTTGTCTACGTAGTGTTGCTTGGTTCTCCTACTGGTTCGATAACCTTGGTTTCATCACTGAGGGAAATACCTATCATCGCTGTGCTGCATCATCCCTTCCTCTTTGGGGAAATACCGACATAGGTTCAAGCCGCATCAGCATCCTATCTTCCTCAGATTCAAACCGAACCCGCATGTTCTTCCGCTGTCAAATTTAGGTTTAGCAATTATTCTCCTTTTTCGAACTGTTGTATATTCATAAATATAACCGCAACTTGTGGAACCCGTTTCTCCCATACTTAGAAGAATTTCAACTGTTCTGACAGCTAACTAACCCACCCGTCACTTATTGGGCGGCTTAACCGTCAACCTTCTGTAACCCGCCAGAACCTTAGCCAGCTTACCAATTGAATATCAATAGCCATTTACTATGAAATGGCCGACTTAAACATGATCTTTGAAAACACCATGCATTTCTTGCTCACAATACCGATCCACCATAGTGTATTTCTCAGGCGTTCATTGTCAAAGATGACTAAAACTGTTACCTCGTGCGACTGGGTTGCATCCACTGTTACGGAGCAAACCCTTACCGATTATGTCCAAGTGGGCTTCTTAGCAGCAAAAGATGTTATCCACTGGCGAGCTCCAGGAACAGAAGCTAGACGTCAGCCAAAGGAAGGCAAAGTCGTTGTTTTTGATGATCATATGAACCGCGGCTTCTCACCGCCTAGCTCAAAATTCTTTCGCGATGTATTGCACTTTTTCAAACTTCATCCCCAAGATATTGGACCCAACTCCATTTCCAACCCCTGCAACTTTCAAGTCTTTTGTAAAGTTTACCTTCAACAAGAGCCCAGTGTCAATCTTTTTTGAAAGTACTATTATTTGAATTGTCAGACCAAGTTTACAGATGGACTTTGCTTATAACTTGGTGTCATTTCAATCCAAAGGCAAAGAGACGCTATATTCCCTGGAGCCTCACTTCCCAGTCATCCTAAGGACTGGAATCAGACCTGGTTTTACTATCAGGACACTTCTCCATCTGATGAAAATCCTTTGTCGGGTTTCCATGACCGCCGGCTTAGCCCGAAACATCCACTTCCAGACCGGCCCACCATTGCGAACGTGCTAAGCATATGCCTACCTTTTGAAGGGTGAGGGCCTTGCTAGCCAATGGACTGACCGGAGTTGACCTGGTTCGATGCTGGGTCGCCTGGAGGATTATACCTTTGAGCCGCCGGTCCGGCTTAATGTGTGAGTATACTTGTGATGTCAAAGACCCACAACGGTCCAATCCATCTGGAAGACAAGGAAATCAATGAGATGACCAAGACGCTGCTCAATGAAAGCTTAGAGACCTGCAGCAAAACGGGGATGAACCCCTTCTGTGCTCTTAACCCGGCTCCAGATGTAACTGCTTTAAGCCAATTTTCTGTAACCATTACTTATACTGAACTGCACATTCCTTATCTTTGTTTTCTTCTTTTACAGGCCGACTCTTCTTTCTGGAGTAAGAAGTTGCAAGAAATGCCAGCCAAAAAGGCCAAAGACAAAACCAAAGCTTCCAAGAAACTTGCCAAGAAGAAAACAAATAAAACAAAGCTATTTGCACTGAACGATGATGAGTCGGAGGTAGAACTTGATTCCCTTGGCTCCTTTTTTATACATCTTATTGGCGCTGACCTTTCTCAGGATGACGCAGAGGCCAGTCAGGGAAATGTTGCAGAGGTAACTAGCATTTCCTTCGACTCAGAGCCTTTGCCAAGACGGAAAGTTCGGCACATGAACCAGAAAGTAAGGTTTTCTCACCCTTTAGCTTACTTGGATCCAAAATTTATTTTGAAGAAACACCAACATGAAGCTCGGCGTACAACCCGGAATAGTGGAGGGGGAGACCTGGCTTACCCAACATGTCGGCCCCTCACAAACGCCGAGCAGAGGTGCCTCGAAACTCAGACTTCCGTTTTCCAAAAGCTAGTCTTATCCGTTAACTGTTTAATCCTTCTGACTCAAATTACCAGGGCACCTCTCACTCTTCCTCCGGTGACTCTACTGGGACTCAGATTCCTCTCTTCAAAGTCGCTCTTGTGTGAGAACATTTAACCTCTTTGTTTTTCATCACTTTACAGATTGATATATTAACATCTTCATCTATCTTACTTCCAGCAGAATAGCCAAACCCATTAAGAAACTGAAGATGAACAAGCCAGCCGAAGACCCCAAGGTTTCTAAGCCGGAGAAACAAACCATATCTGAAGCTTCTCATCAAACTCCTAAGGCTGCTGCTTATGACCCACCACCAGAGACTCACGACGTCACGATGGATCCAATGGGTGTTGACCCTTCCAGCACTAAGCCGCCCAGTCCCATAAAACCTCTTGACGAACCTACTTCGCAACAAACTGTTGAGGATGTCATCATTACTGGCATTGGTTATGCTGAACCCGGGAACCCCACTATTCTAGCCAAGCATTCTGCCACATAAGAGTTAATTGAAAAGAGCAAAGCCAGATTTGATGTTGCCAATTACTCACACTTGGCCGTCAGTGAATTGTACTCTGGTTATCTAAGCCAGCTGCATACTGGTCGTGATCTGGAGGCGGATTTAGTCAAGAAATTCTGCCAGAAATATGAGGTATGAACATCTGTTTCCTTTGCATACATAGTCATCCAGCCCCCAAGTCTTATCCATAGGAAAAGATATATTTGAGTAGGGTTAAGACTTGTACATGTGTTACTGTAATCTCTAAAGTCATAGCCCTCATGAGCCAGCTTATCTTGAGATGATCCGGAGTATTTCCATTATGAAGAAAGAATGCCAGACCATAGCCCTCATGGGCCGGTTTATCTTGATAAGGATCGGCCGGATCACAAACAATATAATGCAGAAAAGAACTTCCGCATACATTAGCCCCCAAGTTTCAAGTGCTTAGCTTGCAACATGCTTGAGACTTGTATGTAGATTGTGTCCTAACAAATATGTTTATCATTTGTTTGACTCTTACTTTGCAGGATGCTTTAACTCAGGCTGAATCCCAGGTGGTCGATTTAAAGACCAGGCTTGGGCAACAAGAGGCTGAAACGCGAGAAGCTGACACCAAGCTTAAGCTTAATATAGAGGAGAGCTCAAAGCTCAAAGCTGGATTCTCCACAGAAAGAACCGCATGGGATAAGGAGAAGGCCACCTTAGTACAAAGAGCAGCGAGTGCCGAATCTTCTTTGAAAGAGGCTGCTGCAGAATTATCCGGCTGAAAACGCCATATATCACAGATGACGACTGCTATCTTTGGTAAGTCATTTGGGATGTTTTGACCATTTCCAATTTTTAACTTTAATTCACCTGGCTACTTATCTGTGCACTTATTCAACAGGCCCCGGGAGTGCCAACCTTGGCCAGGACATGTTGGTGAAGCTCAAGGCGGTTTACACTTTGGTGGAACAGCTGTACATAGGCACACAACGAATCATAGCAGACATCTCGCACAGTAAACAACCACCTTAACTCATCAGGGAGGTACTGGACAAGCTATCTGTCATGCCCCAGAGAATTGTAGAGATTAAGCGATCATCAGCTCGAGCTGGTGCCATCATTGTTTAAGACGGGCCAAAGCATGGTAAGCGGAGTTAGACTCAGAGGAGATGGCCACTGGCTGTCCAAGTCCCAAACAAGATGGGTCTCCCTTTGATGCTAGCGACTTTACCAAATGTGTAAACGAGATGCGCCCTATGGCAAGCAAATTGGTCGAAGAGACTGATTTGTCTAAGTAACAGGCGACTTATACAATGGAGCACACAAAAGTGAAAGAGCAGGCTTATGAGATTGTGGATCTCATTCCTCCAATACGTAAGCGTACTTTTGCTCCTGATGTTGATCCGTCCACACTTATAGATGATGAAGTTGTGTTCAAAGCTGTAACTGGCATCGACTGGATGATAACCCACAAGTATAGGGGATCACAACAATTTTCGAGGGTAGAGTATTCAACCCAAATTTATTGATTCGACAGAAGGGGAGCCAACGAATATTCTCAAGTATTAGCAGTTGAGTTGTCAATTCAACCACACCTAAAAGACTTAATATCTGCAGCAAAGTATTTAGTAGCAAAGTAGTATGGAAGTAATGGTAACGGTGGCAAGAGTAACAATAGTAGTTTTGTAGCAATCGTAACAGTAGCAACGGAAAAGTAACTTAGCGAAGATCAATATGTGAAAAGCTCGCAGGCAATGGATCAAAGATGGATAATTATGTCAGATGCAATTCCTTATGCAACAGTTATAATATAGGGTGACACAGAACTAGCTCCAGTTCATCAATGTAATGTAGACATGTATTCCGAATATAGTCATACGTGCTTATGGAAATAACTTGCAAGGCATCTTTTGTTCTACCCTCCCGTAGCAGCGGGGTCCTATTGGAAACTAAAGGATACCAAAGCATTAACACTTAGTGAATACATGAACTCCTCAAACTACGGTAATCACCGGGAGCGGTCCCGATTATTGTCACTTCGGGGTTGCCGGATCATAACACATAGTAGGTGACTATTGACTTGCAAGATAGGATCAAGAACTCACATATATACATGAAAAATAGGTTCAGATCGGAAATCATGGCACTCGGGCCCTAGTGACAAGCATTAAGCATAGCAAAGTCATAGCAACATCAATCTTGGAACATAGTAGATACTAGGGATCAAACCCTAACAAAACGAACTCAATTACATGGTAAATCTCATCCAACCCATCACCGTCCAGCAAGCCTTTGATGGGATTACTCACGCATGACGGAGAGCATCATGAAATTGGTGATGGAGGAAGGTTGATGATGACGATGGTTGTAACGCCCCAGTTATAACTTTCCCAATTTGTACTCCAATTGCCGTTTCCGGTGTTAAGTTATATTTATTTCTCGGGTTCGGGTCTTTGTCTCCATGTGTAGTTTTCGTTTTAATGCATCTCATATCATGTCATCATGTGCATTGCATTTGCATACGTGTTCATCTCATGCATTCGAGCATTTTCCCCGTTATCCGTTTTGCATTCCGGCGCTTCGTTCTCCTCCGGTGGTCATTTCTAGCTTTGTTTCGTGTGTGGAGATTAAACATTTCCGGATTGGACCGAGACTTGCCAAGCGGACTTGGTTTACTACCGGTAGACCGCCTATCAAGTTTCGTATCATTTGGACTTCGTTTGATAGTCCTACAGTTAACCGAGGGACCGAAAAGGCCTCGTGTGTGTTGCAGCCCAACACCCCTCCAATTTGGCCCAAAACCCACCAAACTCTGCTCCATGTCCTAGAGCGTTCGATCACGATCGCGTGGCCGAAAATCGCACCTCATTTGGACTCTCCTAGCTCCACTTATGCCTATATATAGCCCCGTCCATTTTTGGATCATCTCCTCCCCCCGAAACCCTAGTCTAAAAAAAACAGATCCCGCCGCCGCCGGACGTGTCCAAGGCCGGCCCCCTCCTCTACTCCGGTGACTGGAGCACCGGCCGGATCCGGCGAGCTTCAAGTTCATCTCCGGCGACCTTGGTTCCCGCGCCCGATCTGGATCTCAGATCTGAAATATCTCGGTTGACTTTTCCCTCCCCCCCTTAATTTTTCGAGCATACTTTGACCGGTGATATCTCCGCATCCGTAGCTCCGATTTGGACATATAGTATATTAAAATGTTCGTGTCGACGAGTACATCATTTCATTCCATTGCATCATTTGCATTTGAGTTCATCTTGATGCCCTAAATGCTGCTAGAAGGAGGCTTCGTGAGATAATTGTCAGATCTGCTAGTTCATCTTAAACTTTTGTCATTTTTGCCATGATTATTGTGTGCATGTTATGCCTGTGAGTCCTTCATATGATTTGTTAAGCATTTTGTCTTATTTCCAGAGGTGCAACCCATGCTTTTTTAGGATGTGTGTGGTGACTTGTGCAAGCTTGCAAAGTGAGGCACTTGGTAAATCTGTTTTCAGGGACTTAGTTGTTTTCACTAAGTCTGGGAATATTTAGTTCATGATGCCATATGTTCAGCTTGTTTCCTAGCGACCCGTGCCTCTTTTGAGGATGATCAGTAAAGGTGTTTTGTTAATCATGTTATGCTCTATCCATCCATGTCTTTGTTTTCATATGCGGAGTACTCTAGCTTGAGTCAATTGAGCTCTACTTTTGTTTCGTGGTAAATCTGGGCAGATCGTCAACTTGTTTGCGATTTTGCCGATGCTATTGTTATTGATCCGTGCATGCTATGCCATTGTTCTTGCCATGTGTAGCTAGAATTTTGTGCCTTCTTAATGGATATATGCTTGCCTTGCCATGACTTGCACCGTAGTGAGTGCATCGAGCTCGTTTACATGCCTTCGTGAGTTAAATTTCAGCATGTCTCAGTTTTCACTAAGTCTGAAAACTGATTGTGGGTGAGCTATCTTCGTGTGCTTGTTAGTATATTTTGTGATCCCTTTTGGCCCCAGGTCACTTTGGGACTTTTGATAAGCTTGTTGAGTAGCTCCATGCCATGTTCTTACTTTTCATAATCAGGTCATGTATCAGGTTGTTTTGCTGCTCCGAAGAGGGCTTCGCGATCTGAAATTTCAGACTAGTGTTAATTTCACTAAGTCTGAAATCTGTTTTGCATTTGCATTTTTGCCATGTTTGTTTGAACCTCATAATGGACGAATTTGGCCGTGGCTCAGTGCTAGTGTTTTGTTAAGAATCTTGTGGGCATCCCTGCCATGTATTTTGTTGTCATGTTTGGTGGCTGTAGCATGTTCATCTCGTTGCATTTAGATGCCTACTTGCTGTAAATCGCAGACCGTTGTCATATCTTAAAACGCTTGCCATTTCCAAACCGTAACTCTGATTCCAATGATCTTTATATCGTTTTCAAGAGATTTCATCCCCTCTATCCAGTGGCACAGTTGGTTTTCCAAGTTGAGGCCAGGTTCATGCATTTCCTGTCACATCTTGCATTTTGCATCCCGCATCGCATCCCGCATAGCATACCATCATTGCATCTTATTGTATGAGTTTGCACATGGTTGATTGTATACTTGTTGCTTGTTTGTCTTGTTTGAGTAGAGCCGGGAGACGAGTTCGCTAACGAGGAGCCCGTTGAGTTTGCTTTTGAGGATCCAGTCAACTCTGACAACTGTGCAGGCAAGATGATCATATCCTCGAAATCACTACTATCTTTGCTATGCTAGTTTGCTCGCTCTTTGCTATGCCAATGCTACGATGCCTACCACTTGCTTGTCAGCCTCCCAATTGCCATGTTCAGCCTCTAACCCACCATTGTCCTAGCAAACCATTGATTGGCTATGTTACCGCTTTGCTCAGCCCTCTTATAGCATTGTTAGTTGCAGGTGAAGATTGGAGACCGTTCCTTGTTGGAACATTTATTTACTTGTTGGGATATCATTATATTGCCATGTTATCTTAATGCATCTATATACTTGGTTAAGGGTGGAAGGCTCGGCCTCTCGCCTAGTGTTTTGTTCCACTCTTGCCGCCCTAGTTTCCGTCATATCGGTGTTATGTTCCCGGATTGCTGCGTTCCTTACGCGATTGGGTTATAATGGGAACCCCTTGATAGTTCGCCTTGATTAAAGCTTTTCTAGCAATGCCCAACATTGGTTTTACCATTTGCCACCTAGCCTCTTTTTCCCTTGGGTTTCCGGAGTCCAAGGGTCATCTTATTTTAACCCCCCCGGGCCAGTGCTCCTCTGAGTGTTGGTCCACCCTAGAGCACCGTGCGGGGCCGTCCCTTGGCAACTTGGGTTACATTGGCTCCCGTACGCTTAGCTTATCCGGTGTGCCCTGAGAACGAAATATGTGCAGCTCCTATCGGGATTTGTCGGCACAACGGGTGGTGTTGTTGGTCTTGTTTTAACCTGTCGAAATGTCTTGTTGTACCAGGATACCGAGTCTGATCGGAATGTCTCGGGTGGAGGTCTATTCTTTGGTTGACCGTGAGAGCTTGTTATGGGCTAAGTTGGGACCCCCCCTGCAGGGATTGAACTTTTGAAAGCCGTGCCCGCAGTTACTGGCAGATGGGAATTTGTTAATGTCCGGTTGTAGATAACTTGAACCTTAATTAATTAAAATTAGTCAACTGAGTGTGTTACCGTGATGGCCTCTTCTCGGCGGAGTCCAGGAAGTGGGCACGGTGTTGGAGTTATGTTTGCGTAGGTTGCTCTCTAGTTTCTCGCTCGCTCCTTGCTCTCTCTTCTCGCTCTCTTTTGCGAATAAGTTAGCCACCATACATGCTAGTCGCTTGCTGCAACTCCACTCATACATTTACCCCCTTCCTACCTATTAAGCTTAAATAGTCTTGATCACGAGGGTGCGAGATTGCTAAGTCCCTATGGCTCACAGATTACTATTACACCAGATGCAGGGACAGATGATACAACTCCAGATGGCGCGCTTGAGCTGAAGTGGGAGTACGACGAGGATTGTCAGCGTTACTCTGTGTCTTTTCCTGATGATCAGTAGTGGTGCCCAGTTGGGGTTTGATCGGGACCTATGTTGCTTGTTGGGTTGTCTTTTATTTTGGCGCCGTAGTTGGGCCATGAGTGTTTGGATGATGTATGTTATTTATGTACTTTGATGTGACGTGGCGAGTGTCAGGCAACTATTGTATCTCCCCTTTTATTCTATATATTACATGGGATGTTGTGATGATTGCCTAACTTGCGACATTGCTTTCAATGCAGTTATGTCTCTAAGTCGTGCCTCGACACGTGGGAGCTATAGCCGCATCGAGGGCGTTACAAGTTGGTAATCAGAGCCTTCCCCGACCTTAGGAGTCCCCACTGATTGATCGTTTTTAGCAGACGAGTTGTGTCTAGAAAAATGTTTTGAGTCATTTAGGAATTATATATCGGAGAGCTTAGGAATTCTTTTTACTTCCCAGTCTCCTCATCGCTCTGGTAAGGCATCCTGACGTAGAGTTTTGACTCTTCTCTCCTCAAATTTCACAAAAGAAAATTTTAGGATCACGCGAGTATCTTGGAATCGTTCCGATGGCTTATGATGAGAACACTGTCTTGGTGCCTCCTGTCAGGGGTTTAGTGGAAGTGTCCCGGGGAGTTGAGCTCTGAGGTGTTGTCATCATAATTTTATTGTTGCAATTCTGGAATACTTGAGATATGTTCGCCGACATCGAAAATCTCTTTTATGCAGTTCGTTGGTGAGATAACCTCGACGCCACCCAGTACTGGGGTGGGAGTTCGGGAGTATCGCCATAACTTGTATTACGGATGCTTTTCGAAGGTTGAGGTAGATGGTTTCCGAAGGTTTCTTGGTTATGTGTTGAAGGATGGATACAGCTGGATGTAGGTATTGCTAGTTTGGGTGAGATATTATGCTTCCCCTGTATCCCCAACACCTGATTGCATAACCAGAAAGTTTCAGGAGTTTCATAGGTGGGAATTCAAGTAGCTCTTAGGATACCTTTTCCGACAGATGTATGATATGAAATTGGGGTTTGACGTCTAGTGGTTCGCCTATTCACGGTCGATTTTATAGTGGTCTCGTTGTGTCTTAAAGAGTCCTTGGCTATGCTGACTCGGGGACGCTTCGTATGTCATGTGCACTGCCTTGTACATGATGGTGCTGTACGATCGAGCCCGTGTAGGTCCCACCACGAAAACTTCGGACGAATTCTCTATCATATGTTTGTTCCGGCTTATTTCGCAAGCCAATCCTTTGTTTTTGTTTCGAGTTGTGGTATTCGAATTGCTTCGAAGTCATATGTTGATTCCATCCCTTGTTGACTTACTTCGCCTACCTAATTCTACGTGGATTCGCAATTTAGGGATATGTGACCACTTCAAGAGATATGCATTCGTTCATTTTGTTCGGATGTGAAGACTTTATGTTGCAATTTTCATTCCATTGGATTCAGCTTCAATATTTGTCTATCTATGTGCTAATGGTGGTCAACCTCTTCAGGATGACTCCTCCAACGCGCACGACTCCGAATCCTGATCCACCACCACCTCCACCTCCTCCGGAGGCTTGGCAAGCTGTGATGGCCGCAACCAATGCAAACACACACTTGATCATGCAAATCCTCCAAGAGCGAAATCAAGGCAGTTAAGGGAATCAAGGCAACAATCAGAACCATTTTGCTACACTGAACCAGTTCCTCGCTAATGGGCCGAAGACGTTCAGCAATTGTGTTGAGGCAACCGATGCTGATGATTGGCTAGTTGACCGGGGCAAGCATTTTGAATGCAGCAACGTCAGGCCTGAAGATTTCGTCAAGTTCGCTTCTTTCCAGCTCAAAGATCAGGCTGCAGAGTGGTTCCAGCAGTACACGGATTCCAGAGGTGTACGTTTGATCACTTGGGATGATTTCCATCGAGATTTCCGAGCTCATCACATCCCTCAGAGTGTGACTGAAAGTAAACGTGAGGAATTCCGCAACCTGAAGCAAGGCTCTTTGTCTGTCTATGACTACAACAAGTTGTTCCAGAAGATCGCCCGCTTTGCCAAGCAGGACGTACCTGATGAGAAGAGCATGATATACCAGTTCAGGGGTGGTCTCCATGAAGAAATTCAGCTCGCTCTTGTCCTCTTTGAGCCGTTGAGGTACGATGAGTTCTACAACATCGCACTGAAGCAAGAGGCTGCTCAGTTGAGGTGTGATGCTTCCAGGAAGCGAGTCAGAGACACTACGCCTTCTTCCTCTACTCAAGTGGCCAAGCAGCAGAAGTATTGGCTTCCTCCTCCTCCGTTCCGTCAGCCGTATCAGCAGAAGAGCAAAGGTGGCAGTGGTTCTTCCCACCCACCCAACCCAGGCTTTCAGAACAAGACTTCGTCTCAAGCTCCAAGATCGAGTGCTCCGTACCACCATCCGCTTTCAGAGGTCACGTGCAACAAGTGCCAACAGAAGGGTCACTATGCCAACAAGTGTTTCAACCAGAGGCGTCTTCCTCCTCCTCCTGTCAGATCGGCAAGTACAGCTGTGGTCAAGCATAACCCCAAGCACGCCAAGGTCAATATGGTGAACGCAGCTCAGGCAGAGGACTCGCCAGATGTGATCATGGGTAACTTTCCAGTTAACTCTATTCCCGCAAGAGTTCTTTTTGACACTGGTGCATCGCATTGTTTCATGTCAAGATCATTTGTTTCCAAGCATGACTTCGTTTCAAAAATGTTGGGTAAACCTATGGGAGTGGTTTCTCCGGCTAAGTCTATGAGGAGGGCTACTTCAGTAGTCCCGGATATTTCTATCATGATGGGTGATTTCATGTTTCTGGCTTCTCCTATGGTTCTTGGTAATTTAGATATCGATCTTATTCTCGGGATGGACTGGCTCTCTAAGCACAAGGCTCAGCTTGATTGTGCAGCCAGGCAGATTCAACTGACTCATTCGTCTGAGGATGTCATTGTCTTTGCCGCTCGTGATGATACAATCCGGTTGTTTTCTCTCAATGAGAAGGGTGAATTGGATGCTATTTCGCAGATTCCAGTCGTTTGTGAGTATCAAGACGTCTTCCCAGAAGAACTCCCAGGAATGCCTCCGCACCGGCCCGTTGAATTTGTTATTGATCTTGAGCCCGGTACGGAACCTGTGTGCAAACGTCCTTACAAGCTCGGACCTGAAGAGCTGAAGGAGCTGAAGAAACAACTCGATATTCAAGAAAGAATGGGTCTCATCCGGCCTAGTTCTTCTCCATGGGGTTGTGGTGTTCTTTTCGTGAAGAAGAAGGATGGAACGGACCGACTTTGTGTTGATTACCGTCCATTGAACAAGAAGACCATCAAGAACAAATACCCACTTCCCAACATCAATGAGCTGTTCGAACAACTCAAGGGTGCCCAAGTATTCTCCAAGCTTGATCTCCGTATGGGTTATCATCAGATTCGAATCCGTGAGCAAGATATTCCCAAGACGGCTTTCAGGACAAGCTATGGGTCATATGAATACACTGTCATGTCTTTTGGCCTTGCCAACGCTCCTCCGACGTTCTCTCGCATGATGAACTTCATCTTCAACCCCTACACCAATGACTTCGTGTTGGTCTATCTCGACGACATTCTGGTTTTCTCCAAGAACAATGAAGATCATGCCAAGCACTTGCGTTTGGTTCTTGACAAGCTCAGGGAACATCAGTTCTACGCCAAGTTCTCCAAGTGTGAATTTTGGCTCGATGACGTTCTTTATCTTGGCCATATCATCTCTGCCAAGGGCATTGCCGTGAATCCTGAGAAGGTGTCTGCAATTGTTAATTGGGAACCTCCTTAGAACGTGAAGCAACTCCATAGCTTCCTCGGTCTCGCAAGCTATTGCCGAAGATTCGTTGAAAACTTTTCTAAGATCGCAAAGCCTCTCTCAAATCTTCTTCAGAAGCACGTCAAGTACGTTTGGTCTCCGGAGTGTGATATTGCTTTCAACACTTTGAAAGAGAAATTGATCACTGCTCCAGTTCTGACTCCGCCTGATGAGTCCAAGCCGTACGAGGTCTTTTGTGATGCCTCTCTCCAAGGTCTCGGTGCTGTACTGATGCAAGAGACGAAAGTTGTTGCTTATACCTCTCGCCAGTTGAAGCCTAATGAGAAGAACTACCCCACTCATGATCTCGAGTTGGCGGCAGTTGTGCATGCTCTTTTGACTTGGAGACATCTTCTATTGGGAAGAAAAGTGGACATTTTCACTGATCACAAGAGTCTCAAATACATCTTCACACAGCCTAATCTCAACCTCAGGCAAACTCGATGGGTCGAAATGATTCAAGAGTACAATCCGAGTATCGAGTATACTCCAGGCAAGGCCAATGTGATTGCTGACGCTTTGAGCAGGAAAGCATATTGCAACAGTCTGATTCTTAAGCCTTATCAACCCGAGCTTTGTGAAGCTTTCCGCAAACTTAATCTGCAAGTGGTTCCTCAAGGTTTCCTCGCCAACCTTCAAGTCTCTCCTACCTTGGAAGACCAGATTCGCCAAGCCCAGCTTCTTGATGCTATGGTGAAAAAGGTGAAGATTGGGATTGCCAAGAGTCAGTCCAAGTACAAGTGCTACCGCCTTGATGACAAGGACACTCTCTTCTTCAAGGATCGAATTGTTGTACCCAAAGGTGAACTTCGTAAAGTGATCATGAACGAGGCTCACAACTCTCTCCTCTCCATCCACCCTGGGAGCACGAAGATGTATCAGGACCTCAAGCAAACTTATTGGTGGACTCGAATGAAGCGCGAGATCGCTCAATTCGTGAATGAATGTGATGTTTGCAGAAGAGTGAATGCAGAACACCAAAGGCCAGCAGGTCTCCTCCAACCTCTTGCCATTCCAGAATGGAAGTTTGACCACATTGAGATGGACTTCGTGACTGGGTTTCCAAAGTCCAAGCGTGGCAATGATGCTATATTCGTTGTCATCGACAAGCTCACCAAAGTGGCTCACTTTCTGCCTATCAAAGAGTTGATCACTGCAGCTCAATTGGCGGAACTCTATACCTCTCGAATTGTCTCTCTGCACGGTATTCCTCAAGTGATATCTTCAGACCGTGGCAGCATCTTTACCTCCAAGTTTTGGGATTCTTTTCAGAAGGCCATGGGCACCAACATTTGCTTCAGCACTGCTTTCCATCCTCAAACAAGCGGTCAAGTCGAGCATGTCAACCAAATTCTTGAAGATATGCTCAGGGCTTGTGTGATCTCCTTTGGCATGCAGTGGGAGGATTGTCTTCCTTATGCTGAATTCTCATACAACAACAGTTTTCAAGCAAGTTCGGGCAAGGCCCCATTTGAAATTCGGTATGGTAGGAAGTGCCGTACCCCTCTCAACTGGTCTGAAACCGGTGAACGTCAGCTGCTGGGTAATGACTTAATCACAGAGGCAGAAGAAATGTGCAAGGTCATTCGTGATAACCTCAAAGCAGCCCAATCCCGCCAGAAGAGCTACCATGATAGTAAGCACCGTGATTTGGCTTTCGAGATCGGAGATCATGTGTACCTCCGTGTCTCCTCTATGAAAGGGACTCATCGCTTCAGTATCAAAGGGAAGCTTGCCCCCAGATACGTGGGACCTCTCAAGATTGTCAGCAAGAGAGGGGACCTCGCCTATCAACTCGAGCTTCCGTCAAACTTTGCAAATGTTCATGATGTGTTCCATGTCTCTCAGCTCCGAAAGTGCTTCAAGACGCGTGATCGCACCGTCAACTTCGAGGACATTGAGCTCCAAGAAGATCTCTCCTATCGTGAGCACCCAATTGCAATCCTTGAAGAGACTGAACGCATGACTCGCAACAAGTCAATCAAATTTCTCAAAGTAAAGTGGTCACACCATTCCGACCGTGAAGCTACCTGGGAACGCGAGGATCACCTCCGTTCTGAGTACCCAGCGTTCTTTCAGTCCTAGATCTCGGGACGAGATCCTTTCGTAGTGGTGGAGTGTTGTAACGCCCCAGTTATAACTTTCCCAATTTGTACTCCAACTCTTGCCGTTTCCGGCGTTAAGTTATATTTATTTCTCGGGTTCGGGTCTTTGTCTCCGTGTGTTGTTTTCGTTTTCATGCATCTCATATCATGTCATCATGTGCATTGCATTTGCATACGTGTTCATCTCATGCATTCGAGCATTTTCCCCGTTGTCCGTTTTGCATTCCGGCGCTTCGTTCTCCTCCGGTGGTCATTTCTAGCTTTCTTTCGTGTGTGGAGATTAAACATTTCCGGATTGGACCGAGACTTTCCAAGCGGCCTTGGTTTACTACCGGTAGACCGCCTGTCAAGTTTCGTATCATTTGGACTTCGTTTGATACTCCTACGGTTAACCGAGGGACCGAAAAGGCCTCGTGTGTGTTGCAGCCCAACACCCCTCCAATTTGGCCCAAAACCCACCAAACTCTGCTCCATGTCCTAGAGTGTTCGATCATGATCGCGTGGCCGAAAACCGCACCTCATTTGGACTCTCCTAGCTCCACTTATGCCTATATATAGACCCCTCCATTTTCGGATCATCTCCTCCCCCCGAAACCCTAGTCTAAAAAGAAACAGATCCCGCCGCCGCCGGACGCGTCCGCCGGCAACCACAGCCAACCGGGAGCCGCCACGTGGGCGCCCCGGACCACTTCGCCGCTGCCACCCGCGGAGGCCCGCCCGAGCCCACGCGGGGCCCCCGCGGCCCATCGCGACCCGCCGCCCTTCTCCGCGCCTCCTCGCCGCTCCATCGCGCCCCGCCGCCGCCTTCGAAGTCCGGCGCCGCCGCGTCGCCATTCCCGGCCACCCGAGCCGGCCAGATCCCCTCGCCGCGCCGGCAAGGCCGCGCCGCCACCGCCCGGCGCCGGCGACCACGCCGGCGTGCGCCCCCGCGACAACCCCGTCCAAGGCCGGCCCCCTCCTCTACTCCGGCGACCGGAGCACCGGCTGGATCCGGCGAGCTTCAAGTTCATCTCCGGCGACCTCGGTTCCCGTGCCCGATCTGGATCTCAGATCCGAAATATCTCGGTTGACTTTTCCCTCTCCCCCTTAATTTTTCGAGCATACTTTGACCGGTGATATCTCCGCATCCGTAGCTCCGATTTGGACATATAGTATATCAAAATGTTCGCATCGACGAGTACATCATTTCATTCCATTGCATCATTTGCATTTGAGTTCATCTTGATGCCCGAAATGCTGCTAGAAGGAGGCTTCGTGAGATAATTGTCAGATCTGCTAGTTCATCTTAGACTTTTGTCATTTTTGCCATGATTATTGTGTGCATGTTATGCCTGTGAGTCCTTCATATGATTTGTTAAGCATTTTGTCTTCTTTCTAGAGGTGCAACCCATGCTTTTTTAGAATGTGTGTGGTGACTTGTGCAAGCTTGCAAAGTGAGGCACTTGGTAAATCTGTTTTCAGGGACTTGGTTGTTTTCACTAAGTCTAGGATTATTTAGTTCATGATGCCATATGTTCAGCTTGTTTCCTAGTGATCCGTGCCTCTTTTGAGGATGATCAGTAAAGGAGTTGTGTTAATCATGTTATGCTCTATCCATCCATGTCTTTGCTTGCATATGTGGAGTACTCTAGCTATTGTTATTGATCCGTGCATGCTTGAGTCAATCGAGCTCTACTTTTGCTTCGTGGTAAATCTGGGCAGATCGTCAACTTGTTTGCGATTTTGCCGATGCTATTGTTATTGATCCGTGCATGCTATGCCATTGTTCTTGCCATGTCTAGCTAGCATTTTGTGCCTTCTTAATGGATATATGCGTGCCTTGCCATGAATTGCATCGTAGTGAGTGCATAGAGCTCGTTTACATGCCTTCGTGAGTTAAATTTCAGCATGTCTCAGTTTTCAGTAAGTCTGAAAACTGATTGTGTGTGAGCTATGTTCGTGTGCTTGTTAGTATATTTTGTGATCCCTTTTGGCCCCAGGTCACTTTGGGACTTTTGATAACCTTGTTGAGTAGCTCCATGCCATGTTCTTACTTTTCATAATCAGGTCATGTATCAGGTTGTTTTGCTGCTCCGAAGAGGGCT
This sequence comes from Triticum monococcum, assembly GCA_034509565.1. Lineage (NCBI taxonomy): Eukaryota > Viridiplantae > Streptophyta > Magnoliopsida > Poales > Poaceae > Triticum > Triticum monococcum. Next base: position 525,766,017 of record CM067841.1, read on the forward strand.
TCGTGATTTGAAATTTCAAACTAGTGTTAATTTCACTAAGTCTGAAATCTGTTTTGCATTTGCGTTTTTGCCATGCTTGTTTGAACCTCATAATGGATGAATTTGGCCGTGGCTCAGTGCTAGTGTTTTGTTAAGCATCTTGTGGGCATCCCTGCCATGTATTTTGTTGTCATGTTTGGTGGTTGTAGCATGTTCATCTCGTTGCATTTAGATGCCTACTTGCTGTAAATCGCAGACCGTTGTCATATCTTAAAACGCTTGCCATTTCCAAACCGTAACTCCGATTCCAATGATCTTTATATCGTTTTCAAGCGATTTCATCCCCTCTATCCAGTGGCATACTTGGTTTTCCATGTTGAGGCCAGGTTCATGCATTTCCTGTCACATCTTGCATTTTGCATCCCGCATCGCATTCCGCATAGCATACCATCATTGCATCTTATTGTATGAGTTTGCACGTGGTTGATTGTATCCTTGTTGCTTGTTTGTCTTGTTTGAGTAGAGCCGGGAGACGAGTTCGCTAACGAGGAGCCCGTTGAGTTTGCTTTTGAGGATCCAGTCAACTTTGACAACTGTGCAGGCAAGATGATCATACCCTCGAAATCACTACTATCTTTGCTATGCTAGTTTGCTCGCTCTTTGCTATGACAATGCTATGATGCCTACCACTTGCTTGTCAGCCTCCCAATTGCCATGTTCAGCCTCTAACCCACCATTTTCCTAGCAAACCGTTGATTGGCTATGTTACCGCTTTGCTCAGCCCTCTTATAGCATTGTTAGTTGCAGGTGAAGATTGGAGACCGTTGCTTGTTGGAACATTTATTTACTTGTTGGGATATCATTATATTGCCATGTTATCTTAATGCATATATATACTTGGTTAAGGGTGGAAGGCTCGGCCTCTCGCCTAGTGTTTTGTTCCACTCGTGCCGCCCTAGTTTCCGTCATATCGGTGTTATGTTCCCGGATTGTTGCGTTCCTTACGCGGTTGGGTTATAATGGGAACCCCATGATAGTTCGCCTTGATTAAAGCTTTTCCAGCAATGCCTAACATTGGTTTTACCATTTGCCACCCAGCCTCTTTTTCCCTTGGGTTTCCGGAGCCCGAGGGTCATCTTATTTTAACCCCCCCGGGCCAGTGCTCCTCTGAGTGTTGGTCCACCCTAGAGCACCGTGCGGGGCCGTCCCTTGGCAACTTGGGTTACGTTGGCTCCCGTACGCTTAGCTTATCCGGTGTGCCCTGAGAACGAGATATGTGCAGCTCCTATCGGGATTTGTCGGCACAGCGGGTGGTGTTGCTGGTCTTATTTTAACCTGTCGAAATGTCTTGTTGTACCGGGATACCGAGTCTGATCGGAATGTCTCGGGTGGAGGTCTATTCCTTCATTGACCGTGAGAGCTTGTTAGGGGCTAAGTTGGGACCCCCTGCAGGGATTGAACTTTCGAAAGCCGTGCCCGCGGTTATGGGCAGATGGGAATTTGTTAATGTCCGGTTGTAGATAACTTGAACCTTAATTAATTAAAATGAATCAACTGAGTGTGTTACCGTGATGGCCTCTTCTCGGCGGAGTACGGGAAGTGGACACGGTGTTGGAGTTATGTTTGCGCAGGTTGCTCTCTAGTTTCTCGCTCGCGCCTTGCTCTCTCTTCTCGCTCTCTTTTGCGAATAAGTTAGCCACCATACATGCTAGTTGCTTGCTGCAGCTCCACTCATACATTTACCCCCTTCCTACCTATTAAGATTAAATAGTCTTGATCGCGAGGGTGCGAGATTGCTGAGTCCCTGTGGCTCACAGATTACTATTACACCAGATGCAGGGACAGATGATACAGCTCCAGATGGCGCGCTTGAGCTCAAGTGGGAGTACGACGAGGATTCTCAGCGTTACTATGTGTCTTTTCCTGATGATCAGTAGTGGTGCCCAGTTGGGGTTTGATCGGGACCTATGTCGCTTGTTGGGTTGTCTTTTATTTTGGCGCCGTTGTCGGGCCATGAGTGTTTGGATGATGTATGTTATTTATGTACTTCTATGTGACATGGCGTGTGTAAGCCAACTATTGTATCTCCCCTTTTATTCTATATATTACATGGGATGTTGTGATGATTGCCTAACTTGCGACATTGCTTTCAATGCGGTTATGTCTCTAAGTCGTGCCTCGACACGTGGGAGCTATAGCCGCATCGAGGGCGTTACAATGGTGACGGATTCCCCTCTTCGGAGCCCCGAACAGACTCCAGATCGCCACCCCGATGAAGATTAGAGCTTCGCAGCAGACCCGTATCGTAAAACATGATGATTCCTTCTCTCTGAATTTTTTCTCCCCGAAATTGAATATATTGAGTTGGAGTTGACGTTGGTGGAGTCCGAGGGGGCCCACGAGGCAGGGGGCACGCCCCAGGGGTTTGAGCTATGGGAGGATTTTTTTTCTGGAGGAAGACAAAGTGAGTGGGTGTTGGAATAAGTGGAGGGGGTCCACGAGGCAGGGGGTGTGCCCCAGGGGGCGCCCTGCACCCTCGTGGCCAAATGGTGGGGGCCCCTGGTGTGTTCTCAGTGCCAGTAATTATTAAATATTCTGCAAAAAATCATATTTCATTTTAAGGACATTTGGAGAACTTTTATTTTCGAGGTATTTTTATTGCAAGGATAATTTAGAAAACAGATAGAAATTATTATTTTTGCTTTATTTTATCTAAATTACAAAAAGTAAAAGGTGGGTACAGAGAGTTGTGCTTTCTAACTTCATCCATCTCATGCTCATCAAAAGGAATCCACTAACAAGGTTGATCAAGTCTTGTTAACAAACTTGACAGTAGGAAGAGGGAATTCAAAACCTCCAATAGTTATTGTTGAAATTTTTCCAATAGAATTGATACTGTGGGCTGGAAGTTGTTTCCTCGGAAAGTGTACCGTATGCTCATTACCATTAACATGAAAAGTGACATTGCCTTTGTTGCAATCAATAACAGCCCTGCAGTATTAGAAAAGGGTCTACCAAGGATAATAGACATACTATCGTCCTCGGGAATATTAAGAATAACAAAGTCCGTTAAAATAGTAACATTTGCAACCACAACAGGCACATCCTCACAAATACCGACAGGTATAGCAGTTGACTTATCAGCCATTTGCAAATATATTTTAGTAGGTGTCAACTTATTCAAATCAAGTCTACGATATAAAGAGAGAGGCATAACACTAACACAAGCTCCAAGATCACATAAAGAAGTTTTAACATAGTTTCTTTTAATGGAGCATGGTATAGTTGGTACTCATGGATCTCCTAGTTTCTTAGGTATTGCAGCTTTAAAAGTATAATTGGCAAGCATGGTGGAAATTTTAGTTTCGAGTATCTTTCCTTTATTTGTAACAATATCTTTCATATACTTAGCATAAGGATTCATTTTAAGCATATCAGTCAAACACATACGCAAAAAGATAGGTATAATCATTTCAGCGAAGGCTCAAAATCCTCATCATCCTTTTTCTTGGATGGTTTAGGAGGAATAGGCATGGGTTTCTGAACCCATGATTCTCTTACTTTACCGTGCTTCCTAGCAACGAAGTCTCTCTTATCATAACATTGATTCTTTGATTGTGGGTTATCAAGATCAACATCAGGTTCAATCTCTACATCATTGCTATTACTAGGTTGAGCATCATCATGAACATCAACATTAACATTATCACTAGGTTCATGTTCATTACCAGATTGCGTTTCAGCATCAGAAATAGAAATATCATTGGGATTCTCAGGTGTGTCAACAACAGGTTCACTAGGATCATGCAAAGCCCTATGATTTTTATTTTTTTCTTCTTAGAAGGACTAGGTGCATCAACATTAGTTCTTTGAGAATCTTGCCCAACTCTCTTACGGTGGCCCTCAGGATACAAAGGTTCCTGAGTCATTCTACCCCCTCTAGTCACAATTCTAACAGCATTATCATTTTTCTTATTATTTAATTCATTGAGCAAATCATCTTGTGCTTTAAGCACTTGTTCTACCTAAGTGGTTACGATAGAAGCATGTTTACTAATAAGTTTAAGGTCACCTTTAACTCTAGAAATATAATCACTCAAGTGTTCAACCAACATAAGCATTGAATTTTTCTTGTTTAACAAGAAAATTATCAAACTCATCCAAGCATTGGCTAGTAGACTTATTACGAGGAATATCACCTTCATCAAATCTATAGAGAGAATTTACCTTTACTACCTGTGTCGGATTATTAAGACCATGTATTTCTTCAATAGGTGGTAAATTCTTAACATCTTTAGCTTTAATACCCTTTTCTTTCATAGATTTCTTTGCCTCTTGCATATCTTCAGGACTGGGAAATAGAATACCCCTTTTCTTCAGAGTTGGCTTAGGAGTTGGTTCAGGAAGTGTCCAATCATTATCATTACTCAATATATTATTCAATTGCAATTCATCTTGCTCAACAGTTCTTTCCCTGAAAACACAACCAGCACAACTATCCAGGAGGTCTCTAGAAGCATCGGTTAGTCCAATATAAAAGATATCAAGTATTTCATTTTTCCTGAGAGGATGATCGGGCAAAGCATTAAGTAATCGGAGAAGCCTCCCCCAAGCTTGTGGGAGACTCTCTTCTTCAATTTGCACAAAATTATATATTTCCCTTAAGGCAGCTTGTTTCTTATGAGCGGGGAAATATTTAGCAGAGAAGTAATAAATCATATCCTAGGGAGTACGCACACAACCAGGAGCAAGATAATTAAACCATGTTTTAGCATCACCCTTTAATGAAAATAGAAATAACTTAAGGATATAGTAGTAACAAATTTTTTCCTCATGAGTGAATAGGGTGGCTATATCATTCAATTTAGTAAGATGTGCCACAACAGTTTCAGATTCATAGCCATAAAAAGGACCAGATTCAACCAAAGTAATTAACTCGGGATCAACAGAAAAATCATAATAATTATTAGAAATACAGATAGGTGAAGTAGCAAAAGCAGGGTCATATTTCATTCTAGCATTCAAAGACTTTTCTTTCAGCTTAGCTAACAGTTTCTTAAGATCATATCTATCTTTGCAAGCAAAAAGGTCTCTAGCAGTTTCTTCATCCATAACATAACCCTTAGGCACATCAGGTAATTCTTATCTAGGGGGAGATTCTTCATCATCACATTCATCAATATTATCTGTTTCAATAATTTCATTCTCTCTAACCCTAGCAAGTTGTTCATCAACAAATTCACCTAATGGCATAGTATTATCAAGCATAGAAGTAGTTTCATCATAAGCATCATGCATAGCAGAAGTGGCTCATCATTAACAGGCGACATATCAGAATCAATGACAAGAGTGGGTGTCGCAAGTTCACTCAAAACAGAAGGAGAATCAAGTGCAGAGCTAGATGGCAGTTCCTTGCCAAGTGACTCAAAGAATAGAGCTATGCTCCCCGGCAACGGCGCCAGAAAATGGTCTTGAAAACACACAAGTATAGGGGATCACAACAGTTTTCGAGGTTAGAGTATTCAACCCAAATTTGTTGATTCGATACAAGGGGAGCCAAAGAATATTCTCAAGTATTAGCAGTTGAGTTGTCAATTCAACAACACCTGAAAGACTTAATATCTGCAGCAAAGTATTTAGTAGCAAAGTAGTATGGAAGTAACGATAACGGGGGCAAGAGTAACAGTAGTAGTTTTGTAGCAATCGTAACAGCAGCAACGGAAAACTAACTTAGCGAAGATCAATATGTGAAAAGCTCGTAGGCAATGGATCAATGATGGATAATTATGTCAGATGCGATTCCTCATGCAACAGTTATAACATAGGGTGACACAAAATTAGCTCCATTTCATCAATGCAATGTAGGCATGTATTCCGAATATAGTCATACGTGCTTATGGAAAAGAACTTGCATGACTTCTTTTTTCCTACCCTCCCGTGGCAGTGGGGTCCTATTGGAAACAAAGGGATATTAAGGCCTCCTTTTAATAGAGTACCGGACCAAGGCATTACGACTTAGTGAATACATGAACTCCTCAAACTACGTTCATCACCGAGAGCGGTCCCGATTATTGTCACTTCGGGGTTACCGGATCATAACACATAGTATGTGACTATTGACTTGCAGGATAGGATCAAGAACTCACATATATTCATGAAAACATAATAGGTTCAGATCTGAAATCATGGCACTCGGTCCCTAGTGACAAGCATTAAGCAAGCAAAGTCATAGCAACATCAATCTTAGAACATAATGGATACTAGGGATCAAACCCTAACAAAACTAACTCGATTACATGGTAAATCTCATCCAACCCATCACCGTCTAGCAAGCCTACGATGGGATTACTCACGCATGGCATAGAGCATCATGAAATTGGTGATGGAGGAAGGTTGATGATGACGACGGCGATGGTGATGGATTCCCCTCTCCGGAGCCCCGAACGGACTCTAGATTAGCCCTCCCGATGAAGATTACGGCTTGGCGGCGGCTCCGTACCGTAAAATGCAATGATTCCTTTTCTCTGATTTTTTCTCCCCGAAATTGAATATATAGAGTTGGAGTTGACGTCAGTGGAGTCTTAGGGGACCCACGAGGCAGGGGGCGCGTCCCAGGGGGCACGCCCTGCACCCTCGTGGACAGGGTGTGGGGCCCCTGATGTTGATTCTTTTGCCAGTATTTTTTATTAATTCCAAAACATGTCTCCATGGATTTTCAGGTCATTCCGAGAACTTTTATCTCTGCATAGAAATAACACCATGGCAATTCTGCTGAAAACAACGTCAGTCCGGGTTAGTTCCATTCAAATCATGCAAGTTTGGAAAAGTAGATACGTTGGAGACATATCACTGGACATCAGCTGACTTCCAGACGATGGATGAAGAAGAAGAACCGGCGCAGGATAACCCGGAGGCTTAAACTTGCCAGGACGAAAACAACTAACCCAAGGGGCGGCTCTCAGACCGCGGCGTGGCGCTTCTCTTTGAAAAACTCTTAATCGTTTGGGCTTTGGAAAGCCTTGTAATAGGCTAGTTGAAACAATGATCTGCCATGCCATCGTGCATGTGTTATCCTTTGAATGTTTAAACCGCAGTGCTTGCTTTTTGTCACCCGCCACTTGTGCGTAGAATATTATCAGTTATGTGGATCAGATCAAGCATCATCATACTTCCTGTACACAAGGAAAAAACATATGCCCTGGCGGTTTACACCAGGGCTGGTCACAAATATCTTTGAAAAAACCCTAATATAATGGTCTTTGATAAAAAGGACTAAAGGCTATTTAACCTGGAAATATGCCGGCAACTTATGGTCGAAGGCATGACGAGTTAGAAAAAACCCTAAATATCTATTCAAATATGAAGGGTCGTACCAGTAGACTGATATTATAAGGACGATGTAATGATTGTAATCCAGCATGGGTATTACCCCGTAAACATGAAGTATCATGACTTGAATTTATTCAAGGTGAATCATCCTGGCGACTTAAAGTCTGCTTATCAGGACGAATTATTAACCCAATACACTCAAGTATGAGTCATAAAATCAAGGCTACATGGCCTAAATTGCAAAAAAACATATATTAATACGGAAGAAGGATACGAATCCAAAAGTTTTAGAAAAAATAGAAAACCAGAAAAAACAAAGCTTTCATAGGCTGCCAAGCCTAAAACATCAAGTGCATTCATGGGACGCACAGCCACTGAGTTAATTTCCTGCACACCTATAAGCCGGCCCTCACATGACAAACCGACGTTTTAACTTTAACGAGTTTAGGGTCTTATTTAAAAGATTTGCTGTCAAGAGTACGACGGGTCATTCCAGGATTACCTGGGCGGAGTAACAACGACATACAGGCCGGTTAACCTGGAATTTGGTGTTTACACCTGGCATGTAAGCCGATCGAGAGGGTAAGCATAGCTATGATCATTGATCAGGAAGCTCCTAAGTGACCTGCGAAAAGGCATGTAAGCCTGATCAAGTGGGTAAGCACAACAATGCTCATTGAGCAGGAAGCCCCCAAGTGACCCGCGAGAAGGCATGCAAGCTTGCTCAAGAAGGTAAGCATAGCTATGCTCATTGAGCAGGAAGCCCCCAAGTGACTTGCGAAAAGGCATGTAAGCTTAATCAAGAGGGTAAGCATAGCTATGATCATTGAGTAGGAAGCCCCCAAGTGACCCGCAAGAAGCCATGTAAGCCTGGTCAAGAGGGTAAGCATAGCTATGCTCATTGAGTAGGAAGCCCCCAAGTGACCTGCGAAAAGGCATGTAAGCCTGATTAAGAGGGTAACCATAGCTATGATCATTGAGTAGGAAGCCCCCAAGTGACCCGCAAGAAGGCATGTAAGCCTGATCAAGAGGGTGCATAGCTATGCTCATTGAGCAGGAAGTCCCCAAATGACCTTATGAGCAAATAATAAAGACTCAGATACTTAGAGGTGAAACGACAAAGGCCAAGAATTATCAGGGATGCCGGCTTTATTATATTGATCATAATATATACATTGATGAAAGTATGTACAACACAAGACACTACAAAAAAATACACTTCCGTGATGATACGTGTTTGTCACAGTAGGTCACGTTTTCTGTCATGCATGTACATCCATGACAAATTTATGACAGAATCTAGATAGTCATACCTGTGTTGTCGTAGAAGTGTTCCACGACATTACCAAAACTATCATCACGGAAGTGTCCACTTCCATGACGATAAATCGCGCGTCACGGAAGTGGTTTCATCAAGGGTGACCGACACATGGCATCCACCGTAACGGAATGCCGTTAAGCTATCGGGTCCGGTTTTGGATCCGATAACCCGTTAACAGCCCCAACCAATGGGGATTTTCCACGCGTAAAATCATCATTGGCTGGAGGAAACAAGTGCCGGCTCATCGTTGGGACAGATGTCATCCACTCATTGGACCCAAAGCGCTTATGATACGTCGAAACGTGGCACGGCCCAACAGAGGCCCATATAGGTTAAAAAGGCCGGACCAGTCAAAGGCCCGTAGTACTTACTCACGTACTAGTGGGCTAGCCCAATACCAGCCTGCCTAATAAAGGCTCATTTACGGCCCGAAGCCAGACCTGGCCCGTTAATTGTTCGCCGAATATTTGGGCCCATTTACAGCCTGAAGCCAGATCTGGCCCGTTAATTGTTCGCCGAATATTTGGGCCCAATTACAGCCCATTGACTTTCGGCCTGTTAGAGGCCCGATGTAGACATGGGCCCATTTCAGCCTGGTGTGACTTTCGGCCTGGGAATGGTCCGAGCTGCCCATGGGCCATATATGGTCCAACAGGACATCGGGCCCACTAACGGCCCGTGATAAAGGTGGCAACAGTTAAGCCCAACGTGACTTTGGGCGTGTGAAAGGCATGTCGCATAATTCGGCACATTGTTGTGTGTACTAAGCTTTCAGCCTCTTAAAGGCCCATGATATCAGTGGGCCAACTAAGGCCCGATATATGTTTCAGCCTAGTAACTGCCCATGACATAACTGGGCCCAAAAAGGCTTGGTCTACATTTTAGCCTGCTGAAGGCCCGTCGACGACTAGTGAAAATTGAGGCCCAATATGCATTTTGGCCTGCTAAAGGCCCATGGTGTCATCTGGGCCGTAACAGCCAGTACAATATTCAGCCTGTTAATGGCCCAATGCTACCTGGGCCAAACTAAGCGCTGGGTCCACAAAAGGCCCAACTAAAATATAGGCCAGTGTAAGTTGTGTGCCTCGCGCAAAGTGTGAAGTCCCCAATGATTTGGGTCCATGAAAGATGCAGGTCGGCCCAATTGTAGCCCGCTAAATACCAGGCCCGTTAGAGGCGAATTTTCGGCCCGGCCAACTACATCTGATTTTTTTTCAGATAGCGAATGATGACAGTAACTAGTAGGAATTAAGAACAAACCTACTGTATACAATAAAGAAATTACGCATAGTAACTAAGAATAAACCTACACTATACAATAAATGATTTATGGTATATTACATCCACTTGGCATCGAAGTTCGCCCCCAGTGATCATAACGCGCAGGCGTAACGAAGAAGCAGATTACAAAAACTGGGCACCATTGCAGCGTGATACGTCTCCAACGTATCTATAATTTTTGATTGCTCCATGCTACTTTATCTACAGTTTTGGACTATATTGGGCTTTATTTTCCACTTTTATATTATTTTTGGGACTAACCTATTAACCGGAGGCCCAGCCCATAATTGTTGTTTTTTTTGCCTATTTCAGTATTTTGAGGAAACAGAATACCAAACGGAGTCCAAATGGAATGAAACCTTCGGGAACGTGATCTTTGCACCGAACGTGATCCAGGAGACTTGGACCCTACTCCAAGAAGTTTTCGGGGAGGTCATGAGGGTGGAGGGCGCGCCCCCCTGGGCGTGCCCCCTGCCTCGTGGGCTCCTCGGAGCTCCTCCGACATGCTCCTTCCTCCTATATATACCTACGTACCCCCATTAGACCGAGGATGGAGCCAAAAACCTAATTCCACCGCCGCAACTTCCTGTATCCATGAGATCCTATATTGGGGCCTGTTCTGGAGCTCCGCCGGAGAGGGCATCCATCACGGAGGGCTTCTACATCAACACCATAGCCCTTCCGATGAAGTGTGAGTAGTTTACTTCAGACCTTCAGGTCCATAGCTAGTAGCTACATGGCTTCTTCTCTCTTTTTGGATCTCAATACAATGTTCTCCCCCTCTCTCGTGGAGATCTATTCGATGTAATCTTCTTTTTGCGGTGTGTTTGTTGAGACCGATGCATTGTGGGTTTATGATCCAACTTATCTATGAATAATATTTGAATCTTCTCTGAATTCTTTTATGTATGATTGAGTTATCTTTGCAAGTCTCTTTGAATTATCCGTTTGGTTTGGCCAACTAGATTGGTAGTTCTTGCAATGGGAGAAGTGCTTAGCTTTGGGTTCAATCTTGCGGTGTCCTTACTCAGTGACAGAAAGAGTTGCAAGGCACGTATTGTATTGTTGCCATCGAGGATAACAAGATGGGGTATTTATCATATTGCATGAATTTATTCCTCTACATCATGTCATCTTGCTTAAGGCGTTACTCTGTTTTTAACTTAATACTCTAGATGCATGCTGGATAGCAGTCGATGAGTGGAGTAATAGTAGTAGATGCAGGCAGGAGTCGGTCTACTTGTCACGGACGTGATGCCTATATACATGATCATACCTAGATAACCTCATAACTATGCTCAATTCTATTAATTGCTCAACAGTAATTTGTTCACCCATCGTAGAATATCTATGCTCTTGAGAGAAGCCACCAGTGAAACCTATGGCCCCCGGGTCTATTCTCATCATATCAATCTCCATCACTTTATTTTACTTGTTTTGCTTTTACTTTTTACTTTGCATCTTTATACCAAAAATACCAAAAATATTATCTCTATCAGATCTCACTCTTGTAAGTGACCGTGAAGGGATTGACAACCCCTAAGCGTTGGTTGCGAGTTGCTACCGTTTTGTGCAGGTACGTGGGACTTGCGCGTGACCTCCTACTGGATTGATACCTTGGTTCTCAACAACTGAGGGAAATACTTACGCTACTGTGCTGCATCACCCCCTCCTCTTCGGGGAAAACCAACGCTAGCTCGAGATGTAGCAAGAAGGATTTCTGGCGCCGTTCCCGGGGAGGCCTACGCCAAGTCAAGTCAAGATTTACTCTCCTGTCAACGAGCCATTTCTGGCGCCATTGCCGGGGAAGCCTACGCAAAAGTCAACATAACAAGTCCCCATCACAATCTCTATCTCTCACATTACATTATTTGCCATTTGCCTCTCGTTTTCCTCTCCCCCACTTCACCCTTGCCGTTTTATTCGCCCTCTCTATCCCTTAGCCTTTTGTTTGCTCATGTGTTAGTTTGCTTGCTTGTCGTGATGGCCCAAGATGCTACCAAATTGTGTGACTTCACCAATACCAATAACAATGATTTCCTTAGCACTCCGATTGCTCCTCTTGCCAATACTGAATCTTGTGAAATCAATACTGCTTTGTTGAATCTTGTTATGAAAGATCAATTCATCGGCCTTCCTAGTGAAGATGCCGCTACTCATCTAAATGGCTTTGTTGATTTATGTGATATGCAAAAGAAAAAGGATGTCGATAATGATGTCGTTAAATTGAAGCTATTTCCTTTTTCGCTTAGAGATCATGCTAAAGCATGGTTTTCATCTTTGCCTCAAAATAGTATTGATTCTTGGAACAAGTGCAAAGATGCTTTTATCTCTAAGTATTTTCCTCCCTCTAAGATTATCTCTCTTAGGAATGATATTATGAATTTTAAGCAACTTGATCATGAACATGTTGCACAAGCTTGGGAGAGAATGAACTTAATGCTACGCAATTGTCCTACTCATGGTTTGAACTTATGGATTATTATACAAAAAAATTATGCTGGATTGAATTTTGCTTCTAGAAATCTTTTAGATTCAGCCGCGGGAGGCACTTTTATGGAAATCACTTTAGGAGATGCTACTAAACTCCTAGATAATATTATGGTCAATTATTCTCAATGGCATACTGAAAGATCTACTAATAAAAAAGTGCATGCTATAGAAGAAATCAATGTTTTGAGTGAAAAGATGGATGAACTTAGGAATTTATTTGTTAAGAGTGTTTCTTCTAATCCCAATAATATGCCTTTATCTACTTTGCTTGAGAATAATAATGAATCTATGGATGTGAATTTTGTTGGTAGGAATAGTTTTGGTAACAACGCGAATAGAGGGAATTTTAATTCTCGGCCTTATCCTAGTAATCCTTCTAATAATTATGGAAATTCCTACAACAACTCTTATGGAAATTTTAATAAGATGCCCTCTTAATTTGAGAGTAGTGTTAAAGAATTTATGAATTCGCAAAAGAATTTCAATGCTTTGCTTGAAGAGAAATTGCTTAAAGTTGATGATTTGGCTAGGAACGTTGATAGAATTTCTCTAGAGGTTGATTCTTTAAAGCTTAGATCTATTCCTCCTAAGCATTATATCAATGAGTCTCTCAAAGCCATGAGAATTTCCATTGATGAGTGCAAAGAAAGAACCGCTAGGATGCGTGCTTACAAAGATGCCTTTATTAAAGTGTGTTCTTCTAAATCCTTCGAAAATCAAGATGAAGATCTGAAAGTTATTGATGTGTCCCCTATTAAATCTTTTTTTGCAATGTGAATCTTGATGAATCTGATTATGATCTTCCCTTACCTAGAAGGCATTCTAAGAATTCTGAGTTTTTAGATCCTCATGATGAAATTGATAAAAAAGGGATTGAAAGAAATAAAAATCTAGATATTGCTAAACCCACTATTTTGGATCTCAAGGAATTTAACTATGAAAATTGCTCTTTAATTGATTGTATTTCCTTGTTGCAATCTGTGTTAAAATCTCCTCATGCTTATAGTCGAAATAAGGCCTTTACCGAACACATTGTTGACGCCTTAATGCAATCTTATGAAGAAAAGCTTGAGTTGAAAGTTTCTATCCCTAGAAAACTCCATGATGAGTGGGAACCTACAATTAAGATTAAAATTAAAAATTACGAGTTTTATGCTTTGTGTGATTTGGGTGCTAGTGTCTCTACTATCCCCAAAGCTTTGTGTGATTTGCTAGATTTCCGTGACTTTGATGATTGCTCTCTAAACTTGCATCTTGCGGATTCCACTATTAAAAAGCCTATGGGAAGAATTAATGATGTTCTTATTGTTGCAAATAGGAATTATGTGCCCGTAGATTTTATCGTTCTTGATATAGATTGCAATCCTTCATGTCCTATTATTCTTGGTAGACCTTTCCTTAGAACGATTGGTGCAATTATTGATATGAAGGAAGGGAATATTAAATTCCAATTTCCCTTAAAGAAGGGCATGGAACACTTTCCTAGAAATAAAATAAAATTACCATATGAATCTATCATGAGAGCCACTTATGGATTTCCTACCAAAGATGGCAATACCTAGATCTATCCTTGCTTTTATGCCTAGCTAGGGGCGTTAAACGATAGCGCTTGTTGGGAGGCAACCCAATTTTATTTTGTGTTTTTTGTTTTTGGTTTTGTTTAGGAATAAATAATCCATCTAGATTCTGTTTATATGTGGTTTTATCTTTTAATTAGTGTTTGTGCCAAGTTAAACCTATTAGATCTTCTTGGAAGATAGTTATTTGATCTTGCTGTAATTTCCAGAATCTTTGCACTCAGTGCCCGAATTGTCAAAAATCACCATAACGTGATAAAATAGTGATTCCAATTGATGCTGATCAATAAACAAATTTCCCAGGTTTTCTAATTTTGGTAGAATTGTTTGGGTTCCAGAAGTTTGCGTTAGTAACAGATTACAACAGACTGTTCTGTTTTTGACAGATTCTGTTTTGCGTGTGTTGTTTGCTTATTTTGATGAATCTATGGCTAGTAAAATAGTTTATAAACCATAGAGAAGTTGGAATACAGTAGGTTTAACACCAATACAAATAAAGAACAAGTTCACTACAGTACCTTAAAGTAGTCTTTTGTTTTCTTTCTCTAACGGAGCTCACGAGATTTCTATTGAGTTTTGTGTTGTGAAGTTTTCAAGTTTTGGGTGAATTCTTTTGATGGATTATGGAACAAGGAGTGGCAAGAGCCTAAGCTTGGGGATGCCCATGGCACCCCCAAGATAATCCAAGGATACCAAAAAGTCAAAGCTTGGGGATGCCCCAGAAGGCATCCCCTCTTTCGTCCACTTCCATCGGTAATTTACTTGGAGCTATATTTTTATTCACCACATGATATGTGTTTTGCTTGGAGCGTCTTGTATTATTTGTGTCTTTGCTTGTTAGTCTACCACAATCATCCTTGCTGTACACACCTTTTGGGAGAGCCATGTATGAATTGAAATTTGTTAGAATACTCTATGTGCTTCACTTATATCTTTTGAGCTTGATAGTTTACTCTATGTGCTTCACTTATATCTTTTTGAGCGTGATAATTTTTGCTCTAGTGCTTCACTTAAATCTTTTAGAGCACGGTGGTGGTTTTTTTTAAAGAAACTTGATCTCTCATGCTTCACTTAGATTATTTTTAGAGTCGTTAATAGCATGGTAATTTGCTTAATGTTAATATACTTGGTATTCAAGATATGTGAAACTTTCTTTTTAGTGGGTTGAATACTAAGATAAGTTTGATGCTTGATAATTGTTTTGAGATATGGAGGTGATAATATCATAGTCATGCTAGGTGAGTAGTTGTGAATTTGAGAAATACTTGTGTTGAAGTTAGCAAGTCCCATAGCATGCACGT
Organism: Triticum monococcum; assembly: GCA_034509565.1. Lineage (NCBI taxonomy): Eukaryota > Viridiplantae > Streptophyta > Magnoliopsida > Poales > Poaceae > Triticum > Triticum monococcum. The sequence goes on from CM067841.1 coordinate 525,781,298, forward strand.
ATGGTTAAAGTTGTGTAACAAATTTGAAGCATGAAGTGTACCAGGCTTGTGCATCCTTATGAGTGGCGGTCGGGGACGAGCGATGGTCTTTTCCTACCAATCTATCCCCCTAGGAGCATGCGCGTAGTACTTGATTTTTGATGACTTCTAAATTTTTGCAATAATTATATGAGTTCTTTTGACTAATGTTGAGTCCATGGATTATACGCACTTTTACCTTTCCGCCATTTGCTAGCTTCTTCGGTACCGTGCATTGCCCTTTCTCACATTGAGAGTTGGTGCAAACTTCGCCGGTGCATCCAAACCCCGTGATATGATACGCTCTTTCACACATAAACCTCCCTATATCTTCCTTAAAACAGCCACCATACCTACCTATCATGGCATTTCCATAGCCATTCCGAGATATATTGCCATGCAACTTCCATCATCATCATCATCATCATCATCATGACATGCTTTACTTTTGTAATATTTCCATTGCATGATCTTGTAGTTGACATCGTATTTGTGGCAAAGCCACCATGCATTATTTTTTCATACATGTCACTCTTGATTCATTGGACCATCCCGGTACACCACCGGAGGCATTCATATAGAGTCATATCTTGTTCTAGTATCGAGTTGTAATCATTATGTTGTTGTAGCGACCCGACCCGAATGGATCAAGTCTACTGTGCTCCGGTGTCATCCCTGGATTAGTAATGCTGACACCACACAGTACTTCGAAGGATTTATAGCAGAGTGGCAATCACACACTTATTACAACGATGTCTCAAAAGAGAACTTATTACAATAATATGGCTTCAGGCCATTTAATAACGATAACAGCGGAAGACTTGGAAGATAAATGGGTCCATCAACTCCAACGGCATCACTGAGTACAGAACCACGACCTAAAAGCACCTTAATCGTCATCTGAAAAGTCTGCAACATTAACGTTGCAGCCCGAAATGGGTCAGCACATGGAATATGCTGGCAAGGTAACACATAGAGAGTAATGGAATGAAACAGCTATACTATATGCATATTTGGCTGGTGGAAAGGTCTATGGTTACTGTTTTGCGTAAAGCCAGTTTTTCCCTACTGGAAAGGAATAAATTTATTTAACTATCATGGTGGTTGTTAAACATTGAGAATGGTTGACAGCATTCTCAATCCCAATTAAAAATAGTTATCAATAACCCAACAATATTAATTTAGAAGTAACATGATGAGATTCACATGATATTCAAGTACTAGATACTCAAGATTGTCCATAATCGGGGACACGGCTAATCATGGTTAGTTTATTACACTCTGCAGAGGTTTGCGCACTTTTCCCCACAAGACTCAATCGCCTCCGTTGGATTTCTCGCACTACATGGTGTTTGAGAAACGGATGACCGAGACATAGTCTTTCAGAAGCGCTAGCACCTTACGATGGAGTAGACCGTACCACCTACATCCCCTACATCTGCTAGTCTACCCCTATAAGAGTTCACACGACTTAGTCAACTATGCCAGAGCCCATATTTGCTTATGGCTGCACACATAAGTATTTAGCATGAAAGATCTTATGATCCCTTTGAGCCTGGGTGGCGGTCCAAAATAAAACAGGCAAGCCCTGATAGACATCAGGTGCCTCAATCCACCCAGATGTGTGTTTAAGTTGCCACCTTAGATAAACCATTAAAATTATCAATCTCACATCTGTCATGGATATCACTCACCCAATCCACGTCTACTAGCATAGCATGGCATAATAAGCAAACGTAGAAGTAACTCCCAAAGGTTTCATAATAAACATGTAATAGGTACTACCTCATCTACTTCCCATCCCACAATTTAATTAGATCCTAATCATGCAATGTGTGGGGATGGATCTAATGCAATAAAACTGGGTTGTAGAAAAGGTATGATCAAAGTGTTACTTGCCTTGCTGATGATCCGCGAGTCCTAAAGATTCGAAGTAACAGACGGCGCAATCCGGGTAATCTATCGCAGACAAACAACAAGCATACAATAAGTACTCATCTAATGCACAGGTAAAACTCGAACAAGAGATCGAACGAGATAGTTCAACTTAAGAACTCCGGTTGCAAAGAAAGAAAGAACGGAGCAAAGAAACCAAAAACAAACGGCGGAAAACAACTCGGTTCTAGCAAGTTGAAACTAGGTCAAATTTTACCGTAGCAAAAACTTGTTTAAGTTGATTAGTCGGAATGGCAGTTTCGAAACGAAACTCCAGACGCTTGAATCACCTGATTCCGATAAACGAGCGAGAAGATAAACTAGAAAGAAGATCGGATCTGAGATCGCGATCGCGGAATAAATCCGACGAAAAGAAAAAGAAGAACGGTTAAACGAACGGACGTTCGTTAACCTAGAAGAATCCGGTGATCACGTTCGTTAGGACGAACGGTCCGGCGAACGGTCTCGAGGCAACTAAATCGGAAAAGAAAACGAATCCGATCTAGGGTTTTGAGAAAAGAAAACCGAATGAAAACCGATCTAGAAAACCGGAACGGTTTAGAGAAGAAAAGAATCGGAAAGATTTAGAAGAAAAACGATCCGAGGAAAAGAAAAGAGATGCGGCGCGGTACCTCCAGCGAGGGGATCCGGCGGCGGCGAGCAAGGGCGGCGGCGGCGGCGCGGTGATGCAGGGCGCGGGGGGGGGGGGGGGCTTGGGGATTTGATTTGATGTTTAGAGGGGGGCTTGGGTATTTATATTGCTGAGGGGAGAGGAGACTTGGGGTAGGGGCAAGAAAAAGAGGAGGAAAAAGAGTAGGAGAGGGAGATTGGGAAAAAAAGGCAATCGGAGTCCAACTAGGACTCCTAGGCGGCGGCGGCTTGGGCGCCTCCTGCGCTGGCGCGCGCGCGGCGATGGGGAGGGAGAGGCCCGGCCGGCTGCTGGCTTGGGCCTTTGGCCCAAGGAGCTGCGGGAATTTTTTTTTAAAACGATTTCGCTCGCAGAAAAAAAAATAGAAAAGAGAACTAAACGAACTCCAAAACATCTAAAGTAAATTTTCCCCGACTCCTAAAATTGAGTCGAACAAAATGAACTTTTCTCTGGGCCTAAAATGCAATTTTTGAAAACACACATTTTTCCCTATCCAAATAAAAGGCAAATAAAACTCTGACAAAACCAATGATCCTCTTTTCGAAATTTGAGTAGAACCCAAATATGAAAATAACGAAATCTCCAACTCTCTCCGAGGGTCCTTGAGTTGCGTGAAATTTCTAGGATCGGCGAAATGCAAGAAAATATGATATACATGATGATCTAGTGTATAACATTCCAAATTGAAAATTTGGGATGTTACAAACCTACCCCCCTTAAGATGAATCTCGCCCTCGAGATTCGGGTTGGCTAGAAAATAGGTGAGGGTGGTCCTTGAGCAAATCTTCTTCTCTCTCCCAGGTGGCTTCATCTTCTGAGTGGTGGTTCCACTGAACTTTGCAAAACTTGATAACCTTGCTGCGAGTAACTCTGCTGGAAAACTCGAGAATTTTGACTGGTTTCACTTCATACGTTAAGTCGTCCTGCAATTGAATTGCTTCAAGCGGCACTGTAGCTCATAACGGTACCTCCGCCATCTCGGCGTGACATTTCATCAGCTGAGAAACATGGAATACATCATGAACTCCTGATAGTCCCTCTGGTAATTCCAACTTATACGCGACTTCTCCCATACGTTGCAAGATCTTATATGGTCCAACAAAACGCGGCACTCCAAATCGCTTAACTCCTCGAAGTGGGGATACTCAGAGATATACTCTGTCTCCGGTTTCGTAAACTGTCTCCTTGCGTTTTGAATCTGCGTAGTACTTCTGCCTGGACTGGGCTACCTTGAGCCTATCTCGAATCAACTTAACTTTCCGTTCAGACTCCTTAATCAAATCTGGTCCAAAGAATTGACGGTCTCCAACTTCGTCCCATGACAACGGTGTCCTGCACCTCCTTCCATACAAAGCTTCGAAAGGTGCCATCTTCAAACTGGTTTGGTAACTGTTGTTATAAGAAAACTCCGCATACGGAAAATTATCTTCCCAACTAGATCCATAATCTAGTGCACAAGCTCTCAGCATATCTTCCAAAATCTGGTTGACTCTCTCGGTCTGTCCATCTGTCTGCGGATGAAAAGCGGTGCTGAACTCTAGCCTGGTTCCCAAAGTTTCATGCAACTGATTCAAAACTTTGAGGTAAATTGGGTTCCTCTATCTGATACAATACTCCTTGGAACTCCATGCAAACAAATGATCCTAGTCATGTATATCTTTGCCAACTTAGCACTGGTGTAAGTGGTCTTAACTGGAATGAAATGTGCTACCTTCGTCAAATGATCAACTACTACCCATATCGAGTCATAACCTGCTTTCGTCCTGGGTAGTCCTGTGATAAAATCCATGCCTATCTTATCCCACTTCCATTCAGGTATCGGCAATGGTTGCAACAATCCGGCTGGCTTCTGATGTTCTGCCTTTACTCTATGACATACGTCACAAACTGCTACATATGCTGCAATATCCTTCTTCATTCCGGTCCACCAGAATGTCTCCTTCAAATCCAAATACATCTTGGTATTTCCTGGGTGAATCGAATATGGTGAATCATGTGCCTCTTGCAACATCAACTTCCTGATCTCCGGGTCATTTGGCACGTAAACACGGTCCTCAAACCATAGGGTATCGTGCTCATCTTCACGAAATCCCTGTGCTTTTCCTTTGCTTAGTTTCTCCTTTATAGCAGCAATCTCCTTGTCAGATTTCTGAGCTTCTCTGATTTTATCCATCAATGTTGACTGAATCTCCAATGCTGCCACATAGCCTTTCGGAACTATCTCTAAACTTAGTTCACGAAGGTTTTCTGCTAACTCCTTGGGTATTTCTCCCGTCATTAACATATTGACATGGCTCTTGCGGCTCAATGCGTCAGCTACTACATTAGCTTTACCGGGATGGTAATGCAATCTCATATCATAATCCTTGATGAGCTCCAAACATCTCCTTTGTCTGAGATTCAACTCCTTCTGCATGAAAATGTACTTCAAACTCTTGTGATCCGTGTACACCTCACAATGATTTCCAATGAGAAAATGTCTCCATGTCTTCAATGCATGCTGTAGCGACCAGAACCGAATGGATCAAGTCTACTGTGCTCCGGTGTCATCCCTGGATCAGTAATGCTGACACCACACAATACATCGAAGGATTTATAGCAGAGTGGCAATCACACTCTTATTACAACGATGTCTCAAAGGAGAACTTATTACAACAATATGGCTTAAGGCCATCTAAAATCGATAACAGCGGAAGACTTGGAAGGTAAATGGGTCCATCAACTCCAACGGCATCACTGAGTATAGAACCACGACCTAGAAACACCTCAATTGTCGTCTGAAAAGTCTGCAACATTAATGTTGCAGCCCGAAACGGGTCAGCACATGGAATATGCTGGCAAGGTAACACATAGAGAGTAATGGAATGAAACAGCTATACTACATGCATATTTGGCTGGTGGAAAGCTCTATGGTTACTGTTTTGCGTAAAGCCAATTTTTCCCTACTGCAAAGGAATAAATTTATTTAACTATCATGGTGGTTGTTAAACATTGAGAATGGTTGACAGCATCCTCAATCCCAATTAAAAAGTGAACATTAAAACCCAACAATATTAAATAGAAGTAACATCATGAGATTCACATGATATTCAAGTACTAGATACTCAAGATTGTCCATAACCGGGGTTACGGCTAATCATGATTAGTTTGTTACACTCTGCAGAGGTTTGCGCACTTTTCCCCACAAGACTCGATCGCCTCCGTTGGATTTCTCGCACTACTGGTGTTTGAGAAACGGATGACCGAGACACAGTCTTTCAGAAGCGCTAGCACCTTACGATGGAGTAGACCGTACCACCTACATCCCCTACATCTGCTAGTCTACCCCTATAAGAGTTCGCACGACTTAGTCAACTATGCCAGAGCCCATATTGGCTTGTGGCTGCACACGTAAGTATTTAGCATGGAAGATCTTATGATCCCTTTGAGCCTGGGTGGCGATCCATAAAAAAACAGGCAAGTACTGATAGACATCAGGTGCCTCAATCCACCCAGATGTGTGTTTAAGTTGCCACCTTAGATAAACCATTAAAATTATCAATCTCACATCTGTCATGGATATCACTCACCCAATCCACATCTACTAGCATAGCATGGCATAATAAGCAAACGTAGAAGTAACTCCCAAAGGTTTCATAGTAACAGGTAATAGGTACTACGTCATCTACTTCCCATCCCACAATTTAATTAGATCCTAATCATGCAATGTGTGAGGATGGATCTAATGCAATAAAACTGGGTTGTAGAAAAGGTATGATCAAAGTGTTACTTGCCTTGCTGATGATCCGTGAGTCCTAGGGATTCGAAGTAACAGGCGGCGCAATCCGGGTAATCTATCGCAGACAAACAACAAGCATACAATACGTACTCATCTAATGCATAGGTAAAACTTGAACAAGAGATCGAACCAGAAAGTTCAACTTAAGAACTTCGGTTGCAAAGAAAGAAAGAAAGAACCGAACAAAGAAACCGAAAACAAACAGCGGAAAACAACTTGGCTCTAGCAAGTTGAAACTAGGTCAAATTTTACCATAGAAAAAACTTAGTTAAAGTTGATTAGTCGGAACGGCAGTTTTGAAACGAACCTCCAGGCGCTTGAATCACCTGATTCCGATAAACGAGCGAGAAGATAGACTAGAAAGAAGATCGGATCTGAGATCGCGATTGCGGAATAAATCCGACGAGAAGAAAAAGAAGAATGGTTGAACGAACGGATGCTCGTTAACCTAGAAGAAATCCGGTGATGATGTGCGTGAGGACGAACGGTCCGGCCAACGGTCTCGGGCAACTAAATCAGAAAAGAAGATGGATCTGATCTAGGGTTTCGAGAAAAGAAAACCGAACAAAAAACCGATCTAGAAACGAATCGGAAGAGAAGAAAAAGAATCGGAACGATTAGAAGAAAACGATCCGACGAAAAGAAGAGATGTGGCACGGGGCTACCTCTGGCGAGGTCTCCAGCGAGGGGCTCCGGCGGCGTGGGCGTGGGGCGGCGGTGGCAAGGGCGGCGGCGGCGGCGCTACAAGGGCGGCGGCGCGGGTGACGCAGGGCGCGGCTCTAGGCTTGGGGCTTGGGGCGTTGGTTTGATGATTTAGAGGGGGGGGGTGCTTGGGTATTTATATTGGGGAGGGGAGGGTTTGCTTGGAGGAGGGATCAAGAATTAGAGTAGGAATAAGAAAGATCTAGAGAAAAAAACGAGCAAACGGAAATAGGACAAGAGTCCTACTAGGACTCAAAAGAGGCAGCGGCGGCGGCCTCCTTGGCGCCTGGCACGGCGCGTGGGCGATGGCCTGGGAGCCGGCCGGCTGGGCCTTTGGCCCAGGGCGCGCGGGACTTTTTTTTAAACGGTTCCGCGCTCGAAAAACACAGAAAAACAATTCTACCGGACTCCAAAACTCAAAAAGTAAATTTTCCCCGACTCCTAAAAATGAGTCGAACAAAATGAACTTTTCTCCGGGCCTAAAATGCAATTTTTGAAAACGCGCATTTTTTTCCTATCCAAACAAAAGGCAAATAAACTCCGACAAAACCCAAATGATCCTCTTTTCGAAATTTGAGAAAACTCAAATATGAAAAAGGCGAAATCTCCAACTCTCTCCGAGGGTCCTTGAGTTGCGTTAAATTTCTAGGATCGACAAAATGCAAGAAAATATGATATGCACGATGATTTATGTATAACATTCCAAATTGAAAATTTGGGATGTTACAAACCTACCCCCCTTAAGATGAATCTCGCCCTCGAGATTCGGGTTGGCTAGAAAATAGGTGAGGGTGGTCCTTGAGAAAATCTTCTTCTCTCTCCCAGGTGGCTTCATGCTCTGAGTGGTGGTTCCACTAAACTTTGCAAAACTTGATAACCTTGCTACGGGTAACTCTGCTGGCATACTCGAGAATCTTGACTGGTTTCTCTTCATACGTTAAGTCGTCCTTCAACTGAATCGCTTCAAGCGGCACGGTATCTCTTAACGGTACCTCCGCAATCTCGGCGTAACATTTCTTTAGCTGAGAAACATTAAATACATCATGTACTCCTGACAGTCCCTCTGGTAATTCCAACTTATACGCGACTTCTCCCATACGTTGCAAGATCTTATACGGTCCAACGAAACGCGGTGCTAATTTTCCCTTAACCCCAAAGTGCTTAACTCCTCGAAGTGGGGATACTCGGAGATACACCCTGTCTCCGGTTTCGTAAACTGTCTCCTTGCGTTTAGAGTCGGCGTAGCTCTTCTGCCTGGACTGGGCTACCTTGAGCCTATCGTGAATCAACTTAACCTTCTGTTCAGACTCCTTAATCAAATCTGGTCCAAAGAACTGACGATCTCCAACTTCGTCCCATGACAACGGTGTCCTGCACCTCCTTCCATATAAAGCTTCGAAAGGTGCCATCTTCAAACTGGTTTGGTAACTGTTGTTATAAGAAAACTCCGCATACGGCAAGTTATTGTCCCAACTAGATCCATAATCTAGTGGACAAGCTCTCAGCATATCTTCCAAAATCTGATTGACTCTCTCAGTTTGTCCATCTGTCTGTGGATGAAAAGCGGTGCTGAACTCTAGCCTAGTTCCCAAAGTTTCATGTAACTGATTCCAAAACTTTGAGGTAAATTGGGTTCCTCTATCTGATACAACACTCCTTGGAACTCCATGCAAACAAATGATCCTAGTCATGTATATCTTTGCCAACTTAGCACTGGTGTAAGTGGTCTTAACTGGAATGAAATGTGCTACCTTCGTCAAACGATCAACTACTACCCATATCGAGTCATATCCTGCTTTCGTCCTAGGTAGTCCTGTGATAAAATCCATGCCTATCTTATCCCACTTCCCTTCGGGTATCGGCAATGGTTGCAACAATCCGGCTGGCTTCTGATGCTCTGCCTTTACTCTATGACATACGTCACAAACTGCTACATATGCTGCAATATCCTTCTTCATTCCGGTCCACCAGAATGTCTCCTTCAAATCCAAATACATCTTGGTATTTCCTGGGTGAATCGAATATGGTGAATCATGTGCCTCTTGTAGAATCAACTTCCAGATCTCTGGGTCATTTGGCACATAAACACGGTCCTCAAACCATAGGGTATCGTGCTCATCCTCACGAAATCCCTTTGCTTTTCCTTTGCTTAGTTTCTCCTTTATAGCAGCAATCTCCTTGTCAGATTTCTGAGCTTCTCTGATTTTATCCATCAATGTTGATTGAATCTCTATTGCTGCCACATAGCCTTTCGGAACTATCTCTAAACTTAGTTCATGAAGGTTTTCTGCTAACTCCTTGGGTATTGCTCCCGTCATTAACGTATTGACATGGCTCTTATGGCTCAATGCGTCTGCTACTACGTTAGCCTTTCCGGGATGATAATGCAATCTCATATCATAATCCTTGATGAGCTCCAACCATCTCCTTTGTCTGAGATTCAACTCCTTCTGCGTGAAAATGTACTTCAAACTCTTGTGATCCGTGTACACCTCACAATGATTTCCAATGAGAAAATGTCTCCATGTCTTTAATGCATGCACTACGGCTGCTAACTCCAAATCATGTGTGGCGTAATTCAACTCATGAGGTTTCAGTTGTCGTGAAGCATACGAAACAACTCTCCCTTCCTGCATAAGCACTGCTCCAAGTCCTCGACGTGAAGCGTCGCAATACACCTCATAATCCTTGGTCTGATCTGGCAAAATCAACACTGGTGAGGTAACCAAACATTTCCTCAACTCCTGGAAACTAGCCTCACACTCCTCAGTCCAATTGAACTTGGTATCCTTCTTCAACAACTCCGTCATAGGCTTCGCAATCCTTGAAAAATTCTCAATGAATCTCTGGTAGTATCCCGCGAGTCCAAGAAAACTCCGGATCTCTCCAACTGTCGTTGGTGCTTCCCATTTGGTTACAGTCTCAACCTTTGCGGGGTCAACTGCTATCCCTTCTCCGGATATAACATGTCCAAGAAATCCAACTTCCTTCAACCAAAACTCACATTTGCTAAATTTGGCATATAACTGATGTTCCCTTAGCTTCTCCAAAACCAAACGCAAATGTTCCTTATGCTCTTCTTCATTCTTTGAATAAACCAGGATATCATCAATGAACACTACGACGAACTTATCCAGAAACTCCATAAACACCTTGTTCATCATGTTCATAAAATAGGCAGGCGTGTTAGTCAATCCAAATGACATAATGGTATACTCATACAGTCCATATCTCATGGTGAATGCTGTCTTAGGTATGTCCTGCTCTTGAATCTTCAACTGGTGGTACCCTGATCGCAAATCGATCTTGGAAAACACTTTAGCTCCTTGCAAACGATCAAACAAATCATTAATCATTGGCAGTGGGTACTTGTTCTTGATGGTTACTTCATTCAATCCACGGTAATCAACAACCATCCTTGATGATCCATCCTTCTTCTCCACTAGAAGTATAGGTGATCCCCAAGGCGAAGAACTTGGGCGAATGTAACCTTTCTCCAACAACTCCTTAATCTGATTCTTAGTTTCCACCAAATCCTTTGCTGGCATCCGGTATGGTCTCTTTGATATTGGTCCAGTCCCTGGCAATAACTCAATCAAAAACTCAATGTCTCTATCCGGTGGCATGCCTGGCAACTCTTCCGGAAATACATCAGGAAAATCCTTTACCACAGGTACTTCTTCCTGCACGACTCCTGTCAGGCAATTTACTTGGGTCCTATTTGGCACATGCCGGGATACATACTTGATCCTTCTTCCTTCCGGCGTTGTAAGCAAAATTTACTTACTAGCACAGTCGATGTTTCCTCCATACATCGGACAACCAATCCATACCGAGGATTACATCCAATCCTTGAGATTCCAATACTATTAGGTCTGAGGGAAAAACATAGTTACCAATCCTTAATGGTAACCGATCACACCATTGTCTAGCCATAAACTCCGCTCCTGGTGAGCTTACTAACATGGCTGACCTAAGGGCTTGGGTTGACAGGTTATATTTATCCACAAATCCCCTTGATATGTATGAATGCGATCCACCAGTATCGAAAAGAATGAGTGCGGTAAATGACTTAACCAAAAACTTACCGATCACTGCATCAGGCTGATCTTCAACCTCCTCCACGCTAACGTGGTTCACCTGTCCCCTATTGAAAGGGTTCCGCTTCTTCCCTGAGCTTCCATTGCCATTTCCATTCTGGCCTTCAGGACATTCATTGGCATAATGTCCGGTCTTGGAACACTTGAAACAGGTGACATGACTCAGGTCTCTCTTGGATGGGGTTGATGGGGTGGTCCGGTTCTGGCCGTTGCTTCCTCCATTCCCATTACCATTCTTGTGGCCATTGTGGTTGTGCGAACTACCTCCTCCATGGGTATGCTGAAACTGAAATCCTGATTTAGGGGTAAAACGGGGCTTCTGCTGGGCTCCAGAGTTATACTTCCCCTGTCCATACTTCCTCTGTCCATACTTCCTCTTGCGGTTCTCGATCTGTTGTTGCTTCCCTTCAATCATGATGGCACGATCTACCAACTCCTGGTAGTTGTTGAAACTTGCTACAATCAACTGCATGCTTAACTCATCATTCAATCCTTCCAGAAACTTCTCCTGCTTAGCTGCATCCGTAGCAACGTCATCTGGGGCATAACGTGCTAGCTTGCTGAAGTCGTCAACGTACTGGCCAACTGTCCTTCCTCCTTGACGTAAGTTGCGAAACTCACGCTTCTTCATGGCCATAGCTCCTGCTGAAACATGTGCAGTGCGGAAAGCTTGCTGGAACTGATCCCATGTGACAGTGTCAACTAGGAAGGTGGCTGTGAAATTCTCCCACCATGCTGCCGCGGGTCCTTCTAACTGATGCGCGGCAAACTTCACTTTCTCACCATTTGTGCATCCTATAGTGGTCAACTCCCTTCCTATCTTGCGGAGCCAATTGTCTGCTACTATCGGCTCGGTGCTACTAGAAAACACCGGCGGATTCAGCCTAAGGAAACGGGCTAAGTGGTCAACAGGTGGTGGTGGTGGTGGGTTGTTATTGTTGTTGTTGTTCTGCTGATTCTGAACTAACATCTGCATCAATTGATTCTGCTGCTGTATCAACTGAGTGAGCTCCAGTGGGAGTCCATTGTCACGTCTCGGAGGCATCTGAGGGTTTAGAAAAGAAGAGATATAAGAATAGAATGAGGTCTAAAGAGAAAACACTACCCCAATGCACATGAGAAAATTCACACAAAATCACTTCATTCAATCAAACAAGGGCATACAATCGATCTAGCTATCGCAAAACTGCTCGAACTATAGTGTTTACATGGGGGAAGATACTACTAATATTTGGTGGTCTTCTAAAAATTTGAACTGGTGGAAGACTCCATGATGTCCGCTCCAGCTTCGTCGTCAAAGTCGGGTTCACTTGGATCTGAATCGGTGTCGTCGATGATGATGTAGTTATCCGGGCATGCGACGTACTCATCTTCCTCCTTGGATGCTAACTTCCTCTTGAGTTCTTCGATCTCCTGCTTAAGATTGACGTTGTGTCTTGCTAGAGCTACGATCTCGTCCATGTAGTCCTTGCGTGTAGCCTTCAGTTCTCCTTCTAGCTCGATGATTCTTGTTTTCCCATTCTTCAACTCCATCATATCATTGCACATCTGGTTCTCGTGGCATCGAATGTGCTGTTTTAACTCCTGGATGAATGCTGCAATGGATCTATCCTTCTTGGTGATGATTAACTCCCATTGTTCATCTCGGTGTCCGCAAATCTGGTAGATAGTGTCCTTGAGGTCTTCTTGATAAACTTCTCCAATGCGTCCTATGGTGATATGGGCTGCCATGCTCCTTCCTAGACTCCAAGTTGGTGCATTGAAAACACTCTCTATGGGCTTCGTGATTGGCGCAAATGTCCTTCCCAGAACGTGAGCTTGAATCTTTCAGCGCTCCTCTTCAGGCAAAGTGGCGTTGAAGGTTCCCTTGAAACTTGGTAATCCATTTTTTAGGTACTTGGTGACTTCCTTCAAGTGAAATCCAAAAGGTGTGCCTTCATCCGGTTGAGCGTACTTAATCTTCGTGTCCTTCATCCTAAAGAGTAGAAAAGATGAGGAGTTAGAAAATGAGGAGAGAATAGTGATCTATGGCTTTAACTTAGTGGTCGTGTCCTATAATCAGCGTGTGCTCTGATACCATCTCTGTAGCGACCAGACCCGAATGGATCAAGTCTATTGTGATCCGGTGTCATCCCTGGATCAGTAATGCTGACACCACACAGTACATCGAAGGATTTATAGCAGAGTGGCAATCACACTCTTATTACAACGATGTCTCAAAAGAGAACTTATTACAATAATATGGCTTAAGGCCATCTAAAATCGATAACAGCGGAATACTTGGAAGGTAAATGGGTCCATCAACTCGAACGGCATCACTGAGTATAGAACCATGACCTAAAAACACCTCAATCATCGTCTGAAAAGTCTGCAACATTAACGTTGCAGCCCGAAACGGGTCAGCACATGGAATATGCTGGCAAGGTAACACATCGAGAGTAATGAAATGAAACAACTATACTACATGCATATTTGGCTGGTGGAAAGCTCTATGGTTACTGTTTTGCGTAAAGCCAATTTTTTCCTACTGCAAAGGAATAAATTTATTTAACTATCATGGTGGTTGTTAAACATTGAGAATGGTTAACAGCATCCTCAATCCCAATTAAAAAGTGAACATTAAAACCCAACAATATTAATTAGAAGTAACATCATGAGATTCACATGATATTCAAGTACTAGATACTCAAGATTGTCCATAACCGGGGACACGGCTAATCATGATTAGTTTGTTACACTCTGTAGAGGTTTGCACACTTTTCCCCACAAGACTCGATCGCCTCCGTTGGATTTCTCGCACTACTGGTGTTTGAGAAACGGATGACCAAGACACAGTCTTTCAGAAGCGCTAGCACCTTACGATGGAGTAGAACGTACTACCTACATTCCCTACATCTTCTAGTCTACCCCTATAAGAGTTCGCACGACTTAGTCAACTATGCCAGAGCCCATATTGGCTTGTGGCTGCACACGTAAGTATTTAGCATGGAAGATCTTATGATCCCTTTGAGCCTGGGTGGCGATCCATAAAAAAACAGGCAAGTCCTGATAGACATCAGGTGCCTCAATCCACCCAGATGTGTGTTTAAGTTGCCACCTTAGATAAACCATTAAAATTATCAATCTCACATCTGTCATGGATATCACTCACCCAATCCACGTCTACTAGCATAGCATGGCATAATAAGCAAACGTAGAAGTAACTCCCAAAGGTTTCATAGTAACAGGTAATAGGTACTACCTCATCTACTTCCCATCCCACAATTTAATTAGATCCTAATCATGCAATGTGTGAGGATGGATCTAATGCAATAAAACTGGGTTGTAGAAAAGGTATGATCAAAGTGTTAGTTGCCTTGCTGATGATCCGCGAGTCCTAGGGATTCGAAGTAACAGGCGGCGCAATCCGGGTTATCTATCACAGACAAACAACAAGCATACAATATGTACGCATCTAATGCATAGGTAAAGCTCGAACAAGAGATCGAACCAGAAAGTTCAACTTAAGAACTCCGGTTGCAAAGAAAGAAAGAAAGAACCGAACAAAGAAACCGAAAACAAACGGCGGAAAACAACTCGGTTCTAGCAAGTTGAAACTAGGTCAAATTTTACCATAGCAAAAACTTAGTTAAAGTTGATTAGTCGGAACGGTGGTTTCGAAACGAAACTCCAGGCGCTTGAATCACCTGATTCCGATAAACGAGCGAGAAGATAGACTAGAAAGAAGATCGGATCTGAGATCGCGATTGCGGAATAAATCCGACGAGAAGAAAAAGAAGAACGGTTGAACGAACGGATGTTCGTTAACCTAGAAGAAATCCGGTGATCACGTGCGTTAGGACGAACGGTCCGGCGAACGGTCTCGGGCAACTAAATCAGAAAAGAAGACGGATCCGATCTAGGGTTTCGAGAAAAGAAAACCGAACGAAAAACCGATCTAGAAACGAATCGGAAGAGAAGAAAAAGAATCGAAACGATTAGAAGAAAAGGATCCGACGAAAAGAAGAGATGCGGCGCGGGGCTACCTCCGGCGAGGTCTCCGGCGAGGGGCTCCGGCGGCGTGGGCGTGGGGCGGCGGTGGCAAGGGCGGCGGCGGCGCTACAAGGGCGGCGGCGCGGGTGACGCAGGGCGCGGCTCTAGGCTTGGGGCTTGGGGCTTCGGTTTGATGATTTAGAGGGGGGGTGCTTGGGTATTTATATTGGGGAGGGGAGGGTTTGCTTGGAGGAGGGATCAAGAATTAGAGTAGGAATAGGAAAGATCTAGAGAAAAAAACGAGCAAACGGAAATAGTACAAGAGTCCTACTAGGACTCAAAAGAGGCAGCGGCGGCGGCCTCCTTGGCGCCTGGCGCGGCGCCTGGGCGGTGGCCTGGGAGCCGGCCGGCTGGGCCTTTGGCCCAGGGCGCGCGGGACTTTTTTTTAAACGGTTCCGCGCTCGAAAAACACAGAAAAACAATTCTACCGGACTCCAAAACACAAAAAGTAAATTTTCCCCGACTCCTAAAAATGAGTCGAACAAAATGAACTTTTCTCCGGGCCTAAAATCCAATTTTTGAAAAGGCGCATTTTTTCCTATCCAAACAAAAGGCAAATAAACTCCGACAAAACCCAAATTATCCTCTTTTCGAAATTTGAGAAAACTCAAATATGAAAAAGGCGAAATCTCCAATTCTCTCCGAGGGTCCTTGAGTTGCGTGAAATTTCTAGGATCGACAAAATGCAAGAAAGTATGATATGCATGATGATCTATGTATAACATTCCAAATTGAAAATTTGGGATGTTACACATGCACTACGGCTGCTAACTCCAAATCATGTGTGGCGTAATTCAACTCATGAGGCTTCAATTGTCGTGAAGCATACGAAACAACTCTTCCTTCCTGCATAAGCACTGCTCCAAGTCCTCGACGTGAAGCGTCGCAATACACCTCATAATCCTTGGTCTGATCTGGCAAAATCAACACTGGTGAGGTAACCAAACGTTTCTTCAACTCCTGGAAACTAGCCTCACACTCCTCAGTCCAATTGAACTTAGTATCTTTCTTCAACAACTCCGTCATAGGCTTTGCAATCTTTGAAAAGTTCTCAATGAATCTCCGATAGTATCCTGCGAGTCCAAGAAAACTCCGGATCTCTCCAACTGTCGTTGGTGCTTCCCATTCGGTTACGGTCTCAACCTTTGCGGGGTCAACTGCTATCCCTTCTCCGGATATAACGTGCCCGAGGAATCCTACTTCCTTCAACCAAAACTCACATTTTCTAAACATGGCATATAACTGATGTTCCCTTAGTTTCTCCAAAACCAAACGCAAATGTTCCTTGTGCTCTTCTTCATTCTTCGAATAAACCAGGATATCATCAATGAATACAATGACAAACTTATCCAAAAACTCCATAAACACCTTGTTCATCATGTTCATAAAATAGGCAGGCGCGTTAGTCAATCCAAATGACATAACGGTATACTCATATAGTCCATATCTTGTGGTGAATGCTGTCTTAGGTATGTCCTGCTCTCGAATCTTCAACTGGTGGTACCCTGATCACAAATCGATCTTGGAAAACACTTTAGCTCCTTGCAAACGATCAAACAGATCATTTATCATTGGCAGTGGGTACTTGTTCTTGATGGTTACTTCATTCAATCCACGATAATCAACAACCATCCGTAATGATCCATCCTTCTTCTCCACTAGAAGTACGGGTGATCCCCAAGGCGAAGAACTTGGGCGAATGTAACCTTTCTCCAATAACTCCTTAATCTGATTCTTAATTTCTACCAAATCCTTTGCTGACATCCGGTATGGTCTCTTTGATATTGGGCCTGTACCTGGCAATAACTCAATCAAAAACTCAATGTCTCTATCCGGTGGCATGCCTGGCAAGTCTTCAGGAAATACATCAGGAAAATCCTTTACTACTGGTACTTCTTCCTGCACCACTCCTAATAAAGAATTCACTTGATTCTTATTTGATCCATGTCGTGATACATACTTGATCCGTCTTCCTTCTGGTGTGGTAAGCAAAATCGATTTACTAGCGCATTCAATATTCCCTTCATACTTTGATAACCAATCCATGCCTAATATCACATCCAATCCTTGAGATTCCAGTACTATTAGGTCTGAGGGAAAAACATAGTTACCAATCCTTAATGGTAACCGATCACACCATCGTCTAGCCATAAACTCCGCTCCTGGTGAGCTTACTAACACGAGTGACCTAAGGGCTTGGGTTGGCAGGTTATATTTATCCACAAATCCCCTGGATATGTATGAATGCGGTGCACCAGTATCGAAAAGAACGAGTGCGGTAAATGACTTAACCAAAAACTGCTGATCACCAACCTCCTCCACGTTAACGTGGTTCACCTGTCCCCTATTGAAAGGGTTCGGCTTCTTCCCTGAGATTCCATTGCCATTTCCATTTTGGCTTTCAGGACATTCATTGGCATAATGTCCGGTCTTGGAACACTTGAAACATGTGACTTGACTCAGATCTCTCTTGGCTGGGGTTGATGGGGTGGTCCGGTTCTGGCCGTTGCTTCCTCCATTCCCATTACCATTCTTGTGGCCATTGTGGTTGTGCGAACTACCTCCTCCATGGGTATGCTGAAACTGAAATCCCGATTTAGGGGTAAAACGGGGCTTCTACTGGGCTCCAGTGTTATACTTCCCCTGTCCATATTTCCTCTTGCGGTTCTCAATCTGCTGTTGCTTCCCTTCAATCATGATGGCACGATCTACCAACTCCTGGTAGTTTCTGAAACTTGCTACCATCAACTGCATGCTTAACTCATCATTCAATCCTTCTAGAAACTTCTCCTGCTTGGTTGCATCCGTAGCAACGTCATCTGGGGCATAACGTGCTAACTTGCTAAAGTCGTCAACATACTGGCCAACTATCCTTCCTCCTTGGCGTAAGTTGCGAAACTCACGCTTCTTCATGGCCATAGCTCCTGCCGAAACATGTGCAGTGCGGAATGCTTGCTGGAACTGATCCCATGTGACAGTGTCAACTGGGAAGGTGGCTGTGAAATTCTCCCACCATGCTGCCGCGGGTCCGTCAAGCTGATGTGCGGCAAACTTCACTTTCTCACCATCCGTGCATCCTACAGTGGTCAATTCCCTTCCTATCTTGCGGAGCCAATCATCTGCTACTATCGGCTCGATGCTACTAGAAAACACCGGTGGGTTCAGCCTAAGGAAACGGGCTAAGTGGTCAATAGGTGGCGGTGGTGGTGGTGGGTTGTTGTTGTTGTTCTGCTGATTCTGAACTAACATCTGCATCAATTGATTCTGCTGTTGGATTAACTGCGTGAGCTCCGGTGGAAATCCATTGTCACGTCTCGGAGGCATCTGAGGGTTTTAGAAAAGAAGAGATATAAGAATAGAATGAGGTCTAAAGGGAAAACACTACCCCAATGCACATGAGCAAATTCACACAAAACCACTTCATTCAATCAAACAAGGGCATACAATCGATCTAGCTATCGCAAAAGTGCTCGAACTATAGTGTATACATGGGGGAATACTACTAATATTTGGTGGTCATCTAGAAATTTGAACCGGTGGAAGACTCCATGATGTCCGCTCCAGCTTCGTCTTCAAATTCTGGTTCACTTGGATCGGAATCAGTGTCGTCGATGAAGATGTAGTTATCTGGGCATGCGACGTACATGTCTTCCTTCCTGGATGCTAACTCCCTCTTGAGTTCTTCAATCTCCCGCTTAAGATCGACATTGTGTCTTGCTAGAGCTACGATCTCGTCCATGTAGTCCTTGCGTGTAGCCTTCAGTTCTCCTTCTAGCTCGATGATCCTTGCCTTTGAATTCTTCAACTCTATCATATCATTGCACATCTGGTTCTCGTGGCGTCGAATGTGCTGGTTTAATTCCTAGATGAATGCTGCAATGGATCTATCCTTCTTGGTGATGATTAACTCCCATTGTTCATCTCGGCGTCCGCAAATCTGGTAGATAGTGTCCTTGAGGTCTTCTTGATAAACTTCTCCAATGCGTCCTATGGTGATATGGGCTGCCATGCTCCTTCCTAGACTCCAAGTTGGTGCATTGAAAACACTATCTACGGGCTTTGTGATTGGCGCGAATATCCTTCCCGGAACGTGAGCTTGAATCTTCCAGCGCTCCTCTTCAGGCAAAATGGCGTTGAAAGTTCCCGTGAAACTTGGTAATCCAATGTTTAGGTACTTGGTGACTTCCTTCAAGTGAAATCCAAAAGGTGTGCCTTCATCCGGTTGAGCGTACTTAATCTTCGCGTCCTTCATCCTAAAGAGTAGAAAAGATGAGGAGTTAGAAAATGAGGAGAGAATAGTGATCTATGGCTTTAACTTAGTGGTCGTGTCCTATAATCAGCGTGTGCGCTGATACCATCTCTGTAGCGACCCGACCCGAATGGATCAAGTCTACCGTGCTCCGGTGTCATCCCTGGATCAGTAATGCTGACACCACACAGAACTTCGAAGGATTTATAGGAGAGTGGCAATCACACACTTATTACAACGATGTCTCAAAAGAGAACTTATTACAATAATATGGCTTAAGGCCATCTAATAATGATAACAGCAGAAGACTTGGAATATAAATGGGTCCATCAACTCCAACGACATCACTGAGTATAGAACCACGACCTAAAAGCACCTTAATCGTCGTTTGAAAAGTCTGCAACATTAACGTTGCAGCCCGAAACGGGTCAGCACATGGAATATGCTGGCAAGGTAACACATAGAGAGTAATGGAATGAAACAGCTATACTACAAGCATATTTGGCTGGTGGAAAGCTCTATGGTTACTATTTTGCGTAAAGCCAGTTTTTTCCCTACTGCAAAGGAATAAATTTATTTAACTATCATGGTGGTTGTTAAACATTGACAATGGTTGACAGCATTCTCAATCCCAATTAAAAATAGTTATCAATAACCCAACAATATTAATTTAGAAGTAACATGATGAGATTCACATGATATTCAAGTACTAGATACTCAAGATTGTCCATAACCGGGGACACGGCTAATCATGATTAGTTTAATACACTCTGCAGAGGTTTGCGCACTTTTCCCCACAAGACTCGATCGCCTCCGTTGGATTTCTCGCACTACATGGTGTTTGAGAAACGGATGACCGAGACATAGTCTTTCAGAAGGGCTAGCACCTTACGATGAAGTAGACCGTACCACCTACATCCCCTGCATCTGCTAGTCTACCCCTATAAGAGTTCGCACGACTTAGTCAACTATGCCAGAGCCCATATTTGCTTGAGGCTGCACACGTAAGTATTTAGCATGAAAGATCTTATGATCCCTTTGAGCCTGGGTGGCGGTCCAAAATAAAACAGGCAAGTCCTAATAGACATCAGGGTGCCTCAATCCACCCAGATGTGTGTTTAAGTTGCCACCTTAGATAAACCATTAAAATTATCAATCTCACATCTGTCATAGATATCACTCACCCAATCCACGTCTACTAGCATAGCATGGCATAATAAGCAAACGTAGAAGTAACTCCCAAAGGTTTCATAATAAACAGGTAATAGGTACTACCTCATCTACTTCCCATCCCACAATTTAATTAGATCCTAATCATGCAATGTGTGAGGATGGATCTAATGCAATAAAACTGGGTTGTAGAAAAGGTATGATCAAAGTGTTACTTGCCTTGCTGATGATCCGCGAGTCCTAAAGATTCGAAGTAACAGGCTGCGCAATCCGGGTAATCTATCGCAGACAAACAACAAGCATACAATAAGTACTCATCTAATGCACAGGTAAAACTCGAACAAGAGATCGAACCAGATAGTTCAATTTAAGAACTCAGGTTGCAAAGAAAGAAAGAACCGAACAAAGAAACCGAAAACAAACGGCAGAAAACAACTCGGTTCTAGCAAGTTGAAACTAGGTCAAATTTTACCATAGCAAAAACTTGTTTAAGTTGATTAGTCGGAACGGCGGTTTCGAAACGAAAGTCCAGGTGCTTGAATCACCTGATTCCGATAAACGAGCGAGAAGATAAACTAGAAAGAAGATCGGATCTGAGATCGCGATCGCGGAATAAATCCGACGAAAAGAAAAAGAAGAACGGTTAAACGAACGGACGTTCGTTAACCTAGAAGAATCTGGTGATCACGTTCGTTAGGACGAACGGTCCGGCGAACGGTCTCGAGGCAACTAAATCGGAAAAGAGAACGAATCCGATCTAGGGTTTTGAGAAAAGAAAGCCGAACGAAAACCGATCTAGAAAACCGGAATGGTTTAGAGAAGAAAAGAATCAGAAAGATTTAGAAGAAAAACGATCCGAGGAAAAGAAAAGAGACGCGGTGCGGTACCTCCAGCGAGGTCTCTGGCGAGGGGCTCCGGCGGCGGCGGCTAAGGGCGGCGGCGGCGCGGTGACGCAGGGCACGGGGGGGGGGGGGGGGCTTGGGGTTTTGATTTGATGTTTAGAGGCGGGGGGCTTGGGTATTTATATTGCTGAGGGGAGAGGAGACTTGGGGTAGGGGGCAAGAAAAAGAGGAGGAAAAAGAGTAGGAGAGGGAGATTGGGAAAAAAGGCAATCGGAGTCCAACTAGGACTCCTAGGCGGCGGCGGCTTGGGCGCCTCCTGCGCTGGCGCCCGCGCGGCGATGGGGAGGGAGAGGCCCGGCCGGCTGCTGGCTTGGGCCTTTGGCCCAAGGTGCTGCGGGATTTTTTTTTAAAACGGTTTCGCTCGCAGAAAAAAATAGAAAAGAGAACTAAACGAACTCCAAAACTTCTAAAGTAAATTTTCCCCGACTCCTAAAAATGAGTCGAACAAAATGAACTTTTCTCCAGGCCTAAAATGCAATTTTTGAAAACACGCATTTTCCCTATCCAAATAAAAGGCAAATAAAACTCCGACAAAACCAATGATCCTCTTTTCAAAATTTGAGTAGAACCCAAATATGAAAATAACGAAATCTCCAACTCTCTCCGAGGGTCCTTGAGTTGCGTGAAATTTCTAGGATCGGCAAAATGCAAGAAAATATGATATGCATGATGATCTAGTGTATAACATTCCAAATTGAAAATTTGGGATGTTACAGTTGTAATCAATAGAAGTGTGATGATCATCATTATTAGAGCATTGCCCAATCAAAAAAAAGAGAAAGGCCCAAAAGAAAAAAAGGCCAAAAAAAGAAGAGAATATAGAAAGGGCAATGCTACTATCTCTTTTTCCACACTTGTGCTTCAAAGTAGCACCTTGTTCTTCATGTAGTGAGTCTCATATATTGTGCTTCAAAGTAGCACCATGATTTCATATAGTGAGTCTCATAAGTTGTCTTGTTCATACTAGTGGGAATTTTTTATTATAGCACTTGGCTTGTATATTCCAACGATGGGCTTCCTCAAAATGCCCTAGGTCTTCATGAGCAGGCAAGTTGGATGCACACCCACTAGTTTTCTTTTGTTGAGCATTCTTAGCTCTAGTGCATCCGTTGCATGGCAATCCCTACTCCTTGCAGTAACATCAATTGATGGGCATCTCCATAGCTCATTGATTAGCCTCGTTGATGTGAGACTTTCTCTTATTTTTTTGTCTTATCCACACAATCCCCATCATCATATTCTATACCACCCATAGTGCTATGTCCATGGCTCGCGCTCATGTATTGCGTGAAGGTTGAAAAAGTTTGAGATTATGTGAGTATGAAACAATTGCTTGGCTTGTCATCGGGGGTATAGAAGTTGGGAACATCTTTGTGTGACGAAAAGGAAGCATAGCCTAACTACATGATTTTGTAGGGATGAACTTCCTTTAGCCATGTTATTTTGAGATGACATAATTGTTTAATTAGTATGCTTGAAGTATTATCATTTTTTTGTCAATATGAACTTTTGTCTTGAACCTTTCGGATCTGAATATTCATACCATGATTAAGAAGATTTACATTGAAATTATGCCAAAGTATCACTCCGCATCAAAAATTCTCTTTTTATCATTTACCTACTCGAGGACGAGCAGGAATTAAGCTTGGGGATGCCTGATACGTCTCCAACGTATCTATAATTTTTGATTGCTCCATGCTACTTTATCTACTGTTTTGGACTATATTGGGCTTTATTTTCCACTTTTATATTATTTTTGGGACTAACCTATTAACCGGAGGCCCAGCCCAGAATTGCTGTTTTTTTTGCCTATTTCAGTATTTCGAGGAAACAGAATATCAAACAGAGTCCAAACGGAATGAAACCTTCGGGAACGTGATCTTCGCACCGAACGTGATCCAGGAGACTTGGACCCTACTCCAAGAAGTTTCCGGGGAGGTCACGAGGGTGGAGGGCGCGGCCCCCCTAGGCACGCCCCCTGCCTTGTGGGGCCCTCGGAGCTCCTCCGACGTGCGCCTTCCTCGTATATATACCTACGTACCCCCATTAGACCAAGGACGGAGCCAAAAACCTAATTACACAGCCGCAACTTCCTGTATCCACAAGATCCCATCTTGGGGCCTGTTCCGAAGCTCCGCCGGAGAGGACATCCATCACGGAGGGCTTCTACATCAACACCGTAGCCCTTCCGATGAAGTGTGAGTAGTTCAGTTCAGACCATCGTGTCCATAGCTAGTAGCTAGATGGATTCTTCTCTCTTTTTGGATCTCAATACAATGTTCTCCCCCTCTCTCGTGGAGATCTATTCGATGTAATCTTCTTTTTGCGGTGTGTTTGTTGAGACCAATGAATTGTGGGTTTATGATCCAACTTATCTATGAATAATATTTGAATCTTCTCCGAATTCTTTTATGTATGATTGAGTTATCTTTGCAAGTCTCTTCGAATTATCCGTTTGGTTTGGCCAACTAGATTGGTAGTTCTTGCAATGGGAGAAGTGCTTAGCTTTGGGTTCAATCTTGCAGTGTCCTTACTCAGTGACAAAAAGAGTTGCAAGGCATGTATTGTATTGTTGCCATCGAGGATAACAAGATGGGGTATTTATCATATTGCATGAATTTATTCGTCTACATCATGTCATCTTGCTTAAGGCGTTACTCTGTTTTTAACTTAATACTCTAGATGCATGCCGGATAGCGGTCGATGAGTGGAGTAATAGTAGTAGATGCAGGCAGGAGTCGGTCTACTTGTCACGGACATGATGCCTATATACATGATCATACCGAGATAACCTCATAACTATGCTCAATTCTATTAATTGCTCAACAGTAATTTGTTCACCCACCGTAGAATATCTATGCTCTTGAGAGAAGCCACTAGTGAAACCTATGGCCCCCGGGTCTATTCTCATCATATCAATCTCCATTACTTTATTTTACTTGTTTTGCTTTTACTTATTAGTTTGCATCTTTATACTAAAAATACCAAAAATATTATCTCTATCAGATCTCACTCTCGTAAGTGACCGTGAAGGGATTGACAACCCCTAAGCGTTGGTTGCGAGTTGCTACCGTACCGTTTTGTGCAGGTACGTGGGACTTATGCGTGACCTCCTACTGGATTGATACCTTGGTTCTCAAAAGCTGAGGGAAATACTTACGCTACTGTGCTGCATCACCCCCTCCTCTTTGGGGAAAACCAACGCTAGCTCGAGACGTAGCACAGCGTAACACAATAATACTGAACCGAGACCACTTCTAAGACAGTTCAAGAAAGGTTAGCCTTGCGCGGGAAATTCTGCACAAGCTGCTGAGCAAGGCTGTGAGACGGGCCTAGCATGTCGGTCATAGCTTTCAGGTGTAGCTATTTAGCGATGAGGTTCTCATTGGTGTTCTCCGCAATCTTTCTTAGAGATACGACTTCAAGTCGAAGTTGAGTTGCATAATGCCTTTCTGCTAGAACTTGGGACTGTAGAAGTCGAACTGATTCAGACAATGAATTCTGTGAGCTTGTTTGACTGCTAGTCTCAAGTAACTTGAACACTGCATCAAGACAAGACTTTGGGGTTGTCTCGCTATCTTCAAGATGTTTTGCCTTCTTTGCTGCAATATATGTTGGGTTTGTCTCACAGCCTTCAGTAGACTTGTGCATGCCATCAGGCATATCACCCTGAAACAAAGCAGAGAGATGATAGGTTTTGCACGTGTATAAACAAAGATGATAACTATGCTGTCAATTCCATCCAATTTCAAATTACAAAATAAAGAGTAATTTCAAAATATCAATAGCATAATTTGTCATTGTTCATAATGCGGGGAGCTTCACCACACTACTAGATTACCTTGTCAACATAACAAGCATAGATGAAGGGCAAACAAAATCATAGTATCTATTTTGGTTAATGTGCATGGCATGTTGTTCATATCATCAGCCACATCAATAAGATAAAATAGGATATGACAAGGTGCAAACGTGGGCTGCTTCACCACACACTGGATTATAGATCCAGAAAAACAAGCATACATATAGGGAGTATTGAGTAGTGTGCATGGTATGAATAAGGAATTTGGTTTTACAAGTAAAACTTAGAACTTATGGTTCTTGCGAACATGTATTTTGGTAGAAACAACAAACTAAACAGCAGTAAATGATAGGGAGTATGAGCAAATTAAACAATAGTTGAGGATAAAGGCTTTAGAAAGACTGACTTACATTAACAGTTAACACCGGCTTTATAATGCCCTTCTCCATGTTAAGGGAAGGATAACTCAAGAATTTCAGCACAAAATCTTCTTCATAAGCATTGCATGTACTCTACATTTTGTAGAGAATAATTATAGATATGATAATACTCGAAGGCATAGAGGATAATGAAGATAAGATGCACATTGATGCTACATAATCAACTACCAATCCCTGGAAGTACAAGCATTACAGGACAAAATGTACTGACAAGAGCAATGGGCTACACTTCTGCACTGGCATTGTCTGTGTATTCTACTTTTTGGTAAGATTAAATATAGATTTGATCTTTTTTAGTAAATGGTGGGCGAGGGAGATAAGATGCAGAATGCTACACAATGAACCAATCCCTCTTCCCATAATACAAGAGTGTTTTGAACACTGGTGTACTGTACAAAACTTTCTTATATTATGGGACAGAGGGAGTAGCTGTTAATGTAAGTACAGTGATAGACGACGTTCAGTCCTTATAAGAGGACCGTAGAGCTAAACCTCTTCAAAAGCATTGGGTTGATTCTAAATTTATGTAAGAGTCCATACGGATCTTATAATGTCCACCAAATGGACGATAACAAGGCTAACATGTGCAGTGATGCTACATAATCAAACAACTATGAAAGTAAGTATGGTCATACAGGGCAAGAGGTACTCACAAGAGCAATGAAGTGTGCAGTATAGTTGCGAGATTCTGTGGTCTCTTGAGAATGAATGTTCTTCTGCTGACAGTTTTCGTACAAGTGAGACATGAAGGCAAATGCAGAAATGTAGTTCAAATTGTGATGTGATATCATAGATAGTACCTTACGCTGCAGCCGAGACCAATGTGTAACAAGATTATTCCAGTCACCGTCCGATAAATGTAGAACCGGAGACTTTACAGAAATTTCGTTTAGAGGCTTGCCATCGAAGTGCGCTTGCCTCAGGTAGGAATGATACTTCATCAACGAGTGCTTGAAAAGCACAACCAACCCTTGCTCATCTTCACAATCCAGTTTGGTCCTCACCTATTTAAAAGAATGAAATCTTGTGTCTTCTGTCAGCAGAAACATATGCAACAATGACCACGAATAGCATTAGTACATTACTTACGTGTAAGTTGCGGAGGAAGACTGGAAATTTTTCTGTGTCTGCGGTATAGTCTTTCCATGAAGGAAAGATGCACACAAAGTTTCTGACAACAATATAACCTTTGTCTTCTAAACTGGGAAGAAATGGAACAGGGGTCCTATTTGCTGCAATTGGGGCTCTCACTAGTTCGAAAAGGGATTTGGCAACTTGATTTGGTGTACTCTTTGCTACAATGGAGGTTTTGCGTCGTAGAGCTAATGCTATGTTAACTGGCATAATCATAATGTTTGCTGCAGTTGGGGTATGCTGAGTTGGGGCATTAGAAATGACCAGTGTAGTAGGGCTAGAATCTGCTAGAGTTGGGGTGTTTTGTGGGTCAAGTTGCAACTACACCTAATGGGCTATTTGATTTATCAGGTGCCACTACCTTTTCCAAATACTTTGCTTGTGCTCCTCCACGACCAGCAATCGCCCTGTTCCTTTTGAACATCTGATACACAAGAACAACATTTGAATGGATAAATATGGTATGATGACAGATGGAATATGTACTGAAAATGGATAGGCAGGGCGTATTCACATACACGATGTGTAAACTAAGCTAATGGCAGTTCAACAAACTAGAAGCAATGCAAAGCATCAGTTGCAAGATATATGCGACAAATATAACCTTGGGAAGTTAGAGCAAGCACCTTGATGGGTGAATAAGATAGGGCATCTTCCTCTGACTCCTCCACTAGGGAGCTACATTGACTTAGGTCTCCCTCTAGCTCGGAATCACTGTTAGCATCATATTCTGAGCATGAATTTGTAGGTGGAGAGTGTTTGCATTGCATTGCATCCAGACTTGATTTCAGTCCCTTAATGCCAAGTTTGACAGCCATGGCATTGTTCTGCTTTATTCATTTCATGCGCGCAAGCTCATAATCATTATGATGCTGTTCAGAATCTCAGATTCATGAAAACATAAAAGTAGTCAGATTATCTATGGAATGCATTGCGGATTCAACTCGAAGACTGTCTCCCTATAAACCCCCTGCATATGCAAAGTTCACCCCCGAACCGTGCTGACCAGACCACACACAGAAATACAAACCCCTTATGTCTCTATAACAGGCAGACACACATTTCAAAACTAAAGTAGGAACATTAGAATCATATGAAATTCGCATTTGAACAAATAAACTAAGGAATTATGAGTGGCATAATGTTTAGCTTCAAGGGTGGAGTGTTGGTAGTGCGACACAAAGCAAGTAGGCAGATTGTATTCCATGTAAAAGATCGAAGCCTATGTAAGAGCTGGATATGACACTTTCTTTCTATACAATGCAGTGTTCGTTGCCCACACATGATGGAAGAGATCACATAGAGAAATACTATTCACTCATGTCTACGGTTGCAGTATTTAGAAACAAGGTGGTCCACCTAAAAGAATATTGACAACAAATATGAGAAGGCAAGCATAGATGTAGTGAATCAATCATTTACTTGTGAGCTTACTAGGACAAGTATGCAGAATTGTAACTGCAGTAAGAGACCGTCCAAAATTTGAATCAAGAAGTTTGTCTAGCACTTATTGTTTGCAACTAATCGACGTGAATAATTGGATATTATATTGAATGAGTAAGAAAGACAAGTAAAATTGTCAACAAACCTGGCTTGAAGTAGTAATCTGGGTCAATGTCACTACGACCAACAATCCAAAATGACTAGTGTTTGTTCCTAGGGACAGAATTTTGAAAACCATGTGAACATTACAGGTACTAAAGATTACCGAAATACATCTGAACCATTTAGTGTAGGTAGCACTGAGCACACAACAAACCCTAATTAAGTCCTGCCTATTGAGTAATGAATCAATTAGAAAATGGGTGACGAGGAGTGGCTGCTAAGTTTTGAGGACTTATCTCAGGATAAATCGGGTTGGCTTAGTGGGTGTTGCACGCCTGAGCCCTGAACGGACTGGGAAGGTAGGCACGGTGGCTAGGGACGGCAAGCGGTTCCTGACCTCCTGTTAGTCTGGCGTCTCCTCCAAGAGTCATGTCGTTCGGGGATGGCAAGTTGCCGGCGAGGCAGGCGGTTGGGGGCGAGTAGAGATCAGAAGCGCGCAGTAGAACAGAGGGGAATCGGGGCCTGGGACGACCCAAAATCCCAGGGTGGGCCGGCCCACCGTGGGCACCCTGTAGAGATACACACCCGAGCGACGAACATGCATTTTCAAAACTAATTTAGGAACATTTAGCTGACTGATTAAACAAATCTTTTTTAATAATATTAGATTCGTATTTGAACAACTAAGCTTATTTAGCTTGATGGGTCGAGCAGTGCTATTATGACACGAAGCACGTATTCTGATCGTATAGTGATCATAAAAGGGGGAAACCGGAGAAATGATATTTAGCATCCATTGTTTGCTTCAAACTAAGAACTAAATTCAAAGAGCTGAAAAGAAAGTAGAGTAACCAAGTTAAGATCTATTTTCTGGTTGAGATCAAAAAGTTGAGGAGATATGAAGTACCACCTCTCTTGCGGCGCCGTGTAGGCATCGGGGGTGCGATGGCTGTCGGTGGCGCTGAAGCAGATCTGCGATAGTAGACAGGTGCATCGGGGGAAATGTCCTGTTGCGGTGGAAGAGAAGGTCGTGTGAGCGGCCCCGGCAAAGAGGACGACGGCACCGATGAAGCGAGAGGACGTGATGCAAGGCTCTTGGTCCGTCGCCGTGGATGAGAAACGTCCATCTCTAGTAGTGGACCACGCGGTCTTGGTAGGCGCTCCGGCATGGTGGAGGACGGTGGCGATGGATGTGGTGGATGACAGCGGTGATGTATGTGGTGGAGGACAGCGACGATGGATGGGGTGGCGGACGGAGGCTGGTGTGGGGATGGTGTTCTAGTGCGGACTATGTATGAATGGGAGAATGGAGGGAGAGGTATGGGGAACCATGTTTTTGGGACACGCCTGTCTGAAATATGGGAAAATTACGAACTTAGCCCCCATTTAAAATTTGGACGTCTCGTCAGTTGGGGATACGACGGTAATCTCGCATCTCGCCAACATTTGCCTAGAGCAATTTCGGGCGAGGAGAGGGTGGTTGGCGCCCATGGTTTACGCCCACGATGTATGAACGGGCCTGACAGGTAGGGAGGTTGTGTCACATTTGAGTGAAGTTACAAACCTGCCCCTATTGAAAATATTTGCCTACATCGATTTCGGCCGAGTCGAGTTTGTTTTGTCGCCCACCGTGTATGAGTGGGGAAATGGAGGGAGAAACTGAGGTCTTTCAGACGAGCTTGAATCAACTGTGTTTTGCCGCCCATGTTTGGTGCCCACCGTGTCAGAATGGGCTCAGAGGCGGTCGTGTCACGTCTAATTGAAGTTACTATCCTACCCTTATTTAGAGCAGTGGAAATCGGGCCAATGGATTGTCCGTGTAATGGGTAGACAATAATTTCCATCTCCCAAACACTTGGCTTCGGGCAGCCGACGTGGGAGTGGACATTTTGCCGCTTCTTTCGAATTTTGGGACAATAAGCATCCAGGTTTACCCTGGCAACTAAATCCGAATCCATTTTGTATTCCTATACGAATCTTTATAAATCATTCTATGTGTTTTTATATATCTTCAAAAGGACGACAAAGATGTATTCCACTGTCATATATGAATATGGTTTACAAATTTCGATACTCAAATTCAGAAGCTAGAATCCAGTTTAAGGTGAATTCGAATATTTGGAACACTTCATGTCCAACTCAAATGTCAGACACAACATAATGTGTACTCCCATTGAGATATGTACACAAGCGATGTATCAAGATTCAAATACCGAGTCAATCAACCAAGAATGTACAGAACTAACAGACAGATAAACAATTATAGAGTATATGGATCAATAATATCAACTAACATACATAAGCCAGGCCGTTGTACTTTTCTTTGCTACAACAGCATCCTTTTTTTAGCCAAGCTACTACAGCATCTTGGCCTTTCCGATGCGTGCCACTTATGGTCCATCTATACTAATATTATTGCTGAATGCACATTCAGCCCGATTGTCATATTTGTAGGTCTGGCACAACAATCAAAATGAAATGTCTCTGAGTCTTAACAATTAATACAGACTTGTGCTCAAATAAAATTACAAACCAAAAAACAAAAAAACAAAAAACAATTATTACATGATCTCTAAAACAAATAGTTTGATTGATTACGTGAACAAACAACACAAAGGTTATTCAACTATGGAAAGAACATTTCACCTATGATTTACCAAGTGGGAATTTAATTTCCTTTTTCCTTCAGGACCTTAACAATGTGTTCAGTCTCAGCTTGCTTCGTTTTGAGTGCTACTACTGATTGTGTTGTTTGCTTCCTCAACATGTCAACTTCATATCCAAGTGCAAAAGCAGAATCTCTTTCTACCACTAGTTTAGCCTCTAGAGCATCAACAGTTGGCAATTCAATATGCACGATTGGGCCAGCGCCACTGCAGTGGGTTGATACAACATCCAGGGGGACCTCGCTCTTTGATCTTGGGCTAACCAGTTTTGCCATTAAAGTTCTGATTGGATTCATAAAAGTTGAAGCTAGCAAAACATCTCAATTGGGAGTTATAACAGCAAACCATCTAAACAAGCAAGGAATTAAAGAGTTTCAATTCGACATTGAAAAGTAGTTATTAACCCGTTGTTGCAGTGGCAAAGCAGTTAAACAAACAAGTAGCTATTTAAGTTCAGGCAAATAGGTAACTCTTAACAGTAAGTATCAAACACATAGATAGGCGCAGTCTATAATAGGTTTAACAGGCTGTGGCATTATGTAATCAGTAGCAAACTAAATTAAGCTAAGCAACGTAATTGAACAATTTTGCAATAAGTGGCTAACTAAAATTCAAGAAGTAGCTAACTGAACTTACGCTAGTTCTTTGACATGCACACTGCAACTTATTTTTCGCTTACAAGGTTGTTCGAAGGAGTCCATGGCATCAATTGCTTGGATACGCAGTCCCAATACTTCTTTCTTCCCACACTGCATTGGTAAGTCGAATGGTTAATCTGGTAAGATGGTGCATCCTTCAGATAATATATGAGGACGTGTAGTCAAACTAGTTGTAGCCACACACATCACACTGGCTTTTATTGTATATGTCATGCGATTACTTTTGGCATATCGAGATCTAAGCATCCTTCACATTATTGGCGAACTCAGTTCATAGAAACAAGAAACTCAATCATTCCGTGGGTAAATCAAAAGCGCCACTGGAATATTTTTCACTACCCCTATCATACACCCAAAAAGGGGCGACGCCACTGTCGGTGTGAAAACCGGTGGATCTCGAGTATGGGGTCCTAAACTGTGCGTCTAGGATCGATGGTAATAGGAGACGGGGGGCACGATGTTTACCCAGGTTCGGGCCCTCTCTATGGAGAAAATACCCTACGTCATGCTTGATTGATCCTGATGAATATGAGTGTTACAAGAGTTTATCTACCATGAGATCGTAATGGCTAAACCCTAGAAGCCTAGCCTATATGACTATGGTAATGAATATATGCTTTCCGAAGTAACCCCTCCGGTTTATATAGACACTGAGGGAATCTAGGGTTTACATAGCCAGTTACATAAGAAGGAATCTTCATCTTCGGTCGCCAAGCTTGCCTTCCACGCCAAGGAGAGTCCAATCCGGACACGGGTACAGTCTACATGTCTTCACAGCCCATCAGTCCGGCCTATGGATAACAGGCCGGACGCCCGAGGAGCCCTTAGTCCAGGACTCCCTCAATAGCCCCTGAACCTGGCTTCAATGACGAGGAGTCCGGCGCGTACATTGTCTTCGGCATTGCAAGGCGGGTTCCCCCCTTCCGAACTCCTAGTTGATCTTCAGATGTAATGATTGTATCCGGACTTGTATGCACAACTGCAGAGGACATAATATTTCGTGAGTTCCATGACCACTTTTTGGTAATATGACACCACGCCCGCCCGGCCACTACTTGCGAACCGTTTTAGCCTCCCGTCGCCCCACGTCCCAAGACGTGGTCTTATTGGCGCGTCTTATCCAAGCGGAGATCGTGCCTCCCTTTTTTAAGGGATTCCTGTCAACCCGGACGTGGGTAACCCAACCATCGCATGCTGGGGTACAACTCCTTGGAAACACGCAAGTTTTTGAGGCCCAAGAGGAGACGTTTGATATTAGTATCCTTTATATAGGGGTACAGACCCGTCTTTTTCTTCAACGCTTGACTCATTCTCAACCCCTGCTACCCCGAGTTCCAACACCCGGGTTTCCGTCGCCACCAGCCCCAATCATGTCTGGATCCAGCCGTCAAGGACGGTGGGTAGCTTCTTCTGTTACGGAGGAAGACATTGCAAAGCTTTGGGCGGCAAGGTACCTGACCACTGAAATCCATCATCTGCTTCCTGCTGAGGGGCAGGTTATTCCCACCCCCAGATCTGGCGAGAGGGTCGTGTTCGTGTCCCACTTCCTCCGCTGGTTGGGGTTTGCACTTAACCCCTTCGTCCGAGGGCTCATGTTCTATTACGGGCTATACTTTCACGATTTGGCCCCGGACTCTATTATTCTTATCTCGGCTTTTATCGTCACGTGCGAAGCCTTCCTCCGAGCTTCTCCGCACTTCATATTGTGGCTCAAGACCTTCGATGTGAAGCCGCAAGTGGTAGAGGGGGAACAGGCCGAGTGCGGCGGCGCTACAGTGAGCAAGCTTGTTAGCGCCGTTTGGCTGAAAGGATCTTTCGCCAAATCTTCCGATCTGTGGCAGCAGGGGTGGTTCTATATCACCAAGCTCCGCAGCTCCAAGTGGGCAATTGCGCCCGCATTCTGATCCAACCCCCTAATTCAGCTTGCATCGTGGATTAACAAGGGGCTAGATTGGGGATCAATGAATGATGTGGAACTCTGCAAAGTCGCATCCATAGCCTCTTTGAGAGGGACATCGACATAGCCAACGTCGTTCAAGTAATGCTAGTTTGTTGGACCCTGCCGTGCCAGCGACGGCCTCTCCGTCTATGGGAGTTCAATCCAGAAGGGCCTCGGACTCTTCAGCACTTCTTTGACACAACGCACGAAGGAATGTGGAGATTATTCTTCGGGAAATGAAGGCAATGGCCGAACACCACCAAAGATGTCGGCCTAGACTGTAACCATCTGGATACCCCGGTAAGTACCCGTTTACCGAATACCTTATAGTCAAATACCCAACAACAAGATACCAATAGTATCATCCTTTCTCAAGGCTGGATAAAGAAGGTGGAACAGATTAGGTGTCCGGCTCCCCTTCCCGAAGACTCAACTACTCCTGTGTTAACAAGGATGCTGGCCTCGACGCCATACCAGGCACCAACAGGGGAGGGCGAGAAGACCAAAGATGACCTTGGTTCCGGAGGTAAGTCGGACATTGAGTCCAGAGAAATCGACCTTTCCTCGCCCGGAGATGGAGGCGGAAAAGGACCCAGTGTCCCTTCTCCAAACAGGAGGAAAAGGGCCGCCTCCGAAGATTGGGAGGGGCGGTCTTCCAAGAAGGGCAAGATGCCAACATCGATCGGCTTGGGTTTGGAAAGCGATGCTGTTGAGTAGCTCCAACAGGGGGACAAGCCCTCGGCCAAACCGTAAGAGAATCTGGAGTACTTTGATAGCGTCCCGCTCTGTTATTGTTGCCAAAGATACAAGTAACGCATTTATGCATTTTTACAGGTCGGCATAGAATTTTTCTGGGTGATCCTCTTCTTCGGGGAGTCTCCTCCCAGAGATGATGGAGAGCGAGACGCCTCCTCCAACATCCTCGCCCAATAAGGTGGATGACTCTGAAGTGTCTGACAGAAGGGGCAGCAAGGCACGTATTGTATCGTTGCCATCGAGGATAACAAGATGGGGTTTATTTCATATTGCATGAATTTATCTCTCTACATCATGTCCTCTCGCTTAAGGTGTTACTCTATTTTTAACGTAATACTCTAGATGCCTGCTGGATAGCGATCGATGAGTGGAGTAATAGTAGTAGATACAGAATCGTTTCGATCTACTTGTCACGGACGTGATGCCTATATACATGATCATGCCTAGATATTCTCATAACTATGCTCAATTCTTTCAATTGCTCAACAGTAATTTGTTCACCCACTGTAGAATACTTATGCTCTTGAGAGAAGCCACTAGTGAAACCTATGGCCCCCGGGTCTATTCTCATCATATCAATCTCCATCACTTTAATCTTGCTTTGCTTTTTTACTTTGCTTTTACTTTTTACTTTGCATCTTTATACCAAAAATACCAAAAATATTATATCTATCAGATCTCACTCTCGTAAGTAACCGTGAAAGGATTGACAACCCCTAATCGCGTTGGTTTCGAGTAGCTATCGCTTTGTGTAGGTACGAGGGAGTTGAGCGTGGCCTCCTACTAGATTGATACCTTGGTTCTAAAAACTAAGGGAAATACTTACGCTACTCTGCTGCATCATCCCTTCCTCTTCGGGGAAAACCAACGCAAGCTCAAGACGTAGCAAGAAGGATTTCTGGCGCCGTTGCCAGGGAGTCTACGCAAAAAGTCAACATACCAAGTACCCACCACGATCCCTATCTCTCGCATTACATTATTTGCCATTTGCCACTCGTTTTCCTCTCCCCCCAATTCACCCTTGCCGTTTTATTCGCCCTCTCTCTCTATCCTCCCTCTCTATTTGCCTCTTTTGCCCGTTTGCTCTTGTTTGCTTGAGTGCTAGTTTGGTTGCTTGTCGTCATGACTAGTGTCATATCTTCTTCGTTGCCTCCCGAGAGTGAAGTTCTAAATTTTAAACAAAGGGAAGGAGAAAATTTAAAAGATGCTTGGTATAGAATTTGCAATGCTCAAAATAGATCTACCAGGAAGCAATCTACCTTAGTTCTTCTCCGCAATTTTTATGTAGGTGTTAATCCTTGGCATAGATATATCCTCGATACCATTACCAGAGGGAACTTCTTGGGTAGCCATACTTTTGATTCTTATAATGCTATGATAAATTTATTTGGCTCACCACCTCTTTTGGTTAATGGAACCATGTTAACTTTGGAGCATGTTATGCAAAGACTTGAAATTATTGAAAATAAAGTTGCTACTATTGAATCAATTGAAAATCTATATAAAAAGATCCACAATCAAATTACTCAATATGGATCTAAGGTAGGAATGACTTTGAAATATATTAAGGAAAAAGAACCCATAGTTAATGAGAAAATGAACTTAGATTATACTAGAATTGATAAACTTGAGGGTATCATTACAAACCTGGGAACCACTTTTTCTTCCGTAAAGAATACTCCAAGTCCTCCTACTAAAAT
Source organism: Triticum monococcum (assembly GCA_034509565.1). Taxonomy (NCBI): domain Eukaryota; kingdom Viridiplantae; phylum Streptophyta; class Magnoliopsida; order Poales; family Poaceae; genus Triticum; species Triticum monococcum. The sequence goes on from CM067841.1 coordinate 525,817,474, forward strand.
TTCCAAGCTTATGTATGTTCCTAAAAATAAGGGTGAATCATCTAAGGAAACTGCAGATCTTAAATCTATAAGCATTCATCCCAATCTTTTTGATATCATTAAGGAACCATTTGCTACACATGGATTTTTTGATCTTGTGCCTAAAAGTTTAATAATCACTAGAAAGAAAGAAATTCCTAAGGGAAACAGATGCTTAATCGAAGAATTGCCTACCTATTATGGCAATAACTAGATCTATCCTTGCTTTTATGCCTAGCTAGGGGCGTTAAACGATAGTGCTTGTTGGGAGGAAACCCAATTTTATTTTTATTCCTTGCTTTTTGCTCCTGCTTAGTAATAAATAAATTATTTAGCCTGTGTTTTTGTTGTGTTTTTTGTGTTTAATTAGTGTTTGTGCCAAGTAGAACCGTTGGGAAGACTTGGGGAAAGTCTTGTTGAACTTGCTGCAAAAAACAGAAACTTTAGCGCTCACGAGAACTGCTGTCATTTTTATCTGAAGAGTGCTATTTAGTTAATTCCTTTTGCAGATGATTAATAGATAAATTCCTCACGTCCAGCAATTTGTTTTAGAATTTTTGGGGTTCCAGCTCTTGCGCTAGCTACAGATTACTACAGACTGTTCTGTTTTTGACAGATTCTGTTTTTCGTGTGTTGTTTGCTTATTTTGATGAATCTATGGCTACTAAAATAGTTTATAAGCCATATAGAAGTTGGAATACAGTAGGTTTAACACCAATATAAATAAATAATGAGTTCATTACAGTACCTTGAAGTGGTCTTTTGTTTTCTTTCGCTAACGGAGCTCACGAGTTTTCTATTTTGAGTTTTGTGTTGTGAAGTTTTCAAGTTTTGGGTGAATTCTTTTGATGGATCATGGAACAAGGAGTGGAAAGAGCCTAAGCTTGGGGATGCCCATGGCACCCCCAAGATAATCCAAGGACACCAAGAAGTCAAAGCTTGGGGATGCCCCGGAAGGCATCCCCTCTTTCGTCCACTTCCATCGGTAATTTACTTGTAGCTATATTTTTATTCACCAACATGATATGTGTTTTGCTTGGAGCGTCTTGTATTATTTTTGTCTTTGTGTCTTAGTATGCCACAATCATCCTTTCTGTACACACCTTTTGAGAGAGCCATACATGAATTAAAATTTGATAGAATACTCTATGTGCTTCACTTATATCTTTTGAGCTAGATAATTTTGCTCTACGTGCTTCACTTATATCTTTTGAGCGTAGTAGTTTTGCTCTATGTGCTTCACTTATATCTTTTGAGCTAGATAGTTTTGCTCTATGTGCTTCACTTATATGTTTTGAGCGTTATAATTTTGCTCTCTGTGCTTCACTTAGATCTTTTAGAGCACGGTGGTGGATTTGTTTTAAAGAAACTATTGATCTCTCATTCTTCACTTAAATTATTTTGAGAGTCTCTTAATAGCATGGTAATTTGCTTAATAATAATATGCTTGGCATTCAAGATTTGTGAAACTTTCTTTTGAGTGTGTTGAATACTAAGAAAAGATTGAAGCATGATAATTGTTTTGAGATATGGAGGTGATGATATTAAAGTCATGCTAGTTGAGTAGTTGTGAATTTAAAGAATACTTGTGTTAAAGTTTGTGATTCCCGTAGCATGCACGTATGGTGAATCGTTATCTAACGAAATCGGAGCATGATTTATTTATTGATTGTCTTCCTTATGAGTGGCGGTCGGGGACGAGCGATGGTCTTTTCGTACCAATCTACCCCCCTAGGAGCATGCACGTAATACTTTGCTTTGATAACTTCTAGATTTTTGCAATAAGTATATGAGTTCTTTATGACTAATGTTGAGTCCATGGATTATACGCACTCTCACCCTTCCACCTTTGCTAGCCTCTCTAATACCGTGCACCTTTCGCCGGTATCATACACCTACCATATAGCTTCCTCAAAACAGCCACCATACCTACCTATTATGGCATTTCCATAGCCATTCCGAGATATATTGCGATGCAACTTTCCACCATCTAGTTCATCATGACACATTCATCATGTCATACTGCTTAGCATGATCATGTAGTTGACATAGTATTTGTGGCAAAGCACCGTTCATAATTTCTTCATACTTGTCACTCTTGATTCATTGCATATCCGGGTACACCGCCGGAGGCATCCATATAGAGTCATACTTTGTTTTAGTAATCATTGAGTTGTAAATAAATAAAAGTGTGATGATCATCATTCAATAGAGCATTGTCCCAATAAAAAAGAGAACGGCCAAATAAAAAAAGAAGGTCAAAAAAGGGGCAATGCTACTATCTTTTTTCCACACTCGTGCTTCAAAGTAGCACCATGATATAGCGAGTCTCATATATTGTGCTATGAAGTAGCACCATGTTCTTCATGTAGAGAGTCTCATATGTTGTCACTTTTATATACTAGTGGGAATTTTACATTATAGAACTTGGCTTGTATATTCCAATAATGGGCTTCCTCAAATTTCCCTAGGTCTTCGTGAGCAAGCAAGTTGGATGCACACCCGCTAGTTTCTTTTGTTGAGCTTTCATACATTTATAGCTCTAGTGCATCCGTTGCATGGCAATCCCTACTCACTCACATTGATATCTATTTATGGGCATCTCCATAGCCCGTTGATACGCCTAGTTGATGTGAGACTATCTACGCCTCCTTTTTGTGTTCTCCACAACCACCATTCTATTTCACCTATAGTGCTATATCCATGGCTCACGCTCATGTATTGCGTGAAGATTGAAAAAGTTAGAGTATGAAACAATTGCTTGGCTTGTCATCGGGGTTGTGCATGATTAGAATACTTTGTATGGTGAAGATGGAGCATAGCCAGACTATATGATTTTGTAGGGATAACTTTCTTTGGCCATGTTATTTTGAAAAGACATAATTGCTTTGTTAGTATGCTTGAAGTATTATTATTTTTATGTAAATATAAACTTTTGTCTTGAATCTTTCCAATCTAAATATTCATACCACAATTAAGAAGATTTGCATTGAAATTATGCCAAGTAGCACTCCGCATCAAAAATTCTCTTTTTATCATTTACCTACTCGGGGACGAGCAGGAATTAAGCTTGGGGATGCCTGATACGTCTCCAACGTATCTATAATTTTTGATTGCTACATGCTATATTATCTACTGTTTTGGACTATATTTGGCTTTATTTTCCACTTTTATATTATTTTTGGGACTAACCTATTAACCGAAGGCCCAGCCCAAAATTGTTGTTTTTTTGCCTATTTCAGTGTTTCGAAGAAACGGAATATCAAATGGAGTCCAAATGGAATAAAATCTTCGGGAACGTGATTTTTTCACCGAACGTGATCCAGGAGACTTGGACCCTGCTCCAAGGAACAAAAGAGGCGGTCACGAGGGTGGGGGCGCCCCCTAGGGCGCGCCCCCTGCCTCGTGGGCCCCTCGTTGCTCCTCTGGCGTACTTCTTCCTCCTATATATACACACGTACCCCCAAACGATCAGAAAAGGAGCCAAAAACCTAATTCCACTGCCGCAACTTTTTGTATCCATGAGATCCCATCTTGGGTCCTGTTCCGGAGCTCCACCGGAAGAGGGCCGTCATCACGTAGGGCTTCTACATCATCCTAGCCCCTCCGATGAAGTGTGAGTAGTTTACCTCAGACCTTCGGGTCCATAGTTAGTAGATATATGTCTTCTTCTCTCTCTTTGAATCTCAATACAAAGTTCTCCCCCTCTCTTGTGGAGATCTATTTGATGTAATCTTGTTTTTGTGGTTTTTTTGTTGAGACCGATGAATTGTGGGTTTAAGATCAAGTCTATCTGAGAATAATATTTGAATCTTCTCTGAATTCCTTTATGTAGATTGGTTATCTTTGCAAGTCTCTTCGAATTATCTGTTTGGTTTGGCCAACTAGATTGGTAGTTCTTGCCATGGGATAAGTGCTTAGCTTTGGGTTCGATCTTGCGGTGTCCTTACCCAGTGACAGAAGGGGCAGCAAGGCACGTATTGTATCGTTGCCATCAAGGATAACAAGATGGGGTTTATTTCATATTGCATGAATTTATCTCTCTACATCATGTCATGTTGCTTAAGGCGTTACTCTGTTAAATTTTTAACTTAATACTCTAGATGCATGCTGGATAGCGGTCGATGAGTGGAGTAATAGTAGTAGATGCAAAATCGTTTCGGTCTACTTCTCACGGACGTGATGCCTATATACATGATCATGCCTAGATATTCTCATAACTATGCTCAATTCTGTCAATTGCTCAACAGTAATTTGTTCACTCACCGTAGAATAATTATGCTCCTGAGAGAAGCCACTAGTGAAACCTATGGCCCCTGGGTCTATTCTCATAATATCAATCTCCATCTCTTTAATCTTGCTTTGCTTTTTTTACTTTGCTTTTACTTTTTACTTTGCATCTTTATACCAAAAATACCAAAAATATTATATCTATCAGATCTCACTCTCGTAAGTAACCACGAAGGGATTGACAACCCCTAATCGTGTTGGTTGTGAGTAGCTATCGCTTTGTGCAGGTACGAGGGACATGAGCGTGGCCTCCTATTGGATTGATACATTGGTTCTCAAAAACTGATGGAAATACTTACGCTACTCTGCTGCATCATCCCTTCCTCTTCGGGGAAAACCAACGCAAGCTCAAGACATAGCAGTGTTCGGAAAGGCATTTAATCACTCTTTATCCAACGTCTTGCTCCATGAAGGAGGTGATAATGTGGCGAACCAGCCAATCGGACTATAGGGCGTTAGCGTTTTCACTTAGCCATAGGAGTTTTATTATGGGGCTAGGACATAGCCCCTGGTATGTATGCGGCGTATGGTGCCTTACATATTTGATCTGAAGAAGATCCCTCGTGTGATGCAGAGAATCGCTAAAGATTCCAAGAAGTCGTCAAGTGGTTGACCAGCTCACGCCGCATCATGACAGTCAGTTTTCAGCTTTCTCTACTGAGGTGCTCGTTCGGTTTAGACCAGGGCACAATCGCAGTAGTTCTCCCTTTACTACCCTAGCCGATAGAGCGGAACATAGGGTAGCAAGCACAGGAGTCGGGCAACCCAATTATTCACCCAAGACAATGATTCAGAGCTGATGCATATAAGGCCAAACTTGCGACGCCGAAGTATGCTATAGAGCTATTCGGACTTTTACTGGCAACTCATTTGGTCCCACACGAAGTCCCTGGCAGGTTCTGCCTAGGTATTTCTTGTGAAATAACCGTAGGAGCCATATTTGTTGGGGAGACAATGCGGATGATTAGTTCGGATATTGTTTAATGGGAACTGAGCGATATGCCAATCATTACTATTACTTATGATATATATATATATAGTGTTACTATTTATCACTCAGGGTGCAGAATAAGTTATTCTTCACCCGAGGTAATCTTACGATCATTTCATAATTAAATTACGTTTGGAATTCAAATAGTTACATTCCTATTGATTCACTACGTAAAATTTGACATAAGAAAATAAAAATATAGGTCATAAGACAAGAAAATTTGCAGTTTATGTGTATTTTAGACTATGTTTTCACGTTTATAATTTTACATAACATAAAATATTTTTTACGGTGATTATATATTTTCATACGGTCCCTTTTTGCATCGGAAATAAGACAAAACTTACGGAACGTAAAATTACGGTGCATTGATGGTAAAATAGAGGGGGGTGAAGAATAGCGCGACCCTATATATAATATATATATATAAGCCATCCTCCCGGCTATTTGACATGCTCGGGGTTGGAGGCGGAGGAACAGGCATAGTACAGGCTCGAGAAATAGAGAGTGTGGTCTACAAAAAGTTATTTTGGACCTCGTGTCGCACATCTGCGCCGCCCGTCCTCGGTGGGGGGAATCCTTCATGGAAATAGCCCCTTGGGTTATAGTGCGGATCCGGACTGCGATAGAGCTAGTTTCCGATGTTCATCATGTTCATCACCTGTTTTTAAAGGATAGCGAAGGAAGACATAAAAAAGAAAATAAATAATAATAAAAAGAGTTACAGGAGTGCTTGCAGGCTTGTCCGTATTGTGCTTCCGCCAATGCCCATGGTATCTTGAGTGCGTAAAGATGTATGCGCTTTACAAACTTTGTGGGTGTACGGAGTGGGCGGCGGAAGGCGGGTTGCTATTTCGGTTCTAGGAGTAGTTGATCCTTGAGTGGAGACTGCTTCTGACCCCCGGTGTTTTGTTGGTGAATGTTTCCGTCACCCCTGTCGCTTGACGGCCTCCTCCCCCTGTGTTCGGCATTGAGCTTGCCAGCCAGTTTAAAGACCCAACAGTTTCTGTTGGTATGATTAGCTGGTTTATCGGGGTGGCCATGAATCTGGCAGGGTCGGTCCAATATTCTGTCCAGGTTGGATGGTTCATCTCGATTCGCCTTGAATGGCTTCTTCCGCTAACCGGGCTTGGGGTTGGTGAATCTGGTGTTGACCGCTATGCCGCCTGATCTTTCATTCTCATTGCGACTATTGTTTTTGCTTACTCGTGACTTGCCATTGCCGTCTCGGATTTTGGAGGTGCCCTGGTTGTTGGCGCTATTGCTTCTACGAGCGAGCAAGTTGTCTTCTCCCGCGCAAAAGCGAGTCATCAGAGCAATGAGGGCTGTCATGGATTTAGGTCCTTCTTGGCTGAGGTGGCGTGCGAGCCATTCATCCCGGACGCTGTGTCTGAAAGCCGCAAAGGCTTCCGCGTCCGGACAATCAATAATTTGGTTCTTTTTGACTAAGAACCGAGTCCGGATCTCGCTGGTTAATTCTCTGGGCTGTTGGACAATGTGACTTAGGTCATCGGCATCCGGTGGCCAGACATGTGTTCCTCTGAAGTAATCGAGGAAGGCCTCTTCCAAGTCCTCCCAGATGCCTATGGAATTTTCAGGCAGGCTGTCTAACCAGTACCGAGCTAGCCCTTTTTGTTTTAGTGGGAGGTATTTAATGGCGTGGAGGTCGTCCCCACGGGCCATATGGATGTGGAGGATGAAATCTTCTATCCATACTGCGGGATCGGTTGTCCCGTCGTATGATTCAATATTGACGGGATTGAACCCTTCGGGGAATTCATGATCCATTACTTCATCAGTGAAGCAAAGCGGGTGTCCGGCGCCTCTATGTTGGGCCACACTGCGACGTAACTCCGAAGGAGTCCCTTTGTGGTTTTCGGCTCGAACGTGGCGAGGTTTGCCTCGTCCGAATAGGTAGCCATCATCGCGTGTCGAAGCGTGCTTTCGCGATCCGTATATCGGTCTTGCGTGTCCTGCTCTATTGTGCAAGTCCCTCTGTAGGTTGTTTGGGTAATTGTGACATGCGTTGTTCTTGCCTTTACGGCGAGGTGGGGCGGTCTGGTGTTCGGCTTGAGTTGCCTCTTTATCCGGACAGAGTTGTCGACGACCTGCCGCATTGTGTGACGATGGTATGGGCTCCAACGCCCCGTCATTGGATTAGTATAGCAATATATGTTTTGAGTAGCTTTTGGCTAGGCCACTAAGGCCGCATTCTTCGGCGACCAGGACTTCGGTCCATCTGTCGTTGAGTAGGTCTTGGTCAGCTTGAAGTTGCTGCTGCTTCTTTTTCAGGCTCCTTGCCGTAGCTATCAGCCTGTGGTTGAAGCGCTCCTGCTCGAGGGGCTCTTCGGGTATGATGAAGTCTTCGTCACTGAGGCTTACCTCATCTTCAGAGAGAGTAAGGTAGTTGTCATCCTCCGAACCGTCACCGGGCAGGGCCTGTTCATCGGGGCTGGCTTGCCCGTTTTCCCGTTCCTCCTGCTCGGATATTGCTCCGACAGGGTCTTCATTGCTTTCGGCGCCGTCCGGAGTACTATTTTCTCCAGCGCCATCGTTGTTGCGGCGTCACATGGGGCGGCGTTTGGGGCGCCGGAACAGAGATTGTGTCTCAGGAGTTTTAACTGGATCTCCCTTGTCCTTGCCGCGAGGCTTTTTAAGTGTATCGATCATGTACACGTCATATGAAGGGGTGGCCGTCCCGCGCCAGATGACTGGCGGGTCTTGGCCTTGCTCCTTATCGGCATCGTCGTCTATACCATCAATGTCTTCGGAGCCAGTAGCGGGCATGTCGGTTAAATCCTCAGCAGTGGCTATGAAGTGGGTGGCGGGTGGGAAGCGAAATTTCCCATCATTAGCCTCTGGCTCGAACCGAACATAGTTCGGAGGAGAGTCCTTATCCAAGGACAATTTCTTTAAAGAGTTTAGCACATCACCCAAAGGTGAGTGCTGGAAGATGTCTGCGGCGCTAAATTCGAAAATCGATAACCAATCCAGCTTGGTGTCCGCAGGCGTGCCCGGTCCGGAACTTATAGCCGGAGACGAGTCTGCAGTTCCATTGACGCAAATATTGCGGGGTGTCGAGCCCGTGTCCGGCTCCAGTGCCACGGACTCTGTGGCCTCAGATGGCGCGATCTACTCCGATTCTAAGGCCGTTGCAGCAACAGGGACCATCTCGTGGATGTGATCCGATGACAGATTTAAGTCATGTTCATCGGGGCGAGGGGGAGCGATTGTTGCGGTCTCAAATCCATTGAAGATCAAGGCTCCACGGATATCCGCGACGTAGTTCAAGCTTCCAAATCTAACCTGGTGGCCAGGGGCATAGCTATCGATCTGCTCCAGATGGCCAAGCGAGTTGGCCCGCAATACGAAGCCGCCGAACACGAAAATCTGTCCGGGGAGGAAGGTTTCTCCTTGGATAGTGTCACTATAGACGATTGAAGGGGCCATCGAACCTTTCATTGACGGCACAATGGAACTCTCAATGAAAGCACCAATGTCGGTGTCAAAACCGGCAGATCTCGGGTAGGGGGTCCTATAACACTCCAAAAAAATTGATTTGGTTTTTTTATCAAATTCTTGAATTAATTGGAAGGAGGTTATTTAGAAAAAAATTCCAAAAGACTCTCCTTCTCAAAAAAATTCTTTTATGACAAGTATTTTTATGGGTTCTTCCCAACCTTGATTGTTGGTCTTGAAGATTTTTCATGTTGTGTTGGCTCAACACAAATAATTTTGGAAGGTTTTTACAATTCCTTTTTGTTAAAAAGAATTCCTATAAATTATGAATGTTATTCTTCCCCATTCAAAAAGTACTCTCTTGCCATGGCCTATGTAGAAAACATTCTTCCAAAACCCACCTCCCTACTTTGGGTCAAGCCAAGCATCCAATTCCAGCAAGTTTCAACCTCTTTTAGATTACTTTTCTATTTATTTTATCCTCAAACCTTTTTCTGTATTTTATATTGGATTCCTGGGATTTACAAAGGAGGTGCCAGATTCCTTAAGTTTCTAAGCCCAAATAACTTACCCTAGCTACTCCTTAGTACCCTCAACCTAGATCCATCAAGATCTGCTGGTCCACATTTCAAATTTTTCAAAATTTACTTGCTGCAAGTTTGGACCAGATTTGCCATTTTTGGTGAAATTCATTCTTTTCCTTTTCCAAAAATTCTGAGAAAATTCAGGCAGTCTCTGGATGCATCAAGAGGCCATCTCACCAAGTTTCAGCTCAAGAAAAATTTTCCACGTGCGCCAAACATTTCGTCGAACAACTGGTGTGCACTGTTCCTGTTCAAATTCAGACTTTCAGTCGTCAGTGTCGTTTTCTTCAGAGCTTGGCGTCAATCTCGCCAGTGCTTGCCCTGGCCTCTTCCTCCCTGTTCCCCCTCCTTATCCAGTGCGCCACACGGTTGTTTGGCCGGTCGCGAGCGTCGGGGGCGACGTGTCACGTCAACTCTGGCGCCTCCCGCGGTGGCAGAACCGCCCGTGGCGGCCGGCAGGGGCCACCCCTGCAGTACGGCGCCGTCTAGCTCCGTCCACACCACCAGGAGCCTCCGCGTGGCCGTCCTCTTCTCTGTGCGTGCTGCAGAACCGTCGTCGTGGCATGAGAGGCGCAGAGCACGCTCTCTGCCGCCGACGAGCCTGTGAGCTCTGTTCCATCGAAGCCACGGGAGCAGGCCAAATCCGATCAAGCTTAGCTATTGAATGGAGCCAGTGGACCAATCTGAAGATGCCCAGTCACCTAAACCTCCAGCCCGACCACTGCCTCGCCGTAATCGCTCGCCGGAGTGATCCCATTCTCGGCAACCACCTCAGGCCGGCTATAAATGGAGGCCCCGAGCTCGCCTTCGATCTAGCACCACTCCTCCACCTCACCAGAACCGCGCCCAGCCGCTAGGAGGACCTCGAGGAGGCCTTCTTCCCCGACTCCGGCCGCCCCGATCCGCTTCGGGCTCCGGCAAGATTCTCTCTAGTGAGTGCACCCCCGCTCCCCAAATTGTACCAGCAGCATCCTAGTGCACCCGCTTGCCTGACCCGCGCTTCAATCTGGAGTTTGCAGCTCCTTTCGGAGAGAATCATCCTTGACTGAACCACCGTCCGCCAAAGTGGAGGCCGCCGTCGACGTGGTGCTCGCCGATGACCAACTCCACCACCCACAGACGCAGGAGAACTCCGTGAGTCCGTAGGTACCTTCTACTCCCCCTACCATGCCGTGGATCGACGCCGGCGACCACCGCGAGCCTCGGGCGCCGGTGGGACACTGTTCTGAATTTCAAACCTCACGGGTGGGACCCCCTCGTTAGCATCACCCTCCCCCTTCGAACCGTTTTCCGTTGGCACCTTCGGCCCGGATACGTTTTCCCCTCTGGAAGGCGTATTGCAACTGAAGCATTTTTTGTTTTTCTAAACTAGCTCCTGGAAAGTTTCTATTTCATCACAGATTAGTCCCTGGACTAAAACCTTTATAACTTTTAAACAAAAGATGATTTTGAGCTGATTCTTTTTCTGTCATCTTTATTTTTCTATCTAGTTTTTTTTATAATATTTATTTGAAAAATATATGGAACAATTTTATGCACGCACGGTATTTACGTTAGTGTCCGATTTCTTTTATAACGTAGATAGCGAAGGAGGTGACGGAGCCGCAAACTTCGCCGAGCTAGACTCCGACTACTCTAAACCAGGCAAGCATGTTTGAACCTTTGATATGATGAGTGTTTTTCTTGATTGCTTAAGTGGTTTTCTCATGACATGTTTATATAAGCATTTGTGAATGTTATATGTCATGCAAGCAAGCTGCAAGTGAGCTTCGAAATTCGATGTGTTCATATGATGGTGAGATAACCTGATCATGTGGTGGCATGATAGGTTGCAAGTTGGTATTGTTGAAGCATGCCAGTTTTATATCAACTGTTTAACTCCAGTATTAATGTGGAGCAAGTCTTGTTCCCGTTCGTCCCCTTCCGTGCTACCACATGTTTTCTGCAAAGAATACGGTTTAGTAAGTTGCAAACCTCTTTCCTTGTACACACCAAATAGAGGGGCCGTGATGAGGGTTCCATGGCCCTGGATTAAAGCCCGTCATCCGGTCAGGGGGCATGGGTTTTTCCGGTTGGGACCGAGAGGGGGGCACCCCTTAGGGCGCGCGATATAAATTTGATCCCATGCTATTCGAGGTTGTAACCTCCCCGTCTTAGAGTTTTTCTTGAACGTTGCCTAGAGTGATTCCTGGCAGCGGAATGTGGAATGGGTATGTACTGGTTAGATGTGTTTCTCCTAAAATACCATAAACGGAACTAGTCCTTTGTGACTACTAAAATCCGTTGGCTGTGGTTAAAGAGTACAAACTCTATAGAGTCATAACCATTCGAGTAAACATGTCCATGGTCAAGAACTTGAACAACATCTCAGTGTCAGTGTCAGTCTCAGTGTCAATCTCAGTGTCAGCCCCAGTGACAGTCTCCGGAGAATAAGCACGAAACTGAGAGTGGTAAACCCGGCTGAATGTTATTCCTGTGGATGGACTAACCAGTTTATTATCATGTACCGAGTATTCCGTGGAATGATGTTACCTTCATGAGCTACTTGAATTCGAATGATGAGATATAAGCCCTTTATGTGATGTCGCTCAGACGTCCGACTGTGGCATTCTTGTTATTTATTTTTGATATAAGCCCTTTATGTGATGTTGCTCAGACGTCCGACTGTGGCATTCTTGTTGTTTACTTTTGATATAAGCCCTTTATGTGATGTCGCTCAGACGTCCGACTGTGGCATTCTTGTTATTTACTTTTGATATAAGCCCTTTATGTGATGTCGCTCAGACATCCTACTATGGCATTCTTGTTATTTACTTTTGATGTAAGCCCTTTATGTGATGTCGCTCAGACGTCCGACTGTGGCATCCGAGTTATTTACTTTCATTATAAGCCCTTTTTGAGATGTCGCTTAGACGTCCAACTGTGGCACGTACTGTCATTTACGTTTCAATATAAGCCCTTTATGTGGTGTCGCCCCGACGCCCGACTGCGGCATGTTAATTTATTTTACCGTTTGAGGCATCGCTTCAGACACCCGATCGGTCTTCAGCTATTTTATTGGGATTTCGGGAGGACTACCACCTGACTTCCTTTTTATTTAACATGCTGTGCAAATTTATTATCTGAGTGCGCATTACTAGTCTGCTCATGTGCATCATGTTTGCATTTGTTATATCTTATGTCCAAACTGTCTTGCGAGTACATTCAAAGTACTCACCTGGCTTGTTGATTTGGCCAGATGCTGACGAAGGCGATCTTATGGATGAAGACTACGATAGCGAGTCCGACGCCTAGAGGAGTCCCAGTCAGTCCTGTGCGATCCTAGAGTTGGTCACTTGTATTATATATGCTTCTGCTACCCTAATAAAATCATCGAGCCTCACTCCGGCGCTTGATGAGATGTAAGATTTTGTAGTCATGTCACCCACTTCTCTGTGACATATCCACCACCACTTTTATTACGAGTTAGTAGTTATGCCACCATACCCTTTGTGTCATTTTCACCTTTATGTGTAATATCGGCATGCTTGTAATAAATTGTTGAGCATCCTCAGCTCAACCCTGTATAATATTTAGTACTTCTGGATTTCTGTATCAAGGATTTTTCTACCAGTGAGGATTTTTTTCTATACTGGTCTGATAAAATGGTCGATTTTTCAATAAATATTTTATTGGAAAACCGGTCTTTACAACCTTGGTATTAGAGCCAGGCTGACTGTAGGAAGCCACTAGGTGCGATCGCTAATCGGTTATTAGCGTAATAAGTGCTATTTTAACATTTTGCAATTGTAGCAATTTTCTGTTAGTCATCATAAATTTATGAATTGATTATCTAGAATTTTTGTCTACTTTTGTAGATGGCTGGCAGCGACTGTGAGTCACACGTGTTCGCCAATGTACCTGAGGGGTTTATCAAGCTTCTCGTCTCCATCACAAAGGTCACGATCGGGCCATCGGCTCGTCCGTAGTTCACACTCTACCAGCACAAGATCAGCGACAGCGTGTCTATGCACCAGATCACGGTGCAATTTAAGGGAGGACATTCTGAGTCACACCGCTTCCGATTTGTGGGAAGGGTCGTGCCTATGGAGAGGCATGCCATGCAGATGGCTGCCCGTGAGGCGATAGCTCGTCTCCGGATGCCCTCCCTTCGATGAAGGCTCGTCGCTACCGCTACCTCCCATGCCACGTGCTATACACATGTCACTATGCGTTCGCTTGCGCTAGGGGGGAGAGAGATGAGGCTATTGAAATGTTGGTTGAGTATCTCAAAGCTCTTGAGGCAGCTTTTGATAACCTCATGGACGACTTTGTGGTTGCTCGTATGGACTTAGTTCAGGGCTGTTCCGCCAATAGGAGGGAGCTCCTCCATACAGCACCACGACTGACTTACGTCTCGTCCTCAGCATCCTATACACCTGCCATCTTAGCCACCGCTCGCCGCCTGCCTACCACCGAGGAGTTTGACCAAGTCATTGCTCCTACTCCAGTCAGTGCTGCACCACCTGCCGCGCCCGCACCAGCTCCTCAACCCAGTACTTCGCGCCTAGAGCCTATTAGTGAGGAGGAGGTTGAGGCTCCAGCATCACTGGGTCTTACCCTCGGCAGGCCGAGGGAAGTTTTTACCATCTCCGACTAAGTGCGCAAAGCAGCCGTGCGATGTACCAGCTTGTATGATATGTTTATATGTATATAGGTTTGGTGAGAAGTAGTTTGTGTGCGCATCATGTAGGAAGTCGGAACTCGGAGAAGTGCACTAGCCTAAATAACATGTCAGGAATTTGTACGCACATCCTGAGTGATGTATTGTATAATTATGGCTTGCGTGTAAGATATGTACTGAGCGGTCCTTCTCCGTGCACAATCAAGTATTTTCTTGAATTTTTTTTGGAGTTTTTCTTTTAAAAATCCGCCTTTGTAAAATTATATATTTTCGCCACTCAGTCTTTCTCATGAGTTCTGCAAAAATACCCCAGAGTGGAAAATGCCTAATCCCTGGACTCGTTCCAGGCCAAGTCCGCCGGAAGAAAAATATGGTACCCAGACAAGTAACAATTTCACACAGGCGCAGTCAAGTCAGCAAGGTAGTGAAGCAGCATTTTCTCAAGTATGCCACCTTTATGAGCAAAGCCAGCAGCAGCATCAAGAAATGGTGAACCATGTTATCAATATGGGAAATCACCGTGAACCATATCAGCAACATTCCAAATTGTCTAAACTACAAAAGATACGTTCCCCAACGTTCTCTCACACTGATAGACCTCTTGAGGCCGATGATTGGCTTCGAGACATTGAAAGGAAGTTAATTATCGCACAATGTTCGAACCATGAGAAGGTACTTTATGCACCTCACTACCTCACTGGAGCAGCTGCATCATGGTAGGAAAATTTCCTACACATGCACCCCAATGAAAATAACATCACCTGGGAAGAATTTAAAGAAGGTTTTCGTGGGGCGCACATTCCCAGAAGCATTATGAGGATCAAAAAAGTGAGTTTGATAACCTTGAAGGAAATATGCCCTAGAGGCAATAATAAAGTTATTATTTATTTCCTTATATCATGATAAATGTTTATTATTCATGCTAGAATTGTATTAACCGGAAACATAATACATGTGTGAATACATAGACAAACAGAGTGTCACTAGTATGCCTCTACTTGACTAGCTCGTTAATCAAAGATGGTTATGTTTCCTAACCATGGACAAAAGAGTTGTTATTTGATTAACGAGGTCACATCATTAGTTGAATGATCTGATTGACATGACCCATTAGCTTAGCACCCGATCGTTTAGTATGTTGCTATTGCTATTCTTCATGACTTATACATGTTCCTATGACTATGAGATTATGCAACTCCCGTTTACCGGAGGAACACTTTGGGTGCTACCAAACGTCACAACGTAATTGGGTGATTATAAAGGAGTACTACAGGTGTCTCCAAAGGTAGATGTTGGGTTGGCGTATTTCGAGATTAGGATTTGTCACTCCGAATGTCGGAGAGGTATCTCTGGGCCCTCTCGTTAATGCACATCACATAAGCCTTGCAAGCATTGCAACTAATGAGTTAGTTGCGGGATGATGTATTACGGAACGAGTAAAGAGACTTGCCGGTAACGAGATTGAACTAGGTATTGGATACCGACGATCGAGTCTCGGGCAAGTAACATACCGATGACAAAGGGAACAACGTATGTTGTTATGCGGTCTGACCGATAAAGATCTTCGTAGAATATGTAGGAGCCAATATGGGCATCCAGGTCCCGCTATTGGTTATTGACCGGAGATGTGTCTCGGTCATGTCTACATTGTTCTCGAACCGTAGGGTCCGCACGCTTAACGTTATGATGACAGTTATTATGAGTTTATGCATTTTGATGTACCGAAGGTTGTTCGAAGTCCCAGATGTGATCACGGACATGACGAGGAGTCTCGAAATGGTCGAGACGTAAAGATTGATATATTGGAAGCCTAAGTTTGGACATCGGAAGTGTTCCGGGTGAAATCGGGATTTTACCGGATTACCGGGAGGGTTACCGGAACCCCCCGGGAGCCAAATGGGCCAACATGGGCCTTAGTGGAAAGGTGAGAGGGCTGCCCACATAGGGCTGCGCCTCCCCCCCTTTCCCTAGTCCTATTAGGACTAGGAGAGGGACCGGCCACCTCTCTCTCCCTCTCCCCCTTTAGGAATCCTATTAGGAATAGGATTGGGGGGGGGGGGAGTCCAACTCCCGGTAGGAGTAGGACTCCTCCTGCGCCTCCCTCCTTTGGCCGGCCAGCCTTCCCCCTTCATCCTTTATATACGGGGGCAGGGGACACCCCAAGACACACAAGTTGATCCTTGAGATCGTTCCTTAGCCGTGTGCGGTGCCCCCTGCCACCAAATTCCACCTCGATCATACCGTTACAGTGCTTAGGCAAAGCCCTGCGTCGGTAGTACATCAAGATCGTCACCATGCCGTCGTGCTGACGGAACTCTTCCTCGACGCTTTGCTGGATCGGAACCCGAGGAACGTCATCGAGCTGAACGTGTGCTAAGAACTCGGAGGTACCAGAGTAACGGTGCTTGGATCGGTCGGACCGGGAAGAAGACGTACGACTACTTCCTCTACGTTGTGTCAATGCTTCCATTGCGATCTACAAGGGTACGTAGATCAGACTCTCCCCCTCGTTGCTACGTATCACCCTGATCTTGCGTGTGCGTAGGAAAATTTTGAAATTACTACGTTCCCCAACAGACCTCAAGCAGAGAAGCATGAGAGTCACTGAGTACAATAGTCAGTTTACTCAATTATCTCGTTATGCCAACGAAGAGCATACGACTGAAAATAAAAAGATGGAAAAATTTCTGGACAGTCTGGCACCAGCACTTAAATGCCAGCTGATCGTACACACCTTTCCGGATTTCAAAACACTTGTGGACAAAGCTATTACATTGGAAAATGAGCGCCGCAGCTTGGAGGATTTTCGCAAGTGCAAAAGGGACAAGACTACTCATGCTCGCAACAATCAGAACAAGACTGATTTTTAGAAAATTGGAGCGAACAAATCCACAACTATTGTTCCATGCCCAAACAAAAATTTTCATGCAAGAGACAAGGATTTTACATATCACCCAGGTGTTACTTGCTACGCTTGTGGAGAGGAAGGACATTATGCCAAACAGTGCCCAAAGCCAAGAAAGTCGGCCCCCAAGCCGAACAACAGTGGAAATAATTAAACACCCAAGCGTAACAACTTCAACCCCAATAACAATCACAAGAAGGGTCACTTGAACCATGTGACCAAGGAGGAAGCACAGAATGCCCCGGATATCGTACTCGGTACGTTCCCTGTCAACACAATACCTGCCACGGTTTTGTTTGATTCTGGAGCTTCTCACTCGTTCATTTCAAAGAAATTTGCTTTGCAACAAGATTTTTCGATGCTTCCGTTGGAAAAATCCATGACCATCAAGTCCCCTGGGATTAAGCAAATCACTCAGAGTTACTGCCAAGGTGTGGTTATTGAGATTGAGGGACTAAAGTTTCGGGCAAACCTCATTGTATTGGAAAATAAGGGACTGAATGTCATCCTAGGAATGGACTGGTTAACCACCAACAAGGTATTTATCGACTGCTTCAATCAGACTGTAATTCTTACTCATCATCATGGGAAGACGATAAAAATTGCAGCTCCAGAAAGACCAATATCATGGCAACCAAGGTTGAACAAGGTGGACATTTCAGAGTTAATAAAAGTTCCAGTGGTGTGTGAGTTCCCTGACGTATTTCCCGAAGAACTACCTGGCATGCCACCAGACTGGGAAATAGAGTTCATCATTGAACTAGCACCTGGCACCACCCCCATTTACAAGAAACCCTATAGAATGGCACCCTCCGAGTTGGTAGAATTAAAGAAGGAAATAAAAGAATTACTGAACAAAGGATTTATACGGGCCAGCTCCTCACCTTGGGGTTCACCAGTATTATTTGCCAAGAAAAAGGATGGGACACTGAGATTATGTATAGACTATCGAGCACTCAACATGGTCACCATCAAGAACAAATATCCGATGCCACGGATAAATGATTTATTTGAGCAGCTCGCACAAGCCAAGGTTTTCTCAAAAGTTGATTCAAGGTCGGGGTATCATCAATTAAAAGTACGGACAGAAGATATCCCTAAGACAGCATTCACCTCCAGATACGGATTATATGAATTTACAGTAATGTCGTTTGGACTGACAAACGCCCCCGCATATTTTGTCCACCTCATGAACAAAGTGTTTATGAAATTTATGGACAAATTTGTTGTGGTGTTCATTGATGATATTCTGGTATACTCTAAGACACCAGAAGAACATGCTGAACATCTCAGAATTGTACTGGGAGAATTAAGGAAACATCAATTATACGCCAAATTCAGCAAATGTGAATTTTGGTTAAGACAGGTTGGTTTTCTAGGCCACGTATTGACCCAAGAAGGTGTTGCCGTGGACCCAGAAAAAGTCAAGGCCGTACTTGGATGGAAACCACCAGCCAACGTAACAGATGTACGAAGTTTCCTGGGAATGGCTGGATATTACCGAAGGTTTATTGAGGGGTTCTCCACCATAGGATTGATATATTGGAAGCCTATGTTTGGACATCGGAAGTGTTCCGGGTGAAATCGGGATTTTACCGGATTACCGGGAGGGTTACCGGAACCCCCCGGGAGCCAAATGGGCCAACATGGGCCTTAGTGGAAAGGTGAGAGGGCTGCCCACATAGGGCTGCGCCTCCCCCCTTTCCCTAGTCCTATTAGGACTAGGAGAGGGGCTGACCACCTCTCTCTCCCTCTCCCCCTTTAGGAATCCTATTAGGAATAGGATTGGGGGGGAGTCCTACTCCCGGTAGGAGTAGGACTCCTCCTGCGCCTCCCTCCTTTGGCCGGCCAGCCTTCCCCCCTTCATCCTTTATATACGGGGGCAGGGGACACCCCAAGACACACAAGTTGATCCTGGAGTTCGTTCCTTAGCCGTGTGCGGTGCCCCCTGCCACCAAATTCCACCTCGATCATACCGTTACAGTGCATAGGCGAAGCCCTGCGTCGGTAGTACATCAAGATCGTCACCACGCCGTCGTGCTGACGGAACTCTTCCTTGACGCTTTGCTGGATCGGAGCCCGAGGAACTTCATCGAGCTGAAGGTTTGCTAAGAACTCGGAGGTACCGGAGTAACGGTGCTTGGATCGGTCGGACCGGGAAGAAGACGTACGACTACTTCCTCTACGTTGTGTCAACGCTTCCGTTGCGATCTACAAGGGTACGTAGATCAGACTCTCCCCCTCGTTGCTATGTATCACCATGATCTTGCGTGTGCGTAGGAAAATTTTGAAATTACTACGTTCCCCAACAGTGGCATCTGAGCCTAGGTTTTTATGGTTTGATGTTATTTGCACGAGTAGAACACAAGTGAGTTGTGGGCGATACAAGTCATACTGCCTACCAGCATGTCATACTTTGGTTCGGCGGTATTATTGGACGAGACGATCCGGACCAACCTTACGCGTACTCTTACGCGAGACCGGTTCCCTCGACGTGCTTTGCACATAGATGGCTTGCGGAAGACTGTCTCTCCAACTTTAGTTGAACCAAGTGTGGCTACGCCCGGTCCTTGAGAAGGTTAAAACGGAGTCTATTTGACGAACTATCGTTGTGGTTTTGATGCGTAGGTGAGATGAGTTCTTACTTAAGCCCGTAGCAGCCACGTAAAACTTGCAACAACAAAGTAGAGGACGTCTAACTTATTTTTGCAGGGCATGTTGTGATGTGATATGGTCAAGGCATGATGCTGATTTTATTGTATGAGATGATCATGTTTTGTAACCGAGTTATCGGCAACTGGCAGGAGCCATATGGTTGTCGCTTTATTGTATGCAATGCAATCGCGATGTAATGCTTTACTTTATTACTAAGCGGTAGTGATAGTCGTGGCAGCATAAGATTGGCGAGACGACAACGATGCTACGATGGAGATCAAGGTGTCCCGCCGATGACGATGGTGATCATGACGGTGCTTCGGAGATGGAGATCACAAGCGCAAGATGATGATGGCCATATCATATCATTTATATTGATTGCATGTGATGTTTATCTTTTTATGCATCTTATCTTGCTTTGATTGACGGTAGCATTATAAGATGATCTCTCACTAAATTATCAAGAAGTGTTCTCCCTGAGTATGCACCGTTGCAAAAGTTCTTCGTGCTGAGACACCACGTGATGATCGGGTGTGATAGGCTCTACGTTCAAATACAACGGGTACAAAACAGTTGCACACGCGGAATACTGAGGTTATACTTGACGAGCCAAGCATATACAGATATGGCCTCGGAACACGGAGACCGAAAGGTCGAGCGTGAATCATATAGTAGATATGATCAACATAACGATGTTCACCATTGAAAACTACTCCATCTCACGTGATGATCGGTTATGGTTTAGTTGATTTGGATCACGTGATCACTTAGAGGATTAGAGGGATATCTATCTAAGTGGGAGTTCTTAAGTAATATGATTAATTGAACTTAAATTTATCATGAACTTAGTCCTGGTAGTATTTTGCAAATTATGTTGTAGATCAATAGCTCACGTTGTTGCTTCCCTGTGTTTATTTTGATATGTTCCTAGAGAAAATTGTGTTGAAAGATGTTAGTAGCAATGATGCGGATTGGATCCGTGATCTGAGGTTTATCCTCATTGCTGCACAGAAGAATTATGTCCTTGATGCACCGCTAGGTGACAGACCTATTGCAGGAGCAGATGCAGACGTTATGAACGTTTGGCTAGCTCAATATGATGACTACTTGATAGTTTAGTGCACCATACTTAATGGCTTAGAATCGGGACTTCAAAGACGTTTTGAATGTCATGGACCAAATGAGATGTTCCAGGAGTTGAAGTTAATATTTCAAGCAAATACCCGAGTTGAGAGATATGAAGTCTCCAACAAGTTCTATAGCTAAAAGATGGAGGAGAATCGCTCAACTAGTGAGCATGTGCTCAGATTGTCTGGGTACTACAATCGCTTGAATCAAGTGGGAGTTAATCTTCCAGATAAGATAGTGACTGACAGAATTCTCTAGTCACCATCACCAAGTTAGTAGAACTTCGTGATGAACTATAATATGCAAGGGATAACGGAAACAACTCCCAAGCTCTTCGTGATGCTGAAATCAACGAAGGTAGAAATCAAGAAAAACATCAAGTGTTGATGGTTGACAAGACCACTAGTTTCAAGAAAAGGGCAAAGAGAAGCAGGGGAACTTCAAGAAGAACGACAAGCAAGTTGCTGCTCAAGTGAAGAAGCCCAAGTCTGATCCTAAGCCTGAGACTAAGTGCTTCTACTGCAAAGGGACTGGTCACTGGAAGCAGAACTACCCCAAGTGATTGGCGGATAAGAAGGATGGCAAAGTGAACATAAGTATATTTGATATACATGTTATTGATGTGTACTTTACTAGTGTTTATAGCAAACCCTCAGTATTTGATACTAGTTAAGTTGCTAAGATTAGTAACTCGAAACGGGAGTTGCAGAATAAACAGAGACTAGTTAAGGGTGAAGTGACGATGTGTGTTGGAAGTAGTTCCAAGATTGATATGATCATCATCGCACACTCCCCTATACTTTCGGGATTAGTGTTGAAACTAAATAAGTGTTATTTGGTGTTTGTGTTGAGCATGAATATGATTTGATCATGTTTATTGTAATACGGTTATTCATTTAAGTAAAAGAATAAATTGTTGTTCTGTTTACAAGAATAAAACCTTACATGGTTACACACCCAATGAAAATAGTTCATTGGATCTCGATCTTAATAATACACATATTCATAATATTGAAACCAAAAGATGCAAAGTTAATAATGATAGTGCAACTTATTTGTGGCACTGCTGTTTAGGTCATATTGGTATAAAGCGCATGAAGAAACTCCATGATGATGGGCTTTCAGAATCACTTGATTATGAATCACTTGATGCTTGCGAACCATGCCTTTTGGGCAAGATGACTAAAACGCCGTTCTCCGGAACAATGGAGCGAGAAAAGATTTGTTGGAAATCATACATACTGATGTATGTGGTCCGATGAATATTGAG
This sequence comes from Triticum monococcum, assembly GCA_034509565.1. Classification (NCBI taxonomy): domain Eukaryota; kingdom Viridiplantae; phylum Streptophyta; class Magnoliopsida; order Poales; family Poaceae; genus Triticum; species Triticum monococcum. Next base: position 525,839,437 of record CM067841.1, read on the forward strand.
GCTCGCGACAGGTATCATTATTTTCTGATTTTCACAGATGATTTGAGCAGATATGAGTATATCTACTTGATGAAACATAAGTCTGAAACATTTGAAAAGTTCAAAGAATTTCAGAGTGAAGTGAAAAATCATCGTAACAAGAAAATAAAGTTTCTATGATCTGATCGTAGAGAAGAGTATTTGAGTTACGAGTTTGGCCTTCAGTTAAAAACAATGTGAAATAGTTTCACTACTCACGCCACAAGGAACACCATAGTGTAATGGTGTGTCCGAACGTCATAACCGTACTTTATTAGATATAGTGCGATCTATGATGTCTCTTACCGATCTACCACTATCGTTTTGGGGTTATGCATTAGAGACAACTGCATTCACGTTAAAAAGGGGCACCATCTAAGTCCGTTGAGACGACACAATCTGAACTGTGGTTTAGCAAGAAACCAAAGTAGTCGTTTCTTAAAGTTTGGGGTTGTGATGCTTATGTGAAAAATTTTCATCCTGATAAGCTCAAAACCAAATCGGAGAAATATGTCTTCATAGGATACCCAAAAGGAGACTGTTGGGTACACCTTCTATCACAGATCCTAAGGCAAGACATTCATTGCTTATAATGGATACTTTCTAGAGAAGGAGTTTCTCTCGAAAGAAGTGAGTGGGAGGAAAGTAGAACTTGATAAGGTAATTGTACCTTCTCCTTTATTGGAAAGTAGTTCATCACAGAAATCTGTTCTTGTGACTCCTACACCAATTAGTGAGGAAGCTAATGATAATGATCATGAAACTTCAGATCAAGATACTACCGAATCTCGTAGGTAAACCAGAGTGAGATCCGCGCCAGAGTGGTACGGTAATCCTGTTCTGGAGGTCATGTTACTTGACCATGACGAACCTACGAACTATGAGGAAGCGATGATGAGCCCAGATTCCGCGAAATGGTTTGAGGCCATGAAATATGAGATATGATCCATGTATGAGAACAAAGTTTGGACTTTGGTTGACTTGCCCGATGATCGGCAAGCAATTGAGAATAAATGGATCTTCAAGAGGAAGACGGATGCTGATAGTAATGTTATTATCTACAAAGCTAGAATTGTCGCAAAAGGTTTTCGACAAGTTCAAGGTGTTGACTACGATGAGATTCTCTCACTCGTATCTATGCTTAAGTCTGTCCGAATCATGTTAGTAATTGCCGCATTTTATGAAATCTGGCAAATGGATAAACAAAACTGCATTCCTTAATAGATTTATTAAAGAAGAGTTGTATATGATGCAACCGGAAGGTTTTGTCGATCCAAAGGGAGCTAACAAAGTGTGCAAGCTCCAGCGATCCATTTATGGACTGGTGCAAGCATCTCGGAGTTGGAATATACGCTTTGATGAGTTAATCAAAGCATATAGTTTTATACAGACTTGCGATGAAGCCTGTATTTACAAGAAAGTGAGTGGGAGCACTACAGCATTTCTGATAAGTATATGTGAATGACATATTGTTGATCGGAAATAATGTAGAATTATTCTGTAAAGCATAAAGGAGTGTTTGAAAGGAGTTTTTCAAAGAAAGACTTCGGTGAAGCTGCTTACATATTGAGCATCAAGATCTATAGAGATAGATCAAGACGCTTGATAAGTTTTTTCAATAAATACATACCTTGACAAGATTTTGAAGTAGTTCAAAATGGAACAGTCAAAGAAAGAGTTTCTTGCCTATGTTACAAGGTGTGAAATTGAGTAAGACTCAAAGCCCGACCACGGCAGAAGATAGAAAGAGAATGAATGTCATTCCCTATGCCTTGGTCATAGGTTCTATAAAGTATGCCATGCTGTGTACCAGATCTATTGTATACCCTACCGCTGAGTTTGGCAAGGGAGTACAGTAGTGATCTAGGAGTAGATCACTGGACAGCGGTCAGAATTATCCTTAGTGGAATAAGGATATGTTTCTCGATTATGGACGTGACAAAAAGGTTCGTCGTAAAGGGTTACGTCGATGCAAGTTTTTGACACTGATCCAGATGAATCTAAAGTCTCAATCTGGATACATATTGAAAGTGGGAGCAATTAGCTAGAGTAGCTCCGTGTAGAGCATTGTAGACATAGAACTTGCAAAATACTTACGGATCTGAATGTGACAGACCCGTTGACTAAACTTATCTCACAAGCAAAACATGATCACACCTTAGTACTCTTTGGGTGTTAATCACATAGATATGTGAACTAGATTACTTACTCTAGTAAACCCTTTGAGTGTTGGTCACATGACGATGTGAACTATGGGTGTTAATCACATGGTGATGTGAACTATTGCTGTTAAATCACATGGCGATGTGAACTAGATTATTGACTCTAGTGCAAGTGGGAGACTGAAGGAAATATGCCCTAGAGGTAATAATAAAGTTATTACTTATTTCCTTATATCATGATAAATGTTTATTATTCATGCTAGAATTGTATTAACCGGAAACATAATACATGTGTGAATACATAGACAAACAGAGTGTCACTAGTATGCCTCTACTTGACTAGCTCGTTAATCAAAGATGGTTATGTTTCCTAACCATGGACAAAAGAGTTGTTATTTGATTAGCGAGGTCACATCATTAGTTGAATGATCTGATTGACATGACCCATTAGCTTAGCACCCGATCGTTTAGTATGTTGCTATTGCTATTCTTCATGACTTATACATGTTCCTATGACTATGAGATTATGCAACTCCCGTTTACCGGAGGAACACTTTGGGTGCTACCAAACGTCACAACGTAACTGGGTGATTATAAAGGAGTACTACAGGTGTCTCCAAAGGTAGATGTTGGGTTGGCGTATTTCGAGATTAGGATTTGTCACTCCGAATGTCGGAGAGGTATCTCTGGGCCCTCTCGGTAATGCACATCACATAAGCCTTGCAAGCATTGCAACTAATGAGTTAGTTGCGGGATGATGTACTACGGAACGAGTAAAGAGACTTGTCGGTAACGAGATTGAACTAGGTATTGGATACCGACGATCGAGTCTCGGGCAAGTAACATACCGATGACAAAGGGAACAACGTATGTTGTTATGCGGTCTGACCGATAAAGATCTTCGTAGAATATGTAGGAGCCAATATGGGCATCCAGGTCCCGCTATTGGTTATTGACCGGAGATATGTCTCGGTCATGTCTACATTGTTCTCGAACCGTAGGGCCCGCACGCTTAACGTTACGATGACAGTTATTATGAGTTTATGCATTTTGATGTACCGAAGGTTGTTCGGAGTCCCAGATGTGATCACGGACATGACGAGGAGTCTCGAAATGGTCGAGACGTAAACATTGATATATTGGAAGCCTATGTTTGGACATCGGAAGTGTTCCGGGTGAAATCGGGATTTTACTGGATTACCGGGAGGGTTACCGGACCCCCCCGGGAGCCAAATGGGCCAACATGGGCCTTAGTGGAAAGGTGAGAGGGCTGCCCACATAGGGCTGCGCCTCCCCCCCTCTCCCTAGTCCTATTAGGACTAGGAGAGGGGCCCGCCACCTCTCTCTCCCTCCCCCCCTTTAGGAATCCTATTAGGAATAGGATTGGGGGGGGAGTCCTACTCCCGGTAGGAGTAGGACTCCTGCGCCTCCCTCCTTTGGCCGGCCAGCCTTCACCCCTTCATCCTTTATATACGGGGGCAGGGGACACCCCAAGACACACAAGTTGATCCTTGAGATCGTTCCTTAGCCGTGTGCGGTGCCCCCTGCCACCAAATTCCACCTCGATCATACCGTTACAGTGCTTAGGCAAAGCCCTGCGTCGGTAGTACATCAAGATCGTCACCACGCCGTTGTGCTGACGGAACTCTTCCTCGACGCTTTGCTGGATCGGAACCCGAGGAACGTCATCGAGCTGAACGTGTGCTAAGAACTCGGAGGTACCGGAGTAACGGTGCTTGGATCGGTCGGACCGGGAAGAAGACGTACGACTACTTCCTCTACGTTGTGTCAACGCTTCCGTTGCGATCTACAAGGGTACGTAGATCAGACTCTCCCCCTCGTTGCTATGTATCACCATGATCTTGCGTGTGCGTAGGAAAATTTTGAAATTACTACGTTCCCCAACAGACCTCAAGCAGAGAAGCATGACAGTCACTGAGTACAATAGTCAGTTTACTCAATTATCTCGTTATGCCAACGAAGAGCATATGACTGAAAATAAAAAGATGGAAAAATTTCTGGATAGTCTGGCACCAGCACTTAAATGCCAGCTGATCGTACACACCTTTCCGGATTTCAAAACACTTGTGGACAAAGCTATTACATTGGAAAATGAGCGCCGCAGCTTGGAGGATTTTCGCAAGTGCAAAAGGGACAAGACTACTCATGCTCGCAACAATCGGAACAAGACTGATTTTCAGAAAATTGGAGCAAACAAATCCACAACCATTGTTCCATGCCCAAACAAAAAATTTCATGCAAGAGACAAGGATTTTACATATCACCCAGGTGTTACTTGCTACGCTTGTGGAGAGGAAGGACATTATGCCAAACAGTGCCCAAAGCCAAGAAAGTCGGCCCCCAAGCCGAACAACAGTGGAAATAATTAAACACCCAAGCGTAACAACTTCAACCCCAATAACAATCACAAGAAGGGTCACTTGAACCATGTGACCAAGGAGGAAGCACAGAATGCCCCGGATATCGTACTCGGTACGTTCCCTGTCAACACAATACCTGCCACGGTTTTGTTTGATTCTGGAGCTTCTCACTCGTTCATTTCAAAGAAATTTGCTTTGCAACAAGATTTTTCGATGCTTCCGTTGGAAAAATCCATGACCATCAAGTCCCCTGGGATTAAGCAAATCACTCAGAGTTACTGCCAAGGTGTGGTTATTGAGATTGAGGGACTAAAGTTTCGGGCAAACCTCATTGTATTGGAAAATAAGGGACTGAATGTCATCCTAGGAATGGACTGGTTAACCACCAACAAGGTATTTATCGACTGCTTCAATCAGACTGTAATTCTTACTCATCATCATGGGAAGACGATAAAAATTGCAGCTCAAGAAAGACCAATATCATGGCAACCAAGGTTGAACAAGGTGGACATTTCAGAGTTAATAAAAGTTCCAGTGGTGTGTGAGTTCCCTGACGTATTTCCCGAAGAACTACCTGGCATGCCACCAGACTGGGAAATAGAGTTCATCATTGAACTAGCACCTGGAACCAATTGAACTAGCACCTGGAACCACCCCCATTTACAAGAAACCCTATAGAATGGCACCCTCCGAGTTGGTAGAATCAAAGAAGGAAATAAAAGAATTACTGAACAAAGGATTTATACGGGCCAGCTCCTCACCTTGGGGTTCACCAGTATTATTTGCCAAGAAAAAGGGTGGGACAATGAGATTATGTATAGACTATCGAGCACTCAACATGGTCACCATCAAGAACAAATATCCAATGCCACGGATAAATGATTTATTTGACCAGCTCGCACAAGCCAAGGTTTTCTCAAAAGTTGATTCAAGGTCGGGGTATCATCAATTAAAAGTACGGACAGAAGATATCCCTAAGACAGCATTCACCTCCAGATACGGATTATATGAATTTATAGTAATGTCGTTTGGACTGACAAACGCCCCCGCATATTTTGTCCACCTCATGAACAAAGTGTTTATGAAATTTATGGACAAATTTGTTGTGTTGTTCATTGATGATATTCTGGTATACTCTAAGACACCAGAAGAACATTCTGAACATCTCAGAATTGTACTGGGAGAATTAAGGAAACATCAATTATACGCCAAATTCAGCAAATGTGAATTTTGGTTAAGACAAGTTGGTTTTCTAGGCCACGTATTGACCCAAGAAGGTGTTGCCGTGGACCCAGAAAAAGTCAAGGCCGTACTTGGATGGAAACCACCAGCCAACGTAACAGATGTACGAAGTTTCCTGGGAATGGCTGGATATTACCGAAGGTTTATTGAGGGGTTCTCCACCATAGGAAAACCAATGACACAGTTACTCAAGAAGGATAAGAAAATTCTATGGACTGAAGCTTGCGAGAAAAGTTTCCAAGAACTCAAAAGGAAATTAACAATAGCACCAGTATTGGTTGTACCAGACATACACAAAAGTTTTGATGTATATTGTGACGCATCCCGGAAGGGCCTCGGATGCGTACTAATGCAAGAAGGCAAAGAAGTCACATACGCTTCCAGGCAACTACGAAAGCATGAAGAAAATTATCCTACTCATGACTTGGAATTGGCAGCAGTCATTCATGCACTCAAAGAGTGGAGGCACTTTTTGCTTGGAAATTGTTGTGAAATATATACGGACCATAAAAGCCTCAAATATCTTTTCACACAACCAAAACTCAATTTACGACAACGGCGCTGGTTGGAATTAGTGAAAGATTATGATATTGGCATTCACTACCATCTAGGAAAGGCGAATGTAGTGGCAGATGCTCCTAGTCGAAACCCCAGCTCGGGCAACGACAGTCTACAGAACTTGAGACCTGAATTTCAGCAGGAGTTCGCCAAACTCAACTTGGTGATGGTCATTGAAGGCAATGTGTCAAATTTGGAAATACAGCCCACCCTAATGGAACAGATTAAGAAGGCTCAGCATGGACACCCCAGCATCAAAGGCATCAAAAGAAAGTGAGTATGGGCAAGGCTTCAGAATTTGTCGTAGACGATAAGGGAATATTATGGTACAGAGACAGACTCTGCGTACCAAATATAGAGGACCTCAAACGGCAAATTCTAGCCGAAGGCCACACCGCTCCATATTCAATCCACCCTGGAGGAACCAAAATGTATAAGGACATTCAGGGAAAAATTCGGTGGCACGGTATGAAGAGGGATATAGACACATTCATTGTATGTTGTGATTCATGTCAACGCATTAAATCCAAACACCAAAAACCAGCAGGACTATTACAACCAAAATGGATACCTGAGTGGAAATGGGACGAAATTGGAATGGATTTTATTGTCGGACTACCTCGGTCACGACACGGAAATGATGCCATATGGGCCATCAAAAATAGATTAACTAAGGTGGCACATTTCATCCCAGTAAAGACAACCCACACCACTCAGAAGCTTGCCAAACTTTATCTCTCCCGTATAGTTTGTCTGCATGGAAGTCCAAAGACTATAATATCCGACAGAGGCACTCAATTCGTCTCTAGATTTTGGGATCATTTACAACAAGCTCTGGGAACTCAACTAGTATTCATCACAGCATACCACCCCCAGACTGGAGGACAAACTGAACGTGTGAACCAAATTCTAGAGGACATGCTGAGAGCATGTGTTCTCACCTATGGAATTAGTTGGGAAGAAAGCTTGTCGTATGCCGAGTTCGCATACAACAACAGTTACCAAGCCAGTCTACAAATGGCACCTTTTGAAGGCTTGTACGAGCGAAGATGCCGTACCCCATTAAATTGGTCAGAAACAGGAGACAGCCGTATCTTCGGCCCAGACATGCTCAATGAAGCTGAGGAGAAAGTTAGACTAATCAGGGATCGACTCAAGATAGCGCAGAGCCGATAAAAGAGTTATTACAATCAAAAACATCATGAAGTCATCTTTGAACCGGTGAATATGTGTATCTACGAGTATCTCCTATGAGGGGCCTGCAATGATTCAAAGTTAAAGGAAAGCTAGCACCAAGGTTTATTGGACCCTTCTGTGTGATTGCACGAAGAGGCACAGTGGCCTACCGGCTAGACCTACCCGAAGAACTGTCAGACATCCACGACGTGTTCCACGTCTCACAGTTGAGGAAATGTGTAAGCAACCCAGAGAAACATGTATCTCACAAGAACATTGACATGCAACTAGACCGCACCTACACGGAACGTCCAATAAAAATATTGGAGGAGTCTGAAAGAACGACCCGTCAGAAAAAATTAACTTTTTCAAGGTCCAGTGGAGTAATCACACCGAGGATGAAGCAACATGGGAAAGAGAGGATTTCCTTGGGGCAGAGTACCCACACCTATTTGAGGATCAACTAAAATCTCCGAGATGAGATTTTTCCTAAGGGGGTAGGTGTTGTAACACTCCAAAAAAAATTTGATTTGGTTTTTATCAAATTCGTTAATTAATTGGAAGGAGGTTATTTAATTTTTTTCTAAAAGACTCTCCTTCTCAAAAAAATTCTTTTATGACAAATAATTTTATGGGTTCTTCCCAACCTTGATTGTTGGTCTTGAAGATTTTTCATCTTGTGTTGGCTCAACACAAATAATTTTGGAAGGTTTTTACAATTCCTTTTTATTAAAAAGAATTCCTATAAATTATGAATTTTATTCTTCCCCATTAAAAAGTACTCTCTTGCCATGGCCTATGTAGAAAACTTTCTTCCAAAACCCACCTCCCTACTTTGGGTCAAGCCAAGCATCCAATTCCAGCAAGTTTCAACCTTCTTTTAGATTACATTTCTATTTATTTTATCCTCAAACCTTTTTTTGTATTTTATTTTGGATTCCTAGGATTTACAAAGGAGGTACCAGATTCCTTAAGTTTCTAAGCCCAAGTAACTTACCCTAGCTACTCCTTAGTACCCTCAACCTATATCCATCAAGATCTGCTAGTCCACACTTCAAATTTTTCAAAATTTACTTGCTGCACGTTTGGACCAGATTTGCCATTTTTGGTGAAATTCATTCTTTTCCTTTTCCAAAAATTCTGATAAAATGCAGGCAGTCTCTGGATGCATCAAGAGGCCATCTCACCAAGTTTCGGCTCAAGAAAAATTTTCCACGTGCGCCAAACATTTCGTTGAACTGCTGGTGTGCACTGTTCCTGTTCAAATTTAGAGTTTCAGTGTTAAGCTTCAGTCGTCAGTGTCGTTTTCTTCAGAGCTTGGCGTCAATCTCGCCAGTGCTCGCCCTGGCCTCTTGCTCCCTGTTCCCCCTCCTTATCTAGTGCGCCGCACAGTTGTTTGGCCGGTCGCGAGCGTCGGTGGCGACGTGTCACGTCAACTCCGGCGCCTCCCGCGGTGGCAGAACCGCCCGTGGCAGCCAGCAGGGGCCAGCCCTGCAGTACGGCGCCGTCCAGCTCCGTCCACACCACCAGGAGCCTCTGCGTGGCCGTCCTCTTCTCTGTGCGCGCTGCAGAACCGTCGTCGTGGCATGAGAGGCGCAGAGCGCGCTCTCTGCCGCCGACGAGCCTGTGAGCTCCGTTCCATCGAAGCCACGGGAGCAGGCCAGATCCGATCAAGCTTAGTTGTTGAATGGAGCCAGTGGACCAATCTGAAGATGCCCAGTCACCTAAACCTCCAGCCCAACCACTGCCTCGCCGTAATCGCTCGCCGGAGTGATCCCGTTCTCGGCAACCGCCTCAGGCCGGCTATAAATGGAGGCCCCGAGCTCACCTTCGATCCAGCACCACTCCTCCACCTCACCAGAACCGCGCCCAGCCGCTAGGAGGACCTCAAGGAGGCCTTCTTCCCCGACTCCGGCCGCCCCGATCCACTTCGGGCTCCGGCAAGATTCTCTCTAGTGAGTGCACCCCCGCTCCCCAAATTGTGCCAGCAGCATCCTAGTGCACCCGCTTGCCTGACCCGCACTTCAATTTGGAGTTTGCAGCTCCTTTCGGAGAGAATCATCCTTGACTGAACCACCGTCCGCCAAAGTGGAGGCCGCCGTCGATGTGTTGCTCGCCGATGACCAACTCCACCACCCACAGACGCAGGAGAACTCCGTGAGTCCGTAGGTACCTTCTACTCCCCCTACCATGCCATGGATCGACGCCGGCGACCACCGCGAGCCTCGGGCGCCGGTGGGACACTGTTCTGAATTTCAAACCTGACGGGTGGGACCCCCTAGTTAGCATCACCCTCCCCCTTCGAACCGTTTTCCGTTGGCACCTTCGGCCCGGATACGTTTTCCCCTCTGGAAGGCGTATTGCAACTGAAGCATTTTTGTTTTTCTAAACTAGCCCCTGGAAAGTTTCTATTTCATCACAGATTAGTCCCTGGACTAAAACCTTTATAACTTTTAAACAAAAGATGATTTTGAGCTGATTCTTTTTCTGTCATCTTTATTTTTCTATCTAGTTTAATATTTATTTGAAAAATATTTGGAACAATTTTATGCACGCACGGTATTTACGTTAGTGTCCGATTTCTTTTATAACGTAGATAGTGAAGGAGATGACGGAGCCGCAAACTTCGCCGAGCTAGACTCCGACTACTCTAAACCAGGCAAGCATGTTTGAACCTTTGATATGACGAGTGTTTTTCATGATTGCTTAAGTGGTTTTCTCATGACATGTTTATATAAGCATTTGTGAATGTTATATGTCATGCAAGCAAGCTGCAAGTGAGCTTCGAAATTCGATGTGTTCATATGATGGTGAGATAACCTGATCATGTGGTGGCATGATAGGTTGCAAGTTGGTATTGTTGAAGCATGCCAGTTTTATATCAACTGTTTAACTCCAGTATTAATGTGGAGCAAGTATTGTTCCCGTTCGTCCCCTTCCGTGCTACCACATGTTTTCTGCAAAGAATACGGTTTAGTAAGTTGCAAACCTCTTTCCTTGTACACACCAAATAGAGGGGCCGTGATGAGGGTTCCATGGCCCTGGATTAAAGCCTGTCATCCGGTCAGGGGGCATGGGTTTTTCTGGTTGGGACCGAGAGGGGGGCACCCCTTAGGGCGCGCGATATAAATTTGATCCCATGCTATTCGAGGTTGTAGCCTCCCCGTCTTAGAGTTTTTCTTGAACGTTGCCTAGAGTGATTCCTGGCAGCGGAATGTGGAATGGGTATGTACTGGTTAGATGTGTTTCTCCTAAAATACCATAAACGGAACTAGTCCTTTGTGACTACTAAAATCCGTTGGCTGTGGTTAAAGAGTACAAACTCCGTAGAGTCATAACCATTCGAGTAAACATGTCCATGGTCAAGAACTTGAACAACATCTCAGTGTCAGTGTTAGTGTCAGTCTCAGTCTCAGTCTCAATCTCAGTGTCAGCCCCAGTGACAGTCTCCAGAGAATAAGCACAAACTAAGAGTGGTAAACCCGGCTGAATGTTATTCCTATGGATGGACTAACCAGTTTATTATCATGTACCGAGTATTTCGTGGAATGATGTTACCTTCATGAGCTACTTGAATTCGAATGATGAGATATAAGCCCTTTATGTGATGTCGCTCAGACGTCCGACTGTGGCATTCTTGTTATTTATTTTTGATATAAGCCCTTTATGTGATGTTGCTCAGACGTCCGACTATGGCATTCTTGTTATTTACTTTTGATATAAGCCCTTTATGTGATGTCGCTCAGACGTCCGACTGTGGCATTCTTGTTATTTACTTTTGATATAAGCCCTTTATGTGATGTCGCTCAGACGTCCTACAATGGCATTCTTGTTATTTACTTTTGATGTAAGCCCTTTATGTGATGTCGCTCAGACGTCCGACTGTGGCATTCTTGTTATTTACTTTTGATATAAGCCCTTTATGTGATGTCGCTCAGACATCCTACTATGGCATTCTTGTTATTTACTTTTGATGTAAGCCCTTTATGTGATGTCGCTCAGACGTCCGACTGTGGCATTCTTTTTATTTACTTTTGATATAAGCCCTTTATGTGATGTCGCTCAGACGTCCGACTGTGGCATTCGTGTTATTTACTTTCGATATAAGCCCTTTATGTGATGTCGCTAAGACGTCCGACTGTGGCATCCGAGTTATTTACTTTCATTATAAGCCCTTTTCGAGATGTCGCTTAGACGTCCAACTGTGGCACGTACTATCATTTACGTTTCAATATAAGCCCTTTTTGTGGTGTCGCCCCGACGCCCGACTGCGGCATGTTAATTTATTTTACCGTTTGAGGCATCACTTCAGACACCCGATCGGTCTTCAGCTATTTTATTGGGATTTCGGGAGGACTACCGCCTGACTTCCTTTTTATTTAACATGCTGTGCAAATTTATTATCTGAGTGCGCATTACTAGTCTGCTCATGTGCATCATGTTTGCATTTGTTATATCTTATGTCCAAACTGTCTTGCGAGTACATTCAAAGTACTCACCTAGCTTGTTGATTTGGCCAGATGCTGACGAAGGCGATCTTATGGATGAAGACTACGATAGCGAGTCCGACGCCTAGAGGAGTCCTAGTCAGTCTTGTGCGATCCTGGAGTTGGTCACTTGTATTATATATGCTTCCGCTACCCTAATGAAATCATCGAGCCTCACTCCGGCGCTTGATGAGCTGTAAGATTTTGGAGTCATGTCACCCACTTCTCTGTGACATATCCACCACCACTTTTATTACGAGTTAGTAGTTATGCCACCATACCCTTTGTGTCATTTTCGCCTTTATGTGTAATATCGGCATGCTTGTAATAAATTGTTGAGCATCCTCAGCTCAACCCTGTATAATATTTAGTACTTCTGGATTTCTGTATCAAGGATTTTTCTACCAGTAAGGAGGATTTTTTCTATACTGGTCTGATAAAATGGTCGATTTTTCAATAAATATTTTATTGGAAAACCGGTCTTTACAACCTTGGTATTAGAGCCAGGCTGACTGTAGGAAGCCACTAGGTGCGATCGCTAATCGGTTATTAGCGTAATAAGTGCTATTTTAACATTTTGCAATTGTAACAATTTTCTGTTAGTCATCATAAATTTATGAATTGATTATCTGGAATTTTTTTCTACTTTTGTAGATGGCTGGCAGCGACTGTGAGTCACAGGTGTTCGCCAATGTACCTGAGGGGTTTATCAAGCTTCTCGTCTCCATCACAAAGGTCACGATCGGGCCATCGGCTCGTCCGTAGTTCACACTCTACCAGCACAAGATCAGCGACAGCGTGTCTATGCACCAGATCACGGTGCAATTTAAGGGAGGACATTCTGAGTCACACCGCTTCCGATTTGTGGGAAGGGTCGTGCCTATGGAGAGGCATGCCATGCAGATGGCTGCCCGTGAGGCGATAGCTCGTCTCCGGATGCCCTCCCTTCGATGAAGGCTCGTCGCTACCGCTACCTCCCATGCCACGTGCTATACACATGTCACTATGCGTTCGCTTGCGCTAGGGGGGAGAGAGATGAGGCTATTGAAATGTTGGTTGAGTATCTCAAAGCTCTTGAGGCAGCTTTTGATAACCTCATGGACGACTTTGTGGTGGCTCGTATGGACTTAGTTCAGGGCTGTTCCGCCAATAGGAGGGAGCTCCTCCATACAGCACCACCACTGACTTACGTCTCGTCCTCAGCATCCTATACACCTGCCATCTTAGCCACCGCTCGCCGCCTGCCTACCACCGAGGAGTTTGACCAAGTCATTGCTCCTACTCCAGTCAGTGCTGCACCACCTGCCGCGCCCACACCAGCTCCTCAACCCAGTACTTCATGCCTAGAGCCTATTAGTGAGGAGGAGGTTGAGGCTCCAGCATCACTGGGTCTTACCCTCGGCAGGCCGAGGGAAGTTTTTACCATCTCCGGCTAAGTGCGCAAAGTAGCCCTGCGATGTACCAGCTTGTATGATATGTTTATATGTATATAGGTTTGGTGAGAAGTAGTTTGTGTGCACATCATGTAGGAACTCGGAACTCGGAGAAGTGCACTAGCCTAAATAACATGTCAGGAATTTGTACGCACATCCTGAGTGATGTATTGTATAATTATGGCTTGCGTGTAAGATATGTACTGAGCGGTCCTTCTCCATGCGCAATCAAGTATTTTCTTGAATTTTTTTGGAGTTTTTCTTTTTAAAAATCCGCTTTGTAAAATTATATATTTTCGCCACTCAGTCTTTCTCATGAGTTCTGCAAAAATACCCCAGAGTGGAAAATGCCTCATCCCTGGACTCGTTCCAGGCCAAGTCCGCCGGAAGAAAATTATGTTACCCAGACAAGTAACAATTTCACACAGGCGCAGTCAAGTCAGCAAGGTAGTGATGCAGCATTTTCTCAAGTATGCCGCCTTTATGAGCAAAGCCAGCAGCAGCATCAAGAAATGGTGAACCATGTTATCAATATGGGAAATCACCGTGAACCATATCAGCAGCATTCCAAATTGTCTAAACTACAACAGACACGTTCCCCAACGTTCTCTCACACTGATAGACCTCTTGAGGCCGATGATTGGCTTCGAGACATTGAAAGGAAGTTAATTATCGCACAATGTTCGGACCATGAGAGGGTACTTTATGCACCTCACTACCTCACTGGAGCAGCTGCATCATGGTAGGAAAATTTCTTACACATGCACCCCAATGAAAATAACATCACCTGGGAAGAATTTAAAGAAGGTTTTCATGGGGCGCACATTCCCAGAGGCATTATGAGGATCAAAAAAAGGGAGTTTGATGATCTCAAGCAGAGAAGCATGACAGTCACTGAGTACAATAGTCAGTTTACTCAATTATCTCGTTATGCCAACGAAGAGCATATGCCTGAAAATAAAAAGATGGAAAAATTTCTGGACAGTCTGGCACCAGCACTTAAATGCCAGCTGATCGTACACACCTTTCCGGATTTCAAAACACTTGTGGACAAAGCTATTACATTGGAAAATGTGCACCGCAGCTTGGAGGATTTTCGCAAGTGCAAAAGGGACAAGACTACTCATGCTCGCAACAATCAGAACAAGACTGATTTTTAGAAAATTGGAGCGAACAAATCCACAACTATTGTTCCATGCCCAAACAAAAATTTTCATGCAAGAGACAAGGATTTTACATATCACCCAGGTGTTACTTGCTACGCTTGTGGAGAGGAAGGACATTATGCCAAACAGTGCCCAAAGCCAAGAAAGTCGGCCCCCAAGCCGAACAACAGTGGAAATAATTAAACACCCAAGCGTAACAACTTCAACCCCAATAACAATCACAAGAAGGGTCACTTGAACCATGTGACCAAGGAGGAAGCACAGAATGCCCCGGATATCGTACTCGGTACGTTCCCTGTCAACACAATACCTGCCACGGTTTTGTTTGATTCTGGAGCTTCTCACTCGTTCATTTCAAAGAAATTTGCTTTGCAACAAGATTTTTCGATGCTTCCCTTGGAAAAATCCATGACCATCAAGTCCCCTGGGATTAAGCAAATCACTCAGAGTTACTGCCAAGGTGTGGTTATTGAGATTGAGGGACTAAAGTTTCGGGCAAACCTCATTGTATTGGAAAATAAGGGACTGAATGTCATCCTAGGAATGGACTGGTTAACCACCAACAAGGGATTTATCGACTGCTTCAATCGGACTGTAATTCTTACTCATCATCACGGGAAGACGATAAAAATTGCAGCTTAAGAAAGACCAATATCATGGCAACCAAGGTTGAACAAGGTGGACATTTCAGAGTTAATAAAAGTTCCAGTGGTGTGTGAGTTCCCTGACGTATTTCCCGAAGAACTACCTGGCATGCCACCAGACTGGGAAATAGAGTTCATCATTGAACTAGCACCTGGAGCCACCCCCATTTACAAGAAACCCTATAGAATGGCACCCTCCGAGTTGGTAGAATTAAAGAAGGAAATAAAAGAATTACTGAACAAAGGATTTATACGGGCCAGCTCCTCACCTTGGGGTTCACCATTATAATTTGCCAAGAAAAAGGATGGGACACTGAGATTATGTATAGACTATCGAGCACTCAACATGGTCACCATCAAGAACAAATATCCAATGCCACGGATAAATGATTTATTTGACCAGCTCGCACAAGCCAAGGTTTTCTCAAAAGTTGATTCAAGGTCGGGGTATCATCAATTAAAAGTACGGACAGAAGATATCCCTAAGACAACATTCACCTCCAGATACGGATTATATGAATTTACAGTAATGTCGTTTGGATTGACAATCGCCCCCACATATTTTGTCCACCTCATGAACAAAGTGTTTATGAAATTTATGGACAAATTTGTTGTGTTGTTCATTGATGATATTCTGGTATACTCTAAGACACCAGAAGAACATGCCGAACATCTCAGAATTGTACTGGGAGAAATAAGGAAACATCAATTATACGCCAAATTCAGCAAATGTGAATTTTGGTTAAGACAGGTTGGTTTTCTAGGCCACGTATTGACCCAAGAAGGTGTTGCCGTGGACCCAGAAAAAGTCAAGGCCGTACTTGGATGGAAACCACCAGCCAACGTAACAGATGTACGAAGTTTCCTGGGAATGGCTGGATATTACCGAAGGTTTATTGAGGGGTTCTCCACCATAGGAAAACCAATGACACAGTTACTCAAGAAGGATAAGAAAATTCTATGGACTGAAGCTTGCGAGAAAAGTTTCCAAGAACTCAAAAGGAAATTAACAATAGCACCAGTATTGGTTGTACCAGACATACACAAAAGTTTTGAAGTATATTGTGACGCATCCCGGAAGGGCCTCGGATGCGTACTAATGCAAGAAGGCAAAGAAGTCACATACGCTTCCAGGCAACGACGAAAGCATGAAGAAAATTATCCTACTCATGACTTGGAATTGGCAGCAGTCATTCATGCACTCAAAGATTGGAGGCACTTTTTGCTTGGAAATCGTTGTGAAATATATACGGACCATAAAAGCCTCAAATATCTTTTCACACAACCAGAAATCAATTTACGACAACGACGCTGGTTGGAATTAGTGAAAGATTATGATATTGGCATTCACTACCATCTAGGAAAGGCGAATGTAGTGGCAGATGCTCCTAGTCGAAACCCCAGCTCGGGCAACGACAGTCTACAGAACTTGAGACCTGAATTTCAGTAGGAGTTCGTCAAACTCAACTTGGTGATGGTCATTGAAGGCAATGTGTCAAATTTGGAAATACAGCCCACCCTAATGGAACAGATTAAGAAGGCTCAGCATGGACACCCCAGCATCAAAGGCATCAAAAGAAAGTGAGTATGGGCAAGGCTTCAGAATTTGTCGTAGATGATAAGGGAATATTATGGTACAGAGACAGACTCTGCGTACCAAATATAGAGGAAATCAAACGGCAAATTCTAGCCGAAGGCCACACCGCTCCATATTCAATCCACCCTGGAGGAACCAAAATGTATAAGGACATTCAGGGAAAAATTTGGTGGCACGGTATGAAGAGGGATATAGACACATTCATTGTATGTTGTGATTCATGTCAACGCATTAAATCCAAACACCAAAAACCAGCAGGACTATTACAACCAAAATGGATACCTGAGTGGAAATGGGACGAAATTGGAATGGATTTTATTGTCGGACTACCTCGGTCACGACACAGAAATGATGCCATGTGGGCCATCAAAAATAGATTAGCTAAGGTGGCACATTTCATCCCAGTAAAGACAACCCACACCACTCAGAAGCTTGCCAAACTTTATCTCTCCCATATAGTTTGTCTGCATGGAAGTCCAAAGACTATAATATCCGACAGAGGCACTTAATTCGTCTCTAGATTTTGGGATCATTTACAACAAGCACTGGGAACTCAACTAGTATTCAGCACAGCATACCACCCCCAGACTGGAGGACAAACTAAACGTGTGAACCAAATTCTAGAGGACATGCTGAGAGCATGTGTTCTCACCTATGGAACTAGTTGGGAAGAAAGCTTGTCGTATGCCGAGTTCGCATACAACAACAGTTACCAAGCCAGTCTACAAATGGCACCTTTTGAAGGCTTGTACGAGCGAAGATGCCGTACCCCATTAAATTGGTCAGAAACAGGAGACAGCCGTATCTTCGGCCCAGACATGCTCAATGAAGCTGAGGAGAAAGCTAGACTAATCAGGGATCAACTCAAGATAGCGCATAGCCGATAAAAGAGTTATTACGATCAAAAACATCGTGAAGTCATCTTTGAACCGGTGAATATGTGTATCTACGAGTATCTCCTATGAGGGGCCTGCAATGATTCAAAGTTAAAGGAAAGCTAGCACCATGGTTTATTGGACCCTTCTGTGTGATTGCACGAAGAGGCACAGTGGCCTATCGGCTAGACCTACCCGAAGAACTGTCAGACATCCACGACGTGTTCCATGTCTCACAGTTGAGGAAATGTGTAAGCAACCCAGAGAAGCATGTATCTCACGAGAACATTGACATGCAACTAGACCGCACCTACACGGAACGCCCAATAAAAATATTGGAGGAGTCTGAAAGACGGACCCGTCAGAAAAAATTAACTTTTTCAAGGTCCAGTGGAGTAATCACACCGAGGATGAAGCAACATGGGAAAGAGAAGATTTCCTTCGGGCAGAGTACCCACACCTATTTGAGGATCAGCTAAAATCTCCGAGATGAGATTTTTCCTAAGGGGGTAGGTGTTGTAACACTCCAAAAAAATTTTGATTTGGTTTTTATCAAATTCGTTAATTAATTTGAAGGAGGTTATTTAATTTTTTTCTAAAAGACTCTCCTTCTCAAAAAATTTCTTTTATGACAAATAATTTTATGGGTTCTTCCCAACCTTGATTGTTGGTCTTGAAGATTTTTCATCTTGTGTTGGCTCAACACAAATAATTTTGGAAGGTTTTTACAATTCCTTTTTATTAAAAAGAATTCCTATAAATTATGAATTTTATTCTTCCCCATTAAAAAGTACTCTCTTGCCATGGCCTATGTAGAAAACTTTCTTCCAAAACCCACCTCCCTACTTTGGGTCAAGCCAAGCATCCAATTCCAGCAAGTTTCAACCTGTTTTAGATTACATTTCTATTTATTTTATCCTCAAACCTTTTTTTGTATTTTATTTTGGATTCCTAGGATTTACAAAGGAGGTACCAGATTCCTTAAGTTTCTAAGCCCAAGTAACTTACCCTAGCTACTCCTTAGTACCCTCCACCTATATCCATCAAGATCTGCTAGTCCACACTTCAAATTTTTCAAAATTTACTTGCTGCACGTTTGGACCAGATTTGCCATTTTTGGTGAAATTCATTCTTTTCCTTTTCCAAAAATTCTGATAAAATGCAGGCAGTCTCTGGATGCATCAAGAGGCCATCTCACCAAGTTTCAGCTCAAGAAAAATTTTCCACGTGCGCCAAACATTTCGTTGAACTGCTGGTGTGCATTGTTCCTGTTCAAATTCAGAGTTTCAGTGTTAAGCTTCAGTCGTCAGTGTCATTTTCTTCAGAGCTTGGCGTCAATCTCGCCAGTGCTCGCCCTGGCCTCTTGCTCCCTGTTCCCCCTCCTTATCTAGTGCGCCGCACGGTTGTTTGGCCGGTCGCGAGCGTCGGTGGCGACGTGTCACGTCAACTCCGGGGCATCCCGCGGTGGCAGAACCGCCCGTGGCGGCCAGCAGGGGCCAGCCCTGCAGTACGGCGCCGTCTAGCTCCGTCCACACCACCAGGAGCCTCCGCATGGCCGTCCTCTTCTCTGTGCGCGCTGCAGAACCGTCGTCGTGGCATGAGAGGCGCAGATCCCGCTCTCTGCCGCCGATGAGCCTGTGAGCTCCGTTCCATCAAAGCCACGGGAGCAGGCCAGATCCGATCAAGCTTAGTTGTTGAATGGAGCTAGTGGACCAATCTGAAGATGCCCAGTCACCTAAACCTCCAGCCCGACCACTGCCTCGCCGTAATCGCTCACCGGAGTGATCCCATTCTCGGCAACCGCCTCAGGACGGCTATAAATGGAGGCCCCGAGCTCGCCTTCGACCCAGCACCACTCGTCCACCTCACCAGAACCGCGCCCAGCCGCTAGGAGGACCTCGAGGAGGCCTTCTTCCCCGACTTCGGCTGCCCCGATCCGCTTCGGGCTCCGGCAAGATTCTCTCTAGTGAGTGCACCCCCGCTCCCCAAATTGTGCCAGTAGCATCCTACTGCACCCGCTTGCCTGACCCATGCTTCAATTTGGAGTTTGCAGCTCCTTTCGGAGAGAATCATCCTCGACTGAACCACCGTCCGCCGGAGTGGAGGCCGCCGTCGACGTGGTGCTCGCCGACGACCAACTCCACCACCCATAGACGCAGGAGAACTCCGTGAGTCCGTAGGTACCTTCCACTCCCCCTACCACGCCGTGGATCGACGCCGGCGACCACCGCGAGCCTCGGGCGCCGGTGGGACACTGTTCTGAATTTCAAACCTGACGGGTGGGACCCCCTCGTCAGCATCACCCTCCCCCTTCGAACCGTTTCCCGTTGGCACCTTCGGCCTGGATACGTTTTCCCCTCTGGAAGGCGTATTACAACTGAAGCGTTTTTTGTTTTTCGAAACTAGCACCTGGAAAGTTTTTGTTTCATCACAGATTAGTCCCTGGACTAAAACCTTTATAACTTTTAAACAAAAGATGATTTTGAGCTGATTCTTTTTCTGTCATCTTTATTTTTCTATCTCGTTTTTTTAATATTTATTTGAGAAATATTTTGAACAATTTTATGCACGCACGGTATTTACGTTAGTGTCCGATTTCTTTTATAACGTAGATACCGAAGGAGGTGACGGAGCCGCAAACTTCGCCGAGTTAGACTCCTACTACTCTGAACCAGGCAGGCATGTTTGAACCTTTGATATGAAGAGTGTTTTTCATGATTGCTTAAGTGGTTTTCTCATGACATGTTTGTATAAGCATTTGTGAATGTTATATTTCATGCAAGCAAGCTGCAAGTGAGCTTCGAAATTCGATGTGTTCATATGATGGTGAGATAACCTGATCATGTGGTGGCATGATAGGTTGCAAGTTGGTATTGTTGAAGCATGCCAGTTTTATATCAACTGTTTAACTCCAGTATTAATGTGGAGCAAGTCTTGTTCCCATTCGTCCCCTTCCGTGCTACCACATGTTTTCTGCAAAGAATACGGTTTAGTAAGTTGCAAACCTCTTTCCTTGTACACACCAAAAAGAGGGGCCGTGATGAGGGTTCCATGGCCCTGGATTAAAGCCCGTCATCCGGTCAGGGGGCATGGGTGTTTCCGATTGGGGCCGAGAGGGGTGCACCCCTTTGGGTGCGCGATATAAATTTGATCCCATGCTATTCGAGGTTGTAGCCTCCCCGTCTTAGAGTTTTTCTTGAACGTTGCCTTGGGTGATTCTTGGCACCGGAATGTGGAATGGGTGTGTACTGGTTAGATGTGCTTCTCCTAAAATACCGTAAACAGAACTAGTCCTTTGTGACTACTAAAATCCATTGGCTGTGGTTAAAGAGTACAACCTCTGTAGAGTCATAACCATTCGAGTAACCATGTCCATGGTCAAGGACTTGAACAACATCTCAGTGTCAGTGTCAGTCTCAGTGTCAATCTCAGTGTCAGCCCCAGTGACAGTCTCCGGAGAATAAGCACGAAACTGAGAGTGTTAAACCCGGCTGAATGTTATTCCTGTGGATGGACTAACCAGTTTATTATCATGTACCGAGTATTCCGTGGAATGATGTTACCTTCATGAGCTACTTGAATTTGAATGATGAGATATAAGCCCTTTATGTGATGTCGCTCAGACGTCCGACTGTGGCATTCTTGTTATTTATTTTTGATATAAGCCCTTTATGTGATGTCGCTCAGACGTCCGACTGTGGCATTCTTGTTATTTACTTTTGATATAAGCCCTTTATGTGATGTCGCTCAGACGTCCGACTGTGGCATTCTTTTTATTTACTTTTGATATAAGCCCTTTATGTGATGTCGCTCAGACGTCCGACTGTGGCATTCGTGTTATTTACTTTCGATATAAGCCCTTTATGTGATGTCGCTAAGACGTCCGACTGTGGCATCCGAGTTATTTACTTTCATTATAAGCCCTTTTCGAGATGTCGCTTAGACGTCCGACTGTGGTACGTACTGTCATTTACGTTTCAATATAAGCCCT
Source organism: Triticum monococcum (assembly GCA_034509565.1). Lineage (NCBI taxonomy): Eukaryota > Viridiplantae > Streptophyta > Magnoliopsida > Poales > Poaceae > Triticum > Triticum monococcum. The sequence continues at coordinate 525,861,167 of CM067841.1, forward strand.
TTATGTGGTGTCGCCCTGACGCCCGACTACGGCATGTTAATTTATTTTACCGTTTGAGGCATCGCTTCAGACAACCGATCGGTCTTTAGCTATTTTATTGGGATTTCGGGAGGACTACCGCCTGACTTCCTTTTTATTTAACATGCTATGAAAATTTATTATCTGAGTGCGCATTACTAGTCTGCTCATGTTCATCATGTTTGCATTTGTTATATCTTATGTCCAAACTGTCTTGCGAGTACCTTCAAAGTACTCACGTGGCTTGTTGATTTGGCCAGATGTTGACGAAGGCGATCTTATGGATGAAGAGTATGATAGCAAGTCCGGCGCCTAGAGGAGTCCCAGTCAGTCCCGTGCGATCCTGGAGTTGGTCACTTGTATTATATATGCTTCCGCTACCCTAATAAAATCATCGAGCCTCACTCCGGTGCTTGATGAGCTGTAAGATTTTGGAGTCATGTCACCCACTTCTCTGTGACATATCCACCACCACTTTTATTACGAGTTAGTAGTTATGCCACCATACCCTTTGTGTCATTTTCGCCTTTATGTGTAATATCGGCGTGCTTGTAATAAATTGTTGAGCAGCCTCAGCTCAACCTTGTATAATATTTAGTACTTCTGGATTTCTATATTAAGGAATTGTCTACCAGTAAGGAGGATTTTTTCTATACTGGTCTGCTAAAATGGTCGATTTTTCAATAAATATTTTATTGAAAAACCGGTCTTGACAGGTCCCGAACTATGCATCTAGGATTGATAGTAACAGGAGATGGGGGACACGATGTTTACCCTGGTTCGGGCCCTCTCTATGGAGGTAATGCCCTACGTCCTTCTTGATTGATCTTGATGAATATGAGTGTTACAAGAGTTGATCTACCATGAGATTGTAATGGCTAAACCCTAGAAGCCTAGCATATATGACTATGGTAATGAATATATGCCTTTCGGATTAACCCCTCCAGTTTATATAGACACTGGGGGAATCTAGGGTTTACATAAAGTCGGTTACATAACAAGGAATCTTCATCTTCGGTCGCCAAGCTTGCCTTCCAGGACAAGGAGAGTCCAATCCAGACATGGGTACAGTCTTCATGTCTTCACAGCCCATCAGTCCGGCCTATGGATAACAGGCCGAATGCCCGAGGACCCCTTAGTCCAGGACTCCCTCAGCCACCATAGGGGCTGGTACGGGCGGCCGCCTCGGGTGGCTCAAAAGTGTGCACCTAGTTTGAGTCTTCCAGGTTGGCCCAGGCTAGTTTTTTTCGTCCCAACGCACGAGCAGTCAATGTAAAAAATGAAGAAAAATGTTTCAATTTGGATAGGCCAATAACATAAGTGCAAGGCAGGCCCTATAGCAGGCTCGCGGCCCAAACTTGCACCTCCCATATCGATCGACAGCAGGAAAAATCCCATTTCATCTGCTCTAGCCTCCTGTCTGGTTCGCTCCTAACCTAGCCGCCGCTAGACAGACTGACACAGCACTTCCTTGCACCCTTGTTGGAGGGCGGTCGCCGGGCTTCAAGCGAACGGAAGGACAAGAAGATGAAGATCCAACCCTGGGTGTCGCCTGCGTGGGAGGCAGCGGCGGCAGCACGGGCATGGCATCGAGCTTGCACAAACGGATAGTCGCAACTTGCAAGAGTAACATGCGCAACGAGCAGTTACATCACATCCCTGATTATATCTAATTCAACACTTCAATTTCTGGCCAATAGTTAAACCTGACAGTGTTGTAAAACTGCTTGTATGTAGGGAATCTATGTGAAAATGAAACCAATTTCTACTTATTTTGTAACTCCCAAAATCAATACTGAACTGACTGAATCTGATGAATCTAATCAAGTTTCCAGTGCAAACATCCAAGCACATGTTGTTCTTGAGCCTGAAGTGTCTAATGAACAGATTGCTAAAGAAGCATTTGATGCAAACATTTTACATGCTCCTAGTGATGAACATATAGTGTATAATGAGGCATCTAATGCAAGCATTTTGCAAGCTCCCATTGAAGGATTTAGTGTCTAATGATCATCTGCTATGTTGAGAGAGGCATAGAGATTTGCAGGCATTGATGACCAGAAAATTATAGTGCATTTTCATGGCTTGAGGAAACGTGGCCATCTACCAGAAGTCCCCGCATCATGACAAAGTAGCATAAATACTTTTCTAATCTGTTGTTTGAAACTATTGGCATACTTGTGCAAGATTGATATATTGATATGCAGTTTGCACACTGGTTATAGGTGCAATTACACTTCGATATTTTCAAGCAAAGAACGAATAATTCAAGCAGGTACCGACCATGTATGTAGTCCTTGTACACCATGTTGCATTTTTTGTTTTTTGTGCTTGCATCATTTAGTGTTTATAATCTGAACTACTTTAGATCACTAGCTGGTTTTCAAACTACATGTAGCTTCACATTTCTCAAGTTATGTTGATTTCCGGAGTGCAAGTGCCTTCGTATTTTTTAAGTTAAATGTTCGCCCCTGGTAACTTGAATTTGTGGATCCGCCACTTCAGACAAATGCCAGTACGAATGAAATGAAATGCAGGGACTTACGCTAGCTCGTTGTACAGGCTCACTGCAGCTCTTCTTGCGCTTGGGCTGTTCCATGTACAAGTCCATGTTACCACTTGCTTGGATGTGCAGGCCTTGTGCTCCTTGCATCCCCCTCCGCATTTTTGACATGGCGAATGGCTGATCAAATAAGAGGAATCGACCTTGCTGTTGTACCAGACGATAGATACTTACAAGGTTATACGGGTGTGCAGGATGTGTACCAGATCCCGTAGCGCCGACAAGCTTCACTAAAAATGGATTTGCTTGTTTCAGATGATATCTCCAGAAAAAAATAAGAGTTAAAGTTAGAGTTGGATAGGCGTGTAAGCTAAGAGAGCAGTGAAAGGATACCAAACATTGTCGGAACAGTGCACAAGGGAGTGATGTGTGGATACCTAGTTCGGGCCGGCGTTTGGGCATGCTCGCCTATCTAGAGTGCGGGTCACTTCGGAGCCGTTGAGGGTGATGCGCTGGCGTTGGCTGGCCGCGCACGGATGCAGATCTTGAGTGACAGCAGAGCGCTACGATGCAGTGGACGAGACCGTTGGTGAAGCCCCAGCGCCCTCGGGGGGCGGAGGCGCGACGATGTGCTTGGTGAAGTAGCCCCGGTGAGCTGGGAGACGGTGTCGGTGAAGCGCACCTGATGCGGTGGAAGTCGGTGTGTGTGAGGCACATCGGTTGCGGCGGCCGACGTTGTCGGTGGACCACCCGGTGCGGTGGACGATGGCGTGGATGAGGTAGCTCTGGTGCGGTGGTGAAGCGCGACTGTCGTCTTCGTCGTTGTTGTCCGGCACAGAGGTGGGGAAAGAGATAAGACGAGGGGCGAGTCGAACTTTGCTTGGGTTGGCGGCGAATTTGGGATTTGAGCAATCTGGGCGCGGAAGGGGATGGTGGAGAAGGGAGATTTTGTTGGGCAGGAATTGGGGCCGCCAGAAATTTCAATCCGAAATGTGGAAGCGTGAACTTATTTTGTCGTCGTCCTTTTTTTGGGGGGAGGGGGGGGGGGAGGGAGGGGGTGGGTGGATCGGTGATGAGCATCCGTCTGACACGCGTGACCACCACGACACGACCATGGTATGCCTCCTGCGCCTACATTTGAGAATGCAAACGAATCTTCTTTCATTTGCAAACTAATCTGTATGTATTACCATGCCTCTGTTTTCCTTGCAATAATTAGTCATTCGGAACGAGATACTATAAATTAATTAATGAGGAGTTATTCGGAAAAAAAATCGAAACGGTATCCACGCTAACGTGGATTAGAGTGTGTGTCACATAATTAGTTATTTGAATTAGAGTGTGTGTCACATAGCGATCTCCAAATCTAACGTGGATTTCGCATTTCACTGTATCCATGCTACTTTTTTAATACAAATTCATATGTATATGGTGAACACCATGGTAGTCAGAAAACTTTTGGATGGATCCAAACATATGACCTACAAAATAGCACAACAAATCGAGTCAATGTCAACTTTTCGAAATCTAGTATGGCACAAATTCGAAATAATTATCCATATGCATGGTCCTTAGTTCAAATCTTACAATGTACACCGAATTGAAACATCTATATTAAGTCTCGCACTATCTACATTCAAATGTTGTTTTTAGCCCCCCCCCTGCGCGCGCACACACGCTACATACCTCCTGTATCGGTCAATCTTCCTCTCCTAACCACCTTAGGAAGCTATCGGTTTCCAACACACATCCATTCTTTCTCTCCATGTTTCGATCTCTAATTCTCTCAACTACACAACCCCCTTTTTCCACTCTGTTACGAAATGTAATAACCTCACACACCCGCCATTGCACCCCATGCCGACCTCTCTCTCTCTTTCTCTCTCCCCCTCTCCCTCTCACCCTCTCGCGCTAAATACATGCATTGCCTATCTAGCCCCCCAACCTATCATGCGCACGCACGCACGTTGTCTATCTAGGTCACTCCCTTGAGACTGTCTCACGCTTTCTTCCGCACGGCGGGCCACACTCGCTCAATCTCTCTCTCTTTATCTAAGTCTCGTTTAACCTCGTTTCTTTCACACACAAATGATTTATCTCCTTGTTCGGGCCTCGATCGACACACTCTATACTCTCTCACGCAGATTGTCTATCTAGGTCAGTCCATCAAAGCCGCCCCCACTCTTTCGACCTCATGGCGGGCCACGCTCTCTCTCTCTCCCTCTCCCCCCCCCTCTCTCTCTCTCTCTCTTTGTATGTCTCGATTGACCTTGCTCTTTCTCAGACAAAAACGATATATCACCATGTTTGAGCCCAATTTGACTTATTCACATTGTATACTCTCTCACGCACATTGTCTATCTAGGTCACTCTCTCCAACCCGTCTCACTCTTTCGATCGCACAATGACCCTATGTGATCGATTGACCTTGCTTCCTCCCACACACAAAACATATCTACAAGTCTGTGACTGGATCATCTCTCAAGCTCTATCTTACAGCCCTCACCCTTGCCAAAAGCTCAATCGGACAATATCTCTCCAGAGCATATATATTTGTTCAATGAATGTCGGACCACACTCACTTTGTCTCTCTATCTATATGTCTCTCCATTGACTTCGCTTTCTCACTCCGTATCTTCCACACATTGAAGCTACCTCTCCATCCCTCGCAAAGCCGGAGCTATTTACATTGCGAGGGGCACTCCAGCCTTGGATTAATTTCTGTAGGCATTTATTCCGGTCGGTTTAGATTATATTTCCGTAGCATTCGGTCCACAACTACTGGAAACACCGTTGCAACCCCCGCAACTCCCCTAGTTGATTTCCCTCCGGCTCGGTCATCGCTCTCTCGCACATCCTTTCTCGCCTTCAAGGTCGCACCATGGTATTATTGCGAAAAACTCTGTTGTTCTCGTTAATTATTATCAATAAGCTACAAAACTACACACCGATTGTCCACTTGGAATGGAACAAATTTCGACCCACAAATTAAAGTGCTACAAACTACACATCGAGGGGCCGACATGTCATGAAACAAATTTGGACCCATATACAAATTAAAATAAAGGATGAGGATCGAACATGTGACCAGGGCCTTCAATCCGCACGTCAATAGGCAACATATGTAGAACAACAATGTTTGTTGTACCTCCCTTTGTTCACATAATGTTTTTATATTACCACATCCTATTTAATTGATAACATGTAATATTATTTTTAGTACTATTTGCCTTCACTTACTGGTGGGTTCCATGTGTGCTCTCTCTGTCTCCTCCCCTTCTGCGTTTAGACGCACGGGCAAACACGAAGAACACGTGGGTGATGTTGCCGTTGACCATATCTGGACGCGTTCACAAGTTACGGCACCAGTTTCACGTGCTAGCAGCACTAGTTAGTGTGTACGTGCAATGCACGTTAATTTGGAAGTATATTAAGTGCATGCGAATATTAAGTAGGATATTATTTGTGTGTTATTTTGTGATTAGCCCTATTTTTAGCATGAAATTAACTGCATGCTAAACGTGTTGAGCGCTCGACATTGAAGCAGTCTAGGTCATTGGATGACAAGGAATACATGTGGATTGATGACGTTTTATATTTAATTTGATACGGCTCTAGCAGAACATTCAATCGATTAAACCATAGATTTCGTCGGTGTGACTCTGACTTTAAGTTATACAGTGATCGATCTAAAATAAACGGAAATGATAAACGTTTGGATTTTAAGCATGGCAATACCAACGTTTTTCATGGCAAATTTAGATTACGCGGCGGCGGCGGCGTCTTGCGGTGGGAAGCGGCTCCTCTGTCGTACTCTATGTGTCGCCGGGCCACTGACCAACGGTGACGGTGGCGCCTTGCGCCGTTGTTGGTGTACCTGGACGTTGGCCTAGATTCAAGGAAGGCCAAATTTTTCTGGACTTCGGAGCGAGTCAACTGGCGGGAGGAGGCGACTGGCATTGGTGCAAGGAAGCGGTCAAAGGCGGCCATCCATGCCGCTGAGGGAGGTACTGGCACCCGCGCGGGGACAGGCACTGTCAACGGCGCGACGGAGACATTCGTGTGCACGGGCACTGGCACGGGCGTGCACGTCAGTGCACGTGCAGGCGCATGCGCTGGCAGGTGCACGGGCACCGGCACGGGCGTGCGCATCATTGCATGCGCAAGCACATGCGTTGGCAGGTGCACATGCACGTGAAAGTCGGTGGGGACCTCGTGGAACCCCGTGGCATGAAGCTCGGTGACAATGTGCGGCTCCCAGCCCATCAATGCGACGGGGATGGACGCTGGCGCAGTCGGGGCGACGGGAGCTGGAATGTGAGCGGGGACAGGTGTGGCGTCTTCCCGCAAGGCCTGTTCAAGCTCGTCCCAAAGCGCATTATGTTCTTGAGACTCCGGCTGGGTGTCTTCCTCAGGAAACTGGAAGATTGAGGGCAGACCATCATGATGCGGCATGGCGTACGTTTAGGTCAGGCTGGTTGGAGGTAGACGACAGGAGAATTGGAGAGGAACAGAGAAGATTGTAGCAATACCGGGTAGTGCGGGGTTGATTTTAAACTGTGGCGCTGACAACATTAAAAGTGGGAGCAGTTGGGACGAAGGTGGGCGGCAGAGCCTGGTCAAAGGGCTCGCCTCCCGGTGAGCCTGCATAGCGGTCTTCTCGCACGCCTCCCTGTCAGCCGACGCAGCAGTCTGCTTGCACGCCTCCCATCGATTCACACGCTTGCTCGGACGGCACCTGCCGATGAGAAGCGGGACTCGTGGCGGCACGTAAACGCCCACAGTTTCAATAGTGAAAGCATTCGCCTTAACGTGACAGGTCTTTGTTCCAAAATACATTGGCTCTTCATTTATGAAACTTGTCATAAGCAGCTTGTCTCAAATTGAAGAGAAAAATATGAAGTAATATTTGTGCCATATCACGTGACCATGCTCAGTTTCAAGAATTTATGGTCACTTTTGGATTTTCTGAAATTTAAGATCCAAGATTCGAAACAATATCATAACCTGCATCATGCAATACATTTTCAAGCCATACATCTGTCCTGTTGTATTTCTTAAGAAAGGATTTGGTCAAACATTTTGCTTAGTTAGACTTCAGACAAGTTATATATGCAGAGCAAAAGGATAATCCCTCTGTACCAGTGCATTGCCTGATATATTAACTCAAGTACTAGGCATGAACAAACGGGCTCAATTCTGTGCTCATCCTGGTGTAGTAGTAGTAGTACTCCCTCTGTTTCTTTTTACTCCACATATAAGATTTGATCAAAGTGAAACTATACAAAGTTTGACCAAATTTATATAAAAAATATGAACATCTACAATATTAAAACTATATAGTATCAAAATATGTTTCATGATGCATCTGATAATATTGATTTCATATTGTGAATGTTTATACTTTTTAATATAAAGTTAGTCAAACTCTACAAAGCTTGACTTTGACCAAACCTTCTATGCGGACTAAAAAACGGAGGGAGTACTAGGCAATGCAGTTGATGGGTGACCTTGGCGAGCGGCGACCGAGGGAATTGAACCGTGCTCAGCAGAGTAGGTAACGTTGTCTAGTTACTAAAGCATCCCTCCGTTGTTCATCGGTAGTCATTATGGACCGGGGACATGAGGGGAATTTCCTAGGGCTGGAATTCTGGCCGCCAGATATTTCGACTCGAAACACGGAGGCTCGACTGGTTGGGGTTGCCTAATGTGCGTACCACGCACCCTACCAGAAGGACACGAGCCCGGTTTTTATTTTTTATTTGTATTTTTTTAGGATCAACACGAGCCAAGGTCTGGCTGGTACGCCGTTGGGTCCTACCATTCGAGAATACGAAAGGAACCTTTTAAATTGCCGAACAAATCTATGTGTATTACAATGCCCGTATTTTCCTTGCAAATACTAATCTCAACGTGGTAATTGATTTATGACGAGTTGTTGAATTAGAGTGAGTTTGTGATATAGTGCTCTCAACGTGGATTTCACATTTCATCGTTTCCTTGGTAAGTTTTTCAATGCAAATTCAAATTTAAAAGACGAAAAATATGGAGGTGAGAAAACGTTGTATGTATCAAGCATATGACCACACACACACACACACACACACAGACACCCACACACGAACACAACAACAATCCAATAAGTATACTACATCTATTTTTCAAAACCCTGCATGTATGACACGAATGCGAAAATACTCCTTCTGTTCCTAAATATTAGTCTTTTAGAGATTTCAACAAGCGACTACATACGGAGCAAAGTGAGTGAATCTACACTCTAAAATATGTCTATATACATTTGTATGTGCCAGTCCACTTGAAATCTCTAAAAATACTAATATTTAGGAACGAAGGGGGTAAAATGTAAGACATGCATGGTCCTCAATTTCATATTTAAAACGAACATGAAACTGAAACATGAATATTAAGTCTAGTACTACAGTACATGCAAATGTTGTGTTTAATTAGGCGGAGCTATGATTGTCCGGGGTCACCCCCTCGACCTCAGATAAAATTGTGAAGCTCTCTTTAGGGTTGTTTAGATTATATTTGTCCCCACCCTCCCAACCACCGATTGGTTGTGCACCCCCCCCCCACCCCTCCTCCCTGGGAGAATATCATGTGCCCCCATACCTTAGATGCTATATGCCGATACGAGTTGCTTGGAGCTTGTAGATCTGAGATATAGCAGCTCACATGATTTCTTAATATTTTTACAGGAACCTTGATGAGTTTGAGAATTGCACACAATTTGTACAAAAACTACTCAGATGCCCTTGGATCCCATATCCAACGACCTCGAAGCTCGTATCACCGTAGCATCTAAGATGAAGGAGGACATCATATTCTCCTCTATGTAAGAATAGCATGTGCTACCACACCTTAGATGCTTTGGTGATACAAGCTCTTCGGAGCCGTTGGATTTGTGACCCAACACCTCCTCGGTGGTTCGAATGGTTTTTTTTTACAGAAAAGCCCCCAAAGAGTTCGGCCACTGCTTACAAACACAAAGACTGCTCAGATGCCATTGGATCTCAAATCAAACGACCTCGAAGCTCGTATCACTGTAGCATCCAAGCTGTGAGAGCACCTTTTGTTTTCTCGCACGGGAGAATATGAGGTGCTCCCGTGTAGTAGATTCAATGGTGATACGAGTTCACGGAGATCTAACGGCCCACAGTAGGAGGTTTGAATGTTTTTGCAATATACGGCTGAGAGAGTTTGGGAATTGCGCAGAAAGTACAAGTACTACGCATGTGCCATCTGATAGCTGATCATATGACCTAGATGCTCATATCACCGTAGCGAGTAATTAAGCTACGGGGAGCACCTAATATCAGCAGCGGGGAGCCGCTGGATCTAAGATGCAGCGGCACACACAAGGCCTGAATGTTGTATTTGCAAAAAACCTTTGGAGAGTTCGGAAATTGCACATAATTACAAAGACTACTCCCAAGCCATTGGATCTCACTTCCAATGGTGTAAAACCTCGTATCACCATAGCATCTAAGCTGCGGGGTGGATGTGATATTCTATGCCGCTGTCATTTTTGTTCATAAACTTGCAAAATACGTGTAACTTGTGCCGTTACTTGTCTAACCACGCAAAGTTTTTGTTAAAAAAACCATCCTACACTGAAATATCGGACCAACACACGGGGTCCCACTTGTCATTAATCAAATTTGGACCTAAAACTAACAAATCTGAAAGACGAGATTCGAACTGGCAACCTGGACTACAAAGCGTAAGTCGATAGCCTGAAACAACAACGATTGTTGGATTTGTCCGATAACTTGATTTTATACAGTATTACGTTGAGTAGAGTAGAGGGAGTGCCTCATCAACACGTGCATGACCGTTGACTCACTTACTGGTGGGTCCCAGGTCTGCGATCTCTCTCTTCTCTCCATCGTCTAACCTTTGCACGGGCACACACGAAGAGCAGCGCTAGCATGCCGTGGTGTTATTACAATTAGAAAAAGCTTGGAAATAGAAGAATCGGCCAGAAGAAGAGACGTTATGGCTGGTCGAGACGGAGCTAACCACGCCTATCCTCTGTGCCATGTTAGCATGATGAAGCTGTGTGGCTAGTGGGGTGTTTTTGACTGACTGGCTGGGTCCCGAGGTCGAACTATAGGTACTACGTCTGGTACAATACATTTTACACGCTCATTTTTCCTCCGTGCCGAGACATGGCACACCCTATCGCGCGGTTTCGGGGTCCTCCCGGGTGGTGCACGCATATATTCTTCCTGACGTGGGACGCCCTACCGCGCATTTTCGCCAAAGCAAGTAAATGAGTCGTCAAATCACGAAAGACCACTTTTCTCGCCGAGTACATCAGTGAAGCACGGTGGCCAGCTAGTTGGGCTAGTTCGACCGATTAGCTAGGCCGCCGCCACATTTGTTTTTTCACCCCTTTTTTATCTACTTGCCGGCAGGCAAATTTAAATATGCACCGCGGCGTTGCTCTGGTGCTTGAGTGCGGCGGGATTTTTAATTTTTAGATTGACGGGAGCAGGCATGGCAGGATTTTTAATTTTTTTCATTGACGCAAGCAGGCACGACAGTAATTAGTCATCATGACTTCGCCTGTAAAACCCACTGCTCCCTGATGTGAGAAGTCATTGACTGGTGTTTTACCATGGTGAAAACCAAAAGATTCCCCGCTCCTCGGCTGGCTCCCTCTGCCATCCCGTAGATTGCATTGCCTTTCAGCCATTTTGGCCCCTGCATCACCAACATCGTGCGCCACGAGAATCAGAGGGAATTCGGTGGTGTTTAGGCGCCCTCTGCATGGGCATGTCCATGTCTCGGCGCAACATGACCGTTGGATCAAACTCAGATGGTGCAGATCAGTCACTGTAGCACAAAGCGTGTGGGTGTGTTTGGTTGCATTCTCATCTCAATATAGTTGTATCCTCTTCGTGTATTTGTGTTAACCCACTAGTGTGGACTCATGCACCCTTCATGCACTCTGACAAACACCCAAAAGTTGGTCGAGAAGAGAACTTTTGCTCCCATCCCGTGCACCCTTCATACACCCTGCCTAGCACTATTCGTGCTTCATATGGTTCATGTTTCACGGAGTACTGTAGCACCGTACTCTTCATGCGCTGCAGACCTAGTTCTGTTAACATTGATCTCACCGTTCATTCTCGACCGGACAGTCGAAAAAGCGGTACTATGTTATACATTCCTGTTCATATAGTTGACATGCGCACAACATCATTTGTTGTTGTCATATCTTACTACACTAGCAACAAGATTATGTAGTACTGACGTATGAACCACTGCACATGCCTAGTAGTAAGAGCACTGTGTATGTTCAAGTGGCTATCGTGTTTCACACTCCTCCGTCGTAAGAGTAGAAATGCTTGCTGTAATCATTTTTCTTCTTCAGAAAAAGAGTGGACACGCTCTACCATGCGGATCCTCCTCCAGCCATGCACTAAATTACTCCCTTTCACCGACGTGTGTGACAGCCAGCATCGGGGTCCACCAGCCATGCACTAAATTACTCCGTAGTAGAGTGACGGTAGACTACCCCGATCGAAGCGCCACAGTAATGCCCAATGAGCCGTCAAATCAAAAAACCCCCTCCTTTCCAGCAGTAAGTTCGACGGACAAAGAAACCATCATTTCACTCTTCTCTCTCAGCTTCCTCTCCACCCAACTCGCTTCTCCCTTATCATGTTCCTCATTTCTTCAAGAAAAGCCCGACCTGCTTCTGCCATTGTTCTTCTCTCCCAAAGAAGGAAAGGTGAGCGCATCAATGGTATTGATTCCGCCAAGGCCCGGTCTTGCAACCCCGAGATTGATCCTATAACTCCCTCTATTTTCTTCTTTTGGGTTTGTGATTATGGTTTCTTTTCTTTTATTTCTATTTGACAGTTTCTTGATGGACGCTGGAGCACCGGCCAAAGTGATGTCTATGGCTCTGGCCAAAACCGTCGACGCTCATGGTACGAAGAAGCGCAAGCACCCCGCCGATACTACCGCAGACAAGCTCAAAGCCATCGCCCTGTCGAAGCCCCCCTCTCCGGGATCCCTCATTAAGCAAGTCCAGGTAATATCTCTTCTTGACGATCTTTTGCTCGATCTTGATCGTGTTTTTTCGTCTAACACGCAGTACTAGTACTAGTAGTACAACTTTCTGGGTCATCTTGCATGTGATTTTTGTGTGCCAAATGACGGTTCTAAATTCATCTTTTGACCAAAACATGCGAGAGGTTGACACTGATTTCTTATAGATTACTTTCAACTACTCCCTCTATCCCAAATTTCTTGTCTTAGATTTTTCTAGATACGAATGTATCTAATACTAAAATGTGACTCGATACATCTGTATCTAGACAAATCTAAGACAAGAATTTTGGGACCGAGGGAGTACTTTATGAACATCAATGCTACCTTTGAAGAGGGTATATTTGCCTCAGTAACTTGTGTTATGGATATTGCAAGTAATCCCTCTACTCTCATGCCTTTGAAGACATGTTCTAGTGTCTGTGTTCACTCGTTTCTGTGCGTATATGTAGTCATATATGGAGTATAATATCGAAAATCATCTTATATTTCTGAACGGCGGTAGTAATAAAATATGGTTTCTGTTTGAATTAGAACCAGGTCCGCGGTGGAGATGAAGTTCTCACAGTCATGTCGTGTGAACTGGAAGACATGAGGATGAGTTCTACTGCTAAACTATCCAGTTGTTGTGTCCTTGTCGCTACGTGTCCTGAACTAGTGTTTTCCTGTAGCATTGTTGTCAAGCGTGTTCTCGAGGCTGTACTTGACCACAACAATTTCCTAGTTGTGCCTTCGATTACGAAGGGTGTGGTTCTTGTAAAGCTTCCTAACAAATCTGACGTGGTCTGTCTTCATGATCATGTTTATGAGTGGAAAGACCACTCTATTAGGTTCTCCAAGGTTGACGAGATGGTGATGGTGCATGTAGACATCTCTCACGGAGTCCATGGCCTAGTCAGTTATGCGGGGTTCATCCCGTAGGTCGGTGGCAAGAAATAGTCTGTACAGTTTAATTAGTGCAACTTTGCTTGTCTGTAGTAACTACTATTGTTCAGTACTTGATTTGTGTTTGTGAACCCTGTATTGCTTATTAGTACTACCGCTTTTGTTGTGCGGTCAGTCCTGAGAATGGTCTATGTTAATGTCTGTCCACTCAATTCAGTCTGTATATTTTGAAGTATCCAGATCATCTTTTTTGTGAGGACGGTTTATCAATTATGGTTATAGTCCAATATCTGTATGCATTGCAGGGTTTATCGCACCCACCAGGATTTCCAGTCCCATGGATGTTCGGTCCATACGATTTGTCACGACCTTTGGATTGTCCTTCTTGTGGGAGCAGGCGGGGCCCCTCCATGCCACCCGTAGTTGGACGATCAAGCTTCTGTTTAGTATTTCAACATAGTGATTTCCTGGTAAGGATTCACTCGTGTCTCATCAAGTAAATCTTATTGATTTACTGTCTAAATCTTATTGATTTAATGTCATATTTTCTTTCTTTTCCTGCAATTTTACGATGCAGGTTTTGCCATGTGACATTCATCACATAATAAACCGTTTGGTTTGCTCTACGATGGCTATTTTTGCAGGTTTCACTTCTTATGTCGTGGTAGTAACGAAGGCACTGTCCATCACTTATATTACAGGAAAAAATGCATCAGTATGTTGTCTGAGTACAAGATGAATCCCTTTGATGAACTGTAGTTTGGTTTAACAAAAAGTCCACAATTAGTCCTTCTCGCGTTTAAAAGAAATGAAGAAAAAACTGGATCACGGTCACGAAGCCTAGTCAGTTAGAAAGCTGATCATAGCAGACCAGACACGATCGCCGCTGTCTCGCACATCGGTACCACCTTCAGCAACAGATCGAGCACCGACAATTGCTCTAGCACTGACAGCGGCAGCAGCTCAGTCTGATCCAACTGAGGATTGGGCACCGACCGCGTCAGTGGATTAGGCTGAACTACCGGAGGATCAGGCATCGACACCGGTACCTGCTCCGACACCGGCACCAGCTCTACAAGGAGCACCATCTCCGATAGCAACAACGGCTTCGACACCTACACCAACACTTGCACTTGCATCTGCTCCGGCCCGTGCAGCAGCAACCAAATGAGCAGTTGCACCGGCAACAGACTGGGCTGCAGTTCGCACTTCATATACCAAAGTCCTTACAAAAACTGACATGTCCACCTTCTTGGTAAGCATTGGCCGCCCAAGTGTTTCATTCTTTTTTCTTTCCATGTTGTTTCGCATGATTCACTGTGTTGATCTAACTGTTTGGGTATGTCTTCTTGTTTGCAAACAGAGAATTCCTAGAGCAACGAGGGAGTCATTCAACAATCCGGGCGACAGTGGCCAAGTTTCTCTTACCATGCGCAGCCTTGGTGTGAATGAACCTGCTCAATATACCGTAAGCACAAAGGATGGTCGCATGATGATTGATGCTAAAGGTTGGTCAAGGTTGAAATCTAAATCATATCTTGCGGTAGGGGATGATCTGAAAATCGAACTTTCTCGGCAAGGAGAGCTGGTCCAAATCAACTTTGAAATTCTTCAGTAGCAGCACGCAACTGTCGAACTGATCTATCCTACGAGAGATTTGGATGTAATAATCTGGCATGGTGAAACAAGTGTCCCGTGTGTATAAGTAATATGACAGTATTATTTATCAAATGGTATATCGTTGATAGAATTGCAACTCTCCTTGCTGGTTAGGAACTGTTGTTCGATTTCATTCCAATAGCTGTCGTGCTTTATTCAATTTTGTGTATTCGTCGTGCGACAACATCTAAAACCAGCGCCATACCGATCGCTTGTGATATGAAAAGCGCTGAGGTAGAACACATGGGCCCCCAAACATGCAGGGTGGGCCAGCGGCCCAAAGTCCATAACTGTGAGCCTGTCTGAGTATTATATTCTCAGCTGGACCCCCATAATGCACGTGCGTTGCACGTAACATCAAGATGCATTTGTATGAGTATTTTATCTTGTGAGAGAAAGGGATGAACAAGGGAAGGCCATATTTGCAAATGTGGAGAGGTGTGTGGGTACCTTTTTGCAAAATTGCCATAGTTTCCTTCCTATCCGTCGGATATAAATCGGGCGGCCTATATTGCAGGATGGCAGGCACACCATCATCACCAACTCGTCTATACTGTGTTAAAAACAACTCTGTTTTTTATAATTATATATGTTATATATATTCCCCTTGATTTTTCTTATGTATAAAGTTGTGATATAAAAGATTTGTATATTTCTTTACAGAGGGAGTATCTCTCTGCCAAAAATATATTTTTGGGTAACTAGTTACTCCTGTCATTCTACTTCCTTTCGTTGATATGTGGAGCATCTGGCAACGGGGTCCACGTGCCATATGCACAAATTAGAGTGCAAAACTGCATGGTAGACACACCCCGGTCGTAGCGCCGCAGTAATGCCCAATGAGCCATCAAATCACAACCCCCCCCTTTCCAGCTTTAGCAGTAAGCTAGATGGATGAAGCGGCAATATTTCACTGGGCCTGAATCCCCTTCTCCCTCGTCTGCTTGTTCAGAGAAAACCCCCTCTCGGCAATTGCATAGGGTTTTCCCATGGAGAACCAAGTACGAATTCTTCATCCATCCCTGATAAATCCAAGTCCCTGTTGCGGGTAATCCTAGGATGGCAGCCGCCGCCGTTGATGCATTTTTCTTCCTACTGAATCTAGTGTGTTTCATTTGCAGTGCCCAAAGTGCGAGGACCCTACAAGTTTCTACGCCCTCGGCGAGACGCCACACTTGTTCCTTCTCATCCTAACACGGGATTTTAAAGCGCGCACAGTATGTTCCTAGAATCCTCTTTTCTATCCAGGAGGGTGGGTTTTTTTGAACATGTTGTCTACTAATTTGGAAATTTGGATTGCTATATTTGGATAAAAGGTACTACCAGTACGATGGTCAACATTGACGTGAAGGAGGAAGTTATTTCTAGATTTCGATAGGGATTACATTATGTTCTCATATTGTTTTTCCTGCAGTGCATTATTTGCTCTGCCAGAACACATGTACTCAAGATGCTCGGCCTTGGCATAACTGAATACACCAGTTTAATGGTCATGGTGAAGACAAGCGATGGATATAAGTTTCGAGTTGGGTTCATGAACCAAGAAGATCGCTGCTTTTTATGGCCGAACTTGGATAAACTTTCTCAAGTGTTACAGACTGAAAGTTGGCGCACAAATGTTGATGGAAATAGCAGAACCTGGTCTCATCTTCACTACCATCTTCCACCCCGACGTCGTTCCAATTGTTCATCCATGTTAGTTTTGTATCTGGTTCTTGCTTTTTGCCTCGATTACTTCTTAATCCACCTATTCTGTCTAACTAATCACAATTCAACTTTAGAAGTAACAACGAATCTCTCACGAAGATGCTACTTCTAACTAATGTTTTCTTATAATTGGTGGCACGTGTAGGTTTTTCTTAGATTTAAGCAGACTGCTCGTTGGTTATTCTGTAACAACTCGGCTGTTACCAATGGCACTGAAGTTGGCTGAGACAACATCCACAAGTTCCTACACTTTATTGATCGTCTTGAGTTCCTTGTGGGGTGTTTCAATGGTGGAAGGCCACGTGGGATATGTGTGCCACTGCTGCACTCGTTGAACAGGTCCAACTATGTCGAGAAACTTATGGTGCGAGCTGTTTTCTGTTATATATGTTGTTCATAAACTATTGTCTATACACAGTTTTACAGCTGTGATCTTCTTGAAACAGAAACTGCCCAGTTCTATTGTTCCTATACAGATGCCTGACCATGGTCGGGCCAGACTTGCGCTTGGTCACAACATGATGTTTATGTCGACCTACTCCATTCCCCTTGGAGGTGAAAAGATACCTATTCATGGGTGGTCTCAAGTAATAAAGGCCCGTCCATCTTGGAGAATAGGACAGAAGATTATGTTCATGCTTTTGCATGGCTCCAAAGCAAATATCCTGTTTATTGACCACATTGCGAGATGAAGCCGCTTTCAGAAGGTTGTGGATGCGCGGGGTGGCGCCTGGGCCTTGTTCTGGGGCTTGGCGGCCTCACCCTTGGTTTTCCTGACATCCGGGACCCACGACATTGTGAGCGTATATAGTCAATAGACAAGAGAACGACACAAGATCGGCTGGCACCTGGGACGTAGCTGCTCGAGCAGTATCTTTTTTGTTTTTGTTGAGACAGAGCAGGGTTTGAACTGGGCTGTGGCCCGTCTAGCCCAGGCTTATATTTTATGTTCAGCATGTGACCAGCCCAGCTATTTTTTCTTTGTGAAAATGAGCCCAGTTTGTTTTTTTCTGAAGAATACCCAATGCAGGCCTATTTATTTTTCTACGCCCTGATGGGCTGCAACTCTTTCAAGACGCCTGCAAATCTTGAAAGTAATATGAAATTGGTTGTAAATATAAAAATAGATGACAAATTGGAAATTACTTTATAATTTCTGGAAAAAAATTCACATTTCCAGATTCCTATTTCACTCGGCATTAACCTAATTATAATATATATCTTCAAAGTACTTTAAATCTGGCTCGGCATTTCGGTATTAAAAATAGTTTGGAACCCATAGAAATGTGCGAAATTGGCCCTGGCCAACCAAAAAAACAAACTGCAATAAATTGCATAAGAAGTCGCAATGAGCGATATATAAATTATTAAAAAAAGAGGGAATGGTCTGACTTATGGGCCTATTAAGTTGACGCGTATGCAAGATTTTTTTAGTTATTATATACATCAACAAACAATTCTAGCAGACGTAACCGTTGGATGTCAATCCAACGTTCGTCATGTTTCTTCAATCTCTGATCTTCTTGCTCCAGCCGCCAAATCCGGTGCCGGCGGGACCGCCTGCTCCCGCCTCCTGTGCAGGCCTCAGCGCCCCTACTACACCCACCGCTGGCCAGGGTATCCCTCTAGTCACCCACACCCCCTGTCATTCTGCGGCGACAGTAGCCTCACACCGCAGCCGAACCAGTGAACCCTCGTACTCCTCTCCGTGCGGCCATCCACTGTCGCGTCTTCCCCGGCTCCGCGTCGTCCCCTTCCTAGGCATCGCCATGGCCACCGCGCTAGTTCTCTCGGCGCAGCGTGGTCAACGTGGTCAAGGAACGACTTCCATCGAAAGAGTACTGTCATGGAGAGGCTGACAGCTGGGTCCCCGGCAGCCGCAAGGAAGTGCCTCCTTATTACACAGAAAATAATTATTCCTCCACCTCACAGCAGGGACCCATCGGACGGGCCACCGTATTTGGCAAAAAAACGTTACCCCCTTGACTGCTGGGACCCACCGGATGGGCCACTGTATTTCGCGAAAAAAAACTTTACCCCCGCTGTCAGCTCGGACCCACCGGAAGTGCCTCCTTATTACGCACAAAAAAATGAATACCCCCCCCCCTGCTGGTTGGGACCCACCTTGCTGGGAGGCTGACTTGTGGGCCTACTAAGTTGACAGGGACCGAGTGTTTTGTCAACTTAGTAAATATGAATGATTCTAGCTCCAGTGACCGTACGATGTCCATCCAACGGTCGTAGTGCTTCTTCAACCTCTGGTCTTCCTCCGCCAGTCGCCCAAAGCAGCGCCAGGCGTCCCGCATGCTCCTGCCTCCTGTGGCCGGCTATGCTACCGCGGAGGCCCCACCGCCCCCTACTATTCCCATCGCAGGTCAGGCCATCCATCTACTCACCCACACCACCTGTTACTCTGTGGCAAAGGCAGCCTCACACCGCAGCAAACCAGTGAACCCTCGTACTCCTCTACCCATGGGCATCCACTGCCGCGTCTTCCCCAGCTCCGCGTCATCCCCTTCCTAGGCCTCGTCGTCATCCACCGCCCTGGTGCTCTCGGCGCGGCGTGGTCAACATGGTCAAGGAACGGCTTCCATCGGACCTGGACTGTACGTGGAGAGGCTGACAGCTGGGTCCACGGCCGTAGCAAGGAAGTGCCTCCTTATTACGCGCAAAATAATTATTCCTCCACCTGACAGCGGGGACCCACCGGACGGGCCACCATATTTTGTGAAGAAAACATTTCCCCCTGATTGCTGGGACCCACCAGCTACATCTTCGCATGCAAGGAAGTGCGTCCGGGCAAAAAAATGATTCTCCTCCCTGACTACTGGTACCAACCAGCTACATCTTCGCACGCAAGGAAGTGCCTGACAGTCGGGACCCACCTGCTCGAGGCGTACGTAGCGTTGTCATTCTGGTCGCGAACATGTGCGTACATACTGATCGATGTAGACGCGCGCACGTGTCGTAGTAGAGGAGCGCACGTAGCATGTACACATACGTACAGCGGCCAGGGTGCAAGAAATTAAATACGGCCACGTACGTACATACGGGCGGGGTCTCGAATGCCTACTTGCGTGTACGTATGGCCAGGGCTCGTGTACATGGTTGGGTTGGAACGGAGAAACTGCGTCGTCGTCGTGTTCATGGGGAGGCAACGGAATGCGTCGTGTTCATCGGGAGGCAACGGAACGCGTGGGAGCCAACCGGCTTGGACGGAATAGCTGATGGAAACGAGGCCTGGCGTACCACAGAACGGAGGAAACGACCTTGTGTTCGACCGACCACGTTCGAAATGGGATCTTGATCATTGGGAGGGATCTGGCGTACCGCAAAACGGAGGAAACGGACCTCCTACGGTAGAAACGGGGGTCCTGTTGATAGGGAGGGGTGTGGCGTACCGCAAAACGAAGGAAACGAACTTGTGTTGGAGCGCTACGGTCGAAATGAGGGTCCTGTTCATCGGGAGGGGTGTGGCGTACCGCAAACGGGACTCCACGGGATACTATTCATCTCCACCGTCGACCCCTCCAGCCTCCACGGGCTACTGTTCATCCACCGTCGACCTCCTCCAGCCTCCACCTGCGACTGTTCATCCACGGGCTCCTGTTCATCCAGCCTCCACCGCACGCTACTCCACCGGCTACTGTTCAACTAGCCCTCTCCACGGGCTCCTGTTCAACCACCCTCCACGGGCTACTGTTCATCATACCCTCCACGGGGTGGTCCTGTTCATCCAGCCCTCCACAGGGTCCTGTTCATCCAGCCCCAACCGGCTCGATCGATCGGGTCCTGTTCATCCAGAGGCAACACCATGGGGTCCTGTTCATCCAAACCCCCCAGCACGCTCACTGTTCATCCAGAGGCAACACCATGGGGTCATGTTCATCCACCCCTATCGGAAACTGTTCATCCAAACCCCCAGCAACGCTCACTATTCATCCACAGGCAGCATCGATCGGCTTCAATTAGCAGCAGTAGTGAAGGAATCGCTTGATCGGGTTCAGTTAACAGCCATCGATCGACCGCTCGGGTTCAGTAACGCGTAGCCTGTAGTGTAATCACTCAGGTTCAGTTAGAGCCCAACGCCTCGCACCCACGCGCGTGCGTGTATGAGAGAAACACGCATCGCTCGGCCCCGACCACCCACCGTAACCGGGAACACCCCGATATTTTCCTCGCCCTAACTTCTACCACAGTTTTTTCTGTCATGGACGGCCCAAAGAATGTCATGCAGCTGCGTCTCCGGCCTGCCCAAGACGAAAATCCCATTTTCTGTCATGATTTTTTGTCATAGAAGTAGGACCCCACCACATCTATGATGATACCGGGTTTTGTCACAATTATCATCATAGAAGTGTCGTAAGTATGACAGAAATTTTTTTCGTTCGGCCCAGAATGTCACGGATGTGTTTTTTTTTGTAGTGAGAACCGGTGGCTCAAGTGTAATAAGGCCAAAGATGAGCAATGTTCCAAGGCCGGCGGGTCTCCTCCTCTGATGTGCGTGAGTCCTTGCGGTCTCGAATATCAATGAGGTAATATGACCCATTGTTTAGGTTCTTGCTGACCACAAAAGGTCCTTCCCAAGGTGGGGATAACTTATGCCTATCTGTTTGATCTTGGATGAGCCGGAGCACCAACTCGCCTTCTTGAAAGGTCCGGGTCTTAACCCGGCGGCTATGATAGCGACGCAGATCTTGCTGGTATATCACTGAACAAGCCACCACAAGATCACACTCCTAATCCAACATATCAAGAGCATCCTAACATGCCTTTTCATTATCAGCTTCAACATAAGCCGCCACCCGGGGTGAGTCTTAACGGATATCGCTTGGAAGAACCGCCTCTGCCACGTAGACCTGAAGAAGGGCGTATAACCTGTTGACCTGTTTGGGGAGTTATTGATACTCCAAAGCACTAAGGGTAGTGCCTAAACCCAACAACCTGGCGTCCTCTACAAAGGGAACATAAGCCGGGGTTTTATCCCTCTCAAGATTTCCTGATTGGCCCTTTCAGCTTGACCATTTGACTGGGGGTGAGCCATCGAGGATACGTCAAGACAAATATGCTCTCGTTGATAGAACTCTTTCATGGCTCCCTTAGACAAATTAGTTCCATTATCAGTTATGATACTATGAGGGTAGCCAAAACGGAAGATCACCTTCTTCATGAATTGAACCGCTGTTACCGCATCACACTTACTGACCGGCTCTGCCTCAACCCACTTGGTAAATTTGTCAACTGCCACCAAGAGGTGGGTCTTTTTGTCTTTGGACCTCTTGAAAGGTCTAACCATATCCAGCCCCCAGACTACAAACGGCCAAGTAATTTGAATCATTCTCAATTCTTGAGCCGGCACATGAGCTCGTCTAGAAAATTTCTGACACCCATCGCACTTGCTAACCAGATCTTCTGCATCAGCATGAGCTGTCAACCAATAAAACCCATGACAAAAAGCTTTAGCCACAAGAGATTTAGAGCCAGCGTGATGGCCACAATCTCCCTCATGAATTTCCCTTAGAATCTCACGACCCTCTTCAGGAGAAACACAGCATTGGAACACGCCTGTGACACTGCATCGATGTAAGTCGTCGGTGACAATAGTCATAGACTTAGACTTCCGGGTGATTTTCCTGGCCAAAGTTTCATCCACAGGTAGCTCTCCCTGGATCATATAAGCCAAATAAGGAACTATCCAATCGGGGATGGCATGAAGATCCGCCACTAACTATGCCTCTGAGTTAGGTACAACAAGATCTTCTTCAGAAGGCAACTTAACTGAAGGATTATGCAACACGTCAAGAAAAACAGTAGGGGGCACTAGCTTATGCTGCGACCCAAGCTAGCTCAAAGCGTCAGTCGCCTCATTTTTCCTTCGATCCAGGTGCTCCACCTGATAACCTTTAAAGTGACCAGCGATGTTATAAACTGCCCGGCGTTAAGCCGCCATGAGTGGGTCTTTAGAATCCCAAGTGCCAGAGACCTGCTGACCCACCAAATCTGAGTCGCCAAAGCACCTGACCCGGCTTAGATACATCTCTTTGGACACTTTTAGACCATGAAGCAAGGCCTCTACTCAGCTGCATTATTAGTGCAAGGAAACATAAGCCTTAAAACATAACAAAATTTGTCACCTCGTGGGCAAGTCAAAATAACTCCAGCCACAGAGCCTTCCAATTGCGTGGACCCATCAAAATGAATAGTCCAATATGTATTATCAGGCTTCTCCTTAGGCATCTGCAACTCTGTCCATTCATCGATGAAATCCACAAGAGCTTGAGACTTAACAGCTATCATTGGCATATATTTGAACCTATGAGGTCCCAGCTCAATGGCTCACTTGGCCACTCGGCCTATAGCTTCTCTGTTTTGAATAATATCGCCTAAGGGAGCAGAGCTGACCACAGTAATAGGATGACAAAGAAAATAATGCTTCAACTTGCGACTGGCCATGAACACCCCATATACCAGCTTCTGCCAATGTGGGTATCTCTGTTTAGACTCAATCAAGACCTCACTGGCATAATAAGCCGGCCTTTGAACTGGATATTCCTTAACCGTTTCTTTCCATTCTAGTACAACCGCCGTGCTGACGGCCCTACTGTTAGCAACCACATATAAGAGCAAGGGCTCCTTCTCAACATGAGATGTAAGAACTGGCGGCTCAGCTAACTGTTTCTAAAGTGCATCAAATCCCTCATTAGCAGCTTCACTCCAGACAAAACGATTTATTTTCTTCATCATCTGGTATAGAGGAATAGCCTTTTCTCCCAGGCGGCTTATAAACTGGCTTAAAGCCGCAATACGACCCGCCAAACGCTGGACACCATTAATGCATGCCGGCTTAGCAAACGAAGTAGTAGCCTTGATTTTCTCCGGGTTAGCTTCAATGCCTCTTTTAGAGACCAGAAAACTTAAGAGCTTGCCTATAGGCACACCAAAAACACATTTGGCCGGGTTAAGCATCATCTTGTAGACCCGGAGGTTATCAAAGGTCTCCTTCAAATCATCTAGCAAGGTCTCCTTCTTTCTGGACTTCACAACAATATCATCCACATAAGCATGAACATTACCTCCTATCTGGTTATGAAGGCAATTCTGAACACAACGCTGATAAGTCGCCTGGGCACTCTTGAGTCCAAAAGGCATAGACACATAGAAGAAAGCTCCAAAGGGCGTGATAAAAGATGTTTCCTCCTAATCTTTAACTGCCATCTTGATATGATGATAACCAGAATAAGCATCTAAGAAGCTCAAACGCTCACAACCCGCCGTAGCATCAATAATCCGATCAATACGGGGAAGAGCAAAAGGATCAGCTAGACATGCTTTATTAAGGTCTGTGTAATCCACACACATCTGCCAAGTGCTATTTTTCTTAAGTATTAGCACCGGGTTAGCCAACCACTCAGGGTGAAACATTTCAATGATGAACCCTGCTGCTAAGAGTCGGGCCACCTCTTCTCCAATGGCCTTGCGTCTCTCCTCATTAAGACGATGAAGGAATTGCTTGACCGGCTTAAACTTGGGATCAATATTGAGAGTGTGCTCAGCGAGTTGTCTCGGTACACCCAACATGTCCGAAGGCTTCCGTGCAAAGATGTCCCGGTTCTCACGGATGAACTCGATGAGCGCGCTTTCCTATTTTGGATCCATATTGGCACTAATAGTGAAGTGTTGAGATGAGTCGCCAGGGGTAAAGTCAATCTGCTTGGTATCATCCACCGACTTAAACTTCAACAAAGGGTCATGCTTTATGGTTGGCTTATTCAATGGGGTCATATCAACCAGGTCAACATTGTCCTTATAAAACTTAAGTTCCTCTATGGCACAGGCATACTCAGCGTAACCAGCATCGCTTTCTTCTCATTCCAAGGCTATCTTCCTGTCACCATGTACTGTGATGGTACCCTTGCGACCCGGCATTTTAAGCTGCAAATACACATAACATGCCTGAGGGAGTCCTGGACTAAGTGGTCCTCGAGAGTCTGGCCCATCTGTTGTAAAGCCGAACTGATGGGCCAAGAAGATACAAGTTGGAAGGTCTTCCCCCGTGTCCGGATGGGACTCTCCTTTGCGTGGATAGCAAGCCTAGCGCCCGGATGTATAATTTACTTTCTCTGTAAACCAACTCGGTACAATCCTAGGCCCCTCCGGTGTCTATATAAACCAGAGGGTTTAGTCCGTAGAGGCTAACAAAAATCATATAGGCTAGACATTTAGAGTTTAGCCATTACGATCTCGAGGTAGATCAACTCTTCTAACCCCTATACTCATCAAATACAATCAAGCAGGACATAGGGTTTTACCTCCATTAAGAGGGCCTGAACCTGGATAAACATCGTGTCTCCCTTGTCTCCAGTTACCTTTGATCCTCAGATGCACAGTTTGGGACCCCCTACCCGAGATCGGTCGGTTTTGAAACCGACATTGGTGCTTTCATTGAGACTTCCACTATGCCGTTGACAGAAGGTTTGATGGCTCGTTCGATCATCAACAACGATGCCGTTTCCAGGGAAACTTTCCTTCTCGGTCAAATTTTTTTGTTCGGCGGCTTCGCTCCATGTGCCAACTCAATTGGCCGCTTCGAACAGATCGACAGCTACACCCCTGGTCATCAGATCAGTTTCAGAAACCTAAATTATGTCACTGATATCCGAGAAGACTTGATCTTCAAAGGGTTCATTGCCCCGACCACCGCTCTAGCATTAGATCTGGAGCAAACTGCCAGGTCCGAAGATGGGAGTTTGGAGCCCGCCGGACCCTCTGCTATGAATCTCACTATCGGAGATCCGGAGGCGATTGTGTCCTCGGCAAACTCGGAATCAGACCGGGTTCCCCCAATCATTGAAGGGCCGGACTCTCCCTCGGACTCTAGCTCCGAACTCTTGAAGTTCGCGCCAAGCGAGCGTGGCCAGGAGGCCTTTGCCCTGGCCAACCCCGCGGACTCTCGTTTCCCCGTCCAATCCTCACTCTTAAACGAGGCTCTAGACTTAATGCGGTCCCTCACCATTATAGAGGAATCACCTCCGAAATATGCCCAGCCCAGACTAGGGGCTCAGAGCAGGGAATTTTGCATCCCACCCACCACCCACTTCATAGCCACCGTCGAGGACTTAACCGACATGCTGGATTACACCTCCGAAGATATCGATGGCATGCATGACGATGCCGGAGACGAACAAGACCAAGACCTGCCGTTTATCGGACGTTGGACGGCCTCTGTGTATTTGGTGGATACACCCAAAGACGATGGCGGCGAAGGCAGGATGGATCCGGTTGAGAACAAACCTGCTGAGGCACCACCGAAGCGTTGACGCCAGCGACGCCGCTCAAAATTGCGTCGTGAAAAAGATAGTAATACCGGCACCAGAGACAAAAACACTCTAGAGAACATCAAAGATCCCGAAGCCCCCGTCGAGCCCACATCTGAACAAGATGATGTGGAGGAGGGGCAAGTTAACCCCGATGATCCGGTCAGGAATGTGGATTCGGAAGATAGAAACTATTTACCTCTCTCCGAGGATGATGTCAGCCTCGGCAACAAAGATTTCATCATGCCAGAGGAATCCCTCGAGCAGGAGCGCTTTAAGCGCCAACTAATCGCCACTGCAAGAAGCGTAAAAAAGTAGCAGATGCGGCTCCAAGCCGAACATGATACACTCAACGACAAATGGACCGAGGTCCTAGCTGCCGAATAATATGGCCTCCAACACCCAACAAAGAGTTATCCGAAGTATCGGCTACTACCACAATTTGAAGACGAGCCCTTCGAGCCAATACCGTCAAAACATGACCTCGTTGATGAACCAGACCGGCCACCACATGGGCAAGATAAAGCGGCCATATACGCCAAACACCCACCCACACCACCTCGATGTAGGGGCAGAGAGACAGCGGCTCCAGGATACACCTACAACCTACGACAAGACCTGAGCAATAGAACAGGCCAAGCCAGATCAATCTATGGATCAAGGGGGCGCGCCCCTGTAGGACCTTGAAGTGGGTGTGTCTAGAGGGGGGTGAATAGACACTTGATGCCAAAGTTGCAATTTTTAAGCTTTTTCGGTTTGAGTGGAGTTTAAGCATAATTTCAACACACACAATACATATCAAGCAAGTATGCAAAGTGTATATACGTAGCGGAAGGTAAAGCATGCAACTTGCAAGAATGTAAAGGGAAGGGTTTGGAGAATTCGAACGCAATCGGAGACACGGATGTTTTTCCCGTGGTTCGGATAGGTGGTGCTATCCTACATCCACGTTGATGGAGACTTCAACCCACGAAGGGTAACGGTTGCGCGAGTCCACGGAGAGCTCCACCCACGAAGGGTCCACGAAGAAGCAACCTTGTCTATCCCACCATGGCCATCGCCCACGAAGGACTTGCCTCACTAGCGGTAGATCTTCATGCAGTAGGCGATCTCCTTGCCCTTACAAACTCCTTGGTTCAACTCCACAATCTTGTCGGAGGCTCCCAAGTGACACCTAGCCAATCTAGGAGACATCACTCTCCAAGAAGTAACAAATGGTGTGTTGATGATGAACTCCTTGCTCTTGTGCTTCAAATGATAGTCTCCCTAACACTCAACTCTCTCTCATAGGATTTGGATCTGGTGGAAAGAAGTTTTGAGTGGAAAGCAAGTTGGGGGAGGCTAGAGATCAAGATTCATATGGTAGGAATGGAATATCTTGGCCTCAACACATGAGTAGGTAGTTCTCTCTCAGAAATAGGATGCTGGAAGTGTAGGCTTAGTCTGATGGCTCTCTCCACGAGTGAAGAGGAGGTGGAGGGGTATTTATAGCCTCCACACAAAATCCAACCGTTACACACAATTTACCAATCTCGGTGGGACCGAATCAGAAAACTCGGTCGGACCGAAATAGTAAACCTAGTGACCGTTAGGAATTTCGGTGGGACCGATTGGAACAACTCGGTGGGACCAATGTGCTAGGGTTAGGGAAAATCCAAAACTCGTTTTGACCGACTACTCAAACTCGGTGGGACCGATTTGGGTAATAAGCGAAACAGAGAGTTGGCCAAGCAAACTCGGTGGGACCGATTGCATATCTCGGTTGGACCGAAGATATTGCAACAGGTAACAGAGAGTTTACAAGCCCATCTCGGTGATACCGAGATCCCATCGGTGAGACCGAATTGCTAGGGTTTGGCAGTGGCAAATGACAAGTGAAACTCGGTGGCCCCGGATAGATAGAATCGGTATGACCGAGTTTGGCTTAGGGTTTAGGTCATTTGTGAATATGGGAAAGTAGCTGAGGATTTTGGAGCATATCATTAAGCACTTGAGCAAGATGCTCATTAAGCAACACCTCATCCCTCCTTGATAGTATTGGCTTTTCCTATGGACTCAATGTGATCTTGGATCACTAAAATGTAAAATGAAGAGTCTTGAACTTCAAGCTTTAGCCAATCCTTTGTCCTTAGTGTCTTGGAGACCTTCCCACACCCTTTAGTCCATGCCACTTGTCGGAGTAAATAGCCATGGGTAGCCTAGCCAGCTTCCCCTGGCCCATCAGAAAAAATGACGAGCCTGGCCGACTCTCAAGAAGATTCAAGACCTGGGGCCGCCTTCCCCCTCTGCCGGCTACTTCTTAGGCCGGCTTCGGGGGCGGCCCGCCCTTTACCCTCATGAAGAAAATTGTGAAGGGCCGACTACGAAAAGCCAGCTACAGCAAGGCCGGCTACGAGAGGCCGGCTCCCATAAAGCAGTCAAAGCCGTACCCGCAATGTACGCGTCCACCCTGCGATGATGAAGCGGGGGGTGGCTACAGTAGAACCTGCCACCCCCTAAACCCGGAGCACGCCTGGTACAGTGCGCCGTACGGGCAGCCACGGCCCGCCCGGCGCGGCACTGTAGCCACGGCGGCTCTAACGACGTCCACGACGGGCCGCCAGTGTGGCCCCCGAGGCGGTGGGCCCCTTCGGGCAAAGAGATACCGAAGGCGGCCGCACCTCCTCTCAAGCCGGCAAGATCGAGGGCCGGCTTCCCATAGCCGGCCTGCCATCTTCCTCGAAGAAGACGCCCATTAAGGAGACAAGATACGGCGGGGCTACAGTAATCGCCCGCCAAGGCGGCGTTACTGTAGCCACGCTTACCCCGACCAAGCCTGCGTCAACAGCACGGAGTAACAGTAACCAGCCACCGACCAGGCCCTGGCCTGTGGGGCTTGCCTATCGACCAAGGAGCCGGCAGCCGGCGGGACCCACCAGCTGGCGGGCCCCAGTAGCCGGCGCAGAAGCCGGCAAGCATAGTCACAGACAGCTGGGCCCCGCGCCCAGCTGGATTACCATTGTACCCCCGGGGGGTAGGCCTATATAAACCCCCCGGTGCACCCATGCAAAGGGTTGGACTCTCAAGTTAGACCTAGACACCACACAAGGAGAGGAAGCAAGCTAGCCGTGCCCTTCTTCCTCCTTCCACCCAAAACAGCTCAAGGAGCATTGTAGCTACTTGTTCATTTAGTAACCATGCGGAGACCCCGCAGAGCAGCAGTAGGGGTGTTATCTCCTCGGAGAGCCCTGAAGCTGGGTAAGATTCGCCGGCGTGCATGTCTTCGCCTTATCCCGTTTCCAGGCACCGGCGATGTTTTATTGGCTCCCACAATGATAAGCCACCCGTTGGCATATGTCGCACCTACCACCCGACATTTGGCGCCCACCGTGGGGCCAGGTGCACCGTCGTCCGGAGACCTGTTCTAGATGGGAACCCTTTTCCTTCCCCGCGAGCGTAGCCAGCCCGGCTCGCCCGATGGCGCTTGCCACGACGCGCTGCATGGCGTCACCAACATCTGCGTGGCGAGCAGCCTCGCCGACCTCTTCGACAAGGCCCGCATCTGCGACGAGCTTGCCTCCGATGCGGGCACCGACCACCTCGCCAACCTCCTCGGCCAGCTCCACGTCTCCAGCGAGCCCGCTGCGGATTTGGAGTCGGTTGGCTCCACCGACCCGATGCTTGTCGACTCCGACACGGCATCCTACGACATCTTCCCCACCAACGTCACGATCTACAACGACCCGCTCCCCCGGGCCAGCGATCGCGATACTATCACTGATGAGGTGATGGTTATCGGCCACGACGGCCCGACTGACGAGGGCGCCCGCGACGCCCCGCGCGCGGCGGCCCACGACTTGTCCGCCCCCCTCCCGCTGATGCCAACGATGAAGTACTGGAGGCACGCCGCCTCGCCCTCCTCGTGGAGGGCCGGCGGCTGGCCTCCGTAAGACGCCTCACCGAGGCCTACCAGCGCGAAGCTGACCGCGCCGCATTCGGCACACCGGCTCCGGCTGACCCAAGCCGGGCTGGTGCTATCAGGCAATGCAGCGCCGTCATCGCCGACATGCTTGGAGTCGATCGCCCGGTCTACGCCACCCCGCTCGATAACCTGCGCGCCGCCCAGGCGGCCGTAGACGGGCTGGACGGCTTGGAAGCCAAAGACGTCCCCCACATGACGCGGCGTATACAGCAACTGATTGATGCAGCCGCTCGGCGACACGAAGCCGACGCCTGCGCGGGGAGCCCTCCCCCGCACCGCGAGCACGGCGCGACTTCCCGATCGCCGACTGCGAGCAACACCGGCGCGCAGCGCGAGAAAGAGCCGGCTTCCAGCCGAAGCCGGACCCAAATCTCCATCGAGCGAGACGCGGACGGCCGACCCCGAGCAATGGAATGGCGGGGCACCCCGCCTCCGCCTCGAGCTCGTGGAGAGAGATACCCCACCCCGCCTCCAGTGGCGCACCCGACTCTCATCGGTCGGCTTGGTCGCCGCGAAGGAGTCGGCGAAAACGACGCCCGCCACCGGATCAACCGCCTGGCTAGATCCCTGGCGCTAGAAGAAGAAGACGATGTCGGCCCGCCTTGCTTTGGCCCCCGCATCCGCGACGAGCCCTTCCCCAAAGGGTTCTCGCTCCCAAGAGACATGCCCAAGTACAATGGCTCAGTGAAGCCGGAAGACTGGCTGACCGACTACTCCACAGCCGTCAGCATCGCCAATGGCAACCGGTGCGTTGCCGTGGAATTCGTGCCCCTCATGCTGCAAGGCACGGCACGGACTTGGCTTAACAGCCTCAAGCCTCTCAGCATCAACAGCTGGGTAGATTTCACTGAAGCCTTCGTTCGCAACTTCACCAGCACCTACAAGCGGGCTCCCAAGCCCAGATAGCTTTCCCTGTGCGTACAGGGCCCGGCCGAGTCCACTCGCGACTACCTCACGCGTTGGGCCGAGTGCCGCAACTCCTGCGAAGGGGTGCACGAGGTGCAAGCCATCGAATACTTCACTGCCGGGTGCCGAGTGGGCACCCTCCTCAAGCACAAGCTTCTGTGCGACGAGCCGACTACCCTCGACGAGCTCCTGAACATCGCCGACAAGTACGCCACCGCCGACTCCTCGATGAAGACCGAGCTCCGGGTGGACTTGTCCGGAAAAGTGCTCAATCCGGCGCCCCAAGCACCGGCTGGAGACTCCGGCCGAGGCCAACACCAGAATGATCAGAAGCGCAAAGGCCCTGCGCCGCCTCCCGCTAGCCGGCAGGTGGCCACGGTCGAAGATACGCCGCCTGAGGGGCGGCCCGTGCCCAAGAAGCCCAAGGGCGGCCGGCCGGCTTGGCAGTCGGCCTTCTCCTACGAACAAACCCTTGACGCCCCGTGCAAGTTCCATAGCGGCACGAAGCCGTCCAACCATACGACCCGAAAGTGTAACTGGCTCGCCCGAATCTCCAAGGGTGAAGGGCTCACGCCGACTCCGCCTGCCGGCCCGCCGCCTCCGGCTCTGCCGCCCAAGGCCGCTCGGCCCGCGATCGACGCCGTGCAGGACGAGTTCCCCGACGAGCAAGCATCTTACGTTGTCTTCACGAGCCAGCCCGAAGACCGGCGCAGCAAGCGCCGAGAGCAACAAGAAGTCAATGTGGCCGCCGCCAACCAAGCCGGCCACATGCATTGGTCAGAGAAATCCATCAGCTGGAGCCGGGCCGACCACCCAGAGGTGATGCCGTCCCCCGGCTTCTACGCTTTGGTCCTGGAGGCCACCATTGCGACGGACACGCGTGCCGCGCGCTTCTCCCGCGTGCTTATCGACGGTGGAAGCAGCATCAACATCCTGTACCGCGACACCATGGAGAAGTTGGGTGTCAAGGCAAAACAGCTTGTGCCGACTCGAACGGTGTTTCATGGCATCGTACCCGGTTTGTCCTGCGCCCCCATCGGCAAGATCAAGATCGATGTACTCTTTGGGGGCAAGGATCATTTCCGCCGGGAAGCAATCTGGTTCGAGGTGGTGGACCTGGAGAGCCCTTACCATGCCTAGCTTGGCCGACCCGCCTTGGCCAAGTTCATGGCGATCCCCCACTACGCGTACCTCAAGATGAAGATACCAAGCTCCAAGGGCATCATCACCATCGCCGGCGACTACAAGAAGTCCGCCGACTGTGCCGCGGCCAGCAGCCGGCTGGCCGAATCCCTCGTGATTGCCGAGGAAAAGAAGACGCTGAACAGGGTCGTGGCCCTGGCCATCAAGCAGCTAAACCAGCCCGCCGACTCCAAGGAGTATGATGCCCAAGGACTTTCCAGCCGGCCAAGGAGACCAAGAAGATACAGCTCGACCCCGAGCACCCCGAGAGGTTTGCCGTCATTGGGGCGAGCCTGGACGGCAAATAGGAAGGCGAGCTCGTCGATTTCCTCCGTCAGAATCGGGATATCTTTGCATGGTCCCCCAAGGACATGCCGGGTGTTCCGAAGGATTTCGCCGAGCACAAATTACATGTGCGGGAGGACGCCAAACCAGTCAAGCAGCCTCTTCGCCGACTGTCAGAGGAGAAGAGAAGGATCGTAGGGGAGGAGATAGCC
The DNA here is from genome assembly GCA_034509565.1 of Triticum monococcum. Lineage (NCBI taxonomy): Eukaryota > Viridiplantae > Streptophyta > Magnoliopsida > Poales > Poaceae > Triticum > Triticum monococcum. The sequence goes on from CM067841.1 coordinate 525,893,885, forward strand.
CGGCTTCTTGCAGCCGGCTTCATCATGGAAGTTTTCTTCCCCGAGTGGCTCGCGAACCCGGTTCTCGTGCTGAAAAAGAATAACAAGTGGCGCATGTGTATAGATTACACAAGCCTCAACAAAGCCTGCCGAAAAGATCCCTTCGCCCTGCCCAGAATTGACCAAGTGATAGACTCCACAGCTGGATGCGAGCTGTTGAGCTTTTTGGATGCTTATTCGGGATACCACCAGATAAAACTGAACCCGGATGACCGACTGAAGACCGCCTTCATCACGCTGTTTGGAGCCTTCTGCTACCTGACTATGACGTTCGGCTTGAGGAATGCCGGCACCACTTTTCAGCGTTGCATGCAGAAGTGCCTCGTCACGCAGCTTGGCAAGAACGCCCACGTCTACGTGGATGATATTGTGGTGAAGACGGAGAAGCGCAGCACTCTGCTGGAAAACCTGAAGGAGACATTCGAGAACCTATGCCGGTTCCGAATCAAGCTCAACCCCGAGAAATGCGTGTTCGGAGTGCCAGCCGGCCAGCTCCTAGGCTTTCTGGTCTCCGAACGCGGCATCGAGTGCAACCCTGTGAAGATCAAGGCCATTGAGAGGATGGCGGTCCCAACCAAGCTTCGAGAGATTCAGAAGTTCACCGGGTGTCTGGCCTCTCTGAACCGCTTCATCAGCCGGCTTGGAGAGAAAGCTCTCCCTCTCTACCGCCTCATGAAGAAGAGTACCCACTTTGAGTGGAATGACCAGGCCGACCAAGCTTTCCATGAGCTGAAGAAAATGCTGTCCACGCCGCCTGTCTTGGCGGCACCGACTGAGAAAGAGCCCATGCTCCTTTATATTGCCTCCACTAGCCGGTTGGTCAGCACCGTCATTGTGGTCCAACGCCCCGAAGAAGGCCGAGCCCAGCCGGTCTAGAGGCCGGTTTATTACCTGAGCGAGGTGCTGTCCGCCTCGAAACAGAACTACCCGCACTACCAGAAGATGTGCTACGGCGTGTACTTCACCGCCAAGAAGCTGAAGCCGTACTTTCAAGAACATCCCATCACGGTCGTATGCACTGCCCCGCTGGCCGAGATCATAGGCAGCCGGGATGCATCCGGCCGGGTGGCTAAGTGGGCCATCGAGCTGGCCCCTTACACGATCTTCTACCAACCCCGCACCGCCATCAAGTCGCAAGCACTAGCCGACTTCCTCGTCGACTGGGCCGAGACCCAGTACTTACCGCCAGCTCCCGACTCCACCCATTGGCGCATGCACTTTGACGGATCCAAGATGCGCACCGGCTTTGGAGCCGGCGTCATCCTTACCTCTCCTAAGGGCGACAAGCTCAGATACACGCTGCAGATCCACTTCGCCGCCTCCAACAATGTTGCCGAGTACGAGGCGCTCATACACGGGCTCCGGCTTGCCAAGGAACTCGGCATCCGCCAGATCCTGTGCTATGGCGACTCGGATTTGGTGGTGCAGCAATCTTCTGGCGACTGGGACGCCAAGGACGCAAACATGGCAAGCTACCGCTTCCTAGTGCAGCAAATCAGTGGATACTTCGATGGATGTGAATTCCTCCATGTACCGCGAGCCGACAACGAGCCAGCAGATGCCCTGGCCCGAATAGGCTCCACGCGGCAAGCAATACCAACCGGCGTCGCCCTACAACGCCTCCTCACGCCGTCCATCAAGCCGTCTCCGGAGTCCGACTCCATCTTCGTGCCGCCTAACCCCGATGGGGCCGGGTCCGGCTCGAAGAATCAAGCAGTCGGCCCGGGGACTTCAATACTCGGCTCGGGGACTGCAGTAGCCGGCCCGGGGACTGCCGCACCTGGCTCGGGGACTGCGGTAGCTGGCCCGGGAACTTCTTCAGCACAGCAAGCGGCGGCCGATTCCAGCACTTCATTACCCAGCCCGCCCACCCTGGTGGCTGTAGCCACTTTGGCGGTAGGGGAAGTCACAGCTCCGTCATGGGCCCAGACCATCCTCAACTTTTTGGTGAACCAAGATCTGCCGGCTGACGAAACCGAAGCGAGACAAGTCCAGCGCCGAGCCGGAGCATACACAATCGTCAACAGAGAGCTTGTCAAGCGCAGCGTCACCGGAGTCTTACATCGATGCGTCGAGTAGGAGAAAGGCATTGCAATCCTCAGGGATATACACCAAGGAGAGTGCGGCCACCACGCCGCATCAAGATCACTTGTCTCCAAAGCCTTCCGCCACGGTTTCTTCTGGCCGACTGCTTTGGACGATGCCAAAGAGCTAGTCAAACACTGCAAAGGCTGCCGGCTTTTCAGCTCCAAGCAACACATGCCGGCTTCGGCACTCAAGACCATTCCCATCACCTGGCCCTTTGCCGTCTGGGGATTGGATATGGTGGGCCCATTCAAGACGGCGTGCGGCGGCATGACACATTTGCTCGTCGCCGTCGACAAATTCACCAAGTGGATCGAGGCGAAGCCGATCAAGAAGCTGAATGGGCCGACTGCGGTGACTTTGATTGCAGATATAACAACCCGGTACGGCGTACCGCACAGCATCATCACCGACAACGGCACGAATTTTGCCAAAGGTGCGTTGGCACGTTTCTGCGCCGCACAAGGTATCCGGCTGGACCTTGCGTCCGTCGCCCACCCGCAGTCAAATGGCCAAGTAGAGCGAGCAAATGGCCTCATCCTGTCCGGCATCAAGCCCCGACTGGTCGTACCTCTGGAGCGTTCAGCCGGCTATTGGCTCGATGAGCTGTCGGCTGTCCTATGGAGTCCGCGTACTACCCCAAACAGATCAACCGGCTTCACTCCTCTCTTCCTTGTATATGGTGCCGAGGCGGTCATCCCAACAGACATCGAGTTCGACGCGCCTCGGGTAACCATGTACACGGAAGCGAAAGCCAAAGAAGCAAGAGAAGACGGTGTCGACCTGCTGGAAGAAGGCCGGCTGTTAGGCCTCAGCCGGTCTGCCATCTACCAGTAGGGTTTGCGCCGCTACCACAACCGGAGGGTCCGACCAAGATCCTTCCAGGAGGGCGACCTTGTGCTCCGGCTGATGCAGCGAACAGCCGGCCAGCACAAGCTTGCAGCCCCCTGGGAAGGTCCCTTCGTTGTCAGCAAAGCTTTAGGCAACGATGCCTACTACCTCATCGACGCACAGAAGCCAAAGGCACGCAAGAGAGACGACTCCGGCAAGGAGTCGGAACGACCATGGAACGCCAATCTTCTTCGGAAGTTTTACAGTTAAAATGCAGTATGTATCGCGTCTAGTTTTGTATTAAGTACGAAACAATAGGCTCCCCGAGGAGGACTCGGGGACTGCCATCTTTTATTTTATGAATGAAAGTTATCATGCGTATGATATCACCTGTTCATTTATTTTGTCCGGCACCGGGTTCGACGAGTCGGCCCGGGGACTAGCCGACTGGAGTTATATTAGGAGCCCTACCCGCAGTCAGACAAGTAATGTGCCGACACCCAGGCTTGGCTCTTGCCAAAATCGCAGTTCGAAGAACCGACTGCCCGGCTGGCAAGAGTCATAAGCCGGAAAGGGTGCGCACACGAAAAACGGCTAGGGGCTAACGGGTTTATATATAACAAAAGCCAGCTTGCCGCCTCCCGCCGACCGACTACCAGAGTAGCCGGCCGGCCGGCTTACATTCAGTCTGCTTCAAATCCAAGAAAGCTCGAGTACTTGCCTTCCCAAAGAGGGAAGGCGGCAAAGGAAAAAGCCTAAGGATAAAAAAGTGCACTTGAATGGAAGCCAACACATGCATACAATAATATTTACACAAAGGACCTCCAGAGTGGTCAGCATCCAACATTGTTCAATACAACCCAAGTGGGTGGAATTGCGGAAACTTAAAATTGTTCGAAAAAGCAAAAGCAGGAACAACTGGGACGGCAGATTAAGCCGGCGGGGCCGCTGACGAGCCGGGCTGGGCGGTGGAGACGGTCGCGTCGGCTGAAGGAGCGGCCGGCTGGCCGACTTCGGCCTGATCACCACCTCCGGCAGAGGGCGCGCTCCCGCGCGGCTCGTTGCTGGAGGCACGGTCGGCTTGAGGGTGGTCGGTCGTCTCGCTAGTCGGCTCGGCGTCTCCGTCGTCTTCCTCCTCGTCGTCCTCGCCCTAGTCGCTGGAGGCGATCTTCTCGGCCGAGTCCTCGCCTTCCGCCGGGTTCAGCCCGAACCACTCCTCCGGCTGGGCAATGCCGTCATCACTGAGTTCCGGCGCGAAGACGCTCGTGTCGGTGCACTCGGCGATCGTCGAGGCGCGCTGCGCGATCGCCGGCCGCACCTCCTCTAGCTCCGCGTCGGCTTCCAACCGCCAAGTCCGCAGCTGGTTCAGGCTTAGCCCTGGGTACCACGCGCGGACGAACTCCAACGCACGCCCGGCTCCGGGACGGGCTGCGGATGCCTTCCAAGCCTCGAAGCGGCCGACTGCGACTTCTAGCCAGTCGGTAGTCCGACTTGGGTGCGGGGAATCGCCTGGCCGGGCCAGAGTGCGACCAGCACCTGCGCCCCGGCACGTTGGAGCCGGCAGAGCATCCGATGGGCCGGCTGCAGTCGCGCTTGGATGGCAATGAACTGCTCCGACAGCGTTCGATTCGCATCCGGCGGAATGGCAACTCCGGCCTGACGGCGCGCCTCGCGATGGGCCTCGATGGCTTGGGCGGCGAGGACAGAGTGGCCGGGAAAGTATTCTGCGCAAGGTAGCAAGCACAAGTCAAAACATAAGCCCAGGCGGCCGGCGGATGGAGGAAGGGCAAGAAAGGCGGCTCACCATCGATCAGATCTTCGATTCGGCCGAAACCTTCCTCCAGCGCCTGGCGCGTCTCGGCCCAGCTCGCCGCCTTGGTCTCGAACTCCGCCTTCAGGGCAGCCTCGCCGTCCTGCGCCTTCTGCAGGGCCGCCTTATGGCTTTCCTCCTGGTCGGCCAGTTTCTTGACCAGGCGGTCGCGCTCCTTAACCAAGTCGGCACACTCGGCGTCCCTGGCGCGAAGAGCGGTCTGCACTTCGCCGAGCTCCCTCCACAAGTCGGCGTTGGCCTCTGCATGAGCAAAAGACAAAGAGAAAAAGTCAGCAAGGGAAAGGTCGTCAAGGAAGATCCGACCCGACTGCTCTGCAGTCGGCCCGAATCTCGGGGACTACACCCAGTGGGTGCGCTGTCGCTTCCCCACGAGAAACAGATAAAAGCAATATACTTACGTCGGCTGCTGGCCAGGTCTTCGGTCCTCCGGCTCAGCTCCCGAGCCTGGGAGTTGAAGGCGGCGGCACGAGAGTTGTGGTAGTCCTAAAGATCAGACAGAAAACAGAGTTAAGATAGTCGTCGGGAAAGATCCGACCTGACTGCGCAGCAGTCGGCCCGGATATCGGGGACTACACCCAGTGGGTGCGCTAGCGCGCCCCCACAGAAAAAATCAGAGGACCAGAGCGGTCGACAAGTAAAAAACTTACCCGGATTGCGGACCGCGTCAACAGAAACTCCTGGGTAAATTGTTGCAGGAGGGCGGCCTGAGCTTGCAGCCGGCTCCGCACCCCTTGGGCCGCCACGTTCAGCTCGCCACTTCCTCCGAGTCCACCCGGAGGTGGCGGAACTGGCCGCCTCCAAGGCGTCTGCCGTCTGGTCGGCACCCGCGGCTTGGCGCGTGTCAGGCGGGGCCGTGCTCCCTCCGGCGCGCTGGCTCGCCGCCAGTTGAATTTCAAGACCGGCTCCGGCCTCGGGTGCGGCCCGGGCCGGCTCCTCCGGCACCGCCGACGACTGGCCGCCTTCGCCCGCTCCGACTGGCGCTGCCGGCGGCGTCCTCTCCGCGAAGATCTCGAAGAGCTCATCCCTCTGCACCGGCGGCTGACCGGGGGTGATCTCCTCTGCCGTGGGTAGTGGGATGTCCAGGTCCAAGGTGTGGAGGGGGATGGCGAGCAGCGGAGGCCGGCTATGCGTGCCCTCCGCCTCCGTCTCCGCGGTCGCCCGCTCCGATGGAGTCTCGGCTGCCGCACCCGCTCGCTCCGTCGCCGCCCGGGCGGCCTCCCGCTCTGCCGCCTCCCTCTCTTGTCGCGCCTCGCGGGCATTCCGCTCCGTGGCTTCTGCAAGATCGGCGCAGGGGTCCACGCGGCGGGGCCCTGAAGATCTAGCACCCAGCCCAACCACACAGCCGCCTGGGCCTCGCTCGAGCGAAAGCGGCGCCCTCCTCGGAAGTCGGAGAAGAGTTAGAACAAAAGAAGACAACAAAGTAACAAGCACGCAAGCGGCCAAAGGGCTTACGAGGAAACCGCTGGAGGTTTCTTCACCGCCTTCCGGAAGCGGGCCGCCTTCGCCGCCGCTTCGTCTCGCTTCGTGGCCGCGGCGGAGGCCCTCGTCTTTTTCGGCCGGCTGCCGAAGAGACGAAGCGCGGCCCGGCGTTTCGACGCTCCACCACCGGCAGCCGGCGCGGCGGATGAGCCCACACTGCGACGATCGGTTGCCGGCTGGTGGCGCGGGATTTCTTCGACGTCGGCGTCGTCCGGCCAGTCGTCAAAACTGGCCGAGAGCCCCGTGCCTTCGGGCTCGGCGACGTCCCCCGTGGCGGCGTCCTCCTTGGCGGCCGCGGCCAAATCCGGGTCATCGATGTCGTCTACCGTACGGTCCAGGGCATACTGGCGTTCGATTCCTGCCTCCCCGGCTGGCGGCGGAAGAAGGGGGTTCTGATAAAAGAGAAAGGAGAAGAGCCGCCCGGTCAGAAGCCGGCCGGCACAAGCCGGCTGATGACAGAAAGAAAGACTTACCACAGGCGGAGGATGGGCGCGCGAGTACGGCGCCTTGCCGAATTGCTAGTCGTCGGTGAGCTTGAGGTTGGCGATGTAGTTCACCATAAGCGCTACCTCGGCATTGGGCATCTCCCATGTGGTCAGCCGGCAGGGGTCGAAGCGGCCGCTCATCTGGCATAGCATGTGGGGCCGGCTCTGAAGGGGAAGAATCCGGCGCTCGACGAAGGCGGCCACCAGGTCGGCTCCGCGCAGGCCCTCCGACTGGATCATTACCCGAAGCCGGGCGATGGAGGCGTTCCCAGCCGGAGACAAGGACTTGGACCGGAAGCCCCAAGACGGCCGCCTCCCAGCCGGCGGGCCGGCTACGTAGGCCGGCAGGTTGACGTAGTCTCCATGTGGGGCGACGTTCTTGACGTAGAAATACGATTTCTGCCAGAGTTTGACCGATTGGATTAAAGGAATGTGCGGGAAGGGGTTGTTGTCTCTTGACCTCTTCATCGCGATGAAGGCCCCGCAGGGGGCGGGCATGCCGGCGGTGACGGTGCCGAGCTTGTTTTGGAAGAGCTCCGCCCAAAGCTCCAGCGTGGGAAGCACTCCCAAGAAGCCTTCGCAGAGAGAGACGAAGGACGACAGCAACATCACCGCGTTGGGTGTGAGGTGATGCGGCTGGAGTTGGTAGAAGTCGAGGAAGGAGTGCATGAAGCCACTCGCCGGGAAGCTGAAGCCACGCAAGAAATGCATGCGGAAGACGACGCGCTCGCCTTCCTCCGGCGCCGCAGAGATATGCGTCTCCGGCGCCAGACGAGCCTGCACGAGGTTGGCGGCGGGCAGGCGCCGGGTCCGGCAGAGAAACTCTATGTGGTCTTCGTGGACGTTGGACGCGTCCCACGAGCTTGACAGCGCCATGGACATGGCGGCGTGGGCGGGCTGCGACGGGAGGCTGCGTCGGGCGCGAAGGAAGAAGAAAGGAAGAAGAGCAAGGAGGGACGGGGAGCGGGGGAGCGAGCAAGCCTTTGTCTCTCCCCCTCCCCCTCCTACTTGTAGGCTCGTGCGCCGGAGCCAAGGAGGCGCGGCGTGGGGGATCGTGGGGATCGATCGTGCCCATCTCCCCCACGCCCCGCGTTAATTGCGCGCCTTGAAGACACGAAGAAACGGCCGCGGGGAGGCGAGCAGTCCCCTCGGGCCACAGAAGATCTGCGCCCGGGCCGAGGCCAAGGAGTGGCGGGCCCGGGCCTGCGGCGGCGTCCCGTCGCGCGCGTGCGACGGCATGACTTCTCCGCCACGTGGCCGGTCGTGGGGCCTGCGGCCAGCCCGCGGGTCAAACACGGTCATATTAATAAACAAGAAAGTTCTCCGAAGTCGGCCTACAACGGCGAGGTTGGTTCCTCAAGGTGTGAAGCTGACCAAGCTTCTCGTCCCCCTGTCCGCCGTGAAGCTCGCCCAGCTTCGGGGACTACTGTCGGAGTAAATAGCCATGGGTAGCCTAGCCGGCTTCCCCTGGCCCATCAGAAAAAATTACGAGCCTGGCCGACTCTCAAGAAGATTCAAGACCTGGGGCCGCCTTCCCCCTCTGCCGGCTACTTCTTAGGCCGGCTTCGGGGGCGGCCCGCCCTTTACCCTCATGAAGAAAGTTGTGGAGGGCCGACTACGAAAAGCCGGCTACAGCAAGGCCGGCTACGAGAGGCCGGCTCCCATAAAGCAGTCAAAGCCGTACCCGCAATGTACGCGTCCACCCTGCGATGATGAAGCGGGGCGTGGCTACAGTAGAGCCTGCCACCTCCAAAACCCGGAGCACGCCTGGTACAGTGCACCGTACGGGCAGCCACGGCCCGCCCGGTGCGGCACTGTAGCCACGGTGGCTCTAACGACGTCCACGACGGGCCGCCAGCGTGGCCCCCGAGGTGGTGGGCCCCTTCGGGCAGAGAGATACCGAAGGCAGCCGCACCTCCTCTCAAGCCGGCAAGATCGAGGGCCGGCTTCCCATAGCCGGCCTACCATCTTCCTCGAAGAAGACGCCCATTAAGGAGACAAGATACGGCGGGGCTACAGTAATCGCCCGCCAAGGCGGCGTTACTGTAGCCACGCTTACCCCGACCAAGCCTGCGTCAACAGCACGGAGTAACAGTAACCAGCCACCGACCAGGCCCTGGCCTGTGGGGCTTGCCTGTCGACCAAGGAGCCGGCAGCCGGCGGGACCCACCAGCCGGCGGGCCCCAGTAGCCGGCGCAGAAGCCGGCAAGCATAGTCACAGACAGCTGGGCCCCGCGCCCAGCTGGATTACCATTGTACCCCAGGGGGTAGGCCTATATAAACCCCCCGGTGCACCCATGCAAAGGGTTGGACTCTCAAGTTAGACCTAGACACCACACAAGGAGAGGAAGCAAGCTAGCTGTGCCCTTCTTCCTCCTTCCACCCAAAACAGCTCAAGGAGCATTGTAGCTACTTGTTCATTTAGTAACCATGCGGAGACCCCGCAGAGCAGCAGCAGGGGTGTTATCTCCTCGGAGAGCCCTGAAGCTGGGTAAGATTCGTCGGCATGCATGTCTTCGCCTTATCCCATTTCCAGGCACCGGCGATGTTTTATTGGCTCCCACAATGATAAGCCACCCGTTGGCATATGTCGCACCTACCACCCGACACCACTCCATTGTTGAACTTATCTGAAACATACTAGATGAAAACGTTAGTCCAACAGGAGATATGTTGTCATCAATTATCAAAACCACCTAGGGAGCACTTGTGCTTTCAATCTCCCCCTTTTTGGTAATTGATGGCAACATACATCAAAGCTTTAGATAAAGATACAAAGAATAGTAAGAAAGCTTTGGAAGGACATGTAATAAACATGGGCTGCCCCTACATGTATGCAATGATGTGAATATAAAATATAGAAGCATGTGAGAGCATAATCATGACAGAGTAGGCAATGTGTTACATGTATCTTGGCCATATGCATCAGAGCAAAAGATTATTAAGGAAAATACCTTCATGCTCATGAGTCCTTCTTGCAAACAGTATGTACATAGGCAAGAATTCCTCATACTCATGATTTTGATGCATACACTTACCTTGTAGTCTTAAGTTGGCTTAGGATGGAATGAACCTGCACAAACAAGGTTAGATAACACAGGTACATCCACTAGCCAGAGCAAACAAAAGAAACCACAAGAATACCAAGACTGGGATGACATGTAGAGAGTAAGTACTACGTACTACATTGAATTCATAATGTCCCCAAGAATAAAGATATGCAATGAATTTGACTGATTTCTTTCCCTTAGGTGTCTTGCTCCCCCTGAATCTTTCATGGGATATTGCGAGAAGATAGGGAACAGAAAATCAGAGCTGAAAGATACAAATGAATATGTCTTTCCCCCTAAAAAGACATGTGACATCTCTCCTCTTGAACATCAAGCATCTGGGATCCTTGAGTATTGTCTCTCCCCCTAGAGATCTCTTTCTCCCCCTTAATACATTATCTGGGACGTCTGGGATCCTTGAGACTCTTTCTCCCCCTTAATACATTATCTGGGACGTCTGGGATCCTTGAGACTTTCTCTCCCCCTTTACTGCTTTGATGTGATCTCTCTCTCCCCGAAGATAGGCTTTGATGTGATCTCTCTCCCCCCTTTGACATCAATTTCCAAGAAGGTTTTTCTGGAATCCGTCGGATAGGGTTGGTCCTTGAGACTCAGCATAAAGCAAAGAATAAAATTGAGACAAGATTCATTGAGTGAAGCTAGATCAGAAGAAATATAGATTAAGTGGCAAACTGTTTTTCTGATTGCAAAGTCGGTGGCACCGAGTGGCATATTTCGATGGTAGCGAAAAGATTCGGTTGGACCGAAAATTGCAAGTCGGTGAAACCGAGTTTACAAAAAAAACACTTGTCACCTCAGCTCACTAGGCATGTAGGAGCTCACAAAGATTTGCAATGAATTACCTGAAGGATTTGCAGGGAATTAAATGCAGAAAATGCAGAACAAAAGCAAAGAGAGTAAAGAAAAAAAGAGAAACAAAAAAACTTCATCTAGAGTTGGGCGGTGACATAGTCACCTATGTTAGAGTATATTGACTTAGGAGTCAAGTGAAAACACTTGATCATAGGTCATACTCATCGTTTAAGCTCAAAATGGGGTTACCATTTTTCGTTTAAGCATCTTGATGTATTCACATCTTGTTCAGTTGCTTTGACTTCATTTCTTGGAGTAAAGCTTCTCTAAGATGGAATAACATACCTTGGGTGGTGGTGTGGTTCTTACTCATGTAGTTGAACTTGTGTGGGTGCTCAAGGTTGATGTAGCTCATCAAGAGTTGGGAGCACCACTTGGAGTGTGTGTTCACCTACCTACATGGATTAGTTCTAGCAAGGAAGAGCACTTGTGTATCCAAAAATGACAATCATGAAGCTCAACATAGAATTTGTCAAAGGATATGTTTGAATGGTTCTGTGCTTCCTTGTCTTGAACCATCATTGTGTAGAGTCTTGGTGATGTAAAGATTTATCAAGATGTGAGTGAGTCGCAATCTCATGAAATTTTATTCAACCAAGCACCTACATGGGTTAGACAACATGCAAGGTACAAATATATCCAAGACATAAGATAGTCATCATAAGGGATATATCATGGATTAGTCATAAGCTCATGTCTTGCATGTATCCAATGGAGTTCCTACTCCAAGTTCGAAGCATCAATGATGTTCAATTCTCCTCTCAACCTGCAAAACACTTTCTCATCAAGTGGTTTAGTGAATATATCCGCTAATTGCTTATCAGTGCGAACATGCTTAAGATTTATGTCACCCTTAGCAACATGATCTTGAATGAAATGATGACGAACTTCAATATGCTTAGTTCGAGAATGTTGTACAGGATTATGACCAATTTTGATAGCACTTTCATTGTCACAAAGCAGTGGAACATGTTTCACATAGATCCCATAATCTTTAAGAGTTTCGGTCATCCAAAGTAATTGAGCACAACATGAACCAGCGGCAATGTATTCCGCTTCGGCGGTGGATAAGGATACCGAGTTTTGTTTTTTGGAAGACCAAGACACAAGGGATCTACCAAGAAATTGACAAGTACCCGAAGTTGACTTTCTATCAACCTTGTCTCCGGCATAATCCGAGTCGGACTAGCCAACAAGATCAAAAGAAGACCTCTTAGGGTACCAAATGCCAAAATTTGGTGTATGAATTAAGTATCTAACTATCCTTTTCACAGCCTTAAGATGACATTCTTTAGGGGCAGCTTGATATCTTGCACACATGCACACACTTAGCATAATATCGGGACGTGAAGCACATAGGTATAACAATGAACCAATCATAGAGCGATAAACCTTTTGATCAACCGGTTCACCATCTTTGGTCAAATCATTATGTCCACTAGTAGGCATGGGTGTAGACATACCTTTGCATTCTTGCATATTGAACTTCATTAATAAGTCCTTGGTGTACTTTGTTTGAGAGACAAATGTACCTTCCTTAGTTTGCTTGATTTGCAAACCGAGAAAGAATTTGAGTTCACTCATCATAGACATCTCAAACTTTTCTGACATTAGCTTTCCAAACTTTTCACTAAAGAGAGGGTTAGTTGAACCAAATATGATATCATCAACATAAATTTGACATACAAATAGTTCTCCATTAACCCTTTTAGTAAAAAGAGTAGAATCAATTTTACCAATTTCAAAACCACTTGCAATAAGGAACTTGGTCAAGCATTTATACCATGCTCTAGGATCTTGTTTAAGACCATAAAGAGCTTTGTGAAGTTTGTAAACATGATTAGGTTTCTTAGGATTTACAAAGCCGGGAGGTTGTTTGACATAAACTTCCTCCTCTATTTCACCATTTAGAAAAGCACTTTTAATGTCCATTTGGTACAAGGTGATGTTATGGTGATTAGCATAGGCAAGTAAGATGCGAATGGACTCAAGTCTAGCAACGGGAGCATATGTCTCACCATAGTCCATACCTTCGACCTGTGTGTACCCTTGGGCGACGAGACGTGCTTTGTTGCGAACCACTTGTCCATCTTCATCTTGCTTGTTGCGAAACACCCATTTGGTACCAATGATGTTGTGGTTGTCGTCGGGCTTCTCAACCAATGTCCAAACTTGGTTTCTCTCAAAGTTGTCTACCTCTTCATGCATGGCGTTTATCCAATCCGGATCTTCCAATGCTTCTTCAACCTTCATAGGTTCAATGCTAGAGATGAATGAATAGTTTTCACAAAAGTTAGCTAAACGAGTTTTTGAGCGAGTGATTCTCCCGGTTTGTATATCATTAAAGATTTGCTCGACGGGATGATCTTTGGAAATTCTTGCTCGAACTCGTGAGAGCTTTTGCTTGGGTCTTCATTGAACATTTTCTTCATCTTGTTCTTCTTCTTGGCCTTCTTCATTGTTGACATTGTCATTGTCTTGTCGTGGTGGAGAAGGAGGTTGTTGATGTTCGTCTTGATGCATTTCCTTGTCTTCTTCATCTTGGTGTGTCCCACTTGTGGATGCTTCCGTATCAATTCATGGTTCACCTTGTTGTGAAGTAGAAGCCTCCACTTGGACGGATGAAGTACTCTCCTTCACCTCCATTGGACGAACTTTGCCTATGGGCTAGTCTTGGATTGCTTCTGAAGGATCTTTGTCTCCTACATCAATTGGCAATTGCTCTACTTGCGAGCCATTAGATTCATCAAACTTCACATCTACCGTCTCTTCAACCTTTCGGGTGAAAATGTTGTAGACACGGTAAGTGTGAGAGTTTGAGCCATAACCAAGTAGGAAACCTTCATGAGATTTAGGAGCAAACTTTGAACGACGATGCTTATCAAGAATGTAGCACTTTGAGCCGAATACTCGAAAGTATCCAACTTGGGGTTTGTTACCGGTGAGGAGTTCGTATGCCGTCTTGCCGAGTAGCTTGTGAAGATACAAGCGATTTGTTGCGTGACAAGCTGTCTCAACCGCTTCTGCCCAAAAGTGCTTCGGCGTCTTGTATTCATCAAGCATTGTTCTTGCCATTTCGATGAGCGTCCGGTTCTTCCTCTCAACAACTCCATTTTGTTGAGGTGTGTACGTAGCCGAGAACTCATGTGAAATCCCTTCTTCATCAAGAAAGGTGTCCACATTTACGTTCTTGAACTCTATTCCGTTGTCACTCCGAACCTTCTTGATCTTCACGTCAAACTGATTTTGGGCCTTCCTAGCGAAGTTTTTGAAGATCTTCTGGACCTGCGACTTGTCATTAAGAAAGAACACCCACGTAAATCTTGAAAAATCATCAACTATAACTAGAACAAAAGAATTTCCACCGAGACTCTTGTAGGCGTTGGGACCAAAAAGATCCATATGAAGTAGCTCGAGTGGCCTCCTTGTGGTCATGATGTTCTTCACGGGATGTCTTCCTCCAACCTGTTTACCTGCTTGACAAGCATTGCAAAGTCTATCCTTATCAAATATGACATCGTTAACTCCAATGATATGATTTCCTTTAATAAGCTTGTCAAGATTTCTCATGCCAAAGTGACCTAGTCGTCTATGCCACAACCAACCTTTTGAGGATTTAGCAATAAAGCAAGTTTTAGGTTGTGCCTTTTTAGAGAAGTCGACAATGTAAAGGTCACCTCTACGCATACCGGTAAAGACCATTTTATGATTGTCTCGACGATACACTTGGCAATCTACCTCAGTAAATAGGATATTTAAACCAAAATCAGCAAGTCTAGATACTGAAAGTAAGTTGTAGCCGAGAGATTCAATGAGCATGACATTTTGAATGGAACTATCATGTGAGATGGCCACCTTACCAAGGCCAACTACTTTACCCTTTGAATTATCACCAAAGGTGACATATTTTCGAGGGCCGTCATTTTCAACAAGCTCACGGAACATCTCTTCATCTCCGGTCATATGATCAGTACATCCACTATCAAGAACCCATTCCTTTCCTCCTGATTCATATCCCCGAAGATTTGCCGTAAGACCAAAGTGTCTCATTGCATCATCAAGATTGAAGTCACTATCATCATCATCATCATAGTATCCATGTTCACCATGATCTTGTGACTCATCATTTCCTAGAGAGGGTAATTCATTAGATAAATGATCATCAAAATGGTCACTTTTATGAATTCTTATAGCTTCGAATATAATATCACTAATGATTCCAACATCTCCCTTAGCTCGCTTGAGATTGGCAAGCTCAAGTAGACAATCACCAAAGTTAGGATCACTAGAGTTCATCTTACTCAAGGCAATAGATTTATGGAGAATTTTATCCAAATTTTTTAAGGAATGGTCAGGAAATCGTTCCTCAAGAAATTTCCATATAGTATAAGCACAATTAAGAGTAGACAAACTAGCAATCAAGTTTTTGGGCAATCCTCTAATGATGAGCTCAATAGTTCTAAGATTGCGAATCATGTCAATATCTTCATCTAGGGTAGGATGCAAAGGATCAATGTGAGGTGCACAAGGGCTAGCAATATACTTGTTCAAATGATATTGGTTGAAGATTACAAGCATCTCATTTTTCCACTCATGAAAATACTCTCCATCAAGAATAGGCACTCTATGTCTAAGACTCCCTAAAGTAGACACATCCATCTTCCTCCAATGGTGATTAAACCAAGGCAATGGAGACCAAAGCTCTGATACCACTTGTAGGACCTTGAAGTGGGTGTGTCTAGAGGGGGGTGAATAGACACTTCATGCCAAAGTTGCAATTTTTAAGCTTTTTCGGTTTGAGTGGAGTTTAAGCATAATTTCAACACTCACAATACATATCAAGCAAGTATGCAAAGTGTATATAGGCAGCGGAAGGTAAAGCATGCAACTTGCAAGAATGTAAAGGGGAGGGTTTGGAGAATTCGAACGCAATCGGAGACACGGATGTTTTTCCCGTGGTTCGGATAGGTGGTGCTATCCTACATCCACGTTGATGGAGACTTCAACCCACGAAGGGTAACGGTTGCGCGAGTCCACGGAGGGATCCACCCACGAAGGGTCCACGAAGAAGCAACCTTGTCTATCCCACCATGGCCATCGCCCACGAAGGACTTGCCTCACTAGCGGTAGATCTTCACGAAGTAGGCGATCTCCTTGCCTTTACAAACTCCTAGGTTCAACTCCACAATCTTTTCGGAGGCTCCCAAGTGACACCTAGCCAATCTAGGAGACACCACTCTCCAAGAAGTAACAAATGGTGTGTTGATGATGAACTCCTTGCTCTTGTGCTTCAAATGATAGTCTCCCCAACACTCAACTCTCTCTCATAGGATTTGGATCTGGTGGAAAGAAGTTTTGAGTGGAAAGCAACTTGGGGAAGGCTAGAGATCAAGATTCATATGGTAGGAATGGAATATCTTGAACTCAACACATGAGTAGGTAGTTCTCTCTCAGAAATAGGATGCTGGAAGTGTAGGCATAGTCTGATGGCTCTCTCCACGAGTGAAGAGGAGGTGGAGGGGTATTTATAGCCTCCACACAAAATCCAACCGTTACACACAATTTACCAATCTCGGTGGGACCGAATCAGAAAACTCGGTCGGACCGAAATAGTAAACCTAGTGACTGTTAGGAATTTCGGTGGGACCGGTGTGCTAGGGTTAGGGAAAATCCAAAACTCGGTTTGACCGATTACTCAAACTCGGTGGGACCGATTTGGGTAATAAGCGAAACAGAGAGTTGGCCAAGCAAACTCGGTGGGACCGATTGCGTTTCTCGGTTGGACCGAAGATATTGCAACAGGTAACAGAGAGTTTGCAAGCCCATCTCGGTGATACCGAGATCCCATCAGTGAGACCGAATTGCTAGGGTTTGGCAGTGGCAAATGACAAGTGAAACTCGGTGGCGCCGGATAGATAGAATCGGTATGACCGAGTTTGGCTTAGGGTTTAGGTCATTTGTGAATATGGGAAAGTAGCTGAGGATTTTGGAGCATATCGTTAAGCACTTGAGGAAGAGGCTCATTAAGCAACACCTCATCCCTCCTTGATAGTATTGGCTTTTCCTATGGACTCAATGTGATCTTGGATCACTAAAATGTAAAATGAAGAGTCTTGAACTTCAAGCTTTAGCCAATCCTTTGTCCTTAGTGTCTTGGAGACCTTCCCACACCCTTTAGTCCATGCCACTCCATTGTTGAACTTAACTGAAACATACTAGATGAAAACGTTAGTCCAACAGGAGATATGTTGTCATCAATTATAAAAACCACCTAGGGAGCACTTGTGCTTTCAGCCCCAACATGAGAAGATGACCGTCAAGCCTGGCGCGATAGGAATAATCTCACCAGGGCCGAAAACCGCATACCAATGTCATCTGAACTCCGTCATGATGTTGCCCGATACACAGGCGCCACACACCCCTTATGCTTTACCAATGAGGTAATGCATCACCAGTTCCCGGAAGGGTTTAAACCCGTAAACATCGAATCATATGACGGCACGACAAATCCCGTGGCATGGATAGAAGACTTCCTTCTCCATATCCACATGGTCCGTGGTGACAATCTCCACGCCATCAAATACCTCCCCTTAAAACTAAAAGGACTAGCACGGCACTAGCTAAATAGCCTCCCAAAGAACTCTATTGGTAGCTAGGAAGATTTGGAAGACGCCTTTAGAGACAACTTCCAAGGTACCTATGTCCGGCGTCCGGATGCCGGCGACCTCAGTCATATAGTCCGGCAGCCTGGAGAGTCAGCCCAAAAACTCTGGACTAGGTTCTTAATTAAAAAGAACCAGATTGTCGATTGTCCGGACGCCAAAGCCCTGGCGGCCTTTAAACACAGCGTCTGTGAAGATTGGCTCGCCCGACACCTTGGTCAAGAAAAATCGAAGTCCATGGCAGCTCTTACCTCACTCATGACCCACTTTTGCGTGGGAGAAGATAGCTGGCTAGCTCGTAGAAGCAACAACACCAGCGACCCTGGCACCTCTGAAGCCAAAGATGGCAACGGTAGGCCACGACGCAACAAACACAAACGTCGAAGCAACAATGAAGATACTGAAGACACGTCGGTCAATGCCGGATTCAGCGGCTCTAAACCCGGTCAGCGGAAGAAGCCATTCAAAGGAAACAAAGATGGTCCATCTAGTTTGGACATAATACTCGGTCGGCCTTGCCAGATTCATGGCAACCCTAACAAGCCTGCCAATCATACCAACAGAAATTGTTGGGTCTTTAAACAGGCCGGTAAGCTAAACACCGAACATAAGGGGGAAGGGCCGCCTAGCGAGGATGGCGATGAGCCTCGCCCAACAAACACAAGGGTGCAAAATAAATTTCCCCCCAGGGTAAAAACAGTGAATATGAGCTATGTCACTCATATCCCAAAGTGGGAGTGCAAGCGCACCTTAAGGGACGTCGCCCCAAAATTCAACCCATTGTCAGTCTGTCCGATCATTTTTAACCATAGAGACCATCCGACCAATATCATTCACGGAGGTTCAGCAGCATTGGTCCTCGATCCAATCATCGATGAATTCCATCTCAAACCGGTCCTCATGGACGATGGCAGTAGTCTTCACCTACTTTAGCAAGACATTGTTCATAAAATGGGTACTGATCCGTCAAGGGTCAATCACGCTGGAGGTAGTCTTCGGCTCAATGGATAACTTCCGAAGTGAAGATTTGATCTTCAACATCGTCCCCTTCTGCAGTGGATATCATGCACTGCTCGGACGAACCGCTTTTGCAAAGATAACCAATCATGCATAAAAGATTTCAGGGAAGAATCAAATATTGTTCATAATAGACTTGATCATAAATCCACAATTCATCGGATCTCGACAAACACACTGCAAAAAGAGTTACATCGAATAGATCTGCAAGAAGATCGAAGAGAACTTTGTATTGTGATTCAAAGAGAGAGAAGAAGCCATCTTGCTAATAACTATGGACCCGAAGGTCCGAAGTAAACTACTCACACATCATCGGAGGGGCCATGGAGTTGATGTAGAGGCCCTCCATGATCGATGCCCCCTTCGGCGGAGCTCCGAAAAAGGCCCCAAGATGGGATATCTTGGGTACAGAAGGTTGCGGAGGTGGAAATAGGGCTTCGTAGTGCTCCTGGATGTTTTCATGGTATGTGAACATATATAGGAGGAAGAAGTAGGTCGGCTGAGCCACAAGGGGCCCACGAGGGGGGAGGGCATGCCAGGGGGTAGGCGCGCCCCCCTTCCTCGTGGACTCCTCGTCTGTTTCTTGACGTCCACTCCAAGTCCTCTGGATCACGTTTGTTCCAAAAATCACGCTCCCGAAGGTTTCATTCGGTTTGGACTCCGTTTGATATTCCTTTTCCGCAAAACACTGAAATAGGCAAAAAAACAGCAATTTGCACTGGGCCTTGGGTTAATAGGTTAGTCCCAAAAAGAATATAAAAGTGTAAAATAAAGCCCATGAACATCCAAAACAGATACAAATAGCATGGAACAATCAAAAATTAAAGATACGTTGGAGACGTATCAAGCATCCCGAAGCTTAATTCATGCTCGTCCTCGAGTAGGTAAATGATAAAAACAGAATTTTTGATGTGGAATGCTTTCTAGCATGTTCTTCAATGTATATTTCTCTATTGTGGCATGAATATTCAGATTCGAAAGATTCAAGATAAAAGATTATTCTTGACATAAAAATAGTAATACTCCAAGTATGCTAATCAAGCAATTATGTCTTATCAAAATACCATAGCCAAAGAAAAATTATCCCTACAAAATCATATAGTTTGGCCATGCTTCATTTTCGTCACACAAAATGCTCTATTAATGCACAACCCCGATGACAAGCCAAGCAATTGTTTCATACTTAGCCTTTTCAAACTCTTTCAACTTTTATGCAATATATGAGCGCGAGCCATGGACATAACACTATGGGTGGAATAGAATATGATGATTGAGGTTGTGTGAGAAGACAAAAAGGGAGAAAGTCTCGCATTGACACGGCTAGTCAATGGGCTATGGATATGCCCACCGATTGATGTCAATGCAAGGAGTAGGAATTTCCATGCAACAGATGCACTACAGCTATAAATATATGAAAGCTCATCAAAGAAACTAAGTGTGTGTGCATCCAACTTGCTTGCTCATGAAGACCTAGGGCATTTGAGGAAGCCCATCATTGGAATATACAAGCCAAGTTCTATAATGAAAATTTCCCACTAGTATATGAAAGTGACAAAATAAGAGAGTCTCTATCATGAAGATCGTGGTGCTACTTTGAAGCACAAGTGTGGAAAAAGGATAGTAACATTGTCCCTTCTCTCTTTTTCTCTCATTTTTTTTGTTTGGGCCTTTTTTTACGGCCTCTTTATTATTATTATTATTATTTATTTTTCGTCCGGAGTCTCATCCCGACTTGTGGGGGAATCATAGTCTCCATCATCCTTTCCTCACATGGGACAATGCTCTAATGATGATCATCACACTTTTATTTACTTACAACTCAAGAATTATAACTCGATACTTAGAACAAAATATGACTCTTATGTGAATGCCTCCGCGGTGTACCGGGATTGCGATGAATCAAGAATGACATGTATGAAAAATTAAGCATGGTGGCTTTGCCACAAATACGATGTCAACTACATGATCGTGCAAAGCAATATGACAATGATGATGCGTGTCATAATAAATGGAATGGTGGAAAGTTGCATGGCAATATATCTCGGAATGACTATGGAAATGCCATAATAGGTAGGTATGGTGGCTGTTTTGAGGAAGATATAAGGAGGCTTATGTGTGATAGAGCGTATCATATCACGGGGTTTGGATGCACCGGCGAAGTTTGCACCAACTCTCAAGGTGAGAAAGGGCAATGCACGGTACCGAAGAGGCTAGCAATGATGGAAGGGTGAGAGTGCGCATAATCCATGGACTCAACATTAGTCATAAAGAACTCACATACTTATTGCATAAATCTACAAGTCATCAAAACCAAGCACTACGCGCATGCTCCTAGGGGGATAGATTGGAAGGAAAAGACCATCGCTCGTCCCCGACCGCCACTCATAAGGAAAGCAATCAAAGAATACCCCTGCTTCAAATTTGTCACACAATGTTTACCATACGTGCATGCTATGGGACTTGCCAACTTCAACACAAGTATTCGTCAATTTCACAATTACTCAACTAGCACACCTATAATATTACCACCTTTATATCTCAAAACAACTATCAAGCATCCAACTTCTCTTAGCATGTAAAGTTTATAATCAAAGTAAATTACCATGCTGTTCTAAAGGACTCTCAAAATGATATAAGTGAAGCATGAGAGATCAATTATTTCTGTAAAATAGAACCTCCACCATGCTCCAATAGATATAAGCGAAGCACTAGAGCAAAAATTATCCAACTCAAAAGATATAAATGAAGCACACAGAGTATTCTAATAAATTCCAATTCATGTGTGTCTCTCCCAAAAGGTTTGTACATCAAGGATGATTGTGGTAAACTAAAAATAAAAGACTCAAATCATACAATACGCTCCAAGCAAAACACATATCATGTGGCGAATAAAAATATAGCTCCAAGTAAAGTTACATTTGGACGAAGACGAAAGAGGGGATGCCTTCTGGGGTATCCCCAAGGTTAGGCTTTTGGTTGTACTTGGATTTTACCTTGGGGTGCCTTGGTCATCCCCAAGCTTAGGCTCTTGCCACTCCTTGTTCCTTAATCCATCAAATCTTTACCCAAAACTTGAAAACTTCACAACACAAAACTTAAAAGAAATTCTCGTGAGCTCCGTTAGTAAAAGAAAAAAACCACCACTTCAAGGTACTGTCATGAACTAATTATTTATTTATATTGGTGCTAAATCTACTGTATTCCAACTTTTCTATGGTTCATAAACTCTATTACTAGCCATAGATTCATCAAAATAAGCAAACAACACACAACAAACAGAATCTGTCAAAAACAAAACAGTCTGTAGTAATCTGTACGTTTCGAATACTTATGGAATCACAAAAATTCTAAAATAAATTTCTGGACGTGAGGAATTTATCTATTAATCATCTGCAAAAATAATTAACTAAATAGCACTCTCCAGTAAAAAATGGCAGCAAATCTCGTGAGTGCTAAAGTTTCTGTTTTTTACAGAAAGATCGCAAAGACTTTCCCCAAGTCTTCCCAAAGGTTCTACTTGGCACAAACACTAATTAAAAGCATAAAACCACATGTATACAGAGGCTAGATAAATTATTTATTACTAAACATAATCAAACAGCAAGAAACAAAAATAAAATTGGATTGCCTCCCAACAAGCGCTATCGTTTAACGCCCCTAGCTAGGCATAAAAGCAAGGATAGATCTAGGTATTATCATCTTTGGTATGCAATTCTTCAATAGAACACTTATAACCCTTAGGAGTTTCCTTATTTCTATAAATGATTAAGCTCCTAGGCAAGAAATCAAGAAAATCATTTGTAGCAAAAGGTTCCTTAATGATAGTGAGAAAGTTGGGGTGAACACTAATGGATTTGAGATCTGCATTTTCCTTACTAGAAGTTTCACCCTTATTTTTAGGAACTTACATTAGTTTGGCAACTTAGGTAGGAGGATGTGGATTGTTCCTGACGGCAGAAAAACCAGACCCCAAGTAGGTAATAATACCCTCAAGTTTATCAATTCTAGTAGAATCTTGGTCTATTCTTTCAATAACCACGGGTTCTTTTTCTTTAAAACTTTTCAGAGTAACTCCTACCTTAGATCCATATTGGGTAATTTAGTTGTGAATGTTTTTATCCAAATTCTCAATCAATTCACAGTGACAACTTTATTTTCAATAATATTGAGCCTTTGCATAACATGTTCCAAAGTTAACATAGTTCCATTAACCAAGAGAGGTGGTGTGCCAAACAAATCTATCATAGCTTTATAAGAATCAAAAGTGTGGCTACCCAAGAAATTTCCTCTGGTAATGGTATCAAGAATATATCTATTCCAAGGAATGATGTCTACATAAAAATTGCTAAGAAGAATGGAAGTAGATTGCTTCCTAGTAGATTTATTTTGCGCATTGCAAATTCTGAACCAAGCATCTTTTAGATTTTCTCCCTCCCTTTGTTTAAAATTAAGGACCTCATTCTCGGGAGACAAAGGAGTAGATAAAGGACTAGCCATAATGACGAAGCAAGCGAAAGAAAAGGTGAAAGGAAAAGAGGGCGAATAAAACGGCAAGGGTTAGGTGGGGGAGAGGAAAACGAGAGGCAAATGGCAAATAATGTAATGCAAGGGATAAGAGTTTGTGATGGGTACTTGGTATGTCTTGACTTGTGCGTAGAGTCCCCTGCAACGATGCCAGAAATCCTTCTTGCTACCTCTTGAGCACTGCGTTGGTTTTCCCTTGAAGAGGAAAGGGTGATGCAGCAAAGTAGCGTAAGTATTTCCCTCAGTTTTTGAGAACTAGGGTATCAATCCAGTAGGAGGCCACAAGCAAGTCCCTCGTACCTACACAAACAAATAAGAACCTCGCAACCAACGCGATAAAGGGGTTGTCAATCCCTTCACGGTCAGTTACGAGAGTGAGATCTGAAAGAGATAATAATGATAAGATAAATATTTTTGGTATTTTGTTGATATAGATTGAAAGTAAAAGATTGCAAATTAAAATAGATTGGAAACTTATATGATGGAAAATAGACCCAGGAGCCATATGTTTCACTAGTGGCTTCTCTCAAGATAGCATAAGTATTACGGTGGGTGAACAAATTACTGTCGAGCAATTGATAGAAAAGAAAATAATTATGAGAATATCTAGGCATGATCATGTATATAGGCATCACGTCCGTGACAAGTAGACCGAAACGATTCTGTATCTACTACTATTACTCCACACATCGATCGCTATCCAGCATGCATCTAGAGTATTAAGTTCATAAGAACAGAGTAACACATTATGTAAGATGACATGATGTAGAGGGACCAACTCAAGCAATATGATATAAACCCCATCTTTTTATCCTCGATGGCAACAATACAATAAATGTCGTTTCCCTTTCTATCACTGGGATCGAGCACCGCAAGATTGAACCCAAAGCTAAGCACTTCTCCCATTGCAAGAAAGATCAATCTAGTAGGCAAAAACCAACTGATAATTCGAAGAGACTTTCAAAGATAACCAATCATGCATAAAAGATTTCAGAGAAGAAACAAATATTGTTCATAGATAGACTTGATCATAAACCCACAATTCATCAGGTCTCGACAAACACACCGCAAAAAGAGTTACATCGAATAGATCTCCAAGAAGATCGTGTAGAACATTGTATTGAGATCCAAATAGAGAGAAGAAGCCATCTAGCTACTAGCTATGGACCCGAACGTCTAAGTAAACTACTCAAAAATCACCAGAGAGGCCATGGAATTGATGTAGAGGCCCTCCGTGATCGATGCCCCCTCCGGCGGAGCTCCGTAAAAGGCCCCAAGATGGGATCTCTTGGGTACAAAAGGTTGCGGCGGTGGAAATAGGGTTTCGTGGTGCTCCTGGATGTTTTCGGGGTATATGAATATATATAGGAGGAAGAAGTAGGTCGGTGGAGCAACGATGGGCCCACGAGGGGGGAGGGCGCGCCCCCCTGCCCCGTGGACTCCTCAATTGTTTCTTGACGTCCACTCCAAGTCCCCTGGATCACGTTTGTTCCAAAAATCACGCTCCCGAAGGTTTCATTCCGTTTGGATTTAGTTTGATATCCCTTTTCTGTGAAACACTGAAATAGGCAAAAAACAGCAATTTGCACTGGGCCTTGGGTTAATAGGTTAGTCCCAAAAATAATATAAAAGTGTAAAATAAAGCCCATTAACATCCAAAACAGAATATATAATAGCATGGAACAATAAAAAATTATAGATACGTTGGAGACGTATCAGCATCCCCAAGCTTAATTCATGTTCGTCCTCTAGTAGGTAAATGATGAAAACGGAATTTTGATGTCGAATGCTTTCTAGCATATTCTCAATGTAAATCTCTTTATTGTGGCATGAATATTCAGATCCGAAATATTCAAGATAAAAGTTTAATATTGAGATAAACATAGTAATACTTCAAGCATACTAACTAAGCAATCATGTCTTCTCAGAATGACAAGGCCAAAGAAAGTTATCCCTACAATATCATATAGTCTGGCTATGCTCTATCTTCACCACACAAAATATTTAAATCATGCAAAACCCTGATGACAAGCCAAGCAATTATTTCATACTTTTGATGTTCTCAAACTTTTTCAATCCTCACGCAATATATGAGCCGGAGCCACGGATATAGCACTATAGGTGGAATAGAATGGTGGTTGTGGAGAAGACAAAAAGGAGAAGATAGTCTCACATCAACTAGGCGTATCAACAGGCTATGGAGATGCCCATTAATAGATATCAATGTGAGTGAGTAAGGATTTCCATGCAACGGATGCACTAGAGCTACAAGTGTATGAAAGCTCAACAAAAGAAACTAAGTGGGTGTGCATCCAACTTGCTTGCTCATGAAGACCTAGGGCATTTTGAGGAAGCCCATCATTGGAATATAGAAGCCAAGTTCTATAATGTGAAATTCCCACTAGTATATGAAGGTGACAACATGGGAGACTCTCTATCATGAAGATCTTGGTGCTACTTTGAAGCACAAGTGTGGTAAAAGGATAGTAGCATTGTCCCTTCTCTCTTTTTATCTCATTGTTTTTACTTGTGTCGGGGTTGGGGTTCCAGCAAACCCTTAAGGTTCGAACACTGGGGTGCGCACGAAATCTTTCCCTCCTGTCGATCAACGCCCTAGCTCACTAGATCTAGCGGACGAACTCGACGTGCTCGCAACACAGAAAGACACAAGATTTATACTGGTTCGGGCCACCGTTGTGGTGTAATACCCTACTCTAGTGTGGTGGTGGTGGATTGCCTCTTGGGCTGATGATGAACAATACAAGGGAGGAACAACCTCCTAAGGTCGAGGTGTTCTTGTGCGCAAGAGGTTGGGGTGTGTCTCTTTGCCCAGATCCGATCCCCTCTCCCCTGTGGTGGCTAGTCCTACTTATAGAGGCCCTGGTCCTCTTCCCAAATATCGAGGGGGAAGGGAGCCAACAATGGCGAGCTAATTTGAAGGGCGACAACTAGTACGAGCTATCCTGACAAAAGTAGTCTTTGCCTGCACAAAGTTCTGGTGGTGACGCCATCTTGGGCTCCACGATGACCTCCGTCTTGCAGTCCATGGTCTTGGTATCGTTGCACCGAAATGGCAACCTTTGCCTGATGCCTCGGTACTCCGCGGCTGCGCTTGCCCCCTTTGCACCAAAGAGGAAACAAGAACGCTGCATGCGCTGGCGCCCGCCTAGCGCCCGCCTGGTGTCGATCGTCATGAGTCACGTCACGAGAACCTCGTGCGGTACGCCTAGCCTCGATATATCCGCTCCTCGTGAGCCTGCCTAGCTAGGCCACTCCAGAGGAGGTCTTGCGTCGTCCGCCTCGCGAGGCTTGGCCCCTCGCGAGGGTCTTGGATGCTTTGCTGGTGAAGATGGGTCGTACGGCCTGCTGGCTCAAACACACTGTGGGCCGCAGGCAGGCAACTCTGGGGACCCCCGTTCCTAGAAGCCAAGGGTCAAGCTCGAATCGCCGCGTGCCCCAAAAGCCTGCGGACTCGGTTGACGTGTGGCGGTTGATTGGATGTGGGCGTCTCCACTTCCCCATGCTGCCTTTGAATCCACCTAGCTATGCGACCCCGCTTCATGCACAGTTATTCTTCCCTGTCTGCGCCTGGTTATTCCAATCTTCCAATCTCCCTGCTTCCCTAATGTCGGTGTTCTGGGAACGGGGGTCCCCATACTTGCCTGCCTGCGGCCTGCGGCGTGGCTCAAAGGGGGGCCCAGCACGGCCCATCTTCACCAACACAAACTCGAGACCCTTGCGAGGGGCCAAGCCTCGCGGGGCGGACGACGTGGAGCCTCCTCAGGCACGGCCTCACCAGGCCGGCTCACGAGGAGGCGGAGAGATCAAGGCAGGGTACCTCACGAGGTGTCTGTGACGCAAGCCATGATGACTCGGGGCGCCGGGGGGGTGCCAGCCCGCGCAGCGTCCTCCTTTCCTCTTTGGTGCAAAGGGGGAAAGCGCAGCCGCAGAGTACCGAGGCATCAGGCAAAGGTTGCCATTTCGGTGCAATGAGACCAAGACCAGGAGGACTACGAGACGGAGGTCACCGTGGAGCCCAAGACGGCGTCATCACCAGAGCTTTGCACAGACGAAGACTACTTTTGTCAGGATAGCTGATACTTGTTGTCCCCTTCAAATTAGCCCGCCATTGTTGGCTCCCTTCCCGCTCGATATTTGGGAAGAGGACCAGGGCCTCTAGAAATAGGACCAGCCACCCACAGAGCAAAGGGGTTGGGAGGTTGGAAGGAAGAGGCTCGTTAGAGGGGGATCGATCAGTCGGTTGGTCGGAAGCGGAGAGAGAGGGAGAGAGATAGAAAGGTGGCTGAACTCCATCCAGCAGTTCATCGCCCCAGCCAAGAACAGACCCTCGCGAGGCTGTTCTTCCTTGTATTGTTCATCATCATCAGCCCAAGAGGCAATCCACACACCACAAACTGGAGTAGGGTATTACACCACAATGGTGGCCCGAACCAGTATAAACCCTGTGTCTCTTGTGTTGTTCTTTCGATAGTTTAGATCCTAGCAAGGCGGAGGGGTGCAGGTATGTAGGAGACGAAATCTCCGCGCGCACCCTAGTGTTCGAACCTCAAGGGTCTGCCGGAACCTGAAATCCGACATTTGGCGCGCCAGGTAGGGGTGCTCCGGAATTCGTCTTCCACCACCCCGTTCTCCTCCGACCATCACGCTCATGTCTGACGCTCGTCGGGCCCACGCGGAGCGCCGGGCCGCCCTCGCTTCCTGCATCGCCCAGACAGCCCCTGTCGGCGGGCGTCCTCACCGTTCCCCGTCACCTGCCATCAACGCCGCCACCGGCCCGGTGGGGGACGAGCAGCAAGCATCGTCCCAGCATCCGTCTGTGCGGCAAGACGGCCGCACCGCAACTCCCTCGCTCATCCCAGCTGGATCTTCGTCCCGCGCGCTCCGCGCGCCCATGGAGGCTCGGGCTGCACTCATCGCGGCAAACGAGCTCCTGCGCTACCGTCCCGTCGACGACGTCTATGAAGAATGGCTCGACTGCGTCGCTGAGCTCGTCCGCGCCGTCCGTTCTGTTGCACCGCGCCCCGCCCCGCGCGGGCGACGAGGCTCCGGCGGCGCCCGGGCCGCCTCCTCCTCAAGAAGACGCCATGCCTCCAAGGCGCGTGGCCCATGGGCGGAACCCGCTCCGTCAGGTGCCAGCGCAGCAAGAACAGAGCTGCCAAGAAGTCCCTCGCCTGCCAGAAGCTGCCCGGGCGCTCCCTGCTCCAGCACGTCGCGACCATCCTCCTGCTCCAGCGCGTGGGGGCATGCAAGACTAGGATCTCCATCACCCAAGGCCTCCCGTGGCCACAGCAGGCTGCCGCGCCTTCACCACCGAACTACGCAGCGTCGCGTGGCCCGGCAAGTTCAAGCCAGACCTGCCTCCTCGCTACGACGGCACGGCCGACCCTGCGGAGTTCCTCCAGCTCTACTAGCTGGGCATCGAAGCTGCCAACGGAGACGAGGAGGTCATGGCGAACTGGTTTCCCATGGCGCTCAAGGACGGGGCCCGCACCTGGCTCCTGAACCTGGCTCCAGGCACAATCTCCTCTTGGGAAGAGATGCGCACCTGCTTCATCGCCAACTTCCAAGGCACTCGCGACCGGCCACCCGCCGTGAGCGACATGCGCCGCATCAAGCAACAACCCGGGGAGACCCTGCAGAAGTACATCCAGCGCTTCAACAACGCGCGCCTCAAGATCCCCAAGGTGACTGAGGAGGCCATCATCTCAGCCTTCTCCGACGGCGTGCGTGACGTCAAGATGAAGGAGGAGCTGGCGATGCATGAAGACCTGTGCACTTCCTTGGAGCTGTTCAACTTGGCGAACAATTGCGCCAGGGCTGAGGAAGGGTGTCTCTCCCTCCTCGAGCTGCCTGCCGCAGAACCAGAAGAGAAGAAGCTCAAGGCCAAGGATGTGAAGCGCAAGGGGGCTGCCGTGCTCGCGGCAGAACCGGACACCAAGCGGGGCAGAGATCAGCCCGAACCTTCCATGGGCACCCGGTACTGTGTGTACCACGACCTCCACACTCACAACACCAACAAATGTCAAGAACTCCGAGCCGTGCGTGAAGGAAGGATCGGCCGTCGTCCTGACCGCGGTGACCGGGGCTACGGCCGAGGAGGAGGAAGGAACGCAGGACGCTGGGAAGACCATGGCCCGCGCCAGGGGTGGCGCGATCAACCTCGCGAGGATCGCTGGCAAGACCCACCTCGCGAGGGAGGCTGGAGGGATCAGCCTTGCGAGGATCGCCCGCAAGGCAACGCAGGCCTCCCACCGCTACCGCCACAGCCAAGGAGAAACGATGATCGCCGCCAGGACGAGGAGGCTGGGGGCTTCTAGGAGCCGCGCGCGATCGCCTGCATCCTGGGCGGAGCACAAGCTCCAGCCTCTCAACGCATCTTCAAGCATTTCGCCCGCGAAGTGAATGCAGCCCTCCCCAGGCTCGAAGCCACGCGCCCTCTCAGGTGGTCGGCATGCGCCATCACGTTCAGCTCAGCACATCAACCCAAGTGTGCGACTGCAGCCGGAGTCCTCCCGATGCTTTGTTCCCCAATCATCAGCAACGTGGTGGTCACCAAGACCCTCATCGACGGCGGGGCAGGGCTCAACGTCCTGTCCGTAGAGACATTCAACAACCTCCAAGTGCCCTACAGCCAACTCCAGCCAACCAAGCCTTTCTTCGGTATCACCAACGGCTCCACGGTCCCGATTGGGCAGGTCCGCCTCCCTGTCACCTTTGGGGCACGCGACAACTACCGCACCGAGCTCATCGACTTCAACGTCGCTCACATCCGCCTGCCGTACAACGCCATCCTTGGGTACCCAGCGCTGGCCAAGTTCATGGCCGTAACTCACCACGGCTACAACATCCTCAAGATGCCAGGAAGTGGCGGAGTCATCACGGTGCCCTGTGAAGAGAAGGACACGGTGTGTTCCCTAGAAGGAGCCTTTCAGGCCGCATCACTGGAAGACCCAGATTGCGGAAGCAGGAGGCTTCCCGAGGCCGCCCCCAAGAAGAAGAAGACATTGTCCGGCCTGGCCCCTCAGGAGGCAGGCCCCTCTGGGCCCGTGCCTGCCCAGGGGGAACCTCCTTCCATCGCATAGGAAAGTGCGCCCGGCGCCCTCCTCAGGCAGGGCTCGGGGGCTCTCCCCTGGAGGGCCGCCGACCTAGCCAGGGTCACGAGGGAGGCGCTTGGGCACCACTTGGAGGCGTGTTTCGAAGCAAGTTTCCCTCAAGAGGGAGCAAGGCAAGGAGATCCAGACCCACAGGAGTTCGTCAGCAAGGCCATTCAGGAGCTACATGAGTCAAGAGTCATGAGAGGCGGCCGCCGCCTACCAGTAGTGGCTCCCCATCCAGGCGAGGATGGCGGGCTGTGCGTCTGCATCGATGTACCAGGGCTCAACTGAGTCGCCTCCCTGGAGCGCCTCTGGCCTTCGCGAGTGGGGCGCTGCGGAGGTCCACCCCACAGCTATGTTCGCATGCCTTACGGCTTGCTGAGCGCGGCTGACACGTACCAGCACCTCATGAGGGGCATCATGGAGGCACGAGAGGCCAGGCGTTCCGCAGCCCTGGCGGAGATGGAGATGGTCCGCGAGGAGCCGCCAGCGCCTCCGGAGCCTCCCGAGGCCCCTGGGCCTGGGGGCTCATGAGGATCGGCTTCCGCAGCCCACCGAGCCTGCTACACCAACACCCCTTCGTCTTCAACATCATCAGGTGACATCTTTCGAGATTTACTTCCAGATGGGAGCGCCCCCAGGGCTACATTATTCCCAGGCCGCGTGGGTCCGTCCCTGCGGCGTGTATCCCTTTCTTTTAGTCCATGTTGTTAGCTTACCTTGCTGGGGGCGCCACTCGGGCTGCATCACCCCCAAGTCGCTCGGGCCTGACCCAGTGATCTCCGCATTCCCATCATCTATTTGAACGAATCCACTCCTTCGCGGCTAATGTGTTTTACCTAGTTGCCTGCTCAGCTGACGCCAACTAACGGAGCTGCTCCCAAACGGCACGACGCTTGCGCATGGATCGGTCCCTGCAACACCGACAAACCTGGATGGCTGAGCTCTGGCCGCGGCAGCCCCGCATAGCATCACCTCGACAAGCCTTCAGTTCCTCGCTACCCCTCGGAAGCAACCAACGGCTGACCGTCAATTGTTATGGCAACCCCTCGCTTTTCCTATGATGGACCTGCAGGACCTCCTGAAGGAGCTGCGTCAGGCGAGGCCCTTGCTGTGTCTCCTTCGCTCTCGTCCACGCGAACCGCTGGCACGTTAAAGGGGGGTGCCTGAGCATCGCGACTCAGGGCTCCTACTGGCTCTCCAGCCCTCACCCTCTGGCCTTGACCACGGCATCGCGACCTGGAATACCAGCGACGGCTGAGACTCGCTCGAGGGCCGGGACCCGAGGACGTAGAGCAGAAAGGGGAGCAAAGGCGAGAGGGGAGACACACGCAAGGACCTCATCAAGCAACCTCGCGCCTGCCGAAGCACGGACCCGGCGACCCACCAGAGAGCGGCCCCTGACCCTCGAGATAAGTCATCACCCGAAAGAACCAGCTACCGTGGCACAATCCCCGCACCTAATGCTATCCCTTGTTGGCGATGCCGCTCTCCTTTCTCACCAAACGACGGCTGCTTAGGCGCCAAAGGGGACCTCCTGAGCATCGCGACTCAGGGGCTCTTACCGGACTCCGGGTCACTCACCTCCTGGCCTTGACCACGGCATCGCGACCTGGCATACCAGCGACGGCTGAGGCCGCCTTGGGACTGGGACCTGTCGGCGCAGAGCACCAAGCCCTCGTGAGGTTCGAAAGGGAGGACCGAGCTTAGACGGGATGAGCAACTCGCGCAAATCTACGACAAGGGTTATATTAAAAAAATAGAATCACAGGCACCTTACAAGCCCCCACGGGGCGCGTTTTTGGTTCCTCGGAGGGAACAGATCCTAAAGAGACGCAAAACTACGCGCATCCCTACAAAAGACTCCATCATCAACAGTGGGCCGTCAAGCATCAACGCTAACCACATCCAGATCAGAGTCGGCGGCGGCCTGACGAGCCCGCCCTGCTCCAGGAGCGACGCCGGCTCGGGGGCTCGTAACTATCGCCGCTCGTCTCCGGGGTCGCGAAGGGCTCACTGGAGTCGCTGGAACCTCCGACATCTCCACCGCCTGAGGAGCCACCAAGGGAGCGGTTGGCGAGCCCAGTCCTCGTCGCAGCAGGGCCCTGACCGCCTTCACCGAGGCAGCACTCCAGCCGGCGCCCGCTCGCGTCGAAGACCTTGAAGAGCATCACCGAAGCACCGTCGTAGTCCAAGTGGATAGCGAAGACGCCCCTTGTCCTGCAAACCCGGGTGATCTCTCTCCAGCCCCGAGTCATGTAGACCTCGCCCGGGCCGACGACCGCGACCTCTGCCTCGGTCGCGAGGGTGCTGCAGCCTGCGTGCTGCAGCCAGAGCTCCAGGTGCTCACCCTGCGGGATGACGGAGGCGAAGAACGGAGGAAGGCGGATCCAAGACTGAAGAGGAATGGCGATGTGGAGCACGAACTCTTGGGAGGAGCCCTCGGTGTGGACCCCAGGGGGGACGACCCACACCTTCGTGACCCGTCGGCGCCGACGGCGGCGCCGCCCATGGCGGTCAGCACCAACTCCTTCGGGGCCCTCGACGTGGGCGTACAATGGAAGCGGGAACCCCGGCGGCGCCCGCTCGCCCCAAGGCCTCGACACCACCTGGAGAGCCCCCTCATCCGGGCCACGGGGGATGAGCCGTTTCTTCGGCGGAAGTGGGTCTGGTCCCTCTCGGGGAGCCTTTCCCTTCTCTGCCGTCGAGAACCAGCGGATCGGAGCCATCGCGACAAGACGGAGCAAGAATCGGGAAGAAGGAGGAGCAAGGAGGGATGAACCAGAAGGGTGCACGCCGTTCCGTACTTATAGTCGGTGAAGGCCAACCGCCGACCTCCACGATCGCAGGTAATCATGACCCGTTTTGCATGCAGGGACTTGTCTAATCCGTGCAGTTGCCGAGGCGCCATGGGGAAGTGGAGACGCAAACGTCCAATCAACTGC
Organism: Triticum monococcum; assembly: GCA_034509565.1. Lineage (NCBI taxonomy): Eukaryota > Viridiplantae > Streptophyta > Magnoliopsida > Poales > Poaceae > Triticum > Triticum monococcum. The sequence continues at coordinate 525,926,821 of CM067841.1, forward strand.
CACGCGGTTCCTAAGGACGCAGGTAGTTAGGGCCCGCGGCGCTTCGCTCTTGCCCTTCCGCCTCCCTGCACGGCCAAGTCCGGGCGCTCCTTGGGCCCGGGGGCTACTGTCGGCGTTCTGGGAACAGGGGTCCCCAGACTTGCCTACCTGCGGCCTGCGGCGTGGCTCAAAGGTGGGCCCAGCACGGCCCATATTCACCAACACAAACTCGAGACCCTCGCAAGGGGCCAAGCCTCGCGGGGCGGACAACGCGGAGCCTCCTCAGGCACGGCCTCACCAGGCCGGCTCACGAGGAGGCGGAGAGATCAAGGCAGGGTACCTCACGAGGTGTCCATGACGCAAGCCATGATGACTCGGGGCACCGGGCGGGTGCCAGCCCGCGCAGCGTCCTCCTTTCCTCTTTGGTGCAAAGGGGGCAAGCGCAGCCGCGGAGTACCGAGGCATCAGGCAAAGGTTGCCATTTTGGTGCAACGAGACCAAGACCAGGAGGACTACGAGACGGAGGTCACCGTGGAGCCCAAGACGGCGTCATCACCAGAGCTTTGCGCAGACGAAGACTACTTTTGTCAGGATAGCTGATACTTGCTGTCCCTCTTCAAATTAGCCCGCCATTGTTGGCTCCCTTCCTGCTCGATATTTGGGAAGAGGACCAGGGCCTCTATAAATAGGACCAGCCACCCACAGAGCAAACGGGTTGGGAGGTTGGAAGGAAGAGGCTCGTTAGAGGGGGATCGATCAGTCGGTTGGTCGGAAGCAGAGAGAGAGAGAGATAGAAAGGTGGCCGAACTCCATCTAGCAGTTCATCGCCCCAGCCAAGAACAAACCCTTGCGAGGATGTTCTTCCTTGTATTGTTCATCATCATCAGCCCAAGAGGCAATCCACACACCACAAACTGGAGTAGGGTATTACACCACAACGGTGGCCCGAACTAGTATAAACCTTGTGTCTCTTGTGTTGTTCTTTCGATAGTTTAGATCCTAGCAAGGCGGAGGGGTGCAGGTAGGTAGGAGGCGAAATCTCCGTGCGCACCCCAGTGTTCGAACCTCAAGGGTCTGTCGGAACCCGAAATCCGACACCTAACGCCCTGCTCCGCCTCCTTAATCCGTCTAGCTCTCCGCCCGCTACACCGCCATGGCGCCGAAGCAAGCCGGCAAGGGGAAGGGACCTCTGCCCTCGCCAACTGCACCCCCATCCTTCAAGCCGGCACTCAGTCGGCCTCGGGTGCTCAACGACGAGGCCATGGGCAAAGTGCACCCCATGCTCGCTTCCAGCTTCAACGAGTGGGGGAAGATGCTGTCCTGGCCTACTTCTCGCCGCAGCATGGCCCGGGCAGTCACCGAGGTTCCGATCTTCATCGACGCCCTCTAGGCTGGCCTGCTAACTCCCTTCTCCACCTTCTTCAATGCGGTGCTCGAGCACTACCAGATCCACATGCTCCATCTTGACCCTCAATCTGTGACCCTTCTCGCCGTCTTCGCCTTCGTGTGCGAGGCCATGGTGGGCATCACCCCTTCCGTGGCGCTTCTCCGCCACTTCTTCTCATTGCATTTGACCGGTGCCTGGCAGAGCTCAGGGTGTGTGAGCTTCCAGGCCGTGGCAAATGAAAGGCATAGGGATCAACTTCGAGCTCCCATCTTCCACGAGCGAGTTCCGCACGCGATGGGTGTTTGTTGATGCCGACATGCTCAACCCTCTGCTCCAAGCTCCGGTGGGGCCTGCCATTCCAAACTCCGGCTGGGCCCATCAGAAGCTCACGAGCCCCTACCTTGCCCCTGTCTGGGCCAGGATGCGGTGGTTGAAAGACCTTGGTGGGACTGCGCCCATGATGGTGAGGGAGTTCGTCAGGCATCGGGTTGCTCCGCTTCAGCGCCATTCTCGCCCGGTGTGGGACTTCCTCAGCAGCCAGGACAACATGAGGATTCAGGAGGAGGGGCTCCCTCTCACCATGCGGCAAACGGTGCTCACGGTCCTATCCGGTGTCCCTCTGCCGGACGAAATGCCCAAGAAGAGCTGCATGTTGTATCGCTGCGAGAACAAGGTTACCTTTGTCGCGTCCATGCCTTCCTTTGATGAGTGGGGGCTGCGCCCAATTAGCTTGGAGGGGCCCCGTGAGAATCCTGTCATCGTGGTCTCATTCTTCACCGCCGGTGACGAGCCCACCCCTGGTGATGGTGCGGGGGTGCGAGCGGCGACGGTTGCCGGCTCCTCAGATGTTGAGGAGTGCATGCCGAGCGGGGACCCGGGGGCGTCGTCCTCGGGAGCTTGCGACACCCCTCCGGAGGCGCCAGTTGCTGACGAGATGCGGCATGCGACTCCCAAGGCCAAGGCTCCAGGGGCCTCGGGGGGTCGCATCGAGAAAGAGCCGGGCTGCTCGCCGCAGCCAAGCTCCCCTAAGGCTACCCCTCTTGGTTCCTCTTTGGCTCCGCTGCGCGCCGGCCGTCACGTCCAGCGCTTCGGTAGTCTTTGTGTGGACTTCGAGGAGCTCCGCAAGAGGAAGGGATCCCCCAGCGGCAGCAATATCTTTGGGCCACTGAAGTGACGGAAGTATGTCGCTGTTGATGAGTAAGTACCTTCTCTTGGTGATCATCTATGTGCTGCCCTCCTTTCCTGATGATTGTCCCCTCAGGTCCCCTTCTGCTAAGGCCGCAAAATCTTCAGAGAAGCAGCTCCCTCTCGCCGCATCCCACTCGCTAAGCTCTAGTGCTTTAGGCTCGGACGCTGCCCACGGCGTGGGGTCAACCTCGGGAGACGGTCCGTCGTCAAGGCGTCCCGAGCTTGCGCCTCCGCTGTCCTTTATTTGAGGCCTTGCTCGAAGCGCAGCGGGCATGCCAATGGCTCCTCCCTTGGTCACAGTTGGCAGATGGCTAGCCTCGATGCTAGAGCTTCCTTCAAGCACCGGGCCTTGTTCGGTTCGGGCCCCTCGCGAGGTTCAGCTGTCGCCTGGGGCCGTGCCAGCCCCCAGCCCCCGGCCGGGAGGTGGCGCGCCACCTGATGCTCGAACCGCAGCCCCCGAGGTGGAGGAAGAGACGGGCCGAGCATTTGATCTCGAATGCGGGCGCAGCACGGTCCGCCACGAGCTCTTCTGGGAGGCGATGGGCATGATGAACCGTCTCGGTGAAGAGCTTGCTGGTGTCGAATCGCGTCTGGAGGCTGAAGGTCTTCGGTTGGTGGAGGAGCGACGCAAGCTCCGAGTGGCCATCAACCTTGGCCGTTATCAACACGACCTCGAGAAAACGAAGGCTGAGGAATCCCTCAAGATCGCCAATGAGGCCCGCTCGCGAGCCTTGGAGGAAGCTCACGAGGCCGATCACCGCCGCGAGGCTGCGGAGGAGCGTGAGTGGGAGCTCCAGGCTTGGAGCGTGTCCCTTGAGCAGTAAGCCGAGGCATGTGGGTCCACCCTAGTGTCAATGAGGGGGACGCCTGCGGAGGAAGAGGAGGTCCGGCGGCGCGAGGAGGCGCTGGCCCTGGAGGCCGTGGAGCGCAGCCTCGAGCTCGAGCGACTGGAGACGAGGGTGCATCAAGTCGCTCAAGCCAAAGATGCGGTCGGGGCCCGCGAGACCAAAGTCGAGGAGGAGATCAATCTCCGGGTGGCCGAGGTTCGCGCCGATCTGGAGGGCAGGTACGGCCTGAAGCTGGAGCTCGCCGGACAGAAGGTGCGGGCAGGGCTACCGACCTCAGGCCTAGGTTGGACGAGGCCAAAAGACGTGCGAAGGCCACTACCGCCGCCCTGGTTGCGGCGTAGGCGGACTTGGCCTCCGCCAACGCCGAGCTGCTTTCCCTCCGGAGGCGGATTGACGATGCTGAGGCCGTCGCTCGGCAAAACAGAGAAGAAGTGCTTCAACACCGAATGCTGGAGCGCGAGCATGCTGCTATGCTTAGAGACCTTCGGAACAAGGCCAACACCGCCCTGGGCCATATCTGCGACGAGAACGCCCCGACTCCTCACTCAAGCGACTACGCCAGTCACCTGACTTTCTTCACGGAGGTGCTGACGCGCCTAGAGGCTCAATCTGCAGAGCTCGGCGGCTTGTGGAGGAGAGGGGTCGTGACCTGCTTCAGCGCGCCTTCTCCCGTGTATTCAGCCACCTTCAGAACACCGACTCCAACTTCGACTTTGACGGCGCCATTGTTCATGTGCCCATTGCCATCCGGGGTGACCTAGCGCGTTGGGTGGAGGACCATGTCAACGCGTTGGTCAGGGCCTTCACCTCGGAGAACGATGGGGTGGTGGTCGTCGTAGATGAAGGTAACGTGGTCAATGACGACGATGGGGGCGTCGCCGACGGTGGCGATGACTCCGGTGGAGATGATGATGTTGCGAGTGACGCGTCCGTGGACGATGCAGTGAGCGATGTCTCTGGCTGATCCCATATTCTCATGTCGTTTTACCCTATACGCAAAACTCGGGCGTGGCCCTTGGAAGACTTGTAAGAGCATTTTGGGAGGGGAAGCCCCTCATGTAAGCAAATCGCAATTCTTACTCTCCTATGCGATATGGGTATGTGTCCTTGTGAACTCATGAAACTGGGCGTGAGCCCCTGGCGTGGTTTACCTTAGTCAGCACCAACTTAGGGCCAGGCCGTGAGGCGACGAGTTCCTGAGAATCATGCGGAGCTTATCACCCCGTTGGAGAGGGCCCCGCAAGGGGTGAGCACCAGGTGTAGTGCTAGCGCGTGCTCTACGCGGTCCAGCTCGCGAGGAGCTTTGCGAAGGAAAGGCGACGGACAGGAGTCCCAAACCAAATGAGATCCAGAAGGCGAAAAACGGCTCGAACGAGAAAAAGGACCCCCCCCCCCCCCCCGCGCGTGCAACGGTAAAAATTCAGCTTCAACTTAAGTCCAGAGTCAGAAAGCAAAGCCACAGAAAGAGAAATCCAAAGCAAAAGGCCGCGTCCGGCACCTAGTGTAGTCTTCGGGTCTTCAAGTCTTCTCACTAGCGCGGAGCTAAGTGCTGTCCACTAGGCGTGGGAGGGAGCCTGACGGCCTGAGGCCGGCGCTCCTGAGACTCCGGGGCGTGTACAGCCCCAACTCATTATTACGTGAGAGTGCCACGGGCGGCGAGCTTCACAGGCACCAGGCCTTCTTCACAGGTACCAGCCTTGCTTCATATCGCCAGACGAGGGCCCCGCCTTGCGCCACTCTTGACCTCCCTTGAGCCGGCCCGAGACCAGGACGACGCAAGGGAGGGAAAGAGGACGCAAGTGGTTCCCTCGGTGACCACGGGTCCTCTGCCGGGGGAAGAGTCGTTGAAGCCACCCCGGTAGAGGGCCTACCTCCGGGTGTCCCCTGGTTTCGCATGCCTCGGGGAGGGGCCTCGCTCCTAGCTCCCTCCTGGCGGCCCCCAGCGTGTCTCCCTTGTTGAAGCGGGTGCCGCCGCGCCAGGGTCGCCGATCGATGCTGCAACCAGATTCATCTGCAGCCCATGGTTAGTGTAAGCCTGTTCCTGAGAGGTTAGTGGTACCCGGTTGTTGCCGCCGCCAGCCCGATCGTTTTGTTTCTCCGCCGGCTCTTGGAAGGCTTCGGCTCCTAGCACCCCTTCTCCCCAATCTTCTCCGACGAATGAGCCAATGTCGTCCTCTGGTGTGTACCCTTGGTCCACCATGTGGGGCACGTAGGCTTCTGGGGTCGCCACCCCGAACACCTCGCCGTGGTGCCCAACGCTCCATGTTGCTCCGCCGATGATGGCATCCAGGGGATGATAATATGGCATCCGACCAGGTCCATGGGGGCGACGCTCGCATCTGTTCCTGTCGAGGGCGGCATAGGGGGGTGGAGCCCCCTACGCCGCCAACTGTGCTGATGTTGGCAAAGCTCCTGGGCGTAGTCGACGGCGCGCAGATGTAGTGAGGTTCGCAGCGCGACCTTGCATTGGCCTGGGGGTCGATAGCTGAAGGGTGGCGATCCCGATGCCGCTGCGTCCAGCAGCTCAGCAACACGCTCAAGCAGCGTGTCCCGGCCTCTCTCCATCAGCTTGCACTGCAGCGGCTCCCTTTCCACCGTGTGCGCCGCCCGCATGTTCGCTTGCTCCCGCCGTGAGTGCGGCACTGTTGCCGCGGCATGACTTGCTGCCCTCACCGTAGCCCGTGCTAGCAGCAGGGTGAGGGTGGATGATGCATGGTCGTGCTGCCCATGCTCGACGGAGCTTGGTGGTGCCCGCGCCACTTGGGGTGCGGGGTCGAGATCTTCATGGGCAGGCGACACCGTCCGGGCCGGCCAGGCTGCCCAGCGGTCGGATCCGGCCCTTGGGTTGCCAGACATCGTAGCTTGTGAGCGTCGAAGAGCTGATTGGTGGAGAAGAAGCTCCGCACCCCTACCTGGCGTGCCAAATGTCGGGGTTGTCATTTTACCGAAATGGCAACCTTTTCCTGATGCCTCGGTATTCCGCGGCTGCGCTTGCCCCCTTTGCACCAAAGAGGAAACAAGAACGTTGCGCGCGCTAGCGCCCGCCTGGTGTCGATCGTCATGGCTCACGTCACGAGAACCTCGTGAGGTTCGCCTCGCCTTGATATCTCTGCTCCTTGTGAGCCTGCCTAGCTAGGCCACTCCACAGGAGGTCTTGCGCCGTCCACCTCGTGGGGCTTGGCCCCTAGCGAGGGTCTTGGATGCTATGCTGGTGAAGATGGGCCGTACGGCCTGCTGGCTCAACCACGTTGTGGGCCGCATGCAGGCAAGTCTGGGCACCCCCGTTCCCAGAACGCCGACAATTTGGGCCTTTTCTCTTTTTCATGGACTCCTTTTATTATTTTTTTGTCCGGAGTCTCATCCCGACTTGTGGGGGAATAATAGTCTCCATCATCGTTTACTCACTTGGGACAATGCTCTAATAATGATGATCATCACACTTTATTTACTTACAACTCAAGAATTACAACTCAATACTTAGAACAAAATATGACTCTATGTGAATGCCTCCGGTAGAGTACCGGGATACGCAATGAATCAAGAGTGACATGTATGAAAGAATTATGAACGGTGGCTTTGCCACAAATACGATGTCAACTACATGATCATGGAAAGCAATATGACGATGATGAAGCGTGTCATAATAACGGAACAGTGGGAAGTTGCATGGCAATATATCTCGGAATGGATATGGAAATGCCATAATCGGTAGCTATAGTGGCTGTTTTGAGGAAGGTATATGGTGGGTGTGATATCGGCTAAAGGTGCGCGGTATTAGAGAGGCTAGCAACGACGGAAGGTGAGAATGTGTATAATCCATGGACTCAACATTAGTCATAAAGAACTCACATACTTATTACAAAAACCTATTAGTTATCGAAACAAAGTACTACGCGCATGCTCCTAGGGGGATAGATTGGTAGGAAAGACCATCGCTCGTCCCTGACCGCCACTCATAAGGAAGACAATCAATAAATAAATCATGCTCCGACTTCATCACATAACGGTTCACCATACATGCATGCTACGGGAATCACAAACTTTAACACAAGTATTTCTCAAATCCACAACTACTAAACTAGCATGACTCTAATATCACCATCTTCATCTCTCAAAACAATTATCAAGAATCAAACTTCTCTTAATATCCATTGTAATTTTTTTATGATAGTTTTTATTATACCGATCTTGGATGCCTATTATATTAGTTCTAAATTCATACCCAAAGCAAATTACCATGCTGTTCTAAAGGACTCTCAAAATAATATAAGTGAAGCATGAGAGATCAATTATTTCTATAAAATAGAACCACCACCGTGCTCTAAAAAGATATAAGTGAAGCACTAGAGAAAAATTATCTAGCTCAAAAAATATAAGTGAAGCCCATAGAGTATTCTAACAAATTCCAATTTATGTGTGTCTATCCCAAAAGGTGTGTACAGCAAGGATGATTGTGGTAAACTAAAAAGCAAAGACACAAATCATACAAGACGTTCCAAGCAAAACACATATCATGTGGTGAATAAAAATATAGCTCCAAGTAAACTTACCGATGGACGATGACAAAAGAGAGGATGCCTTCCGGGGCATCCCCAAGCTTAGGATTTTGGTTATCCTTGGATTTTACCTTGGGGTGCCTTGGGCATCCCCAAGATTAGGCTCTTGACAGTCCTTGTTCCATCATCCATCAAATCCTTACCCAAAACTTGAAAACTTCACAACACAAAACTCAAATAGAAAATCTCATGAGCACCGTTAGTAAAAGAAAACAAACTACCACTTCAAGGTACTGTAATGAACTCATTCTTTATTTATATTGGTGTTAAACCTACTATATTCCAACTTCTCTATGGTTGATCAACTCTATTACTAGCCATAGATTCATCAAAATAAGCAAACAACACACAAAAACAGAATTTTCAAAAACAGAACAGTCTGTAGTAATCTGTAGGATTCAAATACTTTTGGAACCCCAAAAATTCTAAAACAAATTTCTGGACGTGAGGAATTTATCTATTAATCATATTCAAAAAGAATTAACTAAATACCACTCTCTAGTAAAAAATGGCCGCAATTGTCGTGAGCGCTAAAGTTTCTGTTTTTTTACAGCAAGATCACAAAGACTTTCCCCAAGTCTTCCCAAAGGTTCTACTTGGCACAAACACTAATTAAAAGCATAAAACCACATCTAAACAGAGGCTAGATGAATAATTTATTACTAAACTGAATCAAAAAGCAAAGAACAGATATAAAATTGGGTTGCCTCCCAACAAGCGCTATCGTTTAACGCCCCTAGCTAGGCATAAAAGAAAGGATAGATCTAGGTATTGCCATCTTTGGTATTAGGAAATAAAAGAGAAAATTTCTTTTCTATAGCATTTATCTTTCTGTTTTGAGATAGCACGTGTGAAAGGATCGAGAAGAAGTGTCTAGAGGGGGGTGATTAGACACTAAGTACAAAAATTTACAGTTTTTAATTTCTTTAAGTTGAAGTGAAGTTTTGGCACAAGTTTAACAAACACAATACATATCAAGCAATCATGCAAAAAGTATATGAGCAGCGGAAAGTAAAGCATGCAACTTGCAAGAATGTAAAGGGAAGGGTTTGGAGATTCAAACGCAATAGGAGACTCGGATGTTTTTGTCGTGGTTCCGATAGGTGGTGCTATCGTACATCCACGTTGATAGAGACTTCAAACCACGAAGGGTAACGGCTGCGCGAGCCCACAGAGGGCCCCACCCACGAAGGGTCCACGAACAAGCAACCTTGTCTATCCCACCATGGCCATCGCCCACGAAGGACTTGCCTCACTAGCGGTAGATCTTCACGAAGTAGGCGATCTCCTTTCCCTTACAAACTCCTTGGTTCAACTCCACAATCTTGTTGGAGCCTCCCAAGTGACACCTAGACAATCTAGGAGACACCACTCTCCAAGAAGTAACAAATGGTGTGCTGATGATGAACTCCTTGCTCTTGTGCTTCAAATGATAGTCTCCCCAACACTCAACTCTCTCTCACAAGATATGAATTTGGTGGAAAGAAGATTTGAGTGGAAAGTAACTTGGGGAAGGCTAGAGATCAAGATTCATATGGTAGGAATGGAATATCTTGGCCTCAACACAAGTGTAGGTGGTTCTCTCTCAGAAAAGGTAAGTTGGAAGTGTAGGTTCGTTCTGATGGCTCTCTCCACGAACGAAGAGGAGGTAGAGGGGTATATATAGCCTCCACACAAAATCTAACCGTTACACATAACTTGCCAATCTCGGTGGGACCGAATTGATAAACTCGGTCGGACCGATTCAGCAAATCTAGTGACCGTTAGGATTTTCGGTGGGACCGACATGCAACTCGGTAGGACCGATATGATTAGGGTTGGGGCATAACGTAATCTCGGTGAGACCGATTACACAAACTCGGTGAGACCGATTTTGGTAATAAGCAAACTAGAGAGTTGGTCAGGTAAACTCAGTGGGACCGATTCGCTAATTTCGGTGGGACCGAAATGTTACGAAAAGGAAACAAGGAGTTTACATTGCAATCTCGGTAGGACTGATTATGCAAACTCGGTGAGACCAATTTTGGTAATAGATCCATACAGCGAGATTGCAATCCCATCTCGGTGAGACCGAGATCCCTATCGGTGAGACCGATTTGCCTAGGGTTTGTGGCAGTGGCTATGACATCTGAACTCGGTGGTGCCGGATAGAAAGAATCAGTGCGGCCAAGTTTGACTTTTGGTTTAGGTCATATGTGGATGTGAGAAAGTAGTTGTGGGTTTTGGAGTATATCACTAAGCATTTTGAGCAAGAGCCTCATTAAGCAACACCTCATCCCTCCTTGATAGTATTGGCTTTTCCTATAGACTCAATGTGATCTTGGATCACTAAAATAGAAAATGTAGAGTCTTGAGCTTGGAGCTTGAGCCAATCCTTTGTCCTTACCATCTTGAAGGGGTTCCACATCCTCTAGTCCATGACACTTCATTGTTGAACTTATCTGAAACATACTAGGTAAAAGTGTCAGTCCAACAAGAGATATGTTGTCATTAATTACCAAAACCACCTAGGGAGCACTTGTGGTTTCAATTTCCCTGTTGAAATCCTAGGGGATCCTCCTCCACCCAAGGGTGATCCCGTGTTTGATCTTAAACCGTTACCTGATACTCTTAAATATGCTTTTCTTGATGAGAAAAAGATATACCCTATTATTATTAGTGCTAACCTTTCAGAACATGAAGAAGAGAGATTATTGAAAACTCTGAAGAAGGACCGTGCTGCTATTGGGTATACTCTTGATGATCTTAAGGGCATTAGTCCCACTCTATGTCAACATAAAATTAATTTGGAAGAAGATGCTAAACCAGTTCGTGATCATCAACGCTGGCTGAATCCTAAAATGAAAGAAGTGGTAAGAAAGGAGATACTAAAGCTCCTTGAGGCAGGTATAATTTATCCCGTTGCTGATAGTCAGTGGGTAAGACCTGCCCATTGTGTCCCTAAGAAGGGAGGTATTACTGTTGTCCCTAATGATAAAGATGAATTGATTCCTTAAAGAATTATTACAGGTTATAGGATGGTAATTGATTTCCGCAATTAAATAAGTCTACTAAAAAGGATCATTACCCTTACCTTTTATCAATCAAATACTAGAAAGATTATCCAAACATACACATTTTTGCTTTCTAGATGGTTATTCTAGTTTCTCTCAAATACCTGTGTCAGCCAAAGATCAATCAAAGACTACTTTTACATGCCCTTTTGGTACTTTTGCTTATAGACGTATGCCTTTTGGTTTATGTAATGCACCTGCTACCTTTCAAAGATGCATGATGGCTATATTCTCTGACTTTTGTGAAATGATTTGTGAGGTTTTCATGGATGACTTTTCCGTCTATGGATCTTCTTTTGATGATTGCTTGAGCAACCTTGATCGAGTTTTGCAGAGATGTGAAGAAACTAATCTTGTCTTGAATTGGGAAAAGTGCCACTTTATGGTTAGTGAAGGCATTGTCTTGGGGCATAAAGTTTCTGAAAGAGTTATTGAAGTTGATAAAGCCAAGGTTGATGCTATTGAAAAGATGCCATGTCCCATAGACATCAAAGGTATAAGAAGTTTCCTTGGCCATGCCGGTTTTTATAGGAGGTTCATTAAGGACTTCTCAAAAATTTCTCGGCCTCTAACTAATTTATTACAAAAAGATATACCATTTATCTTTGATGATGATTGTGTAGAAGCATTTGAAATACTTAAGAAAGCATTGATATCTGCACCTATTGTTAAGCCACCTGATTGGAATTTACCCATTGAAATTATGTGTGATGCTAGGGATTATGCTGTTGGTGCTGTTCTAGGACAAAGAGTTGATAAGAAACTAAATGTTATTCAATATGCTAGTAAAACTCTAGACAATGCTCAAAGAAATTGTGCTACTACTGAAAAAGAATTCTTAGCAGTTGTATTTGCCTGTGATAAGTTTAGACCTTATATTGTTGATTCTAAAGTAACTATTCACACTGATCATGCTGCTATTAAATATCTTATGGAAAAGAAAGATGCTAAACCTAGACTTATTAGATGGGTTCTCTTGCTACAAGAATTTGATTTGCATATTGTTGATAGAAAAGGAGCTGAGAACCCCGTTGCAGACAACTTGTCTAGGTTAGAAAATGTGCTTGATGACCCACTACCTATTGATGATAGCTTTCCTGATGAGCAATTAAATGTCATAAATGCTTCTCATACTGCTCCATGGTATGCTGATTATGCTAATTACATTTTTGCTAAGTTTATACCACCTAGTTTCACGTACCAGCAAAAGAAAAGGTTCTTCTATGATTTGAGGCATTACTTTTGGGATGACCCACATCTTTATAAAGAAGGAGTAGATGGTGTTATTAGACATTGTGTACCTGAGCATGAACAGGAACAGATCCTACGCAAGTGTCACTCCGAAGCTTATGGAGGACACCATGTTGGAGATAGAACTGCACATAAGGTACTGCAATCTGGTTTTTATTGGCCTACTCTCTTCAAGGATGCCCGTAAGTTTGCCTTATCTTGTGATGGATGTCAAAGAATTGGTAATGTTAGTAGACGTCAAGAAATGCCTATGAATGATCACTTGTTATTGAACCATTTGATGTTTGGGGCTTTGACTATATGGGACCTTTCCCTTCCTCTAATGGTTATACACATATTTTAGTTGTTGTTGATTACGTTACTGAGTTGGTAGAAGCTATTCCAACTAGTAGTGCTGATCATAACACTTCTATTAAAATGCTTAAAGAAGTTATTTTTCCAAGGTTTGGAGTCCCTAGATATTTCATGACTGATGGTGGTTCACATTTTATTCATGGTGCTTTCTGTAAACTGCTTGCTAAATATGATGTTAATCATAGAATTGCATCTCCTTATAACCCTCATTCTAGTGGTCAAGTAGAATTGAGTAATAGAGAACTCAAATTAATTTTGAAAAAGACTGTCAATAGGTCTATAAAGAATTGGTCCAAGAAACTTGATGATGCATTATGGGCCTATAGAGCTGCATATAAAAATCCTATGGGTATGTCTCCGTATAAAATGGTCTATGGAAAAGCATGTCACTTACCTCTCGAACTAGAACACAAGGCCTATTGGGCTATTAAAGAACTTAATTATGATTTTAAACTTGCTGGTGAGAAGAGGTTATTTGATATTAGCTCACTTGATGAATGGAGAACCCAAGCCTACAAAAATGCCAAGTTGTTTAAAGAAAAAGTTAAAAGATGGCATGACAAAAGGATACAAAAGCGTGAATTTAGTGTAGGTGATTATGTATTGCTATACAACTCTCGTTTAAGATTTTTTGCAGGAAAACTTCTCTCTAAATGGGAAGGTCCTTACGTTATCGAGGAGGTCTACCGTTCCGGTGCCATACAAATCAACAACTTCGAAGGCACAAATCCGAAGGTGGTGAACGGTCAAAGAATCAGACATTATATCTCAGGTAATCCCATAAATGTTGAAATCAATGTTATTGAAACCGTAACCCCGGAGGAATATATAAGGGACACTTTCCGGAACATTTCAGATTCCGAAAAGGAATAGGTATGTGGTACGGTAAGTAAACCGACTCCAAAACAGTTTTTAAGGAAATATTTCTCCGTTTTGGAGTATTTAGAAAACTAGAAAAATAAGAAGCAGTACGAGAAGGACACGAGGCCTCCACGAGGGTGGAGGGCGCACCCTACCCTACTGGGCGCGCCCCCCTACCTCGTGGGCACCTCGTGTGCTCTCCGGACTCCGTTTTCGTACATGACCCATATTTTGGTCGGTAAAAATTCATTATATAATCTCCCGGAGGTTTTGACTCCCGTATCACGCAAATATCTCCTGTTTGTGTTTCGAGCTATTGCTGGTGTAGATTAGAGCAGGATGTCTTCGCAAGAGTTGGTCAGGGAGAGCCGGGTGTCTCATCCGGCACCGAGATCAACAACAAACAATCATGTTGACCCCTTTGGGCCAGCAACGGAGGAAGAGATGGAGGCCGATGTGAAGAGGATAGATGCCATGGAAGAGGATCAAGAAGTCACTTCCCGCCTCCAAGCTGGATTCACAATGGGAGAACTGCAGAGCACAGCTATTCCAAACTCGGTTATCCCTTCCAATGTTAGATTTCTTTCTTATGAGAATATGAAAAGGAGTGTCACTGGTTCTCTCGCAGCTATGCAGCACCCTTGGGTGCAGGGAGCTTTGGCTGTTACAGGAAAACTCCGATAGGAAATAATGGACCTCAATCAGCAAGTCAACAAGCTTGAGGAGGAGAATCGTATCTTGAGGGGCATCATCGCCAAGAACATCACATCACCATCCCTGAAAAGAGAGACATAATCACATGGGTATGGGCACTCCACTTGGCAATTGCCAAGCTTGGGGGAGTGCCTCGGTATCATATCACCATCACTTTTATCTTTACCATTTTTCTTAGTTCGATCCTTTTGGTAATATCTTGATCTAGTAGAATAAAAGTTCTTAGTATAATCTAGTCGTGAGTTTTTGCTTTATTATCCTTCTATGTAATTGAGTCAGTGAGCTATATAATAAAGATTAGTGTTGAGTCAAGGGCTTGATTATTTTGCCATGATCCTAAGGGAATAAAAGAAAAGAGAAAGAAATAAAAAGAAACAAAGAGATCATGTGAGTCTTATGGAGAGTAATGAGCTCACATAGAAAGAGTATGATGAATAAAAGTTGTTGAGGGTTGACAAACACAGTTTTGGTCATCGTTGCAATTAATAGGAACTAACAAAGAAAGAGAGGTCTTCACATATAAATATACTATCTTGGACATCTTTTATGATTGTGAGCACTCATTAAAATATGACTTGCTAAAGAGTTTACATTGGACAAGGAAGACAACCTAATGGGCTATGTTTTCTTACATCTGAGATAAATTATATTGTCTTGGATCTTCCAACATGATGAGCTCGCCTTCCCCCCCCCCCATCCTCGCCAAATTCATTGCACCAAGTAGAGATACTACTTGTGCTTCCAAATACCCTTAAACCGGTCTTGCCATAAGAGTCCACCATATCTACCTATGGATTGAGTAAGATCCTTCAAGTAAGTTGTCATCGGTGCAAGCAATAAAAATTGCTCTCTAAATATGTATGATTGATTGGTGTGGAGGAAATAAGCTTTATACGATCGTGTGATATGGAAGTAATAAAAGCGACAGAGTGCATAATAAAGGTCCATATCACAAGTGGCAATATAAAGTGACGTTCTTTTGCATTAAGATTTTGTGCATCCAACCATAAAAGCGCATGAAAACCTCTGCTTCCCTCTGTGAAGGGCCTATCTTTTACTTTTATCTCCTACATTGCATAAGAGTCATGGTGATCTTCACCCTTCCTTTTTACATTTTATCCTTTGGCAAGCCAATATGTTAGAAAGATCCTGGAATATATGGCTAATTGGATGTGAGTTTTCATGAACTATTACAGTTGACATTACCCTTGAGGTAAAACGTTGGGAGGCAAAACTATAAGCCCCTATCTTTCTCTGTGTCCGATTAAAAACTCCATACCCATAAGTATTGCGTGAGTGTCAGCAATTGTGAAAGATTATATGATAGTTGAGTATGTGGACTTGCTGAAAAGCTCTTATACATTGACTCTTTCCTATGTTATGATAAATGGCAATTGCTCCAATGATCGAGATTATAGTTTGTTAGTTTTCAATGAAGTTTACGATTCATACCTGATATTGTGATTGAATTATTACTCTAGCATTAGAGATTATATGACAAGAATTATATAAGTTTCTGTTCTAAGAATGATCATGATGCCCTCATGTTCGTATTTTATTTTATCGACACCTCTATCTCTAAACATGTGGACATATTTTTCGATTTCGGCTTTTCGCTTGAGGACAAGCGAGGTCTAAGCTTGGGGGAGTTGATACGTCCATTTTGCATCATGCTTTTATATCAATATTTATTGCATTATGGGCTATTATTACACATTATGTCACAATACTTATGCCTATTCTCTCTTATTTTACAAGGTTTACATAAAGAGGAGAATGCCGGCAGCTCGGATTCTGGGCTGGAAAAGGAGCAAATACTAGAGACCTATTCGGCACAGCTCCAAAAGTCCTGAAACTTCACGGGAGATGTTTTCCAAATATATAAAAAATACTGAGAGCAAGAACTTCACCAGAGGGGCCACACCCTGCCCACGAGGGTGGGGGCGCGCCCTACCCCCAGGGCGCGCCCCCTAGCTCGTGGGCCCCCTAGTGGCCCTTCGGTGGCCATCTTCTGCTATATGGAGTCTTTCGATGGAAAAAAATCACAAGCCATCTTATCAGACGAAACTCCGCCGCCACGAGGCGGAACCTTGGCGGAACCAATCTAGGGCTCTGGCGGAGCTGTTCTGCCGGGGAAACTTCCCTCCCGAAGGGGGAAATCATCGCCATCATCATCACCAACGCTCCTCTCATCGGGAGAGGGCAATCTCCATCAACATCTTCATCAGCACCATCTCATCTCAAAACCCTAGTTCATCTCTTGTATCCAATTCTTGTCTCCAAGTCCGGGATTGGTGCTAGTAGGTTGCTAGTAGTGTTAATTACTCCTTGTAGTTGATGCTAGTTGGTTCAATTGGTGGAAGATCATATGTTCAGATCCTATATGCATATTAATACCCCTCTGATTATGAACATGTTTATGCTTTGTGAGTAGTTAATTTTGTTCCCGAGGACATGGGAGAAGTCTTGCTATTAGTAGTCATGTGAATTTGGTATTCGTTCGATATTTTGATGAGATGTATGTTGTCTCTCCTCTAGTGGTGTTATGTGAACGTCGACTACATGACACTTCACCATTATTTGGGCCTAGAGGAAGGCATTGGGAAGTAATAAGTAGATGATGGGTTGCTAGAGTGACAGAAGCTTAAACGGTAGTTTATGCGTTGCTTTGTAAGGGGCTAATTTGGATCCATATGTTTCATGTTATAGTTAGGTTTACCTTAATACTTTTGTTGTAGTTGCGGATGCTTGCAATAGAGGTTAATCATAAGTGGGATGCTTGTCCAAGTAAGGGTAGCACCCAAGCCCCGGTCCACCCACATACCAAATTATCAAAGTACAGAACGCGAATCATATGAACGTGATGAAAACTAGCTTGACGATATTCCCATGTGTCCTCAGGAGCGCTTTACATCATATAAGAGTTTGTTTAGGCTTGTCCTTTGCTACAAAAAGGATTGGGCCACCTTGCTTCACCTTATTTACTTTTGTTACTTGTTGCTCGTTACAAATTATCTTATCACAAAACTATCTGTTACCACTTATTTCAGTGCTTGCAGAGAATACCTTGCTGGAAACCGCTTATCATTTCCTTCTGCTCCTCGTTGGGTTCGACACTCTTACTTATCTAAAGGACTATGATAGATCCCATATAATTGTGGGTCATCACAATCTACTTCAGTGAATAGGACATTGAAACCGAAATCAGCATGTCTAGATACTGAAAGTAAATTGTACCCAAGAGATTCAACGAGCATGACATTTTGTATGGAGCTATCATGTGAGATGGCCACCTTACCTAGGCCAACCACCTTACCCTTTGAGTTATCACCAAAGGTGACATACTTTCGAGGGTCGCCGTTTTTAGCAAGCTCACGGAACATATCTTTATCTCCGGTCATATGATCAGTACATCCACTCTCAAGAACCCATTCCTTTCCTCCAGCCATGTAGCCGCAAAGATTTTCCATAAGACCAAAGTGTATCATTTCATCATTAATATCATAGTCAATGTCATCATCATCCTCATCATAGTATCCATGTTCAACATCATCTTGTGATTGATCAATTCCTAGAGAGGGTAATTCATTTGATAAATGATCATTTATATGGTTATCTTTATGAATTCTAATAGCTTTGGAAATTATATTGCTAATGATTCCAACATCTCCTTTGGCACTCGTAAGATTAATAAGCTCAAATAAGCAGTCACCAAATTTGGGATCATTGGAACTCATCGTAATCAAGGCAATGGAGTTATGAAGAATCTCATCTAAGTTCTTCAAGGAATGGTTTGGAAAACATTTCTCAAGGAATCTCCATATAGTGTAGGCACAATCAAGAGTAGGCAAACATTCAATCAAGTTTCTAGGCAAGCCTCTAGTGATAAGATTAACAGTTCTAAGGTTTCGGATCATGTCAATAGACTCATCAAGGGTAGGATGCAAAGGATCAATAAGAGGTGCACAAGGGCTAGTAATGTACTTGTTCAAATGATATTCATTGAAAATCTCAAGCATCTCATTTTTTCACTCATGAAAATACTCTCCATCAAGTATAGGCACTCTATGTCTAAGACTCCCCAAAGTAGACTCATCCATCTTCCTCCAATGGTGTTTAAACCAAGGCAATCAAGACCAATGCTCTGATACCAATTGAAAGGATCGAGAAGAGGTGTCTAGAGGGGGGTGATTAGACATTAAGTACAATAAGTTGCAGTTTTAAATTTCTTTAAGTTGAAGTGAAGTTTTGGCACAAGTTTAACAAGTACAATACATATCAAGCAAGCATGCAAAGAGTATATGAGCAGCGGAAAGTAAAGCATGCGACTTGCAAGAATGTAAAGGGAAGGGTTTGGAGGATTCAAACACAATAGGAGACTCAGATGTTTTTGTTGTGGTTCCGATAGGTGGTGCTATCGTACATCCACGTTGATGGAGACTTCAACCCATGAAGGGTAACAGCTGCGCGAGTCCACGGACGGCTCCACCCACGAAGGGTCCATGAAGAAGCAACCTTGTCTATCCTACCATGGTCGTCGACCACGAAGGACTTGCCTCACTAGCGGTAGATCTTCATGAAGTAGGCGATCTCTTTGCCCTTACAAACTCCTTGGTTCAACTCCACAATCTTGTCGGAGGCTCCCAAGTGACACCTAGCCAATCTAGGAGACACCACTCTCCAAGAAGTAACAAATGGTGTGTTGATGATGAACTCCTTGCTCTTGTGCTTCAAATTATAGTCTCCCCAACACTCAACTCTCTCTCACAGGATATGGATTTTGTGGAAAGAAGATTTGAGTGGAAAGCAACTTGGGGAAGGCTAGAGATCAAGATTCATATGGTAGGAATGGGATATCTTGGCCTCAACACAAGTGTAGGTGGTTCTCTCTCAGAAAAGGTAAGTTGGAAGTGTAGGTTCGTTCTGATGGCTCTCTCCACGAATGAAGAGGAGGTGGAGGGGTATATATAGCCTCCACACAAAATCTAACCGTTACACACAACTTGCCAATCTCGGTGGGACTGAATTGATAAACTCGGTCGGACCGATTCAGAAAATCAAGTGACCGTTAGGATTTTCGGTGGGACCGACATGCAACTCGGTAGGAGCGATATGATTAGGGTTAGGGCATAATGTAATCTTGGTGAGACCGATTTTGGTAATAAGCTAACTAGTGAGTTGGTCAGGTAAACTCGGTGGGACCGATTCGCTAATTCGGTGGGACCGAAATGTTATGAAAAGGAAACAGAGAGTTTACATTGCAATCTCGGTAGGACCGATTATCCAAACTCGGTGAGACCGATTTTGGTAATAGATCCATACAGAGATATTGCAATCCCATCTCGGTGAGACCAAGATCCCTATCGGTGAGACCGATTTGCCTAGGGTATGTGGCAGTGGCTATGACATGTGAACTCGGTGGTGCCGGATAAAAAGAATCAGTGGGCCCGAGTTTGACTTTTGGTTTAGGTCATATGTGGATGTGAGAAAGTAGTTGAGGGCTTTGGACTATATCACTAAGCATTTTGAGCAAGAGCCTCATTAAGCAACACCTCATCCCACCTTGATAGTATTGGCTTTTCCTATAGACTCAATGTGATCTTGGATCACTAAAATATAAAATGTAGAGTCTTGAGCTTGGAGCTTGAGCCAATCCTTTGTCCTTAGCATCTTGAAGGGTTCCACATCCTCTAGTCCATGCCACTTCATTGTTGAACTTATCTGAAACATACTAGGTAAAAGTGTTAGTCCAACAAGAGATATGTTGTCATTAATTACCAAAACCACCTAGGGATCACTTGTGCTTTCAACGTGGCCATTGATAAGGGAAGAAAGATTAAGTACGTTACGGAAATTGGCATCTAAGCTAGCCCTCATTTCTTTGATAATTTCATTTTGATAAAAGCACAAAAGAGAGGTAGATTCAACCTTCTCACTCATGGGGTGCCCAAATATAGTTTTCATCCTTTCATAATTATAAATGGGATCCTCCTCAAGAAAATCTTCTTCAAAGATAGAATCTAGAACTTGCTTGAATGAAGAGGGTAAACCAATGTAAAAGCTTTTCAGGTGAACCTCAATTTGATATTGGAGCACATAGCTAGCTCGGATCCTTAATAGCCTATCCCAAGCGTCTTTCAAAGATTCATCAAGTAAATGACGAAAAATTCTGGGATCATCTTCATCGAAATTATTCAAACTCTCATTGATAACCCTAGTAGGTCTCTCCATAGCATCATTTTTTATGAGCTTAGAGAGGACAAAGGGACTATCCAAGGTAAAACCCGGGAGAGAACCCTTTGCCCTTTTTGAATCAGCCATGGTACAAGAAAACAAACGGGAAAGAGGCGAATAAAAGGGCAAGGGTGAAGTGGGGGAGAGGAAAACGAGAGGCAAATGGCAAATAATGTAATGCGAGGGATAAGAGTTTGTGATGGGTACTTGGTATGTCTTGACTTCTGCGTAGACTCCCCGGCAACGGCGCCAGAAATCCTTCTTGCTACCTCTTGAGCACTGTGTTGGTTTTCCCTTGAAGAGGAAAGGGTGATGCAGCAAAGTAGCGTAAGTATTTCCCTCGGTTTTTGAGAACCAAGGTATCAATCCAGTAGGAGGCCACACACAAGTCCCTTGTACCTATGCAAACAAATAAGAACCTCGCAGCCAATGCGATAAAGGGGTTGTCAATCCCTTCATGGTCACTTACGAGAGTGAGATATGATAGATATGATAATGATAAGATAAATATTTTTGGTATTTTTATGATATAGATTGAAAGTAAAAATTGCAAAGTAAAATAGATTGGAAACTTATATGATGGAGAATAGACCCGGGGGCCATAGGTTTCACTAGTGGCTTGTCTCAAGATAGCATAAGTATTATGGTGGGTGAACGAATTACTTTCGAGCAATTGATAGAATTGAGCACAGTTATGAGAATATCTAGGCATGATCATGAATATAGGCATCACGTCCGTGACAACTAAACCAACTCCTGCCTGCATCTACTACTATTACTTCACACATCCACCGCTATCCAGCATGGATCTAGACTATTAAGTTCATAAGAATAGAGTAACGCATTAGGTAAGATGACATGATGTAGAGGGCTAAACTCAAGCAATATGATATAAACCCCATCTTTTTATCCTCGATGGCAACAATACAATACGCGTCGTTTCCCTTTCTGTCACTGGGATCGAGCACCGCAAGATTGAACCAAAGCTAAGCACTTCTCCCATTGCAAGAAAGATCAATCTAGTAGGCCAAACCAAACTGATAATTCAAACAGACTTGCAAAGATAACCAATCATGCATAAAAGAATTCAGAGAAGATTCAAATATTGTTCATAGATAGACTTGATCATAAACCCAAAATTCATCGGATCTCGGCAAACACACCGCAAAAAGAGTTACATCAAATAGATCTCCAAGAAGATCGAGGAGAACATCGTATTGAGATCCAAAGAGAGAGAAGAAGCCATCTAGCTACTAGCTATGGACCCGAAGGTCTGAAGTAAACTACTCACACATCACCGGAGAGGCCATGGAGTTGATGTAGAGGCCCTCCATGATCGATGCCCCCTCCGGCGGAGCTCTAGAAAAGGACCCAAGATGGGATCTCTTGGGTACAGAAGTTTGCGGCGGTGGAAATAGGGTTTCGTGGTGCTCCTGGATGTTTTCGGGGTATATGAATATATATAGGAGGAAGAAGTAGGTCAGTGGAGCAACGCGGGGCCCACGAGGGTGGAGGGCGCGCCTAGGGGGTAGGCGCGCCCCCTGCCTCGTGGCCTCCTCAACTGTTTCTTGACGTCCACTCCAAGTCCCCTGGATCACGTTTGTTCCAAAAATAACTCTCCCGAAGGTTTCATTCCGTTTGGATTCCGTTTGATATTCCTTTTCAGCGAAACACTAAAATAGGCAAGAAAAACAGCAATTTGCATTGGGCCTTGGGTTAATAGGTTAGCCCAAAAAATAATATAAAAGTGTCAAATAAAGCCCATTAACATCCAAAACAGAATATATGATAGCATGGAACAATCAAAAATTATAGATACGTTGGAGACGTATCATACCTGCATGCAGCTTTCCCTTGTTCTCAAATTCTTGGCTTGTAAAATAGCCTTGATGAGTATGGCATTCTCTGTAAAAACACGTTTGACGTATCAATCAGAATATAGCGGAAACAGTTTTGTCTAACCTTATTCGGTATTGGCTTATTTCATCATCTGTATTCCGTCCTCACGACAGATTGACATATACACCTCGGCATAAAAATACAGGGGCTCTATTCGGCCACATATATTTTTCAAAACAAAAGTCCGAACACTTTTATAGTATACTTCGGTGTCCCGAATACCGCATTATATGCATCGGCTCCAAATCATGTCTTGGGTCAATAGTTGGGTTGCCTGGCTCCTGACCACCTTACGTTCCGCTTGTTTGGCTAAGGTAGTAAAGGGAGAACTACTGCGATTGTGTTTCTAGCTCGACCGGTCAAACACCTTAGTAGAGAAAGACGAAAACTGACTGTCATGATATAGCGAGAGCTGGTCAGCGGTTCGGTGACTTACTAAATCTTTTGCCATTTTTTCTGTATTATACGAAGGACTGTCCTCCACCCGGTCACGCACCTAAAGCATCCAAGTTCGGATAGCTAAACAAACACCAGGGGCTAGCCTATAGTCCCATTGTCAAACTCCTATGGCTAAGTGAGATTGATAAAGCCTCATAGTCTGATTTCCTGGTTCGCTGCACTGACACCTCCTTTACGAACCAAGACGTTGGGTCAAGTGTGCTCATGTGCTATTCCGAACACCCCCCGTGGTATCTATGTGGGGGCTGAAGCTGACGACTAGCAAACTTTCATATATAAAAACGACTGCACAAGAGGAAAATAATTTCAGACAAAGGCACAAATATATTATATAAGCCTTGTTTTCATAACACAAAGTCTAGGCAGCCCAGAGACATTCATTCAAATATAACATCCTTCAAGCATTGACACTCTATTAAACGGGCACCCTCTAGTACGTCTTCGAAATATCGCTCCAACTTCCGATAGTCCTTGCCTTCAGGCGGGCCCTCAACTGCCACGGCGGCAGCCTTCATCTTTTCCTAGTGCATCTTGACATGGGCAAAGGCCATCCGAGCACCCTCAATGAACGAAGAGCGTTTCACAGATTCAATTCGCGGAAGGGCGTCAGCGAGCCACTTGACAAGGCCGAAGTAGCTGCCAGGAATGGGTTCGGCTGGCCATAGCCAGACTATGATGTCCATCATGGCCAGGCCATACAACCTATGCAGCTCCGCCAGCTGCATCATCTGGTCGTTCAACAGCGCTGGACGCTCTAACGCCAACTACTGCGACCAGAAGAGTTTCTCCGTCGTATTCCCTTCTTGGGCCCGGAAAAACTTTGCAGCGTCGGTGGCGCTCTTAGGAAGATCCGCAAACGTGTATGGAGAACTCCATAATCGAGTAAGCAGGGCATGTTTTTGATTGCCGAATTTACTCTGCAAAAGAAAGGGTTTACCAGCCGCTATCTGTTCAGCCTGCTTGATGTCCTCGCGAGCCGCCCGGGACTCCGTCCGCGCCTCCCTAGCCTCCTAGAGATCCTTGGAGAGTTCGTTTGCTTGGGCTTTATTCTTCTCCTCCAAGGCCTCACACTTACGAGCAGCGACTGTCGGTGTCAAAACCGGCGGATCTCGAGTAGGGGGTCCCGAACTGTGCATCTAGGATCGATGGTAACAGGAGACGGGGGACACAATGTTTACCCAGGTTCGGGCCTCTCTCTATGGAGGTAAAACCCTACGTCCTGCTTGATTGATATTAATGAATATGAGTGTTACAAGAGTGGATCTACCATGAGATTGTAATGGCTAAGCCCTAGAAGTCTAGCCCATGGGGGTATGGTAATGAGTATATATGGTCCCCTTTCCAGACTATCCCCTTCGGTTTATATAGACACCGAGGGGATCTAGGGTTTACACAGAGTCGGTTACATAAGAAGGAAGCTTCGGTCGCCAAGCTTGCCTTCCATGCCAAGTAGAGTCCAGTCCGGACACGGTGCAGTCTCCGGCCTTCATGTCTTCACAGCCCACCAGTCCAGCCCATGGATAATAGGCCGGACGCTCGAGGACCCCTTAGTCCAGGACTCCCTCAGTAGCCCCCGAACCAGTCTTCAATAACGAGGTGCTCGGCACACATACGGTCTTCGGCATTGCAAGGCGGGTTCTCCCTTCGAAGATCTTCAAGTATGCATTCGGCCATTGATCCAATGTCGCCTCCTTGGCTTCTATGCGCTGTATAATCTTTGTCCTCCACGTGTAGACTGAATGTGGAACGTCAGGGTATTTTGCGAATAACACCCCCTTCATGTGAGGAAGAGCGCCAATTTAAAGAGATTGGACCCCAGATCCATTCAGCGCTACGCAAAAGAAATCCCTAGAGACTGCTTTACGAGAAACCATTCTGGCATGGCTAGTGCTCCCAGCTCCTCCGCTCGTCCCGGCCCAGAGAAAGGTGAGTGGGAAGGGTGTTCCATGTCTCATAGCCGTCTGGCGAAGTTGCAAACGCGGGGATTCCTTCCCCATGCAGATCTAGTCCCTGTTTGATCTGGGCTAGCTTCCTTCAATGAGGGAACTCAGGCAGAGGACTTCCCCAATCCTTCCCGGGGGGAGCGAGTGTATTTTTGCCCTACCTACTAAGAGGTGTCGGAATTCCAATCCATCCGTTCCTCCGAGGACTTCTAGAATATTACGGCCTCCAGCTGCACAACTTCACTCCGGCCTATATTCTGCACATTGCGGGTTACGTCGCTTTATATGAACTTTTCCTGGGCATCGAGGCTCACTTCGAGTTGTGGAGGAAGTTGTTTTGTCTCATCCCGTGCAATCACGAAGGGTCAATATTTGAAGTGGGTGGAGCCGAAGTGTGGCGCGTCACCGATACCGGATATCTATCCGGCACACCAAGGAAGGCACCTGATGAATGGCCCTCCGAATGGTTTTATATAGAGGACGTTGCGCTTCCTGACCCGATTCGAAAGGGTCTTCCTGAATTTGCCTGCGTCCCATTGAAGAAACAACACAGTTGGCGTCCCCAGACTCTTGAAGAGGAAGACAGCGCGGAGGTTCGTCATCTGATGAGCAGGATAAGAGAGCTCACTCAGTCTGGACTCACAGTAATCGAGGTTATGGCGATTTCCATAGCGCGAGGGGTTCAGCCGCTCCAATATAGAGGGCTTCCGATGTGGCACTACAATGGGGAGGACGACGCTTCTCGCTATGGTCGGAAAGGTCTGGATACCCCTGCTGCTTTTGCTAAGATATTAGTCGAACTGTTCAAAGGGGAGGAAAAGTAATTCCTCCGCATCAAATTTGGAGGCGGGTACTCTATGTATAACCCTCCCAGCTGGGTAAGGCCCGACCCCTCCGTTTTTGCTTCTTCCATCTCCGAATTGCCTTTGATAAACTTCTAGCTCATTTGCTTATGACAGCACTGGCGAAAGGTCACAGAGGGATTTCATAGTCCTGCCCCATAGCCGAGGACCACAACCGGGAGCTATATCCCGGGTTCGAAAAGGACACGGATATATTTGTGGTGCTTGCGGAGGGAGTGTTCTACCAGACCAGCTACGACGGCATAGAAGTGGCCATCACCGCAGACGATCCAGGCCTCCTTCCTGCTTCTCGGGTAAATAATTAAGAAATCACCTTCTCTAAAAGAGTGCTCTTACTCCGTCTCACCCATCGCACATTATCGTGCTTTACAAGGGAGACGTTCGGCAGCTTCGAAGAGATCGGCTCCCGGGCCGGACAATCCTTCCAAGAGGAAAGCAAATGAAGATGCGGCCACGCCTTTATCAAGGAGGTATGAATTCACCAACCTGCCCTTGAGCAGTCACGTCCAACCGTGACCCTTCCATTTTTATTTGCCAGGAGGAAGGCGCTGGACTATATCCGGTGGTCCGAGCGGCCGTACTTTCCATAGTCAGGATTCAAATACCGCCGTGAAGACGGGGGCTGATGTAGGGGCAACATCGGATTGTCCTCCAGCCGAGGACTCGGACGATGTATCTGCCACCAACTCGGAATTGGAGAGTGCTATGAATCATCGGCACCACTGGGCCATTTTACGGGATCCTGGCTTTTCGGAAGAGTCATTTAACGCCGTCAACGCAGCCGATGCGTACATCCGGGCTGCTCAACATGGGATTAGCAGGCCACAAAGCAACATTTGAAAGATGTGCAGGTAAATTCGCTTTGTTTGACTACGACAACCATATGCCAGTAGCCCCCGAGACTTAAAGGAGTTGAATCAACTGATTTAAGGATCAATGTTCAACCAGGTTCTTACGGAGAAGAATACCCAGCTAGCTCAGGAACTAGAAAAGTGTCAGTGCCAGCTGCTTGCTGCTAACGCTGAACTGGAGAAATACAAGGCATCTCCAGGTAATATTTTCCTCCATCAAAAATTCATAAGGCTACACCGATAGTGTGAATCTGGGTTCTAATCTTTGTGTTGGGTCGTTTAGACCAAAAACAACAGCAGCTGGACGCCGCTCGAAGCGAAGAACACGGAGCCAAAAAGCTGCAAGCAGTGGGTGAGCGTGTGTTGACAAAGGTCGTTGAAGAGAAAAGGAAACTCCAGGATTCGTACATCAACCTAGGCGAAGAACTGGAAGATGTGTGAGCGCATCTAGCCGACTCTGTGAAGGAGAACAAGAAGCTCCGAGGCGGCATATTCAGTATGTGGCCGCTTTTATCTTACAATGGTTTGGACGTAGCAGTAGCTGATATAGCTGTAATTGCAGGTTTGTTGACGAACCGCCCCGAAGAGGAAGTGTCCGGATTATCGAATGATCTTCTGCAGCAGCTGTCGCAATTGCACGAGCAAGCTCGGCAGGCTATGCGGAGTGTAGCCAAGGCTTTATGGCCATCCAGATCCCCTTTAGGAAGCATGGAGAAGCTGGTAGAGCTGTTCAAGGGAGCACGGCGGCGTATCCGGCTATGAAAGATATCCGCCTGCCGAGAGGGTACGCGAGAGGCCTGGGCCATGGTGAAGATGGGCTATACTAAGCTGGATCCTAATCACATGGCTCATGTTGGGCCGGTAGGGCCGAATGGGGAGGAAATTCCAGTTAGTATAGTATATGACCAAGTAGAGGTGGCCGCCAAATATTCTGAACATGATTGTAAGTTAGACTACTTGTTGGAAGGTCTAGAGGAAGAGGTGTTTGAGTCTAAGTGACTATGTACTTTTCCCCATCTAGCTGAATTGTATATCATTTGTCATGGCAGACCTTTTCGCAACCTCCGGACTCTAAGGTGCGGAGTGTTTCCGAATACCGTCGCGGCCGAATAGGCCGGGGTATGCTTGGAAAACTAGGCGTAGGGCTCATAGTTGCTTGAACAGACAAGTTGTATCTGGCTAGCTATGTTATATTACATGGATATCATAAGAAACATCTTCCAGAGAGAATAGTTCCGTTAAGGGTTCCTTTCCCTGGGTGTGCATGCATTTAATGTACATGTCGGAATTGTGATGCGAGCACCATAGTTCGTATAACTTCTGGGGGTGCAGAATGGAATGAGTTTAGAAAACATCTTTAATTCACCGACCGAATATTCCCTTAAGAATGCTAGCTTTCGGCTTCACCCAGTCTGAGGTACACATCCGGATGACCCTGCAGTAACAATCGCAGAGGTGCTACCTTTATGCCCTAGCCGAACTAACGGGGACATAGGGCATAAGAAATGGAGCCAGGCAACCCAGCTTGGCCAAAACTTAAGTCATATCGATGCATATAGTGGCGAAGAAAAGGTACATATGGAAAAACTCATATGTGAGGAGCTTGATGCTCAAGGAATGACAAGAACTTCTGTCCAAGAAGCCCCCAGTACAAGTGGCGTAGATGTTTAAAGATGCATGTGCCAATGGTGTGCGGTCTAACCGTACTTAAAGCTTTTAAAGCGAGAAAAAGAAAGTAATCAGAAAAGAGAGAAGAAATAATGGAGACTACAGGGGAGGAGGAGATGAACAATGAGTTTAGCGCTAGGCGTACAATCTCCGGAGTCTATCCGCGTTCCAGGGGTTTGGCTCGGGGCGATTGTCTGATGCATCGCGAAGACGGTACGCTCCTCCGGTGACAACTTTGTTAATTATGAAGGGACCCTCCCATTTGGGCTTGAGTTTGTCCTTTTTCTTCTCTGGTAGGCATAGAACAAGTTCGCTGACGTTGTAAGTCTTGGCCCGTACTTCTCTGCTTTGATATCTTCGAGCCTACTGTTGGTAAACTGCTGAATGAGCTTTTGCGACATAGCGTTCCTCCTCCAGGGCATCTAGGCTGTCATGCCGATCGAGCTCGGCTTCTCTCTCTTCGTACATACAAACTCTAGGTGAGTCATGAATAATATCGCAGGGCAATACGGCCTCTGCACCATACACCATGAAGAAAGGTGTATCCGGTAGTGCGGCTAGGTGTGGCCCGCAGCCCCCGAAGTACGGAGTCGAGCTCCTCAACCCAGTGTTTGTCTGATTCTTTCAAAGAACGCACTAGTCTGGGCTTGATGCCGCTCATAATAAGACCGTTGGCGTGTTCTACTTGACCGTTGGTTTGTGGGTGGTAGACGGAGGCGTAATCGAGTTTAATACCCAAAGTAGTACACCAGGTTTTTACCTCGTCGGCTGTGAAATTGGATCCATTGTCAGTGATGATGTTGTGTTTGACACCATAACGGTGCACAACATCGGATATGAAGTCTATCACCGGGCCGGACTCGGCCGTTTTGACTGGTTTAGCCTCTATGCACTTAGTGAATTTGTCCACCATAACTAGTAGATATATTTTTCTTATGGCTTCCCCCTTTGAGGGGCCCAACCATGTCAAGACCCCAGACCGCGAAAGGCCAAGTGATGAGGACTGTTTGTAGGGCAATGGGGGGGCATATTGCTTTGATTGGCAAAGAGTTGGCAGCCGACGCAATGTTGGACAAGGTCCTGTGCATCCGCTCGGGCCGTCGGTCAATAAAACCCTGTACAAAAGGCCTTGCTAACAAGGGCCCGAGCTGCGGCATGGTGGCCGCCGAGTCCGACATGAATTTCAGCCAGGAGCTGCTGCCCCTCTTCCTCGGATATACATCGTTGAAGGACTCCGATGGCGCTTTTCTTATAGAGCTCTCCATCATGAACCTCGTAGGCCTTCGAGCGCCGGACAATGCAGCGGGCCTCATTCTGGTCCTCAGGAAGCTCCTTTCTGTTAAGGTAGGCCAGGAAGGGTTCGGTCCATGGGGCAATGACTGCCATGATGAGATGCGCCTACGGTGTTACGTCGATGTTTCCGGGATCTGGGGTTATGTTTGGGTCCAGATTAGTGTTGCCGTTTTCCCCCTGCCACACCATGGATGGCTTGAAGAGCCTTTCCATGAATATATTAGGTGGGACGGGGTCACGCTTGGCACCAATACAGGCAAGAACATCCGCTGCTTGATTACTTTCTCGAGCCACATGATGGAACTCGAGCCCCTCGAACCGGGCCGACATTTTTATGACTGCATCACGATACACTGCCATCTTCGGATCTTTAGCATCAAAATCTCCATTTATTCGAGATATTGCAAGGTTTGAGTCCCCGCGCACTTCTAGGCGCTGTATGCCCATGGAGACAGACATCCAGAGACCATGCAATAAGGCCTCGTATTCGGCTGCGTTATTGGAGTATGTGTATAGTATTTGGAGAACATACTGGACGATGTCTCCGGTGGGAGACGTCAAAACGACACCCGCTCCTAACCCTGCTAGCATTTTGGAGCCGTTGAAGTGCATGTCCCAATTGGATTATGTGTCGTACTCTTTAGGGAGTTCGGCCTCTGTCCATTCGGCGATGAAGTCGGCCAGAACTTGGGATTTGATAGCTCAACATGGTTTGTATGTAATGTCGAATGGCAAGAGATCAATGGCCCATTTGGCAATCCGTCCCGTAGCGTCACGGTTGTTTATAATGTCGTTGAGTGGTACTTCGGAGGCCACCGTGATCGAACACTCCTGGAAGTAGTGACGGAGCTTTGGGGATGCCATGAAGACCGCGCATGCTATTTTTTGATAATGAGGGTACCGGGATTTGCATGGTGTAAGGATAGTAGACACGTAGTATACTGGCTTCTGAAGCAGGAATTTATGTCCGTCCTGTTCTCGTTCAATGACGAGAACGGCGCTCACCACCTGATGTGTTGTCGATATGTATAATAACACCGGCTCGCCGGCGTTTGGTGCGGCAAGGATTGGATTGCTCACAAGAAGGGTTTTTATTTCTTCCAGTCCGGCTGTTGCCGCGTCCGTCCACTCGAAGTGGTCGGTTCGCCGTAGGAGGCGATAGAGTGGCAGTGCCTTTTCTCCTAATCTGGAGATAAAGCGGCTTAGAGCTGCCACGCAACCTGCAAGTTTTTGAACTTGTTTAAGGTCTGTTGGTTTAGCCAATTGTGACAGAGCTCGGATTTTGGCTGGGTTTACTTCGATTCCCCTGTTGGAGACGATGAAGCCCAGCAGTTTTCCAGCGGGGACGCCGAAGACACACTTTTCCGTGTTGAGCTTGATGGCATACGCCCTGAGGTTGTCGAAGGTAAGAGTAAGTCGTCTATTAGTGTTTCCACGTGCCTGGTTTTGATGACGACGTCATCAACGTAGGCTTCAACTATTTTGCCAATCTATTTCTCCAGGCATGTTTGAATCATGCGTTGATATGTGGCGCTGGCGTTTTTGAGCCCAAAGGGCATGATATTGAAGCGGAATGGCCTATATGGGGTAATGAATGTTGTTGCAGCTTGATCGGATTCCTTCATTTTGATTTGATGGTACCCGGAGTATGCATCAAGGAAACATAGTGAGTCATGTCCTGCGGTGGCGTCAATGATTTGATCAATGCGGGGTAGGGGGAAGGGATCCTTAGGGCGGGCTTTGTTGAGGTCTTTGAAATCGACGCACAGGCGCCAGGATTTGTCCTTCTTTGGTACCATCACAAGGTTTGCAGCCAGTCCGGATGTTTAATTTCTCTAATGAATTCGGCCTCGATGAGTTTGGACAGCTCCTCCCCCATGGCTTGCCGCTTGGGTTCGGAAAAGCGCCGCAGTGTTTGCTTAACCGGTTTAAACCCGTTTGATATATTGAGGCTATGTTCAGCCAGCTTGCGTGGGATCACTGGCATGTCCGAAGGGTGCCAGGCAAATATGTCCCACTTTTCGCGTAGGAATTCTCGTAGTGCGGCGTCAACTGTTGGGTTCACTTGAGCTCCGATGGATGATGTCTTCTTGGGTTCCATTGGGTGGACCTGGAATTTGACTATTTCTTCTGGCGGTTTGAACGAGGTGGATTTGGGGTGTTTGTTGAGGATCACATCGTCCCTGTCCACCGTGGAGTGTAGTGCGGTTAATTCTTCGGACGCGAGTGCTTTGGATAGTGCCTCTAGGGCTAAGGATGCGGTTTTGTTTTCAGCACGGAGTGCTATGTCCGGATCACTGACCAGAGTGATTATATCGTTTGGTCCGGGCATTTTGAGCGTCATATACCCGTATTGAGGTATAGCTTTGAAGCGTGTAAAAGCATCCCGCCCCAACAGGGCGTGATATCCGCTGCTGAAAGGGCCACTTGGAAGGTTATTTTTTCGGACCGATAATTCTCCGGTGATCCGAATACCACGTCAAGTGTGATTTTGCCCACGCACCGCGCCTCCCGACTAGGAATAATTCCCCGGAAGGTTGTGTTACTTTGTTTGATGCGGCTCCTGTCTATTTCCATTTTATGGAGTGTGTCCTCATAAATGAGATTTAGTTCGTTGCCGCCATCCATGAGGACCTTGGTGAGTCGAAACCCATCCACGATGGGGCCAAGGACTAACGCGGCTGGTGCTCGTGTTGTTATGTACCTTGGTTCGTCACCGGCGTTGAATGTCATAGACGTGTCGTTCCATGGGTTTATTACAGCAATCTAGCAGACTTCGTTGAGCTCGCGAAGTGCCCTTTTGTGCTTGTTATTTGAAGCGAATGTCTCGAGGATTGTCAATACTCTTGGGTCGTCTTCTTCTGGGGGGTGTTGTTCTGGGGCTTCCTTGATAAGGATGTCCTCGCTGCTCTTGGCTACCTGTCGTAGTATCCAACATGCTCTAAGGTTGTGGGTTGCCACGGTATCTGTTGTTGTATGTATTTTGCATGGGCCATCGAGCCACCCTTCCAGAACAGTGCCATGTTGTATAGTGGCCTTGTGTTTTTTGACTCTAGGATTGGGCGTGCCACGAGGGTACGCCCTTTTCGCTTGTAGGGGAAGTTGGGTTGGGGCTGGTGGTTCCCAGCAAGCTGCGCGAGTTTCCCACGCGCTTTCCATCACGCAGTATTTTTGTATGATAGTTGCTAAGTTAGCAAATTTTAATATGCGGCGGCGATTGATCGTGTTGAGGATTCCTTCGTCCGCGCAGTTTTTGCAGAACGCTGATATTGCGTCCTCGTCGCGGCAATCTTTTACCTTGTCCCTGACAAGGTGGAATCTGGCCCAAAAGTGGTGGACCTTCTCCTGAGATTGATGTTTTACGCTCATGAGAGCCTCTATATCTGGGTGTGTGGGTGGAATTAAATCCAAACCTCGACCTAACCGGTTGTCCGGAGTCTGACGACCTTCCGGGCTAGACAGTCCGGGTTTCGGAATATCTTCTGATTGTTTGGAGCCGCCGTCTGATACTATGTTAGGAGGGCTGCTTGCGTCCTTTCGTGGGTGAGTATCCGGCTCTTCATGAACGGCGACCCGAACATAGTCCGTCTTCAATATAGAAGAAGACTCGCCGTCCTGCTCAAGGACTGCCGCGATCTGGTGGGTGACCGGTGGGATTTCGGTTTCTCCCGGATCGGTTTTAGGCCCGATCTGATCGTAATCTGTGGCGATTCCCAAAGCAGCGATGCGATCTAGGAGCTCATTTAAGAACGAAAACTCAACCGGATCCATCTGCTTGGAGTGCTCGGAGTTGATGCGAAGGGGATTTTCGATGGCCCGAGAGGTCATCATCGGCTCTAGGTTAAACGGGCGATCATAGTAAAGTCGCCCAGCCAGAGAGTTTGGCCCGAGGCCAGAACTACCCCTGCGGTAATATTGTCTTTAATGACAAGGCGAGCCATCGAGCCTTTCATCGACGGCATAGTGGAACTCTCAATGAAAGCACCAATGTCGGTGTCAAAACCGGCGGATCTCGGGTATGGGGTCCCGAACTGTGCATCTAGGATCGATGGTAACAGGAGACGGGGAACACAATGTTTACCCAAGTTCGGGCCCTCTCTTTGAAGGTAAAACCCTACGTCCTGCTTGATTGATATTGATGAATATGAGTGTTACAAGAGTGGATCTACCACGAGATCCTAATGGCTAAACCCTAGAAGTCTAGTCTATGGGGGTATGGTAATGAGTATATATGGTCCCTAAGGGAGTCCTGGATTAGGGGGTGTCCGGATGGCCGAACTATACCTTCAGCCGGACTCCTGGACTATGAAGATACAATATTGAAGACTCCGTCTCGTGTCCGGAAGGGACTTTCCTTGGCGTGGAAGGCAAGCTTGGCGATGCGGATATTTAGATCTCCTACCATTGTAACCGACTCTATGTAACCCTAACCCTATCCGGTGTCTATATAAACCGGAGGGTTTTAGTCCGTAGGACAACATACACATCAACAATCATACCGTGGGCTAGCTTCTAGGGTTTAGCCTCCTCGATCTCGTGGTAGATCTACTCTTGTACTACCCATATCATCAATATTAATCAAGCAGGACGTAGCGTTTTACCTCCATCGAGAGGGCCCAAACCTGGGTAAAACTTCATGTCCCTTGCCTCCTGTTACCATCCAGCCTAGACGCACAGTTCGGGACCCCCTACCCGAGATCTGCTGGTTTTGACACCAACATTGGTGCTTTCATTGAGAGTTCCTCTATGTCATCGCCGTCAGGCTCGATGGCTCCTACGATCATCGATAGCGATGCAGTCCAGGGTGAGACCTTCCTCCCCGGACAGATCTTCGTCTTCGGCGGTTTTGCACTGTGGGCCAATTCACTTGGCCACCTGGAGCAGATCGAAAGCTACACCCCTGGCCGTCAGGTCAGATTTGGAAGTTTAAACTACATGGCTGACATCCGCGGGGACTTGATCCTCGATGGATTCGAGCCACTGCCGAGCGCGCCGCACTGTCCCGACGAGCATGATCTAGCTCTGCCGCCGAACAATGCCCTCAAGGCCGCACCCGCATCGGCTCCGATCCTTAATCCAGAACCAACTGCGCCGATCGAGGATGGGCGGTTGGACGCCGCCTCGGGGGCTGCGATCCCAACAGCGATTGAGCCGAACACCAGCCCCGCACTCCGCGAGACTCATGACTCCAAGGAGCCGGACTCCTTTCTGGACTCCGAACCCTCCGCGCCCCGGCCAATTGAATCCGATTGGGCGCCGATCATGCAGTTTACTGCCGCGGACATCTTTCAGCACTTGCCTTTTGGCGATATTCTGAAGTCACTGAAGTCTCTTTCTCTATCAGGAGAGCCCTGGCCGGACTACGGCCAGCAAGGTAGGGATTTGGACGATGAAGAAATTCAAAGCCCACCCACCACCCACTTTGTAGACATTGTCGATGACTTAACCGACATGCTCGACTTCGACTCCGAAGACATCGACGGTATGGACGCCGATGAAGGAGATGATGAAGAACCAACGCCTACTAGGCCCTGGAAAGCCACCTCGTCATATGACATATACATGGTGGACGCACCAAAAGATGACGACGAGGAATGGAAGGACGCACCGAAGACCTGTTCCCTCGAAAAGCAGTCAAAGCGGCGACGCAAGCGCCGCCCCAAATCCCGCCTCGACGGAAATAGTGATCACACAGACCCAGCGTTGGAGCAGGGCGAACCGCTGCCGAACAATGGCAATCCGGATAATCAAACCGAACAAACAAATCCTATCAAGGATAATGGCCCGGACGACATAACGCCGGACAGACACCCGGAGCAGCACACTGCCCGTAAAAGGCTTGTTGCCACCGCCAGGAGCCTAAAAAAACAGAAGCAAAGGCTCAAGGCCGTGCAAGACACACTCCAATTCAGATGGAATAAAATACTCAGCACAGCAGCAAGGTACGGCGACAATCGCCCCTCCAAGAGCTACCCAAAGCGGAAGCTGCTGCCCGAATTCGATGAGGAGGCCTCAGAACCTCCACAACCAAATATCAAAGTAGCCACCTGGTCGGATAGATGACCCCTCTACCAAAACAGAGCGGCATATAACGCCACTCACAATACAATATGTGACACATGCGAGGGCTCGCACCCAAAGGATGGCGCAACAAGATCCATCCATGGACCATGCAAGCGCGCCCCAGCATACAACGCAACACAACAAACACCCGAACAACGTGGTACACCCAGCCACAGGGGTGCCGCACACCCCTTGTGTTTCACCGATGAGGTGCTGGACCATGAATTTCCAGAGGGATTCAAACCCGTAAACATAGAGGCATACGACAGAACAACAGACCCCGGAGTCTGGATTGAGGACTACATCCTTCATATCCATATGGCTCGAGGAGATGATCTCCACGCCATCAAGTACTTACCTCTCAAGCTCAAAGGGCCAGCTCATCACTGGCTCAAAGGCCTCCCCGAAAGCTCCATTGGAAGTTGGGAAGAGCTCGAAGACGCCTTTCAGGAAAATTTTCAAGGGACTTATGTCCGACCTCCGGATGCGGATGATTTGAGTCATATAACTCAACAGCCCGGAGAGTCAGCCCGAAAGCTTTGGAACAGGTTTCTTACTAAAAAGAACCAGATTGTCGACTGTCCGGACGCTGAAGTCTTGGCAGCTTTCAAGCATAGCGTCCGCGACGAATGGCTCACCAGACACCTCGGCCAAAATAAGCTGAGAACGATGGCTGCATTAACAAACCTCATGACCCGCTTTTGCGCGGGTGAGGACAGCTGGCTAGCCAGATGCGGCACCAGCGCCCCCAGTGTTGGGGAACGTAGCAGAATTTTAAAATTTTCTACGCATCACCAAGATCAATCTATGGAGTCATCTAGCAACGAGAGAGAGGAGTGCATCTACATACCCTTGTAGATCGTGAGCGGAAGCGTTCAAGAGAACGGGGTTGATGGAGTCGTACTGGTCGTGATCCAAATCACCAATGACCGAGCGCCGAACGGACGGCACCTCCGCGTTCAACACACGTACGGTTGGGTAAGACGTCTCCTCCTTCTTGATCCAGCAAGGGGGAAGGAGAGGTTGATGGAGATCCAGCAGCACGACGGCGTGGTGGTGGAAGCAGCGGGGATCTCGGCAGGGCTTCGCCAAGCTCAGCGAGAGGGAGAGGTGTTACGAGGGGAGAGGGAGGCGCCAAGGGCTAGGGTGCGGCTCCCATGCGCCTCCCCACTATATAGAGGGGTGGAGGGGCTGGTTTCTTGCCCTCCAAGTCCATTGGGGCGTTAGCAAAGGTGGGGGGAAGAAATCCCATCATTTCCTTTCCCCACCGATTGTTATCCCCCTTTTTAGGGATCTTGATCTTATCCCTTCGGGATATGATCTTATTCCTTCTAAGGGGGGATCTTGGTGCACCTTGACCAGGGGTGTGGGGCCTTGCCCCCACTACCCACGTTCATGTGGGTCCCCCCATGCAGGTGGGCCCCACTCCGAAACCTTCTAGAACCTTCCTGGTACAATACCGAAAAATCCCGAACATTTTCCGGTGGCCAAAATAGGACTTCCTATATATAAATCTTTACCTCCGTACCATTCCGGAACTCCTCGTGACGTCCGGGATCTCATCCGGGACTCCGAACAACTTTCAGGTTACTCCATACTAATATCTCTACAACCCTAGCGTCACCGAACCTTAAGTGTGTAGACCCTACGGGTTCGGGAGACATGCAGACATGACCGAGACGACTCTCCGGTCAATAACCAATAGCGAGATCTGGATACCCATGTTGGCTCCCACATGTTCCACGATGATCTCATCAGATGAACCACGATGTCGAGGATTCAATCAATCCCGTATTCAATTCCCTTTGTCCAGCGGTATTGTACTTGCCCGAGATTCGATCGTCGGTATCCGATACCTTGTTCAATCTCGTTAACGGCAAGTCTCTTTACTCGTTCCGTAACACATCATCCCGTGATCAACTCCTTGGTCCCATTGTGCACATTATGATGATGTCCTACCGAGTGGGCCCAGAGATACCTCTCCGTCACACAGAGTGACAAATCCCAGTCTCGATTCGTGCCAACCCAACAGACACTTTCGGAGATACCCGTAGTGCACCTTTATAGCCACCCCGTTATGTTGTGACATTTGGCACACCCAAAGCATTCCTACGGTATCCGGGAGTTGCACAATCTCATGGTCTAAGGAAATGATACTTGACATTTAGAAAAGCTTTAGCATACGAACTACACGATCTTTGTGCTAGGCTTAGGATTGGGTCTTGTCCATCACATCATTCTCCTAATGATGTGATCCCGTTATCAACGACATCCAATGTCCATGGTCAGGAAACCGTAACCATCTATTGATCAACGAGCTAGTTAACTAGAGGCTTACTAGGGACATGGTGTTGTCTATGTATCCACACATGTATCTGAGTTTCCTATCAATACAATTCTAGCATGGATAATAAAGGATTATCATGAACAAGGAAATAT
The DNA here is from genome assembly GCA_034509565.1 of Triticum monococcum. Taxonomy (NCBI): domain Eukaryota; kingdom Viridiplantae; phylum Streptophyta; class Magnoliopsida; order Poales; family Poaceae; genus Triticum; species Triticum monococcum. The sequence goes on from CM067841.1 coordinate 525,964,724, forward strand.
AATAATAACCAATTTATTATTGCCTCAAGGGCATATTTCCAACAGTCTCCCACTTGCACTAGAGTCAATAATCTAGTTCACATCGCCATGTGATTAACACTCACAGGTCACATCGCCATGTGACCGACATCCAAAGAGTTTACTAAAGTCAATAATCTAGTTCACATCAATATGTGATTAACACTCAATGAGTTCTGGGTTTGAGAGAGGTTTTAGTCAACGGGTCTGCAACATTCAGATCCGTATGTACTTCGCAAATCTCTACGCTATATTTGGAGCCATTTCAAATAGCTGTTCTACTTGGAGCTATTCTAAATTGTTGCTCCATTATACGTATCCGGTATCTCTACCCACAGCTATCCGGATAGGTGTTAAGCTTGCATCGATGTAACTCTTTACGTCGAACTCTTTATCACCTCCATAACCGAGAAACATATCCTTATTCCTCTAAGGATAATTTTGACCACTATCTGGTGATCTACTCCTAGATCACGTTTGTACCCTCTTGCCAGACATGTGGCAAGGCACACATCAGGTGCGGTACTCAGCATGGCATACTGTATAGAGCCTATGACAAAACCATAGGGGATGACCTTCGCCCTTCCTCTTTCTCCTACCATGGTCGAGCTTTAACTTCATAACTTCATACCTTACAACTCAGGCAAGAACTCCTTCTTTGACTGATCCATCTTGAACACCTTCAAGATCATGTCAAGGTATGTGCTCATTTGAAGGTACCATTAAGCGTTTTGATCTATCCTTATAGATCTTGATGCTCAATGTTCAAGTAGCTTAATCCAGGTTTTCCATTGAAAAACACTTTTCAAATAACCCTATATGCTTTCCAAAAATTCTACATCATTTATGATCAACAATATGTCAACAACATATACTCATCAGAAATTCTATAGTGCTCCCACTCACTTCTTTGGAAATACAAGTTTCTCATAAACTTTGTATAAACCCAAAAGCTTTGATCATCTCATCAAAGTGTACATTCCAACTCCGAGATGCTTACTCTAGTCCTTAGAAGGATTGCTGGAGCTTTGCATACTTGTTAGCATTTTTCAGGACTGACAAAACCTTCTGGTTGTATCACATACAACCTTTCCTCAAGAAAATCGTCAAGGAAACAATATTTTGACATCGTATCTGCAAGATTTCATAAACAATGCAGTAACTGCTAACATAATTCCAACAGACTCTTAGCATCGCTACGAGTGAGAAAGTCTCATCGTAGTCAACTCCTTGAACTTGTCGGAAAACATCTTAATGACAAGTCGAGCTTTCTTAATGGTGATACTTACCACCATTGTCCGTCTTTCTTTTAAAATCCATATGTACCCAACAACCTTATGACCATCAAGCAGTTCTTCCAAAGTCTACACTTTGTTTTCATACATGGATCCTCTCTCAGATTTTATGGCCTCGAGCCAATTTTCGGAATCCGGGCCCACCATCGCTTCTCCATAGCTCGTAGGTTCATTGTTGTCTAGCAACATGACTTCCAAGACAGGATTACGTACCACTCTGAAGTAGTACGCATCCTTGTCGTCCTACGAGGTTTGGTAGTGACTTGATCCGAAGTTTCATGATCACTATCATAAGCTTCCACTTCAATTGGTGTAGGTGCCACAGGAACAACTCCATGTGCCCTGCTATACACTGGTTGAAGTGACGGTTCAATAACCTCATCAAGTTTCCACCATCCTCCCACTCAATTCTTTCGAGAGAAACTTTTCCTCGAGAAAGGACCCAATTCTAGAAACAATCCCTATTGCTTTCGGATCTGAGACAGGAGGTATACCCAACAATTTTGAGTACTCTATGAAGATGCATTTATCCGCTTTGGGTTCGAGCTTATCAGCCTGAAACTTTTTCACATAAGCGTTGCAGCCCCAAACTTTTAAGAAATGACAGCTTAGGTTTCTCTAAACCATAGTTCATACGGTGTCATCTCATCGGAATTACGTGGTGCCCTATTTAAAGTGAATGTGGTTGTCTCTAATGCCTAACCCATAAACTATCGTGGTAATTCGATAAGAGACATCATGGTATGCATCATATCCAATAGGGTGCAGTTATGATGTTCAGACACACCATCACACTATGGTGTTCCAGGCTGTATTAGTTGTGAAACAATTTCCACAATGTCTTAATTCTGTGCCAAACTCGTAATTCAGATATTCATCTCTATGATCATATCATAGATATTTTATCCTCTTGTCACGACAATCTTCAACTTCACCCTGAAATTACTGGAACCTTTCAATAATTCAGACTCCTGATTCATCAAGTAAATATACTTAGCATCTACTCAAATCATCTGTGAAGTAAGAATATAACGATATCCACTACATGCCTCAGCACTCATTGGACTGCATACATCAAGATGTATTACTTCCAACAAGTTGCTTTCTTGTTCCATCTTACTAAAAACGAGGCCTTTCAGTCATCTTGCTCATGTGGTATGATTTGCATGTCTCAAGTGATTCAAAATCAAGCGAGTCCAAAGATCCATCAACATGGAGCTTCTTCATGCATTTTATACCATTGTGACTAAAATTGCAGTGCCACAAGTATGTGGTACTATCATTACTATCTTATATCTTTTGGCATGAACATGTGTATCACTACCATCGAGATTCGATAAACCATTCATTTTAGCTGCAAGACCATTGAAGGTATTATTCAAATAAACAGAGTAACCATTATTCTCCTTAAATGAATAACTGTATTGCGATAAACATAATCCAATCATGTCTATGCTCAATGCAAACACCAAATAACACCAATCCCGATGGTAAACGGAGCGTGCGATGCTTGATCACATCAACCTTGGAAACACTTCCAACACATATCATCGTCTCACCTTTGACTAGTCTCCGTTTATTCCATAGCCTTTCATTTTGAGTTACCAACACTTAGCAACCGAACCGGTATCTAATACCCTGCTGCTACTAGGAGTACTAGTAAAGTACACATTTAATATAATGTATGTCCAATACATACTTCTTTCAACCTTGCCAGCCTTCTCATCTACCAAGTATCTAGGGTGGTTCTGCTTCAGTGACCGTTCCCCTTATTACAGAAGCACTTAGTCTCGGGCTTGGGTTCAACTTTGAGTTTCTTCACTAGAGCAGCAACTGATTTGTCGTTTCATGAAGTATCCCTTTCTTGCCCTTTCCCTTCTTGAAACTAGTGGTTTTACTAACCATCAACAATTGATGCTCCTATTTGATTTCTACTTTCGCGGTGTCGCGAATAGCTCAAGGATCATCATATCTATCCCTGATATGTTATAGTTCATCACGAAGCTCTAGTAGCTTGGTGGCAGTGACTTTGGAGAACCATCACTATCTCATCTGGAAGATCAACTCCCACTCGATTCAAGCGATTGTAGTACTCATACAATCTGAGCACATGCTCAACGATTGAGCTTTTCTCCTTAGTGTGCAGGCTTAAGAAACTTGTCAAAGGTCTCATACCTCTTGACGTGGGCACTAGCCTGAAATCCCAATTTCAGTCCTTGGAACATCTCATATGTTCTGCGATGTTTCAAAAACGTCGTTGGTGCCTCAATTCTAAACCATTTAGCATTACGCACTGAACTATCATGTAGTCATCAAAACGTGTATGTCAGATGTTCGCAACATCCACAACCGACATTTGAGGTTCAGCTCACTGAGCGGTGCATTAAGGACATAATCCTTCTGCGCAGCAATGAGGACAATCCTCTGTACGGACCCAGTCCGCATAATTTCTACTATCAACTTTCAACTAAATTTTCTCTAGGAACATATCTAAAACAGTAGAACTAAAGCGTAAGCTACGACATAATTTGCAAAGTCCTTTTGACTATGTACATGATAATTAAGTTCATCTGATTATTTAATGAACTCCCACTTAGATAGACATCCCTCTAGTCATCTAAGTGATACATGATCCGAGTCAACTAGGCCGTGTCCGATCATCACGTGAGATGGACTAGTCATCATCGGTGAACATCTTCATGTTGATCGTATCTTCTATACGACTCATGTTCGACCTTTCGGTCTTCCGCGTTCCGAGGCCATGTCTGTACATGCTAGGCTCGTCAAGTCAACCTAAGTGTATTGCGTGTGTAAATCTGGCTTACACCCGTTGTATTCGAACGTTAGAATCTATCACACCCAATCATCACGTGGTGCTTCGAAACAACGAACCTTCGCAACGGTGCACAGTAAGGGGAACACTTTTCTTGAAATTATTGCGAGGGATCATCTTATTTTAGCTACCGTCGTTCTAACCAAATAAGATGTAAAACATGATAAACATCACATGCAATCAAATAGTGACATGATATGGCCAATATCATTTTGCTCCTTTTGATCTCCATCTTTGGGGCGCCATGATCATCATCGTCACCAGCATGACACCATGATCTCCATCATCGTGTCTTCATGAAGTTGTCTCGTCATCTATTACTTCTACTACTATGGCTAACGGTTTAGCAATAAAGTAAAGTAAATACATGACGTTTATGTTGACATGCAGGTCATAAATAAATTAAGACAACTCCTATGGCTCCTGCCAGTTGTCATACTCATCAACATGCAAGTCGTGATTCCTATTACAAGAACATGATCAATCTCATACATCACATATATCATTCATCACATCCTTTTGTCCATATCACATCACACGGTATATGCTGCAAAAACAAGTTAGACGTCCTCTAATTGTTGTTGCAAATTTTTACGTGGCTGCTATAGGTTTCTTAGCAAGAACGTTTCTTACCTACGCAAAAACCACAACGTGATATGCCAATTTCTATTTACCCTTCATAAGGAACCTTTTCATCGAATCCGATCCGACTAAAGTGGGGGAGACAGACACCCGCTAGCCACCTTATGCAACTAGTGCATGTCAGCCGGTGGAACCTGTCCCACGTAAGTGTACATGTAAGGTTAGTCCGGGCCGCTTCATCCCACGATGCCGCCGAATCAAGATAAGACTAGTAACGGCAAGTAAATTGACAAAACCGACGCCCACAACTACTTTGTGTTCTACTCGTGCATAGAAACTACGCATAGACCTAGCTCTGATATCACTGTTGGGGAACGTAGCAGAATTTTAAAATTTTCTACGCATCACCAAGATCAATCTATGGAGTCATCTAGCAACGAGAGAGAGGAGTGCATCTACATACCCTTGTAGATCGCGAGCGGAAGCGTTCAAGAGAACGGGGTTGATGGAGTCGTACTGGTCGTGATCCAAAACACCGATGACCGAGCGCCGAACGGACGGCACCTCCGCGTTCAACACACGTACGGTTGGGGAAGATGTCTCCTCCTTCTTGATCCAGCAAGGGGGGAGGAGAGGTTGATGGAGATCCAGCAGCATGACGCCGTGGTGGTGGAAGCAGCGGGGATCTCGGCAGGGCTTCGCCAAGCTCAGTGAGAGGGAGAGGTGTTACGAGGGGAGAGGGAGGCGCCAGGGGCTAGGGTGCGGCTCCCATGCGCCTCACCACTATATATAGGGGTGGAGGGGGCTGGTTTCTTGCCCTCCAAGTCCATTGGGGCGTTGGCAAAGGTGGGGGGAAGAAATCCCATCATTTCCCTTCCCCACCGATTGTTATCCCCCCTTTTTAGGGATCTTGATCTTATCCCTTCGGGATATGATCTTATTCCTTCTAAGGGGGGATCTTGGTGCACCTTGACCAGGGTGTGGGGCCTTGCCCCCACTACCCACGTTCATGTGGGTCCCCCCATGCAGGTGGGGCCCACTCCGGAACCTTCTAGAACCTTCCTAGTACAATACCGAAAAATCCCGAACATTTTCCGGTGGCCAAAATAGGACTTCCTATATATATAAATCTTTACCTCCGGACCATTCCGAAACTCCTCGTGACGTCCGGGATCTCATCCGGGACTCTGAACAACTTTCGGGTTACCGCATACTAATATCTCTACAACCCTAGCGTCACCGAACCTTAAGTGTGTAGACCCTACGGGTTCGGGAGACATGCAGACATGACCGAGACGACTCTCCGGTCAATAACCAACAGCGGGATCTGGATACCCATGTTGGCTCCCACATGTTCCACGATGATCTCATTGGATGAACCATGATGTCGAGGATTCAATCAATCCCGTATTCAATTCCCTTTGTCCAGCAGTATTGTACTTGCCCGAGATTCGATCATCGGTATCCGATACCTTGTTCAATCTCGTTACCGGCAAGTCTCTTTACTCGTTCCATAACACATCATCCCGTGATCAACTCCTTGGTCACATTGTGCACATTATGATGATGTCCTACCGAGTGGGCCCAGAGATACCTCTCCGTCACACAGAGTGACAAATCCCAGTCTCGATTCGTGCCAACCCAGCAGACACTTTCGGAGATACCCTTAGTGCACCTTTATAGCCACCTAGTTATGTTGTGACATTTGGCACACCCAAAGCATTCCTACGGTATCCGGGAGTTGCACAATCTCATGGTCTAAGGAAATGATACTTGACATTTAGAAAAGCTTTAGCATACGAACTACACGATCTTTGTGCTAGGCTTAGGATTGGGTCTTGTCCATCACATCATTCTCCTAATGGTGTGATCCCATTATCAACGACATCCAATGTCCATGGTCAGGAAACTGTAACCATCTATTGATCAACGAGCTAGTTAACTAGAGGCTTACTAGGGACATGGTGTTGTCTATGTATCCACACATGTATCTGAGTTTCCTATCAGTACAATTCTAGCATGGATAATAAACGATTATCATGAACAAGGAAATATAATAATAACCAATGTATTATTGCCTCTAGGGCACATTTCCAACACCCAGTACATCCGAAGTTAGAGATGGAAACGGGAAATCACGGCGCAACAGCAATAGCAAATGCCGGATTAAAGAAGAGAGCACGAAGGGCACGACAGTAAATGTCAGATTCAAAAGCTCTTGGCCAGGTCAAAAGCCGCCCCTTAAAGGCACCAGGGACGAACTGTCCAGCCTCAACAAAATTCTGGACCAAGTATGCCAGATCCATAAAACCCCTCGTAAACCCGCTAATCATACCCACAGAGAATGTTGGGTCTTCAAGCAGTCCGGCAAGCTCAACGCCGTACACAAGGGGGAAGATACACCTAGTGAAGACGAGGACGAGCCTCCCAAACAAGACACGGCGGAACAAAAGAAATTTCCACCAGAAGTCAAAACAGTACACGAGTTACACGTGATCAGGGGAAAAAACAAAACGGCACTCCCAGGAAAACATACCCAAGTGCCTGGCCCCGCGAAGTCCTGCCACTGGTCATCTCAACCGATCACTTTCGACCATCACGATTACTCAGCAAGTATCCGGCACGCAGGATGGGCTGCCCTAGTATTAGACCCAGTAATTGACGGATATCACTTCACACAAGTCTTGATTGACGGCGGCAGTAGCCTAAACCTAATATATCAGGATACAATCCGCGGGATGGGGTTAGACCCAACACAAATTCGCCATAGCAATACTACCTTTAAAGGAGTAACGCCAGGCCCAGGGGCTCGTTGTACAGGCTCCCTCTCATTACAAGTTACATTCGGCTCCCGCAATAACTTCCATCGCGAGCATTTAACTTTCCACATCGCTCCGTTTCAAAGTGGCTATCAACCACTACTCGGACGAGAAGCTTTCGCTCGCTTTAATGCAATACCACACTACGCCTCCCTCACACTCAAGATGCCCGGTCCACGTGGCATCATTACAGTGCATGGAGATATCAAGCGCTCTCTGCGTGCCGAAGAGACAGAGGCTGCCTTGGCAGCCGAACATTAAAGGCGTCTGGACCAGCGATCGAGTCTGGCGCCGCTATTTACACCGAATAAGTGATCACACCCCTATTTGTCAATACAAGGGGCTCAACGCGCGCAGACAAGTGGCAATTTCTTATCATCTTCAATTATACATGGTTTCTTTAAAAAACTATCATTTTGCATGACAACTTTCTCACTTAACTTCCTCTCTTTTGCAGACGATCATCGTGCTACACCCGTCCAGGATACGGCAAAACAGAGACACAGGCGCAGACGTGCAGCAGGGACCCGCTCAAAGGATTCTTTTTAGATTAAGACCCTGCGTAAACCTTTTTTACTGTCTCTTGTTGATACATATCCACCGTTGTGAAGGATGCTGACGTCTTGGCATGTGGCCACGCCAGAACAATGCACGTACCTGGACACAAGGGGCTTCTTACAAAGGCCATTATTTAGGCCCGGTTTATACCACAAAGACCGAATACCTTAGGGAGTGTTCGGCGTCGCGAGTTTGGCCCTATATGCATCAGCTCCGAATCATTGTCTTTGGTCAAATGTTGGGTTTGCCCGGCTCCTGTGTTTTGGTGCCTTACGTTCCACTTTACCGGCTAAGGTAGCACCAGGAGAACTACTGCGATTGTGCCGTGGTTCATCTGGACGAGCACCTCAGTAAAGAAAGCCAAAAACTAACTGCCATGATATAGCATGAGACTGGTCAACCACTCGATGACCTTTGGGAATGTTAGAATTCCTCCTCCTTAACGAAGGGCCGTTTTCCGGCCAGGCATGTACGCACCCCGAGATTGGGAGAGTGCGGAGCCACCAGGGGCTATCTAGTAGCCCCACTGTCAAACTCCTATGGCTAAGTGAAAGTGTTAAAGCATTATAGTCCGGTTGCCTCGCTCGCTCCGCTATCACCTCCTTAATAGGACCAAGACGTTGGGTTAAGTGTGAATGCGTGTTTTTGCCAGCACCTCCGCATTATATGTGTGGGGGTTGAAGCCGACGACTGCAATCTTTCAGGTTATACACACGTATACAAAAACGGCCGCCCAGGAGGCATTATATTACTTTCAGGCAAAAGTATAACAATAGCCTTATAAAACTCTTTAAAAGCATTTCGCTTACAATGAGATTACATGTCACTCAAACATAATATTTTTTGAGCACTGGGTCTCTACCAAACGGGCACCCTCAAGAACTTCCTCGAAGTAGTGCTCAGCAGCCTTTTGACCTATGGCCGAATCCCACGCCGCAACATTGGTAGCATCCATCTCCGCCCAATATGCCTTGACACGGGCAAAGGCCATCCGCGTGCCCTCTATGCACGCCGACCTCTTCATCGCATTAATGTGCGGCACCACGTCCAGGAACTGCTGCACCAAGCTGAAATAGTTGTTCGGTTTTGACCTTTCCGGCCATAGCTGATCCACAACGGACCTCATGGCGATTTCGGACAACCTATTTAGTTCGGATCATTCGGCTAATTGGTCAGTCAATGAAAGTGGATGCTCGGGAGTATGGAATTGTCTCCAAAATAGCTGGTCTACTCCATGGTCCGTTTGACCCTGGAAGTACTTGGCCGCATCGGCAGCGCTCGCTGCCAAATCCATATACACATCCTCCGAGCTCCACAGCCGATCCAGAGGGGCATACCATGGATCTCCGAACTTCCTCCACAACATGAAGGATTTCCCAGCTACAATATCCCCGGCTTCCCACAGCTCCTCCTTTGCCCTCATAGCAGAGCGCAGGTCTTTTTTCGTCGCAGCAGCCTTCTCAAGGTCCGATGCCTTCGCCTGGTTTTCCTTTTCAAGAACCCGGCAACGGTCGGCGGCGGCTTTTAATTCTATGGCCATCTTGTCTCGGCTTTCGCCATGTGCGGCCTTCTCGACTTGCAACTCTTCGGCCGCCTTCAAAGCAGCCGCATTACCCAACCTCGCTTGTTCCTTGGCTCAGGCAAGTTCTGCATGCAAGGCTTCAACAGTGGCAGCTCCATCTGCAGTCACAGCATATTAAAAATACTGGCATCATGCTGCTCTTCCTATGTGACGTTTACCAGATAAAGACACTTACCCTATGCCTCGTCAAGCCTTTTGTTAACAAGCTCGATGTCGGCATCTGCCGCATCCAACTGCTGTTCTAAATGGGCAAACTCGCTAGTCCGGCTAGCCACCGGAGCTTCCATCACCTGCACATAGAGGCGGTATGTTTATTACCTGGGAATTTGATCCTCTGTTTGTCGTCGTTTCCGACGACAACCAGAGTCTCAGGGTCTACTATCTACACAGGGCATACCTGGCATGTGCAGGACTATCATACATTCTTTTACGTACCTTAAAGCCTGTCAGTAGACTCATAAAAGCTTCATGCAATCCGCTTTCGGCGGACGATATTCTCTCCATCACCGTATTCATCAGCACACGGTGTTCATCTGAGATGGCCGCTCGCCCCACCAACTCCCTCAGAACATCCTATCGCACACTAGACGGTGCCGGACTCTTTTGTCTGCTCTCTTGGGGAGCCGGACACTGGGAGCTTCGGGGGTCAATGGGATTATCTTCTGGCCTCACCGGACTCGGAGAGGCCCTCCGCGACGACACTTCAGGGTCACCCGCTTCCAGAGCGGAGGAGTCCGGAGGAGGCGTTTTGCTCTCCATCATCTCTAGAAGAAGATCCCCCGAAGACGAGCTCATTTGAGAGGGGCTAAAGCCCGAACTGCTAAGATATATGCGGTGGTTATTTTCTCAGAAGGAAAAGATAGCATATCTGTACTGTTAAAGTATTCCGGGTCACTTACGACTCGCGGGAGAATTGATCCCCCCGTGGACTTTGTGCGGCAACAGCACCCCCCAAGGTAGGACCCTCAGTGGGAGACTTCTTCTCCCGTATGGAAGCTTCGGCTTCCGAATCCCCGGGTGCGGTCCTTTTCCTCTTCCGGTCGTCTTCCTTCATGGAGAAACCCGCTCCCTCGGTTAGAATGGGCAGCGTTGGGGGCCCGCGTCCGCCCTTACTGTCCTCAGCATTATCTTCCTTCAAGGGCTCCGGGCAAGGAGCGATCTGGAGCATCTTTTCCAAGACCGGATTTTCCAAACCCTCAGGGAGGGAGGCGAACATTGAATCAACTTTGCCTTTGCTAGCCAGTCCTGATCAAAAAGCGAACTCTCAGAAATAACTTCGTAACAAATGAGGGACAGTATGTTCGGCCGGAAGATTCCTTACCTGTTCGGCGGTGCTGGTACTGCTTAGGCCCACGTCCTCGGTGATTTCCGGACGCTCTATGTGAGGTCCGAAGAATGACTTGTGCATCTCCTCGTGCGTCAAACCGAGGAAATTTTGAATGACATGCGGTCCCTCAGGATTGAACTCCCACATGCGAAGGGGGTGGCGTTTGCAAGGTTGGACTTGGCGAACCAGCATAACTTGTGCTACCGCAACCAAACTGAAATCTCCATTGAAGAAATCTCGAATGCGGCTTTGCAGTATAGGCACGTCCTTGGCTGGACCCCAGCTCAGACCCCTGCTGATCCATGACACCAGTTGTGGTGGAGGGCCCAAGCAAAAAACAGGGGCGGCCGCCCACTTGGCGCTTCTAGGAGCCATGATATAGAACCACTCATGTTGCCACAATTCAGACACCTCTGGGATGGAACCTTTGGGACACGGAGCTCCCGTCATCTTGCGTATTGAGGCACCTCCGCACGCTGCATGTTGCCCCTCGACCATCTTTGGCTTCACTTCAAAGGTCTTGAGCCACAAGCCAAAGTGAGGGGTAACCCGGAGGAAGGCCTCGCACACGACAATAAATGTCGTGATTTGAAGAAAGGAGTCCAGAGCTAGATCATGGAAGTCTAGCCCGTAATAAAACATCAAACCCCTGACGAAAGGATCCAGAGCAAGGCCTAGACCTCGGAGGAAGTGGGAAACGAACACGACGTTCTCGTTGGGTTCGGGGGTAGGGACGACCTGCCCTCGGGTAGGCAGCCGATGCAAAATCTCGACGGTCAGATATTTGGCCTCCCTCAACTTTTTGATGTCTTCTTCCGTGACGGAGGAAGGCACCCATCGGCCTTGAAGGCTAGATCCGGACATGACTGAAGGTTCTGAGCACCTGACCTGAACTTCGGGCGCTTGAGCTTGAGGTGGGGGAAGGATTCAATTGAGCACGGGAGGGAAAATTAAAAGCCTGGTCCCTTTATAAAGAGGGTGAATATCAAGCGTCCTCTCCGTGTCCGTTTGGGCTTGCCTATAATCTAGGAATCCTAGAAGCGGTTGGGTTACCCACGCCCGTATTGATGAGAATCCCGGAATAAGGGGACACGATCTCTGCTTTAACAAGACGTGCCAAGGAAACCGCCTCGCATAACGCGCTGAGATAGGATAGTAAAACGGTTCGAATAAAGCTTGGCCATGGTGTGATGTCACACTACAGAATACGTCAGCAGATTAGATTTTTGTAAATATTATTCTCTCTATGGCAATATGTGGAAATTTATTTTGCAGAGCCGGACACTATCTTGTGTTCAAAATCTTCTATGAAGTACTTGGAGGAGGAACCCGCCTTGCAATGCCGAAGACAATCTACGCGCCGGACTCGTCGTCATTGAAGCCTGGTTCAAGGGCTACTGAGGGAGTCCAGGATTAGGGGGTGTCCGGATGGCCGAACTATACCTTCAGCTGGACTCCTGGACTATGAAGATACAAGATTGAAGACTCCGTCCTGTGTCCGGAAGGGACTTTCCTTGGCGTGGAAGGCAAACTTGGTGATGCGGATATTTAGATCTCCTACCATTGTAACCGACTCTATGTAACCCTAACCCTATCCGGTGTCTATATAAACCGGAGGGTTTTAGTCCGTAGGACAACATACACATCAACAATCATACCGTAGTGTAGCTTCTAGGGTTTAGCCTCCTCAATCTCGTGGTAGATCTACTCTTGTACTATCCATATCATCAATATTAATTAAGCAGGACGTAGGGTTTTACCTCCATCAAGAGGGCCCGATCCTGGGTAAAACTTCGTGTCCCTTGCCTCCTGTTACCATCCAGCCTAGATGCAGTGTTCGGGACCCCCTACCCGAGATCCGCCAGTTTTGACACCGACAGTCCCCTTTCCGGACTATCCCCTTTGGTTTATATAGACACCAAGGGGATCTAGGGTTTACACGGAGTCGGTTACATAAGAAGGAATCTTTGGTCGCCAAGCTTGCCTTCCACGCCAAGTAGAGTCCAATCCGGACACGGTGTAGTCTTTGGCCTTCATGTCTTCATAGCCCTCCAGTCCGTCCCATGGATAACAGGCCGGACGCCCGAGTACCCCTTAGTCCAGGACTCCCTCGGCGACCTTGAGCTCTTGCTCTACTTTGGTCACCCTCTCCTCATATTGGCGGCGGGTGGCCTGCTCGGTCTCTAAGTCTCCAACCGCTTTATCAGCAGCCGCTCTATTCACCCTCGCCTGCTCTTCAACTTGCGATAGGGCGCCCTTGAGGGTCTCGACCTCAGCCGCACTATATGCAATCATTTACATCAGAAAGTGTGTAAGCTTAAACTCCACACTCGCATATAATTTCAGTCATACAAAACATACCTTGAGCCTCATCGAACCACTTGTTAATACGGTCGAGGTCATCATCGGCCAGCTTCAGTTTCCGCTTGAGTTCGGAAACTTCAGCGGCCTGGGTGGTCGCCGCCAACAGGGAAGCCTATTCATTCAATAGATATGAATGTTACCTTCGGTGATAATCATTTGATCCTCTGTTTGGCTTTTTTTCCAAAACCGAACAGAGTCTCAGGGCAACTATCTATATAACGGCACATTTGCTTCATATAAAGAGGCGTCTTACATCGCATACCTCAAAGCCCGTCAGTAGGATGGTGAAGGCTTCATTCAGCCTGCTCTTGACGGTTGAATCTTCTCAACCACCATACCCATCACGGTACGGTGCTCCTCCACGATAGAAGCACGTCGAAGTGCTTCCATCAAAGTGTCTGGCGCCTTCGGATTGAGGGAGGTCGCCGGTGGAGTGGACGCTTCCCCCTCCTTTAAAGGGGGTTGCTTGCTCAATTCCGGAGCCTTATGGATCTCTGGAATAGTGTTCGGCTGGGGGCCAGATTGGTCATGGCCCCCGTCATCAGTCTCCATAGGGGTTGGTCCCCTCATGTTCTCGGCAGCCGAGGTGTTACCCTATGGCGCTGTCTTGGCGGCCTCCTGCACCTCTCCATGGCCTATAGAGGTTCTTCGGGACAACAGTTTGGTGTCATCCGTAACGGTTGGCGGGGAGGCTCACGGAGGCGTCTCGCTCTCCACCATCTCCAGCTCCAGCGAGTTCCCTGAAGATTATGATAATTGGGGTAGATCGCGGGCCGGACTGAGACACACAATACATATGTGTTAGAATTACAATCTTAAAAACCGGATATATGTACAGTATCCTTGAATACTTACAATGCGGCCAGGGGCTTCGATCTGGGGCGCCACTCGGGGATGGCTTCGGCAACTAAATTCGAGCCGTCCGAAAGGGATATCTTCCCCCTTTTGGACGCCTTTGTCTCTAGGTCTATAGAGGCCCTCCTTTTCTTCTTTCTCACCTTAAGGGGAGAATTGCTCTATTCTTCCTCCTCCTCTTGGTCTTCACCTCCCTCGTGGGAGGAGAGAGCTTCATATCTCCGGACACAGCGTCCGAAGTGCCCTTATGGTAGAGGCCACCTTTTGCCTCCTAGCCCTTCTTCTCTGGCGCCTGATAAGGCGCCGGTACCAGCATCCTCGTTAACAAAGGATTGGTTGGGTTTTCGGGTAGCGATGCCGGACACCTGATCCGCTTTGCCATTGTTGTCCAGCCCTGAATAAGGAATGGGCATCTCAGTATACCCTTTGACTTATGGACCGAAATTATATTCTGAAGTAAGAAGCTTACCTCAGTAGCCGGACTCGGTCTGTCGAGACCAATATTGTCGGCGTTCTGGGAACGGGGGTCCCCAGACTTGCCTGCCTGCGGCCCACGGCGTGGCTCCACCAGCGGCCCATACGGCCCATCTTCGCCAGCAAACATTCAAGACCCTCGCGAGGGGCCAAGCCTCGCAAGGCGGACGATGCAAGACCTTCTCAGGGGCGGCCCCACCAGGCTGGCTCGTGAGGGGCGGAGAGATCAAGGCAAGGGACACCTCGCGAAGTTCCTATGATGCAAGCCATGACGACTGGAACCAGGCGGGCGCCAGCACGTGCAGTGTCCTCGTTTCCTCTTTGGTCCTAAAGGGGCAAGCACAGGCGAGGAGTCCTGAGTCATCTGGCAAAGGTTTCCATATCGGTGCAACAATACCAAGACCAGCAGGACGGCAGGATGGAGGTCATCATAGAGCCCAAGACGGCATCACCACCAGAGCGTTTGGCAGGCGAAGATCACTTTTGTCATGATAACTTGTACTAGTTGTCTCCCTTCAAATTTGGCCGTTGTGGGATCCCTTCCCGCTTGATATTTGGGAAGAGGAGTGAGGCCTCTATAAATAGGACTAGACACCACCCAGGGATGGGAGGGAGACTTAGATCACCCCGAACCACACAAGTTCGCCAAGCACAAGAACAACTCTCCTCGAGAGGTTGTCTTCCCTTGTACTGTTCATTCTCAGCCCAAGAGGCAGTCCACCACACCACACTGGAGTAGGGTATTACACCACAACGGTGGCCCGAACTAGTATAAATCTTGTGTCTCGTGTTCTTCGGGTTCGTCGAGCTAGGCCATGAGATCATAGAGCGCGCGAGCTAGGGAGGGGAGAGATCTTCGTGTGCACCCTAGTGTTCGAACCTCAAGGGTTTTGCCAGAAACCGAAATCTGACATTTGGCGCGCCAGGTAGAGGTGTGCCGGAGCCTCCCCCCCCCCCCCCCCCCGACGGCATCGCCTCTCCAACCGACTCTCATGGACGCTGCCTCTTCTTTGACTGGATCGACAGGCGCCCTTTGCAACACCGTGGGGCTTTGAGACTTCACCCCCGCCCTACAGCGAGTATAGTGGCCGCACAAGTTCAAGCTGGAGATGCCGTCCCGTTACGATGGCGCGGCGGATCCGGCAGCCTTCCTGCTGGCCTACGAGGAGGCCGTCTTGGAGGCCGGGGGCGACGGTAAGGTCCTGGCCAACTAGGTCCTGATGGCCCTGGCCGGCGTGCCGCGCGCCTGGCTCGTCCACCTGCCGGAGCCTTCCATGGCCTCCTGGGAAGAGCTGTGTGATCTCTTCATCACGCGCTAAGGAGGACCAGCACCCCCTGCCATCGCGGCTCTCCTCAGTGGCTCTCAGGCGCCGCCCTCGGATCGTCGGGCCAAGCCGTTATTTCGCTAGATCAGTGTCGTCTCCACGCTGCAGGGGGCTCCCCCGGGTTGGGCGGTGCCCAAGGTTGACCTGACCTTCAACTCGGGGGATCACCCACCCAATACCGCTGGCTCAGGAGTGCTTCCGATGCTTTGCACGCCCACCATCTGCGGCGTGGCCGTTACCAAGACAATCATCGACGATGGCGTCGGCCTCAACATACTCTCCGTGGAAGCTTTCAGCCCCCTTCACGTACCACTCGAGCGGCTCCGCCCCAGTAAGCCTTTTTCCGGGGTCCATGGCGACTCCTCCACCCCCTGGGGCAGATCCGCCTCCCCATGACTTTCGGCACACGCGACAACTACCGCACCGAGCTGATCGACTTCGACATCGCCCGCATCGGCCTGCCGTACAACGCCATCCTCGGGTACCCGGCGCTGGCCCAGTTCATGGCAGCCACTCATCCAGCCTACAACCTCATGAAGATGCCAGGAAGCAAGGACGTCCTCACAGTGGTCGGGGACACCAAGGAAGCCGTGACGGCCCTCAAGCTCGCCTTCATGGCCACGGCGGTAGCTTGCCCGACCAGCAAGGCAGGGCCAAGAGCCAAGGGGGCTACACCGACCAAGAAGAAGCAGTTGTTCACTCAGGGTCAAGCTAGGACAAAGCAGATACCGGTCGACGAGGACGGGGCCTCTGGCGCCACCTTTACCATAGGCGCCGACCTCGCCCCAGGTCAAGAAAAAGAATTGGTGGACTTCTTGCGGGCGAACAGGGAAGTATTCCCTTGGGAACCCAAGCAGCTGGCTGGGGTCTCGAGGAAAGTGATCGAGCATCATCTAAGGGTATGCCCCAACATAAGCCCTTTGAAGCAGAGGGCCAGGCGGCAATCCACGGAGAAGCAGACTTTTATCATTCAGGAAACCCGGAAGCTGGACGTAGCGGGGGTCATTCGTGAAGTCCGGTACCCAGAGTGGTTGGCGAATCCGGTCGTCATGCCAAAGAAAGGAGGGAAGGAACGCATGTGTGTTGACTTCACCAACCTCAACAAAGCTTGCCCTCAAGACCCGTTCCCACTGCCACGCATCGACCAGATTGTCGACTCCACCACCGAGTGCGACTTGCTACATTTCCTGGATGCGTTCTTAGGCTACCACCATATCAAGATGGTGGAGAAAGATGAGGAGAAGACAGCCTTCCTGACCCCGTGCGGGGTGTACTGCTACACCTGCATGCCATTCGGACTGCGCAACGCAGGAGCAACCTTCCAACGACTGATGCACATCGCCTTGGGGCAGCAGCTCGGGAGAAACGCTGAGGCCTACGTCGATGTCATTGTGGTGAAATCTCGGGAGGCAAGAACTCTGATTCAGGACCGGGAGGAGACCTTCGTGAGCCTACGCCACATGGAACTGCGGCTCAACCCGGAGAAGTGTGTGTTTGGTGTTCCTTCAGGCAAACTGCTAGGCTTCCTCGTGTCTCACAGGTGGATCGAGGCCAACCCGGAGAAGGTCAAGGCAATTGAAGACATGATCCCACCACGAAACCTCAAGGAGATGTTGAAGCTTGTAGGCTGCGTGACTTCGTTGGGATGCTTCATCTCCAAGTTAGGGGAGCACGCATTGCCGTTTTTCAAGCTGATGAAGAAGAAGGGCCCATTCGAGTGGACCCCCGAGGCCAACCTGGCATTTCAAGACCTCAAGAGATACTTTGCCAGCCCGCCGGTGATGGTGGCTGAGGGAGTCCTGGATTAGGGGGTGTCCGGATGGACGGACTATACCTTCGACTGGACTCCTGGACTATGAAGATACAAGATTGAAAACTTCGTCCCGTGTCTGGAAGGGACTTTCCTTGGCGTGGAAGGCAAGCTTGGCGATATGGATATGTAGATCTCCTACCATTGTAACCGACTCTGTGTAACCCTAACCCTCTCCGGTGTCTATATAAACCGGAGAGTTTTAGTCCGTAGGACGAACAACACTCATACCATAGGCTAGCTTTTAGGGTTTAGACTCTCTGATCTCGTGGTAGATCTACTCTTGTACTACCCATATCATCAATATCAAACAAGCAGGACGTAAGGTTTTACCTCCATCAAGAGGGCCCGAACCTGGGTAAAACATTGTGTCCCCTGCCTCCTGTTACCATCCGGCCTAGACGCATAGTTCAGGACCCCCTACCCGAGATCCGCCGGTTTTGACACCGACATTGGTGCTTTCATTGAGAGTTCCTCTGTGTCGTCGCTTTTAGGCCCGATGGCTTCTCCGATCATCAACAGCGATGCGATCCAGGGTGAGACTTTTCTCCCCGGACAAATCTTCGTATTCGGCGGCTTTGCACTGCGGGCCAATTTGCTTGGTCATCTGGAGCAGATCGAAAGCTATGCCCCTGGCCATCAGGTCAGATTTGGAATTTTGAACTACACGGCCGACATCCACGGAGACTTGATCTTCTACGGATTCAAGCCACAGCCGAGCGCGCCGCACTATCACGATGGGCATGATTTAGCTCTGCCGCCGAACAGTGCCCTGGAGGCCGCACATGTGTTCGCTCCGACCCCTAGCTCAGATCCGATCACACCAACCGAGGATGGGTGATTAGACACCGCCGCTGCCATCATATGATTCGATGTCGGCAAGGTTGGGATGCTCATGATGAAGAAATTCAAAGCCCACCCACCACCCACTTCATAGCCACTGTCGATGATTTAACCGACATGCTCGACTTCGACTCCGAAGACATCGACGGTATGGACGCCGATGCAGGAGACGATCAAGATCCATCGCCTATAGGGCACTGGAAAGCCACCTCGTCGTATGATATATACATGGTGGACACCCCAAAATAGGCAATGGCGATGGAACAGCGGAGGATGACCCCTCCAAGAAGCAGCCTAAGCGCCGGCGTCAGCGGCGCCGCTCTAAATCCCGCCAAAACAAAAAGGGTGATTCCGGCACGGGGGATAATAACACCCCGGACAGTGCCGAAGACAACCACCTCCTGCAAGATTCAGCACAGGAGGATAGAGAAGCCAGCCCTCGTGAGAGAGCGGCAGACAAAGAGGTTGAGGACGATAATTATATGCCTCCCTCCGAAGACGAGGCAAGCCTCGACGATGACGAATTTGTCGTGCCGGAGGATCCCGTCGAACAAGAGAGTTTCAAACGCAGGCTTATGACCACGGCGAACAGCCTCAAGAAAAAACAGCAACAGCTTAGAGCTGATCAGGATTTGCTAGCCGATAGATGGACTGAAGTCCTTGCGGCCGAAGAGTATGAACTCGAACGCCCCTCCAAGAGCTACCCAAAGCGCAGGTTGCTACCCCAATTAGAGGAGGAAGCACTTAAACCTACATCACCAGCGCATGATGCAGCCGACCGGCCACCCCGTGCCCGCGACAGAGAGGCCTCTCGGCCCTCCATTCAAGTCGCACCCCGGCGCCGCTCAAAAACTACCAAGGCATGGGAAAATGCGCCAGACCTGCGAGGCATATTGGAGGACAAGGCAAGGCAGACAAGATCAATCTACGGATCACGTGGGCGCCCCACGGCACGAGACGGCACTCGTCACGCCGGATATAGTAAATTCGGTCGGGCAGAACACAGTAGACAAAGCTCGTTTGAGCTGCGTCGTAATATAGCCCAGTATAGAGGCGCCGCACACCCACTATGCTTCACAGATGAAGTAATGGATCATCAAATCCCCGAGGGTTTCAAACCCGTGAACATCGAATCATATGATGGCACAACAGATCCTGCGGTATGGATCAAGGACTATCTCCTTCATATCCACATGGCCCGCGGTGATGACTTACACGCCATCAAATACCTCCCACTCAAGCTTAAAGGACCAGCTCGGCATTGGCTTAATAGCTTGCCAGCAGAATCAATTGGTTGTTGGGAGGACCTGGAAGCCGCATTCCTCGACAACTTATGTGCGATCACCAGACGCCGATTACCTAAGCCACATAATTCAGCAGCCAGAGGAATCGGCTAGACAATTCTGGACACGGTTCCTAACCAAGAAAAATCAAATCGTCGACTGTCCAGACGCAGAGGCCCTAGCAGCCTTCAAGCATAACATCCGCGACGAGTGGCTTGCACGGCACCTAGGACAGGAAAAGCCGAAGTCTATGGCAGCCCTCATGACACTTATGACCCGCTTTTGCGCGGGAGAAGACAGCTGGCTAGCTCGCAGCAATAACATGACCAAGAGCCCTGGTAATTCGGATACCAAGGACAGCAGTGGCAGGTCGCGTCGCAACAAGCAAAAGCGCCGCATTAACGGCGACAATGCTGAGGATATGGCAGTTAATGCCGGATTCAGAGGCTCTAAACTCGGTCAGCGGAAAAAGGCATTCAAAAGAAATACTCTGGGCCCGTCTAGTTTGGACCGAATACTCGACCGCTCATGCCAGATACATGGCACCCCCGAAAAACCAGCCAATCACACCAACAGGGATTGTTGGGTGTTCAAGCAGGCAGGCAAGTTAAATGCCGAAAGCAGAGACAAGGGGCTGCATAGCGGTGACGAGGAGGAGCCCCGGCCGCCGAACAATAGTGGACAGAAAGGTTTTCCCCCACAAGTGCGGACGGTGAACATGATATATGCAACCCACGTCCCCAAGAGGGAGCGGAAGCGTGTGCTAAGGGACGTATACGCAATGGAGCCAGTTGCCCCAAAGTTCAACCCATGGTCTTCCTGCCCGATCACTTTTGATCGAAGGGGCCACCCCACTAGCATCCGTCATGGCGGATTCGCCGCATTGGTTCTAGACCCAATTATTGACGGATTTCACCTCACTAGAGTCCTTATGGATAGCGGTAGCAGCCTAAACCTGCTTAATCATGATACAGTGCGGAAAATGGGCATCGATCCCTTGAGGATTAAACCCACCAGAACGACCTTTAAAGGCGTCATACCAGGTGTAGAAGCCAACTGCACAGGCTCAGTTACACTTGAAGTGGTCTTCGGATCTCCGGATAATTTCCGAAGCAAGAGGTAATCTTCGACATAGTCCCGTTCCGCAGTGGCTATCACGCACTGCTCGGGCGAACCGCATTTTCCAAATTCAATGCGGTGCCGCACTATGCATACCTCCAGCTCAAGATGCCAGGCCCTCGAGACGTCATCACGGTCAATGGAAACATAGAACGCTCTCTCCGAATGGAGGAGCATACGGCGGCTATCGCAGCGGAAGTAACCTACAGCGGCCCTCGAGGCGGCATCACGGTCAAGGCAATTCTCTAGTCCAGCCATTAAACGTCCGGACACCGTCAAGCACGCCCGGAGTAACCTACACCAAGACCGCCTAGCACGTTCAGAGCAAGCGTAGCAATGCGGCCCCAACCCCAGCCCTCATGAACTTGCGAAACTAGTGTTGCACGTACATAACTACGCTCTGGAAATACCATGGGCACAGGGGGAGGGGCACCATCACGGCACGCCCAAAACGTGGCTTAAACCGCACTAGGGGCTGCCGATTTCTTAATTTTCTCTTATTTTCAGGACTCCATTCTTCGGAAGGCTTGTCCGGCAGTACAATTGCCGCATAAACGATACAACCAGGGAAGCAGAAAGCTACGCCACACTACGGAACTCTAAGGTGGTCTCTATAACGAGCAGTATACCTGTTTTGCATAACATTCCGCAGCTCGCCCCTGGAAAGGACATATTTGATAGTCCCATCTTTTGCTTATCGCACTATTTGTATCGTTCTGCTTTAATAGCAGCTTTTCTAAAATAAACAATGCATAGCTTCTCTCTATTATTGCATTACCTTTTTTACGAATATATGTTCATTAATGACATGTTGCACTCGTACACTTTGGTACGGCCAATACGCCAGGGGCTTAAGTACCCCACAACATGGTGTGAGAAGTCTGAACACTTTCACAAGTGCGGCCCCCGAACTTATAGCATTATATGCATCGGCTCTGAATCATGTCTTGGGTCAATAGTTGGGTTTGCCCGGCTCCTGTGTTTTCGTACCTTACGTTCCGTCATATCAGGTAAGGTAGCACTAGGAGAACTACTGCGATTGTGCCCCAGTTGAGCTGGGCTAAGCACCTTAGTAGACAAAAGATAAAACTGACTGTCATGATGAGGCGAGAGCTGGTCGCTGTTCGAGAGGTTTTCGAGTCCCTAAAGACTTATGCCGCCTAGAGCAAGGAGTCGGCTTTGTCCGGCCTAGGCGTGGATAGCGCCCCGAACTCGGTCTTCCAAACACTAGGGGCTTCGCTGAAATTTAAAATTATAGAATTCTATGGCTAAGTGAGAGTGTTCAAGCACTATAGTCCGATTGCCTTGTTCGCTGTGTTGAGCGCCTCCCTCGAAGGACCCAAGAATGGGAAAAAGAGCGCTCATGTTTATCCCGAACACCCCAGCATTCGTGCCATGGGGGCAGAAGCCGACGACTCGCCATCTCTCAAATTTGATAAATGGCCGCACAGAAGGTAATATTTTAAATTCAAAAAGCATTGCTTAGTGCACATGAACAAGTTTTCAGCGCACAGGACAAAACGAGCGAGTTCACTGAAAAATTACATTCATGGAACATTCATCCGCCACAAGGCGGGCACCCTTCAGAACGCCCTCATAATACATCTCGGGCTTGCGATGCTCCTTGCCCAGCGGTGACCCATCCTTCACGAGCTTCTCAGCATCCAGCTTGCCCCAGCGCACCTTCTCACGGGCAAGCGCCCTACGGGCACCCTCGATGCATACGGAGCGCTTGATGACTTCGAGCCTTGGACAGGCCTCCACCAGCCGCCTCACCAGCCCGGAGTAGCTCCCAGGCATGGCCTCTCCAGGCCACAGCCGGACTATGAGGCCCTTCATGGCCTGTTCGGCCACCTTATGGAGCTCGACCAGCTGTTTCAGCTGGTCTCTTAACGGCACCGGGTGTTCGGCATCAGCATACTGAGACCAGAACACCTTCTTTGTCGAGCTTCCCTCCTCGGCGCGGTAGAAGGCGGCGGCATCCGACACGCTACGGGGCAAGTCTGTGAATGCTCCTGGAGAGCTCCGGATTCGGGTAAGTGACAAGTAATTCACTTTTACGTGCTTGCTTTGCATAAAGAATGCCTTACCCGCCGCTATCTTTTTTACTGCCTCAATCTCCTGGAGGGCCTTCTGGGCTTCGGCCTTGGCAGACTTGCCATCTTCAATGGCCGCCGCTAGCTCAGACTCTCGCGTCTTCGAGTCAAGCTCCAAACTCTCATGTTTTTTCATGAGAGCCTGGAGCTCTTGCCGCACCTTGCCAACCTGCGTCTCATGCTTCTCCGGCTCGGTGCGCTCCGTGGCCGCCCTCTTTTCGGCCTCGGGCAGCGCTTTCTTAAGGGACGCCACCTCAGTTGTGGCCCCTACAATAGCCGCGTTAATCTTGTCAGTTTTTGTAATTGCACCTTTCACATATTTCAATAAGGTATTTCTTACCTTCCTTCTCCTCGAGCTGCTGCTTGGCTAGGCCGAGCTCTTGCTCGGACCGCTCGAGGTTCTGCTTCAGCGTATCCACCTTCGCAGTCAGTGCAGCGGAGGCCAGTAGCGAAGCCTGCATACACATATTGACTTGACTATGTTAGACTCCTGCGATTGTTAGATCCTCTATTCGGCTTTTCTTTCCGAACACCTAACAGAGCATCAGGGGCTACTGTCTATGCGGTAATATTTTTACATATTCTTTACTTACCTCAAAGCCTGTTAGAAGGCTGGCACAGGCTTCAGTCAGTCCGCTCTTGGTGGACTGAACCTTCTGGATCACCACACTCATAATAGTGCGGAGCCCCTCGTCGATGGAGGCGCCGTTGAGCGTCTCCAGCAAATTGTCCGGTGCCTCCGGTTGGACAGAGGTCACCGGCTCGGTAGGCTTGCTCCTCTTGGAAGGAGGCTTCCTACCGGAGTCCGGAACCGTTGAAGCTTCCGGCGCGGTGTCCGGCTCAAGGCCGGACTTGGAGCCCTTGGGGGTTCTATCCCCTTTACGCCTGGAGTCCGGGAGGTTGCCTTGCGGCGCCTCCAGGACCACCTCCTCCTGGCTTCGAACCTGTTGGGACGCCACATCGGCGCCGTCAGTAGGGAGGGGGAGGAAGCCGTCGGAAGCGAATTCACATCCGACGAATCCAGGGAGCCGCTCGATGAATACTATGAATCACTCGGGTATCATGTTCGACGTAAGGAAAAGTTGTGCAATGGGGGAATACTATGAATCACTCGGGTATCCGGATACTTACGATCTCGCCAGGGGCTTGGCCCTGTGCGGCCACTCCTCTTCGTCGTCGGCGGCGTTGGTGGAGTAGTCCGGTGGAGGGGTCTTCCCCCTCTTGGACCCTTCGGCCTCCCCGGTTGGGGCGGCCTTCCTTTTCTTCCCTCCCCCCGCTGGAGGGGGAGAGGTCTCTTCTTCCTCCTCCTCGTCTTCATGGGAGGAGTGCGCCTTGGAGTCATCGGATGGTGAATCCGACACCTCCTGGCGCCGGGCGCTCTTTCGAGTCCCCGTGGCCTTCTTCTCCGGCACCACGTAAGGTGCCGGAGCCAGCAGCTTCGCCAAGCGAGCGTCCGCTGGGCCTTCGGGCAAAGGAGCCGGATAGTTGACCTATCCGGACGTCTCCTGCCAATCCTATCAAAGGTAGGGAACTTAGATCCCGCATGGAGTCACACTATGAAAAACTAATACCCTATAAAAGGTGAAAACAGCTTACCGCACGAGCATGACGCTGCATGCTCAATCCGCGATCCTCGGTAGCGGACGCGGGGGCCTCGGCGCCCTTGAAAAGCACCTTCCAGGCATCTTCGTACGTCGTGTCGAAGAGCCTGCTTAGAGTTTGGTGCCGCACCGGGTCGAATTCCCACAAGTTTAAAGCCCGTTGTTGACACGGGAGGATCCGGCGGATGAGCATAACCTGGACTACGTTGACAAGTTTGAGATTCCTGTCCACCAGGGTTTGGACGCATGTTGGGAGTCCGGTCAGCTCTCCTTTTTTACCCCACGATAGGCCCGTCTCTTTCCAGGAGGCGAGCCGCATAGGGGGTCCGGGTCAGAACTCGGGGGCTGCGACCCATTCAGGGTCGCGCGGCTCGTTGATGTAAAACCACCCCGACTGCCACCCCTTTAGGGACTCCACGAAGGAGCCCTCGAACCATAGGACGTTGGGCATCTTGCCCACCATGGCGCCTCCGCACTCCGCTTGGGTGCCGCGCACCACCTTCGGCTTGACATTGAAAGTCTTGAGCCATAGGCCGAAATGGGGGCGGATGCGGAAGAAAGCCTCGCACACGACGATAAACGCTGAGATATTGAGGACAAAATTCGGGGCCAGATCGTGGAAATCCAGGCCATGGTAGAACATGAGCCCCCGGACATATGGGTGGAGAGGGAAGCCCAGTCCGCGGAGGAAATG
This sequence comes from Triticum monococcum, assembly GCA_034509565.1. Taxonomy (NCBI): domain Eukaryota; kingdom Viridiplantae; phylum Streptophyta; class Magnoliopsida; order Poales; family Poaceae; genus Triticum; species Triticum monococcum. The sequence continues at coordinate 525,990,202 of CM067841.1, forward strand.
GGGGAGGAACACCACCCTCTCATGGGGCCTAGGGGTGGGGATGAGCTGCCCCTCTTCGGGAAGCCGGTGCGCAATGTCGTTAGACAAGTATCCGTCCTTCCTCAGTCTTTTGATGTGTCCCTCCGTGACGGAGGAGACCATCCACTTGCCTCCCGCTCCGGACATGGCTGGAGAAGGTTCGGGTGGGGTGTGCGGACTTGGGCGCTGGAGCTCGAGTGCGCGAAAATGGATAGGCAAAGGAGGAAGAAGGCGTGGATGAAAAGGTGGATCCTTATCCCCTTATATGGGCGGACGCGACTATGCGCCCCCATCAGCCTGGTAAAACTCGCTTATCTCCCAAGCGCCGTAGTCAATGGCGCGGTTGGGTTACCCACACCCGTATTGATGAGAATCCCGGAATAAGGGGACACGATCTCTGCTTTAACAAGACGTGCCAAGGAAACCGCCTTGCTAAACGCACTGAGGTGGGACAGTAAAACGATTCGAATAAAGACTTGGTCATGGTGTGATGTCATGCTATGGAATACGTCAGCAGATTAGATTTGTGTAAATATTATTCTCTCTATGGCAATATGTGGAAACTTATTTTGCAGATCCGGACACTACCTTTGTGTTCAAAATCTTCTATGAAGTACTTGGAGGAGGAACCCGCCTTGCAATGCCGAAGACAATCTGCGCGCTGGACTCGTCATCATTGAAGCCTGGTTCAGGGGCTACTGAGGGAGTCCTGGATTAGGGGGTGTCCGGATGGCCGGACTATACCTTCGACCAGACTCTGGACTATGAAGATACAAGATTGAAGACTTCGTCCCGTGTCCGGAAGGGACTTTCCTTGGCGTGGAAGGCAAGCTTGGCGATACGGATATGTAGATCTCCTACCATTGTAACCGACTCTGTGTAACCCTAGCCCTCTCCGATGTCTATATAAATCGGAGAGTTTTAGTCCGTAGGACGAACAAAAATCATACCATAGGCTAGCTTTTAGGGTTTAGCCTCTCTCATCTCGTGGTAGATCTACTCTTGTACTACCCATATCATCAATATCAATCAAGCAGGACGTAGGGTTTTACCTCCATCAAGAGGGCCCAAACCTGGGTAAAACATCATGTCCCCTGCCTCCTGTTACCATCCGGCCTAGACGCATAGTTCGGGACCCCCTACACGAGATCCGCCGGTTTTGACACCGACAGTGGCGCCTCGTCCTCGCGAGTCCTTGGTACTCTACCTGTCCGCCACACCCCCACTCCACCAGTGCGGCGCTGGTGGCCCTCAGGGAGGGGCCCGGGGTCAAGGACCCACCAAGTGGAACCGCTGAGTCGGATGAGGTAGCTCAACACCAAGACGATGCTCCTAAGACAGCGGTTGCCACAACAGGTCATCGAGCCCAAGGAGCTGGAAACCCGCAGGAAATACCTCAGTCCCCGGGAGCTAAAGACCACGTCAGCTCTTCCACCCTGGTCGAGCATCCAGTATACTTTGTCAACACAGTCTTGTGAGATGCGAGGCGCGATACCCCATGCCTCAGAAGCTCTTGCTCGCGCTCATGGTGGCCTCGCGCAAGCTGCGCCACTAATTCCAAGGTCACCCCATCAAGGTCGTTTCAGCCTACCCATTGGAGAGAGTGCTCAGAAGCCCCAATGCTGCGGGAAGGGTCACCGAATGGAACGTCGAGGTCCAAGTGTTTGACCTGGAGTTCAGCACAACCAGAGTCATCAAGGGGGTTGTGCTCGCCGACTTTGTGGAGGAATGGACTAACACCCCGGAGCTCCAAGCAGGTGAGAACCGACCCTCTCACTAGGAAGTGAGGCACCAGATGGTTGGGTCATGTACTTCGACAGCGCGTTTGCGCGTCAGGGCGCGGGGGCTGGAGCCATGCTTGTCTCGCCCGCTCAGGACAAGCTTTACTACACTGAGCAACTCTGCTTCTAGCGGGGCGAGAAGGTCTCCAACAACATCACAGAGTACGAGGGCCTCATCACCGGCCTCAAGGCGGTAGTGGCCCTGGGAGTGAAGCGCCTCACCATGAAAGGGGACTCACAACTCCTTGTCAACTTCTCCAACAAGGTGTACGAGCCAAAGGATGAGCACATGGAGGCAAACCTCACGGAGGTGCGCAAAATGGAGAAGCAATTCCTTGGTCTGGAACTATAGCATGTACCTCGTGGCACCAACAAAGAGGCCGATGACATCGCTAGAAGAGTGTCCAAGCGGCAGCCCCAACAGCCTGGCGTCTTTAAGGAGCGACTCTTCAAGCCCTCAGCAGCACCTCCGCCTACGGAGCCGGTGCCATCTCAGGAGGAACTCACCTAGCCTCCAGCCTCGGGAGCCCCCGCCTACGGCCCAACCTCGGGAGCACGCCTCCTCTTAGCACTCGAGCCTCAGGAGGGGAGCTAGATCGAAGAGTTCAAGGCATACCTGATGCAAGGCACGCTGCCGGAGAAGGAGGAAGACGCGGAACGTGTGGCTGGGCAGGCTACCGTGTACTGCATTTAGGACGGTGAGCTATATAGGAAGTGGCCAAATGATGTTTATCTACGATGCATTTCTAGGGAGCAGGGGAAGGAGTTGCTGGCTGACATACATAGCAGAGACTGCGGGCACTACTCGTCGCCATGCACCCTGGTCGGCAAGGCTTTCCGTAGTGGGTTCTACTAGCCCACGGCACTCAACGACGCGGCCGAGCTGGTGAAATCTTGTGAGGCCTGCCAGTTCCACACCAAGCAGATCCACCAGCCTTCTCAGGACCTCCAGACTATCCCGCTCTCACGGCCGTTCGCGGTCTGGGGGCTGGATATCCTGGGGCCATTCCCTCGAGCGCCAGGAGGCTACCACTACCTCTACGTCGCCATTGACAAATTCACCAAGTGGGCGGAAGTGGAAGCTGTCCGCAGCATCTTGGCCGGGTCAGTAGTCAACTTCATCAAGGGGCTCGTAAGCCCATTTGGAATCCCTAACCACATCATCACCGACAACGGCTCATAGTTCACTAGCAATCTCTTCAAAACGTATTGTGCTAACCATGGAACGCAGATCTGCTATGCCTTTGTGGCGCACCCCAGGAGTAACGGCCAGGCCGATGGCGCCAACGCGGAGGTCCTGAGGGATCTCAAGACAAGGACCTTCAAGAAGAAGCTTGAGGCCTGCGGCAGGGGCTGGCACGACACCTCCAGTCCGTGTTGTGGTCCATCCGCACCACCACCACCAGGCCGACAGGCGAGACCCCGTTCTTCCTCGTCTATGGAGCAGAAGCGGTTCTCCCACACGAGGTCAGGCATCGCTCCACGCGGGTCCTGGCGTTTGATGAAATGCGGTAGGACGCCATGCGTGGGATGGATCTCATGCTCGGGGAGGAACGCCGCCGAGAAGCCTCGCTCTGAGCTGCGAGGTACCAGTAGGCGCTGCGGCAGTACCACTGCCGCAGCGTTCGCTCCAGGATGCTCGAGATGGGCGATCTTGTCCTGAGGCAGGTGCTCTCCAAGGAAGGGTTGCAAAAGCTCTCGCCCATGTGGGAGGGCCCGTTTTGGGTCACCCGCATCTCCAGGCCTGGCGTCGCGTGCCTGGAGACGCAGGACGGGATCCCCATCCAGAACGCCTGGAACATCTAGCACCTCTGGAAGTTCTACCCATGAAGCAAGGCCCGGTGCCTGTGAAGCAAGGCCCAGTGCCTGTGAAGAATCTCTGCTCATGACACTCTCACATAATAATGAGTGGGGCTGTACATGCCCCGGAGTCTCAGGAGTGCCGCCCTCGGGCCTCGGGGGCTCCCTCCCATGCCTATTGGCAGCACTTAGCTCCGCGCTGGTGAGAAGACAAGAACACTAGACTAGGTGCCAGACGCGGCTTTCATTTGCTTTCCGCAGTTGGTCGCCCTTTCTTTTAAGTGAGAATTTGGTTTCTGGTGTTCCTTATTGGCCTGGTTTCTTTGTCCTTATTGCCTCGCTTTCTGCCCTTGGTTCCTCGTTTTCAACCCATTCCCTCCCTCGCATGCCTCGCGAGGGGACTAGGCAAGCGCCCTCGTGAGCGTTTTCGCTTTCTTGTCTCTCGCAAGGCACCCTCGCTCAGTCTCGCAAGCTAGCGCGCCCTCCTCAGTCCGTGCCTCACAGGTACCACGACGCGCAGCACAGGGTTACGGCCGACAGTGCCCACGATCAGGGTCCAGAAGAATAAGGGTTTCCTACCAAATTTTTGCAGTTCTCAGGCGCCTCCCGAGCACAGAAGCCCACATCAGGCATTGGGGAATGCGCGTCTTGCAAGGCAGAATCTACTCCAGGCGCGCCAAGCTAAGTCATTCTACGCGCATACATTTAACATGACACTACAACACAACACAGGAATAATGAACATAGCACAGCCACTTAGAAACCATAACCGTCGCATGCCCTAGAAGGGCCCCATACTTGTCTCTCTCTAATCCAAGAAGGGGAGGAAGAACGAAACAAAAGTGGAACACGCTCCCACAACGATCGTGAGGACGGGCTCGTGGCGCTCTCCCGAGCTCAGCTGGACCCCTCCTCGCGCTTCACCGGAGCGCAGCAGTGAGTCGACCCGCTGCCACCTTCGAAGAGGGTGCGGCGGCGTGGCGGCTAGTCGTAACTGCCGCTGCTGGAGCTGCTGTCGGACGAGGAGCCGCCGTAGGTGGACGAACCGTGGTTGGCACCGAGAACGAAGCCGCCTTCCTCCTCGTCATGACCATCGCCAAGGCCGAGCACCTCGTCGCCGTTGTTGTCCTCGGGGCAGCACCCGGCGCGGCGACCATCTTCCCCAAATACCCTCACGAAGAGGGTCGCGTTGTCGTCGTACTTGAAGTGGAGGGTGCATCACCTACCCAGTGCGCGCACGCGGGCGAACGTCTGCCAGCCGTGAGCCAGGACTGCGTTGCCCGCGGCGGAGACCTTGACCGCGGCCTAGGAAGCCTTGCTGCATCAGCCATCCGCCTGCAGCCACAGACCACCTACACCAGTGGCCGGCAGCTCGCCGACAAAGAAGCACGAGAGCTGGAGCCAAGTGCCGGCCAGGTTCTCCGACCACACGATGAACTCCGGCATCACCTCTTCCGAATGGAAGTGCGGTCGGGGAGGCCGCGCGACCACAGCACGCCTCAGTTCATCAGCAGGGCTGCCACGACCTGAGCTGCTGTCGCCATGAGAGGAGGCGACGCCGCGGCCATGAGGTGCTGTGGCGGGGGTCGCGGCATGTTTACGGGGACAGTCGCGCCCCCTCTTGGACGGTGGAGAGCCAGGCCCTTCCTGGCGAGCCTTCCCCTTCTCCGCCGCTGAGAACCTCTTCGTAGGTGCCATGGGCGGCGCTGCCGACAGTGAATCAAGGAAGAAGAAGGAGCGGGAGAAGCAAAGGAAGGAATGGGCGATGGGGGCTCCGCCTTCCCACCCATTTATAGCCAAGGGGAGGCCAACCGCTGGCCTCCACGATCTAGGGTAATAATGACCTTTTTCTGCACACAGCAGGGACTCGTCAAGTCGGGCGGTTGTTGAGGCAGCATGGGGAAGTGGAGAAGCCCACGTCCAACCAATCGCCACACGTCAAGCAGGGCCGCAGGCTTTTGGGTCCCGCGGCGCTCCGCACTTGCATTTGGCTTCGCCTCAAAGCCAAGCCCGAGCGCGCCTTGGGCCCGGGGGCTACGGTCGGCGTTCTGGGAACGGGGGTCCCCAGACTTGCATGCCTGCGGCCCGCAGCGTGGCTCCACCAGCGGCCCCATACGGCCCATCTTTGCCAGCAAACATTCAAGACCCTCGCGAGGGGCCAAGCCTCGCAAGGCGGATGGTGCAAGACCTCCTTAGAGGCGGCCCCACCAGACTGGCTCACGAGGGGCGGAGATATCAAGGCAAGGGACACCTCGCAAGGTTCCTATGACGCAAGCCATGATGACTGGAACCAGGCGGGCGCCAGCGCGCAGTGTCCTTGTTTCCTCTTTGGTGCTAAAGGGGCAAGCACCGGCGAGGAGTCCCGAGGCATCAGGAAAAGGTTTCCATATCGGTGCAACAAGACCAAGACCAGCAGGACGACAAGACGGAGGTCATCGTGGAGCCCAAGACGGCGTCACCACCAGAGCCTTTGGCAGGCGAAGACCACTTTTGTCAGGATAGCTTGTACTAGTTGTCTCCCTTCAAATTTGGCCGTTGTGGGATCCCTTCCCGCTCGATATTTGGGAAGAGGACCGGGGCCTCTATAAATAGGACTAGCCACCACCAAGGGATGGGAGGGAGATTTAGATCACCCTGAACCACACAAGTTCGCCAAGCACAAGAACACCTCTCCTCAGGAGGCTGTTCTTCCCTTGTACTGTTCATTCTCAGCCCAAGAGGCAATCCACCACACCACACTGGAGTAGGGTATTACACCACAGCGGTGGCCCGAACCAGTATAAATCTTGTGTCTCGTGTTCTTCGGGTTCATCGAGCTAGGTCGTGAGATCGTAGAGTGCGCGAGCTAGGGAGGGGGAGAGATCTTCTTGCGCAGTGTTCGAACCTGAAGGGTTTTGCCAGAACCCAAAATCCGACAAATATCTTCGGTCTTCTTCGGCCATGACTTCTAGGCCTTAAAAAGCAGTTTCCAGATCTCTTCGTGTGTTGTGCCAAAGAAACGCTGTAGGGTCCGGGGGCCATCCGGATTAAACTCCCACATGCGGTGAGGTCGGCGTTGGCATGCGAGGATCCGGCAGAAGAGCATCACCTGAATCACATCGGTAAGACTGTTGTGCTTATTTATCATACTCTTGATGCGCCATTTGCAGCGTCATCACTTGATCGATCGACCCCCAGTCCAGGCCCTTGTTGGTCCAAGACATGAGCCACGTAGCGGGCCCAGATTTAAATTCCGGAGCGGCCGCCCATTTGGTATCGCGGGGCTCGATGATGTAGAACCACTCCTGCTGCCACCCCTTCATGGTTTCCACAAAGGCTCCTTTGGGCCAAGTGGTGTTGGGGAGTTTTCTCACCATGGCGCCGCCGCAGTCGGTGTGCTGCTAGTCAACCACCTTCGACTTCACGTTGAAGACTTTGAGCCATAAGCCAAAGTGGGGTGGAATGCAGAAGAGCGCCTCACACACGATGATAAATGCCAAGATGTGGAGAAAGGAATTTGGTGCTAGATCATGGAAATCTAGACTGTAATAAAACTTGAGGCCGCGGACAAAAGGGTGAAGTGGAAACCCTAGGCCACGGAGAAAGTGAGGAATGAACACGACCCTCTCGCTGGGCTTTGGAGTGGGGGTGACTTGCTCTTTGCCGAGAGCCTATGTGCGATTTCTGCGGTGAAGTACTTCACCTCCTGAAGTTCCCTGATGTCCTTCTCTGTGACGGAGGAGGCCATCCACTTGCCCTGCGAGCCGGATCCGGCCATGGCTGGAAAGGTTGGGCGGTGGGAAAGATTGAAGCTTGGGCGCTGGAGCTCGAGGACAGGAAGGCTGATGAAGGAAGAAGGCATGTGGTAAAAAGATGGATCTTTATCCGCTTATATAGGCAGTGAATATCAAATGCCCCCCACTAGCCTTAAAACTTGCCTATTCCCAAGGAGTCGCGTGAATGGCACGGTTGGATTACACAAACCCGTATTGATGAAAACCCGTAATAAGGGGACACGATCTCTGCTTTGACAAGACGTGTCAATGGAGGCTATGCCTCGAAACACGCAGCGGGAGGCAAAAATGGTGCGAAATAATAAAAGGGCCAAACGTGACATTTCGCCGAAAAAGTTGTCAGTAGACATGCCTTATTAAGTATTGAGCCCTTATGGTTGAGGGTTGTAACTATTATATGGAGCCGGATACATTTATCTTGTTCAGAAGGCTACTTTGTATGCGGAGAAGGAACCTGCCTTGCAATGCCGAAGACAATCTACGAGCCGAACACATCGTCATTGAAGACCAGTTCAAGGGCTACTGAGGGAGTTCTGGACTAAGGGGTCCTCGAGAGTCCGGCCCATGTGTTGTAAAGTCGGACTGATGGGCCGAAAAGATACAAGTTGGAAGGTCTTCCCCTATGTCCGGATGGGACTCTCCTTTGTGTGGATGGCAAGCCTAGCGTCCGGATGTATAATTTCTTTTCTCTGTAAGCCGACTCTGTACAACCCTAGGCTCCTCCGGTGTCTATATAAACTGGAGGGTTTAGTCCATAGAGGCTAACACAAATCATATAGGCTAGTCATTTAGGGTTTAGCCATTACGATCTCGAGGTAGATCAACTCTCGTAACCCCTATACTCATCAAATACAATCAAGTAGGACGTAGGTTTTACCTCCATTAAGAGGACCTGAACCTGGGTAAACATCGTGTCTCCCTTGTCTCCTATTACCGTTGATCCTCAGACGCACAGTTCGGGACCCCCTACCCAAGATCGGTCGGTTTTGACACCGACAACGCCCGCGCCATGAATCTGGCGTAAGTCGGCCGTCCAAATAGAGCATGATAGGGGCTTTTGATTTTAACCACTTCAAAGTTCAAAATCTCGGTCCTATAGTCATACTCATTGCCAAAAGCCACTTCCAAAGCAATTTACCAACTAGATATGTCGACTTACCAGGCAGTACTCCAAGAAAGACTGTAGAGGATGGCTTCAGATCTTTGTCAGTTAAATTCATGCGGCGAAAAGTATCATAATAAAGGATATTGATACTGCTACCTCCGTCCCTGAGCACCTTAGTGAACTTGTAACCCCCCACTTGAGGGGGTACCACTAAAGCTACCTGACCCGGATTGTCAACCCGGGGCGGGTGATCCTCACGGCTCCAAACAATTGGCTATTTTGACCACCGCAAGTATCAGGGTATTGTCGGCTCAATAGCGCTTACCACTCATTTATGAACTTTCTGATCCCGCTTGCACAGGCTTGTTGTGAAGACATGGTACTGGCCACTATTAAGCTGCATTGGATTGCACTGATACCCTGACTGCTACTGCTGATTACCTTGATTGGGTTGTAGGTTATAATTGCCCTGCTTGCCCTGACCTTGAAATCTAGAATTTGATCCGCCGCCGCCAAACTCGAGCCCGTGAGAGCCAGATCCTGACCCGCCATGCGGGCCATTATTGTTATTGTGGTCCTAGTGAGAGCCAGAATTCATATATTCCTTCATGATAAAACAATCTTTCCACAGCTGAGTCGACGGTCTATCTTGGTAGATGTGTTTTGGGCAGGGCTGGTTCAACATCGCTTCAAGGTTGAACTTTGGTCCTCCCGCCGTAGGAAATGGCTTACCCTTCCAATGTCGATCGTTATTCTGTGCATTAGTATTAGCCACAAAATCTGACCCGCCGTCAGGCTGCTTGCGCTTACCATTATTGCCCTAGTTATGACCTGTCATGTTTGACTGCTACCCTTTTCCATTGCCGTTTTTCTTCCCCTTTTTGGACTTCACCTCATCAGACCCAGGGTCTTTAGTACTATCAAAGTCGGTGTATTTGATGAGAGCAGCCATGAGCTCTCCCATGTCATTGAAGTGACGTTTGAGCCAGCCTAACTTTTGCTTGAGAGTGGTGAACCGGCAATTCTTCTCCCGAATTAAAATAGTAGAGCCGGCGTTGATGTTATCCGATGAGTGGATAATAGCAGAAACCCGTCAGACCTAATGGTGGGCTGACTCATCTTCGCGCTGGACACAAGCGTCTAGGTCGATGATTGACAGACGCTGTTTACACATGTCTTTAAAATTCTGAATAAAAGGCACTTTCAACTCCGCTCGTGAATTGATAGAATTAGGGGGCAATCCCTTCAACCAGGTTCGAGCCGGCCCATCCAACATCATGATGAAGTACTTGGCACATATAGCGACATTGACATCAAACATCTCCATAGCCAACTCGTAGCTCTCAATTCAAGCCTCAGGAGGTTGATCCGCTGTATAATTGGCCACCTTTCAAGGACCCTTGAAATCTTTAGGCAACCGCTCATTGCAAAGAGCCGGTGCTAGGCATGGTACCCTTACTGTCCTAGAAGCCATCCCTGAAGGAAATATGCCCTAGAGGCAATAAGAAAGTTATTATTTATTTCCTTATATCATGATAAATGTTTATTATTCATGCTAGAATTGTATTAACCGAAAACTTAGTACATGTGTGAATACATAGACAAACAGAGTGTCACTAATATGCCTCTACTTGACTAGCTCGTTGAATCAAAGATGGTTAAGTTTCCTAGCTATATACATGAGTTGTCATTTGATTAACGGGATCACATCATTAGAGAATTATGTGATTGACTTGACCCATTCCGTTAGCTTAGCACGATGATCCTTTAATTTGTTGCTACTGCTTTCTTCATGACTTATACATTTTCCTATGACTATGAGACTATGCAACTCCCGAATACCGGAGGAACACTTTGTGTGCTATCAAACGTCACAATGTAACCGGGTGATTATAAATTTGCTCCACGGGTGTCTCCGAAGGTACTTGTTGAGTTGGCATAGATCGAGATTAGGATTTGTCACTTTGATTGTCAGAGAGGTATCTCTGGGTCCTCTCAGTAATGCACATCACTATAAGCCTTGAAAGCAATGCGACTAATGAGTTAGTTGCGGGATGATGTATTACGGAACGAGTAAAGAGACTTGTCGGTAACGAGATTGAACTAGGTATTGATATACCGATGATCGAATCTCGGGCAAGTAACATACCGATGACAAAGGGAACAACGTATACCATTATGCGGTTTGACCGATAAAGATCTTCATAGAATATGTAGGAGACAATATGAGCATCCATGTTCCGCTATTGGTAATAGACCGGAGATGAGTCTCGGTCATGTCTACATAGTTCTCAAACCCGTAGGGTCCGCACGCTTAACGTTCGGTGATGATCGGTATTATGAGTTTATGTGTTTTGATGTACCTAAGGTTGTTCAGAATCCCGGATGAGATCAGGGACATGACGAGGAGTCTCGAAATGTTTGAGACGTAAATATCTATATATTGGAAGGCTATATTTGGACATAGGAAAGGTTCTGAGTGGTTCGGGTATTTATCGGAGTACCGGAGAGTTACGGGAATTTGCTGGGGAGTATATGGGCCTTATTGGGCTTTAGGGGAAAGAGAGAGGGGAGGCTGCGCGCCCCCTCAAGGCCTAGTATGAATTGGACTAGGGGGAGGGGCGGCGCCCCCTCCTTCCTTCTCTTTTCTTTTCCCTTTCCTTCTCTCCTACTCCTACTACATGGAAGGGGGGAATCCTACCGCCGGTGGGAGTAGGACTCCCCAGGGCGCGCCATAGTAGAGGGCCGGCCCTCCCCCTCCTCCACTCCTTTATATACGGGGGAGGGGGGCACCCCATGGACACACAAGTTGATCAGTTGATCTTTTAGCCGTGTGCGGTGCCCCCTCCACCATAATCCACCTCGGTCATATCGTAGCGGTGCTTAGGCGAAGCCCTGCATCGGTAGCATCATCATCACCGTCATAACGCCGTCATGCTGACGGAACTCTCCCGTGAAGCTCTGCTGGATTGTGAGTTCATGGGACGTCACCGAGCTGAACGTGTGCTGAACTCGGAGGTGACGTGCGTTCGGTACTTGGATCGGTCGGATCATGAAGACGTACGAATACATCAACCGCGTTCTCATAATGCTTCAGCTTATGGTCTACGAGGGTACGTGGATGACACTCTCCCCTCTCGTTGCTATGCATCACCATGATCTTGCGTGTGCGTAGGAAAATTTTGAAATTACTACGTTCCCCAACCGTTGCATCCGAGTCAGGTTTATGCGTAGATCTTATATGCACGAGTAGAACACAAGTGAGTTGTGGGCGATACAAGTCATACTGCTCACCAGCATGTCATACTTTGGTTCGGCAGTATTGTTGGATGAAGCGGCCCGGACCGACATTACGCGTACGCTTACACGAGACTGGTTCTACCGACGTGCTTTGCACACTGGTGGGTGGCGGGTGTCAGTTTCTCCAACTTTAGTTGAACTGACTGTGACTATGCCCGGTCCTTGTTGAAGGTTAAAACAGCACTAACTTGACAAAATATCATTGTGGTTTTGATGCGTAGGTAAGAACGGTTCTTGCTCAGCCCGTAGCAGCCACGTAAAACTTCCAACAACAAAGTAGAGGACGTCTAACTTGTTTTTGCAGGGAATGTTGTGATGTGATATGGTCAAGACGTGATGAGATATAAGTTGTTGTATGAGATAATCATGTTTGGGTGAATTTATCGGCAACTGGCAGAAGCCTTATGGTTGTCTCTTTATTGCATAAGATGCAAGCACTAAACAATTGCTTTACTTTATTGCTATGCGATAGCAATAGTTGGCGAGAAGACCATGTGACGGCACAGTGATAGAGATCAAGATGATGGAGATCATGGTGTCATGTCGGTGACGACAGAGATCATGACGGTACTTTAGAGATGGAGATCAAAGGCGCAAGATGATCATGGCCATATCATGTCACATATTTTTGCATGTGATGTTTATCCTTTATGTATCTTATTTTTCTTAGTTCGGTGGTAGCATTATAAGATGATCTCTCACTAAATTTCATGGTATAAGTGGTCTCCCTGAGTATGCACCGTGCGACAGTTCGTCGTGCCGAGACACCACGTGATGATCGGGTGTGATAAGCTCTACGTTCACATACAACGGGTGCAAGCCAGTTTTGCACACACGGAATACTCAGGTAAAACTTGACGAGCCTAGCATATGCAGATATGGCCTCGGAACACTGGAGACCGAAAGGTCGAGCATGAATCATATAGTAGATATGATCAACATAGTGATGTTCACCATTGAAAACTACTCCATCTCACGTGATGATTGGACATGGTTTAGTTGATTTGGATCACGTGATCATTTAGATGACAAGAGGGATGTCTATCTATGTGGGAGTTCTTAATTAATATGATTAATTGAACTTTAATTTATCATGAACTTAGTCCTGATAGTATTTGCATATCTATGTTGTAGATCAGTTGCTCGCGTATAGCTTCCCGGTTTTATTTACGATATGTTCCTCGAGAAAACTATGTTGAAAGATGTTAGTAGCAATGATGCGGACTAGCTCCGTGATCTGAGGATTATCCTCATTGCTGCACAGAAGAATTATGTCCTTGATGCACCGCTAGGTGACGGACCTATTGCAGGAGCAAAGGCAGACGTTATGAACGTTTGGAAAGCTCGGTATGATGACTACTTGATAGTTTAATGCACCATGATTTACGGCTTAGAACCGGGACTTCAAAAATGTTTTGAACGCCATAGAGCATATAAGATGTTCCAAGAGCTGAAATTAGTATTTCAGACTCATGCCCGAGTCGAGAGGTATGAGACCTCTAACAAGTACTTTGCCTACAAGATGGAGGAGAATAGCTCAACCAGTGAGCATGTTCTCAGAATGTCTGAGTACTACAATCACTTGAATCAAGTGGGAGTTAATCTTCCAGATAAGATAGTGATTGACAGGGTTCTCTAGTCACTATCACCAAGTTGCTGGAACTTCGTGATGAACTATAATATGCAAGGGATAACGGAAACGATTCCCAAGCTCTTCGTGATGCTGAAATCGACGAAGGTAGAAATCGAGAAAAGCATCAAGTGTTGATGGTTGACAAGACCACTAGTTTCAAGAAAAGGGCAAAGGGAAGAAGGGTAACTTCAAGAAGAACGACAAGCAAGTTGCTGCTCAAGTGAAGAAGCCCAAGTCTAGACCTAAGCCTGAGACTAAGTGCTTCTACTGCAAAGGGACTGGTCACTGGAAGCAGAACTACCCCAAGTATTAGGCGGATAAGAAGGATGGCAAAGTGAACAAAGGTATATTTGATATACATGTTATTGATGTGTACTTTACTAGTGTTTATAGCAACCCCTAACTATTTGATACTAGTTCAGTTGCTAAGATTAGTAACTCGAAACGGGAGTTGCAGAATGAACAGAGACTAGTTAAGGGTGAAGTGATAATGTGTGTTGGGAGTGGTTCCAAGATTGATATGATCATCATCGCACACTCCCTATACTTTCGGGATTAGTGTTGAACCTAAATAAATGTTATTTGGTGTTTGCGTTAAACATGAATATGATCTGATCATGTTTATTGCAATACGGTTATTCATTTAAAGTCAGAGAATAATTGTTGTTATGTTTGCATGAATAAAACCTTCAATGGTCATACACCCAAGGTGAATGGTCTATTGAATCTCGATCGTAGTGATACACATATTCATAATATGTAAGCCAAAAGATGCAAAGTTAATAATGATGGTGCAACTTATTTGTGGCACTGTCGTTTAGGTCATATTGGTGTAATGCGCATGAAGAAAATCCATGCTGATGGGCTTTTGGAATCACTTGACTATGAATCAGTTGATGCTTGCGAACCATGCCTCATGGGCAAGATGACTAAGACTCCGTTCTCCGAAACAATGGAGCGAGCAACAGACTTGTTAGAAATAATACATACTGATGTATGCAGTCTGATGAGTGTTGAGGCTCGCGGCAGGTATAGTTATTTTCTCACCTTCACAGATGATTTGAGTAAGATATTGTTATATCTTCTTGATGAAACATAAATCTGAAACATTTGAAAAGTTCAAATAATTTCAGAGTGAAGTGGAAAATCATCGTAACAAGAAAATAAAGTTTCTATGATCTGATCGTGGAGGAGAATATTTGAGTTACGAGTTTGGTCTTCATTTGAAACAATGTGGAATAGTTTCGCAACTCACGCCACCTGGAACACCACAGCGTAATGGTGTGTCCGAACATCATAAACATACTTTATTAGATATGGTGCAATCTATGATGTCTCTTACCGATTTACCACTATCGTTTTGGGGTTATGTATTAGAGACAGTTGCATTCATGTTAAATAGGGCACCATCCAAATTCATTGAGACGACGCCATATGAACTATGGTTTGGCAAGAAACCAAAGTTGTCATTTCTTAAAGTTTGGGGTTGCGATGCTTATGTGAAAAAGTTTCATCCTGATAAGCTCAAACCCAAATCGGAGAAATGTGTCTTAATAGGATACCCAAAGGAGACAGTTGGGTACACCTTCTATCACAGATCCGAAGGCAAAACATTCATTGCTAAGAATGGATCCTTTCTAGAGAAGGAGTTTCTCTCAAAAGAAGTGAGTGGGAGGAAAGTAGAACTTGATGAGGTAACTGTACCTGCTCCTTTATTGAAAAGTAGTCCATCACAAAAACCGCTTCCTGTGACACCTACACCAATTAGTGAGGAGCAATTAGCTAGAGTAGCTCCGTGCAGAGCATTGTAGACATAGAAATTTGCGAAATACATACGGATCTGAATGATGCAGACCTGTAGGCTAAACTTCTCTCACAAGCAAAGCATGATCACTCTTTGGGTGTTAATCATGTAGCGATGTGAACTAGATTATTGACTCTAGTAAACCCTTTGGGTATTAGTCACATGGAGATGTGAACTAATCACATAAAGATGTGAAATAGATTATTAAATCTAGTGCAAGTGGGAGACTGAAGGAAATATGCCCTAGAGGCAATAATAAAGTACTTATTTATTTCCTTATATCATGATAAATGTTTATTATTCATGCTAGAATTGTATTAACCGGAAACTTAGTACATGTGTGGATACATAGACAAACAAAGTGTCACTAGTATGAGATTATGCAACTCCCGAATACTGGAGGAACACTTTGTGTGCTACCAAATGTCACAACGTAACTGGGTAATTATAAAGGTGATCTACAGGAGTCTCCGATGGTACTTGTTGAGTTGGCATAGATCGAGATTAGGATTTGTCAGTCCGATTGTCGGAGAGGTATCTCTGGGCCCTCTCGGAAATGCACATCACTATAAGATTTGCAAGCAATGCAACTAATGAGTTAGTTGCGGGATGATGTATTACGGAACGAGTAAAGAGGCTTGCCGGTAACGAGATTGAACTAGGTATTGAGATACCGATGATCGAATCTCGGGCAAGTAACATACCGATGACAAAGGGAACAACGTATAAAGTTATGCGGTTTGACCGATAAAGATCTTCATAGAATATGTAGGAGCCAATATGAGCATCTAGGTTCCACTATTGGTTATTGACCGGAGATGAGTCTCGGTCATGTCTACATAGTTCTCAAACCCGTAGGGTCCGCACACTTAACATTTGGTGACGATCGGTATTATGAGTTTATGTGTTTTGATGTATCGAAGGTTGTTCGGAGTCTCGGATGAGATCAGGGACATGACGAGGAGTCTCGAAATGTTCGAGATGTAAAGATCGATATATTGGAAGGCTATATTCGGACATCGGAAAGGTTCTGAGTGGTTCGGGTATTTATCAGAGTACCGGAGAGTTACGAGAATTCGCCGCGGAGTATATGGGCCTTATTAGGCTTTAGGGGAAAGAGAGAGGGGAGGTTGCGTGCCCCCTAAAGGCCTAGTCCGAATTGGACTAGGGGGAGGGGCGGCGCCCCCTCCTTCCTTCTCTTCTCTTTTCCCTTTCCTTCTTTCCTACTCCTACTACATGGAAGGGGGAATCCCACCCGACTCCCCAGGGTGCGCCATAGTAGAGGGCCGGCCCTCCCCCTCCTCCACTCCTTTATATACGGGGGAGGGGCACCCCATAGTCACACAACTTGATCAGTTGATCTTTTAGCCGTGTGCGGTGCCCCCCTCCACCATAATCCACCTCGGTCATATCGTAGCGGTGCTTAGGTGAATCCATGCGTCGGTAGCATCATCATCACGCCGTCGTGCTGGCGGAACTCTCCCGCGAAGCTCTGCTGGATCGTGAGTTCGTGGGACGTCACAGAGCTGAACGTGTGCTGAACTCGGAGGTGCCATGCATTCGGTACTTGGATCGGTCGGATCGTGAAGACGTACGACTACATCAACCTCGTTCTTATAACGCTTCCGCTTACGGTCTACGAGGGTACGTGGACGACACTCTCCCCTCTCATTGATATGCATCACCATGATCTTGCGTGTGCGTAGGAAAATTTTGAAATTACTATGTTCCCCAACAATCCCGGCTTCTACAGACGCTGAAGGGTTATGCCGGAGCTGTTGATCAGCCCCTAACTAAGCCGCCAGCTCCGCTTCTTGACGTGCCCTGTCCTGATCCAATAGGGCCTGAACATTGTTATCATCACGCGGCTGGTCATGCTCATGGGGCGGGTTACCGCGCCGCTCGCTGCTGTAAATCGCCGGCGAATGCGCCGGCTATAACTTTGACTTTGGCGAGTATTTGATTGAATTCGCTCACGACTGTACGAGTAAGCCACCTGCTGAGATACTATTGTCTGAAGAAGCTCCACGGCCTTCAGGGCTTCAACCGCCGCGGGAGACCCGCCTTCTACTGGGAGAGCCGCCAGCCGCGAAGCCGCGACAATCATATTATCCAGGAGGTTGGAATAGTGACACGGCGGTGTTGACACCTGTTGATGTGGGTTGAAATTCAAACGAGGTGGGTCTGTTACACGTGGTTGAGCCACCGTCCTGGCCGCGGGTGCCTCGGCAGCCCGGGTCACACCAGGCGGGTTACTCGGTCCTGCCCTAGGTGTATTAAAAAGATTCCTTGCCTCAAAATCAAAGGGAGACAACTCTGGTGCCTCCTTCAAAGAACAACATTTGATGCATTCTGATCCAAGTTTAACCGGAAAGTTTCTGCTTGAATCCATTGGGAATCAGCCTCCAACGCGGCTCGCTCTGTTGCCATCCTAGCAATCTCAGCATTAAGCTCCTCCTTGGCCTGAGCTACCTCATCCCGTAACTTCGCAACTTCCAATTTATGTTGTGCTAGAGTCGTTGGAGTCACCTCTGCCACTAAAAGTGTTGCGAGAGCATCCAGGAGTTCAGATAAGACCTGAGCCGGCGAACATGCAGAAACGCTTGCACCAGCCGTCGTAGCAGCTGTTGAACTAGATGTCATAGCCGCTGTAGTTGATGAGTTTAGCATCTGTTGTGTGCCGGCCATGAAGATGGCAGCCCTGCTCGGCTCCTCAAAGGGGTCCGGAATACTGTCGCCATCGGAGCAGACCCCAAGCCCACCATCCTGCAATTGATAGATCGATTCAATTTTGCCGGTTGAGGACTCATCACCTGAGTAGATGGTTGTCTCTCCACCTAACATTGAACCTTCCTTGAGATCCGCCCCATGAATAAAGCCAACAAAATCTCTCTTCCGACCAGGCTAGACCTTGGCGGGTCTCGGGCGCCGAGCCACCTCAATGATGCGGTGCAGACGTCCAGCTCAAGCCCAGACTCACCAATCTTGTCGATGAAAATGTGAATTCCGCCGAAGGGGACCGGTATCCGTACTCAATTGAGCAGCCGAGCAAGGCTGCCATCTTCATGGCCGGCACACAACAGATGCTGAACTCATCAACTGTAGCGGCTATGACCTCTAGTTCAACAGCTGCTACGACGGCTGGTGCAAGCCTTTCTGCATGTTCGCCGGCTCAGGTCTTATCTGAACTCCTGGATGCTCTCGCAACACTTTTAGCGGCAGAGGTGACTCCAACGACTCTAGCACAGCATAAAGTGGAAGTTGCGAAGTTACGGGACCCCTGCCAATGTTGTCGATGTAGATCTTGCCGTGGCAACTCTTAGTCATCTGGCCCATGGCGTATCCCTTGATCCCTGAGAAGCTTCCCTTCAAGAACTCGAAACCACCATGCTCTAGCCCCGCGGTGGGCGCCAACTGTCGTGGTTTTGTCATGGCATATGCCCTAGTGAAAGGACTTAGGTGTGGAGCCATCGCAACTAGGTTAGCTTGAAGGGGTTGAACGGGACAAAGGACACAAGGAGTTTACCCACGTTCGGCCCCTCTCAACGAGGTAAAAGACTACGTCCTGCTTCTAGTTGTATTGCTTGAGTTTCGATTACAAGGGAGCGAATACGCTTGACCTAGTTCTCGGTTACTTGTTTTTTCTCCGTTAACCCGCCGTCGGGTCTCACCTTTATATACACAGGTAGAGACCCGGAGGCTTACAGAGTCCCAGCCGGCTCACACAATGTGACTGCCTCGGTTGCTACTTAATCATGCCTTACAGAGCAAGTCTTCCTACGGTAGTTCACAAGCCCAGGTCTTGGGCCCTTACCAGGCCTACCTTTTATGAGCCGTCATCTTCATACATCTCCTTGGGCCTCCATGGACTTTATTCATGTTAAGCCGCCAATGGTGTAACCCGACCCCTCCAGGGCGGGTCACACCTCGAAGCTATATCTCCAACACAGGGTATTCCTCCGGTATTCGAGAGTTGCATGATCTCATGGTCGAACGAACATGTATTTGACATTCAAGAAAGCAGTAGCAATAAACTGAACATATGCTAAGCTAACGGATGGGTCTTGTCCATCACATCATTCTCCTAATGATGTGATCCCATTATTAAATGATAACACATGTCTATGGTTAGGAAACCGTAACCATCTTTGATCAACGAGCTAGTCTAGTAGAGGCTCACTAGGGACACGGTATTTGTTTATGTATTCACACATGTATTTAAGTTTCCGATCAATACAATTCTAGCATGGATAATAAACCTTTATCATGATTAAGGAAATATAATAATAACCATTTTATCATGAAGACACTCAACCAAACAATGATAAGGAACCAGATAATGATGTTGAAACAGAACCAGCTGTTGATCTTGATAACCCCCAACCTAACAATAAAAGATATGATAAAGAGGCTTTGTTGCTAGAAACATGGAAAGAAAGAGAGCCATGGTTTCAGAAACCCATGCCCTTTCCATCTAAATCAACTAAGAAAAAAGACGATGAAGAATTTGAACGCTCTACTGAAATGCTTAGGCCAGTCTTTTTGCGTACTCGCTTGACTGATATCTTAAGGATGGCCCTTATGCAAAATACATGAAAGACATCATCACTAATAAGAGAAAGATACCCGAAGCTGAAACCTTCACCATGATTGCCAATTATTCGTTTAAGGATGGAATACCTAAAAAACTTGGAGATCCAGGAATACCAACTACACCTTGCTCCATCAAAAGAAATTATGTTAAAACTGCTTTATGTGATTTAGGAGCCGGTGTTAGTGTTATGCATTTATCCTTATATAAAATACTTGATTTGAATAAACACACACCTACTAAAAATATCTTTGCAAATAGCTGACAAATCAATTGCCATACCTATCGGTATTTGTGAGGATGTGCCCGTTGTTGTTGCAAATGTGACTATCTTAACTCACTTTGTTATACTTGAGATGCCCGAGGATGACAACATGTCGATTATTCTTGGTAGACCCTTCTTGGATACTGCAGGGGCTGTTATTGATTGCGATAAAAGCAAAGTCACTTTTCATATCAATGGTAATGAGCATATGGTGCACTTTCCAAAGAAACAGTTCCAAGTGAATGGTATTACTGTTATTGAAAAATCTCCGACACTCACTACTGGAAGTTTTAACCTCCACCTACTGCCAAAAAGAAATATGAAATGCTTATTGTTGGGGACATGCATATCCCCGTTGAGGTAACTTAGTGTTTTACGAAAGTTTTTCGGTTTCATGCCAATCGAAGGTGGTTGTTAATATGACTTGATCAACCTTATTAATGGATCATTTTTGAGAAGTATGAAGTTGATGAATTTAGTGGGCACAACGTTCTGTCCCAACTTTTGTTGTGTGTTTTTCTTAGTTAAATAAAATAAAATGCCATGTTTTGTCAGTTTTCTGAATTTGCCATGCAATAAAAATGACCCAAAAATAAAAGTTCTCAGAATGCACTACAAATTTAATACGATTTTTTTCTGAATATTTTTGAATTTTTTATGCAAATAATATCAGAGGGGGTGCACCTGGTGGGCACAACCTACCTGGGTGCTAGCAGCCCCAAGCGTGCCCTGGGGGGTTGTTTTGCCCATGTGGGCCCCCTCACTTATCTCTTCGGCCCATTCCTTCTCCTACCTCCAGAAAAAATCACCATAGCTCTCTCTCTCTCTCGTGTTCTTGCTCTCAAACCCGCGGATTTCGATCTCTTTGGTCGAAGCTCCGTTTCCGAAACTGTTTTGGGGGATTGCTACTGGGTATGTGACTCCTCCATTGCTCGAATTAGTTTTTGCTTTAGTGGATTATATTTTGAATAATTAGCTACTCTTGGTGCTGTTGTAGATGAGCTTGCATATTGAATTCTTAGAGTCCTAAGTAGTTTTAATGCTCAATGTAGCCTTTATGAGTCCTTATGAGTAGTTGTTATCAATCTTGTGAAGTTTTGTTGACAAAAATTTTGTGGACTAAAATTTTCAGAATTTTGTTCATAGGAATAAGATGAGTTTCTTTAGGAAGTTTACCTCCAAGAAAAGCGCTAAGGGAGTCATTGGGGAATCCTCGGACAATGACCTCCATACTTAGAGAAGGGCGGAGGTGCGGCCGTGCGAATGGCCGCATAACCCCTTCATGGATGGAGTCGGGATCCGTCAAGAGTTCGCACAATTTGCTGCTAATGATAGGCTTACCGACTTCATCGCAACTGAGTGTGAACAATACCATCTCCTCACAAATTCCTTTGTGCAAAATTTCCATTTTCTGAGTAGGAATAACCCTCCTGAGGTTCGGTTTAATTTATACTCTGAAACCCGTCAGATACGACTTACTGATTTTTGTGACATATGCTTGATCCCTTCTGATAGGGAAATAAGAGAGCCTAGACATGTAGAGTTTGAGGACTTTTATCATACTCTGTCAGTGGGATATGAGAGAGGAGTGTCGAGTGTCACTGCTACTAGTTTGCAGTTTTGTTTTGTGCACTGTTTTGCTCTACTAGAACAATGCCCGTGAGTTGCAACGGGATATAAATATTCTAGTACGTTAGCTTGTGATTTACCTGCCAATAATAATGCGTTTGTGTAAATAAATATTCATCAAATTTTGACCGTGAATTACCTTATATTTTTATTAGAAGTTTGGTGAGTAAATTAAAGTGGAATTGGTTCAGAAGGCAAGTAAATTAAGGTGATTGATTATCATATACATGAAAGGTTGGACGAAGGGGTGGTGGGAAGAAAGGTGAAATGGGAACCTTAAGTTATTTTTAAGTAGTAGAGATTCATCGCTAAGTGTTTAGTTGCTAGAGAAAAGGTTGGTGCACTTAGTGCTCCCAACTTTGCCATCTTACGCCGTGCACTTTATGGCGATAACACCTTTAGCCTCGGGGCTATTATTGCACGTCGTCTGCACCTTAACATAACCAAGGGCCAAATTCATAGGCAGTATTTATGCTACTCGTTTAGCGAGTCACTTTAACGTTTAGATTCACCAACATGATTATCGTTTACCCAAGGTCTATTTAGATCACCAGGCGATGATGGATCACCAGTTTACTGATATTAATAACTCTATTAATAATATTCCTTACAACCTGGTTTTCAGTGTGGATTCCCGTAATATTATTCCGTTGCATGCACCTGATTTGTTTGATTTAATTGCCAAGGGTGGATACAGGATCATGCCTGAGGACATTATTGCCTACTGAAATGCCCAGGCAGAGGCAGAGGAGGAGCCTCAGGAGTGGGATGCTCAGGTACTCGCTCCACAACACTTCGAGATGGGACCGAATGGCTTCTACGAATAATGGTTACCAAGCGAGGCCAAAAGCCTAAGCTTGGGGGGTACGTATTCCCACCGACATTATATTCATGTTCACACATTCCATTCCAGTTGTCGGTTTTCACACTTTTTCGTTGTTTTATCCATGTTAGATTTATTTTCTCGCTTTCTTCTTGTGTCTTTGAAAAACTTTGTGATAATCCAAAATTTGTTTCTTGATTCTTTTCGGTTTTTCTTTCTAGTCTAGTTAGCTGTAGTGTTAAAAAGAAAACCCAACAAGATTTCCTTGTTCTTCTTTTACTTGTTGGGAGCACTCCCGTGAAAATAGTTTTTTATCATCTTTATTTTTTCTCTTTAATTTGCTTTCTTCAAGAAAAAACTAAAAAACTCCAAAAGTATTTCAGTGTGTTTCTCTGATATTCTTTTCTTTTTATTGAGTCGTACCGAGGAGAAGACCACGATGAAAGTGTTGAGTGGCTCTCATATGCATTGATATTGATCTAACAAAGAGCCCATATTTCCTTGTCTTCTCCTTTTGAATAAAATGTTTGCAAATTCCAGCTTAGTCCACGAAACTCTTGCACTATTATTATTTTCATATCATTCGGTCGTGCAAGTGAAAGGCAATAATGACGATATTTGATGAACTGGCTTTGGCAGAGAGAAATGGGTATGAACTCAACTTGTTCTATTTTTGTAAATATGTTTAACCTAGTATCCATGATTCAGCATATTATGGTCAAACATGTTTGCAATGACAATTAGAGATTATAGTTTATCATGCCATACTTAAGTAGCTAGGAGTGGATAATGATTTATCTTGGATGTTCACATGTATTAAAATGACTATGATGTAGTATGATGATATGGTATCTTTGTCTGACTGCTTCTAGTGGCTTGACTTGGCGCATGTTCATGCATGTAGTTGAATCAAACCCAACATAGCCTCTATGATATTTATGTTCATTGTGTTCATATCCCACTAATGCTAGTGTTCAGTGTTTATTATGCATAATGCATGTTCATGACCGTATTCGCTCTCTAGCTGGCTGCTTCTCAATCTATTTGCTAGCCTTCGCCTGTACTAAGCGGAAATACTGCTTGTGCATCAAAATCCTAAAACCCAAGTTATTCCAGATGAGTCCACCATACATACCTATATGCGGTATTAGCCTGCTGTTCTAAGTACATTTGCATGTGTGACCTAAAATTTCAAATGAACATCGGTTTTTGTGTGCATGAATTGTTCAAAGAGCGACACGGGGTAGTCAGTATCTTCCAAGCTAAGAGGGTTATTCTCATGATGAGTGTTTATTCACTCGTCCTTGCACGAAAGGGGCGGTATATGGATTCCCAGTCCTGAAATCAAAAATTGCAAATAATTAAACAAAAATCCCCCAGGATTGATGTTGGTATGATGGTACCCGTGGATTCGGCTAGCCGTGGAGTGTGTTTGTTGGTGGAGGGGGAGTAAACCTTTTATCACTTGGGCACCGCCACTAATTGAAGCAAATATGCCCTAGAGGCAATAATAAAGTTGTTATTTATATTTCCTTATATCATGATAAATATTTATTATTCATGCTAGAATTGTATTAACCGGAAACTTAGTGTTGGGGAACGTGGTAATTTCGAAAATTTTCCTACGCACACGCAAGATCATGGTGATGCATAGCAACGAGGGGGAGAGTGTTGTCTACGTACCAACGCAGACCGACTGCGGAAGCGATCACACAATGTAGAGGAAGTAGTCGTACGTCTTCTTCCCGATCCGACCAATCCAAGCACCGTTACTCCGGCACCTCCGAGTTCTTAGCACACGCTCAGCTCGATGACGATCCCCGGGCTCCGATCCAGCAAAGCGTCGAGGAAGAGTTCTGTCAGCACGACGGCGTGGTGACGATCTTGATGTACTACCGACGCAGGGCTTCGCCTAAGCACTGTAACGGTATGATCGAGGTGGAATTTGGTGGCAGGGGGCACCGCACACGGCTAAGGAACGATCTCAAGGATCAACTTGTCTGTCTAGAGGTGCCCCCTGCCCCCGTATATAAAGGTTTCAAGGGGAGGGGCTGGCCGGCCAAGGTGGGAGGCGCAGGAGGAGTCCTACTCCTACCGGGAGTAGGACTCCCCCCTCCAATCCTAGTCCAACTAGGTTTCCTCAAGTGGGAAGTGAAAGAGAGAGGTGGCCGGCCCCTCTCCTAGTTATAATAGGACTAGGGACAGGGGGGGAGGCGCAGCCCTATGTGGGCTGCCCTCTCACCTTTCCACTAAGGCCCATGTTGACCCATTTGGCTCCCGGGGGGTTCCGGTAACCCTCCCGGTAATCCGATAAAATCCCGATTTCACCCGGAACACTTCCGATGTCCAAACATAGGCTTCCAATATATCAATCTTTATGTCTCGGCCATTTCGAGACTCCTCGTCATGTCCCTGATCTCATCCGGGACTCCGAACTCCTTCGGTACATCAATACTCATAAACTCATAATATAACTGTCATCGAAACCTTAAGCGTGCGGACCCTACGGTTCGAGAACAATGTAGACATGACCGAGACACGTCTCCGGTCAATAACTAATAGCGGGACCTGGATGCCCATATTGGCTCCTACATATTCTACGAAGATCTTTATCGGTCAGACCGCATAACAACATACGTTGTTCCCTTTGTCATCGGTATGTTACTTGCCCGAGATTCGATCGTCGGTATCCAATACCTAGTTCAATCTCGTTACCGGCAAGTCTCTTTACTCGTTCTGTAATACATCATCCCACAACTAACTCATTAGTTGCAATGCTTGCAAGGCTTAAGTGATGTGCATTACCGAGAGGGCCCAGAGATACCTCCCCGACAATCGGAGTGACAAATCCTAATCTCGAAATATGCCAACCCAACATCTACCTTTGGAGACACCTGTAATGCTCCTTTATAATCACCCAGTTACGTTGTGACGTTTGGTAGCACCCAAAGTGTTCCTCCGGCAAACGGGAGTTGCATAATCTCATAGTCATAGGAACATGTATAAGTCATGAAGAAAGCAATAGCAACATACTAAACGGTCGGGTGCTAAGCTAATGGAATGGGTCATGTCAATCAGATCATTCAACTAATGATGTGACCTCGTTAATCAAATAACAACTCTTTCTTCATGGTTAGGAAACATAACCATCTTTGATTAACGAGCTAGTCTAGTAGAGGCATACTAGTGACAATCTGTTTGTCTATGTATTCACACATGTATTATGTTTCCGGTTAATACAATTCTAGCATGAATAATAAGCATTTATCTTGATATAAGGAAATAAATAATAACTTTATTATTGCCTCTAGGGCATATTTCCTTCAGTCTCCCACTTGCACTAGAGTCAATAATCTAGTTCACATCGCCATGTGATTTAACAGCAATAGTTCACATCACCATGTGATTAACACCCATAGTTCACATCGTCATGTGACCAACACTCAAAGGGTTTACTAGAGTCAGTAATCTATTTCACATATCTATGTGATTAACACCCAAAGAGTACTAAGGTGTGATCATGTTTTGCTTGTGAGATAATTTTAGTCAACGGGTCTGTCACATTCAGATCCGTAAGTATTTTGCAATTTTCTATGTATACAATGCTCTGCACGGAGCTACTCTAGCTTAATTGCTCCCACTTTCAATATGTATCTAGATCGAGACTTAGAGTCATCCAGATCAGTGTCAAAACTTGCATCGACGTAACCTTTTACGACGAACCTTTTTGTCACGTCCATAATCGAGAAACATATCCTTATTTCACTAAGGATAATTCTGGCCGCTGTCAAGTGATCTACTCCTAGATCACTATCGTACTCCCTTGCCAAATCAGTGCAGGGTATACAATAGATCTGGTATACAGCATGACATACTTTATAGAACCTATGGCCAAGGCATAGGGAATGACTTTCATTCTCTTTCTATCTTCTGCCGTGATCGGGCTTTGAGTCTTACTCAACTTCACACCTTATGACACAGGCAAGAACTCTTTCTTTGACTGTTTCATTTTGAACTACTTCAAAATCTTGAGGTATGTACTCATTGAAAAAACTTATCAAGCGTCTTGATCTATCTCTATAGATCTTGATGCTCAATATGTAAGCAGCTTCACCGAAGTCTTTCTTTGAAAAACTCCTTTCAAACACTCCTTTATGCTTTACAGAATAATTCTACATTATTTCCGATCAACAATATGTCATTCACATATACTTATCAGAAATGCTGTAGTGCTCCCACTCACTTTCTTGTAAATACAGGCTTCACCGCAAGTCTGTATAAAACTATATGATTTGATCAACTCATCAAAGCGTATATTCCAACTCCGAGATGCTTGCACCAGTCCACAGATGGATCGCTGGAGCTTGCACATTTTGTTAGCACCTTTCGGATTGACAAAACCTTCTGTTGCATCATATACAACTCTTCTTTAATAAATCCATTAAGGAATGCAGTTTTGTTTATCCATTTGCCATATTTCATAAAATGCGGCAATTACTAACATGATTCGGACAGACTCAAGCATAGATACGAGTGAGAAGCTCTCATCGTAGTCAACACCTTGAACTTGTCGAAAACCTTTTGCGACAATTCTAGCTTTGTAGATAGTAACACTACTATCAGCGTCCGTCTTCCTCTTGAAGATCCATTTATTCTTAATTGCTTGCCGATCATCGGGCAAGTCAACCAAAGTCCAAACTTTGTTCTCATACATGGATCATATCTCAGATTTCATGGCCTCAAACCATTTCGCGGAATCTGGGCTCATCATCGCTTCCTCATAGTTCGCAAGTTCGTCATGGTCTAGTAACATGACTTCCAGAACAGGATTACCGTACCACTCTGATGCGGATCTCACTCTGGTTTACCTACGAGATTCGGTAGTAACTTGATCTGAAGTTTCATGATCATCATCATTAGCTTCCTCACTAATTGGTGTAGGAGTCACAAGAACAGATTTCTGTGATGAACTACTTTCCAATAAAGGAGAAGGTACAATTACCTTATCAAGTTCTACTTTCCTCCCACTCACTTCTTTCAAGAGAAACTCCTTCTCTAGAAAGGATCCATTATAAGCAACGAATGTCTTGCCTTAGGATCTGTGATAGAAGGTGTACCCAACAGTCTCCTTTTGGGTATCCTATGAAGACATATTTCTCCGATTTGGTTTTGAGCTTATCAGGATGAAACTTTTTCAAATAAGCATCACAACCCCAAACTTTTAAGAAACGACTACTTTGGTTTCTTGCTAAACCACAGTTCAGATTGTGTCGTCTCAACGGACTTAGATGGTGCCCTTTTTAACGTGAATGCAGCTGTCTCTAATGCATAACCCCAAAACGATAGTGGTAGATCGGTAAGAGACATCATAGATCGCACTATATCTAATAAAGTACGGTTATGACGTTCAGACACACCATTACACTATGGTGTTCCTTGTGGCGTGAGTAGTGATACTATTTCACATTGTTTTTTTTTAACTGAAGGCCAAACTCGTAACTCAAATACTCTTCTCTACGATCAGATCATAGAAACTTTATTTTCTTGTTACGATGATTTTTCACTTCACTCTGAAATTCTTTGAACTTTTCAAATGTTTCAGACTTATGTTTCATCAAGTAGATATACTCATATCTGCTCAAATCATCTGTGAAGATCAGAAAATAATGATACCTGTCGCGAGCCTCAATATTCATCGGACCACATACATCAGTATGTATGATTTCCAACAAATCTTTTTTCGCTCCATTGTTCCGGAGAACGGCGTTTTAGTCATCTTACCCAAAAGGCATGGTTCGCAAGCATCAAGTGATTCATAATCAAGTGATTCTGAAAGCCCATCAGCATGGAGTTTCTTCATGCGCTTTATACCAATATGACCTAAACAGCAGTGCCACAAATAAGTTGCACTATCATTATTAACTTTGCATCTTTTGGTTTCAATATTATGAATATGTGTATTATTAAGATCGAGATCCAATGAACTATTTTCATTGGGTGTGTAACCATATAAGGTTTTATTCATGTAAACAGAACAACAATTTATTCTTTTACTTAAATGAATAACCGTATTACAATAAACATGATCAAATCATATTCATGTTCAACACAAACACCAAATAACACTTATTTAGTTTCAACACTAATCCCGAAAGTATAGGGGAGTGTGCGATGATGATCATATCAATCTTGGAACTACTTCCAACACACATCGTCACTTCACCCTTAACTAGTCTCTGTTTATTCTACAACTCCCGTTTCGAGTTACTAATCTTAGCAACTGAACTAGTATCAAATACTGAGGGTTTGCTATAAACACTAGTAAAGTACACATCAATAACATGTATATCAAATATACTTATGTTCACTTTGCCATCCTTCTTATCCGCCAATCACTTGGGGTAGTTCCGCTTCAAGTGACCAGTCCCTTTGCAGTAGAAGCACTTAGTCTCAGGCTTAGGATCAGACTTGGGCTTCTTCACTTGAGCAGCAACTTGCTTGCCGTTCTTCTTGAAGTTCCCCTTCTTTCCTTTGCCCTTTTTCTTGAAACTAGTGGTCTTGTCAACCATCAACACTTGATGTTTTTCTTTGATTTCTACCTTCGTTGATTTCAGCATCACGAAGAGCTTGGGAGTTGTCTCCGTTATCCCTTGCATATTATAGTTCATCACGAAGTTCTACTAACTTAGTGATGGTGACTAGAGAATTCTGTCAATCACAATCTTATCTGGAAGATTAACTCCCACTTGATTCAAGCGATTGTAGTACCCAGACAATCTGAGCACATGCTCACTAGTTGAGCGATTCTCCTCCATCTTTTAGCTATAGAACTTGTTGGAGACTTCATATCTCTCAACTCGGGTATTTGCTTGAAATATTAACTTCAACTCCTGGAACATCTCATATGGTCCATGACGTTCAAAACGTCTTTGAAGTCCCGATTCTAAGCTGTTAAGGATGGTGCACTAAACTATCAAGTAGTCATCATATTGAGCTAGCCAAACGTTCATAACGTCTGCATCTGCTCCTGCAATAGGTCTGTCACCTAGCGGTGCATCAAGGACATAATTCTTCTGTGCAGCAATGAGGATAATCCTCAGATCACGGATCCAATCCGCATCATTGCTACTAACATCTTTCAATACAATTTTCTCTAGGAACATATCAAAATAAACACAGGGAAGCAACAACGCGAGCTATTGATCTACAACATAATTTGCAAAATACTACCAGGACTAAGTTCATGATAAATTTAAGTTCAATTTAATCATATTACTTAAGAACTCCCACTTAGATAGACATCCCTCTAATCCTCTAAGTGATCATGTGATCCAAATCAACTAAACCATGTCCAATCATCACGTGAGATGGAGTAGTTTCATTGGTGAACATCACTATGTTGATCATATCTACTATATGATTCACGCTCGACCTTTCGGTCTCCGTGTTCCGAGGCCATATCTGTATATGCTTGGCTCGTCAAGTATAACCTGAGTATTCCGCGTGTGCAACTGTTTTGCACCCGTTGTATTTGAACGTAGAGACTATCACACCCGATCATCACGTGGTGTCTCAGCACGAAGAACTTTCGCAACGGTGCATACTCAGGGAGAACACTTATTGATAATTTAGTGAGAGATCATCTTATAATGCTACCGTCAATCAAAGCAAGATAAGATGCATAAAAGATAAACATCACATGCAATCAATATAAGTGATATGATATGGCCATCATCATCTTGTGCTTGTGATCTCCATCTCCGAAGCACCGTCATGATCACCATCGTCACCGGCGCGACACCTTGATCTCCATCGTAGCATCATTGTTGTCTCGCCAATCTTATGCTTCCACGACTATCACTACCGCTTAGTAATAAAGTAAAGCATTACATCGCGATTGCATTGCATACAATAAAGCGACAACCATATGGCTCCTGCCAGTTGCCGATAACTTGGTTACAAAACATGATCATCTCATACAATAAAATCAGCATCATGCCTTGACCATATCACATCACAACATGCCCTGCAAAAACAAGTTAGACGTCCTCTACTTTGTTGTTGCAAGTTTTACGTGGCTGCTACGGGCTTAAGCAAGAACTCATCTCACCTACGCATCAAAACCACAACGATAGTTTGTCAAATAGACTCCGTTTTAACCTTCTCAAGGACCGGGCGTAGCCACACTCGGTTCAACTAAAGTTGGAGAGACAATCGCCCGCAAGCCATCTATGTGCAAAGCACGTCGAGGGAACCGGTCTCGCGTAAGCGTACGCGTAAGGTTGGTCCGGGTCGTCTCGTCCAACAATACCGCCGAACCAAAATATGACATGCTGGTAGGCAGTATGACTTGTATCGCCCACAACTCACTTGTGTTCTACTCGTGCAAATAACATCAAACCATAAAACCTAGGCTCGGATGCCACTGTTGGGGAACATGGTAATTTCGAAAATTTTCCTACGCACACGCAAGATCATGGTGATGCATAGCAACGAGGGGGAGAGTGTTGTCTACGTACCAACGCAGACCGACTGCAGAAGCGATCACACAATGTAGAGGAAGTAGTCGTACGTCTTCTTCCCGATCCGACCGATCCAAGCACCGTTACTCCGGCACCTCCGAGTTCTTAGCACACGCTCAGCTCGATGACGGTCCTCGGGCTCCGATCCAGCAAAGCGTCGAGGAAGAGTTCCGTCAGCACGACGGCGTGGTGACGATCTTGATGTACTACTGACGCAGGGCTTCGCCTAAGCACTGTAACGGTATGATCGAGGTGGAATTTGGTGGCAGGGGGCACCGCACACGGCTAAGGAACGATCTCAAGGATCAACTTGTCTGTCTAGAGGTGCCCCCTGCCCCCGTATATAAAGGTTTCAAGGGGAGGGGCTGGCCGGCCAAGGTGGGAGGCGCAGGAGGAGTCCTACTCCTACCGGGAGTAGGACTCCCCCCTCCAATCCTAGTCCAACTAGGTTTCCTCAAGTGGGAAGTGAAAGAGAGAGGTGGCCGGCCCCTCTCCTAGTTCTAATAGGACTAGGGAGAGGGGGGGAGGCGCAGCCCTATGTGGGCTGCCCTCTCACCTTTCCACTAAGGTCGATGTTGGCCCATTTGGCTCCCGGGGGGTTCCGGTAACCCTCCCGGTAATCCGGTAAAATCCCGATTTCACCCGGAACACTTCCGATGTCCAAACATAGGCTTCCAATATATCAATCTTTACGTCTCGACCATTTCGAGACTCCTCGTCATGTCCCTGATCTCATCCAGGACTCCGAACTCCTTCGGTACATCAATACTCATAAACTCATAATATAACTGTCATCGAAACCTTAAGCGTGCGGACCCTACGGTTCGAGAACAATGTAGACATGACCGAGACACGTCTCCGGTCAATAACCAATAGCGGGACCTGGATGCCCATATTGGCTCCTACATATTCTACGAAGATCTTTATCGGTCAGACCGCATAACAACATACGTTGTTCCCTTTGTCATTGTTATGTTACTTGCCCGAGATTCGATCATCGGTATCCAATGCCTAGTTCAATCTCGTTACCGGCAAGTCTCTTTACTTGTTCTGTAATACATCATCCCACAACTAACTCATTAGTTGCAATGCTTGCAAGGCTTAAGTGATGTGCATTACCGAGAGGGCCCAGAGATACCTCCCCGACAATCGGAGTGACAAATCCTAATCTCGAAATACGCCAATCCAACATCTACCTTTGGAGACACCTGTAATGCTCCTTTATAATCACCCAGTTACGTTGTGACGTTTGGTAGCACCCAAAGTGTTCCTCCGGCAAACGGGAGTTGCATAATCTCATAGTCATAGGAACATGTATAAGTCATGAAGAAAGCAATAGCAACATACTAAACGATCGAGTGCTAAGCTAATGGAATGGGTCATGTCAATCAGATCATTCAACTAATGATGTGACCTCGTTAATCAAATAACAACTCTTTGTTCATGGTTAGGAAACATAACCATCTTTGATTAACGAGCTAGTCTAGTAGAGGCATACTAGTGACACTCTGTTTGTCTATGTATTCACACATGTATTATGTTTCCGGTTAATACAATTCTAGCATGAATAATAAACATTTATCATGATATAAGGAAATAAATAATAACTTTATTATTGCCTCTAGGGCATATTTCCTTCACTTAGTACATGTGTGAATACATAGACAAACAGAGTGTCCATAGTATGCCTCTACTTGACTAGCGCGTTAATCAAAGATGGTTAAGTTTCCTAGCCTTGGACATGTGTTCTCATTTGATGAACGGGGTCACATCATTAGAGAATGATGTGATGGAATAAACCCATCCGTTAGCTTAGCACTGTGATCGTTTAGTTTATTGCTATTGCTTTCTTCATGACTTATACATGTTCCTGAAGGAAATATGCCCTAGAGGCAATAATAAAGTTATTATTTATTTCCTTATTTCATGATAAATGTTCATTATTCATGCTATAATTGTATTAACCGGAAACATAATACATGTGTGAATACCTAGACAAACATAGTGTCGCTAGTATGCCTCTACTTGACTAGCTCGTTAATCAAAGATGGTTAAGTTTCCTAACCATAGACATGAGTTGTCATTTGATTAACGGGAGCACATCATTAGGAGAATGATGTGATTGACTTGACCCATTCCGTTAGCTTAGCACTTGATCGTTTAGTATGTTATTATTGCTTTCTTCATGACTATACATGTTCCTATGACTATGAGATTATGCAACTCCCGTTTATCGGAGGAACACTTTATGTGCTACCAAACATCACAACGTAACTGGGTGATTATAAAGGTGCTCTACAGGTGTCTCCGAAGGTACTTGTTGAGGTGGCGTATTTCTAGATTAGGATTTGTCACTCCGATCGTCGGAGAGGTATCTGTGGGCCCACTCGGTAATACACATCACTATAAGCCTTGCAAGCATTGTAACTAATGAGTTAGTTTTTTTTGACACCTGAAACCGTAGGAGAGTTAGTTGTGGGATGATGTATTACGGAACGAGTAAAGAGACTTGTCGGTAAAAATATTGAACTAGGTATTGAGATACCGATGATCGAATCTCGGGCAAGTAACATACCGATGACAAAGGGAACAATGTATGCTGTTATGCGGTTTGACCGATAAAGATCTTCGTAGAATATGTGGGAGACAGTATGAACATCCAGGTTCCGCTATTGGTTATTGACCGGAGACGTGTCTCAGTCATGTCTACATAGTTCTCGAACCCGTAGGGTCCGCACGCTTAAAGTTTGGTGACGATCGGTATTATGAGTTTTTGTGTTTTGATGTACCGTAGGTAGTTTGGAGTCCCGGATATGATCATGGACATGACGAGGAGTCTCGAAATGGTCGATACGTAAAGATCGATATATTGGATGACTATATTCGAACACCGGAAGTATTCCGGGTGATTTCAGAGAAAACCGGAGTGTCGGAGGGTTACCGGAACCCCCCCCCCCCTAAGAAGTAATGCGACTATTGGGCCTTAGTGGAGAGAGAGGGATGGCCTAGGGCAGGCCGCGCGCCCCTCCCCCTCTGGTCCGAATTGGACTAGGAGAGGGGGGCGGCGCCCCCTTTCCTTCCCCCTCTCCCCCTTCCTTTGCCCCTCCTAGTAGGAGTAGGAAAGAGGGGAGTCCTACTCCTACTAGGAGGAGGACTCCTCCTCCTGGCGCGCCATAGAGGGCCGGCCGGCCTCCCCCTTGCTCCTTTATATATGGGGGTAGGGGGCACCTCTAGACACACAAGTTGATCAGTTGATCTATTTCAGCCGTGTGCGGTGGCCCCCTCCACCATATTCCACCTCGGTTATATTGTAGCGGTGCTTAGGCGAAGCCTTGCGTCGGTAGCAACATCATCACCGTCATCACGCCACCGTGCTGACGAAACTATCCTGTGAAGCTTTGCTGGATCGGAGCTCGTGGGACGTCGTCGAGTTGAACGTGTGTAGAACTCGGAGGTGACGTGCGTTCGGTGCTTGGATTGGTCAGATCGTGAAGACGTACGACTACATCAACCGCGTTGTGCTAACGCTTCCGCATTCGGCCTACGAGGGTACATGGACACACTCTCCCCTCTCGTTGCTATGCATCACCTTGATCCTGTGTGTGCGTAGGAAAATTTTGAAATTACTACGTTCTCCTTCAGTTCCTATGACTATGAGATTATGCAACTCCTGAATACCAGAGGAACACTTAGTGTGCTATCAAACATCACAATATAACTGGGTGATTATAAGGATGCTCTACAGGTGTCTCCGAGGGTGTTTGTTGAGTTAGCATAGATCAGGATTTGACACACCGTGTATCCGAGAGGTATCTCTAGGCCCTCTCGGTAATGCACATCACTATGAGCCTTGTAAGCAATGTGACTAATGAGTTATTCACGGGATGATGCATTATGGAACGAGTAAAGAGACTTGCCGGTGACGAGATTGAACTAGGTATGATGATACCGATGATCGAATCTCGGGCAAGTAACATACCGATGATAAAGGGAACAACGTATGTTTTTATGCGGTTTGACCGATAAAGATCTTCGTAGAATATGTAGGAACCAATATGAGCATCTAGGTTCTGCTATTGGTTATTGAC
Source organism: Triticum monococcum (assembly GCA_034509565.1). Classification (NCBI taxonomy): domain Eukaryota; kingdom Viridiplantae; phylum Streptophyta; class Magnoliopsida; order Poales; family Poaceae; genus Triticum; species Triticum monococcum. Next base: position 526,025,334 of record CM067841.1, read on the forward strand.
CGGAGATGAGTCTCGGTCATGTCTACATAGTTCTCGAACCCATAGGGTTCACACGCTTAATGTTCGATGACGATATGTATTATGAGTTATGTGATTTGATGTATAGAAGGTTGTTTGGAGTCCCGGATGAGATCATGGATATGACGAGGATTCTTGAAATGGTCGAGACATAAAAATTAATATATTTGAAGGCTACATTCGGACACCGGAATGGTTCAGGTCGTTTCGGATAAGTTTCGGAGTACCGGGGGCTACCGGAACCACCCCCCCCCCTCCGGGAAGCTACTGGGCCTTATGGGCCTTAGTGGAGAAGAGAGAGGGCTGGTGTAGGATCGAAAGTATGTCTAGAGGGGGTGATTAGACTACTTGACCAAATAAAAATCTAGCCTTTTCCCAATTTTGAAGTCTTGGAAGATTTTAGCAACTTAGCACAAGTCAAGCAATCAACCTACACATGCAAGTCTAAGAGTATAGCAGCGGAATGTAAAACATTTGCATACGAAGGTAAAGGGAGGAGTTTGGAGGGAGAAAACGCAATGTAGACATGGAGATTTTTGGGGTGGTTCTGATAGGTGGTGCTATCGTACATCCACGTTGACGGAGACTTCAACCCACGAAGGGTAACGGTTGCGCGAGTCCACGGAGGGCTCCACCCACGAAGGGTCCATGAAGAAACAACCTTGTCTATCCCACAATGGCCATTGCCCAGGAAGGACTTGCCTCACTAGGGTAGATCTTCACGAAGTAAGCGATCTCCTTGCCCGTACAAACTCCTTGGTTCAACTCCACAATCTTGTCGGAGGCTCCTAAGTGATACCTAACCAATCAAGGAGACACCACTCTCCAAAAGGTAATAGATGGTGTGTTGATTATGAACTCCTTGCTCTTGTTCTTCAAATGATAGTCTCCCCAACACTCAACTCTCTCACACTGATTTGGATTTGGTGGAAATATGATTTGAGTGGAAAGCAACTTGGGGAAGGCTAGAGATCAAGATTCATATGGTTGGAATGGAGTATCTTGGTCTCAACACATGAGTAGGTGGTTCTCTCTCAGAAAATGAATGCTGAAGTGTAGGCACGTTCTGATGGCTCTCCTTACTAATGAAGGAAGGGTGGAGGGGTATATATAGCCTCCACACAAAATCTAACTGTTACACACAATTTACCAAACTCGGTGGGACCGGATCAGAAAACTCGGTCAGAAGCGATTCAGTTCATAATGTGACCATTAGGCATTTCGTGGGACTGACATGTCAACTTGGTGGAAACAATTCTATTAGGTTCAGGGCATAACGTAATCTCGGTGAGACCGATTACACAAACTCGGTGGGGCCGATTTTGGTAATGGGCTAACCAGAGAGTTGATCAGGCAAACTCGGTGGGACCGAATCAGTCATTTTGGTGAGACTGAAACGTTACAAAAGGAAAACAGAGAGTTTGCATTGCGAACCCGTGGGACCGATCGCTCATCTCGGTTGAACCGAAACGTTACGATGGGAAACAGAGAGTTTGCAATCCCATCTCGGTGAGGCTGAGATCCCTATCGGTGAGACCGATATGGCTAGGGTTTCTGGCAGTGGCTATGTCAAGTGAACTCGGTGGCGCCGGATAGAACATTTCTGTGGGGCCGAGTTTGACTTTTGGTTTGGGACATATGTGGATATGATAAAGTTGTTGAGGGTTTTTGGAGCATATCACTAAGCATTTTGAGCAAGCAAGCCATTAAGCAACACCTCATCCCCTTTTAATAGTATTGGCTTTTCCTATGGACTCAATGTGATCTTGGATCACTAAAATGAAAAAGTAGAGTCTTGAGCTTGAACCAATATGTGTCCTTAGCATTTTGAGGGGTCCACATTCTTAAACCATGCCATGCCAATCATTGAACTTTCTGAAATGATCATCTTGAAATAGTATTAGTTCAATGAGCTATATGTAGTTAAGAATTACCAATACCACCTAGGGATAGTTGCACTTTTAGCTGGCCAAGAGGTGGCGTGTGCCCCCCCTTGCCCCAAGTCGAATTGTACAAGGGGGGGCGCCCCCCCCCCCCTCCCTTTCTTCTCTCCTCCTCCTCCTTCCCCCTATTCTCCTACTTGGACTAGGAAAGGGGGGAACCTACTCCTACTAGGAGTAGGAATCCCCCCTTGGGCGCGCCCCTTGTGGTCGGCCCTCCTCCTCCTCCCCTCCTTTATATATGGGGGAAGGAGGCACCCCGTAAACACAAGTTGATCTTTAGCCGTGTGCAGTGCCCCCCTCCATAGTTTTACACCTCGGTCATATTGTCGTAGTGCTTAGGCGAAGCCCTGCGTCGGTAACTTCCTCATCACCATCGACACGCCGTCGTGCTGACGGAACTCACCCTCGGCCTCAGCTGGATCAAGAGTATGAGGGACGTAACCGAGCTAAATGTGTCCAGATCGCGGAGGTGTTGTGCGTCCAGTACTTGATCGGTTGGTTCGCGAAGACGTTTGACTACAACAACTGCGTTACTAAATGCTTCCGCTTTCGGTATACGAGGGTACGTAGACACACTCTCCCCTCTCGTTGCTATGCATCTCCTAGATAGATCTTGCGTGATCCTAGGAAAAAATTTGAAATACTGCGTTTCGCAACAGTGGCATCCAAGCCAGGTCTATGCGTAGATGTTATATGCACGAGGAGAACACAAACATGTCATACTTTGATTCGGCGTTATTGTTGGATGAAGCGGCCTAGACTGACATTACATGACCGCGTTCATGAGACTGGTTCCACCGACGTGCTTCGCACACAGGTGGCTAGTGGGTGTCTGTTTCTCCAGCTTTAGTTGAATCGAGTGTGACTACGCCCGGTCCTTGTTGAAGGTCAAAACAGCACACTTGACGAAAAATCATTGTGATTTTTTATGCGTAGGTAAGAATGGTTCTTGCTAAGCCCGTAGCAGCCACGTAAAACTTGCAACAACAAAGTACAGGATGTCTAACTTGTTTTTGCAGGGCATGTTGTGATGTGATATTGTCGAGACGTGATTATATAAATTGTTGTATGAGATGGTCATGTTTTCGAACAAAGTTATCGGCAACTGGCAGGAGCCATATGGTTGTCGCTTTATTGTACAAATGCAATCGCCATGTAATTGCTTTACTTTATCACTAAGCGGTAGCGCTAGTCGTGGAAGCAATAGTTAGTGAGAAGACAATGATGCTACGATGGAAATCAAGGTGTCAAGCCGGTGACGTTGGTGATCATGATGGTGCTTTGAAGATGGAGATCAAAGGCACAAGATGATGATGGCCATATCATATCACTTATATTGATTGCATGTGATGTTTATCTTTTATGCATCTTATGTTTCTTAGTACGGTGGTAGCATTATAAGATGATCTCTCACTAAATTTCAAGGTATGAGTGTTCTCCCTGAGTATGCACCGTTGCTACAGTTCATCGTGCCGAGACACCACATGATGATCGGGTGTGATAACCTCTATGTTCGCGTACAACGGGTGCAAGCCAGTTTTGCACAAGCAGAATACTCAGGTTAAACTTGACGAGCCTAGCATATGCAGATATGGCCTCGGAACACTAAGACCGAAAGGTCGAGCGTGAATCATATAGTAGATATGATCAACATAGTGATGTTCACCATTGAAAACTTCTCCATCTCACATGATGATCGGACATGGTTTAGTTGATATGGATCACGTGATCATTTAGATAACTAGAGTGATGTCTATCTAAGTGGGAGTTCTTAAGTAATATGATTAATTGAAATTTAATTTATCATGAACTTAGTACCTGATAGTATTTCGCATGTCTATGTTGTTGTACATAAATGGCATGTGCTACTATTTCGTTGAATTTTAATGTGTTCCTAGAGAAAGCTAAGTTGAAAGATGATGGTAGCAACTACACGGACTGGTTCCGTAACTTGAGGATTATCCTCATTGTTCCACAGAAGAATTACGTCCTGGAAGCACCGCTAGGTGCAAAGCCCGCTGCAGGAGCTACTCCAGATGTTATGAACGTCTGGCAGAGCAAAGCTGATGACTACTCGATAGTTTAGTGTGCCATGCTTTACGGCTTAGAATCGGGACTTCAACGACGTTTTGAACATCATGGAGCATATGAGATGTCCCAGGAGTTGAAGTTAATATTTCAAGCAAATTCTTGAATTTAGAGAAGAATAGTTCCGTCAGTGAACATATACTCAGAATGTCTAGGTACCACAACCACTTGACTCAACTGGGAGTTAATCTTCCTGATGATAGTGTCGTTGATAGAGTTCTTCAATCACTGCCACCAAGCTACAAAATCTTTGTGATAAACTATAATATGCAAGGGATGGATAAGACAATTCCTGAGCTCTTCGCAATGCTTAAAGCTGTGGAGCTAGAAATCAAGAAGGAGCATCAAGTGTTGATGGTCAACAAGACCACTAGTTTCAAGAAGAAGGGCAGAGGGAAGAAGGGGAACTTCAAGAAGAACGGCAAACAAGTTGCTGCTCAAGTGAAGAAGCCCAAGTATGGACCTAAGCCTAAGACTGAGTGCTTCTACTGCGAAGGGACTGGTCACTGGAAGCGGAACTTCCCCAAGTATTTGGCAGATAAGAAGGATGGCAAAGTGAAAGGTATATTTGAAATACATGTTATTGATGTGTACCTTACTAATGCTCGCAGTAGCGCCTGGGTATTTGATATTGGTTCTGTTGCTAATATTTGCAACTTGAAACAAGGGCTACGGATTAAGCGAAGATTGGCTAAGGACGAGATGACGATGCACGTGGGAAATGGTTCCAAAGTCGATGTGATCGTCATCGGCACGCTACCTCTACATCTACCTTCGGGATTAGTATTACACCTGGATAATTGTTATTTGGTGCCAGCGTTAAGCATGAACATTATATCTGGATCTTGTTTGATGTGAGACGGTTATTAATTTAAATCAGAGAATAATGGTTGTTCTATTTATATGAGCAATATCTTTTATGGTCATGCACCCTTGATGAGTGGTCTATTTTTATTGAATCTCGATAGTAGTGATACACATATTCATAGTATTGAAGCCAAAAGATATAAGTTTAGTAATGATAGTGCAACTTATTTGTGGCACTGCCATTTTGGTCATATTGGTGTAAAGCGCATGAAGAAACTCCATGTTGATGGGCTTTTGGAATCACTTGATTATGAATCACTTGATGCTTGCGAACCATGCCTCATGGGCAAGATGACTAAGACTCCGTTCTCCGGAACAATGGAACGAGCAACAGACTTATTGGAAATAATACATACTGATGTATGCGGTCCGATGAGAGTTGATGCTCGTGGTGGGTATCGTTATTTTCTGACCTTCACAGATGATTTGAGCAGACATGGTTATATCTACTTGATGAAACATAAGTCTGAAACATTTGAAAAGTTCAAAGAATTTCAGAGTGAAGTGGAAAATCATCGAAACAAGAAAATTAAGTTTCTACGATCTGATCATAGAGGTGAATATTTGAGTTATGAGTTTGGCCTTCATTTGAAACAATGCGGAATAGTTTCGCAACTCACGCCACCTGGAACACCACAGCGTAACGGTGTGTTCGAACATCGTAACCGCACTTCATTAGATATGGTGCGATCTATGATGTCTCTTACTGATTTACCGCTATTGTTTTGGGGTTATGCTTTAGAGACGGCTACATTCATGTTAAATAGGGCACCATCTAAATCCATTGAGACGACACCATATGAACTGTGGTTTGGCAAGAAATCTAAGCTGTCATTTCTTAAAGTTTGGGGCTGCGATGCTTATGTGAAAAAGCTTCAACCTGATAAGCTCGAACCCAAATCGGAGAAATGTGTCTTCATGGGATACCCAAAGGAGATTGTGGGGTACACCTTCTATCACAGATCTGAAGGTAGGGTATTCATTGTTAAGAATTGATACTTTTTAGAGAAGGAGTTTCTCTCAAAGGAAGTGAGTGGGAGGAAATTAGAACTTGATGAGGTAATTGCTCCTTCTCCCGAATTGGAAAGTAGTTCATCACAGAAATGAGTTCCAGTGATTCCTACACCAATTAGTGAGGAAGCTAATGATGATGATCATGAAACTTCATATCAAATTACTACCAAACCTCGTAGGTCAACCAGAGTACGATCCGCACCAGAGTGGTACGGTAATCCTGTTCTGGAGGTCATGTTACTTGACCATGACGAACTTACGAACTATGAGGAAGCAATAATGAGCCCAGATTCCGCAAAATCGCTTCAGGACATGAAATCTGAGATGGGATCCATGTATGAGAACAAAGTGTGGACTTTGGTTGACTTGCGCGATGATTGGAAAGCAATAGATAATACATGGATCTTCAAGAAGAAGACTGACACTGACGGTAATATTACTGTCTACAAAGCTCGACTTCTTGCGAAAGGTTTTCGACAAGTTCAAGGACTTGACTACGATGAGACCTTCTCACCTGTAGCGATGCTTAAGTCTGTCTGAATCATGTTAGCAATTGCCGCATTTTATGATTATTAAATTTGGCAACTACATGTCAAAACTGCATTCCGTAATAGATATCTTAAAGAACAGTTCTATATGATGCAACCAGAAGGCTTTGTCGATCCTAAAGGTGCTAACAAAGTGTGCAAGCTCCGATGATCCATTTATGGACTGGTGCAGGCCTCTCGGAGTTGGAATATACGCTTTGATAGTGTGATCAAAGCGTATGGTTTTATACAGACTTTTGGAGAAGCGTGTATTTACAAGAAAGTGAGTCGGAACTTTGTAGCATTTCTAATACTATATGTGGATGACATATTGTTGATTGGAAATAATATAGAATTTCTGGATAGCATAAAAGGATACTTGAATAAGAATTTTTCAATGAAATACATCAGTGAAGCTGCTTATATATTAGGCATCAAGATCTATAGAGATAGATCAAGACGCATAATTGGACTTTCACAAAGCACATACCTTAATAAAGTTTTGAAGAAGTTCAAAATGGATCAGTCAAAGAAAGGTTCTTGCCTATATTGCAAGGTGTGAAGTTGAGTCAGACTCAATGCCCGACCACTGCAGAAGATAGAGAGAAAATGAAAGTCATTCCCTATGCCTCAGCCATAGGTTCTATCATGTATGAAATGATGTGTACCAGACCTGATGTGTGCCTTGCTATTAGTTTAGCAGGGAGGTACCAAAGTAATCCAGGAGTTGATCACTGGACAGCGGTCAAGAACATCCTGAAATACCTGAAAAGGACTAAGGATATGTGTCTCGTTTATGGAGGTGACAAAGAGCTCGTCGTAAACAATTACATCGATGCAAGCTTTGACACTGATCCGGATGACTCTAAGTCAGAAACCAGATACGTATTTTTATTGAATGGTGGAGCTGTTAGTTGGTGCAGTTCTAAGCAGAGCATCGTGGCGGGATCTATGTGTGAAGCGGAATACATAGTTGCCTTGGAAGCAACAAATGAAGGAGTTCATATCTGATCTAGGTGTAATACCTAGTGCATCGGGTCCAATGAAAATCTTTTGTGACAATACTGGTGCAATTGCCTTGGCAAAGGAATCCATATTTCACAAGAGAACCAAGCACATTAAGAGACGCTTCAATTCCATCCGCGATCAAGTCAAGGAGGGAGACATAGAGTTTTGCAAGGTACATACGGATCTGAATGTCGCAGACCCGTTGACTAAGCCTCTCTCATGAGTAGAACATGATCAGCACCAAGACTCCATGGGTGTTAGAATCATTACTATGTAATCTAGATTATTGACTCTAGTGCAAGTGGGAGACTGAAGGAAATATGCCCTAGAGGCAATAATAAAGTTAATATTTATATTTCCTTATATCATGATACATGTTTATTATTCATGCTAGAATTGTATTAACCGGAAACTTGGTACATGTGTGAATACATAGGCAAACAGAGTGTCCCTGGTATGCCTCTACTTGACTAGCTCGTTACTCAAAGATGGTTAAGTTTCCTAGCCATGGGCATGTGTTGTCATTTGATGAACGGGGTCACATTATTAGAGAATGATGTGATGGACTAGACTCATCCGTTAGCTTAGCACTATGATCGTTTAGTTTACTGCTATTGCTTTCTTCATGACTTATACATGTTCCTATGACTATGAGATTATGCAACTCCCGAATACCGGAGGAACACTTAGTGTGCTATCATACGTCACAACGTAACTGGGTGATTATAAAGATGCTCTACAGGTGTCTCCGATGGTGTTTGTTGAGTTGGCATAGATCGAGATTAGGAGTTGTCACTCCGTGTATCGAAGAGGTGTCGATGGGCCCTCTCGGTAATGCACATCACTATGAGCCTTGCAAGCAATGTGACTAATGAGTTAGTCACGGGATGATGCATTACGGAACGAGTAAAGAGACATGCCGGTGATGAGATTGAACTAGGTATGATGATACCGACGATCGAATCTCGGGCAAGTAACATACCGATGACAAAGGGAACAACGTATGTTGTTATGCGGTTTGACCGATAAAGATCTTCATAGAATATGTAGGAACCAATATGAGCATCTAGGTTCTACTATTGGTTATTGACTGTAGATGAGTCTCGGTCATGTCTACATAGTTCTCGAACCCGTAGGGTCCGCACGCTTAACGTTCGATGATGATATGTATGATGAGTTATGTGATTTGATGTACCGAAGGTTGTTCGGAGTCCCGGATGAGATCACGGACATGACGAGGATTCTCGAAATGGTCGAGACATAAAGATTCATATATTGGAAGGCTACATTCGGACACCGGAATGGTTCGGGTCGTTTCAGATAAGTTTCGGGGTACCGGGGGTTACCGGAACCACCACCCCCCCCCCCAGCCGGGAAGCTATTGGGCCTTATGGGCCTTAGTGGAGAAGAGAGAGGGCTGGCCAGGAGGTGGCGCGCACCCCCCCCCCCCTGCTCCAATCCGAATTGGACAAGGGGAGGGGGTGGCTCTCCCCTCCCTCCTCTTCTCCTCCTCCTCCTTCCCCCCCTCTCCTACTTGGACTAGGAAACAGGGAAACCTACTCCTACTAGGAGTAAGAATCCCCCCCTTGGGCACGCCCCTTGTGGCCGGCCCTCCTCCTCCTCCCTGCCTTTAAATACGGGGGAAGGGGGCACCCCATAGACACACAAGTTGATCTTTAGCCGTCTGCGGTGCCCCCCTCCATAGTTTTACACCTCGGTCATATTGGCGTAGTGCTTAGGCGAAGCCCTGCGTCGGTAACTTCATCATCACCGTCGACACGCTGTCGTGCTGACGGAATTCACCCTCTACCTCAGCTAGATCAAGAGTACGAGGGACGTCACCGAGTTGAACGTGTGCAGATCGCGGACGTGTTGTGTGTTCGGTGCTTGATCGGTTGGATCGCGAAGACGTTCGACTACATCAACCGTGTTACTAAATGCTTCCGCTTTCGATCTACAAGGGTATGTAGACACAGTCTCCCCTCTCGTTGCTATGCATCTCCTAGATAGATCTTGCATGATCGTAGGAAAATTTTTGAAATACTACGTTCCCCAACACTAATGTGTTTAGCATGGAGGATATTGATAACTTTCGGTCGTGAAGTAAACATGAAGGGTGCATTTCCCAAATTTTCATTTATCTCTGATTTAAGCTTCGAGCTCTAGCACCTCTGCAAATCCCTGCTTCCCTCTGCGAAGGGACTATCTATTTAATTTTATGTTGAGTCATCACCTTCTCAAATAAGCGCTAGATCTGAGAGCACTATTGTCATCCTCATGCACTGTGCATAGTTAATGTTGGATGTTGACTGGATCTTTTCTACCATGAATTACAATGTTTAGTCGTTGCTTGAACTTTGGAGGTGCTCTGTATTTATGTTTTGCGGTCTCGGAAAGGGCTAGAGAGATACCACTACTGACATATTATATCATGGTTCTTTTGACAAAGTGTTGTTATTTGATATATCTTATTATTGCTCACTAGTTGCTTATGCTATTGATATGGATTAATATAACTTTTAAGAGTTTTTGTTGTCATGGTTGGTCATGATTTTTGCTGAAAACTTGGGTGCTACTTAAGCTTATTTATGTAAACAAGAATAAAAGAGTTCGTAAAAGTTTTTCTTTTTCACTTTTAGTTTATCAATTGAATTGCTTGAAGACAAGCAAATGTTTAAGCTTGGGGGAGTTGATACACCTCTGTCGTATCTACTTTTCCTAATGCTTTCGGTCTTTTTTTGGACTCTAATTTGCATGATTTAAATGAAACTAACCATAATTGACGTTGTTTTCAGCAGAACTACCATGGTGTTGTTTTTGTGCTGAAATAAAAGTTCTCGGAATGGAACGAAACCTTTTGGAGAATTTTTGTGAAATAAAAAAATTCTGGAGCCAAGAACCACCGGAGGGGGGCTCCTAGGTGAGCACAACCCACCAGGGCGCCCCCCTCCAGGCGCGCCTAGGTGGGTTGTACCCACCTGGTGACCCTGCAGACCCTATCTCCGACGCTATAAAATCCTATTTTCGTAAAAAATCGGGGAGGAAGAATTATCGTGTTTCATGAGATGGAGCCACCGCCGCCTCCTGTTCTTCATCAGGAGACCAGATCTGGAGTCCTTTGGGGCTCCGGAGAGGGGAATCTTCGATCGTCGTCATCACAAACCCTCCTTCATCACCAATTCCATGATGCTCCCCACCGGGAGTGAGTAATTCCTTCATAGGCTCGCTGGTCGGTGTGGAGTTGGATGAGATTTATCATGTAATCAAGTTAGTTTTATTAGGGCTTGATCCCTAGTATCCACTATGTTCTGAGATTGATGTTGCTATGACTTTGTCATGCTTAGTGCTTGTCACTTTGGGCCTGGGTGCCAAGATTTCATATCTGAACCGTTTATGTTTTCACCATTATATCAATGTTCTAAATTCGATCTTGCAAGTTATATGCACCTGCTACGTGTTATGATCCGTAAACCCCGGAGTGACAATAGTCGAGATACTTTCCGGTGATAACATTAGTTTGAGGATTCATGTATTCACTATGTGTTAATGCTTTGTTCTAGTTCTCTATTAAAAGGATGCCTTGATATCCCTTAGTTTCATTATGGACCCCGCTGCCATGGGAGGGTAGGACAAAAGATGTCATGCAAGTTATTTCCATAAGCATGTATGACTACTTACGGAATACATACCTACATTATATTTATAAACTGGAGCTAGTTTTGTATCGCCCTAGGTTATCATTGTTATATGATAAATATCATCAAACAAATTCACCGATCCAATGCCTACGAGTTTTCCCCATATTGTTCTTTCTAAGTCACTATTGCTACTGTTACACTTGCTACAAAATCATTGATATCACTGTTACCGTTACTACTATTATTACCAATGCTATCAAAACTATCATATTACTGTGCTACTAATCACTTTGCTGCAGATAATTAATCTCCAGGTGTTGTTGAATTGATAACTCAACTGCTAATACCTTCAAATATTCTTTGGCTCCCCTTGTGTCAAATCTATAAATTTGGGTTGAATACTCTACCCTTGAAAATTTTTGCGAGCCCCTATACTTGTGGGTTGTCAATGAAGAATTTGAACGCTTAGCTGAAATACTTAGGCCGGTCTTTTTGCGTACTCGTTTGAGTGATATTTTGAAGATGGCCCCTTATGCTAAATATATGAAAGATATTATCACCAATAAAAGGAAAATATCTGAAGCTGAAATCTCCACCATGCTTGCTAATTATTCTTTTAATGATGGAGTACCTAAAAATCTTGGATATCCAGGAATACCAACTATGCCATGCTCCATGAAAAGAAACTATGTCAAAACAGCTCTATGTGAGTTGGGAGATGGTGTTAGTGTTATGCTTTTCTCTTTATATAAAAGACTTGATTTGAATAAACTCACTCCCACTGAAATATCATTGCAAATGGCTGACAAATCAACAACCATACATATCGATGTTTGTGAGGATGTGCCCGTTGTAATTGAAATGTTACTATCTTAACAGACTTTGTTATACTTGATATGCCCGAGGATGGCAACATGTCGATTATCCTTGGTAGACCCTTTTTGAATACTGCATGGGTTGTTATTAATTGCAACAAAGGCAATGTCAGTTTTCATGTTAATGGTAATGAGCATACGGTACACTTTCCGAAGATACAATTTCAAGTAAATGGTAATGTTACTAAAAAATCTCCGACAATTACTATTGGAAGTTTTCCACTCCCTCTTCCTACTGCCAAAAATAAATATGAAATACTTATTGTTGGGATATGCATATCCCTGTTGAGGTAACTTAGTGTTTCATGAAAGTTCTTCGGGTTCATGCTAAACGAAAATGGTTGTTAATAAGACTTGATCAACCTTATTAAGAAATTTTTTTCGGCAGACGAGGTTGACTTCGTTGAGGTTGGCAATCCAGGAGGCCCGGGTGGAGGCTCAAGGCCACCAAGAAGAACTCCTCCAAGTCAAGTTGATTACGGATGGTAAGCCGTACTTACTGCAAAGTGTCTTTGGTGGTAACAGGTTCGCATTGCTTATGCGGGTATGGTGTTCCTTAGGCACATTTGTGAACCTCCCGAGTGCATCTGACGCGGCAAAGTACTTTGCATCCCATGAGGGGTGTGCCGAACAAAGGTTGTTCTGGGTGCAATTTCAAGCCCCCGAGCATCCTTCCCTCCTAAACAACTAGATGAAGCAGCTGATGAAGTTGCATCGGATGGTGGAGCCAGCCATGAAGGGCCTCTGCATCAAGTTGTGGCCTTCAGAGACGATACTGATGGTAGCTGGAACTACGTCGGTATTTCCCTGGAGAGGGAGGGATGATGTAGCACGGCGACGGTAGGTATTTCCCTCAGTTATGAAACCAAGGTATCGATCCAGTAGGAGAACCAAGCAACACAACGTAAGCAGCACCTGCACACAAATAACAACACCTCGCAACCCGGCGTGTTAAAGGGTTGTCAATCCCTTCCGCGGTACGGCGCCAGAAACGGCGTGTGACGGGAGATAAAGTTGTAAATATTGATAGATCGAACGCCAAATAAAATAAATTGCAGCAAGGTATTTTTGGGTTTTTGGTTTAAATGATCTGAATAAAAATGCAAAGAAAAAGTAGATCGCAAGGCAAAGATATGTGAAAGAAGACCCGGGGGCCGTAGGTTTCACTGGTGGCTTCTCTCGAGAAAAATAGCAAACAGTGGGTTAACAAATTACTGTTGGGCAATTGATAGAACCTCAAATAATTATGACAATATCCAGGCAATGATCATTACATAGGCATCACGTCCAAGATTAGTAAACCGACTCCTGCGTGCATCTACTACTATTACTCCACACATCGACTGCTATCCAGCATGCATCTAGTGTATTAAGTTCATGGAAAATGGAGTAATGCAATAATAACGATGACATGATGTAGACAAAATCCGTTTATCTATATGGCGGTAGATATAGATCTCGTATTTTTATCCTTAGTAGCAACGATACATATGTGTCGGTTCCCTTTCTCTCACTGGGATCAAGCACTGTAATATCGAACCCACTACCGGGTACCTCTTCCCATTGCAAGATAAATAGATCAAGTTGGCCAAACAAAACCCAAATATCGGAGAAGAAATCCGAGGCTATAAGAGATCATGCATAAAAGAGATCAAAGAAACTCAAATACTTTCATGAGTATAAAAACACAGATCTGATCATAAACTCAAAGTTCATCGATCCCAACAAACACACCGCAAAAGAGTTACATCATATGGATCTCCAAGAAACCATTGTATTGAGAATCAAGAGAGAGAGAGATGAAGCCATCTAGCTACTAACTATGGACCCGAAGGTCTACAAAGAACTACTCACACATCATCGGAGAGGCACCAATGGAGGTGGTGAACCCCATCTGAGATGGTGTCTAGATTGGATCTGGTGTTTCTGGACTCTGCGGCGACTAGATGAATATTTCATCGACTCCCCTCGGGTTCTGGTATTTTTGGGGTATTTATAGAGCAAAGAGGCGGTCCGGGGGGGCACCCGAGGTAGGCACAACCCACCAGGGCGCGCCTGGGCCTCCTAGCGCACCCTGGTGGGTTGTGCCCCCCTCGGGGCACCCCCCAAGTGCAACCAAGGCCCATTGCCTTCCTTCTGGCCCATAAAAAATCTCCGTAAAGTTTCGTGGCATTTGGACTCCGTTTGATATTGATATTCTGCGATGTAAAAAACATGGAAAAACAGCAACTAGCACTTGGCACTATGTCAATGGGTTAGTACCAAAAAATGATATAAAATGATTATAAAATAATTATAAAACATCCAAGATTGATAATAAAACAGCATGGAACAATCAATAATTATAGATATGTTCGAGACGTATCAGCATCCCCAAGCTTAATTCCTACTCGTCCTCGAGTAGGTAAGTGATAAAAACAGAATTTTTGATGTGGAGTGATGTTCATCAAGTCATATCATATTCCTTTCTTTATAGCATGGACATTTGGACTTTTATGTGATTCAAAGCAATAGTCTAGTTTTGACATAATAATTTAGATACTCAAGAATATCAACAAGCAACCATGTCTTCCAAAATATCAATGCTAAAACAAGTTATCCCTAGCCCATCATGCTCAAACATTGATCCATTCATTAAACACACTCGAATATTAAATACACCCAATACTTGAGCACGGTCATATTGCCTCCTAGTTGGTGCTTTTATGAGAGAAAATTTCAAAATAAAAATTGCATGAAGTAAAAGAAAGGCCCTTCGCAGAGGGAAGTAGGTATTTGTAGAGGTGTCAGATCTCAAAGCGAAAATTTTGAGGTAAAAACATTTTGGGAGGTGTATCCATCCCACCAACGAAAACGACTTAGAGTTCCCAATACTTTCCATGCATAGATATATCATAGGCGGTTCCCAAATAGAAAATAAAGTTTATTCCTTTTTCCACCATAACTTTCACTTTCCATGGCTAACCGTATCCACGGGTTCCCTCCATACCAACACTTTCCAAGGAATTTATTATTTGACAACATAAAGTAAATTCATTTCTTTTTTTGCATTTCGGGATTGGGCATCCCTAATACCTTTGCCTTACTTGCGTGCAATGACAAGTGAATAAACACTCATTTTGAGAATAACACATCTAGCATGGAAAATATTAGACACCCGTCACTGCTCCGCGAGCGAAACAAACACACAAAAGAGAAGTTTATGTTGAGAATTAGAGATGGCACATGCAAATTTGCGTAGAACGGTAAAAGAATACCGCATATAGGTAGATATAGTGGGCTCATGTGTCAAAAATGGTTTAAAGGATTTTGGATGCACAAGTAGAGGTCATACTTAGTGCAAAATGAAGGCTAGCAAAAAGATTGAGAAGCGGCCAACCAAGAAACGAATAATCTCATAAGCAAGCATTAAGCATAATTAACACCGAAAAATGCACCATGAGTAGGATATAATTTTCATTGCATGATTATTGACTTTCGTGCATGCATAGGGAATCACAAACCTTAACACAAATATTCTTACTAAAGCATAATTACTCATCAACATAACTCACATATCACATCATCATATCTCAAAACTATTACTAAGAATCAAGTTTTTTTTGTCCAATGATCTTCATGGCATTTTCTTTTTCTTTATCCTTCTTGGATATCTATCACTTTGGCACTAATTTTCATGTGTTGCTTTTCATAAGCTCGAACAAATATAAGTGAAGATCATGAACATAACAAATTTTCTTTCACTCAAAATAATTTAAGTGAAGCAAGAGAGAATTTCTTCAAAATTTTACTAACTCTCAAATAAATCTAAGTGAAGCAAGAGAGCATTTCTTCAAAAATACTAAGCACACCATGCTCAAAAAGATATAAGTGAAGCACTAGAGAAAGTCCTAGCTCATAAAAGATTTAACTGAAGCATAGAGAGCAATTCTAACGAGTCATGACATAATTTTGGCCTCTCAAATAGGTGTGTCCAGCAAGGATTGATAACTTAAAACGCAAAATAAAACAAGCAAAAACACATATCATACAAGACGCTCCAAGCAAAACACATATCATGTGACGAATAAAAATTTAGTCTCGAGTAAAATACCGATAGTTGTTGGAAGAAAGCGGGGATGCCACTCGGGGGCATCCCCAAGCTTAGTTGGTTTCTCATTCTTGGATAATAGCTTGGGATGCTAGGGCATCCCCAAGCTTAGGCTCTTACGTTCTTCCTTCATCCATCGTAAGATAACCCAAAACTTGAAAACTTCAATCACACAAAACTCAACAAAGCCTTTGTGAGATCCGTTAGTATAAGAATAATAAATCACTACTATAAGTGTTGTATCAAACCAATTCATATTTTTTGTATTATATCTACTGTATTCCAACTTTTCAATGGCAAAAACTCATCAAAGAAAACCATAGAGCCATGAAAATAAGCACACAACACAAACAAAACAGAATCTGTCATAACAGAATAGTCTATAGCAATTTGACTATTTCGAGTACTTCTGTAACTCAAAAAACTCTGAAAAATTAGGATGACCTGAGAAATTTGTATATTGATCTACTGCAATTGTAATGGGTATTTCACCGCTCTTTGGTAAAAAATTAAAATTAATTTCATGAGCGTAAAAGTTTCTGTTTTTTCAGCAAGATCAAACAACTATCACCCAAGAAGATCCTAAAGGCTTTACTTGGCACAAACACTAATTAAAACACAAAAAACACAATCATAACAGTAGCATAATTTTGTAAACACACAAGAACAGAAAGCAAAAAAGCAAAAATAATTTTTATTCATTGGGTTGCCTCCCAACAAGCGCTATAGTTTTATGCCCTTAGCTAGGCATAAAGCAAGGATCTAGGTTTTGCCTTCCGAAGGTTTGGCAAATTTTGTAAGGGTTTTCTCAAACCCTGGAGGCTCTTTACGCTTCCCTAAATTCTCCGGAAAAGGAACCATCTTAAGATCCAAAATATCCAACCGCTTGTTGCAAAGAGTAATCAAGGTATTCATGCGGTTGATACTACCATTGAGGTGTTTGACGGGTTCATTATATTTCTGTATTTCAACCATATTTTTATGCAAATCACCAAGTTTGTCCAACATTTGAGCTCCCTCGGGGGTAAAATGAAACCCCTTCTTTTGAGGTGGAATTCCCAAGATTCCCTCTAAGAGTTCATAGGCAGCATTGGCATGAAGTTCAATAAAATTTCCTTGAGGGGAAAAATCAAGAAGTTGTCTACGATGCAAAGCCAATCCTATGTAAAAATTACGAAGCAAAACCTTGGCATCCCCCTTTAAGTTGGAAATACGATACGATTCCATAAGCCTATACCAGGCATCTTTCAAATTTTCTCCTTGTCTTTGTTTGAAGTACAAGACTTCAAAATCTGGTGACAAAGGAGGGGTAGGGACGCTAGCCATCGAGACTAGAAAGCAAGAGAACGGCGAAGGGAAAAAGAGGGGCGAATAATACGGCAAATTTTTGTGAAGTGGGGGAGAGGAAAACGAGAGGCAAATGGCGAATAATGTAAATTGCAAGGAGATGAGATTTGTGATTAGGAACCTCTTTATGTTGAAGATCCTCCCCGGCAACGGCGCCAAAAATGGCACGTGGCCGGGAAACTATCTTGACTTGATCCTCCCCGGCAACGGCGCCAGAAATTCTCCTTGATGGTAGCTGGAACTACGTCGGTATTTCCCTAGAGAGGGGGGATGATATAGCACAGCGACTGTAGGTATATCCCTTAGTTATGAAACCAAGGTATCGAACCAGTAGGAGAACCAAGCAACACAACATAAGCAGCACCTGCACACAAATAACAACACCTCGCAACCCAACGTGTTAAAGGGGTTTTCAATCCCTTCCGGGGTACGGCGCCAGAAATGGCATGTGACGGGAGATAAAGTTGTAAATATTGATAGATTGAACGCCAAATAAAATAAATTGCAGCAAGGTATTTTGGGTTTTTTGGTTTAATAGATCTGAATAAAAATGCAAAGAAAAAGTAGATCGCGGGGCAAATATATGTGAAAGAAGACCCGGGGCCGTAGGTTTCACTGGTGGCTTCTCTCGAGAAAAATAACAAACAGTGGGTAAACAAATTACTGTTGGGCAATTGATAGAACCTCAAATAATTATGATGATATCCAGGCAATGATCATTACATAGGCATCACGTCCAAGATTAGTAGACCGACTCCTGCCTGCATCTACTACTATTACTCCACACATCGACCGCTATCCAGGATGCATCTAGTGTATTAAGTTCATGGAAAACGGAGTAATGCAATAAGAACGATGACATGATGTAGACAAGATCCGTTTATATATATGGCGGTAGATATAGATCTCGTATTTTTATCCTTAGTAGCAACGATACATACGTGTCGGTTCCCTTTCTGTCACTGGGATCAAGCACCGTAAGATCAAACCCACTACCGGGCACCTCTTCCCATTGCAAGATAAATAGATCAAGTTGTCCAAACAAAACCGAAATATCAGAGAAGAAATGTGAGGCTAGAAGAGATCATGCATAAAAGAGATCAAAGAAACTCAAATACTTTCATGGATATAAAAACATAGATCTGAACATAAACTCAAAGTTCATCGATCCCAACAAACACACCGCAAAAGAGTTACATCATATGGATCTCCAAGTTATTATTTATTTCCTTGTATCATGATAAATGTTTATTATTCATGCTAGAATTGTATTAACCGGAAACATAATACATGTGTGAATACATAGACCAACAGAGTGTCACTAGTATGCCTCTACTTGACTAGCTCGTTAATCAAAGAAGGTTATGTTTCCTAACCATGAACAAAGAGTTGTTATTTGATTAACGAGGTCACATCATTAGTTGAATGATCTGATTGACATGACCCATTCCATTAGCTTAGCACCCGATCGTTTAGTATGTTGCTATTGCTTTCTTCATGACTTATACATGTTCCTATAACTATGAGATTATGCAACTCCCGTTTACCGGAGGAACACTTTGGGTACTACCAAACGTCACAACGTAACTGGGTGATTATAAAGGAGTACTACAGGTGTCTCCAATGGTAGATGTTGGGTTGGCGTATTTCGAGATTAGGGTTTGTCACTCCGATTGTCGGAGAGGTATCTCTGGGCCCTCTCGGTAATGCACATCACATAAGCCTTGCAAGCACTGCAACTAATATGTTAGTTGTGAGATGATGTATTACGGAACGAGTAAAGAGATTTGCCGGTAACGAGATTGAACTAAGTATTGGATACCGACGATCGAATCTCGGGCAAGTAACATACCGATGACAAAGGGAACAACGTATGTTGTTATGCGGTCTGACCGATAAAAGATCTTCGTAGAATATGTAGGAGCCAATATGGGCATCCAGGTCCCGTTATTGGTTATTGACCAGAGACGTGTCTCGGTCATGTCTACATTGTTCTCGAACCGTAGGGTTCGCACGCTTAACGTTACGATGACAGTTATTATGAGTTTATGCATTTTGATGTACCGAAGATTGTTCGAAGTCCCGGATGAGATCACGGACATGACGAGGAGTCTCGAAATGGTCGAGACGTAAAGATTGATATATTGGAAGCCTATGTTTGGACATAGGAAGTGTTCCGGGTGAAATCGGGATTTTACCGGAATACCGGGAGGGTTACCGGAACCCCCCGGGAGACTAATGGGCCTATTGGGCCTTAGTGGAAAAGAGAAAAGGGGCAGCCCATAGCTGGCCGGTGCCCCCCCTTTCCCCAAGTCCTAGTAGGACTAGGAGAAGGGGCCGGCCCCCCTCTCTCTCCTTTCCCCCTTGAGAGTCCTAGTTGGAATAGGATTGGAGAGGGGAGTCCTACTCCCGGTAGGAGTAGGACTCCCCCTGCGCCTCCCTCTCTCTGGCCGGCCGGCCCCCCTCCTCCAACCTATATATACGGGGGCAGGGGACACCCCAAGACACACAAGTTGATCCTTGAGATCGTTCCTTAGCCGTGTGCGGTGCCCCCTGCCACCATATTCCACCTCGATCATACCATTGTAGTGCTTAGGCGAAGCCCTGCGTCGGTAGTACATCAAGATCGTCATCACGCCGTCGTGCTGACGGAACTCTTCCTCGACGCTTTGCTGGATCAGAGCCCGAGGATCGTCATCGAGCTGAACGTGTGCTAAGAACTCGGAGGTGCCGGAGTAACGGTGCTTGGATCGGTCGGATCGGGAAGAAGACGTACGACTACTTCCTCTACGTTGTGTGATCGCTTCCGCAGTCGGTCTGCGTTGGTACATAGACAACACTCTCCCCTCTCGTTGCTGTGCATCACCATGATCTTGTGTGTGCGTAGGAAAAATTTCGAAATTACTGCGTTCCCCAACAGTGGCATCCGAGCCTAGGTTTTATGGTTTGATGTTATTTGCACGAGTAGAACACAAGTGAGTTGTGGGCGATACAAGTCATACTGCCTACCAGCATGTCATACTTTGGTTCGGCGGTATTGTTGGGTGAGACGATCCGGACCAACCTTACGCGTACTCTTACGCGAGACCGGTTCCCTCGACGTGCTTTGCACATAGATGGCTTGCGGAAGACTGTCTCTCCAACTTTAGTTGAACCAAGTGTGACTACGCCCGGTCCTTGAGAAGGTTAAAACAGAGTCTATTTGACGAACTATCGTTGTGGTTTTGATGCGTAGGTGAGATGAGTTCTTACTTAAGCCCGTAGCAGCCACGTAAAACTTGCAACAACAAAGTAGAGGACGTCTAACTTGTTTTTGCAGGGTATGTTGTGATGTGATATGGTCAAGGCATGATGCTGATTTTATTGTATGAGATGATCATGTTTTGTAACCGAGTTAACGGCAACTGGCAGGAGCCTTATGGTTGTCGCTTTATTGTATGCAATGCAATCGCGATGTAATGCTTTACTTTATTACTAAGCGGTAGTGATAGTCGTGGAAGCATAAGATTGGCGAGACGACAACGATGCTACGATGGAGATCAAGGTGTCGCGCCGGTGACGATGGTGATCATGACGGTGCTTCGGAGATGGAGATCACAAGCACAAGATGATGATGGCCATATCATATCACTTATATTGATTGCATGTGATGTTTATCCCTTTTATGCATCTTATCTTGCTTTGATTGACGGTAGCATTATAAGATGATCTCTCACTAAAATTATCAAGAAGTGTTCTCCCTGAGTATGCACCGTTGCCAAAGTTCGTCGCGCCCAGACACCACGTGATGATCGGGTGTGATAAGCTCTACGTCCAAATACAACGGGTGCAAAACAGTTGCACACGCAGAATACTCAGGTTATACTTGACGAGCCAAGCATATACAGATATGGCCTCGGAACATGGAGACCGAAAGGTCGAGCGTGAATCATATAGTAGATATGATCAACATAACGATGTTCACCATTGAAAACTACTCCATCTCACGTGATGATCGGTTATGGTTTAGTTGATTTGGATCACGTGATCACTTAGAGGATTAGAGGGATGTCTATCTAAGTGGGAGTTCTTAAGTAATTTGATTAAACTGAACTTAAACTTATCATGAACTTAGTACCTGATAGTATCTTGCTTGTTTATGTTGATTGTAGATAGATGGCTCGTGCTGTTGTTCCGTTGAATTTTAATGCGTTCCTTGATAAAGCAAAGTTGAAAGATGATGGTAGCAATTACACGGACTGGGTCCATAACCTGAGGATTATCCTCATTGCTGCACAGAAGAATTACGTCCTGGAAGCACCGCTGGGTGACAGGCCTGTTGCTGGAGCAACACCAGATGTTATGAACGTCTGGCAGAGCAAAGCTGATGACTACTCGATAGTTCAGTGTGCCATGCTTTACGGCTTAGAATCGGGACTTCAACGACGTTTTGAACGTCATGGTGCATATGAGATGTTCCAGGAGTTGAAGTTAATATTTCAAGCAAATGCCCGAATTGAGAGATATGAAGTCTCCAATAAGTTCTATAGCTGCAAGATGGAGGAGAACAGTTCTGTCAGTAAGCATATACTCAAAATGTCTGGGTATAATAATCACTTGATTCAGATGGGAGTTAATCTTCCAGATGATTGCGTCATTGACAGAATTCTCCAATCACTGCCACCAAGCTACAAGAGCTTCGTGATGAACTATAATATGCAAGGGATGAACAAGACTATTCCCGAGCTCTTCGCAATGCTGAAAGCTGCGGAGGTAGAAATCAAGAAGAAGCATCAAGTGTTGATGGTTAGCAAAACCACTAGTTTCAAGAAAAAGGGCAAAGGGAAGAAGAAGGGAAACTTCAAGAAGAACAGCAAGCAAGTTGCTGCTCAGGAGAAGAAACCCAAGTCTGGACCTAAGCCTAAAACTGAGTGCTTCTACTGTAAGTAGACTGGTCACTGGAAGCGGAACTGCCCCAAGTATTTGGCGGATAAGAAGGATGGCAAAGTGAACAAAGGTATATGTGATATACATGTTATTGATGTGTACCTTACTAGAGCTCGCAGTAGCACCTGGGTATTTGATACTGGTTCTGTTGCTAATATTTGCAACTCGAAACAGGGACTACGGAATAAGCGGACGCTAGCAAAGGACGAGGTGACGATGCGCGTGGGAAACGGTTCCAAAGTCGATGTGATCGTGGTCGGCACGCTACCTCTACATCTACCTTCGGGATTAATATTAGACCTAAATAATTGTTATTTGGTGCCAGCGTTAAGCATGAACATTATATCTGGATCTTGTTTGATGCGAGACGGTTATTCATTTAAATCAGAGAATAATGGTTGTTCTATTTATATGAATAATATCTTTTATGGTCATGCACCTTTGAAGAGTGGTCTATTCTTGTTGAATCTCGATGATAGTGATACACATATTCATAATGTAGAAGCCAAAAAATGCAAAGTTAATAATGATAGTGCAACTTATTTGTGGCACTGCCGTTTAGGTCATATCGGTGTAAAGCGCATGAAGAAACTCCATACTGATGGGCTTTTGGAACCACTTGATTATGAATCACTTGGTACTTGCGAACCGTGCCTCATAGGCAAGATGACTAAAACACCGTTCTCCGGTACTATGGAGAGAGCAACAGATTTATTGGAAATCATACATACCGATGTATGTGGTCCGATGAATATTGAGGCTCGTGGCGGATATCGTTATTTTCTCACCTTCACAGATGATTTAAGCAGATATGGGTATATCTACTTAATGAAACATAAGTCTGAAACATTTGAAAAGTTCAAAGAATTTCAGAGTGAGGTTGAAAATCATCGTAACAAGAAAATAAAGTTTCTACGATCTGATCGTGGAGGAGAATATTTGAGTTACGAGTTTGGTGTACATTTGAAAAATTGTGGAATAGTTTCGCAACTCACGCCACCCGGAACACCACAGCGTAATGGTGTGTCTGAACGTCGTAATCGTACTTTACTAGATATGGTGCGATCTATGATGTCTCTTACTGATTTACCGCTATCGTTTTGGGGTTATGCTTTAGAGACGGCCGCATTCACGTTAAATAGGGCACCATCAAAATCGGTTGAGACGACACCTTATGAACTATGGTTTGGCAAGAAACCAAAGTTGTCGTTTCTTAAAGTTTGGGGCTGCGATGCTTATGTGAAAAAGCTTCAACCTGATAAGCTCGAACCCAAATCGGAGAAATGTGTCTTCATAGGATATCCAAAGGAAACTATTGGATACACCTTCTATCAAAGATCCGAAGGCAAGACTTTTGTTGCTAAATTCGGAAACTTTCTAGAGAAGGAGTTTCTCTCGAAAGAAGTGAGTGGGAGGAAAGTAGAACTTGACGAGGTAACTGTACCTGCTCCCTTATTGGAAAATAGTACATCACAGAAAACTGTTTCTGCGACACCTATACCAATCAGTGAGGAGGCTAATGATGATGATCATGAAGCTTCAGAACAAGATACTACTGAACCACGTAGATCAACCAGAGTGAGATCCGCACCAGAGTGGTACGGCAATCCAGTTCTGGAAGTCATGATGCTAGATCATGATGAACCTACGAACTATGAAGAAGCGATGGTGAGCCCAGATTCCGCAAAGTGGCTTGAGGCCATGAAATCTGAGATGGGATCCATGTATGAAAACAAAGTATGGACTTTGGTTGACTTGCCCGATGATCGGCGAGCAATTGAGAATAAATGGATCTTCAAGAAAAAGACTGACGCTGACGGTAATATTACTGTCTATAAAGCTCGACTTGTCGCGAAAGGTTTTCGACAAGTTCAAGGGGTTGACTACGATGAGACCTTCTCACCCGTAGCGATGCTTAAGTCCGTCAGAATTATGTTAGCAATTGCCGCATTTTATGATTATGAAATATGGCAGATGGATGTCAAAACTGCATTCTTGAATGGATTTCTGGAAGAAGAGTTGTATATGATACAACCAGAAGGTTTTGTCGATCCAAAGGGAGCTAACAAAGTATGCAAACTCCAGCGATCCATTTATGGACTGGTGCAAGCATCTAGGAGTTGGAATAAACGCTTTGATAGTGTGATCAAGGCATTTGGCTTTATACAGACTTTTGGAGAAGCCTGTATTTACAAGAAAGTGAGTGGGAGCTCTGTAGCATTTCTAATATTATATGTGGATGACATATTGCTGATTGGAAATGATATAGAATTTCTGGATAGCATAAAGGGATACTTGAATAAAAGTTTTTCTATGAAAGACCTCGGGGAAGCTGCTTACATATTAGGCATAAAGATCTATAGAGATAGATCAAAACGCTTAATTGGACTTTCACAGAGCACATACCTTGACAAAATTTTGAAGAAGTTCAAAATGGATCAAGCAAAGAAAGGGTTCTTGCCTGTGTTACAAGGTGTGAAGTTGAGTCAGACTCAATGCCCGACCACTGCAGAAGATAGAGAGAAAATGAAAGATGTTCCCTATGCTTCAGCCATAGGCTCTATCATGTATGCAATGCTGTGTACCAGACCTGATGTGTGCCTTGCTATAAGTTTAGCAGGGAGGTACCAAAGTAATCCAGGAATGGATCACTGGACAGCGGTCAAGAACATCCTGAAATACCTGAAAAGGACTAAGGATATGTTTCTCGTATATGGAGGTGACAAAGAGCTCACCGTAAGAGGTTACGTTGATGCAAGCTTTGACACTGATCCGGACGATTCTAAATCGCAAACCGGATACGTGTTTACTCTAAACGGTGGAGCTGTCAGTTGGTGCAGTTCTAAACAAAGCGTCGTAGCGGGATCTACATGTGAAGCGGAGTACATAGCTGCTTCGGAAGCAGCAAACGAAGGAGTCTGGATGAAGGAGTTCATATCCGATCTAGGTGTCATACCTAATGCATCGGGTCCAATGAAAATCTTCTGTGACAATACTGGTGCAATTGCCTTAGCAAAGGAATCCAGATTTCACAAAAGAACCAAACACATCAAGAGACGCCTCAACTCCATCCGGGATTTAGTCCAGGTGGGAGACATAGAGATTTGCAAGATACAAACGGATCTGAACGTTGCAGACCCATTGACTAAGCCTCTTCCACGAGCAAAACATGATCAGCACCAAGGCTCCATGGGTGTTAGAATCATTACAGTGTAATCTAGATTATTGACTCTAGTGCAAGTGGGAGACTGAAGGAAATATGCCCTAGAGGCAATAATAAAGTTATTATTTATTTCCTTGTATCATGATAAATGTTTATTATTCATGCTAGAATTGTATTAACCGGAAACATAATACATGTGTGAATACATAGACCAACAAAGTGTCACTAGTATGCCTCTACTTGACTAGCTCGTTAATCAAAGATGGTTATGTTTCCTAACCATGAACAAAGAGTTGTTATTTGATTAATGAGGTCACATCATTAGTTGAATGATCTGATTGACATGACCCATTCCATTAGCTTAGCACCCGATCGTTTAGTATGTTGCTATTGCTTTCTTCATGACTTATACATGTTCCTATAACTATGAGATTATGCAACTCCCGTTTACCGGAGGAACACTTTGGGTACTACCAAACGTCACAACGTAACTGGGTGATTATAAAGGAGTACTACAGGTGTCTCCAATGGTAGATGTTGGGTTGGCGTATTTCGAGATTAGGGTTTGTCACTCCGATTGTCGGAGAGGTATCTCTGGGCCCTCTCGGTAATGCACATCACATAAGCCTTGCAAGCACTGCAACTAATATGTTAGTTGTGAGATGATGTATTACGGAACGAGTAAAGAGACTTGCCGGTAACGAGATTTAACTAAGTATTGGATACCGACGATCGAATCTCGGGCAAGTAACATACCGATGACAAAGGGAACAACGTATGTTGTTATGCGGTCTGACTGATAAAAGATCTTCGTAGAATATGTAGGAGCCAATATGGGCATCCAGGTCCCGCTATTGGTTATTGACCGGAGACGTGTCTCGGTCATGTCTACATTGTTCTCGAACCGTAGGGTCCGCACGCTTAACGTTACGATGACAGTTATTATGAGTTTATGCATTTTGATGTACCGAAGGTTGTTCGGAGTCCCGGATGAGATCACGGACATGACGAGGAGTCTCGAAATGGTCGAGACGTAAAGATTGATATATTGGAAGCCTATGTTTGGACATAGGAAGTGTTCCGGGTGAAATCGGGATTTTACCGGAATACCGGGAGGGTTACCGGAACCCCCCGGGAGACTAATGGGCCTATTGGGCCTTAGTGGAAAAGATAAAAGGGGCAGCCCATAGCTGGCCGGCGCCCCCCCTTTTCCCAAGTCCTAGTAGGACTAGGAGAAGGGGCCGGCCCCCCTCTCTCTCCTTTCTCCCTTGCGAGTCCTAGTTGGAATAGGATTGGAGAGGGGAGTCCTACTCCCGGTAGGAGTAGGACTCCCCCTGCGCCTCCCTCTCTCTGGCCGGCCGGCCCCCCTCCTCCAACCTTTATATACGGGGGCAAGGGACACCCCAAGACACACAAGTTGATCCTTGAGATCGTTCCTTAGCCGTGTGCGGTGCCCCCTGCCACCATATTCCACCTCGATCATACCATTGTAGTGCTTAGGCGAAGCCCTGCGTCGGTAGTACATCAAGATCGTCATCACGCCGTCGTGCTGACGGAACTCTTCCTCGACGCTTTGCTGGATCGGAGCCCGAGGATCGTCATCGAGCTGAACGTGTGCTAAGAACTCGGAGGTGCCGGAGTAACGGTGCTTGGATCGGTCGGATCGGGAAGAAGACGTACGACTACTTCCTCTACATTGTGTGATCGCTTCTGCAGTCGGTCTGCGTTGGTACGTAGACAACACTCTCCCCTCTCGTTGCTGTGCATCACCATGATCTTGTGTGTGCGTAGGAAAATTTTCGAAATTACTGCGTTCCCCAACACGGACGGCCTTCGGCAAGACCATGGTGCACTGGTCGAACTCAAGCCATCTAAGATGGCCACCGGACCCGCACCCCCTGGGAAGGAGCACAGGCGCCCCGAGCAGTACTCTCCGATCGTTATGGATGGTGCTCGGGCAATAGAGGCCCAGTGCTCGAAAGATGTAATTTATGAGTGAATGTACTATTGTTACCGAACAGGTTGAAACCAGTTGGTATGATTTGCTAAGCTCTACTTAATTATTTTGACTCATGCGGCCGTTGTAAACTGAAAGTTACCAGTCGTCAGCTTCGACCCCCTTGCAGATACTGCAAAGGGTGTTTCTTCCTTAATACTTTGAACCTTAGCCGACGTCTCGGTGCCCGGAGGCAGTAGTGTGTAGGAGAAACGAGGTGATAACCCACAAGTATAGGGGATCAATTGTAGCCTCTTTCGATAAGTAAGAGTGTCGAATCCAACGAGGAGCTAAAGGTAGAACAAATATTCCCTCAAGTTCTATCGACCACCGATACAACTCTACGAACGCTTAACATTCTCTTTACCTAGAACAAGTATGAAACTAGAAGTACTTTGTAGGTGTTGTTGGATAGGTTTGCAAGATAATAAAGAGCGCGTAAATAAAAAGTAGGGGCTGTTTAGATGAAGACACAACTAGGTTAGTTTTAGTAGAGAGCTTTTTGTCACGAGAAAGTTATTTGTCCCTAGGCAATCGATAACTAGACCGGTAATTATTATTGCAATTTTATTTGAGGGAGAGGCATAAGCTAACACACTTTCTATTCTTGGATCATATGCACTTGTGATTGGAACTCTAGCAAGCATCTGCAACTACTAAAGATCATTAAGGTAAAACCAAACCATAGCATTATAAGGCATCAAGTCCTCTATATTCCCATACGCAAACAACCTACTTACTCGGGTTTTTGTTTCTATCACTCACACCACCCACCATAAGAAAATCATGAACATATTGCTAACCCTACAGCAGGGATCCCTCACGCTTGCGCGACACAGAGAGCACCATAGGACAGCACAAATAATAAAACATGCAACTCAAACAAATCACGATCATCAATTAATCCATAGGAAAAAACGGATCTACTCAAACATCATAGGATAGCCATACATCATTGGGAAATAATATATAGCGTTGAGCACCATGTTTAAGTAGAGATTACAACGGGTAAAAGAGGGGTTACACCGCTGCATAGAGGGGGGAAGAGTTGGTGATGACGGCGGTGAAGTTGTTGGTGTAGATTGCGGTGATGATGATGGCCCCGGCGGCGTTCGGCGCCACCGGGAGAGAGGGGGAGAGGGCCCCCCTTCTTCTTCTTCTTCCTTGACCTTCCCCCTAGATGGGGGAAGGGTTTCCCTCTGGTCCATGGTCTCCATGGCGTGGGAGGGGTGAGAGCCCCTCCGAGATTGGATATGTCTCTCTGTCTCTCCTTGTTTCTGCGTTCCAGATTCTGCCCTTTCACCGTTTCTTATATTCCCGGAGATCCGTAACTCCAATTGGGCTGAAATTTGGACACGATTTTTATCCGGATATTAGCTTTCTTGCGGCGAAAGAAGGGCACCAACCGCCTTACGAGGTGTCCACGAGTGTCAGGGGCGCGCGTCCCTGCCTCGTGGGCCCCTCGAGCATCGTCTCGTGTTGATTTCACTTCCCAAAATTCACATATATTCCAAAAAAAATCTCCGTCAGTTTTTATCCCATTTGAATTCCGTTTGATATGGATTTACTGTGAAACAAAAAACATGCAACAAACAGGAACTGGCACTGGGCACTGGATCAATATGTTAGTCCCTAAAAATAGTATAAAAAGTTGCCAAAAGTATATGAAAGTTGTATAATATTGGCATGGAACAATCAAAAATTATAGATACGACGAAGACGTATCACGAGGCACTCAGACTATGCGGCTTTAGTGTTTTCACTTGGCCATAGGAGCTTGATTGCGGGAGCTATTGACTAGCCCCCAGTGTTTCGTGAGGTCGGTTGGTTCCATCCCCTCCGGCGTGTTGGTACAGGGGGTGTGTTCGGCCGTAATTGACTCCCGGGCCGAAGTAAATGTGAGATTCGAGCTCAAAGACAGATCCGAGATAGAGGCCGGTCCTAATATAGGATTGGGGAGGAGGCCCGAAGTTGAGGCTTTGGAATATCCTAGATTCCCAGGTAAGCCCGAGAACCCAGTGAAGACCAGATCGCCCTGGGCGTCAGCGGCGTACTCCAGGTTGCCAAAACGGATTACATGTTCGGGGGCGAGACTGTTGATCTGGTCAAGGTGACCTGTCGAGTTGGCATGCAAACCGATGCCGCCGAACGCGAAGAGTTGTCCGGGTACAAAGTCGGGCTCGGTGCGGGTGCCATCGCTGATGACCAAGCGAGCCATCAATCCTTTGACGACCCCACAATGGAACTCTCAATGAAAGCACCAATGTCGGTGTTAAAACCGGCGGATTTCGGGTAGGGGGTCCCGAACTGTGGTTCTTGGACCAATGGTAATAGAGAACGCAGAGACAATGTTTACCCAGGTTCAGGCCCTCTCGAAGAGGTAAAACCCTACGTCCTACTTCATTCTATTGATGTCTGTATATGATGGTTACAGAGTTGATCTACCACGAGATCGGATGAACTAAACCCTAGATGAGTAGGATCATGGTTTTGGCCTCTATGAACTAAACCCTCCGGTTTTTATATAGACACCAGGGGTACCTAGGGTTACATATGTCGGCTACTACCAAAGGATGAGCACGCGAGCTACCCCGAGCAAGACTTGGAGTATATGTCAAGTCTTCCGAAGACTTCCTTCTAGAGTATGGTGTTATCCGAAGGCTGGTCTTCTCCTGACGATCAATAAGCAGGCCACTAGTCCGGCCCATGAGAAACAAGCTGGCAGCCCGAGGACCCTTTAATCCGAGACTCCCTCACCTGCGACATCCAGGGCACGGGGATGTTGTACCGGCGAGGTAATCAGGGCCGACGTAGCATCCAAAGCGGGGAGCTTCTGCATCGACGAATTGGGCGCCGACAGGATGGCGGTGGCATGGCGACAAGTGGGCGTCATCGGTGTGGCGGGACGGCGTTGTGACATCAGCGGCGAATGGGCGTCGGCATGGAGGCGATCGGGCGTCGTAGCAGTGGATGGGTTGCGGAAGGATCCCTATGGATTTTTTTTTGGCTTAGTGGTGCTAAGGACTATTAGTTGGTGCTAAGGACTGAACCCTGGCTTTACTCCAGGAGCAAAGGGCTGGTTCTGATGTCGTTTGTAAGTTGTGTGAAAAAGTATCTTCGGGATTGGCATGTTCTGCAGTTCTTACATGATAGTAGTAGTACAAAATTCAGAGCCTTGCTCTTGTATTACAATACAAAAGAAGGAATAATGTCAGGTATGGGCACATGGCAACTCTTACGTTTTTTATGGTAAGTTTAGCGATGTGAGGATGAAAATTTTAGTTGACAAGCATGATAATTGCGTGCTTCAGATTATTTTCAACAGAAAATTGCCCTGTGTGTCAACTAACTTTCAATCCTTATATCTAGAATCATCATCTAAAATGTTGGATTTGCCATATGCTCGTACCCAACATCAGGTGCTTATCATTTCCGAAAAGGAATACTTTCACAAGGTTGGCGTCGGCCATTTAAATCTGCCAACAGCTCTGCTAAAAGTTGACTTGAGCGGTTGCAAATCTATCAACAGCTCTGCTAAAAAAGTCAATCATAAAGAAAATGTCGATCTTGTATAACTACTCAATGGCGGACAGGAAGTTGATTACACTACTAACAAGTTGAGCCGGACTAAAATGGACATCATAGTTGTAGGGCCACTGGTGCAGTAGCACTGTTGCGGTACTTAGCAATGGTCGTCGTGCAGCTAACCTAAAAGCGGTAGCGGCCGAGGAGTTGAGTAAGTTGCAGCCCACCCACAACGCATCTCCCGTCCCGTGCGTGCATCAAACGTGAGAACAAACCCGAGATGCGCCGGTGGTGGTGGCCCTCGCCGCACTTCACACCGACCCATCGTCCTCCTCCCTCCCCACCGCAACGTGACGACCCACATGGCCGCAACCACCTTTCGAGCGATCACGACGCCCCAACTCCACCGTCGCAACCCCACCCCCCCTCTATATTTTTCGGCACAGGCCACGCACCACCACCCATGGCTGGCACGGCCGTGCCCACCACCCCCAAACAAAACACACCGTCGTCAAGCCGGAGTCACGGCAGCGGCGAGCAGAAAACCTTTGGGTTGGGTACCGTGCGGTTCACCCTGCCGGGAAAAAGGGACAGGATCATGGTAACAGGGCCCGAGGCGATGGCTCCTTTTCGGGCTCCCGCCGGTGGAACCCGAGGAGGCCGCTTTCTCTTGGAAACACGCCTTTTTCTCCGGCGACCGATGGACGCGCGAGCCGACCGATGGCAGCCTTCGAATTTAAAAACCGCGGCGCAGCACCGCACAGTACACACCCGAAGCGTCGCAGCGAGAAAAGAAGCCAGAGCTTTGACCGGACGGGGGCCGCATGCGACCAAACCACCGCTCACCTGGCCGCGAGATGCGCTACATGCGGCCGAGAAGTATGTATTGCGATAAGCGGTGGGCTTTTTGTTTATACGGTTGCAATTTAAGAGGGTCCGGATGCGTCTGAGGGCCATTAATGGCAGTGAGAGCTCAGTGTGATGGTGATCGGGCCGGCGCCGGAGCCACCCGTTCCAGCTATGCCCACGCTGGATAGACCGAGCAAGCCAGCCAAAGATTAGGAGAGGAGGCCAGAGGCGTCGTTTTCAGACGGGGGCGCGGAGATGCAGATCCCGTGCCCCACCACCGTCGCAGATTCTCAGGCGGTTGGGCGCGCGCACCGGACAAAACTGTTCTTCTCACATGCTGTCACGTACCACGCCACAGCCACCGAAGCACCCACACTCGATTAAGATAAACCCTAGTGCTCCTCAGATGCACACAGGCGGAGAAACACCCTAATTAAGATATAACACGCATCATTACCAAATAAATGAGACCGCCATACGCTTCCATTCATTCCGAGGAACAAGTACACTTCTATAATTAATTCTATTATTATAATAAATCCGAGCCTAACTTTGCGGCTGTTGCTTCAAAAGCAACGAATGAAATGAAATACTCAGTACTATAACTAGTAGCTATTACAAAAAAAATCAGCAAATCCTTTATTTCTCGTCACACACAACGAGCGCCCTTATTCATGGAGCCCACGGCAAAGCTTGAGGCTCAAGCGAAAGGCTGCAAAAGGGAGGGACAGAGAGGGAAACCTTAGCTGGATGTGCGCTGGGGCTCCTTGGCAAAGCGGCAAAGAAAGCCAGCCATGGACGGAGACGGGGAGATAACATGGGCCTTTTATTTCTGCTCCTTCAAGATTAGCCTCATTTCACTCCAACATTATCATCTCGCCTGCTACAAACCGCTAACACATCTCTCTCGCCTCCGAGAGAGCCCCACTTATTGCTTCTAACAAACCAACTAATAGGGTACGTACTAGACATGGATTTCTTGCTTGCTCATCCATCTCCACCGCTTTATCATCCCAAAACCAATGTGTCACCAATCCAAAATACACACCTGCTAAAACTGACGCTGCTATTACTGCTCTTCTACTTCTATTACTAGGAGGATATGACTACTACAACCTAATACAGATTACTGCTGCTACTAATTTTTATTTTTGAGATTAAATGGAGCCAAGAACAGGGATTGTTCTGGTGGGAGACTGGGTTCAGGAACTGTGGCAGAGCGCCGGCGGCGCCGAGCTCTCGGCGGCCCGCATCTTCTGGCTTGCGAGCATGGCGTTGCTCCGACTGATCAAGGCCTCTGCGCAGGAACAGAGCTCGCTGTCAGATTAACTTGCCGTTACCAGATAACACCGTATTTAGTTCGGTTTGAGATGCTTACCATGGTCAAGAACGATGCCGCCGGCGTAGCGAGGCTGGGCGCCGAGGTCGTCGAGGTTCAGATTCAGAGCGTGCACGACACGGGCGGGGACAAGAACCGTCGAGCAGCCTGCAATGACGCGAGAAACACCAAACGGGAGGAATATTTAGCCACCAACGACGAACGCCAGCCGGGGTAATCAACAACCAGAAGGGCCAAAACACGCACCAGACTTCTTCCTGGGCTCGGCGGGGGCGCCGGCCGGGCGCGGGAGGAAGACGCCGGTGCCGTTGCGCTCGCGCTTGCCACCGGGCGGCGTCAGGAACACGGCCCGCATGCCGGCGGCGGCGGGATGGGCGGGGTGCGGTGCAGGCGCGTGCTGCAGCTGCGTCTTCAGCAGCGGCGGGAACGACGCCGGGCTCAGGTCAATCGGAGCGGCGCCGGCCCTCTTGGCTGCCGCGTTACGACGCACGCCCCATGCAGCGGCCGCGGCCAGCTGCCGGTCCCTCTGCTGCTTGAAGAGCTGCTGCTGTTTGAGGAGATGAAACTGCACAACACAGACACAAACACAGATGTTAAAGAACAAGAAATCTTCAGGTAGGAGACGCAGACAAGAGCGCCATGCGACTGAGAACTCACCCTGGCAGCCTGTATCTGGCGCTGCGTGATGAGGTGCGCGAACGGGTGGTAGTACACGCCACCCGCGGCCGTGCCGGCTGGCGCAGGCACGTGAGGCGGCGGCGGCGGCGAGGCCTTCCGCGCAGTAGGCAGAAAGCCACCGCGGCCGTGTAAGCCGTAGGGGTTGCCCGGCGCCGGGATGCTGTTGACCTGCCCTGCCGCCTCGTAGAGGACGTCCCACGGGTCGGCCGGCTGCTGCTCCAGCGGGGACGACGGCGGCGAGTTCCCCTGGGACGCGCCGCTGTTGGGGCTCTCCTGGCCAGACTTGGGCAGCCCGCACAGCGTCGACTTCGGCGACCCCGGAGTCGCCTCCTCCTGCAAAACAACGAAGCGAACGAACAATCAGGAACCGGCGCAGGTACTACGCATAACGAGCCACGCAAAGGAGCAAGAAACCAACCTTGGCAGGCGTGACGGCAAGTTTGTCGCCGCCGAGGAGGCCGGCGAGGCGGCGCGAGAGGCCGGCCAAGCTATCATCCTCATCACTCTCGCTCCGCGCGGCCACCGCGGCCTTCTCCTCCTCGGAGAAGAAGTCGTCGTCCAAGAACTCGTCGGGGAGCAGGAACTCCTCGCCGCCGTCGGACCACTCCACCGCCATTTGCTCCACCTTGAAGAATCCTCGTCCGGGCCGGCCGTCGAATGGAAGGCAGGGGAGTGCTGTGCTTATCAGCGGAAAGAGGTGGGACGGAGAAGGGGAGGGGAATGTTGATGGGTTTGAGCTGGGGGTGCAAATGCTGCTCATCCTCTCTCTCCGTTGGGTTTATAAAAGAGAGGCCAGCGGCGAGGTTTGTGGGGAAATAATAATTATTTTCCCACATTAAGGAGCTCTCTTTTCTTTTTTAACCTGCCGTGCATGCATTTGTGAGTGGAGCGAGCTGTGCCTGTGACGGTGCGTGTGAACCGTAGTATAGCCCGGTAGGCTCAGCTGACATACCTCGCCTGCGCACCATTTCTGAAGTATATTCCGATTTTTTCTTCAGAATGAATGAATTGTGCTCCGAACCTTTTCTTTTGCACACTTCTTTTTAGATTTATAAATATAAATTGTGCTCCGATTTACTGCACGGAGAATTTTGCGCTCTGGCCGGCGTAACCTATCGTTCTAGATATGATACCGTATTCTAGGTTATTATTATTGTTATTATTAAATTTATTATGTGCGCCATGTCAATGGCATTCCACCCACTCGCCAGATTGTTAACGGTAGCTGAACCCACTCTACAACCAAAATCAGAATAGCGGGAAAGGCAAATTTTCTTCCTGTCTTCGTTAGGCACTGACCTAAACCTAAACCTAAACTTAAACCTAAACCTAAACCAGAGTGCAGTGGAGCGCCTGCCGGCCGGCCGGCCGGCCAGTGCCGCAATTGCAACTGCTCTGGCTCCGCCGAGGTTGGGTTTCAGGTCAATAAATTGGGCGGGAGTAAAGAAGCGGCGGGAGTTTTTGCGACGCGGTCACGAGAATTGCATCCTCTCGAGATTTCTGCAGATAGGCTTTGGGAATTTAAGTTGTGTTCTTTGTACTGCTACAGCGCATTAAAGTCGCGGGCGCTTTAAAGGCGGGTGTGGTGTGGTGTGGTGCGGTATACGGAGTGGAAAAAGGGAAAGGGCGTGGGTTGATGGCGTGATGTCGGGTACGGGCGCGAGTAGAAAACTATAGGAAAATGCCGAGCTGCACCCGGTAACCTGCCGCTGTAAAGTGAAGTGGGCGGCCGATGCGATCCGGTGGAAGGTACTGTACGTACTTGCGCGAGACGGACAGGCGTACTGTACTGGCGGTCGTGGTACTGGGCCGGCGGTTCATGGCGGCGCCGGAATGGACGTGACCCGGTAACCCGACCCGGTGCGACGCCGCTGTCCAGGCGGTGCGGCGGTCGGCAGGCCACCAGTGCCCATCCGCCGCTTGGTCGCCTAATTCTTCTTTCTCTTTCACATACAGGCAGAAAAATGCTACATACTCCCTTATTAATTAGTATGAATTAGAGAGAGGACTGATTTTTTTTACAGAAAAATGCTACTCCTATGCCCAGAGCTCACTCTTTTGACAGCTCTGGATAAGAAGGACAGAGGCAAACAGGAAACTGTAGTAGTAAGTATTGTAGCCGTACGATGTGCAGCGCCGGCCAGTTGCCTGGGCCGGCCCCCACCTGTCATCGGCCTGGTGGGGCCACCGGAGCGGGGCTCTCGGAATCCGGTGAATCTCTGCGGACCGGACGCCGGAGATCCCCGCACCGCAACGAGCTGCCGTGGCCCCCGCCACAGCCGCATCGCCTTCCCCCGCGGCCCACCTTGGTCTGGCTCTCGTCTGCCGCTTCATTGGGCCTACCCAACCGCTGCTACCGACGGGGCGGGCCCTGCCAGGGCCCCCGAGCCTCGCGGACGCCAGCCAGGACTTTTATCATCTCCCGTTCATTTTCCTCTCCTTCTCTTTTGGCGGGGAAATTTCCCTCTCAATTCACTCAAACTCATTTTGTTATTTTCTCAAAAGTTTTTTTATTTTCTTACGCCGGATTATTACTGGAGCGAGTGGGAGGTGCTGAGGCGGTGAGCGTGGGGACGTGCGTAGCGTACCAACCGGAAAGCGACCGTTCTCTTTTTACCCTGCTGTGTTGTTATCCCTTCGTAAAAGTTTGGCGGCAAAAGAAAGTAACCCCGGTTGGCGAGTTAAACTCGCAGCATCTCCATCGATCGATTGCATGGAAACGCTTTCTCCCTCCGACGAGCGGCTGCATGGTTGGGTACTCGGGCGGGAAAAGAATATGCTACGTGCTCAAACCACGCACGGCATGCTTCTACGTGACGTATTGCCTGCTTGACCGGGCGTACGTCGCTGCGTTTGCGTTGCAGATTGCACCGCACCGCGGTGCCTATCCGTTCGTTCGTTCATGCCATCGAGCGGCACGCGCGCGCGCGCCGCAGAGCTCCAATGATGCGCGCGCCGGCCCGCCCGCGGACGTGTCGGATCCCCACTGGCCGCTCCACGTCCCGTGACGTCGGCTGCGACAGCTACGTGCTTTCCGTTTCGGATCAGCATCGAGGAACAGTTCGTGCCCGGATTATACTTGCTTAACTTAACTTAATGCACGCTGGTTAGCATGTTTTTCTCTTTCTGTCTCCTTTTTCGGTAAGAGATAGCGGCGTGGTTTGTCTCCGAACGGAAATCCCGTCACGCATTGGATGCCCTTTCGTCGCTCTTTGCCGTGCGAGTGAGACAGCCAGAACGGGCGTGGTATCCTTTCGGTAAAGCAGCTGGAGAACAGGGACCCCGGATCGCTCGGCATGCCGAGCGATTCGAGCAACCAGAGCTTCGTAAATGGCGACGGTGTAGTACATGGCACCAGCCCACCGTGTTTTGTTTTTGTTTCCGCGCAAAACTCCAACACGGAGCGAAGAAAGGCAGGAGCCGGAGCGAATGGTGGGAAAGGAGTGCGCAAACAAAGACCCGACGAAAGTTTGAGAAGCGTTTGGGCGGGACGAGGGGTTTTGGCGTTTGCCTCCATGCCGGCCTGCACGCTCCCGCTGCGCGCGGCACGGCTGGCGGCTTCTCTTTCTGGGCCTCGCTCCGGCGCTGAGCCCAGACTGCGGCGCCTGCCTGCCGCCTCGTGACCTAATTACTCTAGGGTTTTGCGGCCGGGGAGTCAAATTAGTTTAGTGGAGTCAATGGGCGTGGTTAAAGAACCGGGCGGTGTTCTCGTGGGACAATCTGTCCCCTCTGCGCTCGGTTTAACTGCAGAGATTGGAGTGCAGACAACGGCATGGGGCCGTGGCCGTGGGTTAGAAAAATCGAACGGAGACTCGCTGTGGCTGGCTGGCACCTGCGAGTGCGAGTGAAGTGAGTGATGAGAGTGGGGTGACAGCGCAGGACGGTGTGTTTTGGAGATATTTATGTCGGCGCCAGGTAGATAGGCCACGGGCACGCGGACGGGCGGTGGTTGGAGCGGCGTGTGTGCTCGCCTCGCTGCGGCGGGCGGTCGCGGGGCCAGCTGTCGCCGGTCAAACCTCAAACGCAGCTTGGCGCCATCGGGCCTCGCTTTCCCGCCATTTCTGGAGGAGCCCCCGAGCTTTTCCCGCGCGAATGATGGCGCCTGCTTTGCGGTCGCGGGGGCGGGGGCGGGGCAGGGCTGGGCACGACGGTTGCCCTCCGCTTGCTGCTTTGCTCGCCGTCGCATTGCACTCACAGCGTCATGATGCCTGCTGACAGCAATGTGGTGTATGAATGCGGGCGCTGTGTGTGGATGCGTGGATACGTAGCAGTAGCCCTGCCAGGATTGTACGCGAATGAGTCGTCGAATTGTGCTTGATTAAGTCATGCTGAGAGCAGAGGATAAGGCTGGTCATAATGGAGAGTAACTTAGACTAGTGTCATAAATATGCATGACACTAGTCTAAGTTACTATCCTCATAGTGCAAAGTATCTTAGTAGTAGTGTTATAGTTTATTTCATTTATTGCCTTATAGACTCATTTTGCCTCGGAAAGCGCTATGTTACAGTAACATATTATGTTACTCCAAGCATCTCTTTCTTCATTAAATACTTGCCACATAAGCAAAATTATCTTGAGATGTGTTAAGTTACTACCTAAGTTACCTCCACTATGGCTAGCCTAATTGACATCGTTACTCAGACATGGCCTTGAAAATCAATGTTGCCGGCGGCACGGAGCCACGGTTAAAAGAAATCAGAAGATAAAGGGCGGCCTGACTATTAACGCACCAGCATGTGTGTGTGCCGTTGTACGTCCAAACCAATAAAACTGTAACTGTTCAAAGAAAAAAAATTACAAACGGCATTGATTTTTTGGATGGTACCACTAATCATAGGTATGTACCATAGTACCGGAATGGTACTACTGTAGCCGATGTTTACCCAAGATTCACGAGCTGGTTGCTGTCATGTTTTCCCCTGTGTCCTTGGCCC
The DNA here is from genome assembly GCA_034509565.1 of Triticum monococcum. Lineage (NCBI taxonomy): Eukaryota > Viridiplantae > Streptophyta > Magnoliopsida > Poales > Poaceae > Triticum > Triticum monococcum. The sequence continues at coordinate 526,064,160 of CM067841.1, forward strand.
AAGGGATTTAGGATTCAGTATTGTTTTAATGTTTTTAGAAGAAAAAACAGAGGTCAGTCCCGGACTTCATTATCACGTGAAACAACAGAAGCGACACCATAGGCCCATGATGTTTTTCTACCAGGACATCGGAAGAAAGAAAACATGAAATCGTTGTGCATGTAGTCAACCGAAACAAGTCGTCGATCACTTCGCTAACAATGCAATCATTAGGGATGAAATGGGCAGATTCATTGCAGCTAGCGCCTCGGGGGTTCCTTTTGTGGATAATCCAGCTGGAGCTGAAGCTAGACCTCTCCTAAATGGATTGATTCTTGCTGGCTAAATGGGATGCTCTAAACTGCTTGTTGAGTCAAATTGCATGGAAGTGGTACAAACTCCATCGGACCTGGGACGGCGACCTATGGAGAGTATGCTTTTTTATGTCGCAATTTTACTTCTGTTATTTTTGCTCATTGTCGTAGAGAAGAAATATGGCAGCTCATGTGATAGCTATCATGGTGGTTGATGCCCAAACGATTGTGTGGACAGCAGATCCACCTGAGTTCTTAGTTGATGTACTGGCTGACGATGTATCTTTTTTCCCAAACCAATATAATCCGTCGTGATGGCATTCCCTCAAAAAGAAAAAGTCATCGGTCACTTCATCACCGTGGAACAATCTATCCTAGTACAATTATCTCAAGGTAATGAAAAGGATACTGTCGGGGTTACGATTCTGACAATGAGTACTAAGGGTACGAAAGAGGAGCAAAGCCTAACTACAGCGCAGGTGTAGCACTTGGTGTTTAACGAGTTTAGACCCCTCTCGGCGGAGGTAACAACCCTACGTCTCGTGTCCCGAGGCTTGGTTTTTCTTCATGCATATGGTTACAGAGGTTACTTAACCCTAGCTCAAGACAAGGAGTGCAGCTTATATAGAGTGCGCCGCAGCTCCACACTCTCCACGTCGCAAAGGCACTAAATGCTATTAATTACATCAGTTACATGTGTAATGAGTCTCAACTTCAGCGGTTTCGGGTAACGGTAGTCTTGACAATGCTTTAAGGACGACTTAGGATTCCTCGGCCGTTCCAGCTCCCATGCTGCCCCTTCATCTCTCTAGTCCGAGTGGTGGTGGTCCACCCGAGTGACGGGTGGTCGTTCGAGTGTCGTCGAGGTGTCCGAGTGGACTTCCTGATATACGCATCCGAATGCTAGTACGGTCCAAGGTGAAGGAAATATGCCCTAGAGGCAATAATAAAGTTGTTATTTGTATTTCTTTATATCATGATAAATGTTTATTATTCATGCTAAAATTGTATTAACTGGAAACTTAGTACATGTGTGAATACATAGACAAAACATAGTGTCCCTAGTATGCCTCTACTTGACTAGCTCGTTAATCAAAGATAGTTAACTTTCCTGACCATAGACATGTGTTGTCATTTGATGAACGGGATCACGTCATTATGAGAATGATGTGATGGACAAGACCCATCTGTTTGCTTACCATAATGATCGTTAATTTTTATTGCTATTGCTTTCTTCATGACTTATACATATTCCTCTCACTATGAGATTATGCAACTCCCGAATACCGAAGGAACACTTTGTGTGCTATCAAACGTCACAACATAACTGGGTGATTATAAAGATGTTCTACAGGTGTCTCCGAAGGTGTTCGTTGGGTTGGCATATATCAAGATTATGATTTGTCACTTCGAGTATCGGAGAGGTATCTCTGGGCCCTTTTAGTAATGCACATCACTATAAGCCTTGCAAGCAATGTGACTAATTAGTTAGTTGCGGGATGATGCATTATGAACGAGTAAAGAGACTTGCCGGCAACGAGATTGAACTAGGTATGAGGATACCGACGATCGAATCTCGGGCAAGTAACATATCGATGACAAAAGGAATAATGTATATTGTTATTGCGGTTTGACCGATAAAGATCTTTGTATAATATGTAGGAACCAATATGAGCATCCAGGTTCCGCTATTGGTTATTGACCGGAGATGTGTCTCGGTCATGTCTACATAGTTCTCGAACTCGTAGGGTTCGCACGCTTAATGTTCGATGACGATTTGTATTATGAGTTATGTGTTTTTGGTGACTGAAGTTTGTTCGGAGTCCCGGATGAGATCGCGGACATGACGACGAGTCTCGAAATGGTCGAGAGGTAAAGATTGATATATTGGACGATGATATTCGGACACCGGAATGGTTTTGGAAAAGTTCGGGTATATTTCAGAGTACCAAGGGGGTACCGGAACCCCCCGGGGAAGTATTGGGCCTACATGGGCCTTAGTGGAGAGAAAGGGGAGGCCGCAAGGGGTGGCGCGTGCCCCCTCCAAGGGAATCCAAATAGGACAAGGAGGAGGGGGCGCGGCCCCCTTTCCCTCTCCTCTCCCTCTCCTTCCTTTTCCCCTATGATGAGAAAGGAAAGGGGGGGCGAATCCTACTAGGAGTGGAGTCCTAGTAAGACTCCCCCCATGGCGCACCCCCTTGGTGGCCGGCCTCCTCCTCCCCTCCTTTATATATGGGGGTAGGGGGCACCCCCTCCATAGTTTACTCCTCCGGTCATAGCGTCGTAGTGCTTAGGTGAAGCCATGCGCGGATCACATCACTATCACCGTCACCACACGTCGTGCTGATGAAACTCTTCCTCGACCCTCTGCTAGATCAAGAGTTCGTGGGACGTCATCGAGCTGAACGTGTGTTGAATTCGGAGGTGTCGTACGTTCGGTACTAGATCGGTTGGATCGTGAAGACGTTCGACTACATCAACCGCGTTAACCTAACGCTTCCCTTTCGGTCTACGAGGGTACATAGACACACTCTCCCCCTCTCGTTGCTATGCATCTCCTAGATAGATCTTGCGTGATCGTAGGATTTTTTTTTGAAATTACATGCTACGTTCCCCAACAGTGGCATCTGAGTCAGGTCTATGCGTAGATGATATGCATGAGTAGAAGACAAAGTGTTGTGGGCGATAATAGTCATACTGCTTACCACCAATGTCTTATTTTGATTCGGAGGTGTTGCTGGATGAAGCGGCCTCGACCAAGCTTACATGACCACGTTCATGAGACCGGTTACACCAACATACATGCAACTTGTTTTGCATAAAGGTGGCTGGCGGGTGTCTGTTTCTCCTACTTTAGTTAAATCGAATTTGACTACGGCCAGTCCTTGTCGAAGGTTAAAAGATCACACTTGACAAAAAATGGTTGTGGTTTTCATGCGTAGGTAAGAACGGTTCTTGCTAGAAGCCCGTAGAAGCGACGTAAAACTTGCAACAACAATATAGAGGACGTCTAACTTGTTTTTGCAGGGCATGTTGTGATGTGATATGGTCAAGACGTGATGAGATATAAGTTGTTGTATCGGATGATCATGTTTTATAAAAGTTATCGGCAACTGGCAGGAGCCTTATGGTTGTCGCTTTATTGTATGAAATGCAATCATCATATAATTGCTTTACTTTATCACTAAGCGGTAGCAACAGTTGTAGAAGCAATAGTTGGCGAGACGACAACAACGCTACGATGGAGATTAAGGTGTCAAGCCGTTGATGATGGAGATCATGACAGTGCTTTGGAGATGGAGATCAAAGGCACAAGATGATGATGGCCATATCATGTCACATATTTTGATTGCATGTGATGTTTATCTTTTATGCATCTTATTTTGCTTAGTACGGCGGTAGCATTATAAGATGATCCCTCACTAAATTTCAAGGTATAAGTGTTCTCCCCGAGTATGCACCGTTTCTATAGTTCGTCGTGCCGAGACACCATGTGATGATCGGGTGTGATAAGCTCTATGTTCAAATACAATGGGTGTAAGACAGTTTTGCACGTGTAGAATACTCGGGTTAAACTTGACGAGCCTAGCATATGCAGATATGGCCTCAGAACACTGAGACTGAAAGGTCGAATGTGAATCATATAGTAGATATGATCAACATAGAGATGTTCACCATTGAAAACTACTCCATCCCACGTGATGATCGGACATGGTTTAGTTGATGTGGATCATGTGATCATTTAGATGACTAGAGGGATGTCTATCTAAGTGGGAGTTCTTAAGTAATATGATTAATTGAACTTTAATTTATTATGAACTTAGTCTTGATAGTTTTTGCATATCTATGTTGTTGTAGATCAATGGCCCGTGCTACTGTTCCCTTAAATTTTAATGTGTTCCTAGAGAAAGCTAAGTTGAAAGATGATGGTACCAACTACACGGATTGGGTCCGTAACTTGAGGATTATCCTCATTGATGCACAGAAGAATTACGTCCCGAAAGCACCGCTAGGTGCAAGGCCCGCTGCAGGAGCAACTCCTGACGTTATGAACGTCTAGCAGACTAAAGCTGATGACTACTCGATAGTTTAGTGTGCCATGCTTTACAGCTTAGAACCTGGACTTAAAAGACGTTTTGAACGTCATGGAGCATATGAGATGTTCCAAGAGTTGAAGTTAATATTTCAAGCAAATGCCCGAGATGAGAGATATGAAGTCTCCAACAAGTTCTATAGGTACAAGATGGAGAAGAATAGCTCTATCAGTGAACACATACTCAGAATGTCTGGGTACCATAACCACTTGACTCAGTTGTGAGTTAATCTTCCCGATGATAGTGTCATTAACAGAGTTCTTCAATCACTGCCACCAAGCTATAAAGCCTTCGAGATGAACTATAATATGCAAGGGATGGAAAAGACAATTCTCGAGCTCTTCGCGATGCTAAAGGCTGCGGAGGTAGAAATCAAGAAGGAGTATCAAGTGTTGATGGTTAACAAGACCACTAGTTTCAAGAAAAAGGGCAAAGGGAAGAAGGGGAACTTCAAGAAGAATAGCAAGCAAGTTGCTACTCCCGGGAAGAAGCCCAAGTATGGACCTAAGCCTGAAACTAAGTGCTTCTACTGCAAAGGGACTGGTCACTGGAAGCGGAACTGTCCCAAGTATTTGGTGGATAAGAAGGATGGCAAAGTGAAAGGTATATTTGATATACATGTTATTGATGTGTCCCTTACTAATGCTCATAGTAGTACATGGGTATTTGATACTGGTTCTGTTGCTCATATTTGCAAACTGAAACAAGGGCTACGGATTAAACGAAGATTTGCTAAGGACGAGGTGACGATGCGCGTTGGAAATGGTTAAAAGGTCGATGTGATCGCCGTCGGCACGCTACCTCTACATCTACCTTCGGGATTAGTTTTAGACCTGAATAATTTTTATTTGGTGCCATCGTTGAGCATGAACATTATATATAGATCTTGTTTGATGCGAGACGGTTATTCGTTTAAATCAGAGAATAATGGTTGTTTTATTTGTATGAGTAATATATTTTATGGTCATGCACCCTTGATGAGTGGTCTATTTTTGTTAAATCTCGATCATAGTGATACACATATTCATAATATTGAAGCCAAAAGATGCAAAGTTAATAATGATTCACTTATTTGTGGCACTGCCGTTTAGGTCATATTGCTGTAAAGCGCATGAAGAAACTCCATGCTGATGAGCTTTTGGAATCACTTGATTATGAATCACTTGATGCTTGCGAACCATGCCTCATGGGCAAGATGACTAAGACTCCGTTCTCTGGAACAATGGAGCGAGCCATTGACTTATTGGAAATAATACATACTAATGTATGCGGTCCGATGAGTGTTGAGGCTCGCGGCGGGTATCGTTATTTTCTGACCTTCACAGATGATTTGAGCAGATATGGGTATATCTACTTAATGAAACATAAGTCTGAAACATTTGAAAAGTTCAAAGAATTTCAGAGTGAAGTGAAAAAAATCATCGTAACAAGAAAATAAAGTTTCTATGATCTGATCGTGGAGGTGAATATTTGAGTTACGGGTTTGGTCTTCATTTGAAACAATGTGAATAGTTTCATAACTCACGCCACCTAGAACACCACAGCGTAATGGTGTGTCCGAACGTCGTAACCGTACTTTATTAGATATGGTGCGATCTATAATGTCTCTTACCGATTTACCACTATTGTTTTGGGGTTATACTTTAGAGATGGCTGCATTCATGTTAAATAGGGCATCATCTAAATCCGTTGAGACGACACCATATGAACTGTGGTTTGGCAAGAAACCTAAGTTGTCGTTTCTTAAAGTTTGGGGCTGCGATGCTTATGTGAAAAGGCTTCAACCTGATAAGCTCGAACCCAAATCGGAGAAATGTGTCTTCATAGGATACCCAAAAGAAATTGCTGGGTATAGCTTCTATCACAGATCCGAAGGCAAGATATTCGTTCTTGAGAATGGATCCTTTCTAGGGAAGGAGTTTCTCTCTAAAGAAGTGAGTGGGAGGAAAGTGGAACTTGATGAGGTAATTGTACCTACTCCCGAATTGAAAATTAGTTCATCACAGAAATCAGTTCCAGTAATGCCTACACCAATTAGTGAGGAAGTTAATGATGATGGTCATGAAACTTCAGATCAGTCACTACCGAACCTCGTAGGTCAAGCAGAGTACGTTCTGCACCATAGTGGTACGGTAACCCTGTTCTGAAAGTCATGTTACTAGACCATGATGAACCTACGAACTATGAGGAAGCGATGATGAGCCCAGATTCCGCAAAATGGCTTGAGGCCATGAAATCTGAGATGGGGTCCATGTATGAGAACAAAGTGTGGACTTTGGTTGACTTTCCCGATGATCGGCAAGCCATAGAGAATAAATGGATCTTTAAGAAGAAGAAGAAGATTGACGCTAACGGTAATGTTACTGTCTACAAAGCTCGACTTGTTGCAAAAGGTTTTCGACAAGTTCAAGGAGTTGACTACGATGAGACCTTCTCGCCCATAGCGATGCTTTAGTCTGTCCGAATCATGTTAGTAATTACCGAATTTTATGATTATGAAATTTGGCAAATGGACGCCAAAACTACATTCCTTAATGGATTTCTTAAAGCAGAGTTGTATATGATGCAACCAGAAGGTTTTGTCGATCCTAAAGGTGCTAACAAAGTATGCAAGCTCCAGTGATCCATTTGTGGACTGGTGCAAGCATCCCAGAGTTGGAATATACACTTTGATAGTGTGACCAAAACATATGGTTTTATGCAGACTTTTGGAGAAGCCTGTATTTACAAGAAAGTGAGTGGGAGCTATGTAGCATTTCTAATATTATATGTGGATGACATATTGTTGACTGGAAATAATACAGAATTTCTGGATAGCATAAAAGGATACTTGAATAAGAATTTTTAATGAAAGATCTCGGTGAAGCTACTTATATATTAGGCATCAAGATCTATAGAGATAGATCAAGACGCTTAATTGGACTTTCACAAAGCACATACCTTGATAAAAATTTGAAGAAGTTTAAAATGGATCAGTCAAAGAAAGGGTTCTTGCCTGTGTTACAAGGTGTGAGGTTGAGTCAGACTCAATGCCTGACCACTGCAGAAGATAGAGAGAAAATGAAAGTTATTCCCTATGCCTCAGCCATAGGTTCTATCATGTATGCAATGCTGTGTACCGGACCTGATGTATGCCTTGCTACAAGTTTAGCAGGGAGGTACCAAAATAATCCAGGAGTGGATCACTGGACAGCGGACAAGAACATCCTGAAATACCTGAAAAGGACTAAGGATATGTTTCTCATTTATGGAGGTGACAAAGAGCTTGCCGTAAATGTTTATGTCGATGCAGGCTTTGACACTGATCTGGATGACTCAAAGTCACAAACCGGATACATATTGATATGTCTCCAACGTATCTATTTTTCAAAACACTTTTGCCCTTGTTTTGGACTCTAACTTGCATGATTTGAATGGAACTAACCCGGACTGACGCTGTTTTCAGCAGAATTACCATGGTGTTATTTATGTGCAGGAGCAAACGTTCTCGGAATGACCTGAAACTTCACGGAGACACTTTTCAGAAAATAAGAAAAATACCAGCCAAAGATGAAGGCCAGGGGGGCCACCACCTTCCCACGAGGGTGGGGGGGCGCGCCTGCCCCCCTAGGGCACGCCCCCTACCTCGTGGGCCCCCTGTTGCCTCTCGGACTCTAACTCGACCTCCATATATTGAGTTTCGGGGAGAAAAAAATCAGGGAGAAGAAATCATCGCATTTTACGATACGGAGCCGCCGCCAAGCCCTAAAACCTCTTGGGAGGGTTGATCTGGAGGAGTCCGTTCGGGGCTTCGGAGAGGGGAATCCGTCGCCATTGTCATCATCAACCATCCTCCATCACCAATTTCATGATGCTCACCGCCGTGCGTGAGTAATTCCATCGTAGGCTTGCTGGACGGTGATGGGTTGGATGGGATCTATCATGTAATTGAGTTAGTTTTGTTAGGGTTTTCTCCCTAGTGTCCACTATGTTCTGAGATTGATGTTGCTATGACTTTGCTATGCTTAATGCTTGTCATAGGGCCCAAGTGCCATGATTTCAGATCTGAACCTATTATGTTTTCATCAATATATCAGTGTTCTTGATCCTATCTTGCAAGTCTATAGTCACCTATTATGTGTTATGATCCGTTAACCCCGAAGTGACAATAATCAGGATACTTACCGGTGATGACCGTAGTTTGAGGAGTTCATGTATTCACTATGTGTTAATGCTTTGTTCCGGTTCTCTATTAAAAGGAGGCTTTAATATCCCTTAGTTTCTGTAAGGACCCCGCTGCCACGGGAGGGTAGGACAAAAGATGCATTGCAAGTTCTTTTCGATAAGCATGTATGACTATATTCGGAATATATGCCTACATTATATCAATGAACTGGAGCTAGTTCTGTGTCACCCTAGGTTATGACCGTTACATGATGAACCGCATCCGGCATAATTCTCCATCACTGATCCATTGCCTACGAGCTTTCCATATATTGTTCTCTGCTTATTTACTTTTCCGTTGTTATTGCTATCATCACTACAAAATACCAAAAACATTACTTTTACTACTGTTACCTTTTGCTACCGTTACCACTACTATCATATTACTTTGCTACTAAACACTTTGCTGCAGATATTAAGTTTCCAGGTGTGGTTGAATTGACAACTCAGCTGCTAATACTTGAGAGTATTCTTTGGCTCCCCTTGTGTCGAATTAATAAATTTGGGTTGAATACTTTACCCTCGAAAACTGTTGCGATCCCCTATATTTGTGGGTTATCAAGACTATTTTCTGGCGCCGTTGCCGGGGAGCATAGCTCTATTCTTTGAGTCACTTGGGATATATATCTACTTATCATTATGAAGAACTTGAGAGATCCAAAAACCAAGATCTATCCCTCAACTACGAGGGGAGGTAAGGAACTGCCATCTAGCTCTGCACTTGATTCACCTTCTGTTTTAAGTAAGCTTGCGACACCTACACCTGCTTCTGCTATTCGTTCTGATATGTTGCATGTTATTGATGATGCCACTTATGCTATGCATGATACTTATGATGAAACTACCTCTATGCCTGATACTACTATGCCACTTAGTGCTTTTCTTGATGAACAACTTGCTAGGGCTAGAGAAATTGGAAATATTGAATCTGATGATACTGATGAAAGTGATGATGAAGAACCACTTGCCATTCCTAAGGGTTATGTTTTTGATCAAGATGCTTCTTTAGCTATTTTAGCTTGCAGAAATAGAACTGAACTTAAAAGATTATTAGCTAAATGGAGTAAGAAATCTCTAAATGCTAGAATGAAACCTGACCCTGCTTTTGCTACTTCACCTATCTTTGTTAGTGATAAGGAATATGAATTCTCTGTTGATCCTGATATAATTACTTTGGTTGAATCTGATCCTTTTCATGGTTATGAATCTGAAACTGTTGTGGAACATCTCACTAAATTAAATGATATAGCCACCCTGTTCATTAAAGATGAGAGAACTCACTACTTTTATATCCTTAAAATACTCCCGTTCTCATTAAAGGGTGATGTTAAGATATGGTTTAATTCTCTTGATCCTGGTTGTGTGCGTAGTCCCCATGATATGATTTATTACTTCTCTGCTAAATATTTCCCTGCTCATAAGAAACAAGCTGCTTTAAGGGACACATATAATTTTGTGCAAATTGAAGAAGAGAGTCTCCCACAAGCTTGGGGGAGGCTTCTCCAATTACTTAATGCTTTGCCTGATCATCCTCTTAAGAAAAATGAAATACTTGATATCTTTTATAATGGACTAATCGATGCCTCCAGAGATTACCTGGATAGTTGTGCTGGTTATGTTTTCAGGGAAAGAACACCGGATGAAGCTGAAATTCTATTGAATAATATGTTGACAAATGAAAATAATTGGACACCTCCGGAGCCAATTCCTGAGCCTATTCCTAAACCAACTCCGAAGAAGAGGGTATTCTATTTCTCAGTCGTGAAGAAATGCAAGAGGCAAAGAAATCTATGAAAAAAAAGGTATTAAAGATGAAGATGTTAAGAATTTACCTCCTATTGAAGAAATACATGGTCTTAATTTACCGCCTGTTGAAGAAACATATAATCTTAATCCATTACCTATTGAAGAAACTCATGGTCTTGATAACCCGACACAAGTAGTAAATGTAAATTCTCTCTACATATATGATAAAGCTGAAATCCCATTTACTAAGTTTGCTAGACCATGCTTAGATGAGTTTGATAAATTTATGGCTAAGCAAGAAGATTTTAATGCTTATTTTGGTAGACAATTAAAATACAATTCAAATATGCTTGGACACTTGGGTGATTATATGGCTAATGTCAAAGGTGAACTTAAACTTATTAGTAAACATGCTTCTATGGTGACCACTCAAGTAGAACAAGTACTTAAAGCTCAAAATGATTTGCGCAATGAATTGAATAATAAGAATAATGATAATGCTGTTAGAGTGGCTACTAGAACTGGTAGAATGACTCAGGAACCTTTGTATCCTGAAGGCCACCCTAAGAGAATTGAGCAAGATTCTCAGAGAAATAACATAGATGTACCTAGTTCTTCTAAAAAGAAGAAAAAGAAAAATGATAGGACTTTGCATGCTTCTAGTGATCCTATTGCTGAAACACCTGAGAATCCAAATGATATTTCTATTTCTGATGCTGAAACACAATCTGGTAATGAACCTGAAACTAGTGATAATGCTAATAATAATGTTCATGACGATGCTCAACCTAGTAATGATAATGATATAGAAATTGAACTTGCTATTGATCTTGATAACCCACAATCAAAGAATCAACATTATGATAAGAAAGATTTTATTGCTAGAAAACATGGTAAAGAAAGAGAACCATGGGTTCAGAAACCCATGCCTTTTCCTCCCAAACCATCCAAGAAAAAGGATGATGAGGATTTTGAGCGCTTTGCTGAAATGATTAGACCTATCTTTTTGCGTATGCGATTAACTGATATGCTTAAAACCAATCCTTATGCTAAGTACATGAAAGACATTATTACAAATAAAAGAAAGATACCGGAAGCTGAAATTTCCACCATGCTTGCTAATTATACTTTTAAGGGTGGAATACCAAAGAAACTTGGAGATCTCGGTGTACCAACTATACCATGTTCCATTAAAAGAAACTATGTTAAAACTGCTTTATGTGATCTTGGAGCCGGTGTTAGTGTTATGCCTCTCTCTTTATATCGTAGACTTGATTTGAATAAGTTGACACCTACTGAAATATCTTTGCAAATGGCTGATAAATCAACTGCTATACCCGTCGGTATTTGTGAGGATGTTCCTGTTGTAGTTGCAAATGTTACTATTTTAACGAACTTTGTTATTCTTGATATTCCCGAGGGTGATAGTATGTCTATTATTCTTGGAAGACCCTTTTTGAATACTGCAGGGGCTGTTATTGATTGCACTAAAGGCAATGTCACTTTTCATGTTAATGGTAATGAGCACACGGTACACTTTTCGAGGAAACAACCTCAAGTTCATAGTATCAACTCTATTGGAAAGATTCCATCGATTATATTTGGAGGTTTTGAATTTCCTCTTCCTACTGTCAAGAAGAAATATGATATTCTTATCATTGGGGATGTGCATATCCCCGTTGAGGTAACATAGTGTTATTCGAAATGTCTCCGGTTTCATGTTATTCGGAATGAGTTCGTTAACAAGACTTGATCAACCTTGTTAGTGGATTCCTTTTGATGACCATGAGATGGATGAAACTAGAAGGCACAACCTTCTGTATCCCACTTTTACTTTCTGTTATTTATATTAAATAAAATAAAATTAATTATTTGTTTGTTTGTCTGTTATCTGATTATCCGTGCAATATAAAAATACCTCGAAAATAAAAGTTCTCCAAATGCCCTGAAAATTAAATATGATTTTTTCTAGAATATTTGAGGATTTATGGAACTGAGAACACACCAGGGGGGCCAACCACCTGGCCACGAGGGTGGAGGGCGCGCCCCCTGCCTCGTGGGCCCACGGTGGCCCTCCTCCACTTATCCTTTCACCCATACACTCCTTCCTCCCCCAAACACGAATAACCAGCTCAAACCCGAGTCCAAGCTCGTTTTGCTGCCATTTTCGATCTCCTTGACCAAAGCACCTCTCACAAAACTGCTCGGGGAGATTGTTCCTTGGTATGTGACTCCCCCATTGGTCCAATTAGTTTTTGTTCTAGTGCTTTATTCGTTGCAATTTTTTGCTGCTTAGGTGACCCTGTTCTGAGCTTGCATGTCAAAATTATATGGTCAAAAGTAGTTTTGATGCATGATATAGGCCCTAGGCACTTGTAGGAGTAGTTACTATCAATATTATTGAGTTTGGTTTACTTTTATTTTGAAGTTACTAAAAAATTTCAGAATTTTTCAGAGGAAGAAAAATGCTTAGGAAAATGTTCCAAGGTGCTTCTTCAAGGAAGCGAGGACCCAGGCTTGCAATGCGTGATGCTGATGAAGAGCCACCAAGAGACGCTCCAGTGCGTCCTTGTGAGTGGCCTTCTGAAAATTTTATGGATCGAGCGGGAATAAAAGAAGAATTCAACGCATATTTGCGTAACGCTGATCTCATGAGCTTCGGGGAAGAGAAGTGCAGTCAGTATCATAATCTCACTAGTTCCTTTGTGAGGAGGTTTGAATTTTCAACTTCACGTAATTCTCCAACTATCCTGTTTGATCTTTATGATAAATCTTATACCATGGACTTAGAGGATTTTACCACTGCATGCAAACTTTCACAATGGGGTAGTATAAGGGATCCTCGCAAATCTGAATTTAGAGATTTTCTTGCCAGCATAACTGTGGGACAATCTAGAGATATTACACAGGCTACCATAGGGAGCATTCACTTTCCTGCTATACATTATTTTGCTCTCTTCATAGGTAAATGCATAAATGGTAAAGATGAGGCATGTCACATGTGTGTCCCTGACCTTAGTATTCTTAGGAGTGCTGTGATAGGAGACAAATCTTATAATTTGGGAGCCATTGTTGCATGTAGGTTGCATCTTAAGAGATTTAATGGAGATTTCTTTGGTGGAATTTATGCAACCCGCGTAGCTAATTTTCTTGGTATAGATGTACGTGAAGATGATATTGAATTACCTCCTGCCTATCTAGATTTTAATGCTATGGTTCACCACCAGTTTGTCGAGAGGAACGAATCACCTCTCCAGTATCAACTAATCTTTGACAGACGCCATGCTGTCCGTATTACTCTCCCTGCTCCTGCTTTCTTTGATTATCAGGAAAGAGGAGGATATACTATTACCAGAGAGGAGGCAGATGAGTACGAGAGGAGAGAGGAGGCCGCTCGTCGCCACGCTGCAGCTCAGCAGGCGATAGCCACTGCATCATAGTACGACCCCAGCTACCATTATGGATATCAGCCAGGCCAGCCGTGGCCATAGACCAACTTAGGCCAAAAGCCTAAGCTTGGGGGAGTACGCATTTCTCACCAACATTACATTTATGCTCACACACTCATTGCTAGATGTCGGTGCTCATACTTTTTCATCGTATCATCCATGCTAGTTTATTTTTTTATGCTTTCTTCTTGTGTGTTTAATAAACCTTAAGAAAAACCAAAAAATTAGTTGTAGCTTTTAATTAGTTTACTTTCCATGCCTATAGTAGTAACTAAAAAGAAAACCCAAAAAGATTTCCTGTTCTTCTTTTGCTTGTTGGGAGCTTTCCCATGTAAATAGTTTTATTTCTTTGGGGGTTGATAGGAGAAGGCCATAATTAAATTGTTGGAGAGGCTCTTATATGCATACTTGTTGATCTGACAAAAGATCCCATATTGCCTTGTCTTCTCCTGTTTATTGAATGCTTGCAGATTCCAGCTTAGTCCAATGCACGTGCACTATTATTATTATTCACACTATTCGGTCGTGCAAGTGAAGGGCAATTATGATGATATATGATGGACTGGCTGAGATGAGAAAAGCTGGTACGAACTCGACCTCTTTTGTTTTTGTAAATATGATTAGTTCATCATTCCTGATTCAGCCTATTATGAATAAACATGTTTGCAATGACAACTAGGGATCATAGTTTCTTGTGCCATGCTTGATTAGCTATGAGTTATAATGGTTTACCTTGCGTGCCAACATGCTATTAAAATGGTTATGATGTGGTATGATAGGGTGGTATCCTCCTTTGAATGATTTAAGTGACTTGACTTGGCACATGTTCACACATGTAGTTGAAACAAAATCAACATAGCCTTCACGATATTTATGTTCATGGTGGATTATATCCTACTCATGCTTGCATTCGGTGTTGATTAATTTTAATACATGTTCATGACTGTTGTCGCTCTCTAGCTGGTTGCTTCCCAGTCTTTTGCTAGCCTTCACTTGTACTAAGCGGGAATACTGCTTGTGCATCAAATCCCTTAAACCCCAAAGTTATTCCACATGAGTCCACTATACCTACCTATATACGGTATCTACTTGCCGTTCCAAGTAAATTTGTATGTGCCAAACTCTAAACCTTCAAATAAATATCCTGTTTTGTATGCTCGAATAGCTCATGTATCAACTAGGGTTGTCCGTATCTTCCATGTTTGGTGGGTTATTCTCAAGAGGACTGGACTCCGCTCCTCACTCACGAGATAAATGGCTGGTCACCGGGATGCCCAGTCCCATGCTTTATGCAAACTAAATCAAAATAATTGCAAACAAAACTCCCCCTGGGACTCTTGTTAGTTGGAGGCACTCGTTGTTTCGAGCAAGCCATGGATTGATGCTTGTGGTGGAAGGGGGAGTATAAACTTTACCATTCTGTTTGGGAACCGCCTATAATGTGTGTAGCATGGAAGATATCGCCATCTCTTAGTTGTTATGTTGACAATGAGAGTATTCCGCTCAAAATATTATTCACCTCTTTTTCAAAACTGAGCTCTGGCACCTCTACAAATCCCTGCTTCCCTCTGCAAAGGGCCTATCTATTTACTTTTATGCTGAGTCATCATCCTCTTATTAAAAAGCACCAGTTGGAGAGCACCGCTGTCATTTGCATTCATTACTGTTAGTTTACATTGAGTATGACTTGACTGGATCTCTTTTTACCATGAATTACAATGTCTAGTCAGTCCTTGGTCTTTAAAAGTGCTCTGCATTTATGTTTTGCAGTCTCAGAAAGGGCTAGCGAGATATTATGATTGTTTTGAGAAAGTGTTGTCATCCGAGTTTTATTATTATGGCTCGCTAGTTGATTATGCTATTGATATGAGTAAACTTGAGACCTATTCGTTATTGCAAATTTGGTTAGTTATAATCTTTGCTGAAAACTTGAATGCTGGCTTTACATATTTACAACAACAAGAGCAAACAGAGTTTTTAGAAGTTTTTCTTTATCACTTTCAGTTTGTCAACTGAATTGCTTGAGGACAAGCAAATGTTTAAGCTTGGGGGAGTTGATACGTCTCCAACGTATCTACTTTTCTAAACACTTTAGCCCCTCTTTTGGACTCTAACTTCCATGATTTGAATGGAACTAACCCGGACTGACGCTGTTTTCAGAAGAATTACCATGGTGTTATTTATGTGCAGGAGCAAACGTTCTCGGAATGACCTGAAACTTCACGGACACACTTTTCAGAAAATAAGAAAAATACCTGCCAAAGATGAAGGCTAGGGGGGCCACCACCTTGCCACGAGGGTGGGGGGCACGCCCCCTACCTCGTGGGCCCCTGTTGCCTCTCCGACTCCAACTCCACCTCCATATATTGAGTTTCGGGGAGAAAAAAATCAGGGAGAAGAAATCGTCGCGTTTTACGATACGGAGCCACCGCCAAGCCCTAAAACCTCTCGGGAGGGCCGATCTAGAGTCCGTTCGGGGATCCGGAGAGGGGAATCCGTTGCCATCGTTATCATCAACCATCCTCCATCACCAATTTCATGATGCTCACCGCCGTGCGTGAGTAATTCCATCGTAGGCTTGCTGGACGGTGATGGGTTGGATGGGATATATCATTTAATCGAGTTAGTTTTGTTAGGGTTTGATCCCTAGTGTCCACTATATTCTGAGATTGATGTTGCTATGACTTTGCTATGCTTAATGCTTGTCACTAGGGCCCGAGTGCCATGATTTCAGATCTGAACCTATTATGTTTTCATCAATATATGAGTGTTCTTGATCCTATATTGCAAGTCTATAGTCACCTATTATGTGTACTGATCCGTTAACCCCAAAGTGACAATAATCAGGATACTTACCGGTGATGACCGTACTTTGAGGAGTTCATGTATTCACTATGTGTTAATGCTTTGTTCTGGTTCTCTATTAAAAGGAGGCCTTAATATCCCTTAGTTTCCGTAAGGACTTTGCTGCCACGGGAGGGTAGGACAAAAGATGTCATGCAAGTGTTTTTTCATAAGCACGTATGACTATATTCGGAATACATGCCTACATTATATCAATGAACTGGAGCTAGTTCTGTGTCACCCTAGGTTATGACCGTTACATGATGAACCGCATCCGGCATAATTCTCCATCTCTGATCCATTGCCTACGAGCTTTCCATATATTGTTCTCCGCTTATTTACTTTTCCGTTGTTATTGCTATCATCACTACAAAATACCAAAAACATTACTTTTACTAATGTTACCTTTTGCTACCGTTACCACTACTATCATATTACTTTGCTACTAAACACTTTGCTGCAAATATTAAGTTTCGAGGTGTGGTTGAATTGACAACTCAGCTGCTAATACTTGGGAGTAATCTTTGGCTCCCCTTGTGTCGAATCAATAAATTTGGGTTGAATACTTTACCCTCGAAAACTGTTGTGATCCCCTATACTTGTGGGTTATCACATATTTATATTGAATAGTGGAGCTATCAGTTGGTGCAGTTCCAAGCAGAGCATCGTGGCTGGATCTATGTGTGAAGTGGAGTACATAGTTGTGATAACCCACAAGTATAGGGGCTCGCAACAGTTTTCGAGGGTAGAGTATTCAACCCAAATTTATTGATTCGACACAAGGGGAGCCAAAGAATATTCTCAAGTATTAGCAGCTGAGTTGTCAATTCAACCACACCTGGAAACTTAATATCTGCAGCAAAGTGTTTAGTAGCAAAGTAATATGATAATAGTGGTAATGGTGGTAAAAGGTAACGGTAGCAAAAGTAATATTTTTGGTGTTTTATAGTGATGATAACAATAGCAACAGAAAAGTAAACAAGCGAAGAACAATATATGGAAAGCTCGTAGGCAATGGATCGGTGATGGAGAATTATGCCGGATGCAGTTCATCATGTAATAGTCATAACCTAGGGTGACACAGAACTAGCTCCAGTTCATCAATGTAATGTAGTCATGTATTCCGAATATAGTCATACGTGCTTATGGAAAAGAACTTGCATGACATCTTTTGTCCTACCCTCCTGTGGCAGCGGGGTCCTATTGGAAACTAAGGAATATTAAGGCCTCCTTTTAATAGAGTACCGCACCAAAGCATTAACACATAGTGAATACATGAACTCCTCAAACTACGGTCATCACCGGTAAGTATCCCGATTATTGTCACTTCGGGGTTAACGGATCATAACACATAATAGGTGACTATAGGCTTGCAAGATAGGATCAAGAACTCTCATATATTGATGAAAACATAATAGGTTCATATCTGAAATCATGGCACTCGGGCCCTAGTGACAAGCATTAAGCATAGCAAAGTCTTAGCAACATCAATCTCAGAACATAGTGGATACTAGGGATCAAACCCTAACAAAACTAACTCGATTACATGATAAATCTCATCCAACCCATCACCGTCTAGCAAGCCTATGATGGAATTACTCACGCACGGCGGTGAGCATCATGAAATTGGTGATGGCGGAAGGTTGATGATGACGATGGCGACGGATTCCCCTCTCCGGAGTCCCGAACAGACTCCAGATCAGCCCTCCCAAGAGAGTTTAGGGCTTGGCGGCGGCTCCGTATCGTAAAACGCAATGAATCCTTCTCCCTAGTTTTTTTCTCCCCAAAAGTGAATATATGGAGTCAGGGTTGAGGTTGGTGGAGCGTCAGGGGGCCCACGAGGCAGGGGGCGCGCCCCCACCCTCGTGGACAGGTGGAGGCCCCCCTGACGTGGATCTTCCTTCCAGTATTTTTTATATATTCCAAAATAATTCTCCGTTGATTTTCA
This sequence comes from Triticum monococcum, assembly GCA_034509565.1. Taxonomy (NCBI): domain Eukaryota; kingdom Viridiplantae; phylum Streptophyta; class Magnoliopsida; order Poales; family Poaceae; genus Triticum; species Triticum monococcum. The sequence goes on from CM067841.1 coordinate 526,082,737, forward strand.
GGTCATTCCGAGAACTTTTATTTCTGCACAAAAATAACACCATGGCAATTCTGCTGAAAACAGCGTCAGTCCGGGTTAGTTCCATTCAAATCATGCAAGTTAGAGTCTAAAACAAGGGCAAAAGTGTTTGGAAAAGTATATACGACGGAGACATATCAACTCCACCAAGCTTAAACCTTTGCTTGTCCTCAAGCAATTCAGTTGATAAACTGAAAGTGATAAAGAAAAACTTTTACAAACTCTGTTTGCTCTTGTTGTTGTAAATATGTAAAGCCAGCATTCAAGTTTTCGGCAAAGATCATGAACTAACCATATTCACAATAACATTTAGGTCTCATGTTTACTCATATCAATGGCATAATCAACTAGCGAGCAATAATAATAAATCTCAGATGACAACACTTTCTCAAAACAATCATGATATGATATAACAAGATGGTATCTCACTAGCCCTTTCTGAGACTGCAAAACATAAATGCAGAGCACTTTTAAAGATCAAGGACTGACTAGACATTGTAATTCATGGTAAAAGAGATCCAGTCAAGTCATACTCAATGTAAACTAACAGTAATGGATGCAAATGACAGCGGTGCTCTCCAACTGGTGCTTTTTAATAAGAGGGTGATGACTCAGCATAAAAGTAAATAGATAGGCCCTTCGCAGAGGGAAGCATAGATTTGTAGAGGTGCCAGAGCTCGGTTTTGAAATAGATATGAATAATATTTTCAGCGGTATACTTTCATTGTCAACATAACAACCAAGAGATGGCGATATCTTCCATGCTACACACATTATAGGTGACTCCCAAACAGAATGGTAAAGTTTAGACTCCCCCTCCACCAACAAGCATCAATCCATGGCTTGCTTGAAAGAACGAGTGCCTCCAACTAACAAGAGTCCCAGGGGGAGTTTTGTTTGCAATTATTTTGATTTGATTTGCATAAAGCATGGGACTGGGCATCCCGGTGACCAGCCATTTTCTCGTGAGTGAGGAGCGGAGTCCACTCCTCTTGAGAATAACCCGCCTAACATGGAAGATACGGACAACCCTAGTTGATACATGATCTATTTGAGCATACAAAATAGAATGTTTATTTGAAGGTTTAGAGTTTAGCACATACAAATTTACTTGGAACGGCAGGTAGATACCGTATATAGGTAGGTATGGTGGACTCATATGGAATAACTTTGGGGTTTATGGAATTGGATGCACAAGCAGTATTCCCGCTTAGTACAGGTGAAGGCTAGCAAAAGACTGGGAAGTGACCAGCTAGAGAGCGGCAGCAGTCATGAACATGCATTAAAATTAATCAACACCGAATGCAAGCATGAGTAGTATATAATGCACCATGAACATAAATATCGTAGAGGCTATGTTGATTTTGTTTCAACTACATGCGTGAACATGTGCCAAGTCAAGCCACTCGAATCGTTCAAAAGAGGATACCACCCTATCATACCACATCACAACCATTTTAATAGCATGTTGGCACGCAAGGTAAACCATTATAAGCTCCTAGCTAATTAAGCATGGCATAAGCAACTACAATCTCTAATTGTCATTGCAAACATGTTTATTCATAATAGGATGAATCAGGAATGATGAACTAATCATATTTACAAAAACAAGAGAGGTAGAGTTCATACCAGCTTTTCTCATCTCAATAAGTTCATCATATAATCATCATTATTGCCTTTCACTTGCACGACCTAATAGTGTGGATAATAATAAAAGTGCACGTGCATTGGACTAAGCTGGAATCTGCAAGCATTCAATTCAAGAGAGAAGACAAGGTAATATGGGCTCTTTGTTAGATGAACAATAATGCATATAAGAGCCACTTTAACATTTTAATTATGGTCTTCTCCTATCGACCCCAAAAGAACAAGAAAAGAAATAAAACTATTTACACGGGAAAGCTCCCAACAAGCAAAAGAAGAACGAGAAATCTTTTTGAGGTTTCTTTTTAATTACTACTACAAGCATAGAAAGTAAACTAATTAAAAGCTACAACTATTTTTTTGTTTTTCTTAAGGTTTATTAAACACACAAGAAGAAAGCATAAAAAGGAAAATAAACTAGCATGGATGATATAATGAAAAAGTATGACCGCCGACAACTAGCAATGAGTGTGTGAACATGAATGTAATGTCGGTGAGAAATACGTACTCCCCCAAGCTTAGGCTTTTGGCCTAAGTTGGTCTATGGCCACGGCTGGCCTGGCGGATATCCAAAGTAATAGTTGGGGTCGTACTGTGAAGAAGCCTCGGATTGCCACTGGTTGGCAATCACCTCCGGATCCCACTGGTAATCAGACTGTCGTGGATGATCAAATTGTGGTTCCGGCTCTGACTCTGTAGCTGATGTAGGGTTCCGGTAGGCGTGAATGGCCTCCAACAGAACAAGGTACTTGCCTGCAGATAAATCAAACAAGGAAGGAGCAGGCAAGGTAATAGTCTCAGGATGATTTTTACCAAATATTAATTTGTACTTAAGCGCATTTTCTCTATTCTTAACAATAAAATCATGTGCTATCATACTCTTATAATCTAGATAAACAGGAGGCAGCAACTTCTCTTCCTTCTCATAATGCCTAATAGGTATGTTAAAGTGTGCAACGAGGCGCGAGGCGAAGATGCCTCCAAGGACGGGGCCCTTAGTACGGTTAAGATTTAACCGCTTTGCAATAATAGCGCCCATATTGAATGTGTCATCATGAAATAAGGCATGGCACAAAATAACAATATCAGGGGCACTCAGGTTTCCACAGTTTCCGCGCCCAATTAAGCATCTACTAGCAAATATAGCAGAGTAACATAGAACATGAAAGTGTATGCTAGTAATTCGTGCGTCGGAAACCGTCCTCGTTTCCCCTACAGTAATGATATCAATAAACCCATCCACATCATCATGATGTGGTTGCTCTACGCTGCCCTCGAAAGGGATCAAACAAACCCGACAAAAATCATGAAGTGGCATCTCCTTATGCTCATCATATAAATAAAATTCCACCGTAGGTGGTGAGCTCCTAGCATGGAAATGAATGTTTTGCATAAAGATATTGGCGAGTAAGAGATACTGTTCACGTTGGTTGTGGAGGAAGGCGGTGAGGCCTGCATTCTCAGCCAATTCATAGAAATCATCATAAATCCCGTCTGCTCTCAAGAAATCATCACAAGGCCATTCACATGGCCGAACCTCCGCGGTGCGAGGAGGATTATATTTGGGCCTCTTATTCTCCTCACTTTGCTTATCCTTCGAGCTTCGGCTTGATGAGCCCCTCAAAAATCTCTTCATCTTTTTCTGAAAATTTTAGTAACTTCAAAATAAAAGTAAACCAAACTCAACAATATTGATAGCAACTACTCCTACAAGTGCCTAGAGGCAATATCATGCATCAAAACTACTTTTGACCACATAAATTTGACATGCAAGCTCAAGAAACTGGGTCACCTAAGCAGCAAAATATGCAATGAATAAAGCACTAGAACAAAAACTAATTGGACCATTGGAGGAGTCACATACCAAGGAACAATTCCCCAAAGCAGTTTTTGGAATGGAGCTTTGAGCAAGCAGATCGAAAATGGTAGCAAAATGAGCTTGGACTCGAGTTTGAGCTGGTTAGTGATGTTTGTGGGAGGAAGGAGTGTGTGGTAGCTGGAATAAGTGGAGGGGAGCCACCGTGGGCCCATGAGGCACGGGGGGGCGCCCAGGGGGTAGGGCGCATGGCCAGGTGCTTGCTCCCCTGCTTTCTTTTTAGTGCCAGATATTCTCAAATATTCCAAAAAATCATATTTAAATTTCAGGGTATTTGGAGAACTTTTATTTTTTGGGTATTTTTTATTGCACGGATAATTTAGAAAATAGACAGAAATTACTATTTTTGCTTTATTTAATATAAATAACAGAAAGTAAAAAGTGGGTACAGAGAGTTGTGTTTTCTAAAGTCGTCCATCTCATGCTCATCAAAAGGAATCCACTAACAAGGTTGATCAGGTCTTGTTAACAAACTCATTCCGAATAACATGGAACCGGGGAATTTTCGAATAACACTAGGTTACCTCAACGGGGATATGCACATCCCCAACAATAAGAATATCATATTTCTTCTTGACAGCAGGAATAGGAAATTCAAAACCTCCAAAACTAATCGATGGAATTTTTCTAATAGAGTTTATACTATGAACTTGAGGTTGTTTCCCTAGGAAAGTGTACCGTATGCTCATTGCCATTAACATGAAAAGTGACATTGCCTTTGGTGCAATCAATAACAGCCTCTGCAGTATTCAAAAAGGGTCTTCCAAGAATAATAGACATACTATCGTCCTCGGGAATATCAAGGATAACAAAGTCCGTTAAAATAGTAACATTTGCAACCACAACGGGCACATCCTCACAAATACCGATAGGTATAATAGTTGATTTATCAGCCATTTGCAAAGGTATTTCAGTAGGTGTCAACTTATTCAAATCAAGTCTATGATATAAAGAGAGAGGCATAACACTAACACCGGCTCCAAGATCACATAAAGCAGTTTTAACATAGTTCTTTTAGTTGGAGCATGATATAATTGGTACTCCGGGATCTCCTAGTTTCTTAGGTATTCCACCCTTAAAAGTGTAATTAGCAAGCATAGTGGAAATTTCAGCTTCCGGTATCTTTCTTTTATTAGTAAAAATATCTTTCATATATTTAGCATAAGGATTCATTTTAAGCATATTAGTCAAACGCATACGCAAAAAGATCGGTCTAATCATTTCAACAAAGCGCTCAAAATCCTCACCATCCTTTTTCTTGGATGGTTTGGGAGGAAAAGGCATGGGTTTCTGAACCCATGGTTCTCTTTCTTTACCGTGCTTCCTAGCAACAAATTCTCTCTTATCATACCGTTGATTCTTTGATTGTGGGTTATCAAGATCAACAACAGGTTCAATCTCTACATCATTCTTATTGCTAGGTTGAGCATCAAAATGAACATCATCATTAACATTATCACTAGGTTCATGCTCATTACCAGATTGTGTTCCCGCATCAGAAATAGAAATATCATTGGTATTCTCAGGTGTGTCAACAACAGGTTCACTAGAAGCATGCAAAGTCCTATCATTTTTCTTTTTCTTTCTTTTAGAAGGACTAGGTGCATCAATATTATTTCTCTGAGAATCTTGCTCAATTCTCTTAGGATGGCCCTCAGGATACAAAGGTTCCTGAGTCATTTTACCACCTCTAGTCATAACTCTAACAACATTATCATTATTTTTACTATTCAATTCATTGAGCAAATCATTCTGAGCTTTAAGTACTTGTTCTACTTGAGTGGTAACCATAGAAGCATGTTTACTAATAAGTTTAAGTTCACCTTTAACATTAGCCATATAATCACCCAAGTGTTCAAGCATATCAGCATTGCCTTTTAATTCTCTACCAAAATAAGCATTGAAATTTTCTTGTTTAACCATAAAGTCATCAAAATCATCCAAGCATGGGCTAGCAAAATTAGTTAATGGGATTTCAACTTTATCATATCTATAGAGAGAATTTACCTTTACTACCTGTGTCGGGTTATCAAGACCATGTACTTCTTCAATAGGTGGTAAATTAAGACCATGTATTTCTTCAATAGGAGGTAAATTCTTAACATCTTCAGCTTTAATACCTTTTTCTTTCATAGATTTCTTTGCCTCTTGCATATCTTTAGGACTGAGAAATAGAATACCCCTTTTCTTCGGAGTTGGTTCAGGAATTGTCCAATTATTTTCATTATTCAACATATTATTCAATAGAATTTCAGCTTCATCTGGTATTCTTTCCCTGAAAACACAACCACCACAACTATCCAGGTGGTCTCCGGAAGCATCGGTTAGTCCATTATAAAAGATATCAAGTATTTCATTTTTCTTGAGAGGATGATCAGGCAAAGCATTAAGTAATTGGAGAAGCCTCCCTCAAGCTTGTGGGAGACTCTCTTCTTCAATTTGCACAAAATTATATATTTCCCTTAAAGCAACTTGATTCTTATGAGCGGGTAAATATTTAGCAGAGAAGTAATAAATCATATTCTGGGGACTACGCACACAACCAGGATCAAGAGAATTAAACCATGTCTTAGCATCACCCTTTAATGAGAACGGAAATAATTTAAGGATATAACAATAGCGAGTTTTCTCATCATTAGTGAACAGGGTAGCTATATCATTTAATTTAGTAAGATGTGCCACAACAGTTTCAGATTCATGGCCATTGAAAGGATCAGATTCAACTAAAGTAATTATCTCAGGATTGACAGAGAATTCATAATCCTTATCAGTAACAAAGATAGGTGAAGTAGCATAAGCAGGATCATATTTCATTCTAGCATTCAAAGTTTTTTATTTCAGCTTAGCTAATAATTTCTTAAGATCACTCCTATCATTGCAAGCAAGAAAATCTCTAGCAGTTTCTTCATCCATAACATAGCCCTCAGGCACAACAGGTAATTCATATCTAGGGGGAGAATCTTCATCATCACTTTCATCAATATTATCAGTTTCAATAATTTCATTCTCTCTAGCCCTAGCAAGTTGTTCATCAAGAAATTCACCAAGTGGCACAGTAGTATCAAGCATAGAAGTAGTTTCATCATAAGTATCATGCATAACAAAAGTGGCATCATCAATAACATGTGACATATCAGAATGAATAGCAGGTGTAGGTGTCGCAAGCTTACTCAAAACAGAAGGTGAATCAAGTGCAGAGCTAGATGGAAGTTCCTTACCTCCCCTCGTAGTTGAGGGATAAATCTTGGTTGTTGGATCTTTCAAGTTCTTCATAATGATATGTAGATATAAATCCCAAGTGACGCAAAGAATAGAGCTATGCTCCCCGGCAACAGGGCCACAAAATAGTCTTGATAACCCACAAGTATAGGGGATCGCAACAGTTTTCGAGGGTAGAGTATTCAACCCAAATTTATTGATTCGACAAAAGGGGAGCCAAAGAATATTCTCAAGTATTAGCAGCCGAGTTGTCAATTCAACCACACCTGGAAACTTAATATCTGCAGCAAAGTGTTTAGTAGCAAAGTAATATGATAATAGTGGTAACAGTGGTAAAAGGTAGCGGTAGGAAAAGTAATATTTTTGGTTTTTTATAGTGATGATAACAATAGCAACAGAAAAGTAAATAAGCGAAGAACAATATATGGAAGCTCGTAGGCAATGGATCGGTGATGGAGAATTATACCGGATGCGGTTCATCATGTAACAGTCATAACCTAGGGTAACACAGAACTAGCTCCAGTTCATCAATGTAATGTAGACATGTATTCCGAATATAGTCATACGTGCTTATGGAAAAGAACTTGCATGACATCTTTTATCCTACCCTGCCGTGGCAGCGGGGTCCTATTGGAAACTAAGGAATATTATGGCCTCCTTTTAATAGAGTACCGGACCAAAGCATTAATGAATACATGAACTCCTCAAACTACGGTCATCACCGGTAAGTATCCCGATTATTGTCACTTCGGGGGTAACGGATCATAACACATAAATGGTGACTATAGACTTGAAAGATAGGATCAAGAACTCCCATATATTGATGAAACAATAATAGGTTCAGATCTGAAATCATGGCACTCGGGCCCTAGTGACAAGCATTAAGCATAGCAAAGTCATAGCAACATCAATCTCAGAACATAGTGGATACTAGGGATCAAACCCTAACAAAACTAACTCGATTACATGATAAATCTCAGCCAACCCATCACCGTCCAGCAAGCCTACGATGGAATTACTCACGCACGGCGGTGAGCATCATGAAATTGGTGATGGAGGAAGGTTGATGATGACGATGGCGACGGATTCCCCTCTCCAAAGCCCCAAAAGGACTCCAGATCAGCCCTCCCAAGAGAGTTTAGGGCTTGGCGGTGGCTCCGTATCGTAAAACGCGATGAATCCTTCTCCCTAGTTTTTTTCTCCTCGAAAGTGAATATATGGAGTCAGGGTTGAGGTCGGTGGAGCGTCAGGGGGCCCATGAGGCAGGGGGGCACGCCTAGGGGGGTAGGGTGCGCCCCCCACCCTCGTGGACAGTTGGAGGCCCCCCTGACGTGGATCTTCCTTCCAGTATTTTTTATATATTCCAAAATAATTCTCCGTTGATTTTCAAGTCATTCCGAGGACTTTTATATCTGCACAAAAATAACACCATGGCAATTCTGCTAAAAACAGCGTCAGTCTGGGTTAGTTCCATTCAAAGCATGCAAGTTAGAGTCCAAAACAAGGGCAAAAGTGTTTGGAAAAGTAGATAAGACGGAGAAATATCAAGTTGCTTTGGAAGTAGCAAATGAAGGAGTCTAGATGAAGGAGTTCATATCCGATCTAGGTGTAATACTGTAACGCCCCGAGACCGATGTGCCAGGTGTCCTCTAGTTATTCGTTGTTGTTGCCTTGTCATTCGCTTGCGTGTTGCATCTTTTCATGTCATCATGTGCATTGCATCATCATGTTTTCGAAACTTGCATCCGTTCCGGCCTCCTCGTTCTCTCCGTTGTCCGTTCTGAACCCAGACACACTTGCACGCGCCTGCGGCATGTCCGAAATAGTATTTTATAAGTGGCCGGAAAATGTTCTTGGAATGGGATGAGAGTTGGCGTGTGGTCTTATTATAGTGTAGATAGACCGCCTGTCAAGTTTCATCGCATTCGGAGTTCGTTTGATAGTCCAACCATTAAACTACAGCGGCATAATAGCCGGTCTATCGTCGGACGTTTTCGGTCTCCGGAAACAGATGCCGGGCCCTCTATCTCTCTCTCTCTTCTCCCCCTCACAGTCTCGCCACAACCCACCTAGTCCATTCTCCTACCCCTCTTCGCGTCCGGAGCTGTCCGATGCGATCGCACGGTCCGAAACCCTCTCTGCTCAGTGCATCAAACCCCCTCGCGCGCGCGTCCGAAAGTTGCCCCGAACCCGACCCGGGCAGTCGTGACCGATGGGTTCGGATCATCCCCCAATATCTATAAAAGATCTCCGGTTCTTTGTTGGACTCCCCTAAGCCATTTATTCACAACCGCTCAATTTTGATCAAAGGATCCAGATTAGCCCCTAGCCAAACACCCATATGCTATAAATATATAGTCCAACCCTAAATTTGAGGAGAGATGTCCCATCCTCCCAGCCGCCGCCGCCATTCCACTAAATCCCCCTCAGGATCTCCCCTGCCCGATCCACTCAGTCAAGCCTCCACCTTCCCCTGATCCAAAATCCCTTCGGGCTTCTCTGCGTCGATCTCTGAGCCCCTCACCTGGTGCCCTCGCACCCGAGCTCTTGTTCAGCCCCGCGTCACCGGAGTTAAGCCACCGGCTGCCCAAGCCTCATCGCCATGGATCCTTCTGCTCCAAGAGCTTTGCCTCGCGCCAGAGTGACCCAGCCGAGCGCCTCCTCTGTTGAACCGCGCGAAACCAGGCACCCTCCTCCAGTTCGGCATCGGGGGACGCCAGCGCCGCGTCCTGCTCCCCTCGCCTTCGCCCTGGTTGCGAGCCACCGCCGCCTGGATCCTCCCCGAGCTCCACGTCTCCACGCCGCTGGCCTTGCCGGACCTGAAGCTCAGGTGCCTCCTCCTCCCTCTTCGATCTAGAGGAGTGGAGCTCCTTTGTGCCCTCGCCTCCGCCCAACCATGTCGTCGCCGGCAACCATGGCTTACCGAAGCCGCCGCGCGTTCCCTTCCTCCTCAACTCCAGCAAGCCCTGCGGGAGACGGGTTCCCGCTGTGCCAAGTCCCTCTGCAGGAGCCGCGCCTGTCCGTTGCTACTCCTCTTCGTCGCCCCGCCTGCATCGCTACTGACCGTCTTGAACTTTCCTGTCGCGCCTCCGTTGACCCCGCGCCAAGTACCGCCTCGCCGCCGCCTTCTCCCTCCGCCTTGCCCGCTCGCCGGAGCTTGGCGCTGCTCTGCATCGTGCCGCCGTGCCCGCTGGCCCCTGTCGTACTGCTCTGCTTCGCCCGCTCACTTACGTTGACCCGTTCAAGCGCCAACGTGGCCAGCCTCCTGGGCCGCAAGCACACCCGAGGCCATATCTGCAGCGTTTGGGACTCCTCCTCTTCAGCTGGGCTTGGCCCATGGGTGTGCTCCCAACAGCCCCTCCTGTTCAGCCCAGCGATGCAGCAGTTTCGGCCCAGGACATATTTATTTCCTGTGATCGAATTTGTCTATTTTTCCAGAGTACAGCAGTTTTGCAGTTTAGCCCCTCTAGTGCATGCATATCGTAACTCACAAATCGTGCATCATTTGGAAAAATATTATATATGAAAAATGCTTAGAATTTTGAGTAGATTAATAATATGCCACTTTCATGCATGTTAAAAATGTCTAAAAAGTTGTTTGTTAAATTTTGCATAAATGCCACGCTAAAATGCTTTATTTCATAACTAAATAACCGTAGCTCGGTTTTAAATAATCTTTATATGTAAATGGGGTAGAATTTTGCGTAGTTTAACATGGTGGCATCACTTTTCATGTTTAACAAATACAAAATATGGTTTAGGGCAGAACAGTACCAAAACCTAAAACATGCACATGAAGAGTTTCCGGACTTGTTGTTTGTTGTTCCGGCCTCATTTAAATTTACCTAGATAGGTAGTTTTATTATGCTTCACCCTCTTGCCATGTTAATCAACATTTTAATATTGTTGGGTACATAAACAAGATCGAACTAAATAAGTCGCGTGGTGTTCCATCAATATGCAACTCGTTGCATATTGAGCTCCACTTAATTTGTAGGATTGTTTGTGCATTTTTGCCATGCCATGCCTCATTAAACCGGACATGCATCATACGTGATTGTGCATCATGCCATGATTATGTGATGGTTGTTTACCATGTTGTGTGCTTCTGTTCGGTGTTGCTTCTTCGGGTTGGTTCCGTTAACGTCACGTTTGTGAGGACCCATTCGACGACGTTCGTTTGTCTTCTTCATGGACTCGTTCTTCTTCCTTGCGGGATTTCAGGCAAGATGACCATACCCTCGAAATCACTTCTATCTTTGCTTGCTAGTTTCTCACTCTTTTGCTATGGCTATGCTGCGATACCTACCACTTGCTTATCATACCTCCCATATTGTCAAACCAAGCCTCTAACCCACCTTATCCTAGCAAACCATACCGCTTTGATTAGCCCCTCTTATAGCGTTGTTAGTTGCAGGGGAAGATTGAAGTTTGTTCCTTGTTGGAACATGGAGTTGTTGTTCCTTGTTGGAACATGTTTGATTGTTGGGATATCACAATACCTCTTATTTAATTAACGCTTCTATATACTTGGTAAAGGGTGTAAGGCTCGGCCTTATGCCTGGTGTTTTGTTCCACTCTTGCCGCCCTAGTTTCCATCATATCGGTGTTATGTTCCCGGATTTTGCGTTCCTTATGCGGTTGGGTTATAATGGGAACCGCTTGACAGTTCGCCTTGAATAAAACTCCTCCAGCAATGCCAAACCTTGGTTTTACCATTTGCCACCTAGCCTTTTCTTTACCTTGGGTAGGCCTGCCCAAGGGTCATCTTTATTTAAACCCCCGGGCCAGTGCTCCTATGAGTGTTCGTCCAACTTGTCAGCCGCTGGTGACCACCTGGGGCAACTCTGGGCTGGCCTACCGGAAGTTTGGACAATCCGGTGTGCCCTCAGAATGAGATATGTGCAGCTCCTATCGGGATTTGTCAGCACATTCGGGTGGCTTTGCTGGTCTTGTTTTACCATTGTCGAAATGTCTTGTAACCTGGATGCCGAGTTTGATCGGAATGTCTTGGGAGAAGGAATATCCTTCGTTGACCGTGAGAGCTTGTGATGGGCTAAGTTGGGACACCCCTGCAGGGATTTGAACTTTCGAAAGCCGTGCCCGCGGTTATGGGCAGATGGGAATTCGTTCATGTCCGGTTGTAGAAAACCTAAAGTTGAGCTTAATTAAAATGCATCAACCGCGTGTGTTACCGTGATGGTCTCTTCTCAGCGGGGTCCGGGAAGTGAACACGGTGTTGGAGTTATGTTTGACGTAGGTTGTTCTAGGATCACTTCTTGATCATAGTTGTTCGACCGTGCTTTTGCCTTCTCTTCTCGCTCTCATTTGTGTTTGTTAGCCACCAAATATGCTAGTCGCTTGCTGCAGCTCCACCTCATACCTTTTACCCTTCCTATAAGCTTAAATAGTCTTGATCGCGAGGGTGTGACATTGCTGAGTCCCCGTGACTCATAGATACTTCCAAAACCAGCTTGCAGGTGCCGTTGAACCGTGCAGGTGACGCAACCAAGCTCAAGGAGGAGCTCGAGGAAGACCTTGTCCTTTGTGTTGTTTTGTTCTAGTTGATCAGTAGTGGAGCCCGGTTGGGGTCGATCGGGGATCTGTGTAGCATTTGGGGTAGTTTTCTTTTATTTTGGTTCCGTAGTCGGACCTTGATTGTATCTGGTTGATGTAATGCTTTATTCATGTATTGTGTGAAGGGGCGATTGTAAGCCAACTATGTATCTCTTTCCCTTATATATTACATGGGTTGTGTGAAGATTACCTCACTTGCGACATTGCTTTCAATGCGGTTATGCCTCTAAGTCGTGCTTCGACACGTGGGAGATATAGCCGCATCGAGGGTGTTTCAAGTTGGTATCAGAGCCTTCCCCGACCTTAGGAGCCCCCTGCTTGATCGAATCACTAGCGTTATTGAGTCTAGAAATGTTTTGAGTTATTTAGGATTATATATATCGGAGAGTTAGAAATTCTTTTTACTCCCTAGTCCCTTCGTCGCTCTGGTGAGGCATCCTGACGTAGAGTTTTGACTCTTCTCTTCTCAAATTTCACTAAAAAAATTAGGATCACGCGGGTATCTTGGAATCGTTCCGATGGTTTGTGACGAGAACATTGTTCTTGGTGCCTCCTGTCATTTAGGGGTTGTGGCAGTGTCTCGGGGATTTGAGCTCCGAGGTGTTGTCGTCACAATTTTATCATTGCAGTTCTGGAATACCTGAGATTAGTTTCGCCGACATCGAAACTCTCTTTTATGCAGTTGTTGGTGAGATAACCTCGACGCCACCCAATACTGGGGCGGGAATTCAAGTAGCTCTTAGGATATCTTTCCGATAGATGTATGATATGAAATTGGGGTTCGGCATCTAGTGGTCCGCCTATCCATGGTTGGTTTTACAGTGGTCTTGTTGTGTCTTAAAGAGTCCTTGGCTATGCCGACTCGGGAACGCTTCGTATGTCATGTGCACTGCCTTGTACATGATGGTGCTGTACGATCGAGCCCGTGTAGGCCCCACCACGAAAACTTCGGACGAAATATCTATCATATGTTTGTTCCGGCTTATTCTGCAAGCCAATCCTTGTTTTGTTTTGAGTTTTGGTATTCGAGTTGCTTCGAAGTCAAATGTTGATTCCATACCTTTTCCAAGCGGTGTTCTCATATTTCTATGCAAATACAAATCCTTCTTGATCATCGAGATTGTCATCTAAATTTCTTCTCTACCGGCGTGTTTCTCTTCAAGTGGATCTGATCACTTCAACATTTGCAAGATCCAATCTCAGCTTTTCGTCAACGGTGTTTGCTTCATCCGTTCCAAGTTGCCTTTGTTTTTCCCGCCCACCCACCCTTTTTCCTCAAGGACTAAGATTTATTTATCAAGTATCCTTTTATTCTTGTGAAGTCTCTCCATTCTTTTCCGTCAATGTTCTTACCCGGTGATGCTCATGAAGATTTTAACGGAGCTTCTAGTTCACTATTATTAATTCTTTTTCTTCTCCGGTGAATCCAATTCAAGCTTTATGGATCATATCCTTTTTCCTCGTTTCAAATGCCTTATCATACCGGTGCACCTCTTAAACATCTACTTCTCGCTATTCAATTATTCCGGAGTGCTAAAGATGTCTCGGAAGGCTCGTCTTTTCCTTCAAGATCCGTTCAAACCTATTCCGAGGTTGTTATCTCATTCTAGCCATTTATTTCAACCGGTGCTATCTCCTTTTCAAGTAATCATCAACGGTGTTTCTTTTGAGTGGGCCCTAACCCACAGGTCTTTTTCCAGGATCTTACCTCACTCTTCTTATTTTTCCGGAGTTATCCTCAAATTCTTCTCGAAGTTTGACGTAAAAATGATTCATCATCAGTCATATGTATTTCTCCAAGACCTTTCAAATTCTTTTCATCGTTGGTTCAACCTTTCCAATTTTAATTCCGGAGTGCCTCAACAATTTATGATGTTGTTTCTCTTCATCATTCTCTGCGGTTAAAGACCGAAGAAGAGTTTTACCTCCATATCTTATCCGCTCTCTCAGAGATTCGTGGTTCTAGTTCAAGGCCATCCTCTCATAATTGTTTTGATCGCGAAAATTCTTTTCCTTCCTCCATAGCCCATCATTTCATAAGACTTATTCATTCTTAGCCTTCAGCTATCATTCTCCAAATCTTACCGATGCATCATTCAATATTCTCTAATCAGTTCATGACCCCTTCGTTCACTTGTATCTAAATCCTCTCAAGCATCTTCGTTCATTTTATAATTCTTCCCGGTGTTTTCTTTATCTTCTCTTCGTTCATTCTTAATTCTTACGGTGGTTCGTTCAAGATTTCTCTTCCTTATCAATTCATTCGTGGTTCCAATCCTACCGGTGGTTCGTTGAAGACCTTCTCAAGTTTATGTTATATCTTCTTAATCCCTTCTACGAGAATGAGTAGTATGTCAAATCCATTGTTTCTCATCAATTTAATTGGTGAAGGATGAGCATAAGGTAATTCTTATTCTTGTTTTATCCAAGTGATTAATTCCTTACTCCGGAGGTTCATAAAAATTCTTGATTTTCTTTTGATCAACTTTTCTTTCTCGGAGACCCAAGCTCTAATTATCAGGGATATCCATCTAAATCATTACAAGGTTTCACCTTGTGTTTTCAACGTCGCTCTCTTTTCGTTATCCTTTTGTTACCGGAGTTGGCCAAGAAGGTTCTACATGATGGTTCATCAAGGATTTAATTCATTCTTGAAGTTTTCATCGAGAATCTTTTCTAAGGAGCTCAAGTATTCTTCTTCGTGCTATCCGGAGTGCAATTCTTTCTTCCATATCATTGTAGGTGGTATTATGTCATTCTTGTTAATTTGAGTTCATGTTTCATGATTCACATATTGTTAAGGATGAGGTATTTTAAATCCATCAATTCCTTCGTTGGAGTTATCTTGGGTTATATTTCACCTAAAGCTTTCCCTAAGGATTGTTGCTATTATGGTGCTTATAAATGATCCAAGTTCTTCATTTATCCTTCCAGTGAAATAATCTTCTCGTCTCCTTGTTCATATCAATCCAATCAAATCTTTTCTATGAGTGACAAGGTGTTACCTCATAATTTGGAGATGTCTTCTATAAGTCCATACCAAGTTTATTCTTTTCGTTGTTGATAATCCAACAACTCCGTTCTAGCCTTTGCTGTAAGCGTGCGCTGCCAAGATCTTGTTTTCTACTTCGTTCATTCCATTCCATTCTCTCTTTTCTTCCTGAGGCATCGTGATGTTGCTCTCTTCTACCCTTCTTCTTGTTCTTGTCAGGACCTTGTTTTTTTCATGATTATCCATTTAACCGGAGTGTTGTGCCCTGTTGCTCAAGTTCTTTTCGCCTTATCAAGTCTTGCATCTCTTTTCAACCGGAGTGCTGTCCGAATTTGATCTTACTTATTTCTTTTTCCTAACGGAGTGTTTTCAACTTCGTTCACCTCCGTTGCTTTCTTTCTTTCAATTTTCTCAACCTTGCAAGGTTCCTTGGTTTCACTCATTGGTCAAAGAAGCAACTTAGTTTTACCTCTTCTCTTTCTCTTCCGTTGTCCCTCCGGTGCCATTCTAGATCTCGGGACGAGATCCTCTCGTAGTGGTGGAGTGTTGTAAAGCCCCGAGACCGATGTGCCATGTGTCCTCAAGTTATTCGCTGTTGTTTCCAGGTCATTCGCTTGCGTGTTGCATCTTTTCATGTCATCATGTGCATTGCATCATCATGTTTTCGAAACTTCCATCCGCCCCGGCCTCCTCGTTCTCTCCGTTGTCCGTTCTGAGCCCAGACACACTTGCACGCGCCCGCGGCATGTCCGAAATAGTATTTTATAAGTGCCCAGAAAATGTTCTCGGAATGGGATGAGAGTTGGAGTGTGGTCTTATTATAGTGTAGATAGACCGCCTGTCAAGTTTCATCGCATTCGGAGTTCGTTTGATAGTCCAACCGTTAAACTATAGCGGCATTATAGCCGGTCTATCATCGGACGTTTTCGGTCTCCGGAAACAGATGCCGGACCCTCTATCTCTCTCTCTTCTCCCCCTCGCAGTCTCGCCATAGCCCACCTAGTCCATTCTCCTACCCCTCTTCATGTCCGAAGCTGTCCAATGCGATCGCACGGTCCGAAACCCTCCCTGCTCAGTGCATCAAACCCCCTCGCGCGCGCGCCCGAAAGTTGTCCCGAACCCGACCCACGCAGTCGTGACCGATGGGTCCGGATCATCCCCCAACATCTATAAAACATCTCCGGTTCTTTGTTGGACTCCCCTAAGCCATTTATTCACAACCGCTTGATTTCGATCGAAGGATCCAGATTAGCCCCTAGCCAAACACCCATATGCTATAAATATATAGTTCAACCCTAAATTTGAGGAGAGATGTCCCATTCTCCCAGCCGCCGCCGCCATTCCACTAAATCCCCCTCGGGATCTCCCCTGCCCGATCTACTTAGTCAAGCCTCCACATTCCCCTGATCCAAAATCCCTTCGGGCTTCTCTGCGTCCATCTCTGAGCCCCTCATCTGGTGCCCTCGCACCCGAGCTCTTCTTCAGCCCTGCGTCACCGGAGTCAAGCCACCAGCCGCCCGAGCCTCGTCGCCATGGATCCGTCTGCTCCAAGCGCTTTGCCTCGCGCCGGAGTGACCCAGCCGAGTGCCTCCTCTGTTGAACCGCGTGAAACCAGGCACCCTCCTCCAGTTCGACGCTGGGGGACGCCAGCGCCGAGTCCTGCTGCCCTCGCCTCCGCCCTGGTTGCGAGCCACCGCCGCCTGGATCCTCCCCGAGCTCCACGTCTCCACGCCGCTGACCTTGCCGGACTAGAAGCTCGGGCGCCTCCTCCTCCCTCTTCGATCCAGAGGAGTGGAGCTCCTCTGTGCCCTCGCCTCCGCCCAACCATGTCGTCGTCGGCAACCATGGCTAACCGGAGCCGCCGCGCGTTCCCTTCCTCCTCGACTCCAGCAAGCCCCGCCGGAGATGGGTTCCCGCTGCGCCAAGTCCCTCTGCAGGAGCCGCGCCTGTCCGCTGCTGCTCCTCTTTGTCGCCCCGCCTGCATCGCTGCTGACCGTCTCGAACTTCGCTGCCGCGCCTCCGTTGACCCCGCGCCAAGTACTGCCTCGCCGGAGAGATCCTCGCTGCCGCCTTATCCCTCCGCCTTGCCCGCTCGCCGGAGCTTGGCGCTGCTCTACATCGTGCCGCCGTGCCCGTTGGCCCCTGTCGTACTGCTCTGCTTCGCCCGCTCGCTTTCATTGACCCATTCAAGCGCCAACATGGCCAGCCTCCTGGGCCGCAAGCACACCCGAGGCCAGATCTGCAGCGTTTGGGCCTCCTCCTCTTCAGTTGGGCTTGGCCCATGGGTGAACTCCCCACAGCCCCTCCTGTTCAGCCCAGCGATGCAGCAGTTTTGCCCCAGGACATATTTTTCCCCTGATCGAATTTGTCTATTTTTCCATAGTACAACAGTTTTGCAGTTTTGCCCCTCTAGTGCATGCATATCGTAACTCACAAATCGTGCATCATTTGTAAAAACCATATATATGAAAAAAGCTTAGAATTTTGAGTAGATTAATAATATGCCACTTTCATGCATGTTAAAAATGTCTAAAAAGTTGTTTGTTAAATTTTGCATAAATGCCACGCTAAAATGCTTTATTTCATAACTAAATAACCGTAGCTCGTTTTTAATAATGTTTATATGTAAATGGGGTAGAATTTTGCGTAGTTTAACATGGTGGCATCACTTTTCATGTTTAACAACTATAAAATATGGTTTAGGGCAGAACGGTGCCAAAACCTAAAACATGCACATGAGGAGTTTCCGGACTTGTTGTTTGTTGTTCCGGCCTCATTTAAATTTGCCTAGATAGGTAGTTTTATTATGCTTCACCCTCTTGCCATGTTAATCAACATTTTAATATTGCTGGGTACATAAACAAGATCGAACTAAATAAGTCACGTGGTGTTCCGTCAATACGCAACTCGTTGCATATTGAGCTCCACTTAATTTGTAGGATTGTTTGTGCATTTTTGCCATGCCATGCCTCATTAAACCGGACATGCATCATACGTGCTTGTGCATCATGCCATGATTATGTGATGGTTGTTTACCATGTTGTGTGCTTCTTTCCGGTGTTGCTTCTTCGGGTTGGTTCCGTTAGCGTCGCGTTTGTGAGGACCCGTTCGACGACGTTCGTTTGTCTTCTTCATGGACTCGTTCTTCTTCCTTGCGGGATTTCAGGCAAGATGACCATACCCTCGAAATCACTTCTATCTTTGCTTGCTAGTTGCTCGTTTTTTTTGCTATGCCTATGCTGCGATACCTACCACTTGCTTATCATGCCTCCCATATTGTTAAACCAAGCCTCTAACCCACCTTATCCTAGCAAACCGTTGTTTGGCTATGTTACCACTTTGCTCAGCCCCTCTTATAGCGTTGTTAGTTGAGGTGAAGATTGAAGTTTGTTCCTTGTTGGAACATGGAGTTGTTGTTCCTTGTTGGAACATGTTTACTTGTTGGGATATCACAATACCTCTTATTTAATTAATGCATCTATATACTTGGTACTTGGTAAAGGGTGTAAGGCTCGGCCTTATGCCTGGTGTTTTGTTCCACTCTTGCCGCCCTAGTTTCCGTCATATCGGTGTTATGTTCCCGGATTTTGCGTTCCTTACGCGGTTGGGTTATAATGGGAACCCCTTGACAGTTCGCCTTGAATAAAACTCCTTCAGCAATGCCCAACCTTGGTTTTACCATTTGCCACCTAGCCTTTTCTTTCCCTTGGGTAGGCCTGCCCAAGGGTCATCTTTATTTAAACCCCCGGGCCAGTGCTCCTCTGAGTGTTGGTCCAACTTGTCAGCCGCCGGTGACCACCAGGGGCAACTCTGGGCTAGCCTACCGGAAGTTTGGACAATCCGGTGTGCCTTGAGAATGAGATATGTGCAGCTCCTATCGGGATTTGTCGGCACATTCGGGTGGCTTTGCTGGTCTTGTTTTACCATTGTCGAAATGTCTTGTAACCTGGATGCCGAGTCTGATCGGAATGTCTTGGGAGAAGGAATATCCTTCGTTGACCGTGAGAGCTTGTGATGGGCTAAGTTGGGACACCCCTGCAGGGATTTGAACTTTCGAAAGCCGTGCCCGCGGTTATGGGCAGATGGGAATTTGTTAATGTCCGGTTGTAGAAAACCTGAAGTTGAGCTTAATGAAAATGCATCAACCGCGTGTGTTACCGTGATGGTCTCTTCTCGGTGGGGTCCGGGAAGTGAACACGGTGTTGGAGTTATGTTTGACGTAGGTTGTTCTAGGATCACTTCTTGATCATAGTTGTTCGACCATGCTTTTGCCTTCTCTTCTCGCTCTCATTTGCGTTTGTTAGCCACCAAATATGCTAGTCGCTTGCTGCAGCTCCACCTCATACCTTTTACCCTTCCTATAAGCTTAAATAGTCTTGACCGCGAGGGTGTGAGATTGCTGAGTCCCCGTGACTCACAGATACTTCCAAAACCAGCTTGCAGGTGTCGTTGAACCGTGCAGGTGACGCAACCAAGCTCAAGGAGGAGCTCGATGAAGACCTTGTCCTTTGTGTTGTTTCGTTCTAGTTGATCAGTAGTGGAGCCCAGTTGGGGTCGATCGGGGATCTGTGTAGCATTTGGGGTAGTCTTCTTTTATTTTGGTTCCATAGTCGGACCTTGATTGTATCTGGTTGATGTAATGCTTTATTCATGTATTGTGTGAAGGGGCGATTGTAAGCCAACTATGTATCTCTTTCCCTTATATATTACATGGGTTGTGTGAAGATTACCTCACTTGCGACATTGCTTTCAATGCGGTTATGCCTCTAAGTCGTGCTTCGATACGTGGGAGATATAGCCGCATCGAGGGCGTTTCAAATACCTAGTGCATCGGGTCCAATGAAAATATTTTGAGACAATACTGGAGCAATTACCTTAGCAAAGGTATCCAGGTTTCACAAGAGAACCAAACACATCAAGAGACGCTTCAACTCCATCCACGATCAATTCAAGGAGGGAGACATAGAGATTTGCAAAATACATACGGATCTGAATGTTGCACACCCGTTAACTAAGCCTTTTCCAGGAGCAAAACATGATCATGTTGGGGAACGTAGTAATTTCAAAAAAATTCTTACACACACGCAAGATCATGGTGATGCACTGCAACGAGAGGGGTAGTATCGTCTATGTACCCTCGTAGACCGTAAGCGGAAGCGTTATGAGAACGCGCTTGATGTAGTCGAACGTCTTCCCGATCCGACCGATCCAAGTACCGAACGCACGGCACCTCTGAGTTCAGCACAAGTTCAGCTCGATGACGTCCCATGAACTCGATCCAGCAGAGCTTCACGGGAGAGTTCCGTCAGCACGACGGTGTGTTGACGGTGATGATGTTGCTACCAACGCAGGGCTTCGCCTAAGCACCGCTACGATATGATCGAGGTGGATTATGGTGGAGGGGGGCACCACACATGGCTTGGAACAATCAACTTGTGTGTTCTAGGGTGCCCCCTACCCCCGTATATAAAGGAGCAAGGGGGGGCCGGCCGGCCCTTGCAGGGCGCGCCAGGAGGACGAGTCCTCCTCCTAGTAGGAGTAGGACTCCCCTTTCCTACTCCTACTAGGAGGAGGAAACGAAGGAGGAGAGGAAGAAGGAAGGAGAGGGAGGAAAGGAGGAAAGGGGGGCCGGCCCCCTAGTCCAATTCGGTTTGGGCTAGGGGACCGCATGCCCTACCTCCTCTCTTCCACCACTTGGCCAATGAGGCCCAATACTTCTTCCCCATATTCCCGTAACTCCCCGATACTCCGAAAAATACCTGAATCACTCGGAACCTTTCCGATGTCCGAATATAGTCGTCCAATATATCGATCTTTACATCACGACCATTTCGAGACTCCTCGTCATGTCCCCGATCTCATCCGGGACTCCGAACGTTAAGCGTGCGGACCCTATGGGTTCAAGAACTATGTAGACATGACCGGGACACGTCTTCGGTCAATAACCAATAGCGGAACCTGGATGTTCATATTGGCTCCTACATATTCTACGAAGATCTTTATCGGTCAAACCGCATAACAACATATGTTGTGTCCTTTGTCATCGGTATGTTACTTGCCCGAGATTCAATCGTCGATATCTCAATACCTAGTTCAATCTCGTTACTGGCAAGTCTCTTTACTCGTTTCTGTAATGCATTATCCCGCAACTAAATCATTAGTTGCATTGCTTGCAAGGCTTATAGTGATGTGCATTACCAAGAGGGCCCAGAGATACCTCTCCGACAATCGGGGTGACAAATCCTAATCTCGATCTATGCCAAGTCAACAAGTACCATCAGAGACACCTGTAGAGCACCTTTATAATCACCCAGTTACGTTGTGACGTTTGGTAGCACACAAAGTGTTCCTCTGGTAATCGGGAGTTGCATAATCTCATAGTCATAGCAACATGTATAAATCATGAAGAAAGCAATAGCAGTAAACAAAAACGATCAAGTGCTAAGCTAAGGGAATGGGTCAAGTCAATCACATCATTCTCCTAATGATGTGATCCCGTTTATCAAATGACAACTCATGTCTATGGTTAGGAAACATAACCATCTTTGATTAACGAGCTAGTCAAGTAGAGGCATACTAGTGACACTCTGTGTGTCTATGTATTCATGCATGTATTATGTTTCCAGTTAATACAATTCTAGCATGAATAATAAACATTTATCATGAAATAAGGAAATAAATAATAACTTTATTATTGCCTCTAGGGCATATTTCCTTCAGTCTCCCACTTGCACTAGAGTCAATAATCTAGATTACACAGTAATGATTCTAACACCCATGGAGCCTTGGTGCTGATCATGTTTTGCTCGTGAGAGAGGCTTAGTCAACGGGTCTGCAACATTCAGATCCATATGTATCTTGCAGATCTCTATGTCTCCCACCGGGACTTGATCGCGGATGGAATTGAAGCGTCTCTTGATGTGTTTGGTTCTCTTGTGAAATCTGGATTCTTTGCCAAGGAAATTGCACCAGTATTGTCACAAAAGATTCTCATTGGACCTGATGCACTAGGCATGACACCTAGATCAGATATGAACTCCTTCATCCATACTCCTTCATTTGCTGCTTCCGAAGCAGCTATGTACTCCGCTTCACACGTAGATCCCGCCACGACGCTTTGTTTAGAACTGCTCCAACTGACAGCTCCACCGTTCAATATAAACACGTATCTAGTTTGCGATTTAGAATCGTCCAGATCAGTGTCATAGCTTGCATCGACGTAACCTTTTACGACAAGCTCTTTGTCACCTCCACAAACGAGAAAACATATCCTTAGTCCTTTTCAGGTATTTTAGGATATTCTTGACCGCTGTCTAGTGATCCACTCCTGGATTACTTTGGTACCTCCCTGCTAAACTAACAACAAGGCACACATCAGGTCTGGTACACGGCATTGCATACATGATAGAGCCTATGGCTGAGGCATAGGGAACACTTTTCATTTTCTCTCTATCTTCTGCAGTGGTCGGGCATTGAGTCTTACTCAACTTCACACCTTGTAACACACGCAAGAACCCTTTCTTAGCTTGATCCATTTTGAACTTCTTCAAAAATTTATCAAGGTATGTGCTTTGTGAAAGTCCAATTAAGCGTCTTGATCTATCTCTATAGATCTTGATGCCCAATATATAAGCAGCTTCACCGAGGTCTTTCATTGAAAAACTTTTATTCAAGTATCCTTTTATGCTATCCAGAAATTCTATATCATTTCCAATCAACAATATGTCATCCACATATAATATTAGAAATGCTACAGAGCTCCCACTCACTTTCTTGTAAATACAGGCTTCTCCAAAAGTCTCTATAAAAACATATGCTTTGATCACACTATCAAAACGTTTATTCAAACTCCGAGAGGCTTGCAATAGTCCATAAATGGATGGCTGGAGCTTGCACACTTTGTTAGCACCTTTTAGATCGATAAAACCTTCAGGTTGCATCAGATACAACTCTTCTTCCAGAAATCCATTCAGGAATGATGTCTTTACATCCATTCGCCAAATTTCATAATCATAAAATGCGACAATTGCTAACATGATTCGTACGGACTTAAGCATCGCTACAGGTGAGAAGGTCTCATCATAGTCAACTCCTTGAACTTGTCGAAAACCTTTCACAACAAGTCGAGCTTTATAGACAGTAACGTTACCATCGACGTCAGTCTTCTTCTTGAAGATCCATTTATTCTTGATGGTTTGCCGATCATCGGGCAAGTCAACCAAAGTCCACACTTTGTTCTCATACATGGACCCCATCTCAGATTTCATGGCCTCAAACCATTTTGCGGAATCTGGGCTCATCATCGCTTCCTCACAGTTTGTAGGTTCTTCATGGTCAAGTAACATGACCTCTAGAACAGGATTACCGTAACACTCTGGTACGGATCTTACTCTGATTGACCTACGAGGTTCAGTAGTAACTTGATCTGAAGTTTCATGATCATCATCATTGGCTTCCTCACTAATTGGTGTAGGTGTCACAGCAATCGGTTTCTGTGATGGACTACTTTCCAATAAGGGAGCAGGTACAATTACCTCATCAAGTTCTACTTTCCTCCCACTCACTTCTTTCGAGAGAAACTCCCTCTCTAGAAAGGATCCATTCTTAGAAACAAATGTCTTGCCTTCGGATCTATGATAGAAGGTGTACCCAATTGTCTCCGTTGGGTATCCTATGAAGACACATTTCTCCGATTTGGGTTCGAGCTTATCAGGTTGAAGCTTTTTCACATAAGCATCGCAGCCCCAAACTTTAAGAAACAACAACTTTGGTTTCTTGCCAAACCATAGTTCATAAGGCATCGTCTCAACGGATTTAGATGGTGCCCTATTTAACGTGAATGCAGCTGTCTCTAAAGCGTAACCCAAAACGATAGTGGTAAATCAGTAAGAGACATCATAGATCGCACCATATCTAAGAAAGTATGATTACGATGTTCGGACACACCATTACGCTGTGGTGTTCCGGGTGGCGTGAGTTGCGAAACTATTCTGCATTGTTTCAAATGAAGACCAAACTCGTAACTCAAATATTCTCCTCCACGATCAGATCGTAGAAACTTTATTTTCTTGTTACGATGATTTTCCACTTCACTCTGAAATTCTTTGAACTTTCCAAATGTTTCAGACTTATGTTTGATCAAGTAGGTATACCCATATATGCTGAAATCATCTGTGAAAGTGAGAAAATAATGATACTCGTCGCGAGCCTCAATATTCATCGGACCACATACATCAGTATGTATGATTTCCAACAAATCTATTGCTCGCTCCAAAGCTCAAGAGAGCGGCGTTTTAGTCATCTTGCCCATGAGGCATGGTTCGCAAGTACCAAGTGATTCATAATCAGGTGATTTCAAAAGTCCATCAGAATGGAGTTTCTTCATGCGCTTTACACCAATATGACCTAAACGACAGTGCCACGAATAAGTTGCACTATCATTATCAACTCTGCATCTTTTGGCTTCAACATTATGAATATGTGTATCACTACTATCGAGATTGATTAAAAATAGACAAATCTTCAAGGGTGCATGACCATAAAAGATATTACTCATATAAATAGAACAACCATTATTCTTTGATTTAAATGAATAACCGTCTCGCATCAAACAAGATCCAGATATAATGTTCATGCTCAACGCTGGCACCAAATAACAATTATTCATGTCTAAAACTAATCCCGAAGGTAGATGTAGAGGTAGCGTGCCGACGGCGATCACATCGACTTTGGAACCATTTCCCACGCGCATGTGCTACTGCAAGCTTTAGTAAGGTACACATCAATAACATGTATATCACATATACCTTTGCTCACCTTGACATCCTTCTTATCGGCCAAATACTTGGGGCAGTTCCGCTTCTAGTGACCAGTCCCTTTGCAGTAGAAGCACTCAGTCTCAGGCTTAGGTCCAGACTTGGGTTTCTTCTCTTGAGCAGCAACTTGTTTGCCGTTCTTCTTGAAGTTCCCTTTCTTCTTCCCTTCACCCTTTTTCTTGAAACTAGTGATCTTGTTGACCATTTGAAGGATCGAAAGTATGTCCAGAGGGGGGTGATTAGACTACTTGACCAAATAAAAATCTAGCCTTTTCCCAATTTTAGTTGTAGGCAGATTTTAGCAACTTAGCACAAGTCAAGCAATCAACCTACACATGCAATTCTAAGAGTATAGCAGCGGAAAGTAAAACAATTGCATATGAAGGTAAAGGGAGGAGTTTGGCGTGTGCAAACGCAATTGGAGACACGGAGATTTTTGGCATGGTTCCGATAGGTGGTGCTATCTTACATCCATGTTGACGGAGACTTCAACCCACGAAGGGTAACGGTTGCGCGAGTCCACGGAGGGCTCCACCCATGAAGGGTCCACGAAGAAGCAACCTTGTCTATCCCACCATGGTCGTCGCCCACGGAGGACTTGCCTCACTCGGGTAGATCTTCACGAAGTAGGCGATCTCCTTGCCCTTACACACTCCTTGGTTCAACTCCACAATCTTGACTGAGGCTCCCAAGAGACACCTAGCCAATCTAGGAGACACCACTCTCCAAGAGGTAACAAATGGTGTGTTGATGATGAACTCCTTGCTCTTGTGCTTCAAATGATAGTCTCCCCAACACTCAATTCTCTCTCTCACATGATTTGGATTTGGTGGAAAGATGATTTGAGTGCAAAGCAAGTTGGGGAAGGCTAGAGATCAAGATTTATGTGATTGGAGTGGAATATCTTGGCCTCAACACAAGTGTAGGTGGTTCTCTCTCAGAAAATGTATGTTGGAAGTGTAGGCATGTTCTGATGGCTCTCTCCACGAATGAAGAGTGGGTGGAGGGGTATAAACAGCCTCCACACAAAATCTAACCGTTACACACAAATCACCAAACTCGATGGGACCAAATCATGAAACTCGGTCAGACCGATTTAGTTCAAAATGTGAATGTTAGGATTTTCGGTGGGACCGACATGTCAACTCGGTGGGACCAATTTTGTTAGGGTTAGGCCATAACGTAATCTCGGTGAGACCGATTACACAAACTCGGTGAGACCAATTTTGGTAATGGACTAACACAGAGTTGGTCAGGCGAACTCGGTGGGACCGATTCTCTCATCTCGGTTGGACCGAAACGTTACGAAGGGAAACAGAGAGTTTGCATTGCAATCTCGGTGGGACCAATCGCTCATCTCGGTTTGACCAAAACGTTACAAAGGGAAACAGAGAGATTATAGTCCCATCTCAGTGAGACCGAGATCCCTATTGGTGAGACCGAAAAGATTAGGGTTTCTGGCAGTGGACATGTCAACTAAACTCGGTGGCACCGGATAGAAAGTTTCGGTGGGGCCGAGTTTGACTTTTGGTTTGGGACATATGTGGACGTGAGAAAGTAGTTGAGGACTTTGGAGCATATCACTAAGCACTTTGAGCAAGCAAGCCATTACGCAACACCTCATCCCCTCTTAATAGTATTGGCTTTTCCTATGGACTCAATGTGATCTTGGATCACTTAAAATGAAAACATATAGAGCCCTGAGCTTTGAGCTTGAGCCAATTCTTTGTCCTTAGAATTTTGATGTAACATCCCAAATTTTCAATTTGGAATGTTATACATAGATCATCCATGCATATCATATTTTATTGCATTTCATTTTGCGATCCTCGAAATCCTAAGCAACTCAAGGACCCTCGGAGAGAGTTGGGGATTTCCCTATTTTCATATTTGAGTTTTATCAAATATTGAAACGAGGATTTTTTGTTTTAATTATTTTTCTCTCCGAAAATATTTCATATTAAAATACATGAGAGGAGATAATATGACTTCTCCAAAATAAATGAAATATTGGAGGAAAAAGATTAAAATCAAATATTTGATTTTTATCCGGAGTTTATTGCTATTTTATTCGAATTAGAAAAATTGAATGGTTTTCAAAGTTGCATTTTAGGGCCAAGAAAATGTTCATCTTGTTCTAAATATTTTATTTAGATGGTGAAAATTTGTTTTGGCATTTTTAGATCTTTATTTTATTTTCTAGGATTTATTTAGTTTTGGCGGAATTATTTTAAAAAAAAGTTTTAGCGCCCGACTCAGCCGAAGCCCAGCCGAGCCGGCCCGCTCCCCCGCGCTGCCGTCTCCCTCCAGGAGATCGCCGTCATCGCCGCCTCAGACCAGGAGTCAGGCCGGGACTCCTCCCCGCTGCCTTGCCCCTCCTCCAAGACGCAACCCCCCCTCCTTAAATACCCCCAACCCCGCCGCCACCACCACCCAACCCCGCCGCCGCAGCCTGCCCAACCGCAGCGCCGCCGTCACCGCTTTTGCTGCGCCTCGCCGCCGCCGCCGCTGCCCGCCTCCCCGCCGCCGCAGCCCCGCCTCGCCGGAGGTAACGCCGCCGTTGCCGCTGCCGGTTTTTTTAGAACCGATCCGGTTTTTTTAGAAACCCTAGTTCGTTTTATTTAGAGCGGTTCATCGGTTTTTTGCGGTTTAGTTACTTTGCGGACATTCGTCCTTATGTTCGTTTTAACGAATGAAGTTTACTCGTTAGCCGCAGACAACGAACATTCGTTCGTTAGCCTATTCATCAATTTTCTTTTTCTCGGATTTTCCGCGATTATTTTCAATCGCGATTTCTGATTCGGTTTTCATTTTAGTTTATCTTTTCGCTCGTTTGTCGGAATCAGGCGATTCAAGCGCCTAGATCTTCGTCTCGAAACCCTCTTTCCGTTTAACCAACTTGAATAAGCTTTTGCTACTGTAAAATTTGACCTTAGTCCATATTAGTAAACGGATCTTGTTTCTTTCGCAGTTTGAGTTTCGTTGCTCCGTTTGATTTGATTCTTTTCGCAAACCGGAGTTCTTAAGTTGGGCTTTCTGGTTAGATCTTATTTGAGATTTACCCGTGCTTCATCGCTTGATTGCTTATGTATGCTTTTGTTTGTTTGCGATAGAACACCTGGAGTGCGAAGCGTGCTACTACGAATCCCTAGGTTTTGCGGATCATCAGCAAGGCAAGTAACACTTTGATCATACCCCTTTATCACCCAGTTTTTATGCATTAGTTCCAATCCTCAAACATTGCATGGTTAGGATGTGATTAACATGTGGGTTGGGAAGTAGTTGATGAGGTAGAACCTATTGCCATGTTATATTCAAACCCTTGGGAGTTACTTCTATGTATTGCTTATATTGCTATGCTATGCTCGTAGATGTGGTTTGGGTGAGTGAAATCCATGATAGATGTAAGATTGTTAATTAATGGTTCAACTTAAGGTGGCAACTTGAATACACATCTGGGTGGATTGTTTGTTGGGCACCTAGGGAATCCAGTGTTGTCCTAGGATATCCCGGAGTGCCCGTGTGATAATCCTATGGTCCGCCACCCAGGCTCAAAGGGAACTGAGATATTTTCATGCTAGAAACTTCCGTGTGCAGCCACAAGCTATTATGGGCTCTAGCATAGTGGAGTAAGTTGCGTGAAGCTCCCGAAGAGGTGGATCAGCAGGTAGTGGGATGTAGGTTTGGTATGGTCTGCCCGGAGTAAGGAGTTAATGCTTCTGAAAAACTGTGTCTTGGTCATCCATTTCTCAAACACCCTGTAGTGTGAGAAATCCAACGGAGGAGATCGAGTCTTGTGGGGAAAAGTGCGCAAACCTCCGCAGAGTGTATAAACTAATCATGGTTAGTCGTGTCCCCGGTTATGGACATCTTGAGTATCTAGTACTTGGGGTATCATAAGTATCTCGTCACTCTAAACTAATATTGTTGGGTTATTAATTACTTTAATTGGGATTGAGTTGGAGGAACCTTCTCAATGATGTTTCAACTACCATGGTAGCTAAATAAAATATATTCCTTTGTTGTAGGGAAAAATTGGCTTTTCGCAAAAACTATAACCATAGAGCTTTCCACCAGCCAAATATGCATGTAGTGATAGCATTATTATGTTCTTGCTCTACTGTGTTATCTTGCCAGCATATTCCATGTGCTGACCCGTTTTCGGGCTGCAATGTATTATGTTGCAGACTTTTCAAACGAGGAGTAAGGTTCGTTAGGTCGTTGCCGTGCAGCTCAGCTATGCCGTTGGAGTTGATGGACTCACTTTATCTTCCAAGCATTCCGTTGTTATCGTATTAGATGGCCTTAAGCCATATTTATTGTGATAAGTTCTCTTTTGAGACATTCGATGTAATAAGTGTGTGATTGCTACTCAGTTATAGATCCTTGAGTACTGTGTGTGTTAGCATTACCGATCCAGGGATGACACTGAAGCATAGAGACTTGACCGTTTGAGGTCGGGTCGCTACAAGATGGTATTAGAGCACACACTGAGTGTAGGACACGACCACTAAGCAAAAGCCCTAGATCACTATTCTCTTCCCATTTCTGACTCCTCTCCATTTTCTACTCTTTAGGATGGCGGACGGAAGGAACAAGTTTGCACCACCGGATGAAGAAGCACCTTTTGGACGACACTTGAAGGAAGTCACTAGGTACCTGAACATTGGAATACCAAGCTTCACCGGGACTTACAACGCCACATTACCAGAAGAGGAGCGATGGATGATTCAAGTTCAAGTTCCAGGAAGGACATTCACGCCAGTCACTAAGCCCATATAGTTTTCCTTCGATGCACAAACCTGGAGTCTAGGAAAGAGTATGGCAGCTCGCATCACCATGGGACGTATTGGAGAAGTTTATCATAAGGAGCTTAAGGATACTATCTATTAGATTTGTGGACGCCGAGACGAGCAATGGGTGATGATCAGCAACAGGAAGGATAGATCAATAGCAACTTTCATCCAGGAGTTAAACCAACATATTCGTCGCCAGGAGAACCAGATGTGCGTAGGAATGATATTTCTGAACAAGGCTATGACTAGGATCACGGAATTGGAGGAAGAACTCAAGGCTACTCGTGAAGATTATGAGGAGGAAATTGCCGTAATAGTGGATAAGAATGCCGACCTAACAATGAAGCTAGGAGTATTTCTGGGAGACCCGCACCAGGAGGAGAAGACGAATAACCCAAGGAGATTCGCCCGGAGGACTACATTATCATCGACGACACTGACTCGGACCCCGACAATAGTGATGATGACTATGAAGACGAATCCGGTGCAAACATCATGGAGTCTTCAACCGAAGAATATTTTTGGTAGACCACCACATCAATAGTAGAATTCCACCATGTAAATAGTATAGTCCGAGCACTTTTGTAACGATAGTTAGATCGATTGTATGCCCTTGCTTGATTGATTGAGTGAAACGTTTGTGTTTGTCTCATGTGCATATGTGTAGTGTTTTTCTCACTAGACCTCATTCTATTCTATTCTCTTCCCTCTAAACCCATCAGATGCCTCCGAGACGTGACCCCAGATTTACCTTCCCATCGGAGCTCACTCAGTTAATCCAGCAGCAGAATACCCTGATGCAGTTGTTAGTTCAGAACCAAGGCAACAACAATAACAACAACAACCCACCGCCACCGCCACCGCCACCAGTTGATAACTTAGCCTGCTTTCTAAGGTTGCAGCCGCCGGTGTTTTCCAGTAGCACCGAGCCCATAGTAGCAGATGATTGGCTCTGCAGGATTGGAAGGGAGTTAATCACTACAGGATGTACCGATGCTGAGAAGGTGCAATTTACCGCACATTAGTTGGATGGACCAGCAGCCTCATGGTGGGAGAATTACATAGTCACCTACCCTATAGCCATGGTGACATGGGATCAGTTTCAGCAAGCTTTTCGTACAACCCATGTCTCAACTGGAGCTATGAGTATGAAGAAGCGTGAGTTTTGCAACTTACGCCAGGGGAACCGTACTGTGGCTCAGTACGGGGATGAGTTTAGCAAGTTATCTCGCTATGCCCCTGATGATGTGGCCACAAATGCCGCAAAGCAGGAGAAGTTTATGGAAGGGCTGAATGATGAAATGGGCATGCAGTTGATGGTGGCAACATTCAAAAACTACCAGGAATTGGTACATAAGGCTCTTATGATTGAAGGGAAGCAGTAGCAAACTGAGAGCCGTAAGAGGAAGTATGGAAAGGGAAGGTATAATTCAGGAGCTCAACAAAAGCCTCGCCTAACCTCGAACACGGGAGGACTTGTTCATAACGATGGAGGCCACACCCACAATGGAGGAAGTAACCATAATCATACAGGCCCAAGGAATGGGAATGGGAATGGAGCAAGCAACAATCAGAACCGTTCCAATCCAGCCACACCCGCCAAGAGAGACCTAAGCCACGTTACTTGTTTCAAGTGCAGGAAGACTGGACACTATGCCACGGAGTGCCCTGAAGCGAAGAATCAAAACGGCAACGGGAGCGCTGGAAAGAAGCCCAATCCATTCAACAAAGGACAAGTGAACCACGTCAATGTGGAGGAGGTTGAAGAGCAGCCAGACGCGGTTATTGGTAAGTTTTTGGTTAAGTCTTTCACCGCCCTTGTTCTTTTTGATACTAGTGCATCGCATTCATACATATCAAGGGAATTCGTGGATAAGTTTAAACTACTGACCCAAACCCTTAGGACCCACCTGTTAGTGAGTTCACTTGGAGCAGAGTATATGGCTAGTCGATGGTGCGACCAGATACCCCTAACCATTGGTAGCCATGTTTTTCTGTCCGACCTAATAATCTTGGAGTCACAAGGATTGGATGTGATATTAGGAATGGACTGGATGTCAATGTATGGAGGAAGCATTGACTGTGTTAGTAAGTCAATTTGTCTCACCACCCCTGAGGGAAAAAGGATCAAGTATGTATCTAGGCATGCGCCAAGAAGTAGTCAAGTGAATACCCTCACGGGAGTTGTTCAGGAGGAAGTGCCTGTAGTCAAGGATTATCCAGATGTTTTTCCGGAAGAGTTACCAGGCATGCCACCCGATCGAGACATTGAGTGTTTGATAGAGCTATTGCCAGGCACCGGGCCTATATCGAAGAGATCATATCGGATGCCCACAAATGATCCAGAGGAGATTAAGAAATAGATCAAGGAGTTATTGGAGAAAGGTTACATTCGACGGAGGTCATCACCATGGGGAGCCCAGTGCTTTTGGTCGAGAAGAAGGATAAGTCTCTAAGAATGGTTGTTGATTATCGTGCATTAAATGAGGTGACGATCAAGAACAAATATCCACTGCTGATGATCAATGATTTGTTCGACTAGCTGCAAGGAGCTAAGGTGTTTTCGAAGATCGACTTGCGATATGGATATCACCAGGTGAAGATACGAGAGAAGGACATACCAAAGACAGCATTCACCACACGGTACGGGTTGTATGAATATACAGTCATGTCGTTTTGACTGACTAACGCCCCTGCCTACTTCATGAGCATGATGAACAAAGTATTCATGGAATATTTGGATAAGTTTGTTGTGGTATTCATTGATGATATAATGGTATACTCGAAGAACGAGGAGGAGCACGAAGAGCATTTGCGCTTAGTTCTCGAGAAACTCAGGGAACATCAGTTGTATGCCAAGTTGAGCAAATGCGAGTTTTGGCTGAAGGAAGTTGGATTCATTGGACATGTTATATCAGGAGAAGGTGTCGTAGTAGATCCTACCAAGGTTCAGTCAGTCACTGAATGGTTGGCACTCACTTCAGTTAGCGAGATCCGCAGTTTTCTTGGACTCGCAGGATACTATCGGAGATTCATTGAGAATTTTTCCAAAATTGCGAAGCCAATGACGGAGTTATTGAAGAAGGATACCAAATTTAAATGGACAAAAGAATGTGAAGCAAGTTTTCAGGAGTTAAAGAAACGTCTGACTACAGCCCTAGTGCTGATTCTGCCGGATATACGTAAGGAGTTCCAAGCGTATTGCGATGCCTCTCGCCTAGGACTTGGAAGTGTGCTTATGCAGGACGGAAGAGTTGTTTCGTATGCCTCGCGACAACTAAAACCACACGAAGTGAATTATGCCACGCATGATTTGGAGTTGGCTGCCGCAGTGCATGCGTTGAAGACCTGGAGGCATTACCTTATTGGAAATCATTGTGATGTGTACATGGATCATAAGAGTTTGAAGTACATTTTCACATAGAAGGAGTTGAACCTTAGGCATAGGAGATGGTTGGAGCTTATAAAGGATTATGACATGAAGCTTCACTATCATCCAGGCAAGGCCAATGTCGTAGCCGAGGCTTTGAGCCGGGAGAGTTATGCTAATTCCCTAGTGAGCACGGGATTGCTGAAGGAGTTAGCAGAGGATCTCAGGGAACTTCGATTGGAGATTGTTCCTAGAGGTTTTGTTGCAACCATGGAGGTTTAGTCTACATTGTTAGGAAAGATTCGAGAAGCTTAGAAGGAGGACAAAGAGATTGCCGAGATAAAAGAGAGAATGAGCGAAGGAAAGGCCAAAGGTTTTCGTGAGGATGAGCACGACACCTTATGGTTTGAGGACCGTGTTTATGTGCCCAATAACATAGAGATCAGGAAGTTAATACTTCAGGAGGCTCATGACTCACCATACTTGATACACCCCGGAAACACCAAGATGTATTTGGATTTGAAGGTACGTTTCTGGTGGACTGGTATGAAGAAGGATATTGCCGAGTATGTAGCCGTATGTGATGTATGTCAGAGAGTGAAGGCTGAGCATCAAAAGCCAGCAGGATTGTTACAGCCTATGCCGATACCCGAATGGAAGTGGGATAAACTTGGCATGGATTTTATCACCGGATTACCCAGGACCAATTAGGATATGATTCTATATGGGTAGTAGTTGATCGCTTGACCAAAGTAGCTCACTTTATCCCAGTGAAAACCACCTATACAAGTGCGAAGTTGGCCAAGATATATATGACCAGGATCGTATGTCTGCATGGAGTTCTGCGGTCCATTGTATCAGATAGAGGGACACAGTTTACTTCAAAGTTTTGGCATCAGTTGCACCAAGCTTTGGGAACAAGGCTGGAATTCAGTACAGCTTTTCACCCGCAGACAGATGGACAGACCGAGAGAGTCAACCAGATTCTGGAGGATATGTTGAGGGCCTGTGCACTAGATTATGAATCTAGTTGGGATGACAATTTGCCCTACGTGGAGTTGTCATACAACAACAGCTACCAAGCCAGTTTGAAGATGGCACTGTTCGAAGCCCTATACGGACGAAGGTGCAGAACACCGTTGATGTGGGATGAAGTCAGAGACCGACAATTGTTTGGACCAGATGTGATCAAAGAGTCTGAAGAGAAGGTTAAGTTGATTCGAGATAGACTGGAGATAGCTCAGTCCAGGCAAAAGAGTTATGCAGATTTGAAATGCAAGGAAATAACATATGAAATTGGAGATAGAGCATATCTGCGAGTGTCACCCCTGCGAGGAGTGAAATGTTTGGAGTTAAGGGAAAGTTAGCCCTGAGGTTTGTAGGGTTGTATTGAATTTCGGAACGTATGGGAGAAGTTGCCTACAAGTTGGAGTTACCTTAAGGACTGTCAGGAGTTCATGATGTATTTCATGTTTCACAGCTGAAGAAGTGTCATGTTGAGATGGCCGATATACCGTTAAGAGATACAGTACCCTTGGAGGCGATTCGGTTGGACAATGATTTGACCTATGAGGAGAAGCCAGTCAGGATTCTCGAATTTGCCAGACGAGTCACCCGCAGCAAGGTTATCAAGTTTTGCAAAGTTCAGTGGAGCCACCATACCGAGGATGAAGCCACCTAGGAATGAGAGGATGATCTTCGCAAAGACCACCCACACCTATTCTTTGGCCAACCCGAATCTCGAGGGCGAGATTCATCTTAAGGGGGTAGGTTTGTAACATCCCAAATTTTCAATTTGGAATATTATACATATATCATCCATGCATATCATATTTTATTGCATTTCGTTTTGCGATCCTCAAAATCCTAAGCAACTCAACGACCCTCGGAGAGAGTTGGGGATTTCCCTATTTTCATATTTGAGTTTTATCAAATATTGAAACGAGGATTTTTGGTTTTAATTATTTTTCTCTCCGAAGATATTTCATATTAAAATACATGAGAGGAGATAATATGACTTCTCCAAAATAAATATGGCACTGGAGCTGTGGCTGCTGGTGCTGACACTGAAGCTCGAGTATCTGTCATGGGCACTACAGCAGATCTTTGTCCTCTGGGTACTCTAGAAAAAGCATCTGTAGTGGACTTGCCCTTCTTCTCCTCTACTTCCTCCTGAAGCTGCTCAACTGCAGATAGGATCTCAGTTACCTTCAGATCAAGATCATAGAATTTGGTCTCTATAATCCTCTCCAAGCTCTCCTGGTTTTGAGTCAGGGTGGACAAGCCCTTCTCAATCCTCAAGGTGGATTGGATCAGATATCCAAGCTGATCTTTCTTGCTCTTCTGGAAAACTGAGTTGCCTCCTCAATAATTGGCATCTTTGTAGCTTTCTCTGCCCTTGCTTTTTCTCTCTTCTCATGTGCTTGAGCTGAAGATGGTTCATTTTCATCCATGACAATAGTGTTGTCTTCAAATTCAGGGTAGATGGGCAGGTGCTCCTTATCCAAAAGATATTTGCCTGTGCCCATCTTTGAGTTGATGAACTCCTGAATTTGTGGGGCATACCCACAACTCCTATTCTGATCAGTTGTTGTCCTTTTGATTGTCTCCACAATCAGACTCATGACTTTGAATTTTTGAGGCACATCAAACAAATGTAGCAAGTTGATGGCATGTCCTCTGATCATCTTGTGATCACCTGACTTGGGTAGCAATGTGTGTCTTAGGATCCAATTTATAGTAGGTAGACCGGACAACAAGAAGTGGACAGATCCAAACTTGTGAGTATCCAAAGCAGCATCTGGGATCTCTTTGTACATGTTGGCCATTGTGTTATGGTCTTTCTTCTTCTCAGCATAAATATCCAAGTCATCCTCATTTTCTTCTGGGGCATTGATCAACTGAGCCCATTCTTCAATAGAAGATTGGTACCTTGTACCTTCAAACATCCAAATGATCTTTTCATCTTGGTAGAAGTGGGCAGTGGAGTAAAACTGCATGATCAGCTCATCGTTCCACTTGGTGAGCTTCTGGGCCACAAAGATATCAACTCCACATGCCTTGAAGCTGTCATATACACTTGGATAGTGATCTTCATTCTCCTTGATGTACTCCCAATCAACCCATCTCATGTCACACACAATGGGCTTCTTGTCAAGCAGGATTGTCTCATAAAAGTCTTGCTGTTCCTTGGTGTGAAACCTGTAGTCCACAACAGTCCTCCTCCTGACAGCATATGAATCAGACTGTCTCCATAACCTCAGTCCTGCATCCTTCCTGATTTTCATGTTTTCTGCCACAGGGTGTGTATCATTGTGGTCAGGGATCTTGGGCTTCAGCTTCCTCAACACAACTGAGTCATCATCTTCTTCTTCAGCAGCTTCAAGCATTGGGGCCTTGTTTTTCTCCTCGGCAGGAATGTTTCTAGTGCTTCTCTTGGGTTTAGGCTTATGAGCTGGAGCAGTAGCCTTGGGAGCAGGTTTGGGCTTAGATGGAGTAGCCCCTGATCTGATTGCATCACCCATGAGCTTTTGTGCTTTGGGTGCTGGTGCAGCATCATCTTCCTCTTCATCAGAACCTCTCATTATTGATGATCTGTCAAGCACTCTGGCAGTGGTCTTCTTGACCCTTTCCTTCCTTTTCGTCCCTTCTCTAACTGCCTCTTCAATTGGCTTGGAGGTTTCAACAGTGGATGCTCTGGCCTTAGACATAGGAACTCTTCTTGCTGGAGCCTTTGTTTTCATTCCCGGCTTTGTTGTAGTAGTTGTGCCATACTCCTTCTTGAGCACATTTTTCCTTGAAGTGGCCTCATCCTCAACAGCCACATAATCTTCATCCTCTGAATCAGAAGTTTTCTTCTTCCTTGTCCTGGTAGCTGCCTTTGGCAAGTTACTTGGTGTGCTCCTGCTGCCCTCATCATAGCAGCTAGAGGGATCAGAACCCTCACTCATCTGCACCTCTGTTCAGACTTGTTCTGGCTGTCACTTTGGTCACACATCGTGCAGGAAAACTGTCAGCAGACCCTGTGAATAGATTATATATGAGGTAGAGAAGATGAGCATCACAAAGTACATGAGTTTTGCAAAACAATTGAGTCAAAAAGTTTAGTTTTAGTTCTCTACAGAAGTGATCTCGGAGCTACCGAATTGACAAACTCGGTGATACCCAAGCAACACTTGGAACCTAAACTAGTGAACTCGGTAGGGTCGTGTCACAGTTTGGTGGCACCAAGATTGCTAGGGTTTCACAGGATCTTGAACTCGGTCACACCAATTTGCGCGTTTCGGTCAGACCGAAGAGCGCATGTGCAATGGCCAAGGCCGAATCGGTGAGACCGATTTCTACAGTTCGGTCGGTCCGAGATGAGTTATCGGAGAGCTAACCCTAATTTTTTTGAATCAATCTAGACCTAAGGAAGTTTTAGCTGGATGGATGAATCTCAATCGTGGCAAGAAACATGGCATTGTCCTTCTGCTAGGAATTGGAGTGAAAAAGATAGCACAAGAGATCGAACACTTACCCTAATGCGGCGAGTGTTCACTACAGTGGCAATGGCGGAGCAGATTGCCGTTGACGGCGGCGGAGGCCGCTTGCAGCGGAGACCAGCGGCGGGAGGTTGCTGGCAGAGAGAAGACGATCCGAAGACCCGAAGAGGCAGAGTAGGTTATGCGCGGGCGAAGGGTTTCGGAATTTTTTTTCCAAAATTTGGCCCGTCGGTATATATAACCTGACCCTGTCGGTATGACCGAGTGGAACAACTCGGTGGCACCGAGATGCAAAACTGCAAGCAGTTACTGCAACTCGGTGTGACCGAAAGGTTCTAATCGGTTGCACCAAGATTGAAAACCTAGATCAACTAACTGATCTCGGTAGGACCGAAAAGGATGAATCGGTCAGACCAAAATGCACAAAGAGGTTTTGGAAGTTTAAGTCTATGAAGAATCGGGAACTCCGAGTGCTCCTCACATAGAGTGGTTCGAATCTGACTTGATCAAACTTTGTGACGTAGCATGAATAGAGTTTGAGACGAGAAAAGCATAGATAGCTAGAGGGAGTTCTTAGGCATTCTTGTCCATCCATTTGGCAAAAGAGAAAAACCCAAACAATCAAAGCAACAAATGGATGTCCTTGAATGAGAAAAATATGCATTCAACATGCTCACACAAATAAAACAACAAATGAAATATGTGACAAAGCATGCGTAGACACTCTAGCATCTATCAAGCAATTGGCGATGACTAGGTCATCTATATATGAGTATATTGACTTAGGAGTCAAATGAGAACATTTGATCATAGGTCATAGTCATCGTTTAAGCACAAGTGGGATTACCACTTTTACATAGAGCATTGTTGTACTCACACCATTAGAGTTGCTTTAACTCAATTGATTAGAGTAAAGCTCCCCCTAGATGTGATATCCCCCCTAAGAGGGATCAACTAACCTTGGGTTTTGTTGATGATGACTTCATGTAGGTGTTGAAGATGTGGATGCTCAATGTTGATGTAGATCATTCGGAGCAATCCTTTGGAGTGAGTTGCACTTTCAATACCTGCATGGGTTAGTCCTACAAGGAACAAACAAGGATATACATAGACATAGAGTATTGTGTACACAAGATGATGTCCATGGAAGCATTAGGTTACCTTGTTCCTTGTCTTACCAACAAGAGGGTTTGTGACTCCTTTGAACTAGTGCAAGATATGAAAGTTGTTTGCACTTCTCCTTGCCAAAATGATAAGAGTGAAGTAGGTTGGCGGAGTCACCCTCAAGAACTCTCAAGTTCTTGTTCTTCGGGATCCACACCATCTTGATGGGAATCCTTGGAGTTGTAGTCATACTTGAAGTAGAACTTGATGTAGTCTTGGGAATCCATTTGACCAAGGCCTTGGGTGCTTCCTCGAATGCATCAATCTCCCCTTGAAGCTTGTCCTTGCCTTTTTGCTTGTGGTCTTGTGGTGGAAAATCATCTTGAGCTTGTGTTACTTTAAAAGAAGTAGGATCATACTTCTCTTGTTGAGGAACAAACATCGTCTTGGGGTATTGATCTTCTTCCCACTCAACTCCATTGGCATTGAACTTTCGTTCAAAACCAACCCCTTGCTTCCTCCGGTGTCTTCCTTGATTGCGTACAATTTCCTCAAATCGCTTACTTCTGGCAAGGCTCTATTAAACACCTTTCTATATAATTCCCTTAAATAAGCTATTTTCTTGCTCAAGTGTAACTTGGCTAAGAGAATCATTAGTGGAATCAAGAGAGCTACTAGAAGCAACAACATTGGATTTAGCATGATTGTTGTTACTACTAGATGAAGAATCTTTCTTGTTCTTGTTACTAGATTTAACTTGTGGCATGTAAGTAGACAAGAGTAAATGCTTGGCAATGTAAGAAGAACTTTTCTTGCGAAGATCATCATTCATTGCCTTTAAAAACTCATGTTCCTGCTCAAGGTTGATATTTTCAAAGCGTAGCTTATCATGAGTCTTTAAAAGTTCTCGATGATCATCCAAGGTAGTTTCATGAGCTAACTTAGGAGTGTTCAGTTCTTTAGTTAGACGCTCAATCTCCTTCTTATCATCGTCATTTGTTTTATCTTGATTATTATGATTAATAGCAAGCTCATCATAGTTTTCATAACTAGAGTTGTCAACAAGTAAATCATCATCTCCTAGCAAAGCATCTTCATCACTATTGAAATCAACATACTCGGGGTGTGTTACCTTTGGACCTTTATGTAACACCCTCGATGCGGCTATATCTCCCACGTGTCGAAGCATGACTTAGAGGCATAACCGCATTGAAAGCAATGTCGCAAGTGAGGTAATCTTCACACAACCCATGTAATATATAAGGGAAAGAGATACATAGTTGGCTTACAATCGCCACTTCACACAATTACATGAATAAAGCATTACATCATCCATATACAATCAAGGTCCGACTACGGAACCAAAATAAAAGAAGACTACCCCAAATGCTACACAGATCCCCGATCGACCCCAACTGGGCTCCACTACTGATCAACTAGAACGAAACAACACAAAGGGAAAGATCTTCATCGAGCTCCTCCTTGAGCTTGGTTGCGTCATCTGCACGGTTCAACGGCACCTGTAAGCTGGTTTTGGAAGTATCTGTGAGTCACGGGGACTCGGCAATCTCACACCCTCGTGATCAAGACTATTTAAGCTTATAGGAAGGGTAAAAGGTATGAGGTGGAGCTGCAGCAAGCGACTAGCATATTTGGTGGCTAACAAACGCAAAAGAGAGCGAGAAGAGAAGGCAAAAGCACGGTCGAACAACTATGATCAAGAAGTGATCCTAGAGCAACCAACGTCAAACATAACTCCAACACCGTGTTCACTTCCCCGACTCCGCCGGAAAGAGACCATCATGGTTACACACGTGGTTGATGCATTTTAATTAAGATAAACTTTAAGTTTTCTACAACCGGACATTAACAAATTCCCATCTGCCCATAACCGCGGGCATGACTTTCGAAAGTTCAAATCCCTGCAGGGGTGTCCCAACTTAGCCCATCACAAGCTCTCACAGTCAACGAAGGATATTCCTTCTAGCGGGAAGACCCGATCAGGCTCGGAATCCCGGTTACAAGACATTTCGACAGGTAAAACAAGACCAGCAAGACCGCCCGATGCGCCGACATCCTGATAGGAGTTGCTCATATCTCGTTCTCAGGGCAACACCGGATGAACACTACGTACAGCTAAAACCAGCCCTCAAGTTTCCCCGAGGTGGCGCCGCAAGTGGCTCCAGTTTGGACCAACACTTAGACAAGCACTGGCCCGGGGGGTTAAAATAAAGATGACCCTCGGGATGCGCAACTCCCAAGGGAAAAAGGCTAGGTGGCGAATGGTAAAACCAAGGTTGGGCCTTGCTGGAGGAGTTTTATTCAAAGCGAACTGTCAAGGGGTTCCCATTATAACCCAACCGCGTAAGGAACGCAAAATCCAGGAACATAACACCGATATGACGGAAACTAGGGCGGCAAGAGTGGAACAAAACACCAGGCATAAGGCCGAGCCTTCCACCCTTTACCAAGTATATAGATGCATTAATTAAATAAGAGATATTGTGATATCCCAACAAGTAAACATGTTCCAACAAGGAACAACATCTCCATGTTCCAACAAGGAACAAACTCCAATCTTCACCTGCAACTAACAATGCTATAAGAGGGGCTGAGCAAAGCGGTAACATAGCCAAACAACGGTTTGCTAGGACAAGGTGGGTTAGAGGCTTGGCTCAACAATATGGGAGGCATGATAAGCAAGTGGTAGGTATCATAGCATAGGCATAGCAAAAGAGCGAGCAACTAGCAAGCAAAGATAGAAGTGATTTCGAGGGTATGGTCATCTTGCCTGAAATCCTGCAAGGAAGAAGAACGAGTCCATGAAGAAGATAAACGGACGTAGTCGAACGGATCCTCGCAACTCCGGAACGAAACCGAAGCTAACGCGAGAAGCAACCCGGAAAGAAGCAAACAACATAATAAACAACCAACACATAATCATGGCATGATGCACAACCAAGTATGATGCATGTCCGGTTTACATATGCATGGCATGGCAAGGGGCACAAACACAACTACAAGTTAAGTGGAGCTCAATATGCAACGAGTTGCATATTGACGGAACACCACATCAATTATTTAGCTCTCTCTCGGTTAGGTACTCAACAATATTAAATGTTGGTTAACATGACAAGAGGTGTAGCATAATAAAACTACCTAACTAGGCAAGTTTAAAAGAGGCCGGAAACATCAAACAATGATTCCGGTAAATCCTCATATGCGTTTAGCAAATTAATGCAACAACAATTTTAAATATTTTAAATGTTGTTATCATGATGCGGATGACAGGTTCAAGTTGGATGCAATGTTTATTAAAAGTTGACAAGAGCATTATGAAGCCTTTGTCACCGTGGTGGAAAGAAAGGGTTCCACGGCGACGAATCCAAAAATGATGCCACGGCAACATCTCGGTTCCGGTAACTCGATTGAGATACCGATGCAAAGGAGAAGTGTGCGGATGCGTGCAAAAGATGGTGGGGTGTTCTCGCATTCCGGGTGTCCCACGAGTTGGCGACAAGGAAATGAGTGACAATTTGGACACGGTGCAAACCCGAGCATCTCAAACATCGCAAGCATTCATTCACGGACGTCGTCTCGAGGTTATACCATCGAAGCGTGCAAGCGGGACAGTTCTCGTTCGGTGCAAAGTAGAGGAAGTAGACGTTCTCGCGACGATGATAGTGGAAGTAGTCGTTCTCGCACGCTCTAGGGTCGACGGTAGAGGTTCTCGCGATCTCGGCGATGGTAGTGGTACATGTTTATCATTGCCCGAGTTTCCGTAGATGTTCATGTCATCGGTGTCGTGGTACTTGGGGTCTTCGGACTTTTCGGTCCCGTTCTTGCGATGGTAGTCGTTCACGTTCGTTTGGAGAGGTACTTGATGACTCCAATTACTTTGGGCGAAAAGCACGTCGACGGTATTCGTTCTAGGTAGGAAACAGTAGCTGAACATGGTTCGTAGATGTTCATGTCATCGTAGTGGTACTTGGTGAATCCTGAAACGGTCTTGGCGTCTTCGCGCGTAGGGGTACTTGGCGTTTTCCGAGATGGTCTTGGCGTAACCGTGCGTAGAGGTACTTTGCAGATCCATGGAACTTGCGGGCTTGGTCTCGCTGAAAAGGGCTCTTGGCGGTTCCATTCAGGAAGGATGCAATGGATTGAAGCTAGCAACTGGTGGCACTTGACTCGGGCAGGGGCAGCGCTGGAGAGGAAGCAGGAGCATGGCGAGGTGGATGAGCTTCTGCGGATGCTCGCCGGAGGCGAACGATGGCGAGGCAGGGCATCGTCCTGCTGGTTCGAGGGGCACATGACCATGGCAAGGTGCGCGAGGAAGAAGCCCAGGGAGCGGGGCTTCGAGGCGAGGAGGAGGCCATGGCAGGAGGCGTGGCGGCGCTCTCCGGCAGCTCGAAGCGAAGGTGAACGGCGGCGAGGAGGCCGACGGGCTCCGGCCTGGTTCCCTGGACCGAAGGAGGAGGGAGGATGAGGGGCGCTGGAGGGAGAGATGGGGGTCGGCACGAGAGAGAGGGGGGGGGAAGGAGGAGGTCGAGCGAGGGACAGATGGAGGATCGAGGGCGCAGCCCTATGCGTGTGGAGCTCTCCCTCCTTCTCTGATTGCAGGGCGGCGCAGGAGGAGGACGAAGGCTCCTGTGTGCAAGGGGAAGGGTCGATGGGGAGAGGTAAGATGGGATCGGGCTTCCTAGCGGCGACAGGGGAGAGATGGAGAGGAGGCGAGGATCGGGAGGTGGACTGGTGGAGCGAATGTGCGGGATAGGGTTAGAAAAAGGCGGCTGGGCCTTGGGAGGCCGGCCCAATGGAAAGGAAAACGGCCAGGTTGCTGGGCTCTCTCTCCAACTCTTTTTAACTAAATAAAAGAAAAGAAACTTGGAAGAAAAGCCGAGAGGGATTGCAGTGGAGTTTGGACATGAAGTAAATTTTCTCAGAGTCACAAAAAATGAGTCTGCTCCAAGAAAAATGGAAATGAACATGTGGGTGAAGTTTGAATCGAATTCATTTGAATTTAATTCAAATGATTTGCATATGAAGTAGGTGATAGGGGGGTCGAAAAATGTTGAGGTTTTTGGTGGAGCACCGGAATAAGATGAACGAAAATATGACAAGGTGTTGGAGTCCAAGACTTAAGAGAACAAAGGCATTGGGATATTTTGCAAGTGTGTTTGCGGTAAATCCAAATGATTGGAATAATTACTATAGCTCTCTAAATATCGAGAGGATATGTTATAAAGAGAATCACCATGTGAATTCCCTCGGTTTAAATGGACTGAAAATCCATACGGTTTATTTATTTGAGTTGCAAAAGATTTATGCGATGATGGCATGATGACATGACGCAATGCACATGATGCAATGATGAATACAACGAACCAAACAAAACACACAACGAAACCTGGAAACCCTGGAAGGCATCGGAAGCTCCGGTCTTGGGGTGTCACACTTTAGCCATGAAGCATCTCCCAATTCCTTCATTTGGTGAGTTAAATATGTCGTAGGAGTTGGTTGTCACAAGTGCTAGTCTGGCAACACCTTCATCTTGTGTATATTCGGAGTCGGAGTGATAACTTCTTTCGGAGTGATTGTCGGAGTCGGAACCTGATACCCATTCACCAACATGAGCTTGATGTCTTCTTTTTGTGTAGCTCCTTGATGACTTGTCATTCCTTTCCGAGTCCTTCCTTCTCCGAGAGGGTCTTCGTTCATAACGATCATCTCTACTCCTTCTCTCTCTTGATGGTGACTCTTCTCTTCTACTCCTTCTTTTGGGAGAATCTTCTCTTCTTTTGTAGGGGGTCGTACATTCATTGGAGTAGTGTCCGGGTCTTCCACAATTTGTAGCAATTACGCTCACGACTAGAAGATCTT
Source organism: Triticum monococcum (assembly GCA_034509565.1). Classification (NCBI taxonomy): domain Eukaryota; kingdom Viridiplantae; phylum Streptophyta; class Magnoliopsida; order Poales; family Poaceae; genus Triticum; species Triticum monococcum. The sequence goes on from CM067841.1 coordinate 526,127,512, forward strand.
TTGTCATTGTAGGACCTTGACTTGAAACTTCTTTCCTTACTTCTACTCTTGTAGAACTTGTTGAAGTTCTTCACCATTAGACTCAATTCTTCATTGAAGGTTTGCTTCTCACTTGATGATGTGGGAGCATCACACGAGGTTTTGTAAGCACCACTTGACTTGTTGTGAAGCTCTTCCTTATCCTTGAGTGACATCTCATGAGCAACAAATCTTCCAATAACTTATGTTGGCTTGAGATCTTTGTAATTGGGCATTATTTGGATCAATGTGCACACTGTATCATTTTTTCCATCCAAGGCTCTTAGGATCTTCTTGATGATGAATCTATCAGTCATCTCTTCACTTCCTAAGCCGGCAATCTCATTTATCATGAGAGCAAGCCTAGAGTTTATTTCAGCGGCGCCTTCACCATCCTTCATTTTGAACTTGTCAAGTTGACTTTGAAGCACATCCAATCTGGATTCCTTGACAGATTCGGTACCTTCGTGCACATCAATCAAAGCATCCCAAATTTCCTTTGCATTCTCAAGACGGATGATTTTGTTGAATTCTTCGGGGCATAATCCGTTGAAGAGAATATCACAAGCTTGAGCATTGTATTGTAGCATCTTCAACTCTTCCGCGGTAGCTTCACGGTTTGGTTCTCTCCCGTCGAAGAATTCACCTTGCAAGCCAATACACACAATAGCCCAAACGGCGGGGTTATGTCCAAGAATATGCATTTTCATCTTATGCTTCCAACTAGCAAAATTTGTACCATCAAAGTAAGGACCTCTACGGTGGTAATTTCCCTCGCTAGACGCCATACTCTCCTAGGTTGTGAAACCAAGGCTATGACCACCAAAAGCTATGGAAATCAAAGCAAATGGAGACCAAAGCTATGATACCACTTGAAGGATCTAAAGTATGTCTAGAGGGGGGTGATTAGACTACTTGACCAAATAAAAATCTAGCCTTTTCCCAATTTTAGTTCTAGGCAGATTTTAGCAACTTAACACAAGTCAAGCAATCAACCTACACATGCAATTCTAAGAGTATCACAACGGAAAGTAAAACAATTGCATATGAAGGTAAAGGGAGGAGTTTTGAGTGTGCAAACGCAATTGGAGACACAGAGATTTTTGGCGTGGTTCCGATAGGTGGTGCTATCGTACATCCACGTTGATGCAGACTTCAACCCACAAAGGGTAATGGTTCCGCGAGTCCACGGAGGGCTCCACCCACGAAGAAGCAACCTTGTCTATCCCACCATGGTTGTCGCCCACAAAGGACTTGCCTCACTCGGGTAGATCTTCATGAAGTAGGCGATCTCCTTGCCCTTACAAACTCCTTGGTTCAACTCCACAATCTTGACGGAGGCTCCCAAGTGACACCTAGCCAATCTAGAAGACACCACTCTCCACGAGGTAACAAATGGTGTGTTGATGACAAACTCCTTGCTCTTGTGCTTCAAATGATAGTCTCCCCAACACTCAACTCTCTCTCACATGATTTGGATTTGGTGGAAAGCAACTTGGGGAAGGCTAGAGATCAAGATTTATGTGATTGGAGTGGAATATCTTGGCCTCAACACAAGTGTAGGTGGTTCTCTCTCAGAAAATGTATGTTGGAAGTGTAGGCATGTTCTGATGGCTCTCTCCACGAATGAAGAGTGGGTGGAGGGGTCTAAATAGCCTCCACACAAAATCTAACCGTTACACACAAATCACCAAACTCGGTGGGACCGAATCATGAAACTCGGTGACGGTGTCCTGGACTAGGGGGTATTCACCACGTCATCTCCCGATCTGTTAGATTGAGCCGAGGACCCCCATGGACGTATACTCATGGGCTAGTTTGGATAGCTGCCGCATACAAGGAAGATTCCACAAGACTTGGCGATCAAGACAAGGACTTCTCCCCACCGGCGTATTCGGCTAGGACTCTTGTTATCCTAGGCCTCTGGTGCATTATATAAACCGAGGCCAGGCTAGTCGATAGATATATACAATCATACCATAGGCTAGCTTCTAGGGTATAGCCTCTATGATCTCGTGGTAGATCAACTCTTCTAATACTCATATCATCAATATCAATCAAGTAGGACGTAGGGTATTACCTCCATTAAGAGGGTCCGAACCTGGGTAAACATCGTGTCCCCTGCCTCCTGTTACCATCCTCCTTAGACGCACAGTTCAGGACCCCCTACCCGAGATCCACCGGTTTTGACACCGACATTGGTGCTTTCGTTGAGAGTTCCGCTGTGTGATCGGCAAAAGGATCGATGGCTCGTTTGCAGATTAACTGCGACGTCGACATCTTCGTCATCGGCTCGACTGGTCACCTTGGCTTGACCGAGGACTGTGCCGTGCCTCCGATCATCATGTTTGGATGAGGGCCTTCATCAATGCCAACTCCGATCTCTATCAAGATAATGGAGGAATCGTCCATGGAGCTCGGGGGCTCAACGTCAACATTGCCCTCGGGCGACCGTACTGTTTTTCTGGACAACGAACGTGTATCCGCCACCACCACGTCCTCGAGTGTCGTTTTAACGATCGCTTCAGTGGAATTGTGCGGAATTGGGTCTACAACAACCCTAGAAAAATTTGTCAAGTTCCGATGGAGGAATCTCTGACAATCTACGTTATACCGGAGCCCTGTCAAATCCAGACAGGAATCTGGACGAGTTTAGGGCGTGGGCTCCAGAGCCTAGCTCGGAAGTCCTTTGGAAGATCCAACCCTTCATCTGCTGCGGAATTCCCATATCTATGACCCCTCAAAATTTCAGATTGACCGACCGTCCAAACTCCGAGAACCTTCTGATTAGTGCATCACTTTTCATATATGTTTCCTGCGCTAATACGGATCCTACCCGAATTCATGTTTCTTTATGAACGTGATATTTGACAACCTTTTTAAAAGGAATTTTATTCTAAGGTATTGTGCGTTGATTTTAACACGCGCCCAAAAAATTTTAATCCTCCCCTGAGGTAATCTTCGCCATCACGTTGGTGTCAAACCAGTCCGGCAATATAGCTCCACGACTGCCGACCTGCGCTAGACATGTCGCCGCTTTTTAAACCGAGCTCAACTTCTTCGGATCCTCACCTCGGCGAGCCAAATAAGAGTTCAGAATCGCCAAGGATAAATCATCACCAACATCGCCGCCCCACGGATTACACAGAGCAGGCACACCGGCATCGCCGCATAGTCACTTCATCAAACCAGCATTGGCTGCGTCACAAGTTATGACCTGGGTCGGCATGGCCGCACTGTTGCTTCTTCGAGCCAATGTCCATCACGCCGAACTACTTCAACACCTCGGCTGACATGGAAGCTACAACAACTCCTCGCCGTCCTGCTCCGTCACCTTGGCTAGACCGGGGACTTGGCTATTTCTTCATCAACATACTCCGGTGAGTTCGGCGTCACCAGCCGACCAGCTTCCTCGCGTTAGGTGGACCGAGGGCTTCGCCTCGGCAAGCCAACCTTTGCCAGCATCACCAGGCCATCGCTTTATCGCCCATCAGGCAATGGGTGTGCGGATCGATTCCGGATTTTGGGAGTCGCTTTTCTTTAGAATGCAAAAACAAATAAACCAGGTGCTATTAATTCTAACAATTTTTGCTTGTTGGGTTTATTTTTCTTAAGGAATTATTACTCTGGTTTGTTCCATCATCTGTACACAGGTCTATCAAATGGCGGCCACATTAAAAATGGTCGCGTGATGGTTCGGTCGGTTTCCATACATAGTTCGGCGAGCGCCGCATCCGAAGCCCAGACCGCCCTGCAAATTCAGGCTTTGTCACGCCTTCACTGCGTCATGCTGACGCCCTTCATCGACATTGGCTTCAGCGCCAGGCAACATTTCTTTAAATAAATTATGTGTGCAGGTAATCGATTTTGACTGCGTTAGGTCGTCACTACTCCTGAGTGCCGAACTCCTTGCTCGGACACCTCGGGCCTGGGGGCTGGGACCTCGGCCATGCCGAGGACTGCGAACCTTGTCGGATCTGTCACAGATCAATGGGCGTCTTCGTCCCGCCACAAGCCCGAATCGCGTCATCAACACCGAGCACATTAACCAGCTAAGTTGCTTTCATGCTCAAGAACTTTTAGTTTTAAATTTTGTTCGGTTCGACCAAGCATTATACTTTTCGGCACAAAGTTGTTTGTGACAAAGTTCCTTGTCAAAACTTTGTTTGTGACGTGCATATTCCAATACCCTGTTTATTTGGGGGCTCCCTTGATGGAGCTTTTTCTCTTGCATATGATTATACTTCTACGGCTTCGTTCCTTGTCCGTGTATTACGCCACAATATGCACCATATTGACCTAAGCGATTTGCAAGCTGGGTTGCCTTGCTTCTGTGTTTACCGCTACGTTCCCGATTGTTCGGCTAGGGAGTAAAGGGAGCACCTCTGCGATTGTTACTACTGGGACATCCGAGTTAGTACCTCAGACTGGGTGAAGCCGAAAGCTAGCGCTCTTATTGTTTTCAATTATGGTCGGCACACAACGGAACTCATGAGTACAAAAAATCTATTGCACAAGTCTCATAGTAATAATGAGCACCGAAGAAAGGTATCGATGGGGGTACTATTTTCGTCGAAGATGCTTCTTACACTTCGTCAGTAATATAACATAAGTTCCCTGAGTGCGCTTTGTCTGTTACAGCCTTATGGCCTGATTGCCTGGTCATCGGAAACACCGTCGATACTCTCGACAGGTGGAGTACATGACACTCTTCGGCCCTGGGCCGAAGAGGGAGAAGCAGACGGTCAGTTAAGACGCGTTTAAAGTTCGGGTGAACACATATATGATATAAGTACTTCGGTACATACAATGATTATACATAAAATTCTTTTACCCAAGTCGCTTGGGGGCTCTTAAAATTTATATGAGCTGTTTTATAGTAAATGTGTTTTCTTCTTGGTCATTGCAAAGTATTTTTCTACTACTCCTTTTTTGACTCGAGTTTAAGGTCAATAGCCTGATAGCCTGTCTTCTCTCTGAAAGCCACTTGAGTTTAGTTTGCTAAACTGTCCTCGAAGAAATACTCCGCCTTTGGGATAAGGAACTTCGAGCCGTAGGCTGACCCGCATGAAGTCTTGAGATCGGATGTGTCATGTTAAAGCGCGACAGAAGTACAATTCTTTTTCCCAATCTTCGGATTGGCACCGAACACTTGATCTTCTTCGGACGTCATTGTTTTACTGACGTTTTTTGGTTTTCCAAGCTTTTGGCACTTTTAAACTATTTTTGTGTTTCCAGCACAACTCTCGCAGTGCAGCGTCGGACATCTTTAGAGATTCGGCAAAACATTCTCAGGTATTGCTTTATATGCATCGGTTTCGAATTGTGTCTTTAGTCAATAGTTGGGTTGCCCGGCTCCTATGCTTGCCTCCTACGTTCCGCTTTTTTCGGCTAGGTGTGCAAAGGGAGAACCACTGCGATTATGCTTCTAGCTCACATGGTTAAGCACCTCAGTGGAGAAAGCCGAAAACTAACTGTCACAATAAGCGTAAACTGGTCAGCGATTCGATGACTGTGTTAAATGACGGGCCATTCATAACATTGGCCGAAGTGTTTACGGCTCGACCTCGCCTGTCGCCGAACACTACCGGGGGCTAGTAAGTGGCCTCCCAAACAAAATCCTCAATATTTTGCTCTTACATTCGAGCTGAGGTTTCATGATCATGCTTAGCATGACAATCCAAAGAAAGGAACCGATAGCGGGTCTATTTTCTTAGGAAACATTTCTTATGTTGAACAATAATATAACATATCTCTATGCATACCTTTGTTTATAAAACCGTATGGCCAGATTGCCTTGTTTGTCGTAAATCTTTGCGCTCATAAAGGCTTTATAAAGTAGGACAAACACTCCTCGGCTAATGCCCGAGGGGGTGGAAGCCGATGGTCGGTCAACAAAGTTTTGTACAATGCGGATCCATAGAATCATTACACATAATTTGTGATTTTACTCTGGATATCGATCCTTAATTCGGCCACCCGTGCCCGCATTAAGGCTCGGGGGCTACTGGGCTTCGGGCTTATCATTTACTATTATTAAAGGGGCGTATCGATCCCCTGATCTGGTGTTGCCACCCAACCAGTGTCTCGGGGGCTACTGCATTGGCAATCCAGTGCAGAAAATTTAAGTGCAATATAGTTTTCGAGGAGATTATGATCCTCATGTTGGTCGGCCGCACCCAACCTGAGTCTCGAGGACTCTGCAAACCGCTTTTTGTGTCCCGAAGTATTCTGCCAAGCTAGGAGTGAAGGAAATATGCCCTAGAGGCAATAATAAAGTTATTATTTATTTCCTTATATCATGATAAATGTTTATTAATTCATGCTAGAATTGTATTAACCGGAAACATAATACATGTGTGAATACGTAGACAAACTTAGTGTCACTAGTATGCCTCTACTTGACTAGCTCGTTAATCAAAGATGGTTATGTTTCCTAACCATGAACAAAGTGTTGTTATTTGATTAACGAGGTCACATCATTAGTTGAATGATCTGATTGACATGACCCATTCCATTAGCTTAGCACCCGATCGTTTAGTATGTTGCCATTGCTTTCTTCATGACTTATACATGTTCCTATGACTATGAGATTATGCAACTCCCGTTTACCGGAGGAACACTTTGTGTGCTACCAAACGTCACAACGTAACTGGGTGATTATAAAGGAGCTCTACAGGTGTCTCCAAAGGTAGATGTTGGGTTGGCGTATTTCGAGATTAGGATTTGTCACTCCGATTGTCGGAGAGGTATCTCTGGGCCCTCTCGGTAATGCAGATTACATAAGCCTTGCAAGCATTGCAACCAATGAGTTAGTTGCGGGATGATGTATTACAGAACGAGTAAAGAGACTTGCCGGTAACAAGATTGAACTAGGTATTGGATACCGATGATCGAATCTCGGGCAAGTAACATACCGATGACAAAGGGAACAGCGTATGTTGTTATGCAGTCTGACCGATAAAGATCTTCATAGAATATGTAGGAGCCAACATGGGCATCCAGGTCCCGCTATTGGTTATTGACCGGAGATTTGTCTCAGTCATGTCTACATTGTCCTCGAACCGCAGGGTCCGCACGCTTAACATTACGATGACAGTTATTATGAGTTTATGCATTTTGATGTACCGAAGTTAGTTCGGAGTCCCAGATGTGATCACGGACATGACGAGGAGTCTCGAAATGGTCGAGACATAAAGATTGATATATTGGATGACTATATTCGGACAACAGAAGGGTTCCGGAGAAGTATCGGATAAAACCGGAGCACCGGGGGGTTACCGGAACCCCCCGGCGGGTTAATGGGCCTCATGGGCCTAATGTGGAGAAGAGGAAGGGGCTGCCAGGGCAGGCCGCGCGCCCCCTCTCCCCCTAGTCCGAATTGGACAAGGAGGGAGGGGTGGCGCCCCCCCCCCCTTTCCTATTCTCCCTCCACCTCTCCTTGTTGGACAAGGTTTGGGGGGGGAGTCCTACTCCCAGTAGGAGTAGGACTCCACCTGCGCGCCACCATAGGGCCGGCCGCACCCCCCCCTTGGATCCTTTATATACGGGGGCAGGGGGCACCTCTAGACACACAAGTAGATCCACGTGATCGTTCCTTAGCCGTGTGCGGTGCCCCCTGCCACCATATTCCACCTCGATCATATTGTTGTAGTGCTTAGGCGAAGCCCTGCGTCGGTAGAACATCATCATTGTCACCACACCGTTGTGCTGACGGAACTCATCCCCGAAGCTTTGCTGGATCGGAGCCCGGGGAGCGTCATCGAGCTGTACGTGTGCTAAGAACTCGGAGGTGCCGGAGTAATGGTGCTTGGATCGGTCGGATCGGGAAGACGTACGACTACTTCCTCTATGTTGCGTCAACGCTTCTGTTGCAGTCTACGAAGGGTACGTAGACAACACTCTCCCCTCTCGTTGCTATGCATCACCATGATCTTGCGTGTGCGTAGGAATTTTTTTGAAATTACTGCGTTCCCCTACAGTGGCATCCGAGCCTAGGTTTTATGGTTTGATGTTATATGCACGAGTAGAACACAAGTGAGTTGTGGGAGATATAAGTCATACTGCCTACCAGCATGTCATACTTTGGTTCGGCGGTATTGTTGGATGAAGCGGCCCGGACCGACATTACGCGTACGCTTACGCGAGACCGGTTCTCCCGACGTGCTTTGCACAAAGGTGGCTTGCGGGTGACTGTTTCTCCAACTTTAGTTGAACCAAGTGTGGCTATGCCCGATCCTTGCGAAGGTTAAAACGGAGTCAAATTGACAAACTATCGTTGTGGTTTTGATGCATAGGTGAGATTGGTTCTTACTTAAGCCCGTAGCAGCCACGTAAAACTTGCAACAACAAAGTAGAGGACGTCTAACTTGTTTTTGCAGGGCATGTTGTGATGTGATATGGCCAAGAAATGATGCTAAATTTTATTGTATGAGATGATCATGTTTTGTAACCGAGTTATCGGCAACTGGCAGGAGCCATATGGTTGTCGCTTTATTGTATGCAATGCAATCGCGATGTAATGCTTTACTTTATCACTAAGCGGTAGCGATAGTCGTGGAAGCATAAGATTGGCGAGACGACAATGATACTACGATGGAGATCAAGGTGTCGCGCCGGTGACGATGGTGATCATGACGGTGCTTCGGAGATGGAGATCACAAGCACAAGATGATGATGGCCATATCATATCACTTATATTGATTGCATGTGATGTTTATCTTTGATGCATCTTATCTTGCTTTGATTGACGGTAGCATTATAAGATGATCTCTCACTAAATTATCAAGAAGTGTTCTCCCTGAGTATGCACCGTTGCGAAAGTTCTTCGTGCTGAGACACCACGTGATGATCGGGTGTGATAGGCTCTATGTTCAAATACAACGGGTGCGAAACAGTTGCACACGTGGAATACTCAGGTTATACTTGATGAGCCAAGCATATATAGATATGGCCTCGGAACACGGAGACCGAAAGGTCGAGCGTGAATCATATAGTAGATATGATCAACATAGTGATGTTCACCAAAGAAACTACTCCATCTCACGTGATGATCGGACATGGTTTAGTTGATTTGGATCACGTGATCACTTAGAGGATTAGAGGGATGTCTATCTAAGTGGGAGTTCTTAAGTAATTTGATTAATTGAACTTAAACTTATCATGAACTTAGTACCTGATAGTATCTTGCTTGTTTATGTTTGATTGTAGATAGATGGCTCGTGCTGTTGTTCCGTTGAATTTTAATGCGTTCCTTGAGAAAGCAAAGTTGAAAGATGATGGTAGCAATTACACGGACTGGGTCCGTAACTTGAGGATTATCCTCATTGCTGCACAGAAGAATTACGTCCAAGAAGCACCGCTGGGTGCCAGGCCTGCTGCTGGAGCAACACCAGATGTTATGAACGTCTGGCAGAGCAAAGCTGATGACTACTCGATAGTTCAGTGTGCCATGCTTTATGGCTTAGAATCGGGACTTCAACGACGCTTTGAACGTCATGGAGCATATGAGATGTTCCAGGAGTTGAAGTTAATATTTCAAGCAAATACCCAGATTGAGAGATATGAAGTCTCCAATAAGTTCTATAGCTGCAAGATGGAGGAGAACAGTTCTTTCAGTGAGCATATACTCAAAATGTCTGGGTATAATAATCACTTGATTCAGATGGGAGTTAATCTTCCAGATGATTGCGTCATTGACAGAATTCTCCAATCACTGCCACCAAGCTACAAGAGCTTCGTGATGAACTATAATATGCAAGGGATGAACAAGACTATTCCCGAGCTCTTCACAATGCTGAAAGCTGCGGAGGTAGAAATCAAAAAGGAGCATCAAGTGTTGATGGTTAACAAGACCACTACTTTCAAGAAAAAGGGCAAAGGGAAGAAGAAGGGGAACTTCAAGAAGAACGGCAAGCAAGTTGCTGCTCAAGAGAAGAAACCCAAGTCTGGACCTAATCCTGAAACTGAGTGCCTCCACTGCAAGCAGACTGGTCACTGGAAGCGGAACTGCCCCAAGTATTTGGCGGATAAGAAGGATGGCAAGGTGAACAAAGGTATATGTGATATACATGTTATTGATGTGTACCTTACTAATGCTCGTAGTAGCACCTGGGTATTTGATACTGGTTCTGTTGCTAATATTCGCAACTCGAAACATGGACTACGGATTAAGCGAAGATTGGCTAAGGACGAGGTGACGATGCGCGTGGGAAACGGTTCCAAAGTCGATGTAATCGCGGTCGGCACGCTACCTCTACATCTACCTTCAGGATTAGTATTAGACCTAAATAATTTTTATTTGGTGCCAGCGTTGAGCATGAACATTATATCTGGATCTTGTTTAATGCGAGACGGTTATTCATTTAAATCAGAGAATAATGGTTGTTCTATTTATATGAGTAATATCTTTTATGGTCATGCACCCTTGAAGAGTGGTCTATTCTTGTTGAATCTCGATAGTAGTGATACACATATTCATAATGTAGAAGCCAAAAGATGCAGAGTTGATAATGATAGTGCAACTTATTTGTGGCACTGCCGTTTAGGTCATATCGGTGTAAAGCGCATGAAGAAACTCCATACTGATGGACTTTTGGAACCACTTGATTATGAATCACTTGGTACTTGCGAACCGTGCCTCATGGGCAAGATGACTAAAACACCGTTCTCCGGTACTATGGAGAGAGCAACAGATTTGTTGGAAATCATACATACAGATGTATGTGGTCCGATGAATGTTGAGTCTCGTGGCGGATATCGTTATTTTCTCACCTTCACAGATGACTTAAGCAGATATGGGTATATCTACTTAATGAAACATAAGTCTGAAACGCTTGAAAAGTTCAAAGAATTTCAGAGTGAAGTTGAAAATCATCGTAATAAGAAAATAAAATTTCTATGATCTGATCGTGGAGGAGAATATTTGAGTTACGAGTTTGGTGTACATTTGAAAAATTGTGGAATAGTTTCGCAACTCACGCCACCCGGAACACCACAGCATAATGGTGTGTTCGAACGTCGTAATCGTACTTTACTAGATATGGTGCGATCTATGATGTCTCTTACTGATTTACCGCTATCGTTTTGGGGATACGCTCTAGAGACGGCCACATTCACGTTAAATAGGGCACCATCAAAATCCGTTGAGACGACGCCTTATGAACTGTGGTTTGGCAAGAAACCAAAGTTGTCGTTTCTGAAAGTTTGGGGCTGCGATGCTTATGTGAAAAAGCTTCAACCTGATAAGCTCGAACCCAAATCGGAGAAATGTGTCTTCATAGGATATCCAAAGGAAACTATTGGATACACCTTCTATCACAAATCCGAAGGCAAGACTTTTGTTGCTAAATTCGGAAACTTTCTAGAGAAGGAGTTTCTCTCGAAAGAAGTGAGTGGGAGGAAAGTAGAACTTGACGAGGTAACTATACCTACTCCCTTGTTGGAAAGTAGTACATCACAGAAAATTGTTTCTGCGACACCTACACCAATAAGTGAGGAAGTTAATGATGATGATCATGAAACTTCAGAACAAGATACTACTGAACCTCGTAGATCAACCAGAATGAGATCCGCGCCAGAGTGGTACGGTAATCCAGTTCTGGAAGTCATGCTACTAGATCATGATGAACCTACGAACTATGAAGAAGCGATGGTGAGCCCAGATTCCGCAAAATGGCTTGAAGCCATGAAATCTGAGATGGGATCCATGTATGAGAACAAAGTATGGACTTTGGTTGACTTGCCCGATGATCGGCAAGCAATTGAGAATAAATGGATCTTCAAGAAGAAGACTGACGCTGACGGTAATATTACTGTCTACAAAGCTCGTCTTGTCGCAAAAGGTTTTCGACAAGTTCAAGGGGTTGACTACGATGAGACATTCTCACCCGTAGCAATGCTTAAGTCTGTCAGAATCATGTTAGAAATTGCCGCATTTTATGATTATGAAATTTGGCAGATGGATGTCAAATCTGCATTCCTGAATGGATTTCTGGAAGAAGAGTTGTATATGATGCAACCAGAAGGTTTTGTCGATCCAAAGGGAGCTAACAAAGTGTGCAAGCTCCAGCGATCTATTTATGGACTGGTGCAAGCCTCTCGGAGTTGGAATAAATGTTTTGATAGTGTGATCAAAGCATTTGGTTTTATACAGACTTTCGGAGAAGCCTGTATTTACAAGAAAGTGAGTGGGAGCTCTGTAGCATTTCTGATATTATATGTGGATGACATATTACTGATCGGAAATGATATAGAATTTCTGGATAGCATAAAGGGATACTTGAATAAGAGTTTTTCAATGAAAGACCTCGGTGAAGCTGCTTACATATTAGGTATAAAGATCTATAGAGATAGATCAAGACGCTTAATTGGACTTTCACAAAGCACATACCTTGACAAGATTTTGAAAAAGTTCAAAATGGATCAGGCGAAGAAAGGGTTCTTGCCTGTGTTACAAGGTGTGAAGTCGAGTCAGACTCAATGTCCGACCACTGCAGAAGATAGAGAGAAAATGAAAGATGTTCCCTATGCTTCAGCCATAGGCTCTATCATGTATGCAATGCTGTGTACCAGACCTGATGTGTGCCTTGCTATAAGCTTAGCAGGGAGGTACCAAAGTAATCCAGGAGTGGATCACTGGACAGCGGTCAAGAACATCCTGAAATACCTGAAAAGGACTAAGGATATGTTTCTCGTATATGGAGGTGACAAAGAGCTCACCGTAAAAGGTTACGTTGATGCAAGCTTTGACACTGATCCGGACGATTCTAAATCGCAAACCGGATACGTGTTTACATTAAACGGTGGAGCTGTCAGTTGGTGCTGTTCTAAACAAAGCGTCGTAGCAGGATCTACATGTGAAGCGGAGTACATAGTTGCTTCGGAAGCAGCGAACGAAGGAGTCCGGATGAAGGAGTTCATATCCGATCTAGGTGTCATACCTAGTGCATCGGGTCCAATGAAAATCTTTTGTGACAATACTGGTGCAATTGCCTTGGCAAAGGAATCCAGATTTCACAAGAAAACCAAGCACATCAAGAGACGCTTCAATTCCATCCGGGATCTAGTCCAGGTGGGAGACATAGAGATTTGCAAGATACATACGGATCTGAATGTTGCATACCCGTTGACTAAGCCTCTTCCACGAGCAAAACATGATCAGCACCCGGGCTCCATGGGTGTTAGAATCATTACTGTGTAATCTAGATTATTGACTCTAGTGCAAGTGGGAGACTGAAGGAAATATGCCCTAGAGGCAATAATAAAGTTATTATTTATTTCCTTATATCATGATAAATGTTTATTAGTTCATGCTAGAATTGTATTAACCGGAAACATAATACATGTGTGAATACATAGACAAACTTAGTGTCACTAGTATGCCTCTACTTGACTAGCTCGTTAATCAAAGATGGTTATGTTTCCTAACCATGAACAAAGTGTTGTTATTTGATTAACGAGGTCACATCATTAGTTGAATGATCTGATTGACATGACCCATTCCATTAGCTTAGCACCCGATCGTTTAGTATGTTGCTATTGCTTTCTTCATGACTTATACATGTTCCTATGACTATGAGATTATGCAACTCCCGTTTACCAGAGGAACACTTTGCGTGCTACCAAACGTCACAACGTAAATGGGTGATTATAAAGGAGCTCTACAGGTGTCTCCAAAGGTAGATGTTGGGTTGGCGTATTTTGAGATTAGGATTTGTCACTTCGATTGTCGGAGAGGTATCTCTGGGCCCTCTCGGTAATGCACATTACATAAGCCTTGCAAGCATTGCAACTAATGAGTTAGTTGCGGGATGATTTATTACAGAACGAGTAAAGAGACTTGCCGGTAACAAGATTGAACTAGGTATTGGATACCGACGATCGAATCTCGGGCAAGTAACATACCGATGACAAAGGGAACAACGTATGTTGTTATGCGGTCTGACCGATAAAGATCTTCGTAGAATATGTAGGAGCCAATATGGGCATCCAGGTCCCGCTATTGGTTATTGACCGGAGATTTGTCTCAGGCATGTCTACATTGTTCTCGAACCGTAGGGTCCGCACGCTTAACGTTACGATGACAGTTATTATGAGTTTATGCATTTTGATGTACCGAAGTTAGTTCGGAGTCCCGGATGTGATCACGGACATGACGAGGAGTCTCGAAATGGTCGAGACATAAAGATTGATATATTGGATGACTATATTCGGACACCAAAAGGGTTCCGGAGAAGTATCGGATAAAACCGGAGCACCGGGGGGTTACCGGAACCCCCCGGGGGGTTAATGGGCCTCATGGGCCTAATGTGGAGAAGAGGAAGGGGCTGCCAGGGCAGGCCGCGCGCCCCCTCTCCCCCTAGTCCGAATTGGACAAGGAGGGAGGGGTGGCGCCCCCCCCCCTTTCCTATTCTCCCTCCACCTCTCCTAGTTGGACAAGGTTTGGGGGGGAGTCCTACTTCCGGTAGGAGTAGGACTCCTCCTGCGCGCCACCATAAGGCCGGCCGCACCCCCCCCCTTGGATCCTTTATATACGGGGGCAGGGGGCACCTCTAGACGCACAAGTTGATCCACGTGATCGTTCCTTAGCCGTGTGCGGTGCCCCCTGCCACCATATTCCACCTCGATCATATCGTTGTAGTGCTTAGGCGAAGCCCTGCGTCGGTAGAACATCATCATCGTCACCACGCCGTTGTGCTGACGGAACTCATCCCCGAAGCTTTGCTGGATCGGAGCCCGGGGAGCATCATCGAGCTGTACGTGTGCTAAGAACTCGGAGGTGCCGGAGTAATGGTGCTTGGATCGGTCGGATCGGGAAGACGTACGACTACTTCCTCTACATTGTGTCAATGCTTCCGTTGCAGTCTACGAAGGGTACGTAGACAACACTCTCCCCTCTCGTTGCTATGCATCACCATGATCTTGCGTGTACGTAGGAATTTTTTTGAAATTACTGCGTTCCCCTACAAGGAGTTGGTCCTCAGACCAATTTTACAAATCAACCAGAGTCTCAGCGGCTGCAGGGATCAGCGGTTTTTTGTCATCCTTCAAGTGCATCTCGGGTTTTAGACCGATACACACCTTGAGGGCTACTGGCTATATATCTCGGTAGAGAATAAATTGCACCAATAAAAAATATTGACAAAAAATCAGCCCGCGGTCGAGGTGGTGCACCACCTTGGAAGCAGTCCGGCATAAAGCTCGGGCGCTAGCGACTAGCTCCATAGAGGGCATTTCCGGCATTAAGCTCGGCTAAACTCCTTCAACTTTTTTGGACCAAGATGATCTATGACATCTTGGATATAGTCCGGCATTGGAGCTTGGACACAGTCCGGCGTTGGAGCTCGGATACATTTCGGCGTTGGAGCTCGGAAGCAGTCCGGCATTGGTGCTCGGCTACAAAAGATACCTCGAATGCAGTCCGGCATTGGAGCTCGGACGCAAGAGGACACTGCCTCCCGGGAACAACTTAAAAACCCGAGGTGTGGCATAAAAATAACTAGGCATTGATAAAGGCCGGAAACTTAAAGGGGCTCCTCGGATACCCGACGTGTAAACTCTTCGGATGCACTTCGGCGATCTTCAAGATCGAAGATGAGAAGATTTGTTGAACCAGTTTTCAAGACCAACGACCGAAGATGAAGAACAGTTCGGAAGAATCGAGGAGCATCCCTAACTTGAAGACCGGTTCAGGGGGCTACTGACGGTGTCCTGGACTAGGGGGTACTCACCACGTCATCTCCCGATCTGTTAGATTGGGCCAAGGACCCCCATGGCTGTATACTCATGGGCCAGTTCGGACAGCTGCCGCATACAAGGAAGATTCCACAAGACTTGGCAATCAAGACAAAGACTTCTCCCCACCGGCATATTCGGCTAGGACTCTTGTTATCCTAGGCCTCTGGTGCATTATATAAACCGAGGCCAGGCTAGTCGATAGATATATACAATCATACCATAGGCTAGCTTCTAGGGTTTAGCCTCTACGATCTCGTGGTAGATACACTCTTGTAATACTCATATCATCAGTATCAATCAAGCAGGACGTAGGGTATTACCTCCATCAAGAGGGCCCGAACCAGGGTAAACATCGTGTCCCCTGCCTCCTGTTACCATCCGCCTTAGACGCACAGTTCGGGACCCCCTACCCGAGATCCGCCGGTTTTGACACCGACACTCATAATACAAATCATCATCGAACGTTAAGCGTGCGGACCCTACGGGTTCGAGAACTATGTAGACATGACCGAGACATATCTTCGGTCAATAACCAATAGCGGAACCTGGATGCTCATATTGGTTCCTACATATTCTACGAAGATCTTTATCGATCAAACCGCACAACAACATACGTTGTTCCCTTTGTCATCGGTATGTTACTTGCCCGAGATTCGATCGTCGGTATCATGATACCTAGTTCAATCTCATTACTGGCAGGTCTCTTTACTCGTTCCGTAATGCATCATCCCGTAACTAACTCGTTAGTCACATTGCTTGCAAGGCTTATAGTGATGTGCATTACTGAGAGGGCCTAGAGATACCTCTCCGACAATCGGAGTGACAAATCCTCATCTCGATCTATGCCAACTCAACAAACACCATCGGAGACACCTGTAGAGCATCTTTATAATCACCCAATTACGTTGTGACGTTTGATAGCACACTAAGTGTTCCTCCGGTATCCGGGAGTTGCATAATCTCATAGTCATAGGAACATGTATAAGTCATGAAGAAAGCAATAGCAATAAATTAAACGATCATAGTGCTAAGCTAATGGATGGGTCTATTCCATCACATCATTCTCTAATCATCTGACCCTGTTCATCAAATGACAACACATGTCTATGGTCAAGAAACATAACCATCTTTGATTAACAAGCTAGTCAAGTAGAGGCATACTAGGGACACTCTGTTTCGTCTATGTATTCACACATGTACTAAGTTTCCGGTTAATACAATTCTAACATGAATAATAAACATTTATCATGATATAAGGAAATATAAATAACAACTTTATTATTGCCTCTAGGGCATATTTCCTTCATATTTGTACTATAAGTTATGTGTTTTTGGTGACCGAAGTTTGTTCGGAGTCCCGGATGAGATCACGGACATGACGAGGAGTCTCAAAATGGTCGAGAGGTAAAGATTGATATATTGGACGATGATATTCGGACACCGGAATGGTTTCAGAAAAGTTCGGGTATGTTTCGGAGTACCGAGGGGTTACCGGAACCCCCCGGGGAAGTATTGGGCCTACATGGGCCTTAGTGGAGAGAGAGGGGAGGCCGCAAGGGGTGGCGTGCGCCCCCCTCCAAGGGAGTCCGAATAGGACAAGGAGGAGGGGGCGCGGCCCCCTTTCCCTTTCCCTCTCCCTCTCCTTCCTTTTCCCCTCCGATGAGAAAGGAAAAAGGGGGGCGAATCCTACTAGGAGTGGAGTCCTAGTAGGACTCCACCCATGGTGCGCCCCTTGGTGGCCGGCCTCCTCCTCCCCTCCTTTATATACGGGGGCAGGGGGCACCCCATAGCACATCAATTGTTCTCTTAGCCATGTGCGGTGCCCCCCTCCACAGTTTACTCCTCTCGTAATAGCGTCATAGTGCTTAGGCGAAGCCCTACGCGGATCACATCACCATGGCCATCACCGTGACCACGCCGTCGTGCTGACGAAACTCCCCCTCGACCCTCTGCTGGATCAAGAGTTCGTGGGATGTCATCGAGATGAACTTGTGCTGAATTCGGAGGTGTCGTACATTCGGTACTAGATCAGTTGGATCGTGAAGACATTCGACTACATCAACCACATTAACCTATCGCTTCCGCTTTCGGTCTACGAGGGTACGTAGACACACTCTCCCCCTCTCATTGCTATGCATCTCCAAGATAGATCTTGCGTGATCATAGGATTTTTTTTGAAATTGCATGCTACGTTCCCCAACACAAGGACCTACCAATGTTGGTATGGGGCCTTAGGTGGGCCCCATATGATGGGTTCTTGACCCTACCTGTAATAGGTGACCTCATCATTAGCCCCCTAATCGGTTGTGGTTTTGTAGGACAAGCGGATCGATCCTTCGGTTAAGTCCGAGTGCTTCGGGGGCACTCGAAATTCGTCTCCGGATCATGGTTTGTTGTTCCTTAGATGAAAACACGACGAATTATGGACTATAAGTTTTCCTAGATGACCGAGTATCGTTGATCGCCAAGAAAAACCTGATGGCATTCATTTGTCTCCCGGAGGAGATAGGCTTGGGGCCCGAGTGAGGGCATGCCATTACAAATCGAGTGGCGATGCCGACGCATGGTCTGATTCTCCGGAGAGATGTCATTCCTTATCCTAGGGGAACGCCCGCGCAGGCCTTCTACGAGTCTAGATTTACTAGTCATGCACCTTGGAGCGTAATGAATGGGCCAAGTCAACCCGCGGATGGGCGTCAAGCTCGCCTCATAGCAATCCTGAAGAAGACTTCAGTTAGATGTTTAACATGGTCGAGTGCACGGGTCCCCGTGGAGGGTGGTCAGTCGGACTGACGTGGGTCCTTTAGGAATGGAAAAGCGGGCAATCAATCGGATCGATTTGCTCCAAAAATCTTGCGATTTGGATTTGTGCGTGCGCGCGCGGAAGCAGTAACGACGTGCGTTAGTGGTGAAAGTGGGGCCATGGCTCCTCAATTTTCGCCCACGAAATCCGCCACATGTTGCGGCTGTTGGAAATATGCCCTAGAGGCAATAATAAAATGGTTATTATTGTATTTCCTTGTTCATGATAATTGTCTATTGTTCATGCTATAATTATATTAACTGGAAACCGTAATACATGTGTGAATACATAGACCACAACATGTCCCTAGTAAGCCTCTAGTTGACTAGCTCGTTGATCAATAGATGGTTATGGTTTCCTGACCATGGACATTGGATGTCATTGATAACGGGATCACATCATTAGGAGAATGATGTGATGGACAAGACCCAATCCTAAGCATAGCACAATATCGTGTAGTTCGTTTGCTAAGAGCTTTTCTAATGTCAAGTATCATTTCATTAGACCATGAGATTGTGCAACTCCCGGATACCATAGGAATGCTTTGGGTGTACCAAACGTCACTACGTAACTGGGTGGCTATAAAGGTGCACTACAGGTATCTCTGAAAGTGTCTGTTGGGTTGGCACGAATCGAGACTGGGATTTGTCACTCCGTGTGACGGAGAGGTATCTCTGGGCCCACTCGGTAATGCATCATCATAATGAGCTCAATGTGACTAAGGAGTTAGCCACGGGGTCATGCATTACGTAATGAGTAAAGTGACTTGCCGGTAACGAGATTGAACGAGGTATTGGGATACCGACGATCGAATCTCGGGCAAGTAACATACCGATTGACAAAGAGAATTGTATACAGGATTGATTGAATCCCTGACATCATGGTTCATCCGATGAAATCATCGTGGAACATGTGGGACCCAATATGGGTATCCAGATCCCGCTATTGGTTATTAGCTGGAGAGGTGTCTCGGTCATGTCTGCATGGTTCCCGAACCCGTAGGGTCTACACACTTAAGTTTCGGTGACGCTAGAGTTGTTATGGGAAATAGTATGTGGTTACCGAAGGTTGTTCGGAGTCCCGGATGAGATCCCGGACGTGTCAAGGAACTCCGGAATGGTCCGGAGGTGAAGATCGATATATTGGACGAAGGGTATTGGAGTCCCGAATTGTTCTGGGAGTACCGGGTGACGACCAGCGTGACCGAAAGGTGTTTCGGAGGCCCCGGCAATCGTTTGGGGGCCTTATGGGCCAAGGGGAGGGGGCACACCAGCCCACTAAGGGGCTGTGCGCCCCTCCCAGCCCCTCTCACGTAACCTAGAGAGGTGGGGGCTCCTCCCCTAGGGCAGCCACCCCTCCCGGCTTGGGGGGCAAGTTTCCTAGGGGTGGGGGCGCCTAAACCCATCTAGGGTTTCCCCTGTGGCCGCTGCCCCTCCCCTAGGGAATCCTACGGCGCCTCCTCCACCCCCTTCCCCCTATATATATAGTGAGGGAGATAGAGGGTAGCCAAACCCCTTCCCTGGTGCAGCCCCTTCCTCCTCCAACTCTTCCTTCTCCTCCGTAGAGCTTGGCGAAGCCCTACAGGAATACCACAAGCTCCACCACCACACCGTCGAGCTGTGAGAGTTCTCCCTCAACTTCTCCTCTCCCCTTGCTGGATCAAGAAGGAGGAGACGTCCCCGGGCTGTACGTGTGTTGAACGCGGAGGCGCCGTCCGTTCGGCGCTAGATTGGACCTTCCGCGATTTGAATCGCCGCAAGTACAACTCCATCAACCGCGTTCTTGTAACGCTTCCGCTTAGCGATCTTCAAGGGTATGAAGATGCACTCCCTCTCTCTCATTGCTAGCATCTCCTAGATTGATTTTGGTGACACGTAGGAAAATTTTGAATTATTGCTACGTTCCCCAATAGTGGCATCATGAGCTAGGTCTATGCGTAGATTCTATGCACGAGTAGAACACAAAGTAGTTGTGGGCGATGATTTGGTCAATTTTCTTGCCGTTACTAGTCTTATCCTGATTCGGCGGCATTGTCGGATGAAGCGGCCCGGACCGACCTTACACGTACTCTTACGTGAGACAGGTTCCTCCGACTGGCATGCACTTGATGCATAAGGTGGCTAGCGGGTGTCTGTCTCTCCCACTTTAGTCGGATTAGATTCGATGAAGAGGGTCCTTATGAAGGGTAAATAGCAATTGACATATCACCATTGTCGCTTTTGCGTTGGTAAGAGACGTTCTTGCTTGAAACCCATAGCAGCCACGTAAAACATGCAACAACAACTAGAGGACGTCTAACTTGTTTTTGCAGGGTATGCTATGTGATGTGATATGGCCAAAAGGATGTGATGAATTATATATATATATATGATGTATGATATTGATCATGTTCTTGTAATAGGAATCACGACTTGCATGTCGATGAGTATGACAACCGGCAGGAGCCATAGGGAGTTGTCTTAATTTATTGTATGACCTGCGTGTCAATGAAAAACGCCATGTAATTACTTTACTTTATTGCTAACCGTTAGCCATAGTAGTAGAAGTAATAGTTGGCGAGACAACTTCATGAAGACACGATGATGGAGATCATGGTGTCATGCCGGTGACGAAGGTGATCATGTCGCGCCTCGAAGATGGAGATCAAAGGTGCAAGATGATATTGGCCATATCATGTCACTTTATGATTTGCATGTGATGTTTGTCATGTTTACATCTTATTTGCTTAGAACGACAGTAGCATAAATAAGATGATCCCTCACTAAAATTTCAAGAGATGTGTTTCCCCTAACTGTGCACCATTGCGAAGGTTCGTTGTTTCGAAGCACCACATGATGATCGGGTGTGATAGATTCTAATGTTCGCATACAACGAGTGTAAGCCAGATTTACACATGTGAAACACTTAGGTTGACTTGACGAGCCTAGCATGTACAGACATGGCCTTGGAACACAAGAGAACGAAAGGTCGAACATGAGTCGTATAGTAGATACGATCAACATGAAGATGTTCACCGATGACGACTACTTCGTCTCACGTGATGATCGGACACGGCCTAGTTGACTCGGATCATGTATCACTTAGATGACTAGAGGGATGTCTATCTAAGTGGGAGTTCATTAAATAATCAGATGAACTTAATTATCATGAACATAGTCAGAAGGTCTTTGCAAATTATCTCGTAGCTTACGCTTTAGTTCGACTGTTTAAGATATGTTCCTAGAAAAATTTTAGTTGAAAGTTGATAGTAGAAATTATGCGAACTGGGTCCGTAAACTGAGGATTATCCTCATTGCTGCGCAGAAGGCTTATGTCCTTAATGCACCGCTTGGTGTGCTGAACCTCGAGCGTCGTCTGTGGATGTTGCGAAACATCTGACATACACGTTTTGATGACTACGTAATAGTTCAGTGCGTGATGCTAACGGTTTAGAATTGTGGCACCAAAGACAGTTTGGAAACGTCGCAGAACATATGAGATGTTCCAAAGACTGAAATTGGGATTTCAGACTAGTGTCCATGTCAGGAGGTATGAGACCTCTGATAAGTTTCTTAAGCCTACAAACTAAGGGAGAAAATCTCAATCACTGAGCATGTGCTCAAATTGTCTGAGTACTGCAATCGCTTTAATCGAGAGGGAGTTAATCTTCCATATGAGATAGTGATGGTTCTCCATAGTCACTGCCACCAAGCTATTAGAGCTTCGTGATGAACTATAATATATCAGGGATAGACATGATGATCCTTGAGCAATTCATGATGTTTGACACCGCGAAAGTAGAAATCAAGTAGGAGCATCAATTGTTGATGGTTAGTAAAGCCACTAGTTTCAAGAAGGGCAAGGGAAAGAAGGGATACTTCATTAAACGGCAAATCAATTGCTGCTCTAGTGAAGAAACCCAAGGTTGAACCCAAACCCGAGACTAAGTGCTTCTGTAATGAGGGGAACGGTCACTGAAGCAGAACTACCCTAGATACTTGGTAGATGAGAAGGCTGGCAAGGTCGACAGAAGTATTTTGAATATACGTTATATTATTGTGTACTTTACTAGTACTCCTAGTAGCACCAGGGTGATCAATACCGGTTCGGTTGCTAAGTGTTGGTAACTCGAAATAAAAGACTACGGAGACTAGCTAAAGGTGAGATGATGATATGTGTTGGAAGTGTTTCCAAGGTTGATGTGATCAAACATCGCACGCTCCCTCTACCATCGGGATTGGTGTTAAACCTAAATAATTGTTATTTGGTGTTTGCGTTGAGCATAGACATGATTGGATTATGTTTATCGCAATACGGTTATTCATTTAAGGAGAATAATGGTTACTCTGTTTATTTGAATAATACCTTCAATGGTCTTGCACCTAAAATGAATGGTTTATTGAATCTCGATCGTAGTGATACACATGTTCATGCCAAAAGATATAAGATAGTAATGATAGTACCACATACTTGTGGCACTGCCATTTGAGTCATATTGGTATAAAACGCATGAAGAAGCTCCATGTTGATGGATCTTTGGACTCACTCGTTTTTGAAAAGATTGAGACATGCTAACCATGTCTATTGGTATATATGCATGAAGAAACTCCATACAGATGGATCGTTTGGACTCACTTGATTTTGAATCACTTGAGACATGCAAATCATACTACATGGGCAAGAAGACTAAAAGGCCTCGTTTTCAGTAAGATGGAATAAGAAAGCAACTTGTTGGAAGTAATACATTTTGATGTGTGCAGTCCAATGAGTGCTGAGGCACGCAGTGGATATCGTTATGTTCTTACATCACAAATGATTTGAGTAGATGCTAAGTATATTTACTTGATGAAACACAAGTCTGAATTATTGAAAGGTTTAAGTAATTTCAGAGTGAAGTTGAAGATCGTCGTGACAAGAGGATAAAATGTCTATGATATGATCATAGAGATGAATATCTGAGTTACGAGTTTGGCACACAATTAAGACATTGTGGAAATTGTTTCACAACTAAATACCGCTTGGAACACCATAGTGTGATGGTGTGTCTGAACATCATAACTGCACCCTATTGGATATGGTGCATACCATGATGTCTCTTATTGGATTACCACTATCGTTTATGGGTTAGGCATTAGAGACAACCACATTCACTTTAAATAGGGCACCACGCAATTCCGTTGAGACGACACCGTATGAACTATGGTTTAGAAAAACCTAAGCTATCGTTTCTTAAAAGTTTGGGGCTGTGACGCTTATGTGAAAAAGTTTCAGGCTGATAAGCTCGAACCCAAAGCAGATAAATGCATCTTCATAGAATACTCAAAACAGTTGGGTATACCTCCTATTTCAGATCCGGAAGCAAAAGTGATTATTTCTAGAAACGGGTCTTTTCTCGAGGAAAAGTTTCTCTCGAAAGAATTGAGTGGGAGGATGGTGGAGACTTGATGAGGTTATTGAACCGTCACTTCAACTAGTGATGTGATATGGCCAAAGGATGTGATGAATGACATGTGATGTATGAGATTGATCATGTTCTTGTAATAGGAATCACGACTTGCATGTCGATGAGTATGACAACCGGCAGGAGCCATAGGAGTTGTCTTTATTTATTTATGACCCGCGTGTCAACTTAAACGTCATGTAATTGCTTTACTTTATTGCTAACCGTTAGCTGTAGTAGTAGAAGTAATAGTTGGCGAGACAACTTCATGAAGACATGATGATGGAGATCATGATGATGGAGATCATGGTGTCATGCCGGTGACGATGATGATCATGGAGCCCCGAAGATGGAGATCAAAAGGAGCAATATGATACTGGCCATATCATGTCACTATTTGATTGCATGTGATGTTTATCATGTTTATACATCTTATTTACTTAGAACGACGGTAGTAAATAAGATGACCCCTCATAAACAATTTCAAGAATGTGTTCTCCCCTAACTGTGCACCATTGCTAAAGTTCGTCGTTTCGAAGCACCACGTGATGATCGGGTGTGATAGATCCTTACGTTCACATACAATGGGTGTAAGACAGTTTTACACATGCAAAACACTTAGGGTTAACTTGACGAGCCTAGCATGTACAGACATGGCCTCGGAACACAAGAGACCGAAAGGTCGAGCATGAGTCATATGGTAGATACGATCAACATGAAGATGTTCACCGATGATGACTAGTCCGTCTCACGTGATGATCGAACACGGCCTAGTTGACTAGAGGGATGTCTATCTGAGTGGGAGTTCATAAGATGAACTTAATTATCCTGAACATAGTCAAAAGGATTTTGCAAATTATGTCGTAGCTCGCGCTTCAGTTCTACTGTTTAGATACGTTCCTAGAGAAAATTTAGTTGAAAGTTAATAGTAGCAATTATGCGGACTAGGTCCGTAAACTGAGGATTGTCCTCATTGCTTCATAGAAGGCTTATGTCCTTAATGCACCGCTCAGTGTGCTGAACCTCGAACGTTGTCTGTGGATGTTGTGAACATCTGACATACACGTTTTGATGACTACGTGATAGTTCAGTTAAACGGTTTAGAGTTGAGGCACCATAGACGGTTTCAAAACGTCGCAGAACATATGAGATGTTTCGAGGGCTGAAATTGGGATTTCAGGCTCGTGCCCACGTCAAGAGGTATAAGACCTCCGACGATTTTCTTAGCCTGCGGACTAAGGGAGAAAAGCTCAATTGTTGAGCTTGTGCTCAGATTGTCTGAATACAACAATCATTTGAATCGAGTGGGAGTTGATCTTCCAGATGAGATAGTGATGTTTCTCCGAAGTCATTACCACCAAGCTGCTAGAGCTTCGTGATGAACTATAATATATCAGGGACATATATGATGATCCTTGAGATATTCGCGATGTTTGACACCAAAGTAGAAATCAAGAAGGAGCATCAATTGTTGATGGTTGGTGAAACCACTAGTTTCAAGAAGGGCAAGGGCAAGAAGGGATACTTCATTAAACGGCAATTCAGCTGCTGCTCTAGTGAAGAAACCCAAGGTTGAACCCAAGCCCGAGACTAAGTGCTTCTGTAATAAGGGGAACAGCCGCTGGAGCAGAATTACCCTAGATACTTGGTAGATAAGAAGGCTGGCAAGGTCGATAGAAGTATATTGGATATACATTATGTTAATGTGTACTTTACTAGTACTCCTAGATGCACCAGGGTATTAGATACCGGTTCGGTTGCTAAGTGTTAGTAACTCGAAATAAAAGCTACGGAATAAACGGAGACTAGCTAAAGATGAGCTGACGATATGTGTTGGAAGTGTTTCCAATGTTGATATGATCAAATATCGTACGCTCCTTCTACCATCGAGATTGGTGTTTGCGTTGAGCATGGACATGATTGGATTATGTCTATCGCAATACGGTTATTCATTTAAGGAGAATAATGGTTACTCTGTTTATTTGAATAATACCTTCAATGGTCTTGCACCTAAAATGAATGGTTTATTGAATCTCGATCGTAGTGATACACATGTTCATGCCAAAAGATATAAGATAGTAATGATAGTACCACCTACTTGTGGCACTGCCACGTAAGTCATATCGGTATAAAATGCATGAAGAAGCTCCATGTTGATGGATCTTTGGGCTCACTCGTTTTGAAAAGTTTGAGACATGCGAACCATGTCTATTGGTGTATATGCATGAAGAAACTCCATGCAAATGGACCGTTTGAACTCACTTGATTTTTGAATCACTTGAGACATGCAAATCATACCACATGGGCAAGATGACTGAAAGCCTCATTTTTCAGTGAAATGGAACTGGAAAGCAACTTGTTGGAAGTAATACATTTTGATGTGTGCAGTCCAATGAGTGCTGAGGCATGTAGTGGATATCGTTATGTTCTTACTTCATAGATGATTTGAGTAGATGTTGAGTATATTTACTAGATGAATCACGAGTCTGAATTATTGAAAGGTTCAAGTAATTTCAGGGTGAAGTTGAAAGATCGTCGTGACAAGAGGATAAAAGATCTATGATATGATCATAGAGATGAATATCTGAATTACGAGTTTGGCACAGAATTAAGACATTGTGGAAATTGTTTCACAACTGATACAGCCTGGAACACCATAGTGTGATGGTGTGTCCGAACATCATAACTGCATGCTATTGGATATGATGCATACCATGATGTCTCTTATCGAATTACCACGATAGTTTATGGGTTAGGCATTAGAGACAACCACATTCACTTTAAATAGGGCACCACGTAATTCCGATGAGATGACACCGTATGAACTAAGGTTTAGAGAAACCTAAGCTGTCATTTCTTAAAAGTTTGGGGCTACGACGCTTATGTGGAAAAGTTTCAGGCTGATAAGCTTGAACCCAAAGCGGATAAATGCATCTTCATAGGACACCCAAAACAGTTGGGTATACCTCCTGTCTCAGATTCGAAAGCAATAAGGGATTGTTTCTAGAATCGGGTCCTTTCTCGAGGAAAGGTTTGTCTCGAGAATTGAGTGGGAGGATGGTGGAGACTTGATGAGGTTATTGAACCGTCACTACAACTAGTGTGTGGCAGGGCACAGGAAGTTATTCCTGTGGCACCTACACCAATTGAAGTGGAAGCTTATGATAGTGATCATGAAACTTCGGATCAAGTCACTACCAAACCTCGTAGGTCGACAAGGATGCGTACTACTTCAGAGTGGTATGTAATCCTGTCTTGGAAGTCATGTTGCTAGACAACAATGAACCTACAAGCTATGGAGAAATGATGGTGGGCCCGGATTCCGACGAATGGCTCGAGGCCATAAAATCCGAGAGAGGATCCATGTATAGAAACAAAGTATAGACTTTGGAAGAACTGCTTGATGGTCGTAAGGCTGTTGGGTGCAGATGGATTTTAAAAAGGAAGACGGACAATGATGGTAAGTGTCACCATTAAGAAAGCTCGACTTGTCGTTAAGATGTTTTCCGACAAGTTCAAGGAGTTGACTGCGATGAGACTTTCTCACTCGTAGTGATGCTAAGAGTCTGTTGGAATTATATTAGCAGTTACTGCATTATTTATGAAATCTTGCAGATAGGATGTTAAAACATTGTTTCCTCAACGATTTTCTTGAGGAAAGGTTGTATGTGATACAACCAGAAGGTTTTGTCAATCCAGAAAGATGCTAACAAGTATGCAAAGATCTAGGAATCCTTCTAAGGACTGGAGTAAGCATCTCGGAGTTGGAATGTACGCTGATCAAAGATTTTGGGTTTCTACAAAGTTTATGAGAAACTTGTATTTCCAAAGAAGTGAGTGGGAGCACTATAGAATTTTTTATGAGTATATGTTGTTAACATATTGTTGATCAGAAATGATGTAGAATTTCTGAAAAGCATACAAGGTTATTTGAAAAGTGTTTTTCAATGGAAAACCTGGATTAAGCTACTTGAACATTGAGCATCAAGATCTATAAGGATAGATCAAAAACGCTTAATAGTACTTTCAAATTAATACATACCGTGACAAGATTTTGAAGGAGTTCAAAATAGATCAGCAAAGAAGAAGTTCTTGGTTGTGTTGCAAGGTGTGAGTGTTGAGTAAGACTCAAAACCTGACCACGACAGAAGAGAGAGAAAGGACGAAGGTCATCCCCTATGCTTTAGACGTAAGCTCTACAGTACGCTATGTTGTGTACCGCACCTGAAGTGTGCCTTGCCATCAGTCAGTCAAGGGGTACAAGAGTGATCCAGGAATGGATCACATGACAGCGGTCGAACTTATCCTTAGAACTAGTGGACTAAGGAATTTTCTCGATTATGGAGGTGGTAAAAGAGTTCGTCGTAAAGGGTTACATCGATGCAAACTTTGACACTAATCCGGATGACTCTGAATAGTAAACCGGATTCATATAGTAGAGCAGTTATTTGGAATAGCTCCAAGTAGCACGTGGTAGCTGAATCTACAAGATGACATAGAGATTTGTAAAGCACACACGGATCTAAAAGGTTCAGACCCATTGACTAATAACCTCTCTCACAAGCGAGATATGAACAAACCCCATGGGTGTTGGATTCATTACAATCACACAATGATGTGAACTAGATTACTGACTCTAGTGCAAGTGGGAGACTGTTGGAAATATGCCCTAGCGGCAATAATAAAATGGTTATTATTGTATTTCCTTGTTCATGATAATTGTCTATTGTTCATGTTATAATTGTATTAACTGGAAACCGTAATACATGTGTGAATACATAGACCACAACATGTCCCTAGTAAGCCTCTAGTTGACTAGCTCATTGATCAATAGATGGTTATGGTTTCCTGACCATGGACATTGGATGTCATTGATAACGGGATCACATCATTAGGAGAATGATGTGATGGACAAGACCCAATCCTAAGCATAGCACAAGATCGTGTAGTTCGTTTGCTAAGAGCTTTTCTAATGTCAAGTATCATTTCATTAGACCATGAGATTGTGAAACTCCCGGATACCATAGGAATGCTTTGGGTGTACAAAACGTCACAACATAACTGGGTGGCTATAAAGGTGCACTACAGGTATCTCCGAAAGTGTCTGTTGGGTTGGCACGAATCGAGACTGGGATTTGTCACTCCGTATGACGGAGAGGTATCTCTGGGCCCACCCGGTAATGCATCATCATAATGAGCTCAATGTGACTAAGGAGTTAGCCATGGGATCATGCGTTATGGAACGAGTAAAGTGACTTGCCGGTAACGAGATTGAACAAGGTATTGGGATACCGACGATCAAATCTCGGGCAAGTAACATACCGATTGACAAAGGGAATTGTATACGGGATTGATTGAATCCCCAACATTGTGGTTCATCCGATGAGATCATCCTGGAACATGTGGGAGCCAATATGGGTATCCATATCCCACTATTGGTTATTGGCCGGAGAGGTGTCTCGGTCATTTCTGCATGGTTCCCGAACCCGTAGAGTCTACACACTTAAGGTTCGGTGACGCTAGAGTTGTTATGGGAAATAGTATGTGCTTACCGAAGGTTGTTCGGAGTCCTGGATGAGATCCCGAACGTGACGAGGAACTCCGGAATGGTCCGGAGGTGAAGATTGATATATTGGACGAAGGGTATTGGAGTCCCGAATTGTTCTGGGAGTACCGGGTGACGACCAGCGTGACCGAAAGGTGTTTCGGAGGCCCCGGCAAGCGTTTGGGGGCCTTATGGGCCAAGGGGAGGGGGCACACCAGCCCACTAAGGGGCTGTGCGCCCCTCCTAGCCCCTCTCACATAACCTAGAGAGGTGAGGGCGCCTCCCCTAGGGCAGCCACCCCTCCCGGCTTGGGGGGCAAGTTTCCTAGGGGTGGGGGCGCCCAAACCCATCTAGGGTTTCCCCTGTGGCCGCCACCCCTCCCCTGGGGAACCCTAGGGCGCCTCCTCCACCCCCTTCCCCCTATATATAGTGAGGGAGATAGAGGGCAGCCAAACCCCTTCCCTGGTGCAGCCCCTTCCTCCTCCAACTCTTCCTTCTCCTCCGTATAGCTTGGTGAAGCCCTGCAGTAATACCACAAGCTCCACCACCACGCCATCGTGCTGCCGGAGTTCTCCCTCAACTTCTCCTCTCCCCTTGCTGGATCAAGAAGGAGGAGACGTCCCCGGGCTGTACGTGTGTTGAACGCGGAGGCGTCGTCCGTTCGGCGCTAGATCGGATCTTCCGTGATTTGAATCGCCGCTAGTACGACTCCATCAACCGCGTTCTTGTAACGCTTCCGCTTAGCGATCTTCAAGGGTATGAAGATGCACTCCCTTTCTCTTGTTGCTAGCATCTCCTAGATTGATTTTGGTGACACGTAGGAAAATTTTGAATTATTGCTACGTTCCCCAACAACGGCTCCTCTGCGCGACACCCTGTTGCGAGCGTCGTCGATCTAGAGATCAACGGCGCAAGATCTGGTATGTGATTTTGTCTAAGGTATAAAAGTTTGGGGGACCAAGGCCAGAACCCCAGATCCCCTTCTCTCTCCCTCGGGTCCTCCGCTTCCTCTCCCCACTCGAGCGCACAAAGCACCCGAATCCATAGCGAAAGACTCCACAGCCAAGGCAGAGAAGGCGAAGAAGGGCGGGGAGGCCCCTCAGGCTCCGGCACGATGGCTAGAGGTGCGTCGGGGGATTGGATCCCTTCGCGCATCTAGGCCAAGCAGCTGGAGGACCTTGCTGCGGAGGGGCTGATCCCACAGGGAGGATTGCGTCGTCCGAAGGCGGGGGAGGTCGAGTCGGCGCCGCTGGAGGACGAGCGCGTCCTGCTTGTCACCCACATCGACAGGGGATTCTCGATGCATCCCCATATTTTCTTCTCGGCGTTCCTCGAGTACTTCAGTGCGCAGCTCCATCATCTTCCCCCAAATGCAGGCATCTACCTCTCAGCCTTCATCTCCCTCTGCAAGAATTTCCTCGACTGTCATCCCCATTGGGGCCTCTTCAAACACACCTTCACTTGCCAGTCAATGATTGCCAAAAAGGATTCACCGACTGGTGCCAAGACCAATGCCACCCAGCTGTGCGGAGGCCTAGGGATCCAAGTCCGGGGAGGGAGTGCCTCCCCGAAGATGAGCTTCCCCGATTCCGTCAAGGGGTGGCAGAGAATTTGGTTCTACTGCAGGGACGTCCCCGGTGCCAGCAACCAGTCAGGTCTCCCGTCGTACTTGATGAAGAGGGTGAGGGATCCTGAGTCTCTCTGTGTGATGAAGGAGGAGAAAACATAGGTCAGCATCCTGGTCGGTGCCCTAGTTGGGGTTGTGAAGGCCGGCGTGAATGTTATGGATCTGCTGGAGACCTTTCTCACTCGGCGGATCCAGCCGCTGCAGGACAGGGCCCACCCCATGTGGCTGTATGAGGGGCCGAGTGATCCGACTCGGGTGCATCCGGAGGAGCTCGCCGAGAAGGACGTGGGGGCCAAGATCAAGGCCATCACTTGCGCCCGAGACAACCCGCGGGGAGCTTGTTTGGTGCCTACCTACTCCAAAGATCTGCCGCCAGTCGAGGTAAGCATCTTCTGCTCAGTAGGCATGTCAATATGTTGTTTCTTGTGTGTCTGATGCTTGTGTTCTGGTGTGTTTGTTCCTCTCGGGATTTCCAAAACATGATCTCTGGTATCCCGGTGGTTGACCGATCGCCCGAGGATGTGACGAGTGACACCGAGCGCCATTACTCGAAGGGGATCGACGACGACGACAAGAGCGACGAGGACGAGAGATCCGAGGACGACGAGGAAGCCGAGTCCTCTACGTCTTACGAGGCTCTGAAAGAACCCCGTTCCAAAGCGATGCACGAACCGAGTGGCAAGGAGGGAGGAGCCGAGCAGCCGATTGCTTCGGGGCGGACGACCCGTAGCTTAAAGCGTGCACGTACAGAAGCAGAGAGCTCCACGGAGAAGCAGCCCAAGCAACCCAAGCAGATCGCCTCCAAGCCTCGGAAGACTGTGGTGCCTCGAATCAAGGTGACGGTGCCGGTGGCTTCGACGTAAGTGTTCTTGCCAATTATTGTTGTCTTGACTCGGCTGAACGAAATCCCGGCTAGCTGTCGAGTGTTGTTGAACTTCACAGCAACGAGACCTCGACGACATCGGCGGATCCGAATGCTCCCAAGCAGGACCAAGGTGACGTTGATGCAGCTAATGCCACCACTTCCAAAGGTATTCTCGCGCAGACTGGCTATGGTGTCAAAAACTTATCTGACTGATCTTCATTAATTTCTCCGACTCATATGTTCGTGCAGTTCCACCCGAGGTCATCCAGCTGGATGACGATGAGAGGGCCGACCTGCCTAACCCAGAGGCTGACAAGGAGAAGGCGCCTGGCGACGACGTGGCCATGCAGGAGGCCTCCGCTCGCCGAGTGTAACGCGCTTCGCCGGCGAAGACCACCGCGAAGGTCACGGGGCCGAGTCCTTTGGCTCAGAGCAGCTCAGCACCCATGACCGCTGTGATTCCAGTTACGAGGCCTGCGCCAACACCTCCGGCAACCTCCGTCACCACTTTTCCCCTGTACCACGTCCCTGAAGGCCAAGTGGGGGCGAGCAAGGAGGCTCTGATCCAGGCGGGGCTGATGTGCAGCCAGTTGAAGGACGCCTATGACACCAGCGAGGCGCTGCAGACCAACGTCCGAGTAAGTACCATTGCGAGTATGATTTTTAGTCGAAGTTTATGAATTTTCAGTTTTTTTCTTCGTGATAGGGTTTCTGTGAGTGTGTTTGCGCAGGGCATACCCACTAGGTGCAAGGCTCCTGCTGACTGGAAACAATACAGTCTTCCATGTTTGTCTTCGGTTTGAAGGAGAAATCACGTCTGGACCGCTCCGCGGACTAATACAGACCCGTGATTGATGGATTCCACGGTCCGGACAAGACGATTCAAACGGATGCGGGAGGTGTACGAATTCGTCTTAAAGATGCCCTTACGATGACTCTTTTGTTGCGCACAACCACCGCAGCCTTCATAAGCATCCATAAGACGATCGCCGATACAGCGGCTCTTCAAGACTAGCTATCTCCAAACAAATGGACGAACAGCTGTGCCTTGTTGCGTGGTGTGTTGCTTTCGCTCATCAAAGTAACAATGAAACGACACGGCAGGCCATCGACTTATCACCGGTAGCCATGATTCGGCATCTACCATCAGGCAGGCTTATAGTGTGTTCTTTCTACTTTCTAGGGGGTTGAGGCTTGGATGTGTGCTTGTCATTACCAGACATGGGAGATCTCTAGGATTGGATCGCATGCAAAGTCACCTCGATGCCGTCGACGACGTACTAGCACAGTTGTATCTTGCTTGCAGGCCGATCCCGCGGCACAGGTCATAGACTGTTAACGGTACGCGCCCGCGTGTAGCAGCGACACGTCTAGTCTCCATAGCCATGAATGAGCTCATGAGAAGATCTGTAGAGGCAGAGATATGGCTTGTCCGTGCATGCAGACAGGAAATCCTGTCCTGCATTCAAGAAGGCGATGCGAAATCTTGTCCTTGCCGAGGGCAGCTGCAGCCGTCGCCTCGTCCACGCTTCAGCTGCAGCTGACGCACGGATGACTGGCCAGCAGTCCTCGATCTAGATTTGGTTCCTGCGAATGTTTATCTAGACGACCCTGTAGCAAGGTCGATGGTTTCGTGTGGCCCGTTTGCGCCCGGCATGCATGGGATTCAGATTTTTAAACGGCGCGTCGAGGGAGGCAAACGGGCCACACGTTGCTGCATGGCACTACGCTACGCTAGTAGCAGTACGGCCGAGTGAGTTGGGCTGCTGCCGCTGCGCCAGTAGTACGCTGTGGAGCTAGTGATGCCACAGGGCTGCTCCTGCCCTGCTGCCCAAGTTGTATCATCTGTCGGGCATACAATGGACACCGGACCGTTCTTGTTGGATCGGTTTGGCCTGATCTCCCACAGCACGATGGACTCAACCGAATTCGATCCATGAATTCTGCGAGAACTCGTGAAGCAAGATGCATCGTATCTCTCCGTTAGGGTAACTAGAGTAGTATATAGTGATATCAAGTGTTGGATCCGAGGCAGTCGCATTCGGCAATGATCTGGCGACGTTCACCGATCACGGCCGATCGATCGCCTCACGATCATTGTGCTTCCACTCGAAGAAACCAGCAGCGCACGGGCATGTGATATGCATGCATGCACGCGTGCGCGCTCGCGCGTGTACGGAAAAAGGGCGGGCGCGACGCGACGCGACGTCGCACGCCGCGAAAAGAAGCCACCGTGGAATGGATCGCGACCGGAAGGGGCGGCGCACCACCGGAGCCCCGCCGCCGCTGGGCGACGCCCGGACGTGGCCGTGCGTGCGTGCGTGCGTCGCCACGACCACCGCACGTCCAGCACGGTCCACATCACGTCGCGTCACCGGCACAAAGCTACACCGGAGACACGCACCGAGATATCGATCGGAAAAAAGGCGACGTCTGCGGTGGTTAACCAACGAATCGCGCTCGATCAACGGACATCGACGTTACCTACTCCTAAGCACAGTACGTACTCTTGCTACGTGTCATCATTCGGCTTTTGATTTATTTTACAGGCCGAGACTGACTTCAGAATGAGCGGCCGAATTTTGCTTTCCAGGGTTTTGAGTTTGGGCTTGATTGGGACTGGGCTAGGGCTATAGCCCATCATAGGGTAATTGACCTGCCGAAAATATGAACGGCCTGGCAGAAACTTGGTTCTTATCTTCACATCCTTCTCCTTCGTGCAGCCCGAAAGTTGGTGCTTTTCGTGTGCCGGAATGTGAGCTGCCCTGTGCACCTGGTCTCTGGCTCTGCAGATGAGATTGGTTATCCTTTTCAAAAAGAATTCTTTCTCTCCCGCAGAGGCTCTCTCGAAGAAAACCGATGATTGATCTCAAAGACACAGTGAGGAAAACGACCCGTGCTTACTTCGAGACTACGTTTGGCACCATGAACGGAGCAATCACTCAAGAAACAGTTAAGAGAAATCGCCAAATTCACGCAACGTTTTCTTGGCCACTGACGACCCTACTTCTGAAGTACGTACGTGCGATCCAAGCCTCTGAATCTCCCAACTTCTGATCAAAGACAGTACAGTTGAAAAACCACCGGTGTTTACTTCCGGACTACGCTTTGCACCATGGACTGAGCAATTACTCAAGAAACAGTTAAGAAAAATCGCCAATCTACGCAAAGCTTTTGGTCACTTCACTCGACCCTACCTCACAATCAGCTACCTGTGAGGTGCGTGCGATTCAAGTCTCTGAACTTCAATTGACAGGTGAACGAACAGCACGGGGAAAGCGAAGTGCTCCGGCATCTGCTGAAGCTGAGCGACAACTGATTGGGACGCATTTCGCACGGTGTATACACGTTAAACAAAGGCTCTGTTTGGATACTCTAACATAGTTAGAGTTAGAGTTATTTTCTAACCCACTCTAACCTAAATAAGCACCTCTCCATCGGGATAGTTGGATTAGATGAAACTAACCCACTCTAACCCTTCCTATTTGGATACTTTTGGGTTATTTGAGCCTCCAACTAATCCAAACTAACTCTAACCCCATAATCCAAACAGGGCCAAACGAATCCTCCCAACCAGCGCGACCGATCACTGATAGTGAGACGGCTGTTCCCGTATCACCAGCCCCCGTGCTATTTTCTCCCCGGCCCAACCGCCTGAAAGCAATGTGCATTCGGTCAGTCAGGTGCGGTGCGGTTGGTGCGACCTAACAGCCTAACACTGGCGAACGAGCAACGACCGCTCAGCCAACGCGAGTCCAAATCACACTGCGTGCGTCGCTTCAAGCGTACTGCAGTCGACGGCGACGCCGTTGCCGGCGGCCGGCATTGCAGTCCATATACTGCAAAATACTAGTACTGTAGTAGTCAGTACAGTACCAAACATCAATTTATAGGTCGCCTGCTTGTGCTCGGCCGGTTGCAACTTCTAACAGACAAGAATGAGATGGCGGTTCAGGTGCCACAAAGGATTCGAATGTGATACGAATACATGGCACAACGAGGCCACCATTTTATTCATGAATATATATCTGTACATATGCTACTGTACATCTCTGCCCGGCCAAGATGGTAAGGAACCTGTGCTCGAGGTCGAAGCAGAGGCGGCGGCGGTTCCCGTTTACAGAAGCAGTTCATGCCGAGCAGCGTTGCTGCTGCCGCCGCGCCGGTTGCACAAGCTCCAGTGGGGCGAGACCTGAGCTCGTAAACCTTACTGGGTTCCTCTATCTTCACTAGACACTGTTCCTATCGGCTGTAAGAATGTTCCCAAACTACATACATACCGGACTCGACAAGTGGTAAGCATAACTAGAGGGGCATGTACAGAGTATACACAAGGAGGAGACTGGAGGGTGGTGAGCAGTCTATGGAGAGCCGACCGGGAGTTTACGCGACAACTTCGTCCCGTTTTTTCCAGTCAAGGACACCTGCAATGCATCACTGACAATCAGTGCTAAAATTTACGACTGCCTTCGAAAACCATGTCCTTGAATGCACAAACATACAGTAGGCCCAAAGAAACAGACTGAGAAGTATCATATTTTTCAGTTGTTTAAGGGGGGCTGTCATATTTTTCGAGTTCTCCTAGTAGACATATACAACAGGTTGAAGCTAGTAAGACCCAGAGCATGAGAGCATAACAAAAACAACTAAATCTTCAGTTAAAAAATAGTCCTACCAAAAGAATGTCCTCATCGGTTCCAAAGGATTTGCGGGCCTCATCTAAACTTTTCATGGGCACCATTTCACGCTTTCTGGAAGAATAAAAAAAGCGAGTTATATTCTGTCATGGACATAAAGATCAAGCAGGGAACAGTTAAGATATAAGTTTGATATTGATTTTTCGCTCATATTATTTGCCAATCAGGCTCAGGCCGCCATGAAGCACAAAATTAAGCACAAAATTTGCCAATCAGGCTCAGGCCGCCATGAAGCACAAAATTAGCTCAAAGCAGGTCATTATCCTCAGTTTACACAACCTTTATCTTGCTGCGACACAACTAAGTATCATCTCTTGTAAGTTTTTATCCCACATACGAACCCTTGAATACATAAGAGTTGAGAAGTATGAAATGTGGGCATCATAACAAAAAAAAGAAAAAGACCAAACCAGTAAAGACTAACGTCTATTTATTTATACCTTTGAGAGGTCTACTTAGACTATTATGATTTTCTCTTTAGCTACATAGGTTATATATGATTCAATTCAATCTAACAAGCGGACTGGACTACCTTCGACTACTACAAGATATTTAGAAACCTAAGAAGCTGAGCCTACTTTACGAGCTCAAACAGGAGACTACTTCTGCAGGGTTATTTTACCTACTAACATACTTTGCATAAATTACATTTACGGAGAAGATAACAAGCGATATCCATACTTAAGAGGCACACGGAGTATTCATCAACCATATTTATGTGTAAGATAGAAAAAAAAAAGGAAATCATTTAAGAACCAAGAGTACAAGGTACCTTGAACTGGCTGGATCCCTTATCTCAAACTCGCAAGCATCAGCATCATAGCCACATATTACAACATAATGCCCTGCAAAGGGGAACAATATTCACCAGGTTTATTACATTGACAGAAACTACAACTTAGCTAGTAGAGGTATCCCTTAATTAACCTTAAGCTCTTAAAAAATAGGGTCAAAAGTCATAGCAGGCAAGAACAGTCGTATAGCCAGCATTTCTTTGTAATAATAAGTAACGAATTTGATAATTCCACGAATTTCTATGAGTATAAGTGCCTTTGGCCCTGGCTTCTAGCCATATAAGCACTCTCATTGATGTTTATAGCAGTGATAGCAGTGCAGTGAACATAGGAATGGCAAACACACCCTCAACAAGAAGTTTGGGTTTCATGTTTCTAACAGGGAGAAAACTATGTGGATTCTTGTGGCTCTGGCGGTTTGCTTTACATATAAAGCGGGGCGAAAGCCTTTTTCGGTAACAGGCAAGAAAACAAAACGATATTTGGGTCGCCAATTGGCACGAATAGTATGCTAATTCACATCATGGCATCAGGCATTTAGTTTCTACAGATTCAACGATATTCGTGCCAATTGAACTATTAAAGTTAAAGGCTGATTAGTAGAAGTTTCGGGCCACTATCAACCTTACGACAGTATGAGATTAAGAAATTAGATAAGCAGAAAATGAAGACTATGGAAACTAAAATAGAAGACACTGGTCTTGGTTCATGTACTGGAAAATACTTCTTACAGAAACAAAAGGTAATGTACCCCTGAAAGAAAGGAAAATAGTGACTAACCCATGTAATCTGAATCCTCGTCAAACTGTTGCATATCATGCACATCATTCATCCAAGAGGAACTGCATCCAAAAGTCATTATCGCACTGTCAATGTACGTTTCAGATAATGTTGGATTGATTACTCTCAATTGGACACCCTAATTTTTCTCTTCAAATTTTAGGATGAAGCAATTTGCAGAGAGATACATGGCTACAGCTATAAAACATATCACCAGTGATCATTTGTACTGTTTAACTGCTTAATGACCTAATGCCACATAATGTGCCATCATTGCAGAAGATATTAAACTGACAATCATCTGACGGTGGTTCATAGAAAAGTGGAATATTCAAGTGATATCAGAGTTGGATTTGAATCGACAAGTCATACTGATGGGCAGGTCATCACAACAAGTATATCGACCAAAACTACTTATTAGTTTAACTGCTTAAGGAACATCCTACGCCATGGATGATTCCAAATGACAGAGCAAAATATAAAATGTTTATATTACTAGTAAGAAGAAGTGAAACTACAAGGATAAATATTCCATAGCAGACAGAAAAAAAATCTTACTTTAACTTTGATTTATCCACTAGAGCAATTGCAATGCAGTGCCCAGATAAGATTAGAAAAGCAATATCATACGCACTGATGGATCTGCGCTGAGAAAAACCATAAATTGCAAAAACTTAAAACCAGTACGAGAAGTAGATGGAATAAATAATTTTATGATGTCTGTTTTATGAGCGTACTTGAATACTGATTCCAGCATCAAGTGCTTTGCCAAACAGCTCATCCACTCTGTCAATGTCTTCTTGCAATTGCTCCTATCATATTGATAATTTTGAAAACATTATTAAAGAAAATATCAGAAGAATCACTACAGCAGCAAGTTGCAATACCTACCCTATAAAAGGTTTCTGCAGAATACTGCGGATTTGCTCCAATAGTCACAGTAAAGAACGAAAAATTAACTGAAAACTTGTGTAACAGATATGCTAAGTCGACTGTCCAGACGCTGCAAAAATAACCCAAAATGTTAGTATACCAGGATATGAACTTTGAGAATTCAAATAATCAATTCAGCTAACCCGTAACACAGCTGTGCGTTAACATTTTGTTTTGAGTGTACTTGCTATAAACAAAATCTATTTGCATGTGCACAATATACCTGCTACTGATCTCTGTATTATTTAAACATCTGTACGCTTAAAATGTTTTATTAGCTTACGCTGAAGATGGTGGTTACCATCTCCGTGCAGCAACAAAACCTATCACAGCTCCGCTCCAGATAACATCCGACAAACAAATAATATAGCTCATGCAATCATGTTGAACAGTTTCTATTTAAAAAACCATGTTGTACATTAGTGGGAGATAAACCTATAAAGCTGGGACAAATAGTTCAGTGCTACATGACAGCAGGACACCGAATCTGGTTCCCTCCTTTCATAATGTAGGTCTGATTCTCAGTATAGTTCTTTAGGTATTACTTCGATTTCAAAGAACAGATACATCACCAATTCATGTTTAGCTGTTCAATACTCCATCTATAGTAATGTTTGTAGCTTGATGGATGGCTTGGTAACCAACCGTTTACTAGTCCAGACTTCAATAGGGATTCCCTGGCCCTTCTAGATAAACCTTCATGGTGTGACAGTACCTTTTTTCCTCTGCAAAGCAACTCATGTGTTTTGTCTGTTTATAACAGTTAGCTGCCGGAAGCACCCCACTATTTAGACAAATATATTCCACAACAACCCAACAATTATTGTTAGCTACTCCCTCTGTAAATTAATATAAGAGCGTTTAGATCACTACTTTAGTGATCTAAACGCTCTTATATTAGTTTAGGGAGGGAGTACTTAGCTTTGTGCTTGGCCTTTAAACACACTACTACGTTCATAAAACAACTCCAAGTACTACGGCATGGCTAAATTAATATTCCTCCAGGTAGCACCGCCACTGGCTCAAACAAGAATTCAAGCGGTACGGCGCAGCTAGTTTCTTAATGAATCAAATTTTCAAGTGCTAAATGGGATACCTTGTGGTGCGGCAGAGCTTCTCGAGCTCGGCAATGCCGTGGCAGCAATCAAGGCCCAGGGTCCTGAGCACCATGAGCACGCAAGCGAGGCCGCAGTCCCAGGTGAAGGCCTGCTGCACGTGAGGGACCTAGAACCAGCAGCAAAGCAACCGAAACAATGTCAATCGAAGCCGGCACAGGGAGAGAGTCGGACTGAATGCCGCGCGGCGATTCAAGAATCGCTACATGTACTACACGAGAGTCGCGAGACAGTGATGATATGATATAAGACAATAAAGAGAGAGGCGGGAGGGGGGGACTGACATCGATGAAGTACGATCGGCGTGCTAGCGGGATTCGGCCGTCGGGGGGCGGCGGCGCGCCCGGGCCGTCGCCGGCGTCGTCTCCCGGCACCTTGAACAGCCTGTCGGAGATGAAGCAGAGGGGCCACATGACATCATCAACCGCTGGAGGGGCCAGCAGGCCGTCACCCGGACCGGGCAAGAATCGTGCCAGGTTCAGGCCAGGGCAGGGCAGAGAATTCTTGGCCTCGCCGGCCGTTGAGACCCCGACGAGGAGGAGGAAGAGCGGCTCGGGTAAAGCCGCGAAGAGAAGACGCGGGGCGCGTGGCGGTGCGGTGGGGGTGACGGGGTGGGAATCGCGGGTTCGGAATGATTGGGTTGGCTGGGCTGGAGGATCGATTATAAAGGAGAAGCGGGGAGGGAGGGAGGGGCGGCGGCGGCTGGCACGGACGGGCACCAGAAGAATCGGCGGGGTGGGAACGGGGGAGCGGCGCCTTTATAACGGCCCGCTCCTCTCCGGAAGCTGCCGCCTTTTTTAGGTGCCGCGCGAGGCCAAGCTGGAGTGAGGAGGCGGAGGCGGAGGGGGCGGGGATTGGGAGGGGGGAGGGGGACGAGGACGAACGGCGTCGTGGGAGGCGCGTATTGGGGACGGAGTACGTTGTTTGCCGCGACGGGACGGGACGCGATGGCAATCATGCGGTGGTTGCCGGATGCGCCGAGGCCTGGGGGGTGGGGGGTGGGAGAGGGGCGCGTGCGTGTCTTAAACGCTGGATTGACCCGAGCCGCCGAGTTGGCTGCCTGCCCTGCCCTGCCCTGCCGTCGTCGGCCTTTTGCGGTGCGGTGGGCGACCCGGTCGGGCTGGCTGGCTGGGGCCACGGCCCACGACACGGGCGTGGCGGTGGCGGTGGGGCCCACTTGCCAGACTGGACTTGGGGAGAATGGTCAATGGCTACTGGTTTTTGCTCGATTTGCACAACCCCTCTACCCATTTTTAGACGCAATGTTGGCATCTACTAGTACTAGATTAATTTGGAACGTGGGAGCCTCTTGACACGAGGACAAGCTTCTTATTGTTCAGATGGAACGGTTCGATCTGTGCATGCGGTTCCGTTCCATGAATGGGCTGGTTTCATCTGTGCATTTGACTGGAGTGAAATGAAAAAAAAAGGAGTTGGAATTTTTTATTTTATTTTTTGCAGGAAAAAGGTTGGAATTAAATGGTT
The DNA here is from genome assembly GCA_034509565.1 of Triticum monococcum. Lineage (NCBI taxonomy): Eukaryota > Viridiplantae > Streptophyta > Magnoliopsida > Poales > Poaceae > Triticum > Triticum monococcum. The sequence continues at coordinate 526,169,331 of CM067841.1, forward strand.
TCGTTTCAATGTTTGGTTCAAGACACGGGGTGTGGCTGATTTGGTCGGGCTCGCCTTTTTCATAAGATGGGTGAGATTACCTCTCATACTATGCATGTTATGCATATTGTTAGAATAAATCCGAGCCATACCGTTAATCATTCGAGGACCAAGCAATCACACAAGCACAACGCCGAGATTTGTTAACGATGTTCACCGATATGGCTACATCCCAGGGCTTGACTATGGGCGCTCCTCCCCATGACACCGCTACAATACCGCACTCGGTCGCCTTGGACACCCGCACATGCCGCCGGCTTCCCCTGCGTTCCGGCGCTATTATGTTGGCATAGGTTACATCGTGTGTCTACCTCCGCTATATAAGAGAGGCCTAGGATGCAAGTGTCCTACTGGGACACGACTCCACATCATAGATAAACACAATACAACTCACAGTCCAACTGTAACCTACCTTATACACAATATTTGACACAACTCTAACACATATTCTCAAATAAACATAGCTCTTCATATGCTTAGCAACATATTGTTCAAATTTTGAGTACCATTTCTGATATTTGCATAATGTTGTTGAACCAGTTGTGTGATATGAAGTCTTTAGCATCTTTAATTGTATATCAAGACATATTCATGACAAGCAAGGCTTAGAAATTTTTATCACCGTTTTGTGGAAATTCATAGACAAGATAATGTTTACTTTCCAATTTTCTATCTACCTTCAAATAAAAAGAAAAAATAAGGTACAAACATTCAGGAGACCAATGATCATCCGTGCCAGAACACCAGCGATGATCCTTCTTATTGTCACCAGCGATGAGCGGTGAGGAAGCGAGCCGTACTTTGCGCTGAAGCACATACCTCAAGGGCACACCGCTGCCGGTCATGGGGACGGCGTTGGAGACCCGCGGCTTCAATTCTCTTGGTTCATGGCCGGACACGGGGAACGGGCGCGAACGACTATCTAGACCTACTCGGACGAGCTTCATTTAGTTGATGTAAATGTAATGAAATCTGTCATGTATAGATGAAACCCGTCAAGTTTATGTGAAATTCGGTCATGTTTATATGATATCCGATCGTGTTTGGTCGAATTTCGTCTAGTTAGTTTGAGTTGTTGTCAAAATGTTTGCGGCTACAGTTGGATGTCGTTCTTCTACATCCGTGTCTATGGACCGGTCCTTTCTGTCCGTGAACGGATGTGGAATTTTTTTTACGGATTGTGGTTGAAGATGCCCAAATAGACCCAACCACCTTAGCGACACGCCAATACATGATATGAAGCTATTGATTCCTAATGGAGCTAAGGTACAACAACCACACTGCTCGCCAGAGTGCCCAACAAGTGGTTAGTTTCTAGGTGTAGCTGCTAGCTGAAAAAAAACACTTTGAAATGGACTTACACGTGGCTAAGAACACTGAAAAGACACAATTACCGCCATACGAGTGTACACGGTACATCCCAGCAAAGCAAGGAGTAGAACCGAAGAAAAGCTTACGGAGATGGAGCAGGTAGACCGTAGACGCGCCATAAACATGACCGGGTCACGTCCTGATCCGTTGCCTCATCCGTGTCACGCCTTCCCCATGCCGCTCTCATACGTGCCCAGGCCAAACTACCTACACCGCAGCTCTGACAGGGGACACCATGGCATCACACGTCACTTTCCGCTTCTGCTATTGGATCGCCATCGCCTCTGTCGCTACGGCCTACGGGGTAGTATGGCAGTTGGACTGTGGCGTCGAAGACTCGAGACACCTGTCCACGCGCCTTGCTGCTAGTGGCTTCGCTTCCCTTCGAGGCGGCTACTCTCGATGGATAAGTTCGACCCTTTGTCGTGAGCCCAAGCTGCCTGCCCATGTCGTCGATGGCTCTGTCGCTGCACTGCAGTCGCTTGTCGCGTCCCCGTCGGATTGACTCGGGAAAGCGACGACTGTTCTTTTGGGATCAGCTCCGAGCTAGTGACTTGTGATAAACTTTGGAGAACCACAACCGAGCATGATCTAGGGACTACAGAACGGTAGCATCAGATATTTTGTTCTGGCCCATTGCGCGATGATCAGTTCCGAAACTTGGATTCCACTGGCTACCGAGCCCGGATGCTTCTCCTCCGCGGAAATACTACCGAGCCCGCTTGGTCTCACGCTCAGAGGCGAATACGCCAATAGGGTTCCCTGCCTTCCGCCGCCGTCGATTTGCTTATCTTCGGACCATAAGACATGTTGGATTTTGACCCTTATCAGCGAGAGAGAGAGAGAGAGGCTCTGTTTTTAGGTGTATTTTTTAGTTTGATTAAGGCTTGTGTGCTGTTGGGGAATGCGAGATGTTGGCGACTGCGTAAAGATGGAATAAAGTTCTTCCTAGTTGGCCCTGTCCCGGCGATGTGTCTAGAGTTATCAGAGGGCATGTAGAGGATTCTTTGTTTGTTCGCGTTCGCGTGTCTACGGTTCTCATCATCGGCAATGGTTGTTATTCTAATGCGCTGGTCCTATAGGGCCGTAGCACGAGGACATCTCAGCTGTTTACTACAATATGGTTTGTCTGGATTCGATGAGAGAGCGACTATGATGAGTGCGTCTTTAATTTGCTCCGGTGCTTATAATCGTCGCTAGGTGGTCTACGGACTAAAATGTAATTTATATTACTTTCGATGTTCTTCATCTTTCCTTGACAGTTGATGAATGGATAAAAAAATCTGGCACAAGCACCTTTGTTCTCGGGTGCATATGAAAAAAAAAATTAGTATATGCAAAAGAAATGAAAAAAATATTAAACTTTTTTGGAAGCAAATTTGCCCTTATAGTGTAATTGTATAAAAACTTTCGCCAAGGATTGACAAAATCAACACCATATACAAGTTAAGTCTCGCACTTGTTGTCCTCAAAATTTCGTTGCTTTTTGCCCTAAAATTGATGGGAGTCTTTTCTTGGCTAAGCTTCTATACGATTACAACAAATGGTCAGGTTTGTTTCCGAAAATGTCAAATTTTTAAATTTTTTGGAATCACTATTTGTATCTCGTATCAGGTGCATATACACCCGAGCTAAAGGGTATTTCCCGTCCTCCTACTCCACGCGATATGCCCAGAGGGGATAATGATATCCCCCTCCCAACAAACGCCGCACACCTCCAAGACTTGCAATACTAAATGGCCAGCCCATACCCCCCCCCCCCTTCCCACCAGTTTTTAGAAGGTTCTACAACCTTCCGAACTAGTTTTTTTTTCTGTTCCATTTCTTTCAGTTTTTACTAACTATTTTCTATCTTTCATTTTTTCTTTTCCTTTTTTGCATTTTTCATTTTTACCATATTTAATTTTGTAAATATTTTTTGGAATTGGTAAATATTTAAAGTTAGGAACATCTTTAAGTTCATGAAAAAATGAGAAATATGTTTTCCCTCAAATTCATGATTAACAAATGGAAGAACTTTTTTTATACCCAACAAAATTTTAAGAAATTGTGAGTATTTTCTGAAATTCCAATCATTTCAAAATCATGAATATTTTTTGAAATTTGACAACATTTTGAAAACTCATGAATATATTTTTGAATTCCCTAAATGGGCCATTGAGATGATCAATTCACACATACCTTTTGCCCTTCTTTAAATTCCCTAAATGGGCCATTGAGATTATAATGACACATTGTCTTTGGAATGATTTTGATAGTGTAAGGAAATTTATATAGCTAATTGGAAGCTTGTGTGTATGAAAGAGTTTGGTGGGCTAGGCATTCCAAATCTGGAAGAGATTTATCTCTGCCTCCTAGGATCTTGGATTAGAAGATATTCTTTGATGGGAAGCTTTGGAAGCTAATTATAAGTCTTAAATACAACACTAACAAATGAAAAAGGTGCAAATGGGAGGAAACCCCCTTTTGATAAATAAAAACTAACAAACCCAACTTGTTTGCTTCTAGCTCTAATACTAATATCTCCAGGGTTCTAGAAAAGTGTTAGACGCATGATCCAGGGCCTTCAATCTGGATATAGGTGGATAATTGGGAACAATGACAAAATTAGATTTTAGGAGGATACTTGGTTTGGTACTTCCCTCTAGTTGTTCAATTATGGTCTGTCTATACCTTTTTTAATGAACAATCTAAGTGTATTAGTGATGTTTGGGATGGCCATCAACTGAAGCTTTCTTTTAGGTGAAACTTCAGTGAGAGGCTCATGGAATGATGGTTTCAATTGGTGGAGATAGTTAGCAGTATTGTGTTCACTGAGGACACTGATACTTTGGTTTTGCAAATGGAAAACAAAGGGCAATACTCTACCAACTGTCTCTACCATGTGATCAACTTTAGGGGTGTGCAACCAGTTTTTATTCGTGTTGTCTAGTGTTGGGGAACGTAGTAATTTCAAAAAAAAATCTACGCACACGCAAGATCATGATGATGCATAGCAACGAGAGGGGAGAGTATGTCTACGTACCCTCATAGACCGAAAGCGGAAGCGTTTATCAACGCAGTTGATGTAGTCGTACACCTTCACGATCCGTCCCGACCAAGTACCAAACGTACGGCACCTCCGCGTTCAGCACACGTTCAGCTCGATGACGTCCTCGCCTTCTTGATCCAGCAAGAGGGGCGAAGTAGTAGATGAGTTCTGGCAGCACGACGGCGTGGTGACGGTGTTGGTGAAGAACAATCTCCGCAGGGCTTCGCCTAAGCACTACGAAAACTATTACGGAGGATAAACTAGAGGGGACGGGGTTGCCGGCACATGGCTTGGTGTTTCTTGATGTGTCTTGGATGCTAGCCCTACCCCTCTATTTATATGTTGAGCCTTGGGGTCGAAACTTGGAGTAAAAGCCTCCACAAAGTCGGTTTCACCCGAAAGGCAAGAGTCCTTCTCGGACTCCAGGGCCAGATGCCAGGGTCCCTGGCGTTTGGGTCCAGGGACCCTGGCGTCTGGCCCCTGGACTCCGCAAAACTTCTTTTTGCGTTTTCCAAAAACTTTGTGGGCTTTTCCCTTTGGCCCAAATAAAGTGTTTTCATACCCAAACATTTCGGGAAGTATCCGGAACCCCTTCCGGTGAATTCCGGAACCCTTCCAGAGACCAAACACTATTATCCCATATATCAAACTTTATCTCCAGACCATTCCGGAGTTCCTCGTCATGTCCGTGATCTTATCCGGAACTCCGAACAATATTCGGTTACCAACATACATAACTGATAAATATTATATCGTCAACGAGCGTTAAGCGTGCGGACCCTACGAGTTCGAGAACTATGTAGACATGACCGAGACACTTCTCTGGTCAATAACCAATAGCGGAACCTGGATGCCCATATTGGCTCCTCTGTATTCTACGAAGATCTTTATTAGTCGAACCGCATAATAATATACGTTGTTCCCTTTGTCATCGGTATGTTACTTGCCCGAGATTCGATCGTCGGTATCTCAATACCTAGTTCAATCTCGTTACCAGCAAGTCTCTTTACTCATTCCGTAATGCATCATCCCGTAACTAACTCATTAGTCACGTTGCTTGCAAGACTTGTAGTGATGTGCATTACCGAGAGGGCCCAGACATACCTCTCCGACAATCGGAGTGACAAATCCTAATCTTGATCTATGCCAACTCAACAAGTACCATCGGAGACACCTGTAGAGCACCTTTATAATCACCCAGTTACGTTGTGACGTTTGGTAGCACACAAAGTGTTCCTCCGGTAATCGGGAGTTGCATAATCTCATAGTCACAGGAACATGTATAAGTCATGAAGAAAGAAATAGCAGTAAACTAAAACGATCAAGTGCTAAGCTAACGGAATGGTTCAAGTCAATCACATCATTCTCCTAATGATGTGATCTCGTTTATCAAATGACAACTCATGTCTACGTTTAGGAAACATAACCATCTTTGATCAACGAGCTAGTCAACTAGAGGCATACTAGTGACAATATGTTTGTCTATGTATTCACACATGTATTATGTTTCCGGTTAATACAATTCTAGCATGAATAATAAACATTTATCATGATATGAGGAAATAAATAATAACTTCATTATTGCCTCTAGGGAATATTTCCTTCTGTCTCCCACTTGTACTACAGTCAATAAACTAGATTACACGGTAATGATTCTAACACCCATGGAGTCTTGGTGCTGATCATGTTTTGCTCGTGGAAGAGGCTTAGTCAACGGGTCTGCAATATTCAGATCCGTATGTATCTTGCAAATCTCTATGTCTCCCACCTGGACTTGATCCCGGATGGAATTGAAGCATCTCTTGATGTGCTTGGTTCTTTTGTGAAATCTTGATTCCTTTGCCAAGGCAATTGCACCAGTATTGTCACAAAAGATTTTCATTGGACCCGATGCACTAGGTATGACACCTAGATCGGATATGAATTCTTTCATACAGACTCCTTCATTTGCTGCTTCCGAAGCAGCTATGTACTCCGCTTCACACATAGATCCCGCCACGACGCTTTCTTTAGAACCGCTCCAACTAACAGTTCCACCGCTCAATATAAATACGTATCCGGTTTGCGATTTAGAATCGTCCGGATCAGTGTCAAAGCTTGCATCGATGTAACCATTTACGACGAGCTCTTTGTCACCTCCATAAATGAGAAACATATCCTTAGTCCTTTTCAGGTATTTCAGGATGTTCTTGACCGCTGTCCAGTGATCCACTCCAGGATTACTTTGGTACCTCCCTGCTAAACTAATAGCAAGGCACACATTAGGTCTGGTACACGGCATTGCATACATGATAGAGCCTATGGCTGAAGCATAGGGAACGCTTTTCATTTTCTCTCTATCTTCTGCAGTGGTCGGGCATTGAGTCTTGCTCAACTTTACACCTTGTAACGCGGGCAAGAACCCTTTCTTTGCTTGATCTATTTTGAACTTCTTAAAAACTTTATCAAGGTATGTGCTTTTGAAAGTCCAATTAAGCGTCTTGATCTATCTCTATAGATCTTGATGCCCAATATATAAGCAGCTTCTCCGAGGTCTTTCATTGAAAAACTCTTATTCAAGTATCCTTTTATGCTATCCAGAAATTCTATATCATTTCCAATCAACAATATGTCATCCACATATAATATTAGAAATGCTACAGAGCTCCCACTCACTTTCTTGTAAATACAGGCTTCTCCAAAAGTCTGTATAAAACCGTATGCTTTGATCACACTATCAAAACGTTTATTCCAACTCTGAGAGGCTTGCACCAGTCCATAAATGGATCGCTAGAGCTTGGACACTTTGTTAGCACCCTTTGGATCGACAAAACCTTCTGGTTGCATCATATACAACTCTTCTTTAAGATATCCATTAAGGAATACAGTTTTGACATCCATTTGCCAAATTTCATAATCATAAAATGCGGCAATTGCTAACATGATTCGGACAGACTTTAAGCATCGCTACGGGTGAAAAGTCTCATCGTAGTCAACCCCTTAAACTTGTCTAAAACCTTTCGCAACAAGTCGAGCTTTGTAGACAGTAACATTACCGTCAGCGTCAGTCTTCTTCTTGAAGATCCATTTATTCTCGATGGCTTGCCGATCATCGGGCAAGTCAACCAAAGTCCACACTTTGTTCTCATACATGGATCTCATCTCAGATTTCATGGGCTCAAGCCATTTTGTGGAATCTGGGCTCACCATCGCTTCTTCATAGTTCGTAGGTTCGTCATGGTCAAGTAACATGACTTCCAGAACAGGATTACCGTACCATTCTGGTGCGGATCTTACTCTGGTTGACCTACAAGGTTCGGTAGTAACTTGATCTGAAGTTTCATGATCATTATCATTAGCTTCCTCACTAATTGGTGTAGGTGTCACAGGAACTAGTTTATGTGATGAACTACTTTCCAATAAGGGAACAGGTACAGTTACCTCATCAAGTTCTACTTTCCTCCCACTCACTTCTTTCGATAGAAACTCCTTCTCTAGAAAGGATCCATTCTTAGCAACGAATGTCTTGCCTTCAGATCTGTGATAGAAGGTGTACCCAACAGTCTCCTTTGGGTATCCTATGAAGACACATTTCTCCGATTTGGGTTCAGGCTTATCAGGTTGAAGCTTTTTCACATAAGAATCACAGCCTCAAACTTTAAGAAACGACAACTTTGGTTTCTTGTCAAACCACAGTTCATAAGGCGTCGTCTCAACGGATTTCGATGGTGCCCTATTTAACGTGAATGCAGCTGTCTCTAAAGCATAACCCCAAAATGATAACGGTAAATTAGTAAGAGACATCATAGATCGCACCATATCTAGTAAAGTACGATTACGACGTTCGGATACACCATTATGCTGTGGTGTTCCGGGTGGCGTGAGTTGCGAAACTATTCCGCATTGTCTCAAATGTAGACCAAACTTGTAACTCAAATATTCTCCTCCACGACCAGATCATAGAAACTTTATTTTCTTGTTACGATGATTTTCCACTTCACTCTGAAATTCTTTGAACTTTTCAAATGTTTCATATTTATGCTTCATTAAGTAGATATATCCATATCTGCTCAAATCATCTGTGAAGGTGAGAAAATAACGATACCCGCCGTGAGCCTCAATATTTATCGGACCACATACATCAGTATGTATGATTTCCAATAAATCTGTTGCTCGCTCCATTGTTCCGGAGAACGGCGTTTTAGTCATCTTGCCCATGAGGCATGGTTCGCAAGTACCAAGTGATTAATAATCAAGTGATTCCAAAAGTCCATCAGTATGGAGTTTCTTCATGCGCTTTACACCAATATGGCCCAAACGGCAGTGCCACAAATAAGTTGCACCATCATTATTAATTTTGCATCTTTTGGCTTCAACATTATGAATATGTGTATCACTACTATCGAGATTCAACACAAATAGACCACTCTTCAAGCGTGCATGACCATAAAAAATATTACTCATATAAATAGAAAAACCCTTATTCTCAGATTTAAATGAATAACCGTCTCGCATCAAACAAGATCCAGATATAATGTTCATGCTTAACGCTGGCACCAAATAACAATTATTCAGGTCCAAAACTAATCCCGAAGGTAGATGTACAGGTAGCGTGTCGACGGTGATCACATCGACTTTGGAATCATTTCCCACGCGCATCGTCACCTCGTCCTTAACCAATCTTCGCTCAATCCGTAGTCCCTGTTTCGAGTTGCAAATATTAGCAACAAAACCAGTATCAAATACCCAGGTGCTATTGCTGAAGGAAATATGCCCTAGAGGCAATAATAAAGTTATTATTTATTTCCTTATTTCATGATAAATGTTTATTATTCATGCTAGAATTGTATTAACCGGAAACATAATACATGTGTGAATACATAGACAAACAGAGTGTCACTAGTATGCCTCTACTTGACTAGCTCGTTAATCAAAGATGGTTATGTTTCCCAACCATGGACAAAGAGTTGTTATTTGATTAACGGGATCACATCATTAGATGAATGATCTGATTGACATGACCCATTCCATTAGCTTAGCACCCGATCGTTTAGTATGTTGCTATTGCTTTCTTCATGACTTATACATGTTCCTATGACTATGAGATTATGCAACTCCCGTTTGCCGAAGGAACACTTTGTGTGCTACCAAACGTACAACGTAACTGGGTGATTATAAAGGAGCTCTACAGGTGTCTCCAAAGGTACATGTTGGGTTGGCGTATTTCGAGATTAGGATTTGTCACTCCGATTGTCGGAGAGGTATCTCTGGGCCCTCTCGGTAATGCACATCACTTAAGCCTTGCAAGCATTGCAACTAATGAGTTAGTTGCGGGATGATGTATTACGGAACGAGTAAAGAGACTTGCCGGTAATGAGATTGAACTAGGTATTGGATACCGACGATCGAATCTCGGGCAAGTAACATACCGATGACAAAGGGAACAACGTATGTTGTTATGCGGTCTGACCGATATAGATCTTCGTAGAATATGTAGGAGCCAATATGGGCATCCAGGTCCCGCTATTGGTTATTGACCGGAGATGTGTCTCGGTCATGTCTACATTGTTCTCGAACCCGTAGGGTCCGCACGCTTAAGGTTTCGATGACAATTATATTATGAGTTTATGAGTTTTGATGTACCGAAGGAGTTCGGAGTCCCGGATGAGATCGGGGACATGACGAGGAGTCTCGAAATGGTCGAGACGTAAAGATCGATATATTGGACGACTATATTCGGACATCGGAAAGGTTTCAAGTGATTCGGGTATTTTTCGGAGTACCGGGTAGTTACGGGAGAAGCAATGGGCCTTGATGGGCTTTAGTGGGAAGAAGAGAAAGGGCCAAGGGGCTGCTGCGCCCCCCCTCCCCTCTGGTCCGAATTGGACTAGGGAAAAGGGGGCCGGCCACCTTTCCTTCTCCTCTACTTCCTTCTCCCTTCCTCCCCTCTTGGTGGACTCCTACTAGGACTTGGAGTCCTAGTAGGACTCCACATCCTGGCCGCACCAATTGCCTTGGCCGGTCTCCTCCTCCTCCATCCTTTATATACTGAGGCAAGGGGCACCCTAGAGACACAAGTTGATCCATGTGATCTTATTCTTAGCCGTGTGCGGCGCCCCCTGCCACCATAGTACTCGATAATATTGTAGCGGTGCTTAGGCGAAGCCCTGCGACAGTAGTACATCAAGATCGTCACCACGCCGTCGTGCTGACGGAACTCTTCCCCGACACTTTGCTGGATCGAAGTCCGGGGATCGTCATCGAGCTGAACGTGTGCTAAAACTCGGAGGTGCCGTAGTTTCGGTGCTTGATTGGTCGGGCCATGAAGACGCACGACTACATCAACCAAATGCTTCCGTTGTCGATCTACTAGGATACGTAGATCACACTCTCCCCTCGTTGCTATGCATCACCATGATCTTGCGTGTGCGTAGGAATTTTTTTGAAATTACTACGTTCCCCAACAGTGGTATCAGAGCCTAGGTTTTATGTGTTGATGTTATATGCACGAGTAGAACACAAGTGAGTTGTGGGCGATATAAGTCATACTGCTTATCAGCATGTCATACTTTGGTTCGGCGGTATTGTTGGATGAAGCGGCCCGGACCGACATTACGCGTACGCTTATGGGAGACCGGTTCTCCCGACGTGCTTTGCACATAGGTGGCTTGCGGGTGACAGTTTCTCCAACTTTAGTTGAACTAAGTGTGGCTACGCCCGGTCCTTGCGAAGGTTAAAACATCACCAACTTGACAAACTATCGTTGTGGTTTTGATGCATAGGTAAGATTGGTTCTTGCTTAAGCCCGTAGCAGCCACGTAAAACATGCAACAACAAGGTAGAGGACGTCTAACTTGTTTTTGCAGGGCATGTTGTGATGTGATATGGTCAAGACATGATGCTAAATTTTATTGTATGAGATGATCATGTTTTGTAACCGAGTTAGCGGCAACTGGCAGGAGCCATATGGTTGTCGCTTTATTGTATGCAATGCAATCGCGCTGTAATGTTTTACTTTATCACTAAGCAGTAGCGATAGTCATGGAAGCATAAGATTGGCGAGATGACAACGATGCTACGATGGAGATCAATGTGTCACGCCGGTGACGATGGTGATCATGACGGTGCTTCGGAGATGGAGATCACAAGCACAAGATGATGATGGCCATATCATATCACTTATATTTGATTGCATGTGATGTTTATCTTTTATGCATCTTATCTTGCTTTGTTTGACGGTAGCATTTTAAGATGATCTCTCACTAATTATCAAGAAGTGTTCTCCCTGAGTATGCACCATTGCAAAAGTTCTTCGTGCTGAGACACCACGTGATGATCGGGTGTGATAGGCTCTACGTTCAAATACAATGGGTGCCAAGCATACTCAGGTTATACTTGACGAGCCAAGCATATACAGATATGGCCTCGAAACACGGAGACCGAAAGGTCGAGCGTGAATCATATAGTAGATATGATCAACATAGTGATGTTCACCATTGAAACTACTCCATCTCACGTGATGATCGGACATGGTTTAGTTGATTTGGATCACGTGATAACTTAGAGGATTAGAGGGATGTCTATCTAAGTGGGAGTTCTTAAGTAATATGATTAATTGAACTTAAATTTATCATGAACTTAGTCCTCGTAGTATTTTGCAAATCATGTTGCAGATCAATAGCTCGCGTTGTTGCTTCCTTGTGTTTATTTTGATATGTTCCTAGAGAAAATTGTGTTGAAAGATGTTAGTAGCAATGATGCGGATTGGATCCGTGATATGAGGTTTATCCTCATTGCTGCACAGAAAAAGTATGTCCTTGATGCACCGCTAGGTGACAGACCTATTGCAGGAGCAGATGCAGACGTTATGAACGTTTGGCTAGCTCAATATGATGACTACTTGATAGTTTAGTGCACCATGCTTAACGGCTTAGAATCGGGACTTCAAAGACGTTTTGAACGTCATGGACCATATGAGATGTTCCAGGAGTTGAAGTTAATATTTCAAGCAAATACCCGAGTTGAGAGATATGAAGTCTCCAACAAGTTCTATAGCTAAAAGATGGAGGAGAATCGCTCAACTAGTGAGCATGTGCTCAGATTGTCTGGGTACTACAATCGCTTGAATCAAGTGGGAGTTAATCTTCCAGATAAGATAGTGATTGACAGAATTCTCTAGTCACCATGACCAAGTTAGTAGAACTTCGTGATGAACTATGGTATGCAAGGGATGACGAAAACGACTCCCGAGCTTTTCATAATGATGAAATCGATGAAGGTAGAAATCAAGAAAAACATCAAGTGTTGATGGTAGGCAAGACCACTAGTTTCAAGAAAAGGGCAGAGGGAAGAAGGGGAACTTCAAAAAGAACAGCAAGCAAGTTGCTGCTCAAGTGAAGAAGCCCAAGTCTGGACCTAAGCCGGAGACTGAGTGCTTCTACTGCAAAGGGACTGGTCACTGGAAGCGGAACTACCCCAAGTGATTGGCAGATAAGAAGGATGGCAAGGTGAATATAAGTATATTTGATATACATGTTATTTATGTGTACTTTACTAGTGTTTATAGCAACCCCTCAGTATTTGATACTAGTTCAGTTGCTAAGATTAGTAACTCGAAACGGGAGTTGCAGAATAAACAGAAACTAGTTAAGGCTGAAGTGACGATGTGTGTTGGAAGTGGTTCCAAGATTGATATGATCATCATCGCACACTCCCTATACTTTCGGGATTAGTGTTGAACCTGAATAAGTGTTACTTGGTGTTTGCGTTGAGCATGAATATGATTTGATCATGTTTATTGTAATACGGTTATTCATTTAAGTAAGAGAATAAATTGTTGTTCTGTTTACATGAATAAAACCTTATATGGTTACATTGTTGGGGAACGTAGCAATTTCAAAAAAATTCCTACGCACACGCAAGATCATGGTGATGCATAGCAACGAGAGGGGAGAGTGTTGTCTACGTACCAACGCAGACCGACTGCGGAAGCGATCACACAACGTAGAGGAAGTGAAGGAAATATGCCCTAGAGGCAATAATAAAGTTATTATTTATTTCCTTATATCATGATAAATGTTTATTATTCATGCTAGAATTGTATTAACCGGAAACATAATACATGTGTGAATACATAGACCAACAGAGTGTCACTAGTATGCCTCTACTTGACTAGCTCGTTAATCAAAGATGGTTATGTTTCCTAACCATGAACAAAGAGTTGTTATTTGATTAACGAGGTCACATCATTAGTTGAATGATCTGATTGACATGACCCATTCCATTAGCTTAGCACCCGATCGTTTAGTATGTTGCTATTGCTTTCTTCATGACTTATACATGTTCCTATAACTATGAGATTATGCAACTCCCGTTTACCGGAGGAACACTTTGGGTACTACCAAACGTCACAACGTAACTGGGTGATTATAAAGGAGTACTACAGGTGTCTCCAATGGTGGATGTTGGGTTGGCGTATTTCGAGATTAGGGTTTGTCACTCCGATTGTCGGAGAGGTATCTCTGGGCCCTCTCGGTAATACACATCACATAAGCCTTGCAAGCATAATAACTAAGATGTTAGTTATGAGATGATGTATTACGGAACGAGTAAAGAGACTTGCCAGTAACGAGATTGAACTAGGTATTGGATACCGACGATCGAATCTCGGGCAAGTAACATACCGATGACAAAGGGAACAACGTATGTTGTTATGCGGTCTGACCGATAAAGATCTTCGTAGAATATGTAGGAACCAATATGGGCATCCAGGTCCCGCTATTGGTTATTGACCGGAGACATGTCTCGGTCATGTCTACATTGTTCTCGAACCGTAGGGTCCGCACGCTTAACGTTACGATGACAGTTATTATGAGTTTATGCATTTTGATGTACCGAAGGTTGTTCGGAGTCCCGGATGTGATCACGGACATGACGAGGAGTCTCGAAATGGTCGAGACATAAAGATTGATATATTGGAAGCCTATGTTTGGACACCGGAAGTGTTCCGGGTGAAATCGGGATTTTACCGGAATACCGGGAGGGTTACCGGAACCCCCCGGGAGGCAAATGGGCCTATTGGGCCTTAGTGGAAAAGTGAAAAGGGGCTTCCCACAAGGGCTGCGCGCCTTCCCCCCTTCCCTAGTCCTATTAGGACTAGGAGAAGGGGCCGCCCCCCCTCTCTTCTCTCTTCTCTTTGGAGAGTCCTATTAGGAATAGGATTGGGGGGGGGGGAGTCCTACTCCCGGTAGGAGTAGGACTCCTCCTGCGCCTCTCTCCCTAGCCGGCCGAACCCCTCCCCCTGCTCCTTTATATACGGGGGCAGGGGGCACCCCATAGACACACAAGTTGATCATTGTTGATCGTTCCTTAGCCGTGTGCGGTGCCCCCTGCCACCAAATTCCACCTCGGTCATATCGTTGTAGAGCTTAGGCGAAGCCCTGCGTCGGTAGTACATCAAGATCGTCACCACGCCGTTGTGCTGACGGAACTCTTCCTCGACACTTTGCTGGATCGGAGCCCGAGGAACGTCATCGAGCTGAACGTGTGCTAAGAACTCGGAGGTGCCGGAGTAACGGTGCTTGGATCGGTCGGATCGGGAAGAAGACGTACGACTACTTCCTCTACGTTGTGAGATCGCTTCCGCAGTCGGTCTGCGTTGGTACGTAGACAATACTCTCCCCCTCGTTGCTATGCATCACCATGATCTTGCGTGTGCATAGGAAAATTTTCGAAATTACTACGTTCCCCAACAGGAAGTAGTCGTACGTCTTCCCGATCCGACCGATCCAAGCACCATTACTCCGGCACCTCCGAGTTCTTAGCACATGTTCAGCTCGATGACGATCCTCGGGCTCCGATTCAGCAAAGCGTCGAGGAAGAGTTTCGTCAGCATGACGGCATGGTGACGATCTTGATATACTACCGACGCAGGGCTTCGCCTAAGCACTACAACGGTATGATCGAGGTGGAATTTGGTGGCAGGGGGCACCGCACACGGCTAAGGAACGATCTCAAGGATCAACTTGTGTGTCATGGGGTGCCCCCCTGCCTCCGTATATAAAGGAGCAAGGGGGAGGGGGCGGCCGGCCTAGGAGGAGGCGCGCCAAGGGGAGTCCTACTCCCACCGGGAGTAGGACTCCCTCCTTCCTTGTTGGAGTAGGAGAAGGGGAAAGAGGGGGAGAGGAATAAGGAAAAGGGGGCTGCGCCCCTTGTCCAATTCGGACCAGAGGGGGGGCGCAGGCCTCCTTCCTTTTGGACTCTTTCCTCTATTCCCGTATGGCCCAATAAGGCCCATATACTCCCCGGCGAATTCCCGTAACTCTCCGGTACTCCGAAAAATACCCGAATCACTCGGAACCTTTCCGAAGTCCGAATATAGTCGTCCAATATATCAATCTTTACGTCTCGGCCATTTCGAGACTCCTCGTCATGTCTGTGATCTCATCCGGGACTCCGAACAACCTTCGGTACATCAAAATGCATAAACTCATAATAACTGTCATCGTAACGTTAAGCGTGCGGACCCTACGGTTCGAGAACAATGTAGACATGACCGAGACACGTCTCCGGTCAATAACCAATAGCGGGACCTGGATGCCCATATTGGCTCCTACATATTCTACGAAGATCTTTATCGGTCAGACCGCATAACAACATACGTTGTTCCCTTTGTCATCGGTATGTTACTTGCCCGAGATTCGATCGTCGGTATCCAATACCTAGTTCAATCTCGTTACCGGCAAGTCTCTTTACTCGTTCCGTAATACATCATCTCACAACTAACATATTAGTTGCAGTGCTTGCAAGGCTTATGTGATGTGCATTACCGAGAGGGCCCAGAGATACCTCTCCGACGATCGGAGTGACAAATCCTAATCTCGAAATACGCCAACCCAACATCTACCATTGGAGACACCTGTAGTACTCCTTTATAATCACCTAGTTACGTTGTGACGTTTGGTAGTACCCAAAGTGTTCCCTTTGTCATCGGTATGTTACTTGCCCGAGATTCGATCGTCGGTATCCAATACCTAGTTCAATCTCGTTACCGGCAAGTCTCTTTACTCGTTCTGTAATACATCATCCCGCAACTAACTCATTAGTTGTAATGCTTGCAAGGCTTGTGTAATGTGTATTACCGAAAGGGCCCAGAGATACCTCTCCGACAATCGGAGTGACAAATCCTAATCTCGAAATACGCCAACCCAACATCTACCATTGGAGACACCTGTAGTACTCCATTATAATCACCCAGTTACGTTGTGACGTTTGGTAGCACCCAAAGTGTTCCTCCGGCAAACGGGAGTTGCATAATCTCATAGTCATAGGAATATGTATAAGTCATGAAGAAAGCAATAGCAACATACTAAACGATCGGGTGCTAAGCTAATGGAATGGGTCATGTCAATCAGATCATTCAACTAATGATGTGACCTCGTTAATCAAATAACAACACATTGTTCATGGTCAGGAAACTTAACCATCTTTGATTAACGAGCTAGTCAAGTAGAGGCATACTAGTGACACTCTGTTTGTCTATGTATTCACACATGTATTATGTTTCCGGTTAATACAATTCTAGCATGAATAATAAACATTTATCATGATATTAGGAAATAAATAATAACTTTATTATTGCCTCTAGGGCATATTTCCTTCAGTCTCCCACTTGCACTAGAGTCAATAATCTAGTTCACATCGCCATGTGATTTAACAGCAATAGTTCACATCACCATGTGATTAACACCCATAGTTCACATCGTCATGTGACCAACACTCAAAGGGTTTACTAGAGTCAGTAATCTAGTTCACATATCTATGTGATTAACACCCAAAGAGTACTAAGGTGTGATCATGTTTTGCTTGTGAGATAATTTTAGTCAACGGGTCTGTCACATTCAGTTTCGTAAGTATTTCGCAAGTTCTATGTCTACAATGCTCTACATGGAGCTACTCTAGCTAATTGCTCCCACATTCAATATGTATCCAGATTGAGACTTTAGATTCATCTGGATCAGTGTCAAAAACTTGTATCGGCGTAACCCTTTACGACGAACCTTTTTGTCACGTCCATAATCGAGAAACATATCCTTATTTCACTAAGGATAATTCTGACCGCTGTCTAGTGATCTACTCCTAGATCACTATTGTACTTCCTTGCCAAATCAGTGTAGGGTATACAATAGATCTGGTATACAGCATGACATACTTTATAGAACCCATGGCCAAGGTATAGGGAATGACTTTTATTCTCTTTCTATCTTCTGCCGTGGTCGGGCTTTGAGTCTTACTCAACTTCACACCTTGTAATACAGGCAAGAACTCTTTCTTTGACTGCTCCATTTTGAACTACTTCAAAGTCTTGTTAAGGTATGTACTCATTGAAAAAACTTACAAGCGTCCATATCTATCTCTATAGATCTTGAAGCTCAATATGTAAGCAGCTTCACCGAAGTCTTTCTTTGGAAAAAAAACTCCTTTAAAACACTCCTTTATGCTTTACAGAATAGTTCTACATTATTTCCGATCAACAATATGTCATTCACATATACTTATCAGAAATGCTGTAGTGCTCCCACTCACTTTCTTGTAAATACAGGCTTTCACCGCAAGTCTGTATAAAACTATATGCTTTGATCAATTCATCAAAGCGTATATTCCAACTCCGAGATGCTTGCACCAGTCCACAGATGGATCGCTGGAGCTTGCACATTTTGTTAGCATCTTTCGGATTGACAAAACCTTCTGGTTGCATCATATACAACTCTTCTTTAATAAATCCATTAAGGAATGCAGTTTTGTTTATCCATTTGCCAGATTTCATAAAATGCGGCAATTACTAACATGATTCGGACAGACTCAAGCATAGATACAAGTGAGAAGCTCTCATCGTAGTCAACACCTTGAACTTGTCGAAAACCTTTTTGCGACAATTCTAGCTTTGTAGATAGTAACACTACTATCAGCGTCCGTCTTCCTCTTGAAGATCCATTTATTCTCAATTGCTTGCCGATCATCGGGCAAGTCAACCAAAGTCCAAACTTTGTTCTCATACATGGATCATATCTCAGATTTCATGGCCTCAAACCATTTCGCGGAATCTGGGCTCATCATCGCTTCCTCATAGTTCGTAGGTTCATCATGATCTAGTAGCATGACTTCCAGAACTGGATTACCGTACCACTCTAGCGCGGATCTTGCTCTGGTTGATCTACGAGGTTCAGTAGTATCTTGTTCTGAAGTTTCATGATCATTATCATTAACTTCCTCACTTATTGGTGTAGGTGTCGCAGAAACAGTTTTCTATGATGTACTACTTTCTAATAAGGGAGCGGGTACAGTTACCTCGTCAAGTTCTACTTTCCTCCCACTCACTTCTTTCGAGAGAAACTCCTTCTCAAGAAAGTTTCCGAATTTAGCAACAAAAGTCTTGCCTTCGGATCTGTGATAGAAGGTGTACCCAACAGTATCCTTTTGGGTATCCTATGAAGACATATTTCCCTGATTTGGTTTTGAGCTTATCAGGATGAAACTTATTCACATAAGCATTGCAACCCCAAACTTTAAGAAACGATAACTTTGGTTTCTTGCCAAACCACAGTTCATACGGTGTCGTCTCAACAGATTTAGATGGTGCCCTATTAACGTGAATGCAGCTGTCTCTAATGCATAACCCCAAAACGATAGTGGTAGATCGGTAAGAGACATCATAGATTGCACTATATCCAATAAAGTACAGTTATGACGTTCGGACACACCATCATGCTGTGGTGTTCCATGTGGCATGAGTTTGTGAAACTATTCCACATTGTTTTAATTGAAGACCAAACTCGTAACTCAAATATTTGTCTCCGCGATCAGATCGTAGAAACTTTATTTTCTTGTCACGATGATTTTTCACTTCACTCTGAAATTCTTTGAACTTTTCAAATGTTTCAGACTTATGTTTCATTAAGTAGATATACTCATATCTGCTCAAATCATCTGTGAAGATCAGAAAATAATGATACCTGTCGTGAGCCTCAATATTCATCGGACCACATACATCAGTATGTATGATTTCCAACAAATCTTTTGCTCGCTCCATTGTTCCGAAGAACAGAGTCTTAGTCATCTTGCCCATGAGGCATGGTTCGCAAGCATCAACTGATTCATAACCAAGTGATTCCAAAAGCCCATCAGCATGGAGTTTCTTCATGCGCTTTACACCAATATGACCTAAACGACAGTGCTACAAATAAGTTGCACTATCATTATTAACTTTGCATCTTTTGATTTCAATATTATGATTATGTGTATCACTACGATCGAGATCCAATGAACTATTTTCATTGGGTGTGTAACCATATAAGGTTTTATTCATGTAAACAGAACAACAATTTATTCTCTTACTTAAATGAATAACCGTATTACAATAAACATGATCAAATCATATTCATGCTTAACGCAAAAACCAAATAACACTTATTTAGGTTCAACACTAATCCCGAAATTATAGGGAGTGTGCGATGATGATCATATCAATCTTGGAACCACTTCCAACACTCATCGTCACTTCACCCTTAACTAGTCTCTGTTTATTCTGCAACTCCCGTTTCGAGTTACTAATGTTAGCAACTGAACTAGTATGAAATACTGAGGGTTTGCTATAAACACTAGTAAAGTACACATCAATAACATGTATATCAAATATACTTATGTTCACTTTGCCATCCTTCTTATCCGCCAATCACTTGGGGTAGTTCCGCTTTCAGTGACCAGTCCATTTGCAGTAGAAGCACTCAGTCTCAGGCTTAGGTCCAGACTTGGGCTTATTCACTTGAGCAACAACTTGCTTGCTGTTCTTTTCGAAGTTCCCCTTCTTCGCTCTGCCCTTTTCTTGAAACTAGTGGTCTTGTCTACCATCAACACTTGATGTTTTTCTTGATTTCTACCTTCATCGATTTCATCATCATGAAAAGCTCGGGAGTCGTTTTCGTCATCCCTTGCATACTATAGTTCATCACGAAGTTCTACTAACTTGGTCATGGTGACTAGAGAATTCTGTCAATCACTATCTTATCTGGAAGATTAACTCCCACTTGATTCAAGCGATTGTAGTACCCAGACAATCTGAACACATGCTCACTAGTTGAGCGATTCTCCTCCATCTTTTAGCTATAGAACTTGTTGGAGACTTCATATCTCTCAACTCGGGTATTTGCTTGAAATATTAACTTCAACTCCTGGAACATCTCATATGGTCCATGACGTTCAAAACGTCTTTGAAGTCCCGATTCTAAGCCATTAAGCATGGTGCACTAAACTATCAAGTAGTCATCATATTGAGCTAGCCAAACGTTCATAACGTCTGCATTTGCTCCTGCAATAGGTCTGTCACCTAGCGGTGCATGAAGGCCATAATTCTTCTGTGCAGCAATGAGGATAAACCTCTGATCACGGACCCAATCCGCATCATTGCTACTAACATCTTTCAACACAATTTCCTCTAGGAACATATCAAAATAAACAGAGGGAAGCAACAACGCGAGCTATTGATCTACAACATGATTTGCAAAATACTACCAGGACTAAGTTCATGATAAATTTAAGTTCAATTTAATCATATTACTTAAGAACTCCCACTTAGATAGACATCCCTCTAATCCTCTAAGTGATCACGTGATCCAAATCAACTAAACCATAACCGATCATCACGTGAGATGGAGTAGTTTTCAATGGTGAACATCGTCATGTTGATCATATCTACTATATGATTCACGCTCGACCTTTCGGTCTCTGTGTTCCGAGGCCATATCTGCATATGCTAGGCTCGTCAAGTTTAACCTGAGTATTCTGCGTGTGCAAAACTGGCTTGCACCCGTTGTAGATGGACGTAGAGCTTATCACACCCGATCATCACGTGGTGTCTGGGCACGACGAACTTTGGCAACGGTGCATACTCAGGGAGAACACTTCTTGATAATTTAGTGAGAGATCATCTTATAATGCTACCGTCAATCAAAGCAAGATAAGATGCATAAAAGATAAACATCACATGCAATCAATATAAGTGATATGATATGGCCATCATCATCTTGTGCTTGTGATCTCCATCTCTGAAGCACCGTCATGATCACCATCGTCACCGGCGCGACACCTTGATCTCCATCGTAGCATTGTTGTCGTCTCGCCAATCTTATGCTTCCACGACTATCACTACCGCTTAGTAATAAAGTAAAGCATTACATCGCGATTGCATTGCATACAATAAAGCGACAACCATATGGCTCCTGCCAGTTGCCGATAACTTGGTTACAAAACATGATCATCTCATACAATAAAATCAGCATCATGTCTTGACCATATCACATCACAACATGCCCTGCAAAAACAAGTTAGACGTTCTCTACTTTGTTGTTGCAAGTTTTACGTGGCTGCTACGGGCTTAAGCAAGAACTCATCTCACCTACGCATCAAAACCACAACGATAGCTTGTCAAATAGACTCCGTTTTAACCTTCTCAAGGACCGGGCGTAGCCACACTCGGTTCAACTAAAGTTGGAGAGACAGTCGCCCGCAAGCCATCTATGTGCAAAGC
Source organism: Triticum monococcum (assembly GCA_034509565.1). Taxonomy (NCBI): domain Eukaryota; kingdom Viridiplantae; phylum Streptophyta; class Magnoliopsida; order Poales; family Poaceae; genus Triticum; species Triticum monococcum. The sequence goes on from CM067841.1 coordinate 526,191,332, forward strand.
ACGTCGAGGGAACCTGTCTCGCGTAAGCGTACGCGTAAGGTTGGTCCGGATCGTCTCGTCCAACAATACCGCCGAACCAAAGTATGACATGCTGGTAGGCAGTATGACTTGTATCGCCCACAACTCACTTGTGTTCTACTCGTGCAAATAACATCAAACCATAAAACCTAGGCTCGGATGCCACTGTTGGGGAACGTAGCAATTTCAAAAAAATTCCTACGCACACGCAAGATCATGGTGATGCATAGCAACGAGAGGGGAGAGTGTTGTCTATGTACCAACGCAGACCGACTACGGAAGCGATCACACAACATAGAGGAAGTAGTCGTACGTCTTCCCGATCCGACCGATCCAAGCACCGTTACTCCGGCACCTCCGAGTTCTTAGCACACGTTCAGCTCGATGACGATCCTCGGGCTCCGATCCAGCAAAGCGTCGAGGAAGAGTTCCGTCAGCACGACGGCGTGGTGACGATCTTGATGTACTACCGACGCAGGGCTTCGCCTAAGCACTACAACGGTATGATCGAGGTGGAATTTGGTGGCAGGGGGCACCGCACACGGCTAAGGAACGATCTCAAGGATCAACTTGTGTGTCATGGGGTGCCCCCCTGCCTCCGTATATAAAGGAGCAAGGGGGAGGGGGCGGCCGGCCTAGGAGGAGGCGCGCCAAGGGGAGTCCTACTCCCACCGGGAGTAGGACTCCCTCCTTCCTTGTTGGAGTAGGAGAAGGGGAAAGAGGGGGAGAGGAATAAGGAAAAGGGGGCTGCGCCCCTTGTCCAATTCGGACCAGAGGGGGGGCGCAGGCCTCCTTCCTTTTGGACTCTTTCCTCTATTCCCGTATGGCCCAATAAGGCCCATATACTCCCCGGCGAATTCCCGTAACTCTCCGGTACTCCGAAAAATACCCGAATCACTCGGAACCTTTCCGAAGTCCGAATATAGTCGTCCAATATATCGATCTTTACGTCTCGGCCATTTCGAGACTCCTCGTCATGTCCCCGATCTCATCCGGGACTCCGAACTCCTTTGGTACATCAAAACTCATAAACTCATAATATAACTGTCATCGAAACCTTAAGCGTGCGGACCCTACGGTTCGAGAACAATGTAGACATGACCGAGACACGTCTCCGGTCAATAATCAATAGCGGGACCTAGATGCCCATATTGGCTCCTACATATTCTACGAAGATCTTTATCGGTCAGACCGCATAACAACATACGTTGTTCCCTTTGTCATCGGTATGTTACTTGCCCGAGATTCGATCGTCGGTATCCAATACCTAGTTCAATCTCGTTACCGGCAAGTCTCTTTACTCGTTCTGTAATACATCATCCCGCAACTAACTCATTAGTTGCAATGCTTGCAAGGCTTGTGTAATGTGTATTACCGAGAGGGCCCAGAGATACCTCTCCGACAATCGGAGTGACAAATCCTAATCTCGAAATACGCCAACCCAACATCTACCATTGGAGACACCTGTAGTACTCCTTTATAATCACCCAGTTACGTTGTGACGTTTGGTAGCACCCAAAGTGTTCCTCCGGCAAACAGGAGTTGCATAATCTCATAGTCATAGGAACATGTATAAGTCATGAAGAAAGCAATAGCAACATACTAAACGATCGGGTGCTAAGCTAATGGAATGGGTCATGTCAATCAGATCATTCAACTAATGATGTGACCTCGTTAATCAAATAACAACACATTGTTCATGGTCAGGAAACTTAACCATCTTTGATTAACGAGCTAGTCAAGTAGAGGCATACTAGTGACACTCTGTTTGTCTATGTATTCACACATGTATTATGTTTCCGGTTAATACAATTCTAGCATGAATAATAAACATTTATCATGATATAAGGAAATAAATAATAACTTTATTATTGCCTCTAGAGCATATTTCCTTCATACATACCCAATGAAAATAGTTCGTTGGATCTCGATCGTAGTGATACACATAATCATAATATTGAAACCAAAAGATACAAAGTTAATAATGATAGTGCAACTTATTTGTGGCACTGCCATTTAGGTCATATTGGTGTAAAGCGCATGAAGAAACTCCATGCTGATGGGATTTTGGAATCACTTAATTATGAATCACTTGATGATTGCGAACCATGCCTCATGGGCAAGATGACTAAAAATCCGTTCTCCGGAGCGAGCAACTGACTTATTGGAAATAATACATACTGATGTATGCGGTCCGATGAGTGTTAAGGCTCACAGCAAGTATCGTTATTTTCTGAACTTCACAGATGATTTGAGCAGATATGGGTATATCTACTTGATGAAACCTAAGTCTGAAACATTTGAAAAGTTCAAAGAATTTTAGAGTGAAGTGGAAAATCATCATGACAAGAAAATAAAGTTTCTATGATCTGATCGCGGAGACAAATATTTGAATTACGAGTTTGGTCTTCAATTTAAACAATGTGGAATAGTTTCACAAACTCATGTCACATGGAACACCACAGTATAATGGTGTGTCTGAACGTCATAACCGTACTTTATTGGATATAGTACAATCTATGATGTTTCTTACCGATCTACCACTATCGTTTTGGGGGTTATGCATTAAAGACAGCTACATTCACGTTCAAAAAAGGGGCACCATCTAAGTCCGTTGAGACGACACAATCTGAACTGTGGTTTAGCAAGATACCAAAGTTGTCGTTTCTTAAAGTTTGGGGTTGTGATGCTTATGTGAAAAAGTTTCATCGCGATAAGCTCAAAACAAATCGGAGAAATATGTCTTCATAGGATACCCAAAAGGAGACTGTTGGGTACACCTTCTATCACAGATCCTAAGGGAAGACACTCGTTGCTTATAATGGATCCTTTCTAGAGAAGGAGTTTCTCTCGAAAGAAGTGAGTGGGAGGAAAGTAGAACTTGATAAGGTAATTGTACCTTCTCCCTTATTGAAAAGTAGTTCATCACAGAAATCTATTCCTGTGACTACTACACCAATTAGTGAGGAAGCTAATGATGATGATCATAAAACTTTAGATCAAGTTACTACCGAATCTCGTAGGTAAACCAGAGTGAGATCTGCACCAGAGTGGTACAGTAATCCTATTCTGGAAGTCATGTTACTAGACCATGACAAACTTGCGAATTATGAGGAAGCGATGATGAGCCCAGATTCCGCAAAATGGCTTGAGGCCATGAAATCTGAGATAGGATTCATGTATGAAAACAAAGTATGGACTTTGGTTGACTTGCCCGATGATCGGCAAGCCACAGAAAATAAATGGATCTTCAAGAGGAAGACGGACGTTGATAGTAGTGTTACTATCTACAAAGCTAGAATTGTCGCAAAAGGTTTTCGACAAGTTCAAAGTGTTGACTACGATGAGAGTTTCTCACTCGTATCTATGCTTAAGTCTGTCTGAATCATGTTAGCAATTGCCGCATTTTATGAAATCTGGCAAATGGATAAATAAAACTGCATTCCTTAATGGATTTCTTAAAGAAGAGTTGTATATGATGCAACCAGTAGGTTTTGTCAATCCTAAAGGTGCTAACAAAATATGCAAGCTCCAGCGATTCATCTATGGACTGGTGCAAGCATCTCAGAGTTGGAATACACGCTTTGATATGTTGATCAAAGCATATAGTTTTATACAGACTTGCGGTGAAGCCTATATTACAAGAAAGTGAGTGGGAGCACTATAGCATTTCTGATAAGTATATGTGAATGACATATTGTTGATCGGAAATAATGTAGAATTATTCTGTAAAGCATAAAGGAGTGTTTGAAAGGAGTTTTTCAAAGAAAGACTTCGGTGAAGCTGCTTACATATTGAGCATCAAGATCTATAGAGATAGATCAAGACGCTTGATAAGTTTTTTCAATAAATACATACCTTGACAAGATTTTGAAGTAGTTCAAAATGGAACAGTCAAAGAAAGAGTTTCTTGCCTATGTTACAAGGTGTGAAATTGAGTAAGACTCAAAGCCCGACCACGGCAGAAGATAGAAAGAGAATGAATGTCATTCCCTATGCCTTGGTCATAGGTTCTATAAAGTATGCCATGCTGTGTACCAGATCTATTGTATACCCTACCGCTGAGTTTGGCAAGGGAGTACAGTAGTGATCTAGGAGTAGATCACTAGACAGCGGTCAAAATTATCCTTAGTGGAATAAGGATATGTTTCTCGATTATGGAAGTAAAAAAAGGTTCGTCGTAAAGGGTTACGCCGATGCAAGTTTTGACATTAATCTAGATGACTCTAAGTCTCGGTCTAGATACATATTGAAAGTGGGAGCAATTAGCTAGAGTAGCTCCATGCAGAGCATTGTTGACATAGAAATTTGCAAAATACATGCGGATCTGAATGTGGCAGACCCGTTGACTAAGATTCTCTCACAAGCAAAACATGCTCACACCTTAGTACTCTTTGGGTGTTAATCACATAGCGATGTGAACTAGATTACTGAATCCAGTAAACCCTTTGGGTGTTGGTCACATGGCGATGTGAACTATGGGTGTTAATCACATGGTGATATGAACTATTGCTGTTAAATCACATGACGATGTGAACTAGATTATTGACTCTAGTGCAAGTGGGAGACTGAAGGAAATATGCCCTAGAGGCAATAATAAAGTTATTATTGATTTCCTTATTTCATGATAAATGTTTATTATGCATGCTAGAATTGTATTAACCGGAAACATAATACATGTGTGAATACATAGACAAACAAAGTGTCACTAGTATGCCTCTACTTGACTAGCTCGTTAATCAAAGATGGTTATGTTTCCCAACCATGGACAAAGAGTTGTTATTTGATTAACGGGATCACATCATTAGATGAATGATCTGATTGACATGACCCATTCCATTAGTTTAGCACCCGATCGTTTAGTATGTTGCTATTGCTTTCTTCATGACTTATACATGTTCCTATGACTATGAGATTATGCAACTCCCGTTTGCCGAAGGAACACTTTGTGTGCTACCAAACGTCACAACGTAACTGGGTGATTATAAAGGAGCTCTACAGGTGTCTCCAAAGGTACATGTTGGGTTGGCGTATTTCGAGATTAGGATTTGTCACTCCGATTGTCGGAGAGGTATCTCTGGGCCCTCTCGGTAATGCACATCACTTAAGCCTTGCAAGCATTGCAACTAATGAGTTAGTTGCGGGATGATGTATTACGGAACGAGTAAAGAGACTTGCCGGTAACGAGATTGAACTAGGTATTGGATACCGACGATTGAATCTCAGGCAAGTAACATACCGATGACAAAGGGAACAACGTATGTTGTTATGCGGTCTGACCGATAAAAGATCTTCGTAGAATATGTAGGAGCCAATATGGGCATCCAGGTCCCGCTATTGGTTATTGACCGGAGACGTGTCTCGGTCATGTCTACATTGTTCTCGAACCCGTAGGGTCCGCACGCTTAAGGTTTCGATGACAATTATATTATGAGTTTATGAGTTTTGATGTACCGAAGGAGTTCGGAGTCCCGGATGAGATCGGGGACATGACGAGGAGTCTCGAAATGGTCGAGACGTAATGATCGATACATTGGACGACTATATTCGGACATTGGAAAGGTTCCGAGTGATTCGTGTATTTTTCGGAGTACCGGGTAGTTACGGGAGAAGCAATGGGCCTTGATGGGCTTTAGTGGGAAGAAGAGAAAGGGCCAAGGGGCTGCTGCGCCCCCCTCCCCTCTGGTCCGAATTGGACTAGGGAAAAGGGGGCCGACCACCTTTCCTTCTCCTCTACTTCCTTCTCCCTTGCTCCCCTCTTGGTGGACTCCTACTAGGACTTGGAGTCCTAGTAGGACTCCACATCCTGGCCGCACCAATTGCCTTGGCCGGCCTCCTCCTCCTCCATCCTTTATATACTTAGGCAAGGGGCACCCTAGAGACACAAGTTGATCCACGTGATCTTATTCTTAGCCATGTGCGGCGCCCCCTGCCACCATAGTACTCGATAATATTGTAGCGGTGCTTAGGCGAAGCCCTGCGACAGTAGTACATCAAGATCGTCACCACGCCGTCGTGCTGACGGAACTCTTCCCCGACACTTTGCTGGATCGGAGTCCAGGGATCGTCATCGAGCTGAACGTGTGCTAAAACTCGGAGGTGCCGTAGTTTCGGTGCTTGATCGGTCGGGCCGTGAAGACATACGACTACATCACCCAAACGCTTCCGTTGTCGATCTACTAGGGTACGTAGATCACAATCTCCCCTCGTTGCTATGCATCACCATGATCTTGCGTGTGCGTAGGAAATTTTTTGAAATTACTACGTTCCCCAACAATTGCGAGCTCTAGTAAGTTACACATCAATAACATGTATATCACATATACTTTTGTTCACCTTGCCATCCTTCTTATCCGCCAAATACTTGGGGCAGTTCCGCTTCCAGTGACCAGTCTGTTTGCAGTAGAAGCACTCAGTCTCAGGCTTAGGTCCAGACTTGGGTTTCTTCTCCTGAGGAGCAACTTGTTTGCCGTTCTTTTTGAAGTTCCCCTTCTTCTTCCCTTTATCCTTTTTCTTGAAACTGGTGGTCTTGTTGACCATCAACACTTGATGCTCTTTCTTGATTTCTACCTCCGCAGCTTTTAGCATAGCGAAGAGCTCGGGGATCGTCTTCTCCATACCTTGCATATTATAGTTCATCACGAAACTCTTGTAGCTTGGTGGCAGTGATTGAAGAACTCTGTCAATGACACTGTCAACAGGAAGATTAACTCCCAGTTGAGTCAAGTGGTTATGGTACCCAGAGATTCTGAGTATATGTTCACGGACAGAACTATTCTTCTCCATCTTGCAGTTGTAGAACTTATTGGAGACTTCATATCTCTCAATCCAGGCATTTGCTTGAAATATTAACTTCAACTGATGGAACACCTCATATGCTCCATGACGTTCAAAACGTCGTTGAAGTCCCGGTACTAAGCCATAAAGCATGGCACATTAAACTATCGAGTAGTCATCAGCTTTGCTCTGCCAGACGTTCTTAACATCGTCAGTAGCATCTGCAGCAAGCCTGGCACCCAACGGTGCTTCCAGGACGTAATTCTTTTGTGCATCAATGAGGATAATCCTCAAGTTACGGACCCAGTCCGTGTAATTGTTACCATCATCTTTCAACTTTACTTTCTCAAGGAACGCATTAAAATTCAACGGAGCAACAACACGGGCCATCTATCTACAATAACATAGACAAGCAAAATACTATCAGGTACTAAGTTCATGATAAATTTAAGTTTAATTAATCATATTACTTAAGAACTCCCACTTAGATAGACATCCTCTAATCATCTAAGTGATCACGTGATCCATATCAACTAAACCATGACCTATCATCACGTGAGATGGAGTAGTTTTCAATGGTGAACATCTTTATGTTGATCATATCTACTATATGATTCATGCTCGACCTTTCAGTCTCAGTGTTCCGAGGCCATATCTGCATATGCTAGGCTCGTCAAGTCTAACCCGAGTATTTTGCGTGTGTAAAACTGCCTTATACCCGTTGTAGATGAACATTGAGCTTATCACATCCGATCATCATGTGGTGTCTTGGCACAACGAACTTTGGCAACGGTGCATACTCAGGGAGAACACTTTTACCTTGAAATCTAGTGAGAGATCATCTTATAATGCTACCGTCAAACAAAGCAAAATAAGATGCATAAAGGATAAACATCACATGCAATCAATATAAGTGATATGATATGGTCATCATCATCTTGTGCCTTTGATCTCCATCTCCAAAGCACCGTCATGATCACCATCGTCACCGGCGTGACATCTTGATCTCCATCGTAGCATCGTTGTCATCTCGCCAACTATTGCTTCTACGAATATCGCTACCGCTTAGTGATAAAGTAAAGCAATTACAGGGCGATTGCATTGCATACAATAAAGCGACAACCATATGGCTCCTGCCAGTTGCCGATAACTCCGTTACAAAACATGATCATCTCATACAATAAATATAGCATCATGTCTTGACCATATCACCTCACAACATGCCCTGCAAAAACAAGTTAGACGTTCTATACTTTGTTGTTGCAAGTTTTACGTGGCTGCTACGGGCTGAGCAAGAACCGTTCTTACCTACACATCAAAACCACAACGATAGTTCGTCAAGTTAGTGATGTTTTAACCTTCTCAAGGACCGGGCGTAGCTACACTCGGTTCAACTAAAGTTGGAGAAACTGACACCCACCAGCCACCTATGTGCAAAGCACGTCGGTAGAACCAGTCTCAGGTAAGCGTACGCGTAATGTCATTCCAGGCCGCTTCATCCAACAATACCGCCGAACCAAAGTATGACATGCTGGTAAGCAGTATGACTTGTATCGCCCACAACTCACTTGTGTTCTACTCGTGCATATAACATCTATGCATAAACCTGGCTTGGATGCCACTATTGGGGAACATAGTAATTTCAAAAAAAATCCTACGCACACGCAAGCTCATGGTGATGCATAGCAACGAGAGGGGAGAGTATGTCTACGTACCCTCATAGACCGAAAGCGGAAGCGTTTATCAACGCGGTTGATGTAGTCGTACACCTTCATGATCCGTCCCGATCAAGTACCGAACTACGGCACCACTGCGTTTGGCACACGTTCAGCTCGATGATGTCCTCGCCTTCTTGATCCAACAAGAGGGGTGAAGTAGTACATGAGTTCCGGCAGCACGACGGCGTGGTGATGGTGTTGGTGAAGAACAATCTCTGCAGGGCTTCGCCTAAGCACTATGAAAACTATTACGAAGGATAAACTAGAGGGGACGGGGTTGCCGGAACATGACTTGGTGTTTCTTGATGTGTCTTGGGTGCTAGCCCTACCCCTCTATTTATATGTTGAGCCTTGAGGTCGAAACTTGGAGTAAAAGCCTCCACAAAGTCAGTTTCACCCGAAAGGCAAGAGTCCTTCTCGGACTCCAGGGCCAGACGCCAGGGTTCCCGGCGTCTGGCCCCAGACGCCAGGGAACCTGGCGTCTGGCCCCTGGACTCCGCAAAACTTCCTTTTGCGCTTTCCAAAAACCTTGTGGGCTTTCCCCCTTGGCTCAAATAAAGTGTTTTCGTACCCAAACATTCCGGGAAACATCCGGAACCCGTTCCGGTGAATTCTGGAACCCTTCCGGAGACCAAACACTATTATCCCATATATCAAACTTTATCTCCAGACCATTCTGGAGTTTCTCATCATGTCCGTGATCTTATCCGGAACTCCGAACAACATTCGGTTACCAACATACATAACTCATAAATACTATATCGTCAACGAACATTAAGCGTGTGGACCCTATGGGTTCGAGAACTATGTAGACATGACCGAGACACTTCTCTGGTCAATAACCAATAGCGGAACATGGATGCCCATATTGGCTCCTACATATTCTAAGAAGATCTTTATCGGTCAAACCGCATAACAATATATGTTGTTCCCTTTGTCATCAGTATATTACTTGCCACAGATTCGATCGTCGGTATCTCAATACCTAGTTCAATCTCGTTACCGGCAAGTCTCTTTACTTGTTCCGTAATGCATCATCCTGTAACTAACTCATTAGTCACATTGCTTGCAAGGCTTGTAGTGATGTGCATTACCGAGAGGGCCCAGAGATACCTCTCCGACAATCAGAGTGGCAAATCCTAATCTCGATCTATGCCAACTCAACAAGTACCATCGGAGACACCTGTAGAGCACCTTTATAATCACCCAGTTACGTTGTGACGTTTGGTAGCACACAAAGTGTTCCTCCAGTAATCGGGAGTTGTATAATCTCATAGTCATAGGAACATGTATAAGTCATGAAGAAAGAAATAGCAGTAAACTAAAACGATCAAGTGCTAAGCTAACGGAATGGGTCAAGTCAATCACATCATTCTCCTAATGATGTGATCTCGTTTATCAAATGACAACTCGTGTCTATGGTTAGGAAACATAACCATCTTTGATCAAAGAGCTAGTCAAGTAGAGGCATACTAGTGACACTATGTTTGTCTATGTATTCACATATGTATTATGTTTCCGGTTAATACAATTCTAGCATGAATAATAAACATTTATCATGATATGAGGAAAAAATAATAACTTTATTATTGCCTCAAGGGCATATTTCCTTCATCTAGAACCTCGGAGTTCCACCCAAAACCCATCTCTTTCTTTGGTTACTTTTCACAATAAGTTGATGTCTAGGGACAACCTTAGGAAGAGGCAAATAATGAAACCTTTAGATTGTGGTTTTTGTACCGAGGATGAATCTATCCACCACTTGATGTTTGATTTTGTGGTAGCTAAATGGATTTGCTCTTTCATTAGTGATCACTTTAATGCTCATGTTAGTTTTGATTATGAATCCTTGGCTGATTCTTGATCTCCAAAAATAAAAATTCTACTTTGAATACTGTTAGTTCTGTTGCCTTATGGTGTTTGTGGAAATATATGAACGCTGTGATTTTTAAGAACACCAAACATCTCTCTATTATTCAGGTTTGAAGATTGATCCTTAAAACCATCAAGTTCTGTCTTCCCTACCCCTAGGGCAGAGTAGAAAAAACTGTCGGTGTCAAAACCGGCGGATCTCGGGTAGGGGGTCCCGAACTGTGCGTCTAGGCCGGATGGTAACAGGAGGCAAGGGACACGAAGTTTTACCCAGGTTTGGGCCCTCTCGATGGAGGTAAAACCCTACGTCCTGCTTGATTAATATTGATGATATGGGTAGTACAAGAGTAGATCTACCACGAGATTAGAGAGGCTAAACCCTAGAAGCTAGCCTATGGTATGATTGTTGATGTGTATGTTGTCCTACGGACTAAAACCCTCCGGTTTATATAGACACCGGATAGGGTTAGGGTTACATAGAGTCGGTTACAATGGTAGGAGATCTGTATATCCGTATCGCCAAGCTTGCCTTCCACGCCAAGGAAAGTCCCTTCCGGACACGGGACGAAGTCTTCAATCTTGTATCTTCATAGTCTAGGAGTCCGGCTGAAGGTATAGTCCGGCTATCCGAACACCCCCTAATCCAGGACTCCCTCAGTAGCCCCTGAACCAGGCTTCAATGACGACGAGTCCGGCGCGCAAATTGTCTTCGGCATTGCAAGGCGGGTTCCTCCTCCAAGTACTTCATAGAAGATTTTGAACACAAAGGTAGTGTCCGGCTCTGCAAAATAAGTTTCCACATATTGCCATAGAGAGAATAATATTTACACAAATCTAATCTGCTAACGCACTCCGTAGTGTGACATCACACCACGGCCAAGCTTTTATTCGAACCGTTCTACTGTCCCATCTCAGCGCGTTATGCGAGGCGGTTTCCTTGGCATGTCTTGTTAAAGCAGAGATCGTGTCCCCTTATTCCGGGATTCTCCTCAATACGGGCGTGGGTAACCCAACCGCACCTTTGATTATGACGCTTGGGAGATAAGCGAGTTTTACCAGGCTGGTGGGGAGATGTAGTTGCATCCACCCATATAAGGGGATAAAGATCCACCTTTTCACCTACGCCTTCTTCCTCCTTCGCATATCCATTCTTGCGCACTCGAGCTCCAGCGCCCAAGTCCGCACTCCTCACCTCAACCTTCTCCAGCCATGTCCGGAGCGGGAGGCAAGTGGATGGTCTCCTCTGTCACGGAGGGACACATCAAAAGACTAAGAAAGGCCGGATACTTGTCTAATGACATTGCGCACCGGCTTCCCGAAAAGGGGCATCTCATCCCCACCCCAAGGCCCCATGAGAGGGTGGTGTTCCTCCCCCATTTCCTCCGCGGACTGGGTTTTCCTCTCCATCCATTTATCCGGGGGCTCATGTTCTACTATGGCCTGGATTTCCACGATCTGGCCCCGAATTGTGTCCTCAACATCTCGGCGTTTATCGTCGTGTGCGAGGCTTTCCTCCGCATCCGCCCCCATTTCGGCCTATGGCTCAAGACCTTCAACGTCAAGCCGAAGGTGGTGCGCGGCAACCAGGCGGAGTGCGGAGGCGCCATGGTGGGCAAGATGGCCAACGTCCTATGGCTCGAGGGCTCCTTTGTGGAGACCCTGAAGGGGTGGCAATCGGGGTGGTTTTACATCACCGAGCCGCGCGACGCCGAATGGGTCGCACCCCTGAGTTCTGGTCCGGACCCCCAACGCGGCTCACGTCCTAGAAAGAGACGGGCCTGTCATGGGGTAGCAAAAAGGAGGTGACCGGACTACAAACATGCATCCAATCCCTGGTGAACAAGCAGCTCAGGCTTGTCAATGTAGTCCAGGCTATGCTCATCCGCTTGATCCTCCCGTGTCAACAACGGGCTTTCAAGCTATGGGAGTTTGATCCGGCGCGGCACCAAACTCTGAGCAGGCTCTTCGACACGATGTACGAAGATGCCTGGAAGGTGCTCTTCAAAGGCGCCGAGGCTCCCGCATCTGCTATTGAGTATCACGGATACAGCGCGCAGCGTCATGCTAGCGCGGTAAGTTTTTTGTACCTTTTACAGGGCACTAGTTTTTCATAGTTCAACTCTGTGCGGGATCTAAGCTCCCTTACCTTTGACAGGATTGGCAGGTGACGTCCGGACAGATCAACTGTCCGGCTCCTTTGCTCGAAGGCCCAACGGACGCTCAATTGGCGAAGCTGCTGGTTCCGGCACCCTATGTGGTGCCGGAGAAGAAGGCCACGGGGACTCGAAAGAGTGCCCGACACCCGAAGGTGTCGGATTCATCATCCGACGAATCCAAGACGCACTCCTCCCACGAAGATGAGGAGGAGGAAGAAGAGACCCCTCCCCTTCCAGTGGGGGAAGGGAAGAAAAGGAAGGCCGCCCCAGCTGGGGAGGCCGAAGGGTCCAAGAAGGGGAGAACCCCTCCTCCGGACTACTCCACCAACGCCGACGATGGTGAAGAGGAGTGGCCGCCCAGGGCCAAGCCCCTGGCGAAATCGTAAGTATCCGGATACCGGAGTGATTTCATAGTATTCGTTTATTGCACAACTTTCCCTTATGTCGAATATGTTTATGCAGCCCACCCAAAGACCGGCTCGACGCGTCATCGAGCGGCTCCCTGGACTCGTCGGACATGAACTCGCTGCCGACGACTTCCTCCCCCCGCCCTATGGACGACACTGAAGTGTTGTCCCAACAGGTTCCAATCCGGGAGGAGGTGGTCCTGGAGGCGCCGCAAGGCGACCTCCCGGACTCCAGGAGTAAAGGGGACGAAACCCCCAACGGCTCCAAGTCCGGCCCTAGGCCGAACACCGCTCCGGAACCTTCAAAGGTTCCAGAGTCCGACGGGGGACCTTCTTCCAAGAGGAGCAAGCCCGCCGCGCCGGCAACCTCCATCCAACCGGAGGCGCCGGACAATCTATTGGAGGCGCTCCAAGGCGCCTCCATCGACGAGGGGCGCCGCACTATTATGAGTGCGGTGGTCCAGAAGGTTCAGTCCGCCAAGAGCGGACTGACTGAAGCTTGTACAAGCCTTTTAACAGGTTTTGAGGTAAGTAAAGAATGTGTAAATAATATTACCGCATAGACAGTAGCCCCTGATGCTCTGTTTGGCATTCGGGAATAAAAGCCGAATAGAGGATCAAATAAAATTCGCAGGAGTTTAACAAAAAGAAGTCAATATGCGTGTGCAGGCTTCCCTGCTGGCGTCCGCCGCACTAACTGCGGAAGTGGACGTGCTAAAGCAGGACCTCGAGCGGTCCGAGCAAGAGCTCGGACGTGCCAAGAAGCAGCTCGAGGATAGTGAAGGTAAGAAATACCTTGTATAAATGTGTATAAAAAGGTGCAACTGCGAAAAATGACAGGAGTATCGTGGCTATTGTAGGGGCCACATCTGAGGTGGTGACCCTGAAGCAAGCGCTGCTCGAGGCCGAGAAGAGGTCGGCCGTGGAGCGCACTGAGCGAGAAAAGTATGAGGCCGAGGTTGGCAAGGTGCGGCAAGAGCTCCAGGCTCTCATGGAAAAACATGAGAGTTTGGAGCGTGACTCAAGGACGCGAGCGTCCGAGCTCGCGGCGGCTACTGAAAGTGCCAAGTCTGCCAAGGCCGAATCCCAGAAGACCCTCAAGGAGTTGGATGAGGTGAAGAAGATAGCGGCGGGTAAGGCATTCTTTATGCAAAGTAAACACATAAGCGTGAGTTACTTGTTACTTACCCGAATCCGGAGTCCTCCAGGCGCGTTCGCAGATCTTCCCCGGAGTATATCTGATGCCGCCGCATTCTATTGAGCCGAGGAGGGCAGCTCAAAAAGACCTCTCGAACAGCGACCAGCTCTCGCCTCATCATGACGATCAGTTTTAGCTTTCTCCACTGAGGTGCTCGACCCAGCTCAACCGGGGCACAATCGCAGTGGTTCTCCTAGTGCTACCTCAGCCGATATAGCGAAACGTAAGGCACCAAAACATAGGAGCCAGGCAAACCCAACTATTGACCCAAGACATGATTCGGAGCCGATGCATATAATGATATAAGTTCGGGGTGCTGCACTTGTTAAAGTGTTCGGACTTCTCACACCATGTTGAGGGGTACTGAAGCCCCTGGCGTATTTTGGCCGTACCAAAGTGTACGGGTGCAACATGTCGTTAAGGAACATATATAAATATAAAAAAATAGTAATGCAAAAATAGACAAAAGCTATGCATTGTTTATTAAAAAGAGCTGCGATCAAAGCAGAACGATACAAATAATGCGATAAGCAAAATGTTGGACTATGTAACATGTCCGCTCCACGGGCAAGCTGCGGAATAATATGTGAAACAGGTATACTGCTCGTGATAGAGACCACCTGGGAGTTCCGTAATGCGGCGTGGCTTGTCTGCTTCCCTTGTTCTTGCATCGTTTGTGCGGCAATTGAACTGCCAAACAGGCCGTCCGAAGAATGGAGTCCTGAAAGTAAAATAATTTTTTTAAAAAAAATCGGCAGCCCCGGGTACGGTTTAAGCCGTGTTTTGGGCGTGCCACGATGGTGCCCCTCCCCCTGTGCCCATGGTATCTCTAGAGCGTAGTTATGTACGCGAAGTACTGATGTCGCCTTTTTGCGAGGGTTGGGGTTGGGGCCGCATTGCTACGCCTGCTCGGATCGTGCCAGGCGGTCTTGTTGTAGGTTACTCCGGGAGCGCTTGACGGTGTTCGGTCGTTTAGTGGCCGGACTGGAGAAATGCCTGGAGAGGCTACTTTGTACTTCCGCTGCAAGGGCCACCGTGTGCTCCTCCGTTCGGAGGGAGCGTTCGGTGTTTCCATTGACCGTAATTACTCCTCGAGGGCCTGGCATCTTGAGCTTAAGGTATGCGTAATGCGGTACCGCATTGAACTTAGCGAATGCGGTTCGCCCGAGCACTGCGTGATAACCACTGCGAAACGGGACTATGTCAAAGATTAACTCCTCGCTTCGGAAATTATCCGAAGATCCGAAGACCACTTAAAGTGTGAATGAGCCTGTACAGTTGGCCTCTACACCTGGTATTACGCCTTTAAAGGTTGTTTTGGTGGGCTTAATCCTCGAGGGATCGATGCCCGTTTTTCACACTTTATCCTGGTAAAGCAGGTTCAGGCTGCTGCCGCCGTCCATAAGGACTCTAGTGAGATGAAATCTGTCAATAATTGGGTCTAGAACCAATGCGGCGAATCCGCCGTGACGGGTGCTAGTGGGGTGGTCCCTTCAATCAAAGGTGATCGGGCAGGAGGACCATGGGTTGAACTTTGGGGCGACTGGCTCTATCGCGTATACGTTCCTTAACGCGCGCTTCCGCTCCCTCTTGGGGATGTGGGTTGCGTATATCATGTTCACCGTCCGCACTTGTGGGGGAAAGCCCTTCTGTCCATTGTTGTTCGGCGGCCGGGGCTCCTCGTCGTCATCACTATGTGGCCCCTTGTCTTCATTTTCGGCATTTAACTTACCTGCCTGCTTGAACACCCAACAATCTCTGTTGGTGTGATTGGCCGGCTTTTTAGGGGTGCCATGTATCTGGCATAAGCGGTCGAGTATTCGGTCCAAACTGGACGGGCCCCTAGGATTCCTTTTGAATGCCTTTTTCCGCTGACCGGATTTAGAGCCTCTGAATTCGGCATTAACTGTCGTATCCTCAGTATTATCGCCGTTAATGCGGCGCTTCTGCTTGGTTCGACGCGACCTGCCACTACTATCCCTGGTGTCCGAATTACCAGGGTTCTTGGTTATATTGTTGCTACGAGCAAGCCAACTGTCCTCTCCCGCGCAAAAGCGGGTATGAGTGTCATGAGTGCTGCCATAGATTTCGGCTTTTCCTGTCCAAGGTGCCGACATGGATATTGTGCTTCAAGGCTGCTAGGGCCTCAGCGTCCGGACAGTCGACTATTTGATTTTTCTTTGTTAGGAACCGTGTCTAGAATTGCCTGGCCGATTCATCTCGCTGTTGAATTACGTGACTTAGGTCATCGGCGTCTGGGGGTCGCACATAAGTGCCCTGGAAATTGTCGAGGAATACGGCTTCCAGGTCCTCCCAACAACTGATTGATCTTGTTGGCAAGCTGTTAAGCCAATGTCGAGCTGGTCCTTTAAGCTTGAGTGGGAGGTATTTGATGGCGTGGAAATCATCACCGCGGGCCATGTGGATATGAAGGAGATAATCCTCAATCCATATCGCAGGATCTGTTGTGCCATCATATGATTCGATGTTTACGGGTTTGAAACCCTCGGGGATTTGATGATCCATTATTTCGTCTGTGAAGCAGAGTGGGTGTGCGGTGCCTCTGTACTGGGCTATATCATGACGTAGCTCCAGTGAGCCTTGTCTACTGTGTTCGGCCCTACCGAATTTGTGGCCGGCGTGACGGGTGCCGTCTCGAGCCGTGGGGCGCCCACGCGATCCGTAGATCGATCTTGTTTGTCTAGCCTTGTCCTCCAACATATCTCGTAAGTCCGGCGCATATTCCCGTGCCTTGGTACGGGGTGCGGCTTGAGTGGAGGGCCGAGAGGCCTCTCTGTCGCGGCCACAAGGTGGCCGGTCGGCCACATCAAGTGCTTCCTCCTCTAATTGGGGTAGCAACCTGCGCTTTGGGTAGCTCTTGGAGGGGCGTTCGAGTTTATGCTCTTCGGCCGCAAGGACTTTAGTCCATCTGTCGACTAGCAAATCTTGATCAGCTCTAAGTTGTTGCTGTTTTTTCTTGAGGCTTCGTGCCGTGGCCATAAGCCTGCGTTGAAAACGCTTTTGCTCGACGGGATCCTCTGGCACGACGAATTCGCCGTCGTCGAGGCTTGCCTCGTCTTCGGAGGGAGGCATATAATAATTGTCCTCGACCCCTCTGTTTGTCGCTCTCTCATGAGGGCTGGTTTCTCCATCCTCCTCTGCTAAATCTTGCTGGAGGGGGTTTTCTTCGGCGCTTTCCGGAGTATTATTATCTCCCGTGCTGGAATCACCGTGTTTGTTTTGGCGGGATTTTGAGCGGCGCCGCTGACGCCGGTGCTTAGGCTGTTTCTTGGAGGGGTCATCCTCCGCTGTTCCATCGCCATCTCCCTCTTTTGGGGTGTCCACCATGTATATGTCATACGGCGAGGTGGCTTTCTAGGGCCTAGTAGGCGCTGGTTCTTCATCATCTCCTTCATCGGCGTCCATACCATCGATGTCTTCGGAGTCGAAGTCGAGCATGTCGGTTAAGTCGTCGACAGTGGCTATAAAGTGGGTGGTGGGTGGGCTTTGAATTTCTTCATCGTCCGAATCCCAACCTTGCTGGTCGTAGTCCGGCCAGGGCTCTCCTGATAAAGAAAGAGACTTTAGTGTCTTCAGAATATCGCCAAAAGGCGAGTGCTGAAAGATGTCCGCGGTAGTGAACTCCATGATCGGCACCCAATCGGATTCGATTGGCAGCGGCGCGGAGGGTTCGGAGGCCGGCTCCTTGGAGTCACGAGTCTCGCAGAGTACGGGGCTGGTGTTCGGCTCAATCGCCATTGGGATCGTAGCTCCCGAGGCGGCGTCCAACCGCCCATCCTCGATCGACGTAGTTGGCTCCGAATTAAGGATCGGAGCCGATGCGGGTGCGGCCTCCAGGGCACTGTTCGGCGGAAGAGCTAGATCATGCTCGTCGGGACAGTGCAGCGCGCTCGGCAGTGGCTTGAATCCGTCGAAGATCAAGTCCCCGCGGATGTCAGCCGTGTAGTTTAAACTTCCGAATCTGACCTGACGGCTAGGGGCGTAGCTTTCGATCTGCTCCAGATGGCCAAGTGAATTGGCCCGCAGTGCGAAGCCGCCGAAGACGAAGATCTGTCCGGGGAGGAAGGTCTCACCCTGGACTGCATCGCTGTTGAAGATCGTCGGAGCCATCGAGCCTGACGGCGACGACACAAAAGAACTCTCAATGAAAGCACCAATGTCGGTGTCAAAACCGGCGGATCTCGGGTAGGGGGTCCCGAACTGTGCGTCTAGGCCGGATGGTAACAGGAGGCAAGGGACACGGAGTTTTACCCAGGTTCGGGCCCTCTCGATGGAGGTAAAACCCTACGTCTTGCTTGATTAATATTGATGATATGGGTAGTACAAAAGTAGATCTACCACGAGATCAGAGAGGCTAAACCCTAGAAGCTAGCCTATGGTATGATTGTTGATGTGTATGTTGTCCTACGGACTAAAACCCTCCGGTTTATATAGACACCGGATAGGGTTAGGGTTACATAGAGTCGGTTACAATGGTAGGAGATCTATATATCCGTATCGCCAAGCTTGCCTTCCACGCCAAGGAAAGTCCCTTCCGGACACGGAACGAAGTCTTCAATCTTGTATCTTCATAGTCCAGGAGTCCGGCTGAAGGTATAGTCTGGCTATCCGAACACCCCCTAATCCAGGACTCCCTCAAAAACCAAATGAGTTTCTGTAAAATCCATGACAAAATTCATCCAAAACATCCACTAATAAGTTGTGTCTCAAGGAGAAGTTGTGTGAGGATCCATAAATACCACTCCTAGGTGATTTCTAGCACAAGTTCAACATCTCCGAATCTCATGGTTGTAGGTTTGAATCACCCATCAAGAAACAGTAGTCTCGAGACAAGAGACCCCATCCATTCGAGTGTCCACTCTCAATGGTTGCTGGTCTCCCCTGTCGACATCGACACCGATGCTGAAAGCAAGAAGAGTCGAGCATGAGATCTTGAAGCTCCTTGTATCTGCTCCTTTTTCTTAGTTATCTTGTTTCTTTCAGGGAAACATGGTTGTGCTATGTTTTTATTTCTCGACCTAATGTTGTTCTTTAAATTCACTTTGCTAAATTGCCCCTATGTGGGTTGATGTATGAACTATTGGTTTCTTTCTAGTAATGGAGCCGGGGAGAGCCTCCCTATTTGTCTAAACATATTTTTAATTTAATTTCATAAAAACTAGGATTTTTTTTAAATTCAGGAACAATTTTGTAATTATTGATCAATTATAAAATGCATGAAAACTTGGATTTCAATTTAAAAAAACTTCAAAATGTTAAAAAACTTCCTAAACACTTTTAGAACTCATGATTTTCTAAAATTATTAAAAAATCATCTTGCTTGTTTTTTATTTTTTTGTCAAAAACAATAAACAAAGACAAAAAAATGAAAAATGAAAAAATGAAAGAAAAATAACTAAATAAAACAGGGTGCCCCCACCTTCGCAGATGAGCCCGGCCCAAAAGTGCGCCGGGGCCGGACATACGTCGGCTCCATCACCCCGTGCACCCTCTCGGAGGACTCACGCATAGGAGTAACCAAACCACAACCGCTCGCACTACGGGCTGAGCCTAATAGCGTTCCTTATGTCATTTGGTTGACTAATCAATTTTGTCCCACAAACTGCAGAGCTTTATCAATAGTTTGACTAAGCAAGTTTGTGAAAGCAATAGTAACACTCTCGGCTATATGGTGGGTGAGAAGGAAGGCAATACATGAAGAGCTTTATCAATCACCTCACTCCACTTTGTGTTTTATCAACCGGTTCCTCGTGGATCTATCCCTAGTTCCTCGCAAAGAAATCACGGTGAAGCAGAACCGTAATGCTGTACACCCCAAGCTGAAGTGGTGCCCTCCTCCTGTGGGGTGGGCAAAACTAAATGTTGATGCCGCAATCTCAAGAAACGCAGACAGAGGAGCAGTGGCAGTGGTATGTCGAGATTATACTGGCTTGTATCTGGGAGCATCAGCAGTGGTTACAGATAATATTACTGAGCCGGAGACGCATGAGGCAATGGCTTGTAGTGAAGGGTTATCCTTGGCCCTAGACATGAACCTGCAGCACGTCCAAGTCAGCACTAATTGTGTAGCGACGATAAAACATGCGAATGAGGCGTTCCTGGGTCCAAGCAAAGTCATCGTGGACGAGATCAAGGCAAAGCTGCAACTATTTCCTTATTCAGTACTTATTTTTGAGAAACGTGAATGTAATTTAGAAGCTCATCTGCTTGCTAAAGCTGCTACTTCATTAGCCTGTGGACGCCACCTTTGGCTCATGGGAACCCCAAGCATCACTTGTATCCCCATGACCATTGATACTTAATAAAATGCAGCTTTTATCCCTAAAAAAAGCAATTTTGTCCCTAGCATGCCCTCTTAAAATAGCACTAGCCGTTGGCTAAAAGAAAACCTGACTCTAATTACTGATAAACTCATAAAAGTTCATGAATTCAAACATATGTTCATAAGTTAAAACAAAGTTCCTAAAATAAAATTTATTAGTGAATTTAAAACATAATTCAAAAGCTAAAAAAAATTCTAGAATTTCGAAAATCTTTGTGAATTTTACAACTGTTCAAGATTTAAAAGCAATATTACTAATTTGAAAAAAAACAAATGTTATACAATTTTGAAAAGGCTCGCAATTTTTAAAATTGTCACGAACTGAAAATAAAATAAAATACACAATGTTTTTTAAATATCCACAAATTTTAAAAATTCTTAACTAGACAAATATTCTTAGTTAAAAACATGTTCCCTATTTTCAAAATATTTGTGGATTTAAAAATATTCAAATAAATCAGTATAACATCTATGAATTATAAATTTTTTAACGAATTTAAAAATAATAATGAACTTCCAAAATGACAATAAAAATTATTTATATATATGAAATATGTTAAAAGTTGCTTTGAAATCACGAATTTAAACAATATTCACCAAATGAAAATATTTAAAATATAATAATATTGAATAATTCTTCAAAAGGTCACAAATTTTAAAAATATTTGACAACCATAAAATGGGGGAAAATATATAATAAGAACCCAAAATTTGACAAACAAATGAAATAAAACTAGTTGAAGTAAAATATAAAAAGACAAGAATAAAGCAGAACCTTTCTAAAATTGCAGAACCAATCAAGAGAAGACCAAGTGCGAACTAACCTGTGGTTGAATTGGTTAGGTGGACAGTGGTATCCCTAACCCACCAGGGTTCAAATCCTGGTGCTCGCATTATTCCTGGATTTATTTCAGGATTCCGGCAATGCGCTTTCAGTGGGAGGAGACGTTCCCGTCGACGACGAGGCGCCTATGGTGATTTCGTAAATCTTAAGATGATATGCCGGCTCAGTCTCTCGAAGGTGCTCATAGGGGTAGGGTGTGCGTGTGTACGTTCATAGGGATGAGTGTATGCGCGTGTATATGAGCGCTTGTGTCTGTACTGATGCTCAAAAAAAAAGAAAAGCCCAAGTGAGCCGTCTCAATTCACCGGAGGGGGGGGGGGGGGGGGGGTGCTCATTTGGTCTGAGCACCTCGCCCTACGCTTGAAATAAGATTTGCGGAGTATTTCGGTGCAATCTTTCAGTCACGAAACGGCTTACGTCAGTACTATATCTCGCTTACCGCGAGACGGATGGTAGCCTCGCACAGAAGGATTGCTGAAGTGGGTGAGCTCAAGAAACAATTTTGTGAACCTTCTAAAGACCAGTTCTGACCGATTTTGGTCGTTTAGGGGGGAGGTTTGGCGAGGGTTTTCCCTGTTTTTTCTGTGCTTTTGTATATTATTTTTTGGTGTTTGCAATTTTGTCTTTCTTTTTATTTTTATTTTTCAACTATCGTGTTGACTTCTTTTTATACATGCTGGACATTTTGTATACTGCTTGAAATTTTTTTGATACACATTAAACGGCTTTCATATACAGGTTGACCATATATCTAAATACACTTTAGCATTTGTAAAATACATTATGAACATTTTAAAATACACATTCAACATTTTTTCAAAAATAATGAATATTTGTTCAAGTGCGGAAATATGTTTGAAGTGTTAGAACATTTTTTTGTGAAAATAATTCAGATCTATTATCAAAGTTCACCGGAAGTATAAAGCACCTCAAATATAATAAAAATTATATCAAGATACCAAGACCACCAAACGACCCCTACCGGTGCCAGAACAAGCCGTCGACGCGTCGCTGTCGCCGCTCCCCTATCGGAGCCGGCCTAACCTTGTCGATGACAGCCGGGAGGACCAGCGCCCTGGAGCCGCAGTCGTCGTCGTTGAACTCTTGAATAGATCTGAAACAACTGACAACAAATCTCGCAACATGACGAGAAACCCTAACCTCACCGCCCCAAGAAGACGGCAGGAATCTGCGCCAGAGCTCCGTCGACTAGTGGCATCAATTTTTTCTATAATTGCATGAACCTTTTTTTCTATTCCATGAACTTTTAAAAATCATAAGACATATTTTTAAACATACGGACATTTATTAAATATCTGTATATTTTGTGAATAGCACTAAATTCTTTTCAACAAATTTTGCGAACATTTATTTTACATTTTCATGAACATATATTCTAGCGAGACATAGACGTTTCCAACGGCATGGGCCTTCCCTTTCTTTATCTTCGGAAGGCCGAGGTCTGCAGTTGCAGGCATCGTTTCTTTGGGCCTCAAAAAATATCTGTCTTTTTTTTAGACCACAATAAAAATCTGTCTGCTAGTCCCTTCCGGCATGCATGCCAGCATGTGCTTGTCTGCCCCGGTCACGTGGCTGGCACAAAATAAAATTGAAATCAAGCATTTAACCGGCATCGGTAGCCCGATGAATACAGATCATGAATAGCCAACATCATAGCTGAGCTGTGCGTCCCAAGGAGTCGTTGCTAGAGCCATAAAAGAACGCTCGTGAGATGTCTGCCTCGTCGCAAATCCTGAAGATAGTGCCTATCTTGTTTAAGCAAAAGCAAGAAAATGTCCGCTGAGCTAACCTTGGACGACGGAGCCCCACCGATCACATGGTAAGAAACTGTTCCCGTGCACGCAAACCCTACCACGGAACCCCCTCCCCCAGTCCCAACCGTTTCGCGCGTCACGTAGCAACGAGGAGAGGCAACCTATGCAAATCGAGGCGCGCTCAACGTATTCCTCGGCCGTGACGGCACCCGCAGTTTCCCACCCATGTCCACGGATCCGATCCACCGCATCTACCGACTCGAGGCCGGGCCTCCACGCCAAACCGCCCAGGCGCTCCCTGCCGGAGTTGGCCCGGGCGGACACGCCACGCGCAAAGATTCCAGTGCACGGGGCGCCAACCGCAGGGGTGCACGCCTCCCCACGACGCCGCGCCACCTCCGATCCAAGGCCCCGATGCCTGCCGGTGCGCCGCACGCGGCGAAACGTGCCGCGCCCCGCTCCCGTCCCGTGTGCTCCCACCCAAAACCCTCGCCCGGCTCAGGCGGGGCCAGCCCTTTAAGTACCTGTCGCTCTCTGTAGCCTCGCCCACCAAGTACAGCACAGGCATTGCCGCACACACTCACCGTCTCGCCACGTGAGAGGAGAAGCCCGCAGCGCCGGTGCTTGAGTGGATCGGGAAAGGATGGCCGGCGGCGCGGACGCGGACGGGGAGCGCCGGATCGGGGTGGCCATGGACTACTCGGCGAGCAGCAAGCGCGCGCTGGAGTGGGCCGTCCGGAACCTGCTCCGCCGGGGCGACACCGTCGTCGTCCTCCACGTCCAGCGCCACGGCGGGGAGGACGCCAAGCACGCCGTCTGGGCCAAGTCCGGATCCCGTAAGCACCCGGCGTGTTCGATTCGGTCTCACTTTGCTTCGATCTCAAGCTAGCTAACGCGTGCTCGGTCGCCTCCCCCGCAGCGCTGATCCCTCTGTCGGAGTACCGGGAGCCGGAGGTGATGAAGAACTACGGCGTCACCTGCGACGCCGAGGTGCTCGACATGCTCGACACCGCCGCGCGCCAGCTCGAGGTACGTTACTTTTTTGTACATGCGCGGGAGGTGTTCCGGTCCTCTGATTTGATGGATCGAGCATGGAGGAAGACGGACTGACTGGCTCTCCGGCCTGATGGTCAGCTGAAGGTGGTGGCGAAGGTGTACTGGGGCGACGCCAGGGAGAAGCTCTGCGACGCGGTGGAGGAGCAGAGGATCGACACCATCGTCATGGGCAGCCGCGGCCTCGGCACCATCCAGAGGTACCATACTACTGCTGTCCTGTCGAATTGTTGCTTCGGACATGTGCAATCCTTGGACATACGCCTTGGACATGTGCAATACTTGTACATTATTTCCTCATGGAGTATAAAGTAGGAGTACATTATTCTTGTTCAGATAGGCAATCCTCACGTCATTGGGGCTCATATAGTATCAGGCATTGCTTGATTCCATAAGATGCATCCGAAATTCGGAGTCAAATATCTGTGAAGAAATACTTCAAGTTAATTGTACCATTACCTAGCTAAATTGGATCGATTGGTCGCATCATTCCGCGTTTCAGGGAGCACTATGACTTAAATCACAGTATTCATTTCAATTAGAACACGGTTCACAGCTAATGGGCAGTTGAACGTGGACCGTCAAGGCGTTCCCTTGCATTTGTTAACTTGCACGAGGCATGATCGCCGATTGTCTGTTGTCTAGAAAAATTGATCGCCTACCTGGGCGGCATCTGCATCGTGCTTGCCAGATTATTAGTGTGGTCAACAACTGAAACGGCGAGTGGTATTAAAATGCTCCTGTAACAGTTTAAGCATTAGAATTGTGTAGATAGAGTTGGTCGGCAACTACAGTGTTTGTGCTATTCGAGATCTACCATAAATAAGTGTTCATCAGAGTAGAATGTGATTTATTTTTTTAATAGTTCTGGATCGATGACTTCGGTTGCATATCTTGTCAAACTTTTTTAGAGTTATCTTGATGAGTGTCCACGTCGCAATATTATGACCATCTCTAAATGAGTCTAAATATAGATTAATATAACCGTCAATTTTAAGACAGAGCAAAATGTCAATGCATTTCACACCTATTGATTCACCAGGCTCGGTCAGTCGTGCTGATCCTTGGGCATAACTCCTAGTAGTCAAATTATGTATTTATTGATAACCGTAGGCTTGGCTTTGGTTCATGTTATTAACAGATTTAGCTTATTCACATTCCACTGACGCCCTTTTCTTGCCCGGCCGTGCTGCAGGATTCTTCTGGGAAGCGTGACCAACTACGTGCTGTCGAACGCGTCATGCCCTGTGACAGTCGTCAAGGGAGACCGTTAGGTTTGCCATCGGTGTGCATCAGGATGCGCTTCATCGTTCTCTGCTCCGTTGCTGCGTCCGAATAAAGTATGGAGCCTGTTGTGTTTTCTGTATGCCGGACCTTGGCAGATTATTGTAGTCGTGTATGTTTCTGAACATTCGGGTTCAAATTCAGTAAAGTGTCGTTCTTTTTTTTGCATGAAACTAGGGAGCTTATTACTTAAGTAGCATACGGTTACAATCTGCCTGGAGGCAAAGTTCAAGAAAACCTGAACTTTCACGAAGCCAACTCTCTGTCCCATCCAGCGTACAAGCACGCTGGGCACAAGTGTGGGCAGGGACATTAATAGATCTCCCGACATGGGTAACCGCAAAGAAATGAAGCTAGATACCATCTCCTCTCATTCTTCCAAAATAGACGCTGCAATTGAGCGGGAATCACAGCGCGATTGCCAAAGATTGACTAGCTCCAAGCAGTCAACCTTCATAGTAACGTAGGAAAAGCCTCGGGGCTGTGCGAAAATCACCTCCTCCCGGAGTGCCATAAGTTCAGCCATCAAAGGGTATGTGATGCCGGGTAGTGGCTTGCTCCACGCTCCCAGGAAAGCAAGATGGGAACGGGCCACGCCCCCCACTCCTCCCTTACGCTCATCGAAGTTTAACGAACCGCCGGTGTTGATAGTAATCCACCCTGGATCTGGTGGTCACCAACACTGACTAGCAGTGTTTTTGTTTCCTCTCGACAGCAATTCCTAGAGTGAAAGTGTTTCATGTTGAAATAAAACACCAAGCCCTGTCACGGTTCAGTTAGTTGTTTTTCTGTCAGGCTAGTTTCCCGTTTTCTTCAGTTTTTCAGTTAACTAGTTTAGCTCGCGGGTGCAACAGCCTGGAGCGAGTCTCGCGCCCCGTCGATCTGTTCGTGGGGTGGCACGAGCGTAGTGGATCACGCGGGCGCGTAGTCAGGGGCCACGATCCCCGGTTTTCTTTCTGTACTCTGAATAAAAGGCAAGGAATAGAAGCAGAAAAGCTGTGAAGTTTTACAGCGCAAAACCTAGTGTTCTTCGTCTACCTTGAGCTCCACACGTGTGTGTGTGTGTGTGTGTGTGTTCATCGTCTCGGCACCTTGGGAGTGCTGACAATTGGTATCAGCGCCAGTTTCGGTCATGGGGAAGAGCAATCCGGCTCGCTCCCGTTCTGCCTCGCCGGGCAACTCCGGGGCTCAGGCGAAGAAGGACGGCAAGGGCACCAGCGGCGGCGGCGGCACACCCGCGCCCCTGCTAGGCGACGGCTTGAGGAGGGCGTCCGGCCGTGAGCTAGCAATGCCACGGCCGCTCCGCGAGGCGACTGGATCCACCTCCTCCCCCCTCCCCCTGACGAGGACGAACTACGCAGAGTGGTCTCTCCTGATGAAGGTAATACTGCAGGCGAGAGGCCCGTGGACCGTCATCGAGATCGGTCCGTGTCCTGACGACGACGACAATTATCGTGACGATCGCCTGGCGCTGGAGGCAATCCTCTGGGCCGTGCCGCCGGAGATGCTGGCGACGCTCGCAGTGAAGGAGACGGCGAAGGAGGCGTGGGACTACATCAAGACGATCCGTCTTGGAGTCGACCGCGTGCGCAAGGCGAAGGCGCAGTCCCTCCGCCGCGAGTTCGACGACATCCGTTTCAAGGACGGGGAGACCGTCGACGAGTTTGCCCTTCGACTCACCGGTATGATGAATAACCTTGCTCTTCTCGGTGATGATCTGAAGGAAGAAAGGGCCATGGAGAAATTTCTCTGGGTCGTCCCGCCACGCTATGCACAGGTGGCTCTGTCCATTGAGACGCTGCTTGACCTGTTGGAACTCACGGTCGAGGAGCTCACCGGCTGGCTGAAGGCAGCGGAGGAACGCTACGGGCTGGACGGGGTCGCCCAAGGCAGGAACAGCCTGCTGTTCACTCGAGGAGTGGATGGCGCACCAGCAGAGATCGACCAGGCCGGAGCCATCGGAGGCAGCAGCAACCAAGCTGCCGGTGGCGGCGGACGCCACGGCGGTGGCGGTGGCGGACGTTCGCGCGGTCGCGGAGGCGGCCGAGGCGGGCACGGGAACCAGAACTCCGCTGGCAGCGCCGCCCGCAAGAACAACAAGTGCCGCTACTGCAACAACCTGGGCCACTGGGCCCGGGAATGCCGGAAGAAGAAGCGCGACGAGGAGGCGAACCTCACCGAAGCTGACGAGGAGGAGCCGGGCCTTCTGATGGTCCAGGCCTGCACTCTGGACGAGGGGAGCACGGCAGGGCCGAAGCTGGACCTGACTGCGCCCCAGACGTCCCTCGCGACTGCGGCGGCACAGGTGTTCCTCAACGAGGAGCGCGCGCGTGGAACTGCAGCAGTCGCCTGGCGACACTGATGCGGCCTGGTACCTCAACACCGGGGCGTCGAACCACATGACCGGCGACGCGTCGGCGTTCGCGGACCTGGACGAGTCCGTGACGGGATCGGTCAAGTTCGGCGACGGGTCTCTGGTGGACATACGCGGGCGGGGCACGATGCTGTTCGCCGTGGCAGGCGGTCA
Organism: Triticum monococcum; assembly: GCA_034509565.1. Taxonomy (NCBI): domain Eukaryota; kingdom Viridiplantae; phylum Streptophyta; class Magnoliopsida; order Poales; family Poaceae; genus Triticum; species Triticum monococcum. The sequence goes on from CM067841.1 coordinate 526,219,304, forward strand.
CCACCGTGGCCTCACCAATGTCTACTGGATACCACACCTCAAGAGCAACATCATCAGCATTGGCCAGCTGGACGAGGTTGGGTGTGCGACGCTGGTAGAGCACGGCACCATGACGGTCCGCGATCGTTAGAAAAATCTCCTCGCCAAGGTAACCCGTTCGGCCAAGCGCCTGTACATTCTGCATATCAAGACCGTGAAGCCGGCGTGTCTCGCCGCGAGCGAGTGCGACGGCGCGGGCTGGCGCTGGAACGAGAGGTTCGGCCACATCCACTTCCAGGGCCTCGAGAGGATGGCGCGCGCCGGCATGGTCACCGGGCTTCCCCTCATTGTCCACGCGGAGCAGATCTGCGAGGCGTGCCTCGCTGGCAAGCAGAGGCGGGCTTCATTCTCACAAGCTGCCAAGTATCGCGCGACGGAACCACTGGAGCTGGTCCACGGCGACATCTGCGGGCCGATCTCGCGGGCGACACCGGGCGGGAAGCGCTACTTCCTCCTGCTGGTGGACGACTACAGCCGTTACACCTGGCTCGTCTTGCTGCGCTGCAAGGACGAGGCGGCCGAGGCGATCCGCCGGTTCAAGGCCGCCGTGGAGACCGAGTCGCGCCACTCTCTACGCACGTTCCGCACGGATCGCGGAGGCGAGTTCACGAGCACGGCGTTCGCAGAGTACTGCGCCGACCACGGCGTGCAGCGCCACCTGACGGCGCCCTACTCCCTGCAGCAGAACAGAGTAGTGGAGCGCCGCAACCTGACCGTCGTGGGCATGGCGAGGAGCATGCTCAAGGCCAGGGGCATGCCGGCTTTCTTCTGGGGTGAGGCTGTCACTACTGCCGTGTTTCTGATGAACAGGTCGTATACAAGGAGCCTGGGTGGAAAGATACCATTTGAGGCATGGTATGATCGCAAACCAAACGTGCACTTCCTGCGTGTCTTCGGTTGCGTAGCTCACGTCAAGGACACGCGCCCGCACCTGGCAAAGCTGGCTGACAGGAGCAAGGCGATGGTGTTCGTCGGGTATGATCCGGGAGGCAAGGCCTACCGGGCGTACGATCCCGCCACCAAGCGCGTGCACGTCACGCACGACGTTGTCTTCGACGAGCGCGCGAGCTGGGACTGGCAGCAGGAGGTGAACGCTCCCGGCGCGGCGACGTTCACTGTCGAGTACGGGCCGGCCGCTGTGTTTGAGGGGGTGCCTCGCTCTGCGCCGGCGACGCCGGCCCCTCCACCTCACGCCAGCTCTGGCGGGGACACAACTGCAGCAGGATCCGACGCGACCACTCCACTCACGCCGGCGAGCACCGGCGGGAGGGATCTCAATCCTGAGCTCAGCCCTGTCGTGTCACGTTCTCCGCCAAGCGCCTCGCCGGCTCCGAACTGACCACGCGGGCGTGCACCCGATGGTGACGCGTGCGCGGGATGGCATCGTGCAGCCAAATCAGCAGCTCACGGACTACATCCTTGACCTGGACGACCTCGACAACGAGGAGCTGCACCTCGGGCTGGCGGAGGAGCCGGCCTCTCTGGATGAGGCGCAAGGAGATGCAGCCTGGAAACACGCTATGGACGAGGAAATGGCGTCTATCCAGGAGAATGGCACCTGGCATCTCGCTGATCTTCCTCCTGGTCACCGCCCCATTGGTCTCAAGTGGGTCTACAAGGTAAAACGTGATGCCCAGGGCGCGGTGGTACGGCACAAGGCCCGCCTCGTCGCCAAAGGATTCGTGCAGCGCCAGGGCATGGACTATGAAGAGGTGTTCGCGCCTGTCGCCCGCATGGAGTCGGTACGCCTCCTGCTCGCTCTGGCCGCGCGCGCGGGCTGGGGCGTGCATCACATGGACGTGAAGAGCACATTCCTGAACAGGGAGCTCCAGGAGGAGGTCTACATCGCGCAACCACCTGGGTACATCGCCGCCGGGCAGGAAAGCAAGGTGCTGCGCCTTGACAAGGCCTTGTACGGCCTGAAACAGGCGCCGCGCGCCTGGAACCACAAGCTGGACGCATGCCTCGCGTCGCTCTGGTTCGAGCGCAGCACCACCGAGCATGCCATCTACGGGCGCGGCAACACTTCGTCTCGCCTCCTTGTGGGGGTGTACGTCGATGATCTGGTCATCACCGGCAACGACGACGAGGAGATCACGCGGTTCAAGGAGGAGATGATGAAGCTCTTCAAGATGAGCGATCTCGGTCTCCTAAGTTTTTACTTGGGGATCGAGGTGCACCAGACGCGAACTGGCATCTCCCTGAACGAGACGGCTTACGCTGAGAAGATCCTGGAGCGAGCGGCATGACAGGGTGCAATCCGTGCGCGGTGCCCATGGAGCCAGACTGAAGCTCAGCAAGCAGAGCACCGCGCCTCTGACGGACGCGACGGAGTACCGCGGCCTAGTTGGGTGTCTGCGTTACCTGGTTCACACCAGGCCAGATATCTCCTTCGCCGTCGGCTACGTCTCGCGCTTCATGGAGGCGCCCACCACCGAGCACCTGGCTGCGGTGAGGAAGATCCTGCGCTACATCGCCGGCACTCTGCACTGGGGCTGCTTCAACCCAAGGGGGAAAGGAGATGGCCGCCTCGCCGGATACAGCGACAGCGACATGGGAGGAGACGTCGACACACGACGGAGCACGACCGGCGCCATGTTCTTCTACGGCAACTGCATCATTAGTTGGCAGTCACTCAAGCAGAAGGTCGTGGCCTTATCGTCCTGCGAGGCTGAGTACATCAGCGCCACGACGGCGGCATGCCAAGGAGTTTGGCTGGCTCGTTTCCTCAGCGAGCTCAAGAAGGAGAGGCCAGCGTGTTTCCCACTCTGGATGGATAACAAATCAGCCATCTCACTCGCAAAGAACCCGGTGTTCCACGAGCGGAGTAAACACATTGATATCCGCTTCCACTTTATCAGGGAGTGTGTGGAGAACAAGCAAGTGGAGGTGGAGTTCGTCGGAACAAACTGGCAGCTCGCCGATCTTCTCACCAACGCTCTCGGGCGCGTGCGCTTCACGGAGCTGCGTGCAAGGATCGGCATGGTAGAGGTTGACAAGGGCTCAGGTTTTAGGGGGTGATTTGTTGAAATAAAACCCCAAGCCCTGTCACGGTTCAGTTAGTTGTTTTTCTGTCAGGCTAGTTTCCCGTTTTCTTTAGTTTTTCAGTTAGCTAGTTTAGCTCGCGGGTGCAACAGCCTGGAGCGAGTCTCGTGCCCCGTCGATCTGTTCATGGGATGGCACGAGCGTAGTGGATCACGCGGGCGCGTAGTCAGGGGCCACGATCCTCGGTTTTCTTTCTGTACTCTGAATAAAAGGCAAGGAATAGAAGCAAAAAAGCTGTGAAGTTTTACAACGCAAAACCTAGTGTTCTTCGTCTACCTTGAGCTCCACGCGTGTGTGTGTGTTCATCGTCTCGGCACCTTGGGAGTGCTGACATTTCATGCACTCACTTTAGAGTCTGCACCGGATCATATCCATCTTTGTCATGTGTCCACCGATTGCGAGACGTCCAAATAGCATGCATAATAGATATAACCTTGCATCGATCTTCGTCGAAGAACATGTGATCGAGCAAGATGTCCTTGGCCCAAGTAGTTGGGTTAAGTTGTGGAAGTCGTAGTTTGAATCTATCATGTGCGACCCTCCAGAAACTTGAGCATGGCTGCAAAGAACCAATGCATGCAGCAAGACCTCGTTCATGGTCTTGCAGACCTCGTAAAGACTAGTCGGTTTAATGTGTCTATGCCGTAGTGTCACCGAGTCACATAGAATCCCACGAAGAACTCTTCATAAAAAAACTCGGACTCTTGGTATTACATGTAGCTTCCATAGCACTGTTCACACGGCTTTATTTGCTATTAAAGGTTCAGTAACCGCCCCTTCCTTTGGAGAACTAGGCTCGTTGCGAGTCATCAGAGAGCGGTACGCCGATTTAACCGTGTAGATGTCAGACTTTTCGGGGGCCCATGCAATTGTGTCCTCGCCTCTGCCAAGGTTTGTTTGTGTGCCTTGTTCGGGGACGGGGACGACCAAATGATTTGCTCTACTTTTGTATTGACTGACAAACATATGCGTGCATTGCAACGAGAGAAACAAACTCTCGTGCACCCTTAGGAGTATATTAAATCGTTGGTATAAGTGTCCACGTTAGCACCCAACCGCAAGCGTATGTTAAACAACCAGACGTGTCCACTAAATGTTCAAGAAATGAACGGTCTTGCCTTGGAGCTTGTGACTCGGGGTTGCTTCAGGTTCATACGATTTTATTCTCTCTTTTTTTTATTATGTGTCATGTCATCAAAATAGTTTAGGTGGCAATTTTACTAACTATGATCATACGATTGGTTGGAGATGCCCTAATGTGTTGTTACCTTTTCTTTTTGTACCATCGTCGATGTTGGTCACTTGTCCATCTATTTACGACAACGTGATAAGTCTCAAGACGGTGAGTTTGGTCATCACAATCTAGCATGGGCAAATTGTATAACATAAACATGGTTAAGAAAAAAAATATAAAATGAGGTTAAAAGAAACGAAGATCAGTCTCAAATTTATAACATGGCTAATTTGGTTAGTTGACAAACTCCTCCATTGTGCATGTTATCTTGCCAACCAATATGTCCATGCACGCCACACGCCGTGCCCCTCAGATCACTATTCAAACACCTGCGCATATAGGTTAATTACCACGCTTTATTCCTTTTTATAATTTCAGTTCTTTTTGGAGCACATTTATTTAATTGGGGATCTCTCTCACCCATCGGCCCATCCAAGATCCAACCATAGAATTTCTAGCAATCCCATTTAATTAACGGAATATTTTCTTCATCTCATTTAATTATCTGCTTCTCTGTTTATTGATTCTTGAGGAACCTCCTTGTTTTGCAGGCAACTCACGGACTCGTTTAAATTGGCGGGAATTTATGTAAAGAGGCTATAGGTGGGATTATCGAATTAGCCTTGTCTTTTGTACTTCTACATGGCTAATCATGAGATCGAGTCCCCACGCAATTATATTTTTTTGGCCAGAAAAAACTATGGGATTTTTTTCGGCCCAAAAAGGACCGTGGGATCCAAAAGGGTGGCGGGGTTATAGACAGACTGAGCAGGGCGAAAGCCTGTTCTTATGACTTGGCGGCCAGGCTTTCTTGGGCCAAGCTTGGAGGCCGGGCGAGTAGCTAGATACGGCCCTTCTTTTCAATAGTTAGTACCACCATGAAAAGTGCATGGATAAATTCGAATACATATGAACCTACATTGAAAAACACATTTTGCAATGTCAAAAAATTCTGAAAAAGATGCGCGTGAACATCTCTATATTTTATGTGTGTGCAGAAAGTTTCATAGAAAAACAACTTTTTTGTAGCCCGTGTAAAAAAGACAAAATTTTGTGCCGTGAAACGCTATTTAGAAGCAGTAAAATTTGTCTTTTTTACTGAAACAAAACAAAAATACTTTTGTACACAAAACTTTGTGCCGTGGACATACCTTTGCCAATATGTATGCATAACTTTTTTTAAAAAAAATTGAACATTACAAAACGCGTAAAAAGTATATTTTTGGAAAGCGGGTGCAGATGCCCCGTGTGCAGATCGTCCACTCTCATACCACCATCAATAAGAAAATATAGGTGAACCTATGCGTTTTCCTTTATGACGCACGGTGCGTCAAAGTTGTCGTGGAAATGCACAGGAGAGAAGGAGCGGACGAGTACCAAGGCTGACCCATATTAGCTGCGAGCGAGCAATCGACATAATCCGGTTGTGGGAAACTCATGGAAGATTCCTGACATTTTTTGGGAACCTTCCAGAAGGTTCCTGAAATGGTTTTTACTGGTTTTTCAAGTAGTTTCCTTTTTTCCCATATTCTTGTTTCATTTTCATTTTTTACTATTTTTTCTTTTCTCTCATTTTTCTTTTTTTTTCTTTTTGCGTTTTCTATTTCCCTTTTCCTTTTTAAGTTTACTTTTCTTTTCTCAAAAAAGGTTCATAAATTTTAAAAAAATCATCGATTTCCAAAAAATGTTTGCATTTTACATAAACTGTTCAAAACTTCCGAAAATATTCCCATTCTCAATTATTTCACAAATTCAAGAAATGTTTGCCTATTAGTTAAAAAATCAACTGTTCATGCTTTTTGAAAATTGTACAGAAGTTCATTTTTTTGCTTATTTGATATTTTGTTCATAAATTCAAAAAATGTTTGGGATTTCTAGAAATGTTCTGGCTTTCAAACATTGTTCACAGATAAATTAAAATGTACGCCATTTCCTAGTTTTGTTCAGAGTTTCAAAAAATGTCCCCATTAAAAAAAAATCATAGTTTCAAAAACTGTTTCATGTTTTTCAAAATATGTTTGGAATTCTCAAAAAATATTTGAATTGTTTAAACAGGTTGATATTTTAAAAAAAATTGTGTTATCTCAAATGTTCAGAATTTTTTTTGAGCATCAGTACAGACACAAGCGCTCATATACACGCGCATACACTCACCCCTATGAACGCATACACGCGCACCCTATCCCTATGAGCACCTCCGAGAGACTGAGCCGGCATATCATCTTGAGATTTACGAAGTCACCGTAGGCGCCTCATCGTCGACGGGAACGTCTCCTCCCACTGAAAGCGCATCGCCGGAAATCCTGAAATAAATCCAGGAATAATGTGAGCACCAGGATTTGAACCCTGGTGGGTTGGGGATACCACTGTCCACCTAACCAACTCAACCACAGGTTGATTCGCAAAATGTTCAGAATCTTGAAAGTTATCCATATTTAAAAAAATGCATGTTCTTCATAAATGTTTCATTTTTTTTACACTGTTTGAGATCAATATTGTTTGTGTTTCATCATAAAATGTTAGGAATTCCAAAACTCTTCACATGTTTCAAAAATATTTGAATTTAATAAATTATTTGTGTTGTCAAGAATATTCACACTTAAAAATTGTTAACAGTCTTTTCAAGAAATGTTTTGAATTTATTTCGAAAGTGCGTTCAAATATGAACGCTGCGATGGATACTTAGATGTTCCGTGCTTTTCTGTAGTGAGTAGCAGACGTCCGCTCTAGTGGCAAGCAGCTCACCTCAATGGTGTGAGGTGCTGAGTTCCGAATCCTCGTGAGGTCCCTCATTTTTAGTCTTTTTTTACATCGCACTTTAAAAAAAGAGGCTTCGCACTGGTGGGGCGGCTCAGTAGTGTGCCGAGCCTGTGCGTCGCACTCTGCGTCATATAGGTGGTTCCTGAATGGACAAAAAGTCGGAGAAACAAATTAGTACCAGTTTGGATAGAAAAGAAACTAAAAAAATATTGTAGTGTGAACTGACCAAAAGTCAGAGAAACGCAGCTCCCTTTATTATATTTTTGTACTGATATGTTTGGATTAATTTTTCTCGTCCTAACAAAGGACTGTTCTTTGAAAATCTTACAGAACAAAGATTTTTTTAGTGAACGCTCAGTGGTGCGTTGACCTCGCACGAATCTCAACATGGTGAGATGTGGCAATCACATGGACGTACCATTTGCTCATTTGAGCCTCCTAGAGTGAACAATGCAAACGTTCACTTCGTCGCTCCATCCATCCCCTGGAGCAATTTTTTGATTGTACCATGGCAAATACTTCCTCCGTCTTCAAATAAGTGATTCAACTTTGAGACGAAGAGAGTACCTTTATTATAACATGGCAATTACTAAAATGTGGGTAATTTTCTCTTCTATGGCATGCCAATTTTCTCTGCAATAGCAAGGCAATTTCAACAGGGTAATTCATGATAATGGTAAATGCTAAACATGGGGCAACTCTCCTTTGTATATCATTGCAACTTTCTGCGTCGCGGCATGGCAAATCCAAAACACACAACAAGATTCTCGCTTGCAGCATGGCAGTTCTCTCTTCACAACATAGTAATCCTCTAGCGGTGTGTGCCAGAAAGAGAATGTAGGTGATACGTCTTCGTCGTATCTATTTTTCCAAACACTTTTGCTCTTGTTTTAGACTCTAACATGCACGATTTGAATGGAACTAACCCGGACTGATGCTGTTTTCAGCAGAATTACCACGGTGTTATTTATGTGCAGAAACAAAAGTTCTCGGAATGACCTGAAACTTCACGGAACATCTTTTTGGAAATAATCAAAAATCCCTGCAAAAGATGAAGACCAGGGAGCCCACGCCCTAGCCACGAGGGTGGGGGCGCGCCCCCCTACCTCGTGGGCCCCCTGGAGTTTCTTCGACCTCGACTCCAACTCTATATATTTGCTTTCGGTGAGAAAAAAATAAAGAAAAAGGATTCATCGTGTTTTACGATACGGAGCCGCCGCCAAGCCTAAAACCTCTCGAGAGGGCTGATCTGGAGTCCATTCGGGGCTCCGGAGAGGGGAATCCATCGCCATCGTCATCATCAACCATCCCCTATCACCAATTTCATGATGCTCACCACCGTGCGTGAGTAATTCCATCGTAGGCTTGCTGTACGGTGATGGGCTAGATGAGATTTATCATGTAATCAAGTTAGTTTTGTTAGGGTTTGATCCCTAGTATCCACTATGTTCTGAGATTGATGTTGCTATGACTTTGCTACGCTTAATGCTTGTCACTAGGGCCCGAGTGCCATGATTTTAGATCTGAACCTATTATGTTTTCATCAATATATGAGAGTTCTTGATCCTATCTTGCAACTCTATAGACACCTATTATGTGTTATGATCCGTTAACCCCGAAGTGACAATAATCGGGATACTTACCGGTGATGACCGTAGTTTGAGGAGTTCATGTATTCACTATGTGTTAATGCTTTGGTCCGGTACTCTATTAAAAGGAGGCCTTAATATTTCTTAGTTTCCGCTAGGACCCCGCTGCCACGAGAGGGTAGGACAAAAGATGTCATGCAAGTTCTTTTCCATAAGCACGTATGACTATATTCGGAATACATGCCTACATTACATTGATGAATTAGAGCTAGTTCTGTGTCACCCTAGGTTATGACTGTTACATGATGAACCGCATCCGGCATAATTCTTCATCACTGATCCATTGCCTATGAGCTTTCCATATATTGTTCTTCGCTTATTTACTTTTCCGTTGCTATTGTTACAACCACTACAAAATACTAAAAACATTACTTTTGCTATCATTACCTTTTGCTACCGTTACCACTACTATCATATTACTTTGCTACTCCCTCTGTTCACTTTTATAAGACCTTGAAGACATTTCACACAATGTACAAAACATCCCATTTTGAGTTGTCTGAAATGACTTACAAAAATGAATGGAGGGAGTACTAAACACTTTGTTGCAGATATTAAGTTTCCAGGTGTGGTTGAATTGACAACTCAACTGCTAATACTTGAGAATATTCTTTGGCTCCCCTTGTGTCGAATCAATAAATTTGGGTTGAATACTCTACCCTCTAAAACTGTTGCGATCCCCTATACTTGTGGGTTATCAAGACTAATTTCTGGCGCCGTTGCCGGGGAGCATAGCCCTATTCTTTGAGTCACTTGGGATTTATATCTGCTTATCATTATGAAGAACTTGAGAGATCCAAAAACTAAGATTTATCCCTCAACTACGAGGGGTGGTAAGGAACTGCCATCTAGCTCTGCACTTGATTCTCCTTTTGTTTTGAGTAAGCTTGCGACACCTAAACCTACTTCTGCTATTCGTTCTGATATATCGCATGTTATTGATGATGCCACTTCTGCTATGCATGATAATTATGATGAAACTACTTCTACACTTGATACTACTGTGCCACTTGGTGAATTTCTTGATGAACTTGCTAGGGTTAGAGAGAATGAAATTATCGAAACTGATTATATTGAAGATAGTGATGATGAAGACTCTCTCCCTAATACTTACGAATTGCCTGTTGTTCCTGAGGGTTATGTTCTGGATGAAGAATCTGCTAGAGCTATTCTTGCTTATAATGATAGAAGTGATCTTAAGAAATTATTAGCTAAATGGAAGTAGCAATCCCTCAATGCTAGAATGAAACCTGACCCTGCTTTTGCTACTTCGCCTATCTGTGTTACTGATAAGGATTATGAATTCTCTGTTGATCCAGATATAATTACTTTGGTTGAATCTGATCCTTTTCATGGTTATGAATCTGAAACTGTTGTGGCACGTCTTACTAAATTAAATGATATTGCCGCCCTGTTCACTAAAGATGAGAGAACTCGCTACTTTTATATCCTTAAAATATTTCCGTTCTCATTAAAGGGTGATGCTAAGATATGGTTTAATTCTCTTGATCCTGGTTGTGTGCGTAGTCCCGAGGATATGATTTATTACTTCTCTGCTAAATATTTCCCTGCTCATAAGAACAAGCTGCTTTAAGGGATATATATAATTTGGTGCAAATTGAAGAAGAGAGTCTCCCACAAGCTTGGGGGAACCTTCTCCAATTACTTAATGCTTTGCCTGATCATCCTCTTAAGAAAAATGAAATACTTGATATCTTTTATAATGGACTAACCGATGCTTCCAGAGATTACCCGGATAGTTATGCTGGTTCTGTTTTCAGGGAAAGAACACCGAATGAAGCTGAAATTTTATTGAATAATATGTTGACAAATGAAAATAATTGGACACCTCCCGAGCCTATTCCTAAACCAACTCCGAAGAAGAGAGGTATTCTATTTCTCAGTCCCGAAGATATGCAAGAGGCAAAGAAATCTATGAAGGAAAAAGATATTAAAGCTGAAGATGTTAAGAATTTACCTCCTATTGAAGAAATACACGGTCTTAATTTACCGCCTGTTGAAGAAATGTATGATCTTAATCCATTACCTATTGAAGAAACTCATGGTCTTGATAACCCGACACAGGTAGTAAAGGTAAATTCTCTCTATAGATATGATAAAGCTGAAATCCCATTTACTAAGATTGCTAGCCCATGCTTAGATGAGTTTAATAAATTTATGGTTAAGCAAGAAGATTTTAATGCTTATTTTGGTAGACAATTGAAATACAATTCAAATATGCTTGAACACTTGGGTGATTATATGGCTAATGTTAAAGGTGAACTTAAACTTATTACTAAACATGCTTCTATGGTTAGCACTCAAGTAGAACAAGTACTTAAAGCTCAAAATGATTTGCTTAATGAATTGAATAGTAAGAATAATGATTATGTTGTTAGAGTGGCTACTAGAACTGGTAGAATGACTCAGGAACCTTTGTATCATGAAGGCCACCCAAAGATAATTGAGCAAGATTCTCAGAGAAATAATATAGATGCACCTAGTCCTTCTAAAAGGAAGAAAAAGAAAAATGATAGGACTTTGCATGCTTCTAGTGAACCTATTACTGAAACACCTGAGACTCCAAATGATATTTCTATTTCTGATGCTGAAACACAATCTCGTAATGAACCTGAAACTAATGATAATGTTAATGATAATGTTCATGATGATGCTCGACCTAGTAATGATAATGATATATAAATTGAACCTGCTGTTGATCTTGATAACCCACAATCAAAGAATCAACGTTATGATAAGAAAGACTTTGTTGCTAGGAAACATGGTAAAGAAAGAGAACCATGGGTTCAGAAACCCATGCCTTTTCCTCCCAAACCATCCAAGAAAAAGGATGATGAGGATTTTGAGCGCTTTGATGAAATGATTAGACCTATCTTTTTGCGTATGCGATTAACTGATATGCTTAAAATGAATCCTTATGCTAAGTATATGAAAGAAATTGTTACAAATAAGAGAAAGATACCGGAAGCTGAAATTTCCACCATGCTTGCTAATTATACTTTTAAAGGTGGAATACCTAAGAAACTTGGAGATCCAAGAGTACCCACTATACCATGCTCCCTTAAAAGAAACTATGTTAAAACTGCTTCATGTGATCTTGGAGCCGGTGTGTGACGCCCCAAGATCGGAGATTCGGACGCCTTCCATGTTTTCCGTGATTCGTCATGTGATTTGTTTGGTTCGTTGCTTTCATTTTTTGCATGTGCATTACATCATGTCTTCTTGCACCTCTTATTTAATCTCAACTAAATAAATCGTATGGATCTTCGGTCCATTTAAACCGAGGGAATTCACGTGGTGATTCTCTTTACAACATATACCCCAATATTCAGGAGCTATATTAAATATTCCACTATTTTGGAATTCACCTTAACACACTTGCAAAAATCCCATTGCCTTTGTTATCACAACTCTTGGCCTCTAACTTTGCTATATATCCTTTCTCCATTTTCCGGAGCTCCACCAAAAATCCGAACATTTTTGGACCTTCCTAACCCTCACTTCCTATTCGAACCATTTGAATTTAAATCAAATGAGTTTGAATTTAAACTTTGAAAAATGTCCACTCCATTTTTCTTGGATCAGGATCATTTTTGTGAGTGTGAGAAAATTTACTTCCTGCCAAAACTCCACTGCTATCTCTCTCGGCTTTTCTTCCAAGTTTCAGTTTCTTTGAATAATTTAAAAAAGGGAAAGAGAGCATAGCCCAAAGGGCCAATCAGGTCCAGCGGCTGGCCCATGCTACCCCCGCAGCCTTTTGGCCAAGGCCCAGCCGGCCCCTGCCTTCCCAACCCTAGTCTCGCTCTCTTCCGATCGATCCCCTCCTTCTCCCACTCGTCTCCCTCCTGCGCCACCTTCAGACGCACGTAGAGGAGCAACGCATCGCGCCTGATCCTCCACGTTGGCCTCTGATTCCCCCGCGACCAGCGCCACGCCTCTGCTGCCTGCCTCGACGTCCTCGCCCGGATCCTCGTCGCCAACCCTGCCACCGCTTTGCCCCGACGCCCCGGCCTCTCCTTCCTTGCACCGCACCACCATGGAGTCCCAAGCAGCCGCTCCCTCGCCATCACTCGTCGTCCCGTCTAGCAGCAGGTCGCCAGAGACCTCGCCGTCCTACCTCATCTTCGCCCTCCTCCCAGGAACCTCTCTCATCTCGCTCTCCCATCATCGTTTCCTAGGGAACCAGGAGCTCAAGCCCTGCCATGTCCGCCGCCCGTTCGTCGCCTCCGCCGCCGGATCCGCGCCACCGGCCCCTCGTCGGAGTCGCGCCAAGCTCCCCTGCATCACGCGAGTTGCGAGCCCCTGCTTCCTCGCCGCTCCGCGTTGACTTGCAGGTCCCTTCTCGCCAGCCCCCTACATCGAGCAGCAGTTCCTCGACCGCTGCGCACGACCCTGCGTTTGACTCCGGGAGCACTTTCGGGCCTTCCCCCAACGTCGTGTCTTCTTTTTGGATCACGCCAAGATCAGGGCCCTAGTACCACGACGACCGACGCAAGTTCCACTACCGTCGGTGTGCATTTTGCCAAGTCCGACTATGACATGAATGGCTACACGAAGACCCTCGAAGACTTCGGATTCGACAAGTCTGATGACGCTCTTGTACAACTACGTTGCCGAGTCCGGGACCGGCAAGACCGACGACGCGGAAACGCCAAGTACCCCTACGCGCGAAGACGCCTAAGACCGTTTCGAGATTCATCAAGTACCACTACCGATGACTTGAACCCCTACGAAAACGTGTTCCACTACCGTCGCCGAGATTGCGAGTACCTCTACTGACGACCTCGGAGTGCGAACAACGACCGTCGTCGAAGACCCGTGTAACGCATGCGTCAAGTACCTCTACGGAAGACCTAAACGCCTACGGACGTGTACGACTACCGTTGCCTGAAGAACCGTGATTCTCAAGCGTCGTGAATGACTACCGTTGAACGTGGATTCGTCAAGTTCCTCGATCACCATGTACCACTACTGCTTCGCGAACAAAACGACTACTTCCTCACTGAGATGTGTACCACTACTTCCACTACCGTCACGAGAACGTCTACTTCCACTACTTCCTCTATGCCGACTTGATCCGTTCTGAAAATGCACGCTTCAAAGGTATAACCACCGAGACGACGCCCGTGAACGGATGTTGTGTGTTGTATGAAATGCTCGCGTTTGCACCGTGCCCGACGTGTTTCTTGCATGTTCCCCGTTGCCATACCGTTGTCTCGTGGGACACCCGGTTACCGGGATCACCCCACCATCTTTTGACATGCTTTCGTCACTTTTCCTTTTGCATCGGTATCTCCATGAGCTACCGGAACCGATATTGTTGCCGTGGCATCATTTTCGGATTCGTCGCCGTGGCACCCTTTCTTTCCACCACGGTGACAAATGCTTCATAATGCTCTTATCAACATTTTCATTAAAATTGCATAATCTTGCATATGTCATCCGCATCATGATAACAACTTCAAGAATGTTTAAATTGTTGCTTGCTTCAATTGCTAAATGCATGTGAGGATTTACCGGGATTGTTGTTTGATGTTTTCGGCCTCATTTAAAATGCCTAATCGTGTATTTTACTCATGTTTCACCTCTTGCCATGTTAACCAACATTTAATTTTGTTGAGTACCTAATCGGGAGTGAAACTAAATAATTGTTGTGGTGTTTCGTCAATATGCAACTCGTTGCATATTGAGCTCCACTTAACTTGTAGTTTTGCTTGTGCACTTTGCCATGCCATGCCTCATTAAACCGGACATGCATCATACTTGGCTGTGCATCATGCCATGTTTATGTGATGGTTGTTTACTATGTTGTTTGCTTCTTTCCGGTGTTGCTTCTTCGGGTTAGTTCCGATAACGTCGCGTTTGTGAGGATCGGTTCGACTACGTCTGCTTGTCTTCTTCATGGACTCGTTCTTCTTCCTTGCGGGATCTTAGGCAAGATGACCATACCCTCGAAATCACTTCTATCTTTGCTTGCTAGTTGCTCGCTCTTTTGCTATGCTGCGATACCTACCACTTGCTATATCATGCCTCCCATATTGCCATGTCCAGCCTCTAACCCTCCTTGTCCTAGCAAACCGTTGTTTGGCTCTGTTACCGCTTTGCTCAGTGATGTCTACTACACAACCTTCTTCTTGTAGACGTTGTTGGGCCTCCAAGTGCAGAGGTTTGTGGGACAGTAGCAAATTTCCCTCAAGTGGATGACCTAAGGTTTATCAATCCGTAGGAGGCGTAGGATGAAGATGGTCTCTCTCAAGCAACCCTGCAACCAAATAACAAAGAGTCTCTTGTGTCCCCAACACACCCAATACAATCGTAAATTGTATAGGTGCACTAGTTCGGCGAAGAGATGGTGATACAAGTGGTATATGGATAGTAGATAATGGTTTTTGTAATCTGAAAATATAAAAACAGCAAGGTAACTAATGGTAAAAGTGAGCACAAACGATATTGCAATGATAGGAAACAAGGCCTAGGGTTCATACTTTCGCTAGTGTAAGTTCCCTCAACAATACTAACATAATTGGATCACATAACTATCCCTTAACATGCAACAAAGAGTCACTCCAAAGTCATTAATAGCGGAGAACGAACGAAGAGATTATGGTAGGGTACGAAACCACCACAAAGTTATTCTTTCCAATCAATCCGTTGGGCTATTCCTATAAGTGTCACAAACATCCCTAGAGTTCGTACTAGAATAACACCTTAAGACACAAATTAACCCAAACCCTAATGTCACCTAGATACTCCAATGTCACCTCAAGTATCCGTGGGTATGATTATACGATATGCGTCACACAATCTCAGATTCATCTATTCAACCAACACATAGAACCTCAAAGACTGCCCAAAGTTTCTACCGGAGAATCACGACAAAAACGTGTGCCAACCCCTATGCATAGGTTCATGGGAGGAACCCGCAAGTTGATCACCAAAACATACATCAAGTGAATCACGTGATATCCCATTGTCACCACAGATATCCACGGCAAGACATACATCAAGTGTTCTCAAATCTTTAAAGACTCAATCCGATAAGATAACTTCAAGGGAAAACTCAATTCATTACAAGAGAGTAGAGGGGGAGGAGAAACATAAGATCCAACTATAATAGCAAAGCTCGCGATACATCAAGATCGTATCACCTCAAGAACACGATAGAGAGAGAGAGAGAGAGAGAGAGAGATCAAACACATAGCTACTGGTACATACCCTCAGCCCCGAGGGAGAACTACTCCCTCCTCATCATGGAGAGCATCGGGATGATGAAGATGGCCACCGGAGAAGGATTGCCCCCTCCGGCAGGGTGCCGGAACGGGTCTAGATTAGTTTTCGGTGGCTACGGAGGCTTCAGGCGGCGAAACTCATGATCTATTATCTGTTCTGGAAGTTTTAGGGTACGTGAGTATATATGGGTGCAGAAAGTACGTCGGTGGAGCTTCGGGGGCCCCATGAGGCAGGGGGCGCGCCCTAGGGGGGCGCCCCCACCCTCGTGAGCACCTCCCTTGGCTCCTGACATGGGGTCCAAGTCCATCCGGTAGCTTTCCTTCCAAAAATAACTTCCTCTAGTTGATTTCGTTCTGTTTCGACTCCGTTTGATATTCCTTTTCTTCGAAACACTAAAATAGGCAAAAAAACAGCAATTCTGGGTTGGGCCTCCGGTTAATAGGTTAGTCCCAAAAATAATACTGCCCAAAACAGTAGATAACATAGCATGGTGCAATCAAAAATTATAGATACGTTGGAGACGTATCAAGCATCCCCCAGCTTAATTCCTGCTCGTCCTTGGCATAATTTCAATGTGATTCTTCTTAATTGTGGTATGAATATTCAGATCCGAAAGATTCAAGACAAAAGTTCATATTGACATAAAAATGATAATACTTCAAGCATACTAACTAAGCAATTATGTCTTCTCAAAATAACATGGCCAAAGAAAGTTCATCCCTACAAAATGATATAGTTTAGTCATGCTCCATTTTCATCACACAAGAATGCTCTCATCATGCACAACCCCGATGACAAGCCAAGCAATTGTTTCATACTTTAGTAATCTCAAACCTATAAACTTTCACGCAATACATGAGCGCGAGCCATGGATATAGCACTATGGGTGGAATAGAATAATGAGGGGGTTATGTGAAGAAGACAAAAAGGAGAAAGTCTCACATCAACGAGGCTAATCAATGGGCTATGGAGATGCCCATCGATTGATGTTAATGCAAGGAGTAGGGATTGCCATGCAACGGATGCACTAGAGCTATAAATGTATGAAAGCTCAACAAAAGAAACTAGTGGGTGTGCATCCAACTTGCTTTCTCACGAAGACCTAGGGCACTTGAGGAGGCCCATTGTTGGAATATACAAGCCAAGTTCTATAATGAAAAATTCCCACTAGTATATGAAAGTGACTAAACAAGAGACTCTCTATCATGAAGATTATGGTGCTACTTTGAAGCACAAGTGTGGCAAAGGATAGTAGCATTGTCCCTTCTCTCTTTTTCTCTCATTTTGTTTTGGGCCTTCTCTTTTTTTATGGCCTTTCTCTTATTTTTTTTGGGCCTTCTCTTTTTTATGGCCTTTCTCTTTTTTTATTCCTCACTTGGGACAATGCTCTAGAAAATGATGATCATCACACTTCTATTTATTTACAACTCAATGATTACAAGTTGATACTAGAACAAAGTATGACTCTATATGAATGCCTCCGGCGGTGTACCGGGATATGCAATGAATCAAGAGTGACATGTATGAAAGAATTATGAACGGTGGCTTTGCCACAAATACTATGTCAAATACATGATCATGCTAAGCAATATGACAATGATGAATGTGTCATGATAAGCGGAACGGTGGAAAGTTGCATGGCAATATATCTCGGAATGGCTATGGAAATGCCATAATAGGTAGGTATGGTGGCTGTTTTGAGGAAGATATAAGGAGGTTTATGTGTGACAGAGCGTATCATATCACGGGGTTTGGATGCACCGGCGAAGTTTGCACCAACTCTCAATATGAGAAAGGGCAATGCACGGTACCGAAGAGGCTAGCAAGGATGGAAGGGTGAGAGTGCGTATAATCCATGGACTCAATATTAGTCATAAAGAACTCACATACTTATTGCAAAAATCCACAAGTCATCAAAAACCTCGGTACTACGCGCATGCTCCTAGGGGGATAGATTGGTAGGAAAAGACCATCGCTCGTCCCCGACCGCCGCTCGTAAGGAAGACAATCAAATAACACCTCATGTTTCAAATTTGTTACATAACGTTTACCATATGTGCATGCTACGGGACTTGCAAACTTCAACACAAGCATTTCTCAATTTCACAACTACTCAACTAGCACGACTTTGATATTATTACCCCCATATCTCAAAACAATCATCAAGCATCAAACTTCTCTTAGTATTCAGAACACTCTTAAGAAAATGTACTAATCTTGAATACCTAGCATATTAGGATTTTAAGCAAATTACCATGCTATTAAGACTCTCAAAATAATCTAAGTGAAGCATGAGAGATAAATAGTTTCTATAAAACAAATCCACCACCGTGCTCTAAAATATGTAAGTGAAGCACTAGAGCAACAACAAACTACTCCGAAAGATATAAGTGAAGATCAATGAGTAGTCAAATAATTATGCAACTATGTGAATACTCTCTAACATTTAAGAATTTTAGATCTTGGTATTTTATTCAAACAGCAAGCAAAGCAAAATAAAATGACATTCTAAGAATGGCAAACATCATGTGAAGAAGCAAAAACTTAGGATCAACTGAAACTAACCGATAGTTGTTGAAGAATAAAGGTGGGATGCCAACCGGGCATCCCCAAGCTTAGACGCTTGAGACTTCTTGAAATATTATCTTGGGGTGCCTTGGGCATCCCCAAGCTTGAGCTTTTGTGTCTCCTTAATTCCTCTCATATAACGGTCTCCCTAAATCTCAAAAGCTTCATCCACACAAAACTCAACAAGGACTCGTGAGATAAGTTAGTATAAACCATTGCAAAAACCTTATCATACTCTACTGTAGCAAATCACTAAAATTATTATTAAACATTGCATACTAAATGCCTCTGCATATTTAATAGTCCTATCCTCAAATAGAATCATTAAAGAAGCAAACATATGCAAACAATGCAAACATAACAGCAATCTGCCTAAACAGGACAGTCTGTAAAGAATGCAGCAACATCCA
This sequence comes from Triticum monococcum, assembly GCA_034509565.1. Lineage (NCBI taxonomy): Eukaryota > Viridiplantae > Streptophyta > Magnoliopsida > Poales > Poaceae > Triticum > Triticum monococcum. The sequence goes on from CM067841.1 coordinate 526,238,260, forward strand.
TACTTCCCTAGCTCCAAAAATTATGAAAGAAAATTACCACTGTAGTAAATTTATCAGAGCTTAATATGCAAAAGGTTTCAACATTTTATCACATTCTTACTTTTCTAGGGAATTATTGCAACAGCGGTAAACTTTCTGTTTTCAAACAGCAACATGTGGACTTCTAAAATAGGCATAGTAAAAGCTATCAATGCCACTTTTATTGAAATAAAAGATGCAAAACATTGTTCTAAATAACAGCAAGCAAATCTTAACAAAATAAATTGACGCTCGAAGCAAAACACATATCATGTGGTGAATAAGAATATAGCTCCAAGTAAAGTTACCGATGAACGAAGACGAAAGAGGGGATGCCTTCCGGGGCATCCCCAAGCTTAGGCTCTTGGTTCTCCTTGACTATTACCTTGGGGTGCCTTGGGCATCCCCAATCTTAGGCTCTTGCCACTCCTTATTCCATAGTCCATCGAATCCTTACCCAAAACTTGAAAACTTCACAACACAAAACTTAACAGAAAACTCGTAAGCTCCGTTAGTATAAGAAAATAAATCACCACTTCAAGGTACTGTAATGAACTCATTCTTTATTTATATTGGTGTTAAACCTACTGTATTACAACTTCTCTATGGTTTATAAAATCTTTTACTAGCCATAGATTCGTCAAAATAAGTAAACAACACATGAAAAACAGAATCTGTCAAAAACAGAACAGTCTGTAGTAATCTGGTCAAACGTATACTTCTGGAACTAATAAAATTCTCAAATAAATTTATGGACCTGAGGAATTAATTTATTAATCATCTTCAAAAAGAATTAACTAAATATCACTCTCCAAATAAAAATGGCAGCAATTCTTGTGAGCGCTAAAGTTTCTGTTTTTTACAGCATGATCAACAAGACTCTCCCCAAGTCTTCCCAAAGATTCTACTTGGCACAAACACTATTTAAAAGTATAAAACCACATATAAACAGAGGATAGATGAATTATTTATTACTAAACATGAGCAAAAAGCAAGGAACAAAAATAAAGTTGGGTTGCCTCCCAACAAGCGCTATCGTTTAACGTCCCTAGCTAGGCATGATGATTTCAATGATGCTCACATAAAAGATAAGAATTGAAACATAAAGAGAGCATCATAAAGAATATGACTAGCACATTTAAGCCTAACCCACTTCCTATGCGTAGGGATTTTGTGAGCAAACAACTTATGGGAACAAGAATCAACTTGCATAGGAAAGCAAAACAAGCATAACTTCAAGATTTTAAGCACATAGAGAGGAAACTTGATATTATTGCAATTCCTACAAGCATATATTCCTCCCTCGTAATAATTTTCAGTAGCATCATGAATGAATTCAACAATATAACCAGCACCTAAAGCATTCTTTTCATGATCTACAAGCATAGAAATTTTATTACTCTCCACATAAGCAAAATTCTTCTCAATCGGAATAGTGGGAGTATCATAAGAGACTCGAATACTAAAAAATGTTTCCACATTAAAATAGTAATGTTCAGAGAAGGGATAATCATAATCATGACAAGTTTTATAAATATAATCACCACTTTTTATAGCATAAGTATCATCACAATAATCATCATAAGTAGGAGGCATGCTATCATCATTATAAACTTGCATATCAAAACTTGGGAGACTAAAAATATCATCTTCATTAATCATAGCTTCCCCAAGCTTGGGACAAACATTAATTGCAGCAAATATATTCTCAAAAACATCATCTTCATCAAACATAGCATCCCCAAGCTTGGGCCTTTTCATATCATAAGCATAATCACTCTCATCATTAATAGTATGGATAGCACCAATAGTATAGCAATTATCATATTCGTCCAAGCAAGTGCCAAAAAGATTTTAAAGATCATAAGAAGTATCATTAGCTTCCACAATTATATTTTTATGAGGCACAATAGTAATAGGATCTGCATTATTTGGGAGAGATATCTTTTTACCTCTCTTCCTTTTTCTTTTCTTCTTCTTCACTACATCATGTGTGGGTTCAATCCTCCTTTTGGAGCTCCTTATTAATGAGATTGGTTGAATAGGAGGATCCTCCTTGTTACCTCATTCATCATAAGAAATAATAGGAGGGTATTGGGAAGTCTCTTCCCTTTCATTAGTATTCTCTTCATCTTCTATTTGTTTTCTTTTTTTATGTAATTGGCAATATAAGGATTTTCAATGCAATTCACCACACAATACATATAAATCTTCTCTAGATCAAAATCAAGAAATCTATCAAGATTAAACTTTGGAATATCCTCATTTATACGTTTCATTTCCTCATACCTCAAAAGAAGACTAAGATCTTTATGATGCTCAAGGGTAATCAAATTATCACAATTTTTGGATATGATTCGGTCATGAAACAATTTGCATTGGAGATTTAAATGACCATGTTCATTGCAAAGTTCACAAGGGGCGCGAAAAATATTGAATTTTTCAGCACAATCATCAAGACTTTCTTGCAACAATTCAGTTTCTAAGTACTTATGCCTCTTGCGATATCTATCTTCCCTATTTGATGTGTACTTACAAACCCAATGCACTCCACAAAAATTGACATGTTTATAGGAGACATTTTCATCATAACTAGTGCAATCATCATTAGTATCATGGATATTCAAAGAATTCGTACTAACAACATTGCAATCATGCTCATCATTCAAATATTTAGTGCCAAACATTTTATAGGGGGAGGAGAAACATAAGATCCAACTATAATAGCAAAGCTCACGATACATCAAGATCATATCACCTCGAGAACACGAGAGAGAGAGAGAGATCAAACACATAGCTACTGGTACATACCCTCAGCCCCGAGGGAGAACTACTCCCTCCTCGTCATGGAGAGCACTGGGATGATGAAGATGGCCACTGGAGAAGGATTGCCCCCTCCAGCAGGGTGCCGGAACGGGTCTAGATTAGTTTTCGGTGGCTACGGAGGCTTATGGCAGCGAAACTCCCAATCTATTGTCTGTTTTGGAAGTTTTAGGGTACGCGAGTATATATGGGTGCAGGAAGCATGTCGGTGTAGCTTCGGGGGCCCCACGAGGCAGGGGGCGCGCCCCCCACCCTCGTGAGCACCTCCCTTGGCTCCTAACATGGGTTCCAAGTCCATCCGGTAGCTTTCCTTCCAAAAATAACTTCTCCAGTTGATTTCGTTCCGTTTCGACTCCGTTTGATATTCCTTTTCTTCAAAACACTGAAATAGGCAAAAAAACAATTCTGGGCTGGGCCTCCGGTTAATAGGTTAGTCCCAAAAATAATATAAAAGTGGATAATAAAGCCCAATATTGCCCAAAATAGTAGATAACATAGCATGGAGCAATAAAAAATTATAGATACGTTGGAGACGTATCACTCAGCCCCTCTTATAGCGTTGTTAGTTGCAGGTGAAGATGAAGTTTGTTCCATGTTGGAACAAGGATATCGTTTGGGATATCATTATTATTATATCTTGTTTACTTTAATGCATCTATACACTTGGTAAAGGGTGGAAGGCTCGGCCTTATGCCTGGTGTTTTGTTCCACTCTTGCCGCCCTAGTTTCCGTCATACCGGTGTTATGTTCCTTGATTTTGCGTTCCTTACGCGGTTGGGTTATAATGGGAACCCCTTGACAGTTCGCCTTGAATAAAACTCCTCCAGCAAGGCCCATCCTTGGTTTTACATTTGCACTAACAACCTATCACCTTCCCTTGGATTCTGCAGACTCAAGGGTCATCTTTATTTTAACCCCCCGGGCCAGTGCTTCTCTAAGTGTTGGAACAACCTGAACGATGTTCGGCGCCCCCTGGGCAACCAGGGTTTATGCCAACCCGACATCTTGCTCATCCGGTGTGCCCTAAGAACGAGATATGTGCAGCTCCTATCGGGATTTGTCGGCACATTCGGGCGGCTTTGCTGGTCTTGTTTTACCATTGTCGAAATGTCTTGTAACCGGGATTCCGAGTCTGATCAGGTCTTCCTGGGAGAAGGAATATCCTTCGTTGACCGTGAGAGCTTTTGATGGGCTAAGTTGGGACACCCCTGCAGGGTTTTGAACTTTCGAAAGCCATGCCCGCGGTTATGGGCAGATGGGAATTTGTTAATATCCGGTTGTAGAGAACTTGACACTTAATCAAATTAAAATGCATCAACCGCGTGTGTAGCCGTGATGGTCTCTTCTCGTCGGGGTCCGGGAAGTGAACACGGTTTTGGTGTTATGCTTGAACGTAAGTAGATTCATGATCACTTCTAGTTCACGACCGTGCTTTGCTTCTCTTCTCGCTCTCATTTGCGTAAGTTAGCCACCATATATGCTAGTGCTTGCTGCAGCTCCACCTCATTACCCCTTTCCTACCCACAAGCTTAAATAGCCTTGATCTCGTGGGTGTGAGATTGCTGAGTCCTCGTGGCTCACAGATTACTTCAAACAGTTGCAGGTGCCGATTATAACCGTGCAGGTGACGCAACCGAGCTCAAGGAGGAGCTCGATAAAGATCGTGTTTGTTGTGTTGTTTCGTTTCCAGTTGATCAGTAGCGGAGCCCAGTCGGGGCGGTCGGGGATCTAGCATTAGGGGTTGTCTTTCTTTATTTGGTTCCGTAGTTGGACCTTGATTGTATTCTGGATGATGTAATGCTATATTCATGTATTGTGTGAAGTGGCGATTGTAAGCCAACTCTTTATCCCTTTCATATTCAGTACATGGGATGTGTAAAGATTACCCATCTTGCGACATGCCTACTATGCGGTTATGCCTCTAAGCCTTGCTCCGACACGTGGGAGATATAGCCGCATCGTGGGTGTTACAAGTTGGTAATCAGAGCCATCCCCGACTTAGGAGCCCCTTGCTTGATCGAATCGCTGAGTTGTTGAGTCTAGAACAAAATGTTTTGAGTCTTAGGATTATATATATCGGAGAATATGATTCTTTTTACTCCTCAGTCCCTTCGTCGTTCTGGTGAGGCCTCCTGACGTAGAGTTTTGACTCTTCTCTCGTCAAATTTCATGAATTTTTTTTAGGATCACGCGGGTATCTTGGAATCGTTCCGATGGTTTTTTGACAAGAACATTGTTCTTGGTGCCTCCTGACATTTAGGGGTTGTGGCAGTGTCCCGGGGAGTTGAGCTCCGAGGTGTTGTGGTCACAATTTTACCGTTGCAGTTCTGGAATACCTGAGTTCGCCGACATCGAAAATCTCCTTTATGCAGTTGTTGGTGAGATAACCTCGACGCCACCTAGTACTTGGGCGGGAGTTCGGGAGTATTGGCATAACTCGTATAACGGATGCTTTTCGAAGGTTGAGGTAAATGATTTCCGAAGGTTTCTTGGTTATGTGTTGAAGGGTGGATACAGCTGGATGTAGCTATTGTTAGCTTGGGTGAGATATTATGCTTCCCTTGTATCCCCAATACCTGATTGCATAACCAGAAAGTTTTGGGAGTTTATAAGTGGGAATTCAAGTATATCATAGGATATCCTTCCAACAGACACATGATACGATATGGGGCCTATCATATGTTTGTTTCCGGCTTATTCTACAAGCCAATCCTTTGTTTTGTTTTGATTGTGGTATTCGAGTTCCTTCAATGTCAAGTGTTGATTCCATACCTTTCCTAAGCAGTGTTCTCATATTTCTATGTGAATACTAATCCTTCTTGTTAATCGAGATTGTCATGTCAATCCTTTTCAACCGGTGTGTTTCTCTTCAAGTGGATCCGTTCATTTTCAACATCCGCAAGACCAACTCTAAGTATTCTCAACGGTGTTCGTTTCATCTATCCCAAATTGTCTTTGTTTTCCCACGCTCCCACCCTTTTCCTTCAACGATTCGGATTTCTTAATCAACTATCATGCTATTGATGAGAAGTCTCTCCATTCTTTTCCGCCAATGTTATTACCCGGTGGTTCACATGAAGATGATCTACAAGTTATCATTCTTCGTTCTCTTTTCTTCTCCGGTGGATCCAATTCAAGCTCTGTTGATCATAAATTTTTCCTCGTTTCAAATACCTTCTCATGTCGGTGCACCTCTTAATCATTCACCTCTCGCTATTCATTTGTCTGGAGTGCTGAAGAGATCTCAGAAGGCTCGTCTTTTCATTCAAGATCAGTTAAACCTATTTCTAGGTTGTTATCTCATTCAAGCCATTTAACTCAACCGGTGCAATCTCTCTTTTCAAGTAATCGTTCAACGGTGTTTCTTTTGAGTGGGCCCTAACCCACAGGTCTTTCCCAGGATCTTACCTGACTCTTATAATTGCCCGGAGTTATTCTCAAATTCATTTCAAAATTTGACATAAGAATGAGTTATCATCAGTCAAATGCCTTCTCCAAGATCTTTCAAATTCTTTTCATCGTTGGTTCAACATTTCTATTTTTCATCTCGGAGTATCTCAACAATTCGTGGTGGTGTTTCTCATCGTCATTCTCAACATTTGTAGACCGAAGAAGAGTTTCTCTTAAATCTTGCTCCATTCTCTTCAAGATTCATGGTTCTAGCTTGATGCCATCCTCTCATAATTGTTTTCGATTGTGAGAATTCTTTTCACCCATCCGGAGCAATTCAGGAGTCTTTTCGGTTTGATTCATCCAAAGGCGATCATCTCAGAATTATCCATTCCAGCTTTCAGCTCTCGTTCTCCTAATCTTACTGGTGCATCATTCAAGTATTCTCTAATCAGTTCGCGATCTCTTTGTTCAGTTGTATCTAAATTCTCTCAAGTATCTTCGTTCATTTTCTAATTCTTCCCTGTGTTTCTTTATCTTTTCTCCGTTCATTTTCAATTCTTACAGTGTTTCATTCAAGATTCCTTTTCTCTTGGTATCATATCAATTTATTCGTTGTTTCGATCCTAACGGTGGTTCGTTGAAGTCTTTTCTCAAGTTTGCGCTATATCTATCTTAATCCTTTCTACGAGAATAAGTAGTATGCCAAATCCGTTGCTTGTCATCAATCTAAATTGGTGAAGGATGAGCATAACATAATTCTTATTCTTGATTCACCCAAATGATTAATTCTTTATTCCGGAGGCTCATCAAATTCTTGGTTTCACTTGATTCATCTTTTCTTCTTCCAGAGCTCTAGGTCTTCCGCATTATCTCATCGCGAAGCTCCATCTAAATCATCGCAAGGCTTCACCTTGTGTTTTCAACTTCTCTTTCTTTTCGTTTGATCATCCCTTTATTACAGGAGTTCTTCATGGAGGCTCTACATGTTGGTTCATCAAGGATTTAATTCCTTCTCGAAGTGTTCATTGAGATTCTTTTCAGAGGAGCTCAAGTTTTCTTCATCTTGCAATCCGGAGTGCAATTGTTCTCCCTTATCTTTTGGGGTGGTAATATATCATTCTTCATTCACAGGAATGAGATATTTAAACCCATCACTTTCTTCCTTAGAGTTATCTTGGTATAGTTTTCACCTAAAGCCTTCCATTGGGAATGTTGCTCCTTGTGGTGATTACCTATCATCCAAGTTTTTCTTATCACCTTGATGGAAGAAGCTTTTATCTTTTCTAGCTCCCAATCAAATCTTTTCGGTGAGTGCTAGGTTTTCACCTCATAATTTTGAGATGTCCTCTATAAACCATATCAAGCTTACTCTTTTGTTGTTGCTTTTCCAACAACTCCGTTCGACCCTTCTCCTGAAGATGCTTTTTCAAGCTCATTTGTGGCGGAAGTTGTCATTTTCTTCTCAACTCTTTCATTTCCAACGATCCAACTTCTATTCTTTCGTTCCGGAGGCATTGTGATGTTGCTCTTTTCACTCATCATCTCGAATTGTGAATATCATGTTCTTTCCTTTGCTTATCCATTTAACCGGAGTGTCATGCCCGCTTTTCAAGTTCTTCCCATTCTGTCAAGTTTTGCCTCCCTTCTCAATCGGAGTGCTGTCTGAAAACCTTTCTTACCTCTTGTGCCATTCTTTCAATAGTTCTGGAGGCAATGTGTTGTTGATTTCATCAAGTATCCGCTCATCTTGTCAAGTTCATGTTGAATTCTTTCCATTTACAGTCGGAGTGCTGCCCAAATTACATCATTCTTATTCCTTCTGTATCTTGTTTAACCGGAGTGTCGCGTCTATCATTCCTCTTCTAACCAGACTCTCATCCAAGTGCTTTCATTTTGCCAAGCTCATATTCTTTACCTTCCATTCCCAACCGGAGTGTTGTCGTAATTGATTTTTATCGTTCCTTGTACATCTTGTTTCAACCGGAGTGCTTGCATGTACTTTTTGTCCATTATAGCCCTTTTCTTATGTCTATCAACCTACAAGGTTCCCGTAATGTTCCTTGTTCCTCTTCTCTAACGGGGTGTTTTCAACTTTGGTCATCTTCGTTGTATTCTTTCTTACAATTTGTTCAACCTCGAAGGTTCTTTGGTTTCACTCTTTTGTCAAAGGAGCAACTTAGTTTGCCTCTTCTCTTCCTCTTCCTCTTCCGTTTCTCTCCAATGCCATTCTAGATCTCGGGATGAGATCCTTTCGTAGTGGTGGAGTATTGTGACGCCCCAAGACCGGAGATTCAGACGCCTTCCATGTTTTCCGTAATTCGTCATGTGATTTGTTTGGTTCGTTGCTTTCATTTTTTTTGCATCATGTGCATTGCATCATGTCTTCTTGTACCTCTTCTTTAATCTCTACTAAAAAAATCATATGGATCTTCGGTCCATTTAAACCGAGGGAATTTACGTGGTGATTCTCTTTACAACATATAACCCCAATATTAGGGAGCTATATTAAATATTCCACTATTTTGGAATTCACCTTAACACACTTGCAAAAATCCCATTGCCTTTGTTATCACAACTCTTGGCCTCTAACTTTGCTATATATATATCCTTTCTCCATTTTCCGGAGCTCCACCATAGATCCGAACATTTTTGGACCTTCCTAACCCTCACTTCCTATTCGAACCATTTGAATTTAAATCAAATGAGTTTAAATTTAAACTTTGAAAAATGTCCACTCCATTTTTCTTGGACCAGGCTCATTTTTGTGAGTCTGAGAAAATTTACTTCTTGCCAAAACTCCACTGCTATCTCTCTCGACTTTTCTTCCAAGTTTCGGTTTCTTTGAATAATTTAAAAAAGGGAAAGAGAGCATAGCCCAGCAGGCCAATCAGGTCTAGCGGCCGGCCCATCCTACCCTGCGCCTTTTGGCCAAGGCCCAGCCGACCCCTGCCTTCCCAACCCTAGTCTCGCTCTCTCCTGATCGATCCCCTCCTTCTCCCACTCGTCTCCCTCCCGCGCCGCCTTCAGACGCACGTAGAGGAGCAGCGCATCGCGCCTAATCCCCCGCGTCGGCCTCTCCTTCCCCCGTGACCAGCGCCGCGCCTCTGCTGCCTGCCTCGACGTCCTCGCCCGGATCCTCGTCGCCAACCCTGCCGCCGCTTGGCCCCGACGCCCCGGCCTCTCCTTCCTCGCGCCGCACCACTATGGAGGCCCAAGCAGCCGCTCCCTCGCCACTCCTCGTCGTCCCGTCTAGCAGCAGGTCACCAGAGACCTCGCCATCCTACCTCATCTTCGTCCTCCTCCCATGAACCTCTCTCATCTCGCTCTCCCATCATCGTTTCCTAGGGAACTAGGAGCTCAAGCCCGCCACGTCCGCCGCTTGTTCGTCGCCTCCGTCACCGGATCCGCGCCGCCGGCCCCTCGTCAGAGTCGCACCAAGCTCCCCTGCATCGCACGAGTCGCAAGCCCCTGCCTCCTTGCCGCTCCGTCTTGACCTGCAGGTCCCTTCTTGCCAGCCCCCTACATCGAGCAGCAGTTCCTCGACCGCTGCGCACGACCCTGCGTTTGACTCCGGGAGCACTTTCGGGTCTTCCCCAACGTCGTGTCTACTTTTTGGATCACGCCAAGATCAGGGCCCTAGTACCACGACGACCGACGCAAGTTCCACTACCGTCGGTGTGCATTTTTCCAAGTCTGACTATGACATGAACTGCTACACGAAGACCCTCGAAGACTTCGGATTCGACAAGTCCGATGACGCTCTTGTACAACTACGTTGCTGAGTCCGGGACCGGCAAGACCGATGACGCGGAAACGCCAAGTACCCCTACGCGCGAAGACGCCTAAGACCATTTCGGGATTCATCAAGTACCGCTACCGATGACTTGAATCCCTACGAAAACGTGTTCCACTACCGTCACCGAGATTGCGAGTACCTCTACCGACGACCTCGGAGTGCACTACAAAAAAAAGACACATCCATGACATTTTGGGCCGAACGAAATTTTTTTCTGTCATACATATGACACTTCTATGACGATAATTGTGACAAAACCCGGTATCATCATAGATGTGGTGGGCTCCTACTTCTATGACAAAAAATCATGACAGAAAATGGGCTTTTCATCCTGGGCGAGCTGGAGATGCAGCTGCATGACATTCTTTGGGCCGTCCATGACGGAAAAAACCGTGGTAGAAGCGAGGGGGAGGAAAATTTCAGGGAGTTCCCGGTTACGGTGGGAGGTCGGGGCCGAGCGATGCGTGTTTCTCTCATACACGTACGCGCGTGTGTGCTCGGCGTTGGCTCTAACTGAACCCGAGTGAGGCATTGTGCTCTAACTGAACCCGAGCGATTGCACTGCAGGCTACGCGTTACTGAATCCGAGCGATCGATCGATGACTGTTAACTGAACCCGATCGAGCGATTCCTTCACTATTGCTGCTAACTAAAGCCGACCGATGGGATGAACAGTGAGCGTTGCGGGGGGTTTGGATGAACAGTGAGCGGTGGCGTTGCCTCTGGATGAACAGGACCCCGTGGTGTGGTGGAGGGCTGGATGAACATTAGACGGTGGAGGGGTGCCTGTGGAGGGGTGGATGAACAGGACCCCGTGGTGTGGAGGGCTGGATGAACAGTAGATGGTGGATGGGTGGTTGAACAGGACCCCGTGGTGTGGAGGGCTGGATGAACAGTAGACGGTGGAGGGGTGGTTGAACAGGACCCCGTGGTATGGAGGGCTGGATGAACAGTAGATGGTGGAGGGGTGGTTGAACAGTAGTCGATGGAGTAGCGCGCGGTGGAGGCTGGATGAACAGGAGCCCGTGGATGAACAGTCGCAGGTGGAGGCTGGAGGAGGTCGACGGTGGATGAACAGTAGCTCGTGGAGGCTGGAGGGGGTCGATGGTGGAGATGAACAGTATCCCGTGGAGTCCCGTTTTGCGGTACGCCACACCCCTCCCGATGAACAGGACCCCCGTTTCGACCGTAGCGCTCCAACACAAGTCCGTTTCGTCCGTTTTGCGGTACGCCACACCCCTCCCAATCAACAGGACCCCCGTTTCGACCGTAGGAGGTCCGTTTCCTCTGTTTTGCGGTACGCCAGACCCCTCCCAATCAATAGGACCCTGTTTCGAACATAGGAGGTCCGTTTCCTCCGTTGTGCGGTACGCCAAGCCTCGTTTCCATCGCCTGTTCCGTCCAAGCCCTCCCGATGAACACGACCACGCATTCCGTTCCGACCCAGCCGGTTGGCTCCCACGCGTTCCGTTGCCTCCCCATGAACACGACGCATTCTGTTGCCTCCCCATGAACACGACGACGACACTGTTTCTCCGTTCCGACCCAGCCATGCCAATGAACCCTCGCCGTACGTATGCGCGAGTAGGCGTTCGAGACCCCGCCCGTATGTACACATATGTGGCCATATTTTCTTTCTTGCACCCTGGCCGCCTCTACTACGACACGTGCGCGCCTCTACATCCACCAGTATATATATATGCACGTACACGTTCGTGACCAGAATGACAACGCTACGTACGCTTCGACCAGGTGGGTCCCGACTGTCAGGCACTTCCTTGCGTGCGAAGATGTAGCTGGTGGGTCCCTGCAGTCAGGGGGGCGAAATACGGTGGCCCGTCCAGTGGGTCCCCGCTGTCAGGTGGAGGAATAATTATTTTGCACGTAATAAGGAGGCACTTCCTTGCTGCGGCCCTGGACCCAGCTTGACCTCTCCACGTACAGCCCACGTCTGATGGAAGCCGTTCCTTGACCATGTTGACCATGCCGCGTCGAGAGCACCAGGGCGGTGGACGAAGACGAGGCCTAGGAAGGGGACGACGCGGAGCCGGGGAAGACGCGGCAGTGGATGCCCACGCATAGAGGTGTATGAGGGTTCACTGGTTCGCTGCGGTGTGAGGCTGCCGTCGCCGTAGAATAACAGGGGGTGTGGGTGAGTAGAAGGATGGCCTGGCCAGCAGTGGGAGTAGTAGGGGGCGGTGAGGCCTCCGCCGCATCACAGCCGGCCACGGGAGGCAGGAGCACGAGGCACGACCGGCACTGGTTTGGGCGGCTGGAGCAAGAAGACTAGAGGTTTAAGAAGCACTACGGCCGTTGGATGAACATCGTATGGTCACTGGAGCTAGAATCATGCATATTGACTAAGTTGACAAAGCCCTCCGTCCCTGTCAACTTAGTAGGCCCACAAGTCAGCCTCTCACCAAGGTGGGTCCCAGCTAGCAGGGGGTATTCATTTTTTGTGCGTAATAAGGAGGCACTTCGGTGGGTCCGAGATGACAGCAGGGGGAACGTTTTTTCGCGAAATACGGTGGCCCGTCGGGTGGGTCCCAGCAGTCAGGGGCAAACGTTTTTTTCGCGATATACTGGTGGGCGTCCGATGGGTCCCTGCTGTCAGGTGGAGGAATAATTATTTTCTGCGTAATAAGGAGGCACTTCCTTGTGGCTGCCGTGGACCCAGCTGTCAGCCTCTCCACGTATAGTATTCTTCCAATGGAATTCGGTCGTTGACCACATTGACCACGCCGCACCGACAACACCACGGCGGTGGACGACGACGAGGCCTAGGAAGGGGATGACGCAGAGCCGTGGAAGACGCGGTAGTGGATGCCCACGCGGAGAGGAGTACGAGGGTTCACTGGTTCAGTTGCGCTGTCGTCACTGCAGAATAACAGGGGGTGTGGGTGAGTGGAGTGGAGGGATGGCCTGGCCAGCGGTGGGAGTAGTATGGGGGCGGTGAGGCCTCCGCGGCAGCACAGCCGGCCACGGGAGGCAGGAGCAGGCGGCACGATCGGCGCTGCTTTGGGCGGCTGGAGCAAGAAGACCAGAGGTTGAAGAAGCACTACGGCCGTTGGATGGACATTGTACGGTCAGTCGAGCTAGAATCGTGCATATTGACTAAGTTGACAAAGGCCTTCGTCCCCGTCAACTTAGTAGGCCCACTATACTGGGTCCTAGCTAGCAAGGGGAGTATTCATTTTTTTGTGCGTAATAAGGAGGCACTTCCTTGCGTGTGAAGATATAGCTGATGGGTCCGAGCTGTCAGCGGCGGTAACGTTTTTTTCGCGAAATACAGAGGCCGTTTCGGTGGGTCCCAGATGTCAGGTGGAGGAGATCATTGTTTTGCGCGTAATAAGGAGGCATTTCCTTGCGTGCGGCTGTGGACCCAGCTGTCAGCCTCTCCACGTACAGTCCACTTCAGATGCATGTCGGTCGTTGACCACGCTGACCACGCCACGCCGAGAGCACCAGGGCGGTGGACGACGGCGAGGCCTAGGAAGGAAACGACACGGAGGTAGGGAAGACTCGGCCGTTGTTTTTGTTTCCCACGCGGAGGGGAGTACGACTGTACGAGGTTTTACTGGTTCTTTTGCCGTCGCTGGAGAATAACAGCAGGTGTGGGTGAGTAGAGGGATGGCTAGGCCAGCGATGGGAGTACGGTGGGCGGTGAGGCCTACACGGTAGCATAGCCGGCCGCGGGGAGAAGGGAGCAGGCAGTCCCGCCGGCGCTTGTTTGAACAGCTGGAGCAGGAAGAGCAGAGATTGAAGAAGCACGACGGCCGTTGGATGAACATCCAACAGTATACATGCCATCTGTGGAAAGCCTCAAATCTATGGAAAACAGCATACAACCCATCTGCCATTATTTCAAATAATTTACAGCCCATTTGCTAATTCTTACGGGTTTTTTGGAGCCCATATTCTTTATGTTAGCATTACAGCCTATATTGTGGCCACGGTTAAAAAATTATACGAAATTTTGCATATGTCGGTGCGGTGTGAACTGTTTTTAATCCCGAAATTTCGAGTCACATTCAGACTGATTTTAAAAATAAATGTATATCAATATAAAATCCAATAAATTGTCCACGCATAAAAATCAATGCAATTTAAAATCTCGAAATGAAAAAACAGATATTTGAAAATAATTGCCGGTTTGATGTGTTTTAAAAATGTACAACCCATTTCTCATTATTGATAGGCCATTTTCTCGGCCAGTCGAATGAAGCTCTCCTCGTCTTGAAAGATTTGCAGCCCAGCAGGCCTGATAAAGCGACTTACTTGACAAATCACAAAAGAACTGGGCTAGCCATTTTCAGAAAGAAAAAAAACTACTGGGCTGGTCTGTGGTAAACATAAAAGAAAAGGCTGTCTAGACAGGCCAGAGTGTCCCGCACAGCCCAGTTGACACCCTGCTTCCGTCTCAAAAACAAATTAGATAAATGCCACTCCAATTATGGCAATTCATAAAAATGCCACTGCAATTTCCAAATTTTGAAAAATGCCACTGCAATTTTTGCAAACTTTGAAAAACGCCACTGCAGTTTGCAAACTTTGAAAAACGCCACTCCAGACTTCGAAAAATGCCACTAGAAATGGCATGAAATGGCATTTTTCAAAGTTTGGAAATTGCAGTGGCATTTCTCGGATACACCAGATTTGGAGTGGCATTTATCAAATTAACCCAAAACAAAAATAACTGAGCGAGCTGCTGGGTCCCTAGTGTCAGCCGCTCATTGTGCAATTCTCTCGTTTATTGACTACGTTGACAATGGCATGGGACCCAGATGTCAGAAATCCACTAGGAGGAGCCATTTTTTTATTGGCTTGAAATAAGGAGGCACTTGCTTGCGTACTGCCATGACCTTGGCGGGTCCCTGCTATCATTCTCTCCATGTATAATCATCTCCTGATTGTGTACGCGTCAACTTGCTAGGCCCACAAGTCAGCCTCTAAACCGTGGAGGACAAATACAACCCATTAAAAAAATAACAGCCCATTCCATACGTTCAAACAGAAAGTTCAACATTCAGACCAAAGTAACAGGTCTGATCCACATATAGAGTACTGAACTTCCATGTTGACAACCATCATAGACAAGTTAACTATCTACTCCCACTAACACTCTAGTAGCGTACAAGTACTAACTTACTCTTAGCTAACTAGACGATGCCGGCTGCCATCTGCTGTCCATGCTAAACGCCGGCACCGGCATCCTCCACCTCGCCTCGGACTTGCCAGAGGTGCGATAGGGCGCGTTGCTCGCGTGCGTTGGCCCTTTCCATGTCGGCGTGGTCCACCGAAGCTTCGGCTTCCAAGCAGGAAACCCACTTGACAAGTTGGTAGTAAAAATCGGCGTCGCGAACGCGTGCGTGCCCGACAGCCTCCAGGGCTATTTGCCGGGCGCCGGCCTGCACGTAGTTGGCCCAGTTGCGGGCGCTCTGCTCGCGACTTAGAGCGTCGGTGCGCTGCTGCTCCATGTCCCGCTGGCGGCGCAAATCGGCGATACGCTGCTCCTCCGCCAGGCGGCCGCGCTCCAACAACTGCTGCTCCTCCGCCATGCGGTCGCGCTCCAACAACTCCTCGATCTCCGCATTGCCATCTAAAGACAGATAGAATGCCTCCTCCCTCCGTCTGCCTTCCGGTGAAAACCCGAACACTAGTTTCGGCGGTGACCGCCTCCGGCGTCGCCTACCGCGGATGAGCGGGGGCATGGCGGACGTGGCGAGCGACGTCGGGCCGGTGGGGGCTTATGAGGATATGGCGAGTTAGGTCACGGTGGCACCTAAGAAGGCCGGGAAACAGTACTTATAGGCGGAAGGCAGCGCGACGGTCATCGGAATTCAATGCATAATGGCTTAGCACGCCAACTTGCCGTGGAAAACTAGAGAAACTGAAATTATGACTGTGCCGTCCCGTCCTGTCTGGGTCGCACGCCGGCATGGCGGTCAAACGAGTGCACTCGAATCATCTCCCTCCTTGTCAATAATGATTCCACGGATTTAAAGCGTATCTTTTTTGCATCAGTTAGCTGCCTTAGTTACGGCTGGCTGCATGCAGGCACTCAGAATCGCTCGCAGGCAGTACGCGAAGCAGCATGCAACGAGTCGCAGCTGAGGGCACGCATGCAGCCACTTAAATTGCTGGAATTAATTAGGCTTAAACCTCTGCATGCCGTTAGTTATTGCCATGCCTTGGTCTTGCTGCTTTGCTCACGGGACTAATAAATCCCGGACGGAGGGAGTACCTTGGTTGGTGAGAGGTTTGAATTAGTCCCTGCAACCGGAAAGGAGGTACTCCCTCCGTTTTTATTTAGTTCGCATATTAGCTTTGGTCAAAGTCAAGCTTTACAAACTTTGACCAAGTTTATATACAAAAATATTAAGATATACAATAACAAATCAACAACAAAAAAATTAAGATATACAATAACAGATCATATACAAATATGTAGCTCCAAAAGCAGAGATCTAGAAAAAACATATGTTCTTCCTACTAACATGGATGCTTCTCTTGGCCAACATTCAGTACAGACTGAAAGACAAATTTGTTTGTGAATTCTACAATTCCTCTTGCAAACATAAGTGGTTTCACCAACAGTTGGAATCACGAGAATGAACCACACATGATGGAGGAACATCCATTGCAATATGATTTGGTCTTCTCTCGATCACACCGCGAGACTATTTTTGGAATACAAACTTTAACTTAGGCAAAATGATGCCCATTGTATAATCATACCAAAGCAATGAAGCACCTAGTGTTGGCCAATAAATAGTACAGTACTACTTTTCTGCAGTCCATGAAGTGACTAACCAATCTTTCTGTGTCTATTTTCAAATGGCACTGCATGGAGTGACTATACTATTCGCTTGTGCAGTTCAACCAAAATTGCGGACACTTTGTTTGATTGCCAAATAGCAAAGGGCAGACATCTCTGTCTGCACAAATATCAAGCAGCTAGTAAACATATACCACACCTTGTATTTTCGGTTTAAACATGTCTCTTCCACTTAGCATCTGTCATGTTCTGCACTGGACAATCTAATACAGTTATGTTTTGCCCTGGACAATTTCATACTGAATTGATTTGCTGGTTCAGAGCAGAAATATAGTGCCTATTCTTCATCAGACCAAGGATATCCATGTTCGCAGTGATGGAAGAGGTGAAATCAATACAACTGAAATTGAGCATCCAATCATTGAATCATGTCCTGCACCTCCAATGTAGGTCCACCCTGCCAATAAATTCACATGCAAACCACTAGTATTACTATCTAATGACAGTACAAAAAGAGTAGCAAGATAGTAGCAAACCATGTACCTTCGTAATGAACAGCTCATAGTGCCACCAATTGGATATAAAGGTTTGGAAAAAAACATGCTCCTAATGTTGAACCACTTTGACTTTTTGTGCAGTTCCACTAAAATCGAGCATCCCTGTTTGCATAGATATCGAAAGTGTGATTACTCTAAAATTGGCACTAGTTGAAGCATAGACTCACAAATATAAGCATTCCAATTTCATAATGGGAAAAGGTAGCAAGACTGTTTCTAACCACTTGTTTGAAGGAATAAATAAAGCAACAGCGGCTGATGTCAGGAAGGCATACATAGTTTTTTCTAAAAAACTAAGCCATTGCCGACCTTTCCTCTTCTTTTAAGCAAATTTTGTGCAGTTCTACTAAAATAAAATGCCATCACCGCCTTGACAATTCAGTGACACTGTACAAAAGGAAATGACTTAACATTACATCATGATGTCAGGTATGTAGTCGACAGGCATTAGAGACAAACATACAGACCTCCTCCGATAACATAATGAACATTAATTTTAACAAAGGTGTGACTAGCTTTACCGGGATAATTTGAGTGAACTCTACACCCTTTGTTCCTTAATATAAGACGTTTTCGTGGTTCAATTTAAAGTACACAAACGTCTAGTATTTAGAAAAACAGGTAGTAATTTTCTTGAGCACATATCTGGGAAATCTTGCCACACTTTATTTATGTCCATACGCTAATGCAACACCATTCGAATACTACAAATATACACTAATCCAGTGGCTAGTGCAATAGTAGAGTAGTTAGTTTATTACAGGATACAGTACAATGGTTTTACTGAACAGATTTCAATAAACTCTAGCACTGGAAGGGTTCTATAAGAATTAACAATACAAAATGTAAAGGTAACAAGTTTCAGCATTGGTATACTAGCTCTGCATGAGCATTAAACCAAATACAAAAGTCTGAAGGTAACTAGCATTATGAACTAATGACAGTATAAAAAATTGCAAACCATGTACCTCCAAGGTAAATATCATTTCGAACTCGGGGGGGCCTTAAAAATTGCTATCCCAATCTTGATAATCGATCAAACATAAAAACTTGATCGAACGAATCAAGAAAACAGCCGGAGGAGGAGGTGCCCACTCTTGACCTTTCCTCTTGTCTTCATAATTGTCTGTGCAGTTTAACCAAAATAAAATGACATCAGCGCCTTGGCATTTTGGTGACACTGTACAAAAAATTAACTTATCTCATGAAAGTGAGGTATGTAATCTATAAGCATTAACAGTGCAAAAATCTGAAGGTAGTAACAAGTTTCATCGTTGGTATACTGGTTGTGCAACAGCATTAGAATGCCTTAGACTGCTGGCGTTGCTTAAATTTATCGATGGCATTAGACTGAGAGCGGCATTAGTTAAATGTGGCATCACTTTAGCAGTAGCATTGCTTGACTTGACTGCTGGCGTTATACTAACAGCAAAAAAAGTGGCAATAAGAGCATGGGAGGCCCATTCGGACAGTGGGCGCACCAGTACGATGTACCTCCACTGACGCAGAGTGGTGAGGGAGGTATGGTTGCCCAGAGCAACAAATATCCAGGCAGCATATCTGGATTACGTCCCATTTTTGCTCTCTTTAGCCACCTTTTTCCTATGTGAGGACAACCAACCAATCGACCTGGTCATTCTCTATTGTGTTGTCATGCCTTTCTACCCTTCTTCAACCAAGAGACACGAGACTCGTTCCTTAGCTACTGATTTTCCCCCTTTCAACCTAGATGCGGGTTCGATGCCTACTCTCTTGGACAGTACAGTCTCCCTTCCTTTCCTTATTCAACCCAGACATGGATTAGTCTGCATGAAGTAGGGTTTCCTGTAATAGTGCAAATTATGGTTTTCGTCTGCGTGGCCAGCAGAGCAGAGGATAGCAAATTGGGAAGATGGTGGAGTGAAAAAAGATCCACATGCAACGACGTGGCAGATGGGGCAATAGAACAAGGTTATGGTTCGAAAAGAGGTAGCATACCTGAGGGTCGGCGGGAAGTGGCTTCGCTCGTGGTCATCATCCTCCGCACACACTACGGCAGCGAGCTTGGGGACGGAGGCCATCCCGCGCGGGCGCTAGGTCTGAGAGGACGGCCTTGTCGTCAGTGCGTGACCTCGCTCGCCGACGACGAGTGCGTCAACGTTGCACATCCTTTTCTTCCCCGGTAGATCTGTGACCACCGGTGAGGAGGGAGAGAGGGCCCGTCTTTTTTAGATCTGGAGAGAGGGTGGTAGTGTGAGAAGCAAGTAGGCAGCCCTTAGCAAGAAAGCGCTCAAGCTCTAGCCTATATATCTTTTTTATACTACTAGTACTGGAGGTGGAGTAGTGGTAGAGTAGTTTATAATTTCTCTGCATACAGTACCAGTTAGTCGTGCTTCAAAACTGATCGGCACGCCATTAAAAAATAGGTCGATACTAATGTGGCACCTCGGGCCAACGTGGCCAGATCGCATTTTGCACGAGAAATTACACACCATGTTTCGTTGACATGTGGTCCCGTTCCAACATATCAGTGAGACGACGGCGAGTAGTAGGAGTATTTCCGAACGGACGTGTAGGCCGGGGCGCCTCTTCGTGAACCGTGGCAAACTCGCAACTGTCCACCGACTCTTCGCCTTTCCCTCTCGATTTGGAACTGCTATCGCACGCTCTTCCTCTCCCTCCTCCATTTTCCTTCAACCCTTCACCCTTTCTTCTGCCATTGTTCAATCGTCTTCTCCATGGAGGGAACAGGCCGGAAACGACCCCGTTATTCTTGCCCCCATCTGAAAGATGACGTGGTGGAGGAACTCATTGATCGGTGCAACGTCATCACCTCGGCTAGCATGCCAGGTTTGTTCAAGCCCATTCTCGACTCAACTAATAACATTATTACAAAGAACCCAAGAGTCAAGGAGCGGTTTGATCTCCCCTATCTTCTTCGCCGTGACCATGATGATGACTAGCGCCGGCATGACGGAGGCCTTGCCCTGTGCAAGTTGATGCCGCTTGATAATGATACGTATGATGTTAAGATGCCATCGCTCGAGGGCAAGGCTTGGGCGGGCGCAAATGGAGATTGGGTTGTTTACATTGGGTCCAACTGTGAGTGGGAACTTGTGAATATGTACACTTGTCACCGGGTTCCACTTCCAAAAATCTCAGCACACTGCCCAGAGGTTGAGCACACCGGTAATGTACGCACGTTCAAATACGATCATGCTGACTGTATTCTATGGAAGATAGCAATTTGTCAAGTTCCCAACAGCTCTTGGAATTACAACGACTATGATGTTGTTGCTATCTTCGACAAGCTTGTTGCCTTCCTTGATGGTTTCACTCGATGGATATTGCTCAAAAATCAGTTTCTGTACACGGATGAGTACTGTGATGCAATTCAATACGAGCGCCTTGTGTTTGCTGCCACCACTCGTGGCACTGTTTTTGCATGGCATCCTCATAGTTTCGGTACGTTTGTCTTCCACCGTAATTATAATTGTTTCATCCACATGCATGCGGGTCAGCAAGTTTCCCTTTACTAATTAACCTTCTTCTTGTGTTTCCAAGGACCTCGAGGTGGACATTCTCCGGTGCAACGACGGGCAGTCGCAGGGCCACCAGCGCGTCGAAGAGGTTGTTACCATAGTGGTCGTTGAGGGTGGCGGGCTTCGTAGAGCCTGGGCGCGTCGACTGGAGGCTTACATCAAAGTCGTCCGCAAGCTCCTTGACGACAGTGAACTTGTTGAGGAAACCGAGGAGGACCTCATCAAACAAGGAGACGAAGCTGTCGTCCAAGCGGCCCCTCGCCCTGGCGACCTCAAGCAATACTACCTGGAGACGTTCCTCGGTGCCGGTGGACGTGGTAGTACTCCTAAATCCAGACGGTGGTGCTACTAGTACTAGTAGTAGTACTACCAATGTAGTAGTAGGAGTACTAGCACTGTACTATCCGTTGGTCAAATTATTACGTGCTGCTCCTCACAGTGAAGTGACAAGACCCTGCGCCGCAGATGACACCTGAGTATAGGCGCCGTGTTCGGCATACCATAGTCAGCCTCACCGTCTGCAGTCACTATCATCATGGCCGAAGAGCTAGCCTGCTTACAACTATCCCTGTTCGACATAATTTCACGTGCGTAGATGCCCGTGCATTGCACGAAACACCAAGATTGGGGGTGGACGGCTCCGGCAGCGGCCATCGCGCCAGATTTTTCCATGGTCTTCTACTCCTAGATGTGTACACGTGTGCTGGTGTGTGTTGTGTGCTGGGTGTGCACGAGTGCGTCCTTCTGTGCATGCCGCCGCGCAGTGGTGAATTGTGCGCGAGTGCGTCCTTCGCGCGCAAGAAGTTTGTCCTCAATGCACCCTCAATTTACTAGCGTGCAGGGTGCTACCCCGAGTGGTTTCAACTTTGTTTACTTCACCGCGTGTCAGATGGGCCTCTAGTTTACTTATTTTCTCCCATTGCCACATGGGCCAGCACATGAAGATACAGAACACGAGCTGACAAGGCAGCATGTGGATTGGTTGACCGGTCAACTAAACAATATACGGAGCTATACGCTGACACAGTGAGCGTATAATCCGTCGGTATAGAGAATTTGAGTGAGAGGGGAGGCCCATGAGAGATAGCAGAGAGAGAGAGAGAGCTACTCCTTCCGTTCGATAATGTAGTTCCAATATTTTTTTAAGTCAAACTTTTGAAACTTTGACCAAGTTTATAAAGAAATTACTTATATCTACAATATCAAAGATAAATGATAGTATGAAGTAAGTACATGTTATGATGAATCTAATGATCGTTCCAGATGTAAATGTTTTTCTCCACATATACCTGGTCAAACGTTTCTGAGGTTTGACTTTTCAAAACATCCATATGCTTATGGACGTGACAGAGTCCATAACAAGAGAGAGAGAGAGAGTGAGTGAGTGAGTGAAAAAAGTGTGTGTGCGTGTGTGAAAGAGACATGGACAACACACGATAAAAGTAGAGAAAAAGCGTGTGTGTCTTATGCAAACATATGGCACATGCATCTTCGACAACGGAGGCAAGGTGAGGAGATAGTGTGTGGTTGTTTGGAACCGAGAGAGCAAGACCCCTAAGCTAGCACGTGGCCAAGAGGGGTCTGACAAACAAGGGAGAGAGGTCGAGAGAGGCGTACGGAGAAAATGCAGACATGGGGAGGAGAGAGTGTATGTTTGTCATAGAGAGATCCCCTGGAGATCGTGATGGGACTACATGGGTGGGAGATCGAGTGACAAGGTGTGTGCACGATAGAAGATGCCCCGAGAGATACCGAGATAGATGTATGGATGGAAGGAGGCAATACGTGTGTTCCTGTTGGCTAGTAAGAGATAATCATACTTAGGAGGGGGAGTGATTGTGCCTATGATGGATTGAGGGATTATGGTACTTAGGGGGTGCGTGTCACATGGAGAGAGAACAAGGGCTGAGAGTGTTGGATGGGTCTATATGTATAGCGCGAGCGGGACATGTGTATGTGTGAACCACGGAGATATAAGGCCAGTTTGGCTTGCGTCCTAAGCATCTTTTGCCTGGCCTAGGGTTGTGGCTGGATTTCATGCACGCTTGTTTGGTTGCTACCCTATGAAAAAGAAATCCCGCCTGGCCTGGGTTCCCTTGCACTTTAATTAGCCTGGTTGAACTCCAGACACTGCAAGTAGCCTGGCCCAGGCAACCGATTTCGAACGCCTGGTCGTGCCTGGTCGTGTGGCCACGAGGCTAACAGCAACATGGATGGATATTAGCATTAAATAATTGATGCATGGATTGATTGATGGGACGTTGATGCTTTGCTTGGCCCAAGCATGAACCAAACGCTTCAGCACCACACAAGCCTGGCCAGGCAGAAATATTTTACATCTCATGTCCACACCAGGCAGTACTGGCCATCAAGGCATGAGGGTCAGGTCACGAACCAAACTGACAAATAAAGTTTGAGAGAGATTGAGGAGCCCCGATAAGGCTGAGTGGTGCGTCAGATAGGTGAGAGGGGGAAAGAGATATTCCATCCGCTCGATAATGCAGTGCATGTAAATTTTTTAGAAGTCAAACTTGGAAACTTTGATCAGGTTTACGCAAATGTTATTTATATCTACAATACCAAAGATACATCATACAAAACTACATCTCATGGTGAATCTAATGGCATATGTTTTCCGTGCTAGATGTAATTCTTTTTCTCCACATACATGGTCAAACTTTGTGATGTTTGACTTTTCAATAAATCTATATGCTATGGACCGAGGAGAGTGCCTCAGTCGAGACAGATCAAGTGCGTGTGAAGGAGAATGAGTAAGTGTGCAAAAAGAGTATGTGTGTGAAAGAGAAAGTGACAAGAAACGATAAATTAGAGAGAGAGTGTGTTTTTTCGTTTCTTATGCGAACATATCACGCATGCATCTCCGAGATGGAAAAGCGAGGCGAGGAGATACACGAAGATAGCTAGTGTGTGATTGTTTACAACAGAGAGAGACACCCCTGTAGCACATGTCCGATAGAGGTGTGGCCAACAAGGAACAAAGGTCGAGAGGGACACATGGATGGCATGGACGCATGAGGAGGGAGAGAGGGTGTGTTTGTGATAGAGAGATCCCGTCGAGATCGTGAGGGGACTATATGGGTGGGAGATCGAGGGAGTGCGTGCGCGATAGAAAGATGCCCCGAGAGAAACCGAGATAGACCATGCACATGTTTGTGATGGAGACTAAGATTAGCTAGTCATATACATATAGGGGGGACTGCGTGTGCCTACAATTGAGTGAGAGACCATCATACTTGGCTAGCTGGGCATGAGATTGTGTGTGTGCGCATGTGAGATGGAGAGAGAACGAGGGGGAGAGAAAGAGTTTTTAGATGGGCCTATCGAGTGCGAGTGAGATATGCATGTGTATGTGTGACCCAGGTGGATGGAGAGTTTGAGAGAGGGGGGAAGAGCTCCGAGACGACATAGTGGTGCGTGAGAGAGTTACAGGCAAAGAGCCAAGAAATCTGTGTGCGTACGATGAGTGCACCCAAGATATCTAGCTTGGACTAGCTAGAGTATCATACATAGTGTGCGAGAGAGACCTATAGATGGTGTATATATGCATGCGAACTAGAAAGACCCCCCCCCCCCCCACACACACACACACAAAGAGAGAGAGATGGAGAGAAAGGGAGAGGGACGAACAAGGTTTTTGTGTCGGATGCGTGCGACAGAATTGAAGATTGTCGGCGAGAGAGAGAGAGAGAGAGAGAGAACAAGAGTCCGGGAGAGGGGGAGGTCGCATTTTATGCATCAAAGACTGATATAAACCATGTTTCGATATAAACTTGCATTCAAATATTTAAATTGGAGAACATGTTGTCTGCAATCCACACATAAACGGATATATGTGTATATCAAACAAGTTCATTAATTTGACTTTCAACATGTTCATGGAGTACTATAATACTGTACAACATGCTACTCGATTGAGGTGTTCAATTTTGGATTTAGTTCACTATTTTGAACTACTGAATGAGCTATTTCATTGAATCGAGATATTTCATTTTGGGTTTGATTCGCGTTTTGAGTGGGTCAACTATTCGTCATATAGTAAATCGCTAGCAGCGAGCATGTAAAAACACATTACTCCCGAGCATCATCTCTCCATCTAAAAAAGAAGTGGCAAGCTAATATTTCAAAATTTGATCCGAATCGACTTGGTAAGGTAGACGTGGATGCTCCTTCTCCCAAAATTTGAACGAACCGTTAAACATCCTCTCTGCTCGGTGGAATTCGCACAAGCAAATAAATGAGAGACGCAAAATTACCGTCCTATGTGGGACACGCATCAATTGGCCCGTTGTACATCAAGCGTAGGTTCATAACTTCATCCAAGCGTGCCTTCTCCTCGGCTGAAATGACATGTGCCGAATAATTCATAAACCATGGTCGGCAAAACACGCTCTCCTCGCCCGAAATAGCTCGCGCCCACTATTTCCAAACACGCTCTCCTCGCCCGAAATCGCTCGCGCCCAGTATAGTTCAAAACACGCCCTCCTCGCCCGAAATCGCTCCCGCCCAGAGAAGCAAAGTTAGTCTACTATCCCCGACCCTCAGTACACAGACCCAAGCCGAGAAGCCTATAGGCAAGGGTAGAACTGTAACTCCCCCTCACATTTCAGACAAATGCGTCCGTAAGACATGGTTCCACTCCCCTCCCAATTTCCCCCGCCCGCCCCCATTCATACCTCGTGGGCGCCAAATCACCTTCTCCTCGGGAAGATCCCTTCTCCCGAGTCGCGAAACCTTAGCCCCACCTCCATGGCGCCCCCACCACACCAATTTCACAGCCGCTCTCCTCCCTAATGCCGGAGACGCTGTCCATTTGCCGTCGTGCACTGGGCCGTCACCTCTTACTCCGTGCTGCTAGTGCTGCCTCGACGACGGCCGCGTGAACCGTACCAGAGCCGATTCACCCCCGCTGTTGTTCACGGCACTGGAGCGACTCCAACTTTGGATCCGTCCAAAGTCCTAGTGCTGCTTCGGCGTAGCCGTCGACCGTCGCGACATCGCTCTTTCCCTGCCGCCGGTCGCCACCGCAACCGCGCCGGCCTCACCGACTCGGCAGCTGGACCTGCCTACTTCACCATGCCGCCAGATAGGTCGCACCCTCATCTCAAATCACTTTATTTAGGCGTCAGTTGTCTAAATTTTTATTCTGGGCCAATCGATTTGCAATGGGAAGCAGCACCCCTCGAGGCGGCGGAGCTCCTAGGCTGCCGGTTGGCTGGTGTCTAATGTAAGGGTGCGGGGCCGCAAAGTTCGCCGCGGATGCAATGCTTAGATGGATATCTTTTAGAGTTGCGTGGGTTGAAGGTACTGCCGCCGCCGGATCTGGATGACGGGGAGTCTTTGTGGATTGGCCCGAGGGCGGCGCAACCACGGCAGTGCGATGGGGCAGGGAGCAGGGTTTTGCTTGGGGCCACAGACGGCAGAGGCAGGCTGCTCTGCCGTTGGTCGCTGGCTCTTCGGGGAAGATTCCGAACAGTGTCAGCCGGGAGGCACAAGACGGCCAGCCATCCGTCGTAGATCGGACAATACCAAAATAAAATAAAATCATGCGACCCCAATTTAGTCTTCAGTCAACAGACATGTGACCACTCTCGTACCTTGTTGTTGATCTCTTAGTGTATTTCTTCAAATCAAAGAGATATGTCGTTCTTAACATTATGTGTTATCTGCATCTTCAGACACACCGTCTTCCGACTCACCGCAGCTGCTCCAACAAGGGAAGCATACACCAAAAGGGAGCTATAGTCCCCACTCAACAGTTCCCTGTATCGAATGCGCGTGCCCGACATGCACAGCCACAACAACTGCAGGGCCATCCACAAGTCAACACATGATGCTCACTCCTATGGATGGCAGCCAGATAGGTTGTACCCTCATCTTACTTATGTGCAACATTTATGGCTTTGTTATTCATCTAAGCATGGAAAATAGATCATCACATTTCACTGTATATTCATGCTGATCACTTACGGGTCTTGTTCAGGAGTTAACGTTGTTCCATAGTTCAGCTAAGATACTTGTTCTTTAGGTAACACTATTCCATAGTTATCATCCATCAGCCAATGCTATCCCACAGGCTGGTGATTATATTATTATACCACTTCTAGTACCTATGTTGTTCTTTAATACTTTTGTGTGCCATCTAGTTAATGTCGAGTACAAACGATACATATTATGTAGCTTTCATCTGTGTTCTCCCTTTAGTTTATGAGACCTGTTGCTGCTAGTTAACCCCAGTCCTACTATTTATGTCGTCTCCTACAGGCACTCATTACATAAATCTAACTACTAGTTGTCTTCCATGCATGTCAGATATAATTGCACACACTGATATATCCACAAGAACCTCACGGAGCAATGTAAAGGCCAATAAACTTGATGTCAATGATACCCAATATGATGGAACATGTAAAGGCAGTTCTTCAGAAGACTTGTAGAAAGATGATGAATCCTCTTCACCCCACAAGGTCCTTGCTCTAACTTGGCCTGTGATATGGGTACAACATGCATATAATGTCCTGGAGTGTATCTACTCTGTTACAATGCCATGTGCTTAGCATGCTGATCATGCATGTAAATATGTCATGCCTTCCTGTTTTTTAGTACCTATTCCATTCATGATAACATGTTTTCAAATTTAAGTACTGTCATTCTACTCTATCACAATGCCATCTGCTTAATTTGGACATCATGCTTCTGAATATCTTATGCATTGTTATTCATCAGTATGTACTTCATCTGTCTACCATACCATGTTTTTTACATTCAAGTGTTGTTCTAGTGCTCTGTTGCAATGCCATCTTATTTTCCCAATCATACACATGTATGTTGCCTTAGTTATTTTTGTATGTATTCCGCTAGCATACAACTTTAGATTCAACTAGTGTTTTCTTTGCTGTGTTGTCCTATTGTATCCCTAGCTCTTACACCATACTCCCTCCGTCCGGATTACATGTTGCCAAAATGGATAAAAAAGGATGTATCTAGAACTGAAATACGCCTAGACCCATCCATTTTTCGGATGGAGGGAATACATGTCAATATGTCATGCCTTTCTATTCTTCAGTACCTATTCCATCTCTCTGCTGCCACATGTTTTATAATTAAAGCACCATTCTTCTATACAAGGCATGCAAGGGGAAGACGACTATGTTAGAATCTGAAGGGTTACAAACAAGGCCTTTGCAAAAGATCCAAACGCCAGGAGATAATAAACCAACTCCAGTTTTTAAAGATACTGCTCCAGCAAAGAGAAACCCAACTCCTACTGATATAAGCAGATTCCAGTGGCCAAAGAACTAGTCCGCTCCAGTCCAGCAAGAATATGTCAACTCAACTCTAAGAAGCGTGTGTGTATCCTTGCATCATGAAATTTTATAGCATGCTGATCATATTTTCTACATGTTTCTTACCCATCTCTCTTTTAGAAAATAAGCTTAACAGATAGAAGAATTTCTGCACTGGTATCGTCTGTGAGGAAAGATTCTTGCAAGAATTCTCTGTACTCCAATGCAGATGTAAGTGTCGGATTTCGGGTTCCGGCAGACCCTTGAGGTTCGAACACTGGGGTGCGCGCGGAGATTTCGCCTTCTACCTACCTGCACCCCTCTGCCTCGCTAAGATCTAAGCTATGGAAAGAACAACACAAGAGACACAGGGTTTATACTGGTTCGGGCCACCGTTGTGGTGTAATACCCTACTCCAGTGTTTGGTGTGGTGGATTGCCTCTTGGGCTGATGATGATGAGCAATACAAGGAAGAACAGCCTCTCAAGGGTCTGTTCTTGGCTAAGGGGATGAACTGCTAGGAGGAGTTCAGCCACCCTTCTCTCTCTCTCTCTCTCTCTCTCTCTCTCTCTCTTC
The DNA here is from genome assembly GCA_034509565.1 of Triticum monococcum. Classification (NCBI taxonomy): domain Eukaryota; kingdom Viridiplantae; phylum Streptophyta; class Magnoliopsida; order Poales; family Poaceae; genus Triticum; species Triticum monococcum. Next base: position 526,267,026 of record CM067841.1, read on the forward strand.
TCGATTCCGATTTTCCATCCCTCTACTTTGTGGGTGGCTAGTCCTATTTATAGGCAAAGGCCCTGGGCCTCTTCCCAAATATTGAGCGGGAAGGGCGCCAACAATTGGCCACTTTGAAGGGGAACATCTGGTACACTTATCCTGACTAAAGTTGGTCCTCGCCTGCCAAAGGCTCTGGTGGTGACGCTGGCTTGGGCTCCACAATGACTTCCTCCCTGCCGTTGGACTGGTCTTGGTCTCATTGCACCGAAACGGGTGCCTTTGCTTGATGCTCTCGCCTGCGCTTGCTCCCTTTGCACCAAAGAGGAAAGGAGGACACTGCGCGGGCTGGCGCCCGCCTGGCACCCTTGGTCGTCATGGCTTGCGTCACGGGCACCTCGTGAGGTACCCCGCCTTGATCTCTCTGCCTCCTCGCGAGCCAGCCTAATGGGGCCGTGCCTGAGGAAGCTCCGTGTCGTCCGCCCTGCGAGGCTTGGCCCCTCGCGAGGGTCTTGGGTCTATGTTGATGAAGATGGGCCGCGCTGGGGCCCCTTTTGAGCCACGCCACAGGCCGCAGGTAGGCAAGTCTGGGGACCCACGTTCCCAGAACGCCGACAGTAGCCCCCGGGCCCAAGGCGCGCACGGACTTGGCCGTGCAGGGAGGCGAAAGGGCAAGAGCAAAGCGCCGCGGGCCCTAACAGCCTGCGGCCTTGGGTGCCGTGTGGCGGTTGATTGGGCGTGGGCGTCTCCACTTCCCCATGGCGCCTCGGCAACTACACGGATTGGATAAGTCCCTGCAGGCAAATCGGGTCATGATTACCTGCGATCATGGGGGGCGATGGTTGGCCCTCGCCGGCTATAAGTACGGATCGGCGCGCGCCCTTCCAGTTCATCCCCCCTTGCTTCTTCTTCTTCATGGCCCCGTCGAGGAGGTTCTTGGCCGCAAAGAAGGGGAAGGCTCGCCAGGTTGAGCCTGCCTCTCCCCCACCCAAGCGCGGCCGAGGGCGCCCTCGCAAACATCGTGTGGCCACCACGGCAGCTCCCCGCGGCCGTGGAGACGATTTCCAGAACGGTGTCGGGCGGACTGCCGCGACCGAGGGGCGCGCTTCAGCCATGCGTCCCCCTAGGCCGCGCTTTCGCGCTGCAGAGGTGCTGCCGGAGTTCGTTGTGTGGTCGGCGGAGCCGACTAGCACCCGGCTTCAACTTCCTCGCTTCCTCCTCGGCGAGCTCCCGGCCGGCGCCTCGGGCGGCCTCTGGCTTCAGGCAGACGGCTGCTGCAGCCGGGCCTCATGGGCTTCACTGGAGGTCTCCGCAGCCGGGAGCCTGGCCTTGACCCGCGGTTGGCAGACGTTTGTCCACGTGCGTGGCCTGAGCCGTCGGTGCACCCTACACTTCAAGTTTGACGGCGACGCCACCCTCTACGTGAGGGTGTTTGGGGAAGATGGTCGCCGCGCAGGGTGCTGCCCTGAGGACGATGACCGCGGCCGGGAACCCAGCCCCGACGATGATGGAGAGGACATCGCTCACGTGATTGGCGGCGCTCAGGGTTCCCCAAGCTTCACCGGTTCTTCTTCAGGCGGTGACTCTTCTAGCGGCGGCCGCGGTCAGCCTCCACGCCGTCGTACCTACTTGGGAGGTGGTAGCGTGTCTGCCCGCCGTCGCGCCTCGGTGAAGCGCGAGAGGGAGTCTGCCTGAGCCCCGGAGGTAGCTCGAGTCTTCCCTGCAGGCCAGTGTGAGGCGAGCTGCGCCTGATTTGTTATTTCTTTTCCTTTTTCCTGCATAAAAAGACAGTAGCGTGGAGCCCCGTAGGGGCGTGTTTGGGTTATTGCTGTTAATCATCGCTTTGCTTCCGTTATCGTGCCTTTCGGCTACGTGCCCGCGCGCGGATAGTTCCCGGCCCCAGCCGTGGGGGGCGACCGACCCAGGCCCTATGTTCGTGTCGCGGTGCCCGTGGGGCACGGACTGGAGGGGTGCTCCTGTAATGGACCCAGGCCGCGAAACCTTTGAACGACTAGGACAGGAACACTCGCGAGGGCGCTCGGCTGCCCCCCTCGCGAGGCCTTGCATAAGAGAAATCGAGGCAGGAGAGTGAAAAGTCGAAGAACCGCAAGCCAAAGACGGCGACAGCTTCAATAAAACTTCGAATGAGAATGAACAAGCCAACTGCGGAAAGCAAATGAAAAAGCCGCGTCTGGCACCTAATCTAGTCTTCGACGTCTTCTCACCAGTGCGGAGCTAACTGCTGCCACTGGGCGTGGGAGGGAGCCCCAGGGCATGAGGCCGGCGCTCCTGAGACTCCGGGGCGTGTACAGCCCCAACTCATTATTACGTGAGAGTGTCACAAGCGGCGAGCTTCACAGGCATTGGCCTTCTTCACAGGCTCTGGGCCTTTCTTGGGGGAAGCGGGCTTCACGGGCATTTGCCCTCTTCACAGGCTCCGGGCCCTGTCCAAAACGCGACAACTTCACAGGCATTCGCCTTGCTTCACAGGCTCTGGGCCTTTTCCAAAACGCGACAGCTTCACAGGCATTCGCCTTGCTTCACAGGCTCTGGGCCTTTTGCAAAATGCGACAGCTTCACAGGCATGCGCCTTGCTTCACAGGCTCTGGGCCTTTTCCAAAAAGGATAATCTTCACAGGCATTCGCCTTGCTTCATAGGCTCTGGGCCTTTTTAGGGGTAGAACCTCTGGAGGTGCTGGATGTTCCATGCGTTCTGGACCGACACTCCCTCCTGAGTCTCCAAGCGCGCGGAGCCGGGCCTGGAAACATGAACAACCTTGAATGGGCCCTCCCACATGGGAGAGAGCTTGTGCAGTCCCTCCCTGGAGAGAACCCGCCTGAGCACGAGGTCTCCTACCTCGAGATTTCTGGGGCGGATGTTGCGGCAGTGATATCCTCGCAGTGCTTGCTGGTACCTCGCCGCTTGCAGCGCGGCTTCTCGGCGACATTCCTCCCCCAGCATGAGGTCCATCCCCCGCATGGCATCCCGCTATGCCTCGTCAAACGCCAGGACCCGCGCGGAGCAACGTCTGACCTCATGAGGGAGGACCGCTTCGGCTCCGAAGACCAGGAAGAACGGGGTCTCTCCAGTCGGCTTGGTCGCGGTTGTGCGGATGGACCACAACACAGACTGAAGCTCGTCGTACCAACCTCTGCCGCAGGCCTCCAGCTTCTTCTTAAACGTCCTGGTATTGAGGCCCCTTAGGACCTCTACGTTGGCTCGCTCGGCCTGGCCGTTGCTTCGGGGGTGCGCCACCGAAGCATAGCATATCTGCGTTCCAAGGTTAGCACAGTATGTTTTGAAGAGGTTACTAGTGAACTGCGAACCGGTGTCTGTGATGATGCGGTTCGGCACCCCGAACCGGCTCATGATCCCCCTGATGAACTTGACCGTGGAACCCGTGGGGATGGTGCGGACGGCCTCTACTTCAGCCCACTTGGTGAACTTGTCCACGGCGACGTAGAGGTAGCGGTAGCCCCCTGGCGCCCGAGGGAACGGGCCCAGGATGTCCAGCCCCCAGACTGCGAATGGCCATGAAAGGGGTATAGTCTGCAGGCCTCCTGTCGGCTGATGGATCTGCTTGGCGTGGAACTGGCAGGCCTCACAAGCTTTCACCAGTTCGACAGCGTCATTGAGTGCGGTGGGCCAATAAAACCCACTGCAGAACGCCTTGTCGTCGAGGGTTCACGATGATGAATGATGTCCATAGTCTCCGCCGTGTATATCTTCCAGCAGTTCCTTTCCTTGCTCCCTAGAGATGCAGCACAGGGATACATCATTTGGTCGCTTCCGGTAGAGCTCTCCATCCTTGATGCAGTATGTCGTGGCCTGCCGTGCCACACGCTCCGCTTCCTCCTCCTTCTACGGCAAGGTCCCTTCTGTTAAGTAACCCCGGAGCTCCGTGATCCAGCACCCCTCCTGAGGTTCCATTGTCAGGAGCAGGAGTGCTCCTGAGGCCGGGCCACAGACCGGGGCTCCTGAGGCAGGTGGCTGGGGGAGCTCCTCCCGAGGCTGAGCCGTGTTTGACAATGACGGCAGGGCTAAGGGCTTGAAGAGCCGCTCCTCGAAGATGCCAGGCTCCTGAGGTAACCGCCTAGACGCCCGTTTGGCGATGTCGTCGGCCTCCTGATTGGTGCCACGGGGCACATGCTGCAACTCTAACCCCCAGAACTGCTTCTCCATCCTGCGGACCTCCGCAAGGTAGGCTTCCATGTGCTCATCTTTCGGCTTGTACACCTTGTTGGAGAAGTTGACAAGGAGCTGCAAATCGCCCTTGATGGTGAGGCGTTTCACCCCCAGGGCAGCTGCGGCCTTCAAGCCCGCTATTAAAGCTGCATACTCCGCTATGTTGTTGGAGACCTATTCACCTTGCTGGAAACAGAGCTGTACAGCGTAGTAGAGCTTGTCCTGAGTGGGCGATATAAGCACCGCCCCAGCCCCAGCGCCATGCCTGGAGAACGCCCCATCGAAGTACATGACCCAGCCTTCTGGCGCCTCGCTTCCCGGGGAGAGGGACCGATCCTCGTCGGCCTTGAGGCCTGGTTCCTCCGTCCAGTCTGCCACAAAATCCGCTAATGCTGCTCCCTTGATGACTCTGGTCGTGCTGAATTCGAGTTGAAATGCTTGTAGTTCTATGTTCCACTCAGCAACCCTTCCAGCTGAGTTAGGGCTCCTGAGCACTCTCTCCAGGGGGTATGACAAGACGACCTTGATGGGGGTGACCCTGAAAGTAGTGCCGCAGCTTGCGTGAGGCCACCAGTAGCGCGAGGAGGAGCTTCTGAGGCATGGGGTACCGTGCCCTCGCGTCCCGCAACACCGTGCTGACGAAGTACACTGGGTGCTCAACGAGGTTGGGTGCGTTAGTGATGGTGGCGCCCTCCGGAGACTGTGGCGCCTTCTGAGGCGATGAGGCCTCCTGAGGCTGGCCATCTGGGAGAGGGGCCTCTTCCGCCTCCGGTGCTCTCCTCTGTGGCGGCTGATCCTCCTCAGCCGTGGTGGCAGTTTCTGTGGGCCTTCCTTGTTCCTGTTTTGCCTTGTCCCGAGCTGCTGCTGTGGTTTTGATTCGACGCTCCTCCCTAACCGCCACTAGGGCTGTGCTGGCGGAGTAAGGAGTGGCGGCGAGGTAAAGCACCAAGGGCTCTTGAGGGCGCGGAGCTACCATGACCGGAGGGCTGGTCAGGTATCTCTTGAGATCCTAGAATGCCTTGTCGGCCTCTTCAGTCCATTCAAAGGGCCCCTTTTTCTTCATTAGCTGGAAGAAGGGCAGCGCTCGCTCCCCCAGCTTGGAGATGAAGCGCCCTAGCGCGGTCACGCGCCCAGTGAGCTTCTGCATTTCTCTGAGGGTCTTTGGTGGGCTCATGTCCTCGACCGCCTTGACCTTTTCCGGGTTAGCCTCGATGCCTCGGTGGGACACGAGGAAACCCAAGAGCTTGCCCGAGGGGACTCCGAACACACACTTCTCTGGGTTGAGCCGCAGGTTCACTACATTGAGGCTCGCGAAGGTTTCCTCCAGGTCTTGTATCAGGGTCCTGGCCTCTCGAGACTTCACCACAATGTCATCGACGTAAGCCTCAGCATTCTTCCCGAGCTGCGGGCCCAAGGTGATGTGCATCAGCCGCTGAAAGGTCACCCCTGCGTTACGCAGCCCGAATGGCATGCATGTGTAGCAGTACACCCCACACGGGGTTAGGAAGGCTGTCATTTCGACGTCTTCAACCGCCATCTTGATCTGGTGATACCCAGAGAAGGCATCCAAGAAGCATAGTAGGTCGCATTCTGCGGTGGAATCGACGATCTGGTCAATGCGGGGGAGCGGGAACGGATCTTGCGGGCATGCCTTGTTGAGGTTGGTGAAGTCGACACACATGCGCTCCTTCCCTCCCTTCTTTGGTACAACGACAGGGTTGGCCAACCAATCTGGGTATCAGACCTCGCGAATGACCCCAGCGGCTTCTAGTTTGCGGGTCTCTTGGACGATGAAGGCCTGCTTTTCTGTGGAGTGCCGCCTTGCCTTCTGCTTCACTGGGCGCACGTTTGGGAACACGTTGAGGTGATGCTCGATTACGCTCCTAGGGATCCCCACCAACTGGTCAGGCTCCCAAGCGAATACCTTCTTGTTTACACGCAGGAACCTGACCAGGGCCTCCTCCTGCTCGGGCTCGAGGTTGGCGCCTATGGTGAAAGTGGCATTGGTGGACCCATCCTCATCAACGGGTATCTGCTTGGTTTCTGCCTTGTCTTGGGTGAACAACTGTTTCTTCTTGGCGGGTCCAGCCCCCTTGGGCTCGGGGGTCTCCGAGTCGGTAGGCTGTGCCGACGCCGCCGTCTTGAAGGCGAGCTTGAGCACTCGCAGCGCGTCTCTGGTGTCCCCGTGCACGGTGAGGACACCGCTGCTCCCAGGCATCTTCATGAGGTTGTACGCTGGGTGCGTCGCGGCCATGAACTGGGCCAGCGCTGGGTAGCCAAGAATGGCGTTGTAGGGGAGGCCGATGGGGGCGATGTCGAAGTCGACCAGCTCAGTGCGAAGTTGTTGTAGGTGCCGAAGGTTACTGGGAGCCGCATCTGTCCCGAGGAGCTGGATGATCCGCCCCCAACGCCTGAGAAGGGCCGGCTGGGTTGCAGCCGTTCCAGGGGTATGCAGAGGAGGTTGAAGGCCTCAACCGAGAGCACGCTGAGGACCGCACCGCCATCGATGAGAGTTCTGGTGACGGCCACCTGGCAGATGGTGGGCGTGCACAGCATGGGAAGCGCACCCGAGCAGGCCGAGTTGGAGGGGTGGTCCTCCGAGCTAAAGGTCAGGCCGGCCTTGGGCGCCGCCCGGTCCGAGAGAGCCCCCTGCCGCGTTGAAGCGGCGCTGACCCGGCGGATGAACAGCTTGACGTGGTGACTCGTAGGCGGCGCTTGCGAGCCGCTCAGGAGGGTTGCGACGACCGGGGGTGTTGGTGTAGCGTGGTAGGTGGGGAAGAGGCTACAGAGCTCTTCCCAAGAGGCCACGGAGGCTGCCGGCAGGTGGAGCAGCCATGCGCACGGAGCGCCGGTGAGGGCCACGGGGAGCCAGTTGGCCATGACCCTATCGTCACCTCCAGCTTCGAGGATGCCCTCCTCGTACGCCAGCAAGAAGGCTAGCGGATCATTCGCGCCGCTGTAGCGCGGCGGCGTTGTTGGCTTGGACTTGTCCGGCCACCGTACCCGTTGCAGGGTTGGGGCCAGGGCTTGGAGCCCCTGGCCCCCGTGCTGGCGCCGGCGGCCGGAGCGGGCGGCGCGCTACTCATCGCGAGGCAGGTCGTGGCGGTGGCGGAAGGGAAAACTCCGGTGCACCCCTACCTGGCGCGCCAAATGTCGGATTACGGGTTCCGGCAGACCCTTGAGGTTCAAACACTGGGGTGCACGCGGAGATTTCGCCTTCTACCTACCTGCACCCCTCCGCCTCGCTAAGATCTAAGCTATGGAAAGAACAGCACAAGAGACACATGGTTTATACTGGTTCGGGCCACCGTTGTGGTGTAATACCCTACTCCAGTGTGTGGTGTGGTGGATTGCCTCTTGGGCTGATGATGATGAGTAATACAAGGAAGAACAGCCTCTCAAGGGTCTGTTCTTGGCTAAGGGGATGAACTGCTAGGAGGAGTTCAGTCACCCTTCTCTCTCTCTCTCTCTCTCTCTCTCTCTCTCTTCTCGATTCCGATTTTCCATCCCTCTACTTTATAGGCAAAGGCCCTGGGCCTCTTCCCAAATATTGAGCGGGAAGGGCGCCAACAATTGGCCACTTTGAAGGGGAACATCTGGTACACTTATCCTAACAAAAGTTGGTCCTCGCCTGCCAAAGGCTCTGGTGATGACGCTGGCTTGGGCTCCACAATGACTTCCTCCCTGCCATTGGACTGGTCTTGGTCTTGTTGCACCGAAACGGGTGCCTTTGCTTGATGCTCTCGCCTGCGCTTGCTCCCTTTGCACCAAAGAGGAAAGGAGGACACTGCGCGGGCCGGCGCCCGCCTGGCACCCTTGGTCATCATGGCTTGTGTCACGGGCACCTCGTGAGGTACCCCGCCTTGATCTCTCCGCCTCCTCGCGAGCCAGCCTGATGGGGCCGTGCCTGAGGAAGCTCCGTGTCGTCCGCCTCGCGAGGCTTGGCCCCTCGCGAGGGTCTTGGGTCTATGTTGATGAAGATGGGCCGCGCTGGGCCCCCTTTTGAGCCACGCCGCAGGCAGGCAAGTCTGGGGACCCCTGTTCCCAGAACGCCGACAGTAAGTACCTGTTGTATATCACTATATTTTTACATCAGCATGTATTTTGTTATTCAGCATGAATCCAACCTTTATCTGATCTATATTTAGTTGCAGCAAAATGTATGATTAAAGGCCACAATGTTGATTTTTCTAAGGAAAACTGCCTGGTAGTTTTGCATCCTGAGCGGCATGAGTGTACTATCTCATATCGGTGGGTTTGATTACTTTGGTTATGCAATGGGTTTTCAGTGTTTTTTTACTGTGTTGTCCTGTCGTATCCCTAGCTCTTACGTCATACTCCCTCCGCCCGGATTACATGTCGCAGAAATGGATAAAACTGGATGTATCTAGAACTGAAATACGCCTAGACCCATCCATTTATTTCCGGATGGAGGGAATACATGTCAATATGTCATGCCTTTCTATTCTTCAGTACCTATTCCATCTTTGCTATAGAATGTTTTATAATTGAAGCACCATTCTTCTATATAAGGCATGCAAGGGGAAGACGACTATGTTAGAATCTGAAGGGTTACAAACTAGGTCTTTGCAAAAGATCCAAACGCCAGGAGATAATAAACCAAATCCATTTTTCATAGATACTACTCCAGCACAGAGAAACCCAACTCCCACTGATAATAAGCAGATTCCAGTGGCCAAAGAACTAGTCCGCTCCAGTCCAGCAAAAGAATGTCAACTACATTCTAAGAAGCGTGTGTGTATCCTCGCATCATGAAATTTTATAGCATTCTGATCATATTTTCTACATGTTTCTTACCCGTCTCTCTTTTAGAAAATAAGGTTAAACGATACAAGACTTCCTCCATTGGGATTGTATTCGAGGAAAATATCTTGCGGGAATTCTCTGTGCTCCAGTGCTGATGTAAGTACCTGTTGTATATTACTATATTTTTACATCAGCATGTATTTTGTTAATCGGCCTGAATCTAACCTTTATCTGATCTAAAATTAGTTGTAGCAAAATGTTAAAGGCGCCAATGTTGATTTTTGTAAGGAAAACTGCCTGGTAGTTTTGCGTACTGAGCTGCATGAAGGTGCTATCTCATATCACGCACATTACTGAATTGTAGTGCTTCTCTGGTTGCCCATTCATTCATTGTGTCAATGTTGCTTTCGCATTACCTTACCTGGCTGATGATAGCTGTGCCATATTGTGTTAATTTGGTGTAGGCTAGTTGCCCAAACGTTCGTTGTGTCAATGTTGCTTTCCTATTATCTCACTTGGCCAATGATAGCAATGCTAGTGTGTTAATTTTGTGCAGGCTGCTGAAGATAAGAAGACAAACTCTGAAAACAGCAAGGCAACCCCATTGTTTCTTTCCAGTAAATCTAGGCCAGGTAATATGGCAATAACTCATGATTAATCTGTTTGGTTCCCGTCCTAATTTATGTTATGATGCGGTGCTCAAGACACTCTCCACTATCAATAATACAAGCCTGCCAAAATTGCCATCTGAATCTATTCAGTATCCTCTGTCTCGAATGCGATAAAATAAATGTATGTTTGTGAACCAATTAATGGTTGAAGCAATGATGGAAATGGTGGATGAATCAGAGGTGCAGAGTCGTGCGACACAACAACTGCTCAATGTTTTCAGAGACAGTGTGGCAAGGCAGCAAGAACTTGCCCACATGCTTATGGGCATCATCTGTGCTGAGGCTGCAGATTGTGACGTTGTAGATGGTTAGGTTCTGCTCATTTATTTACACTGGCATCAATCTTTGATTGCCCAGTGGATGTAATTTCCTGTAATATATTCTGGATGTGCAATGTTATTCCCTGTATGCCGTACCTTTGCTCATCGTAATGGGCTCAAATTATCTAATTTGGCCTAAAGACATGAACAAACTTTAGTGGGCCCACTAAGTTAATGGGCCGTTAATAGGCTGAAAGTTAATGGTCGGCCCTCTTACCTCCCGGGTCGTTAATAGGCCGACATCGAAGCGGGCAACAGGTGGCCCCAATTTATTTCACGGGCTATTAAAAGGCCGTTACTAAGTTTGGGCTACATATGGCCCAACTATACTATAGGCCTTTAGCAGGCCGAAAGAGACAGCGGGCTTGTGTTGGACCATGAAGAGCATGGGCCACTAAGAGGCCGAAAGTCAGGTCGTATTGTAAACGGCCCAACTATGTTGTGGGCCTTTAGCAGGCCGAAAGAGAAACCGGGCTGGTATTGGACCATGAAGGGCATGGGCCGTTAAGAGGCCAAAACTAAGGTCCGACTACAAATGGCCCAACTCATTTATGGGCCGTTAACAGGCCGAAAGGCACACAGGGCCGGGAATTGGCCCAACACTTAAATGGGTCGCTAAAAGGCCAAAACTCAGGTCCGACTACAATTGGCCCAACTGATTTATGGGCCGTCAACAGGCTGAAAGTGACACCGGGCCAGAAATTGGCCCAACACTTAAATGGGCCGCTAAAAGCCCGAAACTCAGGTCCGACTACAAATGGCCCATCAGATTTATGGGCCATCAACAGGTTGAAAGACACACCGGGCCGGAATTTAGCCCAACATTTAAATGGGTCGCTAAAAGGTCGAAAGATGTACATCCTGAAAATTGGCCCATCCATTCAATGGGTCGTTAACAGGACGAAATCTCATCGGGCCGATATTGAGCCCAAATATATAGCGGACTATTAACGGGCTCGAACTGACGATGGACTGCAATGGTGTCAAATCTTTAACGGGTCGAATTGGCACATCTTGTATGGGCCGTGGGCTTAAATGGACCTGACACAAAAAAAGTAGGCCTTATATCGGCCGGCCTGCTAATTTTTACTGGGCCGGCCTTTTTCACCGGAATGGGCCACTGTTGGGCCGTGCCACGTGTCGACCTATCATAGGCGCCTCCTGTCCAATGAGTGGATGACATATGTCCCAACGATGAGCCAACACGTGTTTCCTCTAGCCAATGATGATTTTACACGTGGAAAATTCCCATTGGTCGGGTCTGTTAACGGGTTATCGGATCCAAAACCTGACCCAATAGCTTAACGGTGTTCCATTACGGTGGATGCCACATGTCGGTCACCCTTGACGAAAGCACTTCTGTGACGCGCGATTTATCGTCATGGAAGTGGACACTTCCGTGATGATAATTTTGGTAATGTTATGGAACACTTCTACGACAGCACAAGTATGACTATCTTGATTCTGTCATAAATTTGTCATGGATGTACATGCATGACAAAAAACGTGACCTACTGTGACAAACACGTATCATCACGGAAGTGTATTTTTTTGTAGTAGTAGTGCGAACGACGACCGTCGTCGAAGACCCGTGTAACGCATGCGTCAAGTACCTCTACGGAAGACCTGAACGCCTACGGACGTGTACGACTACCGTTGCCCGAAGAACCGTGATACTCAAGCGTCGTGAATGACTACCGTTGAACGTGGATTCGTCAAGTTCCTCGATCACCATGTACCACTACCGCTTCGCGAACAAAAACGACTACTTCCTCACTGAGATGTGTACCACCACTTCCACTACCGTCACGAGAACGTCTACTTCCACTACTTCCTCTACGCCGACTTGATCCGTTCTGAAAATGCACGCTTCAAAGGTATAACCACCGAGACGACGCCCATGAATGAATGTTGTGTGTTGTATGAAATGGTCGTGTTTGCACCGTGCCCGACGTGTCTCTTGCATCTTCCCCGTTGCCATACCGTCGTCTCGTGGGACACCCGGTTACCGGGATCACCCCACCATCTTTTGACATGCTTCCGTCACTTTTCCTTTTGCATCGGTATCTCCATGAGCTACCGGAACCGATATGTTGTCATGGCATCATTTTCGGATTCGTCGCCGTGGCACCCTTTCTTTCCACCACGGTGACAAATGCTTCATAATGCTCTTATCAACATTTTCATTAAAATTTCATAATCTTGCATATGTCATCCGCATCATGATAACAACTTCAAGAATGTTTAAATTGTTGCTTGCTTCAATTGCTAAATGCATGTGAGGATTTACCGGAATTGTTGTTTGATGTTTCCGGCCTCATTTAAAATGCCTAGTTGTGTATTTTACTCATGTTTCACCTCTTGCCATGTTAACCAACATTTAATTTTGTTGAGTACCTAATCGGGAGTGAAACTAAATAATTGTTTATGTGATGGTTGTTTACTATGTTGTTTGCTTCTTTCCGGTGTTGCTTCTTCGGGTTAGTTCCGATAACGTCGCGTTTGTGAGGATCGGTTCGACTACGTTTGCTTGTCTTCTTCATGGACTCGTTCTTCTTCCTCGCGGGATCTCAGGCAAGATGACCATACCCTTGAAATCACTTTTATCTTTTCTTGCTAGTTGCTCGCTCTTTTGCAATGCTGCGATACCTACGACTTGCTATATCATGCCTCCCATATTTCCATGTCCAGCCTCTAACCCTCCTTTTCCTAGCAAACCGTTGTTTGGCTATGTTACCGCTTTGCTCAGCCCCTCATATAGCATTGTTAGTTGCAGGTGAAGATGAAGTTTGTTCCATGTTGGAACATGGATATCGTTTGGGATATCATTATTATAATATCTTGTTTACTTTAATGCATATATACACTTCGTAAAGGGTGGAAGGCTCGGCCTTATGCCTGGTGTTTTGTTCCACTCTTGCCGCCCTAGTTTCCGTCATACTGGTGTTATGTTCCTTGATTTTGCGTTCCTTACGCGGTTGGGTTATAATGGGAACCCCTTGACAGTTCGCCTTGAATAAAACTCCTCCAACAAGGCCCAACCTTGGCTTTACATTTGCACTAACAACCTATCACCTTCCCTTGGGTTCTGCAGACTCAAGGGTCATCTTTATTTTAACCCCCCGGGCCAGTGCTTCTCTAAGTGTTGGTCCAACCAGAGCGATGTTCGGCGCCCCCTGGGCAACCAGGGTTTATGCCAACCCGACGTCTTGCTCATCCGGTGTGCCCTGAGAACGAGATATGTGCAGCTCCTATCGGGATTTGTCGGCACATTCGGGTGGCTTTGCTGGTCTTGTTTTACCATTGTCAAAATGTCTTGTAACCAGGATTCCCAGTCTGATCGGGTCTTCCTGGGAGAAGGAGTATCCTTCGTTGACCGTGAGAGCTTGTGATGGGCTAAGTTGGGACACCCCTGCAGGGTTTTGAAATTTCGAAAGCCGTGCCCACGGTTATGGGCAGATGGGAATTTGTTAATATCCGGTTGTAGAGAACTTGACACTTAATCAAATTAAAATGCATTAACCGCGTGTGTAGCCGTGATGGTCTCTTCTCGGCGGGGTCTAGGAAGTGAACACGGTTTTGGTGTTATGCTTGAACGTAAGTAGATACAGGATCACTTCTTGATCACTTCTATTTCATGACCGTGCTTTGCTTCTCTTCTCGCTCTCATTTGCGTAAGTTAGCCACCATATATGCTAGTGCTTGCTGCAGCTCCACCTCATTACCCCTTTCCTACCCACAAGCTTAAATAGTCTTGATCTCGCGGGTGTGAGATTGTTGAGTCCTCGTGGCTCACAGATTACTTCAAACAGTTGCAGGTGCCGATGATAACCGTGCGGGTGACGCAACCAAGCTCAAGGAGGAGCTCGATGAAGATCGTGTTCGTTGTGTTGTTTCGTTTCCAGTTGATCAGTAGCGGAGCCCAGTCGGGGCGATCGGGGATCTCGCATTAGGGGTTGTCTTTCTTTATTTGGTTCCGTAGTTGGACCTTGATTGTATTCTGGATGATGTAATGCTATATTCATGTATTGTGTGAAGTGGCGATTGTAAGCCAACTCTTTATCCCTTTCATATTCAGTACATGGGATGTGTAAAGATTACCCCTCTTGCGATATGCCTACCATGCGGTTATGCCTCTAAGCCGTGCTCCGACACGTGGGAGATATAACCGCATCGTGGGTGTTACACTGTGTTAGTGTTATGCCTCTCTCTTTATATCGTAGACTTGATTTGAATATGTTGACACCTACTGAAATATCTTTGCAAATGGCTGATGAATCAACTGCTATACCTGTCGGTATTTGTGAGGATGTGCCTGTTGTGGTTGCAAATGTTACTATTTTAATGGACTTTGTTATTCTTGATATTCCCGAGGACGATAGTATGTCTATTATTCTTGGAAGACCCTTTTTGAATACTGCAGGGGCTATTATTGATTGCACCAAAGGCAATGTCACTTTTCATGTTAATGGTAATGAGCATACGGTACACTTTCCGAGGAAACAACCTCAAGTCCACAATATCAATTCTATTGGAAAAATTCCATCGATTATTTTTGGAGGTTTTGAATTTCCTCTTCCTATTGTTAAAAAGAAATATGATATTCTTATTGTTGGGGATGTGCATATCCCCGTTGAGGTAACATAGTGTTATTTGAAATTTCTCCAGTTCCATGTTATTCGGAATGAGTTCGTTAACAAGACTTGATCAACCTTGTTAGTGGATTCCTTTTGATGAGCATGAGATGGATGAAGTTAGAAGGCACAACCTTCTGTACCCCACTTTTACTCTCTGTTATTTATATTGAATAAAGTAAAACAGTATTTTCTGTCTATTATCTGAATTATCCGTGCAATATAAAAATACCCCGAAAATAAAAGTTCTCCAAATGCCATGAAATTTAAATATGATTTTTTCTGGAATATTTGAGAATATTTGGCACTGAGAACACAGCAGGAGGAGCTGGCACCTGGCCACGAGGGTCAGGGGCGCGCCCCTGCCTCTCGTGGGCCCACGGTGGCCCTCCTCCACTTATCCTTGTACCCACACACTCCTTCTTCCTCCCACAAACACGAATATCCAGCTCAAACCCGAGTCCAAGCTCATTTTGCTGCCATTTTCGATCTCCTTGCTCAAAGCACCTCTCACAAAACTGCTTGGGGAGATTGTTCCTTGGTATGTGACTCCTCCATTGGTCCAATTAATTTTTGTTCTAGTGATTTATTCATTGCAAATTTGTGCTGCCTAGGTGACCATGTTCTTGAGCTTGCATGTCAAATTTATATGGTTCCAAGTAGTTTTGATGCATGATATAGGCTCTAGGCACTTGTAGGAGTAGTTGCTATCAATTTTGTTGAGTTTGGTTCACTTTTATTTTGAAGTTACTAAAAATTTCAGAATTTTTCAGAGGAAGAAATATGCTTATGAAAATGTACCAAGGTGGTTCTTCAAGGAAGCAAGGGCCCAGGCTTGCAATGCGTGATGATGATGAAGAGCCACCAAGAGACGCTCCAGTGCGTCCTTGTGAATGGCCTTCGGAAAACTTTATGGATCGAGTGGGAATTAAGGAAGAATTTAACGCATTTTTGCGTAACGCTGATCTTGTGAGCTTCGAGGAAGAAAAGTGTCGCCAGTACCACTATCTCACCAGTACCTTTGTGAGGATGTTTGAATTTTCATCTTCACGTAATTCTCCAACTGTCCTGTTTGATCTCTATGAGAAATCTTATACTATGGACTTAGAAGATTTTACCACTACCTACAAACTTCCACAATGGGGTAGCGCTAGTGAACCCCGCAAATATGAATTTAGAGGTTTTCTTGCTAGCATAACTGTGGGGGAATCTAGAGATATAACACAAGCTACCATAGGGAGCATTCACTTTCCTGCTATACATTATTTTGCTCTCTTCATAGGTAGGTGCATAAATGGTAAAGATGAAGCATGTCATATGTGTGTCCCTGACCTCAGTATTCTTAGGAGTGTTGTGTTAGGAGACAAATCCTATAATTTGGGAGCCATTGTTGCACGCAGGTTGCATAATAATAGATTTAATGGAGATTTCTTCGGTGGAATTTATGCAACCCGCTTAGCTGATTTTCTCGGTGTAAACATACGTGAGGATGATATTGAATTGCCTCCCGCTTACCTAGATTTTAATGTTATGGTTCACCACCAGTTTGTTGAGAGGAGTGAATCACCTCTCCAGTATCGACCAATCTTTGACAGACGGCGTGTTGTCCGTATTACTCTCCCTGCTCCTGCCTTCTTTGATTATCAGGCAAAAGGAAAATATGTTATTATTAGAGAGGAGGCAAATGAGTACGAGAGGAGGGCGGAGGTCGCTCGTCGCCATGCTGTAGCTCAGGAGGCGATAGCCGCTGCATCTCAGTACGACCCCAACTATTATTATGGATATCCGCCAGGTCTGCCGTGGCCATAGACCAACTTAGGCCAAAAGCCTAAGCTTGGGGGAGTACGTATTTCCCACCGACATTACATTTATGTTCACACACTCATTGCTAGATGTTGGTGCTCATACTTTTTCATTGTATCATCCATGCTAGTTTATTTCCTTTTTATACTTTCTTCTTGTGTGTTTAATAAACCCTAAG
This sequence comes from Triticum monococcum, assembly GCA_034509565.1. Classification (NCBI taxonomy): domain Eukaryota; kingdom Viridiplantae; phylum Streptophyta; class Magnoliopsida; order Poales; family Poaceae; genus Triticum; species Triticum monococcum. The sequence goes on from CM067841.1 coordinate 526,283,564, forward strand.
AAAAACCAAAAAAATAGTTGTAGCTTTTAATTAGTTTACTTTCCATGCTTGTAGTAGTAATTAAAAAGAAAACCCAAAAAGATTTCATGTTCTTCTTTTGCTTGTTGGGAGCTTTCCCGTGTAAATAGTTTTATTTCTTTTCTTTTCTTTGGGGGTCGATATGAGAAGACCGTGATTAAATTGTTGAAGTGGCTCTTATATGCATAATTGTTGATCTGTCAAAAGAGCCATATTTCCTTGTCTTCTCTTGTTTATTGAATGCTTACAGATTCCAACTTAGTCCAATGCACGCGCACTATTATTATTATTCACATCATTCGGTCGTGCAAGTGAAAGGCAATTATGACGATATATGATGGAGTGACTGAGATGAGAAAAGCTGGTATGAACTCGACCTCTCTTGTTTTTGTAAATATGATTAGTTCATCATTCTTGATTCAGCCTATTATGAATAAACATGTTTGCAATGACAACTAGAGATCATAGTTTCTTGTGCCATGCTTGATTAGCTAGAAGCTTATAATGGTTTACCTTGCGTGCCAACATGCTATTAAAATGGTTGTGATGTGGTATGATAGGGTGGTATCCTTCTCTGAATGATTTAAGTGACTTGACTTGGCGCATGTTCACGCATGTAGTTGAAACAAAATCAACATAGCCTTCACGATATTTATGTTCATGGTGGATTATATCCTACTCATGCTTGCATTCGGTGTTGATTAATTTTAATGCATGTTCATGACTGTTGTCGCTCTCTAGCTGGTCACTTCCCAGTCTTTTGCTAGGCTTCACCTGTACTAAGCGGGAATACTGCTTGTGCATCCAACTCCATAAACCCAAAGTTGTTCCATATGAGTCCACCATACCTACCTATATACGGTATCTACCTGCCGTTCCAAGTAAATTTGTATGTGCCAAACTATAAACCTTCAAATAAATATCCTGTTTTGTATGCTCGAATAGCTCATGTATCAACTAGGGCTATCCGTATCTTCCATGTTAGGCGGGTTATTCTCAAGAGGAGTGGACTCCGCTCCTCACTCACGAGAAAAGGGCTGGTCACCGGGATGCCCAGCCCCATGCTTTATGCAAATCAAATCAAAATAATTGCAAACAAAACTCCCCCTGGGACTCTTGTTAGTTGGAGGCACTCGTTGTTTCGAGCAAGCCATGGATTGATGCTTGTTGGTGGAGGGGGAGTATAAACTTTACCATTCTGTTTGGGAACCGCCTATAATGTGTGTATCATGGAAGATATCACCATCTCTTGGTTGTTATGTTGACAATGAAAGTATACCGCTCAAAATATTATTCACCTCTATTTCAAAACTGAGCTCTGGCACCTCTACAAATCCCTGCTTCCCTCTGCGAAGGGCCTATCTATTTACTTTTATGTTGAGTCATCATCCTCTTATTAAAAAGCACCAGTTGGAGAGCACCGCTGTCATTTGCATTCATTACTGTTAGTTTACATTGAGTATGACTTGACTGGATCTCTTTTACCATGAATTACAATGTCTAGTCAGTCCTTGATCTTTAAAGGTGCTCTGCATTTATGTTTTGCGGTCTCAGAAAGGGCTAGCGAGATACCATCTTGTTATATGATATTATGATTGTTTTGAGAAAGTGTTGTCATCCGAGATTTGTTATTATTACTCGCTAGTTGATTATGCCATTGATATGAGTAAACATGAGACCTATGCGTTATTGTGAATATGGTTAGTTCATAATCTTTCCTGAAAACTTGAACGCTGGCTTTACATATTTACAACAACAAGAGCAAATAGAGTTTGTAAAAGTTTTTCTTTATCACTTTCAGTTTGTCAACTAAATTGCTTGAGGACAAGCAAATGTTTAAGCTTGGGGGAGTTGATACGTCTCGTCGTATCTACTTTTCCAAACACTTTTGCCCTTGTTTTGGACTCTAACTTGCACGATTTGAATGAAACTAACCCGGACTGACGTTGTTTTCAGCAGAATTACCATGGTGTTATTTATGTGCAGAAACAAAACTTCTCGGAATGACATGAAACTTCACGGAACATCTTTTCAGAAATAATAAAAAAATCCCTGCAAAAGATGAAGACCAGGGGCCCACACCCTAGCCATGAGGGTGGGGGGCGCGCCTCCCCCCTAGGGCGCGCCCCCTACCTCATGGGCCCCCTGGAGCTCCTCCGACCTCGACTCCAACTCTATATATTTGCTTTCGGGGAGAAAAAATAAAGAAGAAGGATTCATCGCGTTTTACAATACGGAGCCGCCACCAAGCCCTAAAACCTCTCAGGAGGGCTGATCTGGAGTCCGCTCGGGGCTCCGGAGAGGGGAATCCGTCGCCATCGTCATCATCAACCATCCTCCATCACCAATTTCATGATGCTCACCGCCGTGCATGAGTAATTCCATCGTAGGCTTGCTGGACGGTGATGGGTTGGATGAGATTTATCATGTAATCAAGTTAGTTTTGTTAGGGTTTGATCCCTAGTATCCACTATGTTCTGAGATTGATGTTGCTATGACTTTGCTATGCTTGATGCTTGTCACTAGGGCCCGTGTGCCGTGATTTCAGATCTGAACCTATTATGTTTTCATCAATATATGAGAGTTCTTGATCCTATCTTGCAAGTCTATAGTCACCTATTATGTGTTATGATCCGTTAACCCCGAAGTGACAATAATCGGGATACTTACCGGTGATGACCGTAGTTTAAGGAGTTCATGTATTCACTATGTGTTAATGCTTTGGTCCGGTACTCTATTAAAGGAGGCCTTAATATTTCTTAGTTGCTGCTAGGACCCCGCTGCCACGGGAGGGTAGGACAAAAGATGTCATGCAAGTTCTTTTCCATAAGCACGTATGACTATATTCAGAATACATGCCTACATTACATTGATGAATTGGAGCTAGTTCTGTGTCACCCTAGCTTATGACTGTTACATGATGAACCGCATCCGGCATAATTCTCCATCACTGATCCATTGCCTACGAGATTTCCATATATTGTTCTTTGCTTATTTACTTTTCCGTTGCTATTGTTACAACCACTACAAAATACCAAAAACATTACTTTTGCTATCATTACCTTTTGCTACCGTTACCACTACTATCATATTACTTTGCTACTAAACACTTTGCTGCAGATATTAAGTTTCCAGGTGTGGTTGAATTGACAACTCAGCTGCTAATACTTGAGAATATTCTTTGGCTCCCCTTGTGTCGAATCAATAAATTTGGATTGAATACTCTACCCTCGAAAACTATTGCGATCGCCTATACTTGTGGGTTATCAGCGGGGTGTTGTTCGCTGACTAGAGCCTCCCAGTGCTTGTTTGATCCTCCCAAAGTGAACGATGTTCGCGCGAGGGGCACCAAGAAGAGTACATTATCTCTCTAATAGAGGCCTTATTTAATTAAAAACAATTTGCTAGGTTTTATTAAAGATTTTAGTTCCTCCGGTGATTCAAATTTCAATCATCATTAAAAGGCTCAAGTTCTAATTTCAATCTGAAGAAGCGTCTGATGGGGAACGTAGCATGGAAAATAAACAAACAAAAAACCTATGAAACACACAAGATCTATTCTATGGAGATGCTAGCAACAAGGGGGAAGTGTTTATACATACCCTTGTAGACCGAAACGTTAACGATCTAAAGATCGTGGTTGGCGTAGTCATACTCCACGATCCAATATTCTGACTCGAGTACCGCACAGACGACACCTACGAGATGTCCACTAATGAGTCCAAATTGTGTGATTATTTTGCTAGTATTTTTATGCCTACTCACTGGGCTTTGTGGAATTTTACCGCGCTCGTGCACTTCTTTTTTTTCCCAGGTAACACTTTTCTGGATCCAAAATAATTTTATGGAAGAAATCCTAGAAAATGGTAGTGGAATATCATATTTATAGTGATAATCACCTACCATAAAAGATTCAAGTAAAAAGGCAAAGAAACAATCATCGCAGGGCCTCCGGGGCAAAAGACGGCGTTCCATACTATTGGGGAACATAGTAATTTCAAAAAAAATCCTACGCACACGCAAGATCATGGTGGTGCATAGCAACGAGAGGGGAGAGTGTGTCTACGTACCCTTGCAGACCGAATGCGGAAGCGTTAGCACAACGCGGTTGATGTAGTCGTACGTCTTCACGATCCGACCGATCAAGTACCGAACGTATGACACCTCCGAGTTCTGCACACGTTCAACTCGATGACGTCCCTCGAACTCCGATCCAATTGAGCTTTGAGGGAGAGTTCCGTCAGCACAACGGCATGGTGACGATGATGATATTCTACGATGCAGGGCTTCACCTAAGCACCACTACGATATGACCGAGGTGGATTATGGTGGAGGGGGCACCGCACACGGCTAAGAGATCCAAGGGATCAATTGTTGTGTCTCTAGGGGGTGCCTCCCTCCCCATATATAAAGGAGTGGAGGAGGGGGAGGGGGCCGTCCACCCTTGGCGCGCCCCATGAGGAGTCCTACTCCCACCATGAGTAGGACTCCCCCCCTTCCATGTTGCATGTTGGAGAAGGAGAGGAGAGGGAAGGAGAAAGAGGAAGAAAGGAAAGGGGGGCGCCCCCCTTCCTTGTCCAATTCGGAGTTGGGAGGGGAGGGGCGCACGGCTGCCCCTTAGCTGCCTGTCCTCTTCCACCAATTGGGCCCATGAGGCCCAATAATCTCCGGGGGGTTCCGGTAACCCCCTGGTACTCCCGTATATATCCGATAACCCCCGGAACCATTCCGGTGTCTGAATATAGTCGTCCAATATATCAATCTTCATGTCTCGACCATTTCGAGACTCCTCGTCATGTCCGTGATCACATCCGAGACTCCGAACTACCTTCGGTACATCAAAACACATAAACTCATAATATGACCGTCATCAAACTTTAAGCGTGCGAACCGTATGGGTTCGAGAACTATGTAGACATGACCGAGACACGTCTCCGGTCAATAAGCAATAGTGGAACCTGGATGCTCATATTGGCTCCTACATATTCTTCGAAGATCTTTATCGGTCAAACCGCATAACAACATACGTTGTTCCCTTTGTCATCGGTATGTTACTTGCCCGAGATTCGATCGTCGATATCTCAATACCTAGTTCAATCTTGTTACCAGCAAGTCTCTTTACTCGTTCCGTAATACATCATCCCGCAACTAACTCATTAGTTGCAATGCTTGCAAGGCTTAAGTGATGTGTATTACCGAGTGGGCCTAGAGATACCTCTCCGACAATCGGAGTGACAAATCCTAATCTTGAAATACGCCAACCTAACAAGTACCTTTGGAGACACCTGTAGAGCACCTTTATAATCACCCAGTTACGTTGTGACGTTTGGTAGCACACAAAGTGTTCCTCCGGTAAACGGGAGTTGCATAATCTCATAGTCACAGGAACATGTATAAGTCATGAAGAAAGCAATAGCAACAAACTAAACGATCAAGTGCTAAGCTAACGGAATGGGTCAAGTCAATCACATCATTCTCCTAATGATGTGATCCCGTTAATCAAATGACAACTCTTTGTCTATGGCTAGGAAACATAACCATCTTTGATCAACGAGCTAGTCAAGTAGAGGCATACTAGTGACACTCTGTTTGTCGATGTATTCACACATGTATCATGTTTCTGGTTAATATAATTCTAGCATGAATAATAAACATTTATCATGATATAAGGAAATAAACAATAACTTCATTATTGCCTCTAGGGCATATTTCCTTCAGTCTCCCACTTGCACTAGAGTCAATAATCTAGATTACACAGTAATGATTCTAACACCCATGGAGCCTTCGTGCTGATCATGTTTTGCTCGTGGAAGAGGCTTAGTCAACGGGTCTGCAATATTCAGATCCATATGTATCTTGCAAATCTCTATGTCTCCCACCTGGACTTGGTCTCGGATGGAGTTGAAGCGTCTTTTGATGTGCTTGGTTCTCTTGTGAAATCTGGATTCCTTTGCCAAAGCAATTGCACCAATATTGTCACAAAAGATTTTCATTGGACCCGATGCACTAGGTATGACACCTAGATCGGATATGAACTCCTTCATCCAGACTCCTTCATTTGTTGCTTCCGAAGCAGCTATGTATTCTGCTTCACATGTAGATCCTGCTACGACGCTTTGTTTAGAACTGCACTGAGGGAGTCCTGGATTAGGGGGTGTCCGGATGGCCAGACTATACCTTCAGCCGGACTCCTGGACTATGAAGATACAAGATTGAAGACTTCGTCCCGTGTCCGGGAGGGACTTTCCTTGGCATGGAAGGCAAGCTTGGCGATGCGGATATTTAGATCTCCTACCATTGTAACCAACTCTATGTAACCCTAACCCTATCTGGTGTCTATATAACCTGGAGGGTTTTAGTCCATAGGACAACATACACATCAACAATCATACCATAGGCTAGCTTCTAGGGTTTAGCCTCCTCGATCTCGTGGTAGATCCACTCTTGTACTACCCATATCATCAATATTAATCAAGCAGGATGTAGGGTTTTACCTCCATCGAGAGGGCCCGAACCTGGGTAAAACTTCGTGTCCCTTGCCTCCTGTTACCATCCAGCCTAGACGCATAGTTCGGGACCCCCTACCCAAGATCCGCCGGTTTTGACACCGACATTGGTGCTTTCATTGAGAGTTCCTCTGTGTCGTCGCCGTCAGGCTCGATGGCTCCTACAATCATCGATGGCGATGCAGTCCAGGGTGAGACCTTCCTCCCCGGACAGATCTTTGTCTTCGGCGGCTTCGCACTGCGGGCTAATTCACTTGGCCATCTGGAGCAGATCGAAAGCTACGCCCCTGGCCGTCAGGTCAGATTTGGAAGTTTAAACTACACGGCTGACATCCGCGGGGACTTGATCTTCGACAGATTCGAGCCACTGCCGAGCGCGTCGCGCTGTTCCGACGAGCATGATCTAGCTCTGCCGCCGAACAGTGCCCTGGAGGCCGCACCCGCATCGGTTCCGATCCTTAATTCGGAGCCAACTACGCCGATCGAGGATGGGCGGTTGGACGCCGCCTCGGGGGATGCGATCCCAACGGCGATTGATCTGAACACCAGCCCCGCACTTCGCGAGACTCGTGACTCGAAGGAGCCGGACTCCTTTCCGGACTCTGAACCCTCCGCGCCCCGGCCAATCGAATCCGATTGGGCGCCGATCATGGAGTTTACTACAGCGGACATCTTTCAGCACTCGCCTTTTGGCGATATTCTGAAGTCACTGAAGTCTCTCTCTTTATCAGGAGAGCACTGGTCGGACTACGGCCAGCAAGGTTGGGATTCGGACGATGAAGAAATTCAAAGCCCACCCACCACCCACTTTGTAGCCACTGTCGATGACTTAACCGACATGCTCGACTTCGACACCGAAGACATCGACGGGCCGATGAAGGAGATGATGAAGAACCAATGCCTATTAGGCCCTGGAAAGCCACCTCGTTGTATGACATATACATGGTGGACACCCCAAAAGAGGGAGATGGTGATGGAACAGCGGAGGATGACCCCTCCAAGAAATAGCCTAAGCGCCGGCGTCAGCGGCGCCGCTCAAAATCCCGCCAAAACAAAAACGGTGATACCAGCACGGGAGATAATAATACTCTGGAAGCACCAAAGAAAACCCCCTCCAGCAAGATTTAGCACAGGAGGATGGAGAAACCAGCCCTCATGAGAGAGCGGCAGACAGAGAGGTCGAGGACGATAATTATATGCCTCCCTCCGAAGACGAGGCAAGCCTCGACGACGATGAATTCGTCGTGCTAGAGGATCCCGTCGAGCAAAAGCGTTTTCAATGCAGGCTTATGGCCACGGCAAGAAGCCTCAAGAAAAAACAGCAACAACTTAGAGCTGATCAAGATTTGCTGGTCGACAGATGGACTGAAGTCCTTGCGGCCGAAGAGCATAAACTCGAACGCCCCTCCAAGAGCTACCCAAAGCGCAGGTTGCTACCCCAATTAGAGGAGGAAGCACTTGATGCGGCCGACCGGCCACCTCGTGGCCGCGACAGAGAGGCCCCTCGGCCCTCCACTCAAGCCGCACCTCGTACCAAGGCACGGGAATATGCGCTGGACTTACGAGATATGTTGGAGGACAAGGCTAGACAAACAAGATCGATCTACGGATCGCGTGGGCGCCCCACGACTCGAGACGGTAACCGTCACGCCGACCACAAATTCGGCAGGGCCGAACACAGTAGACAAAGCTCATTGGAGCTACGTCATGATATAGCCCAGTACAGAGGCGCCGCACACCCACCCTGCTTTACAGACGAAATAATGGATCATCAAATCCCCGAGGGTTTCAAACCCGTAAACATCGAATCATATGATGGCACAACAGATCCTGCGGTATGGATTGAGGATTATCTCCTTCATATCCACATGGCCTGCGGCAATGATTTCCACGCCATCAAACACCTCCCACTCAAGCTTAAAGGACCAGCTCGGCATTGGCTTAACAGCTTGCCAACAGGATCAATCAGTTGTTGGGAGGACCTGGAAGCCGCATTCCTCGACAACTTCCAGGGCACTTATGTGCGACCCCCAGACGCCGATGACCTAAGTCACGTAATTCAGCAGCCAGATGAATCGGCTAGGCAATTCTGGACACGGTTCCTAACAAAGAAAAATCAAACAGTCGACTGTCCAGACGCTGAGGCCCTAGCAGCCTTCAAGCACAATATCCGTGACGAGTGGCTGGCCCGGCACCTTGGACAGGAAAAGCCAAAATCTATGGCAGCACTCATGACACTCATGACCCGCTTTTGCGCGGGAGAAGACAGTTGGCTTGCTCGTAGCAACAATATAACCAAGAACCCTGGTAATTCGGACACCAGGGACAGTAGTGGCAGGTCGCATCGCAACAAGCAGAAGCGCCGCATTAACGGCGACAATGCAGATGATACGACAGTTAATGCCGGATTCAGAGGCTCTAAATCCGGTCAGCGGAAAAAGCCATTCAAAAGGAATCCTAGGGGCCCGTCCAGTTTGGACCGAATACTCGACCGCTTATGCCAGATACATGGCACCCCCGAAAAGCGGGCCAATCACACCAACAGGGATTGTTGGGTGTTCAAGTAGGCAGGCAAGTTAAATGCCGAAAATGAAGACAAGGGGCTGCATAGCGATGACGACGAGGAGCCCCGGCCGCCGAACAACAGTGGATAGAAGGGTTTTCCCCCACAAGTGCGGACGGTGAACATGATATACGCAACCCACATCCCCAAGAGGGAGCGGAAGCGCGCGTTAAGGTACGTATACGTGATAGAGCCAGTCGCCCCAAAGTTCAACCCATGGTCCTCCTGCCCGATCACCTTTGATCAAAGGGACCACCCCACTAGCACCCATCACGGCGGAGTCGCCGCATTGGTTCTAGACCCAATTATTGACGGATTTCATCTCACTAGAGTCCTTATGGACGGCGGCAGCAGCCTGCACCTGCTTTACCAGGATACAGTGCGGAAAATGGGCATAGATCCCTCGAGGATTAAGCCCACCAAAACAACCTTTAAAGGCGTAATACCAGGTGTAGAGGCCAACTGTACAGGCTCAGTCACACTTGAAGTGGTCTTCGGATCTCCGGATAATTTCCGAAGCGAAGAGTTAATCTTCGACATAGTCCTGTTTCGCAGTGGCTATCACGCACTGCTCGGGCGAACCGCATTTGCCAAGTTCAATGCGGTACCGCATTACGCATACCTTAAGCTCAAGATGCCAGGCCCTCGAGGAGTAATTACGGTCAATGGAAACACCGAACGCTCCCTCCGAACGGAGGAGCACACGACGGCCCTTGCAGCGGAAGTACAAAGCAGCCTCTCCACGCAGTTCTCCAGTCGGGCCAGTAAACGACTGAACACCGTCAAGCGCGCCCGGAGTAACCTACAACAAGACCGCCTCGCACGATCCGAGCAGGCGTAGCAATGCGGCCCCAACCCCAACCCTCGCAACAAGGCGACGCCAGTACTTCACTTACATAATTACGCTCTAGAGATACCATGGGCACAGGGGGGAGGGGCACCATTACGGCACGCCCGAAACACGGCTTAAACCGCACCAGGGGCTGCCGATTTTTTTAATTTTCTCTTACTTTTAGGACTCCACCCTTCGGAAGACCTGTTCAACAGTTCAATTGCCGCACAAACGATGCAAGAACCAGGGAAGCAGACAAGCCACGCCGCATTACGGAACTCCCAGGTGGTCTCTATCACAAGCAGTATACCTATTTCGCATACTATTCCGCAGCTTGCCCCTGGAGCGGACATGTTAAATAGTCCAATCTTTTCGCTTATCGCATTATTTGTATCGTTCTGCTTTGATCGCAGCCCTCTTTAATAAACAATGCATAGCTTTTGTCTATTTTTGCATTATTCTCCTTTTTTCATATATATATATATATATATATATATGTTCCTTAACGACATGTTGCACCCGTACACTTTGGTACGGCCAAAACACGCCAGGGGCTTCAGTACCCCTCAATATGGTGTGTGAAGTCCGAACACTTTAACAAGTGCGGCACCCCGAACTTATAGCATTATATGCATCGGCTCCGAATCATGTCTTGGATCAATAGTTGGGTTTGCCCGGCTCCTATGTTTTGGTGCTTTACGTTCCGCTATATCGGCTAAGGTAGCACTAGTAGAACCACTGCGATTGTGCCCTGGTTGAGCTGGGTCGAGCACCTCAGTGGAGAAAGCTAAAACTGACTGTCATGATGAAGTGAGAGCTGGTCGCTGTTCGAGAGGTTTTTTCGAGTCCCTAAAGACTTATGTCGCTTAGGGCGAGGAGCTGGCTCTGTCCGGCCAAGGCGTGGATAGCGCCCCGAACTCGGTCTTCCGAATACCAGGGGCTTCGCCGAAATTTAAAATTATAGAATTCTATGGCTAAGTGAGAGTGTTCATGCATTATAGTCCGATTGCCTCGTTCGTTGGGCTGAGCGCCTCCCTCGAAGGACCCAAACATGGGGAAAAGAGTGCTCAGGTTTATCCCCGAACACCCCAGCACTAGCGGCATGGGGGCAGAAGCCGACGACTCGCCATCTCTTGGAGTTGATAAATAGCCGCACAGAAGGTAATATTTTAAATTCAAACCGCATTGCTTAGCGCATATGAACAAGTTTTGAGTGCACAGGACAAAACGAGCGAGTTTTACTCAAAAATTACATCCATAGAACATTCATCCGCCACAAGGCGGGCACCCTTCAGAACATCCTTATAATAGTTCTCGGGCTTGCGATGCTCATTCCCTGGCGGTGGCCCGTCCTTCACAAGCTTCTCAGCATCCAGCTTGCCCCAGTGCACCTTAGCACGGGCAATGGCCCTACGGGCACCTTCAATGCAAAACGGAGCGCTTGATGACTTTGAGCCTTGGACAGGCCTCCACCAGCCGCCGCACCAGCCCAAAATAGCTCCCAGGCTGAGCCTCTCCAGGCCACAGCCGAACTATGAGGCCCTTCATGGCCTGTTCGGCCGCCTTGTGGAGCTTGACCAGTTGCTTCAACTGGTCGCTCAGGGGCACGGGGTGTCCGGCCTCAGCATACTGAGACCAGAACACCTTCTCTGTCAAGCTCTCCTCCTCGGCTCGATAGAATGCGGCAGCATCAGACACACTCCGGGGAAGATCTGCGAACGCGCCTGGAGAACTCCGGATTCGGGTAAGTAACAAGTAACTCACGCTTATGTGTTTGCTTTGCATAAAGAATGCCTTACCCACCGCTATCTTCTTCACCTCATCCAACACCTGAAGGGTCTTTTGGGATTCGGCCTTGGCAGACTTGGCACTTTCAATAGCCGCCGCGAGCTCGGACGCTTGCGTCCTTGAGTCACGCTCCAAACTCTCATGTTTTTCCATGAGAGCCTGGAGCTCTTGCCGCACCTTGCCAACCTCGGCCTCATACTTCTCTCGCTCGGTGCGCTCCGTGGCCGCCGTCTTCTCGGCCTCGAGCAGCGCTTGCTTAAGGGTCGCCACCTCAGACATGGCCCCTACAATAGCCACGATAATCCTGTCATTTTTCGCAATTGCACCTTTATATATATATTATATATATATATATATATATATATATATATATATATATATATATATTCAAACAAGGTATTTCTTACCTTCATTGTCCTTGAGCTGCTTCTTGGCACGCCCGAGCTCTTGCTCGGACCGCTCGAGGTTCTGCTTTAGCATGTCCACTTCCGTAGTCAGTGCGGCGGACACCAGCAGGGAAGCATGCACACGCATATTGACTCCTTTTTGTTAGACTCCTGCGAATTGTATTTGATCCTCTATTCGGCTTTTCTTCCCGAACGCCAAACAGAGCATCAGGGGCTACTGTCCATGTGGTAATATTATTTACACATTCTTTACTTACCTCAAAGCCTGTCAAAAGGCTAGTACAAGCGTCAGTCAGTCCGCCCTTGGCGGACTGAACCTTCTGGATCACCGCACTCATGATAGTGCGGTGCCCCTCGTCGATGGAAGCGCCTTGGAGCGCCTCCAACATATTGTCCGGCGCCTCCGGTTGAACGGAGGTCACCGGCACGGCGGGCCTGCTCCTCTTGGAAGGAGGTCGCCCGCCGGACTCTGGAACCTTTGAAGGTTCCGGAGCGGTGTCCGACCTAGGGCCGGACTTGGAGCCCTGGGGGTTTCATCCCCTTTACTCCTGGAGTCCGGGAGGTCGTCTCGCGGCGCCTCCAGGACTACCTCCTCCCGGATTGGAACCTGTTGGGACAACACTTCGGTGTCGTCCGTAGGGCGGGGGGAGGAAGCCGTCGGAAGCGAGTTCACGTCCGACGAGTCCAGTGAGCCGCTCGACGACGCGTCGAGCCGGTCTTTGGGTGGGCTGCATAAACACATTCGACATAAGGGAAAACTGTGCAATAAATGAATACTATGAATTACTCTGGTATCCGGATACTTACGATTTGGCCAGGGGCTTGGCCCTGGGCGCCCACTCCTCTCCGCCGTTGTCGGCGTCGGTGGAGTAGTCCGAAGAAAGGGTTTTCCCCTTCTTGGACCCTTCGGCCTCCCCAGTTGGGGCATCCTTCCTTTTCTTCCCTTCCCCCGCTAGAGGGGGAGGGGTCTCTTCTTCCTCCTCCTCGTCTTCATGGGAGGAGTGCGTCTTGGATTCGTCGGATGGTGAATCCGACACCTCCAGGCGCCGGGCACTCTTTCGAGTCCCCGCGGCCTTTTTTGCGGCCTTCTTCTCCGGCACCACATAGGGTGCCGGAACCAGCAGCTTCGCCAAGTGGGCATCGGCTGGGTCTTCGGGAAAAGGCGTCGGACAGTCGATCCGTCCGGACTTCGCCTACCAATCCTGTCAAAGGTAAGGGAGCTTAGATCCCGCACAAAGTTAAACTATGAAAAACTAGTGCCCTGTAAAAGGTACAAAGAACTTACCACGCTAGCGTGACGCTGCGCGCTGAATCCGCGGTCCTCGGTAGCGGATGAGGGAGCCTCGACACCTTTGAAAAGCACCTTCCAGGCATCTTTGTACGTCGTGTCGAAGAGCCTGCTCAGAGTTCGGTGCTGTGCTGGATTGAACTCCCACAGATTGAAGGCCCGTTGTTGACACGGGAGGCTCGGGCAGATGAGCATAACCTGGACTACATTGACAAGCCTGAGCTGCTTGTTCACCAGGGATTGGATGCATGTTTGCAGTCCGGTCACCTCCTTTTGGTTGCCCCACGACAGGCCCGTCTCTTTCCAGGACGTGAGCCGCATTGGGGGTCCGGACCAGAACTCGGGGGCTGCGACCCACTTAGGGTCGCGCGGCTCGGTGATATAAAACCACCTCGATTGCCACCCCTTCAGGGTCTCCACAAAGGAGCCCTCGAGCCATAGGACGTTGGCCATCTCGCCCACCATGGCGCCTCCGCACTCCGCCTGGTTGCCGTGCACCACCTTCGGCTTGACGTTGAAGGTCTTGAGCCATAGGCCGAAATGGGGGCGGATGCGGAGGAAAGCCTCGCACACGACGATAAACGCCGAGATGTTGAGGACAAAATTCGGGGCCAGATCGTGGAAATCCAGGCCATAGTAGAACATGAGCCCCCGGACAAATGGATGGAGAGGAAAACCCAGTCCGCGGAGGAAATGGGGGAGGAACACCACCCTCTCATGGGGCCTTGTGGTGGGGATGAGCTGCCCCTTTTCGGGAAGCCGGTGCGCAATGTCGTTAGACAAGTATCCGGCCTTCCTTAGTCTTTTGATGTGCCCCTCCGTGACGGAGGAGACCATCCGCTTGCCTCCCGCTCCGGACATGACTGGAGAAGGTTGAGGTAGGGAGTGCGGACTTGGGCGCTGGAGCTCGAGTGCACGAGAATGGATGGGCAAAGGAGGAAGAAGGCGTAGGTGAAAAGGTGGATCCTTATCCCCTTATATGGGTGGACGCAACTACGTGTCCCCACCAGCCTGGTAAAACTCGCTTATCTCCCAAGTGCCATAATCAAAGGCGCGGTTGGGTTACCCACGCCCGTATTGATGAGAATCCCGGAATAAGGGGACACGATCTCTGCTTTAACAAGACGTGCCAAGGAAACCACCTCGCATAACACGCTGAGATGGGACAGTACAATGGTTTGAATTAAAGCTTGGCCGTGGTGTGATGTCACACTACGGAATACGTCAGCAGATTAGATTTGTGTAAATATTATTCTCTCTATGGCAATATGTGGAAACTTATTTTGCAGAGCCGGACACTATCTCTGTGTTCAAAATCTTCTGTGAAGTACTTGGAGGAGGAACCCGCCTTGCAATGCCGAAGAAAATCTACGCGCCGGACTCGTCGTCATTGAAGCCTGGTTCAGGGGCTACTGAGGGAGTCCTGGATTAGGGGGTGCCCGGATGGCCGGACTATACCTTCAGCCGGACTCCTGGACTATGAAGATACAAGATTGAAGACTTCGTCCCGTGTCCGGGAGGGACTTTCCTTGACGTGGAAGGCAAGCTTGGCGATGCGGATATTTAGATCTCCTACCATTGTAACCGACTCTATGTAACCCTAACCCTATCCGGTGTCTATATAAACCGGAGGGTTTTAGTCCGTAGGACAACATACACATCAACAATCATACCATAGGCTAGCTTCTAGGGTTTAGCCTCCTCGATCTCGTGGTAGATCCACTCTTGTACTACCCATATCATCAATATTAATTAAGCAGGATGTAGGGTTTTACCTCCATCGAGAGGGCCCGGACCTGGGTAAAACTTCGTGTCCCTTGCCTCCTGTTACCATCCAGCCTAGACGCACAGTTCGGGACCCCCTACCCGAGATCCGCCGGTTTTGACACCGACATGCACCAATTGACAGCTCCACCATTTTAATAAAAACACGTACTCGGTTTGTGATTTAGAATCGTCCGGATCAGTGTCAAAGCTTGCATCGACGTAACCATTTACGAGGAGCTCTTTGTTACCTCCATAAACGAGAAACATATCCTTCGTCCTTCTCAGGTATTTCAGGATGTTCTTGACCGCTGTCCAGTGATTCACTCCTGGATTACTTTGGTACCTCCCTGCTAAACTAATAGCAAGGCACACATCAGGTCTAGTACGCAGCATTGCATACATGATAGAGCCTATGGCTGAAGCATAGGGAACATCTTTCATTTTCTCTCTATCTTCTGCAGTGGTCGGGCATTGAGTCTTACTCAATTTCACACCTTGTAACACAGGCAAGAACCCTTTCTTTGCTTGATCCATTTTGAACTTCTTCAAAACTTTGTCAAGGTATGTGCTTTGTGAAAGTCCAATTAAGCGTCTGATCTATCTCTATAGATCTTGATGCCCACTATATAAGCAGCTTCACCGAGGTCTTTCATTGAAAAACTCTTATTCAAATATCCTTTTATGCTATCCAGAAATTCTATATCATTTCCAATCAAAAATATGTCATCCACATATAATATCAGAAATGCTACAGAGCTCCCACTCACTTTCCTGTAAATACAGGCTTCTCCAAAAGTCTGTATAAAACCATATGCTTTGATCACACTATCAAAACATTTATTCCAACTCTGAGAGGCTTGCACCAGTCCATAAATGGATCGCTGGAGCTTGCATACTTTGTTAGCTCCCTTTGGATCGACAAAACCTTCCGGTTGCATCATATACAACTCTTCTTCCAGAAATCCATTTAGGAATGCAATTTTGACATCCATTTGCCAAATTTCATAATCATAAAACGCGGCAATTGCTAACATGATTCAGACAGATTTAAGCATTGCTACGAGTGAGAAGGTCTCATCGTAGTCAATCCCTTGAACTTGTCGAAAACCTTTTGCAACAAGTCGAGCTTTATAGACGGTAACATTACCATCAACGTCAGCCTTCTTCTTGAAGATCCATTTATTCTCGATGGCTTGCCGATCATTGGGCAAGTCAACCAAAGCCCACACTTTGTTCTCATACATGGATCCCATCTCAGATTTCATGGCCTCAAGCCATTTTGCGGAATCTGGGCTCCCATCGCTTCTTCATAGTTCGTAGGTTCATCGTGGTCTAGAAACATAGCCTCCAGAACAGGATTACCGTACCACTCTGGTGCGGATCTTACTCTGGTTGACCTACGAGGTTCAGTAACAACTTGATCTGAAGTTTCATGATCATCATCATTAACTTCCTCACTGATTGGTGTATACGTCACAGGAACCGGTTTCTGTGATGAACTACTTTCCAATAAGGGAGCAGGTAATGTTACCTCATCAAGTTCTACTTTCCTCCCACTCACTTCTTTCGAGAGAAACTCCTTCTCTAGAAAGGATCCATTCTTAGCAACGAATGTCTTACCCTCGGATCTATGATAGAAGGTGTACCCAACTATTTCTTTTGGGTATCCCAT
Source organism: Triticum monococcum (assembly GCA_034509565.1). Taxonomy (NCBI): domain Eukaryota; kingdom Viridiplantae; phylum Streptophyta; class Magnoliopsida; order Poales; family Poaceae; genus Triticum; species Triticum monococcum. Next base: position 526,300,405 of record CM067841.1, read on the forward strand.
GAAGACACACTTCTCCGATTTGGGTTCGAGCTTATCAGGTTGAAGCTTTTTCACATAAGCATCGCAACCCCAAACTTTAAGAAACGACAACTTTGGTTTCCTGCCAAACCATAGTTCATAAGGTGTCGTCTCAACGGATTTTGATGGTGCCCTATTTAACGTGAATGCGGACGTCTCTAAAGCATAACCCCAAAATGATAGCGGTAAATTAGTAAGAGCATCATAGATCACACCATATCTAGTAAAGTATGATTACGATGTTCGGACACACCATTACATTGTGGTGTTCCGGGTGGCGTGAGTTGCAAAACTATTCTGCATTGTTTCAAATGTAGACCAAACTCGTAACTCAAATATTCTCCTCCATGATCAGATCGTAGAAACTTTATTTTCTTGTTACGATGGTTTTCAACTTCACTCTGAAATTCTTCGAACTTTTCAAATGTTTCAGACTTATGTTTCATTAAGTAGATATACCCATATCTGCTTTAATCATCTGTGAAGGTGAGAAAAATAACGATACCAGCCGCGAGCCTCAACATTCATTGGACCACATACATCAGTATGTATGATCTCCAACAAATCAGTTGCTCGCTCCATAGTTCCGAAGAATGGCGTTTTAGTCATCTTGTCCATGAGGCATGGTTCACAAGTACCAAGTGATTCATAATCAAGTGATTCCAAAAGTCCATCAACATGGAGTTTCTTCATGCGCTTTATAGCAATATGACCCAAACGGCAGTGCCACAAATAAGTTGCACTATCATTATCAATTCTGCATCTTTTGGCTTCAACATTATGAATATGTGTATCACTACTATCGAGATTCATCAAAAATAGACCACTCTTTAAGGGTGCATGACCATAAAAGATATTACTCATATAAATAGAACAATCATTATTCTCAGATTTAAATGAATAACAGTTTCACATTAAACAAGATCCAAATATAATGTTCATGCTCAACGCTGGCACCAAATAACAATTATTTAGCTCTAAAACTAATCCTGAAGGTAGATGTAGAGGTAGCGTGCCGACGGTGATCACATCGACTTTGGAACCATTTCCCACGCGCATCGTCACCTCGTCCTTAGCCAGTGTTCGCTTAATCCGTAGTCCTTGTTTCGAGTTGCAAATATTAGCAACAGAACCAGTATCAAATACCCAGGTGCTACTGCGAGCTCTGGTAAGGTACACATCAATAACATGTATATCACATATACCTTTGTTCACCTTGCCATCCTTCTTATCCGCCAAATACTTGGGGCAGTTCTGCTTCCAGTGACCAGTCTGTTTGCAGTAGAAGCACTTAGTCTCAAGCTTAGGTCCAGACTTGGGTTTCTTCTCTTGAGCAGCAACTTGTTTGTTGTTCTTCTTGAAGTTCCCCTTCTTCTTCCCTTTGCCTTTTTTCTTGAAAATGGCGGTCTTATTGACCATCAACACTTGATGCTCCTTCTTAATTTCTACCTCCGCAACCTTTAGCATTGCGAAGAGCTCGGGAATCGTCTTATCCATCCCTTGCATATTATAGTTCATAACGGAGCTCTTATAGCTTGGTGGCACTATCAACAGGAAGATTAACTCCAAATTGAGTCAAGTGACTATGATACCCAGACATTTTGAGTATATGCTCACTGAAAGAACTATTCTCCTCCATTTTGCAGTTATAGAACTTATTGGAGACTTCATATCTCTCAATCCAGGCATTTGCTTGAAATATTAACTTCAACTCCTGGAACATCTCATATGCTCCATGACGTTCAGTGCTTGTTGAAGTCCCGGTTCTAAGCCGTAAAGCATGGCACACTAAACTATCGAGTAGTCATCAGCTTTGCTCTGCCAGGTGTTCATAACATCTGGTGTTGCTCCTGCAGCGGGTTTGGCACTTAGCGGTGCTTCCAGGACGTAATTCTTCTGTGCAGCAATGAGGATAATCCTCAAGTTACGGACCCAGTCCGTGTAATTGCTACCATCATCTTTCAACTTTGCTTTCTCAAGGAACGCATTAAAATTCAACGGAACAACAGCACAATCCATATATCTACAACAAACATAGACATGCAAAATACTATTAGGCACTAAGTTCAGGATAAATTTAAGTTCAATTAATCATATTACTTAAGAACTCCCACTTAGATAGACATCCCTCTAATCATCTAAGTGATCACGTGATCCAAATCAACTAAACCATAACCGTTCATCACGTGAAATGGAGTAGTTTTCAATGGTGAACATCATTATGTTGATCATATCTACTATATGATTCACGCTCGAACTTTCGGTCTCGGTGTTCCGAGGCCATATCTACATATGCTAGGCTCATCAAGTTTAACCCGAGTATTCTGCGTGTGCAAAACTGGCTTGCACCCGTTGTAGATGGACGTAGAGCTTATCACACCTGATCATCACGTGGTGTCTGGGCACAACGAACTTTGGCAACGTTGCATACTCAGGGAGAACACTTTTATCTTGAAATGTAGTGAGAGATCATCTTATAATGCTACCGTCAATCAAAGAAAAATAGGATGCATAAAAGATAAACATCACATGCAATCAATATAAGTGATATGATATGGCCATCATTATCTTGTGCTTGTGATCTCCATCTCCAAAGCACCATCATGATCACCATCGTCACCAGCACGGCACCTTGATCTCCATCGTAGCATCGTTGTCGTCTCGCCAACTATTGCTTATACGACTATCGCTACCGCTTAGTGGTAAAGTAAAGCAATTACAGGGCGATTGCATTGCATACAATAAAGCGACAACCATATGGCTCCTGCCAGTTGCCAATAACTCGGTTACAAAACATGATCATCTCATACGATAAAATATATCATCATGTCTTGACCATATCACATCACAACATGCCCTGCAAAAACAAGTTAGACATCCTCTACTTTGTTGTTGCAAGTTTTACGTGGCTGCTACGGGCTGAGCAAGAACCGTTCTTACCTATGCATCAAACCACAACGATAGTTCGTCAAGTTAGTGTTGTTTTAACCTTCTCAAAGATCGGGCGTAGCCACACTCGGTTGAACTAAAGTTGGAGAAACTGACACCCGCTAGCCACCTGTGTGCAAAGCACGTCGGTAGAACCAGTCTCGCGTAAGCGTACGTGTAATGTCGGTCCGGGCCGCTTCATCCAACAATACCGTCGAACCAAAGTATGACATGGTGGTAAGTAGTATGACTTGTATCGCCCACAACTCACTTGTGTTCTACTCATGCATATAACATCAACGCATAAAACCAGGCTCGGATGCCACTGCTTGGGAACGTAATAATTTCAAAAAAATTCCTACGCACACGCAAGACCATGGTGATGCATAGCAACGAGAGGGGAGAGTGTGTCTACGTACCCTCGCAGACCGAATGCGGAAGCGTTAGCACAATGCGGTTGATGTAGTCGTACGTCTTCACGATCTGACCGATCAAGTACAGAACGTACGGCACCTCCGAGTTCTGCACACGTTCAACCTGATGACGTCCCTCGAACTCTGATCCAACCGAGCTTTGAGGGACAGTCCCGTCAGCACGACGGCGTGGTGACGATGATGCTATTCTACCGACGCAGGGCTTCGCCTAAGCACCGCCACGATATGACCGAGGTGGATTATGGTGGAGGGGGGCACCGCACACGGCTAAGAGATCCAAGGGATCAATTGTTGTGTCTCTAGGGGGTGCCTCCCTCCCCGTATATAAAGGAGTGGAGGAGGGGGAGGGGGCCGGCCACCCTTGGCGCGCCCCATGAGGAGTCATACTCCCACCCGGAGTAGGACTCCCCCCTTCCATGTTGGAGTAGGAGAGGAGAGGGAAGGAGAAAGAGGAAGAAAGGAAAGGGGGGGGGGGGCGCCGCCCCCTTCCTTGTCCAATTCGGACTTGGGAGGGGAGGGGCGCGCGGCTGCCCCTTGGCCGCCTCTCCTCTTCCACCAATTGGGCCCATGAGGCCCAATAACCTCCGGGGGGGTTCCGGTAACCCCCCGGTACTCCGGTATATATCCGATAACCCCCGGAACCATTCCGGTGTCCGAATATAGTCATCCAATATATCAATCTTCATGTCTCGACCATTTCAAGACTCCTCGTGATGTCCGTGATCACATCCGGGACTCCGAACTACCTTCGGTACATCAAAACACATAAACTCATAATATAACCGTCATCGGACTTTAAGCGTGCGGACCCTACGGGTTCGAGAACTATGTAGACATGACCAAGACACGTCTCCGGCCAATAACCAATAACGGAACCTGGATGCTCATATTGGCTCCTACATATTCTACGAAGATCTTTATCGGTCAAATCGCATATCAACATACGTTGTTCCCTTTGTCATCGGTATATTACTTGCCCGAGATTCGATCATCGGTATCTCAATACCTAGTTCAATCTCGTTACCGACAAGTCTCTTTACTCGTTCCGTAATACATCATCCCGCAACTAACTCATTAGTTGCAATGCTTGCAATGCTTAAGTGATGTGTATTACCGAGTGGGCCCAGAGATACCTTTCCGACAATCGAAGTGACAAATCCTAATCTTGAAATACGCCAGCCCAACAAGTACCTTTGGAGACACCTGTAGAGCACCTTTATAATCACCCAGTTACGTTGTGATGTTTGGTAGCACACAAAGTGTTCCTCCGGTAAATGCGAGTTGCATAATCTCATAGTCACAGGAACATGTATAAGTCATGAAGAAAGCAATAGCAACAAACTAAACGATCAAGTGCTAAGATAACGGAATGGGTCAAGTCAATCACATCATTCTCCTAATGATGTGATCCCGTTAATCAAATGACAACTCTTTGTCTATGGCTAGGAAACATAACCATCTTTGATCAACGAGTTAGTCAAGTAGAGGCATACTAGTGACACTCTATTTGTCTATGTATTCACACATGTATCATGTTTCCGGTTAATACAATTCTAGCATGAATAATAAACATTTATCATGCTATAAGGAAATAAATAATAACTTTATTTTTGCCTCTAGGGCATATTTCCTTCACATACGACCGCCCGCCAGGTCAACTATATTCACCTCATGAAGACGAATCATGGATCAGACGCCTAGAGACACCAGAAACTCGTCTAGAAGCAGAAACCCTAGCCGCTAGAGCGATCCGGAGGGAGGAATAGGCAAGGAGGAGGCATCCACCTCCATCACCATCACCGGGAAGGCCATAACATCATCATCATTATCCGCGTCCCACTCATCGTAACCTCAAGAATCCTAAAGGGATTGACTTGTATATTACATGTGTGATTTGTTCATATTTTCCATCACTAGAGTTATGATGTTCGTTGCCTTCATGCGTGAGTAGTTCCCTTAGTCTCAGATATATGGATGGACCCTAGTGTGTAATTAATTGTTGATATTAGGATCTGATATCCTCTTTGCATGTTCATGTTAATAATCTTCTTGACGTTGGGTGAAGCCGTCCATCAAATGTATACCAATTTTGGACGAAAGGTTGTTACTGTTGGTGACCCGTGTGGTTGCGGGGTTGGGTGATCTGACAGGCCACATCTCCCTTCACAGCGGATCGTTGCAGCAGGGGGTAAAACATAGACCACCTACAGGCTACGTCCACGAGGACCTATTTATCCTTAATCACCGTTTGATAACTGGAGTCAAAGAACGGTGATGACGTATGTGATACGGGTTGCTGAGTGTATGCACGTATCAGTACCAGCTCTACCCACAAATAGAAACATGTAAAGTGGCTTAGGAATCTAAAGTGACATTGTGTTTAGCCATCGCTATAGATGCACACTAGAGGGGATTCCGAACAAATCTTCTGCTCGGGCAAATATCCGCCTCCTCTCTTCTATCGGATTGGGGATCGTCTTCACAAGAGCAGTCCAGAGAGGATGGATACCATCAGCTAAGTAGTATCCTTTGTTGTAGTGGTGGCCACTGATCTCAGCATTGACCTTTGAGCAATTGCCTTCTGAAAGCCTTGCGAACACTAGAGAGTGCTGAAGCACGTTGATGTCATTGTGACAGCCGGCCATTACTGAAAAAAGAGTGTAGTCCAGAGATATTGTGAAGCCATAGCCTCAAGTATGACAGTGCAAGCTTTCACATGGCCCCTATACTACCCTTGCCAAACAGATGGACAATTCTTCCACCTTTGGTGCATACAATCTATGCTACCAAACATCCTCGGAAAAGCCCCTATCGACATTGATCGCCAACAACCGGGCTGTATCTGCAGCAGTTGTCTTTCTCAAGTACTCCGGGCTAAACACTACTACCACAACCTTGCATAACCTCTACATGGATTCTAGGCACGTGGACTCACTCATGCGTACATACTCATCAGATCACTGGGTATTCCGTATGCAAGCATCCGAATAGCTGCAGTGCAGTTCTGACAAGAGGAGAAACCAACCTTTCCCAGGGCATCCTCCTTGCATACGAAATAATCATCGCACGCCACCCCCTCCCGGCTAAGATTGAACACATATCTAACCATCCAGAAGTGGTGTCGGAATAGGTTGCGTTTGAAGTGGGGAAGCGGACTTGAAGTAGTCCTCCAAGAGTAGGCAATGACCACTCGCTCTGTTGCGATTCAACGTCGAAGCAATGCCCCAGAAATCGAGCCCGTGAACATCGGCCGCTGGTTAGCAATGTGGTCATGAATGACCAAAGTAGCAACCACAATCTCCTCATTGCCTGACAACGAATCGTCCGAATCGCAGATGAAGTTGTTGAAAAAGTACTCATCGCCACTACCCATTTGTACCTGAGAGCGAAACGTCGAACACCTCGCGGGCACGGTGGAAGAAGCCGCACGGTGAAGAGCCCCGCGTCTCTCCCAGACCACGACATGGAGGTGACCGGCGTTGCTGGCGGCGGAGGAGGCGAGGGGTGGCGTGGTTGTGGGGGCGCTACGATGGCGGCGAAAACAATCCACCAACACCCGCAAGAGCGGTCGGCGGGTGCGGCGTGCTGCCGTGGGAGGTTTGTGGGTACGGACGGTGGCCTGGGCAACGTACAACTAGCCGGAACTGTGCGACAGCGTCGAGGGCGTGGTGGCCGGGAGTGTTGGTTGTTGATAGGAGAGGAGGGAATGACCTATGTGCCACTGACTGGTGGGCCAGGGAAGGACAAGGGCGGGCGTTGCTCACATCCGCATCGATGCAAATCTGTTCCAAATTTAAATCTCAAATGAGACGCACGCGAAAGAAAAAAAACAGACGCGCGCAGACGGCATGCTGCGCACGCGGCAAGAGCGCTGTTCGCCGCAGCCAAAGAAAGTGACCAAAACAAACCACGCTCGCGGCTCGTCTAATCCTCATCCCCCTCCCGCCTCCCAAACCGAGTCCACCAAAAGTTTCCCGCGCGGCCACGCCAAATTCCCCTTCTCCCCCACCGCTCGCGCCTCCCGCCCGGCCGAGCCCCCAACACAACGCCCGCCGCGCGCGATCTGCCGTCCCCGCCGTCCCCAGGCTCCAGCCGTGGCAGATCCGGCCCTGTCCCGCAGCGCCATTCCGTCGAACACTTCGCGCGCGGCGGCAGGAGGGCCTGGAGGAGGAGGCGCAGGATGTACGCGAGGCGCGCGTCGCAGTTGCTGAAGGAGCTCGACGCCTGCGAGCCCGGCCAGCTCGTGGTTTTCAACGTAATTCTTCGCCTCTCTACTCCATACGCGCTCGCAGTCCCTGGTCGCTGGCTTTGAATCCGAGTCCGCGGTGCTATGGTTTCCTCGATGCGTCTGTTTTAGGGCCCAATTTTGCCCAATCTGGTCTTGTTAGATGTCTGTATGCGAGAAATTGGATTTATAAACTCTCTATTTTATAGCCCTATGGGAATTATTATGTTCTCGCATCCTATGCGGTTTGTGTGCCAGCGTGTGTTTACTCGTAATGGCTCCGGATCTCCAGACAAACCTTAGGGTTCTGCATCCTTGTTATATGTTCAAGCGGAATTTTGTTTAATCTTGTTTGTGAGAGTATTATTTATCAGCAAGTGTTATGTGCCGGCACCTGAACTGCACAAAGCCTCGGTACAATTGTTAGTGATTGGTCCCACTTTAAGGTTATGGCAGCTGTTAACCAACATCTGTTTACTCTCAAGTGCTTCACGCCACTCTTCCTTGCAATTGTGTGAGCCAACCCATACCGGCTAAACTGCAAGGTTCATGGTACCGAATTCCATGATTTTTTTTTTTGAGAAACGAATTCCATGATATTGCTGTCAAAGTATTCATTACTTGCGCGGATGATAAATTGTACTGCTGTGACATCTTTAGGACGGAACTCTGGCATTAGCTGCAGGCAGCATTGTGTCATATTCTTGTACTGTTTGGGCAGTATGATTATGGTAGCTACAGTTCCTTTTCATTTGTCCATTATGCTGATCCCTAACTCGTTGTCTTATGGAATTTGCAGAGCGATGTATTTGATCAGGTCATTAGAGAGTGCGGTGAGCACAATGCACAGTTTCAGGCATTGATCAGGTACTTACACCCTATTAGAATGTTGATGCTCATATAACCTCGACCTGTGAGTACCGATTAATTTCACCATTTCATCAGCAAAATAAACTAACTGCATTGAACCAGCAGCATCCTTAGTTGCTATCCTCACATCAAAGTGTACAGACTATTCAAATGCCTGATCTGCTTTATGTTTATGACAGAAAAATGGTGGAGCAAAACTTAGACATTGAAACAACAAGAAACGAAGACCACTATGGTGCAGCTATCCACCATCTCTCGCTGCTCCGCAACAAAAGATGCCTCATGGCTTACATGTACACTATTCAAATCTCACATCGGGCTCTCTCTCCCCTTCAATGCTGATTATACATGCTTAACCTGCTTTTTGGTGTACACTAGCTGAAATCATTGTATCCAACTAGGTACAACCGAGCAGAAACTATTCGGAGTTTTAGATGGAAAATTGGTCCTGTGCTTCCTCATGAAATACAAGAAAAACTCAATTTTTCAGAGAAAGAGTACTTCAGAAGCCACTCTTCAGCCATTAAGTCTTATATCTCAGAGATGGATATAGATTTAACAGTGGTATGTAGATTTCCTGTTTCTTTCACTTTTTGGGGATGAAACACGATTAGCGACTTTTTGTACATTTTTTATAGGACATGGTACCCCCCAAGGATCCTTATATCCAGGTTCGGGTGCTGGAGGACATTGGTGAAGTATCTCTTGGTGACCATTCCGTGTCATTGACAAAAAATTCACTCCATTTCCTTAGGCGCACAGATGCAGAACAATTTATATCACAGGTTTGCTATCTGTTACACTGTACTTTCCCACTCTGAATGTTTCCATTGCGAATAATATTCTGTTTAATTTTAATAGGGTCTCATGGAAGAATTTCTGGAGTAGGGATCACATATGATATAAGATAGGTATTGCTCCTCAGTCCTCACTATGATTTGTTAGTTAAACAGCAGCATAAACGCAATACATTGACCAGTGTTGGCAGCATGTCTTAGACATGAAAAGGCTTGATGGTTACTGAACTCTTTTTCACTTGACATATGGCTTGTACTATTAGCTACCGACTTTGAACTTGTGTCGTGCATTTTGACCTTATTTTTTTGAATCTATGTCTGAGCTGCAGATTTTAAGTACCACCCACAACATTTTCTTCGCTGCTGCTGTCTGGTGGAATATGCACTCTTGAGGTTCTGATCGAGACTGCGCGAAAAAGGAAAGAACATATGCTATCTTCAGATGTTAAGGCACGAGGCAACACAAGGGACTGTGAATTGTGGACCTCCAGCCTAGTTGTTAGTGATGACTTGTAGTCTTTAGATGAATGGCTTAATCTTGTTGTATTATGTTGTGACAGAATTTAAAACTTCGTAAAATTGTATAAGCAATTTTCCTGTAAGTCATGCATTAGAAAGATGACAAGTTCTGTTTTACTGAAAATGACAACTTGATCTCAACCTGAAACTATTAATGTTTTCTGAGTTCTGGCAAACCCAACTGTTCTCGCCTGTGTTCCTTTTCCTACAGCCACAGCTGTGACATCCTGAGTTGGAACTCTACTTGTTTAGTCAGAGGCAACAACTCAGACTCACGTTTCAATTACTGTCCCAAGTCTCTTTTCATCACTTTGCCAGGAAGAAAGCCTAACGCAGTACATCTTTGTGCATCAACGTTCCTGCTTTAGGAACATGTATTTATTTAAAGGTGTACTGGACATCACTTAGTTGAGACTGGCATCTTCTTTTGGTCACAAGTTTCTTGAGATGCTTTTATTCAGGGCAAACTTACACACTGGATGAGTGCAGTGTCATGTTTTTCCTGGCATAATCCCTGGTTACACATGTTGGTGCTTTAGTGTTTCCGTTTTCTTTTTTCTTGGTGTTTGGCTGCACTTTTGTGTCATTTTGATGTTTTCCACCTGATACAGAATGAATCACAATCAGTTGCGCGTGTGCGTGTATTAGTGTAAACATGATTTATATGGTAAAGCTCTGCTAAGTTAAATAGATTCTGTTGCGCATGTTTCTAGGAAAGCACACGCATCGGGTCAGAACTTCTTTTACAATGTTGTTTATGCTGAGTTACAGTGCAAATGTGTGGCTTTCTCTCTGAAAAAGTTACTGATATAAGGTTTTCCTTCCTGTCTATTATAATCAGTTGTGATGCCACGTATCAGGTCTGCTATGTGTTCCCGACTTGTGCTCAAAGGGCTGTACTTTGTACACACAGAAGTCAAGGGCAAGTACTCACGGTCTCAACCATAAGTTCAACTGGTCATATTTGGTTGATGTTCCCAACGAGGGTTGGAAATGGTATCAATGGATCAGGGCTGCAGGTTTATAAACCAAGCACAAACACTTTCAGAAACTTGCTTCTGGATTCTCATTATCCCCGTAAAAAATTGTAGCTCCACAAACGACCTGCTTCCCTTAGATGGTTATTTTTGCAATACAATTTTGCCAATGGGCTTACTTTTGCTTATATGTAATCTAAGGTTCCGTCATCTGGCCATTAAATTTCCCGGCATGGCCAGTGCGACAATAGCTTCTGAAACATTTTCCCTGTGTTACTATGTTGACAAAGTGAGAAGCTAAATTCTTGATTGTTGTTCATGTGTACTGCTGTTCAAGCTTAATACTGACCTACCAATGCAATGCTATCTAGCAAAGTTCAATCTTGCATACATCCAGGGCAGCCAGCAACTTCATTTCATACCGTGTGCTGTCAGTTGTATTGGTTGGTGTTGTCCTTGTGCATAACTAACTTGTAGGGCATAGCAGGAATGTATGTATCTGCTGCCCCTACAGGCTACAGCAAACAAATTGGAGGTTGGCATTGGCCACAAAAAGACATGGCATGATGGTTACATGCTTCTCGTCGACTACTCCTAGCCTAGCTAAACAATGAAAAGCACTAGGTGCTAAACCTATAAACACAATCTTTGTCTCTGTCTTCCAAGTGAAGAGTGTCTTTTCTTTTTGTCTTTTATTCCAATCATTGGGCCCATGCACCTCCAACCCCAAGAGTAGCACTAGCTGTCTCAACTTTCAACCTCCCCTCGTAATGGCCTTTGATGGCAAAACAAGATAATTGGGGAAGCGGATTATGCGTGCCGTGCTCATTAGAGCAACTCTAGCAGACCCCGTAAAACGCCGACCCGCATAAGGCTTTTGCAGTTTGCGGAAAAGGGTATATGCGGGCCGGCGCGGGCGAGGTCAGACTCAGACCCCGCAAAATGGACCCGTAAAAAAGGATATTCGGTGAATATGCTCTTTTACGGGTCGGCTACGCGGGGTCTGCTCGGGCACCGCCGCGTCGACCCGCAAATCGAAGACACCCAATTATCGAATTTGACATCGATTCCGACAAATGAGTTCAAATTCAAACAATAGAACACAATTCACACGCAAATAAAAGCTTAGTTTTGTAGGACAAACGCAAAAGGGGGTCTTGCAAAAGTGACGACCACGTCCGACATTATCCAGGTCGATCTTCACTCCGCGCCATCAAGTCCATGGAGGTCATCGGAACCACCGAGTCCACCTCCGGCGCTTGTTCCAACTCCCGCACCGAAATCATCGGCTGGTGCACTGAACGCATCGGCGACATTGGTCCTAAACCCCGTTGAGAAAACATCTCCGACACTGTAACACGCACTGGCCAACGCAACCATTCTCCTCTTCAAGATTTCTCTTCTTGCCATATCATGACATTCTTTGGTGAGGTCGTTCATGTCATTGCGGTTCAATGTCATGATCTTGTTCTCTTCGGCAAGCAACTTGGACATGACTTTGTTTTCAGCGGCGCGTGCTCTTCTCTCCTCAATGGACGCTTTGCATAGCCCCTCGTCCTTGAGCAATTGCCATTTTTCTTGCTTCTCCCGTGTCTTCTTCTCGGCAACCTCTTTCTTAATCTCCAACGTCTTCGCTAACATCAACTCATTTGATTGCACCATGGCATCAATCTTGTCCCGCAAGTTCGACGCTCCGTGCTCTCTCCTCATCTTCTCCTTAGTCTACTTGTCGCCATCGGGCTTGTTCAAGTTTCTTGGGCCATCATCATCCTCATCTTCATCCATGTTTGTAAGTGAACCTTTCTTCGGTGGGGATTGTTTGTCAATAAACTTCCACTTCTCGCACTCTTTGAGCAAGTCCCAACAATGCTCTAGTTTGAAGAATTTGCCTTCCGAAGCTTCCATGTCTTTGTATCTTTGTTGGACAATTTTTTATAGAGGCGAAGGTGTCCCGATGTTTCGATGAGATAGATATCGTTTTCTGTGGGAGTCGACTTTGACGATCCAACTACGAACGTGCGAAGATGTCGCGCCTTAACAATTGCTAAACCAACTTCTGAGGGTTATTGACCACGCCGGAGCACGATCAACCTGACCATGAGGGTCTATTTCCTGCGAGCAAACGAAGAACAAGCAAGAAACTGAGATTGCAATCTGGATATTGCGAATAAAGAGGAAAGCTTTATTAATGAAGGTGGGTTTCTGTGACGTCTTGGTCTGGTCGTTGGACACAAACGAAGTACGCGAAGTTGCAGCTATGGCGAACTTTTAATCTAAACAAAATCCAAAGTCTAAACGACGCCCTAAGGGCTGTATATATGAAGGAAGAGGGGGAATTTTGTGGCCCTTGGAGGAGGGGTTCGAAACCAACCATAACTCTTGTTTCCCCACACATACGGACTCTAAAAACAACCTATACTTAAGTATTTCGAAAATACATGGGCCTGGCCCAATAATAAGGTGGCGCAACATCTAGAATAGCCTCTGGACGAAATTTACGAAGTGGCATCTTGTATATTTTGTCCAAGGCTTCATGCACTCCTTATGGTGGCTTCAAAGTCCCGAAATCATCACTTGTAACTTTGTTCTTGATCCCCTTGCGCATGCCATCATCTTCATGCTTGGTCTTGCTCCAGTGTTCATCCCTCTTATCCATGCTAGGCCCTTCATTTATAAGCAAAACAAATGTATCCAATTTAGGCAGCATCATATTCTCATGAACATCAGAATCATTACCAAGAAACGAAAGTACCTGATAATTCAATTGACGTATGCGAGCTCTAGTAATTGGTCCAGTATGTATAGCAGCAGGGGCTGTGGGTGTAACAATGGTATTGATGTCCTCATCATCCTCCCCTTCTTGAAATGAAGTCGTCCTCGATGGAAGCTCATCTTCCTCACCCAAATAAGGTTTCAAATCTGTAATGTTAAAAGTGGGACTAACCCCAAAATCCGCAGGAAGTTCAAGTTTATATGCATTATCATTTATTTTCTCTAACACCTTAAAAGGACCAGCAGCACGTGGCATTAGCTTTGATTTGCGCAAATTAGGAAATCTATCCTTACGTAAATGTAACCAAACAAGATCTCCAGGTGCAAACACAACATGTTTTCTACCCTTATCTCCTGCAAGTTTATATTTAGCATTCATACGCTCAATGTTTTCCTTAACTAACTCATGAATTTTTAAAATCAATTCAACACGTTCTTTAGCATCAAAATTAAGCTTCTCCAAAGATGGAAGAGGCAACAAATCAATAGGTGCACGAAGTAGGAAACCATACACAATTTCAAAAGGGCACATCTTAATAGCAGAATGCAATGAACGATTATAAGCAAATTCAATATGAGGCAAGCATTCTTCTCACATTTTCTTATTATTCTTCAAAACAGCCCTAAGCATAGTAGACAATGTTCTATTGACTACTTCAGTTTGTCCATCAGTTTGGGGGTGAAAAGTTGTAACGCCCCGGACACACCCGCCGGTGGTCGTTAATCCTGGCGGGATCTAGACTGGCCCCACAGATCAATACTAGTCTTTTCTGCGCACTTTGTCCTCACTCGTGCGCACCCGGGAGCAACTTCCCGGTCGGTCACCCATCCTGACACTACTCCAAGCTGAGCACGCTTAACTTTGGAGTTCTGTCCGAATGGGCTTCCGGAAAAGAAGGAATTCCTTATTGATATGAGTAGTCTATCATCCCTAATAAGCCAGGCTATCACACAAGTAGTACTAAAAAGCAGTTTAGTCCCCAACTTAGCCCATAAACATCTCCAAGAGTGGCTAAGAAATTTAGTATCACGATCTGAAACAATAGTATTTGGCACACCACGCAAGCGAATAATTTCACGAAAAAACAAATCAGCAACATTAACAGCATCATCGCTTTTATGACATGGTATAAAGTGTGCCATTTTCGAGAACCTATCCACGACAACAAATATGCTATTCCTCCCCTTCTTTGTTCGAGGTAAACCTAAAACAAAGCCCATAGATATATCCTCCCAAGGAACACTAGATACATGCAAAGGCATATATAAACCATGAGGATTGAGTCGCGACTTAGTTTTTTGACATGTAGTGCAGCGAGCAACAAAACGCTCAACATCCCGCTCATCTTTGGCCAAAAGAAATGTGTAGCAAGTATATCCTCCGTCTTCTTGACGCTAAAGTGTCCCATTAATCCTCCTCCATGCGCCTCCTGCAACAACAAAAGACGAACGGAGCTAGCTGGAATGCATAGCTTGTTAGCACGAAACACAAATCCATCGTTAAGAACGAACTTGTTCCAAGTTCTCCCTTCCTTACAATTCTGCAATACATCTTTAAATTCAACATCATGCACATGTTGATCTTTGATGGTCTCCAAACCAAATATTTTAAAGTCAAGTTGTGAAAGCATAGTATAACGACGAGACAATGCATCAGCAATAACATTTTCTTTACCCTTCTTGTGTTTAATGACATAAGGGAAAGTCTCAATGAATTCAACCCATTTAGCATGTCTACAGTTCAGTTTTGCTTGACTTTTAATGTGTTTCAAAGATTCATGATCAGAATGTATAACAAATTCCTTGGGCCATAAATAATGTTGCCGTGTTTCTAAGATCCGAACAAGAGCATATAATTCTTTATCATAAGTAGAATAGTTCAGACTAGGCCCACTCAATTTTTCAGAAAAGTATGCAACATGTTTGCCATCTTGTAATAACACATCTCCTAATCCAATTCCACTAGCATCACATTCAAGCTCAAAAGTCTTATTAAAATTAGGAAATTGGAGTAAAGGAGCATGTGTCAACTTATTTTCAATATCGTGAAGGCTTCTTCCTGTGCGGTACCCCAAACAAAAGGCACATCCTTCTTTGTAAGCTCGTTGAGAGGTGTAGCAATGGTGCTGAAATCTCTCACAAAACGCCTATAGAAACCAGCGAGGCCAAGGAAACTCCTCACTTGTGTGACCGTTTTGGGCTGTGGCCAACTCTCAATAGCTTCAATCTTGGCTTTATCAACTTCAATTCCATGTGGAGTAACAACATAGCCAAGAAAAGATACTCGGTTGGTGCAAAAGGTGCACTTTCCAAGGTTACCAAACAAACATGCATCACGCAGAGCAATAAAAACAACACGTAAATGTTCCAAATGTTCCTCCAAAGATTTGCTATAAATCAATATGTCATCAAAGTAAACTACCACAAATCGTCCAATGAAAGCACGTAAAACTTCGTTCATTAATCTCATGAAAGTAGTAGGTGCATTAGTTAACCCAAAAAGCATGACTAACCACTCATATAATCCAAACTTAGTTTTAAATGTTGTTTTCTATTCATCTCCCAATTTCATATGAATTTGATGGTATCCACTACGCAAATCAACTTTGGAGAATATTGTAGAGCCACTCAATTCATCAAGCATATCATCTAGCCTAGGAATAGGATGACGATAACGAATAGTAATAGTATTAATGCCTCTACAGTCAATGCACATACACGACGTACCATCCTTTTTGGCACTAAAATGATAGGAACAACACAAGGACTAAGGGATTCACGTATATAACCTTTGTCGAGCAGTTCTTGTACTTGACGCATAATCTCCTTCGTCTCCTCTGGATTGGTACGATACGGTGCACAGTTGGGTAATGAAGCACCGGGAATTAAGTCAATTTGATGCTCAATCCCTCGAATAGGTGGTAATCCCGGTGGCACGTCTTGTGGAAAGACGTCAGCGAACTCCTACAAAATGTTAGTGACAGCAGGAGGCAAAGAGAAAGGCACGGCCTCGAATGAAAATAATGACTCTTTGCACACAAAAGCATAGCAAACAGATTTGCTAAAATCTAGATCATCAATATCAGATTTGGTGGCAAGTAAACATGCACTTTTCAATTTAATTTCAGAAGCAACACTAGATGGTTTATTATTAGGCTTCATTTGTTGCTCAAATTCTTTTGCCACAATCTGATTTTCACTCTTATTTTTCTCCTGTTTTGCTTTATTAGCTCTATTAATATCATCTTTCCAAATGGAATCAGGAGTCATAGAAAGCAAAGTAATATTTTTATCCTTATGAACAAGAGTATATTGATTGTTTCTACCATGGTGTACAGAATTTTTATCAAATTGCCATGGTCTACCAAGTAATAAGGAACATGCTTGCATAGGTACCACATCACAATCAACATAATCAGCATATGTAGAGATACTAAAATGCACACGAACAATACGTGTTACCTTAACCTTGCCGCTGTTGTTGAACCATTGGATGTAGTAAGGATGTGGATGTAGTCTTGTGGTGAGAGATAGCTTCTCCACCATCTCCATGCTAGCCAAGTTATTGCAGCTCCCTCCATCTATGATGACGCGAACAGAACATTCCTTCACAACTCCCTTTGTATGGAACAAATTATGCCTCTGATTTTGCTCAGCTTGTGTAACCTGCACACTCAAAACACGTTGAGCAACTAAATATTCATACCTGTCAGCATCTTCAGCGGCCATGTATTCCATCTCATGATCAGAATCATCTCCACCGTGTTCTTCATGTGTAATAAGAGCCAAAGTCTCCTCATCATAGTCACTAGCGGACTCATACCCATCATCCTCAGTAACAATCATCACACGCTGAGATTTCCATTCTCTCGCAAAATGTCCTCTTCCCTTACAATGACGACAAATAATATCACTTGTGTGCCCTGTTGATGCCATGGAAGAAGAAGAGCTCTGTGTAGGCCCGGCAGGTGTGCTCTTGGCAGATAGTGGTGGTTGTGCCCGCTTTCTTGTATAACGGCTGGAGGGGGCATCTAATGGAGATGCTGGTGCAGTGGAAGTAGAGGATGCACGTGGTGTCCATGATGAAGATCGACCTGCAGAAAAGTTAGTTCGCGCCAATGCCTGTCGATCCTGCACTTTACGTTCAGCTTTACAAGCAAGATGGAATAAACGAGTGATATTAGTATACTCCTTATACTCTAGAATGGTCAGAATCTCTCTATTTAATCCACCCATAAAACGTGCAAGCATAGCTTCATTCTCCTCAACAATACCACATCTAATCATGCCAGTTTGTAATTCCTGATAATATTCTTCTACAGAATTTTTTCCTTGTCTTAAACGTTGCAATTTTTGAAGTAATTCACGTTGTGGTGGAACCCAACGAGTATGCATAGCAGTTTTCAAAGCAGCCCAAGTAGCTGGATAGAATATAATCTACAATGCTCAGACCACCAAACACATGCAAAACTAGTTAAAGCACAAACACCAGCAGGAACACGTCTCTCCTCGGGATATTGTAAACATGTAAATCGTTGTTCAATTTCTAACTCCCAAGTAAGATATATATCAGGAACATATCTACCCTGAAATGGTGGAATATTCAATTTCAGTTTAGGGAGATGGTCATTGTCGGTGTCAAAACCGGCGGATCTCGGGTAGGGGGTCCCGAACTGTGCGTCTAAGGCGGATGGTAACAGGAGGCAGGGGACACGATGTTTTACCCAGGTTCGGGCCCTCTTGATGGAGGTAAAACCCTACGTCCTTCTTGATTTATTCTTGATGATATGAGTATTACAAGAGTTGATCTACCACGAGATCAGAGAGGCTAAACCCTAGAAGCTAGCCTATGGTATGATTGTATGTTGTCCTACGGACTAAAACCCTCCGGTTTATATAGACACCGGAAGGGGCTAGGGTTACACAAGGTCGGTTACAAAGGAGGAGATATACATATCCATACTGCCTAGCCTGCCTTCCACGCCAAGTAGAGTCCTATCCGGACACGAGACGAAGTCTTCAATCTTGTATCTTCATAGTCCAACAGTCCGGCTGTCCGGAGACCCCCTAATCCAGGACTCCCTCAGTAGCCCCTGAACCAGGCTTCAATGACGATGAGTCCGGCGCGCAGTATTGTCTTCGGCATTGCAAGGCGGGTTCCTCCTCCGAATACACCACGGAAGAATTTGAATACAAGGATAGTGTCCGACCCTGCAAAATAAGTTCCACATACCACCGTAGAGAGAATAATATTTCCACAAATCTAATCTGCTGACTTGTTTTGGCAACATGGCATTATGCCATGGCCCGGTGATTATTCGAACCGTTTCCTTTAACTAGCCCCGCACATAACGCGAGGCAGTTTCTTGACACGTCTTGTCAAAGCAGAGATCGTGTTCCCCTTATTATGGGATTCTCATCAATACGGGCATGGGTAACCCGACCACGCCTAGGACTCCTAGATTTTAGGCAAGTCCCAAACGACCACGAGGAGGACGCTTGATATTCACCCTCTTTATAAAGGGTCAAGGCTTTTACTTTTTTTCTCCCGTGCTCAATCGAATCCCTCCCCCGCCTCGAGTTCTAACACTCAAAGCCTAGGTCAGGTGCTTCGGATCTTCAATCATGTCCGGATCCAGCCTCTAGGGCCAGTGGATGCCCTCCTCCGTTATAGAAGAGGATATCAAGAAGTTGAGGGAGGCAAGATACCTGACCGCCAAAGTCTCACATCGGCTGCCCGCCCGAGGGCAGGTAGTCCCTACTCCTGAACCCCATGAAGACGTCATGTTCATCTCCCACTTCCTCCGAGGACTAGGCCTCACTCTGGATCCCTTCGTAAGGGGTTTGTTATTACGGGTTTGATTTCCACGATCTAGCCCCGGATTCCTTTCTCCACATCTCGGCATTTATTGTCGTATGTGAGGCCTTCCTCCACATTACCCCTCACTTTGGCCTGTGGCTCAAGACCTTTGATGTGATGCCAAAGACGGCCGAGGGGCAGTATGCAGCGTGCGGGGGTGCATTAGTAAGCAAGATTGCTGGAGCTCCGTGGACAAAAGGTTCCTTTCCAGAGGTGTCCGGATTATGGCAATAGGAGTGGTTCTACATCACTGCTCCCAGAAGTGCCAAGTGGGTAGCTTCCCCCGCCTTTCGCTCGGGCCCTCCACCACAACTGATGTCATGGATCAGCAGGGGGCTGAGCTGGGGTCCAGCCAAGGATGTGCCCATACTGCAGAGCCGCATGCGGGATCTCTTCGAGGGAGATTTCAGTTTGGTTATGGTAGTGCAAGTCATGCTGGTTCGTCAAGTCCAGCCTTGCAAATGTCGGCCCCTCCGTTTGTGGGAATTCAACCCAGAAGGACCGCACACTATTCAGAATTTCCTCGGCCTGACGCACGAGGAGATGTACAAATCATTCTTTGGACCCCAAACAGAGTGTCCAGATACTACTGAGGATGTGGGCCTGAGCAGCAACCGCACCGCCGACCAAGTAAGTAATCCTCTAGCCGAACACACCGTCTTTTGTTTATCATAACGTCATTCTGAGAAATCGCTCTCTGATCAGGACTGGCTAACAAAGGCGAAGATGATTCGGTGTTCAGGCCCCCTTCCTGAGGGTTTGGACAATCCGGCATTGGAAAAGATGCTTGAGCTAGCACCTTGCCCGGAGCCCTCAAAGTAAGATAAAGGGGGGAATAATGAGGGCGAAAGCGGGCCCCCATCGCTACCAATTCCAACCGAGGGAATGAGCGCCTTCGTGAGGGAGGATAACCAAGGGGAAGAATCTGACCTTCTCTCGCTCCGGGGAAGGAAGAGGACTGCCTCTGAAGATCCGGAAACCAAGTCTTCCAAACGGGAGAAGAAGTCTCTAGCAGAAGGTCCTGCCCTGGAAGGTGCTCTTGCCACACAGAGCCCGCGCGGGGATCAACCCTCTAACGAGTCGTAAGTGATCCAAATCTACTTAATAGTAGAGATATTCTACCTTACTTCCAAGGAAAGTAACTGAAGTGTTTATCTTGCAATTTGGATCTTAGCCCTTCTCAACAGAGCTCATCTTCAGGGGACCTTCTTCCGGAGATGATGGAGAGCGAAACGCCTTCCCCGGACTCCTCCACTCAAGAAGCGGGCGACCTTGAAGTGTCGTCACGGAGGGCCTCTCCAGATCCGGTGAGGCCAGAAGATAATCCTATAGTCACCCGAAGTCCCCAGCATCCGGCTCTTGAAGAGGGCAAATAAAAAGGTCCGGCGCCATCTGGTATGCGGTCGGACGCACTGAGGGATCCGCTGAAGCGAGCGACCATCTCGGAAGAACACTGTACGTTGATGGGTACGATGATGGAAAGGATTTCATGCGCCGAAAGCGGGTTGCATGACGCCTTTATGAGTCTACTAACGGGCTTTGAGGTACGTAAAATGATATACCTTTGTGATAGTACCACACATTTTTAGGTGTGCCCTGTGTAGATAGTGGCCCCTAAGACTCTGGTTGTCACCGAGAACGGCGACAAACAGAGGATCATAGTCCCAGGTAATAACCGTACCCCCTTTTGTGCAGGTAGTGGAAGCTCCGGTGGCTAGCCGGACTCATGAGTTTGCCGAACTAAAGCAGCAACTGGATGCGGCGGATGCCGACATCGAGCTTGTTAACAAGCGGCTTGACGAGGCACAGGGTAAGTGATATTTTCTGATGAATGTCGCATAGTAAGAGCAGCGTGATGCCAGTATCTTTAATATGTTGTGACTGCAGATGGAGCTGCCACCATGGAGACCCTTCGGGCGGAACTTGCCCGGGCCAAAGAACAAGCAAGGAGTAGTAATGCAGCTTCTTTGAAGGCGGCCGAAGAGTTAAGAGCCGAGAAGGCCGCGCATTGCGAGAGCAAAGAGAAAATGGCCAAGATGGCCGTAGAGTTGAAAGACACCGCCGACCGTTGCCAGTTCCTTGAGGAAGAAAACCAAGCGAAGGCGACGGACCTTGAAAAGGTCACGATGGCGACCAAAGACACCCGTTCTGCCATGAGAGCGAAGAAGGAGGAGCTGCGTGAAGCATGTGACATTGTGGTTGGGAAGCCCTTTTTTCCACGGAGGAAGTTTGGAGATCCGCGGTACGCCCCTCTGGATCGGCTGTGGAGTTCGGCAGACACATATCTGGACTTGGCGGTGAGCGCTGTCGATGCGGCCGAATACTTCCGAGATCAAATAGATCGTGAAGTGGACAAGCTGTTCTGGTCGCAGTTTAACGTTCCAGAGCGTCCGCTTCCATTGACCGATCAGCTAGCCGAATGGGCCGAACTCAATAGGTTGTCCGGACTCGCCATGAGGTCTGTCGTGGATCAGCTATGGCCGGAAAAGGCCAAAGCCGAACATTTATTTTAGCCTGGTGCAACATTTCCTTGGTGCGGTACCGCGCATCAATGCAATGAAGAGGTTGGCGTGCATATAAGGCTCGCGGATGGCCCTTGCCCGTTTCAAAGCATACTGGGCGGAGATGGATGCTACCACTGTCGCAGCGTAGAGTTCGGCCATAGGCCGAGTGGCTGCCGAGCACTATTTTGAAGAAGTTCTTGAGGGTGCTCATTTGATAGAGGCCCAGTGCTTGAAGAATATTATGTTTGAGTGACATGTATTCCCATTGTAAAAACAATGTTTTATTAAATTTATCAAGGCTGTGTTTATACTTTTGCCCGAAAGTATTGTGTTGCCTCCTGTGTGGCCGTTTATGTATATATGTATATAACCTGAAAGATTGCAGTCGTCGGCTTCAGCCCCCACGCATACAATGCGGGGGTGTTCGCAGAAGACGTGTATTCACACTTAATCCAACGTCTTGGTCCTAGTAAGGAGGTGATAGCGCATCGAACTAGGCAACCGGACTATAATGCTTTAACACTTTCACTTAGCTATAGGAGTTTGACAGTGGGGCTACTATATAGCCCCTGGTGGCTCCGCACTCACCCGGATTCGGGGTGCGTACATGCCTGGCCGGGAAACGACCCTTCGTTAATGCGGAGGAATCCCGAAGATTCCGATAGATCATCGAGTGGTTGACCAGTCTCACGCTATATCATGACAGTCAGTTTTCGGCTTTCTCTACTGAGGTGCTCGTCCGGATGAACCAGGGCACAATCGCAGTAGTTCTCCTGATGCTGCCTTAGCCGATAGAGCGGAACGTAAGGCAACAAAACACAGGAGCCGAGCAAACCCAACATTTGACCAAAGACATGATTCGGAGCTGATGCATATAAGGCCAAACTCGCGACGCCGACCACTCCCTAAGGTATTCGGTCTTTATGGTGTAAACCGGGTCTAAACAGTACCCTTTGTAATAAGCCCCTGGTGTCCAGGTATGTACATTATTCTGGCGTGGCCACATGCCAAGACGTCAGCATCCTTCTCGGCTGTACTGAGAATCCGAGGGATGTAAATCAACAAGAGACAGTAAAAAAGGTTTACGCAGGGTCTTAATCTACAAAGAATCCTTGGAACGGGTCCCTGCTGCACGTCTGCGTCTGTGTCTCCGTTGTGTCGTATTCTGGACGGGTGCAGCACGATGGTCATCTGAAAAAGAGAGGAACTTAATTGAAAAGTCGCCATGCAAAAGTTAAGTTTATACTAAATAAACAATCTACAGTTGAAAAATGAGTGAAGGTGAGCCTTATTGCCACTTTTGCGCGCGCGTTGAGCCCCTTGTATTGTAATAGGGGTATAGCCATCAAACCTGTATTAATTACATATAGCTGAGCCGGACTCGTCTAGCCGTGTCCGTGGTCTAAACGACCTGTCAAATGCTTGAGTTGGTGAGGCCGTTTAGTGTGCGGCGGCCAAGGCGGCCGCATCGTCTTCGGCGCGCAAGGAGCGCTCAATATTTCCATTTACTGTAATGATGCCACGTGGACCGGGCATCTTGAGCTTGAGGGAAGTGCGTAATGCGGTATTGCGTTAAAGCGAGGGAAAGCTTCGCGTCCGAGTAGTGCTTGATAGCCACTTTGGAACGGAGCGACGTGGAAGGTTAAATTTTCGCTGCGGAAGTTGTCGGGGGAGCCCCTGCAGTGAGCCTCTGGGCCTGGTGTTACTCCTTTAAAGGTAGCATTGCTGCGGAAATTTTTTATTGGGTCTATCCCCATTTTGCGGACTGTGTCCTGATATATCAGATTTAAACTGCTACCGCCGTCCATCAGGACTCGGGTGAAGTGGTATCCGTCAATTATTGGATCTAATACCAAGGCAGCCCATCCTGCACGCCGGATACTTGCCGAGTAATCCCGATGGTCGAAGGTGATTGGTTGGGACGACCAGTGGCGGAGCTCCGCGGTGATAGGCCATGGGGCATGTTCCTCTAAGGGTGCCGCTTTGTTTCTCCCTTTTATCACGTGTAACACGTTGACTATTTTGACTTCTGGTGGGAATTTCTTCTGTTCCCCTGTGCTTTTATTGCGAGGCTCATCCTCGTCTTCACTTGGTGTATCGTGCCCCTTGTGTTCGACGTTGAGCTTGCCGGACTGTTTGAAGACCCAACATTCTCTGTGGGTGTGATTTGCAGGTTTATCCGGGGTGCTATGGGTCTGACATATTTGATCTAGAATTTTGTTTAGGCTGGACAGTTCGTCTCTGTTGCCTTTGGAGGGCGGCTTCTGCTGGCCTGGCCGAGAGCTTCTAAATCCGGCGTTTACCGTTGTGCTCTTTGGGTTGT
Organism: Triticum monococcum; assembly: GCA_034509565.1. NCBI lineage: Eukaryota > Viridiplantae > Streptophyta > Magnoliopsida > Poales > Poaceae > Triticum > Triticum monococcum. Next base: position 526,324,632 of record CM067841.1, read on the forward strand.
CTTCCTTATTTCGGCGCTTGTTCTTGCTGCGTCGTGATTTCTCGTTTCCATCCCTGACTTCGGATGTACTTGGTTCGCTGGTGCTGCATCTGGCTAACCAGCTGTCCTCGCCCGCGCAAAAACGGGTCATGAGGCTTGTTAACGCTGCCATTGTTCTCGGCTTTTCTTGACCGAGGTGTCTGGCAAGCTATTCGTCTCGGACGCTATGTTTAAAAGCTGCTAAGGCTTCGGTGTCCGGACAGTCGACTATTTTGGTTCTTTTTAGTGACGAACCTGTTCCAAAGCTTTCGGGCTGACTCACCGGGCTGTTGAGTTATATGACTTAAATCGTCTGCATCCGGTAGTCGGACATATGTCCCTTGAAAATTTGCCCGAAAGGCGTCTTCGAGCTCTTCCCAGATTCCGATGGAGTTTTCGGGGAGGCTTTTAAGCCAGTGCCGAGCTGGCCCTTTGAGCTTGAGGGGTAAGTACTTGATGGCGTGGAGATCATCTCCTCGAGCCATATGGATATGGAGGATGTAATCCTCAATCCAGAACCCAGGGTCTGTTGTTCCATCATACGCCTCTATGTTTACGGGTTTGAATCCCTCTGGAAATTCATGATCCAGCACCTCATCGGTGAAACATAGAGGGTGTGTGGCACCCCAGTATTTGGGTGTACCGTGGTATTCGGATGTTTGTTGTGTCGCATTGTATGTTGGAGCGCGCCTGCGTGGTCCATAGATGGATCTGTTTGTGCCGCCCTTTTGATGCGAGCCCTTACGTGGATCGCGTACTGGTTTATGTGCGGCGTCGATTGCCGCTTTATGTTGGCTATGAGGTCGTCTATCTGACCGGATGGCCGTTTTATTTTTTAATTGTGGAGGATCTAAGGCCTCCTCATCGAATTCAGGTAGCAACTTTCGCTTCGGTTAGCTCTTGGTGTGGCGATTACTGCCGTACTTCGCTGCTGTGATGAGTACTTCACTCCATTTGATTTTGAGTGTGTCTTGTGCAGCCTTGAGCCTTTGCTTCTGTTTTTTCAGACTCCTCGCCGTGGCAACAAGCCTTTGGTGTGCATTATGTTGCTCCTGGCGCCTGTCCGGCGTGATGTTATCCGGATTGTTATCTTCGACGTGGTTGGGTTTTTCGGCTTGATTTTCCGTGTTGCCGTGGTCGGGCAATGGTTCACCCTGCTTTAACGCTGGGTCTATGTGATCGTTATTTCTGCCGAGGCGGGATTTGGAGTAGCGTTTAAGCCGCCGCTTTGACTACTGCTCGAGGGAACCACCCTTCGCTGTGTCCTTCCGTTCCTCGTCGTTATTTTCTTTGGGTGTGGCCACCATGTATACGTCATGTGATGAAATGGGAGTCCAGTGCCCTGTGGGCATTGGTTCTACTTCGCCTCCCGCATTGTCGTCCATACCGTCGATGTCTTCAGAGTCGAAGTCGAGCATATCGGTTAAGTCATCGACAGTGGTTACTAAGTGGGTGGTGGGTGGGCGGCGAATATCTTCGTCATCCGCATCCCAATACTGCCGGACGTAGTTCGGCCAGGCCTCTCCTAACAAGGAGAGAGACCTTAATGAGTTCAGTATGTCGCCAAAGGGCGAGTGCTGAAAAATATCCGCGGAGGTAAACTCCATGATCGGCGCCCAATCGGATTCGACAGGAACGGGCGCAGGCGGTTCGGAGTCCGTGGCCGGAGAAGGATCCGGCAATTTGGCAACACGGCTCTCGTGAAGGGTAAGGTCGATATTCGGCTCGATCGCCGCTGAGGATACGGCCTTAGTGACGGGGTCCATCCACCTGTCCATGGATGGCGCAACTGGCTCCGAATTGAGGCTCAGAGCGGCTGCCGGTGCAATCTCCTGAATACGGTCCGATGGTAGAGCTAAATCATACTCATCGTGACCGCGTGGCGCACAAGGTAGGGGCTCGAATCTGTCGAAGATCAAGTCTCCGCGGATATCAGCCGTGTAGTTTAAGCTTCCAAACCTGACCTGATGGCCAGGGGCATAACTTTCGATATGCTCCAGATGGCCAAGCGAGTTGGCCCGCAGTGCGAAGCCGCCGAACACAAAGATCTGTCCAGGGAGAAAAGTCTCACCCTGGACTGCATCGCTATTGATGATCGTAGAAGCCATCAAGCCTAATGGCGACGACACTGAGGAACTCTCAATGAAAGCACCAATGTCGGTGTCAAAACCGGCAGATCTCGGGTAGGGGGTCCCGAACTGTGCGTCTAAGGAGGATGGTAACAGGAGGCAGGGACACGATGTTTTACCCAGGTTTGGGCCCTCTTGATGGAGGTAAAACCCTACGTCCTACTTGATTTATTCTTGATGATATGAGTATTACAAGAGTTGATCTACCACGAGATCAGAGAGGCTAAACCCTAGAAGCTAGCCTATGGTATGATTGTATGTTGTCCGACGGACTAAAACCCTCCAGTTTATATAGACACCGGAAGGGGCTAGGGTTACACAAGGTCAGTTACAAAGGAGGAGATATACATATCCATACTGTCTAGCTTGCCTTCCACGCCAAGTAGAGTCCTATCCAGACACGAGACGAAGTCTTCAATCTTGTATCTTCATAGTCCAACAGTCTGGCCAAAGGATATAGTCCGGCTGTCCGGAGACCCCCTAATCCAGGACTCCCTTAGTCATGATCTCGTACCTGAGGGGGAGCCCTACCATTGCCATTATTTGCATGTGGACGACCTAGTGGTTGTGCTGCTGGTGGTTGCACGTAGTTCTGATTTTGATCAACCTCATCCTCGTAATCTCCCACAAAATCATCCTCCTCCGCATCAGCAGTAGGAGCCACAGAAGTATCAACAGCAGCACCAACAGTTTGGCCAGGCGTAAGAGGGAGACGGCTCGCTTGGCGGAGGGCTGTTTCACGACATGAAGGTAGTCGTCGTCATCGTCGTTGTTGTTGTTGTTGTTGTTGTTGTTGTTGTTGTTGTTGTTGTTGTTGTTGTTGTTGTTGTTGTTGTTGTTGTTGTTGTTGTTGTTGTTGTTGTTGTTGTTGTTGTTGTTGTTGTTGTTGTTGTTGTTGTTGTTGTTGTTGTTGTTGTTGTTGTTGTTGTTGTTGTTGTTGTTGTTGTTGTTGTTGTTGTTGTTGTTGTTGTTGTTGTTGTTGTTGTTGTTGTTGTTGTTGTTGTTGTCGTTGTTGTTGTTGTTGTTGTTGTTGTTGTTGTTGTTGTTGTTGTTGTTGTTGTTGTTGTTGTTGTTGTTGTTGTTGTTGTTGTTGTTGTCGTGTTGTCGTTGTTGAGGTGCGTTAGGTGCAGCCGGTGGTGGTGGTGGAAGACGCGCGAGCAATTCATTAAAATTGTTATCGAGCTTTGTTTTGAACGTCTTCTCCATGCCATCTATCTTCTCCATGGCCTCTTCAAATCTGTTTAGCACATCTTGCACCTGTCCACTCATCATTGTTGAAATTTATTATGCAACTCCTTATTCGTCATGTTCTCACAGTCAGTCTCGTCAGCTTGTGATCCTGCCATGGTTAGCAGCAATAGAAACACACAAGAATATGACCCTACACACTACTAACAAGAGGTGGTGGTGGGTGTCACAAATCCGTCAAGCAAATCTAAAATTCTTACCAGTTCTTACCCAGCAGCAGGCAGTGATCGGCAACCGTCATAGTCAAAACTCTCAAAGCTTGGATAGAGCGATTACCAGGGAGAGTCAAACGCACTATGTAGATGTATGTGGAGCTAGGAAGGCTTATAATATGGTAGCAAAAAGAGTCTAGAACACTACCAAAATCACGACGCTGCACGGACACAAGGGAGGAGCACGCTTTGATTTTTTTTCTTTTTTTTCACTTTTTTTGCTCCGCAACAATTTTTTTCGAAAAAGTCTACAAATGGTCAAAAAACTGCCTAGCCAGAATTTTCCAGACTTAGTTTTTTTTGAGTTTGGAACTATTTTTCTACCGCGGGTAGCACGAAAGTTCGGGAGTCCTACTCTGTCACGACTCGGAGTATGGCGTGATCTGGAAATCCAAAACAGAGTAACAAAATACTGGACTGGTGGCGGAGATGAATCTGGTGGAACTCGGACAGGTGGCGGATCGATGATGGAGGTGGACTCGGATTATCGTGATGGCGGTGGATATGTGGTATATGGCAGCGGTGATGATGATGGTGGTATATGGCAGCGGTGATGACGATGGTGGTATATGGCAGCGGTGACGATGATGGTGGTATATGGCAGCGGTGACGATGATGGTGGTATATGGCAGCGGTGATGATGATGGTGGTATATGGCAGTGGTGATGAAGATGGTGGTATATGGTAGCGGTGATGATGATGATGTGGCGACGGCGTGACAACTTGTGAACAGAACTCGAAACTCTAAAGGACTAGACACTAAGACCAGCAACTAGACACGACGATGCAACCACAAACTCAACAATGCAAAACCCTAAAAGATTATGCAAAGGCTCAGATTGGTTCGGATATGATGAACTAGCCCTAATTTTTTTTGGATTTTTTGTGGACTGTAGGTATGAAGAACAGACTCGATCTAAACTATGAAAACTGTAAAATCTCACCGAGCAACCTGGAAATCTGATACCACTTGATAGAGGCGAAGGTGTCCCAATGTTTCGATGAGATAGATATCGTTTTCTGTGGGAGTCGACTTTGACGATCCGACTACGAACGTGCGAAGACGTCGCGCCTTAGCAATCGCTAAACCAACTTCCGAGGGTTATTGACCACGCCGGAGCACGATCAACCTGACCACGAGGGTCTATTTCCTGCAAGCAAACAAAGAACAAGCAAGAAACTGAGATTGATATCTGGATATTGCGAATAAAGAGGAAAGCTTTATTAATGAAGGTGGGGTTCTGTGACGTCTTGGTCTGGTCGTTGGACATAAACGAAGTACGCGAAGTTGCAGCTATGGCAAACTTTTAATATAAACAAACCCCAAAGTCTAAACGACGCCCTAAGGGCTGTATATATGGAGGAAGAGGGGGGAATTTCATGGCCCTTGGAGGAGGGGTCCGAAACCAACCCTAACTCTTGTTTCCCCACACATACGGACTCTAAAAACAGCCTATACTTAAGTATTTCGAAAATACATGGGCCTGGCCCAATAATAAGGTGACGCAGCACCTAGCATAGCCTCTGGATGAAATTTATGAAGTGGAATCTTGTATATTTCGTCCAAGGCTTCATGCACTCCTTATGATGGCTTCAAAGTCCTGAAATAATCACTTGTAACTCTGTTCTTGATCCCCTTGCGCATGCCATCATCTCCATACTTGGTCTTGCTTAAGTGTTCGTCCCTCTTATCCATGCTAGGCCCTTCATTTGTAAGCAAAACAAATGTATCCAATTTAGGCGGCATCATATTCGCAAGAACATCATAATCATTACCAAGAAACGAAAGTACCTGATAATTCAATTGGTGTGCGAGAGCTCTAGTAATTGGTCGAGTATGTATAGCAGCAGGGGTTTTGGGTGTAACAATGGTATTGATGTCCTGATCAATTTTGTCCAACACAATTAAAACAATGTCAAATTATGCAATCACTTTAAATGCTACAAATGATTTGCATCACTTGGAACGTGAACTCACATAGTCGGATCCCACGGTTCCACTCGGGGGGGGGGGGGGTGATAACCCACAAGTATAGGGGATCGCAACAGTTTTCGAGGGTAGAGTATTCGACCCAAATTTATTGATTCGACACAAGGGGAGCCAAAGAATATTCTCAAGTATTAGCAGCTGAATTTTCAATTCAACCACACCTGGAAACTTAATATCTGCAGCAAAGTGTTTAGTAGGAAAGTAATTTGATAGTAGTGGTAACGGGTAGCAAAAGTAATATTTTTGGTATTTTGTAGTGATGATAACAATATCAACGGAAAAGTAAATAAGCGAAGAACAATATATGGAAAGCTCGTAGGCAATGGATCGGTGATAGAGAATATGCCGGATGCGATCGATCATGTAACAGTCATAACCTAGGGTGACACAGAACTAGCTCCAATTCATCAATGTAATGTAGGCATGTATTCCAAATATAGTCATACGTGCTTATGGAAAAGAACTTGCATGACATCTTTTGTCCTACCCTCCCGTGGCAGTGGGGTCCTAGCGGAAACTAAGGGATATTAAGGCCTCCTTTTAATAGAGTTCCGGACCAAAGCATTAACACTTGGTGAATACATGAACTCCTCAAACTATGGTCATCACTGGGAGTGGTCCCGATTATTGTCACTTCAGGGTTGCCGGATCATAACACATAGTAGGTGACTATAGACTTGCAAGATAGGATCAAGAACTCACATATATTCATGAAAACATAATAGGTTAAGATCTAAAATCATGGCACTCGAGCCCTAGTGATAAGCATTAAGCATAGCAAAGTCATAGCAACATCAATCTCAGAACATAGTGGATACTAGGGATCAAACCCTAACAAAACTAACTCGATTACATGATAAATCTCATCCAACCCATCACAGTCCAGCAAGCCTATGATGGAATTACTCACGCACGGCGGTGAGCATCATGAAATTGGTGATGGAGGATGGTTGATGATGACGACGGCGAGGGATTCCCCTCTTCGGAGCCCCAAACGGACTCCAGATCAGCCCTCCCGAGAGAGTTTAGGGCTTGGCGGCGGCTCCGTATCGTAAAACAGAATGAATCGTTCTCCTTTATTTTTTTTCTCCCCGAACACGAATATATGGAGTTGGAGTTGAGGTCGGTGGAGCTCCAGGGGGCCCACGAGGTAGTGGGGGCGCGCCCAGGGGGCAGGCGCGCCCCCACCCTCGTGGCTAGGGTGTGGGCCCCCTGGCCTTGATTCTTTGCCAGTATTTTTTATTATTTCCAAAAATAAACTCCGTGGAGTTTCAGATCATTCCGAGAACTTTTGTTTCTGCACATAAATAACACCATGGCAATTCTGCTGAAAACAGCGTCAGTCCAGGTTAGTTCCATTCAAATCATGCAAGTTAGAGTCCAAAACAAGGGCAAAAGTGTTCGGAAAATTAGATACGACGGAGACGTATCAGGGGGGTGTTGGGGAACGTAGCATGCAATTTCAGAAAATTTCCTACGCCCATGCAAGATCTATCTAGGAGATGCGTACCAACGAGAGGGGGAGAGCATCTTCATACCCTTCAAGATCACAAAGCGGAAGCGTTTGATACGTCTCCAGCGTATCTACTTTTCCAAACACTTTTGCCCTTGTTTTGGACTCTAACTTTGCATGATTTGAATGGAACTAACCTAGACTGACGCTGTTTTCAGCAGAATTACCATGGTGTTATTTATGTGCAGCAGCAAACGTTCTCGGAATGACCTGAAACTTCACGGAGCCAGATTTTAGAAAATAAGAAAAATACCTGCAAAAGATGAAGGCCAGGGGGCCCACCGTCTCACCACAAGGGTGGGGGGCGGGCCCCCTACCTCGTGGGTCGCCTGTTGCCTCTCCAACTCCACCTCCACCTCCACATATTGAGTTTCGGGGAGAAAAAATGAGAGAGAAGAAATCATCGCATTTTACGATACGAAGCCGCCGCCAAGCCCTAAAACCTCTCGGGAGGGCTGATCTGGAGTCCGTTCGGGGCTCCGGAGAGGGGAATCCGTCGCCATCGTCATCATCAACCATCCTCCATCACCAATTTCATGATGCTCACCGCCGTGCTTGAGTAATTCCATCGTAGGCTTGTTGGACGGTGATGGGTTGGATGGGATCTATCATGTAATCGAGTTAGTTTTGTTAGGATTTGATCCCTAGTGTCCATTATGTTCTGAGATTGATGTTGCTATGACTTTGCTATGCTTAATGCTTGTCACTAGGGCCCGAGTGCCATGATTTCAGATCTGAACCTATTATGTTTTCATCAATATATGAGAGTTCTTGATCCTATGTTGCAAGTCTATAGTCACCTATTATGTGTTATGATCCGTTAACCCCGAAGTGACAATAATCGGGATACTTACCGGTGATGACCGTAGTTTGAGGAGTTCATGTATTCACTCTGTGTTAATGCTTTGTTACGATTCTCTATTAAAAGGAGGCCTTAATATCCCTTAGTTTCCGTAAGGACCCCGCTGCCATGGGAGGGTAGGACAAAAGATGTCATGCAAGTTCTTTTCCATAAGCACATATGACTATATTCGGAATACATGCCTACATTATATCAATGAACTGTAGCTAGTTCTGTGTCACCCTAGGTTATGAATGTTACATGATGAACTGCATCCGGCATAATTCTCCATCATCAATCCATTTCCTACGAGCTTTCCATATATTGTTCTTCGCTTATTTACTTTTCCGTTGCTATTGCTATCATCACTATAAAATACCAAAAACAATCCCACTACTATCATATTACTTTGCTACTAAACACTTTGCCGCAGATATTAAGTTTCCAGGTGTGGTTGAATTGACAACTCAACTGCTAATACTTGAGAATATTCTTTGGCTCCCCTTATGTTGAATCAATAAATTTGGGTTGAATACTCTACCCTCGAAAACTATTGCGATCCCCTATACTTGTGGGTTATCAAGACTATTTTCTAGCGCCATTGCCGGGGAGCATAGCTCTATTCTTTGTGTCACTTGGGATATATATATCTGCTTATCATTATGAAGAACTTGAGAGATCCAAAAAACAAGATCTATCCCTCAACTACGAGGGGAGGTAAGGAACTGCCATCTAGCTCTGCACTTGATTCACCTTCTGTTTTGAGTAATCTTGCGACACCTATACCTCCTTCTGCTATTCGTTCTGATATGTCGCATGTTATTGATGATGCCACTTCTGCTATGCATGATACTTATGATGAAACTACCTCTATGCCTGATACTACCGTGCCACTTAGTGATTTTCTTGATGAACAACTTGCTAGAGCTAGAGAAATTGAAAATATTGAATCTCATGATACTGATGAAAGTGATGATGAAGAATCACTTGTTATTCCTATGGGTTATGTTTTTGATCAAGAAGCTTCTTTAGCTATTTTAGCTTGCAAAAATAGAAATGAACTCAAAAGGTCATTAGCTAAATGCAGTAGGCAATCTCTAAATGCTAGAATGAAACCTGACCCTGCTTTTGCTACGTCACCTATCTTTGTTACTTATAAGGATTATGAATTCTCTGTTGATCCTGATATAATTACTTTGGTTGAATCTGATCCTTTTCATGGTTATGAATCTGAAACTGTTGTGGCACATCTTACTAAATTGAATGATATAGCCACCGTGTTCACTAATGACAAGAGAACTCGCTACTTTTATATCCTTAAAATATTTCCGTTCTCATTAAAGGGTGATGCTAAGATATGGTTTAATTCTCTTGATCCTGGTTGTGTGCGTAGTCCCCAGGATATGATTTATTACTTCTCTGCTAAATATTTCCCTGCTCATAAGAAACAAGCTGCTTTAAGGGATATATATAATTTTGTGCAAATTGAAGAAGAGAGTCTCCCACAAGCTTGGGGGAGGCTTCTCCAATTACTTAATGCTTTGCCTGATCATCCTCTTAAGAAAAATGAAATACTTGATATATTTTACAATGGACTAACCGATGCCTCTAGAGATTACATGGATAGTTGTGCTGGTTTTGTTTTTAGGGAAAGAACGCCGGATGAAGCTGAAATTCTATTGAATAATATGTTGACAAATGAAAATAATTGGACACCTCCGGAGCCAATTCCTGAGCCTATTCCTAAATCAACTCCGAGGAAGAGCGGTATTCTATTTCTCAGTCATGAAGATATGCAAGAGGCAAAGAAATCTATGAAAGAAAAAGGTATTAAAGCTGAAGATGTTAAGAATTTACCTCCTATTGAAGAAATACATGGTCTTAATTTACCGCCTGTTGAAGAAACATATAATCTTAATCCTTCTCCTATTGAAGAAACTCGTAGTCTTGATAACCCGACACAGGTAGTAAAGGTAAATTCTCTCTATAGATATGATAAAGCTGAAATCCCATTTACTAAGTTTGCTAGCCCATGCTTAGATGAGTTTGATAAACTTATTGGAGCCGGTGTTATATTAAAACTGCTTTATGTGATCTTGGAGCCGGTGTTAGTGTTATGCCTCTCTCTTTATATCGTAGACTTGATTTGAATAAGTTGACACCTACTGAAATATCTTTGCAAATGGCTGATAAATCAACTGCTATACCCGTCGGTATTTGTGAGGATGTTCCTGTTGTAGTTGCAAATGTTACTATTTTAACGGACTTTGTTATTCTTGATATTCCCGAGGGTGATAGTATGTCTATTATTCTTGGAAGACCCTTTTTGAATACTGCAGGGGCTGTTATTGATTGCACTAAAGGCAATGTCACTTTTCATGTTAATGGTAATGAGCACACGGTACACTTTTCGAGGAAACAACCTCAAGTTCATAGTATCAACTCTATTGGAAAGATTCCATCGATTATATTTGGAGGTTTTGAATTTCCTCTTCCTACTGTCAAGAAGAAATATGATATTCTTATTATTGGGGATGTGCATATCCCCGTTGAGGTAACATAGTGTTATTCGAAATTTCTCCGGTTCCATGTTATTCAAAATGAGTTCGTTAACAAGACTTGATCAACCTTGTTAGTGGATTCCTTTTGATGATCATGAGATGGATGAAACTAGAAGGCACAACCTTCTGTACCCCACTTTTACTTTCTGTTATTTATATTAAATAAAATTAAAATAAATATTTTTCCGTCTATTATCTGACTATCCATGCAATATAAAAATACCCTGAAAATAAAAGTTCTCCAAATGCCCTGAAATTTAAATATGATTTTTTCCAGAATATTTGAGAATATTTGGCACAAAGAACACAGCAGGGGGGCCAACCACCTGCCCACGAGGGTGGAGGGCGCGCCCTACCCCCTGGGCGCGCCCCCTACCTCGTGGGCCCACGGTGGCCCTCCTCCACTTATCCTTTCACCCACACACTCCTTCTTCCTCCCCCCAACACGAATATCCAGCTCAAGCACGAGTTCTAGCTCATTTTGCTGCCATTTTCGATCTCCTTGCTCAAAGCACCTCTCACAAAACTGCTTGGGGAGATTGTTCCTTGGTATGTGACTCCTCCATTGGTCCAATTAGTTTTTGTTCTAGTGCTTTATTCATTGCAAATTTTTGCTGCTTAGGTGACCCTGTTCTTGAGCTTGCATGTCAAATTTATATGGTCAAAAGTAGTTTGATGCATGATATAGGCCCTAGGCACTTGTAGGAGTAGTTGCTATCAATATTATTGAGTTTGGTTTACTTTTATTTTGAAGTTACTAAAAAATTTCAGAATTTTTTAGAGGAAGAAATATGCTTAGGAAAATGTTCCAAGGTGGTTCTTAATGGAAGCAAGGACCCAGGCTTGCAATGCGTGATGCTGATGATGAGCCACCAGGAGACGCTCCAGTGCGTCCTTGTGAATGGCCTTATGAAAATTTTATGGATCGAGCGGGAATTAAGGAAGAATTCAACGCATATTTGCGTAACGCTGATCTTGTGAGCTTCAAGGAAGAGAAGTGCAGCCAGTATCACAATCTCACTAGTTCCTTTGTGAGGAGGTTTGAATTTTCAACTTCACGTAATTCTCCAACTGTCCTGTTTGATCTTTATGATAAATCTTATACTATGGACTTAGAGGATTTTACCACTGCTTGCAAACTTCCACAATGGGGTAGTATAAGGGATCCTCGCAAATCTGAATCTAGAGATTTTCTTGCTAGTATAACTGCGGGGGAATCTAGAGATATAACACAAGTTACCATAGGGAGCATTCACTTTCCTGCTATATATTATTTTGCTCTCTTCATAGGTAGATGCATTAATGGTAAAGATGAGGCATGTCACATGTGTGTCCCTGACCTCAGTATTCTTCGGAGTGTTGTGTTAGGAGACAAATCTTACAATTTGGGAGTCATTGTCGCACGTAGGTTGCATCTTAAGATTTAATGGAGATTTCTTTGGTGGAATTTATGCAACCCGCGTAGCTAATTTTCTTGGTATAGCCATGTTGGAAATATGCCCTAGAGGCAATAATAAATTAGTTATTATCATATTTCCTTGTTCATGATAATCGTTTATTATCCATGCTAGAATTGTATTGTTAGGAAACTTAGATACATGTGTGGATACATAGACAACACCATGTCCCTAGTAAGCCTCTAGTTGACTAGCTCGTTGATCAATAGATGGTTACGGTTTCCTGACCATGGACATTGGATGTCTTTGATAATGGGATCACATCATTAGGAGAATGATGTGATGGACAAGACCCAATCCTAAGCCTAGCACAAGATCATGTAGTTCGTATGCTAAAGCTTTTCTAATGTCAAGTATCATTTCCTTAGACCATGAGATTGTGCAACTCCCGGATACCGTAGGAGTGCTTTGGGTGTGCCAAACGTCACAACGTAACTGGGTGGCTATAAAGGTACACTAGTGTCTGTTGGGTTGGCACGAATCGAGACTGGGATTTGTCACTCCAGGTAAACGGAGAGGTATCTCTGGGCCCACTCGGTAGGACATCATCATAATGTGCACAATGTGATCAAGGAGTTGATCACGAGATGATGTGTTACGGAACGAGTAAAAGAGACTTGCCGGTAACGAGATTGAACCAGGTATCGGGATACCGACGATCGAATCTCGGGCAAGTATCGTATCGCTAGACAAAGGGAATTGTATACGGGATTGATTAAGTCCTTGACATCGTGGTTCATCCGGTGAGATCATCGTGGAGCATGTGGGAGCCAACATGGGTATCTAGATCCCGCTGTTGGTTATTGACCGGAGAGTTGTCTCGGCCATGTCTACATGACTCCCGAACCCGTAGGGTCTACACACTTAAGGTTCGATGACGCTAGGGTTATAGGGAAAGTATGTACGCGGTTACCGAATGTTGTTCGGAGTCCTGGATGAGATCCTGGACATCACGAGGAGTTCCGGAATGGTCCGGAGGTAAATATTGATATATAGGAAGTATGGTTTTGGCCACCGGAAGTGTTCCAGGCATCACCGGTAGTGTACCGGGACCACCGGAGGGGTCCGGGGGTCCACCGGGAGGGGCCACCAGCCCCGGAGGCTTGCGTGGGCCATAAGTGGGAAGGGACCAGCCCCTATGTGGGCTGGGGCGCCTCCCACCAAGGCCCAAGGTGTCCACAAGAGGAGAGGGGGCAAACCCTAGGCGTAGATGGGCCCTAAGGCCCACCGTAGGTGCGCCCCCTCTCTCCCCCTTGGCCGCCTCCCAGATGGGATCTGGGGGCTGCCGCCACCCCTAGGGAGGGAACCCTAGGTGGGGGCGCAGCCCCTCCCCTCGCCCTATATATACTTGAGGTTTGGGGCTGCCCAACACAGGTGATTAGCTCTCCCTCTTGGCGCAGCCCTACCCCTCTCCCTCCTCGTCTCTCGTAGTGCTTCGCGAAGCCCTGCTGGAGTACCGCGCACCTCCACCACCACCACGCCGTCGTGCTGCTGCTGGATGGAGTCTTCCCCAACCTCTCCTTCTCCCCTTGCTGGATCAAGGCGTAGGAGACGTCACCGGGCTGTATGTGTGTTGAACGCGGAGGTGCCGTCCGTTCGGCACTAGGATCATCGGTGATTTGGATCACGACGAGTACGACTCCATCAACCCCGTTCACTTGAACGCTTCCGCTTAGCGATCTACAAGGGTATGTAGATGCACTCTCCTTCCCCTCGTTGCTAGATTACTCCATAGATTGATCTTGGTGATGCATAGAAAATTTTGAATTTCTGCTACATTCCCCAACAATCCATACGCGAAGATGATATTGAATTACCTCCTGCTTATCTAGATTTTAATGCTATGGTTCACCATCAGTTTGTCGAGAGGAATGAATCGCCTCTCCAGTATCGACTAATCTTTGACAGACGCCGTGCTGTCCATATTACTCTCCCTGCTCCTGCCTTCTTTGATTATCAGGCAAGAGGAAGATATACCATTACTAGAGAGGAGGCAGATGAGTACGAGAGGAGAGCGGAGGCCGCTCGTCGCCACGCTGCAGCTCAGCAGGCGATAGCCGCTGCATCTCAGTACAACCCCAGCTATTATTATGGATATCCGCCAGGCCAACCGTGGCCATAGACCAACTTAGGCCAAAAGCCTAAGCTTGGGGGAGTACGTATTTCCCACCGACATTAAATTTATGTTCACACACTCATTGCTAGATGCCGGTGCTCATACTTTTTCATTGTATCATCCATGTTAGTTTATTTTCCTTTTTATGCTTTCTTCTTGTGTGTTTAATAAACCTTAAGAAAAAAACAAAAAAATTAGTTGTAGCTTTTAGTTAGTTTACTTTCCATGCTTGTAGTAGTAATTAAAAATAAACCCCAAAAAGATTTCCTGTTCTTCTTTTGCTTGTTGGGAGCTTTCCCGTGTAAATAGTTTTATTTCTTTACTTTCCTTTGGGGGTTGATAGGATAAGACCATAATTAAATTGTGGAAGTGGCTCTTATATGCATTATTGTTTATCTCACAAAAGAGCCCATATTGCCTTGTCTTCTCCTCTTTATTGAATGCCCATAGATTCCAACTTAGTCCAATGCACGTGCACTATTATTATTATTCACATCATTCGGTCGTGCAAGTGAAAGGAAATTATGATGATATATGATGGACTGACCGAGATGAGAAAAGCTGGTATGAACTCGACCTCTTTTGTTTTTGTAAATATGATTAGTTCATCGTTCTTGATTCAGCCTATTATGAATAAACATGTTTGCAATGACAACTAGAGATCATAGTTTCTTGTGCCATACTTGATTACCTATGAGTTATAATGGTTTACCTTGCGTGCCAACATGCTATTAAAATGGTTATGATGTGGTATGATAGGTTGGTATCCTCCTCTGAATGATTTAAGTGACTTGACTTGGCGCATGTTCACGCATGTAGTCGAAACAAAATCAACATAGCCTTCACGATATTTTTGTTCATGGTGGATTATATCCTACTCATGCTTGCATTCAGTGTTGATTAATTTTAATGCATGTTCATGACTGTTGTCGCTCTCTAGCTGGTCGCTTCCCAGTCCTTTGCTAGCCTTCACCTGTACTAAGCGGGAATACTGCTTGTGCATCCAAATCCCTTAAACGCCAAAAGTTATTCCACATGAGTCCACTATACCTACCTATATACGGTATCTACCTGCCGTTCCAAGTAAATTTTTATGTGCCAAACTCTAAACCTTCAAATAAATATCCTGTTTTGTATGCTCGAATAGCTCATTTATCAACTAGGGCTGTATGCATCTTCCATGTTAGGCGGGTTATTCTCAAGAGGAGTGGACTCCACTCCTCACTCACGAGATAAATGGCTGGTCACCGTGATGCCCAGTCCCATGCTTTATGCAAACTAAATCAAAATAATTGCAAACAAAACTCCCCCTGGGACTCCTGTTAGTTGGAGGCACTCGTTGTTTCGAGCAAGCCATGGATTGATGCTTGTGGTGGAAGGGGGAGTATAAACTTTACCATTCTGTTTGGGAACCGCCTATAATGTGTGTAGCATGGAAGATATCGCCATCTCTTGGTTGTTATGTTGACAATGAAAGTATACCGCTCAAATTATCATTCAACTCTGTTTCAAAACCGAGCTCTGGCACCTCTACAAATCCCTGCTTCCCTCTGCGAAGGGCCTATCTATTTACTTTTATGCTGAGTCATCACCCTCTTATTAAAAAGCACCAGTTAGAGAGCACCGCTATCATTTGCATTCATTACTATTAGTTTACATTGAGTATGACTTGACTGGATCTCTTTTACCATGAATTACAATGTCTAGTCAGCCCTTGGTCTTTAAAGGTGCTCCACATTTATGTTTTGCGGTCTCAGAAAGGGCTAGCGAGATACCACTGTCGGTGTCAAAACCGGCGGATCTCGGGTAGGGGGTCCTAAACTGTGCGTCTAAGGCGGATGGTAACAGGAGGCAGGGAACACGATGTTTTACCCAGGTTCGGGATCTCTTGATGGAGGTAAAACCCTACGTCCTGCTTGATTTATTCTTGATGATATGAGTATTACAAGAGTTGATCTACCACGAGATCGGAGAGGCTAAACCCTAGAAGCTAGCGTATGGTATGATTGTATGTTGTCCTACAGACTAAAATCCTCCAGTTTATATAGACACCGGAGGGGGCTAGGGTTACACAAGGTCGGTTACAAAGGAGGAGATATACATATCCGTACAGCCTAGTGTCGGTGTCAAAACTGGCGGATCTCGGGTAGGGGGTCCCGAACTGTGCGTCTAAGGCGGATGGTAACAGGAGGCAGGGGACACGATCTTTTACCCAGGTTCGGGCCCTCTTGATGGAGGTAAAACCCTACGTCCTGCTTGATTTATTCTTGATGATATGATTATTACAAGAGTTGATCTACCACGAGATCGGAGAGGCTAAACCCTAGAAGCTAGCCTATGGTATGATTGTTGTTGTCCTACGGACTAAAACCCTCCGGTTTATATAGACACCGGAGGGGGCTAGGGTTACACAAGGTCGGTTACAAAGGAGGAGATGTCCATATCCGTACTGCCTAGCTTGCCTTCCACGCCAAGTAGAGTCCCATCCAGACACGAGACGAAGTCTTCAATCTTGTATCTTCATAGTCTAACAGCCCGGCAAAAGGATATAGTCCGGCTGTCCGGAGACCCCCTAATCCAGGACTCCCTCACCTAGCTTGCCTTCCACGCCAAGGAGAGTCCCATCCGGACACGAGACGAAGTCTTCAATCTTGTATCTTCATAGTCAAACATTTCGGCCAAAGGATATAGTCCGGCTGTCCGAAGACCCCCTAATCCATGACTCCCTCAGCAGCCCCTGAACCAGGCTTCAATGATGATGAGTCCGGCACGCAGTATTGTCTTCGGCATTGCAAGGCGGGTTCCTCCTCGGAATACACCACGGAAGAATTTGAATACAAGGATAGTGTCCGACCGTGCAAAATAAGTTCCACATACCACCGTAGAGAGAATAATATTTCCACAAATCTAATCTGCTGACACGTTTTGGCAACATGACATCACGCCATGGCTCGGTGATTATTCGAACCATTTTTCTTTAACTAGCCCCACACATAACGCGAGGCAGTTTCTTGACACGTCTTGTCAAAGAAGAGATCGTGTCCCCCTTATTACGAGATTCTCATCAATACGGTCGTGGGTAACCCAACCACGCCTAGGACTCCTAGATTTTAGGCAAGTCCCAAACGGCCACGAGGAGGACGCTTGATATTCACCCTCTTTATAAAGGGTCAAGGCTTTTACTTTTTTCCTCCCGTGCTCAATCGAATCCCTCCCCCGCCTCGAGTTCTAACACTCAAAGCCTAGGTTAGGTGCTTCGGATCTTCAAACATGTCCGGATCTAGCCTCCAGGGCCGGTGGATGCCCTCCTCCGTCATGGAAGAGGATATCAAGAAGTTGAGGGAGGCAAGATACCTGACCGCCGAAGTCTCACGGCGGCTGCCCGCCAGAGGGCAGGTCGTCCCTACTCCTGAACCCAATGAAGACGTCGTGTTCATCTCCCACTTCCTCCGAGGACTAGGCCTCACTCTGGATCCCTTTGTAAGGGGTTTGATGTTCTATTTCGGGCTTGATTTCCAGGATCTAGCCCCGGATTCCTTTCTCCACATCTTGGCATTTATTGTCGTAGGTGAGGCCTTCCTCCGCATTACCCCTCACTTCGGCCTATGGCTCAAGACCTTTAATGTGAGGCCGAAGACGGTCGAGGGGCAGTATGCAGTGTGCGGAGGTGCATTAATAAGCTAGATTGCCGGAGCTCCGTGGCCAAAAGGTTCTTTTCCAGAGGTGTCCGGATTATGGCAATGGGAGTGGTTCTACATCATCGCTCCCAGAAGTGCCAAGTGGGTAGCTTCCCCCGCCTTATGCTCGGGCCCTCCACCACAACTGATGTCATGGATCAGCAGGGGGCTGAGCTGGGGTCCAGCCATGGATGTGCCCATACTGTAGAGCCGCATCCGGGATCTCTTCGAGGGAGATTTTAGTTTGGTTATGGTAGTGCAAGTCATGCTGGTTTGTCAAGTCCAGCCTTGCAAACGCCGGCCCCTCCGCTAGTGGGAATTCAACCCAGATGGACCGCACGCTATTCAGAATTTCCTCGGCCTGACGCACGAGGAGATGTACAAGTCGTTCTTCGGACCCCAAATAGAGTGTCCGGACACCTCCAAGGACGTGGGCCTGAGCAGCAACCGCATCGTAGCCCAAGTAAGTAATCCTCTAGCCGAACACACTGTCTTTCATTTATCATGACATCATTCTGAAGAATCGCTTTTTGACCAGGACTGTATAACAAAGGCGAAGATGATCCTGCTTGATTTATTCTTGATGATATGAGTATTACAAGAGTTGATCTACCACGAGATCGGAGAGGCTAAACCCTAGAAGCTAGCCTATGGTATGATTGTTGTTGTCCAACGGACTAAAACCCTCCGGTTTATATAGACACCGGAGGGGGCTAGGGTTAGACAAGGTCGGTTACAAAGGAGGAGATGTCCATATCCATATTGCCTAGCTTGCCTTCCACGCCAAGTAGAGTCCCATCCGGACACGAGACGAAGTCTTCAATCTTGTATCTTCATAGTCTAACAGTCCCGCAAAAGGATATAGTATGACTGTCTGGAGACCCCCTAATCCAGGACTCCCTCAGTAGCCCCTGAACCAGGCTTCAATGACGATGAGTCCGACGCGCAGTATTGTCTTCGGCATTGCAAGGCGGGTTCCTCCTCCGAATACATCACAGAAGAATTTGAATACAAGGATAGTGTCCGACCCTGCAAAATAAGTTCCACATACCACCGTAGAGAGAATAATATTTCCACAAATCTAATCTGCTGACACGTTTTGGCAACACGACATTATGCCATGGCCCGATAATTATTCAAACCGTTTCCTTTAACTAGCCCCGCACACAACACGAGGCAGTTTCTTGACACGTCTTGTCAAAGCAGAGATCGTGTTCCCCTTATTACGGGATTCTCATAAATACGGGCGTGGGTAACCCAACCACGCCATCGATTACGGCGCTTGGGGGATAAGCGAGTTTTACCAGGCTAGTGGGGGCGCATAGTTTCAACCGCCCTTATAAAGGGACAAGGTTTAACCTTTTTTTACCCATGCCTTCTTCCTCCTTGCTCATCCACTCTTGCGCACTCGAGCTCCAACGCCCAAGCCCATATCCTTCCCCTCAACCTTCTCCAATCATGTCTGGAGCGGGAGGCAAATGGATGGCTTCCTCCGTTACGGAGGGACACATCAAGAAGCTACGCGGAGCCGGATACTTGGCCGTCAATATAGCGCATCGGCTGCCTGCTGCGGGGCAGGTCGTTCCTACCCCTGAACCTCATGAGAGGGTAGTTTTCCTCCACCACTTCCTCCGTGGACTGGGGTTTCCCCTCCATCCATTCGTCCGTGGTCTCATGTTCTACTACGGGGTGGACTTTCATGATCTGGCCCCGAACTTCGTCCTCAACATTTCGGTGTTCATCGTCGTGTGTGAGGCTTTCCTCCGCATCCGGCCCCACTTCGGCCTGTGGTTAAAGACCTTCAATATCAAGCCGAAGGTGGTGGGTGGCCAACAAGCAGAATGCGGCGGAGCCATGGTGGGCAAGATGCCCAACGTTATATGGCTTGAAGGCTCCTTTGTGGAGACCATACAGGGGTGGCAATCGGCGTGGTTCTACATCATCGAGCCGCGCGACACCAAATGGGTGGCTGCCCCCAAGTTTTGATCCAGATTCCCCACACGGCTCACTTCCTGGAAAGAGAAGGGCTTGTTGTGGGGTTCATCGGTGGAGCTGGACGGACTCCAGAAATGTATCCTGAACATGGCAAGCAAGAAGCTCAAGCTTGTCAACATAGTCCAGGTCATGCTCGTCCGCCGGATCCTCCCGTGCCAACAACGGGACTTCAACTTGTGGGAGTTTGACCCGGCCCAGCACCAGACTCTGAGCGAGCTCTTCGACACGATGCACAAGGACGTCCGGAAGGTGCTTTTCAGGGTGCAGAGGTCCCTCCCTCTCTCACCAAGGACCGCGGGTTAAGCGCGAAGCGTCGAGCGCATTCGGTGAGTTCCATACATCTGGTAGGATATCTATTTCCCCTAGCTTAACCATGTGCGGGGTCTGACCTCCATGCCTTTGACAGGACTGGGTGGAGACGTGGGGCAGATTAACTCTCCGGCCCCTCTGCCCAAAGACACTGCCGATGCTCTCCTGACGGAGATGCTGACTCTGGCTCCTTACAAGGTGCCGGAGAAGACCAAGAAGGCCAAGGGAAACCGAAAGAGTTCCCGACGCCAGGCGTTGTCGGACTTATCGTCCGATAACTTCGCGATGCACTCCTCCCCCGAAGACGAGGAGGAAGATGAAGATGCTCCTCCTCCAGTCGGGGGAGACAAGAAAAGGAAGGCCGCCCCTACTGGGGGGCCGAAGGGTCCAAGAAGGGAAGGACTCTCCTTCCGGACTACTCCACCACCGCCGCCGAAGGCGAAGACGAGTGGCTGCTCAGGGCCAAGCCCCTGGCGAAGTCGTAAGTATTCGGATACTAGAGTAACTCATAGCATTCCTTTGTCGCACTGCTTCTCCTAACGCCGAATTATGATTGTGCAGACCGCCGCGAACCCGTATCGACGTATCCTTGTCGGACGGCTCCCTGGGCTCGTCGGATATGGATAGCGATCCACTTCCAACCGCCACCTCCCCTTGCCCTACGGACAACGCCGAGGTGTTGTCTCAAGAGGCACTGGGTCGAGGGGAGACAGTCCCGGAGGCGCCTCAAAGCGACCTTCCGGACTCTGGGGGCAGGGGGAGCAAAGCCCCCGAGGGCTCCGAGTTCGGCCCTCAGTCGAACACCGCGCCGGAACCTCCAGTGGTTCCGGATTCGGGCAGGCGGCCTCCTTCCAAGAGGGGCAATACGCCTGTGCCGGTGACCTCTGCCCATCCAGAGGCACCGGACAATCTGCTGGGAGCGCTTCGCAGCGCTTCCATTGACGAAGAGCACCGCACTATCATGAGTGCGATGGTCCAGAAGGTTCAGTCCGCCAAGAGCGGACTGACTGAAGCCTGTGCCAGCCTTCTAACAGGCTTTGAGGTAAGTTTTTGAAATATAGGAGAAATATTACCGCATAGACAGTAGCCCCTGATGCTCGGTTCGGTGTTCACAAAGAAAAGCCGAACAGAGGATCAAACAATATCGTAGGAGTCTAATATAAGTATGTCTATATGCGTATGCAGGCTTCGCTGCTGGCATCTGCCGCACTGACTGCGGAGGTCGCCGCACTGAAGCAGGACCTTAAAGGGTCCAAGGACGAGCTCGGCCTTGCCAAGAGGCAGCTCGAGGAGAACAAAGGTAAGTAGTACATAGTCTATAGATATGTATAAAAAGAATGCGATTGCAAAATGACAGGATCATCGTAAATTTGCCAGGGGCCACAACCGAGGTGGCAACCCTAAAGCAAGCGCTATCCGAGGCCGAAAACAAAGCGGCCAAGGAGCGCACCGAGCAGGAAAGGCATGAGGCACGGGTGGGCGAGGTGCAGCAAGAGCTCCACACTCTCGTGACGAAGCATGAGCCGTTGGAGCTTGACTTGAAGACGTGAGAGTCCGAGCTTGCCGCGGCCCTTGAGAGCGCAAAGAATGCCAAGGCCGAAGCCCAAAAGGCCCTCCAGGAGATTGATGCGATGAAGAAGATAGCGGCGGGTAAGGCATTCTATATGCAAAGCAAGCATGTGAAAGTAAATTACCTGTTACTTACCCGAATCCGGAGCTCTCCAGGAGCATTCACAGATTTGCCCCGCAGTGTGTCGGATGCCGCACAGTTTTACCAGGCCGAGGAGGGAAGCTCAATGGAGAAGCTGTTCTGGTCTCAGTATACTGGGACCGAACACCCGATGCCTCTGAGCGACCATGTAACGCCCTCGATGCGGCTATATCTCCCACGTGTCGAGGCACGACTTAGAGGCATAACCGCATTGAAAGCAATGTCGCAAGTTAGGAAATCATCACACATCCCATGTACATAAATAATATAAAGGGGAGGTACATAGTTGGCTTACACTCGTCACGTCACATCAAAGTACATAAATAACATACATCATCCAAACACTCATGGCCCGACTACGGCGCCAAAATAAAAGACAACCCAACAAGCGACATAGGTCCCGATCACCCCAACTGGGCACCACTATTGATCATCAGGAAAAGACACATAGTAACGCTAAGAATCCTCGTCGTACTCCCACCTTGAGCTCAAGTGCGCCATCTGGAGCTGTATCATCTGTCCCTGCATCTGGTGTAATAGTAATCTGTGAGCCACAGGGACTCAGCAATCTCGCACCCTCGCGATCAAGACTATTTAAGCTTAATAGGTAGGAAAGGGGGTAATGTAAGTGGAGCTGCAGCAAGTGACTAGCATATATGGTGGCTAACTTATTCGCAAAAGAGAGCGAGAAGAGGAGGCAAAGCACAAGCGGGAAACTAGAGAGCAACCTGCGCAAACATAACTCCAACACCGTGTCCGCTTCCCGGACTCCGCCGAGAAGAGGCCATCACGGCAACACACTCAGTTGATTCATTTTAATTAATTAAGGTTCAAGTTATCTACAACCGGACATTAACAAATTCCCATCTGCCCATAACCGCGGGCACGGCTTTCGAAAGATCAATCCCTGCAGGGGGGTCCCAACTTAGCCCATAACAAGCTCTCATGGTCAACGAAGGAATAGACCTCCACCCAAGACACACCGATCAGACTCGGTATCTCGGTACAATAAGATGATTCGACAGGTTAAAACAAGTCCAGCAACACCGCCTGAATGTGCCGACAAATCCCGATAGGAGCTGCACATATCTCTTTCTCAGGGTACACTCAGATTGTCCTAGGTACGGGTAGGCCAGCCCAGAGTTGCCCCTGGTGGCCACCGGCAGCTGACAGTTGGACCAACACTTAAAGGAGCGCTGGCCCGGGGGGGGGGGGGGGGTTAAAATAAGATGACCCTCGGGCTCCGAAAACCCAAGGGAAAAAGAGGCTAGGTGGCAAATGGTAAAACCAATGTTGGACATTGCTGGAAAAGCTTTAATCAAGGCGAACTATCAAGGGGTTCCCATTATAGCCCAACCGCGTAAGGGACACAACAATCCGGGAACATAACACCGATATGACGGAAACTAGGGCGGCAAGAGTGGAACAAAACACTAGGCGAGAAGCCGAGCCTTCCACCCTTTACCAAGTATATAGATGCATTAAGATAACATGGCAATATAATGGTATCCCAACAAGTAAATAAATGTTCCAACAAGGAACGGCTCCAATCTTCACCTGCAACTAGCAACGCTATAAGAAGGGGGCCGAGCAAAGCGGTAAGATAGCCAATCAACGGTTTGCTAGGACAAAGGTGGGTTAGAGGCTCAATCATGGCAATTGGGAGGCTGACAAGCAAGTGGTAGGCATCGTAGCATTGGCATAGCAAAAGAGCGAGCAAACTAGCATAGCAAAGATAGTAGTGATTTCGAGGGTATGATTATCTTGCCTGCACAGTTGTCAGAGTTGACTGGATCCTCAAAAGCAAACTCAACGGGCTCCTCGTTAGCGAACTCGTCTCCCGGCTCTACCCAAAAACACAAACAAGCAACAAGGATACAGTCAACCACGTGCAAACTCAAGCAATAAGATACCACGATGGTATGCTATGCGGGATGCGATGCGGGATGCAAAATGCAAGACGTGACAGGAAATGCATGAACCTGGCCTCAACTTGGAAAACCAAGTGTGCCACTGGATAGAGGGGATGAAATCACCTGAAAACGACATAAAGATCACTGGAATCGGAGCTACGGTTTGGAAATGGCAAGCGTTTTACGAAATGAACCGGTCTGCGATTTACAGCAAGTAGGCACCTAAATGCAACGAAATGAACATGCTACAGCCACCAAACATGAAAACAAAATACAAGGCAGGGATGTACACAAGATGCTTATCAAAACACTAGCACTGAGCCATAGCCAAATTCATCCATTATGAGGTTCAAACAAGCATGGCAAAAACGAATAAGCAAAACAGATTTCAGACTTGGTGAAATTAACACTAGTCTGAAATTTCAGACCACGATGCTCTCTTCGGAGCAGCAAAACAACATGATACGCAACCTGAACATGACAAGTAAGAACATGGCATGGAGCTACTCAACAAGCTTAACAAAACACCCAAAGTGACCTGGGGCGAAAAGGGTTCACAAAATACTCTAACGAGCACTCGAACATAGATGAAACACAATCAGTTTTCAGACTTAGTGAAAACTGAGACATGCTGAAATTATAACTCATGAAGGCATGTAAACGAGCTCGATGCACTCACCATGGTGCAAGTCATAGCAAGGCAAGCATATATCCATAAAGAAGACACAAAATGCTAGCTAGACATGGCAAGAACAATGGCATAGCATGCACGGATCACTAACAATAGCATCGGCAAAATCGCAAACAAGTTGACGATCTGCCCAGATTTACCACGAAGCAAAAGTAGAGCTCGATTGACTCAAGCTAGAGCACTCCACATATGCAAACAAAGACATGGATGGATAGAGCATAACATGAATAACAAAACTCCCTTACTGATCGTCCTCAAAAGAGGCACGGATCACTAGGAAACAAGCTGAACATATGGCATCATGAACTAAAATATCCCAGACTTAGTGAAAATCACTGTCCCTAAAAACAGAATTCTCAGGTACCTCTCTTTGCAAGCTTGCACAAGTCACCACACACATCCTAAAAATGCATGGGTGGCACCTCTGGAAAGAAGACAAAATTCTTAACAATTCATTCCAAAGACTCACAGGCATATCATGCACACAATAATCATGGCAAAAATCACAAAAGTCTATGATGAACTAACGGATCTGCAATTTAACCCACGATGCCTCCTTCTAACAGCACTTTGGGCATCAAGATGAACTCAAATGCAAATGATGCAATGGAATTAAATGATGTACATGTCGAGGCGAAGATTTTGATATATTATATGTCCAAAACGGAGGTACGGATGCGGAGATATGATCAGTCAAAGATTGCTCGAAAATTAAGGGGGAGAGGGAAGAAAGTCAACCCCTAGGGTTTTCGGATCTCAGATCTGGCGTGACACTGTAGCAGTTCCTGTAGCAGCCATGCCGAGGTCGCCGGAGATGGCTCCCCGGAGCCGATGGAGGTGGCCGGAGCAGCGGGGAGAGGCCGGGGCGGCGTGGTACGGCTCGGCGGAGGGGGCGGCTTGGACGGGGCGGCACCGGCGATGTGGAGCTGCGGGCGGAGGCGTGGAGCTTGAGGCGGCCGGCCCGAGGTTGACGGCGGCGGGCGGCTCGCGGTGGCGGAGATGCGGCCCGAGGCGGCGCCGGTCGCCGGAAGTGGGAGAGGCGGCGGCGCTGAGGAGGCGCGGGGCGCGGGCGCGGTGCGGGCCGCGGGGGCTGGCCTCGGGCCCCGGTGGGCCTGGCGCGGCGATGTGGGCGCGCGGCGGGAGCGAACCGCGCGGTGACACGTGGCGGCGGTGGGCGGACGGACACGTCCGACCTTCGGGAAATTTGTCCGGCGGCGGCGGATGGGAATGGATCTAGGGTTTCGGGGGAAGGAGATGATCCGAAAATGGAGGGGGGTATATATAGGCATAGAGGGAGCTAGGAGAGTCCAAATGAGGTGCGGTTTTCGGCCACGCGATCGTGATCGAACGCTCTAGGACATGGAGCAGAGTTTGGTGGGTTTTGGGCCAAATGGAGGGGTGTTGGGCTGCAACACTCACGAGGCCTTTTCGGTCCCTCGGTTAACCGTTGGAGTATCAAACGAAGTCCAAATGGTACGAAACTTGACAGGCGGTCTACCGGTAGTAAACCAAGGCCGCATGGCAAGTCTCGGTCCAATCCGGAAATGTTTAATCCCCACACACGAAAGAAAGCTAGAAATGACCACCGGAGGAGAACGAAGCGCCGGAATGCAAAACGGACAACGGGGAAAATGCTCGAATGCATGAGATGAACATGTATGCAAATGCAATGCACATGATGACATGATATGAGATGCATGAAAACGAAAACAACACGCGGAGACAAAGACCCGAACTCGAGAAATAAATATAACTTAATGCCGGAAACGGCAAGAGTTGGAGTACAAATTGGGAAAGTTATATCTGGGGCGTTACAACACTCCACCACTACGAAAAGATCTCGTCCCGAGATCTAGGACTGAAAGAACTCCGGGTACTCAGAACGGAGGTGATCCTCGCGTTCCCAGGTAGCTTCACGGTCGGAATGGTGTGACCACTTGACTTTGAGAAATTTGATTGACTTGTTGCGAGTCCTGCGTTCAGTCTCTTCAAGGATTGCAACTGGGTGCTCACGATAGGAGAGATCTTCTTGGAGCTCAATGTCCTCGAAGTTGACGGTGCGTTCAGGCGTCTTGAAGCACTTTCGGAGTTGGGAGACATGGAACACATCATGAACATTTGCAAAGTTTGAAGGAAGCTCGAGTTGATAGGCGATGTTGCCTCTCTTGCTGACAATCTTGAAAGGTCCGACGTATCTGGGGGCAAGCTTCCCATTGATACCAAAGCAACGAGTCCCTTTCATAGGAGAGACGCGGAGGTAAACATGATCTCCGATCTCAAAAGCCAAATCACGATGCTTACTATCATAGTAGCTCTTCTGGCAGGATTGGGCTGCTTTGAGGTTATCACGAATGACCTTGCACATTTCTTCTGCCTCTGTGCTTAAGTCATTACCCAGCAGCTGACGTTCACCGGTTTCAGACCAGTTGAGAGGTGTATGACACTTCCTACCATACAGAATTTCAAATGGGGCCTTACCCGAACTTGCTTGAAAACTGTTGTTGTATGAGAATTCAGCATAAGGAAGACAATCCCCCCACTTCATGCCGAAGGAGATAACACAAGCCCTGAGCATATCTTCAAGAATCTGGTTGACACGCTCGACTTGACCGCTTGTTTGAGGATGGAAAGCAGTGCTGAAGCGGATGTTGGTGCCCATGGCCTTCTGAAAAGAATCCCAAAACCTGGAGGTAAAAATGCTGCCACGGTCTGAAGATATCACTTGAGGAATACCGTGCAGAGAGACAATTCGAGAGGTGTAGAGTTCCGCCAATTGAGCTGCAGTGATTGACTCTTTGATAGGCAGAAAATGAGCCACTTTGGTGAGCTTGTCGATGACAACGAATATAGCATCATTGCCACGCTTGGACTTTGGAAACCCAGTCATGAAGTCCATTTCAATGTGGTCAAACTTCCATTCTGGAATGGCAAGAGGTTGGAGGAGACCTGCTGGCCTTTGGTGTTCTGCCTTCACTCTTCTGCAGACATCACATTCATTCACGAATTGAGCGATCTCGCGCTTCAATCGAGTCCACCAATAAGTTTGCTTGAGATCCGGATACATCTTCGTGCTACCAGGGTGGATGGAGAGGAGAGAATTGTGAGCCTCGTTCATGATCACTTTATGAAGGTCACCTTTGGGTACCACAATTCGATCCTTGAAGAAGAGAGTGTCCTTGTCATCAAGGCGGTAGCACTTGTACTTGGACTGACTCTTTGCGATACCAAGCTTCACCTTTTTCACCATAGCATCAAGAAGCTGGGCTTGGCGAATCTGGTCTTCGAAGGTAGGAGAAACTTGAAGGTTGGCGAGGAAACCTTGAGGAACAATTTGCAGATTAAGTTTGCGGAAAGCTTCACAAAGCTCGGGTTGATAGGGCTTCAGAATCAGACTGTTGCAATATGCTTTCCTGCTCAAAGCATCAGCAATCACATTGGCCTTGCCTGGAGTATACTCGATACTCGGATTGTACTCTTGAATCATTTCGACCCATCGAGTCTGCCTGAGGTTGAGATTAGGCTGGGTGAAGATGTACTTGAGACTCTTGTGATCAGTGAAAATATCCACTTTTCTTCCCAATAGAAGATGTCTCCAAGTCAACAAAGCGTGGACAACTGCCGCCAACTCGAGATCATGAGTGGGGTAGTTCTTCTCATTAGGCTTCAACTGGCGAGAGGTATAAGCAACAACTTTCTTCTCTTGCATCAGTACAGCATCGAGACCTTGGAGAGAGGCATCACAAAAGACCTCGTACGGCTTGGTTTCATCAGGCGGAGTCAGAACTGGAGCAGTGATCAACTTCTCTTTCAAAGTGTTGAAAGCAATATCGCACTCCGGAGACCAAACGTACTTGATGTGCTTCTGAAGAAGATTTGGGAGAGGCTTCGCGATCTTAGAAAAGTTTTCAACGAATCTTCGGAAGTAGCTTGCAAGACCGAGGAAGCTACGGAGTTGCTTCACGTTCTGAGGAGGTTCCCAATTAACAATTGCAGACACCTTCTCAGGATTCACGGCAATGCCCTTGGCAGAGATGATATGACCAAGATAAAGCACCTCATCGAGCCAAAATTCACACTTGGAGAACTTGGCGTAGAACTGATGTTCCCTGAGCTTGTCAAGAACCAAACGCAAGTGCTTGGCATGATCTTCCTTGTTCTTCGAGAAAACCAGAATGTCGTCGAGATAGACCAAAACGAAGTCATTGGTGTAGGGATTGAAGATGAAGTTCATCATGCGAGAGAACGTCGGAGGAGCGTTGGCGAGGCCAAAAGACATGACAGTGTATTCATATGACCCATAGCTTGTCCTGAAAGCCGTCTTGGGAATATCTTGCTCACGGATGTGAATCTGATGATAACCCATACGGAGATCAAGCTTGGAGAATACTTGGGCACCCTTGAGTTGTTCGAACAACTCATTAATGTTGGGAAGTGGGTATTTGTTCTTGATGGTCTTCTTGTTCAATGGACGATAATCAACACAAAGTCGGTCCGTTCCATCCTTCTTTTTCACAAAAAGAACACCACAACCCCATGGAGAAGTACTAGGCCGAATGAGACCGATTCTTTCTTGAACATCGAGTTGTTTCTTCAACTCCTTCAACTCTTCAGGGCCGAGCTTGTAGGGATGTTTGCACACAGGTTCCGTACCAGGCTCAAGTTCAATAACAAATTCACCGGGCCGGTGCGGAGGCATTCCTGGGAGCTCTTCTGGGAAGACGTCTTGATACTCACAAACAACCGGAATCTGCGAAATAGCATCCAATTCACCCTTCTCATTGAGAGAAAACAACCGGATTGTATCATCACGAGCGGCAAAGACAATGACATCCTCAGACGAATGAGTCAGTTGAATCTGCCTGGCTGCACAATCAAGCTGAGTTTTATGCTTAGAGAGCCAGTCCATACCAAGAATAAGATCGATATCCGAATCACCAAGAACAGTTGGAGAAGCCAAGAACTTATAATCACCCAAAGTGATAGTAACATCCGGAACGATGGAGTTAGCCTGCATGTGCTTACCAGGAGAAACAACTGCTAATGGGCTAGGCAGAACTTGTGAAACCAATTCATGCCTAGATGTAAATGGCCTCGAGATGAAACAATGCGAAGCACCCGTATCAAAAAGAACTTTTGCAGGAATATCATTAACAGGAAGGTTACCCATGATGACATTTGACGAATCCTCTGCCTGAGCTGCGTTCATCAAGTTGACCTTGGCGGACTTGGGGTTATGCTTGACCACAGCTGTACTTGCCGATCTGATAGGAGGAGGAGGAGGAAGACGCCTCTGGTTGAAACACTTGTTGGTGTAGTAACCCTTCTGTTGGCACTTGTTGCACGTGACCTCTGAAAGCGGACGGTGGTACGGAGCACTCGATCTTGGAGCTTGAGACGAAGTCTTGTTCTGAAAGCCTGGGTTGGGTGGGTGGGAAGAACCACTGCCACCTTTGCTCTTCTGCTGATACGGCTGATGGAACGGAGGAGGAGGAAGCCAATACTTCTACTGCTTAGCCACTTGAGTAGAGGAAGAAGGCGTAGTGTCTCTGGCTCGCTTCCTGGAAGCATCACACCTCAACTGAGCAGCCTCTTGCTTCAGTGCCATGTTGTAGAACTCATCGTATCTCAGCGGCTCAAAAAGGATAAGAGCGAGCTGAATTTCTTCACGAAGACCACCCCTGAACTGATAGATCATGCTCTTCTCATCAGGAACATCCTGCTTGGCAAAACGGGCGAGCTTCTGGAACAACTTGTTGTAGCCATAGACAGACAAAGAGCCTTGCTTCAGATTGCGGAATTCCTCGTGTTTGCTTTTAGTCACACTCTGAGGGATGTGATGAGCTCGGAAATCTCGACGGAAATCATCCCAAGTGATCAAACGTCCACCTCTGGAATCCTTGTACTACTAGAACCACTCTGCAGCCTGATCTTTGAGCTGGAAAGAAGCGAACTTGACGAAATCTTCAGGCCTGACGTTGCTGCATTCAAAATGCTTGCCCAGATCCACTAGCCAATCGTCAGCATCGGTAGCCTCAACACAATTGCTGAACGTCTTTGGACCATTAGCGAGGAACTGGTTCAGAGTAGCAAAATGGTTCTGATTGTTGCCTTGATTCCCTTGACTGCCTTGATTGCGTTCTTGGAGGATTTGCATGATCAACTGTGTATTTGCATTGGTTGCGGCCATCACAGCTTGCCAAGCCTCCGGAGGAGGTGGAGGTGGTGGCGGATCAGGATTCGGAGTCGTGCGCGTTGGAGGAGCCATCCTGAGGAGGTTGACCACCATTAGCACACAAATAGACAAATATTGAAGGTGAATCCAACGGAATGAAAATTGCAACATAAAGTCTTCACATCCGAACAAAATGAACGAATGCACTTCTCTTGAAGTGGTCACATATTCCTAAATTGCGAAGCCACGTAGAATTAGGTAGAAGAGGTAAATCAACAAGGGATGGAATCAACATATGACTTCGAAGCAACTCGGATACCACAACTCAAAATAAAACCAAGGATTGGCTTGCGGAATAAGTCGGAACAAACATATGATAGAAATTTCGTCCGACGTTTTCATGGTGGGACCTACACGGGCTCGATCGTACACCACCATCATGTACAAGGCAGTGCACATGACATACGAAGCGTCCCCGAGTCAGCATAGCCAAGGACTCTTTAAGACACAACGAGACCACTGTAAAATCGACCGTGAATAGGCGAACCACTAGACGTCGAACCCCAATTTCATATCATACATCTGTCGGAAAGATATCCTAAGAGCTACTTGAATTCCCACCTATGAAACTCCCGAAACTTTCCGGTTATGCAATCAGGTGTTGGGGATACAGGGGAAGCATAATATCTCACCCAAACTAGCAATACCTACATCCAGCTGTATCCATCCTTCAACACATAACCAAGAAACCTTCGGAAACCATCTACCTCAACCTTCGAAAAGCATCCGTTATACAAGTTATGGCGATACTCCTGAACTCCCGCCCCAGTACTGGGTGGCGTCGAGGTTATCTCACCAACGAACTGCATAAAGGAGATTTTCAATGTCGCGAACATATCTCAAGTATACCAGAATTGCAACGATAAAATTATGATGACAACACCTCAGAGCTCAACTCCCCGGGACACTTCCACTAAACCCCTGATAGGAGGCACCAAGACAGTATTCTCATCATAAGCCATTGGAACAAATCCAAGATACTCGCGTGATCCTAAATTTTTTTAGTGAAATTTGAGAAGAGAAGAGTCAAAACTCTACGTCAGGATGCCTTACCAGAGCGATGAGGAGACTGGGAAGTAAAAAGAATTCCTAAGCTCTCCGATATATAATTCCTAAATGACTCAAAACATTTTTTTTCTAGACACAACTCGGCTGCTAAAACGATCAAGCAATGGGGGCTCCTAAGGTCGGGGATGGCTCTGATTACCAACTTGTAATGCCCTCGATGCGGCTATATCTCCAACGTGTCGAGGCACGACTTAGAGGCATAACCGCATTGAAAGCAATGTCACAAGTTAGGAAATCATCAAACATCCCATGTACATAAATAATATAAAGGGGAGGTACATAGTTGGCTTACACTCACCACGTCACATCAAAGTACATAAATAACATACATCATCCAAACACTCATGACCCGACTACGGCGCCAAAATAAAAGACAACCCAACAAGCAACATAGGTCCCGATCACCTCAACTGGGCACCACTACTGATCATCAGGAAAAGACACATAGTAACGCTGAGAATCCTCGTCGTACTCCCACTTGAGCTCAAGCGCGCCATCTGGAGCTGTATCATCTGTCCCTGCATCTGGTGTAATAGTAATTTGTGAGCCACAGGGACTCAGCAATCTCGCACCCTCGCGATCAAGACTATTTAAGCTTAATAGGTAGGAAAGGGGGTAATGTAAGTGGAGCTGCAGCAAGTGACTAGCATATATGGTGGCTAACTTATTCGCAAAAGAGAGCGAGAAGAGGAGGCAAAGCACAAGCGAGAAACTAGAGAGCAACCTGCGCAAACATAACTCCAACACCGTGTCCGCTTCCCGGACTCCGCCCAGAAGAGGCCATCACGGCAACACACTCAGTTGATTCATTTTAATTAATTAAGGTTCAAGTTATCTACAACCGGACATTAACAAATTCACATCTGCCCATAACCGCGGGCATGGCTTTCGAAAGATCAATCCCTGTAGGGGGGTCCCAACTTAGCCCATAACAAGCTCTCACGGTCAACGAAGGAATAGACCTCCACCCAAGACACACCGATCAGACTCGGTATCTCGGTACAACAAGATGATTCGACAGGTTAAAACAAGTCCAGCAACACCGCCCGAATGTGCCGACAAATCCCGATAGGAGCTGCACATATCTCTTTCTCAGGGTACACTCAGATTGTCCTAGGTACGGGTAGGCCAGCCCAGAGTTGCCCCTGGTGGCCACCGGCAGCTGACAGTTGGACCAACACTTAGAGGAGCGCTGGCCGGGGGGGGGGGGGGGTTAAAATAAGATGACCCTCGGGCTCCGGAAACCCAAGGGAAAAAGAGGCTAGGTGGCAAATGGTAAAACCAATGTTGGGCATTGCTGGAAAAGCTTTAATCAAGGCGAACTATCAAGGGGTTCCCATTATAGCCCAACCGCGTAAGGGACGCAACAATCCGGGAACATAACACCGATATGACGGAAACTAGGGCGGCAAGAGTGGAACAAAACACTAGGCGAGAGGCCGAGCCTTCCACCCTTTACCAAGTATATAGATGCATTAAGATAACATGGCAATATAATGGTATCCCAACAAGTAAATAAATGTTGCAACAAGGAACGACTCCAATCTTCACCTGCAACTAGCAACGCTATAAGAAGGGGGCCGAGCAAAGCGGTAACATAGCCAATCAACGGTTTGCTAGGACAAAGGTGGGTTAGAGGATCAATCATGGCAATTGGGAGGCTGAAAAGCAAGTGGTAGGCATCGTAGCATTGGCATAGCAAAAGAGCGAGCAAACTAGCATAGCAAAGATAGTAGTGATTTCGAGGGTATGATCATCTTGCCTGCACAGTTCTCAGAGTTGACTGGATCCTCAAAAGCAAACTCAACAGGCTCCTCGTTAGCGAACTCGTCTCCCGGCTCTACCCAACAACACAAACAAGCAACAAGGATACAATCAACCACGTGCAAACTCAAGCAATAAGATGCCATGATGGTATGCTATGCGGGATGCAAAATGCAAGACGTGACAGGAAATGCATGAACCTGGACTCAACTTGGAAAACCAAGTGTGCCATTGGATAGAGGGGATGAAATCACCTGAAAACGATATAAAGATCAGTGGAATCGGAGCTACGGTTTGGAAATGGCAAGCGTTTTACGAAATGAACCGGTCTGCGATTTACAGCAAGTAGGCACCTAAATGCAACGAAATGAACATGCTACAGCCACCAAACATGAAAACAAAATACAAGGCAGGGATGTACACAAGATGCTTATCAAAACACTAGCACTGAGCCATAGCCAAATTCATCCATTATGAGGTTCAAACAAGCATGGCAAAAACGAATAAGCAAAACAGATTTCAGACTTAGTGAAATTAACACTAGTCTGAAATTTCAGACCACGATGCTCTCTTCGGAGCTGCAAAACAACATGATACACAACCTGAACATGATAAGTAAGAACATGGCATGGAGCTACTCAACAAGCTTAACAAAACACCCAAAGTGACCTGGGGCCAAAAGGGTTCACAAAATACTCTAAGGAGCACACGAACATAGATGAAACACAATCAGTTTTCAGACTTCGTGAAAACTGAGACATGCTGAAATTATAACTCACGAAGGCATGTAAACGAGCTCGATGCACTCACCATGGTGCAAGTCATAGCAAGGCAAGCATATATCCATAAAGAAGACACAAAATGCTAGCGAGACATGGCAAGAACAATGGCATAGCATGCACGGATCACTAACAATAGCATTGGTAAAATCGCAAACAAGTTGACGATCTGCCCAGATTTACCACGAAGCAAAAGTAGAGCTCGATTGACTCAAGCTAGAGCACTCCACATATGCAAAAAAGACATGGATGGATAGAGCATAACATTAATAACAAAACTCCCTTACTGATAATCCTCAAAATAGGCACGGATCACTAGGAAACAAGCTGAACATATGGCATCATGAACTAAAATATCCCAGACTTAGTGAAAATCACTAAGTCCCTGAAAACAGAATTCTCAGGTACCTCTCTTTGCAAGCTTGCACAAGTCACCACACACATCCTAAAAATGCATGGGTGTCACCTCTGGAAATAAGACAAAATGCTTAACAATTCATTCCAAAGACTCACAGGCATATCATGCACACAATAATCATGGCAAAAATCACAAAAGTCTATGATGAACTAACGGATCTGCAATTTAACTCATGATGCCTCCTTCTAACAGCACTTTGGGCATCAATATGAACTCAAATGCAAATAATGCAATGGAATGAAATGATGTACATGTCAAGACGAAGATTTTGATATATTATATGTCCAATACGGAGCTACGGATGCGGAGATATGATCAGTCAAAGTTTGCTCGAAAATTAAGGGGGAGAGGGAAGAAAGTCAACCCCTAGGGTTTTCGGATCTCAGATCTGGCGCGACACTGTAGCAGTTCCTGTAGCAACCGTGCCGAGGTCGCCGGAGATGGCTCGTCGGAGCCGAAGGAAGCGGCCGGAGCAGCGGGGAGAGGCCGGGGCGGCGTGGTACGGCTCGGCGGAGGGGGCGGCTTGGACGGGGCGGCACCGGCGATGTGGAGCTGCGGGCGGAGGCGTGGAGCTTGAGGCGGCCGGCCCGAGGTTGACAGCGGCGGGCGGCTCGCGGTGGCGGAGATGCGGCCCACGGCGGCGCCGGTCGCCAGAAGTGGGAGAGGCGGCGGCGCTGAGGAGGCGCGGGGCGCGGGCGCGGTGCGGGCCGCGGGGGCTGGCCTCGGGCCCCGGCGGGCTTGGCGCGGCGATGTGGGCGCGCGGCGGGAGCGAGCCGTGCGGTGACACGTGGCGGGGGCGGGCGGACGGACACGTCCGACCTTCGGGAAATTTGTCCGGCGGCGGCGGATGGGAATGGATCTAGGGTTTCGGGGGAAGGAGATGATCCGAAAATGGAGGGGGGTATATATAGGCATAGAGGGAGCTAGGAGAGTCCAAATGAGGTGCGGTTTTCGGCCACGCGATCGTGATCGAACGCTCTAGGACATGGAGCAGAGTTTGGTGGGTTTTGGGCCAAATGGAGGGGTGTTGGGCTGCAACACTCACGAGGCCTTTTCGGTCCCTCGGTTAACCGTTGGAGTATCAAACGAAGTCCAAATGGTACGAAACTTGACAGGCGGTCTAGCGGTAGTAAACCAAGGCCGCATGGCAAGTCTCGGTCCAATCCGGAAATGTTTAATCCCCACACACAAAAGAAAGCTAGAAATGGCCACCAGAGAAGAACGAAGCGCCGGAATGCAAAACGGACAACGGGGAAAATGCTCGAATGCATGAGATGAACATGTATGCAAATGCAATGCACGTGATGACATGATATGAGATGCATGAAAACGAAAACAACACACGGAGACAAAGACCCGAACCCGAGAAATAAATATAACTTAATGCCGGAAACGGCAAGAGTTGGAGTACAAATTGGGAAAGTTATATCTGGGGCGTTACAGACCAGCTGAAGCAGCTGGTCGAGCTACACAAGGCGGCCGAACAGGCTATGAAGGGCTTTATAGTCTGGATGTGGCCTGGCGATGCCCTTCGTAACAGCTGCTTCGGCCTGGTGAGGCGGCTTGTGGATGCCTGCCCACGGCTGGAAGTCATCAAGCGGTCCGTCTTCATCGAAGGTGCACGCCGGGCTTTCGCCCGTGTGAAGGTGTAATGGGCCAAGCTGGACGCCGTGAAGCTGATTAAGGAAGGGCCGCCGAAGGGCAAGGAGCGTCGCCACCCCGAGATGTACTATGACGGTGTCCTGAAGGGTGCTCATCTCGTAGAGGACGAGTGTACGAAAGATATAATATTCGAGTAAATTCGCTCGTGTAATCCTGTATTTATGAAAACTTGTTCATATGCGCTATGCAACGCTTGTTTGAATTTAAAATATTACCTTCTGATCGGCTGTTTATCAAATCTGAGAGATGGCTAGTCGTCGGCTTCTGCCCCCACGCCACGAGTGCTGGGGTGTTCGGGATAAACCAGAGCACTCTTGTTCCCATTGTTGGGTCCTTCGAGGGAGGTGCTCAGCACAACAAACAAGGCAATCAGACTATAATGCGTTATCACTCTCACTTAGCCATAGAATTCTATAATTTTAAATTTTGGCGAAGCCCCTAGTATTCGGAAGGCCGAATCTGGGGTGTGATACACGCCATAAGCCGGACAGGACCGAGTCCTCGCTCTAAGCGGCATAAGTATTTAAGGACTCGAAAACCTCTCGAACAGCAACCAGTCTCTCGCCTTATGATGACAGTCAGTTTTAGCTTTCTCTACTGAGGTGCTTAGCCCAGCAGAACCGGGGCACAATCGCAGTAGTTCTCCCAGTGCTACCTTAGCCGATATAGCGGAACGTAAGGTACCAAAACATGGGAGCCGGGCAAACCCAACTATTGACCCAAGACATGATTCGGAGCTGATGCATATAATGCTATAAGTTCGGGGTGCCGCACTGTCGAAAGTGTTTGGACTTCTCACGCCGTATTGTGGGGTATGCTGAAGCCCCTAGCGTATTGGCCGTACCAGAGTGTATGGGTGCTAGATATCACGAATGAACATATATATATATATATATATATATATATATAAAGAAGAATGCAATAAAAGCCTTAATGCAATGCATTGTTTATTAAAAAACGTGCGTTAGAGCAGAATGATACAGGTAGTGCGATAAGCAAAAAGTAGGACTATGTCCCCTCCAAGGGAAAGCTGAGGAATAATATTAAAGCAAGTATTTCACTCGTTATCATAATCCACCTGGGAGTTCCGTGGTGTGATGTAGCTTTTTGCCTCCTTGGTTGCTGCATCATGTGTTCGGCAATCATGCTGCCAGACAGGGTTTCCAGAGATTAATGTCCTGAAAGAGAGGAAAATAACAAAGCGAGAAGCCCCTAGTGCGGTTTAAGTCGCGTCTTGGGGCATGCCGTAGTCATGCCCCCCTCCCCGCTTGTGCCCATGGTATTTTTAATGCGTAATTATGTACGCGTGGCATGAATTTCGCCGTTTGGCTTGGGCCAGGGTGGGGGCCGCATTGCTATGCGAGCTCGGAACGTGCCAGCGGTCCTGTTGCTGATTACTCCGGGCGCGCTTGAAGGTGTCCGGGTCCTTCAACGCCAAACTAGTGGATTGCCTTAAGAGGCTGCTTTGCGCTTCTGCTGCGAGGGCCGCAGTGTGCTCCTCCGTTCGGAGAGAGCGCTATGTGTTTCCATTAACTGTAATGACCCCCCGAGGTCCTGGCATCTTGAGCTTGAGGTATGCATAATGCGGTACCGCATTGAATCTCGCAAATACGGTTCGCCCAAGCAGTGCATGATAGCCACTGCGGAACGGGACTATATCGAAGATTAACTCTTCGCTTCGGAAGTTATCCGGGGATCCGAAGACCACTTCCAGTGTGAGTGAGCCTGTGCAATGGGCCTCTACACCTGGTATGATGCCTTTAAAGGTCATTTTTGTGGGTTTGATCCTTGAGGGGTCTATACCCATTTTGCGCACTTTGTCCTGGTAAAGCAGGTTTAGGCTGCTGCTGCCATCCATAAGGACTCGAGTGAGGTGAAATCCGTCAATGATTGGGTCTAGGACCAGTGCGGCGAATCCGCCATGACGGATACTAGTGGGGTGGTCCCTGCGATCGAAGGTGATCAGACAGGAGGACCATGGGTTGAACTTTGGGGCGACTGGCTCCAACGCATATACGTCCTTGAGCGCATGTTTCCGCTCCCTCTTGGGGATGTGGGTTACGTATATCATGTTCACCATCCGCACTTGTGGGGGGAACCTCTTCTGTCCTCCGGTATTCGGCTGCCGGGGCTGCTCCTCGTCATCGCTATGTGGCCCCTTATCTTTGTTTTTGGCAATTAACTTGCCGACCTGCTTGAACACCCAACAATCCCTGTTGGTGTGGTTGGCTGGCTTGTCTGGGGTGCCGTGTATTTGACATGAGCGATCGAGTATACGGTCCAAACTGGACGGCCCCAGAGTGCTTCGTTTGAATGGCTTTTTTTGCTGACCGGGTTTAGAGCCTTTGAATCCGGCATTGACTGTCGTATCCTCAGTATTATCGCTATTAATGCGGCGCTGATGTTTGTTGTGACGTGACCTGCTATTGCCGTCCTTGGTATCCGAACTACCATGGTTCTTTGATATGTTATTACTGCGAGCCAGCCAGCTGTCTTCTCCTGCACAAAAGCGGGTCATGAGTGTCGTGAGGGCTGCCATAGATTTCGGCTTTTCCTGACCAAGGTGCCGGGCTAGCCACTCGTCGTGGATGTTGTGCTTGAAAGCTGCTAGGGCCTCTGCACGCGGACAGTCGATGATTTGATTTTTCTTTGTTAGGAACCGTGTCCAGAATTGCCTGGCCGATTCCTCTGGCTGCTGAATTATGTGGCTCAAGTCATTAGCATCTGGTGGTCGCACATAAGTGCCCTGAAAGTTGTCGAGGAATGCGGCTTCTAGATCTTCCCAACAGCCAATGGACTCTCCTGGCAAGCTGTTGAGCCAATGCCGAGCTGGTCCTTTAAGTTTGAGTGGGAGGTATTTGATTGCGTGTAGGTCATCACCGCGGGCCATGTGGATATGCAGGAGGAAGTCCTCGATCCATACCGCAGGATCTGTCGTGCCGTCGTATGATTCTATGTTTACGGGTTTGAAACCCTCTTGGATTTGATGATCCATTACTTCATCTGTGAAGCATAAGGGGTGTGCGGCACCTCAGTACCGGGCTATATCGCGTCGCAGCTCCAATGAGTCTTGCCCGTTGTGTTCGGTCCGGCCGGATTTACTTTTACTGTATCCGGCGTGACATTTATCGTCTCGCATAGTGGCACGCCCTCGTGATCCGTAGATCGATCTTGCATGTTTTGCTTTGTCCTCCAATACGTCTCACAGGTCTAGCGTATTTCCCCATGCCTTTTTATTTGAATGGCATCGGGGTGCAGGCTGAGCTTTTGGCTGGAACGCCTCTCTATCGCGGCCACGAGGTGGCCGATCAGCCGCGTCATACGCTTCTTCCTCCAGTCGGGGTAGCAACCTGCATTTTGGGTAACTCTTGGAGGGGCGTTCGAGTTTATATTCCTCGGCCGCCAGGACTTCAGTCCATCTATCAGCTAGCAGATCTTGATCAGCTTGAAGCTGCTGCTGCTTTTTATGAAGGCTATTTGTCGTGGCTATAAGCTGGCGCTTGAAGTGCTCTTGTTCGACGGGATCCTCTGGCATGACGAATTCGTCATCGTCGAGGCTTGCCTCGTCTTCGGAGGGAGGCATGTAATTATCATCCTCCGCCTCTCCATCTGCCGCTCTCTCTGGGGGGCTGGCCTCTCCATCCTCCTCTCCTAGATCGTGCTGGAGGGGATTGTTGCCATCTTCGGCACTATCCGGAGTGTTATTATCTCCTGTGCCGGTATCACTACTTTTGCTTTGGCGGGACTTTGAGCGGCGCCGCCGACATCGGCGCTTGGGTTGCTTCTTGGAGGGGTCATCCTCCGCTGTCTCGTCGCCATTGCCTTCTTTGGGGGTATCCACCATGTATATATCGTATGATGAGGTGGCTGTCCAGTGCCCTGTGGGCAGTGGTTCCTCTTCATCTCCCGCATTGGCGTCCATACTGTCGATGTCTTCGGAGTCGAAGTCGAGTGTGTCAGTTAAGTCGTCGACAATGGCTACTAAGTGGGTGGTGGGTGGGCAGCGAATTTCTTCATCATCCGCATCCCAATCCTGCCGGACATAGT
The DNA here is from genome assembly GCA_034509565.1 of Triticum monococcum. Classification (NCBI taxonomy): domain Eukaryota; kingdom Viridiplantae; phylum Streptophyta; class Magnoliopsida; order Poales; family Poaceae; genus Triticum; species Triticum monococcum. Next base: position 526,364,983 of record CM067841.1, read on the forward strand.
TCGGCCAGGATCCTCCTGACAAGGAGAGAGACCTTGATGAGTTCATTATGTCACCAAAGGGTGAGTGCTGAAAAATATCCGCGGAGATAAACTCCATGATCGGCACCCAATCGGATTCGTTAGGAACGGGTGTAGGCGGTTCGGAGTCCGTGGCCGGAGAAGGATCCGACAATCTGACAACACGGCTCTCGTGTAGGGTAAGGTCGATGTTCGGCTCGATCGTCGCTGAGGGTAAGGCCTCCGTGGCGGGGTCCATCCACCCGTTCATGGACGGCACAACTGGCTCCGAATTGAGGGTCGGAGCGGCTGCCGGTGCGATCTCCTGAACACTGTCTGATGGTAGAGCTAAATCGTACTCATCGTAACCGCATGACGCACAAGGCAGAGGCTCGAATCCGTCGAAGATCAAGTCTCCGCGGATATCGGCCGTGTAGTTTAAGCTTCCAAACCTGACCTGGTGGCCAGGGGCGTAACTTTCGATCTGCTCCAGATGGCCAAGCGAGTTGTCCCGCAGTGCGAAGCCGCCGAACACAAAGATCTGTCCGGGGAGAAAAGTCTCACCATGGACTGCATCGCTAACGATGATCGAAGGAGCCATCAAACCTGATGACAATGACACAGAGGAACTCTCAATGAAAGCACCAATGTCGGTGTCAAAACCGGCGGATCTCGGGTAGGGGGTCCCGAACTGTGTGTCTAAGGCGGATGGTAACAGGAGGCAGGGGACACGATGTTTTACCCAGGTTCGGGCCCTCTTGATGGAGGTAAAACCCTACGTCCTGCTTGATTTATTCTTGATGATATGAGTATTACAAGAGTTGATCTACCACGAGATCGGAGAGGCTAAACCCTAGAAGCTAGCCTATGGTATGATTGTTGTTGTCCTACGGACTAAAACCCTCCGGTTTATATAGACATCGGAGGGGGCTAGGGTTACACAAGGTCGGTTACAAAGGAGAAGATGTCCATATCCGTACTGCCTAGCTTGCCTTCCACGCCAAGTAGAGTCCCATCCGGACACGAGACGAAGTCTTCAATCTTGTATCTTCATAGTCTAACAGTCCGGCAAAAGGATATAGTTCGGCTGTCTGGAGACCCCCTAATCCAGGACTCCCTCACCTAGCTTGCCTTCCACGCCAAGTAGAGTCCCATCCGGACACGAGATGAAGTCTTCAATCTTGTATCTTCATAGTCCAACATTTCGGCCAAAGGATATAGTCCGGCTGTCCGGAGACCCCCTAATCCAGGACTCCCTCAGTAGCCCCTGAACCAGGCTTCAATGGCGATGAGTCCAGCGCGCAGTATTGTCTTCGGCATTGCAAGGCGGGTTCCTCCTCTGAATACGCCACGGTAGAATTTGAATACAAGGATAGTGTCCGACCCTGCAAAATAAGTTCCACATACCACCATAGAGAGAATAATATTTCCGCAAATCTAATTTGCTGACACGTTTTGGCAACATGACATCACGCCATGGCTCGGTGATTATCCGAACCATTTTTCTTTAAGTAGCCCCACACATAACGCGAGGCAGTTTCTTGACACGTCTTGTCAAAGCAGAGATCATGTCCCCCTTATTACGGGATCCTCATCAATACGGTCGTGGGTAACCCAACCACGCCTAGGACTCCTAGATTTTATGCAAGTCCCAAACGGCCATGAGGAGGACGCTTGATATTCACGCTCTTTATAAAGGGTTAAGGCTTTTACTTTTTTCCTCCCATGCTCAATCGAATCCCTCCCCCGCCTCGAGTTCCAACACTCAAAGCCTAGGTCAGGTGCTTCAGATCATCAATCATGTCCAGATCCAGCCTCCAGGGCCGGTGGATGCTCTCCTCTGTCACGGAAGAGGATATCAAGAAGTTGAGGGAGGCAAGATACCTGACCGCCAAAGTCTCACATCGGCTGCCCGCCCGAGGGTAGGTCGTCCCTACTCCTAAACCCAATGAAGACGTCATGTTCATCTCCCACTTCCTCCGAGGACTAGGCCTCACTCTGGATCCCTTCGTAAGGGGTTTGATGTTCTATTACGGGCTTGATTTCGATGATCTAGCCCCGGATTCCTTTCTCCACATCTTGGCATTTATTGTCGTATGTGAGGCCTTCCTACGCATTACCCCTCACTTTGGCCTGTGGCTCAAGACCTTTGATGTGAAGCCGAAGACGGTCGAGGGGAAGTATGCAACGTGCAGAGGTGCATTAATAAGCAAGATTGCCGGAGCTCCATGGCCAAAAGGTTCTTTTTTAGAGGTGCCCGGATTATGGCAACGGGAGTGGTTCTACATCACCGCTCCCAGAAGTGCCAAGTGGGTAGCTTCCCCCGCCTTTCACTCGGGCCCTCCACCACAACTGATGTCATGGATTAGCAGGGGGCTGAGCTGAGGTCCAACCAAGGATGTGCCCATACTGTAGAGCTGCATCCGGGATCTCTTTGAGGGAGATTTTAGTTTGGTTATGGTAGTGCAAGTCATGCTGGTTCATCAAGTCTAGCCTTGCAAATGCCGGCCCCTCCGCTTGTGGGAATTCAAACCAGATGGACCGCGCGCTATTCAGAATTTCCTCGGCCTTACGCATGAGGAGATGTACAAGTCGTTCTTCGGACCCCAAATAGAGTGTCCGGACACCTCCGAGGACGTGGGCCTGAGCAGCAACCGCATCGCGGCCCAAGTAAGAAATCCTCTAGCCGAACACACTGTCTTTCATTTATCATGACGTCATTCTGAAGAGTCGCTTTTTGACCAGGACTGGATAATAAAGGCGAAGATGATCCAGTGTTCGGCCCCCCTTCTCGAAGGCTTGGACAATCCGGTGCTGGAAAAGATGCTCAAGCCAGCACCTTGCCTGGTGCCCTGAAAGGAAGATGAAGGGGGGAATAAAGAGGGCGAAAGCGGGCCCCACCGCTACCTATTCCAACCAAGGGAACGAGCGCCTCCGTGAGGGAGGATAACCAAGGGAAGGAATCTGATATTCCCTCGCCCCGGGGGAAGAAGAGGACTACCTTTAATGACCCGGAAACCAGGGTTTCCAAATGGGAGAAGAAAACTCCACCAGAGGGTCCCGCCTCGGAGGGTGCTCTTGCCGCGCAGAGTCCGTGCGGGGATCAACCCTCTAACGAGCTGTAAGTAATCAAAAAGTACTTAATAGTGAAGATATTCTACCTTACTTCTGAGGAAGATAACCGAAACATCTATGTTGCAGTTCGGATCTGAGCCCTTCTCAGCAGAGCTCGTCTTCGGGGGATCTTCTTCCGGAGATGATGGAGAGAGAAACGCCCCCCCGGACTCCACGGCTCAAGAAGCGGGCGACCTTGAAGTGTCATCACGGAGAGTTTCTCCGGATCCAGGAAGGCCAGAAGGTAATCCCATGGTCACCCGAAGCCCTCAGTATCCGGCTCTTGAAGAGAGCAACCAAAAGAATCCGGCACCGTCTGGTATGCGGTCGGACGCACTGAGGGATCTGCTAGGGCGAGCCACTATCTCAGAAGAGCACCGTACATTGATGGGTACGGTGATTGAAAGGATTTCGTCCGCCGAAAGCGGGTTGCATGAAGCCTTTATGAGTCTACTGACGGGCTTTGAGGTACGTGAAATAATATGCATCCGCACATTTTTAGGTGTGCCCTGTGTAGATAGAAGCCCCTGAGACTCTGGTTGTCGTTGAAAACGGCGGTGAATAGAGGATCGTAGTCCCTGGTAATAACCAGACCGCCTTTATGTGCAGGTGTCTGGAGCTTCGATGGCTAGCCGGACTGATGGGGTTGCCGAACTAAAGCGGCAACTGGATGCGGCGGATGCCGACATCGAGCTTGTTAACAAGCGGCTTGACGAGGCCCAGGGTAGCTGATATTTATAGTGGATGTCACATAGTAAGAGCAGCGTGATGCCAGTATCTTTAATATGTTGTGACTGCAGATGGATCTGCCACCGTGGAGGCCTTGCGGGTGGAGCTTGCCCGAGCCAAGGAGCAAGCAAGGAGTAGTAATGCGGCCGCTTTGAAGGCGACCGAAGAGTTGAAAGCCGAGAAGGCCGCTCATAGCGAGAGCAAAGAGAAAATGGCCAAAATGGATGTGAAGTTAAAAGACACTGCCGACCGCAGCCAGTTTCTTGAAGAAGAAAACCGGGCGAAGGCTACGGACCTTGAAAAGGCCACAATGGCGACCAAAGAAACCCGCTCTGCAATGAGAGCGAAGAAGGAGGAACTGCGTGAAGCCGGGGACATTGTGGCTGGGAAGCCCTTTATGCTGCGGAGGAAGTTCGGCGATCCGCGGTATGCCCCTCTGGATCGGCTGTGGAGTTCGGCCGACGCATATCTGGACTTAGCGGCGAGTGCTGTCGATGCGGCCGAATACTTCCGAGATCAGACAGATCGTGAAGTGGACAAGCTGTTCTGGTCGCAATTTAACGTGCCGGAGCGTCCGCTTCCTTTGACTAATCAGCTTGCCGAATGGGCCAAACTCAATAGATTGTCCGGACTCGCCATGATGTCTATCGTCGATCATCTGTGGCCGGAAAGCCAAAGCCGAACATCTATTTTAGCTTGGTGCAACAGTTCATTGGTGCGGTGCCGCGCATTAATGCGATGAAGAGGTCGGCGTGCATAGAAGGCTCGCGGATGGCACTTGCCCGTGTGAAAACATACTGGGCAGAGATGGATGCCACCACTGTCGCGGCGCAGGGTTCGGCCATAGGCCGAGTGGCTACCGAGCACTATTTTGAAGAAGTTCTTGAGGGCGCTCGTACGATAGAGGCCCAGTGCTCGAAGAATGTTATGTTTGAGTGACATGTATTCCCATTGTAAAAACAACGTTTTATTGAATTTATCAAGGTTGTATTTATACTTTTGCCTGAAAGTATTGTGATGCCTCATGTGCGGCCGCTTATGTATACATGTATATAACCCGAAAGATTGCAGTCGTCGGCTTCAGCCCCCACGCATATAATGCGGGGGTGTTCGCAGAAGACGTGTATTCACACTTAATCCAATGTCTTGGTCCTAATAAGGAGGTGATAGGCCAGCGAACTAGGCAACCGGACTATAATGCTTTAAAACTTTCACTTAGCCATAGGAGTTTGACAGTGGGGCTACTATATAGCCCCTAGTGGCTCCGCACTCGTCCGGATTTGGGGTGCGTACATGCCTGGCCGGGAAACGGCCCTTCGTTAATGCGGAGGAATCTCGAAGATTCCAATAGGTCATCGAGTGGTTGACCAATCTCACACTATATCATGACAGTCAGTTTTTGGATTTCTCTATTGAGGAGCTTGTCCGGATGAACCAGGGCACAATCGCAGTAGTTCTCCTGGTGCCGCCTTAGCCGATAGAGCGGAACGTAAGGCAGCAAAACACAGGAGCCGGGCAAACCCAACATTTGACCAAAGACATGATTCGAAGCTGATGCATATAAGGCCAAACTCGCGACGCCGAACAGTCCCTAAGGTATTCGGTCTTTATGGTGTAAACCGGGTCTAAACAGTACCCTTTGTAATAAGCCCCTGGTGTCCAGGTACGTGCATTATTCTGGCGTGGCCACATGCCAATACTGAGAATCCGAGGGATGTAAATCAACAAGAGACAGTAAAAAAAAGTTTACGCAAGGTCTTAATCTACAAAGAATCCTTGGAACGGGTCCCTGCTGCACGTCTGCGCCTGTGTCTCAGTTGTGCCGTATCCTGGACGGGTGTAGCATGATGGTCATCTGAAAAAGAGAGGAACTTAATTGAAAAGTTGCCGTGCAAAAGTTAAGTTATACTAAATAAACAATATATAGTTGAAGACGAGTAAAGGTGAGCCTTATTGCCACTTTTGCGCGTGCGTTGAGACCCTTGTATTGTAATAGGGGTATAGCCATCAGACCTGTACTAATTACATATAGCTCAGCCGGACTCATCTAGCCGTGTCCGTGGTCTTACCAACCTGTCAAATGCTTGAGTTGGTGAGGTCGTTTAGTGTGCAGCGGCCAAGGAGGCCGCACCGTCTTCGGCACGCAAGGAGCGCTCAATATTTCCATTTACTGTAATGATGCCGCATGGACCGGGCATCTTGAGCTTGAGGGAAGCGTAATGCGGTATTGCGTTAAAGTGAGAGAAAGCTTTGCGTCCGAGTAGTGCTTGATAGACACTTTAGAACGGAGCGACGTGGAAAGTTAAACTTTCGCTGCGGAAGTTATCGGGGAAGCCGAATATAACCAATAGTAGCAGGGAGCCCCTGCAGTGAGCCTCCGGGCCTGGCGTTACTCCTTTAAAGGTAGCATTGTTGCGGCAAATTTTTGTTGGGTCTATCCCTATTTTGTGGACTGTGTCCTGATATATCAGATTTAAACTGCTGCCGCCGTCCATCAGGACTCGGGTGAAGTGGTATCCGTCAAATATTGGATCTAATACCAAGGCAGCCCATCCTGCACACAGGATACTTGCCGAGTAATCCCGATGGTCGAAGGTGATCGGTTGGGACGACTAGTGGCGGAGCTCCGTGGTGATAGGCCCTGGGGCATGTTCCTCTAAAGGTGCCGCTTTGTTTCTCCCTTTTATCATGTGTAACACATTGACTGTTTTGATTTCTGGTGGGAATTTCTTCTGCTCCCCTCTGCTTTGCTTGCGAGGTTCGTCCTCGTCTTCACTTGCTGTATCCTGCCCCTTGTGTTCGGCGTTGAGCTTGCCGGACTGTTTGAAGACCCAACGTTCTATGTGGGTATGATTTGCAGGTTTATCAGGGGTGCTATGGATCTGACATATTTGGTCCAGAATTTTGTTTAGGCTGGATAGTTCGTCTCTGTTGCCTTTGGAGGGCGGCTTCTGCTGGTCTGGCCTAGAGCTTCTAAATCCGACGTTTACCGCCGTGCTCTTTGGGCCATCTTCCTGATTCCGGCGCTTATTCTTGCTGCATCGTGATTTCCCGTTTCCATCCCTGACTTTGGATGTACTTGGGTCGCTGGTGCTGCATCTGGCTAACCAGCTGTCCTCGCTCGCGCAAAAACGGGTCATGAGGCTTGTTAATGCTGCCATTGTTCTCGGCTTTTCTTGACCGAGGTGTCTGGCAAGCCATTCGTCTCGGACGCTATGCTTAAAAGCTACTAAGGCTTCGGCGTCCAGAAAGTCGACTATTTGGTTCTTTTTAGTGACGAACCTGTTCCAAAGTTTTCGGGCGGACTCACCGGGTTGTTGAGTTATATGACTTAAATCGTCTGCATCCGGTGGTCGGACATATGTCCCTTGAAAATTTGCCCAAAAGGTGTCTTCGAGCTCTTCCCAGCTTCCGATGGAGTTTTCGGGGAGGCTTTTAAACCAGTGCCGAGCTGGCCCTTTGAGCTTGAGGGGTAAGTACTTGATGGCGTGGAGATCATCTCCTCGAGCCATATGGATATGGAGGATGTAGTCCTCAATCCAGACCCCAGGGTCTATTGTTCCGTCATATGCCTCTATGTTTACGGGTTTGAATCCCTATGGAAATTCATGATCCAGCACCTCGTCGGTGAAACATAGGGTGTGCGGCACCCCTGTATTTGGGTGTACCGTGGTGTTCGGTTGTTTGTTGTGTTGCATTGTATGTTGGAGCGCGCCTGCATGGTCCATAGATGGATCTGGTTGCGCCGTCCTTTTGATGCGAGCCCTTACCCGAATCGCGTACTGGTTTATCTGCGGCGTCGATTGTCGCTTTATGTTGGCTATGAGGTCGTCTATCCGACCGGATGGCCGTTTTATTTTTCAATTGTGGAGGATCTAAGGCCTCCTCATCAAATTCAGGTAGCAAGTTTCGCTTTGGATAGCTCTTGGTGTGGCGATTACTGCCATACTTCGCTGCAGTGTTGAGCACTTCACTCCATTTGATTTTGAGTGTGTCTTGTGCAGCCCTGAGCCTTTGCTTCTGTTTTTTCAGACTCCTTGCCGTGGCAACAAGCCTTTGGTGGGCATTATGTTGCTCCTGGCGCCTGTCTGGTGTGATGCCGTCCGGACTATTATCTTCGACGGAGTCGGGTTGTTCGGTTTGATTCCCCATGTTGCCCTGGTCTGGCGATGGTGCACCCTGCTCTAACTCTGGGTCTATATGATCGTTATTTCTGCCAAGGCGGGATTTGGAGCGGCGTTTACGCCGCCGCTTAGACTGCTTCCCGAGGGAACCACCCTTCGCTGCGTCCTTCCGTTCCTCGCCATTATTTTCTTTAGGTGTGTCCACCATGTATACATCATGTGATGAAGTGGGTGTCCAGTGCGCTGTGGGCAGGGGTTCCTCTTCGCCTCCCACATCGTCGTCCATACCATCGATGTCTTCGGAGTCGAAGTCGAGCATGTCAGTTAAGTCATCGATAGTGGCTACTAAGTGGGTGGTGGGTGGTTGATACATCTCCAATGTATCTATAATTTTTTATTGCTCCATGCTATATTATTTACTGTTTTGAATGTTTATGGGCTTTATAATACACTTTTATATCATTTTTTGGGACTAACCTATTAACCCAGAGCCCAGTGCCAGTTTCTGTTTTACCCTGTTTTAGGGTTTCAAAGAAAAGGAAAATCAAACGGAGTCCAATTGACCTGAAACTTCACGGAACTCATTTTTCAAAGGAAAGAAGCCCAGAAGACTTGGAGTGCACGTCGGGGGATCTGCGAGGAGGTCACGAGGCAAGGGGGCGCGCCCTCCACCCTCGTGAGCCCCTCGTGCCCCCCCTGACGTACTTCTTCCACCTATATATCTCCATATACCCTAAAAACGTCGAGGAGTACAATAGATCGGGAGTTCCGCCTCCAGAAGCCTCCGTATCCACCGAAAGCCAATCTAGACCAGTTCCGGCACCCTGCCGGAGGGGGCAATCCCTCTCCGGTGTCCATCTTCATCATCTCGGTGCTCTCCATGACGAGGAGGGAGTAGCTCTCCCTCGGTGCTGAGGGTATGTACCAGTAGCTATGTGTTTGATCTCTCTCTCTCTCTATCTCTCGTGTTCTTGATTTGGCACGATCTTGATGTATCGCGAGCTTTGCTATTATAGTTGGATCTTATGTTTCTGCTCCCCCTCTACTCTCTTGTAATGAATTGAGTTTTCCCTTTGGAGTTATCTTATCAGATTGAGTCTTTAAAGATTTGAGAACACTTGATGTATGTCTTGCCATGCGTATCTGTGGTGACAATGGGATGCCACGTGATTCACTTGATGTATGTTTTGGTGATCAACTTGCGGGTTCCGCCCATGAACCTATGCATAGGGGTTGGCACACGTTTTCGTCGTGATTCTCTGGTAGAAACTTTGGGGCACTCGTTGAGGTTCTATGTGTTGGTTGAATAGATGAATCTGAGATTGTGTGACGCATATCGTATAATCATACCCACGGATACTTGAGGTGACATTGGAGTATCTAGGTGACATTAGGGTTTTGGTTGATTTGTGTCCTAAGGTGTTATTCTAGTACGAACTCTAGGGCTGTTTGTGACACTTATAGGAATAGCCCAATGGATTGATTGGAAATAATAACTTTGAGGTGGTTTCGTACCCTACCATAATCTCTTCGTTCGTTCTCCGCTATTAGTGACTTTGGAGTGACTCTTTGTTGCATGTTGAGGCATAGTTTTATGATCCAATTATGTTAGTATTGTTGAGGGAACTTACGCTAGCGAAAGTATGAACCCTAGGCCTTATTTCCTATCATTGCAATACCGTTTACGTCACTTTTATCATTAGTTACCTTGCTGTTTTTATATTTTCAGATTACAAATACCATTATCTACTATCCATATTGCACTTGTATCACCATCTCTTCGCCGAACTAGTGCACCTATACAATTTACCATTGTATTGGGTGTGTTGGGGACACAAGAGACTCTTTGTTATTTGGTTGCAGGGTTGCTTGAGAGAGACCATATTCATCCTACGCCTCCTACGGATTGATAAACCTTAGGTCATCCACTTGAGGAAAATTTGCTACTGTCGTACAAACCTCTACACTTGGAGGCCCAACAACGTCTACAAGAAGAAGGTTGTGTAGTAGACATCAAGCTCTTTTCTGGCGCCGTTGCCGGGGAGGTAAGTGCTTGAAGGTATATCTTTAGATCTTGCGATCGAGTCTTTTAGTTTCTTGTTTTATCTCTAGTTTAGTTTATAAAAGAAAATTACAAAAAATGGAATTGAGTCTACCTCATACGCTTCACCTTTTTAATATCTTTTGTAAGTATGATGGAAAGGATAATTGTGCTCAAGTGCTAGAAGAAGAAATTTATAAAATATTTGGCACTAAATATTTGAATGATGGGCATGATTGCAATGTTGTTAGTATGAATTCCTTGAATATCTATGATGCTAATGATATGCAAAGCCACAAGCTTGGGGAAGCTACGTTTGATGAAGATGATATTTTTAGTCCCCCAAGTTTTGATGTGCAAACTTATTATGATGAAAGCATGCCTCCTATCTATGATGATTATTGTGATGACACGTATGCTTTAAAGAATAATAATAACAATGAACTTTGTCATCTTGATCTTAATTTTCAGTCACATGATAGTTATTTTGTTGAGTTTGCTCCCACTATTATTCATGAGAAGAATTTTGCTTATGTGGAGAGTAGTAAATTTTCTATGCTTGTAGATCTTGAAAAGAATGCTTTAGGTGCTGGTTATATTTTTGAATTCATTCATGATGCTACTTCGAATTATTATGAGGGAGGAATATATGCTTGTAGGAATTGCAATAATATCAAGTTTCCCCTCTATGTGCTTAAAATTTTGAAGTTATGCTTGTTTTACCTTCCTATGCAAGTTGATCCTTGTTCCCACAAGTTGTTTGCTCACAAAATCCCTATGCATAGGAAGTGGGTTAGGCTTAAATGTGCTAGTCATATTATTCATGATGCTCTCTTTATGTTTAAATTCTTATCTTTTATGTGAGCATCATTGAAATCATCATGCCTAGCTAGGGGCTTTAAACGATAGCGCTTGTTGGGAGGCAACCCGATTTTATTTTAGTTCCTTGCTTTTTGTTCCTGTTTAGTAATAAATAATTCATCTAGACTCTGTTTATATGTGGTTTTATGCTTTTAATTAGTGTTTGTGCCAAGTAGAACCTTTGGGAAGACTTGGGGAAAGTCTTGTTGATCATGCTGTAAAAAACAGAAACTTTAGCGCTCACGAGAATTGCTGCCATTTTTATTGGGAGAGTAATATTTAGTTAATTCTTTTTGAAGATGATTAAAAGATAAATTCCTCAGGTCCAGCAATTTATTTGATAATTTTATGAGTTCCAGAAGTATACGTTTGATTCAGATTACTACAGACTGTTCTGTTGTTGACAGAATCTGTTTTTCGTGTGTTGTTTGCTTATTTTGATGAATCTATGGCTAGTAAAATAGTTTATAAACCATAGAGAAGTTGGAATACAGTAGGTTTGACACCAATATAAATAAATAATGAGTTCATTACAGTACCTTTAAGTGGCGATTTATCTTCTTATACTAACGGAGCTTACGGGTTTTCTGTTAAGTTTTGTGTTGTGGAGTTTTCAAGTTTTGGGTAAGGATTCGATGGACTATGGAATAAGGAGTGGCAAGAGCCTAAGATTGGGGATGCCCAAGTCACCCCAAGGTAATATTCAAGGATAGCCAAGAGCCTAAGCTTGGGGATGCCCCGGAAGGCATCCCCTCTTTCGTCTTCGTTCATCGGTAACTTTACTTGGAGCTATATTTTTATTCACCGCATGATATGTGTTTTGCTTGGAGAGTCAATTTATTTTGTTAGGATTTTCTTTCTGTTATTTAGAAAAATGTTTTGCATCTTTTATTTCAATAAAAGGGGCATTGATAGCCTTTACTATGCCTATTTTAGAATTCCACATGTTGCTGTTTGAAAACAGAAAGTTTTCCGCTGTTGCAATAATTCCCTAGAAAAGTCAGAATGTGACAAAATGTTGAAACCTTTTTAATATTAAGCTCTGATAAATTTACTACAGTGGGAATTTTCTTTCATACATTTTGGAGCTAGGGAAGTATGGATGTTGCAGCATTCTTTACAGACTATCCTGTTTAGGCAGATTGCTGTTATGTTTGCATTGTTTGCATATGTTTGCTTCTTTAATGATTCTATTTCAGGATAGGAATATTAAATATGCAGAGGCCTTTAGTATGCAATGTTGAATAATAATTTTAGTGATTTGCTACAGTAGACTATGATAGGGTTTTGGCAATGGTTTATACTAACTTATCTCACGAGTCCTTGTTGAGTTTTGTGTGGATGAAGCTTTTGAGATTTAGGGAGACCGTGATATGAGAGGAATTAAGGAGACACAAAAGCTCAAGCTTGGGGATGCCCAAGGCACCCCAAGATAATATTTCAAGAAGTATCAAGCATCTATGCTTGGGGATGCCTCGGTTGGCATCCCACCTTTCTTCTTCAACAATTATCGGTTAGTTTCGGTTGATCCTAAGTTTTGCTTCTTCACATGATGTTTGCCATTATTAGAATGTCATTTTCTTTTGTTTTGCTTGCTGTTTGAATAAAATACCAAGATCTTAAATTATTAAATTTTAGAGAGTCTTCACATAGTTGCATAATTATTTGACTACTCATTGATCTTCACTTATATCTTTCGGAGTAGTTTGTCATTTGCTCTAGTACTTCACTTATATCTTTTAGAGCACGGTGGTAGTTTTATTTTGAAGAAATAGATGAACTCTCATGCTTCACTTAGATTATTTTGAGAGTCTTACATAGCATGGTAATTTTCTTAAAATCCTAATATGCTAGGTATACACGATTAGTAAAAACTTTCTTATGAGTGTGTTGAATACTAAGAGAAGTTTGATGCTTGATGATTGTTTTGAGATATGGAGGTAATAATATCAAAGTCGTCCTAGTTGAGTAGTTTTGAATTTGAGAAGTGCTTGTGTTCAAGTTTGCAAGTCCCGTAGCATGCACGTATGGTAAATGTTGTGTAACAAATTTGAAACATGAGGTGTTATTTGATTGTCCTCCTTATGAGTGGCGGTCGGGGACGAGCGATGGTCTTTTCCTACCAATCTACCCCCCTAGGAGCATGCACGTAGTGCCGAGGTATTTGATGACTTGTAGATTTTTGCAATAAGTATGTGAGTTCTTTATGACTAATGTTGAGTCCATGGATTATACGCACTCTCACCCTTCCATCCTTGCTAGCCTCTTCGGTACCGTGCATTGCCCTTTCTCACATTGAGAGTTGGCGCAAACTTCGCCGGTGCATCCAAACCCCGTGATATGATACGCTCTTTCACACATAAACCTCCTTATATATTCCTCAAAACAGCCACCATACCTACCTATTATGGCATTTCCATAGCCATTCCGAGATATATTGCCATGCAACTTTCCACCATCCAGTTTATCATGACACATTCATCATTGTCATATTGCTTATCATGATCATGTAGTTGACATAGTATTTGTGGCAAAGCCACCATTCATAATTTTTTTCATACTTGTCACTCTTGATTCATTGCATAACCCGGTACACCGCCGGAGGCATCCATATAGAGTCATACTTTGTTCTAGTATCGAGTTGTAATCATTGAGTTGTAAATAAATAGAAGTGTGATGATCATCATTCAATCGAGCATTGTCCCAAAAAAAGAGAAATGCCAAAGAAAAAAAAGGCCCAAAAAAGGGACAATGTTACTATCCTTTTACCACACTTGTGCTTCAAAGTAGCACCATGATCTTCATAGTAGAGAGTCTCTCATGTTATCACTTACATATACTAGTGGGAAACTTTCATTATAGAACTTGGCTTGTATATTCCAACAATGGGCCTCCTCAAGTGCCCTAGGTCTTCGTGAGCAAGCAAGTTGGATGCACACCCACTAGTTTCTTTTGTTGAGCTTTCATACATTTATAGCTCTAGTGCATCCGTTGCATGGCAATCCCTACTCCTTGCATTAACATCAATCGGTGGGCATCTCCATAGCCCTTTGATTAGCCTCGTTGATGTGAGACTTTCTCCTTTTTGTCTTCTCCACATAACCCCCCTCATTATATTCTATTCCACCCATAGTGCTATATCCATGGCTCGCGCTCATGTATTGCGTGAAAGTTTATGAGTTTGAGATTACTAAAGTATGAAACAATTGCTTGGCTTGTCATCGCGGTTGTGCATGATGATAGCATTCTTGTGTGACGAAAATGAAACATGACTAAACTATATGATTTTGTAGGGATGAACCTTCTTTGGCCATGTTATTTTGAGAAGACATAATTGCTTAGTTAGTATGCTTGAAGTATTATCATTTCTATGTCAATATGAACTTTTGTCTTGAATCTTTCGGATCTGAATATTCATACCACAATTAAGAAGAATCACATTGAAATTATGACAAGTAGCACTCCGCATCAAAAATTCTATTTTTATCATTTACCTACTCGAGGACGAGCATGAATTAAGCTTGGGGGTGCTGATACGTCTCCCACGTATCTATAATTTTTGATTGCTCCATGCTATATTATTTACTGTTTTGAATGTTTATGGGCTTTATAATACACTTTTATATCATTTTTTGGGACTAACATATTAACCCAGAGCCTAGTGCCAGCTTTTGTTTTTACCCTATTTTAGGGTTTCGAAGAAAAGGAAAATCAAACGGAGTCCAATTGACCTGAAACTTCACGGAACTCATTTTTGGAAGGAAAGAAGCCCAAAAGACTTGGAGTGCACGTCGGGGGATCTGCGAGGACGTCAGGAGGCAGGGGGCGCGCCCTCCACCCTCGTGAGCCCCTCGTGGCCTCCCTGACGTACTTCTTCCACCTATATATCTCCATATACGCTACAAACGTCGAGGAGCACAATAGATCGGGAGTTCCGCCGCCAGAAGCCTCCGTATCCACCGAAAGCCAATCTAGACCCGTTCCGACACCCTGCCGGAGGGGGCAATCCCTCTTCGGTGTCCATCTTCATCATCTCGGTGCTCTCGATGACGAGGAGGGAGTAGTTCTCCCTCGGGGCTGAGGGTATGTACCAGTAGCTATGTGTTTGATCTCTCTCTCTCTCTCTCGTGTTCTTGATTTGGCACGATCTTGATGTATCGCGAGCTTTGCTATTATAGTTGGATCTTATGTTTCTCCTCCTCCTCTAGTCTCTTGTAATGAATTGAGTTTTCCCTTTGGAGTTATCTTATCGGATTGAGTCTTTAAAGATTTGAGAACACTTGATGTATGTCTTGCCGTGGGTATCTGTGGTGACATGTAACATCCCAAATTTTCAATTTGGAATGTTATACATTAGATCATCATGCATATCATATTTTCTTGCATTTTGGTTGATCCTAGAAATTTCACGCAACTCAAGGACCCTCGGAGAGAGTTGGAGATTTCATCATTTTCATATTTGAGTTCTTCTCAAATTTTGAAAAGAGGATCATTGGATTTGTCAGAGTTTCTTTTGCATTTTATTTGGATAGGGAAAAATGCGTGTTTTCAAAATTTGCATCTAGGTCCCGAGAAAAGTTCATTTTGTTCGACTCATTTTTAGGAGTCAGGAAAAATTTACTTTGGGAGTTTTGGAGTTCGTTTAGATTTTCTTTTCTGTGTTGTTCTGCATGCGTAACCGTTTAAAAAAATTCGCAGCGCGCCTGGGCCAAGGCCCAGCCGCAGCCGCAGGTCAGGCCGGCCAGGCTCCCGCGCGCGCGCGCCAGCGCAGGCCGCCGCCGCCGCCGAAGTGGAGTCCTAGTAGGACTCCGTTTTCTTTTTTTAGGACTCCCTCTCCTCCTCTTTTCTTGCCCCCTCCCCCAAGCAATCCATCTCCCCTCACCTATATAAATACCAACATCCCCCCTCTAAAACCCACACCAAACCAAGCCCCAAGCCGCGCCCTTGCCCGCGCCGCCACCCGCGCCGCCGCCGCCCCTAGCGTTGCGCCTCCATAGCGCCGCGCCGCCGCCGTCCTTTGCCCGCGCCGCCGCCGCCTCCCAACGCCGCCGCCGGAGCCCCCTCGCCGGAGGTAACCCCGCGCCGCGTCTCTCCTATCCCCTCGGTTCAGTTTTTCTTATAAACCGTTCTGGTTCTTTTCTTCTCTTCCGATTTGTTTCCTTTTCAATTTTTCGTTTCGGTTTTCTTTTCCGAAACCCTAGATCGGTTTCGTTTTCTTTTCCGGTTTAGTGTTTAGTGACCGTTCGCCGGACCGTTCGTCCTAACGAACGTGATCACCGGATTATCCTAGGTTAATGAACGTCCATTCGTTCAACCGTTCTTCTTTTTCTTTCTGTCGGATTTATTCCGCGACCGCGATCTCAGATCCGATCTTCATTCTAGTCTATCTTCTCGCTCGTTTATCGGAATCAGGTGATTCAAGCGCCTGGAGTTTTGTTTCGAAACCGCCGTTCCGACTAATCAACTTTAACTAAGTTTTTGCTACTGTAAAACTTGACCTAGTTTCAACTTGCTAGAACCGAGTTGTTTTCTTCCGCCGTTTGTTTTCCGTTGTTTTGTTCGGTTCGTTCTTTTTTTTCAACCGGAGTTCTTTAGTTGAACTATCTGGTTCGATCTCTTGTTCGAGTTTTACCTGTGCATTAGATGAGTACTTATTGTATGCTTGTTGTTTGTCTGCGATAGATTACCCGGATTGTGCCGCCTGTTACTTCGAATCTCTAGGACTCGCGGATCATTAGCAAGGCAAGTAACACTTTGATCATACCTTTTCTACAACCCAGTTTTATTGCATTAGATCAATCCTCACACATTGCATTGATTAGGATCTAATTAAATTGTGGGATGGGAAGTAGATGAGGTAGTACCTATTACCTGTTTATTATGAAACCTTTGGGAGTTACTTCTACGTTTGCTTATTATGTCATGCTATGCTAGTAGACGTGGATTGGGTGAGTGATATCCATGACAGATGTGAGATTGATAATTTTAAGGGTTTATCTAAGGTGGCAACTTAAACACACATCTGGGTGGATTGAGGCACCTGATGTCTATCAGGACTTGCCTGTTTTTCTTTTGGACCGCCACCCAGGCTCAAAGGGATCATAAGATCTTTCATCCTAGAAACTTCCGTGTGCAGCCACAAGCCAATATGGGCTCTGGCATAGTTGACTAAGTCATGCGAACTCTTACAGGGTAGACTAGCAGGTGTAGGGGAAAGTAGGTGTACCGGTCTATCCATCGTAAGGTGCTAGCGCTTCTGAAAGACTGTGTCTTGGTCATCTGTTTCTCAAACACCAGTTGTGCGAGAAATCCAACGGAGGCGATCGAGTCTTGTGGGGAAAAGTGTGCAAACCTCTGCAGAGTGTAATAAACTAATCATGATTAGCCGTGTCCCCGGTTATGGACATCTTGAGTATCTAGTACTTGAATATCATGTGAATCTCATCATGTTACTTCTAATTAATATTGTTGGGTTTTAATTGTTCACTTAATTGGGATCGGAATGCTGTCAACCATTCTCGATGTTCAACTACCATGATAGTTAAATAAATTTATTCCTTTGCAGTAGGGAAAAACTGGCTTTACGCAAAACAGTAACCATAGAGCTTTCCACCAGCCAAATATGCATATAGTATAGCTGTTTCATGTCATTACTCTCTATGTGTTACCTTGCCAGCATATTTCATGTGCTGACCCGTTTTCGGGCTGCAACTTTCATGTTGCAGACTTTTCAGACGACGAGTAAGGTGCTTTTAGGTCGTGGTTCTATACTCAGTGATGCCGTTGGAGTTGATGGACCCATTTACCTTCCAAGTCTTCCGCTGTTATCGATATTAGATGGCCTTAAGCCATATTTATTGTAATAAGTTCTCTTTTGAGACATCGATGTAATAAGTGTGTGATTGCCACTCTGCTATAAATCCTTCGAAGTACTGTGTGGTGTCAGCATTACTGATCCAGGGATGACACCGGAGCATAGTAGACTTGATCCATTCGGGTCGGGTCGCTCCAGAGATGGTATCAGAGCACACGCTGACTGTAGGACACGACCACTAAGTTAAAGCCATAGATCACTATTCTCTCCTCATTTTCTAACTCCTCATCTTTTCTACTCTTTAGGATGAAGGACACGAAGATTAAGTACGCTCAACCGGATGAATGCACACCTTTTGGATTTCACTTGAAGGAAGTCACCAAGTACCTGAACATTGGATTACCAAGTTTCACGGGAACCTTCAACGCCACTTTGCCTGAAGAGGAGCGCTGGAAGATTCAAGCTCACGTTCCGGGAAGGACATTCGCGCCAATCACGAAGCCCATAGATAGAGTTTTCAATGCACCAACCTGGAGTTTAGGAAGGAGCATGGCAGCCCATATCACCATAGGACGCATTGGAGAAGTTTATCAAGAAGACCTCAAGGACACTATCTACCAGTTTTGCGGACGCCGAGATGAACAATGGGAATTAGTCAGCACTAAGAAGGATAGATCCATTGCAGCATTCATCCAGGAGTTAAACCAGCACATTCGACGCCACGAGAACCAGATGTGCACTGATATGATAGAGTTGAAGAATGCGAAGGCTAGGATCATCGAGCTAGAAGGAGAACTGAAGGCTACACGCAAGGACTACATGGACGAGATCGTAGCTCTAGCAAGGCACAATGGCGATCTTAAACAGGAGATTGAAGAACTCAAGAGGGAGTTAGCATCCAGGAAGGAAGACATGTACGTCGCATGTCCGGACAACTACATCATCATCGACGACACCAATTCGGATCCAAGTGAACCCGACTTTGAAGACGAAGCTGGAGCGGATATCATGGAGTCTTCCACCGATTCAAATTTCTAGATGACCACCAAATATTAGTAGTATTTCCCCCATGTATACACTATAGATCGAACACTTTTGCGATAGTTCTAGACCGTTTGTATGCCCTTGTTTGATTGAATGAAGTGATTTTGTGTGTATTTGCTCATGTGCATGGGGGTAGTGTTTTCTCTTTAGACCTTACTCTATTCTTAATTCTCATCTTTTCTAAACCCTCAGATGCCTCCGAGACGTGACAATGGATTTCCACCGGAACTCACTCAGTTGATCCAGCAACAGAATCAATTGATGCAGATATTAGTCCAAAATCAGCAAAACAGCAAACAACAACAACCCACCTCCACCACCGCCACCTGTTGACCACTTAGCCCGTTTCCTTAGGCTGAATCCGCCGGTGTTTTCTAGTAGCACCGAGCCGATAGTAGCGGATGATTGGCTCCGCAAGATAGGAAGGGAGTTGACCACTGCAGGATGCACAGATGGTGAGAAAGTGAAGTTTGCCGCACATCAGCTTGACGGACCCACGGCAGCATGGTGGGAGAATTTCACAGCCACTTACCCCGTTGACACTGTCACATGGGATCAGTTTCAGCAAGCTTTCCGCACTGCCCATGTTTCAGCAGGAGCTATGGCCATGAAGAAGCGTGAGTTTCGCAACTTACGCCAAGGAGGAAGGACAGTTGGCCAGTACATTGACGACTTCAGCAAGTTAGGACGTTATGCCCCAGATGATGTTGCTACGGATGCAACCAAGCAGGAGAAGTTCCTGGAAGGATTGAATGATGACTTGAGTATGCAGTTGATGGTAGCAAGTTTCAACAACTACCAAGAGTTGGTAGATCGTGCCATCATGGTTGAAGGGAAGCAACAGCAGATTGAGACCGCAAGAGGAAGTATGGATAGGGGAAGTATAACTTTGGAGCCCAGCAGAAGACCCGTTTTACCCTTAAATCAGGATTTCAGTTTCAGCATACCCATGGAGGAGGTAGTTCGCACAACCACAATGGCCACAAGAATGGTAATGGGAATGGAGGAAGCAACGGCCAGAACCGTACCACCCCATCAACCCCATCCAAGAGAGATCTGAGTCAAGTCACCTGTTTCAAGTGTTCCAAGACCGGACATTATGCCAATGAATGTCCCGAAGGCCAGAATGGAAATGGCAATGGGAGCTCAGGGAAGAAGCCGAACCCTTTCAATAGGGGACAGGTGAACCACGTTAGCGTGGAGGAGGTTGAAGATCAGCCTGATGCAGTAATCGGTAAGTTTTTGGTTAAGTCATTTACCGCACTCGTTCTTTTCGATACTGGTGCATCACATTCATACATATCAAGGGGATTTGTGGAAAAAATATAGCCTGCCCACTAGGATTCTTAAAACGCCTATGCTAGTAAGTTCGCCAGGAGCAGAATACATGGCCAGTCAAGGATGCTTTCAAGTGCCATTAAGCATAGGAAGGCATGTTTTCCCAACAGATTTAATTATTCTGGAATACCAAGGTCTGGATGTAATTCTCGGTATGGATTGGCTGTTGATGTATGGGGGAAACATCGATTGTGCTAGTAAGTCAATTTTGCTTACAACGCTAGAAGGGAGAAGGATCAAGTATGTATCCCGGCATGTGCCAAATAGGACACAAGTAAATTGCCTAACAGGAGTAGTGCAGGAGGAAGTACCAGTGGTAAAGGATTTTCCTGATGTATTTCCTAAAGAGTTGCCAGGCATGCCACCGGATAGGGACATTGAGTTTTTGATTGAATTGTTGCCAGGAACAGGCCCAACATCAAAGAGACCATACCGGATGCCAGCAAAGGATTTGGTAGAAATTAAGAATCAGATTAAGGAGTTATTGGAGAAAGGTTACATTCGCCCAAGTTCTTCGCCTTGGGGATCACCCGTACTTCTAGTGGAGAAGAAGGATGGATCATTACGGATGGTTGTTGATTACCGTGGATTGAATGAAGTAACCATCAAGAACAAGTACCCACTGCCAATGATAAATGATCTGTTTGATCGCTTGCAAGGAGCTAAAGTGTTTTCCAAGATCGATTTGCGATCAGGGTACCACCAGTTGAAGATTCGAGAGCAGCAAATACCTAAGACAGCATTCACCACAAGATATGGATTGTATGAGTATACCGTTATGTCATTTGGATTGACTAACGCGCCTGCCTATTTAAGAACCTGATGAACAAAGTGTTTATGGAGTTTTTGGATAAGTTCGTCGTAGTGTTCATTGATGATATCCTGGTTTATTCAAAGAATGAAGAAGAGCATAAGGAACATTTGCGTTTAGTTTTGGAGAAATTAAGGGAACATCAGTTATATGCCAATTTTAGCAAATGTGAGTTTTGGTTGAAGGAAGTAGGATTTCTTGGACACATTATATCCGGAGAAGGGATAGCAGTTGACCCCGCAAAGGTTGAGACCGTAACAGAATGGGAAGCACCAATGACAGTTGGAGATATCCGGAGTTTTCTTGGACTCGCAGGATACTACCGGAGATTCATTGAGAACTTTTCAAAGATTGCAAAGCCTATGACGGAGTTGTTGAAGAAGGATACCAAGTTCAATTGGACTGAGGAGTGTGAGGCTAGTTTCCAGGAGTTGAAGAAACGTTTGGTTACCTCACTAGTGTTGATTTTGCCAGATCAGACCAAGGATTATGAGGTGTATTGTGACGCTTCATGTCGAGGACTTGGAGCAGTGCTTATGCAGGAAGGGAGAGTTGTTTCGTATGCTTCACGACAACTGAAGCCTCACGAATTGAATTATGCTGCGCATGATTTGGAGTTAGCAGCCGTAGTGCATGCATTGAAGACGTGGAGACATTTCCTCATTGGAAATCATTGTGAGGTGTACACGGATTACAAGAGTTTGAAATACATTTTCACGCAGAAGGAGTTGAATCTCAGACAAAGGAGATGGTTGGAGCTCATCAAGGATTATGATATGAGATTGCATTACCATCCCGGAAAAGCTAATGTAGTAGCTGACGCATTGAGCCGTAAGAGCCATGTCAATACGTTAATAACGGTACCCAAGGAGTTATTAGAGAACCTTCATGAACTAAGTTTAGAAATAGTTCCGAAAGGCTATGTAGCAGCATTGGAGATTCAGTCAACATTGATGGATAAAATCAGAGAGGCTCAGAAATCTGACAAGGAGATTGCTCCTATAAAGGAGAGACTAAGCAAAGGGATTTCGTGAGGATGAGCACGATACCCTATGGTTTGAGGATCGTGTTTACGTGCCAAATGACCCGGAGATCAGGAAGTTGATTCTACAAGAGGCACATGATTCACCCTATTCGATTCACCCAGGAAATACCAAGATGTATTTGGATTTGAAGGAGACATTCTGGTGGACCGGAATGAAGAAGGATATTGCAGCATATGTAGCAGTTTGTGACGTATGTCATAGAGTAAAGCCAGAACATTAGAAGCCAGCCAGATTGTTACAACCATTGCCGATACCCGAATGGAAGTGGGATAAGATAGGCATGGATTTTATCACAGGACTATCCAGGACAAAGGCAGGATATGACTCGATATGGGTAGTAGTTGATCGTTTGACGAAGGTAGCACATTTCATTCCAGTTAAAACCACTTACACCAGTGCTAAGTTGGCAAAGATATACATGACTAGGATCATTTGTTTGCATGGAGTTCCGAGGAGTATTGTATCAGACAGAGGAACCCAATTTACCTCAAAGTTTTGGAATCAGTTGCATGAAACTTTGGGAACCAGGTAAGAGTTCAGCACCGCTTTTCATCCACAGATAGATGGACAGACCGAGAGAGTCAATCAGATTTTGGAAGATATGCTGAGAGCTTGTGCACTAGATTATGGATCTAGTTGGGACGATAACTTGCCGTATGCGGAGTTTTCTTATAACAGTAGTTACCAAACCAGTTTGAAGATGGCACCTTTCGAAGCTTTATACGGAAGGAGGTGCAGGACACCGTTGTCATGGGACGAAGTTGGAGACCGTCAGTTGTTTGGACCAGATTTAATAAGGAGTCTGAATGGAAAGTTAAGTTGATACGCGATAGGCTCAAGGTAGCCCAATCCAGGCAGAAGAGCTACGCAGATTCTAAACGCAAGGAGACAGTTTACGAAACCGGAGATAGGGTGTATCTCCGAGTATCCCCACTTCGAGGAGTTAAGCGCTTTGGAGTTAAGGGAAAATTAGCACCGCGTTTCGTTGGACCATATAAGATCTTGCAACGTATGGGAGAAGTCGCGTATAAGTTGGAATTACCAGAGGGACTGTCAGGAGTTCATGACGTATTCCATGTTTCTCAGCTGAAGAAATGTCACGCCGAGATGGCGGAGGTACCGTTAAGAGATACACTACCGCTTGAAGCGATTCAGTTGAAGGATGACCTAACGTATGAGGAGCAACCAGTCAAGATTCTCGAGTTTGCCAGTAGAGTTACCCGCAGCAAGGTTATCAAGTTTTGCAAAGTTCAGTGGAACCACCACTCAGAGGATGAAGCCACCTGGGAGAGAGAAGAAGATTTGCTCAAGGACCACCCTCACCTATTTTCTAGCTAACCCGAATCTCGAGGGCGAGATTCATCTTAAGGGGGGTAGGTTTGTAACATCCCAAATGTTCAATTTGGAATGTTATACATTAGATCATCATGCATATCATATTTTCTTGCATTTTGGTCGATCCTAGAAATTTCAGCAACTCAAGGACCCTCGGAGAGAGTTGGAGATTTCGTCATTTTCATATTTGAGTTCTTCTCAAATTTTGAAATGAGGATTATTGGATTTGTCGGAGTTTCTTTTGCATTTTATTTGGATAGGGAAAAATGTGTGTTTTCAAAATTTGCATCTAGGTCCCGAGAAAAGTTCATTTTGTTCGACTCATTTTTAGGAGTCGGGAAAAAATTACTTTGGGAGTTTTGGAGTTCGTTTAGATTTTCTTTTCTGTGTTTTTCTGCGCGCGTAACCATTTTAAAAAAAATCGCAGCGTGCCTGGGCCAAGGCCCAGCCGCAGCCGCAGGCCAGGCCGGCCAGGCTCCCGCGTGCGCGCGCCAGTGCAGGCCGCCGCCGCCGCCGAAGTGGAGTCCTAGTAGGACTCTGTTTTCTTTTTTTTAGGACTCCCTCTCCTCCTCTTTTCTTGCCCCCTCCCCCAAGCAATCCCTCTCCCCTCACCTATATAAATACCAACACCCCCCCTCTAAAACCCACACCAAACCAAGCCCCAAGCCGCGCCCTTGCCCGCGCCGCCACCCGCGCCTCGCCTCCATAGCGCCGCGCCGCCGCCTCCCAACACCGCCGCCGGAGCCCCCTCGCCGGAGGTAACCCCGCGCCGCGTCTCTCCTATCCCCTTGGTTCGGTTTTTCTTATAAACCGTTCCGGTTCTTTTCTTCTCTTCCGATTCGTTTCCTTTTCAATTTTTCGTTTCGGTTTTCTTTTCCGAAACCCTAGATCGGTTTCGTTTTCTTTTCCGGTTTAGTGTTTAGTGACCGTTCGCCGGACCGTTCGACCTAACGAACGTGATCACCGGATTATCCTAGGTTAACGAACGTCCGTTCGTTCAACCATTCTTCTTTTTCTTTCCGTCGGATTTATTCCGCGACCGCGATCTCAGATCTGATCTTCGTTCTAGTCTATCTTCTCGCTCGTTTATCGGAATCAGGTGATTCAAGCGCCTGGAGTTTTGTTTCGAAACCGCCGTTCCGACTAATCAACTTTAACTAAGTTTTTGCTACTGTAAAACTTGACCTAGTTTCAACTTGCTAGAACCGAGTTGTTTTCTTCCGCCGTTTGTTTTCCGTTGTTTTGTTCGGTTCGTTCTTTTTTTTCAACCGGAGTTCTTTAGTTGAACTATCTGGTTCGATCTCTTGTTTGAGTTTTACCTGTGCATTAGATGAGTACTTATTGTATGCTTGTTGTTTGTCTGCGATAGATTACCCGGATTGTGCCGCCTGTTACTTCGAATCTCTAGGACTCGCGGATCATCAGCAAGGCAAGTAACACTTTGATCATACCTTTTCTACAACCCAGTTTTATTGCATTAGATCAATCCTCACACATTGCATTGATTAGGATCTAATTAAATTGTGGGATGGGAAGTAGATGAGGTAGTACCTATTACCTGTTTATTATGAAACCTTTGGGAGTTACTTCTACGTTTGCTTATTATGTCATGCTATGCTAGTAGACGTGGATTGGGTGAGTGATATCCATGACAGATGTGAGATTGATAATTTTAAGGGTTTATCTAAGGTGGCAACTTAAACACACATCTGGGTGGATTGAGGCACCTGATGTCTATCAGGACTTGCCTGTTTTTCTTTTGGACCGCCACCCAGGCTCAAAGGGATCATAAGATCTTTCATGCTAGAAACTTCCGTGTGCAGCCACAAGCCAATATGGGCTCTGGCATAGTTGACTAAGTCGTGCGAACTCTTATAGGGTAGACTAGCACGTGTAGGGGAAAGTAGGTGTACCGGTCTATCCATCGTAAGGTGCTAGCGCTTCTGAAAGACTGTGTCTCGGTCATCTGTTTCTCAAACACCAGTAGTGCGAGAAATCCAACGGAGGCGATCGAGTCTTGTGGGGAAAAGTGCGCAAACCTCTGCAGAGTGTAATAAACTAATCATGATTAGCCGTGTCCCCGGTTATGGACATCTTGAGTATCTAGTACTTGAATATCATGTGAATCTCATCATGTTACTTCTAATTAATATTGTTGGGTTTTAATTGTTCACTTAATTGGGATCGGAATGCTGTCAACCATTCTCGATGTTCAACTACCATGATAGTTAAATAAATTTATTCCTTTGCAGTAGGGAAAAACTGGCTTTACGCAAAACAGTAACCATAGAGCTTTCCACCAGCCAAATATGCATATAGTATAGCTGTTTCATGTCATTACTCTCTATGTGTTACCTTGCCAGCATATTCCATGTGCTGACCCGTTTTCGGGCTGCAACTTTCATGTTGCAGACTTTTCAGACGACGAGTAAGGTGCTTTTAGGTCGTGGTTCTATACTCAGTGATGCCGTTGGAGTTGATGGACCCATTTACCTTCCAAGTCTTCCGCTGTTATCAATATTAGATGGCCTTAAGCCATATTTATTGTAATAAGTTCTCTTTTGAGACATCGATGTAATAAGTGTGTGATTGCCACTCTGCTATAAATCCTTCGAAGTACTGTGTGGTGTCAGCATTACTGATCCAGGGATGACACCGGAGCACAGTAGACTTGATCCATTCGGGTCGGGTCGCTCCATGACAATGGGATGCCACGTGATTCACTTGATGTATGTTTTGGTGATCAACTTGCGGGTTCCGCCCATGAACCTATGCATAGGGGTTGGCACACGTTTTCGTCGTGATTCTCCGGTAGAAACTTTGGGGCACTCTTTGAGGTTCTATGTGTTGGTTGAATAGATGAAGCTGAGATTGTGTGACGCATATCGTATAATCATACCCACGGATACTTGAGGTGACATTGGAGTATCTAGGTGACATTAGGGTTTTGGTTGATTTGTGTCTTAAGGTGTTATTCTAGTACGAACTCTAGGGTTGTTTGTGACACTTATAGGAATAGCCCAATGGATTGATTGGAAAGAATAACTTTGAGGTGGTTTCATACTCTACCATAATCTCTTCGTTCGTTCTCCACTATTAGTGACTTTGGAGTGACTCTTTGTTGCATGTTGAGGGATAGTTTTATGATCCAATTATGTTAGTATTGTTGAGGGAACTTACACTAGCGAAAGTATGAACCCAAGGCCTTATTTCCTATCATTGCAATACCGTTTACGCTCACTTTTATCATTTGTTACCTTGCTGTTTTTATATTTTCAGATTACAAATACCTTTATCTACTATCCATATTGCACTTGTATCACCATCTCTTCGCCAAACTAGTGCACCTATACAATTTACCATTGTATTGGGTGTGTTCGGGACACAAGAGAGTCTTGGTTATTTGGTTGCAGGGTTGCTTGAGAGAGACCATCTTCATCCTACGCCTCCTACGGATTGATAAACCTGAGGTCATCCACTTGAGGGAAATTTGCTACTGTCCTACAAACCTCTGCACTTGGAGGCCCAACAACGTCTACAAGAAGAAGGTTGTGTAGTAGAATAAGCAAACGTCTTGGAATGACCTGAAAATTCACGGAGCCACTTTTCATAAAATAAGAAAAATACCTACAAAAGATGAAGGCCAGGGGGCCCACCGTCTCTCCACGTGGGTGGGGGGGCGCCCCCTACCTCGTGGGCCCCCTGTTGCCTCTCTGACTCCAACTCCACCTCCATACATTGAGTTTCGGGGAGAAAAAATGAGAGAGAAGAAATCATCGCGTTTTACAATACGGAGCCACCGCTAAGCCCTAAAACCTCTCGGGAGGGCTGATCTCGAGTCCGTTCGGGGCTCCGGAGAGGGGAATCCGTCGCCATCATCATCATCAACCATCCTCCATCACCAATTTCATGATGCTCACCGCCGTGCGTGAGTAATTCCATCGTAGGCTTGCTGGACGGTGATGGGTTGGATGGGATCTATCATGTAATCGAGTTAGTTTTGTTAGGGTTTGATCCCTAGTGTCCACTATGTTCTGAGATTGATGTTTCTATGACTTTGCTATGCTTAATGCTTGTCACTAGGGCCCGAGTGCCATGATTTCAGATCTGAACCTATTATGTTTTCATCAATATATGAGAGTTCTTGATCCTATCTTGCAAGTCTATAGTCACCTATTATGTGTTATGATCTGTTAACCCCGAAGTGACAATAATCGGGATACTTACCGGTGATGACCGTAGTTTGAGGAGTTCATGTATTCACTATGTGTTAATGCTTTGTTCCGGTTCTCTATTAAAAGGAGGCTTTAATATCCCTTAGTTTCCGTAAGGACCCCGCTACCACGGGAGGGTAGGACAAAAGATGTCATGCAAGTTCTTTTCAATAAGCACGTATGACTATATTCGGAATACATGCCTACATTATATCATTGAACTTGAGCTAGTTCAGTGTCACCCTAGGTTATGACTGTTACATGATGAATCACATCCGGCATAATTCTCCATCACCGATCCATTGCCTACGAGCTTTCCATATATTGTTCTTCACTTATTTATTTTTCCGTTGCTATTGCTATCATCACTACAAAATACCAAAAACATTACTTTTACTACGGTTACCTTTTGCTACCGTTACCACTACTATCATATTACTTTGCTACTAAACACTTTGCTGCAGATATTAAGTTTCCAGGTGTGTTTGAATTGACAACTCAGCTGCTAATACTTGAGAATATTCTTTGGCTCGCCTTGTGTCAAATCAATAAATTTGGGTTGAATACTCTACCCTCGAAAACTGTTGCGATCCCCTATACTTGTGGGTTATCAACATTTATCAACGCGGTTGATGTAGTCGTACACCTTCATGATCCATCCCGATCAAGTACCGGGCGTACGGCACCTCCGCATTCAGCACACGTTCAGCTCGATGACGTCCTCTCCTTCTTGATCCAGCAAGACGAGCGAAGTAGTAGATGAGTTCCGGCAGCACGACGACATGGTGATGGTGTTGGTGAAGAACAATCTCCGTAGGGCTTCGACAAGCACTACAGAAACTATGACGGAGGATAAACTAGAGGGGACGGGGTTGCCGGCACACGGCTTGGTGATTCTTGATCTGTTCCAGGTGCTAGCCCTGCCCCTCTATTTATAAGTTGAGCCCTGGGGTCTAAACTTGGAGTAAAAGCCTCCTCAAAGTCAGTTTTGCCCACAAGGAAGAGTCCTTCTCGGACTTCTAGGACCAGACGCCATGGTCCTTGGGGTCTGGCCCAGACGCCATGGGCCTCAACGTCCGGCCCAGGGCTAGACGCGAGGGTCTCCGGCATTTGGCCCCCTAGCCTCTGCAAAACTCCTTTTGCACCGACCTAAAGCCCCGTGGGCTTCACCCCTTGGCCGACCATATCATCCTATATATCAATCTTTACCTTAGAACCATTCCGGAGCTCCTCATCATGTCCATGATCTCATCCGGGACTCCAAACAGCATTCGGTCACCAACATACATAACTCATATACTCCCTACTTCCATCTATATAGGGCCTAATGTGTTTTTTAAGACCGCCTTTGACTATTGACAAGATTAATAGTACATGACATGCACAATGTGAAAATTATATCATTGAAAGCTCCTTTCACACACGAATTTAACAGTGTGCTTTGTGTAAGTTCCATGTCATATATTATTGCTCTAATATTTGGTCAAAGTTAGCCTCGAAAAACGCATAAGGCCCTATATAGATGGAAGGAGGGAGTAGTACTATATCGTCAATGAACGTTAAGCGTGCGCACCCTACAGGTTTGAGAACTATGTAGACATGACCGAGACACCTCTCTGGTCAATAACCAATAGTGGAACCTGGATTACCATATTGGCTCCTACATATTCTATGAAGATCTTCATTGGTCGACCCTTATGACAACATACGCAATTCCCTTTGTCCTCGGTATGTTACCTGCCCGAGATTCGATTGTCGGTATCTTCATACCTAGTTCAATCTCGTTACCGGCAAGTCTCTTTACTCATTCCGTAATACATCTTCCCACAACTAACTCATAGTCACATTGCTTGCAAGGCTTCTTATGATGTGCATTACCGAGAGGGCCCAGAGATACCTATCCGGTACTCGGAGTGACAAATCCTAATCTCGATTCACGCCAACCCAACAAGATACCTTCGGAGATACCTATAGAGCATCTTTATAATCACCCAGTTACGTTGTGACGTTTGATAGCACACAAGGCATTCCTCCAGTATCTGGGAGTTGCATGATCTCATAGTCAAACGAATATGTATTTGACATACATGAAAGCAATAACAATAAAACTGAACGATCAACATGCTAAGCTAATGGATGGGTCTTGTCCATCACATATTCTCCTGATGATGTGATCCCGTTCATCAAATGACAACACATGTCTATGGTTAGGAAACTTAACCATCTTTGATTAACGAGCTAGTCTAGCAGAGGCTTACTAGGGACATGGTGTTTTGTCTATGTATCCACACATGTATCAAGTTTCTGGTTAATACAATTCTAGCATGAATAATAAACATTTATCATGATATAAGGAAATATAAAATAACAACTTTGTTATTGCCTCTAGGGCATATTTCCTTCAGTCTCCCACTTGCACTAGAGTCAATAATCTAGTTCACATTGCCATGTGATTTAACACCAATAGTTAACATCACCGTGTGATTATCACCCATAGTTCACGTCGCCACGTGACCAACACCCAAAGGGTTTACTAGAGTCTATAATCTAGTTCACATCGCCATGTGATTAACACCCAAAGGGTACTAAGGTGTGATCATGTTTTGCTTGTGAGAGAAGTTCAGTCAACGGGTCTGCCACATTCAGATATGTATGTATTTTGCAAATTTCTATGTCTACAATGCTCTGCATGGAGCTACTCTAGCTAATTGCTCCCACATTCAATATGTATCCAGATTGAGACTCAGAGTCATCTAGATCGGTGTTAAAGCTTGCATCGATGTAACTCTTTACGGTGAACTCTTTATCACCTCCATAACCGAGAAATATTTCCTTAGTCCTCTAAGGATAATTTTGACCATTGTCCAGTGATCTACTCCTGGATCACTATTGTACCCCTTCGCCAAACTCATGGCAAGCTATACAATAGGTCTGGTATACAGCATGGCATACTTTATAGAACCTATGGCTGAGTCATAGGGAATGACTTTCATTCTCTCTCTATCTTCTGCCGTGGTCGGGTGTCGGTGTCAAAACCGGCGGATCTCGGGTAGGGGGTCCCGAACTGTGCGTCTAGGCCGGATGGTAACAGGAGGCAGGGAACACGATGTTTTACCCAGGTTCGGGCCCTCTCGATGGAGGTAAAACCCTACGTCCTGCTTGATTAATATTGATGATATGGGTAGTACAAGAGTAGATCTACCACGAGATCGAGGAGGCTAAACCCTAAAAGCTAGCCTATGGTATGATTGTTGTGTGATGATGTTGATGAAGTTGTCCTACGGACTAGAACCCTCCGGTTTATATAGACACCGAATAGGGTTAGGGTTACATAGAGTCGGTTACAATGGTAGGAGATCTTGAATATCCGTATCGCCAACCTTGCCTTCCACGCCAAGGAAAGTCCCATCCGGACACGGGACGAAATCTTCAATCTTGTATCTTCATAGTCCAGGAGTTCGGCTGAAGGTATAGTCCGGCTACCCGAACACCCCCCTAATCCAGGACTCCCTCATCGGGTTTTGAGTCTTATTCAACTTCATACCTTATAACTCAGGCAAGAACTCCTTCCTTGAGTGATCCATTTTGAACTCCTTCAAAATCTTATCAAGGTATGTACTCATTGAAAGTCTTATCAAGCATCTTCACCTATCTTTATAGATCTTGATGCCCAATATGTAAGTAGCTTCACTGAGGTCTTTCTTTGAAAAAATACTTTCAAACACTCCTTTATGATTTGCAGAAAATTCTACATCATTTTCGATCAACAATATGTCATTCACATATACTTATCAAAAAGGTTGTAGTGCTCCCACTCACTTTCTTGTAAATACAGGCTTCACCGCAAGTCTGTATAAAACTATATGCTTTGATCAACTCATCAAAGCGTATATTCCAACTCCGAGATGCTTGCACCAGTCCATAGATGGATCGCTGGAGCTTGCACACTTTGTTAGCACCTTTAGGATTTGATAAAACCTTCTGGTTAGATCAGATACAACTCTTCTTTAATAAATCCATTAAGGAATGCAATTTTGACATCCATTTGCCAGATTTCATAAAATGCGGCAATTGCTAACATGATTCGGATAGACTTTAAGCATCGATGCGAGTGAGAAAATCTCATCGTAGTCAACACCTTGAACTTGTCAAAAACCTTTTGCGACAATTCGAGCTTTGTAGATATTAACACTACTATCAACCTTCGTCTTCCCCTTGAAGATCCATTTATTCTCAATGGCTCGCCGATCATCGGGCAGGTCAATCAAAGTCCATACTTTGTTCTCATACATGGATCCTATCTCAGATTTCATGGCCTCAAGCCATTTATCCGAATCTGGGCTCATCATCGCTTCCTCATAGTTCGTAGGTTCGTCATGGTCTAGTAACATGACTTCCAGAACAGGATTACCGTACCACTCTGGTGTGGAACGTGCTCTGGTTGACCTATGAGATTCGGTAGTAACTTGATCCGAAGTTTCATGATCATTATCATTGGCTTCCTCACTAGTTGGTGCAGGCATCACAGGAACGGTTTTCTGCGATGAGCTACTTTCCAATTGAAGAAAAGGTACAATTACCTCATCAAGTTCTCCTTTCCTCCCACTCACTTCTTTCGAGAGAAAACTCGTTCTCTAGAAAGGATCCATTTTTAGCAACAAAGATCTTGCCTTCGGATCTGTGGTAGAAGGTGTACCCAATAGTTTCTTTTGGGTATCCTATGAAGAAGCACTTCTCCAATTTGGGTTCGAGCTTATTAGGCTGAAACTTTTTCACATAAGCATCGCAACCCCAAACTTTAAGAAACGATAGCTTAGGTTTCTTGCCAAACCACAGTTCATATGGTGTCGTCTCAACGGATTTAGATGGTGCCCTATTTAACGTGAATGCAGCTGTCTCAAATGCATAACCCCGAAACGATAGTGGTAAATCGGTAAGAGACATCATATATCGCACCATATCTAATAAAGTACGGTTACAACGTTCGGACACACCATTACGCTGAGTTGTGAAACTATTCCACATTGTTTTAAATGAAGGCCAAACTCGTAACTCAAATATTTGCCTTTGCGATCAGATCGTAGAAACTTTTATTTTCTTGTTATGATGATTCTCCACTTTACTCTGAAATTCTTTGAACTTTTCAAATGTTTCAGACTTGTGTTTCATTAAGTAGATATACCCATATCTGCTCAAATCATTTGTGAAGGTTAGAAACTAATGATACCCGCCGCAAGCCTCAATACTCATCGGACCGCATACATCGGTATGTATTATTTCCAACAAGTCAGTGGCTCGCTCCATTGTTTCGGAGAATGGAGTCTTAGTCATCTTGCCCATGAGGCATGGTTCGCAATCATCAAGTGATTCCAAAAGTCAATCCACATGGAGTTTCTTCATGTGCCTTACACCAATATGATCTGAACGATAGTGCCACAAATATGTTGCACTATCATTATCAACTTTGCATATTTTGGCATCAATATTATGAATATGTGTATCACTACGATCGAGATTCAACAAACCATTTATATTGAGTGTGTGAATATAGAAGGTTTTATTCATGTAAACAGAATAACAATTATTCTTTGACTTAAATGAATAACCGTATTGCAATAAACATGATCCAGTCATATTCATGCTCAACGCAAACACCAAATAACATTTATTTTAGGTTCAACACTAATCCCGAAGGTAGAGGGAGTGTGCGATGGTGATCGTAGCAACCTTGGAATCAGTTCCAACACACATTATCACTTCGCTCTTAACTAGTCTCTGTTCATTTTGCAACTCCTGTTTTGAGTTACTAATCTTAGCAACTAAACCGGTAGCAAATACCCAGGGGCTACTATGAACACTAGTAAAGTACATATCAATAACCTATATATCAAATATACCTTTGTTCACTTTGCCATTCTTCTTATCCTCCAAGTATTTGGGGTAGTTCCGCTTCCAGTGACCATTCCCTTTGCAGTAGAAGCACTCAGTTTCAGGCTTAGGTCTAGCTTTGGGCTTCTTCACGGGAGTGGCAACTTGCTTGCCATTCTTTTTGAAGTTCCCCTTCTTTCCCTTGCCCTTTTTCTTAAAACTAGTGGTCTTGTTAACCATCAACACTTGATGTTATTTCTTGATTTCTACCTTCGCTGATTTCAGCATCGCGAAGAGCTTGGGAATCATTTCTGTTATCCCTTGCATATTATAGTTCACCACGAAGTTCTAGTAACTTGGTGATAGTGACTAGAGAACTCTATCAATCACTATCTTATCTGGAAGATTAACTCCCACTTGATTCAAGTGATTGTAGTACCCAGACATTCTGAGCACATGCTCACTAGCTGAGCTATTCTCCTCCATCTTGTAGGCAAAGTACTTGTCAGAGGTCTCATACCTCTTAACATGGGCATGAGTCTGAAATATCATTTTCAGCTCTTGAAACATCTCATATGCTTCATGGCATTCAAAACATTTTTGAAGTCCCGGTTCTAAGCCGTAAAGCATGGTGCACTAAAGTATCAAGTAGTCATCATATCAAGCCTGTCAAACATTCATAACATTTGCATCTGCTCCTGCAATAGGTCTGTCAACTAGTGGTGCATCAAGGACATAATTCTTCTGTGCAGCAATGAGGATAATCCTCAGATCATGGACCCAGTCCACATCATTGCTACTATCATCTTTCAACATAGTTTTTCTCTAGGAACATATAAAAAATAAAACATGGGAGCTATACGCGAGCTATTGATCTACAACATAGATATGCAAATACTATCAAGACTAAGTTCATGATAAATTAAGTTCAATTAATCATATTACTTAAGAACTCCCACTTAGATAGACATCCCTCGAGTCATCTAAATGATCACGTGATCCATATCAACTAAAACATGTCCTATCATCACGTGAGATGGAGTAGTTTTCAATGGTGAACATCTCTATGTTGATCATATCTACTATATGATTCACGTTCGACCTTTCGGTCTCCAGTGTTCCAAAGCCATGTATGTACATGCTAGGCTCGTCAAGTTTAACCCGAGTATTCTGCACATGCAAAACTGGCTTGCACCCGTTGTATGTGAATGTAGAGCTTATCACACCCGATCATCACGTGGTGTCTCGGCACGACGAATTGTAGCAACGGTTCATACTCAGGGAGAACACTTATACCTTGAAATTTAGTGAGGGATCATCTTATAATGCTACCGCCGAACTAAGCAAAATAAGATGCATAAAGGATAAACATCACATGCAATCAAAATATGTGACATGATATGGCCATCATCATCTTGTGCCTTTGATCTCCATCTCCAAAGCACCGTCATGATCTCCATCGTCACCGGCTTGACACCTTCATCTCCATCGTAGCATCGTTGTCGTCTTGCCAACTATTGCTTCTACGACTATTGCTACCGCTTATTGATAAAGTAAAGCAATTACATGGAGATTTCATTTCATACAATAAAGCGACAACCATAAGGCTCCTGCCAGTTGCCGATAACTTTTACAAAACATGATCATCTCATACAACAATTTGTATCTCATCACGTCTTGATCATATCAATCACAACATGCCTTGCAAAAACAAATTAGACATCCTCTACTTTGTTGTTGCAAGTTTTACGTGGCTGCTACGGGCTTCTAGCAAGAACCATTCTTACCTACGCATCAAAACCACAACGATTTTTCGTCAAGTGTGTTGTTTTAACCTTCAACAAGGACCGGCCGTAGTCAAACTCGATTCAACTAAAGTTGGGGAAACAGACACCCGCCAGCCACATGTGAGCGAAGCATGTCGGTAGAACTAGTCTCATGAACGCGGTCATGTAATGTCGGTCCGGGCCGCTTCATCCAACAATACCGCCGAATCAAAGTAAGACGTTGGTGGTAAGCAGTATGACTATTATCACCCACAACTCTTTGTGTTCTATTCACGCATATATCATCTACGCATAGATCTGACTCGGATGCCACTCTTGGGAATGTAGCATGCAATTTCAAAAAATTCCCTAAGCTCATGCAAGATCTATCTAGGAGATGCATAGCAACGAGAGGGGGAGAGCATCTTCATACCCTTGAAGATCGCAAAGCGGAAGCGTTTATCAACGTGGTTGATGTAGTTGTACACCTTCATGATCCATCCCGATCAAGTACGGAATGTACGGCACCCCACGTTCAGCACACGTTCTGCTCGATGACGTCCTCACCTTCTTGATCCAGCAAGACGGGCGAAGTTGTTGATGAGTTCCGGCAGCATGGCGGCGTGGTGACGGTGTTGGTGAAGAACAATCTCCACAGGGCTTCGCCAAGCACTACGTAAACCATGATGGAGGATAAACTAGAGGGGACGGGGCTGCCGGCACATGGCTTGGTGATTCTTCATTTGTTCCAGGTGCTAGCCCTGCCCCTCTATTTATATGTTGAGCCCTGGGGTCGAAACTTAGAGTAAAAGCCTCCTCAAAGTCGGTTTTGCCCGCAAGAAAGAGTCCTTCTTGGACTTCCAGGACCAGACACCACGGTCCCAGAGGTCTGGCCCAGACGCCATGGGCCTCGGTGTCCAGCCCAGGGCTAGACGCCAGGGTCTCCGGCGTTTGGCCCCCTGGCCTCCACAAAAATCCTTTTGCACCGACCTAAAGCCCCATGGGCTTCACCCCTTGGCCAAACCGTATCATCCTATATATCAATCTTTACCTCCAAACCATTCAGTAGCTCCTCATCATGTCCATGATCTCATCCGAGACTCCAATCAACATTCGGTCACCAACATACATAACTCATATAGTACTATATCGTCAACGAACGCTAAGCATGCGGACCCTACGGGTTCGAGAACTATGTAGACATGACCGAGACACCTCTCTGGTCAATAACCAATAGCGGAACCTGGATGCCCATATTGGCTCCTACATATTCTACGAAGATCTTTATCGGTCGAACCTTATGACAACATACGTAATTCCCTTTGTCATCGGTATGTTACCTGCCCGAGATTCGATCGTCGGTATGTTCATACCTAGTTCAATCTCGTTACCGGCAAGTCCCTTTACTCATTCCATAATACATCATCCCACAACTAACTCATTAGTCACATTGCTTGCAAGGCTTCTTATGATGTGCATTATCGAGAGGGCCCAAAGATACCTCTCCGATACTCGGAGTGATAAATCCTAATCTCGATTCATGCCAACCTAACAAGATACCTTTGGAGATACCTGTAGAGCATCTTTATAATCACCCAGTTACATTGTGACGTTTGATAGCACACAAGGCATTCCTCCGGTATCTGGGAGTTGCATGATCTCATAGTCAAAGGAATATGTATTTGACATACATGAAAGCAATAGCAATAAAACTGAACGATCAACATGCTAAGCTAACGAATGGGTCTTATCCATCACATCATTCTCCTAATGATGTGATCCCGTTCATCAAATGGCAACACATGTCTGTGGTTAGGAAACTTAACCATCTGGCTTACTAGGGACACGGTGTTTTGTCTATGTATCCACACATGTATCAAGTTTTTGGTAAATACAATTCTAGCATGAATTATAAACATTTATCATGATATAAGGAAATATAAAATAACAGCTTTATTATTGCCTCTAGGGCATATTTCCTTCAGGGGGCATTGCGAACTTGTTCCAAGCAAGCATCCCAACGACTACAAATCGGCTTGATCACGACCCAACGACCTTGGAGTGACGGAAAGGTGCGTGGAGTCCTATTGGGATACTTTGCCATCATGCGGAAGTATTGATCTTCATTCCATTGCCAATACCTCTTGGCGGTTTGAGAAGTATCGGTGCAAGTATCAAGAGACACCACACCCCAGGCCTTGATCAAGATTTGCTCTTCCAAGATCATGTAGTTCTTTGATCGCTGGCTTTTTCTTGTTTGTGATTTCTCATACGCCCCTTCATCTATCTCCCCCCCTTCTTCTTCACCACCGTGATCATTCACGCTGCCCTCCGTTTCATTTTAATCGAATGCGGCTGTAGGATCGAAAGTATGTCTAGAGGGGGTTGAGTAGACTACTTGACCAAATAAAAATCTAGCCTTTTCCCAATTTTTAGTCTTGCCAGATTTAACAACTTAGCACAAGTCAAGCAATCAACCTACACATGCAAGTCTAAGAGTATAGCAGCGGAAAGTAAAACATTTGCATATGAAGTTAAAGGGAGGAGTTTGGAGGGAGCAAACGCAATGTAGACACGAAGATTTTTCGCATGGTTCCGATAGGTGGTGCTATCGTACATCCATGTTGATGGACACTTCAACCCACGAAGGGTAACAGTTGCGCGAGTCCATGGAGGGCTCCACCCATGAAGGGTCCACAAAGAAGCAACCTTGTCTATCCCACCATGGCCATTGCCCACGAAGGACTTGCCTCACTAGGTTAGATCTTCACGAAGTAGGCGATCTTCTTGCCCGTACAAACTCCTTGGTTCAACTCCACAATCTTGACGGAGGCTCCCAAGTGACACCTAACCAATCTAGGAGACACCACTCTCCAAAAGGTAATAGACGGTGTGTTGATGATGAACTCCTTGCTCTTGTGCTTCAAATGATAGTCTCCCCAACACTTAGCTCTGTCTCACAGATTTGGATTTGGTGGAAAGATGATTTGAGTAGAAAGCAACTTCGGGAAGGCTAGAGATCAAGATTCAAATGGTTGGAATGGAATATCTTGGTCTCAGCACATGAGTAGGTAGTTCTCTCTCAGAAAATGAAAGCTGAAGTGTAGGCACGTTCTGATGGCTCTCCTCACTAATGAAGGAAGGGTGGAGGGGTATATATAGCCTCCACACAAAATCTAACCGTCACACACAATTCACCAAACTCGGTGGGACCGAATCAGAAAACTTGGTCAGACCGATTTAGTTCAAAATGTGAATGTTAGGCTTTTCGGTGGGACCGACATGTCAACTCGGTGGGACCGATTTTATTAGGGTCAGGGCATAACGTAATCTCGGTGAGACCGATTACTCAAACTCGATGGGACCGACTTTGGTAATAAGCTAACCAGAGAGTTGGTCAGACAAACTCGGTGGGACCGAATCCCTCATTTCGGTGATACTGAAATGTTGTGAAAGGGGAACAGAGAGTTTGCATTGCAAACTCGGTGGGACCGATCACTCATCTCGGTTGGACCGAAATGTTACGAAGGGAAACAGAGAGTTTGCAATCCCATCTCGGTGAGACTGAGATCCCTATCAGTGAGACCGAAATGACTACAATTTCTGGCAGTGGCTATGTCAAGTGAACTCGGTGGCGCCGGATAGAACATTTCAGTGGGGCCGAGTTTGAATTTTGGTTTGGGACATATGTGGATATGAGAAAGTGGTTGAGGGTTTTTGGAGCATATCACTAAGCATTTTGAGCAACTAAGTCATTAAGAAACACCTCGTCCCCTTTTAATAGTATTGGCTTTTCCTATGGACTCAATGTGATCTTGGGTCACTAAATTCAAAATGTAAAGTCTTGAGATTGAGCCAAAGTGTGTCCTTAGCATTTTGAGGGGTCCACATTCCTAATCCATGCCATGCCAATCATTGAACTTTCTGAAATGATCATCTTGAAATAGTATTAGTTCAATGAGCTATATGTTGTTAGTAATTACCAAAACCACCTAGGGATAGTTGCACTTTCAATCTCCCCCCTTTTGGTAATTGATGACAACATATAGATCAAAGCTTCGACAAATGATAATAACATTTAAATATATCGTCGCTTTGAGAAGTATGTGATAAGCAAGAGCTCCGTCTAAATTTGTGCACTATTTAAGATTTGCTTTTTGAATGCAAATGCAGAATCGATTAGGATCATGGGTCACTCTTCCATGTCACATACATCTTGGTGGAGCGCTCAAAATGATAGGAATTAAAACATGCACTCATCACCAAGCAAAGTGAATGATCATATATGGGATATAGAAGATAATTTCATCCAAGCAAGCATTAAAGTTGAATATGATCATACAAGTATCTCACACAGACATAGAGTATCAAACGAGCACACACACAAGTTCAACAAAAAGCAAGAGAGACAATGCAGACAAACACTCTCTCTCGAAGCCTATGATCTAACTCTCTCTCGAAGCCTATGATCTATACATTTCTCCCCCGTTAGCAACAAGTTACCAAAATTTTTGAAAATGCATAGTGCTATGCGTCTCTCAGGCTTGGTCTTCGGGAGGTGGTGTAAAGAGAACTCCAAGGACGAAGGCATCAGTGGATGATGTTGGAGCTGGTGGAGTAGGTGCTGGAGGTGGCACTGAAGTTGTTACTAGTGCAGATTAAGTGGCTCTTGTATCTGATACTGGCACTGCAGCTGGCCTCTGACTCCTTGGCACTCGCTGAAAAGCATCCGTAGTTGCCTTCCCTCTTTTCTCCTCTGCGTCCTCTTGGAGCTGCTCGACTGCAGTCTGTATCTCAGTCACTTTGAGATCAAGATCTTAAAACTTTGTCTCAACGATCCTCTGCAAGCTCTCCTGATTCTGAGTCAGGGTGGCCAAGCCCTTCTCAATCCTCAATGTTGCTTGTATCAGATAACCTAGCTGATCTTGTTTGCTCTTTAAGAAAACCTGAGATTCTTCCTCAGCACTTGGCGTCCTTGCAGCCTTTTCTGCCTTTGCCTTAGCTCTCTTCTCGTGTGCTTGCACTGATGAAGGTTCATTCTCATTCATCACAACTAAGCTATCCTCAAATTCTGGGTGGAAAGGTAAGTGCTCCTTGTCCAACAGGTAAATGCATGTGCCCATCTTTGAGTTGATGAGCACCTGAATGTGTGGAGCATACCCACAAGATCTTTTCTGATCTGCAGCAGTCCTCTTGATTGTCTTAACAATCAGACTCATGACCTTGAATTTTTTAGGAACATCAAATATCTGCAGCAAGTTGATGGAATGTCCTCTTATCATCTTGTGATCTCTAGATTTGGGTAACAGAGTATGCCTTAAGATTGTGTTGATTGTAGGCAGACCAGACAACAGATAATGCACAAATCCAAGCTCGTGTGTCTCCAAAGCTTTGTTGGGGATCTCCTTGTACATTTTTGTCATTGAGTTATGGTCCTTCTTCTTCTTGGCATACACATCCAAATCATCCTCTTGCTCTTCTGGGGCATTGACCAACTTGTCCCACTCATCAATAGTTGATTGGTACCTTGTACCCTCAGGCATCCACACGATTCTGCCATCTAGATAGAAATGAGTTGTGGAGTGGAACTGCATAACGAGCTCATCATTCCATTTAGTCAACTTTTGACCCACAAACTCATTAACTCCACAAGCTTTGAAGCTTTCATGTACACCTGGGAAATAGTCTTCATTCTCATAAATGAATTCCCAATCAACTCATCTCATATCACAAACAATTGGCTTCTTGTCAAGCAGAATGGTCTCATGGAAATCCTGTTGTTCCTTGGTGTGGAACCTATAGTCCACTGCAGTCCTCCTCCTCACAGCATAGGAGGATCAGACTGTCTCAAAACTCTCAGTCATGCATCCTTCTTGATGTTCATGTCCTCTGCCACTGGATGAGTGTCATTGTGGTTGGGAATCTTAGGTTTCAGTTTTCTCAGCACTTGGGCTTTTGCATCTTCTTCTTCAACTTCAGGCACTGGGCCTTGTTCTTTTCTTCAGCTGGGATGTTCCTGGTGCTTCTCTTGGGCTTAGAAGGCTCTGGAGCTTGAGCAGCAGCCTTGGAAGAAGTTTTGGGCTTTGCTGGAGCAGCCCCTGACTTGATTGCATCTCCCATGAGCTTCTGGGACTTGGGTGCTGGTGCAGCATCCTCTTCCTCTTCATCTTCTTTTGGCTCTCTCATTATGGAGGATCTACCAAGGACTCTGACAGTGGTCTTTTTGACCATCTCTTTCCTCTTATTTCCCTCTCCAGCAACCTCTCCAGTTGGCTTAGAGGTTTCAGCAGTTGATGCCCTGGCCTTAGACATTGGAACTCTTTTTGCAGGTGCCTTCTTATGCAACCCTGGCTTAGTTGTTGCAGCAGCACCATACTCTTCCTTTGGCACCTTCTTTTTGGAGCTAACTTCCTCCTCAACAGCCACATAGTTCTCATCTTCAGAATCTGAGGTTTTCTTCCTCCTTGTCCTGGTGGCTGCTTTTGGCAAGTTACTGGGAGTGCTCCTGCTGCCATCATCTGAGGTGCTTGAGGGACTAGTGCCCTCACTCATTTGCACTTGCTCTTCAGATCTATTTTGGCTATCACTCTGGTTAGACATCTTGGTGGGCAAACTGACATCAAACCCTATGAATAGATGTAGATGGGATAGAATGGATGAGCATCACAAAGTGTAGAGTTTTTACAAAACAAATGAGTCAAAAACTTAGTTTTAGTTCTCCACAGAAAGCATTTCGGAGCTACCGATTTGTTAAACTCGGTGATACCGAAGCAACTGTTGGAGTCTAAACTAGTGAACTCGGTCAGACCGAGTCACAGTTTGGTGGCTCCAAGATTGCTAGGGTTTCACAGAGAATCGAACTCGGTCGCATCGATTTGCAATATTCGGTCAGACCGAAAAGCGCATGTGCAATGGCCGAAGCCAAATCGGTGAGACCGATTTCTACAACTCGGTCGGTCCGAGATGAGTTCGACGGAGACCTAACCCTAAATTTTCCAATCAAACCTACCTAAAGGGAGTTTTATTTGGATAGATTGATTTCATACTTGGTACTGACCATGACAAAGCAATGTGCTACGAATCGGAATGAGGAATTAGCACATAAAGTTGAACTCATACCCTAGTTCGGCGGGAGTTCGCTACAGCGACAACGGCGGGGTAGAATCCCGTTGACGGCAACAGAGACCAGCGGCGGGAGGTCGCTGGCGACGAGGAGACGATCCGGAGACCCGAGACGGCAGAGAAGGACATGCACGTGATGAAGAGTTTTGGAGAAATTTCCAAAATTCAACCCGTCGGTATATATATCCCGACCCTGTCGGTGTGACCGAGTGGAACAACTCGGTGGCACCGAGATGCAGAATCGCAAGCAGTTACTGCAATTCAGTGTGACCGAAACGTTCAAATCGGTTGCACCGAGATTGAAAACCTAGATCAACTCAGTGAACTCGGTGTGACTGAAATGGATGGATCGGTCATACCGAAATGCATAGAGAGATTTTGGAAGTTTAAGTCTATGACGAATCGGGGACTCCGAGTGCTCCTCACATAGAGTGGTTTGAATCTGACTTGATCAAACTTTGTGATGTAGTATGAATAGAGTTTGAGACAAAAAAGCATAGATAGCTAGAGGAGGTTCTTACGCATTCATGTCCATCCACTTGGCAAAAGAGAAAAAGCCAAACAATGGAATCAACAAATGGATGTCCACGAATGAGTAAAATATGCAATCAACATGCTCACACAATAAAATGGCAAATCAAATATGTGGCAAAGCATGCACAAACACTCTAGCATCTATCAAGCAATTGGCGATGACTAGGTCATCTATATATGATTATATTGACTGGGGAGTCAAATGAGAACATTTGATCGTAGGTCATACTCATCGTTTAAGCACAAGTGGGGTTACCACTTTTACATAAAGCATTGTTGTGTTCACACCATTAGAGTTGCTTTAGCTCTGTTGATTAGAGTAAAGCTCCCCCTAGATGTGATATCCCCCTAAGAGGGATGAACTAACCTTGGGTTTTGTCGATGATGACTTCATGTAGGTGTTGAAGATGTGGATGCTCAATGTTGATGTAGATCATTTGGAGCAATCCATTGGAGTGAGTTGCACTTTCAATACCTACACGGGTTAGTCCCACAAGGAACAAACAAGGATATCCATAGACATAGAGTGATGTTCACATAATATGATTTCCATGAAGGCAATAGGTTACCTTGTCCCTTGTCTTACCAACAAGAGGGTTTGTGACTCCTTGAACTAGTGCAAGATGTGGAAGTTGTTTGCACTTGTCCTCGCCAAAGTGATATGAGTGAAGTATGTTGGCGAAGTCACCCTCAAGAACTCTCTAGTTCTTCTTCTTCGGGATCCAGATCATCTTGATGGGAATCCTTGGTGTTGTAGTCGTACTTGATGAAGTAGAACTTGACGTAGTCTTGGGAATCCACTTGACCATGGCCGTAGGAGCTTCTTCAAATGCATCAATCTCCTCTTGAAGCTTGTCCTTTCCTTTTTGCTTGTGGTCTTGTGGTGGAAGATCATCTTGAGCTTGTGTCCCTTGGAAGGAAGTAGGATCATACTTCTCTTGTTGAGGAACAAACTTCGTCTTGGGGTATTGATCTTCTTACCACTCAACTCCATTGGCATTGAACTTTC
This sequence comes from Triticum monococcum, assembly GCA_034509565.1. Lineage (NCBI taxonomy): Eukaryota > Viridiplantae > Streptophyta > Magnoliopsida > Poales > Poaceae > Triticum > Triticum monococcum. Next base: position 526,408,750 of record CM067841.1, read on the forward strand.
ATTCAAAATCAATACATTGATTCTTCCGGTGCCTTCCTTGCTTGCGTACAATTTCCTCAGATTGCTTACTTCCGGCAAGGCTCTTGTAAACACCTTTCTCTATAATTCCCTTCAATAAGCTATTTTATTGCTCAAGTGTAACTTGGCTAAGAGAATCATTAGTGGAATCAAGAGAACTACTAGAAGCAACAACATTGGATTTAACATGATTATTGTTACTACTAGAAGAAGAATCTTTCTTACTCTTGTTGCTAGATTTGACTTGTGGCATGTAAGTAGACAAGAGTAAATGCTTGGCAATGTAAGAAGAACTTTTCTGGCGAAGATCATCATTGATTGCTTTTAAGAACCTATGCTCTTGCTCAAGATTGAGCTTTTCAAAGCGTAACTTCTCATGAGTCTTTAAAAGCTCTCGATGATTTTCCAAGGTAGTTTCATGGGCTAACTTAAGAGTGTTTAGTTCTTTAGTTAGACGCTCAATCTCCTTCTTATCATCATCATTCATTTTATCTTGATTAGCATGATTAATAGCAAGTTCATCATAGTTTTCATCACTAGAGTTGTCAACAAGTAAATCATCATCACCTAGCAAATCATCTTCATCACTATTGAAATCAACATATTCGAGGTGTGATACCTTTGGGCCTTTAGCCATGAAGCATCTTCCAATTCCTTCATTCGGTGAGTCAAATATGTTGTATGAGTTGGTTGACACAAGTGCTAGACCGGCAACACCTTCATCTTGAGTATATTCGGAGTCGGAGTGATAACTTCTCTCGGAGTGATTGTCGGAGTTGGAGCCGGATACCCATTCACCAACATGAGCTTGATGTCTTTGTTTTGTGTAGCTCCTTGATGACTTGTCCTTCCTTTTCGAATCCTTGCTTCTCCGTGATGTTCTTCGTTCATAACGATCATCTCTACTCCTTATCTCTCTTGGTGGTGATTCTTCTCTTCTGCTTCTCCTTTTGGGTGAATCTTCTCTTCTTTTGTAGGGGGCGTACACTCATTGGAGTAGTGCCCGGGTTTTCCACAATTATAGAAATTTCGTTCACGACTCGAAAATCTTTTGTCATTGTAGGACCTTGACTTGGAGCTTCTTTCCTTGCTTCTACTCTTGTAGAACTTGTTGAAATACTTCACCATTAGGCTCAATTCTTCATTGAAGGCTTGTTTCTCACTTGATGATGTAGGAGCATCACATGAGGCTTTGTAAGCACCACTTGACTTGTTGTGAAGCTCTTACTTATCCTTGAGTGACATCTCATGAGCAACAATTCTTCCAATGACTTCCGTTGGCTTGAGATCTTTGTAGTTGGTCATCATTTGTATTAACGTGCACACGATATCATATTTTCCATCCAAGGCTCTTAGGATCTTCTTGATGATGAATCTATCAGTCATCTCTTCACTTCCTAAGCCGTCAATCTCATTTGTGATGAGAGCAATCCTAGAGTACATTTCGGCGACACCTTCACCATCCTTCATTTTGAACTTGACAAGTTGACTTTGAAGCACATCCAATTTGGATACCTTGACGGAGTCGGTACCTTCGTGCATATCAATCAAAGTATCCCAAATTTCCTTTGCATTCTCAAGACGGCTGATTTTGTTGAATTTTTTGGGGCACAATCCGTTGAAGAGGATATCGCAAGCTTGAGCATTGTATTGCAGCATCTTCAACTTTTCCGCGCTAGCTTCACGGTTCGGTTCTCTCCCATCAAAGAATTCACCTTGCAAGCCAATACACACAATAGCATGGCGGGGTTATGTCCAATAATATGCATTTTCATCTTATGGTTCCAACTAGCAAATTTAGTACCATCAAAGTAAGGACCTCTACGGTGGTAATTTCCCTCGCTAGACACCATACTCTCCTAGGTTGTGAAACCAAGGCTATGATCCCCAAAGCTATGGAAATCAAGGCAAATGGAGACCAAAGCTCCGATACCACTTGTAGAATCGAAAGTATGTCTAGAGGGGGGTGATTAGACTACTTGACCAAATAAAAATCTAGAATTTTCCCAATTTTAAGTCTTGGCAGATTTTAACAACTTAGCACAAGTCAAGCAATCAACCTACACATGCAAGTCTAAGAGTATAGCAGCGGAAAGTAAAACATTTACATATGAAGGTAAAGGGAGGAGTTTGGAGGGAGCAAACGCAATGTAGACACGGAGATTTTTGGCGTGGTTCCGATAGGTGGTGCTATCGTACATCCACGTTGATGGAGACTTCAACCCACGAAGGGTAATGGTTGTGTGAGTCCACGGAGGGCTCCACCCACGAGGGGTCCACGAAGAAGCAAATCTTGTCTATCCCACCATGGCCATCGCCCACAAAGGACTTGCCTCACTAGGGTAGATCTTCATGAAGTAGGCGATCTCCTTGCCCGTACAAACTCCTTGGTTCAACTCCATAATCTTGATGGAGGCTCCCAAGTGACACCTAACCAATCTAGGAGACACCACTCTCCAAAAGGTAATAGACGATGTGTTGATGATGAACTCCTTGCTCTTATGATTCAAATGATAGTCTCCCTAACACTCAACTTTCTCTCACAGATTTGGATTTGGTGGAAAACTGATTTGAGTGGAAAGCAACTTGGGGAAGGCTAGAGATCAAGATTCAAATGGTTGGAATGGAATATCTTGGTCTCAACACATGAGTAGGTGGTTCTCCATCAGAAAATGAATGCTGAAGTGTAGGCACGTTCTGATGGCTCTCCTCACTAATGAAGGAAGGGTGGAGGGGTATATATAGCCTCTACACAAAATCTAACCGTTACACATAATTCACCAAACTCGGTGGGACCGAATCAGAAAACTCGGTTAGACTGATTTAGTTCAAAATGTGAACGTTAGGCTTTTTGGTGGGACCGATTTTATTAGGGTTAGGGCATAACCTAATATCGGTGAGACCGATTACTGAAACTCGGTGGGACCGACCTTGGTAATAAGCTAACCAGAGAGTTGGTCAGACAAACTCGGTGGGACCGAATCGCTTATTTTGGTGAGACCAAAATGTTACGAAAGGGAAACAGAAAGTTTGCATTGCGAACTCGGTGTGACCGATCGCTCATCTCGGTTGGAATGAAACATTACGAAGGGAAACGGAGAATTTGCAATCCCATCTCGGTGAGACTGAGATCCCTATTGGTGAGACCGAAATGACTAGGGTTTCTGGCAGTGCCTATGTCAAGTGAACTCGGTGGCGCCGGATAGAACATTTTGGCGGGGCCGAGTTTGACTTTTGGTTTGGGACATATTTGGATATGAGAAAGTGGTTGAGGGTTTTTGGAGCATATCACTAAGCATTTTGAGCAACTAAGTCATTAAGAAACACCTCGTCCCCTTTTAATAGTATTGGCTTTTCCTATGGACTCAATGTGATCTTGGATCACTAAAATGAATGTAGAGTCTTGAGCTTGAGCCAAAGTGTGTCCTTAGCATTTTGAGGGGTCCACAATCCTAATCCATGGCATGCTAATCATTGAACTTTCTGAAATGATCATCTTGAAATAGTATTAGTTCAATGAGATATGTGTTGTTAGTAATTGCCAAAACCATGCAAGGATAGTTGCACTTTCAGCAGCGAACGGGGCTTGATCGATGTCAACGGAGTTGGTGTCCAACAAGTTCACGAACTCGGCAGTGGCATTGTTCGAACCACCGCTATAGTGAACGACAACAAGTCACGAGCTACCGCAATGGAGAAAAGCAAAGAAAATTGAAGGGACCGAAGAGGCATACCTTCCGGCCATTTCATCAAACACCTCGCTAGCGGTGGAAGCAGCGCCGTTCAACGGCATTGCCGGGGAACCTCTTGTCGGGGCAGAGGGAGTGGATGAAGGAGCCGGAGTCTTTGTAGCCGGAATCCTCTTCTGCTTTACGCCCGAGACCTTGCCGACCTTCTCCGTCGCCGGTCGGGATCGCGCAGCGGTGCTGGCTCCTGGAGCGCGGGCCTTCCTGGCAGGGCCAGCCGGATTCCCACCTTGCATGACCACGTTGCTCTGCGCTTGCGGGCAGGCGCAGTGGTGCCTTGGGCGACGGCGGGGCCAACATGGCCGGCGACGAGATCCGCAGGAGGGGATTAAGCGTGCGCGGCCTCGACGATGACAAGGGGCGGCAGGGAGTCATCCATGGCGGCGAAGGACTGCCGGGGAAGATGCATCGGAGCGGGCGGTGGCGGGGGCAATGGTGGCGGAGGGTGGGGGGAGCGGGAACAGCCAAACGAAAATTCCCCCCGCGCCAAATCTCGCTGTGGGTAGGGGCCAAGCTCGGGTCAACCTCCCACTCCGTGAATCTAGAGGTCGGGGGAGATCTTTTGCCGCATCCCACAAAAAAAATTACGGGTCGGACGCGTTTGCGGTGTCTGGTCGGGTAGGATTTTTCACGCCGACCTGTATTTTGGCGGTTATTTTGCGGGTCGCGGCGTTATGCGGGATCTGCTAGAAATGCTCTTACCAGTCATATACACAGTGTCCGCGATATTCGCCGCGAGCGTTGACGGCTGCTCGTTCAACGAACGAAGATTGACGTCTGTTTGTGAGATCGACGCGGAGGCGGACGCAGAGGAGGCGTAGGAGATTGCAGATGTCACCAGCTCCGTGTCAATCACGCCGCCCGAGCGGTTCATGCCCAGCTATATAATGACCACTGTTGAAATATGGATGGGTCCATTTAACAATTTCTGAAAATCTCTAAGGGCCCATGTGGGTTTAGTTGACACTAGGTGTAGTGGGAAGTTTAGTCTCACTCCAAAAGTTGAAGAGAAGTTGAACCTCCTTCTAAAGGTTTCTCTTTCACATGCTATTGGAGCTTGAGAAGAGAAGAGGCCCTCGCGCACTCCTCCTCCACCCGCCTCGGCACGGCATGCCGCACCGCGGGTTGCGGGAATAAGCCGAGCCGAGCTCTCACACCTACACGCGCTTATTTCCATGAGAGAATTCCTTATTTGACACTATCTTAAAATCTGCTTCCTTATTTGACACTGAAAAAAAAATTCTTCCCTATTTGACACAAGTTCTAAATTTTATTCCCTATATGACATTTTCGTTCATTTTGAGCCTAAATGACACCTGAAAAGACTATTTTGCTCCTCATGTGGTATGTGTGTGGGAGGCAATAGCGCACACACAGCACCAGTGCGAGGGCAGAAACACACACGCAGCAACACATACACATGCACCAACACACGCGCGCGTGCACACACACGCAGCAACACGCACGCGCACGTGCACACACACACACGCAACAACACACATGCACGCGCGCACACACGCAGCAACACACACGCATGCCGCACACACACACACACACACACACACACACGCAGGCAGGCAGCACATGGGCACGCAACAGCACACACACGCACTTACACACGCAGTAGCAAACACAGACGCAACGGCACACATGCACACACACATGCAGCAGCAGCACACATGTGCGCGTGCACCCACACACGCAACAGCACACACGCGCGCACACACATACCGCATGAGGGGCCAAATCGTCTTTTCAGGTGTCATTTAGGCTTAAAATGGACGGAAGTGTCGTATAGGGAATAAAATTTAGGACTAGTGTCAAATAGGGAAGAAAAACTTTTTCAGTGTCAAATAAGGAACCAGATTTTAAGACAACGTCAAATAAGGAATTTTCTCTATTTCCATCCCATCTGTCGCAAACACGGTGGGTGAACTTTTTTTTGAGAAACTACCATGTGACTGCTTGCCTCCGACCCATTACTTTCTCTATGTCCGCGTCGTCTTCGTCAACACCATAGATCCGAATACGCCCATGGACGAAAACTGAGTCTATTTTAGGGGGTTCTCGATTGGAGATTCCCTAAACCCTATGAAACCAGTGTTTCGTCCTATCTATCCTCAGGTTTTCCCACGCCAAAGCAAACACTGCATCACGGGCATCACCACACGCGGGCGCGGTACCCATGGCCATGGGCGTGCATGCACGACAGCGGTGAACACGAGAACCAAAAGAACCAAACATCCGTTTCGAAAAAAAAGAACCAAACAGAACGTCCACAACAGATTCTTTCCCCTCGCTCTTCGCCTCTTCCCCGACGCCGTCGCGACTAATCTGCCCCGGCGCCACAGGAACCGACGAGTCGGATTCCGAGCCACTCCCTAGAAGCCCAGAGACCGCGACCGACCGGCGCTGACCGACCGCTCCGCGACGCACCTCCGCCCCTCTGGGTCGCCGCGCCGGAGCGACAGGCGCGAGATGACAAACTATTTTGGTCGAACCCTGCCCCTGGGATTTCGAATCTTGGCTTCTCGTACACAGGCTCATTGCTACTCCTAGCCTGCTGGTACGCATGGGACATTCTTTACGTTGGGCAGGACAAGCAAGAGCTGACTCTTCCCTTTGACGTTCAGAAGATCTCGTACTGTGGAGCAACTGAGATTCGCCGGTTCCTCTCTCGCGTACGCCGTGCAGATTTTGTTCTTACGCGAGAGGATTTGACATTGAGTCGATGTGATTCCCGTCGCACGGTCTGCTCGTCCAAGATACTGTGGGCGTACGTGATGTGACTGATAACTCACACTGGGCAACACCCCTCTCAGCCCGAGCAAGAGAAAGAAGACGACAATGCCGGTGCAGCTGTGCGGCCAACAGTATCATCGCCGGTCGTTATTAGGCGCTTAATTTGCTGCGTGCTACGGGCTACACATACTGGACCGGTGCTCTAACCCTGGGTGGTTGGATGGAAGGAGGACCGAATTAGTTGGGGAATTTGCGCCGCGCCATGAGTGCAATTTCAGAACCTTCTGACTTTTCTGAGGTTCCGAGCGTCATTGAAAGATGGGCTAGCCAGGTGTAGCAATGCTGATCGCGTACGTGTCAGCCATTATGTAATTCCTGCCTGGTTGCTTGCAGTCCTGCCACCGTGTTAAACTCATCGAGCCTTTCTTTTGCTTCAGGAACAAGTGATCAGTCCCATCGAGCTCTCATCAGAAAACCAGCAAAGTTGTGCGCGTTTTACTGCGCTGTTGATGTTGTTGGATTTTCATACTCCTTTATTTTAAAATATAAGGTATATTAGAGCAACTCCAATGAAGCTACCCAAACGGACGACGCGTTTGTCCGTTTTTTATCCATTTGGGTCGGTCGCCCGCCCGGCGTTAGCCTCGTTTTGCATTTGGATCGACAGTCCGCCCAACACGCCGACCCATTTCATGTGCGCATTCAACTTTTAAATAAAAAAAAGGCCCGCGGTCGATCATTGTCAGCGGCCATGTCTCATGCCGGCACCATGCCAGCGCCAGCATACAATGCCGGCTTCAGAAAATACCATAGTTCATGCTGGCGCACTCGCCAGCTGGCCGGCACACATGCCAACACACAAAAAAAGATGGGACTTGAGTTCGACCACACCGTCGCGGCTCCCGTGGTCATGCCGGCACACCTGCCGGCATACAAAAAAGATGGCCCTCGACGGCATAGATCACTCGTCGTCGAACTTGAGCATGTCGGCCTGCATCTTCTCGAACCACGGCCTTTTCCTTGGCGACACGGTGTTGAGATCCACCTTCATGATCTCCACCCCGGTCATCATGCTTGCAATAGCCACTTCTTTCGCCTTTGTCTTGGCGTTGGCGGCCTCGATCTCTAGCATCTTGGCTTGCTTCTCCGCCTTGAGCTCAAACATCTTGGCTTGCTTCTCGGCGTCAAGATCAAGCCTCCTCCTTTGGATCTCCATGAAAACATCCATTTGCTCCGCCTTGAAACGCCGGCGCTCCTCCTTCCTTGAGTCCTTCTTGTTAATCATGCCGCCCACGCTTGCGATCAAGGCGTTGGTGGCCGCATCTCGCTTGTCCTCCTTCTTGGAGTTGGTCTTCCCCCTCGGCTGTGCCGGCTCGCCCTCCTCAACATCCTTCACGGCTTTCTTCCCCCCACGTGCCTTGAGGGCAGCATATTGCGCCTTGAACTTCTCTTCGTCCTTGATGACCCGATAGCAATGGGAGAGGTTGAATCACTTGCCATTGTGTTGAACCTTGAATGTCTCCAAAGCTTGAAATGCCTACAAAATGTTTCCATGCAAGCATATGGGCAAGTGATAGCAAATGAAGACGTAAAAGGATGATCTTGATGGCACAAAAGAGGGCGGCTTGCTTGCTATCATACCATGTCTTGCACGTCGATGCCGCTCACGGGGTGGGCCTTGACGCTCTCAAAGGTGGCGCAAAACTTGTTGCACTCTTGTTGGATCACCCTCTACCGCTTGGAAATGCAGACCCACCCGTGCGTGCTCACAAATTGGTAAGGTGGAAACTTCTTGCGCTCATGAAACTCGTGGTGCACACGAGTCCAAAAGGTCGAATGCTTTTGCTCGGCGTCCGTCTTTGGGTCTTGTCCAATGTCTCGCGACACTCGCAAAGAATCTTGTCATCGGCAGTTGTGTACGCCTTCGTGCGCTTGCCCTTGCGCTTCGGCTTAGGACCGGCGGCTTGGTTGACGAGCTCGTCCTCGAACAAAGGCTCCACTTTGATGTCGCACTCGTCCTCTCCGTCTAGCCCATAGTCGTCCGGGAACTCGTGGTCGAGGGGGAAGCCATCCAGGTCGATGCTGACCTGATCATGCATGAAGGCCGCCTGATCGGGATCATAGCCAGCGGCCGGCGTGAACGCCTCGCGGCCGTCCTGGCTTTGTGTCTCCTCGGGATCGTAGCCAGCGCCCGGCGCACCACCCTCGAAGATGAGGTTTTGCATGTAGTCCTCGTCGACGGCGGACGGCATTTCCTCGAATAGGTTACGGGCGTCCGGGAGCCCGCCGGCCGGCGTCTGTCGCGCGCGTTTCCTTGTGCCGTCGGACGACGAGCCACCGATCACCGGGGTGGCGTTGAGGTCGATGGGCGCGGGCGCGGGCGTGGAAGGCGCGACCACGCTCACGTTGGATGAGCACTCCTCGGAGAGGCGGGAGGCCTGCGGGTAGATGTGGAAGCTGGGGACCGGGTTGCAAGCCGACGCACGGGGTGAGTCGGGCATCACCATCCGAGGAAATGCCGACGAGCCGGTGCTGGCTGCGGCGACGGTGGCTTGGAGGACGTTGTTCTGGCTAGGGTTTACCCCTAGCATGTAGAGCGCCTCCCTCGTTGCCGGGGCGACGCGGGCGTTGGTGAACTCCTGCTGCGCGGCGGCGAAGGCGGCGGCCTCATCCCTCGCGTCCGCGGCGTGCCTCCGACCCTTCCTCTTGGCTGACTCCCTTGCCCGCTGTTCGTGCGTCAGCGCCTTCTTTGGCTTGGTCGCGGCGGCGGTCTTGCGCGGGGCATGAGTCTTACCTTTCCCGGAGGGGGCGACGGCGCCGGACGGTGCGAGGGAGGCGAGGCCGGCGGCGGCGGCGAGGTCGAGGTCGATGGCGTCCTCCATGGCTGGTTAGGGGGCAAGGGCGCGCGGGCGGGAGCGTTTTTGGGAAAAATAAAGGAAATTGTGGTGCTTGCCACCGACCGGCGGGCCCGGGAAGAGGAGTAGGCGCGCGCGCGTCCGTCGCGTGTCGGCGCCGACGCAAATCCGACTCAAAATTGAGCCCGGAATGGATCGCCCGCGGACCAAAAACGGACGCGCGTCCGTTTGGGTTGGCGCGTCAACGCGCCAAACCAAACGGACGCGGGCGGACGAAATAGGTCGCCCCATTGAAGTTGCTCTTAGTTATTTGAGAAGTTAAACTTCTTTAAGTTTGACAAAAAATTTATAAACAAATATATCAATATCCATAATATCAAATCTATCATTAGATTCATCATGAAATGAAATTTCATAATTTATTTATCTCTACTCCTATAAAAGACTCAGTTGGTGATGATACTGTGCCTGCCATCCGTCATTTCTGACCATTAAATTTGCATGTAACGACTTTGAGATAAGTTGTGGCCTTTTTGCAACAGTAGCTCACTTCTCTGCTCCAATTCACAGAAAATCCCTTATTATCTCATAAACCAATCTCATCCCTCCCTCGTCTCATCAAAACAACCCAAGGAATATATTTTGAGTGAAACATAATATATTTTTAGTGATATATGTATATCAAAACTAGAATAATTTCTTTCAAGTTTGTGAACAAGTATTATCCTACTTTGGATCCGTTGCAACGCACAGGCACATCGCTAGTTTAGTATCGTAGATGTCGATATTTTTGGCTTCGAACTTGATCAAAATTAAAGAAATTCGAATTTTCAAAAAACAAATGCACATTGTATTTCGGAACTGAGGGAGTATTTGGTTTGACAAGTGGGAAGATGATGTAGTGTTTTTATTTATTTATTTATAATGAGATACTCCATGGGTCTTTCGTGGTGTGATTTTGTGTTATCTGCGAATCAACCCATACTTATGTGTGAAAATTTTCTGGGTCGATGGCTGCATGTACTTTATTGGTGTTACTATATCACAAGTTGGCAATCCTTTTTCTAAGCGGTGAGAAGGTGCGCAGAATTGATATGTTCTTGTTGACCGGTTGCTGCCAATTGATTTGAAAAACATTGACCCGATCAAAATTGTGAATCAAATTCAAAATTAAATACCACAATCAAATGTAAAAGCTCCCAAATCAGGGAGCATAACGGATTAAAATAATTAAATAAGAGAGCTTCTTAAGGAATTATTGACCTGATGAAAATCGGATGACCCAATTCCAAATTGAAGACTTCGATTGATTGTGAGGGCTTAAAAATTAGGTAGCAGATGGATAGATATAGATTCGACGAGCTAGGGGTTTATATTGGCAATCATTTAAGACATGGGGTATACCGTATACTACAAGAAAACAGAGGGTGATGGATATGCTTTTTAGGAAATGAAACCCTGTTATCCCGACCTCCGCAACAAATAGGAATGCACATAGGCACAAAGGGCAACTAATGCAACAGTTTGGATACTTTCATTTCCAAGAGAAAATAAAAGGGTTACTTTCTTTTGCAAGAAAATATATGGACTATCTATTCACAACATTGGCAAAAGAGAGATTGGGACATATGTTTAGATTTTAATGAGTTCATTCAGTGGTTTATGCAAACCAAGCAAACTATTCAAGACATTTTTGCAACTCTTAATGAACCACCGAATACTCATGATACAAAAATGCAAGGTTGAGCTCCAACTATTACCCCGAAGGAAAAACGAGAACTCCGCCTATTGAATCACGCAAAAAATCAAAAGTGTAGAAACTTTAAACTATACCTTTTTGGAATACACAGAGGAAAATGATAATGACGTCTAATATGCTGTTAAAAAAGGATGGAATGAAGTCTAGGAAGGCGTCAATATAAATTTTCGCAATCTCTATCCTAAGATTGGAGGTTCTATATAAAAACTACTATCTCCGATCCATATTACTTGTCGCTCAAATGGATGCATCTAGACATATTTCAGTGCTAGATACATCCATTTGAGTGATAAGTATTTTGGATCAGAGGGAATGCATAGTAATGACACAAAGTTTTTTGTGGATCCAAAGAGGATCAAATAAATTTCAAATAATTGGTAGTATGATAGACTCGCCATCATCCCTTAACCATGCTAGTTTTCTCATAGAGTAGAACCTTTGTGATGTTATGGCTTGTTGCATTTTATAAAACCTTATTAAAATATATGAAAAAATTAAGGGCTTATCCTTTGGGGGCTTACGAGTGTCTGTCAAAATAAGTTGCCCATACCCAGAGGAAAATTTTAGGCTGACCTGTCAGAATAAACTGTACATGAGGCAACTTATTTTGGCAGTCGCCCATAAGCCCCGAAAGAACCGCTTAAATCTTTATACCGTGCGCATTTTTGGTTGCAAAATAAGTAGAAGAAAGCATGTTTTTTCGGGGAAAAGAAAACATGTTTACACAAGCACAGGCTGTTTTCCCATGACTTCCGAGCTCGTGTTAGAAACCTTCATTCCTACGGTTTGAGCCATCACACATGATTCTCACAACCTCATTCATGTGATTCAACTAGTAAAATCTTAAATCAAATGGCATGGACCTCCCTCGCTTGTGCTACAAGTGATCAGCCGCAATTAGTGCCGTGGTAATGCTAGCATAGTACCGGAGATCCCACTAGCGAAATCCGATGATTTATAGTAAGATGGTGGGGTGCCTCTACGTGTAACGAGTTGTCGTAATCCTGATGAGTTCTCTCGCCTTCTTTTTTGAGACGAGTTCGCTCGCTCGCTCGCCTTTTGATGGAGTTCTCGACGCCGCTTTCGTGGGGCCGGCGTGTGGGGGTAGCGACACGGATGGCATTTTTCGTGCGCCGCAAAAGGACACGGCCAGCGCCGCGGCTGCCGAGTCAAAACCGCAGGCGCTTTTCACCCTAACGTTTGTTTTGTGCTGCTAGATGCCTTCGACCTACTACTTCAGGCCCTCCTCTTATCTTTTGTTTTACTCGCCGTGTTTTCAAACCCAAATTTTGAAACCTACCGAGCCGAACTTCGAGATCTATCATCTGCATTTTTTTTTGTATTTCAAGACATTGCTCAAACCAATCATACGAAAGGCCTAACACAACGTGTTTTGAAATGTTTCTTATTCTCTCCAATCTATATTAATTTTCGCTGATTTTATATATACTAAATCATCGACAATTGATATGGATAGGAGGGAGTATTACTTTTAGATATACAAGACCTCTTGCAAAAATACATAAAAGCCAAAGATTTTTTTTATTCTTGATTCAATCACATTAATTTGGCTCCATTTAATTACCCGGGGGCATTTACAACAAATAATATTTGATTTAATATTGTCAATGTACATTATACTTTACAAAAATCTTTTATAAATTGCAGTAGGCCTTCATGAGAATTATTTTGCGACTTCACATTAATGTTTCAGTCAGAAACATTGATCGGCGGAATTTTTTGATAAAGAGATGACTGCCGCTACTAAGTGGCTTCCACGATGAGGAGCCCCGTTGCGTCCTAATGGACAACTGCACAGGGAGGTGGTGAGAAGAGGGGGATCTCGCCCCCCATGTGAGCGCGCGTGTGAGGGAGGGAGGGAGGGAGGAGGGGGGGGGGGGGGTGATCACATTGTTCATTAGTTCACTTTTTTTCATGTGATGTCTTCAACCAGTTACTAACCACGTATATGTGTAATTGAGCCCCTTCGCCACTCTGGTCCTTCTTGGTCTCGCTCACTTTGTCGATCCTCTCGCCTAGCGAATGGGAAGTCTTGGTTGGTATCTTAGTTCGAGTAGGATTCTTCTATACGAAATTCGCCTCCTTCCTCCGTCGCCGCCCTCATATCCCATTGTAGTTCTGATGACGAAGCATTCTTATTGTCTGACGATATTTACTATACCATCCGTCGTTCCATCTACCCCCTCCTCTGCCTTGGTTCTGGTGAACCATTTATCCTAATTGTTACCCTTCCACCTTGCCTCCCATGGTGCCTCCGCATCCTCGTCGCCAACACATTCGACTCGCATTCTAGCGTCTATCATCGCCTCTGTCCTGTCTTTAAAAAATGCCGCATTGTGAAAGCCGCCCTTGGCTCAGCATGACTACGTCACTACCATAGCCTCTACATTGTTGTTGGCTCCAGCTAGGCACCGTCGGGTGATAGTAAGGAGGGAGAGAAAGAAGAACCTTTGGCAAGGAAAGCAGAATGAGTGTTGCAAATCGGGAAACATACTCTTTGCATCACCATTTCTATAGAGAACCAAATTGTGGTTTGATGGTTAGGAGAGCAATGTACCATAACCTATGGGACCAAATCCAAACAATGCCAAGGAATGTTGCAGAATAAAAAGCTTATAGAAAGAAAAAGAAAAATAGCTTGGGGGTTGGGGACAGCTTGTAGAATTGGCGTCGCACAATCGTCTTCTCCCGTATATGTGACAACCTATTGCAGTGACAAATCATTGACAAAAACAGCAGGGTGCTAAGTGAAAAATGCAAGGGATTGTGGTTCATGCATGCCATCCCTCAAGCAAAGCTTCAAGCTAACACCTTGAAGAAGGCGCGACACATGCATACCGATATTGCTTGGTCTAGCTGGAGAGGTGAGATCATGGGCATTCACCCGAAGAATGTCCACATTCATTGTTGAAACCGTCACTGCCACCAACCTCTCTACCGGCTTGTATCTTCTCACTAGCCAGACCCGGTAAGGCTAGAGAGCGAGCCCAAATTCACCCACAACGTTAGAGAAAACACTGGAAGCGGGTTAAGAACCTCGTCCACATTAGGCTATTGCCGTGCCACCTTCAAATCCCGTCGTTGGGAGACGAAGGGGCGGTGGTTATGACCAAAATAGGAAATTTCTGAACCCGCACAACACCCATGAGATGACTGTTGCTTGAGCCGCCTCGACTTAGGACAATACAAATGTCAAAAAGAAAAGAAAAGAAAAGTCCTAGGACAACCTAAAATAGTTGCGATGTGTGTGTACTCGGCGTTTCTGAAAGAAAGCATAACTGTTCGGCGTGGCGCGGTGGAGACTCGGCGTCCGATGCGCTGAGATGGACTCGCGCTGGAGGAGGACGCTGTCTGGCGTCATGGTGGCGTCGATGGTAGCGAGGCCTGGCAAGGTCGGTGCGTTAGGCCAACTCCAGCGTACGACCCCAAACGGACGTCCGATTGGCCCGGATTCTGTCCGTTTGGGGCAGGCAATGGGGTCGTGTCCGGGCCATTTCTGGGATGCGGTGGACGTGCGCCCAACGCGGGGACGCATCCTTCGGTCGCATCCTGTCCGCCTCCTTTTTTAAACGCCAATTTTTGAATAAACGACGCCCTAGTTCATGCCAGCGGCCCTACTTCACGCCGACAACACAACCCGCCTACACGTCCTCGCCGGCAACACAGCCAGCGGCCGGCAACAGAGCCAACCTACAAAATGAATAGTTTTGTCATTGGCAACACAGCCAACCCCCAAAATGAATAGGTTTCTCGCCGGCACACAGCCAGCAGCCGGCACCCATGCCAGCCTCCAAAAAGAACGGCCACAGCCAAACATGAAGGAAATATGCCCTAGAGGCAATAATAAAGTTATTGTTTATGTACTTATATCATGATAAATGTTTATTATTCATGCTAGAATTGTATTAACCGGAAACATGATACATGTGTGAATACATAGACAAGCAGAGTGTCACTAGTATGCCTCTACTTGATTAGCTCGTTGATCAAAGATGGTTATGTTTCCTAGCCATAGACAAAGAGTTGTCATTTGATTAACGGGATCACATCATTAGGAGAATGATGTGATTGACTTGACCCATTCCGTTAGCTTAGGAATCGATCGTTTAGTATGTTGCTATTGCTTTCTTCATGACTTATACATGTTCCTGTGACTATGAGATTATGCAACTCCCATTTACCGGAGGAACACTTTGTGTGCTACCAAACGTCACAACGTAACTGGGTGATTATAAAGGCGCTCTACAGGTGTCTCCGAAGGTACTTGTTGGGTTGGCGTATTTCGAGATTAGGATTTGTCACTCCGATTGTCGGAGAGGTATCTCTGGGCCCACTCGGTAATGCACATCAGTTAAGCCTTGCAAGCATTGCAACTAATGAGTTAGTTGCGGGATGATGTATCATGGAACGAGTAAAGAGACTTGCCGGTAACGAGATTGAACTAGGTATTGAGATACCGATGATCAAATCTCGGGCAAGTAACATACCGATGACAAAGGGAACAACGTATGTTATTATGCGGTATGACTGATAAAGATCTTCATAGAATATGTAGGAGCCAATATGAGCATCCAGGTTCCGCTATTGGTTATTGACCGGAGACGTGTCTCGGTCATGTCTACATAGTTCTCGAACCCGTAGGGTCCACATGCTTAAAGTTCGATGACGGTTATATTATGAATTTATGTGTTTTGATGTACCAAAGGTAGTTCGGAGTCCTGGATGAGATCGGGGACATGACGAGGAGTCTCAAAATGGTCGAGACGTAAAGATCGATATATTGGATGACTATATTCGGACATCGGAAAGGTTCCGAGTGATTCGGGTATTTATCGGAGTACCTAGGAGTTACGGGAATTCGCCGGGGAGTGTATGGGCCTTATTGGGCTTTAGGTGAAAGAGAGAGAGAGGCAGGTCGCGCGCCTCCCAAGGCCTAGTCCGAATTGGACTAGGGGGAAGGGCTGCGCCCCCTCCTTTCTTCTCTTCTCTTTTCCCTTTCCTTCTCTCCTACTCCTACTACTTGGAAGGGCTCCTAGTTCTACTAGGAAAGGGGGAATCCTACTCCCGGTGGGAGTAGGACTCTCCTAGGGCGCGTCATAGAGAGGGCCGGCCCCTCCCCTCCTCCATTCCTTTATATACGTGGCCAGGGGGCATCCCATAGACAACAATTGATCCCTTGGATCTCTTAGCTGTGTGCGGTGCCCCTGATACGTCTCCGTCGTATCTATTTTTCCAAACACTTTTGCCCTTGTTTTGGACTCTAACTTGTATGATTTGAATGGAACTAATCCGGACTGATGCTGTTTTCAGCAGAATTGCCATGATGTTGTTTTATGTGCAGAAAACAAATATTCTCGGAATGACCTGAAACTCCACGGAACATCTTAGAAAAAATAATAAAAAATCCTCGCCAAAGATGAAGACCAGGGGGCCCACACCCTATTCACGAGGGTGGGGGGCGCCCCCCTAGGGCGCGCCCCCTACCTCGTGGGCCCCCTGGATGCCCTCCGACGCCAACTCCAACTCTATATATTTATTTTCGGAGAGAAAAAAACAAGAGAGAATAAATTATCGCGTTTTACGATACGGAGCCGCCGCCAAGCCCTAAAACCTCTCGGGAGGGCTAATCTGGAGTCCATTCGGGGCTCCGGAGAGGGGGATTCGTCACCGTTGTCATCATCAACCATACTCCATCACCAATTTCATGATGCTCACCGCCGTGCGTGAGTAATTCCATCGTAGGCTTGCTGGACGGTGATGGGTTGGATGAGATTTATCATGTAATCGAGTTAGTTTTGTTAGGGTTTGATCCCTAGTATCCATTATGTTCTGAGATTGATGTTGCTATGACTTTGCTATGCTTAATGCTTGTCACTAGGGCCCGAGTGCCATGATTTCAGATCTGAACCTATTATGTTTTCATGAATATATGTGAGTTCTTGATCCTATCTTGCAAGTCTATAGTCACCTACTATGTGTTATGATCCGGCAACCCCGAAGTGCAAATAATTGGGACCACTCCCGGTGATGACCATAGTTTGAGGAGTTCATGCATTCACTATGTGCTAATGTTTTGTTCCGGTTCTCTATTAAAAGGAGGCCTTAATATCCCTTAGTTTCCAATAAGACCCCGCTGCCACGGGAGGGTAGGACAAAAGATGTCATGCAAGTTCTTTTCCATAAGCAGGTATGACTATATGCGGAATACATGCCTACATTACATTGATGAATTGGAGCTAGTTCTGTGTCACCCTATGTTATGACTGTTACATGATGAACCGCATCCGGCATAATTATCCATCACTGATCCGGTGCCTACGAGTTTTCCATATACTGGTTTGCGCTTATTTACTTTCCCGTTGCTACTGTTACAATCACTACAAAATACCAAAAACATTACTTTTGCTGTCTTTACTTTTGTTGCTGCTACCACCACTATCATATTACTTTGCTACTAAACACTTGCTGCAGATACTAAGTTTCCAGGTGTGATTGAATTGACAACTCAGCTGCTAATACTTGAGAATATTTTTTGGCTCCCCTTGTGTCGAATCAATAAATTTGGGTTGAATACTCTACCCTCGAAAGCTGTTGCGATCCCCTATACTTGTGGGTTATCAAGACAAATTTCTAGCGTCATTGCCGGGGAGCATAGCTCTATTCTTTGAGTCACTTGGGATTTATATCTGCTGGACACTATGAAGAACTTGAGAGATCCAAAAACCAAGATATATCTCTCAACTACGGGGGGAGGTAAGGAACTGCCATCTAGCTCTGCACTTGATTCACCTTCTATTATGAGTAAGTTTGCGACACCTACACCTGCTTCTGTTATTCGTTCTGATATGTCGCATGTTATTGATGATGCCACTTCTGCTATGCATGATACTTATGATGAAACTGCTTCTATGCCTGACACTACTGTGCCCCTTGGTGAATTTCTTGATGAACAAATTGCTAGGGCTAGAGAAAAAGAAATTATTGAATCTGAATACGATGATGATAGTGATGATGAAAATATGCCTGTTATTCCTGAGGGCTATCTTTTCGATATGGAATCTTCTGCCGTTATTTTAGCTTGCAAAGATAGATATGATCTTAAGAGGTTATTAGTTAAATGGAACAAAGAATCACTTAGAGATAAAATGAAACCCGACCCTGCTTTTGCTACTTCACCTATCTGTGTTCCTGATAAGGATTATGAATTCTCTGTTGATCCTGATATAATTACTTTGGTTGAATCTGATCCGTTTTATGGCTATGAATCTGAAACTGTTGTGGTACATCTTACTAAGTTAAATGATATAGCTGCCCTGTTCACTAATGATGAGAGATCGCTTTACTTATATACTAAAAATATTTCTGTTCTCATTAAAGGGTGATGCTAAGATATGGTTTAATTCTCCTGATACTGGTTGTGTGCATAGTCCCCAAGATATGATTTATTACTTCTCTGCTAAATATTTCCCTGCTCATAAGAAACAAGCTGCTTTGAGGGAAATATACAACTTCGTGTAAATTAAAGAAGAGAGTCTCCCACAAGCTTGGGGGAGGCTTCTCAAGTTACTTAATGCTTTGCCTGATCATCCTCTTAAGAAACCTGAAATACTTGATATCTTTTATAATGGACTAACCGATGCTTCCAGAGATTACCTGGATAGTTGTGCTGGTTCTCTTTTCAGGGAAAGAACACCGGATGAAGCTGAAATTCTATTGAATAATATGTTGACAAATGAAAATAATTGGGCACCTCCTGAGCCAGCCCCTGAGCCAACTCCTGCTCCAATTACTGAGCCTATTCCTAAACCAACTCCGAAGAAGAGAGGTGTTCTATTTCTCAGTCCCGAAGATATGCAAGAGGCAAACAAATCTATGAAAGAAA
This sequence comes from Triticum monococcum, assembly GCA_034509565.1. Taxonomy (NCBI): domain Eukaryota; kingdom Viridiplantae; phylum Streptophyta; class Magnoliopsida; order Poales; family Poaceae; genus Triticum; species Triticum monococcum. Next base: position 526,427,773 of record CM067841.1, read on the forward strand.
AAGGCATTAAAGCTGAAGATGTTAAGAATTTACCTTCTATTGAAGAAATACATGGTCTTAATATACCGCCTGTTGAAGAAACCTATGGTCTCAATTCTTTATTTACTAAAGAACCTCCTGATCCCGATATCCCGACACAGGTAGTAAAGGTAAATTCTCTCTATAGATATGATAAAGCTGAAGTCCCTCCTACTAAAATTGCTAGTCAGTGCTTGGATGAGTTTGATAACTTTATGTTTAAGCAAGACGACTTCAATGCTTATTTTGGTAGACAATTAAAAGAAAATGCTTATATGATTAGACGCTTGGGTGATTATATGACTAATATTAAAGGTGAACTTAAACTTGTTAGCAAACATGCTTCTATGGTTACCACTCAAGTAGAACAAGTACTTAAGTCTCAAAAAGAAGTGCTTGATGAAATGAATAGTAAGAAAAATGATTATGCCGCAAGATTCTCAAAGAAATAATATTGATGTTCTTAGTTCTTCTAAAAAGAAGAAAAAGAAAAATGATAGAACTGTGCAAACTTCTAGTGAACCTATTGCTGAACTACCTGATAATCCAAATGACATTTCTATGTCTGATGCTGAAACACAATCTGGTAATGAACATGAACCTAATGAAAATATTAATAATGATGTTCATGATGATGCTCAACCTAGTAATGATAATGATGTAGAAATTGAACCTGCTGTTGATCTTGATAACCCACAATCAAAGAATCAACGTTATGATAAAAGAGACTTTGTTGCTAGGAAACATGGTAAAGAAAGGGAACTTTGGGTTCAGAAACCCATGCCTTTTCCTCCGAAACCATCCAAGAAAAAGGATGATGAGGATTTTGAGCGCTTTGCTGAAATGATTAGGCCTATCTTTTTGCGTATGCGATTAATTGATGTGCTCAAAACAAATCCTTATACTAAATATATGAAGGATATCATTACTAATAAAAGAAAGATACCGGAAGCTGAGATTTCCACCATGCTTGCTAATTATACTTTTAAGGGTGGAATACCAAAGAAACTTGGAGACTCCGGAGTACCTACTATACCTTGCTCCATTAAAAGAAATTATATTAAAACTGCTTTATGTGATCTTGGAGCCGGTGTTAGTGTTATGCCTCTCTCTTTATATTGTAGACTTGACTTGAATAAGTTGACACCTATCGAAATATCTTTGCAAATGGCTGATAAATCAACTGCTATACCTGTCGGTATTTGTGAGGATGTGCCTGTTGTGGTTGCAAACGTTACTATTTTAACGGACTTTGTTATACTTGATATTCCCGAGGATGATAGTATGTCTATTAGTCTTGGAAGACCTTTTCTTAATACTGCAGGGGCTGTTATTGATTGCAACAAAGGCAATGTCACTTTTCATGTTAATGGTAATGAGCATACGGTACACTTTCCGAGGAAACAACCTCAAGTTCTACATTGTTGTTGGCTCAACACGACGACGTCGCTACCACAACCTCTACATTGTTGTTGGCTCCAGCTAGGCACCGTCGGATGGTAGTAAGGAGGGAGAGAAAGAAGAACATTTGACAAGGGAAAAGGATGAGTGTTACAAATCGGGAAACATACTCTTAGCATCACCATTTCTATTGAGAACCAAATTGTGGTTTGATGGTTAGGAGAGCAGTTGTATCATAGCTTATGGGATCTAACCCAAACAATGCCCAGGAATGGTGCAGAATAGAAGTGGCTTATAGAATGAAAAAGAAAATTAGCTTGGGGGTTGGGGCCAGCTTGTAGAGTCGGCATCGTACAATAGTCTTCTCCCGTATCCATGACAGCCTATTGCAGTGACAAACCATCGACAAAAGCAACAAGACGCTTAGTGAAAAATGCACTACTCCTGGGCAAAGTCTACAAAAAGGAATAGCCGGAGAGGTGTCATCCCCCAAGTAAGCTTTAAGCTAGAACCTTCAAGAGGCACGACACAAGCATGTCGATACTGCTTGGTCTAGTCGGAAAGGTGAGATCGTTAGCATTCACCCAAAGAATGTCCACATTCACTGTTGAAACCGTCACTAGTACCAACCTCTCTACCGGCTTGTATCTTGTCACTAGACAGACCCGGTAAGGCTAAGAGAGCGAGCCCAAATTCGCCTGCAGCGTTAGAGAAAACACTGAAAGCAGGTTAAGAACCTCATCGTCCACATTAGGCTACTGCCGTGCCACCTTCAAACCTCGTCGTTGGGAGACGGCGCCGGGGGAGGGGGGTTACGACCAAATCGGAAATTTCTGAATCCGCGCAACACCCAGGAGATGATTGCTGCTTGAGCCACCTTGACTTAGGACAGTCTAAATGCCAAAAAGATAAGACAAGAAAAAAAAAGTCTTAGGACAGCCTAAAAAAAATTGTGATGTGTGTGTACTCGGCGTTTCTCAAAGAAAGCATCACCGTCCATATAACCGGCATATAACATGTAAATCAAAGAACGCGCCCAGCCCGCCACCAATAGACAAAGAAATTGACCGTTTGAGCACCACGTTCAACGGCCACTAAACAACCATAGCCATCCGAGACGCAACGAGGAATCATCAAACGGCCGGCACCCGCACTCCAGATTTCTAACGTGCAAACCCTGCAACCAATTTTTGTATCCACCTTCCCTCCCTCGCACCCACCCACATGCCCAGACCAGCCCTCGACAGCGCACAACGGCAAAAGAAGGCGATGGCAGAGAGAGAGAGAGAGATAGATACGTAGAGAGAAAGCAGCCAGCCGAGACGCCGGACCACCGCCGGGCGTAGCTGCCACGGCGCGCGTCCTATTGTTTTGTTACTCTCACTCACCGTCGCAGACTCACTGACCGCTGCCTGCCGCGCACCGAGAATCCCACCAACACAACTCAAAACCCCAACGGTCACTCCTCCTCCTCCCTCCCTCCGCTGTCCTTCTCTCTTTCTCTCACCTCTTTTAAGCCTTTATACTCCCCCCGTCCCTCGCCGTCTCATGCAATTACCCCGCAAGAACACGGCCCTGCTCCGCCCCGCTCTGCCCGAGGCGCCACCAATCAATCCCGTAGTAGGATCAGTCCCCGTCACTGCCTCGTTGCAGCCGCATACTGTGCTTGCTCCTCGGTAGAATTTGACGATGGCGAGAGGGGGAGGAGGAGGCGCGGCCGAGGCGGAAGAGGAGGAGGAGGAGGAGGGGATGGCGGCGAGCGAGACGCTGACGGCGGAGTCGGAGGAGTGCCGCCGCGGGAGCAGCTCCAGCGCCAGCTCCGTCGCCGCCTCCACCGACTCCTACTCCCCGCCCGACGAGTGGCAGCAGGTGGCCATCAAGACCTGCGTCACCGACGACGCCATGGCCAAGCCCGGGCCGCCCGCACCCGGGAAGGAGATCCCGCCGCTCGCCGAGAGGCACAGAGCCCCAGGTGCGTGCTTGCTAGTACTACTAGCCGAGTGCTACACGACAGATTCCTTGCTTGCTTTCGTAAGGTGGAGTGAGTCAGGGCGCGGCCTCGCTGACCGTGCGGCGCGCGAATTTTGGCTGGCTGCAGAGGTGGAGCTGATGAAGGAGAGGTTCTCCAAGCTGCTGCTGGGCGAGGACATGTCCGGGAGCGGCAAGGGCGTCTGCACCGCGCTCGCCATCTCCAACGCCATCACCAACCTCTGCGGTGAGCACATTCTGCTTTCTTCTGGGCCTGCCCGGTTCGCTGTGCAGTGTCGTTAGCGGAGAGATGGGGACAAAGAATGAATTCTGACGCGTTCGTCGGCCTGCAGCGACCATATTCGGGCAGCTGTGGAGGCTGGAGCCGCTGCTGCCGGAGAAGAAGGCGATGTGGCGGCGGGAGATGGACTGGCTGCTCTGCGTCAGCGACCACATCGTCGAGCTCGTGCCCACATGGCAGACCTTCCCTGACGGAACAAGGCTTGAGGTAACTGAAAACCAACTTATACTGCCACAATCTTACTCATGTAAACCGGTGGATGTTTTATTACAGTATAATTCAGTTAGTAACACTGGAGCACTATTGATCCTCATGAATGAAATGCTTGTAGAATTGCTGTTAAAAGTTCCTAACACACTAAATGTTGGCGTAGACATTAGTAGCGCTCCAGTGTTGTTGTTCATGAGCAAGTACAGACTTAATTATGTGCTCTACGGATGCCCTAATGGAGCGCAAATCCAGTAATAACTCGAATTTAACTTGGGCACGGACCACTCCAAATAGCCTTTAAGTATACTGGTTGTAATGGGGAGTATCATATACTAGTAGTGTATGATACTATCTCTCTAATGCATAATATTATATATTAGTATCATGTAGTACTCTATTTGTTGTCATGCATGACACAAAGTAACATAGCATTTATTATGATACCGTATCATGATATGATACTCCACCCTCTTTTTCTTCATTTAATGCTATGACACCTCATCAAAATTGCATAGTTGGCATGTATGATACTAGTTGTGATACTACCATTACGACCAGCCTTAGCCTTTTATTGTAAGAACAGTTGGGCGGTGTTGCGTTTTTGAGGTCCAAAGAGTAAAGGCTACATGAATGTGCTGTCCATTTGGTCCTTCACTTTTGCGCGTTTCATCAAATTTCAAATATACTCTTGTAAGTAGGAGTACCAGCTGCATGCACGTTGCATCCGTTACTACTTCACCTACCAAGATGTGCACTAATGATCAAACTTATGTGCCGAATGTAGCTAATTAATTTCATCATAAACTCAAGACATGATTGCTCTGAACTTTGCGTTGCAATATGCGCCCTTCTCACCTGTCTAAGTAAACACTGAAGTTACCAAAGGTAGAACATTGTGTAGAATATCTGATGTGTAGAATATCTGATTCAACTAGCTGGAAGGATTGGCCATAAATTGCAATTTGTGCTTTTACCTGAAAAACAGTCCATGTTAGTGAACTGCTTGGCTCTTATGGTGGATTTTCTACTTCAGATCATGACGAGTAGGCCACGGTCGGACCTGTACATCAATCTGCCGGCGCTTCGGAAGCTAGACCACATGCTTCTTGTGAGTTCAACAACAACAAAAACTTGTTGATTCTTCTGACCAACAAACTGGGAAACATCTTTCTGACAGACCCTCTAATGGCAATGGCAGGAAACACTGGAGAGTTTCAGAGACACGGAGTTCTGGTACGTGGACCAGGGGATATGCGCGCCGGACTGCGACGGCTCGGCCTCGTTCAGGAGGCCGGCGCACCGCCGCGACGAGAAGTGGTGGCTGCCGGTGCCCCGCGTGCCCCCCGGCGGCCTCCGCGACGCCACGAGGAGGCAGCTCGAGCACAAGCGCGACGCCGCCAACCAGATCCTCAAGGCCGCCATGGCCATCAACAGCAACGCCCTCGCCGAAATGGACGTCCCCGACTCGTACCACGACTCGCTGCCGAAGGTGCGCGACACGGCACACACACGCTGCTTTCTCTTAATCCTGGCTTGCGTTTTCTGACGAACACTTTGGGTGTCAGAACGGGCGTGCGACGCTGGGGGACATCATATACCGGTACATCACGTCGGAGCAGTTCTCCCCCGACTGCCTCCTCGACTGCCTGGACCTGTCGTCGGAGTACCAGGCCGTGGAGATCGCCAACCGCGTCGAGGCCGCCGTCTACGTGTGGCGCCGGAGGGGCACCGCTGCTGCCAAGTCGGCCGGCACCAAATCCTCGTGGGGCATGGTCAAGGACATGATCATGGACACGGAGAAGAGGGGCGACCTGCTCGCCGAGCGCGCCGAGGGCCTCCTCATATCGCTGAAGCAGAGGTTCCCCGGGCTGACGCAGACGAGCTTGGACATGAGCAAGATCCAGTACAACAAGGTTTGCCAATGGTGTCACAGCAACATAATCTCCATCGTTTAACGACGAGATGGTGTGACATTTTACTTTGATGACCAGGATGTGGGGAAATCGATCCTGGAGAGCTACTCGCGGGTCATGGAGAGCCTGGCCTCCAACATCATCGCGCGGATCGACGACCTGCTCTACGTGGACGAGCTGAGCAAGCAGGCAGACCAAAAGCTCCCGGCCGGCGTGGCAGAGGACGGCAAGATCGCTTGCAAGAACAAAAAGGCTGCTGCCACGGTGCCGTCGCCGGCGTACGCCGTGCCCGCCTCGGGCACGACGTACGTCACGCCGAGCTTCTCGCCGGCGCAGCTGTCCAGCCCGTCCAAGATCGGGCGGGCGTTGCTGGTCGACAGGCGGGCGCACCATGGCAGGACCTCCAAGAGGTCCGCGCTGGCGGACCACGGCGGCGGCCCGGAGGTGAAGGGGATGCTGGTCACCAGCCCCGTGTTCGACGCCCCGTTGGGCACGGAGCTGTGAGCCTGCGCGAGTGATCCGTCGGCCACGGTCGATGTGTCCATGTCCATGTGCATACTTTACCTTGTGTATCATGTGTGCATGGTTTTCACTAGTAGTGTAGTAAGCGTGAGTGTAGTAAGTGCGGTGCTTGGCCGTTTGCCGCCCTCGGTTTGTGATGTTTTGGCACTTGGAAGTAAGGTTGTCAGAATCGTGATCTTGTTATACAATTCTGTAACTTTATGATCCAAACTAACCTTTTTGATTCTACAATTTTAGTTTATAGAATCTATATTTCTACGATCCTCACAGTTAAGATTCTACTATTTGCGATCTTATCATCAAAACTCTGATTCAAAATCAGGATTCTGACAATCTTGCTTGGAAGTGCCATCGCATAGACGTTTGGGAGGTACCATGTCGGGAGTGCGTGATGTACAATCAGATAACCAGATAGCACTGTTTTTTCTGCAAATGGCGGGGCATCCAAATGGAAGATGTTTTCTTACATTGAAATGGTCTCGCGGGCTCACGGGCTCCAGTTTCACCGTGAAATTGGAGCTCGGTACGAATGATCGACACAATCGCGTCCAGCATAACTCTGCAACTCATGCTGATTATTTGCGTTGACGGCTAAATGTCGGCATATCGAACCGGGTTTCGCGGTGCAAAGTCTGGTTGTACACCGTACAGGTTCCATAAAATTCTGGAAAAAAGTAATATGCATAGTAAGAGAAAATGCAATACAGTATGTATGTATGCACAGTTCCACACAAACTCCAGTCCAGACATCGTGATATTCTGCATAAATTTCTGGAAAAATAATAATATGCATCGTAACAAAGATACAGTGATATGTCATATGCTACAAGATTTCTCTATAAATTCTTTGGACCAAAGAGGCCTCGGGAATTCTCACGTCCATGCACGTGGACAACCAAAAACCTGAGTAACCAAGGGTCCACTAGCTAACTTCTACTCGAAAGTGTTGTACATGAGTATCTCTAAAGTGTTGTCCAAGGTTTTGATGTGTGACAATAGAACAATACTAATATTTGTGAAACACTAAGCATAATCCCTTGAAAACATAGATTATTGTTTGCTTTTCACCATGCTCAAACCAGATAAACCACACCAAGGTCTAATTTGAATTCATTCTCATAAGTTCAGCCAATTCTGACGGTGCATGCATAAGCAATACATAGTCTCCGCTCCCAAAGCAGAGCCTACGAGACCATAAGAGCAATACCAATTCCTACTAGGCATGTCGTAGCGTGTTTCACATCATCAAAATCCCAATACATAGGTGAGAAGAGAAGAGAGGGAAGGAGAGGGCAGGAAGTGAAATAAAAGCCGACATGTAGCAAATACTAGAGTAGACTTTTATTCCCATTCCCAATTCCGTGCATCTCTCCATCCCACATATGCAAGCATGAAATGCTCAAAATTCAACCTAATAGCTAATCTAAAAGTCAACCCATCATATAAGTGTTATTTTTCGGTGGCATACGAGTGCTAATTAACGAAGACCTTATGTGAAATGACATCATACCCTATATACTTAAGTAGTTGATCCCCACTAACTCTAATTATCTCAACATGCAATTATGTCAACTCACTATGTCACCATGCATGAAAATAGAACCACCTTTAACATGCACCATGCATGCTACCCATATCCAATAAATATTCTACAACTATACAATACAATACCTCACATTTTTTGTTTCAATTCTCATATTGTTAATCTAAATACCAATGGCCAAACCTTATGAACTAATTGCAATTAATTCCCACAAGAATGCATGTGTTTTCATCTCTACTACACCTAAGTAGTTGATCCATGCTGCTTGTATTTCTATCAACATGCATACATCTGACCTTACCACACATGCTATCACCCCTCCACATCATCAGGTACCTGCAAGACATCCACATCATTTTTCTATGATATGATTCTAGTTTTATTCTTGAAAGATTGATTGCTATAAATTCCCGGAGCAAGCCAAGGAGTATTATCTAGTTAGTATCGAGTCAACAACCAATTTTAATACGGTCCATACCTGGTACATTCTGAAAATTTAATACTATGAATAACTGTGTTTGGGATCATAAGAAAGAATATATTGCCTACATTAGTACTAGTAGAACTACATGACCAACCGAACACAATAAGTACATTCACTAGCAATATTGTTTTCTACTTTCTATGGCTTTCCAACCAAGGTTACTTCATATTTTTAAAGTTCAAAGGAAGGCCTAACTGTGTAAGAGGAAAATAACTGGGTTTTTTAGTTGGATATGTAGGTGCATTCCTCGTCTCTCAACTGCCTGGCCATTAGAAAATCTCACTTTTATGAGTTTTATCTTCAACCAGTAAGCTGCTAGAAATGGATAGAATAAAATTCATGCATGTAGCACTCTAAAGGTCATCTTCCAACATGAAGATGGTGTTCTTTTGCACATTGCATAAGTACTATCAATCTACAACAAGGTTTGGAACTAGTCCTTTGATTAAACCATGGTCTTGAGCATATTCACTGATCACACAGAGAGTCACGACCTCACCATACGTTGCTCATGATACAACGACATTGTCATATACTCGGAGGATTACTAACATTGGTTAACCTTGCACCCAATGGTCCACCTATGACTACTATGCGTTGCTCAGGGGCTCACTTGTCTCTTGGTCATGCAATGTCATTCCACATTGTGAGGACCGAGCTTCTGAATGAGTTGCACTCTAGCATCGAACAAGCAATGATCCTGTACAACGACAATGTCTTTGCAATTTGTCTTCCAAGCAACCCTCCGGTTCCTATTGGTCAATACTTTGATGATATCATGACCAAGGGGCTGCCACTGTTGACCATTGATGATGTCGAGTCTAGTCTATGAAAAAACAATGCATCGAGTGTAGGGTTTGCTGGTGTTGGCATATGTGACACGGTCCTTGGCGTGCTTGATTGTTTGTTTTGGCTCTGTTGCTATGTAATCACTTCATGCATGTAATTTAGCCGAAGTGCCAATTATAGGGCTTTTTAGCAAAATGTTATAGGGCTTTTATGCATGTTTTGTACAAATACCCCAATTTGGATCGATACATATGTACTACATTTCAGTACTCTTGCTCCACACTACAAGCATGATGGAAGACGCCTAGTTGGATTGATGATCACGTAGCCGGACAGAGGTACCTACACACATTCTAGTTATGCAGTATAGTAGCCATCATTGCTAATTATTATTCCAAGGGCCTATTACATATCTAGAAAAAAAATAAGACTCTTCTTATAGGAGGAAAGCTAGTCCACATAAGGATCCATGTAGGAACAAGCAAATCTACAACTCTATGAAGATTATCTTAGCTAGATACTATGCTTTATATTCCTAAAAGATGATTCATGTATTTAGTTTCATGCACATATGTAAGATAATTCCTTTTTACGGGAATCAAGGTGATTCTTCGTTTGGGAAAGTGGCATGACCACTTGTATATGGTATTTGATACCCCATACATTGCCGTGAGCACATAAGGTAATCAAATCATATACATATGTGCAAACTTACTACTGAGTCAGAGGCATTTCGATGTTTGTCTATGCTTACTATAAATGATACTATTTAGTTACCAAGTATAGTTAACGAACGAACCCACTAGAACATGTGAAAGACATATGGCAACAAAAAACCTAATAAAGCAACATGTCAATAATTTGATTTTAGCCTCCTCACAATATTAACATGTCATATATTCTAGAATTTCTATTTGCTTATACGCAATCCTACACTAGAAGCCTCTACAAAGATAATAAGGTTTGTAATATATACAGGAACTTAGAAATAAACATATATACAATACAATTCATGCAAGTGTAAGAAAATAATGTGTGTCATTTTTTTCTCACATTTACTGAGTTCAGGTCTAAAGAGTGATTCTGGCAATGTCTTGAAAAAGAAAAACTAACATGCGTTCTCTTATGAAATAAAATTTAAATTTACCACAATGTAAATTGTATTTTTTCGATAACAATTGAAAATGCATCACAAATGAGACAATTAATATTTAGCAACATTTGTATGTTGCTAATTATGCAAAAAATTATTTTAAAATGAATTTATTTTGATTATAAGATGATAAAAATAAAAAGTTTAGTACCAATATTAGTATTTTAATTCGTCACATGTCTATGGGAGATTCTACTACGTAGGCTTCGATGGGCTCTAGCATACACTCAATTTTTTCCAAAAAAATAATGATCGTTTATGCATGACAATTTTAACCACAGATCTTATACATTGGCATTTGTAACTCTAGGAATAGGACTTGGAGTAAGAAGTGTTCTGAAGGAAATGATATCCAAATCTTAGTTAGGGAAGAGTAATTTGTCAAATGGCCCAGTTGACCAAGTAGAGGATTATTGACCGATTATACATAGCAGGGACGGGCACCATTTTTTATTTTTACGTAGACTAGAAAATTCATTTTCTATTATCTTTTTTAAAATGATTATTTTTAAATAAATGTTATGCATAACAATTTTTGGCAATGAGTATTTATTTGAATCAAATTAATATACATAGTATACACAGAAGGGATAAAAGTGCTACTTATTGATTTTGTAAAACAAAATGATTATGTGTAATTGTGTAGATAATCATAAATTAAGTTATGCAACAAACTACTATCATACAAACGCCGTTTAAAAAACATGAACATTTTACAATTATACACCATTTATTCTCTAAGATAAGATTGGGATATTATATGTTTTTCAAAACTTTAAAAGGTTTTTGTAAGTCGTGGAGGTAGACCTATATGTTCGAAACTTCGAATAACATTGTTTTTGTAGTGGGATGGATAACATTGTGTGAAGCAAAAAAATGTATTGACATAAGAAAAGTTTACCGACTTAGTAAGGTGTCCCACCCTCTATCTTTCATCTACAATCGCCACTTCACTAGCCTAGAGGAAATGTATGCAACTCTTTATATGAGTTGTTCTAATAATTTCATGCCAAGCTACAGTATTAAGTGTCCCGACCGGACCAACAGTTAGGCCGGAAAAAACTAGAACCGACGGTTCTGCAAGAAATTCACCCAACGCCTATTCAAAGCCTTAAGCTCCCGTTACAAGCTATCCCGCAAACAGGTGCACACACCCCTCCTTTCCTTCGATTCTAACAGGCCGGCCAATATAAGGCTGCAACAGAGAGTTATTCCTGGTTTTGGGAAGGTTCCAGAAGCTTCTCCCAACCGGTTTTCGGAAGCTTCTTGAAGCTTCCGGTTGGGTTTTTCTTCTTTTTCTTGTTTAGGTTTTTCTGGACCATTTATGTTCGGTTTTTCTTTTTCTTTTATTTTTTCATTGTCTTCTATTTTTTGTTTTTATTTCATTTTTCTTTATTCCCCCAAAAATTAGTGATTTTTTTAAAATCAAGGGACATTTTTAAAATCCAAGATCTCTTTTTTAAAATTGATGAACCTTTCCAAATCCGCATTTTTTCTCAAAATCCGAGAACTTTTTTCAAATTCATGAACTTTCTTTTAAATCCGCATATTTTTTTCAAAATCACGTGATTTTTTAATACATAATTTTTTTGGAAAGCACATTTTTTGGTAATTCGTGAATATTTTTGAATTCATTATTATTTGCTTGAAAATCCCTGATTTTTTTATTTAATGAACCTTCTTCTCAAAATTGATGAACTTATTTCAAAATTTTGAACTTTTTTTCAAGACCGATGTCTTTTTTCAAATCCATGATTTAAAAAAAATCTACGAATTTTCCCAAATTCTTATATTTTTAATTTGCAAAATTTATGAACTTTTTCTGAGTTTGTGATCATTTTTTAATTTGGTGAACTTTTTTAAATCCATATTTGTTTTTGAAAAACCGGCACCCCCGGGGAAGCTGCTTGCCTCCTATGTTGGGCCGGTCCACGACGAGGGACGTGTGTGTGGGCGCTGGCTACGCTCTCCCTAAGCTACTACTCTCAATACTCAGAAATTCAGGAGTATTGAGAGTAGTAGCCCAGAGCTGTCCTCAGCTTAGCTGGGCCCCCTTGTTGACAAACGTTTATATTTGACCATTTATTAGTACTACTATCTTTTGAGGCAAATAAAATAGTACTTACATTACCATATATTATATAGTTAATATATACTGTATTATTCCAACCAGTCATAACATGAACAGTTCAATCACCAGTTTGGTTTTTTAAACTATGGCGGGCAAGGGAATGCCCCATCACATATACACAACTAGATGACATCCTACACGTTGGTTGCAATACATTTCAGAATAACTGAAACGTGAATATTAGTAATATGAGACAAAAACTAAAAACACGTACGTATAATTTATGAATACAAGAATGCCCAGGATTAACAAGATACTCTTCTTTTGGCACATAACTCATATATGAATTCAATGGTACCCCCTTTCCCTCTGTTCACAAATGTAAGATGTTTTGGCAGTTTAATATCTTTTTCTGCATATAACTTTTATTTCATTGACTAAATTGACAATCTAGGAATACAAGCCATATAAACAGGAAAGAACATAGTAGTAGAATGCCAATTGGGTGCCGTGTGAAGGAGGCTAAAAGCTTAAGAAATGCACCAGGTTATAAATAACTGTCACAAGTTCATACCATGGTTCTCTCAGCAAACAAATGGTAGACCGAAACAGATGTGCAAATCCAAATATTACCAAAACACAACCACGAACCAGGATACATAACGCATACAGCAAGTGATCTCGTCAGTTGCAAAATAGCAGCAACTTTTTGTAGGACCTACCTGCTGCTGCCCTGCCAGTCCCATTACATTTCATCACTCAAATCTAGTAAGGCAAAGAAAAGATACACATAGTACGTCTACATCTGCCTAGGTGAGTGATGCATCTAAATACTGCCACCACCGACAGAACAGATGTAGTTCCACTATGACTTTTCTTATGCCTGATGACTCATGTCAACTCTACAGCCTACCAGCTCGACGTACTCCTTTTTATTCCTGTGAAAAACCACCAAATTAATTCGATGTTAGTAAAGGATGAGGCTGATGATAATGCATTAAAAGCAACACAGGTTTCAGCTGGACAATCATAACAAGCTACGAGTAACAGAGGTTGCATGTGTATTAGCACAGCTTCCTACAGACAAGAATGCATTTACAAGTAAAACAACTGCAACAACTTTTGCTCTCTATTTTCCGGCAATGGAAATCTGAAAAACTTGTATTTGGTGAGACCTATGTAGAAAACAACCAGATACTAGACTAATTGAGGCCTATGTGAAAGACTCGGGATTAACTAAATAATATAATGCCAACCGGTTGCCATGTTAAGTGAACTTAGAAATGCACTGAGGATTAACCATTGCCAGCTCTCAACAAACAGTAAATTCATGTCATGATGAACATGAGATAAATTGCCAAAACGTAGGAGCAATATTAATAACAAGGTTATCAAAAGATTAACACATAATACATGACACCTCAAATATATGATAACACTCATGACGGGATAATAGGTCACATCACTACAATGATGTTGATGCCAGTCGTTACAAGGCTGTTAGGTAAATTACTGATTAACTGGACTTCCAATTCAGGACAGTAATCATTTTTTCTCTGAGAGCTGTCAATGTCAACCACTACTGCTCTGCAATCAGTGCGCGCAGATGTGACAACTAACAAGTAAATCTTGTGCAGATTTCAGGACCTAATTAGACACCAAAACTGTGACAACGACACAAAGAAAAATAATAATTTCCATGAATCATATTAGGTGTGTGTACTAGGAAACGAGAGGAGATCAAGAGTGGGTTGGAGGTTACGACTAAGGGCAGTCCACCCATAGATTACAAAACTGAATGAGCCTTAGCTGATTGCAGCTTCTCATGTTATATAATGCATAGTTCGTGTATCTTGTAGAAAAGACCAAGACTAAACAATCAGCTCTCTGTTACACCCACTCCCTCTGTCCTAAAACAAGTGTCTCAAGCTTAGTACAAAATTGAGACACTTATTTTGGGACGGAGGGAGTATTTTGTGACAAACGCAGAGCATCCTTGTGAGCTGTTCTCCCAGAGAAAAACAGTTTTAACTTAACTCTGTCAAAACATTGACGACTAAGTAACTACACTTTCAGATACTGTTGTTAACTTACCACTGTTCAAACTAGAAAAGAAATGCTGCAGACATAGCACGAGCAACATAAGGGCACAAAACTGAGACAAATCACACAATAAAACAGGGAGATTATAAATATGCACCTTGTTCACAGTAGGAGAGTCCATTGCAAAGTGTTTTAGTAGTAAAGTGAACCTGACAGAAAATTATAGTCAGTACGTATGCGTTTCATCATTTCTAGATAATATCCAAACGGGCAGTAAATGCCATACCTTGCCACCAATCACCTCTGGTAGCCAGGGAGCCATCCGCATTATCCTCCTTATACTGGATTGGACATATAGGAAACATTCAAAACATCAGTAATATAATCAACTAGGGGATTCATTATTTGCAATGCAGTTTCAGTGTACATTTCTGGATGACTCATCAGCTGGCTTGTGTGGAGAGCTGTCATAGAAGTCCCGGCCACCGTAATGCACAGACGAGCCAAAGTAAGGTGACTCTGAGGACTCGTTTGGATAAAACTGTTTTCCATCTTTGTAAGCAACACGGCCTATAGTAGGGCTGCCTTGGGATTTGGCATCTGGGATACAAATTGAAAGTCACACAATCAGTTCACTGTTGTATCACATATCAATCAATTGCCCAAATTCCCAGTCAAGCTAAGATGACTATCAACATCAGTATAGAAGAACTCATACAGCTAATGCTTTAGAATACTTCCTTTTCTTATACGGTGTTCACAAATTTGACATTATATGCCCAGCAATGCAGGGAATAGACAGGATATCCCACAACTACCTGCAATGCCCCCACCACTCTGCCCTTTGGGGTTCTGCTTGTTCAGTATCGTGTACAGGTCCATCTGCCTGGCGTCTCTTGGATTTGCCTTTCAGGTCAAACAAAAGCAGCAGCGTCATCAGAGGTACTCCCAAACAGATATCACAACAAAAAAAAGATACAGAACCCGCCGATCACGAAACCTGCCCCAAAATTAGTAACCGCGTAACGAACTCAAGAGGAAAAAGAATCGGGCAGGAGACAACGAGACATCAAAATCGCCGAATCACGTCCCCAATTCACGACTAACAGATCGTAAAAGCAGGCGGCGGGAAGAAACGGTACCGCAGGCGACGGCGACGCGGAGAAGACCGAGCTGAAGTACCCGTTGGCCGCGGGCGGCGCGGCTCCGGCGGCCGCGGGGGTGGGCGGCGACCTCTTCTTGGCGTCCATGCTGGCGGCGGTTTAGGAGGAGACGAACAAAAGGGGGAGAAGGATAGGGCACGTGAGTTGGTCGTTATTGGCGGCGGCGGCGTGGCGTGGGTCGGAGGGGAGGGAGGAGCTCGCACTTCTCTGCTTGACTCGTGGCGCTCTGCTCCGGCCTCCATCTGCCCTTGCCTCTTATAAAGGCTCGCGGGAAGAGTCCTGCTCTGCTATTTCGTAAGATACAGAAGGGCCGGACGGGAAGAGTGCCATTTGCTTTCCTAGGCAGCATTTTTGGCCTTTTTTGAGGGTATTTTTTTCCTTTTGATTTTGAAGATGCTCATAGGCAGCATTGGGAGATACTATTGGAGTATTGGTAATCTCAATTCCACCTCGATCATATAATTCCATCTAGGATTACAACAGGTTGTTTTTCGCAACAACCATTTGATTTGACAGAGAGAATTTGAGCAGTGGTTACAAACCCACAATTTTGTATTCCCTCTGTCTCAAAATAAGTGACTCAAATTAGTACAAACTTGAATCACTTTTTGTCGGACGGAGAGAGTATTACATAATCAAAGTTATAATTTTTTTATATAAGCTATTATGCATATAAACGTTTTAAAAATTTATTGGAATTTGAAGTTCCACTATTAGATATCAAAGTGAAATCATGTTTTCAAATATTTACATTTGGAATTTTATAGTTAAACAAAACTAAATTCAGAGTTTTGAATTTAATAATATGAAATGTTTTAACTTTTGAAATATCATAGTTCAAATATTTGAAAACAAAACAACTATTGATATTTTGATATTTAAGTTGGGTCATAAAGCTCAACAACAAAGATCCATTCGCATGCCTGTTACCATAGCTTTCTAAGGGAAAACTATTTCTCCGGCTTATGCTAAACTTAGTTAATGTATCAAGATTAGTAATTCCAAAAGATTGTACCATCAAATGTATGTCTGGATATTTCTGAATTCCGTCGCGACTCCACACGACTCGGGACGTCTACCATAGATGCCCCTATAGCCCAAACATCTGAGAAATGTGATCCGACATCTAATTAGTGCTACAAGAATGGCAAATGAATCGTGAAGTTTGATTTGGTTACCAATTCTCCACTACCATGCTTCGCCCAAATTTTGCATTTTTCAGAAGTGGAGTCACCCCACAGGTGCCAAATATCATGAACTTATAAGCGCCCTAAAAATGGAGTTTTCCATGCTTGAGATGTGCGTTTGATGTGGGCCATTTTATTGCCTTGACCTATATATTGGTTACTCGTGCCGTTTGTCCATGGTGTTTTTGGATCGCGTGTCATCGTATCATTGGGACGCAAATTCAGAGAAAGAGGAAATAGTGGCGCTCAGGGCGCAGCCGTGGGGCGTTTGTCTACCCTTCCTCACCCTGGCGTGTTGGCGTTTGAGGGTACCTTCAGAATGTTGTACAAAATAGTTGCGGTGTTGCCTTACTATTAGGGGTGTCGAGGTCCGATGCCCCCCCCCCCCACCCACGTGCGTCATCGACCAGACGACATTTGCACCGCCTTGGCCTAAATCTCAGTTGCTCGTGTTATTCATCCGGGATGTCCAGGGCCACATGTCGTTGTGCGGCATATGGGGGTGGGAGGAGGCCGACGCCTCTGGGGTATGGAGCGGAGTGGGTGTGGTTGAGGGTGGGTGTGCGCCGGTGGGGATTGGACGATGACGGGGGTGGAAGAGGAGGCAAAATGGGGTGGGAAATTTTTACTCCAAGGCCCGTTGGCTGAGTATATTTAAGAGTCGCGGTCGTTGTGGAGTAAATTGTTTCCTCCACTAACGGTGTTAGGGGTTCAATTAGTTTTTTTTTTGTGTGTGCGAAGGAAAACCCGATTTTCCTTCTCTAACGCTTTATTGGGATAGGGGATCGGTAGAGATGCCCTTAGCAATGGATTAAGAGTTTCTCTAATAGATGGTCCAAATGTAAAAGTAACTAACTTTTGGATCGTCTGAGACTAGACCTGGCCATCCTCCGGGCCGGGCCGGGCTTTGGGCCGGGCCTGACCAAGCCCGAGGTAGAAAACTCAGGCCCGAGCCCGGCCCGTCCCGGCCGTCGGGCCTAGTTTTCAGGCCCGAGCCCAGCCCATCACAGCAAAAAACACGTCGGGCCTCGGGCCTCGGGCCGGGCCTCTTCAGTAAATAACATAAACAGCGGGCCCAGGCCCGTCCCGACCTAGTCTTCGGGCTCAAAACTTAGGCCCAGGCCCGGCCCGGGAGCAGCATCGGGCCGGGCTGTTTGGGCCGGGCGGCCCATGGCCAGGACTATCTGAGACCAAAAACGCAGCTCCAATAGACGGTCCATATGTAAAAAAAATTGGACCGTGACCTCCTCGTGATGTAAAATACAACACCTCATGGTGCAAATTTAGAGCATCTCCAATAGATGGTCCAAAATTTGGCGGTCCAAAACCGGAGATCTAAAATTTGGACCGCCAAAAAGTACGTTTTGGAGCTTCAAAAAAAACTCAACTCCAACAGATAATCCAAATTGATGGCCCAAAAGAGCAACTCCAATATATGGTCCAAAATGAAGATGTAAATTTCTTAAAACGACAAACTACTAGTCCATTTAACATAGTTCAAACATCAAATTCAACATAGCTTCATACATGAACTTCAACTACTACTTATTCAAACTACTAGATAAACTACTCCTCATCGTCGGAGCTACGGAACTGCGCCCAGAACTCCTCCTTCTCCGGGTCGTCACACCCCTCCCTCCTCCTTCGAGAAGTTTGCCCAGTCCTCCTCGAAAGAGGACTTGATGGGGATCACCGTCGAGGGACCGGCCTCATCCTCCTTATTTGCCCCCTTCTTCTTCTGCTCCGCCTCACGCTTTCAGTAGTAGTCCAGCTCGGCTTGGACGTACTCCGGATGCTCCCGAGCAAACCTCGCCATCGCCTCCTCGCCGGTCTCGCCGGCACTGATGACAACCGATGGCGTCTTCGTCGTCTTCTTCTTCGTCGGGATCTCCTTCATCTTGATGCCCTACGCCACAAGCATCTCCGCTTCCGCCCGACTCTCGATCTCTATGAAGTTGAGGTGCTCCCGAGGCCTCTCAGAACGCCACACCTCCACGTCGTAGGCACGCGCGACCTCATGGGCGGAGGGGTACGTGCCGATCCACCAACGCCTCCCGGCGTCGGAGAACTACACTCCGAAGTTATCGGAGGGCTTCTGCCTCACGCCGAAGAAGCCCAACTTGCCCTTCGACGTCTTCTTCGACGCCATCGGAGAGTGGTGAGAGCGGTGGAGCGGCGGCGGCGTGCGACCGGGGTGGTGGCGAACGGAGCCGGGGAGGCGGAGTTGAGGGGCGGTGGCGGACGGAGCTGGGCGGTGCGAAGCTGCAGGGCGGCGGCGGCGTGCGCGGCGGTGGCGGACGGAGCCGGTGCGGGTCAGAGCTACGGCGAGTGGGCCGGACCGGGCGAAACTGCGGCGGCGTGCGCGGCGGCCGCGGCCTGAACCACGGCGGGCGGGCGACGGGGCGGCGTGGAAACAGCGGCGGGGGGCGGGCACGGGGCCGGATCTGACGCGGGTGGCGTGCGGCGGGGCGGCGACGGAGTGTGGAGGCGGCGGACGGGCGGGAGGTCGCGGGCGGGCGGGCGGAAAAGGAAAGGAACTGGCGGTTGGGCGTTCGCGGGTGACGGCTGGTTTTGGACCAGATGCACCTCGTGATGTAAATTTGTACCGCGAGCTTCATGAGGAGGCCGCGGTTCAATTTTTTTTACATATGGACCGTCTGTTGGAGATGCGTTTTTGGCCTTAGACGGTCCAAAAGCCAGTTATTTTTACATTTGGACCATCTATTGGAGATGCTCTTACATCACGAGGTGCATCTGGTCCAAAACCAGGCGCCGCCCGCGAACGCCCAACCGTCAGTTTCTTTCCTTTCCCGCCCGTCCGCCGCCTCCACACCCCGCCGCCGCCTCGCCGCACGCCGCCCGCATCAGATCCGGCCCCGCCCTGCCCCCGCCGCTGTTTCCACGCCACCCTGCCGCCCGCCCGCCGTGGATCCGGCCGCGGCCGGAGCGCACGTCGCCGCCCCATTCGCCCCGCCCTGTCCGCCACAGCTCCGACCCGCCGCAGCTCCGCCCGGCCCCGGCCCGTCCGCCGTAGCTCTGACCCGCCCTGACTCTGTCCGCCACCGCCCCGCACGCAGCCGCCGCCCCGCAGGTCCGCCCGGCTCCGTCCGCCACCGCTCCGGCCGCACGTCGCCACCGCTTCACCGCTCTCGCCGCTCTCCGATGGCGCCAAAGAAGACGTCGAAGGGCAAGTCGGTCTTCTTCGGCATGAGGCAGAAACCCTCCGGTAACTTCGGAGTGGAGTTCTCCGACGCCGGGAGGCGTTGGTGGATCGGCACGTACCCCTCCGCCCACGAGGCCGCACGTGCCTACGACGTGGCGGTGTGGCGTGCCGAGAGGCCTCGGGAGCACCTTAACTTCCCAGAGATCAAGAGTCGGGCGGAAGCGGAGATGCTTGTGCTGCAGGGCATCAAGATGAAGGAGATCCCGACGAAGAAGAAGACGACGAAGAAGCCGTCGGTTGTCGTCAGTGCTGGCGAGACCGACGAGGAGGCGATGGCGAGGTTTGCTCGGGAGCATCCGGAGTACGTCCAAGCCGAGCTGGAGTACTACTGGAAGCGTGAGGTGGAGCAGAAGAAGAAGGAGGTGAAGAAGGAGGACGATGCCGGTCCCTCGACGGTGATCCCCATCGAGTCCTCTTCAAGGAGGACTGGGCAGACTTCTCGGAGGAGGAGGAGTAGGGGGGCGACGACCCGGAGAAGGAGGAGTTCTGGGCGCAGTTCCGCTGCTCCGACGATGAGGAGTACTTTATCTAGTAGTTTGAATTAGTAGTAGTTGAAGTTCATGTATGAAATTATGTTGAATTTGATGTTTGAACTATGTTGAATGGACTAGTCGTTTTAAGAAATTTACATCTTCATTTTGGATCATCTATTGGAGTTGCTTTTTTGGACCATTTGTTGGAGTTGAGCTTTTTGCGAAGCTCCAAACGCATTGTTTGACGGTTCAAATTTTACATTTTTGGTTTTGAACCGCCAAATTTTGGAATATCTATTAGAGATGCTCTAAGGTCAACTAATTGAATTGCTTCGGATGCCGATCGTCTCATGGAAAATCTGGCATGCAAGAAATCTGAAAGTCCTTAGGCATCTTAGCAACATTCAAATGGCATCCTAAAAAAAGCAACATTCACATGGGTAACTCGTGCGTCCATTGCACAGGAAAAGCAACCGCTTCGTTTCAATCACCTAGCCTGCATATTCCTCACCAGAGAAGTTTTGTTCTGCTTGTGCATAACATGAGCACACGAGCATAAGAGACCAGTCGTCCATCAGGAAGCGCCGCTTCGCAAACTCGTGAACCATCCCACCGCCGATTCCCTCGTCTCAATCCAGCTCCGATTCCCACCTGGCCGGCCGTCACCGTTCGTGTTGCACGCGGGGACGCCGCGGTCGGCATCGACGTACGCGCGCGGGCATCTTCCATCTTTATCCCGGCCGGCCGATAAGGCCAGCAAGACCGCAACGGGAGCCGAACAGTCCGCCGGGCAAAATGGAAGGTTCCAACCGCTAGCGCAGATATTATCATCGCGAGCGGGTGATCCCCGCGGCCGGGCCCGGGGAATATCTCGGCCGAGAGCGCACGCCCATCACACATGCGCGCACCAATAATTTTACTCACGTCGGCGTCGAGGTCGTCGACCCTTATCCCGTCACTTCCCTTTCCTGGTTTGGTCTGCTCCGATGCGATATTCCCCGGGCAAGTAGGCGGGCAGAGTAGGAGCCCACGGCGGCCGCCGCCGCGACGACGACGACGAGGAGGCGTAGGTGCCCACACCCTTTTTATCCACCTGCCTTTCAAAGCGGCCGCAGGTGGACGCGACTATATTTTATGGCATCCGTCTCTGTCTCGCCGCTGTGCTGCGTGCGGCGCGGTGGCTTCACGGACAAGAGAGGGATTTCGGATTTGGCTCCGCCACCACCAAATCGGGAGGAGAAGCTTCCATTCGGGATATGTATCAGATCACGAGGGAGCCGGAGCTGATCTTGATCTGGTTTGGGTAAAAAGGCGGGGGCGATGTGCTTAGGGGATAGGAGAGGATAAACTAGTTTATGCGCCGGGGTGTTATCCTGATATGTCCGGCGTGACGCCGGTGGGGGCTGATCACGGCCACGGCTGAGCTCATCGTCGGTTGTTGGCAGTTGATCGATAGACACTATAGCTAAAGATAAGCAAACGTAGCTAGATATGGTAGTAGCTTAGGCGAGGCATGCTGAAAAACTGGTGATCGCTGCTAAGTGGAGCGGATCACTCGGACTTGCACTCCTGCAGTGCGGCGTCCCTTGACGCTGTGGAAGGCCGGATTCTCGACGTTGAGTGGGTGTGGGGGGTCCGGCGATTTGGCCATGGCCTGGTCTGCAGTGGTAGCCTCTCCCTTTTCGTGGGTCTGTTTCAGACGACCCGAGGCTGTATCACCTGCCAGTCGCCATAGTACGAGTTGGGACCAAGTTGCACAAATCCCATGATCCCCGTCTCTGTCCGGAAGCCATCCTAAATCGTCCTGGACGAGCCGGCACAACGCGCGACCCCAACCGTAAAATATGTCCATTTGGTCTTAAAAAGTAATCCCAACCGGGCGATCCAAACACGCGTTTTGCCCGTCTTTTGTCCGTTTAGATTAGCCTAGCGGACGCCCATATTTAGTTTTGTGTTTGGGTCGATACTCGAGACCAGCGCTGGTTCAATCCATTTTTTTGTTCGCGTGTGAAAAGAAATGAAAAAACAGAAATATTTTAAAACTAAAACGTTAATTAAACATAACGCCAGCCATAAAGGCCGGCGAGAGTCCACATTACATTAGTAAATATAACAAAAAAACGAGGCGCGCACTGCCCTAGGCGTCCTCGGCGTCAGGGCCGGTGAGGTCGACGAGCGTCGGCGGCGGGCCAACCAGGCGAACACCGTCTCCCAGGCTTTGGCGACGTCCTTCGCCATCGGCTGGGCTTCCCCACTGCGGGCACAACGCTCCTCCTCCTTCACCCGCAGCGCTCCTCTTCCGCCTCACGCTCCCATTGCATCTGGCGCTCGCCATCGACGCGCTCCTCCGCCAGCCAGTGCATCCGCCACTGTTCGAGGTAGAGCTGCTCCTGCACCGGCATTGCCCCAAGCCACATAGGGCGCGCGCTGACCCACTCGCGCACCACTCCATCCCAGGTGAACCGCTGGGTCACCGGCACAGGGGATGGCGTCGGCTCGGCCTTGACAGGGGACGGCGGCATTGGCGGCGGCAGGACGCAGTCACCTGAAGCGGAGAGAGCAATGGCCTCCTACAGTCGCGCCTGGTACGCCGCGTCCTCCTCCTCCTCCTCTGTCTTGCGCCGCTCGTCCTCCACACTGTTCTGCATGGAGGCCGCTAGCGCCGCCTGTTAGGCGGCCTCCTCCTCCCAGTCATCCTCGTGCACGACAGGGGCGGTGGGGTGCCAGCACGAACGTGTTGGACGCCACGCCGGTGCTACTCCTCGTGCTCGAGGGCGAACCAGACCTCCCAATCGGGAGAATCTAGCGCGTAGGCCGGGTTGAGGTGTTGCTCCGGCGTCAGCAGCTCCCGCCGGCGCTGTACCTCCTCCGCGTGCACCCGCGACGTCTGTAGCACCGCCGGCACCGGGATCTGCTCTGGATCCAAATGCAAGTCATGTGGCAGCATCACGTCGGGATATGGGAGGGGGATGCGTTTCACCCAGTGCCACCTCGCTTGGTGCACTGGCACGTGTAGCCGCTGCCTCACCAAGCGGGCAGTCGCCGGCGGAGGCAGGGGGAGCGTGCGCGAAGAGCCGGCGGGGGCCTTGCCCTTGTTCTTTCCGGCTAAGAAGCCCATGGTGGCACTAAGGTTGTCACCGACGGGGGAGCAAGGTGTCTAAATGGGGACGAGAAGCTGGAAGCAGATGAGCCCCCCCAAGCTTGGATTAAAAAAGGACGCCCACAGTTGCTGACACGTTAGCCCGCGGTAGGTGGTTGCCTTTCATAAAGATGCGGGTGTGATGACCCACAAGTACTGGGGATCAATCGTAGTCTTTTCAATAAGTAAGAGTGTCGAACCCAACAAGGAGCAGAAGAAAATGACAAGTGGTTTTTAGCAAGGTATTCTCTGCAAGCACTGAAATTTTAAGTAGCAAGTAGTTTGATAGCAAAATAATTTGTAACGATCAAGTAACGGCAACGACAAATAATATGCAGCAAGGTAGCCCAATCCTTGCGTGGCAAAGGACAGACCAAAATGGTCTCTTATGATAAGCAAAGCGTTCTTTGAGGTACACGGGAATTTCATCTAGTCACTTTCATCATATTGGTTTGATTTGTGTTCGCTACTTTGATAATTTGATATGTGGGTGGACCGGTGCTTAGGTGATGTTCTTACTTGAACAAACCTCCTACTTATGATTAACCCCCTCGCAAGCATCCGCAACTACGAGAAAAATATTAAGAATAAATCTAACCATAACATTAAACTTTTTGGATCCAAATTAGCCCCTTACGGAATAGCGCATAAACTAGGGTTTAAGCTTCTGCCACTCTCGCAACCCATCATCTAATAACTACTCCACAATGCATCCCCTTAGGCACAAATATGGTGAAGTGTCATGTAGTTGACGTTCACATGACACCACTAAGGGAATCACAACATACGTACCATCAAAATATCAAACACATATCAAGTTCACATGATTACTTGCAATAAGATTTCTCCCATGACCTCAAGAACAAAAGTAACTACTCATAAATGATAATCATGCTCAAGATCAGAGGGGTATTAAATAGCATAATGGATCTGAACATATAATATCCCACCAAATAAACCATATAGTAATCAACACAAGATGTAATCAACACTACTAGTCACCCACAAGCACCAATCTAAGGTTCCGGTACAAAGATTGAACACAAGAGATGAACTAGGGTTTGAGAGGAGATGGTGTTGTTGAAGATGTTGATGGATATTTCCTTCCCCAAGATGGGAGAGTTGTTGGTGATGATGATGGCGATGATTTCCCCCTTCGGGAGGGAAGTTCCCCCGGCGGAATCGCTCCGCCGGAGGGCAAAAGTGCTCCTGCCCAAGTTCCGCCTCGAGATGGCGGCACTTCGTCCCGAAAGTACTCCTCTTATTTTTTCTATGTCAAAATGACTTAT
Source organism: Triticum monococcum (assembly GCA_034509565.1). Lineage (NCBI taxonomy): Eukaryota > Viridiplantae > Streptophyta > Magnoliopsida > Poales > Poaceae > Triticum > Triticum monococcum. The sequence continues at coordinate 526,452,663 of CM067841.1, forward strand.
ATACCAGAAGAGGGGCACCAGAGGTGGGCCGATGAGGGCACAACGCACCAGGGCACGCCTGGTCTCCTTGGCGTACCCAGGTTGGTTGTGCCCACCTGGTAGTTATTTTCTCCAATAATTCTTATATATTCCATAAAATTATCCGTTAAGTTTCAGCTCATTTGTAGATGTGCACAATAGGTGGCCTGAAGTTGCTTTTTGAGGTCCAGAATTCCAGCTGCCGGTATTCTCCCTCTTTGTGTGAACCTTGCATATTATGAGAGAAATGGCATTAGAATTACTCCAAAAAGCATTATTATGCATAAAAACATCATAAATAACAGTAGTAAAACATGATGCAAAATAGACGTATCAGGGTGGTAGTTGGCCGTCTGCCATGTGGGGTCGCGGCGGATGTCGGTGTCAAAACCGGCAGATCTTGGGTAGGGGGTCCCGAACTGTGCATCTAAGGATCGATGGTAACAGGAGACAGGGACATGATGTTTACCCAGGTTTGGGCCCCTCTTGATGGAGGTAATACCCTACGTCCTGCTTGATTGACTTTGATGAATATAGGGGTTACAAGAGTTGATCTACCACGAGATCGTAATGGCTAAACCCTAATTGTCTAGCCTGTATGATTATGATCGCCTCTACGGACTAAACCCTCCGGTTTATATAGACACCGGAGGGACCTAGGGTTGTACAGAGTTGGTTTACATAGGGAGGAATCTTCATATCTAAACACCAAGCTTGCCTTCCACGTAAAGGAGAGTCCCATCCGGACACGGGAGGAAGTCTTCTGTCTTGTATCTTCATGACCCATTAGTCCAGCCCACGTCACATAGCCCAGACGCCCGAGGACCCCTTAATCCAGGACTCCCTCAGTAGCCCCTGAACCAGGCTTCAATGGCGATGTGTACGGCGCGCAGATTGTCTTCGGCATTGCAAGGCGGATTCCTCCTCCAAATACTTCAAAGCATCTGACATGAAGAGTTATACTTGAATTTTCATTTGATGTCATATCCTTCAGCTTCTGCGCCTCCATTGCTTCCACTTCCACGTGTCGAGCAAATACAAAAGGTCAGAGTATTTTTTGCACATAACACCCCGACCATGTAAAAAAGGCGTCTATTTAAAGGGATTGGATCTCAGATGCCATTCCACACCAGGCAAAAAATCCTTAGAGCCCGCTAGGAGAAACCATTCAAACATGGCTAGCACTCCTAGTTCCTCCTCCCGCCCTCATGGCTCCGAAAAAGGCGATTGGGAGAGATGTTTAGTATCGCATGACCAGCTGGTTAAGCTCCAAATGTAGGGATTCCTTCCCCCCGCGGATCTAGTCCCCGTTCGAGTAGGATTAACCTCTTTCACAGGCGAAGCCTTGGTGGAAAATTTCCCCAATCCAACCAGGGGGGAACGAGTGTGCTTCGTCTCCTTTTTTATTAAGAGGCATCGGATTTCCAACCCATCCTTTCCTCCGTGGTCTCCTGGAGTACTACGGCCTCCAACTGCACAATCTTACGCCGGCCTCTATCTTGCACATTGCGGGTTTTGTTGCTCTTTGCGAGCTATTCCTGGGCTGCAAGGCCCATTTTGAGTTATGGAGGAAGCTTTTCAGCCTCGTCCCATGCTCCCAAAAGGGATCTATATTCGAGGTGGGCGGCGCCAAGATATGGCATATAGCCGGGACCAGATACCTGTCCGGCACGCCGAAGAAGGCGTCCGAAGAGTGGGCCTCGGAGTGGTTTTGTATTGAAGATGTCGCTCTCCCCGACCCATTCTGAATGGGCCTTCCCGAATTTTCTAGCGCTCCATTGAGAAAACGCCATAGCTGGTGCCCTCGGAGCTTCGAGGAGGAAGATAGCGCGGAAATTCAACAATTAATGGGCAAGATAAGGACACTCGCCCAGTCCGGATTATCAATAATCGAGGTAATGGCGACTTCCATAGCGAGAGGTGTTCAGCCACTCCAATTCAGAGGGCTCCCTGCTATGTGGCATTACAACGGGGAAGATGACGCCTCACGCTGCGGACGAAAGGGCCCAGACACCCCTGCCGCCCTGGCCACAATATTGGCCGATCTGTACAAAGGGGAGAAAGAGGAATTTACTCGTCTTAAGCGCCGAGAGGGATTCTTCATGTACAACCCCCCTAATTGGGTGAGTTTTAATCCCACCACCTTACTCAATCCTCTCCTTGAGTCATGTTTAATTGACACTAACCCATCCATTTTTGACAGGAATGGCGGAAGGTTATCGCGGGGATCCATAGCCCCGCTCCACAGACAGAGAACCACAACCGGGACCTCGATCCCGAATTCGAAGAGGACCCAGACATATTTGTAGAGCTCAAGGAGGGAGTCTTCTACCAGGCGAGCTATGACGACACAGAAGTGGCCATCATGGTTGATTATCCTGGCCTCCTTCCTACCTCATATGTAAGTAGTCAGGAGACATCTCCTCCGAAAGAGCTTCCTTATTATGCCTCACCCACCGCACTGTCTCGTGCTCCAAAGGGGAGGCGCTCGGTGCGCCATGCACACCAGAGGCGTCTCATAAGAGAGTGGCGCCTGCGCTGGGCGGATCTTCGAAGAGGAAGGCAAATGACAACTCGGCCGAGCCTTCATCAAAGAGGTATGGCTTTGAATACGCCCCTGGCAGTCACATCGAACTGTGACATTGTCCGCTGTGTTTTATCAGGAAGAGTATTCCCCGGACTATGTCCGGGGATCCTACCGGTCGCGCCTCCACCAATCAGGTTCCAGACCCTGCCTCTAGGGCGGGGGCTGACATGGGAGTGATGCCGGATTGTCCTCCCTTAGAGGATTCAAATGATGTATCCATCACGAACTCTGAAGTAGAGAGCGCCATGAATCATCGGCGATGGAGGGGCGCTCTTCGCGACCCTAGCTTTACTAAAGACGCGTTCGATGCCTTCAGCTCAGCTGATGCGTACATCCGAGCTGCTCGTGACGGGCTTGCAGAGCCACTAACCAGTATTTGAAAGATATGCGGGTAAGCATGCATTGTACAGATCTGGTAATCATACACCAGTAGCCCCCGAGACTTGAAGCAATTGAGACAACTAATTTAAGGATTATTGTATAATCAGGCACTCACGGAGAAGAACAACATGCTGTCTCATGAGCTGGAAAAGTGTCGGACCCAGCTAGCTGTTGCTACCGCCGAACTGGAGAAATCCAAGGAGGCACCGCCTGGTAATGTTCTCCTCCGTCCAGAAAAATATCAATCATATACCAGTAATGTCAACACTGTTGTATTTCCCATGGCAGGATCGTTAGATCAACTGAAAGAGGAACTGAAGGTCGCACAGGCGGGTGAACATCAGGCCGAAAAACAATTGGCCACTGGCGAGCGTGTGTTGACACGGACCAGGGATGATAACAACAAGATGCAGGATTCCAACACCCTGCTGGGCGAAGAGCTAAAAGACGTGCGAGTCCAGCTAGTGGACACCGTAAAAGAGAACAGGAAGCTACGAGGCGGCATATTCAGTATGCTTTTGAACTTACCTTCGTGTAGTGTGGTAAAAAATGAGTTGACAGATTTATGTCTACGGGTATGCTAACTGGCCGGCCCGAAGAGGAAATGTCCGGAGCTCAAGGCGATCTGTTGCAAGAGCTGTCACAAGTGCACGAGTGAGCTCGGAAAGCGATGCGGAGTGTTGCCAAGGCTTTATGGCCATCCGCATCCCCTGTAGGAAGTATGGAGGAGCTTGTGAAGCTATTCAAGGGAGCTCGGCCCCGCTTTGGATTATGGAAGATATCAGCTTGCCGGGAAGGCACACGAGAGGCCTGGGCCATGGTGAAAACGCGGTACACCGGACTTGATCCAAATCATATGGCCCAGGCCGGACCTCGGGGGTCAGATGGACAAGAGATTCCAGTGAGCTTGGTATATGACCAAGTAAAGATAGCCGCCAAGTTTTCACAACAGGATTGTAAGCTAGAAAGCCTGTTAGATGGTATAGAGGAAGAAGCTTTTGAGTCCAAGTGACTATGTGCTTCAATTGACAAATTTGTCCCTAGCCAAATAGTAAAATGATTGTCATGGCCGACATTTTTGCTTTGACCTCCGCCCCCGAGGGTGCGGAGTGTTTCCGAATACCGAACTGGTGATGAATCGGGGCATGCGTGGAAACCAGGCATAGGGGTCATAGTTGCTTCAACAGACAAGTTGTGTTCGGCTAGCTATGTTATATTACTTATTGATTGTAAGAAACATCTTCCAGAGAGAATAGTTCCGTTAAGGGTTCCTTTCCCTGGGTGAACATGCGTTAGTGTGCATGCCCAAACTGTGATTCGAAAAAATTGCAGTATATATAATATCTGGGGGTTTGTGATGCAACAAAGGTAAAACATCTTTAGTCCATCGACTGATTATTCCCTTAAGAACGCTAGCTTTCGGCTTCACCCAATCTGAGGTACAAGTTTGGATGACCCGGCTGTAACAATCGCAGAGGTGCTCCCTTTATGCCCTAGCTGAACAAACGGGGACGTAGGGCATAAGCACAGGAGCCAGGCAACCCAGCTTGGCAAAAACTTAAGTCATAAAGGTGCATATAATGGTGAAGAAAAGGTATATATGATAAAAGGACACATATGTGGTGAGCTTGATGCTCGGAAAATGATAATAAGCTTCTGTAAAAGAAACCCCCAGGTATTATGGGCGTATACATTTAAGGATGTGTACCTCATAAGTGTGTGGTCTAGCCGCATAAGAGCTATAAAGCTAAAGAAAAAATTTAAAGAGAGAGAAAATGAAAAGAGGAGAAAAAGAAAACGAACAATGAGTCCAGCTCTAGGCGTAGAATCTTCGGAGTCTGGCCGCATTCCACGGGTTCGGCTCTAAGCGATTATCCGATGCATCACACAAATGGTACGCACCTCTAGTGAGAACTTCATCTATAATGAAGGGACCTTCCCACTTGTGCTTGAGTTTGTCCTTTTTCTTTTCTGGCAAGCGTAGAACGAGTTCACCAACATTATAAGTCTTGGCCCGCACTTCTCTGCTTTGGTATCTGCGAGCTTGTTGTTGATAGAATACGGAACGGGCTTTTGCAACATCGCAGTCCTCCTCCAGGGCATCTAGACTGTCCTGCCGATCAAGCTCGGCTTCTCTCTCTTCGTACATGCGCACTCGAGGTGAGTCATGAATGATGTCGCAGAGAAAAATAGCCTCCACGTCGTACACCATGAAGAATGGTGTGTAGCCGGTAGTGCGATTGGGCGTGGTCCGCAGCCCCCAGAGTACAAAGTCGAGCTCCTCGACCCAGTGTTTGTCTGACTCTTCTAAAGACCGTACTAGTCTAGGCTTAATGCTGCTCATGATAAGACCATTAGCTCGTTCGACTTGACCGTTTGTTTGGGGGTGATAGACGGAGGCATAATTGAGCTTGATGCCCAGGTTAGCACACCATGTTTTCACTTCGTCGGCTGTAAAGTTGGAGCTGTTATCAATGATGATGCTGTGTGGGACACCATAGCGGTGTACGACACTGGATATAAAGTCTATCATTGGTTCGGCTTCGACCGTTTTAACTGGTTTGGCCTCTATCCACTTAGTGAATTTATCTACCATGACCAGCCGATATTTTTTCTTATGGCTTCCCCCTTTAAGGGGTCCGACCATATCAAGCCCCTAGACCGCAAAAGGCCAAGTAATGGGGATTGTTTGTAAGGCGGTAGGCGGCATATGGCTTTGATTGGTGAAAAGCTGGCATCGCACACAACGTTGGACAAGGTCCTGTGCATCTGCTCGGGCCGTTGGCCAGAAGAAACCGGTACGGAAGGCCTTGCTTACAAGAGCTCGAGCCGTGGTGTGGTGACCGCCAAGACCAGCATGGATTTCGCCCAGGAGCTGTCGTCCTTCTTCTTCGGAGATACATCTTTGAAGTATTTTGGTAGCGCTCTTCTTGTAGAGCTCTATTTTATGAATCTTGTAGGCTTTCGAACGCCGAACGATGCATCGAGCATCATTCTGATCCTCAGGGAGCTCTCGCCTATTAAGGTAGGCCAAGAAGGGTTTGGTCCATGGGGCAATTACTGCCATTATTAGATGTGCAGATGGTGTTATTTCGGTGGCTGAGCCCCCGATGCTATCGGTATTGTGTTTGGAGTCTGGGGGTATAATCGGATCCGGACTAGTGTTGCCGCTCTCATCTTGCCACACCGTAGATGGCTTGAAGAGCCTTTCCAAAAAGATGTTAGGCGGGACGGGGTCACACTTGGCGCCCATGCGAGCAAGGACATCCGCCGCTTGATTACTTTCTCGAGCCACATGATGAAACTCGAGTCCCTCGAACCGAGCTGATATTTTGAGTACGGCGTTACAATAGGCCGCCATCTTTGGATCTTTGGCGTCGAAGTCTCCGTTTATTTGGGATATTGCGAGGTTTGAATCTCCGCACACCTCCAGGCGTCGTATGCCCATGGAGACAGCCATCCGAAGACCGTGCAATAAGGCCTCATATTTGGCTGCATTATTGGAGTCTGTGTATAATATTTGGAGTACATACTGGACTGTGTCTCCTGTGGGGGACGTTAAGACAACGCCCGCTCCTAGACCAGCCAGCATTTTAGAGCCATATAAGTGCATGACCCAATTGGAATATGTGTCGTACTCTTTAGGGAGTTCGGCCTCTGTCCATTCGGCGACGAAGTCAGCCAATACTTGGGATTTAATGGCTCAGTGTGGTTTGTATGCTATATCAAATGGCAAGAGCTCAATGGCCCACTTGGCAATCCGGCCTGTAGCTTCGCGGTTGTTTATTATGTCATTGAGTGGTACTTCGGAAGCCATCGTGATCGAGCACTCTTGGAAGTAGTGACGTAGCTTCCGGGATGCCATGAAGACCGCATATGCTATCTTTTGGTAATGAGGGTACCGGGACTTGCATGGTGTGAGGACAGTGGATACATAATATACCGGTTTCTGAAGTGGGAATTTATGTCCTCCCTCCTCTCGTTCGACGACGAGCACCGCACTCACCACCTGGTGTGTTGCAGAGATGTATAATAACATGGGTCCACCGATGTTCGGCGCGGCCAGGATTGGATTGCTCGCTAAAAGAGCTTTTATTTCTTCTAGTCCGGCCGTTGCCGCATCCGTCCACTCGAAGAAGTAAGTGCGTCGGAGCAGGCGATATAGTGGCAATGCTTTTTCTCCTAATCTGGAGATAAAGCGGCTTAAAGCTGCCATGCATCCGGCTAGTTTTTGGACCTGCTTGAGGTCTGTTGGTGTAGCCAATTGTGACAAAGCTCGGATTTTGGCTGGGTTTGCCTCAATTCCTCTATTGGAAACGATGAAGCCCAACAGTTTTCCGACGGGGATGCGGAAGACACACTTTTCCGGATTGAGCTTGATGTCATATGTATGGAGGTTGTCGAATGTGAGACGCAGGTCGTCTACTAGTGACTCGATGTGCTTAGTTTTGATGATGACATCGTCCACATATTCTTCGACCGTTTTGCCGATTTGTTTCTCCAGACATGTTTGAATCATGCGTTGGTAGGTTGCGCTGGTGTTTTTCAGCCTGAAGGGCATAGTGGTAAAGCAGAAAGGCCCATATGGGGTAATGAATGCCGTTGCGGCTTGATCAGATTCCTTCATTTTGATTTGATGGTATTCGTAGTATGTGTCGAGGAAACACAGTGAGTCATGTCCTGAAGTAGCATCAATGATCTGATCGATGCGGGGGAGCAGGAAGGGATCCTTGGGGTAGGCCTTGTTGTGGTCTTTGAAATCGACGCACAGGCGCTAGGATTTATCCTTCTTTGGTACCATCACCAGGTTTGCTAGCTAGTCCGGGTGTTTTATTTCTCTGATGAACCCGGCCTCAATTAACTTGCCTAGCTCCTCCCCCATAGCTTGTCGTTTGGGTTCGGAAAAGCGCCTTAGTATTTGCTTGACCGGCTTGTATCCCTTTAATATGTTGAGATTGTGTTCGGCCAATCTGCGTGGGATTCTTGGCATATCAGAAGGGTGCTAGGCGAATATGTCCCAGTTCTTGCACAAGAACGCGCGTAATGTGGCGTCGACTGTCGGGTCCAGCTGTGCTCCGATGGAAGCTGTCTTCTTGGGGTCCGTTGGGTGAACTTGAAATTTAACTATTTCGTCTGCTGGTTTGAAGGAGGTCGATTTGGGCCGCTTATCAAGGATTACACCGTCCCTATCCACCGTGGAGCGCAGTGTGGTTAATTCTTCGGCCGCAAGGGCCTCGGATAGTGCTTCGAGGGCCAGGGATGCGGTTTTGTTTTCAGCGTGGAGCGCTATGTCCGGATCACTGGTGAGAGTGATAATACCGTTTGGCCCAGGCATCTTGAGTTTCATATACCTGTAGTGAGGTATGGCTTGAAAGCGCGTGAATGCGTCTCGCCCCAACAAGGCGTGATATCCACTGTTGAAAGGGGCCACTTGGAAGGTTATCTCTTTGGACCGATAGTTCTCCGGTGTGCCAAATACCACATCAAGTTTAATTTTTCCCGCACATCTTGCTTCCCGACTGGGAATGATTCCTCGAAAGGTCATATTACTTTGCTCGATGCGGCTCCTATCCATTTGCATTTTATTGAGCGTGTCCTCATAGATGAGGTACAACCCGCTGCCGCCGTCCATGAGCACTTTAGTGAGCCGAAAGCCATCCACAATTGGATTGAGAACCAAGTTGGCTGGTGCCCGGACTGACCAGACTTTTGGTTCATCCTCGGCATTAAAAGTTATAGCCGTGTCATTCTAGGGATTTATTGTTGCGACTTGGCAGACTTCGGCGAGGTCACGGAGTGCCTTCTTGCGCCGATTGTTTGAAGCAAAAGTCTCGAAGACCGTCAATACTCTGAGGTCGTTGTCTTCCGGAGAGTATTGCTCTGAGATGTTTTTGATGAGGATATCCTCGCCGCTCTTGGCCACTTGCCGGAGTATCCAACATGCTCTGAGGCTGTGGGTTGGTTCGTTATCCGGTGCCGTGTGTATTTTGCATGGCTTATCGAGCCATCCCTCAAGTAAGGTTCCGCGTGCCATAATGGGTTTAATTTTCTTGCCTACGGTGTCGGGTGCCCCGCAAGAGTGCATCTTTTTTGCCCGCCAGGGAGGTGGCGTGTAGGCCGGTGGTTCCCAGCAAGCTGTCTGAGTTTTCCAGACGCTTTCCATTGTGCAATACTTCTGTACTATGGTTGCCAAGTCAGCGAAGTTTAGTACGCGATGGCGGTTGAGGGCGTTGAGGATTCCTTCATCTGTGCAATTATTGCAGAATACTGAAATCGCGTCCTCATCGCGACAATCTTTAATCTTGTCCTTGACAAGGAGGAATCTGGCCCAAAAGTGATGAACTGTTTCCTGATGCTATTGCCGTACGTACATGAGGTTGCGTATATCCGGGGGACCGGAATTGCTTGGCGAATATTGCTTGTAGTGGGTGGGTGGCGCTAAATCCGAACCCTGACCCAATGTGGAGTCCGGAGTTTGTGAAACTTCCGAGTTGATTAGTTCGGGCTCCGGGGTGTCCAATGATTCTTTAGGCCCAACGCCCGGTTCTAAGTTTGGAGGATTGGAAGTGTCACCCCGCAGACGGGTATCCAGCTCTCTGAGCTCAGAAATCCGAACGTAACTTATTTTCAGCATAGGGGAAGAGTTGTTGTTTTGCTCCTCTACAACCGCTATCTGATGGCGACCCCCAGTCCGATCATAGTCTATAGCGACCCCCAGGGCGGCGATGCGATCTAGGAGTTTGTTTAAAGACGACAAATCCATCAGATCCATCCGTTTAGAGTATTCGAGGTCAACACAGAGACGATTTACGATGACTTGGGAAGTCATCATCGGCTTAAAGGCCGAACGGGCGGCCATGGTAAAGCTACCCAGTCGGAGGGTTTGGCCTGAGGCTAGGGCTTCTCCGAAAGTGATACTGTCCTTGATAACAAGGCGAGCCATCAATCCTGTTGTCGACGCCACCGAGGAACTCTCAATGAAAGCACCAATGTTGGTTTCAAAACCGGCAGATCTCGGGTAGGGGGTCCCAAACTGTGCGTCTAAGGATCGATGGTAACAGGAGACAGGGACACGATGTTTACCCAGGTTCGGGCCCTCTTGATGGAGGTAATACCCTACGTCCTGCTTGATTGACTTTGATGAATATAGGGGTTACAAGAGTCGATCTACCACGAGATCGTAATGGCTAAACATTAATTGTCTAGCCTGTATGATTATGATCGCCTCTATGGACTAAACCCTCCGGTTTATATAGACACCGGAGGGACCTAGGGTTGTACAGAATCGGTTTGCAAAGGAAGGAATCTTCATATCCGAATGCCAAGCTTGCCTTCCACGTAAAGGAGAGTCCCATCCGGACATGGGAGGAAGTCTTCTGTCTTGTATCTTCATGGCCCATTAGTCCTACTCACGTCACATAGCTTGAATGCCCGAGGACCCCTTATTCCAGGACTCCCTCAGCGGACACCGAGGGGACGTCCGGCGCATCTACTTCATGTCCGCAGCAACACATTTGAGGCCCAAATTTTGGCCTGAAATGGGTTGGCACAAACATGAAATAGACGCATTTTGGGTTTGGGTCAGCGCGTTGGGACGGAGTTTTTGTTCGTCGCGACCCAAACAGACATGGACGGATGAAATGGGTCACCTCGTTGGAGTTACCCTAAGGGCAACTTCAACCGCCGACCCCAAACAGACGTCTGATTTTGTTTGGATTTTGTCAGTTAGGGGCAGAAAAACTGACACGCACGTCTGCATGCGGTTGTCCGGTTGTCGGTGCATCCAACGCGGCCGACCCATCCCAAAATATGTTTGGCTTTGTCCGGCTTAGACATTTCACCGAACACTTCACGGATGACCACCATCGGCGTCGACGACGAGCACACAGGCGTTGGACGAATTCATCGTAATCGTCGTGCCCGTTCCCAGCCAGTGCCCGCCGGTCGCCACTCGCCGGGGCCGCCTCACCCCAGCCCACATGCTCGCCGCCCGCGCCCTGCCCGTGCCGCGCTCGCCGATGCACCGTGGATCTCACACACTGCGGCCGCTGGCTAGATAGCTAGCTAGCACGTGAGGGAGTCCTGGATTAGGGGTCCCCAGGCGTCCGGGGTATGTAACATGGGTCGGACCGGTGGGCCATGAAGATAGAAGATAGAAGGCTTCCCCCTGTGTCCAGATGGGACTCTCCTTGGCGTGGAAGGCAAGCTTGGCGTTCGGATATGAAGATTCCTTTCTCTATAAACCGACTCTGTACAAACCCTAGCCCCCTCCGGTATCTATATAAACCGGAGGGTTTAGTCTGTAGAGGCAGTCATAATCATACATGCTAGACATCTAGGGTTTAGCCATTACGATCTCATGGTAGATCAACTCTTGTAACCCCTATACTCATCAAAGTCAATCAAGCAGGACGTAGGGTTTTACCTCCATCAAGAGGGCTCGAACATGGGTAAACATCATGTCCCCTGCCTCCTGTTACCTTCAATCCTTAGACGCACAGTTCGGGACCCCCTACCCGAGATCTGCCGGTTTTGACACCAACATTGCTGCTTTCATTGAGAGTTCCTCTGTGCTGTCGACAAAGGATTTGATGGCTCGTTCGATCATCCACAATGATGTTGCTTCAGGGAAGATTCCCCCCGGGCCAAATTTTCATATTCGGCGGATTCGCACTACGTGCCAATTCAATTGCCACCTCGAGCAGATCGACAGCTATGCCCCTAGTCGTCAGATCAGTTTCGGGAACCTAAACTATGTCGCTAATATCCAAGGAGATTTGATCTTCGAAGGGTTTGCGGCCCCGATTACCGCTCTGGCCTTAGATCCAGAGTAGGCCGACAGGTCTGAAGACGGCAGTCTAGAGCCTGCCGGACTCTCTACAATTATGGAACTTGTTATCGGAGATCCGGAGGGGATGATGTCATTGGCTAACCGGAAGATGAACCGAACTCCTCTTGTCACTCAAGCACCGGATACTCCACCGGACCCTAAGTCCGAACTCTCGAGGTCTGTGTCAAGCGGGCACCGCGAGGAGGCTCCAACTTTGGACAGCCCCACGGACTCTCGTGTCTCCGGCCGACCCTCTCCTTTAAACGAGGCTCTGGACTTAATGTGATCACTCGCCATTACGAAAGGATCACTGATACGTCTCCTACGTATCTATAATTTTTGGTTGTTCCATGCTATATTATATTCTGTTTTGGATATTATTGGGCTTTATTATACACTTTTATATTATTTTTGGGACTAACCTATTAGCCGGATGCCAAGCCCATAATTGCTATTTTTTGCCTATTTTAGGGTTTCACAGAAAAAGAATATCAAACGGAGTCCAAACGGAATGAAACCTTCGGGAACATGATTTTCGAAACGAACATGATCTAGAGGACTTGGACCCTATGTCAAGACATCAACCAGGAGGCCATGAGGTAGGGGGCGCCCCTACCCCCCAGGCGCGCCCTCCACCCTCGTGGGCCCCCTGTTGCTCCACCGACGTACTCCTTCCTCCTATATATACCTACGTACCCCCAAACTACCAGATACAGAGCCAAAACCCTAATTCCACCGCCGTAACTTTCTGTATCCATGAGATCCCATCTTGGGGCATGTTCCGGAGCTCCACCGGAGGGGGCATCGATCATGGAGGGCTTCTACATCAACACCATAGCCCTTCCGATGAAGTGTGAGTAGTTTACTTAGAACTACGGTTTCATAGTTATTAGCTATATGGCTTCTTCTCTCTTTTTGTATCTCAATACAAAGTTCTCCCCCTCTCTTGTGGAGATCTATTCGATGTAATCTTCTTTTGCAGTGTGTTTGTTGAGACCGATGAATTGTGGGTTTATGATCAAGTTTATGTATGAACAATATTTGAATCTTCCCTGAATTCTTTTATGTATGATTGGTTATCTTTGCAAGTCTCTTCGAATTATCAGTTTGGTTTGGACTACTAGATTGATCTTTCTTGCAATGGGAGAAGTGCCTAGCTTTGGGTTCAATCTTGCGGTGTCCTTTCCCAGTGACAGTAGGGGTAGCAAGGCATGTATTGTATTGTTGTGATCGAGGATAACAAGATGGGGTTTATTTCATATTGCATGAGTTTATCCCTCTACATCATGTCATCTTGCTTAAAACGTTACTCTATTCTCTTGAACTTAATACTCTAGATGCATGCTGGATAGCGGTCGATGTATGGAGTAATAGTAGTAGATGCAGGCAGGAGTCGGTCTACTTTTCTCAGATGTGATGCCTATATACATGATCATACCTAGATATTCTCATAACTATGCTCAATTCTGTCAATTTCTCAACAATAATTTGTTTATCCACCGTGAATACTTATGCTCTTGAGAGAAGCCACTAGTGAAACCTATGGCCCCCGGGTCTATCTTCCATCATATTAATCTTCCAATACTTAGTTATTTCCTTTGCCTTCTATTTTACTTTGCATCTTTATCATAAAAATACCAAAAATATTATCTTATCATATCTATCAGATCTCACTCTCGTAAGTAACCGTGTAGGGATTGACAACCCCTTATCGCGTTGGTTGCAAGGATTTATTTGTTTGTGTAGGTGCGAGAGGCTCGTGCATGGCCTCCTACTGGATTGATACCTTAGTTCTCAAAAACCGAGGGAAATACTTATGCTACTTTGCTGCATCACCCTTTCCTCTTCAAGGGAAAACCAACTGTCGGAGTAATGGGCCACGGGTAGGCTAACCCGACACCCATAACCTTTCGAGACATCGGGGCTGACCGCGCCCCTCAGGATGCCAAGGTAAAGAGTCGCCTTCTGGAAGCCAGCTGGAGAAATAGCCGGCTGCCCGTAGACGACCGAGTCTAGAAGGCGAGGTCGAGACAAGCCGACTCCTTCCAGGCGGCTTCCAGAGAAGCCGGCTTCGAGGAGTCGGCCCGCGGCCCCTTCGAAGCCCGTACCCACATCAAGGGGGACAGGACAGGGAATGGCTACAGTGCAGCCCATCCCCTCCCCTTCCTAAGGGCTGGCGCTATCGGATTTCGGGTTCCGGCAGACCCTTGAGGTTCGAACACTGGGGTGCGTGTCGGCGTTCTGGGAACGGGGGTCCCCAGACTTGCCTGCCTGCGGCGTGGCTCAAAGGAGGCCCAGCACGGCCCATCTTCATCAACACAAGACTCAAGACCCTCGCGAGGGGCCAAGCCTCGTGAGGCGGATGACATAGAGCTTCCTTAGGCACGACCTCGTTAGGCTGGCTCGCGAGGAGGCAGAGAGATCAAGGCGGGGTACCTCGCGAGGTGCCCATGACGCAAGCCATGACGACTCAGGGCGCCAGGCGGGTGCCAGCGTGCACAGCGTCCTTCTTTCCTCTTTGGTGCAAAGGGGGCAAGCGCAGCCGCGGAGTACCGAGGCATCAGGCAAAGGTTGCCATTTCGGTGCAACGAGACCAAGACCAGGAGGACTACGAGACGGAGGTCACCGTGGAGCCCAAGACGGCGTCATCACCGGAGCTTTGCGCAGGCGAAGACTGCTTTTGTCAGGATAGTTGATACTTGCTGTCCCCCTTCAAATTAGCCCGCCATTGTTGGATCCCTTCCCGCTCAATATTTGGGAAGAGGACCAGGGCCTCTATAAATAGGGCCAGCCGCCCACGTAGCAAGGGCCCCCCGGTTCGGTCGGTTGGTTCATTCGGTTTGCAAGCAGAGAGAGAGAGAGAGAGAGAGAGAGAGAGAGAAAGGTGGCTGAACTCCTCCTAGCAGTTCATCACCCCAGCCAAGAACAGACCCTCGTGAGGCTGTTCTTCCTTGTATTGTTCATCATCATCAGCCCCAGGAGGCAATCCACCAACCACACACTGGAGTAGGGTATTACACCACAACGGTGGCCCGAACCAGTATGAATCTTGTGTCCCTTGTGTAGTTCTTTTGGTAGTTTAGATCTTTTCGAGGCGGGGAGGTAGAAGGCATAATCTCTGCGCGCACCCCAGTGTTCGAACCTTAAGGGTTTGCCGGAACCTGGAATCCGACATTTGGCGCGCCAGGTAGGGGTGCGCCGGAATTCGTCGTCCACCGCCCTGTTCTCCTCCAACCGTCGCATCCATGTCCGACGCTCGTCGGGCCCGCGCCGAGCACCGGGCCGCCATCGCTTCTCGCATCGCCCAGACGGCACCCGTCGGCGGACGTCCTCGTCGTTCCCCGTCGCCCGCTGTCAACACCGCCACCGGCCCAGCGGGGGGCGAGCAGCAAGCGTGGTCTCAGCATCCGTCCGTGCGGCAGAACGGTCGCACTGCTACTCCATCGCCCGCACCAGCTGGTTCTTCGTTCCGCGCGCTCCGCGCCCCCTCAGAGGCTTGAGCTGCGCTCCTCGCGGCAAACGAGCTCCTGCGCTGCCGCCCCGCCGACGATGTCTATGGGGAATGGTTCGACCGCGTCGCCGAGCTCGTTCGCGCCGCAGGGGGCTCCCCTGTGCCGTCCCATCGCGCTACACCAACACCCCCGGTCGTCGCGGCCCTCCTGGGCGGCTCGCAGGCGCCGCCCACAAGTCACCACATCAAGCCGTTCATCTGCCGGGTCAGCGCTGCTTCCACGCGGCAGGGGGCTCCCCCGGATCGGACGGCGCCCGAGACCGACCTGACCTTCAGTTCAGAGGACCACCCCTCCAACTCGGCCTGCTCGGGCGCGCTCCCCATGTTGTGCACTCCCACCATCTGCCAGGTGGCCGTCACCAAAACCCTCGTTGATGGCGGCGCGGGCCTCAGCGTGCTCTTGGTCGAGGCCTTCAACCTCCTCCGCATACCCCTGGAACGGCTGCAACCCAGCCGGCCCTTTTCAGGCGTCGGGGGCAAGCTGTCCAGTTCCTTGGGGAAGATCCGGCTCCCAGTGACCTTCGACACCTACGACAACTTCCGCACGGAGCTGGTCGACTTTGACATCGCCCCCATCGGCCTCCCCTACAACACCATCCTCGGATACCCATCGCTGGCCCAATTTATGGCTGCGACGCACCCGGCGTACAACCTCATGAAGATGCCCGGGAGCAACGGTGTCCTCACTGTGCACGGGGACACTGGGGACGCGCTGCGGGCGCTCAAGCTCGCCTTCAAGACGGCAGCGTCGGCAGAGCCCGCCGACTTGGAGCCCCCCGAGGCTAAGGGGGCTGCACCCGCCAAGAAGAAGTAGTTGTTCACCCAAGACAAGGCAGAAACCAAGCAGATACCCGTCGATGAGGACGGGTCCACCAACGCCACTTTCACCATAGGCGCCCACCTCAAACCCGAGCAGGAGGAGGCCCTGGTCAGGTTCCTGCACGCAAACAAGAAGGTATTCGCTTGGGGGCCGGCCCAGTTGGCAGGGATCCCTAGGAGTGTAATCGAGCATCACCTCAACGTGTGCCCCAACGTGCGCCCTGTGAAGCAGAAGGCCAGGCGGCAATCCACAGAAAAGCAGACCTTCATCGTCCAGGAGACCCGCAAATTAGAGGCCGCTGGAGTCATCCGCGAGGTCCGATACCCAGATTGGTTGGCCAACCCTGTTGTTGTGCCAAAGAAAGGAGGGAAGGAGTGTATGTGTGTTGACTTCACCAACCTCAACAAAGCATGCCCGCAAGATCCGTTCCCGCTCCCCCGCATCGACCAGATCGCCGATTCCACTGCGGAATGCGATCTGTTATGCTTCCTGGATGCCTTCTCTGGATATCACCAGATCAAGATGGCGGTAGAAGATGTCGAGAATACATCATTCCTAACCACGTGCGGGGTATACTGGTACACGTGCATGCCATTCGGGCTGCGTAACGCAGGGGCGACCTTTTAGCGGCTGATGCACATCACCTTGGGCCCGCAGCTCGGGAAGAATGTTGAAGCTTACGTCGATGACATCGTGGTAAAGTCTCGGGAGGCTGGGACCCTGATACAGGACGTGGAGGAAACCTTCGCGAGCCTCATCGCAGTGAACCTACGGCTCAACCCAGAGAAGTGTGTGTTCGGAGTCCCCTCGGGCAAGCTCTTGGGTTTCCTCATGTCCCACCGGGGCATCGAGGCTAACCCAGAGAAGATCAAGGCGGTGGAAGACGTGAGCCCGCCAAAGACCCTTAGAGAAATGCAGAAGCTCACGGGGCGCGTTGCCGCGCTAGGGCGCTTCATCTCCAAGTTGGGGGAGCGGGCCCTGCCTTTCTTCCAGCTAATGAAGAAAAAGGGGCCCTTTGAGTGGACTGAAGAGGCCGACAAGGCGTTCCAGGATCTCAAGAGATACCTGACCAGTCCGCCGGTCATGGTGGCCCCGCGCCCTCGGGAGCCCCTGGTGCTTTACCTCGCCGCCACTCCTTACTCCGCCAGCGCAGCCTTGCTGGCAGTCAGAGAGGAGCGCCGAATCAAAACCACGGCAGCAGCCCAGGACAAGGCAGAACAGGGACAAGGAAGGCCTACAGAAACCACCACTGCGGCTGAGGAGGATCAGCCGCCGCAGAGGGGTGCACCGGAGGCGGAAGAGGCCCCTCTTCCAGATGGCCAGTCTCAGGAGGCCTCATTGCCTCAAGAGGCGCCACAGTCTCCGGAAGGAGCCACCAGCACTGATGCACTCCACCTCGTTGAGCACCCAGCGTACTTCGTCAGCACAGTGCTGTGGGATGCAAGAGCACGGTACCCCATGCCTCAGAAACTCCTCCTCGCGCTACTGGTGGCTTCGCGCAAACTGCGGCACTATTTTCAGGGTCACCCCATCAAGGTCGTCTCGTCGTACCCCTGGAGAGAGTGCTTAGGAGCCCTAATTCAGCTGGAAGGGTTGCTGAGTGGAACATAGAACTGCAAGCGTTTCAGCTCGAATTCAGCATGACCAGGGTCATCAAGGGAGCAGCGTTGGCGGATTTTGTGGCAGAGTGGACGGAGGCGCCAGGCCTCAAGGCTAATGAGGATCGGTCCCTATCCCCGGGAAGCGAAGCGCTAGAAGGCTGGGTCATGTACTTCGATGGGGCGTTCTCCAGGCATGGTGCTAGAGCTGGGGCGGTGCTCATATCACCCACACAGGACAAGCTCTATTACGCCGTGCAACTCTGTTTCCAGCAAGGCGAAAAGGTATCCAACAACATAGCGGAGTATGAAGGTTTAATAGCAGGCTTGAAGGCCGCGGCCGCCCTGGGAGTGAAACGCCTCACCATCAAGGGCGATTCGCAGCTCCTTGTCAACTTCTCCAACAAGGTGTACGAGCCGAAGGATGAGCACATGGAAGCCTACCTTGCAGAAGTCCACAGGATGGAGAAGCAATTCTGGGGGTTGGAGTTGCAGCATGTGCCCCGTGGCACCAATCAGGAGGCCGACGATATCGCCAAACGCGCGTCCAGACGATTACCCCAGGAGCCCGGTGTTTTCGAGGAGCGGCTCTTCAAGCCCTCAGCTCTGCCGTCATTGTCAAACACTGCTCAGCCCTTGGAGGAGCTCCCCCAGCCACCTGCCTCTGGAGCTCCGGCCTGTGGCCCGGCCTCAGGAGCGCGCCTGCTCCTGATGATGGAACCTCAGGAGGGATGTTGGATCGCGGAGCTCCGGGGCTACTTGACTCAAGGGACCTTGCCAGAGAAGGAGGAGGAGGCAGAGCGAGTGGCACGCCAGGCCACGGCATACTGCATCAGAGATGGAGAGCTCTACCGGAAGCGACCAAATGATGTATCCCTGCGCTGCATCTCCAGGGAGCAAGGGACGGAGCTACTGGAAGATATACACAGCGGAGACTGCGGACATCATTCGTCATCGCGGACCCTCGTCGGCAAGGTGTTCCGCAGTGGGTTTTATTGGCCCACCGCGCTCAATGACGCCGTGGAACTAGTGAAAGCTTGTGAAGCCTGCCAGTTCCACGCCAAGCAGATCCATCAGCCAGCAGGAGGCTTGCAGACTATTCCCCTTTCGTGGCCATTCGCAGTCTGGGGGCTGGACATCTTGGGCCCGTTTCCTTGGGCGCTAGGGGGCTATCATTACCTCTACGTTGTCGTGGACAAATTCACCAAGTGGGCTGAAGTAGAGGCTGTCCGCACCATCCCCGCGGGTTCCGCGGTCAAGTTCATCAAGGGCATCGTAAGCCGGTTTGGGGTGCCGAATCGCACCATCACAGACAATGGTTCATAGTTCACCAGTAACCTCTTCAAAACATACTGTGCTAACCTTGGAACGCAGATATGCTACGCCTCAGTGGTGCACCCCCGGAGCAACGGCCAGGCCGAGCGAGACAACGCAGAGGTCCTGAGGGGCCTCAAGACCAGGACGTTCAAGAAGAAGCTGGAAGCCTGTGGCAGAGGTTGGTACGACGAGCTTCAGTCCATGCTGTGGTCCATCCGCGCCACCGCGACCAAACCGACTGCAGAGACCCCGTTCTTCCTGGTCTACGGAGCGGAAGCGGTCCTCCCTCACGAGGTCAGATGTCGCTCCGCGCGGGTCCTGGCGTTCGACGAGGCGCAGTAGGACGCCATGCGGGGGATGGACCTCGTGCTGGGGGAGGAACGCCGCCGAGAAGCCGCACTGCGAGCGGCGAGGTACCAACAAGCGCTGTGGCGATAT
Source organism: Triticum monococcum (assembly GCA_034509565.1). Lineage (NCBI taxonomy): Eukaryota > Viridiplantae > Streptophyta > Magnoliopsida > Poales > Poaceae > Triticum > Triticum monococcum. The sequence continues at coordinate 526,472,163 of CM067841.1, forward strand.
CACTGCCGCAACATCCGCCCCAGGACTCTTGAGGTAGGGGACCTCGTGCTCAGGCGGGTTCTCTCCAGGGAGGGGCTGCACAAGCTCTCTCCCATGTGGGAGGGCCCGTTCAAGGTTGTTCATGTTTCTAGGCCCAGCTCCGCACGCTTGGAGACTCAGGAGGGAGTGCCGGTCTAGAATGCATGGAACATCCAGCACCTCTGGAGGTTCTACCCCTGAAAAGGCCCAGAGCCTGTGTAGCAAGGTGAGTGCCTGTGAAGCTATCACGTTGTGGAAAAGGCCCAGAGCTTGTTAATCAAGGCGAGTGCCTATGAAGCTATCGCGTTTTGGAAAAGGCCTAGAGCCTGTGAAGCAAGGCGAGTGCCTGTGAAGCTATCGCGTTTTGAAAAAGGCCCAGAGCCTGTGAAGCAAGGCGAGTGCCTGTGAAGCTATCACGTTTTGGAAAAGGCCTGGAGCCTGTGAAGAAGGCCAATGCCTGTGAAGCTCGCCGCCCGTGACACTCTCACGTAATAATGAGTTGGGGCTGTACACGCCCCGGAGTCTCAGGAGCGCCGGCCTCAGGCCCTGGGGCTCCCTCCCACGCCCAGTGGCAGCACTTAGCTCCGCGCTGGTGAGAAGACGTCGAAGACTAGATTAGGTGCCAGACGCGGCTTTTCATTTGCTTTCCGCAGTTGGCATGTTCCTTCTCATTTGAAGTTTTATTGAAGTTGTTGCCGTCTTTGGCTTGCGGTTCTTCGGATTTTTGCTCTCCTGTCTCGTTTTCTCTTGCGCAAGGCCTCGCGAGGGGGCAGCTAAGCACCCTCGCGAGCGTTCCTATCCTAGTCATTCAAAGAGTTCGCGACCCGGGCCCCTTTCAGGAGCACCCCTCCAGTCCGAGCCCCACGGGCGTCGCGACACAAACAAAGGGCCTGGGTCGGTCGCCCCCCCCACGGCCGGGGTCGGGAACTATCCACGCTCGGGCACATAGCCGGAAGGAACGGTAACAAAGCGAAACGATGATTAACAGCAATAACCCAAACACGCCCCCGCGGGGCTCCGCACTATTGTCTTTGTTGCGCAGGAAGAAGGGAAAAAGAAAGAACAAATCCGGCGCGGCTCGCCTCACACCGGCCCGCAGGGAAGGCCTGGGCTGCCTCCGGAGCTCAGGCGGACTCCCTCTCGTGCCTCACCAGGGCGCGACGGCGTGGAGGCTGATCGCGGCCGCCGCTGGAGGAGTCGCCGCCTGAAGAAGAACCAGAGAAGCTTGAGGAACTCCGAGCGCCGCCAGCCATGCGAGCGCTACTCCCTCCATCGTCACTGGAGCTGGGTTCCCAGCCGCGGTCGTCACCCTCGGGGCAGCACCCCGTGCGGCGACCATCTTCCCCAAACACCCTCACGTAGAGGGTGGCGTCGCCGTCGAACTTGAAGTGTAGGGTGCACCAGCGGCCCAGGCCACGCGCACGGGCAAACGTCTGCCAACCGCGGGCTAGGGACAGGCTCCCGGCTGTGGAGACCTCCAGGGAGACCCATGAGGCCCAGCTGCAGCAGCCGTCGGCCTAGAGCCAGAGGACGCCCGGGGCGCCGGCCGGGAGCTCGCCTAGGAGGAAGCGAGGAAGCGGGAGCCGGGTGCTAGCCGGCTCCGCCGACCACACGACGAACTCCGGCAGCACTTTAGCAGCACGAACGCGCGGCCTGGGGGGACGCGCAGCTGGAGCGCGCCCCCCGGCTGCAGCAACCCGCCCATCGTCGTGCTGAAGATCACCTCCACGGCCGCGAGGAGCCACCGTAGTGGCCACAGGATGCTTGCGAGGGCGCCGTCTGCCGCGCTTGGGTGGGGGAGAGGCGGGCTCAACCCGGCAAGCCTTCCCCTTCTCGGCGGCCGAGAATCTCTTCGACGGGGCCATGAAGAAGAAGGAGAAGCAAGGAGGAATGGACTGGAAGGGCACGCGCAGTTCCGTACTTATAGCCGGCGAAGGCCAACCGCCGGCCTCCACGATCATAGGTAATCATGACACGATCTGCATGCAGGGACTTGTCCAACTCACGCGATCACCAAGGCGTCGTGGGGAAGTGGAGACGCCTATGTCCCATCAACCGCCACGCGGTGCCCAAGGCCGCAGGCTGTTAGGGCCCGCGGCGCTTCGCCCTTGCCCTTTTGCCTCTCCGCACGGCCAAGTCCGGGCGCGCCTTGGGCCCGGGGGCTACTGTCGACGTTCTGGGAACGGGGGTCCCCAGACTTGCCTACCTGCGGCCTGCGGCGTGGCTCAAAGGAGGCCCAGCACGGCCCATCTTCATCAACACAAGACTCAAGACCCTCGCGAGGGGCCAAGCCTCGCGAGGCGGACAACACGGAGCTTCCTCAGGCATGGCCTCGTCAGGCTGGCTCGCGAGGAGGCAGAGAGATCAAGGCGGGGTACCTCGCGAGGTGCCCATGACGCAAGCCATGACGACTCAGGGCGCCAGGCGGGTGCCAGCGCGCGCATCGTCCTTCTTTCCTCTTTGGTGCAAAGGGGGCAAGCGCAGCCGCGGAGTACCGAGGCATCAGGCAAAGGTTGCCATTTCGGTGCAACGAGACCAAGACCAGGAGGACTACGAGACGGAGGTCACCGTGGAGCCCAAGACGGCGTCATCACCGGAGCTTTGCACAGGCGAAGACTGCTTTTGTCAGGATAGTTGATACTTGCTGCCCCCCTTCAAATTAGCCCGCCATTGTTGGCTCCCTTCCCGCTCAATATTTGGCAAGACGACCAGGGCCTCTATAAATAGGGCCAGCCGCCCACGTAGCAAGGGCCCCCCGGTTCGGTCGGTTGGTTCATTCGGGTTGCAAGCAGAGAGAGAGAGAGAGAGAGAGAGAGAGAAAGGTGGCTGAACTCCTCCTAGCAGTTCATCACCCCAGCCAAGAACAGACCCTCGCGAGGCTGTTCTTCCTTGTATTGTTCATCATCATCAGCCCCAGGAGGCAATCCACCAACCACACACTGGAGTAGGGTATTACACCACAACAGTGGCCCGAACCAGTATAAATCTTGTGTCCCTTGTGCAGTTCTTTTGGTAGTTTAGATCTTTTCGAGGCGGGGAGGTAGAAGGCGTAATCTCCGCGTGCACCCTAGTGTTCGAACCTTAAGGGTCTGCCGGAACCCAGAATCCGACAGTGCGCGTGGAGATTTCACCTCCTACCTACCTGCACCCCTCCACCAGGCTAGGATCTAAACTACGGAAAGAACAACACAAGAGACACAGTGTTTATACTGGTTCGGGCCACCGTTGTGGTGTAATACCCTACTCCAGTGTGTGGTGTGGTGGATTGCCTCTTGGGATGATGATGATGAACAATACAAGGAAGAATAGCCTCGCGAGGGTCTGTTCTTGGCTGGGGCGATGAACTGCTGGGAGGAGTTCAGTCACCTTCTCTCTCTCTCTCTCTGCTTCCGAAAACTCTCCCAACCAACCGATCAACCGACCCTTTGCTCTGTGGGTGACTGGTCCTATTTATAGAGGCCGTGGTCCTCTTCCCAAATATCGAGCGGGAAGGGAGCCAACAATGGCGGGCTAATTTGAAGGGGGACAACAAGTATCAGCTGTCCTGACAAAAGTAGTCTTCGCCTGCGCAAAGCTCTAGTGATGACGCCGTCTTGGGCTCCACGGTGACCTCCGCCTCGCAGTCCTCCTGGTCTTGGTCTCGTTGCACCGAAATGGCAACCTTTGCCTGATGCCTCGGTACTCCGCGGCTGCGCTTGCCCCCTTTGCACCAAAGAGGAAAGGAGGACGCTGCGCGGGCTGGCACCCGCTTGACGCCCTGAGTCGTCATGGCTTGCGTCACGGGCACCTCGTGAGGTACCCCGCCTTGATCTCTCCGCCTCCTCGTGAGCCAGCCTGACGAGGCCGTGCCTGAGGAGGCTCCACGTCGTCCGCCCCGCGAGGCTTGGCCCCTCGCGAGGGTCTTGGGTTTGTGTTGGTGAAGATGGGCCGTGCTGGGCCCCCCTTTGAGCCACGCCGCAGGCCGCAGGCAGGCAAGTCTGGGGACCCCCGTTCCCAGAATGCCGACAGTAGCCCCCGGGCCCAAGGCGCGCCCAGACTTGGCCATGCAGGGAGGCGAAAGGGCAAGAGCGAAGCGCCGCAGGCCCTAACAGCCTGCGGCCTTGGACGCCACGTGGCGGTTGATTGGATGTGGGTGTCTCCACTTCCCCATGGCGCCTCGGCAACTGCACGGATTGGACAAGTCCCTGTGTGCAAAGCGGGTCATGATTACCTACGATCGTGGGGGCCGTCGGTTGGCCCTTGCCAACTATAAGTATTGATCGACGCGCGCCCTTCCAGTTCATCTCCCCTTGCTTCTCCTTCTTCTTCATGGCCCCGTCGAGGAGGTTCTCGGCCGCGGAGAAGGGGAAGGCTTGCTAGGTTGAGCATGCCTCTCCTCCGCCCAAGCGCGGCCAAGGGCGCCCCCGCAAACATCCTGTGGCCACCACGGCAGCTCCGAGCGGCCGCGGAGACGCTTTCCAGCATGGTGGCGGGCAGATTACTGCGAACGGGGGGTGCACTCCGGCTGTGCGTCCCCCCCATGCCGCGCTTTCGCGCTGCCGAGGTGCTGCCGGAGTTCGTCGTGTGGTCGGCGGAGCCGACTAGCACTCGGCTTCCACTTCCTCGCTTCCTCCTTGGAGAGCTCCCGGCCGCCGCCCCGGGCGGCCTCTGGCTTCAGGCCGACGGCTGCTGCAGCCGGGCCTCATGGGTTTCACTGGAGGTCTCCGCAGCCGGGAGCCTGGCCCTGGCTCGCGGTTGGCAGTCGTTTGCCCGCGCGCGCGGCCTGGGCCGTCGATGCACCCTACACTTCAAGTTCGATGGTGATGCCACCCTCTACGTGAGGGTGTTTGGGGAAGATGGTCGCTGCGCAGGGTGTTACCCCGAGGGTGACGACCGCAGCTGGGAACCCGGCTCCGGCGATGATGGAGAGGGCAGCGCTCGCGCGGCTGGCGACGCTCAGGGTTCCTCAAGCTTCTCCAGTTCTTCTTCAAGCGGCGACTCTTCTAGCGGTGGCCGTGGTCAGCCCCCACGCCGCCGTATCTGCTTGGGAGGTGGTAGCATGTCCGCCCACCGTCGCGCCCTGGTGAAGCGCGAGAGGGAGTCCGCCTGAGCTCCGAAGACAGGTCGGGCTTCCCTGCAGGCCGGTGCGAGGCGAGCTGCACCGGATTTGTTCTTTCTTTTCCTTTTTCCTGCATAAAAAGGACAGTAGTGTGGAGCCCCGCGGGGGCATGTATGGGTTATTGCTGTTAATCATCGTTTTGCTTTCTTTATCATACCTTCTGGCTACGTGCCCGCGCGTGGATGGTTCCCGGCCCCAGCCGTGGGGGCGACCGACCCAGGCCCTGTGTTTGTGTTGCGGTGCCCGAGGGGCACGTACTGGAGGGGTGCTCCTGCAAGGGGCCCAGGTCACGAACCCTTTGAATGACTAGGATAGGAACATTTGCGAGGGCACTCGGCTGCCTTCCTCACGAGGCCTTGCACAAGAGAAATCAAGGCAGGAGAATGAAAAGCCGAAGAACCACAAGCCAAAGACGGCAACAACTTCAATAAAACTTCAAATGAGAAGGAACAAGCCAACTGCGGAAAGCAAATGAAAAGCCGCATCCGGCACCTAGTCTAGTCTTCGACGTCTTCTCACCAGCGCGGAGCTAAGTGCTGCCACTGGGCGTGGGAGGGAGGTCCAGGGCCTGAGGCCGGCGCTCGTGAGACTCCGAGGCATGTATAGCCCCAACTCATTATTACGTGAGAGTGTCACGGGCGGCGAGCTTCACAGGCGTTGGCCTTCTTCACAGGCTCCGGGCCTTTTTCGAAACGTGATAGCTTCACAGGCATTCGCCTTGCTTCACAGGCTCTGGGCCTTTTCCAAAACGCGATAGCTTCACAGGCATTCGCCTTGCTTCACAGGCTCTGGGCCTTTTCCAAAACGCGATAGCTTCACAGGCATTCGCCTTGCTTCACAGGCTCCGGGCCTTTTCCAAAACGCGATAGCTTCACAGGCATTCGCCTTGCTTCACAGGCTCCGGGCCTTTTCCAAAACGCGATAGCTTCACATGCATTCGCCTTGCTTCACAGGCTCTGGGCCTTTTCCAAAACGCGATAGCTTCACAGGCATTCGCCTTGCTACACATGCTCTGGGCCCTTTCCAAAACGTGATAGCTTCACAGGCATTCGCCTTGCTTCACAGGCTCTGGGCCTTTTTAGGGGTAGAACCTCCGGAGGTGCTGGATGTTCCATGCATTCTGGACCGGCACTCCCTCCTGAGTCTCCAAGCGCGCGGAGCCGGGCCTAGAAACATGAACAACCTTGAACGGGCCCTCCCACATGGGAGAGAGCTTGTGCTGTCCCTCCCTGGAGAGAACCCGCCTGAGCATGAGGTCTCCTACCTCAAGAGTCCTGGGGTGGATGTTGTGGCAGTGATATCGCCGCAGCGCTTGTTGGTACCTCGCCACTCGCAGCGCGGCTTCTCGGCGACGTTCCTCCCCAAGCACGAGGTCCATCCCCCGCATGGCGTCCTGCTGCGCCTCGTCGAACGCCAGGACCCGCGCGGAGCGACGTCTGACCTCGTGAGGGAGGACCGCTTCCGCTCCGTAGACCAGGAAGAACGGGGTCTCTCCAGTCGGCTTGGTCGCGGTGGTGCGGATGGACCACAGCTCGGACTGAAGCTCGTCATACCAACCTCTGCCGCAGGCCTCCAGCTTCTTCTTGATCGTCCTGGTCTTGAGGCCCCTCAGGACCTCCGCGTTTGCCCGCTCGGCCTGGCCGTTGCTTCGGGGGTGCGCCACTGAAGCATAGCATATCTGTGTTCCAAGGTTAGCACAGTATGTTTTGAACAAGTTACTGGTGAACTGCGAACCGTTGTCCGTGATGATGCGATTCGGCACCCCGAACCGGCTCACGATGCCCTTGATGAACTTGACCGCGGAACCCGCGGGAATGGTGCGGACAGCCTCTACTTCAGCCCACTTGGTGAACTTGTCCATGACAACGTAAAGGTAGCGGTAGCCCCCTGGCGCCTGAGGAAACGGGCCCAAGATGTCCAGCCCCCAGACTCCGAATGGCCACGAAAGGGGGATAGTCTGCAAGCCTCCTACTGGCTGATGGATCTGCTTGGCGTGGAACTGGCAGGCTTCACAAGCTTTCACTAGTTCCAAGGCGTCATTGAGCGCGGTGGGCCAATAAAAACCACTGCGGAACGCCTTGCCGACGAGGGTCCGTGATGATGAATGATGTCCGCAGTCTTCGCCGTGTATATCTTCCAGTAGTTCCTTCCCTTGCTCCCATGAGATACAGCGCAGGGATACATCATTTGGTCGCTTCCGGTAGAGCTCTCCATCTTTGATGCAGTATGCCGTGGCCTGGCGTGCCACTCGCTCTACTTCCTCCTCCTTCTCTGGCAGGGTCCCTTGCGTTAAGTAGCTCCGGAGCTCCGCGATCCAACATCCCTCCCGAGGTTCCATCGTCCGGAGTAGGCGTGCTCCCGAGGCAGGGCGACAGGCCGGAGCTCCTGAGGTAGGTGGCTGGGGGAGCTCCTCCCGGGGCTGAGCCATGTTTGATAATGACGACAGGGCTGAGGGCTTGAAGAGTCGCTCCTCGAAAACACCAGGCTCCTGAGGTAACCGCCTGGACGCACGTTTGGCGATGTCATCAGCTTCCTGATTGGTGCCACGGGGCACATGCTGCAACTCCAACCCCCAGAACTGCTTCTCCATCCTACAGACCTCCGCAAGGTAGGCTTCCATGTGCTCATCCTTCGGCTCGTACACCTTGTTGGAGAAGTTGACAAGGAGCTGCGAATCGCCCCTGATGGTGAGGCGTTTCACCCCCAGGGCAGCTGCGGCCTTCAAGCCCGCTATTAAACCTTCGTACTCCGCTATGTTGTTGGAGACCTTTTCACCTTGCTGCAAACAGAGCTGCACGGCGTAATAGAGTTTGTCCTGAGTGGGCGATATAAGCACCGCCCCAGCCCCAGAGCCGTGCCTGGAGAACGCCCCATCGAAGTACATGATCCAGCCTTCTGGCACCTCGCTTCCCGGGGACTGGGACCGATCCTCGTCGGCCTTGAGGCCTGGCGCCTCCGTCCATTCTGCCACAAAATCCGCCAACGCTGCTCCCTTGATGACTCTGGTCGTGCTGAATTCGAGCTGGAACGCTTGCAGCTCTATGTTCCACTCAGCGACCCTCCCGACTGAATTGGGGCTCCTGAGCACTCTCTCCAGGGGGTATGACGAGACAACCTTGATGGGGCGACCCTGAAAATAGTGCCGCAGCTTGCGCGAGGCCACCAGTAGCGCGAGGAGGAGTTTCTGAGGCATGGGTACCGTGCCCTTGCATCCCGCAACACCGTGCTGACGAAGTACACTTGGTGCTCAACGAGGTGGAGTGCGTCAGTGCTGGTGTCTCCCTTCGGAGACCTTGGTGCCTCTTGAGGCAATGAGGCCTCCTGAGACTGGCCATCTGGGAGTGGGGCCTCTTCTGCTTTCGGTGCGCCCCTCTGTGGCGGCTGATCCTCCTCAGCCGCTGTAGCGGTTTCTGTGGGCCTTCCCCGTTCCTGTTCCGCCTTGTCTCGGGCCGCTGCCGCGGTTTTGATTCAACGCTCCTCTCTGACTGCCACCAAGGCTGCGCTGGCTGAGTAGGGAGTGGCGGCGAGGTAAAGCACCAAGGGCTCTTGAGGGCGTGGAGCCACCATGACCGGTGGACTGGTCAGGTACCTCTTGAGATCCTGGAACGCCTTGTCGGCCTCTTCAGTCCACTCGAAGGGCCCCTTTTTCTTCATTAGCTGGAAGAAGGGTAGCGCTTGCTCCCCCAACTTGGAGATGAAGTGCCCTAGCACGGTCACATGCCCCGTGAGCTTCTGCATTTCTCTGAGGGTCTTTGGCGGGCTCATGTCTTCCACTGCCTTGACCTTCTCCGGGTTAGCCTCGATGCCTCGGTGGGACACGAGGAAACCCAAGAGCTTGCCCGAGGGGACTCTGAACACACACTTCTCTGGGTTGAGCCGTAGGTTCACTGCGTTGAGGCTCGCGAAGGTTTCCTCCAGGTCTTGTATCAAGGTCCTGGCCTCCCGAGATTTTACCACGATGTCATCAATGTAAGCTTCGACATTCTTCCCGAGCTGCGGGCCCAAGGTGATGTGCATCAACCGTTGAAAGGTCGCCCCTGCGTTACGCAGCCCGAATGGCATGCATGTGTAGCAGTACACCCCACACGGGGTTAGGAAGGCTGTCTTCTCGACGTCTTCTACCGCCATCTTGATCTGGTGATACCCAGAGAAGGCATCCAGGAAGCATAATAGGTCGCATTCTGCAGTGGAATCGACGATCTGGTCGATGCGGGGGAGCGGGAACGGATCTTGCGGGCATGCTTTGTTGTGGTTGGTGAAGTCGACACACATGCGCTCCTTCCCTCCCTTCTTTGGCACAACAACAGGGTTGGCCAACCAATCTAGGTATCGGACCTCGCGAATGACCCCAACAACCTCTAATTTGCGGGTCTCTTGGATGATGAAGGCCTGCTTTTCTGTGGGCTGCCGCCTGGCCTTCTGCTTCACAGGGCGCACGTTGGGGCACACGTTGAGGTGATGCTCGATTACACTCCTGGGGATCCCTGCCAACTGGTCTGACTCCCAAGCGAATACCTTCTTGTTTGCGCGTAGGAACCCTACCAGGGCCTCCTCCTGCTCGGGTTTGAGGTGGGCGCCTATGGTGAAAGTTGCGTTGGTGGACCCGTCCTCATCGACGGGTATCTGCTTGGTTTCTGTCTTGTCTTGGGTGAACAACTGCTTCTTCTTGGAGGGCGCAGCTCCCTTGGGCTCGGGGGCCTCCAAGTCGGCGGGCTGTACTGACGCCGTTGTCTTGAAGACAAGCTTGAGCACCCGCAGAGCGTCCCCGGTGTCCCCGTGCACGGTGAGGACACCGCTGCTCCCGGGCATCTTCATGAGGTTGTACGCCGGGTGCGTCGCCGCCATGGGGTATGCAGAGGAGATTGAAGGCCTCGACCGAGAGCATGCTGAGGCCTGCGCCGCCATCAATGAGGGTCCTAGTGACGGCCACCTGGCAGATGGTGGGGGTGCACAACATGGGGAGCGCGCCCGAGCATGCCGAGTTGGAGGGGTGGTCCTCCGAGCTGAAGGTCAGGCCGGCCTCGGGCGCCGCCCGATCCAGGGGAGCCCCCTGACACGTGGAAGCGGCGCTGACCCGACGGATGAACGGCTTAACGTGGTGACTTGTGGGCGGCCCCTGCGAGCCGCCCAAGAGGGCCGCGATGACCGGGGGTGCTGATGCAGCGCGATAGGCGGGGGAGAGGTTGCGGGGCTCCATGGGCGCGCGGAGCGCGCGGGGCGAAGAACCAGCTGGGGTGAGCGTGGAAGTTGCGGTGCGGCCGTCTTGCCGCACGGACAGATGCTGGGACAATGCTTGCTGCTCGTCCCCCGCCGGGCCGGTGGCGGCGTTGACGGCAGGTGACGGGGAACAACGACGACGCCAGCCGACAGGGGCCATCTGGGCGACGCGGGAAGCGGGCGCGGCCCGCGCGGAGCCGATGAGCGTCAGACATGGGCGTGATGGTCGGAGGAGAACGGGGTGGTGGTAGAGGAATTCCGGCGCACCCCTACCCGGCGCGCCAAATGTTGGATTTCGGGTTCCGGCAAACCTTTGAGGTTCGAACACTGGGGTGCGCGCGGAGATTTCGCCTCCTACCTACCTGCACCCCTCCGCCAGGCTAGGATCTAAACTACGGAAAGAACAACACAAGAGACACAGGGTTTATACTGGTTCGAGCCACCGTTGTGGTGTAATACCCTACTCTAGTGTGTGGTTGTCGGTGTTCTAGGAATGGGGGTCCCCAGACTTGCCTACCTACGGCCCGCAGCGTGGCTCAAGGGAGGCCCCAGCATGGCCCATCTTCATCAACACAAGACTCAAGACCCTCGCGAGGGGCCAAGCCTCGTGAGGCGGACAACACGGAGCTTCCTCAAGCACGGCCTCGTCAGGTTGGCTCGCGAGGAGGCGGAGAGATCAAGGCGGGGCACCTCGCGAGGTGCCCGTGACGCAAGCCATGACGACTCAGGGTGCCAGGCGGGTGCCAGCGCGCGCAGCGTCCTTCTTTCCTCTTTGGTGCAAAGTGGGAAAGCGCAGCCACGGAGTACCGAGGCATCAGGCAAAGGTTGCCATTTCGGTGCAATGAGGCCAAGACCAGGAGGACTACAAGACGGAGGTCACCGTGGAGCCCAAGACGGCGTCATCACCAGAAGCTTTGCGCAGGCGAAGACTACTTTTGTCAGGATAGTTGATACTTGCTGTCCCCCTTCAAATTAGCCCGCCATTGTTGGCTCCCTTCCTGCTCGATATTTGGGAAGAGGAACAGGGCCCCTATAAATAGGACCAGCCACCCACATGGTAGGGGGGAATCGAAATCAAAGAAAGAGAGAGAGAAGGGTGACTGAACTCCTCCTAGCAGTTCATCGCCCCAGCCAAGAACAGACCCTCGCGAGGCTGTTCTTTCTTGTATCGTTTATCATCACCAGCCCCAAGAGGCAATCCACCAACCACACACTGGAGTAGGGTATTACACCTCAACGGTGGCCCGAATCAGTATAAACCTTGTTTCTCTTATGCAGTTCTTTCCGTAGTTTAGATCTTTGTGTGACGGGGAGGTAGAGGGCGTGATCTCTGCACGCACCCTAATGTTCGAACCTTAAGGGTCTGCCGGAACCCGTGAATCCGACATTTGGCGCGCCAGGTAGGGGTGCACCGGAATCTGCCTTCCACCACTCCGCTCTCCTACGACCGCCGCATCCATGCACGGCGCTAGTCGAGCTCGTGTCGCCCCGGCGGCCCTCGCCGGTGGGCGTTCTCGTTGTCCCCCGTCGCCCGCCGTCAACACCGCCACCGGCCCGGTGGGGAACAAGCGGCAAGCACCCCCCCAGCATCTGCCTACGGGGCGGAGTAGATGCATCGCAACATCGACGCCTCCAGTCATTGCGGCCCTCCTGGGCGGCTCGCAGGCGCCGCCCACGAGTCGCCACGTCAAACCTTTTGCCCGCCGGGTTAGCGCCGTTTCCGCACGGCAGGGGGCTTCCCCGGACCGGGCGGCGCGCGATGCCGGTCTGACCTTCAGCTCGGAGGACCACCCCACCAACCTGGTCGGCTCGGGCGTGCTCCCCCCGTTGTCCACCCCCACCATCTGCCAGGTGGCCGTCACCAGAACCCTCGTTGACGGCGGCGCGGGCCTTAGCGTGCTTTCGGTCGAGACTTTCAACCTCCTCTGCATACCCCGGGAGCGGTTGCGACCCAGCCGATCTTTCTCGTGCGTCGGGGGCGGATCATCTGTGACACTCCAAAATTTTTGATTTGGTTTTCATCAAAAACTTTATTGGATTCAAAAGGAGGGCCTTTAAAAATTTCTCTTTCAGAAAATCCTTCCTCTTAAAAACTTCCTTTCACCTTTGGCAAGGATTTCCTTTCCTTTTAATTTTGGTGTTAAAATTTTTGGAAGCTTTTCTTCTGGTTATTTCCCTCTCAAACTTATTTATTTAAAAAAAAGAAACCCTAGGAAGTTTGGGACTTCTTTTCTTTTTGAAGACACCCATGGTTTACCATGTCTCCTATGGTAAATCTTCTCAAAATCCATTCCCTCCATCCTTGAACAATCTAAATTCTCTGTCTCAACAAGTCCAAACAAGTTTTGGATTTTATTTAAATTATTTTTCTCCCCAAAAACATTTCTGCCATTTATTTGAGCTTAAGTGATTTTCAAAGCAAGTGTCACTTTGCCTTTGAGTTTTTATCCCAAACCAACTTCCCTGGATTGTCTTTAGTACCCACAACCTAGAAACATCTTGATCCACTCTTCTTCTTTTCAAATATTTCAAATTTCACTCACTGCAAGTTTGGACCAGATTTGCCAAATTTGGTGAAATTCATATCTACACTTCTCCAAAAATTCCACCAAAATTCAGGCAGCCTACTGGAGCAATGAGAGGCCACTCCACCAAGATTCAGCTCAAGGAAAAATCCCTAGATGCCAAAAACATTCTGTCGAACACCTAAGCTGCATTGTTCTTTGCATAGTTCAGTAAAATTCAGTTTTACAGTGTCGATTTCTTCAGAGTTACAGGCACATGCTCACAGTGCGTTTGGCTCGACGCTCGTAGCCCCTCCCCTCTTGTCCGGATGCTGCACATGCGTGCTTGGAGCCTTCTTGGCGTCAGTAGCGCGCTGGCCCGCCCTCGCCGGTGTCTTCTGCGGCGTCGGGACCTCCCGTGGCGGCCGATAGAAGGCACACCACGGCAGAACGCCGTTTTGGCGCCGCCCAAAGCTTCCTGGCCCTCCGCGTGTCCTCATGCATGCCAGTGCACGCCCGTGGCACCCTCACCGCGGCCCGGCAAGCACAGAACGTGCTCCCTGCCGCCGACGGGCCCGCGCCGCCCCGTTCCGTCGAGCTCGCCCCTAACACCCTATCCAAGCTCGCTTAGCATCCAAATGGAACCAGTAGAACTCCGTGATGACGCCCAACTCCCTAAACCTTCCCGACCAAGCTCTGCGCCGCCGTAACCTTCACCGGAGATCCCCGTTCACGGCCACCGCCTCGGATCGCCTATAAAAGGACCCCGAGCTCGCTCACGAGACCCACACCTTCACTACACCTCTCCAGAACCCTGCCAAACCACCAGGAGGACCTCGAGGAGGTCTCCTCCCCCAACTCCAGCCGCCTCGCCCCGCCTCGGCCTCCACCTTGATTCCCTTCAGTGAGGCCATCTCCGGCGCCCAAAACTCGTTCGTAGCCTTCTCTTGCACCCAATGCTCTAACCCCCACCTCAATTTGATCCTTGCAGCCCTCCTCGGCGAGACCCATCAACGCCCGAACCACCGTCCGCCGGAGTCAAGCCCGCCGTCGACGTGGTGTCCACCGGCGACCAACACCACCACCCACCGTTGCGGAAGGACACGGTGAGCACGTTGGTAATCCCCGATCACCCTGCCTCGCCGTGGATCGCCGCCGGCGACCACCGCGGCTCTCGGGCACCGGCGAAGTCTGCCGCCCCGTTTTGAAAATTTAAACCTGACAGGCAGGACCCGCTGTCAGCCTCTCTATTCTGTCTAAGCGAAGCGTTTTCTGAAAACGTCTTCTGCCAAATACGCCTTCCCTCTGGGCTGGCGTAGTTTCTGCCGAAGCGCTTTCTGTTTTTATAAACTAGCCCCTGAAAACTTTCTGTTTCATTACAGATAAGTCCTTGGATTAAAACCCTTATAACTTTTTAACAGAAAGGAAATTTTGAGTGATTCTTTTTCTGTCCTCTTCAGATTTTTGTCTAGTTTTTTATCATATTTATTTGAAAAATATTTGGAATACTTTCTGTGCACCTCTTGATATTTACGATAGCGCATATATTTTCTTTATACCGTAGATACCGAAGGAGGTGACGGAGCCACGAACTTCACCGAGCTAGGCTCCGACTACTCTGAACCAGGCAAGCATGTTTGAACTTTTGATATGATGAGTGTCTTGGCATGTTTTGCATGTAGTTAGTTTCATGGCATGTTGATGAGCATACCGATGAACGTTACTTTTATGAAATGTTGAAGTAAGTGAGTTCGATGATCCATAAGTGGATGGAGGTGAGTATGAATGGCCATGTGTTGGCATGAGGATGGGTAAGATGGCAGTGTTGTAGCATGCCAGTCTTATGCCAGACTATGTGACTTCAGGGTCAAACCGTACCGGTCCAGTTCCTCCCTTTTCCTTCCCTGTACTACCACATGTTTTCCGCAAGGAATATGGCTTAGTAAGTTGCAAACCGCTTTCCTGGTACACACCAAAAGGAGATGCCGGGATGATAGTTCCATGGCCCTGGATTAAAGCCAGTCATCCGGTCAGGGGGCATGGGTGTTTCCGGTTGGGACCGAGAGGGGGGCACCCCTTAGAGCGCGCATATATAAATTTGATCCCATGCTATTCGAGATTGTGATCTCCCCGTCTCAAAAGTTTTTCTTGGACGATGTCTAGGGTGAGTCCTGGCATCGAGAGGTAGGATGGGTGTGTACTGGTTAGCTGTGTTTTCTTCCGAAAAACCGTAAACGGAACTAGTCCCTCGTGACTACGGAAATCCGTTGGCTGTGGGAAATTTTTTGTACAAACTCTGCAGAGTCATATATTCCTTGAAACATCTATTCCATGTCCAATTTCGTATCATCTTGGACTAACAGTATCAGTTTGATGACAGAGACTCCGGTGAATCCCATGAGTACTAAGCCCGGCTAAATGTTATTCCTGTGGATGGACTAACCTGTTTATTATCATGAACTGAATATTTATTATGAGTATTGTTTATTTGTGACTAAAGCCCTTTCTGTGATGTCGCTCAGACGTCCGACTGTGGCATTTCTTTTAAAGCCCTTTCTGTGATGTCGCTCAGACGTCCGGCTGTGGCATTTCTTTTAAAGCCCTTTCCGTGATGTCGCTCAGACGTTCGACTGTGGCATTTCTTTTAAAGCCCTTTCTGTGATGTCGCTCAGACGTCGGACTGTGGCATTTCTTTTAAAGCCCTTTCTGTGATGTCGCTCAGACGTCCGACTGTGGCATTTCTTTTAAAGCCCTTTCTGTGATGTCGCTCAGACGTCCGACTGTGGCATTTCTTTTAAAGCCCTTTCTGTGATGTTGCTCAGACGTCCGACTGTGGCATTTCTTTTAAAGCCCTTTCTGTGATGTCGCTCAGACGTCCGACTGTGGCATTTCTTTTAAAGCCCTTTTCTGTGATGTCGCTCAGACGTCCGACTGTGGCATGATTTTTTTTTTCTGTTATTATTTGTTCACCCTTCGTGGCGTCGCTTCAGACACATGATCGGTTCTCATTTATTTTCTGTTGGGATTTCAGGCGGACTACCGCCGTTTCCCTCGTACTTACTTTGTTGTGCAAATAGTATCACTGTGCATTGGGAAGATTATTCATGACGCATCCATGCATGCATTTGTTATATCTTACGTCCGAACTGTCTTGCGAGTACTTTCAAAGTACTCACTGGCTTGTTGATTTGGCCAGATGCTGACGAAGGCGATCTCATGGATGAAGAGTTCGATAGCGAGTCCGACGCCTAGAGGAATCCCAGTCAGTCTTGTGCGACCCTGGTCTTGGTCTTAGTTTTATACCCGTTTCCGCAACCCGAATATAAATTATCGAGCCTCACCTCGACGCTCGATGAGATGCCAGTTTGAGAGTCGTGTTACCACACTCCCCATTGTGTCATTCCACCACTACTACATCCTCGAGTCAGTAGTATGCCACCACACCATTGTGTTATATCCGCCATTATGTATAATTATTGGCGCGCTTGTAATAATTCGTTGAGCAGCCCTAGCTCAACCCTGTAATATATTCTATGCTACTGGCTTATTGTATCAAGTATTTGTCTACCAGTGAGGATGATTTTCTCTCATACTGGACTCAAAGATTGGTTTCTCAATAAATATTTTTATTGGAAAACCGGTCGTGACAAGCTTGGTGTCAGAGCCAGGCTGACTGTAGGAAGCCACTAGGTGCGATCGCTAATCGGTTTTAGCATAACAGAGCTAATTTATATTTTTGCAATGGTAGTCATTTTTTGATAGTCAGCATAAATTTATGATCTGACCATTCAGAATTTTTGCCTACTTTTGTAGATGGCCGACAACGACTGCGAGTCTCAGACCTTCACCAACGTGCCCGATGGGTTCGTCAAGCTTCTCTCCTTCATCGTTCAGGTCGCGATGGGGCCATCCGTGCGCCCAGTCTTCACACTCCGCCAGCACAGAGTCAACGACGGTCTGACCATGCACCAGGCCACGGTGCAGTTCAAGGGAGGGCGTGGTGAGCTACGCCGCTACTTGTTTGTGGGAAGAGCCATGCCTACGGAGAGGCATGCTATGCAGATGGCAGCCCGTGAGGCGATAGCCCGCCTCAGGGATGTCCTTCCCGCGATGAAGACTCGTCGCTACCGTTATCCTCCATGCCATGTGCCCTACACCTGCCACTACGCATTCTCCTGCCCCAGAGGAGAACGAGACAAGGCTTTTGAGATGCTTATTGAGTATCTCCGGGCTCTGGAGGCAGCCTTCGACAACCTGGTGGACGACTTCGTGGCTGCCTGCATGGACGCAGTCCATGGCTGTGCCGCCAACAGGAGGGAGCTCCTGCTCACTGCACCGCCACTGACTTTTGTCTCGTCTTCAGCATCGCATGCACCTACTCGTCACCTGCCTACCACCGGAAGGATCAACCAGGCCTTTGCGCCCACTCCAGCACGCACTGCACCACCCGTTGTGCCTACTCCTATTCATGTTGCTCCGCCCCTGGCACCAGTTCCATCTACCCGACACGGCTCTTCTCGTCTGGAGCCTATTAGCAAGGAGGAGGTCGAATCTCCAGCCTCACTACGCCTCACCCTCGGCAGGGCCAAGGAGATCATCGACATTTCCGGCTGAGTGCGTTTGCCCGTCATGCGATGTACCGCTTTGTAAGATGTGTTGCGAGGAGTAGCTTGTTTGCGCATCATGTAGAACAGGAGGAGTGAACTAGCCTAAATAACATGTCAGGATTATGTACGCATATCCTGAGTGATGTACTGTATAATTATCGCCCGCATGTAAGATATGTAATGAGCAGTCCTTCTCCGTGCGCAAATCAATTTGTTTTCTTAAGTGATCTTGGACTTTTAAATTTATTGCCATCCTTGTGCATTTTTCTTTTTGGAGTTGTTTTGACGACCATCTTCATATTTCTTATGAGTTTTACAAAATATATCCCCAGAGTGAAAAATGTCTCGTCCTTGGACACGCTCCATGCCTACTCCGCCAGAGGAAAATTTGGACACTCAACCAGGCAACAATTTCACGCAAGGGCAGTCGAGCCAACATGGCAGTGAAACGGCACTTTCTCAAATGTGCCGCCTTTATGAACAGAGTCAGCAACAACATCGTGAAATGATGAACCAAGTCATCAACATGGGAAATTACCATGGACAGTATCCGCAGCATTCCAAGTTATCCGAGCTACAGAAGACGCGTCCCCAAACATTTTCACATACTGACAAGCCTCTTGAAGCCGAGGACTGGCTTCGGGACATGGAGAGGAAATTAATTATTACAAAATGTTCAGACCCCGAGAAGGTATTGTATGCTCCGCACTATCTTACAGGAGCAGCCGCATCTTGGTGGGAGAATTTTCTGCATATGCATCCAAACAAAGGTGACATAACCTGGGATGATTTCAAGGAAGGTTTCCGTGGTGCACACATTCCTAAGAGTATTATGAAAATCAAGAAGAGAGAGTTCGACGACCTCAAACAAAGGAACTTGACAGTGGCAGATTACAACAATCAATTTACACTATTGTCCCGCTACGCCAATGAAGAGCGTATGACGGAAAGCAAGAAGATGGAGAAATTCCTTGACGGTCTAGCGCCCGCGCTTAAATGCCAACTGGTCGTGCACACTTTTCCTGATTTTAAAACACTGGTGGACAAAGCCATTACTCTGGAGAATGAGAGACACAGTCTGGAAGATATCCGCAAGCGAAAAAGGGACCAGACTAACCTTGCTCGCAATCAACGGAGCAAGACAGATTTCAAAAAGGGTGGGACGCACAAATCCTCATCCAACGTCTCCTGCCCAATCCAGAATTTTCATGCAAGGGACAAGGAGTTCACATATCGCCCCGGTGTTACTTGTTACGCTTGTGGAGAAGAAGGGCACTATGCAAAACAGTGCCCCAAGCCAAGGAACTCAACCCCAAGGCCGAACAACGGCGGCAATAATTCAGCGCCCAAGCGAAACAATTTCAATCCCAACAACAACCACAGGAAGGGTCATCTGAACCACGTAACCAAAGAGGAGGCACAAAATGCTCCGGATATCGTACTCGGTACGTTTCCTGTCAACACGATACCTGCAACGGTTTTGTTTGATTCTGGAGCTTCTCACTCTTTCATTTCGAAAAGTTTTGCTTTGCAAAATAATTTTTCGATGCTTCCTTTGGAGAAATCCATGATCATCAAGTCCCCTGGGATTCAGCAAGTTACTCAGAATTACTATCAGAATGTGGTCATTGAGTTTCACGCAAATCTTATTGTGTTGGAAAATAAAGGACTGGATGTCATCCTAGGGATGGATTGGCTGACCACCAACAAGGGGTTTATCGACTGTTTCAACAGGACCGTAATTCTCACGCACCACCAAGGGAAGACAATAAAAGTATCAGCCAAGGAAGGAAAAATACCCCGGCAACCGAGATTGAATAAAGTGGACATTTCTGAGCTAAACAAGGTTCCAGTAGTGTATGAATTTCCAGACGTATTCCCTAAAGAGCTACCAGGCATGCCACTAGACCGAGAGATAGAATTCTGCATTGAGCTCGCACCAGGAACCACCCCCATATACAAGAAACCATACAGAATGGCACCATCCGAGTTGGTTGAATTGAAGAAGCAAATAAAAGAATTACTGGACAAAGGATATATTCGAGCCAGCCCCTCACCTTGGGGATCACCAATTTTATTTGCCAAAAAGAAGGATGGAACACTGAGATTGTGTATTGACTATCGAGCACTTAATATGGTCACAATTAAGAACAAATACCCGATGCCAAGGATAAACGATTTGTTTGATCAACTTGCTCAGGCCAAGGTATTTTCAAAAATTGACTTAAGGTCAGGATACCATCAATTAAAAGTGCGAACGGAAGACATCCCCAAAACAGCCTTCACTTCCAGATATGGACTGTATGAGTTCACAGTGATGCCATTTGGATTAACTAATGCCCCTGCATATTTTGTTCACCTCATGAACAAAGTATTTATGAAATATATGGACAAGTTCGTCGTGGTATTCATCGACGATATTCTGGTATACTCCAAAACACCAGAAGAGCACGCCGATCATCTCAGGATTGTGCTAGGAGAACTCAGGAAACACCAGTTGTATGCCAAGTTCAGCAAGTGCGAATTTTGGCTAAGACAAGTAGGCTTTCTAGGCCACGTGCTAACCCAAGACGGTATCGCAGTGGACCCAGAGAAAGTCAAGGCCATACTTGGTTGGAAGTCGCCAGCCAGCGTAACAGATATACGTAGTTTCTCGGGAATGGCAGGATATTACCGCAGATTTATTGAAGGATTTTCCACCATAGCCAAGCCTATAACGCAGTTACTCAAGAAAGACAAGAAGTTTGAATGGACAGAAGCCTGCGAAAAGAGTTTCCTAGAGCTAAAGCGAAAATTAACAACAGCACCAGTATTAATTGTGCCAGACATACACAAGAATTTTGAAGTATTTTGTGACGCGTCCAGAAAGGGTCTCGGATGCGTGTTGATGCAAGAAGGCAAGGTTGTCGCCTATGCTTCAAGGCAACTTCGCAAGCATGAGGAAAATTATCCCACTCATGACTTAGAAATGGCAGCGGTCATTCATGCACTCAAAGAATGGAGGCATTTCTTACTTGGGAACCGATGTGAAATATATACAGATCACAAAAGTCTCAAATATATTTTCACGCAGCCAGAACTAAATTTACGACAGAGACGTTGGTTGGAATTGGTAAAGGATTATGATGTTGGTATCCATTACCATCCAGGGAAGGCAAATGTAGTGGCCGATGCTCTTAGTCGGAACCCCAACTCCGACGAAAGCAATCTGCAAGGCTTGAGGCCCGAATTCCAACAAGAATTTTCCAGGCTCAATTTGTTAATAGTCGCTGAAGGCACCATATCAAACATGGAAATACGACCCGACCTTGTGGAGGAAATTAAAAGAGCTCAGCCCGGTCACCCCAGCATTGAAGGCAGCAAAAGAAAGGTGAGTATGGGCAAGGCCTCGGAGTTCGTCATAGACAATGGAGGAATATTGTGGTACGGAGAAAGACTCTGCGTACCAAACATAGAAGATCTTAAACTAAAAATCCTAGCTGAAGCCCATACCGCCCCGTACTCGATCCACCCTGGCGGGACCAAGATGTATAAAGATATTCAGGAAAGATTTTGGTGGCACGGTATGAAGAGGGACATAGCCACCTTCATTACACGTTGCGACTCGTGTCAACGCATAAAAGCTGAGCATCAGAGACCGGCCGGACTACTGCAACCAAACAAAATACCTGAGTGGAAATGGGATGAAATAGGAATGGATTTTATTGTTGGGCTACCTCGGTCACAGCATGGGAATGATGCCATCTGGGTCATTACTGACAGGTTAACCAAGGTGGCACATTTCATTCCAGTGAAGACAACCTACAACACTCAGCGACTTGCCAGGATTTATCTCACCCGCATAGTTTGTCTGCATGGAGTCCTGAAGACTATAATATCCGACAGAGGCACTCAGTTCGTCTCAAAATTTTGGGAGCATTTACAACAGGCTCTGGGAACTCAACTAGCCTTCAGTACCGCCTATCACCCACAGACCGATGGACAAACGGAACGAGTAAACCAGATTTTAGAAGACATGCTGAGAGCATGTGTCCTCACATATGGAACCAGTTGGGAAGAAAGCCTGCCATACGCCGAATTTGCATACAACAATAACTACCAGGCCAGCCTGCAAATGGCACCATTTGAGGCTTTATACGGACGGAGATGTCGTACCCCGTTGAATTGGTCAGAGACCGGAGACAGCCGCATCTTCGGACCGGACATGCTCAGAGAAGCCGAGGAAAAAGTCAAGCTAATCAGAGACCGACTTAAGACCGCTCAAAGTCGACAGAAGAGTTATTATGATCAGAAGCATCGTAGGGTCAGCTTCGAGCCCGGTGAGTTCGTATACCTGAAAGTATCTCCCATGAGAGGATTGCAACGATTCAAGATTAAAGGGAAGCTAGCACCAAGATTCATTGGACCGTTCTGTATAATGGCGCGAAGAGGCAAGGTAGCCTACCAGCTAGACTTACCCAAGGAATTATCCGATGTCCATGGCGTGTTCCACGTCTCGCAATTGAGGAAGTGCGTGAGCAACCCAGAGAAACAAGTATCCCATGAGAGCATTGACGTACAACCAGACCTCACTTATCGGGAACGTCCCGTATGAATAATAGAGGAGTCTGAAAGGAGAACCCGACATAAGACCACCAAATTCTTCAGAGTACAGTGGAGCAATCACACTGACAGTGAAGCTACTTGGGAAAGAGAGGATTTTCTTTGGACTGAGCATCCACAATTATTTATGGATCAGCTGAAATCTCGGGGACGAGATTTTTCCTAAGGGGGTAGGTGTTGTGACACTCCAAAATTTTTGATTTGGTTTTCATCAAAAACTTTATTGGATTCAAAAGGAGGGCCTTTAAAAATTTCTCTTTCAGAAAATCCTTCCTCTTAAAAACTTCCTTTCACCTTTGGCAAGGATTTCCTTTCCTTTTAATTTTGGTGTTAAAATTTTTGGAAGCTTTTCTTCTGGTTATTTCCCTCTCAAACTTATTTATTTTTTTTAAAAAAGAAACCCTAGGAAGTTTGGGACTTCTTTTCTTTTTGAAGACACCCATGGTTTACCATGTCTCCTATGGTAAATCTTCTCAAAATCCATTCCCTCCATCCTTGAACAATCTAAATTCACTGTCTCAACAAGTCCAAACAAGTTTTGGATTTTATTTAAATTATTTTTCTCCCCAAAAACATTTCTGCCATTTATTTGAGCTTAAGTGATTTTCAAAGCAAGTGTCACTTTGCCTTTGAGTTTTTATCCCAAACCAACTTCCCTGGATTGTCTTTAGTACCCACAACCTAGAAACATCTTGATCCACTCTTCTTCTTTTCAAATATTTCAAATTTCACTCACTGCAAGTTTGGACCAGATTTGCCAAATTTGGTGAAATTCATATCTACACTTCTCCAAAAATTCCACCAAAATTCAGGCAGCCTACTGGAGCAATGAGAGGCCACTCCACCAAGATTCAGCTCAAGGAAAAATCCCTAGATGCCAAAAACATTCTGTCGAACACCTGAGCTGCACTGTTCTTTGCATAGTTCAGTAAAATTCAGTTTTACAGTGTCGATTTCTTTGGAGTTACAGGCACATGCTCACAGTGCCTTTGGCTCGACGCTCGCAGCCCCTCCCCTCTTGTCCGGATGCTGCACACGCGTGCTTGGAGCCTTCCTGGCGTCAGTAGCGCGCTGGCCCGCCCTCGCCGGCGTCTTCTGCGGCGTCGGGACCTCCCATGGCGGCCGACAGAAGGCACACCACGGCAGAACGCCGTTTTGGCGCCGCCCAAAGCTTCCTGGCCCTCCGCGTGTCCTCATGCATGCCAGGGCACGCCCGTGGCACCCTCACCGCAGCCCGGCAAGCACGGAACGTGCTCCCTGCCACCGACGGGCCCGCGCCGCCCCGTTCCGTCGAGCTCGCCCCTAACACCCCATCCAAGCTCGCTTAGCACCCAAATGGAACCAGTAGAACTCCGTGATGACGCCCAACTCCCTAAACCTTCCCGACCAAGCTCTGCGCCGCCGTAACCTTCACCAGAGATCCCCGTTCATGGCCACCGCCTTGGATCGCCTATAAAAAGGACCCCGAGCTCGCTCACGAGACCCACACCTTCACTACACCTCTCCAGAACCCTGCCAAACCACCAGGAGGACCTCGAGGAGGTCTCCTCCCCCAACTCCGGCCGCCTCGCCCCGCCTTGGCCTCCACCTCGATTCCCTTCGGTGAGGCCATCTCCGGCGCCCAAAACTTGTCCGTAGCCTTCTCTTGCACCCAATGCTCTAACCCCCACCTCAATTTGATCCTTGCAGCCCTCCTCGGCGTGACCCATCAACGCCCGAACCACCGTCCGCCGGAGTCAAGCCCGCCGTCGACGTGGTGCCCACCGGCGACCAACACCACCACCCACCGTTGCGGAAGGACACGGTGAGCACGTTGGTAATCCCCGATCACCCTGCCTCGCCGTGGATCGCCGCCGGCGACCACCGCGGCTCTCGAGCACCGGCGAAGTGTGCCGCCCCGTTTTGAAAATTTAAACCTGACAGGCGGGACCCGCTGTCAGCCTCTCTATTCTGTCTAAGCGAAGCATTTTCTGAAAAAGTCTTCTGCCAAATACGCCTTCCCTCTGGGCTGGCGTAGTTTCTGCCGAAGCGCTTTCTGTTTTTATAAACTAGCCCCTGAAAACTTTCTGTTTCATTACAGATAAGTCCTTGGATTAAAACCCTTATAACTTTTTAACAGAAAGGAAATTTTGAGTGATTCTTTTTCTGTCCTCTTCAGATTTTTGTCTAGTTTTTTATCATATTTATTTGAAAAATATTTGGAATACTTTCTGTGCACCTCTTGATATTTATGATAGCGCATATATTTTCTTTATACCGTAGATACCGAAGGAGGTGACGGAGCCGCGAACTTCACCGAGCTAGGCTCCGACTACTCTGAACCAGGCAAGCATGTTTGAACTTTTGATATGATGAGTGTCTTGGCATGTTTTGCATGTAGTTAGTTTCATGGCATGTTGATGAGCATACCAATGAACGTTACTTTTATGAAATGTTGAAGTAAGTGAGTTCGATGATCCATAAGTGGATGGAGGTGAGTATGAATGGCCATGTGTTGGCATGAGGATGGGTAAGATGCCAGTGTTGTAGCATGCCAGTCTTATGCCAGACTATGTGACTTCAGGGTCAAACCGTACCGGTCCAGTTCCTCCCTTTTCCTTCCCTGTACTACCACATGTTTTCCGCAAGGAATATGGCTTAGTAAGTTGCAAACCGCTTTCCTGGTACACACCAAAAGGAGAGGCCGGGATGATGGTTCCATGGCCCTGGATTAAAGCCAGTCATCCGGTCAGGGGGCATGGGTGTTTCTGGTTGGGACCGAGAGGGGGGCACCCCTTAGAGCGCGTATATATAAATTTGATCCCATGCTATTCGAGATTGTGATCTCCCCGTCTCAAAAGTTTTTCTTGGACGATGTCTAGGGTGAGTCCTGGCATCGAGAGGTAGGATGGGTGTGCACTGGTTAGCTGTGTTTTCTTCCGAAAAACCGTAAACGGAACTAGTCCCTCGTGACTACGGAAATCCGTTGGTTGTTGGAATTTTTTTGTACAAACTTTGCAGAGTCATATATTCCTTGAAACATCTATTCCATGTCCAATTTCGTATCATCTTGGACTAACAGTATCAGTTTGATGACAGAGACTCCGGTGAATCCCATGAGTACTAAGCCCGGCTAAATGTTATTCCTGTGGATGGACTAACCTGTTTATTATCATGAACTGAATATTTATGATGAGTATTGTTTATTTGTGACTAAAGCCCTTTCTGTGATGTCGCTCAGACGTCCGACTGTGGCATTTCTTTTAAAGCCCTTTCTGTGATGTCGCTCAGACGTCCGGCTGTGGCATTTCTTTTAAAGCCCTTTCTGTGATGTCGCTCAGACGTCTGACTATGGCATTTCTTTTAAAGCCCTTTCTGTGATGTCGCTCAGACGTCCGACTGTGGCATTTCTTTTAAAGCCCTTTCTGTGATGTCGCTCAGACGTCCGACTGTGGCATTTCTTTTAAAGCCCTTTCTGTGATGTCGCTCAGACGTCCGACTGTGGCATTTCTTTTAAAGCCCTTTCTGTGATGTCGCTCAGACGTCCGACTGTGGCATTTCTTTTAAAGCCCTTTCTTTGATGTCGCTCAGACGTCCGACTGTGGCATTTCTTTTAAAGCCCTTTTCTGTGATGTCGCTCAGACGTCCAACTGTGGCATGGTTTTTTTTCTGTTATTATTTGTTCACCCTTCGTGGCATCGCTTCAGACACACGATTGGTTCTCATTTATTTTCTGTTGGGATTTCAGGTGGACTACCGCCGTTTCCCTCGTACTTACTTCGTTGTGCAAATATTATCAGTGTGCATTGGGAAGATTATTCATGACGCATCCATGCATGCATTTGTTATATCTTACGTCCGAACTGTCTTGCGAGTACTTTCAAAGTACTCACTGGCTTGTTGATTTGGCCAGATGCTGACGAAGGCGATCTCATGGATGAAGAGTTCGATAGCGAGTCCGACGCCTAGAGGAATCCCAGTCAGTCTTGTGCGACCCTGGTCTTGGTCTCAGTTTTATACCCGTTTCCGCAACCCGAATATAAATTATCGAGCCTCACCTCGACGCTCGATGAGATGCCAGTTTGAGAGTCGTGTTACCACACTCCCCATTGTGTCATTTCACCACTACTACATCCTCGAGTCAGTAGTATGCCACCACACCATTGTGTTATATCCGCCATTATGTATAATTATTGGCGCGCTTGTAATAATTCATTGAGCAGCCCTAGCTCAACCCTGTAATATATTCTATGCTACTGGCTTATTGTATCAAGTATTTGTCTACCAGTGAGGAGGATTTTCTCTCATACTGGACTCAAAGATTGGTTTCTCAATAAATATTTTTATTGTAAAACCGGTCGTGACATCATCCGACTCCCTGGGACAGATCTGGCTCCCGGTAACCTTCGACATGTAACATCCCAAATTTTCAATTTGGAATGTTATACACTAGATCATCATGCATATCATATTTTCTTGCATTTTGTCGATCCTAGAAATTTCACGCAACTCAAGGACCTTCGGAGAGAGTTGGAGATTCTGTCATTTTCATATTTGAGTTCTTTCTCAAATTTTGAAAAGAGGATCATTGGTTTTGTCAGAGTTTATTTGCCTTTTATTTGGATAGGGAAATATGCGTTTTTTCAAAATTTTGCATTCTAGGTCCTGAGAAAAGTTCATTTTGTTCGACTCATTTTTAGGAGCCGGGGAAAATTTACTTTGGGAGTTTTGGAGTTCGTTTAGATGTTCTTTTCTGTGTTTTTCTGTGCGCGTAACCGATTTTTTTAAAAAAATTCCGCAGCGCCGATTGGGCCAAGGCCCAGCAGCCGGCCGGCCAGGCCTCCACGCGCGCCGCGCCGCGCAAGCAGCCACCGCCGCCGCCACTAGGCAGGAGTCCTAGTAGGACTCTAGTCCTTCTCCCCCTCCTTTTTTCTTGCCCCCTTCCCCAAGTCTCCTCTCCCCTCACCTATATAAATACCAACACCCCCCTAAAACCCACACCAAGCCGCCACCCGCGCCACCGCCGCCCTTAGCGCCGCGCCGCCGCCGCCCTTTGCCCACGCCGCCGCCGCCCATAGCGCCGCCGCCGCCCATAGCGCCGCCGCCGCCCTACGTCGCTGCCGCCGCCGCCCTACGTCGCCGCCGTTCGCCGGAGCTTCTCGTCGGAGGTAGCCGCGCCGCGTCTCTTTTCTCCCCTCGGTTCGGTTTTTCTTATAAACCATTCCGGTTCTTTTCTTAACCGTTCCGGTTTTCTTTTGGTTCGTTGTTTCGGTTTTTATCGAAACCCTAGATCGGTTTCGTTTTCTTTTCCGGTTAGTTGCCTAGAGACCGTTCGCCGGACCGTTCGTCCTAACGAACATGACCACCGGTTATTCCCGGTTAACGAACGTCCGTTCGATTAACCATTCTTCTTTTTCTTCTCGTCGGATTTATTCCGCGATCGCGATCTCAGATCCGATCTTCGTTCTAGTTTATCTTCTCGCTCGTTTATCGGAATCAGGTGATTCAAGCGCCTGGAGTTTCGTTTCGAAACCGCCGTTCCGACTAATCAACTTAAACAAGTTTTTTCAACGGTAAAATTTGACCTAGTTCCAACTTGCTAGAACCGAGTTGTTTTCTTCCGCCATTTGTTTTCCATTGCTTTGTTCGGTTCGTTCTTTCTTTGCGACCGGAGTTCTTAAGTTGAACTAACTGGTTCGATCTCTTGTTCGAGTTTTACCTGTGCATTAGATGAGTACTTATTGTATGCTTGTTGTTTGTCTGCGATAGATTACCCGGATTGCGCCGCTTGTTACTTCGAATCTCTAGGACTCGCGGATCAACATGCAAGGCAAGTAACACTTTGATCATACCTTTTCTACAACCCAGTTTTATTGCATTAGATCAATCCTCACACATTGCATGATTAGGATCTAATTAAATTGTGGGATGGGAAGTAGATGAGGTACTACCTATTACCTGTTTATTATGAAACCTTTGGGAGTTACTTCTATGTTTGCTTATTATGCCATGCTATGCTAGTAGACGTGGATTGGGTGAGTGATATCCATGACAGATGTGAGTGTGATAATTTTAATGGTTTATCTAAGGTGGCAACTTGAACACACATCTGGGTGGATTGAGGCACCTGATGTCTATCAGGACTTGCCTGTTTTTTTATGGACCGCCACCCAGGCTCAAAGGGATCATAAGATCTTTCATGCTAGAAACTTCCGTGTGCAGCCACAAGCCATTATGGGCTCTGGCATAGTTGACTAAGTCGTGCGAATCTTACAGGGTAGACTAGCAGATGTAGGGGAAAGTAGCTGTACCGGTCTATCCATCGTAAGGTGCTAGCGCTTCTGAAAGACTATGTCTCGGTCATCCGTTTCTCAAACACCAGTAGTGCGAGAAAACCAACGGAGGCGATCGAGTCTTGTGGGGAAAAGTGCGCAAACCTCTGCAGAGTGTAATAAACTAATCATGATTAGCCGTGTCCCCGGTTATGGACATCTTGAGTATCTAGTACTTGAATATCGTGTGAATCTCATCATGTTACTTCTAAATTAATATTGTTGGGTTATTGATGACTACTTTTAATTGGGATTGAGAATGCTGTCAACCATTCTCAATGTTTAACAACCACCATGATAGTTAAATAAATTTATTCCTTTGCAGTAGGGAAAAATTGGCTTTACGCAAAACAGTAACCATAGAGCTCTCCACCAGCCAAATATGCATATAGTATAGCTGTTTCATTCCATTACTCTCTATGTGTTACTTTACCAGCATATTCCATGTGCTGACCCGTTGCGGGCTGCAACTTTCATGTTGCAGACTTTTCAGACGATGAGTAAGGTGCTTTTAGGTCGTGGTTCTATACGCAGTGATGCCGTTGGAGTTGATGGACCCATTTACCTTCCAAGTCTTCCGCTGTTATCGATATTAGATGGCCTTAAGCCATATTTATTGTAATAAGTTCTCTTTTAAGACATCGATGTAATAAGTGTGTGATTGCCACTCTGCTATAAATCCTTCGAAGTACTATGTGGTGTCAGCATTACTGATCCAGGGATGACACCGAAGCACAGAGACTTGATCCATTCGGGTCGGGTCGCTACAGAGATGGTATCAGAGCACACGCTGACTGTAGGACACGACCACTAAGTTAAAGCCATAGATCACTATTCTCTCCTCATTTTCTAACTCCTCATCTTTTCTACTCTTTTAGGATGAAGGACGCGAAGATTAAGTACGCTCAACCGGATGAAGGCACACCTTTTGGATTTCACTTGAAGGAAGTCACCAAGTACCTGAACATTGGATTACCAAGCTTCACGGGAACCTTCAACGCCACTCTGCCTGAAGAGGAGCGCTGGAAGATTGAAGCTCACGTTCCGGGAAGGACATCCGCGCCAATCACGAAGCCCATAGATAGTGTTTTCAATGCACCAACTTGGAGTCTAGGAAGGAGCATGGCAGCCCATATCACCATAGGACGCATTGGAGAAGTTTATCAAGAAGACCTCAAGGACACTATCTACCAGATTTGCAAACGCCGAGATGAACAATGGGAATTAGTCAGCACCAAGAAGGATAGATCCATTGCAGCTTTTATCCAGGAGTTAAACCAGGCCATTCAACGCCACGAGAACCAGATGTGCAATGATATGATAGAGTTGAAGAATGCGAAGGCAAGGATCATCAAGCTAGAAGGAGAACTGAAGGCTACACGCAAGGACTACATGGACGAGATCGTAGCTCTAGCAAGACACAACGGCGATCTTAAGCAAGAGATTGAAGAACTCAAGAGGGAGTTAGCATCCAGGGAGGAAGACATGTACGTCGCATGTCCGGACAACTACATCATCATCGATGACACCGATTCGGATCCAAGTGAACCCGACTTTGAAGACCAAGCTGGAGCAGACATCATGGAGTCTTCCACCAGTTCAAATTTCTAGAGGACCACCAAATATTAGTAGTATTTCCCCCATGTAAACACTATAGTTTGAGCACCTTTGCGATAGCTAGATCGATTGTAAGCCCTTGTTTGAATTGAATGAAGTGATTTTGTGTGCATTTGCTCATGTGCATTGGGGTAGTGTTTTCTCTTTAGACCTCACTCTATTCTTATTTCTCATCTTTTCTAAACCCTCAGATGCCTCCGAGACGTGACAATGGATTTCCACCGGAGCTCACTTAGTTGATCCAACAGCAGAATCAATTGATGCAAATGTTAGTCCAGAATCAGCAGAACAACAACAACAACAACCCACCACCACCGCCGCCACCTGTTGACCACTTAGCCCTTTTCCTTAGGCTGAATCCGCCGGTGTTTTCTAGTAGCACCGAGCCGATAGTAGCAGAAAATTGGCTCCGCAAGATAGGGAGGGAGTTGATCACTGTAGGATGCACGGATGGTGAGAAAGTGAAGTTTGCCGCACATCAGCTTGACGGACCCGCGGCAGCATGGTGGGAGAATTTCACAGCCACCTTCCCAGTTGACACTGTTACATGGGATCAGTTCCAGCAAGCTTTTCGCACTGCACATGTTTCAGCAGGAGCTATGGCCATGAAGAAGTGTGAGTTTTGCGACTTACGCCAAGGAGGAAGGACAGTTGGCCAGTACATTGACGACTTCAGCAAGTTAGCACGTTATGCCCCAGATGACGTTGCTACGGATGCAACCAAGCAGGAGAAGTTTCTGGAAGGATTGAATGATGAGTTAAGCGTGCAGTTGATGGTAGCAAGTTTCAACAACTACCAGGAGTTGGTAGATCGTGCCATCATGATTGAAGGGAAGCAACAGTAGATTGAGAACCGCAAGAGGAAGTATGGACAGGGGAAGTATAACTCTGGAGCCCAGCAGAAGCCCCGTTTTACCCCTAAATCGGGATTTCAGTTTCAGCATACCCATGGAGGAGGTAGTTCGCACAACCATAACGGCCACAAGAATGGTAACGTGAATGGAGGAAGCAACGGCCAGAACCGTACCACCCCATCAACCCCAGCCAAGAGAGATCTGAGTCAAGTCACCTGTTTCAAGTGTTCCAAGACCGGACATTATGCCAATGAATGTCCTGAAGGCCAGAATGGAAATGGCAATGGAAGCTCAGGGAAGAAGCCAAACCCTTTCAATAGGGGACAGGTGAACCACGTTAACGTGGAGGAGGTTGAAGATCAGCCTGATGCAGTAATCGGTAAGTTTTTGGTTAAGTCATTTACCGCACTCGTTCTTTTCGATACTGGTGCATCACATTCATACATATCAAGGGGATTTGTGGAAAAATATAGCCTGCCCACTAGGATTCTTAAAACACCTATGCTAGTAAGCTCGCCAGGAGCAGAATACATGGCCAGTCAAGGATGCTTTCAAGTGCCATTAAGCATAGGAAGGCATGTTTTCCCAACAGATTTAATTATTCTGGAATCCCAAGGTCTGGATGTAATTCTCGGTATGGATTGGTTGTCGATGTATGGAGGAAACATCGATTGCGCTAGTAAGACAATTTTGCTTACAACGCCAGAAGGAAGAAGGATCAAGTATGTATCCCGGCATGTGCCAAATAGGACACAAGTAAATTGCCTAACAGGAGTAGTGCAGGAGGAAGTACCAGTGGTAATGGATTTTCCTGATGTATTTCCTGAAGAGTTGCCAGGCATGCCACCGGATAGAGACATTGAGTTTTTGGTTGAGTTATTGCCAGGTACAGGCCCAATATCAAAGAGACCGTACCGGATGCCTGCAAAGGATTTGGTAGAAATTAAGAATCAGATTAAGGAGTTATTGGAGAAAGGTTACATTCGCCCAAGTTCTTCGCCTTGGGGATCACCCGTACTTCTAGTGGAGAAGAAGGATGGATCATTACGGATGGTTGTTGATTACCGTGGATTGAATGAAGTAACCATCAAGAACAAGTACCCACTGCCAATGATTAATGATCCATTTGATCGTTTGCAAGGAGCTAAAGTGTTTTCCAAGATCGATTTGCGATCAGGGTACCACCAGTTGAAGATTCGAGAGCAGGACATACCTAAGACATCATTCACCACAAGATATGGACTATATGAGTATACCGTTATGTCATTTGGATTGACTAACACGCCTGCCTATTTTATGAACCTGATGAACAAAGTTTTTATGGAGTTTTTGGATAAGTTCGTCGTAGTGTTCATTGATGATATCCTGGTTTATTCAAAGAATGAAGAAGAGCATAAGGAACATTTGCGTTTGGTTTTGGAGAAACTAAGGGAACATCAGTTATATGCCAAATTTAGCAAATGTGAGTTTTGGTTGAAAGAAGTAGGATTCCTCGGACACGTTATATCCGGAGAAGGGATAGCAGTTGACCCCGCAAAGGTTGAGACCGTAACCGAATGGGAAGCACCAACGACAGTTGGAGAGATCCGGAGTTTTCTTGGACTCGCAGGATAATACCGGAGATTCATTGAGAATTTTTCAAAGATTGCAAAGCCTATGACGGAGTTGTTGAAGAAGGATACCAAGTTCAATCGGACTAGGAGTGTGAGGCTAGTTCACAGGAGTTGAAGAAACGATTGGTTACCTCACCGGTATTGATTTTGCCAGATCAGACCAAGGATTATGAGGTGTATTGCGACGCTTCACGTCGAGGACTTGGAGCTGTGCTTATGCAGGAAGGGAGAGTTGTTTCGTATGCTTCACGACAACTGAAGCCTCATGAGTTGAATTATGCCACACATGATTTGGAGTTAGCAGCCGTAGTGCATGCATTGAAGACATGGAGACATTTCCTCATTGGAAATCATTGTGAGGTGTACACGGATCACAAAAGTTTGAAGTACATTTTCACACAGAAGGAATTGAATCTCAGACAAAGGAGATGGTTGGAGCTCATCAAGAATTATGATATGAGATTGCATTACCATCCCGGTAAAGCTAATGTACTAGCTGACGCATTGAGCCGCAAGAGCCACGTCAATACGTTAATGACGAAGGAAATACCCAAGGAGTTAGCAGAAAACCTTCGTGAACTAAGTTTAGAGATAGTTCCGAAAGGCTATGTAGCAGCATTGGAGATTCAGTCAACATTGATGGATAGAATCAGAGAAGCTCAGAAATCTGACAAGGAGATTGCTTCTATAAAGGAGAAACTAAGCAAAGGAAAAGCAAAGGGATTTCGTGAGGATGAGCACGATACCCTATGGTTTGAGGACCGTGTTTATGTGCCAAATGACCCGGAGATCAGGAAGTTGATTCTACAAGAGGCACATGATTCACCCTATTCGATTCACCCAGGAAATACGAAGATGTATTTGGATTTAAAGGAAACATTCTGGTGGACTGGAATGAAGAAGGATATTGCAGCATATGTAGCAGTTTGTGACGTATGTCATAGAGTGAAGGCAGAACATCAGAAGCCAGCCGGATTGTTGCAACCATTGCCGATACCCAAATGGAAGTGGGATAAGATAGGCATGGATTTTATCACAGGACTACCCAGGATGAAAGCAGGATATGACTCGATATGGGTAGTAGTTTATCATTTGACGAAGGTAGCACATTTCATTCCAGTTAAGACCACTTACACCAGTGCTAAGTTGGCAAAGATATACATGACTAGGATCATTTGTTTGCATGGAGTTCCAAGGAGTATTGTATCAGACAGAGGAACCCAATTTACCTCAAAGTTTTGGAATCAGTTGCATGAAACTTTGGGAACTAGGCTAGAGTTCAGCACCGCTTTTCATCCACAGACAGATGGACAGACTGAGAGAGTCAATCAGATTTTGGAAGATATGCTGAGAGCTTGTGCGCTAGATTATGGATCTAGTTGGGATGATAACTTGCCGTATGCGGAGTTTTCTTATAACAACAGTTACCAAACCAGTCTGAAGTTGGCACCTTTCGAAGCTTTGTACGGAAGGAGGTGCAGGACACCGTTGTCATGGGACGAAGTTGGAGACCGTCAGTTGTTTGGACCCAATTTGATTAAAGAGTCTGAACAGAAGGTGAAGTTGATTCGCGATAGGCTCAAGGTAGCCCAGTCCAGGCAGAAGAGCTACGCAGATTCTAAACACAAGGAGATAGTTTACGAAACCGGAGACATGGTGTATCTCCGAGTATCCCCACTATGAGGAGTTAAGCGCTTTGGAGTTAAGGGAAAATTAGCACCGCGTTTCGTTGGACCATATAAGATCTTGCAATGTATGGGAGAAGTCGCTTATAAGTTGGAATTACCAGAGGGACTGTCAGGAGTACATGATGTATTCCATGTTTCTCAGCTGAAGAAATGTCACGCCGAGATGGCCGAGGTACCACTAAGAGATACAGTGCCGCTTGAAGCGATTCAGTTGAAGGACAACTTAACGTATGAAGAGAAACTAGTCAAGATTCTCGATTATGCCAGCAGAGTTACCCGTAGCAAGGTTATCAAGTTTTGCAAAGTTCAGTGGAACCACCACTCAGAGGATGAAGCCACCTGGGAGAGAGAAGAAGATTTGCTCAAGGACCACCCTCACCTATTTTCTAGCCAACCCGAATCTCGAGGGCGAGATTCATCTTAAGGGGGGTAGGTTTGTAACATCCCAAATTTTCAATTTGGAATGTTATACACTAGATCATCATGCATATCATATTTTCTTGCATTTTGTCGATCCTAGAAATTTCACGCAACTCAAGGACCTTCGGAGAGAGTTGGAGATTCTGTCATTTTCATATTTGAGTTCTTTCTCAAATTTTGAAAAGAGGATCATTGGTTTTGTCGGAGTTTATTTGCCTTTTATTTGGATAGGGAAAAATGCGTGTTTTCAAAATTTTGCATTCTAGGTCCCGAGAAAAGTTCATTTTGTTCGACTCATTTTTAGGAGTCGGGGAAAATTTACTTTGGGAGTTTTGGAGTTCGTTTAGATGTTCTTTTCTGTGCTTTTCTGCGCGCGTAACTGATTTTAAAAAAATAATCCGCAGCACCGCTTGGGCCAAGGCCCAGCAACCGGCCGGCCAGGCCTCCGCGCGCGCCGTGCCGCGCAGGCAGCCACCGCTGCCGCCGCCACTAGGCAGGAGTCCTAGTAGGACTCTAGTCCTTCTCCCCCTCCTTTTTTCTTGCCCCCTTCCCCAAGTCTCCTCTCCCCTCACCTATATAAATACCAACACCCCCCCTAAAACCCACACCAAGCCGCCACCCGCGCCCCTCACCCCGCGCCGCCGCCGCCCTTTGCCCGCGCCGCCGCCGCCCTTTGCCCGCGCCGCCGCTGGCCTATGTCGCCGCCGTTCGCCGGAGGTAGCCGCGCCGCGTCTATTTTCTCCCCTCGGTTCGGTTTTTCTTATAAACCGTTCTGGTTCTTTTCTTAACCGTTCTGGTTTTCTTTTGGTTCGTTGTTTTGGTTTTTATCGAAACCCTAGATCGGTTTCATTTTCTTTTCCGGTTAGTTGCCTAGAGACCGTTCGCCGGACCGTTCGTCCTAACGAACGTGACCACCGGTTATTCCCGGTTAACGAACGTCCATTCGTTTAACCGTTCTTCTTTTTCTTCTCGTCGGATTTATTCCGCGATCGCGATCT
The DNA here is from genome assembly GCA_034509565.1 of Triticum monococcum. NCBI lineage: Eukaryota > Viridiplantae > Streptophyta > Magnoliopsida > Poales > Poaceae > Triticum > Triticum monococcum. The sequence continues at coordinate 526,507,710 of CM067841.1, forward strand.
CAGATCCGATCTTCGTTCTAGTTTATCTTCTCGTTTGTTTATCGGAATCAGGTGATTCAAGCGCCTGGAGTTTCGTTTTGAAACCGCCGTTCCGACTAATCAACTTAAACAAGTTTTTGCTATGGTAAAATTTGACCTAGTTCCAACTTGCTAGAACCGAGTTGTTTTTTTCCGCCGTTTGTTTTTCGTTGCTTTGTTCGGTTCGTTCTTTCTTTGCGACCGGAGTTCTTAAGTTGAACTAATTGGTTCGATCTCTTGTTTAAGTTTTACCTGTGCATTAGATGAGTACTTATTGTATGCTTGTTGTTTGTTTGCGATAGATTACCCGGATTGCGCCGCTTGTTACTTCGAATCTCTAGGACTCGCGAATCATCAGCAAGGCAAGTAACACTTTGATCATACCTTTTCTACAACCCAGTCTTATTGCATTAGATCAATCCTCGCACATTGCATGATTAGGATCTAATTAAATTGTGGGATGGGAAGTAGACGAGGTAGTACCTATTACCTGTTTATTATGAAACCTTTGGGAGTTACTTCTACGTTTGCTTATTATGCCATGCTATGCTAGTAGACATGGATTGGGTGAGTGATATCCATGACGGATGTGAGTGTGATAATTTTAATGGTTTATCTAAGGTGGCAACTTGAACACACATCTGGGTGGATTGAGGCACCTGATGTCTATCAGGACTTGCCTGTTTTTTATGGACCGCCACCCAGGCTCAAAGGGATCATAAGATCTTTCATGCTAGAAACTTCCGTGTGCAGCCACAAGCCATTATGGGCTCTAGCATAGTTGACTAAGTCGTGCGAACTCTTACAGGGTAGACTAGCAGATGTAGGCGAAAGTAGGTGTACCGGTCTATCCATCGTAAGGTGCTAGCGCTTCTGAAAGACTGTGTCTCGGTCATCCGTTTCTCAAACACCAGCAGTGCGAGAAAACCAACGGAGGCGATTGAGTCTTGTGGGGAAAAGTGCGCAAACCTCTGCAGAGTGTAATAAACTAATCATGATTAGCCGTGTCCCCGGTTATGGACATCTTGAGTATCTAGTACTTGAATATCGTGTGAATCTCATCATGTTACTTCTAAATTAATATTGTTGGGTTATTGATGACTACTTTTAATTGGGATTGAGAATGCTGTCAACCATTCTCAATGTTTAACAACCACCATGATAGTTAAATAAATTTATTCCTTTGCAGTAGGGAAAAATTGGCTTTACGCAAAACAGTAACCATAGAGCTCTCCACCAGCCAAATATCATATAGTATAGCTGTTTCATTCCATTACTCTCTATGTGTTACTTTGCCAGCATATTCCATGTGATGACCCATTTCGGGCTGCAACTTTCATGTTGCAGACTTTTCAGACGATGAGTAAGGTGCTTTTAGGTCGTGGTTCTATACTCAGTGATGCCGTTGGAGTTGATGGACCCATTTACCTTCCAAGTCTTCCGCTGTTATCGATATTAGATGGCCTTAAGCCATATTTATTGTAATGAGTTCTCTTTTGAGACATCGATGTAATAAGTGTGTGATTGCCACTCTGCTATAAATCCTTCGAAGTACTGTGTGGTGTCAGCATTACTGATCCAGGGATGACACCGGAGCACAGAGGCTTGATCCATTCGGGTCGGGTCGCTACACGGCACCTACGACAACTTCCGCACGGAGATGGTCGATTTCGACATCGCCCCCATCGGCCTCCCTTACAACGCCATTCTCGGCTACCCGGCGCTGGCTCAGTCATGGCCGCCATGCACCCGGCGTATAACCTCATGAAGATGCCCGGGAGCGGCGGCACCCTTGCCATGCACGGGGACACCGGGGACGCCCTGCGAGTACTCAAGCTCGCCTTCAAGACGGCAGCATCGGCAGGGCCCGTCAGCGCGGAGACCCCTGAGCCCAAGGGGGCTGCGCCCGCCAAGAAGAAGCAGTTGTTCACCCAGGACAGGGCAGAAAGCAAGCAGATACCCGTCGACGAGGACGGGTCCTCCAGTGCCACTTTCACCATAGGCGCCAACCTTGAGCCTGAGCAGGAGGAGGCCTTGGTCAAGTTCTTGCACGCGAATAAGAAGTATTTGCTTGGGAGCCCGATCAGCTGGCGGGGATCCCCAGGAGTGTCATCGAGCATCACCTCAACGTGTGCCCAAATGTGCGCCCCGTGAAGCAGAAGGCCAGGCGGCAGTCCGTGGAGAAGCAGGCCTTCATTGTCCAAGAGACCCGCAAGCTAGAAGCCGCTGGGGTCATTCGCGAGGTCCGATACCCGGATTGGTTGGCCAACCCTGTCGTTGTGCCCAGGAAAGGGGGGAAGGAACACATGTGTGTCGACTTCACCAACCTCAACAAAGCATGCCCGCAAGATCCGTTTCCGCTCCCCCGCATCAACCAGATCGTCGATTCCACTGCAGAGTGCGACTTGCTGTGCTTCCTGGACGCCTTCTCCGGGTATCACCAGATCAAGATGGCGGTAGAAGACGTTGAGAAGACCGCCTTCTTGACCCCGTGCGGGGTATACTGCTATACATGCATGCCGTTTGGACTGTGTAACGCAGGGGCAACCTTTCATTGGCTGATGCACATCACCTTGGGCCCGCAACTCAGAAAGAATGTCGAAGCCTATGTTGATGACATTGTAGTAAAATCTCAGGAGGCCAAGACCCTGATACAAGACCTGGAGGAGACCTCCGCGAGCCTCGACGCAGTAAACCTGCGGCTCAACCCAGAGAAATGTGTGTTTGGCGTCCCCTCGGGCAAGCTTTTGGGATTCCTCATGTCCCATCGTGGCATTGAGGCCAACCCCGAGAAGGTCAAGGCGGTCAAGGACATGAGTCTGCCAAAGACCCTCAGAGAAATGCAGAAGCTCACTGGGTGTGTGACCGCCCTAGGGCGCTTCATCTCCAAATTAGGGGAGCGAGCGCTGCCTTTCTTTCAGCTGATGAAGAAAAAGGGGCCCTTTGAATGGACTGAAGAGGCAGATAAGGCGTTTCAAGATCTCAAGAGGTACCTGATCAGTCCCCTAGTCATGGTGGCTCCGCGCCCTTGAGAGCCCCTGCTGCTCTACCTCGCTGCCACTCCCTACTCCGCCAGCGCAGCCCTGGTGGCGGTTAGGGAGGAGCGCCAAGTCAAGACCACAGCGGCAGCCCGAGGCAAGACAAAACGGGAACAAGGAAAGCCTGCAGAAGCCGCAACCGCAGTTGAGGAGGGTCAGCTGCCGAAGAATGCACCGGAGGCAGGAGAGGTCGCACGCCCAGATGGTCCACCTCGCGAGGCCGCGTCATCTCATGAGGCGCCCTTACCTCCGGAGGGCGCCGCGACCCCAGATACTCTCAGCCTTGTTGAGCATCCCGTCTACTTTGTTAGCACGGTGTTACGGGACGCGAGGGCACGGTACCCAATGCCTCAAAAGCTCCTCCTCGCGTTACTGGTAGCCTCACGCAAGCTGCGTCACTACTTCCAGGCTCATCCCATCAAGGTCGTCTCATCGTACCCCCTGGAGAGAGTGCTCAGGAGCCCTAACTCGGCCGGAAGGGTCGCCGAGTGGAACATGGAGCTGCAGGCGTTTCAGCTCGAGTTCAGCACAACCAGGGTCATCAAAGGAGCAGCGTTGGCGGATTTCATAGCGGAATGGGCGGAGGCACCAGGCCCGAGGGACAACGAGGATCAGTCCCTCTCTCCAGGGAGTGAGGCGCCGGAAGGCTGGTTCATGTACTTTGATGGGGCGTTCTCCAGACATGGCGCGGGGGCTGGTGCGGTGCTGATATCGCCCACTCAGGATAAGCTCTACTATGCCGTGCAGCTCTATTTCCAGCAAGGTGAAAAGGTCTCCAACAACATTGCAGAATATGAGGGACTGATAGCCGGGTTGAAGGCCGCAGTAGCCCTGGGAGTGAAACGCCTCGCCGTGAAGGGCGACTCGCAGCTCCTAGTCAACTTCTCCAACAAAGTGTACGAGCCAAAGGACGAGCATATGGAGGCCTACCTAGCGGAGGTCCGCAGGATGGAAAAGCAGTTCTGGGGGCTGGAGCTGAAGCACGTGCCCCGTGGCACCAATCAGGAAGCTGACGACATAGCCGGACGGGCATCCAGGCGGTTGCTACAGGAACCCGGCGTCTTCGAAGAGCGGCTCTTCAAACCCTCAGCACAACCGATGTTATCGAACACCGCTTAGTCTCGAGAGGAGCTCCCCCAGCCGCCAGCCTCGGGAGCCCCGGTCTGTGGGCCGACCTCAGGAGCACGCCTGCTCCTGGCGATGGAACCTCAGGAGGAGTGCTGGATCGCAAAACTCCGGAGTTATTTGACGCAAGGGGCCCTACCGGAAAAGGAAGAGGAAGCGGAGCGTGTGGCGCGACAGGCCACGGCATACTGCATCAGAGATGGAGAACTTTACTAGAAGCGACCAAACAGCGTATCTCTGCGCTGCATCTCCAGGGAGCAAGGAAAGGAACTACTAGAGGACATACACGGCGGAGACTGCGGACACCACTCGTCATCACGGACCCTCGTCGGCAGGGCATTCCGTAGCGGGTTCTATTGGCCCACCGCGCTCAACGACGCAATCGAATTGGTAAAGGCTTGTGAGGCCTACCAGTTTCATTCCAAGTAGATCCATCAACCGACGAGGGGCCTGCAGACAATACCCATCTCGTGGCCATTCGCAGTTTGGGGGCTGGATATTCTGGGCCCGTTCCCTCGGGCGCCAGGGGGCTACCATTACCTTTACATCGCCATTGACAAGTTCACCAAGTGGGCAGAAGTGGAGGCTGTCCGTACCATCCCCGCTGGCTCCGCGGTCAAGTTCATCAGGGGTATCGTGAGCCGGTTCGGGGTGCCGAATCGCAGCATCATAGACAACGGTTCGCAGTTCACCAGTAATCTCTTCAAAACATACTGTGCTAACCTTGGGACGCAGATATGCTACGCTTCGGTGGCACACCCGCGAAGCAATGGGCAGGCCGAACGAGCCAACGTGGAAGTCCTGAGAGGCCTCAAGACCAGGACATTCAAGAAGAAGCTGGAGGCCTGCGGCACAGGCTGGTACGACGAGCTCCCGTCCGTGTTGTGGTCCATCCGCACGACCGCAACCAAACCAACTGGGGAGACCCCGTTCTTCCTGGTCTACGGAGCCAAAGAAGTCCTTCCTCACGAGGTCAAGCATCGCTCCGCGCGGGTCCTGGCGTTCGACGAGGCGCAGCAGGACGCCATGCGGGGGATGGACCTCGTACTAGGGGAGGGACGCCGCCGGGAAGCCGCGCTACAAGCGGCAAGGTACCAACAGGCGCTACGATGATATCACTGCCGCAACATCCGCCCCAGGACCCTCGAGGTAGGAGACCTCGTACTCAGGTGGGTTCTCTCCAGGGAAGGGCTGCACAAGCTCTCTCCCATGTGGGAGGGCCCGTTCAAGGTTGTTCATGTTTCCAGGCCAGGCTCCGTGCGCTTGGAGACTCAAGAGGGGGAGCCGATCCAGAACGCGTGGAACATCCAGCACCTCCGGAGGTTCTACCACTAAAAGGCCCAGAGCCTGTGAAGCAAGGCGAGTGCCTGTGAAGACCATCCTTTCTTGGAAAAGGCCCAGAGCCTGTGAAGCAAGGCGAGTGCCTGTGAAGACCTCCCCTCTTTTGGAAAAGGCCCAAAGCCTGTGAAGCAAGGCGAGTGCCTGTGAAGACCATCCTTTCTTGGAAAAGGCCCAGAGCCTGTGAAGCAAGGCGAGTACCTGTGAAGACCTCCCCTCTTTTGGAAAAGGCCCAGAGCCTGTGAAGCAAGGCGAGTGCCTGTGAAGCTATCCCTCTTTTGGAAAAGGCCCAGAGCCTGTGAAGCAAGGCGAGTGCCTGTGAAGACCTCCCCTCTTTTGGAAAAGGCCCATAGCTTGTGAAGCAAGGCGAGTGCCTGTGAAGCTATCCCTCTTTTGGAAAAGGCCCAGAGCCTGTGAAGCAAGGCGAGTGCCTGTGAAGACCTTCCTTTCTTGGAAAAGGCCCAGAGCCTGTGAAGCAAGGCGAGTGCCTATGAAGCTATCGCGTTTTGGAAAAGGCCCGGAGCCTGTGAAGCAAGGCCAATGCCTGTGAAGCTCGCCGCCCCGTGACACTCTCACGTAATAATAAGTGGGCTGTACACGCCCCGGAGTCTCAGGAGCGCCGGCCTCAGGCCCTGGGACTCCCTCCCACGCCCAGTGGCAGCACTTAGCTCCACGCTGGTGAGAAGACGTCGAAGACTAGATTAGGTGCCGGACGTGGCTTTTTCATTTGCTTTCCGCAGTTGACATGTTTACTTGCATTTGAAGTCTTATTGAAGTTCTCGCTCTTGCTGATTTGTGGTTCACTGATTTTCGCTCCTCGCTTTGGTTTCTCTCATAAGCGACCTCGCGAGGGATGGTACTCAAACCTCCTCGCGAGCGTTTCGGCTCTAGCCGCTGGAAGGTTTCATGGCCCAGGCACATTACAGGAGCACCCCTCTAGTCCGTGCCCCTCGGGCACCGCGACGCGCACACAGGGCCTGGGTCAGTCGCCCCCCGACAGGGGTCAAAAACTATCTACGCACAGGCGAGTAGTTAAGGGGCGCAGAAGTAAGATCAAGGTAATGGCTAAAACGACAATAATTCCCAACACGCCCCAGCGGGGCTCCATGCAGCTGTTTTGTCTTACACAGGAAACAAAAGGAAAAGGAAAGGACGAGCCCGGCGCAGCCCTCCTCACATCAGCCCGCGGAGGCGACCCGGGCTGCCTCCGGGCCTCAAGAAGACTCCCTCTCGCGCTTCACCGGGGCACGACGGCGGGCGAACGAGCCATCACCTCCCAAGCAAGCTCGACGGCGCGGGGGTTGACTGCGGCCACTGCTGGAGGAGTCGCTTGAGGAAGAGTTGACGAAGCTCGAGGAGTCTCAAGCGCCGCTATCCGCGCGGGCGCTATCTCCCCCATCGCCGTCGGGGCGGGGCCCTCGGCCGCGGTCGTTGTCCTCAGGGCAACACCCCGCGCGGCGACCATCTTCCCCAAACACCCTCACATAGAGGGTGGCGTCGCCGTCAAACCTGAAGTGCAGGGTGCACCGGCGCCCCAGGCCGCGAGCGCGGGTGAATGCCTGCCAGCCACGAGTTAAGGCCAGGCCCCCGTTGGCGGAGACCTCCAGCGCGGCCCACGAGGACCTGCTGCAGCAGCCCTCCGCCTGGAGCCAGAGGCCACCAGGAGCACCGGCCGGGAGTTCACCAAGGAGGAAGCGAGGGAGTTGGAGCCGGGCGCTAGTCGGCTCCGTCGACCAGACGACGAAGTCCGGCAGCACCTGCGCAGCGTGAATGCGCGGCCTAGGGGAGCGCGCAACCCAGGCGCGTCCCTCGGCCACAGCGGCTCGACCACCGCCGCGCTGGGAGCCGCCACCATGACCACCAGACGCTACCGGGGCGGCCACCGGATGCTTCCGAGGGTGCCCACGACCGCGCTTGGGCGGGGGAGAGGCAGGATCGACCCGGAGGGCCTTCCCCTTCTCCGCAGCCGAGTACCTCCTCGATGGAGCCATCACAGCAAGACGAAGCAAGGGATCGGGAAGAAAGAGAAGCCAGGAGGAATGGACTGGAAGGGCACACACAGCTTCGTACTTATAGCCGGCGAAGACCAACCGCCGGCCTCCACGATCACAGGTAATCATGACACGATCTGCATGCAGGGACTTGGCCAACTCGCGCGATCACCGAGGCGTCATGGGGAAGTTGAGACGCCCACATCCCATCAACCGCTTCGCCCTTGCCCTTTCGCCTCTCGGCACGGGCAAGTCCATGCGCGCCTTGGGCCCGGGGGCTACTGTCGGCGTTCTGGGAACGGGGGTCCCCAGACTTGCCTGCCTGCGGCCCGCGGCGTGGCTCAAGGGAGGCCCAGCATGGCCCATCTTCATTAACACGAGACTCAAGACCCTCGCGAGGGGCCAAGCCTCGCAAGGCGGACGACACGGAGCTTCCTCAGGCACGGCCTCGTCAGGTTGGCTCGCCAGGAGGCGGAGAGATCAAGGCGGGGTACCTCGCAAGGTGCCCGTGATGCAAGCCATGACGACTCAGGGCGCCAGGCGGATGCCAGCGCGCGCAGCGTCCTTCTTTCCTCTTTGGTGCAAAGGGGGCAAGCGCAGCCGCGGAGTACCAAGGCATCAGGCAAAGGTTGCCATTTCGGTGCAACGAGGCCAAGACCAGGAGGACTACGAGACGGAGGTCACCGTGGAGCCCAAGACGGCGTCATCACCAGAATCTTTGCGCAGGCGGAGATTGCTTTTGTCAGTATAGTTTATACTTGCTGTCCCCCTTCAAATTATCCCGCCATTGTTGGCTCCCTTCCCGCTCGATATTTGGGAAGAGGACCAGGTCCCCTATAAATAGGACCAGCCACCCACATGGTAGGGGGGAATCGAAATCAGAGAAAGAGAGAGAAAAGGGTGTCTGAACTCCTCCTAGCAGTTCATCGCCCCAGCCAAGAACAGACCCTCGCGAGGCTGTTCTTCCTTGTATCGTTTATCATCACCAGCCCCAAGAGGCAATCCACCAACCACACACTGGAGTAGGGTATTACACCTCAACGGTGGCCCGAACCAGTATAAACCTTGTGTCTCTTGTGCAGTTCTTTCCGTAGTTTAGATCTTTGTGAGACGGGGAGGTAGAGGGCGTGATCTCCGCGCGCACCCCAGTGTTCGAACCGTAAGGGTCTGCCAGAACCCATGAATCCGACAGTGGTGTGGTGGATTGCCTCTTGGGCTGATGATGATGAACAATACAAGGAAGAACAGCCTCGCGAGGGTCTGTTCTTGGCTGGGGCGATGAATTGCTGGGAGGAGTTCAGTCACCTTCTCTCTCTCTCTCTGCTTCCGAAAACTCTCCCAACCAACCGACCAACCGACCCTTTGATCTGTGGGTGGCTGTTCCTATTTATAGAGGCCCTGGTCCTCTTCCCAAATATCGAACGGGAAGGGAGCCAACAATGGCGGGCTAATTTGAAGGGGGATAGCAAGTATCAGCTGTCCTGACAAAAGTAGTCTTCGCCTGCGCAAAGCTCTGGTGATGACGCCGTCTTGGGCTCCACGATGACATCCGCCTCGCAGTCCTCCTGGTCTTGGTCTCGTTGCACCAAAATGGCAACCTTTGCCTAATGCCTCGGTACTCCGTGGCTGCGCTTGCCCCCTTTGCACCAAAGAGGAAAGGAGGACGCTGCACGGGCTGGCACCCGCCTGACGCCCTGAGTCGTCATGGCTTGCGTCACGGGCACCTCGTGAGGTACCCTGCCTTGATCTCTCCGCCTCCTCGTGAGCCAGCCTGACGAGGCCGTGCCTGAGGAGGCTCCGCATCGTTTGCCCTGCGAGGCTTGGCCCCTCGCGAGGGTCTTGGGTTTGTGTTGGTGAAGATGGGTCGTGCTGGGCCCCCCTTTGAGCCACGCCGCAGGCAGGCTAGCCTGGGGACCCCCGTTCCCAGAACACCGACAGGCGCGGCCGCAGTGCGCTGTACCAACGAGGAGCCCTTCCCGGCGCGGCACTGTTGCTATGCCGGCCCTGACATCATTACGGGCAGGCGGAGTCCTGCTCCCACAATGGCCTGTCTGTACGACCCAAGGACGATGGGCCCCACCAGTCCGCGAGAGTCCAGAAGACGGCAAAGCACCCTACCAATCGGACCCGATGGGAGTCGGCCCCTAGGAGTCAGCCTGCTCATCCCACGGACCCCACGCGCCATTAACCAGACAAGGCAGGGAGTGGCTACAGTAATCGCCCGCCATGACGGCGGTGATGTAGCCATGATGCTTCGACCAAGCCTACGTCATTGGAAGCGCGGCTACAGTGATCAGCAACCGGCAAGACCCCAAGCAGCGGGTATGGCCTGTCGGCTCCGTACCAGACCAGTCGGCGGCCCCCCCAATCGGCGGGCCCCAGCAGTCGGCGGAAAAGTCGGCGGCCAAAGAGACTGACGGTTGGGCCTGTGCCCAGTCATATTACCCTTGTACCCCTGGGGGGTAGGCCTATATAAACCCCCAGGGCACCCATGCAAAGGGTTCGGACCCATTAGAACTAGACCAGAGATATAGGAAGGAGAAAGCTAGCCTTGCCTTCTCCTACCTCCAGCATACAGCTCGAGGGGCACCCTTGTACTCACTTTGCCTTAGTGATCATGCGGAGACCCCATAGAGCAGGACTAGGGGTGTTATCTCCTAGGAGAGCCCCGAAGCTGGGTAAAGTACGCCGGCGTTCGTGTCTACGCCTAATCCCGCTTCCGGGCACCGGCGACGTCCTACTCGCTCCCACCACGCCCCAGCGGGGCTCCATGCAGCTGTTTTGTCTTACACAGGAAACAAAAGGAAAAGGAAAGGACGAGCCCGGCGCAGCCCTCCTCACATCAGCCCGCGGAGGTGACCCGGGCTGCCTCCGGGCCTCAAGAAGACTCCCTCTCGCGCTTCACCGGGGCACGACGGCGGGCGAACGAGCCATCACCTCCCAAGCAAGCTCGACGGCGCAGGGGTTGACTGCGGCCACTGCTGGAGGAGTCGCTTGAGGAAGAGTTGACGAAGCTCGAGGAGTCTCAAGCGCCGCTATCCGCGCGGGCGCTATCTCCCCCATCGCCGTCGGGGCGGGGCCCTCGGCCGCGGTCGTTGTCCTCAGGGCAACACCCCGTGCGGCGACCATCTTCCCCAAACACCCTCACATAGAGGGTGGCGTCGCCGTCAAACCTGAAGTGCAGGGTGCACCGGCGCCCCAGGCCGCGAGCGCGGGCGAATGCCTGCCAGCCACGAGTTAAGGCCAGGCCCCCGTTGGCGGAGACCTCCAGTGTGGCCCACGAGGACCTGCTGCAGCAGCCCTCCGCCTGGAGCCAGAGGCCACCAGGAGCACCGGCCGGGAGTTCACCAAGGAGGAAGCGAGGGAGTTGGAGCCGGGCGCTAGTCGGCTCCGCCGACCAGACGACGAAGTCCGGCAGCACCTGCGCAGCGTGAATGCGCGGCCTAGGGGAGCGCGCAACCCAGGCGCGTCCCTCGGCCACAGCGGCTCGACCGCCGCCGCGCTGGGAGCCGCCACCATGACCACCAGACGCTACCGGGGCGGCCACCGGATGCTTCCGAGGGCGCCCACGACCGCGCTTGGGCGGGGGAGAGGCAGGATCGACCCGGAGGGCCTTCCCCTTCTCCGCAGCCGAGTACCTCCTCGATGGAGCCATCACAGCAAGACGAAGCAAGGGATCGGGAAGAAAGAGAAGCTAGGAGGAATGGACTGGAAGGGCACACACAGCTTCGTAGCTATAGCCGGCGAAGACCAACCGCCGGCCTCCACGATCACAGGTAATCATGACACGATCTGCATGCAGGGACTTGGCCAACTCGCGCGATCACCGAGTTGTTGTGGGGAACTGGAGACGCCCACATCCCATCAACCGCTTCGCCCTTGCCCTTTCGCCTCTCGGCACGGGCAAGTCCGTGCGCGCCTTGGGCCCGGGGGCTACTGTCGGCGTTCTGGGAACGGGGGTCCCCAGACTTGCCTGCCTGCGGCCCGCGGCGTGGCTCAAGGGAGGCCCAGCATGGCCCATCTTCATTAACACGAGACTCAAGACCCTCGCGAGGGGCCAAGCCTCGCAAGGCGGACGACACGGAGCTTCCTCAGGCACGGCCTCGTCAGGTTGGCTCGCCAGGAGGCGGAGAGATCAAGGCGGGGTACCTCGCAAGGTGCCCGTGATGCAAGCCATGACGACTCAGGGCGCCAGGCGGATGCCAGCGCGCGCAGCGTCCTTCTTTCCTCTTTGGTGCAAAGGGGGCAAGCGCAGCCGCGGAGTACCAAGGCATCAGGCAAAGGTTGCCATTTCGGTGCAACGAGGCCAAGACCAGGAGGACTACGAGACGGAGGTCACCGTGGAGCCCAAGACGGCGTCATCACCAGAATCTTTGCGCAGGCGGAGATTGCTTTTGTCAGTATAGTTTATACTTGCTGTCCCCCTTCAAATTAGCCCGCCATTGTTGGCTCCCTTCCCGCTCGATATTTGGGAAGAGGACCAGGGCCCCTATAAATAGGACCAGCCACCCACATGGTAGGGGGGAATCGAAATCAGAGAAAGAGAGAGACAAGGGTGTCTGAACTCCTCCTAGCAGTTCATCGCCCCAGCCAAGAACAGACCCTCGCGAGGCTGTTCTTCCTTGTATCGTTTATCATCACCAGCCCCAAGAGGCAATCCACCAACCACACACTGGAGTAGGGTATTACACCTCAACGGTGGCCCGAACCAGTATAAACCTTGTGTCTCTTGTGCAGTTCTTTCCGTAGTTTAGATCTTTGTGAGACGGGGAGGTAGAGGGCGTGATCTCCGCGCGCACCCCAGTGTTCGAACCTTAAGGGTCTGCCAGAACCCATGAATCCGACAGTGGTGTGGTGGATTGCCTCTTGGGCTGATGATGATGAACAATACAAGGAAGAACAGCCTCGCGAGGGTCTGTTCTTGGCTGGGGCGATGAATTGCTGGGAGGAGTTCAGTCACCTTCTCTCTCTCTCTCTCTGCTTCCGAAAACTCTCCCAACCAACCGACCAACCGACCCTTTGATCTGTGGGTGGCTGGTCCTATTTATAGAGGCCCTGGTCCTCTTCCCAAATATCGAACGGGAAGGGAGCCAACAATGGTGGGCTAATTTGAAGGGGGATAGCAAGTATCAGCTGTCCTGACAAAAGTAGTCTTCGCCTGCGCAAAGCTCTGGTGATGACGCCGTCTTGGGCTCCACGATGACATCCGCCTCGCAGTCCTCCTGGTCTTGGTCTCGTTGCACCAAAATGGCAACCTTTGCCTAATGCCTCGGTACTCCGTGGCTGCGCTTGCCCCCTTTGCACCAAAGAGGAAAGGAGGACGCTGCACGGGCTGGCACCCGCCTGACGCCCTGAGTCGTCATGGCTTGCGTCACGGGCACCTCGTGAGGTACCCTGCCTTGATCTCTCCGCCTCCTCGTGAGCCAGCCTGATGAGGCCGTGCCTGAGGAGGCTCCGCGTCGTTTGCCCTGCGAGGCTTGGCCCCTCGCGAGGGTCTTGGGTTTGTGTTGGTGAAGATGGGTCGTGCTGGGCCCCACTTTGAGCCACGCCGCAGGCAGGCTAGCCTGGGGACCCCCGTTCCCAGAACACCGACAGGCGCGGCCGCAGTGCGCTGTACCAACGAGGAGCCCTTCCCGGCGCGGCACTGTTGCTATGCCAGCCCTGACATCATTACGGGCAGGCGGAGTCCTGCTCCCACAATGGCCTGTCTGTACGACCCAAGGACGATGGGCCCCACCAGTCCGCGAGAGTCCAGAAGACGGCAAAGCACCCTACCAATCGGACCCGATGGGAGTCGGCCCCTAGGAGTCAGCCTGCTCATCCCACGGACCCCACGCGCCATTAACCAGACAAGGCAGGGAGTGGCTACAGTAATCGCCCGCCATGACGGCGGTGATGTAGCCATGATGCTTCGACCAAGCCTACGTCATTGGAAGCGCGGCTACAGTGATCAGCAACCGGCAAGACCCCAAGCAGCGGGTATGGCCTGTCGGCTCCGTACCAGACCAGTCGGCGGCCCCCCCAATCGGCGGGCCCCAGCAGTCGGCGGAAAAGTCGGCGGCCAAAGAGACTGACGGTTGGGCCTGTGCCCAGTCATATTACCCTTGTACCCCTGGGGGGTAGGCCTATATAAACCCCCAGGGCACCCATGCAAAGGGTTCGGACCCATTAGAACTAGACCAGAGATATAGGAAGGAGAAAGCTAGCCTTGCCTTCTCCTACCTCCAGCATACAGCTCGAGGGGCACCCTTGTACTCACTTTGCCTTAGTGATCATGCGGAGACCCCATAGAGCAGGACTAGGGGTGTTATCTCCTAGGAGAGCCCCGAAGCTGGGTAAAGTACGCCGGCGTTCGTGTCTACGCCTAATCCCGCTTCCGGGCACCGGCGACGTCCTACTCGCTCCCACCACGCCCCAGCGGGGCTCCATGCAGCTGTTTTGTCTTACACAGGAAACAAAAGGAAAAGGAAAGGACGAGCCCGGCGCAGCCCTCCTCACATCAGCCCGCGGAGGCGACCCGGGCTGCCTCCGGGCCTCAAGAAGACTCCCTCTCGCGCTTCACCGGGGCACGACGGCGGGCGAACGAGCCATCACCTCCCAAGCAAGCTCGACGGCGCGGGGGTTGACTGCGGCCACTGCTGGAGGAGTCGCTTGAGGAAGAGTTGACGAAGCTCGAGGAGTCTCAAGCGCCGCTATCCGCGCGGGCGCTATCTCCCCCATCGCCGTCGGGGCGGGGCCCTCGGCCGCGGTCGTTGTCCTCAGGGCAACACCCCGCGCGGCGACCATCTTCCCCAAACACCCTCACATAGAGGGTGGCGTCGCCGTCAAACCTGAAGTGCAGGGTGCACCGGCGCCCCAGGCCGCGAGCGCGGGCGAATGCCTGCCAGCCACGAGTTAAGGCCAGGCCCCCGTTGGCGGAGACCTCCAGCGCGGCCCACGAGGACCTGCTGCAGCAGCCCTCCGCCTGGAGCCAGAGGCCACCAGGAGCACCGGCCGGGAGTTCACCAAGGAGGAAGCGAGGGAGTTGGAGCCGGGCGCTAGTCGGCTCCGCTGACCAGACGACGAAGTCCGGCAGCACCTGCGCAGCGTGAATGCGCGGCCTAGGGGAGCGCGCAACCCAGGCGCGTCCCTCGGCCACAGCGGCTCGACCGCCGCCGCGCTGGGAGCCGCCACCATGACCACCAGACGCTACCGGGGCGGCCACCGGATGCTTCCGAGGGCGCCCACGACCGCGCTTGGGCGGGGGAGAGGCAGGATCGACCCGGAGGGCCTTCCCCTTCTCCGCAGCCGAGTACCTCCTCGATGGAGCCATCACAGCAAGACGAAGCAAGGGATCGGGAAGAAAGAGAAGCCAGGAGGAATGGACTGGAAGGGCACACACAGCTTCGTACTTATAGCCGGCGAAGACCAACTGCCGGCCTCCATGATCACAGGTAATCATGACACGATCTGCATGCAGGGACTTGGCCAACTCGCGCGATCACCGAGGCGTCATGGGGAAGTGGAGACGCCCACATCCCATCAACCGCTTCGCCCTTGCCCTTTCGCCTCTCGGCACGGGCAAGTCCATGCGCGCCTTGGGCCCGGGGGCTACTGTCGGCGTTCTGGGAACGGGGGTCCCCAGACTTGCCTGCCTGCGGCCCGCGGCGTGGCTCAAGGGAGGCCCAGCATGGCCCATCTTCATTAACACGAGACTCAAGACCCTCGCGAGGGGCCAAGCCTCGCAAGGCGGACGACACGGAGCTTCCTCAGGCACGGCCTCGTCAGGTTGGCTCGCCAGGAGGCGGAGAGATCAAGGCGGGGTACCTCGCAAGGTGCCCGTGATGCAAGCCATGACGACTCAGGGCGCCAGGCGGATGCCAGCGCGTGCAGCGTCCTTCTTTCCTCTTTGGTGCAAAGGGGGCAAGCGCAGCCGCGGAGTACCAAGGCATCAGGCAAAGGTTGCCATTTCGGTGCAACGAGGCCAAGACCAGGAGGACTACGAGACGGAGGTCACCGTGGATCCCAAGACGGCATCATCACCAGAATCTTTGCGCAGGCGGAGATTGCTTTTGTCAGTATAGTTTATACTTGCTGTCCCCCTTCAAATTAGCCCGCCATTGTTGGCTCCCTTCCCGCTCGATATTTGGGAAGAGGACCAGGGCCCCTATAAATAGGACCAGCCACCCACATGGTAGGGGGGAATCGAAATCAGAGAAAGAGAGAGACAAGGGTGTCTGAACTCCTCCTAGCAGTTCATCACCCCAGCCAAGAACAGACCCTCGCGAGGCTGTTCTTCCTTGTATCGTTTATCATCACCAGCCCCAAGAGGCAATCCACCAACCACACACTGGAGTAGGGTATTACACCTCAACGGTGGCCCGAACCAGTATAAACCTTGTGTCTCTTGTGCAGTTCTTTCCGTAGTTTAGATCTTTGTGAGACGGGGAGGTAGAGGGCGTGATCTCCGCACGCACCCCAGTGTTCGAACCTTAAGGGTCTGCCAGAACCCATGAATCCGACAGTGGTGTGGTGGATTGCCTCTTGGGCTGATGATGATGAACAATACAAGGAAGAACAGCCTCGCGAGGGTCTGTTCTTGGTTGGGGCGATGAATTGCTGGGAGGAGTTCAGTCACCTTCTCTCTCTCTCTCTGCTTCCGAAAACTCTCCCAACCAACCGACCAACCGACCCTTTGATCTGTGGGTGGCTGGTCCTATTTATAGAGGCCCTGGTCCTCTTCCCAAATATCGAATGGGAAGGGAGCCAACAATGGCGAGCTAATTTGAAGGGGGATAGCAAGTATCAGCTGTCCTGACAAAAGTAGTCTTCGCCTGCGCAAAGCTCTAGTGATGACGCCGTCTTGGGCTCCACGATGACATCCGCCTCGCAGTCCTCCTGGTCTTGGTCTCGTTGCACCAAAATGGCAACCTTTGCCTAATGCCTCGGTACTCCGTGGCTGCGCTTGCCCCCTTTGCACCAAAGAGGAAAGGAGGACGCTGCACGGGCTGGCACCCGCCTGACGCCCTTAGTCGTCATGGCTTGCGTCACGGGCACCTCGTGAGGTACCCTGCCTTGATCTCTCCGCCTCCTCGTGAGCCAGCCTGACGAGGCCGTGCCTGAGGAGGCTCCGCGTCGTTTGCCCTGCGAGGCTTGGCCCCTCGCGAGGGTCTTGGGTTTGTGTTGGTGAAGATGGGTCGTGCTGGGCCCCACTTTGAGCCACGCCGCAGGCAGGCTAGCCTGGGGACCCCCGTTCCCAGAACACCGACAGGCGCGGCCGCAGTGCGCTGTACCAACGAGGAGCCCTTCCCGGCGCGGCACTGTTGCTATGCCAGCCCTGACATCATTACGGGCAGGCGGAGTCCTGCTCCCACAATGGCCTGTCTGTACGACCCAAGGACGATGGGCCCCACCAGTCCGCGAGAGTCCAGAAGACGGCAAAGCACCCTACCAATCGGACCCGATGGGAGTCGGCCCCTAGGAGTCAGCCTGCTCATCCCACGGACCCCACGCGCCATTAACCAGACAAGGCAGGGAGTGGCTACAGTAATCGCCCGCCATGACGGCGGTGATGTAGCCATGATGCTTCGACCAAGCCTACGTCATTGGAAGCGCGGCTACAGTGATCAGCAACCGGCAAGACCCCAAGCAGCGGGTATGGCCTGTCGGCTCCGTACCAGACCAGTCGGCGGCCCCCCCAATCGGCGGGCCCCAGCAGTCGGCGGAAAAGTCGGCGGCCAAAGAGACTGACGGTTGGGCCTGTGCCCAGTCATATTACCCTTGTACCCCTGGGGGGTAGGCCTATATAAACCCCCAGGGCACCCATGCAAAGGGTTCGGACCCATTAGAACTAGACCAGAGATATAGGAAGGAGAAAGCTAGCCTTGCCTTCTCCTACCTCCAGCATACAGCTCGAGGGGCACCCTTGTACTCACTTTGCCTTAGTGATCATGCGGAGACCCCATAGAGCAGGACTAGGGGTGTTATCTCCTAGGAGAGCCCCGAAGCTGGGTAAAGTACGCCGGCGTTCGTGTCTACGCCTAATCCCGCTTCCGGGCACCGGCGACGTCCTACTCGCTCCCACCACGCCCCAGCGGGGCTCCATGCAGCTGTTTTGTCTTACACAGGAAACAAAAGGAAAAGGAAAGGACGAGCCCGGCGCAGCCCTCCTCACATCAGCCCGCGGAGGCGACCCGGGCTGCCTCCGGGCCTCAAGAAGACTCCCTCTCGCGCTTCACCGGGGCACGACGGCGGGCGAACGAGCCATCACCTCCCAAGCAAGCTCGACGGCGCGGGGGTTGACTGCGGCCACTGCTGGAGGAGTCGCTTGAGGAAGAGTTGACGAAGCTCGAGGAGTCTCAAGCGCCGCTATCCGCGCGGGCGCTATCTCCCCCATCGCCGTCGGGGCGGGGCCCTCGGCCGCGGTCGTTGTCCTCAGGGCAACACCCCGCGCGGCGACCATCTTCCCCAAACACCCTCACATAGAGGGTGGCGTCGCCGTCAAACCTGAAGTGCAGGGTGCACCGGCGCCCCAGGCCGCGAGCGCGGGCGAATGCCTGCCAGCCACGAGTTAAGGCCAGGCCCCCGTTGGCGGAGACCTCCAGCGCGGCCCACGAGGACCTGCTGCAGCAGCCCTCCGCCTGGAGCCAGAGGCCACCAGGAGCACCGTCCGGGAGTTCACCAAGGAGGAAGCGAGGGAGTTGGAGCCGGGCGCTAGTCGGCTCCGCCGACCAGACGACGAAGTCCGGCAGCACCTGCGCAGCGTGAATGCGCGGCCTAGGGGAGCGCGCAACCCAGGCGCGTCCCTCGGCCACAGCGGCTCGACCGCCGCCGCGCTGGGAGCCGCCACCATGACCACCAGACGCTACCGGGGCGGCCACCGGATGCTTCCGAGGGCGCCCACAACCGCGCTTGGGCGGGGGAGAGGCAGGATCGACCCGGAGGGCCTTCCCCTTCTCCGCAACCGAGTACCTCCTCGATGGAGCCATCACAGCAAGATGAAGCAAGGGATCGGGAAGAAAGAGAAGCCAGGAGGAATGGACTGGAAGGGCACACACAACTTCGTACTTATAGCCGGCGAAGACCAACCGCCGGCCTCCACGATCACAGGTAATCATGACACGATCTGCATGCAGGGACTTGGCCAACTCGCGCGATCACCGAGGCGTCATGGGGAAGTGGAGACGCCCACATCCCATCAACCGCTTCGCCCTTGCCCTTTCGCCTCTCGGCACGGGCAAGTCCATGCGCGCCTTGGGCCCGGGGGCTACTGTCGGCGTTCTGGGAACGGGGGTCCCCAGACTTGCCTGCCTGCGGCCCGCGGCGTGGCTCAAGGGAGGCCCAGCATGGCCCATCTTCATTAACACGAGACTCAAGACCCTCGCGAGGGGCCAAGCCTCGCAAGGCGGACGACACGGAGCTTCCTCAGGCACGGCCTCGTCAGGTTGGCTCGCCAGGAGGCGGAGAGATCAAGGCGGGGTACCTCGCAAGGTGCCCGTGATGCAAGCCATGACGACTCAGGGCGCCAGGCGGATGCCAGCGCGAGCAGCGTCCTTCTTTCCTCTTTGGTGCAAAGGGGGCAAGCGCAGCCGCGGAGTACCAAGGCATCAGGCAAAGGTTGCCATTTCGGTGCAACGAGGCCAAGACCAGGAGGACTACGAGACGGAGGTCACCGTGGAGCCCAAGACGGCGTCATCACCAGAATCTTTGCGCAGGCGGAGATTGCTTTTGTCAGTATAGTTTATACTTGCTGTCCCCCTTCAAATTAGCCCGCCATTGTTGGCTCCCTTCCCGCTTGATATTTGGGAAGAGGACCAGGGCCCCTATAAATAGGACCAGCCACCCACATGGTAGGGGGGAATCGAAATCAGAGAAAGAGAGAGACAAGGGTGTCTGAACTCCTCCTAGCAGTTCATCGCCCCAGCCAAGAACAGACCCTCGCGAGGCTGTTCTTCCTTGTATCGTTTATCATCACCAGCCCCAAGAGGCAATCCACCAACCACACACTGGAGTAGGGTATTACACCTCAACGGTGGCCCGAACCAGTATAAACCTTGTGTCTCTTGTGCAGTTCTTTCCGTAGTTTAGATCTTTGTGAGACGGGGAGGTAGAGGGCGTGATCTCCGCGTGCACCCCAGTGTTCGAACCTTAAGGGTCTGCCGGAACCCATGAATCCGACAGTGGTGTGGTGGATTGCCTCTTGGGCTGATGATGATGAACAATACAAGGAAGAACAGCCTCGCGAGGGTCTGTTCTTGGCTGGGGCGATGAATTGCTGGGAGGAGTTCAGTCACCTTCTCTCTCTCTCTGCTTCCGAAAACTCTCCCAACCAACCGACCAACTGACCCTTTGATCTGTGGGTGGCTGGTCCTATTTATAGAGGCCCTCCTCTTCCCAAATATCGAACGGGAAGGGAGCCAACAATGGCGGGCTAATTTGAAGGGGGATAGCAAGTATCAGCTGTCCTGACAAAAGTAGTCTTCGCCTGCGCAAAGCTCTGGTGATGACGCCGTCTTGGGCTCCACGATGACATCCGCCTCGCAGTCCTCCTGGTCTTGGTCTCGTTGCACCAAAATGGCAACCTTTGCCTAATACCTCGGTACTCCGTGGCTGCGCTTGCCCCCTTTGCACCAAAGAGGAAAGGAGGACGCTGCACGGGCTGGCACCCGCCTGACGCCCTGAGTCGTCATGGCTTGCATCACGGGCACCTCGTGAGGTACCCCGCCTTGATCTCTCCGCCTCCTCGTGAGCCAGCCTGACGAGGCCGTGCCTGAGGAGGCTCCGCGTCGTTTGCCCTGCGAGGCTTGGCCCCTCGCGAGGGTCTTGGGTTTGTGTTGGTGAAGATGGGTCGTGCTGGGCCCCCCTTTGAGCCACGCCGCAGGCAGGCTAGCCTGGGGACCCCCGTTCCCAGAACACCGACAGGCGCGGCCGCAGTGCGCTGTACCAACGAGGAGCCCTTCCCGGCGCGGCACTGTTGCTATGCCAGCCCTGACATCATTACGGGCAGGCGGAGTCCTGCTCCCACAATGGCCTGTCTGTACGACCCAAGGACGATGGGCCCCACCAGTTAGCGAGAGTCCAGAAGACGGCAAAGCACCCTACCAATCGGACCCGATGGGAGTCGGCCCCTAGGAGTCAGCCTGCTCATCCCACGGACCCCACGCGCCATTAACCAGACAAGGCAGGGAGTGGCTACAGTAATCGCCCGCCATGACGGCGGTGATGTAGCCATGATGCTTCGACCAAGCCTACGTCATTGGAAGCGCGGCTACAGTGATCAGCAACCGGCAAGACCCCAAGCAGCGGGTATGGCCTGTCGGCTCCGTACCAGACCAGTCGGCGGCCCCCCCAATCGGTGGGCCCCAGCAGTCGGCGGAAAAGTCGGCGGCCAAAGAGACTGACGGTTGGGCCTGTGCCCAGTCATATTACCCTTGTACCCCTGGGGGGGTAGGCCTATATAAACCCCCAGGGCACCCATGCAAAGGGTTCGGACCCATTAGAACTAGACCAGAGATATAGGAAGGAGAAAGCTAGCCTTGCCTTCTCCTACCTCCAGCATACAGCTCGAGGAGCACCCTTGTACTCACTTTGCCTTAGTGATCATGCGGAGACCCCATAGAGCAGGACTAGGGGTGTTATCTCCTAGGAGAGCCCCGAAGCTGGGTAAAGTACGCCGGCGTTCGTCTCTACGCCTAATCCCGCTTCCGGGCACCGGCGACGTCCTACTCGCTCCCACCATGATAAGCAATCCTTTGGCATATGTCGCACCCAACCCCCGACATTTGGCGCCCACCATGGGGCCAGGTGCACCGTTGTCCGGAGACCTGTTCTGGACGGGAACCCTTTTTCTCCCTGGTGAGCGCAGCCAGCCCGGCACGCCAGACGAAGTCTGTGCCGACGCGCTGCTTGGCGCGGAAATCGCATGCACGACCAGTTTCCTTGTCGATCTTGTCGGCGAGGTCCACCTCTCCGACGAGCCCTCATCCGACGCGGGCACAGGCGGCCCTGAGAGCCTCCTCGCGGGCCTCCTCGACCAAATCCACGTCGCCAGCGAGCTTGCTGTGGACTTGGAGTCCGTAGGCTCCACCGACCCGATGCTAGTCGACTCCGACACCGCGTCGCTCGACGCGTTCCCCGCCAACGTGGTGGTCTACGACGAGCCGCTCCCTCGTGCGGAGAGCGACGGAAGCACCATCACGGAGGTACTTGTCATCGGTCATGGCGAGCACTCCGACGGAGGTGCTCGCGACCCGCTTGATGCGGCACTACAAGACCTGACCGCGCCCATTCCCGAAGACGCCGACGCCGAGGCATTGGAGGCGCGCCGCCTTCAGCTTGTCGACGTCGCCAAGATCTAGCCAGCATAAGACGTCTGTCAGAGGCCTATCAGCATGAGATGGACCGCGCTGTGGGCGGCACACCGGCGCCCGCCGGGCCCAACCGCCTTGGCGTAGTCCAGCAGCATGGCGTGGCCATCGCCAACCTATTCGGGGAAGATCGCCCCGTCTATGCCACACCGGTGGAAAACATCCGAGCTGCCCAAGCGGCAGCAGACAGGCTGGACAAGTTCGAGGGTGAGGAGCGTCGCCTGATGGCGAAGCGCGTTCAGCGGCTGCCGAGCAGAACGAGGCCGGGTACCACACTGATGCGCTGCATCGGCAGAATGACGACCTGCATCCCTGCCGAGACCAAGGCGCGACATCTCGGATGCTGACTGGCGGCGTCCATGGAAGAAAAGAGAAGGAGCCGGCTGCTAGCCGCAGTCAGACTCGTATCACCATAGAGCGCATCCAAGACGGCCGCCAAAGAGCAGTGGAACAACGGGACGACTATCCGCCTCCTCCCTCTCGCAGGGAAAGGCGAGTCTCCCAGTAACGCCCTGAGACCGATGTGCCAGGTGTCTTCTAGTTATTCTCTGTTGTTGCCTTGTCATTTGCTTGCGTGTCATGCATTTCATACCATGTCATCATGTGCATCGCATTTTCATACATGTTCGTCTCTCGCATCCGAGCATTTTGCCCGTTGTCTATTTTGCAATCTGACGCTCCTATGTCCTCCGGTGTCCCCTTTTACCTCTTTTCGTGTGCGGGTGTTAAACATTCTCAGATTGGACCGAGACTTTCCAAGCGGCCTTGGTTTACTACCGGTAGACCGCCTATCAAGTTTCGTGCCATTTGGACTTCGTTTGATACTCCAACGGTTAACCGAGGAATCGTAAAGTCCTCGTGTGTGTTGCAGCCCAACACCCCTCCAAAGTGGCCGAAAACCCACCTAAACCCCCTCCATCATCTCGGTCGTTCGATCACGATCACGTGGCCGAAAACCGCACCTCATTTGGACTCTCCTAGCTCCCTCTACCTATAAATATACCCTCCCCGTCCATTTTCGCGGACGAAACCCTAGATCCATCGTCCCCGCGCCGCCGGACACGTCCGCTGCCTTCCGCGCCCTATCCGCAGCTGCCACCTGTCCTCCGCCGCTGTTGGTGTCAAAACCGGCGGATCTCGGGTAGGGGGTCCCGAACTATGTGTCTAGGCCGGATGGTAACAGGAGGCAAGGGACACGAAGTTTTACCCAGGTTCGGGCCCTCTCGATGGAGGTAAAACCCTACGTCCTGCTTGATTAATATTGATGATATGGGTAGTACAAGAGTAGATCTACCACGAGATCAGAGAGGCTAAACCCTAGAAGCTAGCCTATGGTATGATTGTTGTTGTGTATGTTGTCCTACGGACTAAAACCCTCCGGTTTATATAGACACCGGATAGGGTTAGGGTTACATAGAGTCGGTTACAATGGTAGGAGATCTTCATATCCGTATCGCCAAGCTTGCCTTCCACGCCAAGGAAAGTCCATTCTGGACACAGGACGGAGTCTTCAATCTTGTATCTTCATAGTCCAGGAGTCCGGCTGAAGGTATAGTCCGGCCATCCGGACACCCCCTAATCCAGGACTCTCTCAGTAGCCCCTGAACCAGGCTTCAATGACGACAAGTCCGGCGCGCAGATTGTCTTCGGCATTGCAAAGTGGGTTCCTCCTCCAAGTACTTCATAGAAGATTTTGAACACAAAGATAGTGTCCGGCTCTGCAAAATAAGTTTCCACATATTGCCACAGAGAGAATAATATTTACACAAATCTAATCTGCTGACGTATTCCGTAGTGCGACACACCACGGCCAAGCCTTTATCCGAGTCGTTTCATTATCCCGCCTTAGCGCGTCATGCGAGGCGGTTTCCTTGGCATGTCTTGTTAAAGTAGAGATCGTGTCCCCTTATTCCGGGATTCTCATTAATACGGGCGTGGTAACCCAACCGCTGCTAGGACTCCTAGATTATAGGCAAGTCCAAACGGACACGGAGAGGACGCTTGATATTCACCCTCTTTATAAAGGGACAAGGCTTTTATTTTTCCCTCCCGTGCTGAATCGAATCCTTCTCCCACCTCAAGCTCAAGCGCCCAAAGTTCAGGTCAGGTGCTCCGAACCTTCAGTCATGTCTGGATCTAGCCTTCAAGGCCGATGGGTGCCTTCCTCCGTCACGGAAGAAGACATAAAAAAGTTGAGGGAGGCCAGATATCTGACCACCGAGATTTTGCATCGACTGCCTCCCCGAGGGCAGGCCGTCCCCACCCCCGAACCCAACGAGAATGTCGTGTTCATCTCCCACTTCCTCCGAGGTCTAGGGCTTGCTCTGGATCCTTTCGTCAGGGGTTTGATGTTTTATTACGGGCTAGACTTCCATGATCTAGCTCCGGACTCCTTTCTTCATATCACGACATTTATAGTCGTGTGCGAGGCCTTCCTCCGGGTTACCCCTCACTTTGGCCTATGGCTCAAGACCTTTGAAGTGAAGCCGAAGATGATCGAGGGGCAACATGCAGCGTGTGGAGGCGCCCCAGTACGCAAGATGACGGGAGCTCCGTGGCCCAAAGGTTCCATCCCAGAGGTGTCTGAATTGTGGCAACAGGAGTGGTTCTACATCACGGCTCCTAGAAGTGCCAAGTGGGCGGCCGCCCCTGTTTTCCGCTCGGGCCCTCCACCACAACTGATGTCATGGATCAGCAGAGGTCTGAGCTGGGGTCCAGCCAAGGACGTGCCTATACTGCAAAGCCGCATTGGAGATCTCTTCAATGGAGATTTCAGTTTGGTTGCGGTAATACAAGTTATGCTAGTTCGTCAAGTCCAGCCTTGCAAACGCAGCCTCTTCGCCTATGGGAGTTCAATCCTGAGGGAGCGCGTGTCATTCAAAATTTTCTCGGCCTGACGCATGAGGAGATGTACAAGTCATTCTTCGGACCTTAGGTGGAGTGTCCGGAAATCACCGAGGACGTGGGCCTGAGTAGTAACCGCGCCGCCGAACAGGTAAGGCATCTTCCGGCCGAACATACTATCTCTCCTTTGTTACGAAGTTATTTCTGAGAGTTCGCTTTTTGACCAGGACTGGCTAACAAAGGCGAACTTGATTCGGTGTTCGGCCCCCCTCCCTGAGGGTTTGGAAAATCCGGTATTGGAAAAGATGCTCCAGACCGCACCTTGCCTGGAGCCCTTGAAGGAAGATATTGCGGAGGATAATGCGGACGGACCCGGGCCCCCAATGCTCCCCATTCTAACCGAGGGAGCGGGCGTCTCCATGAAGGAAGACGACCAGAAGAGGAAAAGGACTTCGCCCGGGGATTTGGAAGCCGAAGTTTCCAAACGGGAGAAGAAGTCTCCCATAGAGGGTCCTACCTTGGGGGGCGCTGCTGCCGCACAAAGTCCGCGGGGGGATCAATTCTCCCGCGAGTCGTAAGTGACCCGAAATACTTTAATAGTACATATATGCCATCTTTTTCTTCTGAGAAGATGACCACCGCATATATTTCTGCAGTTCGGGCCTTAGCCCCTCTCAAATGAGCTCGTCTTCCGGGGATCTTCTTCTAGAGATGATGGAAAGCGAAACGCCTCCTACGGACTCCTCCGCTCCGGAAGCGGGCGACCTTGAAGTGTCATCGCGAAGGGCCTCTTCGAGTCCGGTGAGGCCAAAAGATAATCCCATTGACACTCGAAGCTCCCAGTGTCCGGCTCCCGAAGAGAGCAGACAAAAGAGTCCGGCACTGTCTAGCGTGCGATCGGATGTTCTGAGGGAGTTGGTGTGGCGAGCAGCCATCTCAGATGAACACCGTGTGCTGATGAATACGGTGATGGAGAGAATATCGTCCGTCGAAAGCGGATTGCATGAAGCTTTTATGAGTCTACTGACAGGCTTTGAGGTACATAAAAGAATGTATGATAGTCCTGCACATGCTAGGTGTGCCCTGTGTAGACAGTAGCCCCCGAGACTCTAGTTGTCGTCGGAAATGACGACGAACAGAGGATCATATTCCCAGGTAATAACCATACTGCCTCTATGTGCAGGTGATGGAAGCTTCGGTGGCTAGCCGGACTAGCGAATTTGCTCATTTAGAGCGACAGTTGGATGCGACAGACGCCGACATCGAGCTTGTTAACAAAAGGCTTGACGAGGCACAGGGTAAGTGTCATTATCTGGTAAACGCCACATAGGAAGAGCAGCATGATGCCAATATCTTTAATATGTTGTGACTGCAGATGGAGCTACCACTGTTGAAGCCTTGCGGGCAGAACTTGCCCGAGCCAAGGAACAAGTGAGGTTGGGTAATGCGGCTGCTTTGAAGGCGGCCGAAGAGTTGCAAGCCGAGAAGGCCGCACATGGCAAGAGCCGAGACAAGATGGCCAAGATGGCCATAGAATTAAAAGCCGCCGCCAACCATTGCCGGGTTCTTGAAAAGGAAAACCAGGCAAAGGCATCGGACCTTGAGAAGGCTGCTACGACGAGGAAAGACCTCTGCTCTGCTATGAGGGCAAAGAAGGAGGAGCTGCGGGAAGCCAGGGATATTGTAGCTGGGAAATCCTTTATGTTGCGGAGGAAGTTCGGAGATCCACGGCATGCCCCTCTGGATCGGCGTGGAGTTCGGAGGATGTGTATATGGATTTGGCGGCAAGCGCTACCGATGCAGCCAAGTACTTCCAGGGTCAGACGGACCATGAAGTAGACCAGCTGTTTTGGAGACAATTCCATTCTCCCGAGCGCCCGCTTTCGTTGACTGACCAATTAGCCGAATGGGCCGAACTAAATAGGTTGTCTGGACTCTCCATGAGGTCTGTTGTGGATCAGCTATGGCCGGAAGTGTCAAAACCAAACAACTATTTCAGCTTGGTGCATCAGTTCCTTGACGTGGTGCCGCGCATTGATGCGATGAAGAGGTCGGCATGCGTAGAGGGCGCACGGATGGCCTTTGCCTGTGTTAAGGCATACTGGGTGGAGATGGATGCTACCAATGTTGCAACGCGGGATTCGGCCATAGGTCGAAAGGCTGTTGAGCACTACTTTGAAGAAGTTCTTGAGGGTGCCCGTTTGATAGAGACCCAGTGCTCAAAAAATATTATGTTTGAGTGATAAGTAATCTCATTGTAAGCGAAATGCTTTTATAAATTTTTATAAGGATATTTTTATACTTTTGCCTGAAAGTAATATGATGCCTCCTGGGCGGCCGTTTATTTATACATGTGTATAACCTGAAAGATTGCAGTCGTCGGCTTCAACCCCCACACATATAATGCGGAGGTGCTCGCAAAAACACGCATTCACACTTAACCCAACGTCTTGGTCCTATTAAGGAGGTGATAGCGGAGCGAGCAAGGCAACCGGACTATAATGCTTTAGCACTTTCACTTAGCCATAGGAGTTTGACAGTGGGGCTACTAGATAGCCCCTGGTGGCTCCGCACTCTCCTGATTCCGGGGTGCATACATGCCTGGCCGGAAAACGGCCCTTCGTTAAGGCGGAGGAATTCTAACATTCCCACAGGTCATTGAGTGGTCGACTAGTCTCACGCTATATCATGACAGTCAGTTTTCGGCTTTCTCTACTGAGGTGCTCGTCCGGATGAACCAGGGCACAATCGCAGTAGTTCTCCTGGTGCTACCTTAGCCGGTAAAGCGGAACGTAAGGCACCAAAACGCAGGAGCCGGGCAAACCCAACATTTGACCAAAGACAATGATTCAGAGCTGATGCATATAGGGCCTAACTCGCGATGCCGAACACTCCCTAAGGTATTCGGTCTTTGTGGTATAAACTGAGCCTAAATAATGGCCTTTGTAAGAAGCCCCTTGTGTCCAGGTACGTGCATTGTTCTGGCATGGCCACATGCCAAGACGTCAGCATCCTTCTCAACGGTGGATATGTATCAACAAGAGACAGTAAAAAAGGTTTACGCAGGGTCTTAATATGAAAAGAATCCTTGGAGCGGGTCCCTGCTGCACGTCTGCGCCTGTGTCTCCGTTGTGCCATATCCTGGACGGGTGTAGCATGATGATCGTCTGTAAAAGAGAGGAAGTTAAGTGAAAAAGTTGTCGTGCAAAAAGATAGTTTTTAAAGAAACCATGTATAATTGAAGATGATGAGAAATTGCCACTTGTCTGTGCGTGTTGAGGCCCTTGTATTGAAAAATAGGGGTGTGACCACTTACTCGGTACAAACAGCGGCGCCGGACTTGATTAGTTGTGTCTGAGGTCTTGACGACCTATTGGATGCTTTCGCTGGTCCGGGCGCCTTTAATGTGCGGCTGCCAAGGCAGCCTCACTCTCTTCGGCGCGCAGAGATCGCTTGATATTTCCGTGCACTGTAATGATGCCACATGGACCGGGCATCTTGAGTGTGAGGGAGGCGTAGTGTGGTATTGCATTAAAGCGAGTGAAAGCTTCGCGTCCGAGCAGTGCTTGATAGCCACTTTGAAATGGAGCAATGTGGAAAGTTAAATGCTCGCGACGGAAGTTATCGGGGGAGCCGAATATAACTTGTAGTAAGAGGGAGCCCATACAATGAGCCCCTGGGCCTGGCGTTACTCCTTTAAAGGTAGTATTGCTATGGCGAATTTGTGTTGGGTCTAACCCCATCCCGCGGATTGTATCCTGATATATTAGGTTTAGGCTACTGCCGCCGTCCATCAAGACTCGTGTGAACTGATATCCGCCAATTACTGGGTCTAATACCAGGGCAGCCCATCCTGTGTGTCGGATACTTGCTGAGTAATCGCGATGGTCGAAAGTGATCGGTTGAGACGACCAGTGGCAGGACTTCGCGGTGACAGGCACTTGGGTATATTTTCTTGGGAGTGCTGCGTTGTTTTTTCCCTTGATCACGTGTAACACGTTTACTGTTTCGACTTCTGGTGGAAATTTCTTTTGTTCCCTCGTGTCTTGCTTGGGGGGCTCGTCCTCGTCTTCACTTGGTGTATCCTCCCCCTTGTGTACGGCGTTGAGCTTGCCGGACTGCTTGAAGACCCAACATTCTCTGTAGGTATGATTAGCGGGTTTACCAGGGGTACTATGGATCTGGCACACTTGGTCCAGAATTTTGTTGAGGCTGGACAGTTCATCCCTGGTGCCTTTAGGGGGCGGCTTTTGACCTGGTTGAGAGCTTTTGAATCCGGCATTTACTGTCGTGCACTTCGTGCTGTCTTCTTTAATCCGGCGTTTGTTATTGCTGTTGCGCCGTGATTTCCCGTTTCCATCTCTAACTTCTGATGTGCTGGGGTCGCTGGTGCTGCATCTGGCTAGCAAGCTGTCCTCACCCGCGCAAAAACGGGTCATGAGGTTTGTTAATGCGGCCATCGTTCTCGGCTTATTTTGGCCGAGGTGTCTGGCGAGCCATTCGTCACGGACGCTATGCTTGAAGGCTGCCAAGGCTTCGGTGTCCGGACAGTCGACAATCTGGTTCTTTTTAGTAAGAAACATGTTCCAAATCTTTTGGGCTGACTCTCCGGGCTGTTGAGTTATATGACTCAAATCGTCCGCATCCGGAGGTCGGACATAAGTCCCTTGAAAATTTGCCCGAAAGGCGTCTTCGAGCTCCTCCCAACTTCCGATGGAGCTTTTGGGGAGGCCTTTGAGCCAGTGACGAGCCGGCCCTTTGAGCTTGAGGGGTAAGTACTTGATGGCATGGAGATCATCTCCTCGAGCCATATGGATGTGGAGGATGTAGTCCTCAATCCAGACCCCAGGGTCTGTTGTTCCGTCGTATGCCTCTATGTTTACGGGCTTGAATCCCTCTGGAAATTCATGGTCCAGCACCTCATCGGTGAAACATAGGGGGTGTGCGGCACCCCTGTAGCTAGGTGTACCGCATTGTTCGGATGTTTGTTGTGTTGCATTGTATGCCGGGGCGCGCTTGCATGGTCCATAGATGGATCTTGTTGCGCCGTCCTTTGGGTGCGAGCTCTCGCATGGGTTGCGGCGGCGTTGTATGCCGCTCTGTGTTGGTAGAGGGGTCGTCTATCCGACCAGGTGGCTACTTTGACATTTGGTTGTGGGGGGTCTGAGGCCTCCTCATCGAATTCGGGTAGCAGCTTCCGCTTTGGGTAGCTCTTGGAGGGGCGATTGTCGCCATACCTCGCTGTTGTGTTGAGTATTTTGCTCCATCTGAAGTGGAGTGTGTCTTGTGCAGCCTTGAGCCTTTGCTTCTGCTTTTTCAGACTCCTCGCGGTGACAAGAAGCCTTTTACGGGCAGTCTGCTGCTCCGGGTGCCTGTCCGGCGTTACGTCGTCCGGACCATTATCCTTGATAGGATTTGTTTGTTCGGTTTGATTATCCGGATTGCCGTTGTCCAGCAGCGGTTCGCCCTGCTCCAGCGCTGGGTTTTTGTGATCGCTATTTCTGTCGAGGCGGGATTTGGGGCGGCTCTTGCGTCGCCGCTTTGACTGCTTTTCGAGGGAACAAGCCTTTGGTGCGTCCTTCCGCTCCTCGTTGTCATCTTTTGATGCGTCCACCATGTATACATCATATGACGAGGTGGCGTTCCAGGGACCGATAGCGCTGGTTCTTTATCGTCTCCTTCATCGGCGTCCATATCGTTGATGTTTTCAGAGTCGAAGTCGAGCATGTCGGTTAAATCGTCGACAGTGGCTACAAAGTGGGTGGTGGGTGGGCTTTGAATTTCTTCATCGTCCGTATCCCAACCTTGCTGATCGTAGTCCGGCCAGTGATCTCCCGATAAAGAGAGAGACCATAGTGATTTCATAATATCGCCAAAGGGCGAGTGCTGAAAGATGTCCGCGGCCGTAAACTCCATGATCAGCGCCCAATCGGATTCGATCGGGGGAGGCGCGATTGGTTCGGAGTCCGGAGAGGAGTCCGTCTCCTTGGAATCACGAGTCTTGCGGAGTGCGAGGCTGGTGTTCGGCTCGATCACCGTTAGGATCACAACCCCCGAGGCGGCGTCCAACCACCCATCCTCGATCGGCGCAGTTGGCTCCGAATTAAGGGTCAGAGCCGATGCGGGTGCGGCCTTCAGGGCACTGTTAGGTGGCAGAGCTAGATCATGCTCGTCGTGGCAGCGCGGCGCGCTCGGCTCTAGCTCGAATCCGTCGAAGATCAAGTCCCCGCGGATGTCAGCCGTGTAGTTTAAACTTCCAAATCTGACCTGACGGCCAGGGGCATAGCTTTCGATCAGCTCCATATGGCCAAGTGAATTGGCCCGCAGTGCAAAGCCGCCGAAGACAGAGATCTGTCCGGGGAGACAAGTTTCGCCCTGGACTGCATCACTATCGATGATCGTAGGAGCCATCAAGCTTGACGGCGACGACACAGAGGAACTCTCAATGAAAGCACCAATGTCGGTGTCCAAACTGGCGGATCTCGGGTAGGGGGTCCCGAAGTGTGAGTCTAGGCCGGATGGTAACAGGAAGCAAGGGACACGAAGTTTACCCAGGTTTGGGCCCTCTCGATGGAGGTAAAACCCTACGTCCTGCTTGATTAATATTGATGATATGGGTAGTACAAGAGTAGATCAACCACGAGATCGGAGAGGCTAAACCCTAGAAGCTAGCCTATGGTATGATTGTTGTTGTGTATGTTGTCCTACGGACTAAAACCCTCCGGTTTATATAGACACCGGATAGGGTTAGGGTTACATAGAGTCGGTTACAATGGTAGGAGATCTTCATATCCGTATCACCAAGCTTGCCTTCCACGCCAAGGAATGTCCCTTCCGAACACGGGACGGAGTCTTCAATCTTGTATCTTCATAGTCCAGGAGTCTGGCTGAAGGTATAGTCTGGCAATCCGGACACCCCCTAATCCTGGACTCCCTCAGCAGCCGTCTCCGCCGCGCCGGGCCGTGCAGCCCATCGTGGGCCCGCCCGGGCCCGAACCGCCCCGCCACCTCCGCCCATTGCGCCCGCTCGCCGGAGCACCGTGCGCCGCCCGCTTCGCCGCCGCCGCCGGAACGCTCACCGGCGCCGCCCGCGCCCGCGCGCGCCTCCCCGCTGCCCATCGCCGCCCCGGCGAACTCTCCTCCGCGGCTCTTAGCTCCAGCCGCCGCCCTCCCCCCTCTACTCCGGCGAACCACGAACTCCGGCGAGATCCATATCCAGATCCGCTTTCGAGGTTGACCCCGAGATATTACTAAATCCCAGTATTTTTTTGCATAGTTCATCGCATCATAACTTTGCACCCGTGGCTCCGTTTTTGGCGTGTAGCAAATCGAATTGTTCACCTCGACGAGTACTTCATTTCATTCCATTACACCATGTTCATTTGAGCTCATCTTGATGCCCTAAATGCTGTTGCAAGAGTGCTATGCAATATTAGTTTCAGAATCTTATCAGTATTTGGACGTTTGTCATTTTTGCCATGATTAATGTGTGCCTCCTATGAATTTGAGCCCTACATGTGTTTTGAAGTATGCCATGCCATCTTGACAGGGGTGTATGCCATGTATTTTTGGGATCTTTGTGGTGACTAGCACAAGCATACAAAGTAGATCTCGTAATGTTGCTGATTTCAGGGACTTAGAATTTCACTAAGTCCTTTTCCTGATGTTATTTTTATGCCATGTATTCATGTTGCTACAGAGTGATCCATGCCTCTTTTGAGAATGATCAGTAAGGATGTTTTGTAGATATTGTTGTGCTCTTTCCATCCATGTCTTTGTTTGCAATTATGGAGTGCCCTAACTTGACTCAATCGAGCTCTACTTTTGCTATAAAATGTTCCTGGCAGAATGTTTACATGTTAAGCATTTTTGCCGAGGTTGTTGTAGTTGATCCATGCATGCTATGATGTTGCTCTTGCCATGTTTAGCTTCTATGCCATGTCTACTTGCTGGGTGTATGCTTAGTTTATCTTGGAATGCCTTGTGATGAGTGCATCGAGCTCATAAACATGCCTACTTAATATCTGTTTTGCCATGTTCCAGTTTTCGACTAAGTCTGAATCTGTTAACGAAAGTTGCTATGTTCACATGGTTGCCATTGTATTTTCTGATCCCTTTTGGCTTATGGTCACTAAGGGACTTTTGTTGTATGCTTTGAGTAGCTTCATGCCATGCCTTGCTTTGCCATGATATGTTCCTGTAGCATGTTGTCATCTTGCTCTAAACATTGCTTCCTGATATTAAATTCCTCCCATGTTAATTTCAACAAGTCTGTAACCTGTTATCTTTTTGCACTTTTTCCACGCTTGTTTGAACCTGCTATTGTGTGAATTAGCTGTAGCTCAGTGTTCATACTTTGTCAAGCATCTTGAGTGGATCCCTGCCATGTGCTTTGTTGTTATGTTAGAGTGCAGTAGCTTGTTGTTCTTGATGCATTTAGATGGCCTCGTGCTGTTAATCGCAGTTCCGTGCCATATTTGTTTTGCTTGCCATTTGCAAACCGTGCATCTGATTCCGGTGATCTTTATATCGATTTCGACCGAAATCAACTCATCTTTACAGCGGCACTCTTGGTTTTACAAGTTGAGACCAGATTCAATCTTTCCTTTCCCGAACATGCATATGCATTGCATACCACGTCTCGCATATCATGCCATGTTTTGCATCATGTTGCTTGCACATTGCACCGTGGTTGATTGTGTCTCCCTTTGCTTGTGTTCTTGCTTTGGGTAGAGCCGGGAGACGAGTTCTTGTTTGAGGACCCGTTGAGTACGTTTTCGAGGATCAAGCTTTCGTCTTCTCGGAGAACTTTGCAGGCAAGATGACCATACCATCG
Source organism: Triticum monococcum (assembly GCA_034509565.1). Classification (NCBI taxonomy): domain Eukaryota; kingdom Viridiplantae; phylum Streptophyta; class Magnoliopsida; order Poales; family Poaceae; genus Triticum; species Triticum monococcum. The sequence goes on from CM067841.1 coordinate 526,541,245, forward strand.
AAATCACTTCTATCTTTGCTTGCTAGATGCTCGCTCTTTTGCGATGCCTATGCTATGATACCTACCACATGCTTTATCATGCTTCCCATATTGCCATGTCAAACCTCTAACCCACCTTGGCCTAGCAAACCGTTGTTTGGCTATGTTACCGCTTTGCTCAGCCCCTCTTATAGCGTTGCTACTTGCAGGTGAAGATTGGAGCTTGTTCTTTCTTGGAACATGATTATTGTTGGGATATCACAATATATCTTATTTACTTAATGCACCTATATACTTGGTAAAGGGTGGAAGGCTCGGCCTTATGCCCGGTGTTCTGTTCCGCTCTTGGCGCCCTAGTTTTCCGTTATACCGATGTTATTTTCCTAGATTTTGCGTTCCTTACGCGGTTGGGTTATAATGGGAACCCCTTGACAGTTCGCCTTGAATAAAACTCCTCCAGCAAGGCCCAACCTTGGTTTTACCATTTTTCACCTAGCCTTTTTCCCGTGGGTCGGCCATCCCAAGGGTCATCTTTATTTAAACCCCCGAACCAGTGCTTCTCTAAGTGATAGTCCAACCCAGAGCACCATGCGGGGCCGTCCCTTGGCAACTTGGTTTACGTTGGCTCCTGTACGCTTAGCTTATCCGGTGTGCCCTAAGAACGAGATATGTGCAGCTCCTATCGGGATTTGTCGGCACAGTGGGTGGTCTTGCTGGTTTAGTTTTACCATTGTCGAGATGTCCTGTAACCGGGATTCTAATTCTGATCGAGTTGTCTTGGGAGAAGGAATATCCATCGTTGACCGTGAGAGCTTGTGATGGGCTAAGTTGGGACACCCCTATAGGGTTTTGAACTTCCGAAAGCCGTGCCCGCGGTTATGGGTAGATGGGAATTTGTTGATGTCCGGTTGTTGAAAACCTGAAACTTATCTTAATTAAAATGCATCAACCGCGTGTGTAGCCATGATGGTCTTTTCTCGGTGGGGAACGGGAAGTGAACACGGTGTTGGAGTTATTCTAGAATGTAAGTAGTTACAGGATCACTTCTTGATCACTTCTAGTTCATGACCGCGCTTTGCCTTCTCTTCTCGCTCTCTTTTGCGTATGTTAGCCACCATATATGCTAGTGCTTGCTGCAGCTCCACCTCATACCTTTTCCCTACCCATAAGCTTAAATAGTATTGATCGCGAGGGTGTGAGATTGCTGAGTCCCCGTGACTCACAAATTACTTCCAAAACCAGTTGCAGGTGCCGATGATACCATGCAGGTGACGCAACCGAGCTCAAGGAGGAGCTCGATGAAGATCGTGTTCGTTATGTTGTTCCGTTTCAGTTGATCAGTAGTGGAGCCCAGTTGGGGCGATCGGGGATCTATAGCATTAGGGGTGGTCTTCTTTTATTTTGGTTTCGTAGTAGGACCTTGCTTGTATCTAGGTGATGTAATGTTATATATGTGTGAAGTGGCGATTGTAAGCCAACTATGTACCTCTTTCTTATTCAGTACATGGGATGTGTAAAGATTACCCCTCTTGCAACATTGCCTTCAATGCGGTTATGCCTCTAAGTCGTGCTCCGACACGTGGGAGATATAGCCGCATCGAGGGTGTTATAAGTTGGTATCAGAGCCTTCCCCGACTTAGCAGCCCCCTGCTTGATTGAATCGCTGGCGTTGTTGAGTCTAGAAAAAAATGTTTTGAGTCTTTAGGATTTATATATATCGGAGAGTACGATTCTTTTTACTCCTCAGTCCCTTCATCGCTCTGGTGAGGCATCCTGACGTAGAGTTTTGACTCTTCTCCTCTCAAATTTCACTAATTTTTTTAGGATCACGCGGGACGAGATCTGGGGACGAGATCCTCTCGTAGTGGTGGAGTGTTGTAACGCCCCGAGACCGATGTGCCAGGTGTCTTCCAGTTATTCGCTGTTGTTGCCTTGTCATTTGCTTGCGTGTCATACATTTCATACCATGTCATCATGTGCATCGCATTTGCATACATGTTCGTCTCTCGCATCCGAGCATTTTCCCTGTTGTCCGTTTTGCAATCCGGTGCTGTCGGCGTTCTGGAACGGGGGTCCCCAGACTTGCCTGCCTGCGGCCTGCGGCATGGCTCAAATGGGGGCCCAACATGGCCCATCTTCATCAGCACAAGACTCAAGACCCTTGCGAGGGGCCAAGCCTCGCGAGGCGGATGACACGGCGCATCCTTAGGCGCAGCCTCCTCAGGCTGACTCGCGAGGAGACGGAGATATCAAGGCGGGGTACCTCGCGAGGTGCCCATGACGCAAGCCATGACGATCAAGGGTGCCAGGCGGGCGCCAGCGCGCGCAGCGTCCTTCTTTCCTCTTTGGTGCAAAGGGGGCAAGCGTAGCCGCAGAGTACCAAGGCATCAGGCAAAGGTTGCCATTTCGGTGCAACGAGACCATGACCAAGTGGACTACGAGACGGAGGTCACCATGGAGCCCAGCACGGCGTCACCGTAGGGTCTTTCGCAGGCGAAGACCAACTTTAGTCAGGATAAGAGTACTTGCTGTCCCCCTTCAAATTAGCCCACCATTGTTGGCTCCCTTCCTGCTCGATATTTGGGAAGAGGACCAGGGCCCCTATAAATAGGACTGGCCACCCACGTAGCAAGGGGTTCGGTTGGCGGGTTCGGCATGTGGATCCGACTAGCAAGCAGAGAGAGTAAGTGAGAGAGAGAGAGAAGGTGACTGAACTCCTCCCAGTAGTTCGTCGCCCCGGCCAAGAACAGACCCTCGCGAGGCCGTTCTTCCTTGAATTGTTCATCATCATCAGCCACAAGAGGCAATCCACCCACCACACACTGGAGTAGGGTATTACACCACAACGGTGGCCCGAACCAGTATAAATCTTGTGTCTCTCATGCAGTTCCTTTAGTAGTTTAGATCTTTGCGAGACGGGGAGGTAGGAAGCGTGATTTCCACGCGCACCCCAGTGTTCGAACCTTAAGGGTCTGCCGGAACCCGAAATCCGACATTTGGCGCGCTAGGTAGGGGTGCGCCGGAATCTGTCCTCCACCACTCTGTTCTCCTCTGACCGTTGCATCCATGTCCGACGCTCGTCGGGCCCGCGCGGAGCACTGGGCCGCCATCGCTTCTCGCATCGCCCAGACGGCCCCCATTGGTGGGCGTCCTTGTCGTTCCCCGTCACCCGCCGTCAACGCTGCCACCGGCCCAGCGGGGGGCGAGCAGCAGGCATCGTCTCAGCACCCATCCGTGCGGCAAGACGGCCGCACCGCTACTCCATCACTCACAACAGCCGGTTCTTCGTCCCGCGCGCTCCGCGCACCCTTGGAGGCTCAGGCTGCGCTCGTCGTGGCAAACGAGCTCCTGCGCTACCGCCCCGTCGACGACGTCTACGAAGAGTGGCTCGACCGCGTCGCCGAGCTTGTCCGCGCCGCAGGGGGCTCTTCCGCGCCGTCCGTTCCTCTACGCCACACTCCGCCCCGCGCGGGCAACGAAGCTCGAGAGGCGCACCGGCCGCCTCCCCTCCAAGAAGATGCCATGGCTCCAAGGCGCTTGGCCCCTGGGCGGAACCCGCTCCGTCAGGCGCCAGCGCAACAAGAACGGAGCTGCCAAGAAGTTCCTCGCCCGCAAGAGGCTGCCAGGGCGCTCCCTGCTCCAGCTCCGGCGCGCCAAGACCCTGCTCTGCTCCTAGCTGCAGCGCGTGGGGACCCTCAAGACCAAGCTCTCCACCAACCGAAGCCTTTCGTGGCCACCGCGGGCTGCCGCGCCTACACCACCGAGCTGCGTAGCGTCGCGTGGCCCGGCAAGTTCAAGCCTGACCTGCCTCCTCGCTACGACGGCACAACTGATCCCGCAGAGTTCCTCCAGCTCTATGAGCTGGGCATCGAGGCTGCCAGCGGGGATGAAAAGGTCATGGCGAACTGGTTCCCCATGGCGCTCAAGGAAGGAGCTCGAACCTGGCTCCTGAATCTGGCTCCAGGCATGATCTCCTCCTGGGACCAGATGCGCACCCGCTTCATCGCCAACTTCCAAGGTACTCGCGACCGGCCGCCCGCCGTGAGCGACATGCGCCGCATCAAGCAACAACCCGGAGAGACCCTGCAAAAATACATCCATCGCTTCAACATCGCGCGCCTCAAGATCCCCAAGGTGTCCGAGGAAGCGATTATCTCGGCTTTCTCCGATGGCGTCCGCGACGTCAGGATGAAGGAGGAGCTGGCGATGCACGAAGACCTCTGCACCTCTTTGGAGCTGTTCAACTTGGCGAACAAGTGCGCCAGGGCTGAGGAGGGACATCTCTCCCTCCTCGAGCTGCCTGCTGCGGACCCAGAAGAGAAGAAGCCCAAGGCCAAGGACGCGAAGTGGAAGGGGGCTGCCGTACTCGCGGCAGAACCAGACACAAAGCGGGGCAAGGATCTGCCCGAACCCTCCAGAGGCAGCCGGTACTGTGTGTACCATGACCTCCACACCCACAACACCAACGAATGTCAAGAACTCCGCGTCGTGCGAGAAGGAAGGATCGGCCGTCGCCCTGACCGTGCTGACCGGGGCTACGGCCGAGGAGGAGGAAGAAACCCAGGACGCTGGGAAGATCGCGGCCCGCGCCCGGGGTGGCGCAACCAGCCTCGTGAGGACCGCTGGTGGGACCTGCCTCGTGAGGGAGACTGGAGGGATCAGCCTCGTGAGGATCGTCCTCATGGCAATGCAGGCCTACCTCCGCTGGCGCCTCAGCCAAGGAGGAACGAAGACCGCCATCAAGACTAGGGAGCTGGGCTTCCAAGAGCCGCGCGCAATCGCCTGCATCCTAGGCGGAGCTCAAGCCCCAGCCTCTCAACGTATCTTCAAGCAGTTTGCCCGCGAAGTGAATGCAGTTCTCCCCAAGCTCGAAGCAACGCGCCCCCTCAGGTGGTCGGCGTGCGCCATCACATTCAGCTCGGCAGACCGGCTCAAGTGCGCAGCCACGGCCGGAGTCCTCCCGATGCTCTGCTCCCCAGTCATCAGCAACATGCTGGTCACCAAGACCCTCATCGACGGAGGGGCAGGGCTCAACGTCCTGTCCGTGGAAACATTCAACAACCTCCAAGTGCCCTATGAACAGCTTCAGCCGACCAAGCCTTTCTCCGGGATCACCGACGGTTCCACAGTCCCGATCGGGCAGGTCCGCCTCCCTGTCACCTTCGGGGCCCGCAGCAACTACCGCACCGAGCTCATCGACTTCGACGTCGCCCACATCCGCCTGCCGTACAACGCCATTCTCGGGTACCCTGCGCTGGCCAAGTTCATGGACGTGACTCACCACGGCTACAACATCCTCAAGATGCCAGGAAGTGGTGGCGTCATCACGGTGCCCTGTGAAGAGAAGGATGCAGTGTGTTCCCTGGAGCGAGCCTATCAGGCCGCGTCGCTAGAAGACCCAGATCGCGGAAGCAGGAGGCTTCCTGAGACCACCCCCAAGAAGAAGAAGACATCGTCAGGCTCAGCCCCTCAGGAGGCAGGCCCCTCAGGGCCCGTCTCTGCCCAGGGGGACCCTCCTTCCATCGCATAGGGAAGCGCGCCCGGCGCCCTCCTCAGGCAGGGCTCGGGGGCTCCCACCTGGAGGGCCACCGACCTAGCCAGGGTCACGAGGGAGGCGCTTGGGCACCATGTGGAAGCGTGCTTCACAGCATGTTTCCCCCGAGAAGGAGCCAGGCGAGGAAGGTCAGACCAGTAGGAGTTCGTTAACAAGGCCATTCAAGAACTACAGGAAACAAGGATCATGAGAGGTTGCCGCCGCCTACCAGCCGTGGCCCCACATCCAGGCGAGGATGGTGGGCTGCGCGTCTGCGTCGATGTACCAGGGCTCAATCAGATCGCCACGACGGAGCGCCTCTGGCCTTCGCGAGTGGGGCGCTGCGGGGGTCCACCCCACAGCTATGTTCGCATGCCCTATGGCCTGCCGAGCATGGCTGCGGCGCACCAGTGCCTCATGAGGGGCATCATGGAGGCTCAGGAAGACAGGCGTTCCGCGGCCCTGGCAGAGATGAAGACAGCTCGCGAGGAGCCACTGGTGCCTCCGGAGCCTCCCGAGGCCCCGGGGCCTGGGGGCTCGTGAGGATCAGCTTCCGCAGCCCATCAAGTCTGCTGCACTAATGCCACTACGCCGACGACATCCTCAGGTGACATCTTTCAAGTCCCATTCCTAGCTGGGAAGCGCCCTCCCAGGGTTGCATCACTCCCAGGCCGCGTGGGTCCGTCCCTGCGGCATGTATCCCCTTTTATCTTTCGGTCGTTAGTTTGCCTTGTTGGGGGCGCCCCTCGGGCTGCATCATCCCCAAGCCGCTCGGGCCAGACCCAGCGGCGTGTATCTCACTCGCGTTTATTTCCAACTATGCATTGCCTATCACGCTTAACTGCATGGTGCCTGTCCGCGGCATCCTTTCTTCCCCATGTCGGCCACTTGCACGTTAAAGGGGGGGTGCCTGAGCATCGCGACTCAGGGCTCTTACCGGCTCTCCAGCCCTCACCCTCTGGCCTTGTCCACGGCATCGCGACCTGGCATACCAGCGACGGCTGAGACAAGCTCGAGGGCCGGGACCCGAGGACATAGAGTACCGGCATCTAACCAAATTTTGCAGGGACACATCTCAAGATACGGCCCAGTGCCAGGCGCAACCCGCCTAGAGGTAGGGCCTCATGAGTCCTGCGCTGGCTCATGGGTGCCCAGATACACCTCACCTACTCCAACCAGCGAGCTCTTGAGCGACTAACAATCGACTAATGACTGCCATGGCAACCCCATCTTCTTTCTGTGATGAACCTGCAGGATCCTTGGAGGGGACTGCGCTAGCCAAGGCCCTCACGAGGTTCCCTTCACCCTTGCCCGCGCGAACCGCTTGCACGTTAAAGGGGGAGTGCCTGAGCATCGCGACTCAGGGCTCTTACTGGCTCTCCAGCCCTCACCCTCTGGCCTTGTCCACGGCATCGCGACCTGGCATACCAGCGACGGCTGAGACAAGCTCGAGGGCCGGGACCCGAGGACGTAGAGCAGAAAGGGGAGCAGAGGCGAGGGGGAAGGGGCTCGCGAGGACCTTGCCGAGCGATTCCGCTCCTACCGACGCGCGAACCCGACGGCGCACCAGGAATAATCCCCGACTCTCGAGATAAGTCACCTCCCACAGCGCTGGCTACCGTGGCACTACCCCCGCACCTAAAGCAATTCCGTACTAGCGACGTTGCTTCCCTTTCTCACCAAGCAACGGCTGCTTGGGCGCCAAAGGGGACCTCCTGAGCATCGCGACTCAGGGGCTCTTACCGGACCCCGGGTCGCTCACCTCCTGGCCTTGACCATGGCATTGCGACCTGGCATACCAGCGACGGCTGACGCCGCCTTCGGACTGGGACCTGTCGGCGTAGAGCACCAAGCCCTCGCGAGGTTCAAAAGGGAGAACTAAGCTATGACGAAATCAACAACTCACACAAATCCATAGCGAAGGTCATGTATTAACCAACGGGACTACAGACACCTTACAAGCCCCCGTGGGGCGCATTTTGATTCCTCGCAGGGAACGGATCCTAAGGAGTGCTAACTACACGGGCTCCTGCAAAAGATGCCATCATCAACAGTGGGCCGTCAGGCACCGGTGCCAACCCCATCCAGATCAGGGTCGGCGACGGCCTAACGAGCCCGCCCTGCTCCGGGAGAGGCGCCGGCTCGGGGGCTCGTAGCTGTCGTCGCTCGTCTCCGGAGTCGCGAAGATTTCGCTGGAGTCGCTGGACCCCCCGGCGCCTCCGCCAAGGGAGCGGTCGACGGGCCTAGCCCTCACCAGGGCAAGGTCCTGGCCACCTCTCCCGCGGCAGCACTCCAGCCGGCGCCCGATCGCGTTGAAGACCTTGAATAACATCACCGCAACGCCATCCTACTCCAGGTGGACCGCGAAGACGCCCCTCTCCTTGCAAGCCCGAGCGATTTCTCTCCAGCCGCGGGACAAGTAGACCTCGCCCGGGGCAGCGACCACGACCTTAGCCTCGGTCGCGAGGGCGCTGCAGCCGGCGTGCTGCAGCCAGAGCTCCAGAGGCCCTCCTGGAGGGACGATGGAGGCGAAGAAGGGAGGCAGACGGATCCAGGACTGAAGAGAAACGACGACGTGGAGTACGAACTCATGGGAGGAGCCCTCGGCATGGACTCCGGGAGGAACAACCCACGCCTTCGTGACCCGACGGTGCCTACAACGGTGCCGGCCGCGGAGATCAGCATCGACACCCTCGGGGCCCTCGGCGGGGGCGTACAAAGGAAGCGGGAACGCCGGCGGAGCCCACTCGCACCGGGGCCTCGGCTCCACCTGCTGGTCTTCCTCGCCCCGGCTGCAAAGGGTGAGCCGTTTCTTCGGCGGGAGAGGGTCTGGCCCTTCTCGAGGAGCTTTTCCCATCTCCGCTGCGGAGAACCGGCAGATCGGAGCCATTCTAGCAAGGCGGAGCAAGGATCGGGAAGAAGGAGAAGCCAGGAGGAATGGACTGAAAGGGGACTTGTCCAGCTCTCGCGATCGCCGAGGCGTCATGGGGAAGTGGAGTCGCCCACGTCTAATCAACCGCCACGCGACGCCCAAGGCCGCAGGCTGTCAGGGCCCGCGGCGCTTCGCCCTTGCCCTTTCGCCTCTCGGCACGGCCAAGCCCATGCGCGCCTTGGGCCCAGGGGCTACTATCGGCATTCTGGGAACGGGGGTCCCCAGACTTGCCTACCTGCGGCCTGCGGCCTGGCTCAAATGGGGGCCCAACATGGCCCATCTTCATCAGCACAAGACTCAAGACCCTCGCGAGGGGCCAAGCCTCGCGAGGCGGACGACACGACGCATCCTCAGGCACAACCTCCTCAGGCTGACTCGCGAGGAGACGGAGATATCAAGGCGGGGTACGCAAGCCATGATGATCGAGGGTGCCAGGCGGGCGCCAGCGCGCGCAGCGTCATTCTTTCCTCTTTGGTGCAAAGGGGGCAAGCGCAGCCGCAGAGTACCGAGGCATCAGGCAAAGGTTGCCATTTCGGTATAACGAGACCAGGACCAAGCGGACTACGAGACGGAGGTCACCATGGAGCCCAGCACGGCGTCACCGCAGGGTCTTTCGCAGGCGAAGACCAACTTTAGTCAGGATAAGAGTACTTGCTGTCCCCCTTCAAATTAGCCCGCCATTGTTGGCTCCCTTCCCGCTCGATATTTGGGAAGAGGACCAGGGCCCCTATAAATAGGACCGGCCACCCACGTAGCAAGGGGTTCGGTTGGCGGGTTCGGCGTGTGGATCCGACTAGCAAGCAGAGAGAGTAAGTGAGAGAGAGAGAGAGAAGGTGATTGAACTCGTCCCAGTAGTTCGTCGCCCCGGCCAAGAACAGACCCTCGCGAGGCTGTTCTTCCTTGAATTGTTCATCATCATCAGCCACAAGAGGCAATCCACCCACCACACACTGGAGTAGGGTATTACACCACAACGGTGGCCCGAACCAGTATAAATCTTGTGTTTCTCATGCAGTTCCTTTAGTAGTTTAGATCTTTGCGAGACGGGGAGGTAGGAGGCATGATTTCCGCGCGCACCCCAGTGTTCGAACCTTAAGGGTCTGCCGGAACCCGAAATCCGACAGGCGCTCCTATGTCCTCCGGTGTCCCCTTTTACCTCTTTTCGTGTGCGGCTCTTAAACATTCTCGGATTGGACCGAGACTTGCCAAGCGGCCTTGGTTTACTACCGGTAGACCGCCTGTCAAGTTTCATGCCATTTGGACTTCGTTTGATACTCCAACGGTCAACCGAGGAACCGTAAAGGCCTCGTGTGTGTTGCAGCCCAACACCCCTACAAAGTGGCCCAAAACCCACCTAAACCCCCACCGTCATCTCGGTCGTTCGATCACGATCGCGTGGCCGAAAACCACACCTCATTTGGACTCTCCTAGCTCCCTCTACCTATAAATATACCCTCCCCGTCCATTTTCGTGGACGAAACCCTAGATCCATCATCCCCGCGCCGCCGGACATGTACGCCTGACGGTCGGACACGTCCGCCGCCTTCCGCGCCCTATCCGCAGCTGCCACCTGTCCTCCGCCACCGTCTCCACCTCACCGGCCCATGCAGCCCATCGCGGGCCCGCCTGGGCCCGAACCGCCCCGCCGCCTCCACCTATTGCGCCCTCTCGCCGGAGCACCGCGTGCCGCCCGCTTCACCGCCGCGCTCGCCGGCGCCGCCCGTGCCTGAGCCGGCCCCACTGCCGCAGCGCTCGTCGGCGACGCCTGCGCCCGCGCACACCTCCTCGCCACCCATCGCCGCCCGTCGAACTCTCCTCCGCGGTTCTGAGCTCCGGCCGCCGCCCTCCCCCCTCTACTACGGTGAACCATGAACTCCGGCGAGATCCAGATCCATATCCGCTTTCGAGGTTGACCCCGAGATATTCCGAAATCCCAGTATTTTTTTGCATAGTTCATCGCCTCATAACTTTGCACCCGTGGCTCCGTTTTTGGCATGTAGCAAATCGAATTGTTCGCCTCGACGAGTACTTCATTTCATTCCATTGCACCATGTTCATTTGAGCTCATCTTGATGCCCTAAATACTGTTGCAAGAGTGCTATGCAATATTAGTTTCAGAATCTTATCAGTATTTGGACGTTTGTCATTTTTGCCATGATTAATGTGTGCCTCCTATGAATTTGAGCCCTACATGTGTTTTGAAGTATGCCATGCCATCTTTACAGGGGTGTATGCCATGTATTTTTGGGATCTTTGTGGTGACTAGCACAAGCATACAAAGTAGATCTCGTAATGTTGCTGATTTCAGGGACTTAGAATTTCACTAAGTCCTTTTCCTAATGTTATTTTTATGCCATGTATTCATGTTGCTACAGAGTGATCCATGACTCTTTTGAGAATGATCAGTAAGGATTTTTTGTAGATATTGTTGTGCTCTTTCCATCCATGTCTTTGTTTGCAATTATGGAGTGCCCTAACTTGACTCAATTGAGCTCTAATTTTGCTATAAAATGTTCCTGGCAGAATGTTTACATGTTAAGCATTTTTGCCGAGGTTGTTGTAGTTGATCCATGCATGCTATGATGTTGCTCTTGCCATGTTTAGCTTCTATGCCATGTCTACTTGCTGGGTGTATGCTTAGTTTATCTTGGAATGCCTTGTGATGAGTGTATCGATCTCGTAAACATGCCTACTTAATATCTGTTTTGCCATGCTCCAGTTTTCTGCTAAGTCTGAATCTGTTAACGAAAGTTGCTATGTTCACATGGCTGCCATTGTATTTTCTGATCCCTTTTGGCTTATGGTCAGTAAGGGACTTTTGTTGTATGCTTTGAGTAGCTTCATGCCATGCCTTGCTTTGCCATGATATGTTCCTATAGCATGTTGTCATCTTGCTCTAAAGATTGCTTCCTGATATTCCTGCCATGTTAATTTCACCAAGTCTGTAACCTGTTATCTTTTGCACTTTTATCATGCTTGCTTGAACATGCTATTGTGTGAATTAGCCGTAGCTCAATGTTCATCTTTTGTCAAGCATCTTGAGTGGATCCCTGCCACGTGCTTTGTTGTTATGTTAGAGTGCAGTAGCTTGTTGTTCTTGATGCATTTAGATGGCCTCCTACTGTTAATCGCAGTTCGGTGCCATATTTGTTTTGCTTGCGATTTGCAAACCATGCATCCGATTTCGGTGATCTTTATATCGATTTCGACCAAAATCAACTCATCTTTCCAGCGGCACTCTTGGTTTTACAAGTTGAGGCCTGATTCAATCTTTCCTTTCCGAAACATGCATACGCATTGCATACCACGTCTCGCATATCATGCCATGTTTTGCATCATGTTGCTTGCACATTGCACCGTGGTTGATTGTGTCTCCCTTTGCTTGTGTTCTTGCTTTGGGTAGAGCCGGGAGATGATTTCATGTTCGAGGACCCGTTGAGTACATTTTCAAGGATCAAGCTTTCGTCTTCTTGGAGAACTTTGCATGCAAGATGACCATACCATCGAAATCACTTCTATCTTTGCTTGCTAGATGCTCGCTCTTGTGCTATGCCTATGCTAAGATAGCTACCACATGCTTTATCATGCCTCCCATATTGCCATGTCAAACCTCTAACCCACCTTGTCCTAGCAAACCGTTGTTTGGCTATGTTACCGCTTTGCTCAGCCCCTCTTATAGCGTTGCTAGTTGCAGGTTAAGATGGGAGCTTGTTCCTTGTTGGAACATGATTATTGTTGGGATATCACAATATATCTTATTTACTTAATGCACCTATATACTTGGTAAAGGGTGGAAGGCTCGGCCTTATGCCTGGTGTTTTGTTCCACTCTTGCTGCCCTAGTCTTCCGTCATACCGATGTTATGTTCCTTGATTTTGCGTTCCTTATGCGGTTGGGTTATAATGGGAACCCCTTGATAGTTCTTCTTGAATAAAACTCCTCCAGCAAGGCCCAACCTTGGTTTTACCATTTTCCACCTAGCCTTTTTTCCCTTGGGTCGGCCAGCCCAAGGGTCATCTTTATTTAAACCCCCGGGCCAGTGCTTCTCTAAGTGTTGGTCCAACCCAGAGCACCGTGCGGGGCCGTCCCTTGGCAACTTGGTTTACGTTGGCTCCTGTACGCTTAGCTTATCCGGTGTGCCCTAAGAACGAGATATGTGCAGCTCCTATCGGGATTTGTCGGCACAACGGGTGGTCTTGCTGGTTTAGTTTTACCATTGTCGAGATGTCTTGTAACCAGGATTCCGAGTCTGATCGGGTTGTCTTGGGAGAAGGAATATCCTTCGTTGACCGTGAGAGCTTGTGATGGGCTAAGTTGGGACACCGCTGCAATGTTTTGAACTTCCGAAAGCCGTGCCCGCGGTTATGGGCAGATGGGAATTTGTTAATGTCTAGTTGTAGAAAACCTGAAACTTATCTTAATTAAAATGCATCAACCGCGTGTGTAGCCGTGATGGTCTCTTCTCGGCGGGGATCGGGAAGTTAACACGGTGTTTGAGTTATGCTTGAACGTAAGTAGTTACAGGATCACTTCTAGTTCACGACCGCGCTTTGCCTTCTCTTCTCGCTCTCTTTTGCGTATGTTAGCCACCATATATGCTAGTGCTTGCTGCAGCTCCACCTCATACCTTTTCCCTACCCATAAGCTTAAATAGTCTTGATGTAGGATCGAAAGTATGTCTAGAGGGGGCGTGATTAGACTACTTGACCAAGTAAAAATCTAGCCTTTTCCCAATTTTAGTTCTTGGCAGATTTTAGCTATCTTAGCACAAGTCAAGCAATCTCCACACAATTCAGGCTAGCATGCAAAACAGTATATGAGCAGCGGAAAGTAAAGCATGCAACTTGCAAGAATGTAAAGGGAAGGGTTTGGAGGATTCAAACGCAATTCGAGACACAGATGTTTTTGTCGTGGTTCCGATAGGTGGTGCTATCGTACATCCACGTTGATGGAGACTTCAACCCACGAACGGTAACGGTTGCGCGAGTCCACGGAGGGCTCCACCCACGAAGGGTCCACGAAGAAGCAACCTTGTCTATTCCATCACGGCCGTCGCCAACGAAGGACTTTCCTCACTAGCGGTAGATCTTCACGAAGTAGGCGATCTCCTTGCCCTTACAAACTCCTTGGTTCAACTCCACAACCTTGTCGGAGGCTCCCAAGTGACACATAGCCAATCTAGGAGACACCACTCTCCAAGAAGTAACAAATGGTGTGTTGATGATGAACTCCTTGCTCTTGTGCTTCAAATGATTGTCTCCCCAACACTCAACTCTCTCTCACAGGATTTGGATTTGGTGGAAAGAAGATTTGAGTGGAAAGCAACTTGGGGAAGGCTAGAGATCAAGATTCATATGGTTGGAATGGAATATCTTGACCTCAGCACAAGTGTAGTTGGTTCTCTCTCAGAAAATGTGTATTGGAAGTGTAGGTATGTTTTGATGGCTCTCTCCACTAATGAAGAGTGGGTGGAGGGGTATATATAGCCTCCACACAAAATCTAACCGTTACACACAATTTGCCAAACTCGGTGGGACCGAATGGTTAAACTCGGTCGGACCGATTCAGCAAACCTAGTGACTGTTAGGATTTTCGGTGGGACTGAGATGCAACTCGGTAGGACCAATATGGTTAGGGTTAGGGCATAACGTAATCTCGGTGTGACCGATTACACAAACTCGGTGGGACCAATTTTGGTAATAAGCTAACCAGAGAGTTGGTCAGGTAAACTCGGTGGACCGATTCGCTCATCTCGGTGAGACCGAAATGTTACAAAAGGGAAACAGAGAGTTTACATTGCAATCTCGGTGGGACCGACCGCTCATCTCGGTAAGACCGAAACGTTACGAAGGGAAACAGAGAGATTACAATCCCATCTCGCTGAGACCGAGATCCCTATCGGTGAGACCGATTTGCCTAGGGTTTGTGGCAGTGGCTATGACATTTGAAACTCGGTGGCGCCGGATAGAAAGAATCGGTGGGGCCAAGTTTGACTTTTGGTTTAGCTCATATGTGGATGTGGGAAGGTAGTTGAGGGTTTTGGAGCATATCACTAAGCATTTTGAGCAAGCAAGCCATTAAGCAACACCTCATCCCTCCTTGATAGTATTGGCTTTTCCTATAGACTCAATGTGATCTTGGATCACAAAAATATAAAATGTAGAGTCTTGAGCTTCAAGCTTGAGCCAAACTTTTTGTCCTTAGAATTTTGAGGGACCCACTTTCCTCATCCATGCCATGCCATTCATTGAGATTTTCCTAAAATATTAATCTTGGAATAATGTTAGCTCAATGAGCTATATGTTGTTAGGAATTACCAAAACCACCCAGGGATAGTTGCACTTTCAATCTCCCCCCTTTTTGGTAATTGATGACAACATATAGATCAAAGCTTCGACAAATGATAATAAGAGTGAAAGATATTGTCGCTTTGAGAAGTATGTGAAAAGCAAGAGCTCCCCCTAAATTTGTGCATATCTTAAGATTTGCTTTGGACTGTAAATGCACAATGAGTTAGGATCATGGGTTACTCTTCCATGTCACATACATCTTGGTGGAGCGCTCAAAATGATAAGAATTAAATACATGCACTCATCACCAAGCAAAGTGAATGATCATATAAGGATAAGTAAGATAATATCATCTAACAAGCATAAGTGTAGCTTATGATCAACCACATGATCATCAATGTCTCACAGATAATAGCATAGTATCTCAAGCAATCAAAAGACAGACAAAGTTCAACCACCAAAGCAAGAGAGAATAAAAAGCAACGCTCTCTCTCGAAGCCTATGATCTATACATTTTTCTCCCCCTTTGGCAACAAGTTACCAAAAAGTTTATAGAAAATGCATAGCACTAGAACGTCTCTCAAGCTTGGTCTTCAGGTGGTGGTGTCCGGAGAACGCCAAGGACGAAGGCTTCAGTTGATGTGGATGGAGCTGATGGAGTTGGTGCTGGAGCTGGTTGCGCTGAAGCTGTAGCTGGTGCAGCTGAAGTGGCTCTAGTGTCTGGAACAGGCACTGCAGCAGACCTCTGAGCTCTAGGCACTCTAGCAAATGCATCAGTGGTTGTCTTGCCCTTCCTCTCCTGCATATCATGTTGAAGCTGCTCCAGAACAAACTGAATCTCAGTTACCTTCACATCCAAGTCCTAGAATTTTTGCTCCAAGATTCTTTCTAAGCTCTCCTGGTTTTGAGTCAGGGTGGCCAGTCCCTTCTCAATCCTCAGAGTGGATGCAATCAGGTAGCCAAGCTGATCTTGCTTGCTTTTCAAAAAGTACTCAGATGCCTCCTCTTGAGTAGGCATCTTGGCAGCCTTCTCTTTCTGTGCTTTATCCTTCTTCTCTTGAGCTTGTACTGATGATGGTTCATTCTCATTCATCACAACTTGATTGTCCTCGAAGTCTGGGTAGATAGGCAAGTGTTCCTTATCCAACAGGTATGTGCCTGTGCCCATCTTTGAGTTTATCAACTCTTGGATTTGTGGGGCATATCCACAACTTCTTTTTTGGTCAGCTGTAGTCCTCTTGATAGTCTCAACTATAAGGCTCATGACCTTGAACTTCTGTGGCACATCAAATATATGTAGCAAGTTAATTGCATGGCCCCTGATCATTCTGTGATCACCAGACTTGGGCAAGAGAGTGTGCCTAAGGATCCAATTGATTGTAGGCAGCCCTGACCACAAGTGTTTAACTGACCCAAACTGGTGAGTCTCAAGATCATCTTCAGGAATCTCCTTGTACATGTTTGCCATAGAGTTGTGATCCATCTTCTTCTTGGCATAGACATCCAAGTCATCTTCTTCTTACTTAGGAGCATTGATCAGATTTGCCCATTCCTCAATAGTTGAGTGGTACCTTGTACCTTCAGACATCCATACTATCCTGCCATCTGGATAGAAGTGTGTTGTGGAGTAGAATTGCATTATGAGCTCCTCATTCCACTTTCTGAGCTTCTGCCCAACAAAGTCTGCAACTCCACAAGCACTGAAGCTGTCAAACACACCAGGATAGTGTTCCTCATTTTCCTTGATATACTTCCAGTCGACCCACCTCATTTCACACACTATAGGCTTCTTGTCGAACAACACTGTCTCATAGAAGTCCTGTTGTTCCTTTGTGTGGAACCTGTAATCAATAGCAGTTCTTCTTCTTGTAGCATATGGATCTGTCTCTCTCCATAGCATCAACCCTGAGTCTCTCCTAATCTTCATGTTCTCAGCCATAGGATGAGCATCATTCTGGTCTGGAATCTTGGGTTTGAGCTTTCTCAGGACTTGTCCTTCATCATGTTCATCAGCAGCAACTTCAGGCACTGGGGCCTTGTTCTTCTCAGCAGCTGGTATACTCCTGGTATTCCTCTTAGGTGCACTCTTGGGCTTGGAGGCTGCTTTGGGTGCTTCTTTGGGCTTTGATGAAGCATCCCCTTTCCTGATAGCATCACCCATAAGCTTCTGGGCCTTACGTGCTGGTGCAGCAACCTCTTCTTCCTCTTCCTCTTCAGAATCTCTCATGATTGAGGATCTCCCAAGCACTCTAGCAGTGGTCTTTTTGATCCTCTCCTTCCTCTTCTTCCCTTCTGTAGCAGCCTCTTTGGGTTCAGATCCCAAAGGGACTTGAGTAGATGCTCTGGCCTTTGACATGGGTTGTCTCCCCACTGGCCTTTTGATCTTCATCCCTGGCTTAACTGCAGCTGAGCGGTACTACTTCTTGAGCACTTTCTTCTTTGATGTGGCATCATCCTCAGTGGCCACATAGTCTTCATCCTCAGACTCTAAAGTTTTCTTCTTCCTTGTTCTGGTGGCAGCTTTGGGCAAGTTGCTGGGAGTGCTCCTGCTACCATCATCTGAACTGCTAGAGGGACTAGTGCCCTCACTCAGGTGAACCTGCTCCTCTGACCTGTTCTAGCTGTCACTCTGATCAGACATATTGCAAACACTGACAGTAGACCCTGTGAATAGATATAGATGAGATAGAGTGGATGAGCATCACAAAATGCAGAGGTTTTTTGCAAAATTATGAGTCAAAAACTTAGTTTTAGTTTTCCACAGAAAGCATTTCGGATCAACCGATTTGTAAACTCGGTGATACCGAAGCAGCTGTTGGAACCAAAACTAGTGAACTCAGTCAGACCGAGTCACAGTTCGGTGGCACCGAGACTGCTAGGGTTTCACAAAGTCCTGAACTCCGTCACACCGATTTGCAATTCTTGGTCAGACCGAAAATTACATGTGCAATGGCCTGAGCCATATCGGTGGTACCGAGTTCCACAACTTGGTGGGTCCGAGATGGTTTCGGCGGAAACCTAACCCTAAATTTTCAATTCAACTCTAATCTACAGAGTGTTTTCACTGGATAGAAGTGTTTCAATCGTGGTAAGAATCATAATAAACACAATGTGCTAGGAATCGGACGGGGATAGCACTGTGATCGAGTCCATACCCTAGTTCGACGATGAACTCGCTACGGCGGGGAAGAATTCCATTGACGGCGGTGGAGACCAGCGACATGAGGCGGCTGGCGACGAGGAGCACGATCCGGAGACCCAGGAGGCAAAGCGAGCTATGTGCAGGCGAAGGGGTTTCGGAGAAATTTCCAAAATTTTGCCCGTGAGTATATATAGCCCGACCCTGTCGGTGTGACCGAGTGGAACAACTCGGTGGCACCGAGATTCATAACTGCAAGCAGTTACTGAAACTCGGTGTGACCGAAAGGTTCAAATCGGTTGCACCGAGATTGAAAACCTAGATCGACTTAGTGATCTTGGTATGACCTAAATGGATGAATCGGTCAGACCGAAAAGCACAAATAAGTTTTGGAAGTTTAAGTCTATGACGAATCGGGGACTCCGAGTGCTCCTCACACAGAGTGGTTCGAATCTGACTTGATCAAATTTTGTGATGCAGCATGAATAGAGTTTGAGACGAGAAAAGCATAGATAGCTAGAGAGGGTTCTTAGGCATTCTTGTCCATCCAGTTGGCAAAATAAAAGAAAAACAATCAATCAAAACAACAAGTGGATGTCCTCGAATGAGTGAAATATGCAATCAACATGCTCACACAATAAAATGGCAATTGAAATATGTGGCAAAGCATGCACAACCAATTCTAGCATCTATCAAACATTTTGCGATGACTAGGTCATCTATATATGAGTATATTGACTTAGGAGTCAAATGAGAACATTTGATCATAGGTCATACTCATCGTTTAAGCACAAGTGGGGTTACCACTTTTACATAAAGTATTGTTGTGTTCACACCATTAGAGTTGCTTTACCTCAGGTTTTGTCGATGATGACTTCATGTAGATGTTGAAGATGTGGATGCTCAATGTTGATGTAGATCATTTGGAGCTATCCATTGGAGTGAGTTGCACTTTCAATACCTACATGGGTTAGTCCCACAAGGAACAAACAAGTATATCCATAGACATAAAGTGATGCACACACAAGATGATGTCTATGAAAGCTTTTAGGTTACCTTGTCCCTTGTCTTACCAACAAGAGGGTTTGTGACTCCTTGAACTAGTGCAAGATGTGGAAGTTGATTGCACTTGTTCTTGCCAAGATGATAAGAGTGAAGTATGTTGGCAGAGTCACCCTCAAGAACTCTCTAGTTCTTCTTCTTCTCCGGGATCCACACCATCTTGATGGGAATCCTCGGTGTTGTAGTTGTACTTGATGAAGTGGAACTTGAAGTAGTCTTGGGAAGCCACTTGACCAAGGCCTTAGGAGCTTCTTCAAATGCATCAATTTCCTCTTGAAGCTTGTCCTTGCCTTTTTGCTTGTGGTCTTGTGGTGGAAGATCATCTTGAGCTTGTGTCCCTTTGAGAGAAGTAGGATCATACTTCTCTTGTTGAGGAACAAACTTCGTCCTGGGGTATTGATCTTCTTCCCACTCAACTCCATTGGCATTGAACTTTCGTTCAAAACCAACACCTTGATTCTTCCGGTGCCTTCCTTGCTTGCGTACAATTTCCTCGAATTGCTTACTTCCGGCAAGGCTCTTGTAAACACCTTTCTCTATAATTCCCTTCAATAAGCTATTTTCTTGCTCAAGTTTAACTTGGCTAAGAGAATCATTAGTGGAATCAAGAGAACTACTAGAAGCAACAATATTGGATTTAGCATGATTATTGTTACTACTAGAGGAAGAATCTTTCTTGTTCTTGTTACTAGACTTGACTTGAGGCATGTAAGTGTATAAGAGTAAACGCTTGGCAATGTAAGAAGAACTTTTCTTACGAAGATCATCATTGATTGCTTTTAAGAACTCATGCTCTTGCTCAAGGTTGAGCTTTTCAAAGCGCAATTTCTCATGAGTCCTTAAAAGTTCTCGATGATCTCCTAAGATAGTTTCATGAGCTAACTTAAGAGTGTTTAGTTCTTTAGTTAGAGACTCAATCTTCTCCTTATCATTGTGATTCGTTTTATATTTATTATCATGATTAATTGACGTTTCATCATAGTATTCATCACTAGAGTTGTCAACAAGTAAATCATCATCACCTAACAAGTCATCTTCATCACTATTGAAATCAACATACCCGGGGTGTGATACCTTTGGGCCTTTAGCCATGAAGCATGTTCCAACTCCTTCATTTGGTGAGTCAAATATGTCGTAGGAGTTGGTTGTCACAAGTGCTAGACCGGCAACACCTTCATATTGAGTATATTCGGAGTCGGATTGATAGCTTCTCTCGGAGTGGTTGTCGGAGTCGGAGCTGGATACCCATTCACCAACATGAGCTTGATGTCTTCGTTTTGTGTAGCTCCTTGATGACTTGTCCTTTCTTCCCGAATCCTTGCTTCTCCCTGAGGGTCTTCGTTCATAACGATCATCTCTACTCCTTCTTTCTCTAGATGGTGATTCTTCTCTTCTACTTCTTCTCTTGGGAGAATCTTCTCTTCTCTTGTAGGGGGCCGTACACTCATTGGAATAGTGTCTGGGCCTTCCACAATTGTAGCAATTTCGCTCTTGATTAGAAGATCTTTTGTCATTGTAGGACCTTGACTTGGAGCTTCTCTCTTTGCTTCTATTCTTGTAGAACTTGTTGAAGTTCTTCACCATTAAGCTCAATTCTTCATTGAATGTTTGTTTCTCACTCGATGATGTGGGGGCTTCACATGAGGCTTTGTAAGCACCACTTGATTTGTTGTGAAGTTCCTCTTTATCCTTGAGTGACATCTCATGAGCAACAATTCTTCTGATGACTTCCGTTGGCTTGAGATCTTTGTAATTGGGCATCATTTGGATCAATGTGCACACGGTATCATATTTTCCATCCAAGGCTCTTAGGATCTTCTTGATGATGAATCTATTGGTCATCGCTTCATTCCCTAAGCCGGCAATCTCATTTGTGATAGGAGCAAGCCTAGAGTACATTTCAGCGACACCTTCACCATCCTTCATTTTGAACTTGTCAAGTTGACTTTGAAGCACATCCAATTTGGATTCCTTGACGGAGTCGGTACCTTCGTGCATATCAATCAAAGTATCCCAAATTTCCTTTGCATTCCCAAGACGGCTGATTTTGTTGAATTCTTCGGGGCACAATCCGTTGAAGAGGATATCACAAGCTTGAGCGTTGTAGTGCAGCATTTTCAACTCTTCCGCGGTAGCTTTACGGTTCGGTTCTTTCCCATCAAAGAATTCACCTTGCAAGCCAATACACACAATAGCCCAAACGGCGGGGTTATGTCCAAGAATATGCATTTTCATCTTATGCTTCCAACTAGCAAAATTAGTGCCATCAAAGTAAGGACCTCTACGCTGATAATTTCCCTCGCTAGACGCCATACTCTCCTAGGTTGTGAAACCAAGGCTATGATCACCAAAAGCTATGGAAATCAAAGCAAATAGAGACCAAAGCTCTAATACCACTTGTAGGATCGAAAGTATGTCTAGAGGGGGGGGGGGATGGTGATTAGACTACTTGACCAAATAAAAATCTAGCTTTTTCCCAATTTTAGTTCTTGGCAGATTTTAGCTATCTTACCACAAGTCAAGAAATGTCCACACAATTCAAGCAAGCATGCAAAAGAGTATATGAGTAGCGGAAAGTAAAGCATGCAACTTGCAAGAATGTAAAGGGAATGGTTTGGAGGATTCAAACGCAATTGGAGACCTGGATGTTTTTGTCGTGGTTCCGATAGGTGGTGCTCGTACATCCACGTTGATGGAGACTTCAACCCACGGAGGGTAACGGTTGCGTGAGTCCACGGAGGGCTCCACCCATGAAGGGTCCACGAAGAAGCAACCTTGTCTATTCCATCACGGCCGTCGCCCACGAAGGACTTGCCTCACTAGCGGTAGATCTTCATGAAGTAGGCGATCTCCTTGCCCTTACAAACTCCTTGGTTCAACTCCACAATCTTGTTGGAGGCTCCCAAGTGACACCTAGCCAATCTAGGAGACACCACTATCCAAGAAGTAACAAATGGTGTGTTGATGATGAACTCCTTGCTCTTGTGCTTCAAATGATAGTCTCCCCAACACTCAACTCTCTCTCACAGGATTTGGATTTGGTGGAAAGAAGACTTGAGTGGAAAGCAACTTGGGGAAGGCTAGAGATCAAGATTCATCTGGTTGGAATGGAATATCTTGACCTCAACACAAGTGTAGGTGGTTCTCTCTTAGAAAATGTGTATTGGAAGTGCAGGTATGTTCTGATGGCTCTCTCCACTAATGAAGAGTGGGTGGAGGGGTATATATAGCCTCCACACAAAATCTAACCATTACACATAATTTGCCAAACTCGGTGGGACCGAATTGTAATGCCCCAAATATTACTTTCCCAATTTGTACTCCAACTCTTGCCATTTCTGGCGTTAAGTTATATTTATTACTCGGGTTCGGGTCTTTGTCTCCGTGTGTTGATTTCGTTTTCATGTATCTCATATAATGTCATCACGTGCATTGCATTTGCATACATGTTCATCTCATGCATTCGAGCATTTTCCCCGTTGTTCGTTTTGCATTCCGGCGCTTCGATCTCCTCCGGTGGTCAATTCTAGCTTTCTTTCGTGTGTGGGGATTAAACATTTCCGGATTGGACCGAGACTTGCCATGCGGCCTTGGTTTACTACCGGTAGACCGCCTGTCAAGTTTCGTATCATTTGGACTTCATTTTATACTCCAATGGTTAACCAAGGGACCGAAAAGGCCTCGTGTGTGTTGCAGCCCAACACCCCTCCAATTTGGCCCAAAACCCACCAAACTCTGCTCCATGTCCTAGAGCGTTCGATCACGATTGCGTGGCCGAAAACCGCACCTCATTTGGACTCTCCTAGCTCCACTTATGCCTATATAGACACCCCCATTCCAAATTCGGATCTCTCCCCCGAAACCCTAGCCCTCTCCCTCCTCCGCGCGCCGGACAATGTCCGCCGGCGCCGGACGCGTCCGACCTGCCCCCGCCGCCGTCACGTGTCGCAACGCGACTTTCCCCCGCCCCGTGCCCACTTCGCCGGGCCGCCAGGCCCAGGCGGGGCCCTCCCCGGCCCGCGCTAGCCGCCCCCGCCCCGCGGGCTCCCCGAGCCGCCTTCCCCGACGCGCCGCGGCGCGCTTCTCGCCGGCCGGTGCCGACATCACCGCCGCACCGGGCCGCCGGGGCCACCGCCGCACTCCGACCGCCGCCCTCCGACCGGCCGCCGCCTCCCCGCCTCGTCTCCGGCCAGATCCGGCCGCGGGAGTGCCGGATCCGGCGACCCCGTCCTCGCCGGCCGCCATCTTCATCGACTCCGGCGAGATCCGCCACCGCCTCGGCTTCTGTGCACCGTTGACTTTTATCTAGGTGGTTTTTCGTCTAAGTCCCAGAATTCTTGATCCATATGCCTCTGTTCAGGGACCCGTATCTCCGCATCCGTAGCTCCGTTTTGTACATATTATATATAAAAATCTTCGTCTCGACATGTGCATCATTTCATTCCATTGCATTATTTTCATTTGAGTTCATCTTGATTCCCAAAATGCTGCTAGAAGGAGGCTTCGTGAGTTAAACTGCAGATCCGTTAGTTCATCATAGACTTTTGTCATCTTTGCCATGATTATTGTGTGCATGATATGCCTGTGAGTCTTTGGGATGAATTGTTAAGCATTTTGTCTTCTTTGCCGAGGTGCCACCCATGCATTTTTAGGATGTGTGTGGTGACTTGTGCAAGCTTGCAAAGAGAGGCACCTGAGAATTCTGTTTTCAGGGACTTAGTGGATTTCACTAAGTCTGGGATATTTTAGTTCATGATGCCATATGTTCAGCTTGTTTCCTAGTGATCCGTGCCTCTTTTGAGGATGATCAGTAAGGGAGTTTTGATATTCATGTTATGCTATATCCATCCATGTCTTTGTTTGCATATGTGGAGTGCTCTAGCTTGAGTCAATCGAGCTCTACTTTTGCTTTGTGGTAAATCTGGGCAGATCGTCAACTTGTTTGCGATTTTGCCGATGCTATTGTTAGTGATCTGTGCATGCTATGCCAATGTTCTTGCCATGCCTAGCTAGCATTTTGTGCCTTCTTTATGGATATATGCTTGCCTTGCTATACTTGCACCATGGTGAGTGCATCGAGCTTGTTTACATGCCTTCGTGAGTTATGATTTCAGCATGTCTCAGTTTTCACTAAGTCTAAAAACTGATTGTGCGTGAGCTATGTTCGTGTGCTCGTTAGAGTATTTTGTGAACCCTTTTGGCCCCAGGTCACTTTGGGTGTTTTGTTAAGCTTGTTGAGTAGCTCCATGCCATGCTCTTACTTGTCATAATAAGGTTGTGTACCATGTTGTTTTGCTGCTCCGAAGAGAGCATCGTGGTCTGAAATTTCAGACTAGTGTTAATTTCACGAAGTCTGAGATCTGCTTTGCGTTTGCGTTTTTGCCATGCTTGTTTGGACCTCATAATGGATGAATTTGGCAATGGCTCTGTGCTAGTGTTTTGATAAGCATCTTGTGTACATCCCTGCCATGTCTTTTGTTGTCATGTTTGGTGGCTGTAGCATGTTCATTTCGATGAATTTAGGAGCCTACTTGCTGTAAATCATAGACCGGTTCATTTCGTAAAACGCTTGCCATTTCCAAACCGTAGCTCCGATTCCTATGATCTTTATATCGTTTTCAGGTGATTTCATCCCCTCTATCCAGTGACACACTTGGTTTTCCAAGTTGAGGCCAGGTTCATGCATTTCCTGTCACGTCTTGCATTTTGCATCCCGCATCGCATCCCGCATAGCATACCATCATTGCATCTTATTGTTGGAGTTTGCACGTGGTTGATTGTATCCTTGTTGCTTGTTTGTGTTGTTGGGTAGAGCCGGGAGACGAGTTCGCTAACGAGGAGCCCGTTGAGTTTGCTTTTGAGGATCCAGTCAACTGTGACAACTGTGCAGGCAAGATGATCATACCCTCGAAATCACTACTATCTTTGCTATGCTAGTTTGCTCGCTCTTTTGCTATGCCAATGCTACGATGCCTACCACTTGCTTGTCAGCCTCCCAATTGCCATGATTGAGCCTCTAACCCACCATTGTCCTAGCAAACCGTTGATTGGCTATGTTACCGCTTTGCTCAGCCCCTCTTATAGCGTTGGTAGTTGCAGGTGACGATTGGAGCCGTTCCTTGTTGGGACATTTATTTACTTGTTGGGATATCATTATATTGCCATGTTATCTTGATGCATCTATATACTTGGTAAAGGGTGGAAGGCTCGGCCTCTCGCCTAGTGTTTTGTTCCACTCTTGCCGCCCTAGTTTCCGTCATATCGGTGTTATGTTCCCGGATTGTTGCGTCCCTTACGCGGTTGGGCTATAATGGGAACCCCTTGATAGTTCGCCTTGATTAAAGCTTTTCCAGCAATGCCCAACATTGGTTTTACCATTTGCCACCTAGCCTCTTTTTCCCTTGGGTTTCCGGAGCCCGAGGATCATCTTACTTTAAACCCCCCCCCCCCCCCGGGCCAGTGCTCCTCTGAGTGTTGCTCCGAAATGAGCTGCCTGCGGGGCCACCTCGGGGAAACTTGAGGGTTGGTTTTACTCGTAGCTAGTCTCATCTGAGTGTGCCCTGAGAACGAGATATGTGCAGCTCTTATCAGGATTTGTCAGCACATTCGGGCGGTGTTGCTGGACTTGTTTTAACCTGTCGAATCATCTTGTTGTACCGAGATACCGAGTCTGATCGGTGTGTCTTGGGTGGAGGTCTATTCCTTCGTTGACCGTGAGAGCTTATTATGGGCTAATTTGGGACCCCCCTGCAGGGATTGATCTTTCGAAAGCCGTGCCCGCGGTTATGGGCAGATGGGAATTTGTTAATGTCCGGTTGTAGATAACTTGAACCTTAATTAATTAAAATGAATCAACTGAGTGTGTTGCCGTGATGGCCTCTTCTCGGCAGAGTCCGGGAAGTGGACACGGTGTTGGAGTTATGTTTGCGCAGGTTTCTCTCTAGTTTCCCGCTCGTGCTTTGCCTCCTCTTCTCGCTCTCTTTTGCGAATAAATTAGCCACCATATATGCTAGTCGCTTGCTGCAGCTCCACTTATACATTACCCCTTTCCTACCTATTAAGCTTAAATAGTCTTGATCGCGAGGGTGCGAGATTGCTGAGTCCCTGTGGCTCACAGATTACTATTACACCAGATGCAGGGACAGATGATACAGCTCCAGATGGCGCGCTTGAGCTCAAGTGGGAGTACGACGAGGACTCTCAGCGTTACTATGTGTCTTTTCCTGATGATCAGTAGTGGTGCCCAGTTGGGGTGATCGGGACCTATGTCGCTTGTTGGGTTGTCTTTTATTTTGGTGCCGTAGTCGGGCCATGAGTGTTTAGATGATGTATGTTATTTATGTACTTTGATGTGACGTGGCGAGTGTAAGCCAACTATGTACCTCCCCTTTATATTATTTATGTACATGGGATGTGTGATGATTTCCTAACTTGCGACATTGCTTTCAATGCGGTTATGCCTCTAAGTCGTGCCTCGACACGTGGGAGATATAGCCGCATCGAGGGCGTTACATGAATGGTTAAACTCGGTCGGACTGATTCAGCAAACCTAGTGACCGTTAGGATTTTCGGTGGGACTGAGATGCAACTCGGTAGGACCGATATGGTTAGGGTTAGGGCATAACGTAATCTCGGTGTGACCGATTACACAAACTCGGTGGGACCGATTTTGGTAATAAGCTAACCAGAGAGTTGGTCAGGTAAACTCGGTGGGACCAATTTGCTCATCTCGGTGAGACCGAAATGTTACAAAAGGGAAACAGAGAGTTTACATTGCAATCTCGGTGGGACTGATCGCTCATCTCGGTAAGACCGAAACGTTACGAAGGGAAACAGAGAGATTACAATCCCATCTCGGTGAGACCGAGATCCCTATCGGTGAGACCGATTTTCCTAGGGTTTGTGGCAGTGGCTATGACATTTGAAACTCGGTGGCGCCAGATAGAAAGAATCGGTGGGGCCGAGTTTGACTTTTGGTTTAGGTCATATGTGGATGTGGGAAGGTAGTTGAGGGTTTTGGAGCATATCACTAAGCATTTTGAGCAAGCAAGACATTAAGCAACACCTCATCCCTCCTTGATAGTATTGGCTTTTCCTATAGACTCAATGTGATCTTGGATCACTAAAATATAAAATGTAGAGTCTTGAGCTTCAAGCTTGAGCCAAACTTTTTGTCCTTAGAATTTTGAGGGATCCACTTTCCTCATCCATGCCATGCCATTCATTGAGCTTTTCCTGAAATATTAATATTGGAATAATGTTAGCTCAATGAGCTATATGTTGTTAGGAATTACCAAAACCACCCAGGGATAGTTGCACTTTCACTTGATCGCGAGGGTGTGAGATTGCTGAGTCCCCGTGACTCACAGATTACTTCCAAAACCAGTTGCAGGTGCCGATGATACCGTGCAGGTGACGCAACCGAGCTCAAGGAGGAGCTCGATGAAGATCGTGTTCGTTATGTTGTTCCGTTTCAGTTGATCAGTAGTGGAGCCCAGTTGGGGCGATCGGGGATCTGTAGCATTAGGGGTGGTCTTATTTTATTTTGGTTCCATAGTCGGACCTTGCTTGTATCTTGGTGATGTAATGTTATATTCATGTATTGTGTGAAGTGGCGATTGTAAGCAACTATGTACCTCTTTCTTATTTAGTACATGGGATGTGTAAAGATTACCCCTCTTGCGACATTGCCTTCAATGCAGTTATGCCTCTAAGTCATGCTCCGACACGTGGGAGATATAGCCGCATCGAGGGTGTTATAAGTTGGTATCAGAGCCTTCCCCGACTTAGGAGCCCCCTGCTTGATTGAATCGCTGGCGTTGTTGAGTCTAGAAAAAATGTTTTGAGTCTTTAGGATTTATATATATTGGAGAGTAGGATTCTTTTTACTCCTCAGTCCCTTTGTCGCTCTGGTTAGGCATCCTGACATAGAGTTTTGACTCTTCTCCTCTCAAATTTCACTAAAATTTTTTAGGATCACGCGGGTATCTTGGAATCGTTTCGATGGTTTTGTGACGAGAACATTGTTCTTGGTGCCTCCTGACATTTAGGGGTTGTGGCAGTGTCCCGGGGAGTTGGGCTCCGAGGTGCTGTCATCACAATTTTATCGTTGCAGTTCTGGAATACCTGAGTTTCGCTGATATCGAAAATCTCCTTTATCCAGTTGTTGGTGAGATAACCTCGACACCACCCAGTACTGGGGCGGGAGTATTGCCATAACTCGTATAACGGGCGCTTTTTGAAGGTTGAGGTAAATGATTTCCGAAGGTTTCTTGGTTATGTGTTGAAGGATGGATACAACTGGATGTAGGATTTGTTAGTTTTGGGTGAGCTATTATGCTTCCCCTGTATCCCCAACACCTGATTGCATAACCGGAAAGTTTCGGGAGTTTATAAGTGGGAATTCAAGTAGCTCCTAGGATATCTTTCCGACAGATGTATGATACGAAATTGGGGTTCGACGTCTAGTGGTCCGCCTATCCATGGTTGGTTTTACAGTGGTCTCGTTGTGTCTTAAAGAGTCCTTGGCTATGCTGACTTGGGGACGCTTCGTATGTCATGTGCAATGCCTTGTACATGATGGTACTGTACGATCGAGCCCGTGTAGGCCCCACCACGAAAACTTCGGACAAAATCTCTATCATATGTTGTTCCGGCTTACTCTGCAAGCCAGTCCTTTGTTTTGTTTTGTTTGTGGTATTCGAGTTGCTTCGAAGTCAAATGTTGATTCCATAGCTTTTCTAACCGGTGTTCTCATACTCCTATGTGATTACAAATCGTTCATGATAATCGAGATTGTCATGTCAATCCTTTTAAACCGGTGTGTCTCTCTTCAAGTGGATCCGATCATTTCAACATTCGCAAGATCAATTATCAGTTCTTCTCAATGGTGTTTGCTTCATCCGTTCCAAGTTGTCCTTGTTTTCCCGCCCTCCCATTCCTTTTTCTTCAAGGACTCAGATCTCTTAATCAAATATCCATCTTATGGATGTGAAGTCTCTTTGTTCTTTTAGTTCAATGTTTTATCCGGTGATTCTCAAGAAGATACTAACGGAGCTTCAAGTTATCATTATTCGTTCTCTTTTCTTCTCCGGTGGATCCAATTCAAGATTTGGTGTTGATCATATCCTTTTCTTCGTTTCAAATGTTCTCCATGCCGTTGCACCTCATAATCATCCACTTCTCGCTATTCAATTGTTCCGGAGTGCTGAAGATATCTCGAAGATTCGTGTTTTCCACTCTGCATCCGTTCAAGCTATTTCGAGGTCTTACCTCATTCAAGCCATTTTAATCAACCGGTGCATTATCTCTTCCAAAGTAATTGTTCAACGGTGTTTTCTTTTGAGTGGGCCCTAACCCACATGTCTTTTCCTAGGATCTTACCTGACTCTTCTAATTTTCCCGGAGCTATCCTAAATTCTTTTCGAAGTTTGATGTAAGAATTAATTTTTCATCAGTCAAATGCTTTTCTCCAAGATGTGCCAAATTCTTTTCATCGTTTATTCAGCCTATCTATTCTTCATTCCGGAGTGCGTCAATAATTCATGGTGGTGATTCTCGTCGTCATTCTCGGATTTGAAGACTGAAGAAGAGTTTTTCCTCTAAATCTTATATGTTCTCTCAAAGATTCATGATTCTAGCTTGCTGCCATCCTCTCATAATTATTTTCGATTGTGAGATTTCTTTTCACCTATCCGGAGCATTGCATGAGTTGATCCCATTTTTTTCCTCCGAAGGCCATCTTTTTGGGTTTATTCATTCTCAGCTTTCTGATCTCGTTCTCCAAATCTTACTGGTGCACCATTCAAATATTCTCTAATCAATTCGTGATCTATTCGGTTCACTTGTATCTAAATTCCCTCAAGTATTTTCTATTTCTTACCGGTGATTCATCCCTTAAATTCATTCATTTCTAATTCTTACGGTGGTCCGTTCAAGATTACTTTCCTCTCGTAATCATATAAATTCATTCGTTCTTTCAAACCCTTCCGGTGGCTCGTCGAAGGCCACCTCAAGTTTGCGCCATATCTATCTTAATCCTTTCTACGAGAATAAGTAGCATGCAAAATCCATTGGTTGTCATCAATCTTATTGGTGAAGGATGAGTATAATGTTATTCTTATTCTTGTCTCATCGAGTTTTATCAATTCTTTATTCTGGAGGCTCATCAAATTTTTGGTTCGAAATGCTTTATCTTTTCTTCCGGTGTTCCAAGTTCCCATTTATCTCATCGCAAAGCTTAATCTAAATCTTTACAAGGCTTCACCTTGTGTTGTCAATTTCTCTTTCTTCTATCATCATTTTGTTTACCAGAGTTCTTCATGGAGGCGCTACATGATGGTTCATAAAGGATTTAATTCCTTCTTGAAGTGTTCATCAAGATTCTTTTCAAAGGAGCTCAAGCATTCTTCATCTTGCAATCCGGAGTGCAATTCCTTCTACCTTATCTTTTGAGGTGGTGCTATGTCATTCTTCATAATTTTCCTTCGTGTTTCATGATTCACAAGTTATCAAGGATGAGATATTTTAAATCCATCAATCTCATCATGGGAGTTATCTTGGGTTATACTTCACCTAAAGCCTTCCCTAAGGATTGTTGCTATTTATGGTGCTTATAAATGATCCAAGTTCTTCATCTATCCTCCCGGTGAAATAGATTCTCGTTTCCTTGTTCTTTTCAATCCAATCTTTTTTCGTCAGTGGCAGGTTGTCACCTCATAATTTGAGATGTATTCCATAAGACCATATCAAGTTTATGCTTTTCGTTGTTGACAATCCAACAACTCCATTCCAGCATTTGTTGTAAGCGCGCTCTCTCAAGATCTTGTTTCCCTTCGTTCATTCCATTCCATTCTTACTTTTGTTCCGGAGGCATTGTGATGTTGCTCTCTCCTACCCATCTTCTTGTTTTGTCAGGATCATGTTCTTTTCAGTTTTATCCATTTAACTGGAGTGTTGTGTCCTCTTCTCAAGTCCTTTTTCATCCTATCAAGTCTTGCATCCCTTCTCAACCGGAGTGCTGCCCGAATTTGTTCTTCTTCGTTCCTCTTTTCTGACAGAGATTGTCAACTTCGTCTATCTCCGTTGCATTCCTTCTTTCAATTTGTTTAACCTTCCAAGGTTCTTTGATTCCACTTGTTTGTCAAAGAAGCAACTAAGTTTTACCTCTTCTTTTTCTCTTCTGTTTTTCCTCCAGTGCCATTCTCGATCTCGGTACGAGATCCTCTCGTACTGGTGGAGTGTTGTAACGCCCCGAGACCGATGTGCCAGGTGTCTTCCAGTTATTCGCTATTGTTGCCTTGTCATTTTCTTGCATGTCATGCATTTCATACCATGTCATCATGTGCATCGCATTTGCATACATGTTCGTCTCTCGCATCCGAGCATTTTCCCTGTTGTCCGTTTTGCAATCCGGCGCTCCTATGTCCTCCGGTGTCCCCTTTTACCTCTTTTCGTGTGCGGGTGTTAAACGTTCTCGGATTGGACCGAGACTTGCCAAGCTGCCTTGGTTTACTACCGGTAGACCGCCTATCAAGTTTCGTGCCATTTGGACTTCGTTTGATACTCCAGCGGTTAACCGAGGAACCGTAAAGGCCTCGTGTGTGTTGCAGCCCAACACCCCTCCAAAGTGGCCCAAAACCCACCTAAACCCCCCACATCATCTCGGTCGTTCGATCAAGATCGCGTGGCCAAAAACAGAACCTCATTTGGACTCTCCTACCTCCCTCTACCTATAAATATGCCCTCCCCGTCCATTTTCGTGGACGAAACCCTAGATCCATCGTCCCCGCGCTGCCGGACATGTCCGCCTGGCGGCCGGACACGTCTGCTGCCTCCCGCACCCTATCCGCAGCAGCCACCTGTCCTCCGCCGCCGTCTCCACCGTGCCAGCCCGCGCAGCCCATCGCGGGCCCGCCCGGACCCGAACCGCCCAGCCGCCTCCGCCCATTGCGCCCGCTCGCCGGAGCACCGTGCGCTGCTCGCTTCACCGGCGCCCCGCCGTCGCTGCGCTCGCCGGCGCCCCGAGACGGCCCCGCCGCCGCAGCGCTCGCCGGCGCCGCCCGTGCCCCCGCGCGCCTCCCCACCGCCCATCGCCGCCCCGGAGAACTCTCCTCCGCGGCCCCGAGCTCTGGCCGTCGCCCTCCCCCCTCTACTCCGGTGAACCACGAACTCCGGCGAGATCCAGATCCAGATCCGCTTTCGAGGTTGACCCCGAGATATTTCTAAGTCCCAGTATTTTTTTGCATAGTTCATCGCATCATAACTTTGCACCCTTGGCTCCATTTTGGGCGTGTAGCATACCGAATTGTTCGTCTCGATGAGTACTTCATTGCATTCCATTGCACCATGTTCATTTGAGCTCATCTTGATGCCCTAAATGCTGTTGCAAGAGTGCTATGCAATATTAGTTTCAGACTCTTATTAGTATTTGGACATTGTCATTTTTGCCATGATTAATGTGTGCCTGCTATGAATTTGAGCCCTACATGTGTTTTGAAGTATGCCATGCCATCTTTACAGCGGTGTATGCCATGTATTTTTGGGATATTTGTGGTGACTAGCACAAGCATGCAAAGTAGCTCTCGTAATGTTGCTGATTTCAGGGACTTAGAATTTCACTAAGTCCTTTTCCTGCTGTTATTTTTATGACATGTATTCATGTTGCTAAAGAGTGATCCATGGCTCTTTTCAGAATGATCAGTAAGGATGTTTTGTAGATATTGTTGTGCTCTTTCCATCCATGTCTTTGTTTGCAATTATGGAGTGCCCTAGCTTGACTCAATCGAGCTCTACTTTTGCTATAAAACGTTCCTGGCAGAATGTTTACATGTTAAGCATTTTTGCCGAGGTTGTTGTAGTTGATACATGCATGCTATGATGTTGCTCTTGCCATGTTTAGCTTCTATGCCATGTCTACTTGCTGGGTGTATGCTTAGTTTATCTTGTAATGCCTTGTGGTGAGTGCATCGAGCTCGTAAACATGCCTACTTAATATCTGTTTTGCCATGTTCCAGTTTTCTGCTAACTCTGAATATGTTAACGAAAGTTGCTATGTTCACATGGCTGCCATTGTATTTTCTGATCCGTTTTGGCTTATGGTCAGTAAGGGACTTTTGTTGTATGCTTTAAGTAACTTCATGCCATGCCTTGCTTTGCCATGATATGTTCCTGTAGCATGTTGTCATGTTGCTCTAAACATTGCTTCCTGAGGTTAAATTCCTGCCATGTTGTTAATTTCACCAAGTCTGTAACCTGTTATCTTTTTCACTTTTGCCAAGCTTGTTTGAAACTGCTATTGTGCGAATTATTCGAAGCTCAGTGTTCATCTTTTGTCAAGCATCTTGAGTGGATCCCTGCCATGTGCTTTGTTGTTATGTTAGAGTGCAGTAGCTTGTTGTTCTTGATGCATTTAGATGGCCTCGTGCTGTTAATCGCAGTTCGATGTCATATTTGTTTTGCTTGCCATTTGCAAACCGTGTATCTGATTCCGGTGATATTTATATCGATTTCGACCGAAATCAACTCATCTTTCCAGGGGCACTCTTGTTTTTCCAAGTTGAGGCCTGATTCAATCTTTCCTTTCCGAAACATGCATATGCATTGCATACCTAGTCTCGCATATCATGCCATGTTTTGCATCATGTTGCTTGCGCATTGCACCGTGGTTGATTGTGTCTCCCTTTGCTTGTGTTCTTGCTTTGGGTAGAGCCGGGAGACGAGTTCATGTTTGAGGACCCGCTGAGTATGTTTTCGAGGATCAAACTTTCGTCTTCTCGGAGAACTTTGCAGGCAAGATGACCATACCCTCGAAATCACTTCTATCTTTGCTTGCTAGATGCTCGCTCTTTTGCTATGCCTATGCTACGATACCTACCACATGCTTTATCATGCCTCCCATATTGCCATGTCAAACCTCTAACCCACCTTGTGCTAGCAAACTGTTGTTTGTCTATGTTACCGATTTGCTCAGCCCCTCTTATAGCGTTGCTAGTTGTAGGTGAAGATTGGAGCTTGTTCCTTGTTGGAACATGATTATTGTTGGGATATCACAATATATCTTATTTACTTAATGCACCTATATACTTGGTAAAGGGTGGAAGGCTCGGCCTTATGCCTGGTGTTTTGTTCCACTCTTGCCGCCCTAGTTTTCCGTCATACCGGTGTTATGTTCCTTGATTTTGCGTTCCTTACGCGATTGGGTTATAATGGGAACCCCTTGACAGTTCACCTTGAATAAAACTCATCCAGCAAGGCCCAACCTTGATTTTACCATTTGCCACGTAGCCTTTTTTCCCTTGGATCAGCCAGCCCAAGGGTCATCTTTATTTAAACCCCCGGGCCAGTGCTTCTCTAAGTGTTGGTCCAACCCAGAGCATCATGCGGGGCCGTCCCTTGGCAACTTGGGTTATGTTGGCTCCCGTACGCTTAGCTTATCCGGTGTGCCCTGAGAACGAGATATGTGCAGCTCCTATCGGGATTTGTCGGCACAGTGGGTGGTCTTGATGGTTTAGTTTTACCATTGTCGAGATGTCTTGTAACCGGGATTCCGAGTCTGATCGGGTTGTCTTGGGAGAAGGAATATCCTTCGTTGACCGTGAGAGCTTGTGATGGGCTAAGTTGGGACACCCCTGCAGGGCTTTGAACTTTTGAAAGCCGTGCCCGTGGTTATGGGAAGATGGGAATTTGTTAATGTACGGTTATAGAAAACCTGAAACTTATCTTAATTAAAATGCATCAACCGCGTGTGTAGTCGTGATGGTCTCTTCTCGGCGGGGACCAGGAAGTGAACACGGTGTTGGAGTTATGCTTGAACATAAGGAGTTACAGTATCACTTCTTGATCACTTCTAGTTCACGACAGCGCTTTGCCTTCTCTTCTCGCCCTCTTTTGCGTAAGTTAGCCACCATATATGCTAGTGCTTGCTGCAGCTCCACCTCATACCTTTTCCCTACCCATAAGCTTAAATAGTCTTGATTGCGAGGGTGTGAGATTGCTGAGTCCCCGTGACTCATAGATTACTTCCAAAACTAGTTGCAGGTGCCGATGATACCGTGCAGGTGACTCAACCGAGCTCAAGGAGGAGCTCGATGAAGATCGTGTTCGTTATGTTGTTCCGTTTCAGTTGATCAATAGTGGAGCCCAGTTGGGGCGATCGGGGATCTGTAGCATTAGGGGTGGTCTTCTTTTATTTTGGTTCCGTAGTTGGACCTTGCTTGTATCTGGGTGATGTAATGTTATATTCATGTATTGTGTGAAGTGGCGATTGTAAGCCAACTATGTACCTCTTTCTTATTCAGTACATGGGATGTGTAAAGATTACTCCTCTTGCGACATTGCCTTTAATGCGGTTATGCCTCTAAGTCGTGCGCCGACACGTGGGAGATATAGCCGCATCGAGGGTTTTATACTCCCCGCCACCTGTTGACCACCCGACACTCGTCGACCGCCTTGGCCGCTGAGAGGGAGTCGGAGAGAATGATGCTTGCCACCGGATCGACCGTCTCCACCGATCCCTGGCGCTTGAAGAAGAAGATGAGTTGTCTCCGCCGTGTTTCGGCCCCCGTATTCGAGACGAGCCTTTCCCCAGAGGTTTCACACTCCCAAGGGACACGCCCAAATATACCGGCTCTGTGAAGCCGGAAGATTGGCTGGTTGACTACTCCACAGTCGTCAGCATAGCTAACGGCAACAAGCGTGTTGCCGTGAAGTTTGTTCCGCTCATGTTCCCGGGCACGGCCCGGACTTGGTTGAACAGCTTGAAGCCCCGTAGCATCAACAGTTGGGTCGACTTCACCGATGCCTTCGTCCACAACTTCACCAGCACGTACAAGCGGCCTCCCAAACCTCGCCAGCTTTCCTTGTGCGTGCAAGGCCCCAACGAGTCAACTCGCGACTACCTCACGCGCTGGGCCGAGCTCCGTAACTCCCGCGAGGGCGTGCACGAGGTGCAGGCCATCGAATACTTCACCGCCGGGTGCTGAGAGGGCACCCTCCTTAAGCACAAGCTCCTCTGCGACAAGCCAGAGACCCTCGACGAGCTGCTGATCATAGCAGACAAATATGCCACGGCCGACTCCTCCATGAAGGCGGAGATCCAAGTTAGTGCGACTGGAAAGGTGGCTCCTCAGGCTCCTCGAACCCCGGCTAGAGACGCCTGTCGGCGTTAGCAACAGAACAACCATAAGCACAAGGCCACGCAGCCGGCCTCCACCAGCCGGTAGGTGGCAACAGTCGAAGACCAGCAGCCGGAAGGCCCGCCTGTGCCCAAACGACAGAAGGGCGGCAAGCCCAACTGGTTGCCGGCTTTCTCATATGAGCAGACTTTGGATGCTCCCTGCAAATTCCATAGTGGTGCGAAGCCGTGCAACCACACCACTCGGAAGTACCACTGGCTCACCAAGATCGTCAAGGGAGACGGCCTCATGCCTCCCCCACCTGCTGGGTAGCCGCCTCCTCCCCCGCCCCAGCAGCCGGCGGTCAGACCAGTCGGCGCAATACAAAACGAATACCCAGAAGAGCATGGAGCCTATGTCTTCTTCACCAGTGTGGCCGATGATCAATGCAACAGGCGACTGCAACAACAAGAAGTAAATGCGGTAGCATCAGAGACCCCAGAGTTCATGCATTGGTCTAAAAAGCCCATCAGCTGGAGCAGAGCTGACCCCCCGGAGGTGATGCCTAAGCCCGGATCCTATGCCCTGATTTTGGACGCCACCTTTGCCACGGACAAGCGAGCAGCTCGCTTCTCCAGAGTCCTGATAGACGGCGGTAGCAGCATTAACATCCTATACAAGGATACTATGGAGAAATTAGGAATCAGACAGAGGCAACTTCAGCCCAGCCGGACAGTATTCCATGGCATAGTTCCTGGCCTTTCCTGCTCACCAATCGGCAAGATTCTGATAGATGTCCTCTTTGGAGAAAAAGATCATTTCCATCGAGAGTCAGTATGGTTTGAAGTGGTGGACCTTGAGAGCCCATACCATGCGTTACTTGGCCGGCCTACCTTGGCCAAGTTCATGGCTGTTCCCCACTATGCCTACCTCAAGATGAAGATGCCGAGTTCCAAGGGGATTTTGACCATAGCTGGAGACTACAAGAAGTCGTTCACCTGCGCAGCAGAGAGCAGTCGATTGGCCGAGTCCCTCGTGATCGCAGCTGAGAAGCGGCTCCTTGACCAGGTTGTGGCGATCGCAAGCAAGCAGCCAGAGATGTCGCCCGATCCCAAGGAGTCAGAAGCTGAGGGCTCGTTCAAGCCGGCCAAAGAAACAAAGAAGATACCCTTGGACCTAGAGCACCCGGAGAGGTACGCTGTCATAGGTACAAACCTCGACAGCAAATAGGAAGGTGAGCTCGTCGATTTCCTCTGTGAGAATCGGGACATCTTCGCATGGTCCCCCAAAGACATGCCAGGTGTCCCGACGGATTTCGCCGAGCACAAATTACATGTCCGGTCTGCTGCCAAGCCAGTCAGGCAGCCCTTGCGCCACCTGTCAGAAGAGAAGAGAAGAGTCGTCGGAGAAGAAATTGCCCAGTTGCTGGCAGCCGGCTTCATCATTGAGGTGTTCTTTCCAGAGTGGTTGGCCAACCCGGTCCTTGTGCTAAAAAAGAACAAGAAGTGGCATATGTGTATTGATTACACTAGCCTCAACAAAGCATGCCCCAAGGACCCGTTTGCTTTACCAAGAATCGACCAAGTAATAGACTCCACAGCCGGATGTGAGCTGTTAAGTTTTTTTGGATGCATATTCAGGATACCACCAGATCAAGTTGAACCCGGCTGACAGACTGAAGACCGCCTTCATCACGCCATTTGGAGCCTTTTGCTACTTGACTATGACGTTCGGCTTGAGGAATGTCGGCGCCACCTGAAAGTGCGTTATATCGACTAGAGGGGGGGTGAATAGGCGATTTTTATGAAAGTCTTCAAAACGTGAAAGTTATGAAGACAAATAGTAGAGATATGCCTATCACTATGCAGCGGAAGTTAGATTACACTAGGCAAGCCATGGTCAAGTATTCAATTGAGTAAAAGCACAATGACAAATAGCTGCAGTGTAATAAGGATCAGGTAGGAAGAAGTTATGAAGCCAAACAAATCATACAGTTACGTTGTGAAGACAAAAGATAGAGCAAGCATGCAATGGCTTCACAATGAGTAACAGTAAGTAAAAGGAAGTGAAGATGAAACCAGTGACTCGTTGAAGACAATGATTTGTTGGACCAGTTCCAGTTGCTGTGACAACTGTACGTCTGGTTGGAGCGGCTAGGTATTTCAACCAAAGGACACACAGTACCGGACACCCAGTCCTGAACACGCAGCTCACGACACCCAATCCTCACCGTTTTCTCCTTGAGCTAAGGTCATACAGACCTCGCCCAATCACTCTGGTAAGTCTTCAAGGTAGACTCCCAAACCTTCACAGACTTCATTCACCGGCAATCCACAATTTCTCTTGGATGCTCAGAACGCGACGCCTAACCGGCTGGAGGATGCACAGTCCTCAAGTGTAATAAGTCTTCAGATCACTCAGACAAGAAGACTTAAGTGATGCCCAATTTACTCTGGCTCTGGGTGGTTAGGGCTTTTCTCCTCGCTATGAATTTTCTCTCAAAGGCTTCGAGGTGGGTTGCTCTCAACCGACAAAAGTCGTGCACTGAAATCTGAGCAGCCAACCATTTATGGTTGTAGGGGGTGGACTATTTATAGCCACTGGGAAACCCGACCTGATTTGTCCGAAATGACCCTGGGTCACTAAGGAACTGACACGTGTACCAACGGTCAGATTTCAAACTCACACGGCAACTTTACTTGGGCTACAAGTAAAGCTGACTTGTCCGACTCTGGACAAGATTTGCTCTCATAGTCTTCGCTTGAAGATATAGGTTTTGAATTAGGCATCACTTCAGTCATTCTGACTGGTTCTCTTGGACCCCACTTAACAGTACGGTGGTTCCTATGACTCAACACAAATGAAATAAAACTACGAAGGATCTAAGTCTTCGAGTTCCATAGGCTTCACGTGGTGTCTTCTCTTGTCATAGTCTTCAATGTGAATATCTTCATATACCACCATTGTCTTCAATGTCTTCGTACATTTTTAGGGGTCATCTCTGGTAGTAAAACCGAATCAATGAGGGACTTCTACCTGTGTTATCTTGCAATTCTCACAAACACATTAGTCCTTCAACTAGGTTTGTCATCAATACTCCAAAACCAACTAGGGGTGGCACTAGATGCACTTACAATCTACCCCTTTTTGGTGATTGATGACAAACTAGTTGAAGTTTTCAACGGGGAATATAATTTGTGAAATTGTAAAGGAATTGTCTTCATAAGCTGCAAGGGCTCCCCCTGAAGATGTGCATATAAGTATTTTGCTTCTGGAACGCAAATGCACATGGCAGGTTGTACTTGTGGAGATCCACTTCAACTTATGATGACAATCCACTATGCATGTAAAAGTATATGAAGAGAATGACATGCATATTGAAAAATGGACGTCTGCGGAATGATCTAAGTGCGGAATTAATCGTCGTACATGCGGAATTTATCTTCGCAAAACATAGTGGCAAACAAGTAGCAGACGACCATCGAGTTTAAGTGTTACAACTCAAAGAACCAAATGTAGCAAAACGAGAGTTGTAAGCACGAAGAAAAATGTAGCAAAATATAAAGGCACCCGCCCATAGTGACCCGCTTGAAGACTATAAACATCATATGCTTCTCCCCCTTTTGTCAGTGATGACCAAAAAGGTTTGAAGACATAGAGTTTTCTACGCGTTCCCAGGCGCAGCAGGGTCGGTGGAGGTGTTTGGTGGTGCAGACGAGCTTGGTGCAGATTCGACGCGTGCTAAAGGAGGTGGAGGTGATGTAGCGTCGTCTTCTTCTTCGATAATTCGTGCAGTCACCGTGGCAGCAGAGGAAGAGAACTCCGAATCATCAAGTGATGGAGTTCTGCGTAATATAGCCCTTCGAGGAGGCGTGGAGTCAAATTTGAAGCGCTCTGTGAAGCCATCCTCTTGAAGTTCAGCTTCAGGACACATCATCGTGAGTCCTTTCCAAGTGCGGCAACAGGTTTCGTGTGCAACAAATGCATTCTTGGTTGCAAGATTTCTGATACGATTGACGTCCTCCATGATGCTTTTCATCTGCCTCTTGAGCCAATCGTGATGCCGATCTTGCTTTTGGTGAAGAGCCACAAGAAGCTCTTGGTCATTGAGGGCACGAGCGTGCTTCTTGGGTCGCTGAGCAGCTGGGCTATCAGTGGCTTCAGTAGATGTAGGTGCACGTGTGGTGCCAGCCAACAGATACACTCTAGAGATAGCTTCAACACCTTCAACATTCTGAGTGAAGCTCTGGTGTTCTGCATTCTGAAGACTTAATGGTTGCTTGGCAGGCTCTGGATATAT
The DNA here is from genome assembly GCA_034509565.1 of Triticum monococcum. Classification (NCBI taxonomy): domain Eukaryota; kingdom Viridiplantae; phylum Streptophyta; class Magnoliopsida; order Poales; family Poaceae; genus Triticum; species Triticum monococcum. The sequence continues at coordinate 526,581,594 of CM067841.1, forward strand.
AGCTTCAGCAGAGGTGTGCACATCTGGCAAGAAGATCCGATGGTTGCGGGCTGAGGGCTGATATGAAATCGCAGAGTGAAGCTTGATCAGCCTCATAACCCAAGGAGCATAAAACTTCAAGCCAAATAAATCTGAGCCGGATGCCGCAAGCTGGCGTATGAAGAAGTCCTGCGCATTGAAGCATTTGCCATGAAGGATGTGGAATATGAGAGTCTTCATTGCACCCTCAATCTTGGCATGTGGAGAGTGTCCCTTAATGGGCAAGAGAGTCCGCCTGATGATGTGATATATGGTTCTAGGCAGGTACTCTAGGTCTTCAACGAAGAACTCAGTTGGATAGGGTGCATCATGGGGCAATGGCTTCATCATTGAGAGCATCTGACTCATATTTGGTTCAGGCCTCTGGAATATGCTCTCAATTGCTTCAGCATGTAGTTGATAGCCTTCCTCGAAGAATTCGCCAGGAGTGGGCAGGCCGGTAAGCTCAATGATATCAAATGCATTGGCTTCATGATGGACATTGCCGGTCATCCACTCCAGGACCCAAGTCTTCGGATCTCTGTTGTAGCCTTTGATATGAAGGGTGGCATAGAATTGAAGCAGAAGCTCTTCATTCCAGTGCTCTTCGTCTGTGATAAATGGCAGCAAACCCACTTTCTTGGAGCAATCCAGTGCTTCTTCCAGGCCGGGCAGACCAGCAACAGCTTCAACCTCAAGGCGCTTGTGCGGGAAGATGCGACCTTGGTTGTATAGGATGCATGAATAATAGCTGCGTTGTGGATAGCTCCAGAACCTATTTGATACAATCCGTTCCCTTGAATAAGGGTTCTTGGAGCTGTTGAAGAACGTATTATCTGCCCTGAAGCTATTGACGTTAAAGGAGCCAGGAGCTGATGCAGGACCTGGGAACCTTGCAGTCGTGGGATCGGCTTCTGGACCTGAGGCCTGTGCGCAACATGATAGTTGAATTGGGGACCGGCAGCAGACTCAGGCACAGAAGTGTCTGGAGCAGTAGCTTCAGTGTCTTCTGAAGCTATTGTTGGGGAGGGCTCCACATGGGCTTCAATGTTGGTGGTGGCAGCCTCAATATTTTCCGCCTCCACTTGACTAGCTGGAGGGTCAGACTCAGGCACGTTCTCCTGGAGAACGGCTTCTTGTTGGAGCGGGGGAGTTGGAGCTTGTGGTATTTCTTCATGCTCTTCGGCTGATGCAGCCGGAATGTCTTCAGCAGATTGTTGAGGCCTTGGACCTTTGCGAAGCCTGCGGAATGCAGACAACGCCTGTGGAGTTGCAGTGGGCTGGGCCTCATTGTCTTCCTCTTGTGGGCGATCTACCCACGATGCATCTTGTGCAATTGGCGTCAATGGACGACCAATGCTGATGAGTTCACTTGTTTCAAGTTGAGGAAGGGCTGCATCATCTTGCACATTGTCCTGATGACCAATGTCTTCAGCAGCGATGGGGTCGGCTGCTGGAATGTCTTCAGCTTCAGGAGCCTCTGTGGGAGCAGGCTCATGAACTGTCAGCTGACGATCTGCGTCAGGATAGATGACAGAGAGAGGTTCAACTATCAAGGGCTCTATGGGAGCAGCCTGAGCTTTCTTCGTCTTGCGCTTCTTCTTGGTGGGGTCAGAAGGAGAGGCTTCAGAGTGTTTCCTCTTCCTCGCTTCAGCCTCTGCAGTCCGTGTCTTCTTGAGTTCTGAAGCAGTTGACCGGCTCTTTGGCTTCGAGCCAGTCGTAGGAGTGGGGAAGACAATCGGAGCAGCTTCTTGTCTTGGTGCCTCTAGTTCAGGCACAGCAGGCTTCTTCTTCTTCTTCTTCTTCGCGGCCATCCCGGGGTCGATGCCGGGACGCCCAAGTGCCTTGCGCTTCTCGGCCTCATTGTAGGCCTGCACACAGCGATCAGCCAGAGTCTTCATTCGCTCCCGCGAACCTTGAGCTTCTGCACGCTTCTGCATAAAGTTCTCCTTTAGCTCGTGCAACATGATCTTGAAGTTTTTCACTTCTTGCACGCTGAGCTTGGCCATGTGCTTCTTGAACCGAGCCTTTTCAAAATCAATTTTCTGCTTCAGTTCAACAATGCGCTGGGTAATTGCAAGTTCTGAAGCAATAGCGCCTTGGAAGGCGACGCTGAGGCCTATGGGCAGCTGTAGATCATCGAAGCTTATGTTCGGTGAGGCAAACCATTCATCGATGAAGTTGTGGATGATAGCGACATCAAACAAAGGCAGATTGCTGAAGATTTCAGCCTCCTCCTTGCTCTTGATGAGCTGCTCAAGAGCGTCATCTCCAAGATCTTCATCGCTTGACAGATCAATGGTTTCACTGCGCAAAATGGCAGCAGCTGTGAGCTCTTTGCCTGTGTGTGGCTGAGGCTTCTTGGCTTCCTGGGGCTTGGAGACTCGTGATAAGTCTTCAGACTGCACACTGGCTTCAGGAGGTGCAGTTGCCAATGGCTTCGCCATTGAGATTTTGGGTGAAGGGGCCTGCTTTGAAGCTTTTGGCTTCTTTGACTGCTTTGGCTTCGGTGCAGCAGGCGCTTCATCAGATTCAGAGTCAGCAGGAGGGTCATTGACTGCAGTCCCTTGGACTAAGATGCGGCTGATGAGGCCCTCAAGATTTGCATACGGACCGATGATGTTGGGGTCTGCCTCGCGTGTGCCATCTGCCCTTGGTGCGAAGGGACCAGGGTTGAAGTCTAAGCCCAATTTCTTCTTGTTGTGCTTCGCTGATTTCTCGGCAAACTGGAAGTTGCGCTTGAACAAATTGTCGTCATGACACCAGAGTAGTGATGACAGATGTGCTTCAGCTGGCTGTGGCCCACGAACCATGCACGTGTAGAAGCCTTGAGCAATGGCTTCAACTCTGGACCTGGGCACGAGATTTTTGTATAGTACGTCTCCCCATGGTGTCTTGATGGCGCTTTTCTCGGCGTACTCCTTGGTGACGAAGCGGTATTGCAACCATTGCTCCGCCCAATAGTGTCGAATCCATTGGATTCGTGTCTTGCGCTAATTGTAATCCTCTTCAGGATCTGTCTTGTACAGCTCTGAGAGGTCATCGGGCAGATCTCTTGATGTTGCCCCTCGACGCTTTCTGCCACCCTTCCTTGCTGGTTTTTCTGTAGCCATGAACTTTAACCTGGATGGCTTCAATACGTTCAAAGGCTTTCTCTTGCTGGTCAAACAGGAACTGGCTTCAGGTGAGTTGATGTGATGCTGTAAGAATTCTGCAAATGAATGCAGACTATGAGAACCAAGGGATTCTCCCACGGACATGTACCTGTGACAGCATTAAGGTGCGAGGGAAGGGGAAGAGGTCATATGCATTCTCAGAAGATTTTGAAGATAAATCAGTTTAGAAGACATTGACCTCATCGTGCGAAGACATTCACTCATAGATAAGAAGTTGGTTCCAGATTTGTATGAACCCACAGATCAGTACAAGTGAGGAATCTAACTACTTCATGAAGCACAAGTGAATATACTAGGCAAGTTATGAGATGCAGACTGAGAGAGAACTAACTTGTGTGAAGAGAAACTTCTTATGGCAGAAAGTGACGGAACTATATGATCAAAAGAGGCTGTAAAAAGAGGTTTTATTTACCACACTTGGAACTGCTAGACGGAGTGGGAGATGAGGCCGAGCAGCTCGATCCTCCGTGCCCTAACTTGGCGACGGAAGACACCTACGGCGACGGCAGAGAGAACGATGTCCGCGGTCGGCGTGAAAACGGCGTCGGAGAGGTTGCGGCAGTGAAGTGCTTCGTCGCCGGCGTCGTCGAGAGCTAGCGGTGGCGCTAGGGTTCGTTCGAGGGTGGAAGAAGGAGATAATGACCACAGTGAGGGTGTATTTATAGTCACAGGGGCGGCACTGCGCTATTACACAGGTGCCCCTGGCGATTCGCCTCTGAACAACACGTGGCCATCATGCAGAATCTCGGGGGCAGTTCCACATCCCACGCACGCCTGGATTGTCGGGTGGTCGTTCCTACTTCTCCGGATTTCTTGTGGATGAATGAGTATTGAAAACGGTTTTAAAGTTTGTCTCTGTGTCTTCTGCTGCAAGGACGCAGAGAAGACATTCAACAGTTTCAATAGAATGCATATGACTTGGAGAGATAGAATTTGAGATAGAAAGCATAGAGAGATTAGGGTCCGATCACATTCACTTAGATCAAAAGATTCAAAACAAGAAGACATCGCTATAAGTGAATGCTGTAGAGGACAGAACACTAGTATATATATATATATATAATCCATGTAGTGAAGATAATCATGAAGACATGTTGAGATTGAGGCGAAACCAAATGTGAAGACATTGCAAGGTAACGCCATGAGTGAAGCACTTCAAAATAGAACGTTTGGTGGTGGCGTTACCCACCGTATAGGAAGTATTAGACCCAGACACGACGCATAATTATCGTGGCGCTCCGTAGTCAATTTCCACATTAATGTATTCACACTTAGAATGTATGTCTTCATTGATTGAAGATATACGGTGCTTCGTGTGTTGCACATCTAAGTCATCAATATGCATAAGTGTTAGGATGTGTGCCTGATCACAGGACATTTGAGGATTCCAAGATATTTAGCTCACACCGTAACTTGCAAAATCTCTTCTCATCCAAGGGCTTGGTGAAGATATCTGCCAATTGCTCTTTAGTGTTGACGTGTATGATATCAATGTCTTCCTTCACAACATGATCTCTGAGAAAGTGATGACGAATTTCAATGTGCTTTGTCTTTGAGTGCTGAACTGGGTTGTTGGCGATCTTGATGGCGCTTTCGTTGTCGCAGTAAAGTGGCACTTGCTTCAGATGAATGCCATAGTCCTTGAGAGTTTGCTTCATCCACAGAAGCTGAGCGCAGCAAGATCTAGCAACAATGTATTCAGATTCAGCAGTGGAGAGGGATACACAGTTCTGCTTCTTTGAAGACCAACATACAAGTGATCGGCCCAGAAAGTGACATGTGCCTGACGTAGACTTCCGATCAACCTTGTCACCAGCATAATCAGCATCCGAGAATCCAACCAGATCAAACTCTGAGCCCTTTGGATACCATAATCCTAGAGTTGGGGTGTGAGCCAAATATCGAAGAATTCGCTTCACAGCTAAGTGATGCGACTCCTTTGGTGCCGCTTGAAATCGAGCACACATGCAAACACTAAGCATAATATCTGGCCTAGATGCACATAAATAAAGCAAAGAACCAATCATGGAGCGGTATACCTTTTGATCGAACTCTTTACCATTGTCGTCGGGACCCAGATGATGTTTGGCTGGCATTGGTGTTGTGAAGCCTTTGCAGTCTTGCATACCGAACTTCTTCAGGCAATCTTTGAGATACTTCTCTTGAGATATGAAGATGCCATTGCGTTGTTGCCGTATCTGAAGACCGAGGAAGAACTTCAGCTCCCCCATCATAGACATCTGATATTGCTCTTGCATCATATATCCAAACTCCTCACTGTACTTCTGATTGGTGCAACCGAAGATAATGTCATCCACATATATTTGGCACACAAACAGTTCACCATCATATGTCTTCGTGAAGAGAGTGGGATCTAGGGAGCCAAGTATGAAGCCTTTGCTTTTCAGGAAGTATTTGAGTGTGTCATACCAGGCCCGAGGGGCTTGTTTGAGGCCATACAGTGCCTTATTGAGCTTGTAAACCATGTCAGGATGTTTTGGATCTTCAAACCCAGGTGGTTGTGCAACATACACTTCTTCTTCAATCTTGCCATTGAGAAAGGCACTCTTCACATCCATTTGATATAAAAGTATGTTATGATGATTTGCATAGGCCAGCAGTATATGGATGGCTTCAAGTCTGGCCACATGAGCAAATGTTTCATCGAAGTCAATGCCTTCCACTTGAGTATATCCTTGAGCAACGAGACGAACCTTGTTTCTGACAACTCGACCATGCTCATCTTGCTTGTTGCGGTATATCCATTTAGTGCCTATTATATTGTGCTTCCGTGGATCAGGACGCTTAACCAGTTCCCATACATTGTTCAGCTCAAACTGTTGAAGCTCTTCTTGCATTGCTTGAATCCATTCAGGTTCCATAAAGGCTTCTTCAACTTTCTTGGGTTCTGAAATTGAGATGAATGCGAAGTGCCCACAGAAATTTGCCAGTTGAGTTGCCCTTGAACGAGTCAGTGGACCAGGTGCATTGATACTGTCAATTATTCTGTCAATCTGCACTTCATTGGCAACACGAGGATGTACAGGGCGAAGACTTTGCTCTTGCTGATCTGTGTTGTTTTTGGGAGGAATGTCTTCAGGCTGAGCATTATCTTCATGTGGATCTGGTGCTGAGATGATAAGTTCTTCTTCAGGATGATCTTCAGAAGGTACAATTTCTCCGGTTCCCATAAGCTTGATTGATTCACTAGCTGAAACTTCATCTAGCACATTTGGCAGTTGCTCTCTTTGTGAACCATTGGTTTCATCGAACCGCACATCCACTGTTTCAACCACTTTGTAGTGAAAGAGATTAAAGACTCTGTAGGAGTGCGAATCCTTTCCATATCCAAGCATGAAGCCCTCATGTGCTTTTGGTGCAAATTTTGAGGTGTGGTGTGGGTCCTTGATCCAGCATCTTGCGCCAAATACTTTGAAGTAACTGACATTTGGCTTCTTGCCAATTAGGAGTTCATAAGACGTCTTGTTCAGAAGCTTGTGAAGATAAACACGGTTGATTGTATGGCATGCAGTGTCAATGGCTTCAGGCCAGAATTTTCTTGGAGTCTTGTACTCATCTAGCATCGTTCTGGCCATCTCAATGAGTGTTCTGTTCTTGCGTTCGACGACGCCATTCTGCTGTGGCGTGTACGGAGCTGAGAATTCATGTGTGATGCCCAAGGTATCAAGATATGTGTCAAGGCCAGTGTTCTTGAATTCAGTGCCATTGTCACTTCTGATGTGCTTTATCTTGGCGCCATAATTGTTCATAGCTCGATTGGCGAAGCGTTTGAAGACATCCTGCACTTCAGTCTTGTAAAGGATTATGTGTACCCAAGTATATCTAGAGTAATCATCAACAATGACAAAGCCATAGAGGCAAGCAGTAGTGGAAAAAAGTTGAGTAATGAGTGGGACCAAAAAGATCCATGTGAAGTAGTACGAAGGGTCGAGTAGTGGTCATGATTGTCTTCGAGGGATGTTTTGCCCTCGTCATCTTCCCTGCTTCACAGGCACCGCATAAGTGATCTTTCTTGAACTTGACACCTTCGATGCCTATGACATGCTTCTTCTTTGCAAGGGTGTGGAGGTTCCTCATGCCGGCATGCCCAAGCCTCCGATGCCAAAGCCAACATTCTGAAGCCTTTGCCAGAAGGCATACTGCAAGCTGTGGCCCTGCTGAGAAATCTACCACATACAGATCATCTTTCCGATACCCTTCAAACACTAGAGACTTGTCAGATTCCATTAGTACCAGGCAACGATATTTTCCGAATATTACGACCATGTTCAAATCGCAAAGCATTGAGACAGACATTAAGTTGAAGCCAAGGGATTCAACAAGCATGACTTTATCCATGTGTTGATCCTTTGAGATTGCAACTCTACCTAGACCCAATACCTTACTTTTACCAGTGTCAGCAAATGTGATGTGGCTCTTGTCGGATGGACGTAAGGTTGAGTCCATAAGAAGGCTTCTTTTACCAGTCATGTGATTTGTACACCCACTGTCAATAATCCATTCTGAAGACGCTGGTGTCGTACCCTAAAGTGCAGTTAGGGGGATAGGCTTCACGAAGAGAATTGTGAAGCAAAAACATTTGACGAGCCAGTGGGTTATGAAAACTTAGATCCAGGTTAGGACTAATAGGGAGAGTAGCATGCGATGCAGGAACGAAATACATAGTGATGCCATTCGGGCATTTGATCTTGCGCCCCACAAGATTTTTAAGGTCCCCAGCAATAGCGTCAGAAGATTTTGGTTTTCTGCTGGAGACCTTTTCCTGCAAAAGAGAGTTAAGCTTTCTTAACCACCCACATCTTCAAGGGTGGTTTAGAAGCAATAAGTCTTAGTGCAGCATCTGAGAATTTTGGCTTTGGAGCCCTAGCAAATAGTCTAGCAGGCGGGCAATAGTACTCATAAGAATAGGCAGAATAGTTCTTGGTCATATGAACATGATGGTTTGAAGAACCGCTCTCATATTCATATGCCTGAGTATGGTTTCCCTGCAAAACATTTGCGTTAGTGCGACTCAGGTGAGTCCTCTGTCTGTATGAAGCCTTTGGACCGTATGAAGCCTTTGGTCAGCGGTTTGTCTTCTTCATGTGAGGTGTCATGAAGACATTCACAGGAAGATTTTCCAGACACGTTTTCAGAACCCGGATCTTTTTCATAGGTGGTCCATTCCTGCAGTTAGTACCAATGTACCTGGCAAACACTTCACCATTCTGATTCTTAAACAGTTTATAGTTTGCATCAAAGGATTCATCAATGATAATGGGGTTAGCACAAGTGAAGCCAGACAGATTGGATGGATCTGCTGAGGATTCCTTTGCAGCAACCCATGTGGTTTTGGGGTACTGCTCAGGTTTCCAATAAGAGCTATCTGTATTTATTTTCCTTATGAACCCCACACCCTCTTTCCTAGGGTTTCGGTTCAGAATCTGCTTCTTGAGGACATCACATAATGTCTGATGTCCTTTGAGACTTTTGTACATCCCTGTTTCAAGCAATGTCTTCAACCTAGCATTCTCATCAGCAATAGCAGTGGTATCCTCAGCAGTGGGGTTAGTTACCACTTCAACAGTTGAAGATATTGCAACAGCAGTAGCAGTGGAACATTCAGCAACAGAAGTAGCATTATCACGCTCAATGCATTTAAGGCATGGTGGTTCAAATCCTTCCTGAGTGGAACTGATCTGTTCAGCGCGAAGTGACTCGTTTTCCTTTTGAAGGTCTTCATGAGCCGCCCTCAATTTCTCAAGTTCTTGCTTCCTTTGAAGATAATCATAGGAAAGCTTTTCATGAGTAGCTGAGAGAGTATCATGACGATCTTCAAGTTCCTGATACTTAACATGAAGATTTTTAATGTCTTCAATTAAGGATTCAGATCGAGTCATTTCAGCACCCAACAGATCATCACTTCTGTCTAACAGTTTTTGAATATGTTCCATGGTTTTCTGTTGTTCAGTTGCAATTTTAGCAAGCGTTTTGTAGCTGGGCTTTGAATCACAATCAGAATGATCGTCACTGGATGTTTGATAGTGAGTAGTGCGTGTGTTTACCTTAGCACCGCGTGCCATGAAGCAGTAGGTAGGAGTAGAGTCGTCCTTGTCATTTGCATCGGTGTTGGTGATGAAGTCATTGTCTTCAGTGTTGAAGATGGACTTGGCGACGTATGCTGTAGCCAGACTCGCAATGCCAGAATCAGACTCCTCCTCAGACTCCACCTCTGCCTCCTCAGAAGCAGACTCCACCTCTGAGTCCATTTCCTTGCCAACAAACGCACGTGCCTTGCCAGATGAGCTCTTCTTGTGTGATGAAGACTTTGAGGAAGACTTGGAAGAAGACTTTGAGTATTTCTTCTTCTTCTTCTTGTCGTCAGAATCATATTCCTTGCTCTTCTTCTTCTTTTTGTCCTCATTGTCCCACTGTGGACATTCAGAGATGAAGTGTCCAGTTTTCTTGCACTTGTGGCATGTTTTCTTCTTGTAGTCATGAGAAGATGCTTCTTCATTCCTTGAGCTTGATAGTGAAGACTTTCTGAAGCCTTTCTTCTTGGTGAATTTCTGGAACTTCTTCACTAGCATTGCAAGTTCCCTTTCAATGTCTTCAGGATCATCAGAACTACTGTCAGATTCTTCTTCAGATGAGGACACAGCTTTTGCCTTCAGGGCACGAGTTCGCCCATAGTTTGGACCGTAGATATCTCTTTTCTCAGAAAGCTGAAACTCATGTGTGTTGAGCCTCTCAAGTATGTCAGACGGATCGAGTGTCTTGAAATCAGGACGTTCTTGAATCATCAGGGCTAGGATGTCAAACGAACTATCAAGTGATCTCAGCAGCGTCTTGACGATTTCATGTTTGGTGATCTCAGTGGCGCCGAGGGCTTGAAGCTCATTTGTGATGTCAGTGAGCCGGTCAAATGTGTGCGGGACATTCTCATTGTCATTTCGCTTGAAGCGGTTGAAGAGGTTGCGAAGAACACTGATTCTCTGATCTCTCTGGGTTGAGATGCCTTCATTGACTTTGGAGCGCCAGTCCCAGACCAGCTTGGATGTCTTCAAGGCACTCACACGGCCGTACTGTCCCTTGGTCAGATGACCACAGATGATATTCTTGGCAGTAGAGTCCAGTTGAGTGAACTTCTTGACATCACCAGCAGTGAAACCTTCTCCAGCCTTGGGAACGCCGTTTTTGACGACATACCATAGGTCGACGTCAATGGCTTCAAGATGCATGCGCATCTTATTCTTCTAGTAGGGATATTCAGTTCCATCGAAGACGGGGCACGCAGCGGAGACTTTGATTATCCCTGCAGTCGACATAGCTAAAACTCCAGGTGGTTAAACCGAATCACACAGAACAAGGGAGCACCTTGCTCCGATACCAATTGAAAGTGCGTTATATCGATTAGTGGGGGGGTGAATAGGCGATTTTTATGAAAGTCTTCAAAACATGAAAGTTATGAAGACAAACAGTAGAGATATGCCTATCACTATGCAGCGGAAGTTAACTTACACTAGGCAAGCCATGGTCAAGTATTCAATTGAGTAAAAGCACAATGACAAATAGCTGCAGTGTAATAAGGATCAGGTAGGAAGAAGTTATGAAGCCAAACAAATCATATAGTTATGTTGTGAAGACAAAAGATAGAGCAAGCATGCAATGGCTTCACAATGAGTAACAGTAAGTAAAAGGAAGTGAATATGAAACCAGTGACTCGTTGAAGACAATGATTTGTTGGACCAGTTCCAGTTGCTGTGACAACTGTATGTCTGGTTGGAGCGGATAGGTATTTAAACCAAAGGACACACAGTCCCGGACACCCAGTCCTGAACACGCAGCTCACGACACCCAATCCTCACCGTTTTCTCCTTGAGCTAAGGTCACACAGACCTCGCCCAATCACTCTGGTAAGTCTTCAAGGTAGACTCCCAAACCTTCACAGACTTCATTCACCGGCAATCCACAATTTCTCTTGGATGCTCAGAACGCGACGCCTAACCGGCTGGAGGATGCACAGTCCTCAAGTGTAATAAGTCTTCAGATCACTCAGACAAGAAGACTTAAGTGATGCCCAATTTACTCTGGCTCTGGGTGGTTAGGGCTTTTCTCCTCGCTATGAATTTTCTCTCAAAGGCTTCGAGGTGGGTTGCTCTCAACCGACAAAAGTCGTGCACTGAAATCTGAGCAGCCAACCATTTATGGTTGTAGGGGGTGGACTATTTATAGCCACTGGGAAACCCGACCTGATTTGTCCGAAATGACCCTGGGTCACTAAGGAACTGACACGTGTACCAACGGTCAGATTTCAAACTCACACGGCAACTTTACTTGGGCTACAAGTAAAGCTGACTTGTCCGACTCTGGACAAGATTTGCTCTCATAGTCTTCGCTTGAAGATATAGGTTTTGAATTAGGCATCACTTCAGTCATTCTGACTGGTTCTCTTGGACCCCACTTAACAGTACGGTGGTTCCTATGACTCAACACAAATGAAATAAAACTACGAAGGATCTAAGTCTTCGAGTTCCATAGGCTTCACGTGGTGTCTTCTCTTGTCATAGTCTTCAATGTGAATATCTTCATATACCACCATTGTCTTCAATGTCTTCGTACATTTTTAGGGGTCATCTCTGGTAGTAAAACCGAATCAATGAGGGACTTCTACCTGTGTTATCTTGCAATTCTCACAAACACATTAGTCCTTCAACTAGGTTTGTCGTCAATACTCCAAAACCAACTAGGGGTGGCACTAGATGCACTCACATTTCAACGTTGCATGCAGAAGTGCCTCCTCAAGCAACTCAGCAGAAACGCCCACGTTTACGTGGACGATGTGGTGGTGAAGACGGAGAAGCGTGGAACGCTGCTAGAAGACCTCAAGGAGACCTTTGAGAACTTGCGCCGATTTCAAATCAAGCTCAACCCAGAGAAATGCGTCTTTGGAGTACCAGCCGGCCAGCTTCTTGACTTCCTGGTCTCCGAACGCGCCATAGAATGCAACCCTCTGAAGATCAAGGCCATTGAGAGGACGGAAGTACCCAGCCGACTGCTGGACATACAAAAGTTCACCAACTATTTGGCATCCATCAGCCGATTCATTAGTCGGATGGGCGAGAAGGCTCTCCCCCTATACCAACTCATGAAGAAGACCACTTTTTCGAGTGGAACCACAAGGCGGATGAAGCTTTTCTCCAGTTGAAGAAGATGTTGACTACTCACCTATCCTGGCGGCTCCGAGTCCTAAGGAGCCCATGCTCCTATACATCACCGCCACCAGCCGAGTGGTCAGCACAGTCATCGTGGTAGAGCGCAAGGAGGAAGGCAAAGCCCTACCAGTCCACAGACCGGTATATTATTTGACTGAAGTACTGTCGACCTCCAAGCAAAACTACCCCCACTACCAGAAGATGTGCTACGGCGTGCACTTTGCCGCCAAAAAATTGAAACCGTACTTTCAAGAGCATCCAATCTCTGTGGCCTGCACAGCTCCACTGGCCGAGATCATTGGAAGCCGAGATGCTTCGGGCCAAGTGGCCAAATGGGCCATAGATCTGCCCCCTACACCATCTACTACCAGCCTCACACCGCCATCAAGTCACAAGCGGTGGCCGACTTCCTCGTCGACTGGGACGAGACCCAATACTTGCCGCCAGCGCCCGACTCCACCCATTGACGGATGCATTTTGACGTCTCCAAAATGCACACCGGCTTGGGAGCCGGCATCATCCTCACCTCTCCCAAAGGTGACAAGCTCAAATATGTGCTACAAATCCACTTTGCCGCCTCCAACAATGTCGCTGAATACGAGGCACTCATTCACGGGCTCCGGCTTGCCAAAGAGCTCGACATTCGCCAGATCCAGTGCTATGGAGACTCTGACTTGGTGGTCTAGTAGTCGTCAGGTGACTGGGACGCCAAAGATGCAAACATGGTGAGCTACCGCTTCCTTGTACAACAACTCAGTGGATATTTTGAGGGATGCGAGTTTCTCCATGTACCAAGAAACGACAACGACCAAGCAGACGCCCTGGCACGAATCGGCTCCGCCAGTCAAGCAATACCAACTAGCGTCGCCCTTCAGTGCCTTCTCAAACCGTCTGTCAAGCCATCACCAGAGTCAGATTCTATCTTCATGCCGGCTCCTCCTGAAGCAGTCGGATCCGACTTGAGAGCTCAACCAGCCGGCACGGGAGTTCTGACAGATGGCCCGGGGGTCGCAGCAGTCACACTCGGCCCGGGGACTTCAGAACCCGGCCCGGGGACTTCAGAACTCGGCCCAAGACTGCACCAATCGGCCCGAGGACTTCATCGGCACAGCAAGCGGCTGCCGACTCCAACCCGCCGCCTCCCGGCCCAGCCTCCCTTGTCCAAGTTGCAGTCCTGACAGTTGCAGAAGTCGCAGCACCTTCATGGGCCCAACCCATCCTCAATTTTTTGGTGAACAAAGAGCTACCAACTGATGAGATCTCGGCCCGGCAAGTGCAAGGTCGGGCAGCAACCTACACCATTGTCAACAGAGAGCTCGTGAGGCATAGTGTCACTGGTGTCTACCAGCGCTGCATGGAGCCGGAGCAAGGCCAAGCGATTCTCAAAGACATCCATCAAGGCGAGTGTCGGTGTCAAAACCAGCGGATCTCGGGTAGGGGGTCCCGAACTGTGCGTCTAAGGCGGATGGTAACAGGAGGCAGGGGACACGATGTTTTACCCAGGTTCGGGCCCTCTTGATGGAGGTAAAACCCCGCGTCCTGCTTGATTGTTCTTGATAATATGAGAAGTACAAGAGTTGATCTACCACGAGATCAGAGAGGCTAAACCCTAGAAGCTAGCCTATGGTATGATTGTATGTTGTCCTACAGACTAAAACCCTCTGATTTATATAGACACCGGAGGGGGCTAGGGTTACACAAGGTTGGTTACAAAGGAGGAGATATACATATTCGTATTGCCTAGCTTGCCTTCCACACCAAATAGAGTCCCATCCGGACACGGGACGAAGTCTTCAATCTTGTATCTTCATAGTCCTACAGTCCGGCAAAGGATATAGTCCGGCTGTCCGGAGACCACCTAATCCAGGACTCCCTTAGTAGCCCCCGAACCAGGCTTCAATGATGTCACGTCCAACAAGCAGTATTGTCTTCGGCATTGCAAGGCGGGTTCTTCTCCAAATTTCGAATGTTTCTTAAGCAGTGTCCGGCCCCATAAATATTGGACTTCTTGGCTTCTGCGCCCAATAAGGGCTATCTTCCACGCGTCGAATGAATACGAGGAGCTAGGCGTTTTTACATTCGCCCCCCTAGCCAGATAAATAAATTGTCTATTAAAGGGATTGGGATTCTTAGATCCAATCCATATCATCCTCCCCCAGCGAGAATCCATCGGAGTCGCTTCGGAAAAATCCACTCCAGCATGGCTGACCTCCGCAGCTCCTCCTCCCGCCCCCGTAGCTCTAAGCCCGGCGATTGGGAGAGGTGTTCTGTCCCACACTGTCGATTAGTCGAATTGCAGACTAAGGGATTTCTCCCTGCAGCGTATATGGTTCTCGTCTGAGCCGGGCTCGCCACCTACAATGGCGGGGAGCAAGCGGAGAGCTTCCCCAGCCCTCTACGGGGGAGAAGGTATGCCTTGTTCCTTACTTATTAAGGGGACTCGGATTTCCAATTCATCCGTTCCTCTGCGGGCTCCTGGAGTTTTACGGCCTCCAACTGCATAATTTCCCCCCTGCTTCCATATTACATATCGCCAGCTATGTTGCCCTCTGCGAGTTATTCCTGGGTTGCGAGGCTCATTTCGAGCTGTGGAAAAGGTTATTTTGCCTCGTCCCCCGCACACAAGAGGGGTCACTTTATCAAGTGGGCGGAGCCGAAATATGGCACATCGCCGAAACAGGATATCTGTCCAGTACTCCGAAGAAGACGTCCGAGGACTGGCTTCGGAATGGTTTTATATGGAGGACGTCCCCCTTCCGGACCCTGTTTGGCGGGGTCTTCCTGAGTTCAACAATGCTCCTCTGAAGAAACGCTGAAGCTGGCGCCCACGGAGCCCCCAGGAGGAAGACAATGGAGAAGTCCTTTACCTGATGAACCGGATTAAAGCGCTGGCTCAATCAGGATTGACAATAATCGAGGTTATGTCAATATGCATAATGCGGGGAGTGCAGCCACTTCAATATCGAGAGCACCCCCTGTGGTGTTTTAACGGGGAAGATGATGCCACCGCAGCGGACGTAAGGGTCCGGACAATGCTACTGCTTTAGCAAAAATCCTGTCCGAGCTGTTCAAGGGAGAGGAAGAGGAGTTCATCCGGATCAAGCCACAGGATGGATTCTCCATGTACAACCCTCCAAGCTGGGTGAGTTATATCTCCTTAATCCCATTCTTCCCACATTCTTTGTCGTAGGTACTCACCTTGCTATTTTACGGCAGGAACTGCGAAAAGCCATAAGGGAGGTCAACGGCACGTCCCCACAACCAGAGGACCCCGACCGGGCCCTCAGTCCCGGACTCGAAGAAGATTCAAACATATTCGTGGAGCTGATAGACTGGCAGTTCTATCAATTAAGCTATGATGACGCCATGGTGGCCATTACGGCCGACTATCCCGGACTGCTCCCTACATCGCTTGTAAGAAAAACCAAAATCCCAACTCCAGAAACTAGGATCCCCTTTTGGATACTTCACCTACCATATACATATGGTGTTTTACAAGGAAGGCATTCGGGACGCCGTGCCGAACCCGCAGCAACTCGCCAACAAGAGGCACCAAGGCCGGGTAGGCCACAAAGGAAGGCGGTCAGGACAGAGACATTGGCGCAGAAGTATGAGAAAAACCCCGCTCCGTGGTTGTCGTCTTTCTCAAAATGTAATGACGTCCATGTTTCTTTAACAGAAAAAACGCTCGCCGGAATATGTCCGGTGAGGCTGCCGATGATGCTTCCACCAGTCGGGCTCCAGGGCAAGACATAGAGGCGGAAGCTGACATGGGGCGGACGCCGGATACTCCCCCTACAGAGGATGCAGATAGACTATCCGCTACAAATTCAGAAGTGGAGAGCGCCATGAATCATAGGCGTCGCCGGGCCGTACTCCGTGACGCTTGCTTCTCGCCAGAGGCATTTGATGCCTTCAATTCTGGAGATGCGTACCTCCGTGCTTCTCAAAATGGTCTAGACAGAGCCACGTACCAGCATGTAAGGGATGTACGGGTAAGCAAATCTGACGATTATATGTTTCAGTAGCCCCCGAGACTTGAAACAGTTAGCAGAACTGATTTAAGGATCATCTATTGTGCAGGTTCTTACAAAGAAGAATACTCGACTGTCACAGGAGCTGGAGGAATGCAAGACCCAACTTCGGGCCGCCGTTGCTGCATTGAAGGAACCTAAAAAGTCCCCAGCTGGTAACATTTGTTTCATAGAATGATAGGTACCATATAGCATGCGGTGTGGCTGCAGATCTAACAATAGATATTGCAGACGAATCCAGAGAGAATCCGGAGGACCAGCATGTCGTACGACAGCTGAAGCCTGGCGAACGCGTGCTGACTGAGGTCAGGCGGGAGAAAAACAATCTCCAAGACGCAAATACCAAGCTAAGCATGGAACTGAAAGATGTTCGAGCCCAGCTTGCGGACTCCGAGAAGGAGAATAAGCGGCTTCGACGCGACATTTTCAGTAAGTGCTTGAACGAACCCTTAAAAGGGGGGGGGGCGGAGAAGCCGGTTAACAGAGTTATGTCTGCAGGTATGCTGACAGGTCGTCCCGCGGAGGAGATGCCAGGGTCTGCGGGTGATCTTCTACCCGAGCTCTCACAACTGCACGAACAAGTTCGGCAGGTGATGCAAGGTATTGCCCAGGCCTTGTGGTCATCCGTCTCCCTGCCAGAAGGCATTGGAGAGCTTGCAGAGAAGCTCAAGGGAGCACGGCGGTGCTTCCGGTTATGGAAGATATCGGCGTGCCGTCAAGGTGCCTGGGAAGCCTGGGCCACGGTGAAGACGCGGTATACCAAGGCTGACCCAAACCACATGGCCGAGGTCGGACCCATGGGGCCCGATGGGAAAGAGATCCCCATTAGCTTAGTGTATGGGCAAGTAGAATTAGCCGAAAGTATTCCCAACAGGATTTTAGGCTAGACACCCAGTTGGATGATATAGAAGAGGAATTCAGTCAGTCTACATGACTATGTAATTAAAGTGACATGTATAATGCCTTCTAGCCGGATTGTAAATCATTTTTCATGGCGGACCTTTTCGCTTCAACCTCGGGACCCGATAGTCCGGAGTGTGTCCGAATACCCGATCAGTTATATAAGAACCGGGGTATGCGTGGAAACCATACGTAGGGGTCATTAGTGCTTGAACAGACAAGTACCCAACTAGTTATGTTATATTACATGGGTAGTAAGAAACATCTTCCAGGGAGAATAGTTCCGTTAGGGGTCCTTTCCCTGGGTATGCATGCCCTAAAGTGCATGTCCGGACTGCGAGAGGAGATGCAGGCAAAAACATTTGGGGGCATATATGGAAAATAAAAATCATCTTTTGTTCACCGACCGAATATTCCCTTAAGAACGCTAGCTTTTGGCTTCACCCAGTCTGAGGTACACATCCGGCTGACTCGGTAGTAACAATCGCAGAGGTGCTCCCCTTATGCCCTAGCCGAACTAACAGGAACGTAGGGCATAAATACAAGAGCCAGGCAACCCAGCTTGGCCAAAACTTCAGTCATATCGATGCATATAATGGCGAAGAAAAGGTACATGCGGAAGAATAACACATGTGCGGGGGCATGAAGCCCAGATAAATAATTAAGCTTCTGTGTAAGAAGCCCCTAGGTATAATGAGCGTGGTTAGCGCGTCTATAGTGTGCAAGCGAGGCACAAGTTGGCCCTTGAAGGCCTTGATAAAGAATAAAAGAAAGAAAGAAAGAGAAAAAAGACAGACAATGTATATGCGAAAAATGGACAGAGGAAGGAGACGAACATAGAGTCTGACGCTAGGCGTAGAATCTTCAGAGTCTGGCTACGTTCCATGGGTTCGGCTCAAGTCGATTATTCGATGCATCCCGCAGACGGTACGCTCCACCGGTCAGAACTTGGTCAATAATGAAGGGACCTTCCCATTTGGGCTCGAGCTTGGTCTTTTTCTTCTCTGGCAGGCATAGAACTAACTCGCCAACATTATAAGTTTTGGCCCGTACTTCTCTGCTTTGGTATCTACGAGCCTACTGCTGATAGAATGCAGAACGGGCTTTTGCCACATCGCGCTCCTCCTCCAAGGTGTCCAGACTGTCCTGCCGATCGATCTCGGCTTCTCTTTATTCATACATGCGCACTCGAGGTGAGTCATGAATTATGTCGCAGGGCAGAACTGCCTCTGCGCCGTACACTATAAAGAAGGGTGTATATCCGGTAGTATGATTCGGCGTGGTCCGCAGCCCCCAGAGTACGGAGTCGAGCTGCTCTACCCAGTGCGTGTTAGACTCCCTTAAGGACCGAACTAATCTGGGTTTGATGCCGCTCATGATAAGACCATTTGCTTGCTCAACTTGGCTGTTGGTTTGTGGGTGAGAGACGGAAGCATAATCGAGCTTGATGCCCATGTTGCTGCACTAGAGTTTTACCTCGTCGGCCATGAAGTTCGTGCCTTTGTTAGTGATGATGATGCGGGGGACGCCAGAATGGTGTACAACCCCGGATATGAAGTCTATCACCGGTCCGGATTCATATGTTTTAACAGGTTTGGCTTCTATCCATTTGGTGAATTTATCCATCATAACCAGTAAGTATTCTTTCTTATGGGTTCCCCCTTTAAGGGGTCCAACCATGTCAAGCCCCCAGACCACGAAGGGCTAGGTAATGGGGATTGTTTGGAGGGCGGTGGGTGGCATGTGGCTTTGGTTTGCAAAAGGCTGGCAACCGACGCAGCATTGGATCAAGTCCTGTGCGTCTGCCTGGGCCGTCGGCCAATAAAAACCTGTACGGAAGGCCTTGCTTACAAGGGCCCGGGCTGCGGCGTGGTGGCCGCTGCGTCCAGCGTGAATTTCTGCCAGAAGCTTCCACCCTTCCTCTTCGGAGATGCACCTTTGAAGGACTCTGGTAGTGCTTTTCTTATACAGCTCTCACTCGTGGACCCTGTAGGCTTTAGATCGCCGCACTATGCAGCGTGCCTCATTTTGGTCCTCGGGAAGTTCCTGCCTAGTTAGGTAGGCCAGGAATGGTTCTGTCCATGGGGCGATGATGGCCATTATTACGTGGGCTGAAGGTGTTATTTTGGTGGCAGATCCTCTGATTATGTCAGAGTGTTCGGTATCGGGCATTTTGGTCGGGTCCAGACAATTGTTACCGGTGTCCCCTTCCCATACCACGGATGGCTTAAACAACCTCTCCAAAAAGATGTTGGGGGGACCGCATCACGTTTTGCACCGATGCGGGCGAGGATATCCGCCGCCTGATTGTTTTCCCGAGCCACATGGTGAAATTCGAGCCCCTCGAACCGAGCTGACATCTTTAGGACGGAGTTTCGATAGGCCGCCATCTTCGGATCCTTGGCATCGAAGTCTCCATTTATTTGGGATATTGCGAGGTTCGAATCCCCACGCACCTCCAGGCGTTGAATGCCCATGGAAACTGCCTTCCGAAGACCATGTAACATGGCTTTGTATTCGGCTGCGTTGTTGGAGTCTGTATACAGTATCTGCAGTACATATTGAACTGTATCTCCGGTTGGGGACGTCAGGACGACGCCAGCCCCCAGACCAGCCAGAATTTTGGAGCCATCGAAGTGCATGATCCAATTGGAGTATGCGCCGTACTCTTTAGGGAGTTCGGCTTCCGTCCATTCGGCGACAAAGTCGGCCAATACTTGCGATTTAATGGCTCGCCGAGGTTTGTATGTTATGTCAAACGGGAGGAGCTCAATGGCCCATTTGGCAATCCGGCCCGTGGCGTCGCGGTTGTTTATAATATCATTAAGTGGCACTTTCGAGGCTACTGTAATCGAACACTCTTGAAAGTAGTGTCGTAGCTTCCGGGATGCCATGAATACCACATACGCTATCTTTTAATAATGTGGGTACCGTGATTTGCATGGAGTGAGGACAGTGGATACATAATATACCGGCTTTTGAAGGGGGAATTTATGTCCGTCCGCTTCTCGTTCGACGACAAGCACTGCGCTTACAACCTGATGAGTTGCCACAATGTACAACAGCATTGGTTCGCCGATGTTTGGCGCGGCCAGGATTGGGTTGGTTGCTAGTATGGCTTTTATTTCTTCCAATTCGGCTGTGGCAGCGTCCGTCCACTCGAAGTGTTCGGTGCGCCAAAGGAGGCGATAAAGGGGTAATGCCTTTTCTCCTAAGCGGGAGATAAAGCGGCTTAGAGCCGCCACACATCCAGTTAATTTCTAGATTTTTTTGAGGTCCGTTGGGATAGCCAACTGTGACAGAGCTCGGATTTTGACCGAATTAGCTTCAATTCCTCTATTGGAGACAATGAAGCCCAGGAGCTTTTCGGCTGGTACGCCGAAAACGCATTTTTCCGGATTGAGCTTGATGTCGTATGTTCGGAGGTTGTCGAATGTGAGCCTCAAGTTGTCTATTAGAGAGTCGACGTGTTTGGTTTTGACGACCACATCATCTACATATGCCTCTACTGTTTTGCCGATCTGTTTCTCCAGACATGTCTGAAATCATGCGCTGATATGTTGTGCCGGCGTTTTTTAGCCCGAAAGGCATTGTGTTGAAACAGAAGGGGCTGTATGGTGTGATAAATGCCGTTCGGCTTGGTCGGACTCCGCCATCTTGATTTGGTGGTAGCCGGAGTATGCGTCGAGGAAACACAATGACTCGTGTCCTGCGGTAGCATCAATAATTTGATCGATGCGGGGGAGGGGGAAGGGATCCTTTGGGCAAGCCTTGTTGAGGTCCTTGAAATCGACACATAGGTGCCAGGATTTGTCCTTCTTTCGTACCATCACCAGGTTTGCTAGCCAGTCCGGGTGTTTTATTTCTCTAGTGAATCCGGCCTCCAATAACTTGGCTAGTTCCTCTCCCACAGCTTGTCTCTTAGGTTCAGAGAAACCCCGAAGAGTCTGCTTGATCGACTTGAATCCCTTTTGAATATTGAGGTTGTGCTCGGCCAGCCTACGTGGGATTCCTGGCATGTCTAAGGGGTGCCAGGAGAATATGTCCCAATTCTCGTGCAGGAACTCTCGTAGTGCGGCATCCACGGCGGGGTTTAACTATGCCCCGATGGAGGCTGTTTTTGTAGGGTCTGTTGGGTGGACTTGGAATTTGACTATTTCATTCGCTGGTTTAAAAGAGGTGGACTTGGATCTCTTGTCAAGTATCACGTCATCCCTGTCCACTGTGGAGCGTAGCGCAGTTAATTCCTCGGCCAAAAGGGCTTCGGATAATGCCTCGAGGGCCAATGCGGCTGTTTTGTTTTCGGCGCGGAGTGCTGTGTCCGGATCACTAGCGAGAGTGATGATTCCGTTGGGCCCGGGCATTTTGAGCTTCATGTACCCATAATGGGGTATGGCTTGTGATAGAGGCAAAGGTGTCCCGATGTTTCGATGAGATGGTGGCTATCGTTTTCTGTGGGAGTCGACCTTGACGATCCGACTACGAACGTGCGAGACATCGTGCCTTAGCAATCGCTAAACCAACTTCCAAGGGTTATTGACCACGCCGGAGCACGATCAACCTGACCACGAGGGTCTGTTTCCTGCAAGCAAACGAAGAACAAGCAAGAAACTGAGATTGCAATCTGGATATTGCGAATATAAGATGCAAGCTTTATTGATCAAGGTGGGGTTCTGTGACGCCCTGGTCTGGTCGCTGAACACAAACGAAGTACGCAAAGTTGCAGCTATGGTGACCTTTTAATCTAAACAAAACCCAAAGCCTAAACATTGCCCTAAGGGCTGAATATATGGAGGAGAGAGGCGGAATTTCGTGGCCCTTGGTGGAGGGGTCCGAAACCAACCCTAACTCTTGTTTCCCCACACATACAGACTCTAAAAACAACCTATACTTAAGTACTTCGAAAATACATGGGCCTGGCCCAATAATAAGGTGACGCAACACCTAAAATAGCCTCTGGACAAAATTTAGGAAGTGGCATCTTGTATATTTCGTCCCATGCTTCATGCACCCATTATGGTAGCTTTAGAGTCCTGGAATCATCACTTGTAACTCCGTTCTTGTTCCCCTTGTGCATGCCATCATCTCCATGCTTGAACTTGCTCCAAGGTTCATCTTTCTTGTCCAAGCTAGGCCCTTCATTTGTAAGCAAAACAAATGTATCCAATTTAGGCAGCATCATATTCTCATGAACATTAGAATAGTTACCAAGAAACAAAAGTACCTGATAATTCAATTGGCGTGCGCGAGCTCTAGTAATCGGTCCAGTATGTATAGCAGCAGGGGCTGTGGGTGTAACAATGGTATTGATGTCCTCATCATCCTCCCCTTCTTGAAATGAAGTCGTCCTCGACGAAAGTTCATCGTCCTCACCCAAATAAGGCTTCAAATCTGCAATGTTAAAAGTGGGACTAACCCCAAAATCTGCAGGCAGCTCAAGTTTGTATGCATTATCATTTATTTTCTCTAACACCTTAAAAGGACCATCAGCACGTGGCATTAGCTTTGATTTGCGCAAATTAGGAAATCTATCCTTACGCAAATGTAACCAAACAAGATCTCTAGGTGCAAACGCAACATGTTTTCTACCCTTATCTCCAGCAAGTTTATATTTAGCATTCATACGCTCAATGTTTTCCTTAGTTAACTCATGCATTTTTAAAATCAATTCAACACGTTCTTTAGCATCAAAATTAACCTTCTCCGAAGATGGAAGAGGCAACAAATCAATAGGTGCACGAGGTAGGAAACCATACACAATTTAAAAAGGGCACATCTTAGTAGTAGAATGCAATGAACGATTATAAGCAAATTCAATATGAGGCAAGCATTCTTCCCACATTTTCTTGTTATTGTTCAAAACAGCCCTAAGCATAGTAGACAATGTTCTATTGACTACTTCAGTTTGTCCATCAGTTTGGGGGTGACAAGTAGTACTAAAAAGCAGCTTAGTCCCCAACTTAGCCCATAAACATCTCCAAAAGTGGCTAAGAAATTTAGTATCACGATCTGAAACAATAGTATTTGGCACACCATGCAAGCGAATAATTTCACGAAAGAACAAATCAGCAATATTAACAGCATCATCGCTTTTATGACATGGTATAAAGTGTGCCATTTTCGAGAACCTATCCACGACAACAAATATGCTATCCCTCCCCTTCTTTGTTCGAGGTAAACCTAAAACAAAGTCCATAGATATATCCTCCCAAGGAACACTAGGTACAGGAAAAGGCATATATAAACCATGAGGATTGAGTCGTGACTTACTTTTTGACATGTAGTGCAGCGAGCAACAAAACGCTCAACATCCCGTCTCATCTTTGGCCAAAAGAAATGTGTAGCAAGTATATCCTCTGTCTTCTTGACGCCAAAGTGTCCCATTAATCCTCCTCCATGCGCCTCCTGCAACAACAAAAGACAAACGGAGCTAGCTGGAATGCATAGCTTGTTAGCATGAAACACAAATCCACCGTTAAGAACGAACTTGTTCCAAGTTCTCCCTTCCTTACAATTCTGCAATACATCTTTAAATTCAGCATCATGAACATATTGATCTTTGATGGTCTCCAAACCAAATATTTTAAAGTCAAGGTTTGAAAGCATAGTATAACGATGAGACAATGCATCGGCAATAACATTTTCTTTACCCTTGTTGTGTTTAATGATATAAGGGAAAGTCTCAATGAATTCAACCCATTTAGCATGTCTACGGTTCAATTTTGCTTGACTTTTAATGTGTTTCAAAGATTCATGATCAGAATGTATAACAAATTCCTTGGGCCATAAATAATGTTGCCATGTTTCTAAGGTCCGAACAAGAGCATATAATTCTTAATCATAAGTAGAATAGTTCAGACTAGACCCACTCAATTTTTCAGAAAAGTATGCAACAGGTTTGCCATCTTGTAATAACACACCTCCTAATCCAATTCCACTAGCATCACATTCAAGCTCAAAAGTCTTATTGAAATTAGGAAGTTGGAGTAAAGGAGCATGTGTCAACTTATCTTTCAATACCGTGAAGGCTTCTTCCTGTGCGGTACCCCAAACAAAAGGCACATCCTTCTTTGTAAGCTCGTTGAGAGGTGCAGCAGTGGTGCTGAAATCTCTCACAAAATGCCTATAGAAACCAGCGAGGCCAAGGAAACTCCTCACTTGTGTGACCATTTTGGGCTGCGGCCAACTCTCAATAGCTTCAATCTTGGCTTTATCAACTTCAATTCCCTGTGGAGTAACAACATAGCCAAGAAAAGATACTCGGTCGGTGCAAAAGGTGCACTTTCCAAGGTTACCAAACAAATGTGCATCACGTACAGCAATAAAAACAGCACGTAAATGTTCCAAATGTTCCTCCAAAGATTTGCTATAAATCAATATGTCATCAAAGTAAACTACCACAAATCGTCCAATGAAAGCACGTAAAACTTTGTTCATTAACCTCATGAAAGTACTAGGTGCATTAGTTAACCCAAAAGGCATGACTAACCACTCATATAATCCAAACTTAGTTTTAAATGCTGTTTTCCATTCATCTCCCAATTTCATATGAATTTGATGGTATCCACTACGCAAATCAACTTTGGAGACTATTGTAGAGCCACTCAATTCATCAAGCATATCATCTAGCCTAGGAATAGGATGACGATAATGAATAGTAATATTATTAATGCCTCTACAATCAATGCACATACGTGACGTACCATCCTTTTTCGGCACTAAAATGATAGGAACAGCACAAGGACTAAGGGATTCGCGTATATAACCTTTGTCGAGTAGTTCTTGTACTTGACGCATAATCTCCTTCGTCTCCTCTGGATTGGTACGGTATGGTGCACGGTTGGG
The DNA here is from genome assembly GCA_034509565.1 of Triticum monococcum. NCBI lineage: Eukaryota > Viridiplantae > Streptophyta > Magnoliopsida > Poales > Poaceae > Triticum > Triticum monococcum. Next base: position 526,606,782 of record CM067841.1, read on the forward strand.
TAATGATGCACCGGGAATTAAGTCAATTTGATGCTCAATCCCTCAAATAGGTGGTAATCCCGGTGGCACGTCTTGTGGAAAGACGTCAGCGAACTCTTGCAAAATGTTAGTAACAGCAGGAGGCAAAGAGGAAGGCACGTCCTCGAATGAAAATAATGCCTCTTTGCACACAAAAGCACAGCAAATAGATTTGCTAAAATCTAGATCATCAATATCAGATTTGGTGGCAAGTAAACATGCACTTTTCAATTTAATTTCAGAAGCAACACTAGATTGTTTATTATTAGGCTGCATTTGTTGCTCAAATTCTTTTGCCACAATCTGATTTTCACTCTTATTTTTCTCCTGTTTTGCTTTATTAGCTCTATTAATATCATCTTTCAAAATGGAATCAGGAGTCATAGGAAGCAAAGTAATATTTTTATCCTTATGAACAAGAGTATACTGATTGTTTCTACCATGGTGTACCGAATTTTTATCAAATTGCCATGGTCTACCAAGTAATAAGGAACATGCTTGCATAGGTACCACATCACAATCAACATAATCAGCATATGTAGAGATACTAAAATGCACATGAACAGTACGTGTTACCTTAACCTTGCCGCTATTGTTGAACCATTGGATGTAGTAAGGATGTGGATGTGGTCTTGTGGTGAGAGATAGCTTCTCCACCATCTCCATGCTAGCCAAGTTATTGCAGCTCCCTCCATCTATGATGACGCGAACACAACATTCCTTCACAACTCCCTTTGTATGGAACAAATTATGCCTCTGATTTTGCTCAGCTTGTGTAACCCGCACACTCAAAACACGTTGAGCAACTAAACATTCATACATCAGCATCTTCAGCAGCCATGTATTGCGTCTCATGATCAGAATCATCTCCACTGTGTTCTTCACGTGTAATAAGAGCCAAAGTCTCCTCATCATAGTCACTAGCGGACTCATACCCACCATCCTCAGTAGCAATCATCACACGCTGAGATTGGCATTCTCTCACAAAATGTCCTCTTCCCTTACAACGACGACAAATAATATCACTTGTGTGCCCTATTGATGCCATGGAAGAAGAAGAGATCTGCGCAGGTCCAGCAGGGGTGCTCTTGGCAGATAGTGGTGGTTATGCCTGCTTTCTTGTATCACGGCTGGAGGTGGCACCTGATGGAGGTGCTGGTGGAGTGGAAGTAGAGGATGCACGTGGTGTCCATGATGAAGACGACCTGCAGAAAAGTTAGTTCGCGCCAATGCTTGTCGATCCTACACTTCACGTTCAACTTTACAAGCAAGATGGAATAAACGAGTGATATTATTATACTCCTTATACTCTAGGATGGTCTGAATCTCTCTATTTAATCCACCCATAAAACGTCCAAGCATAGCTTCATTCTCCTCAACAATACCACATCTAATCATGCCAGTTTGTAATTCCTGATAATATTCTTCTACAGAATTTTTTCCTTGTCTTAAACGCTGCAATTTTTGAAGTAATTCACGTTGATAATATGGTGGAACCCAACGAGTACGCATAGCAGTTTCCAAAGCAGCCCAAGTAGCTGGAATAGGATATAATCTACAATGCTCAGACCACCAAACACATGCAAAACTAGTGAATGCACAAACAACAGCAGGAACACGTCTCTCATCGGGATATTGTAAACATGTAAATCGTTGTTCAGTTTCTAACTCCCAAGTAAGACATATATCAGGAACATATCTACCCTCAAATGGTGGAATATTCAATTTTAGTTTAGGGAGATGGTCATGATCTCGTACCTGAGGGTGAGCCCTACCATTGCCATTATTTGCATGTGGACGACCTGGTGGTTGCTGTGCTGGTGGTGGCACGTAGTTATGATTTTGATCAACCTCATCCTCGTAATCTCCGACAAAATCATCCTCCTCCGCATCAGCAGCAGGAGCCACAGAAGTATCAACAGCAGCACCAACAGTTTGGCCAGGTGCAAGATGGAGACGGCTCGCTCGGCGGAGGGCTGTTTCATGATGTGTAGGTGGTCATTGTTGTTGTTGTTGTAGAGGTGCGTTAGGTGCAGCCAGTGGTGGTGGTGGAAGACGCGCGAGCAATTCATTAAACCTGTTATAGAGCTTTGTTTTGAACGTCTTCTCCATGCCATCTATCTTCTCCATGGCCTCTTCAAATCTGTTTGGCACATCTTGCACTTGTCCACTCATCATTTGCTGAAATTTATCATGCAACTCCTTATTCGTCATGTTCTCCCAGTCAGTCTCGTTGGCTTGTGATCCTGCCATGGTTAGCAACAATAGAAACACACAAGAATATGATCCTACAGACTACTAACAAGAGGTGGTGGTTGTGTCACAAATCCGTCAAGCAAATCTCGAATTCTTACCAGTTCTTACCCAGCAGCAGGCGGTGATCGGCAACCGTCGTAGTCAAAACTCTCAAAGCTTGGATAGAGTGATTACCAGGGAGAGTCAAACGCACGACGTAGATGTATGTGGAGCTGGGAAGGCTTATTATATGGTAGCAAAAAGGGTTAGCAATAATCAATTTAGAGATGCAAAGTTGAATAAACGCTCAACGACGGTACTGTGCTGGACCTAGGCTAGACCGTGCTAGAGACGCGAGCCTAGAACACTAACAAAATCACGGCGCTACACGTAAACAATGGAGGAGCACACTCTGATTTTTTTTCACTTTTTTGCACTTTTTTCCTCTTTTTTTTGCTCCGCAACAATTTTTTTCGAAAAAGTCTACAAATGGACTAAAAGCTGCCTAGCCAGAATTTTCCAGACTTAGTTTTTTTAGTTTGGAACTATTTTTCTTCTGTGGGTAGCACATAATCTCGGGAGTCCTACTCTGTCACGACTCGGAGTATGGTGTGATATGGAACTCGAAAACAATGCAACAATTACTGGACATGGACTGGTGGCGGAGATGAATCTGGTGGAATCTCGGACTGGTGGCGGCGATGAATCTGGTGGAAATCGGACTGGTGGCGGATATATGTTGCAGGTGAACTCGGATTGGCATGATGGCGGCGGATATGTGGTGGCATATATGGACTCGGATTGGTGGTGAATATGGCAGCGACGATGAAGTTGGTGTGGTGGTGGTATATGGCAGCAGCGATGATGATGATGCGGTGGTGATATATGGCAGCGGCGACGTGACAACATGTGAACAGAACTCGAAACTCTAAAGGCCTAGACGCTAAGACCAGCAACTTGACACAACGATGCAACCGCAAATTCAACAAAGCAAATATAGAAAAGATTATGCAAAGGCTCAGATTGGTTCGGATAGGATGAACTAACCCTAATTTTTTTGGCTTTTTCGTGGACTATAGGTATGAAGAATAGACTCGATCTGAACTACGAAAAACTGTAAAATCTCACCAAGCAAACCAAAAATCTGATACCACTTGATAGAGGCAAAGGTGTCCCGATGTTTCGATGAGATGGTGGCTATCATTTTCTGTGGGAGTCGACCTTGACGATCCGACTACGAACGTGCGAGACGTCGCGCCTTAGCAATCGCTAAACCAACTTCTGAGGGTTATTGACCACGCCAGAGCACGATCTACCTGACCACGAGGGTCTGTTTCCTGCAAGCAAACAAAGAACAAGCAAGAAACTGAGATTGCAATCTGGATATTGCGAATATAAGATGAAAGCTTTATTGATCAAGGTGGGGTTCTGTGACGCCCTGGTCTGGTCGTTGAACACAAATGAAGTACGTGAAGTTGCAGCTATGGCAAACTTTTAATCTAAACAAAACCCAAAGCCTAAACGATGCCCTAAGGGTTGTATATATGGAGGAGAGAGGGGGAATTTCATGGCCCTTGGTGGAGGGGTCCGAAACCAACCCTAACTCTTGTTTCCCCACACATACGGACTCTAAAAACAGCCTATACTTAAGTACTTCGAAAATACATGGGACTGGCCCAATAATAAGGTGACGCAACACCTAAAATAGCCTCTAGACGAAATTTATGAAGTGGCATCGTGTATATTTCGTCCCATGCTTCATGCACTCATTATGGTGACTTCAGAGTCCTGGAATCATCACTTGTAACTCCGTTCTTGTTCCCCTTGCGCATGCCATCATCTCCATGCTTGAACTTGCTCCAAGGTTCATCTTTCTTGTCCAAGCTAGGCCCTTCATTTGTAAGCAAAACAAATGTATCCAATTTAGGCAGCATCATATTCTCATGAACATTAGAATCGTTACCAAGAAACGAAAGTACCTGATAATTCAATTGGCGTGCGTGAGCTCTTGTAATTGGTCCAGTATGTATAGCAGCAAGGGCTGTGGGTGTAACAATGGTATTGATGTCCTCATCAGCTTGGAAGATCGTGAACGCCTCCCGTCCTAAAAGGGCGTGGTATCCACTACTGAACGGGGCCACTTGGAATGTAATTTCTTCGGACCTATAGTTCTCCGGTGTGCCGAATACCACATCTAGTGTGATTTTCCCAGCACAGCGTGCTACCCGACTGGGGATGATTCCTCTGAAGGTTGTGCTGCTTTGCTCAATGCGGTTCCGGTCTATTTCCATTTTATGAAAAGTTTCCTCATAGATGAGGTTCCATCCACTACCGCCGTCCATGAGTACTTTGGTGAGTCGAAAGCCGTCCACAGTTGGACTGAGGACCAATGCGGCTGGTGTTCGGGCTGTTTGGAATTTAGGTTCGTCACTGGCATTGAAGGTAATAGCCGTGTCACTCCATGGATTCATTGCTGCCATGTGGCAGATTTCGGCGAGGCTGCGAAGTGTTCGCTTGCGCCTATTATTTGATGCGAAGGTTTTGAAGACTGTTAATACCGTATTTTTATCCACGGGATGGTGCTCTGTGGCATTTGGGATAAGAAGATCCTCACCACTTTTGGCCACCTGCCGGAGTATCCAACATGCTATAAGGCTATGTGTTGGTATGGTATCCGCTGTACTATGAATTTTGCAGGGTCCGTTAAGCCATCCCTCCAATACGGTTCCATGCCCTATAGAGGTTTTTGTTTCTTTGTAACTAACTCGGGTGTCTTATGATAGTGCACCCTTTTACTTCGGACTGGGTGTATATTCTGAGCCGGATTATCCCAAAATTTTGTTTTGGTTTTCCAGGCGCTTTCCATCGCACAGTACTTTCATACTATGGACGCCAAGTCAGCGAAGCATGATATGTCATGGCGACTTAAGGCATTAAGGATTCCCTTGTCCATGCAATTATTGCAGAAAAATGAGACTGCATCTTCCTCGCGACAGTCCTTAACCTTGTTCATCACAAGGAGGAATCTGGCCCAATAAAGATGTACTGTTTCATGGGGCTCTTGCCTGATGTGGGAAAGACCGTTTATGTCTGGGCGGGTGGGTGGATTTGAGTCCGAACCCCTACCCGATCTGAGACCCAGGGGCCGAGGAGTTTCCGATCTTGGAAGTTCAGATTCCGGGATGTTGCCCGATAAGTCTGGCCCGCTACCTGACTCTAGGTTCAGGGCTTGGGTGATGTCCTCCCGTAAATGGGTGTCTGGCTTGGAGAGTTCAGGAATCCAGACATAGTTAGTCCTCAAGATAGAGGAAGAATCGCCGCATTGTTCCTCCACCACCGCAATATGATGGGTGACCGGTGGAGAGTTAATCTCCCCTTGATCGGGTTTAAGCCCAATCTGATCATAGTCTGTAGCAACTCCCAAGGCAGCGATACAATCCAAGAGCTCGTTTAGGGAAGAGGGCTCCATTGGATCCATCTGCTCGGCAAATTCCATGCTGACATGGAGGCTGTTTTTGATGACCTGAGAAGTCATCGTCGGTGTAGTGGCCGAACGGGTGGTCATGATGAAACTACCAAGCCGGAGAGTTTGGCCGACAGCCAAGGCTCCCCCTGGCGGTAATGTTGTTTTTAACAACGGGATGAGGCATCCTTCCTTACGGCAACGGCACAGTGGAACTCTCAATGAAAGCACCAATGTCGGTGTCAAAACCGGCGGATCTCGGGTAGGGGGTCTTGAACTGTGCGTCTAAGGCGGATGGTAACAGGAGGCAGGGGACACAATGTTTTATCCAGGTTCGGGGCCTCTTGATGGAGGTAAAACCCTACGTCCTGCTTGATTGTTCTTGATAATATGAGTAGTACAAGAGTTGATCTACCACGAGATCAGAGAGGCTAAACCCTAGAAGCTAGCCTATGGTATGATTGTATGTTGTCCTACAGACTAAAACCCTCTGGTTTATATAGACACCGGAGGGGGCTAGGGTTACACAAGGTCGGTTACAAAGGAGGAGATATAGACATCTGTATTGCCTAGCTTGCCTTCCACTCCAAGTAGAGTCCCATCTAGACACGGGACGAAGTCTTCAATCTTGTATCTTCATAGTCCTACAGTCCAGCCAAAGGATATAGTCCGGTTGTCCGTAGACCCCCTAATCCAGGACTCCCTCAGCGAGTGTGGCCACCACGCGGCTTCAAAAGCACTCGTCGCCAAAGCCTTCCGCCATGGTTTCTTCTGGCCGACTTCTCTTGAAGACGCCAAGGAATTGGTCCAAAAATGCAAAGGGTGCCAGAAGTTTCGTTCCAAGCCACATCAGCCGGCTTCTACGCTCAAGACTATTCCCATTGCCTGGCCATTTGCTGTCTGGGTCCTGGACATGGTGGGACCATTCAAAATAGTGCGAGGCGACATGACCCATCTACTTGTCGCGCTGGACAAGTTCACCAAGTGGATAGAGGCCAAACCAATCAAGAAGTTGAACGGTCCGACTGTTGTGACTTTCATCTCCGACATCACCATCAGATACGGCATACCGCACAGTATCATCACCGACAACGGCACAAACTTTGCCAAAGGCGCCTTGGCCCATTTCTGCACGACGCAGGGCATCAGACTAGACTTAGCGTCCGTTGCCCATCCGCAGTCAAACGGACAAGTAGAGCGAGCAAACGGCCTCATCTTGTCCGGCATCAAGCCTAGACTGGTCCAGCCTCTGGAGCGTTCGGCCGGCTGTTGGCTCAACAAGCTGCCGGCCTTCATCTGGAGCCTGCGCACAACTCCAAACAAGTCAACCGGCTTCACGCCCTTCTTCCTCGTCTACGGTGCCAAAGTCGTCATCCCAACGGACATAGAGTTTGACTCCCCTCGAGTCACCATGTACACCGAAGAGGAGGGAGAAGAAGCAAGTCAAGACGGCATCGATCTGCTGGAAGAGGGCCGGCTATTGGCACTCAGTCGGTCCTGCATCTACTAGCAGAGCCTGCGTCGATGTTATAACCGAAAGTTCAAGCCGAGATCTTTCGAAGAGGGAGACCTTGTGCTCCGGCTGATCCAGCGAACAGCCGGTCAGCACAAAGCTCTTAGTGCCTTGGGAAGGCCCCTTCGCCATCAGCAAAGTGCTAGGCAACGACTCCTACTACCTGATCGACGCTCAGAAGCCTCGAGCATGCAAGAGGGACGACTCCGACAAGGAGACGGAACGGCCATGGAACGCAAACCTCCTCCGAAGATTTTACAGTTAAAGCAGTATGTACCACGCTACCTTTTGTATTAAGTACCAAGACTCCGGGTCCCCCGAGACGAGCTCGGGGACTGCCCTCTTTTATCTATATGATAAGAATTATGCCCATAAGTATGTTATTTTTTATGACGCTTGGCACCGGGTCCGACTAGTCGGCCCGAGGACTTGCCGCCTTGCACTACGAAATGCTTCCTGCAGCCGAACAAGTAATGTGTGGCACCTAAGCCATCTCCTGCCAGAAGCCGCAGCTCGCAGGGCGACTGGACGGTGGGCAGGAGTAAGGTAGAAAGGGTGCCCATATGAAAAATGGCTAAGGACAGAAGCATGGGCATAGTTTAAGCCGGCTTCCCGCCTCTTACGACCGACTGTTGAGCAGCCGGCTCGCCATGTTCTACTCAACTTGCCAAAGAACTCTAAACGGCTAAGTACTTGCCTTCCCAAAAGAAGCTAAGTACTTGATCCAGCAACAGTCCGCAGAGCGGCTGTCTGACCGGCAAGACGGCAACCAAGGGAAGGCGGGAAAGGAAAAAAGCAAAAGAGCAACATGCAAGAAGATATAGAACTCGGAATATATTTACATAGCAAAGTCCTTTGGCCAATCTTCAAACAAAAGTTCAAGATACACCCCGTGGGTGGAATTGTGCAAAATTAACAAAGTTCATCGAGACCGATAAGCAGGTATAAACAAAGGTAAAGTGGCAGCCTAGGAAGCAGTAGGCGGGCTTGGTGGAACGGCGAAATCGGCGGCGCCGGCTGGTGGAGCGGCCGGCTGGGAAGTCTCCGCTTGGTCGCCTCTAGTGGTAGCCGGCTCGGTCGGGCATGGCTCATTGTTGGAGGCGCGATCGAGCTGAGGCTGGCCGTCCGCTCCGACCTCCGGCGCCTCCCCTTCGCCTTCCTCCTCCGCCCCGCCTTCTTCCTCGCCACTGGAGTTGATCACCTCTGCTGAATCCTCGCCGTTAGCCGGATTCATCCCAAACCATTCTGGCGGTGCCTCGTCGCCATTCTGAGCCTGCTCCGGGATAAAGACGCTGGTGTCGGTGTACTCGGCGATCGACATCGCGCGCTTGAAAAGGTCTTCTTCCACGACCGCCAACTTCGCCTGAGCTTCTAGCCGGAACGTGGCTAGCTGGGCTAGACTCAGCCCAGGATACCATGCCTTGACGAACTCTAAGGCCCGGCGCACTCCAGGCCGGGCCGAAGAGCCCTTCCAGGCCTCAAGACGGCCAACCGCTCCCTCCAGCCAGTCGGCAGTCCGACTTGGGGTGCGCGGTGCCTGCATGTCCGGCCACAGGGCGGCGATCGCCTGGGCGCCGACACGTTGAAGCCGGCAGTACCCGGTGAGCCGGCCGAAGACGAGCCTCAATGCTCAGAATCTGCACGTTAAGGGTTCGGGGGGCGTCTGCGGTGATCTTCGCGCCATCCGCCCTCCGCCCTTCACGATCAACCTCGATGGCCTGGTTGGCGGCGTCCGAGTGGCCAGGGAAGAAGTCTGCCAGGACAGGAAGGCAAAGAGCCAAATTAAAGATTAGAAGCCGGCTCGACCAACAGCCGGCAGCTCAAAGAAGGAACATGAGGAGAGGCTCACCGTCGACGAGATCCTCGATCGCATGGAAGCCAGAGGCTAGCATCGCCTCCTGGTCAGTCCATGAGGAGCGCTCGGACGCGAATTCGGCAAGGAGGGCGGTCTCCTTGTCCATCGCTTCTTTCTAGGCCTTCTTGAGCAGATCCTTCTATTCCGCCAGCTGCGTGACTAGCCGGTCATGCTCCTCAGCCAGCTGGCCGCACTCGTCCTCCTTGGTGCGCAGGGCAGTGTTGGCCTCGCCCAGCTGCTGCTGCAAGGCGGTGTTGGCCTCTGCCAAAGAAACAAGAGAACAAGGTGTTAGTCACCAACAAGGAAGAATAGTCGCCGAGGAGATCCGGCCCGACTGCTCGGCAGTCGGCCCGAATCCCGGGGACTACAACCAGCGGGTGCTGTCGCGACCGGTTTTTCAAGATATATTTCCCAGAAAGTGGTCCTTGTTCTCACCAGCCCCAGGATTACTGTTAGCTATTGAGGCACCAACTTGACAAAGAAATTCCAAGCAAAATACAAAATATGTAGTACAACACCATTCTGGCCTATGAGTACAACACAAGGTTTCTAGTGGCTGATGGCGGAAGCGGTTTGTGGTTCATCGCTTTCTATGGGACTCCATTTCCCACAGGAACAACTGACCTAGATAACTCCTATCTTCGCGAGGCTGCTATAACCGTAGGTTCCGGGGCTGTCATCGCAACACTCCTCTCCATGCAAGAAATCTGCCAAGACAATAGCCACGGACAAGCCAGTGAGTACTTTGAATGTACTCGCAAACATTATGAACTCGGGTATAATATAACAAATGATAATCATGCTCTGAAATATTCCATGATCACAACGTCAGTCACAAAATAAAAGTCCATGATGCACGCAAGCAGGTTATTCATGTCAAACACGAATATGCAATCAGAGAGTATAAATAGAATGCACCGATCGGGTGTCTGAAGCGACGCCTCGAAAGGATAATAATATAAAGCATGCCTCAGTCGGGCGTCCGAGCGACACCACATCGAGGGCTTACAAATAAAGTAAAAAATAAGGATGCCACAGTCGGGCATCTGTGCGACACCACAAAAAGGGCTTATAAGTAATTTAAATAACAAGCATGCCATGGTCGGGCGTCTGAGCGACACCACATAAAGGGCTTATAAGTAATTTAAATAACAAGCATGCCACAATCGGGCGTCTGAGCGACACGACATAAAGGGCTTATAAGAGAATAATCACAGTGAATATCCAGGAGGTAGAACCGTCCCACGGATACTCAATAATTCAAATAATACCAATGGTTAGGCTATAGTAGTAATAATCATAATCATCATATGTCCCAAGTCATGATCAATGTTCTGGTTTAGCAATTTTTCCTTCGAAGACCGACACTAAGATCGACACCTGACCCATCCCAGGCTGTAGTCCTTAACCATGGACACGACTATTCGAATAGATATAATCTCTGAAGAGGGTGTACTCTTTACCCACGAGTAATTGATTCCTTTAGTCCACCGGGGCTAATTCCGTCTACGGTCTTTTAATTGAAAACACACCTGACCGCGCACACAAACCTAACTTACCAGTGTCTGGAATCACCCACGAGACCCGTTAAGCGAAACTCTAAGTGGGGAGGCTACAACCTCGACTAGCATGGGATCAAAAAAAATTATGATGCACGCAAACTAGGGGAGCTACCCCCTCGGCTCCAACCGGAAACACCCATGCCCCCAGACCAGGTGGCATGTCTACCCGATGCAGCCGGTATCTTCCACCATGGCCTCTCTGTACGGTGTGTGCTAGGAAGGGGTTGACAACTTACTGAACCGTACCCTACCTATGGCAGGGACAAGTGGTAGTACGAAACAAGTATGGGGGTTACTAGAACAAGACTCGATCTACGGTCGACTCAGGAGATTAAGGCATTCCCTGCCGGATTAGTATAAAAATTATATTTCACACCAACAAACAGAATCACCACTCATCAGACCTCACCATGCCTTACCGGACATAATCATCTCAACGAATTATTAGAGACAAGTTCGTGTCTACCCAAGACAGAGACTTTCTTGGATTCCCCCCGATAGGCATGAAAGGCATACGAGGGTGATTACTATCAGAAGCATATCAAATTCCAACAGCAAGGAATCATCATTATGCACTCATAAATATGATCATAACACCACATAAAATACCAAACACTTCATGTCAAGGAGGTGTTGTATTAGCATCGAACGACACACAAAAAATATTATGCCGGGGTTCAGAATGCTTGCCTTCAAGAGTGTGCAAGTGGGGTGCACTTTTTGAAAGTTGTTTCCCTCTCCAAAATCCTATTTAAGAAAATTTTCAAATTAACACATAGTTTCAAATAGTACAAAAAAAGTTGTTCAGAAAATTTTCAATTAAATATGAAAATAAACTAGACAAAATTTGAGAAACAACAGAAAAAGAATCCAGTCAAATGGACTTCTATTTTATAAGTTATAGCCAGTCAGCGTTTAGTCAAAATTATGTTTTTAATAAAAATCAGAAAAAGAAAAACAGTTCGTGGGCTTACGCTTTCCCCTTAGCGAAGGCGTATTCGGTGGAATACGTTTCCACTTAAGCCAGCGTGGGTCGACTCGTGGGTCACTGACAGTGGGTCCCTTGGGCCCACTGGTCAGGTCTAACCAGTCGCCCGCGCCTCCTTGTCCTCTGGCCAAGCGGTGGCGGGGCTCCGGCGATCGCCGTCGATGAACAGCGGCTCCCCGCGGGATTCTGAGGGTGGGGATGGATCCGCTGGTCCAAGGTGGTCCTCCGAGTGGTCGATAGGCTGGCGGGGGTGGAGGGGGTCGCCAGCGGCGAGCTCCGCGGCGGACGGTGGTTTCGGGTGGATCGGGGTCTCGAGCTATGGTGGCTCCCGATCGGGGCTGAGGTGTTGGGTGGCTCCGCACGGTCGAGGGGAGTCGGACGGTGGCGCTAGAAGGACAGGGAAGGCCCTGCTCGCGACGTTCGGCACCGGAGCATGGCGGCGGCCGAACTGGCCGGAGATGAGGAAGACGGCCTCCCTCCGTCGATTGCTGGCTATGGGAGCGCTAGGGAGATGGCCTGAGGTTTCCTGAGGGTCTGGATGAGCTCGGGGATCCTTTTATAGGCGGTCGAGGTCGGTTCGACGGTGGAAGTGGAGAGGAACGGCGAACTGTCGTTCTGTAGCCAAGGGCGCGTGGCTATGGCTGGTGGGGTCTAGCAGGGCGAGAGGATGAGCTTGAGCTATTCCAGGGGCAGCTGACAGAGGAGGGTGGTCGGGGCAGTGCCGGCCATGGCAGGAGCGTGCTGCGGACACCGACGTGCCGCCAAGGGGGCTCTGACGGCGGCGCTGGAAGGCGCCATGGGCGGCTCGGATGGTTCTGGTGAGCGGGTGATGACGGGCGTGGCTCTGCAGGCGAGCAAAGGCCAGGGCGCGGGGTAAGCGAACGCGGCGGCTCGGTTGTGCGCGCGCGTGCAAAACGTGCGCTCTGGGCGCGCCCAGAGCACGCGCGCCATGTGCTCGACGGAATGCCAGGGTGGCCTAGAGGGCTTGGGCGACAATGCAAATTAACAGAACAAGTTCAGAGGTGGCTAGGAGATTAGTGGACATGCTGGTTTGTCCAGAGGGGCAAGATCACAGTGCAAATATGAAACTATGCCAAAACTGTCCATGAACACAAGGTGCTCGACAGAATGCCATGGGCATCTAGGCATCTCTTTGGGTGGCCAAAAACTCCAGATCAGAGTCTCTTTAGATGATAAAGAGGGTGGCAAGGTTAGTTTGACAAAAACAAAAACTCCCTAGTGCAAGTTTTTGAGAAAACCAAATCTGGACAGAAAATAAAGGGCATTATTGCATGTGCTTAAAATCTTCTAGTGGGTCCAATCTCCTGGACTTAAGGGTTTGGTAGAGTGGTCAATAAGCAGGCACAGTATCATGGGCAATAGGGCAAGATAAAATATGGCTGCAGTGCAAAACACTAAACTGGACCAGAATGAAGATGAGGATGATTTGCTCAAATTTTTCAAAGAACACCAATGGGTTTTTGCATAAAGTTGAATTATACACTACTACTAATACCCCCCAATTTTAGTGGAATTATTAAAGAAATATTTAAATAGATTGTAGTGCAAATGGAACTCTAAAACTTATGAAAAATCATTTTATAAAGAAATAAAGCTTAGGGATAATAATAATTGTAGAAATAATTCCAGTGATAAAAAGAAATGGTCTTGGGAAGATATACAAGTCCAACAATATTTTTGAAAGGTTTCCACCTAGAAGGAAAAAAACTCAAAGATTCAGAGGGACAGAGTGATCTGAAATTAAAAGATAAAACCAGAAAATAAAAATTTAATTTCCTGGCTAAATTTTAATTAATAAATCAAGGTCAAAATTTTGGGGTGTTACAACACTACCCCCCTTAATAAAAATCTAGCCCTCAAGATTTTCTAAGGGCTGCTTTGAAAAGAATTGCTCCTACTATCTTAAAGTAATATCACAAAAATAACCATCCTACTCATGCAATAAAATGTGGCTACAGTGAGTGGGCAATTTAAGTGGTGTAAAACTACAGTGTCGAATACTGGCGCTACGTGGGAAAATCTATGGTTGGGGAAAATGAGAAATTTCTACTTTTGGTTACAGTAAATTTAGAATAAATTTCTAAATTTCTAAAATATGCTGGTCGTACCCAAGAGCACGGTGCTCTCTCTAGCTGACAGGTGGACCCGGGGCCCACTGTCAGTCTCTTGTTCTACCACTGGCTCTCCTTTCTTTCTCTCTCTCGCGTGCTTTCCCGCGCTTTCTCCACCGGCGACATCTAGCGCGTAGAGCATCTAGGCCGTACTGCGGTAGTGCACGGTGCGTTAGCGGCCGGTGCAGCGTGCACTCACCTCACGGGCCAGTGCGCTGCCGGCACTGCTTGTGGATTCGCCTCCGAACTTCGGCGATCGAGCGAAGAGCGGCGCTGGTGGACTTCGCCCACCGTACACCGATCTCGAGCTAGAAAATGACCGAGGTGCTCCTTTCTTCTTCCTCACACCTGGCCTCGCTTCTCCTTCTCCTTCCTTCTCCTCCATTTCTGTTTGCAGGAGCTCGAGACGACGCTCTAATGGCGGAGGTGATGCCGGACTGGTACATGATCCTGATGTGCGGAGGGTTGGCGGCATTGCTGGGGTTCTCCATGCTCTTGTGCGTGATGATCCTCGATGATCGTCGTGCTGCTACCGCTCGAGTGTTAGCTCTCTGCAGTGGTGGTGATCATGAGGATTAAGTGCGGTGTCGGGTGCTAACTATTGTCAGTGTGCTAGAGGCAACTTGCACCCGAATAATTACCCACAAATCTCTCCTTCAGAGACTGTGGTGTGCTAGGGAGGTGATCAGTTAGGTGCAAAATTTGCACGTGGATTTGCAATTAGTGCACGTGGTCGAGTGGTTGTGGTTGTGAGTCTGTTGTCGTGGTGCTGCGTGAATAAAAATCTATGTCATGAAGAGATATACGCTGCAACAACTCAGGGAAAAATCTCACTTCAAAATTCACAGAGAGAAAAATTAGTTAATCAAAATTAACAGCAGTAAAAACTACTCACATTAATTGAAACCAAATATTTAATTCATCGCACAAATTTAGGATACCACGCATAAGTTGCAACAGATAACTAGATGTTGGGACAATAAACATAGCAGTCACGTCTACCATGAAAACGACAAATAGACAGGGTCCAGAGAAAACGTCTCTGGTACTGGGGCACACTCCTCTTCTATCGGGGGAAGCGGGTTGACTAGTCGAAGAATGCGTCTCTCTTGGTCGGGCCTCAGTGGTCTGCCGATGGCGATCTGAGGATTTAAATCAGGGTGGCCCTGGAGACAACTCATTACTCGTTGGGTCAAACGCTCTTGAGCGATGACATACTGGGCAAGGTTGGCCAGTACTGGGTGTCTCTCACTTCGTCCATCGGGAAAAGATGCTACTTCTCCGGGTGCTGCACGACTCGGGAAGTAATAATACCCTTGTTCTCTGGCATAGGGTACCGTGAATCGAAGGCGAGCAAGCGCTTCGTACGCAGCAGCTTCTATGTCCATTTGCGGGGTCGGCATAGATTTCCCCACGAAGGAGACTTCTGTTGGGTCTTCGTTTGGGTTTGCGGGAGGGATGTGCACCACTACCCAATATTTCAAGGTGGATGGGGTGATCCTGATTTGACCAACTCGTACTGGGGTGGATGGGTAGAACTCATTGTACTGCAGGTAAAGTCCCACAATATTTTAACAACACTACTTGGGGTTGCATCTGGAGTTCTCAGATAAATACTAGGGGTTGGCATGGCAAAGAAATGGCTGTGAGAGTTGTGCACAAGGTGAGGGATACTTGGTAAGGTCACGATGTGGCCTTTTATATAGCATCTGGGCTGGGTCATTTATCGCGGTGAGGGGAAACTAGTTTGTCGGTTCTGCTCTATGGGTTCGGGGTCAATGCCACAGATACACATATCTCACAAAAGTGACGTATTACTGTGGGTGTCGCCGGGGTTGGTCTTTGGTAGCTACGCCCGGAATTAAAAATGCAACCGTACACCAACATACTTATGCATGGCTACTATTTAAAATAGGGGCGCACAAGCAGACATCATTTAATTATGGCGATACAAGATCACACAATTACAGGGCGTGGACATACTAAGACTCGGTACTACTCGAGTGACTTAGTCTACCTCGTTAATGTCTAAGCGGGCATGCCTTGTGGACGTTGAGGCTTCTCCACGGGTTTCACCGTCGGGGTTAGCTGGATGGAGTTGAGGAGCTGCAGGGTCGGGGTAGCGATGATGACCATCGTGGGGATTGTTGGCCACAATCCCATTGGAGTGTGTTCCCAAAATGCGAGGAAGCACTTCTGGGGACACCAAAACATTTTGGCCGATGGCTGGGGCACACCTCAAGGACTCGGTCGGTTGTCCTAACAGCACGACTGGGTTGTCGGCATCGGGCTCATCTTCTCCTCTTGCCGGGGCTCGACGAACCAGATCTCCATGAGCTGCGATCAGATCAAGGGTGATTGATCGAACAGTTCCTCTAGTGCACTTACATAGTGCACCAGATGCAACAATGCAGGATCTGTCTCGTGATCTCCGTTGGCAACTTGGGGTGGCCTACCATACCCGTCACGGCTAGGCTTGTAGTAGAACGAGCGACAGTTAACTCTGGGTGACATGTGCCAGAGTTGAACTATAGCCTCTCGAGCAGCTAGTTGGATGGCTTGTGGCTCAAAGGAAGTTGTCCTTCGGTGAACCTGTAGGGGCGTTCTGGCGATAGACCCCTACCATAGACGTGCACAGTGGCCCTGAAGTGACGGCTCTCACCGCTCATGGGCCCTTGGTACACAACATATTCTAGGGGCTCTTCTAATGCAAAGGCACGGCGGGTGAGGTTTGCTAGCACGGTCACAAAACCTCTAAGGTTGGTTGCTGTGGTCTCATTGTGCACAATGGGGCCAGGCATTATGGCTCGGTTTGGGGTAGAGGCTATGCTATGCTGGGTTGAGGCTAGTGTGCCCTTTTTATAGAAAAAGGGAGCGCAGTCTTCCTTCACTCCCTTGCGAATGAGACAATTTAGGTGTCCGTCACTGGCGTGTGATCGACAGGCTAGGCTGACAGGTGGGGCACCGACTGCCAAAAGGTGCCGGGGTCACTGTGTGGCTATCTTACACGAGAAGCTTGGCTGGGGCTAGGTTAAGGTCTGGTGGATTGGTTAATCTAGGTTTATTGACCGGGCCAAGATAGGATTAGCCAATGGTCAACCTGGCTCTAATACAAAGGTTGTCGCGACCGGTTTTTCAGGATATATTTCCCAGAAAGCGGTCCTTGTGCTCACCAGCCCCAGGATTACTGTTAGCTGATGAGGCACCAACTTGATATAGAAATTCCAAGCAAAATACAAAATATGTAGTACAAGACCATTCTGGCCTATGAGTACAACACAAGGTTTCTAGTGGCTGATGGCGGAAGCGGTTTGTCGTTCATCAGTGTCTATGGGACTCCATTTCCCATAGGAACATCTGACCTGGATAACTCCTATCTTCGCGAGGCTGCTATCAACATTGCGTAGGTTCCGGGGCTGTCATCGCAACGCTCCTCTCCATGCAAGAAATCTGGCCAAGATAATAGCCAGGGACAAGTCAGTGAGTACTTTGAATGTACTCGCAAACATTAGGAACTCAGGTATAATATAACAAATGATAATCATGCTCTGAAATATTCCATGATCACAACGTCAGTCACAAAATAAAAGTCCATGATGCACGCAAGCAGGTTATTCATGTCAAACACGAATATGCAATCAGAGTGTAGAAATAGAATGCACCGATCGGGTGTCTGAAGCGACGCCTCGAAAGGATAATACTCCCTCCGTTCCTTGATATAAGGTGTATAGATTTTTGAGAAAAAATCCAAAATATAAGGTGTTTTGCGAAGCACCACTCGTTCGGATCATGTTTTTAGGGATTTGATTACTTTTCCTTATATTAGGAAAGCTCCTCTATTTTCTCATGTCAATTAGTCAGGTGTATTCTCGCCCAAAGCTTGTGAAATTTTCCCTCCACATGCGTTCCTTAATTTCCGTGCCGAAAACTATACACCCTATATTAAGGAACGGAGGGAGTAATATAAAGCATGCCTCAGTCGGGCGTCCGAGCGACACCACATAGAGGGCTTACAAATAAAATAAATAACAAGCATGCCACAGTCGGGCGTCTGTGCGACACCACATAAAGGGCTTATAAGTAATTTAAATAACAAGCATGCAACAGTCGGGCGTCTGAGCGACACCACATAAAGGGCTTATAAGTAATTTAAATAACAAGCATGCCATAGTCGGGCGTCTGAGCGACACCACATAAAGGGCTTATAAGTAATTTAAATAACAAGCATGCCACAGTCGGGCGTCTGAGCGACACGACATAAAGGTCTTATAAGAGAATAATCATAGTGAATATCCAGGAGGTAGAACCGTCCCACGGATACTCAATAATTCAAATAATACCAATGGTTAGGCTATAGTAGTAATAATCATAATCATCATATGTCCCAAGTCATGATCAATGTTCTGGTTTAGCAATTTTTCCTCCGAAGACCGACACTAAGACCGACACTTGACCCATCCCAGGCTGTAGTCCTTAACCATGGACACGGCTATTTGAATAGATATAATCTCTGCAGAGGGTGTACTCTTTACCCACGAGTAACGGATTCCTTTAATCCATCGGGGCTAATTCCGTCTACAGTCTTTTAATTGAAAACACACCTGACCGCACACACCAGCCTAACTTACCGGTGTCTGGAATCACCCACGACACCCGTTCAGCGAAACTCTAAGTGGGGAGGCTACAACCTTGACTAGCATGGGATCAAAAAAAATTATGACGCGCACAAACTAGGGGAGCTACCCCCTCGGCTCCAACCGGAAACACCCATGCCCCCGGACCAGGTGGCATGTCTACCGGATGCAGCCGGTATCTTCCACCATGGCCTGTCTGTACGATGTGTGCTAGGAAGGGGTTGACAACTTACTGAACCGTACCCTACCTATGGTAGGGACAAGTGGTAGTACGAAACAAGTAGGGGGGTTACTAGAACAAGACTCGATCTACGGTCGACTCAGGAGATTAAGGCATTCCCTGCAGGATTAGTATAACAAATATATTTCACACCAACAAACAGAATCACCACTCATCATACCTCACCATGCCTTACCGGACATAATCGTCTCAACGAATTAATAGAGACAAGTTCGTGTCTACCCAAGACAGAGACTTTCCCGGATTCCTCCCGATAGGCATGAAAGGCATACGAGGGTGATTACTATCAGAAGCATATCAAATTCCAACAACAAGGAATCGTCATTATGCACTCATAAATATGATCATAACACCACATAAAATACCGAACACTTCATGTCAAGGTGGTGTTGTATTAGCATCGAACGACACACAACAAATATTATGCCGGGGTTCAGAATGCTTGCCTTCAAGAGTATGTTAGTGGGGTCCACTTTTCGAAAGTTGTTTCCCTCTTCAAAATCCTATTTAAGAAAATTTCAAATTAACACATAGTTTCAAACAGTACAAAAAAAGTTGTTTAGAAAATTTTCAAATAAATATGAAAATAAACTAGACAAAATTTGAGAAACAACAAAAAAAGAAACCAGTCAAATGTACTTGTAATTTAAAAGTTATAGCTAGTCAAAGTTTAGTCAAAATTCTGTTTTTAATAAAAAACAGAAAAAGAAAAACGGTTCGTGGGCTTACGCTTTCCCCGTAGTGAAGGCGTATTCGGTGGAATACGTTTCCACTTAAGCCAGCGCGGGTCAACTCATGGGTCACTGACAGTGGGTCCATTGGGCCCACTGGTCAGGTTTGACCAGTCGCCCGCGCCTCCTTCTCCTCTGGCCGAGCGATGGAGGGGCTCCAGCGATCGCCGTCGATGAACGGCGGCTCCCCGCGGGATTCTGAGGGCGGGGATGTATCCGCTGGTCCAGGGCGGTCCTCCCAGTGGTCGATAGGCTGGCGGGGGTGGAGGGGGTCGCCGGCGGCGAGCTCCGTGGCGGACGGTGGTTTCGGGTGGATCGGGGTCTCGAGCTGTGGTGGCTCCCGATCGGGGCTGAGGTGTTGGGTGGCTCCGCACGGTCGAGGGGAGTCGGACGGTGGCGCTGGAAGGACAGGGAAGGCCCTGCTCCCGACGTTCGGCACCGGAGCATGGCGGCGGCCGAACTGGCCGGAGATGAGGAAGATGGCCTCCCTCCATCGATTGCTGACTATGGGAGCGCTAGGGAGATGGCCTGAGGTTGCCTGAGGGTCTGGACGAGCTCGGGGCTCCTTTTATAGGTGGTCGAGGTCGGTTCGACGGCGGAAGTGGATAGGAGCGTCGAACCGCCATTCTGTAGCCAGGGGCGTGTGGCAATGGCTAGCAGGGTCTGGCAGGGCGAGAGGATGAGCTTGAGCTGTTCCAGGGGCTGCTGGCGGGCGAGGATGGTCGGTGCGGTGCCGGCCATGGCAGGAGCGTGCTGCGGACGCCGACGTGTCGCCAAGGGAGCTCTGACGGCGGCGCTATAGGGCGCTAGGGGCGGCTTGGATGGTTCTGGTGAGCGGGTGAGGACGGGCGTGGCTCTGCAGGCGAGCAAAGGCCAGGGCGCGGGGTAAGCGAACACGGCGGCTCGGTTGCGCGTGCGTGCAAAACGTGCGCTCTAGGCGTGCCGAGAGCACGCGCGCCATGTGCTCGATGGAATGCCAGGGCGGCCTAGAGGGCTTGGGCGACAATGCAAATTAACAGAACAAGTTCAGAGGTGGCTAGGAGATTAGTGGACATGCTGGTTTGTCCAGAGGGGCAAGATCACAGTGCAAATATGAAACTATGCCAAAACTGTCCATGAACACAAGGTGCTCGACAGAATGCCATGGGCATCTAGGCATCTCTTTGGGTGGCCAAAAACTCCAGATCAGAGTCTCTTTAGATGATAAAGAGGGTGGCAAGGTTAGTTTGACAAAAACAAAAACTCCCTAGTGCAAGTTTTTGAGAAAACCAAATCTGGACAGAAAATAAAGGGCATTATTGCATGTGCTTAAAATCTTCTAGTGGGTCCAATCTCCTGGACTTAAGGGTTTGGTAGAGTGGTCAATAAGCAGGCACAATATCATGGGCAATAGAGCAAGATAAAATATGGTTGCAGTGCAAAACACTAAACTGGACCAGAATGAAGATGAGGATGATTTGCTCAAATTTTTCAAAGAACACCAATGGGTTTTTGCATAAAGTTGAATTATACACTACTACTAACATCTCCCAATTTTTGTGGAATTATTAAACAAATATTTAAATAGGTTGTAGTGCAAATGGAACTCTAAAACTTATGAAAAATCATTTTTTAAAGAAATAAAGCTCAGGAAAAATAATAATTGTAGAAATAATTCCACTGATAAAAAGAAATGGTCTTGGGAAGATATACAAGTCCAACAATATTTTTGAAAGGTTTCCACCTAGAAGGAAAAAAACTCAAGGATTCAGAGGGACAGAGTGATCTGAAATTAAAAGATAAAACTACAAAATAAAAATGTAATTTTCTAGCAAAATTTTAATTAATAAATCAAGGTCAAAATTTTGGGGTGTTACAGGTGCGCCAGCGCGGCCCCATAGAGAAGGAAGAGGACTCGCTCCGGCTTTCTGACAAGTCGGCGGTCCGCTTGGCCAGCTCCTCGACGTTGGCGTTGAAGGTGGTCATGCGAAGATTGTGGTAGTCCTGTGACAAAATTTCACACAAGTGTTAGCACTTGGAACTCGCCGATCAGAGTTCTGAGCCGCCTGCTCAGCAGCTGGCCTGAACTCGGGGACTACATCCAGTGGGTGCGCTGGCGCGCCCCCACCGAGAAGAACAAGAAACAGAGACAAAGAAGAAGGGAACGTACCCGGATGGCTTCTCGCGATGCCAGATACACCTTGGTGCAGTTCTTGATGGCATCGCCCTTGGCTCGGATCTTGGCTTGGACGTCCAAAAGCACCCGGTTCAATGGGCCCGTCCCGCCTCCCCGCACCCACCCAGTGGGCGCGGCGCTCGTCGCCTCAGTGTCCGGGATCGTGGAGCTCGCAGCGCCACTCTCCAGAGGGCGCGGCGCCGAAGCCGCCTTCGCGGGACGGTGACGTGTCGGCGTGCCGACTTGGAGAACTAGGCCCACCACCACCTCGTCTTCAGTCGGCGGCACCGGCGGGTTCGCCGGCTGCTCCCCTTGCATGCTCCCAGATGGCGGCGGTGGCGGCACGATCACGTCCGGCATCGCAGTGTCGTCGCCATCCCTCTCCATGACCGGGTTCTCGCCGCCGGCCTCCCCACTCTGTGCCGTGAACTCTGGGGGTGGTGGCGCGGAGTTCAGAGGAATAACAAAAACCGCCGACTGGCGGTGCGCGTCTTCTTCAGCTCGCTCCTTCGCCGCGTCGGCGGCCTCGGCCTCCTCCAGTCTCTTCTTGGCGGCGGCCTCTGCCTTCTTCTGATGGGCGGCTTCGTGCTCTTCGCGCACCTCTCGTGCGTTCCGCTCTGTCGCCTCACGGAGGTCGGCGGCAGGGTCAATCCGCCGAGTGGTGACGGAAGTCTCCGCCGACCCCATGATGGAGGCGGCAGTGACCTTGTCAAGAGAGAGGGGAGCCTTGGACCCAAGGGCGCAAGCAAGCAAACTGATACAAGATCAAAGAAAGAAAAAATGAATGCGCAAGAAAAGTAGCACTTACGCAAAGACTAGCAGCGGCTTCTTCACTCCCTTGCGGAAGCGGTGGGCCTTTGCGGCCGCCTCGTCCTTCTTGGTAGCCGCGGCCGAGCCCTTGGGCTTCTTCGGCCGGCTGCCGAACATGCTCGGCGCGGCCCTGCGCTTCTTCGTGCTGCCTTGGGTGTCTGGTGCGGTAGAGGAGCTCGCGCTGGGCTGGCCGGCTCCTGGCTGGTGGCGTGGGGCGACCTCCTCCGCGTCATCGTCAGGCCAGTCCTCGAAACTGGCCCCGAGCCTCGGGCCGCCCACTTCGCCGCTTCCTCCCTCGGTGTCGTCCTCCAAGGCCGCTGCGCCCAAGTCGGGGTCGTCGACATCGCTCTCCACCTGGTCAGGGAGGAATTCGCGAGCCGGCCCCACGGTGCCGGCTGCCGGATGGAGGAGGGGGTTTTGACCAAAGACGATTGGTCAGATTGGGCAAGACGGACTCAGCGGCAAAGGAGTCAAAGAAAAAGAGAAAGAAACAACTCACCATGGGCGGAGGGTTGGCACGTGAATACGGCTCCTTGATGAACTGCCACTCTCCCGTGGGCTCGCAGTTCGCAAGGTAGTTCACCATGTGGGCTACCTCCGCGTGAGGCATCTCCTTGGTGCACAGACGACTCGGGTCCCGATGCCCGCTCATCTGGCAAATCATGTGGGGGCGACTTTGGAGTGGGAGCACTCGTCGCACCACGAAGGAGGCCAGCAAATCTGGCCCAGTCAGGCCCTCCGACTGCGTCAGCACTCGGAGTCGCGTGATGGCGCCGGCTCCTGCGGGCGTCAGCGTCCTGGCCCGATACGACCGGTTGGGCTGCCTCCCAGCCGGTGGGCCGGCCACGTAGCCCGGCAGATTGACCCAGTCGCCCTCCGCGAAGACGCTCTTCACGTAGAAGTACGACCGCTGCCACATCTTCACCGACTTTATCAGCCGGATGGGGGGAAACGGGATGTCGGCCTCCGACCTCTGCACGGCGATGAACGCGCCGCACTAAGCCGGCATTCCTGCGGCTTGGGTGCCGATCTTGGAGTAGAAGAATTCCCCCCCAGAGATCGATGGTGGGGAGAATGCCGAGGAAGCCTTCACACAAGGCGACGAAGGCGGACAGCAGCACCACCGTGTTGGGGGTGAGGTGGTGCGGCTGGAGACCGTAGAATTCGAGAAAGGTGCGGAAGAAGACGCTCGCCGGAAGGCCAAGGCCGCGTAGGCAGTGCGAGCGAAAGATGGCCAGCTCGCCCACCTCCGGCGCCGGCGAGATTTCCTTCTTCAGTGCGAGGCGGACCTTCATGAAGTCCTTGCCAGGCAGCCGCCGTGTCATGCGGAGGAAATCAATGTGATCATCGTGGACCTTCGAACCATCCCAGGTGCCGGAGTGCACCATGGGGGGCGCGGCGGCGGAAGAAGAGCTCATCGGGAACGGATCACCGCGGCACTCAGTGTAGCTTGGGGCGCGGCGGCGAGAGGAAGAAGAGGAAGCAGTGAGGAGGAGGGGCGCGTGTGCTCTGCCGCTCCCCCTCCTCCCCCTACTTATAGACCAGTGGGTTGTGAAGCCGAGGGGGCGGGTGTGGGATTTACTGCGCCCACTACCCCACGCCCCCACGTTTATCGCGCAAAGTCACTGCACGTAATAACTCCATGGGAATATCAACCGTCCACCCCGGCCGCAGCGGATCCGCTCGCGTGCCGAGGCATGGTAGTGGCGGGCCCCGCCTGTAGGCGTGTCCCGTCGCGCGTGTGGTGGGCAGACTGGCCCGACCGCTCGTCGCCACATGACAGGCCCGAAACGGGCGATGGCCTGGAAGCCTAGCTAGCACGCCACTTGGATCCCGCCGAGGTGTTCAAATATTTTGGACAAGTCAGATTGGGCGAGTCCGACTCCTGCCAGTCAGCCCGGCAGAAGTCGAACGAAGCTTCGCCTCAAGCACTCGGAGAAAGGAAACTACTGAGGCTCCTCGACCAGTCGCCCGTGGCGCCTCACCAGCTTCGGGGACTACTGTCGAAGTAATGGGCCACGGGTAGGCTAACCCGACGCCCATAACCTTTCGAGACATCGGGGCTGACCATGCCCCTTAGGATGCCAAGGTAAAGAGCCGCCTTCTGGAAGCCGGCTGGAGAAATAGCCGGCTGCCCGTAGACGACCGAGTCCAGAAGGCGAGGTCGAGACAAGCCGACTCCTGCCAAGCGGCTTCCAGAGAAGCCGGCTCCAAGGAGTCGGCCCGCACCCCTTCGAAACCCGTACCCACATCAAGGAGGACAGGACAGGGAATGGCTATAGTGCAGCCCATCCCCTCCCCTTGCTAAGGGCTGGCGCGGCCATAGTGCGCTGTACCAACGAGGAGCCCTACCCGGCGCGGCATTGTTGCTATGCCAGCCCTGACATCATTACGGGCAGGCGGAGTCCTGCTCCCACGACGTCCTGTCTGTATGGCCCAAGGACAACGGGCCCCACCAATCAGCGAGAGTCCAGAAGACGGCAAAGAGCCCTACCAATCGAACCCGATGGGAGTCGGCCCCTAGGAGTCGGCCTTCTCATCCCACGGGCCCCACGTGCCATTAAGCAGACAAGACGGGGAGTGGCTATAGTAATCGCCCGCCATGACAGAGGTGTTGTAGCCATGATCCTTCGACCAAGCGCGGCTACAGTGATCAACAGCCAGCAAGACCCCCAAGCGGCGGGTACGGCCTATCGGCTCTGTACCAGACCAGTCGGTGGGCCCTCCCAATCGGCGGGCCCCAGCAGTCGGCGGAAAAGTCGGCGTCCAAAGAGACTGACGGCTGGGCCTGCGCCCAGTCATATTACCCTTGTACCCCTGGAGGGTAGGCCTATATAAACCCCCAGGGCACCCATGCAAAGGGTTCGGACCCATTAGAACTAGACCAGAGATATAGGAAGGAGAAAGCTAGCCTTACCTTCTCCTACCTCCAGCATACAGCTCGAGGAGCACCCTTGTACTCATTTTGCCTTAGTGATCATGCAGAGACCCCGCAGAGAAGGACTAGGGGTGTTATCTCCTAGAAGAGCCCCGAACCTGGATAAAGTACGTCGGTGTTCGTGTCTACGCCTAATCGCGCTTCCGGGCACCGGCAACGTCCTACTCTCTCCCACCATGATAAGCCATCCTTTGGCATATGTCGCACACAACCCCCGACACCAGCGCAAGTGCTCAAGAGGTAGCAAGAAGGATTTCTGGCGCCGTTGCCACGGAGTCTACGCAAAAGTCAACATACCAAGTACCCATCACAAATCCTTATCTCCCGCATTACATTATTTTCCATTTGCCTCTCATTTTCCTCTCCCCCACTTCACCCTTGCCGTTTCATTCGCCATTTCTCTCTCCGTCCTCCCTCTCTTTCTCTATTTGCCTCTTTTTTCCCGTCTCTCGTTTGCTTGTTGTTGGATTGCTTGCTTGTCATGATGGCTCAAGATAACACTAAATTGTGTGATTTTACCAATATACCAACAACAATGATTTCCTTAGCACTCCGATTGCTCCTCTTGCCGATGCTGAATCTTGTGAAATTAATGATGCTTTGTTGAATCTTGTCATGAAAGATCAATTCACTGGCCTTCCTAGTGAATATGCCGCTACCCATCTAAATAGCTTCGTTGATTTGTGTGATATGCAAAAGAAGAAAGATGTGGACAATGATATTGTTAAATTGAAGCTATTTCCTTTTTCGCTTAGAGATCATGCTAAAGCTTGGTTTTCGTCTTTGCCAAAAATAGTATTAATTCGTGGAATAAGTGCAAAGATGCTTTTATCTCTTAAGTATTTTCCTCCTGCTAAGATCATCTCTCTTAGAAACGATATTATGAATTTTAAGCAACTTGATCTTGAACATGTTGCACAAGCTTGGGACAGGATGAAATTAATGATACGTAATTGCCCTACGCATGGTTTGAATTTGTGGATGATTATACAAAAAATTTATGCCAGATTGAATTTTGCTTCTAGAAATCTTTTAGATTCGGCCGCGGGAGGCACTTTTATGGAAATCACTTTAGGAGAAGCTACTAAACTCCTAGATAATATCATGGTTAATTATTCTCAATGGCACACTGAAAGATCTACTAATAAGAAAGTGCATGCGATAGAAGAAATTAATGTTTTGAGTGGAAAGATGGATGAACTTATGAAATTATTTGCTAATAAAAGTGTTTCTTCTGATCCTAATAATATGCCTTTGTCTACTTTGATTGAGAATAATAGCGAATCTATGGATGTGAATTTTGTTGGTAGGAATAATTTTGGTAACAACGCGTATAGAGGAAACTTTAATCCTAGGCCATATTCTAGTAATTCCTCTAATAATTATGGTAATTCCTACAACAATTCTTATGGAAATTATAATAAGATGGCCTCTGATTTTGAATCTAATATTAAAGAATTCATTACTTTGCAAAAGAATTTCAATTCTTTGATTGAAGAAAAATTGCTTAAGATTGATGAGTTGGCTAGGAACATTGATAGAATTTCTCTTGATGTTGATTCTTTGAAACTTAGATCTATTCCACCTTAGCATGATATCAATGAGTCTCTCAAAGCCATGAGAATTTCCATTGATGAGTGCAAAGAAAGAACCGCTAGGATGCGTGCTAAGAAAGATTGCTTTATAAAAGCGTGTTCTTCTAGTTTCCATGATAATAAAGATGAAGATCTAAAAGTTATTGATGTGTCCCCTATTAAATCTTTGTTTTGCAATATGAATCTTGCTAATTATGGGACTGAATATGATCCAGCTTTACTTAGACGTTCCAAGAATTCGAAGTCTTTAGATCTTGATGCTAAAATTATTAAAAGTGGTATTGAAGAACCCACTATTTTGGATTTCAAGGAATTTAATTATGATAATTGTTATTTGATAGATTGTATTTCCTTGTGGCAATCCGTGCTAAATTATCCTCATGCTTATAGTCAAAATAAAGCTTTTACTAAACATATCGTTCATGCTTTGATGCAATCTCATGAAGGAAAACTTGAGTTGGAAGTTTCTATCCCTAGAAAACTTTATGATTAGTGGGAACCTACTATTAAAATTAAAATTAAAGATCATGAATGCTATGCTATGTGTGATTTGGGTGCTAGTGTTTCCACGATTCCAAAGATTTTGTGTGATTTGTTAGGTTTCCGTGATTTTGATTATTGCTCTTTAAACTTGCACCTTGCGGGTTCCACCATTAAGAAACCTATGGGAAGAATTAATGATGTTATTATTGTTGAAAATAGGAAGTATGTGCCCATAGATTTTATTGTTCTTGATATCGATTGCAATCCTTCATGTCCTATTATTCTTGGTAGACCTTTCCTTAGAACGATCGATGCAATTATTGATATGAAGGAAGGAAATATTAGATTCCAATTTCCGTTAAGGAAAGGCATGGAACACTTTCCTAGAAAGAAAATTAAATTACCTTATGAATCTATTATGAGAGCCACTTATCGATTGCCTACCAAAGATGACAATACCTAGATCTACCCTTGCTTTTATGCCTAGCTAGGGGCGTTAAACGATAGCGCTTGTTGGAAGGCAACCCAATTTTATTTTTATTCCTTGATTTTTGCTCCTGTTTAGTAATAAATAATTTATCTTGCATCCGTTTTTGTTGTGTTTTTTGTGTTTAATTAGTGTTTGTGCCAAGTGGAACCGTTGGGAAGACTTGGGGGAAGTCTTTTTAATCTTGCTGTAAAAAACAGAAACTTTAGCGCTCACGAGAACTGCTGTCATTTTTATTTGGAAAGCGCTAATTAGTTAACTCTTTTTGAAGATGATTAATAGATAAATTCCTCACGTCCATAAATTTATTTTAGAATTTTTGGGGCTCCACATCTTGCGTTAGCTACAGATTATTACAGACTGTTCTGTTTTTGACAGATTCTGTTTTTCGTGTGTTGTTTGCTTATTTTGATGAATCTATGGCTAGTAAAATAGTTTATAAACCATAGAGAAGTTGGAATACAGTAGGTTTAATACAAATATAAATAAAGAATGAGTTCATTACAGTACCTTGAATTGGTGTTTTGTTTTCTTTCGCTAACGGAGCTCACGAGATTTTCTACTTTAAGTTTTGTGTTGTGAAGTTTTGAAGTTTTGGGTGAAAGATTTGATGGATTATGGAACAAAGAGTGGAAAGTTCCTAAGCTTGGGGATACCCATGGCAGCCCAAGATAATCTAAGGACACCTAAAAGCCAAAGCTTGGGGATGCCCCGGAAGGCATCCCCTCTTTCGTCTACTTCCATCGGTAACTTTATTTGGAGCTATATTTTTATTCACCACATGATATGTGTTTTTCTTGGAGCGTCTTGTATTATTTGAGTATTTATTTGTTAGTTTTCCACAATGATCCTTTCTGTACACACCTTTTGATAGAGACACACATGATTCTGAAATTGTTAGAATACTCTATGTGCTTCACTTATATCTTTTGAGTTATATAGTTTTTGCTGTAGTGCTTCACTTATATCTTTTAGAGCACGTTGGTGGATTTGTTTTATAGAAACCATTGTTCTCTCATGCTTCACATTGATTATTTTGAGAGTCCTACAAAACAGCATGGTAATTTTCTTTAATTATGTTAGGCATTCAATTAATAATAAAATTTTCTTATGAGTGTGTTGAATACTATGAGAAGTTTGATACTTGATAATTGTTTTGGGATATGGAGATGGTAACATTAGAGTCATCCTAGTTGAGTAGTTGTGAATTTGAGAAATACTTGTGTTAAAGTTCGTGATTCCCATAGCATGCACGTATAGTGAACCGTTATGTGATGAAGTCGGAGCATGATTTATTTATTGATTGTATACCTTATGAGTGCCGGTCGGGGACGAGCGATGGTCTTTTCCTACCAATCTATCCCCCTAGGAGCATGCGCGTAATACTTTGCTTTGATAACTTGTAGATTTTTGCAATAAGTATATGAGTTCTTTATGACTAAGGTTGAGTCCATGGATCATACGCACTTTTCTTACTTCCACCATTGCTAGCCTCTCTAATACCGCGCACCTTTCGCCAGTATCATACACCCACCATATACCTTCCTCAAAACACCCACCATATACCTAGCTATCATGGCATTTCCATAGCCATTCCGAGATATATTGCCATGCAAGTTTCCACTGTTCCGTTTACTATGACACGCTCCATCATTGTCATATTGCTTTGCATGATCATGTAGTTGACATTGTATTTGTGCAAAGCCACCGTTCATAATTCTTTCATACATGTCACTCTTGATTCATTGCATATCCCTGTACACCGCCGGAGGCATTCACATAGAGTCATATTTTGTTCTAAGTATTGAGTTGTAATTGTTGAGTTGTAAGTAAATAAAAGTGTGATGATCATCATTTTTAGAGCATTGTCCCAAGTGAGGAAAGGATGATGGTGACTATGATTCCCCCACAAGTCGGGATGAGACTCCGGACGAAAAAAGAGAGGCCAAAGATGCCCAAATAAAAAAGAGGACATAAAAAGAGAGAAAATGCCCAAATAAAAAAATGAGAGAAAAAGAGAGAAGGGACAATGCTACTATCCTTTTACCACACTTGTGCTTCAAAGTAGCACCATGATCTTCATAATAGAGAGTCTCCTATGTTATCACTTTCATATACTAGTGGGAATTTTTCATTATAGAACTTGGCTTGTATATTCCAATGATGGGCTTCCTCAAAGTGCCCTAGGTCTTCGTGAGCAAGCGAGTTGGATGCACACCCACTTAGTTCCTTTTGTTGAGCTTTCATATACTTATAGCTCTAGTTCATCCGTTGCATGGCAATCCCTACTCTCACATTGATATCTATTGATGGGCATCTCCATAGCCCTCTGATACGCCTAGTTGATGTGAGACTATATTCCCCTTTTTGTCTCCTCCACAACCACCATTCTATTCCACCTAAAGTGCTATGTCCATGGCTCATGCTCATGTATTGCGTGAAGATTGAAAAAGTTTGAGAACACCAAAATTATGAAACAATTGTTTGGCTTGTCAGCGGGGTTGTGCATGATTTAAATACTTTGTGTGGTGAAGATAGATCATAGCTAGACTATGATTTTGTAGGGATAACTTTCTTTGGCCATGTTATTTTGAAGAGACATAATTGCTTAGTTAGTATGCTTGAAGTATTATTATTTCTATATCAATATCGAACTTTTGTCTTGAATCTTTCGGATATGAATGTTCATACCACAATTAAGAAGAATTACATTGAAATTATGCCAAGTAGCATTCCACATAAAAAATTCTGTTTTTATCATTTACCTACTCGAGGACGAGCAAGAATTAAGCTTGGGGATGCTTGATACGTCTCCTACATATCTATAATTTTTTATTGTTCCATGCTATATTATATTCCGTTTTGGATATTATTGGGCTTTATTATACACTTTTATATTATTTTTGGGACTAACCTATTAACCGGAGGCCCCACCCAGAATTGCTGTTTTTTTGCCTATTTTAGGATTTCGCAGAAAAAGAATATCAAACGGAGTCCAAACGGAATGAAACCTTCGGGAACGTGATTTTCGGAACGAACATGATCCAGAGGACTTGGACCCTACGTCAAGACATCAACTAGGAGGCCACGAGGTAGGGGAACGCGCCTACCCCCAGGCGCGCCCTCCACCCTCGTGGGCCCCCTGTTGCTCCACCGACGTACTCCTTCCTCCTATATATACCTACGTACCCCCAAACTACAAGATACGGAGCCAAAACCCTAATTCCACCGCCGTAACTTTTTGTATCCACAAGATCCCATCTTGGGGCCTGTTCTGGAGCTCCCCCGGAGGGGGCATCGATCACGGAGGGCTTCTACATCAACACCATAGCCCTTCTGATGAAGTGTGAGTAGTTACTTCAGACCTACAGGTCCATAGTTATTAGCTAGATGGCTTCTTCTCTCTTTTTGGATCTCAATACAAAGTTCTCCCCCTCTCCTGTGGATATCTATTCGATGTAATCTTCTTTTGCGGTGTGTTTGTTGAGACCGATGAATTGTGGGTTTATGATCAAGTTTATCTATGAACAATATTTGAATCTTCTCTAAATTCTTTTATGTATGATTGGTTATATTTGCAAGTCTCTTCGAATTATCACTTTGGTTTGGCCTACTAGATTAATCTTTCTTGCAATGGGAGAAGTGCTTAGCTTTGGGTTCAAACTTGCGGTGTCCTTCCTCAGTGACAGTAGGGGCAGCAAGGCACGTATTGTATTGTTGCCATCGAGGATAACAAGATGGGGTTTATTCCATATTGCATGAGTTTATCCCTCTACATCATGTCATGTTGCTTAAAGCGTTACTCTGTTCTCTTGAACTTAATAGTCTGGATGCATGTTGGATAGCCGTCGATGTGTGGAGTAATAGTAGTAGATGCAGGCAGGAGTCGGTCTACTTGTCTCAGATGTGATGCCTATATACATGATCATACCTAGATATTCTCATAACTATGCTCAATTCCGTCAATTGCTCAACAGTAATTTGTTTACCCACCGTGAATACTTATGCTCTTGAGAAAAGCCACTAGTGAAACCTATGGCCCCCGGGTCTATCTTCCATCATATTAATCTTCCAATACTTAGTTATTTCCTTTGTCTTTTATTTTCCTTTGCATTGTTATCATAAAAATACCAAAAATATTATCTTATCATATCTATGAGATCTCACTCTCATAAGTAACCGTGTAGGGATTGACAACCCCTTATCGCGTTGGTTGTGAGGATTTATTTGTTTGTGTAGGTGCGAGGGACTCGTGTGTGGCCTCCTACTGGATTGATACCTTGGTTCTCAAAAACTGAGGGAAATACTTACGCTACTTTGCTACATCACCCTTTCCTCTTCAAGGGAAAACCAATGCAAGTGCTCAAGAGGTAGCAATAACCTACGGATTATGCCAAGCACAGACTAGGGGCTAAGAGTGGGGAATTTTATGTCCCACCCACCACCCACTTCATAGACAATGTCGAAGACCTAACCAACATGCTTGACTACGCCTCCAAGGACATCGACGGTATGGACGACGATGCCGGAGACGAACAAGGTCAAGACCCTCCGTTTACCGGACGATGGACGACCACCTCCACATACGACGGGTACATGGTGGACACACCCAAACAGGATGGCAAAGACGGCTAGGAGGATCTGATTGAGGACAAGCCTGCCGAAGCACCTCCAAAACATCAACGTCAGTGGCGCTGCTCAAAATCACGTCGCCAAAAAGACACCAATACCGACACCGAAGAGAATAACACTCCAGAGAACGTCGAAGACCCTGAAGCCCCTGTAGAGCCAACATCCGAACAGGGTGATTGGAAGGATGGGCAAGTAAAACTTGACGATCTGGTCGGGAACGAGGACTCGGATGACAGTAACTACCTACCGAACTCCAAAGAGGATACGAGCCTCGGCAACGAAGATTTTATCGTGCCGGAGGAACCCCTCAAACAAGAGCGCTTTAAGCGCCGGCTAATCGCCACTGCAATAAGCCTGAAAAAGAAGCAGCAACAACTTTAGGCTGATCAAGATTTGCTCATTGACAGATGGACTAACGTCCTGGAGGCCGAGGAATACGGCCTTGAACACCCAACAAAGAGCTACCCCAATTCGACGACGAGGCCCTAGAGCCCATACCGCCAACGCACGGCGCTACTGATAGACCTCACCGACCACCACGTGGCCGGGACAGAGCGGCAATGCAAGCCGAACACCAGCCCGCACCACTTCGCCGTAAAGGCAGGGGAACAATGGCTCTAGGATATACCTATGACCTACGACAGGACCTGGACAATAGAGCCGGTCAGACCAGATTAATTTATGGATCAGGGGACCATGCTCTAGCACGAGAAGATGGCCATCAGGCCTGGCGCGACAAGCACAACCTCACCCGGGCCGAAAACCGCATTCGGACTTCATCCGAACTACGTCGCGACGCGGCCCGATACAGAGGCGCCGCACACCCCCTATGCTTCACCGATGAGGTAATGGAGCACCAGTCCTCAAAAGGGTTTAAACCTGTGAACATCGGATCATATGACGGTACAACAGACCCCGTAGTATGGATTGAAGACTTTATTCTCCACATTCACATGGCTCGCGGTGATGATCTACATGCCATCAAATTTCTCCACCTAAAGCTTAAGGGACCAGCTCGGTACTGGCTAAATAGCCTCCCAGATAATTCTATTGGCACCTGGGAAGATCTGGAAGATGCCTTTAGAGACAACTTCCAGTGTACATATGTACGGCCCCCAGATGCCGATAACCTCAGTCACATAGTTCCGCAACCCGGAGAGTCAGCCAGGAAACTATGGACAAGGTTCTTAACTAAAAAGAACCAAATTGTCGACTGTCCGAACACCAATGCCCTAGCAGCCTTTAAACATAGAATCCTGGACGAATGGCTCGCCTGACACCTCGGCCAAGAGAAGCCAAAGTCCATGGCAGCCCTTAAAGCACTCATGACCCGCTTTTGCATGGGAGAGGATAGCTGGCTAGCCCGCAACAACAATGGCACCGGCGAGGCAGGTACCTCCAAAACCAGAAACGGCAATGGCAGGCCCCGGCGCAACAAACACAAGTGTCGAAGCAACAATGAGAATACCGAAGACATAGCGGTCAACGCCGGATTCAGTAGCTCTAAATTAGATCAACGGAAGAGGCCATTCAAAAAGAATAAAGGTGGTTCATCTAACTTGGACTGAATACTCGATTGACCTTGCCAATATCATGGCACCCTAGACAAGCCTGCCAACCATACCCACAGAAGCTGTTGGGTCTTCAAGCAGGCCGGTAAGCTGAATACCGAACATAAGGAGAAGGGGTCGCCTAGTGAGGATGACAATGACGAACCTCATCCACCGAATACAGGGGGACAGAAGAAATTTCCCCCCGAAGTCAAAACGGTGAATATGATATACGTTACTCATATCCCCAAGCGGGAGTGCAAGCGCGCTCTGAGGGACGTCTACCCGATAGAGCCAGTCGCCCCAAAATTCAACCCATGGTCATCCTGCCCAATCACTTTCGATCACAGAGACCATCCGATTAGCATCCATCATGGAGGCTCGGCCGCATTGGTCCTCGACCCAATTATCGATGGATTCCACCTTACGCGAGTCCTCATGGACAGCGGTAGCAGTCTTAACTTGCTCTATCAGGACATGGCCCGTAAAATGGGTATTGATTCGTCAAGAATTAAACCCACCAAAACTACCTTTAAAGGAGTAATACCTGGAGTAGAGGCGCGTTGCACGGGCTCAATCACATTGGAAGTCGTCTTCGGTTTGCCAGACAACTTCCGAAGTGAAGACTTGATCTTCGACATCGTCCCCTTCCAAAGTGGCTATCATGCACTGCTCGGACAAACCGCGTTCGTTCACTTCAATGCGATCCCGCAGTACGCATACCTCAAACTCAAGATGCCCGGACCCCGCGGTGTCATAATAGTCAATGGAAACACGGAGCGCTCCCTGTGTACTAAGGAGCACACTGCGACCCTTGCAGCAGAAGTCCAGAATGGCGTTATCAAGCCAAATACTACATTGGCAGTCAAGCCCCCAGACACTGTTAAACGCATCTGAACTACCCTGCAGAGCGACGATCAAGTCCATCAGGAGCTCGATTAGCAGTTCGACGTCCGTCTCAGCCCCAACCGCATCGCCGCATATGTACCACGCGTACATAACTACGCACTGAAGATACCATGGGCAAAGACGGAGGCATATTAAAAATAAAATCCACAATACGGATCGACCCTATGTGGACCTCCATATCATTTATTTTCTCTTTCCCTTATTTTTTATTTTTAGGTTCCTTAAAACTACATCAAATTTTGATGGTACCAAGGGCACCGTTTCCAGTCCCTTTATGAATAACCGATCGTTTATCCTCTTGAAGGATCACACACCAAGGAGCAATGCGGCGCAGACGTGTGGCAGAGTATCTAAAGAATCTTTAAAGATCGCCTCTTCCTCTTTAGGACCCATACACAGCTTTCCCTGGTATTCGGCATGTAAAATAGCCTCGATGCTTGTCACATCATTTGTAAAAATACGTTTTGACGTATCAATCAGACTATAATGGAAACAGTCTTTCGCCCAATGCACTCGTACTGGCTTATTTCCTAATCTGTATTCCATCCCATTTTCTCTCTCGTCTGATTGCCATGTACACCTTGGTACGACCTAAATCGCCAGGGGCTCCGTTCGGCCAGATACATGTCTTAAAAATAAAATAAGTCCGAAACACTTTTACAGTGCAAATTCAGCGTCACGAATATAGCATTATATGCATTGGCTCCGAATCATGTCTTTGGTCAATAGTTGGGTTTCCCGGCTCCTATGGTTATTGCTTTATGTTTCGCTTGTTCGGCTAAGGCAGTAAAGGGAGAACTACTGCGATTGTGTTTACAGCTCATCCGGATAAACACCTCAGTAGAGAAAGCCGAAAACTGACTGTCATGGTGTGGGGAGAGCTGTTCAGCTATTCGGTGACTAACTACGAATCTCTTGCGATTTTTCCTGCATTATGCCAAGGACCGGTCTATGCTCGGTCAGGCATCTACAACACCCAAGTTCAGATAATCAAGCAACACCAGGGGCTGCGCCTATAACCTCATTGTCAAACTCCTATGGCTAAGTGAGAGCAATAAAGCCGCATAGTCTGATTGCCTGGTTCGCCGCACTGACACCTCCTTCAAGGACCACGCTGGTTGGGTCAAGTGTGTCTAGGTGCCATTTCGAACACCCCGTACTACCTACGTGGGGGCTGAAGCCGATGACTGACCAACCCTCAGGTACCGTAAACGGCCGCACAGGATGAAAGAATTTTAAACTAAAACAAAAAACACATTATACATAAGCCTTGTTTTATAATACAAAGTACTGGCATTACAGGTACATTCATTCAAAATTAGTGTCCTTCGAACACTGGCCCTCTACAATGCGGGAACCCTCCAAGACTTCATCGAAGTACCGCTCTGGCGTGCGATGCTCCTTGCCCGCGAGCGTCCCCTCGGTTGCCAGCTTGACAGTGTTCATCTTCGCCCACTGCACCTTGACACGGGTGAAGGGCATTCGGGCACCTTTGATACAGGCTGACCGCTTTATGGCATCAAGCCGGGGGCAGGCGCTGACGAGCCACTTCACGAGCCAGAAGTAACTGCCGGATATGGGTTCGGCTAGCCAAAGTCGGACAATAACATCCTTCATGGCCAGTTCGGCCACCCTATGTAGCTTGGTCAGCTGCTTCAGCTGATCGCTGAAGGACACCGGATGCTCTGATGCAAGGTACTGCGACCAGAACAGCTTCTCTGTTGAACTCCCCTCTTTGGCCTGGAAGAACTCCGCAGCATCGGCAATACTCCGGGGTAGATCCAAAAACGCCCTTGGAGAACTCCAAACGCGGGTCAGTAATATGTACCTCATCCTTACAAATTTGCTTTGCGTGTTGAAGGCCTTACCCATCGTGATCTTCTTTGCTTCTTGGATCTCCCGGCATGCGCCTTGGGCTTCAACCTGGGCTGCCTTCACGCTTTGGAGGGCCTCAGCAAGTTCGGAATCTCGATCCGAAAGCTTGCGCTCTATGGACTCACATTTTCCTATGGCATCCTTGAGCTCTTGCTGGACTTCCGCCACTTGTGACTCATGCTTTCGGTGGGCGGCTTGTTCCTCTTCCAACTCCTTCTTGGCCTCAGCCAGCGTGTTCTTGAGGGCCTCGACCTCGGACGCATCAGCTGTGAGCATGATTATAAAACTCAGCAAGATAACATAACAACAAGTAAATATCATGTCAGATGCGAATAGTTATCGCATACCTTCCTTCTCCTCCAACCGTTTGTTGGTGCGGATAAGCTCTTCATCGGCTCGCTTCAGCCGCCGCTTTAGTTCGGACACTTCATCAGCATGGGTGGTTGCCGCTAACTTCGAAGCATGTTTGTTCAAATAGGCATGTACGGTAATCTCCTACGAAATATTTGATCCTCTGTTCGGCCTTTCTTAGCGAACGCAAAACAGAGTCTTAGGGGCTACTAACTATGCACATACATTCTTTTTATAGTTACATCACGTACCTCAAAGCCTGTTAGAAGGCTAGTGTAGGCCTCGTTCAATCCGCTCTTAGCGGACCGAACCCTTTCAACCACCACACCCATAAGGGTACGATGTTCCTCAATGGTGGAGGCGCTCTAAAGCGCTTCCATCAGAGTGTACGGCGCCTCCGGATTGACATAGGTCGCCGGTGGGGTCGACGCACCCCCTTCATTCGACGGAGGCTGCTCGCCTGATTCCGGAGCCGTAGTGGCCTCCAGAATGATATTTGGTTGGGGGCCGAATTGGGCATGGCCCCCATTGCCAGTCTCCACGGGGGTCAGTTCCACCATGTTTTGGGCGTCTGAGGTATTACCCTCTGGCGCCACCTTGATGGCTTCCCGCACCTCTCCATGGCCAGGGAGGGTCCTTCGGGACAACACTTCAGTGTTGTCCATAGCAGTGGGTGGGGACGCCGGCGGAGGCGACTCGCTCTCCATCATGTGTGAGCCCAGCGAATTCCCATAAGACGATGGTTGCCGGGGGAGATCGCGGGCCGGACTACAATACATGATTCTGTGTGTTAGGATCACAAGGCATAAAACCGGATACATACATTATCCTTAAATACTTATGATTCGGCCGAAGGCTTTGGCCTGGGGTTCCATTCGGGGACAACTTCGGCGTCCGATTCCGAATTGTCTGAAAGGGAGAGTTTCGCCTTCTTGGATCCTTCCCCCTCTACATCTGTGGAAGCTCCCCTTTTCTTCTTTCCCCCTTGGGGGGAGAATTGTGCTCCTCCTCTTCCTCCTCGTCTTCATCATGGGAGGAGAGAGCTTCGGTATCTTCGGATCATATGTCCGAAGCACCTTTGTGGCGAAGGCCACTTCGGACCTCCTTGCCCTTCTTCTTGGCCTTCTTTTCCGGCGCCTGGTACGGCGCCGGAACCAGCATCTTCGTCATAAGAGGAATAGCTGGGTCTTCGGGCAGGGGAGTCGGACACTTGATCCG
Source organism: Triticum monococcum (assembly GCA_034509565.1). Classification (NCBI taxonomy): domain Eukaryota; kingdom Viridiplantae; phylum Streptophyta; class Magnoliopsida; order Poales; family Poaceae; genus Triticum; species Triticum monococcum. Next base: position 526,645,157 of record CM067841.1, read on the forward strand.
CTCTACCTTGTTCGTCCAGCCCTAGGGGACAAGGGGAAGGTTTAAACTTACTCTTTGGATCCACAAATCAAAGATATGATTAGAAATCTGAAAAACTTACTAGAGTGGCTGGATGAGCGCAGTCGTGGCCGAGGTCTTCGGTCATTGGCGGCCATGACTTTTGGGCCTTGAACAACAGTTTCCATATATCTTCGTGCTTCGTGCCAAAGAACCGCTGCAAGGTCCGGGGACTTGCCGGATCAAACTCCCACATATGGGGAGTCCGACGTTGGCAGGGGAGAATCCGGCGAAACAACATCACCTGGACCACGCTGGCAAGGCTGGTGCTCTTGTCCACCATGCTCTTGATGCGCGTTTGCAGCGTCATCACCTCGCCGGATGACGCCAAATCTAGGCCCTTCTTGAGCCATGATGTGAGCCGCATTGGTGGACCGGTTTTGAACTCAGGAGTGGCGGCCCATGTGGTGTTGTGAGGTTCTGTAACATAGAACCACTCCTGTTGCCACCCCTTCACGGTCTCTATGAAGGTCCCCTTGGGCCAGGTGACGTTAGGGAGCTTGCTCACCATGGCGCCGCCGCACTCCGCGTGTTGACCCTCGACCACCTTCGGCTTCATGTTGCAGACCTTGAGCCATAGGCCGAAGTGGGGGTGCGGAGGAATGCCTCACACACGACGATGAACGCCGAGATGTTGAGGAATTAATTTGGGGCTAGATCATGGAAATATAGCCCGTAATAGTACATGAGTCCATGGACGAAAGGGTGGAGAGGAAACCCAAGCCCGCGAAGGAAGTGGGGAATGAATACCACCCTCTCATTAGGCTCTGGTGTGGGAATGATCTGCTTTTTGGCAGGGAGCTGATGGACAATTTCCTTGGCTAAATACCCCGCCTCTCGGAGTTCTTTGATGTGCTCCTCCATGACGGAGGAGGCCATCCACTTGCCCTGTGCTCCAGATCCGGACATGGTTGGAGAGTTTGCTGGGGACAGAAAGGGTTGAAGCTTGGGCGCTGGAGATCGAGAGCAGATGGGCTGAGGAGGAAGAAGGTGTGGGGTAAAAAGGTGAATCCTTGTGTCCTTATAAAGGCAGTGAATATCAAGCGTCCTCCCACGTGCCTTAAAATTCACTTACTCCCCAGGAGTCATGCGAGTGGCATGGTTGGATTACCCAAATCCATATTGATGAGAATCCCGCAATAAGGTGACATGATCTCTTCTTTGACAAGGCGTGTCAATGAATACCGCGTCTCGAAACGCGAAACAGGAGGTTGGAAAATGGTTCGAAATAATAATAAGGCCGAAACACAATACCTTGCCGAAAAAGTTGTCAGAAGACATAACCTATTTTTGTTTAAAGTGTTTTGCCCTCGTGGACCAGGGCTGTAATTATTGTACAAGACCCGGATATAGTTCTTTTGATCAACTACTTGGGAGTATTAGGAGGAGGAACCCGCCTTGCAATGCCGAGGACAATATGCACACCGGACACATCATCATTGAAGCCTGGTTCAGGGGCTACCGAGGGAGTCCTGGATTAGGGGATCCCCGGGCATCCGGGCTATGTAACATGGGCCAGACTGGTGGGCTGTGAAGATACAAGATAGAAGGCTTCGCCCCGTGTCCGGATGAGACTCTCCTTGGTGTGGAAGGCAAGCTTGGCGTTCGGATATGCAGATTCCTTTCTCTGTAAACCAGCTCTATACAAACCCTAGCCCCCTCCGGTATCTATATAAACCAGAGGGTTTAGTCCATAGAGGCAGTCATAATCATACATGCTAGACATCTAGGGTTTAGCCATTACGATCTCGTGGTAGATCAACTCTTGTAACCCCTGCACTCATAAAAGTCAATCAAACGGGACGTAGGGTTTTACCTACATCCAGAGGGCCCGAACCTGGGTAAACATCGTGTCCCCTGCCTCATGTTACCTTAGATCCTTAGACGCACAGTTTGGGACCCCCTACCTGAGATCTGCCGGTTTTGACACCGAAAGCACACCCACAACACACGCTGCATCTAGCTAGTTAGCGCGCCCCACGCACGCTCGCAGATGGACGCACCCAACACAACTAGCAAGCATGCGTGCACGCTCCCCCGTGTCCCATGCTTGTCCTAGAGCACTCGCCCGTGCCTGGACATGCTCGCATGCAATGTCTCGATGGCGACTAGGGTTTGAGAGGGGATCAGGATGAGAGGAGGAGTAGGGTAGGTGAGGAAGAGGGAACTCGAGGGAGAAGGGGATTGATCTCATTCACTTTCAACATGCCGTAACATGGAGTACAATGATGCAGCTTGAACTATGTCGGTATTTCCCCAAAGAGGAAGAGATGATGCAGGACAGCTACTGTAGGTATTTCTCTCAGTGATGAGACCAAGGTTATCGAACCAGTAGGAGAACCATGCAACACTTTGTAAATGGTACATGCACACAAAGAACAAATACTTGCAACCCGGTGTAAAAGAGGGGTTGTCAATCCCTCCTGGTTAAAAAGATAGATAAAATTGTAGTAGATTAGATAAATAGATCTCACGGAAACGCGAGATAAAATAAATAAATAAAAATTGCAGGAAGGTATTTTTGGGTTTTTGGATTAATATAACTAAAAATAAAAGCAAATAAAAATAGATCTCGAAGGAAAATATGATAAAGAAGAGACCTGGGGTCGTAGATTTCACTAGTGGCTTCTCTCGAGAAAAATAGCATATAGTGGGTAAACAAATTAATGTTGGGCAATTGATAGAACTTCAAATAATCATGATGATATCCAGGCAATGATCATTATATAGGCATCACGTCCAACATTAGTAGACTGACTCCTGCCTACATCTTCTACTATTAATCCACACATCGACCGCTATCCAACATGCATCTAGTGTATTAAGTTCTTGGAAACGGAGTAATGAATAAGAATGATGACATGATGTAGACAAGATCTATTCATGTAGGAATAGACCCCAGCTTATTATCCTTAATAGCAACCATACATACGTGTCATTTCCCCTTCTGACACTGGGATTGAGCACCGTAAGATTGAACCCATCACAAAGCACCTCTTCCCATGGCAAGAAAATTCGATCTAGTCGACCTAACTAAACCAAAGATTCGAAGAAGAAATACGAGGCTATAAGTAATCATGCATATAAGAGATCAAAACTCAAATAACTTTCATGGATAAAAGAGATATGATCATAAACTCAAAGTTCATCGGATCCCAACAAACACACCGCAAAAAGAGTTACATCAAATAGATCTCCAAGAGACCATTGTATTCAGAATCAAAAGAGAGAGAAAGCCATTTAGCTACTGCCTATGGACCCGTACGTCTACAATGAACTACTCACGCATCATCAGAGAGGCACCAATGAAGATGATGAATCCCTCCGTGATGGTGTCTAGATTGGCTATGTGGTTTATAGAACTTCCGGCGGCTGGAATTGTGTTTCGTCGACTCCCCTAAGATTTTTGGAATATTGGGCTATTTATAGAGCAAAGAGGCAGTGCAGGACGCCACGGAGGTGGGCACAAAACCCACCAGGGTGCGGGTACGCCCAGGTGGGTTGTGCCCCCCTCGGGGTGTTGGGAAACGTAGCATGCAATTTCAAAAAATTTCCTACGCTCACACAAGATCTATCTAGGAGATGCATAGGAACGAGAGGAGGAGAGTGTGTCCACGTACCCTCGTAGACCGAAAGCGGAAGCGTTTTACAACGCGGTTGATGTAGTCGAACTTCTTCTAGTTCCAATCGATCAAGCACCGAATGTACGACACCTCTGAGTTCTGCACACGTTCAGCTCGATGACGTCCCTCGAACTCTTGATCCAGCAAACTGTCGAGGAATAGTTTCGTTAGCATGACGGCGTGGTGACGATGATGGTGAAGTGATCCGCGCAGGGCTTCGCCTAAGCACTACAAAGATATGACTGGAGGCGTAAACTGTGGAGGGGGGCACGGCACACGGCTAACAATTGTTGGTGTGTGTTCTAGGCGCCCCCTCCCCATGTATATATATATAGGTGGGAGGGGGAGGGGGACTACCTTGGGGCGCCCCAAGTAGGAGGAATCCTTCTTGGGGGCCTTGTCCAATTCGCCCCCCTACCATAATTACTAGAGGGGGAAGGAATGAGGAGGGAGGAGGGAAGGAAGGGGGAGGCCGAATCCCTCGCCTTCATTCTCTCTTCTCCTCTTTCCTTCCCTTTCTGGTTCAGCCTATATGGGGGTGAGGGAGTCCTGGATTAGGGGGTATCCGGATGGCCGGACTATACCTTCACCCGGACTCCTGGACTATGAAGATACAAGATTGAAGACTTCGTCCCGTGTCCGGAAGGGACTTTCCTTAGCGTGGAAGGCAAGCTTGGCGATATGGATATACAGATCTCCTACCATTGTAACCGACTCTATGTAACCCTAACCCTATCCGGTGTCTATATAAACCAGAGGGTTTTAGTCCGTAGGACAACATACACAACAACAATCATACCATAGGCTAGCTTCTAGGGTTTAGCCTCCTCGATCTCGTGGTAGATCTACTCTTGTACTACCCATATCATCAATATTAATCAAGCAGGATGTAGGGTTTTACCTCCATCGAGAGGGCCCGAACCTGGGTAAAACTTCGTGTCCCTTGCCTCCTGTTACTATCCAGCCTAGATGCACAGTTCGGGACCCCCTGCCCGAGATCCGCCGGTTTTGACACCGACATTGGTGCTTTCATTGAGAGTTCCTCTGTGTCGTCGCCGTCAGGCTTGATGGCTCCTACGATCATCAATGGCGATGCAGTCCAGGGTGAGACCATCCTCCCCGGACCGATCTCCGTCTTCGGCGGCTTCGCACTGCGGGCCGATTCACTTGCCATTTAGAGCAGATCGAAAGCTACGCCCCTGGCCGTCAGGTCAGATTTAGAAGCTTAAACTACACGGCTAATATCCGCGGGGACCTGATCTTCGACGGATTCGAGCCACTACCGAGCACGCCGCACTGTCACGACTAGCATGATCTAGCTCTGCCGCCGAACAGTGCCCTGGAGGCCGCACCCGCATCGGCTTCGACCCTTAAGTCGGAGCCAACTGCGCCGATCGAGGATTGGCGGTTGGACGCCTCCTCGGGGGCTGCGACCCCAACGGCGATTGAGCCGAACACCAGCCCCGTACTCTGCGAGACTCATGACTCCAAGGAGCCGGACTCCAAACCTTCCGCGCCCCTACCGATCGAATCCGATTGGGCGCCGATCATGGAGTTTACAACCGCGGACATCTTTCAGCACTTGCCTTTCGGCGATATTCTGAAGACATTAAAGTCTCTCTCTTTATCAGGAGAGCCCTGGTCGGACTACGGTCGGCAAGGTTGGGATTCGGACGATGAAGAAATTCAAAGCCCACCCACCACCCACTTTGTAGCCACTGTCGACGACTTAACCGACATGCTCGACTTCGACTTCGAATACATCGACGGTATGGACGCCGATGAAGGAGACGATGAAGAACCAGCGCCTATCAGGCCCTGGAAAGCCACCTCGTCATACGACATATACATGGTGGACACCCCAAAAGAAGGATATGGCGATGGAACAGCGAAGGATGACCCCTCCAAGAAACAGCCTAAGCGCCGGCGTCAGCGGCGCCGCTCAAAATCCCGCCAAAAAAAATACGGTGATTCCAGCACGGGAGATAATAATACTCCAGAAAGTGCCGAAGAAAACCCCCTCTAGCAAAATTTAGCACAGGAGGATAGAGAAACCAGCCCTCATGAGACAGCGGCAGACAGAGAGGTCGAGGACGATAATTATATGCCTCCCTCCGAAGACGAGGCAAGCCTCGACGACGACGAATTCGTCGTGCCAGAGCATCCCGTCGAGCAAGAGCGTTTTCAACGCAGGCTTATGGCCACGGCAAGAAGCCTCAAGAAAAAACAGCAACAGCTCAGAGCTGATCAAGATTTACTAGTCGACAGATGGACTGAAGTCCTTGCGGCCGAAGAGCATAAACTCGAACGCCCCTCCTAGAGCTACCCAAAGCACAGGTTGCTACCCCAATTAGAGGAGGAAGCACCCGACATGGCCGACCGACCACCTCGAGGCCGCGATAGAGAGGCCTCTAGGCCCTCCACTCAAGCCGCACCCCGTACCAAGGCACGGGAATATGCGCCGGACTTACGAGATATGTTGGAGGACAAGGCAAGGCAAACAAGATTGATCTACGGATCGCGCGGGCGCCCCACGGCTCAAGACAGTAACCGTCACGCCGGCCACAAATTCGGCAGGGCCGAACAAACTAGACAGAGCTCATTAGAGCTACGTCATGATATAGCCCAGTACAGAGGCGCCGCACACCCACTCTGCTTTACAGACGAAATAATGGATCATCAAATCCCCGAAGGTTTCAAACCCGTAAACATCGAATCATATGTTGGCACAACAGATCCTGTGGTATGGATCGAGGATTATCTCCTTCATATCCACATGGCCCGTGGCGACGATTTCCACGCCATCAAATACCTCCCACTCAAGCTTAAAGGACCAGCTCGGCATTGGCTTAACAGCTTGCCAACAGGATCAATCCGTTGTTGGGAGGACCTGGAAGCCGCATTCCTCGACAATTTCCAGGGCATTTATGTGCGACCCCCAGACGCAAATGACCTAAGTCACGTAATTCAACAGCCAGATGAATCGGCCAGGCAATTCTGCACACGATTCCTAACAAAGAAAAATCAAATAGTCGACTGTCCGGATGCTGAGGCCCTAGCAGCCTTCAAGCACAATATCCGTGACGAGTGGCTAGCCCGGCACCTTGGACAGGAAAAGCCGAAATCTATGGCAGCACTCACGACACTCATGACCCGCTTTTGCGCGGGAGAAGACAACTGGCTTGCTCATAGCAACAATATGACCAAGAACCCTGGTAATTCGGACACCAGGGACAGTAGTGGCAGGTCGCGTTGCAACAAGCAGAAGCGCCGCATTAACGGCGACAATGCAGATGCTACGACAGTTAATGCCGGATTTAGAGGTTGTAAATCCGGTCAGCGGAAAAAGCCATTCAAAAGGAATCCTAGGGGCCCATCCAGTTTGGACCGAATACTCGACCTCTTATGCCAGATACATGGCACCCCCGAAAAGCCGGCCAATCACACCAACAAGGATTGTTGGGTGTTCAACCAGGCAGGCAAGTTAAATGCCGACAATGAAGACAAGGGGCTACATAGAGATGACGACGAAGAGCCCCGGCCGCCGAACAATAGTGGACAGAAGGGTTTTCCCCCACAAGTGTGGACGGTAAACATGATATGCGCAACCCACATCCCCAAGAGGGAGCGGAAGCGCGCGTTAAGGGACGTATACGCGATAGAGCCAGTCGCCCCAAAGTTCAACCCATGGTCCTCCTGCCCGATCACCTTTGATCGAAGGGACCACCCCACTAGCATCCGTCATGGCGGATTCTCCGCATTGGTTCTTGACCCAATTATTGACGGATTTCATCTCACTAGAATCCTTATGGACGGCGGCAGTAGCCTGGACCTGCTTTACCAGGATACAGTGCGGAAAATGGGCATAGATCCCTCGAGGATTAAACCCACAAAAACGACCTTTAAAGGTGTAATACCATGTGTAGAGGCCAACTGTATAGGCTCAGTCACACTTGAAGTGGTCTTCGGATCTACGGATAATTTCCGAAGCGAGGAGTTAATCTTCGACATAGTCCCGTTTCGCAGTGGTTATCACGCACTGCTCGGGCGAACCGCATTCACTAAGTTCAATGCGGTACCGCACTACGCATACCTTAAGCTCAAGATGCCAGGCCCTCGAGGAGTAATTACGGTCGATGGAAACACCAAATGCTCCCTCCGAACGGAGCAGCACACGGCGGCCCTTGCAGCAGAAGTACAAAGCAGCCTCTCCAGGCAGTTCTCCAGTCCGGCCATTAAACGACCGGACACCGTCAAGCGCGCCCGGCGTAACCTACAACAAGACCGCCTGGCATGATCCGAGCAGGCGTAGCACTGCGGCCCGAACCCCAACCCTCGCAAAAAGGCGACGCCAGCACTTCGCGTACATAACTATGCTCTAGAGATACCATGGGCACAAGGGGAGGGGCACCATCACGGCACTCCCGAAGCACGGCTTAAACCGCACCAGGGGTTGCCGATTTTTTACTTTTCTCTTACTTTCAGGACTCCATCCTTCGGAAGACCTGTTCGGTAGTTCAATTGCCGCACAAACGATGCAAGAACCAGGGAAGCAGACAAGCCACGCCGCATTACGGAACTCCCAGGTGGTCTCTATCACGAGCAGTATACCTGTTTCGCATACTTTTCCGCAGCTTGCCCCTGGAGCGGACATGTTAAATAGTCCAACCTTTTCGCTTATTGCATTATTTGTATCATTCTGCCTTGATCGCAGCCCTTTTTAATAAACAATGCATAGCTTTTGTCTATTTTTGCATTACTCTTTTTATATTTATATATGTTCCTTAATGACATGTTGCACCCGTACACTTTGGTACGGCCAAAATAAGCCAGAGGCTTCAGTACCCCTCAACATGGTGTGAGAAGTTCGAACACTTTAACAAGTGCGGCACCCCGGGCTTATAGCATTATATGCATCGGCTCCGAATCATGTCTTGGGTCAATAGTTGGGTTTGCCTGGCTCCTATGTTTTGGTGCCTTACGTTCCTCTATATCGGCTAAGGTAGCACTAGGAGAACCACTGCGATTGTGCCCTGGTTGAGCTGGGTCGAGCACCTCAGTGGAGAAAGCTAAAACTGACTGTCATGATGAAGCGAGAGCTAGTCGCTGTTCGAGAGGTTTTTTCGAGTCCTTAAAGACTTATGCCGCTTAGGGTGAGGAGCCGGCTCTGTCCGGCCAAGGCGTGGATAGCGCCTCGAACTCGGTCTTCCGAATACCAGGGGCTTCGCCGAAATTTAAAATTATAGAATTCTATGGCTAAGTGAGAGTGTTCACGCATTATAGTCCGATTGCCTTGTTCGTTGGGCTGAGCGCCTCCCTCGAAGGACCCAAACATGGGAAAAAGAGCGCTCAGGTTTATCCCCGAACACCCAGCACTAGCGGCATGGGGGCAGAAGCCGACGACTCGCCATCTCTCAGAATTGATAAACAGCCGCACAGAAGGTAATATTTTAAATTCAAACAGCATTGCTTAGCGCATATGAACAAGTTTTTAGCACACGGGACAAAACGAGCGAGTTTTATTCAAAGATTACATCCATAGAACATTCATCCGCCACAAGGCGGGCACCCTTCAGAACATCCTTATAATAATTCTCGGGCTTGCGATGCTCTTTCCCCGGCGGTGGCCCATCCTTCACAAGCTTCTCAGCATCCAACTTGCCCCAGTGCACCTTCGCACGGGCAAGGGCCCTACGGGCACCTTCAATGCAGACGGAGCGCTTGATGACTTCGAGCCTTGGACAGCCCTCCACCACCCGCCGCACCAGCCCGAAGTAGCTCCCAGGCAGAGCCTCTCCAGGCCACAGCCGAACTATGAGACCCCTCATGGCCTGTTCGGCCGCCTTGTGGAGCTCAACCAGTTGCTTCAACTGGTCGCTCAGGGGCACGGGGTGTCCGGCCTCAGCATACTGAGACCAGAACACCTTCTCTGTCGAGCTCCCCTCCTTGGCTCGATAGAATGCGGCAGCATCAGACACACTCCGGGGAAGATCTGTGAACGCGCCTGGAGAACTCCGGATTCGGGTAAGTAACAAGTAATTCACGTTTATGTGTTTGCTTTGCATAAAGAATGCCTTACCCGCCGCTATCTTCTTCACCTCATCCAACTCCTGGAGGGTCTTCTGGGGTTCGGCCTTGGCAGACTTGGCATTTTCCATAGCCACCGCAAGCTCGGACGCTCGCGTCTTTGAGTCAAGCTCCAAACTCTCATGTTTTTCCATGAGAGACTGGAGCTCTTGCTACACCTTGCCAACCTCGGCCTCATACTTTTCTCGCTCAGCGCGCTCCGCAGCCGACCTCTTCTCGGCCTCGAGCAGCACTTGCTTCAGGGTCGCCACCTCAGACCTGGCCCCTACAATAGCCACGATAATCGAGTCATTTTTTGCAATTGCACCTTTATATATATATATAATTTAAACAAGGTATTTATTACCTTCATTGTCCTCGAGCTGCTTCTTGGCATGTCCGAGCTCTTGCTCGGACCGCTCGAGGTCCTGCTTTAGCGTGTCCACTTCCGCAGTCAGTGCGGCGGACGCCAGCAGGGAAGCCTGCACACGCATATTGACTCCTTTTTGTTAGACTCCTGCGAATTTTATTTGATCCTTTATTCGGTTTTTCTTCCCGAACGCCAAACAGAGCATCAGGGGCTACTGTCTATGCGGTAATATTATTTACACATTCTTTACTTACCTCAAAGCCCGTCAAAAGGCTAGTACAAGCTTCAGTCAGTCCGCTCTTGGCGGACTGAACCTTCTGGACCACCACACTCATAATGGCGCGGTGCCCCTCGTCGATGGAGGCGCCTTGGAGCGCCTCCAACAGATTGTCCGGCGTCTCCGGTTGGACGGAGGTTTCCGGCACGGTGGGCTTGCTCTTCTTGGAAGGAGGTCCCCCGCTGCTATGTTTCCCCTCTTGGCCCATTAGGCCCATATCTTTGCCGGGGGTGCCCGTAACCCCTTTCCGTTGACCCAATATGTACCCGGTACCCCCGAAACACTACCGGTGTCCAAATACTATCATCCTATATATCAATCTTTACCTCTCGACCATTTCGAGACTCCTCGTCATGTCTATGATCTTATCCAGGACTCTAAACAACATTCGGTCACATAATCACATAACTCATATAATTTAAAATCGTCATCGAATGTTAAGCGTGCGGACCCTACGGGTTTGAGAACTATGTAGACATGACCGAGACACCTCTCCGGTCAATAACCAATAGCGGAACCTGGATGCTCATATTGGCTCCTACATATTCTACAAAGATCTTTACCGGTCGAACCATAATGACAACATACTTTATTCCCTTTGTCATCGGTATGTTACTTGCCCAAGATTCGATCGTCGGTATCTTCATACCTAGTTCAATCTCATTATGGGCAAGTTTCTTTACTTGTTTTGTAATACAGCATCCCACAACTAACTCATCACTCACTTTGCTTGCAAGGCTTCTTATGATGTGTATTACCGAGAGGGCCCAGAGATACATCTCTGATACTCAGAGTGACAAATCCTATTCTTGATTTATGCCAACCCAACAAAAACCTTTGGAGATACCTATAGAGCATCTTTATAATCACCCAGTTATGTTTTGACATTTGATACACACAAGGCATTCCTCCAGTATCCGGGAGTTGCATAATCTCATAGTCGAAGGAATATGTATATGACATGAAGAAAGCAATAGCAATAAACTGAACGATCAATATGCTAAGCTAACGGATGAGTCTATCAATCACATCATTCTCCTAATGATGTGATCCCGTTTATCAAATGACAACACATGTCTATGGTTAGGAAACTTAACCATCTTTGATTAACGAGCTAGTCTAGTAGAGGCTTACTAGGGACATGGTGTTTTGTCTATGTATCCACAGATGTATCAAGTTTCCGGCTAATAAAATTCTAGCATGAATAATAAACATTTATCATGATATAAGGAAATATAAAATAACAAGTTTATTATTGCCTCTAGGGCATATTTCCTTCAGTCTCCCACTTGCACTAGAGTCAATAATCTAGTTCACATTGTCATGTGATTTAACACGAATAGTTCACATCTTTATGTGATTAACACCTATAGTTCACATCGCCATGTGACCAACACCCAAAGAGTTTACTAGATTCAATAATCTAGTTCACATCGCTATGTGATTAACACCCAAAGAGTACTAAGGTGTGATCATGTTTTGCTTGTGAGAGAAGTTTAGTCAATGGGTGTGCCACATTCAGATCCGTATGTATTTTGCAAATTTCTATGTCTACAATGCTTTGCATGGAGCTAATCTAGCTAATTGCTCCCACATTCAATATGTATCTAGATTTAGACTTAGAGTCATCTAGATCAGTGTCAAAGCTTGCATCGATGTAACTCTTTACGAAGAACTCCCTATCACCTCCATAATCGAGAAACATTTCCTTAGTCCTCTTAGGTAACTAAGGATAATTTTGACCGATGTCCAGTGATCTACTCCTGGATCACTATTGTACCCCCTTGCCAAACTCATGGTAAGGTACACAATAGGCCTGGTATACAACATGGCATACTTTATAGAACCTATGGCTAAGGCATAGGGAATTACCTTCATTCTCTCTCTATCTTCTGTCGTGGTCGGGCTTTGAGTCTTAATCAACTTCACGCCTTGCAACATAGGCAAGAACCCTTTCTTTGACTGATCCATTTTGAACTTCAAAATCTTGTCAAGGTATGTGATTTGTGAAAGTCCTATTAAGCATCTCGATCTATCCGTATAGATCTTAATACCCAATATATAAGCTTCCACTCACTTTCTTGTAAATACAGGCTTCTCTGAAAGTCTGTATAAAACCATATGCTTTGATCACCTCATCAAAGCGTATATTCCAACTCCGAGCTGCTTGCACTAGTCCATAGATGGATCGCTAAAGCTTGCACACTTTGTTAGGACCTTTAGGATCGACAAAACCTTCTTGTTGTGTCATATACAACTCTTCTTTTAGAAATCCATTAAGGAATGTAGTTTTGACGTCCATTTGCCAGATTTCATAATCATAAAATGCGGCAATTGCTAACATGATTCAGACAGACTTAAGAATCGCTACTGGTGAGAAAGTCTCATCGTAGTCAACTCTTTGAACTTGTCGAAAACATTTTGCGACAAGTCGAGCTTTGTAGATGGTGGCATTACCATCAGTGTATGTCTTCTTCTTGAAGATCCATTTATTCTCAATGGCTTGCCGATCATCGGGCAAGTCCACCAAAGTCCACACTTTGTTCTCATATATGGATCCTGTCTTAGATTTCATGGCCTCAAGCCATCTATCGGAATCTGGGATTATCATAGCTTCTTCATAGTTTCTAGGTTCGTCATGGTCTAGTAACATGATTTCCAGAACAGGATTACCGTACCACTATGGTGCGGAACATGCTTTGGTTGACCTACGAGTTTTGGTAGTAACTTGATCTGAAGTTTCATGATCATTATCATTAGGTTCCTCTCTAGTTGGTGTAGGCATCACGAGAACGGTTTTTGTGATGAGCTACTTTCCAATTCGAGAGAAGGTACAGTTACCTCATCAAGTTCTACTTTCCTCCCACTCACTTCTTTTAAGAGAAACTCCTTTTCTAGAAAGGATCCATTCTTAGCAACAAAGATCTTCCCTTCGGATTTGTGGTAGAAGGTGTACCCAACAGTTTCTTTTGGGTACCCTATGAATACGCACTTCTCCGATTTGGGTTCGAGCTTATCAGGCTGAAGCTTTTTCATATAAGCATCGCAACCCCAAACTTTAAGAAACGACAATTTAGGTTTCTTGCCAAACCACAGTTCATACGGTGTCGTCTCAATGGATTTAGATGGTGCCCTATTTAACGTGAATGCAGCTGTCTCTAATGCATAACCCCAAAACGATAGTGGTAAATCGGTAAGAGACATCATAGATTGCACCATATCTAATAAATTACGATTATGACGTTCGGACACACCATTATGCTATGGTGTTCCAGGTGGCGTGAGTTGTGAAACTATTCCACAATGTTTTAAACGAAGGCTAAACTCGTAACTCAAATATTCGCCTCCGCGATCAGATCATAGAAAATTTATTTTCTTGTTACGATGATTCTCCACTTCACTCTGAAATTCTTTGAACTTTTCAAATGTTTCAGACTTGTGTTTCATCAAGTAGATATTCCCATATGTGCTTAAATCATCTGTGAAGGTCAGAAAATAACATTGCACGTCGTGAGCTTCAACACTTATCGGACCACATACATTGGTATGTATTATTTCCAATAAGTCATTAGCTCGCTCCATTGTTCCGGAGAACGTAGTTTTAGTCATATTGCTCACGAGGCATGGTTTGCAAGTATCAAATGATTCATAATCAAGTGATTTCAAAAGTCCATCTGCATAGAGTTCCTTCATGCGATTTACACCAATATGACCTAAACGGTAGTACCACAAATATGTTGCACTATCATTATCAACTTTGCATCTTTTGGCATCAATATTATGAATATGTGTATTACTATGATCGAGATTCCATATACCATTTACACTGGGTGTATGACCATAGAAGGATTTATTCATGTAAACAGAACAACAATTATTCTCTCACTTAAATGAATAACCATATTGCAATAAACATGATCCAATCATATTCATGCTCAACGCAAACACCAAATAACATTTATTTAGGTTCAACACTAATCCCGAAGGTAGAGGGAGTGTCCAATGTTGATCTTATCAACCTTGGAATCACTTCCAACACACATCGTCACCTTTCTCTTAACTAGTCTCTGTTCATTCTGCAACTCCTGTTTTGAGTTACTAATCTTAGCAACTGAACGGTATCAAATACCCTGGGGTTACTATGAACACTAGTAAAGTACACATCAATAACATGTATATCGAATATACCTTTGTTCACTTTGCCATCCTTGTTATCCGCCAAGTATTTGGGGTAGTTCCTCTTCCAGTGCCCATTCCCTTTGCAATAGAAGCACTCAGTTTCAGGCTTAGGTCTAGCGTTGGGATTCTTCACGGGAGTGGCAACTTCTTGTCATTCTTCTTGAAGTTCCCTTTCTTTTCCTTTGCCCTTTTTCTTGAAACTAGTGGTCTTGCCAACCATGAACACTTGATGCTTTTTATTCATTTCTACCTTCGCTGATTTCAGCATCGCAAAGAGCTCAGGAATCATTTTCGTCATCCCTTGCATATTATAGTTCTTCACGAAGTTTTAGTAGCTTAGTGATAGTGAGTAGAGAACTCTGTCAATCACTATCTTATCTGAAAGATTAAATCCCACTTGATTCTAGCAATTCTACTACCCAGACATTCTGAGTACATGCTCACTGGCTGAGCCATTCTCCTCCATCTTGTAGGCAAAGTACTTGTCAGAGGTCTAATACCTCTCGACATGGGCATGAGTTTGAAATACCATTTTAACTCTTGGAACATCTTAAATGCTCCGTGACGTTCAAAACATTTTTGAAGTCCCGGTTCTAAGCTGTAAAGCATGGTGCACTAAACTATCAAGTAATCATCATACCGAGCTTGTCAAATGTTCATAATGTCCGCATCTGCTTCTGCAATAGGTCTTTCACCTAGCGGTGCATCAAGGACATAATTCTTCTATGCGGAAATGAGCATAATCCTCAGATCACGGACCCAGTCCGCATCATTGCTACTATCATCTTTCAACTTAGTTTTCTCTAGGAACATATAAAAACATAGGGGAGCTACAACGCGAGCTATTGATCTACAACATAGATATGCAAATACTATCAGGACTAAGTTCATGATAAATTAAGTTCAATTAATCAAATTATTTAACAACTGTCACTTATATAGACATCCCTCGACTCATCTAAATGATTACGTGATCCAAATCAACTAAACCATGTCCGATCATCACATGAGATGGAGTAGTCATCAATGGTGAACATCTCTATGTTGATAATATCTACTAATGATTCACGTTCGACCTTTTGGTCTCCAGTATTTCGGGGCCATGTCTGTAAAAGCTAGGCTCGTCAAGTTTAACCCGAGTATTCCGCATGTGCAAAACTGTCTTGCACCCGTTGTATGTGAACGTAGAGCCTATCACACCCGATCATCACTTGGTGTCTCAGCACGACGAACTGTCGCAATGGTGCATACTCAAGGAGAACACTCATACCTTGAAATTTTAGTGAGGGGTCATCTTATAATGCTACCACCGTACTAAGCAAAATAAGATACAAAAAAGATAAACATCACATGCAATCAAAATATGTGACATGATATGGCCATCATCATCTTGTGCCTTTGATCTCCATATCCAAAGCACCGTCATGATCTCCATCGTCACTGCTGAGAGAGTCCTGGATTAGGGGGTCTCCAGACAGCCAGACTATCTCCATTGGCTGGACTGTTAGACTATGAAGGTACAGGATTGAAGACTTCGTCTCATGTCCGGATGGGACTCTACTTGGCGTGGAAGGCAAGCTAGGCAATACGGATATGTCTATCTCCTCCTTTGTAACGGGCCTTGTGTAACCCTAACCCTCTCCGGTGTCTATATAAACCGAAGGGTTTTAGTCCGTAGAACAACAATCACAACATACAATCATACCATAGGCTAGCTTCTAGGGTTTAGCCTCTCTGATCTCGTGGTAGATACTCTTGTACTACCCATATCATCAATATTAATCAAGCAGGACGTAGGGTTTTACCTCCATCAAGAGGGCCCGAACCTGGGTAAAACATCGTGTCCCCTACCTCTTGTTACCATCCGGCCCAGATGCACAGTTCGAGACCCCCTACCTGAGATCCGCCGGTTTTGACACCGACATTGGTGCTTTCATTGAGAGTTCCTCTGTGTCGTCGCCATTAGGCTTGATGGCTCCTATTATCATCGATAATGATGCGGTCCACGTGAGGCTTTTCTCCCTAGACAGATCTTCGTATTCGGCGGCTTTGCACTGCGGGCTGATTCGCTTGGCCATCTGGAGCAGATTGAAAGCTATGCCCCTGGCCATCAGGTTAGATTTGGAAGTTTGAACTACACGGCCGACATCTGCGGAGACTTGATCTTCGACGGATTCGAGCCACAGCCGGGCGCGCTGCACTGTCGCGATGGGTATGACCTAGCTCTGCCGCTGAACAGTACCCCAGAGGCTGCGCCCGCAACAGCTCCGACCCTTAGCTCGGAGCCGACTGCGCCAGTCGAGGACGGGTGGTTAGACACCGCCTCAGGGACTGCAGTCTTAGTGGCATTCGAGCCAAACACTAGCCTAACCCTCTACATTGCCCATGACTCCAAGGTGCCGGACTCTTTTCCGGACTCCGAACCATCCGCGTCCCTGCCAATCGAATCCGATTGGGCGCCGATCATGGAATTCACCACCGCGGATATCTTTCAGCACTCGCCCTGCGGCGACGTTCTGAATTCACTAAGGTCTCTCTCTTTGTCAGGAGAGCCCTGGCCGGATTATGGCCAACAGGATTGGGATGCGAACGACGAAGAAATTCGACGCCCACCCACCACCACTTAATAGCCACTGTCGACGACTCAACCGACATGCTCGACTTCGGCTCCGAAGACATCGAAAGTATGGACAACGATGTGGGAGGCGAAGAGGCACCAACGCCCATAGAGCGCTGGATGACCACCTCATCATATGACGTATACATGGTGGACACACCAAAAGAAGACGACGAGGAGGAACGGAAGGACGCACCGAAGGCTTGTTCCCTCGAGAAGCAGTCAAAGCGGCAGCGCAAGCGCCGCCCCAAATACCGCCTCGGCAGAAATAACGATCATACAGACCCAGCGTTGGAGCAGGGCGAACGACTGCCGGACCACGGCAATACGGAGAATCAAACCGAACAAACCAATTCTATCAAAGATAATAGTCCGGACGACATAACGCCGAACAAGCACCCGGAGTAGCAGAATGCCCGTCAAAGGGTTGTTGCCACCGCAAGGAGTCTGAAAAAGCAGAAGCAAAGGCTCAAGGCTACGCAGGACACACTCCAAATCAGATGGAGCAAAGTACTCAACACAGCAGCGAAGTACGGTGGCAATCGCCCCACCAAGGGCTACCCAAAGCAGAAGTTGCTACCTGAATTCGATGAGGAGGCCTCAGACCTCCCACAACCGAAAATAAAAACGGCCACCTGGCCGGATAAACGACCTCACGGCCAACATAGAGCGGCAAACAATGCCACCCACAAGCCAATACGCGATCCACGCGAGGGCCCGCACCAAAAGGACGGCGCAACCAGATCCATCTATGGACCACGCAAGCGCGCCCTAGCATATGATGTAACACAACAAACATCCGAACAACGAGGTACACCCAGATACAGGGGTGCTGCACACCCCCTATGTTTCACCGACGAGGTGCTGGACCATGAATTTCCAGAGGGATTCAAACCCGTAAACATAGAGGCATACGATGGAACAACAGACCCTGGGGTCTGGATTGAGGACTATATCCTCCATATCCATATGGCTCGAGGAGATGATCTCCACGCCATCAAGTACTTACCCCTCAAGCTCAAAGGGCCAGCTTGTCACTGGCTTAAAAGCCTCCCCGAAAACTCCATTGGAAGCTGGGAAGAGCTCGAAGACGCTTTTCGGGCAAATTTTCAAGGGACTTATGTCCGACCTCCGGACGCGGACGATTTGAGTCATATAACTCAACAGCCCGGAGAGTCAGCCCAAAAACTTTGGAACAGGTTTCTTACTAAAAAGAACCAAATTGTCGACTATTCAGACGCCGAAGCCTTGGCAACTTTTAAGCATAGCGTCCGTGACGAATGGCTTGCCAGACACCTCGGCCAAGAAAAGCCGAGAACAATGGCAGCATTAACAAGCCTCATGACCCGCTTTTGCGCGGGCGAGGACAGCTGGCTAGCCAGATGCAGCACTAGCGACCCCAATACATCTGAAGTTAGAGATGGAAACGGGAAATCACGGTGCAACAGCAATAATAGACGCCGGAATAAAGAAGACAGCACGAAGAGCACAGCAGTAAACGCCGGATTCAAAAGCTCTCGGCCAGGTCAGCAAACGCCGCCCTCTAAAGGCGCCAGAGACGAACTGTCCAGCCTAAACAAAATTCTAGACCAAATATGTCAGATCCATAGCACCCCTGGTAAACCCGCCAATCATACTCACAAAGAATGTTGGGTCTTCAAGCAGTCCGGCAAGCTCAACACCGTACACAAGGGGGAGGATGCACCAAGCGAAGACGAGGATGAGCCTCTCAAGCAAGACACTAGGGAACAAAAGAAATTTCCACCAGAAGTCAAAACAGTAAATGTGTTACACGTGATCAAGGGGAGAAACAAAATGGCACTCCCAGAAAAATATGCCCCATGGCCTATCACCGCGGAGCCCTGCCACTGGTCGTCTCAACCGATCACTTTCGACCATTGTGATTAATCAGCAAGTATCCGGCATGCAGGATGGGCTGCCCTGGTATTAGATCCAATAATCGACGGATACCACTTCACACGAGTCCTGATGGACGGTGGCAGCAGCCTCAACCTGATATACCAGGATACAATCCGCGAAATGGGGATAGACCCAACGAAAATTTGCCATAGCAATACTACCTTTATAGGGGTAACGCCGGGCCCAGGGGCTCATTGCACGGGCTCCCTACTACTAAAGGTTATATTCGGCTTCCCCAATAACTTCCATAGCGAACATTTAACCTTCCACATTGCTCTGTTCCAAAGCGGCTATCAAGCACTACTTGGACGTGAAGCTTTTGCTCGCTTTAATGCAATACCACATTACGCTTCCCTGGCGCTCAAGATGCCCGGTCCATGCGGCATCATTACAGTGAACGGAAGTATCAAGCGATCTTCGCGCGCCGAAGAGAATGCGACTGCCTTGGCAGCCGAACACTAAAAACGACCTCACCAACTAAAGCATTTGATAGGTCGTCAAGACCACGGTCGCGGTTAGACGAGTCCGGCGCTGCTATATGTACTTTGTACCGGATGGATGGCCACACCCCTATTACAAATACAAGGGGCTCAACGCGCACAGACAAGCGGCAATTTCTACTCATTTTTAGCTATACATGGTTTCTTTAAAAACTATCTTTTTGCATGACAACTTTTTCACCTAAGTTCCTCTCTTTTATAGATGATCATCGTGCTACACCCGTCCAAGATACGGCACAACGGAGACACATGCGCGGACGTGCAACAAGGACCCGTTCCAAGGATTCTTTATAGATTAAGACCCTGCGTAAACCTTTTTTACTGTCTCTTGTTGATACGCATCCACCGAATTCTCAGCACAATTGGGAGGGATGCTGACGTCTCGGCATGTGGCCACGTCAAAATAATCCACATACCTGGACACAAGGGGCTTCTCACAAAGGGCACTATTTAGGCCCGGTTTATACCACAAAGACCGAATACCTTAGGGAGTGTTCGGCGTCGCGAGTTTGGCCTTATATGCATCAGCTCTGAATCATTGTCTTTGGTCAAATGTTGGGTTTGCCCGGCTCTTGTGTTTTGGTGCCTTACGTTCCGCTTTATCAGCTAAGGTAGCACCAGGAGAACTACTACGATTGTGCCCTGGTTCATTCGGACGAGCACCTCAGTAGAGAAAGCCGAAAACTGACTGTCATGATATAGCGTGAGACTGGTCAACCACTCAATGACCTATCAGAATGTTAGAATTCCTCCGCCTTAACAAAGGGCCGTTTTCCGGCCAGGCATATACGCACCCCGCGATCAGGAGAGTGCGAAGCCACCAGGGGCTATCTAGTAGCCCCACTGTCAAACTCCTATGGCTAAGTGAAAGTGTTAAAGCATTATAGTCTGGTTGCCTCGTTCGCTACGCTATCACCTCCTTAATAGGACCAAGACGTTGGGTTAAGTGTGAACACGCATTTTTCGCGAGCACCTCCGCATTATATGCGTGGGGGTTGAAGCCGACGGCTGCAATCTTTCAGGTTATACACATGTATACATAAACGGCCGCACAAGAGGCATCATAATACTTTCAGGCAAAAGTATAAACATGGCCTTATAAAACTTCATAACATCATTGTGTTTACAGTGAGAATACATATCACTCAAACATAATATTCTTCGAGCACTGGGCCTCTATCAAACGAGCACCCTCGAGAACCTCCTCGAAATACTGCTCGGCAGCCACTCGACCTATGGCCGAACCCTGCGCCGCAACAGTGGTAGCGTCCATCTCTGCCCAGTATAATTTAACACGGGCAAGGGCCATCCGCGAGCCTTCTATGCACGCCGACCTCTTCATCGCATTAATGCGCGGCACCGCAGCAAGGAACTGCTGCACTAAGCTAAAATAGTTGTTCGTCTTTGGCTTTTCCGGCCATAGCTGATCCACAACAAACCTCATGGCTAGTCCAGACAACCTATTCAGTTCGGCCCATTCGGCTAGCTGGTCAGTCAATGAAAGCAGACGCTCTGGAATGTTGAATTGCGACCAGAACAGCTTGTCCACTTCACGATCTGTCTAACCTTGAAAGTACTTGGCAGCATCGGCATCACTCGCCGCCAAATCCATATACGCATCTGCCGAACTCCATAGTTGATCCAGAGGGGCATACCATGGATCTCCGAACTTCCTCCGTAACACGAAGGGTTTCCCAGCCGCACTATCCCCGGCTTCCCGCAGCTCCTCCTTCTTCACTCTCATAGCAGAACAGGTGTCTTTGTCCGCCATCATGGCCTTCTCAAGGTCCGTTGCCTTCGCTCGGTTTTCGTTTTCAAAGACCCGGTAACGGTCGGCAGTGTATTTTAATTCTATGACCATGTTGGCCATCTTCTCTTGGCTCTCGCAATGCGCGGCCTTCTCGGCTTTCAACTCTTCGGCCGCCTTCAAAGCAGCCGCATTACTAATCCTCGCTTGTTCCTTGGCTCGGGCGAGTTCCGCCCGAAGGGTCTCCACGGTGGCAGCTCCGTCTGCAGTCACAACATATTAAAGATACTGGCATCATGCTGCTCTTATTGTGTGACATTTACCAGAAAACATTACTTACCCTGTGATTTGTCAAGCCGCTTGTTAACAAGCTCGATGTCGGCGTCTGCCGCATCTAGTTGCTGTTTTAATTTGGCAAACTCACTAGTACGGCTAGCCACCGGAGCTTCCACCACCTGCACATAGGGGCAGTCTGGTTATTGCCTGGGAATATGATCCTCTGTTCGCCGCCGTTCAGGACGACAACCAGAGTCTCAAGGGCTACTATGTACACAAGGCACACCTAACATGTGCAGTACTATCACATATTATCTCACGTACCTCAAAGCCTGTCAGTAGACTCATAAAGCCTTCATGTAATCCACTTTTGGCGGACGAAATTTTCTCCATCACCGTACCCATCAGCGTACGGTGTTCTTCTGAGATGGCCGCTCGCCCCACCAGCTCCCTCAGAAAGTCTGACTGCATACCAGATGGTGCCGGACTCTTTTGTCAGCTCTCTTCGGGAGCCGGACGCTGGGGACTTCAGGGGTCTATGGGATTATCTTCTGGCCTCACCGGATCCAGGGAGGCCCTCCGTGATGACACTTCGGGGTCGCCCGCTTCTTGAGCGGAGGAGTCCGGGGGAGGCGTTTCGCTCTCCATCATCTCCGGAAGAAGATCCCCCGAAGACGAGCTCAGCTGAGAGGGGCTAAGGCCCGAACTACAAGATATGCGGTGGTTATTTTCTCAGAAAAAAGATAGCATACCTTTACTATTAAAGTATTTTGGGATCACTTACGACTCGTTGGAGGGTTGATCCCCCCGCGGACTTTGTGTGGCAAAAGCACCCCTCGAGGCAGGACCCTCTGTGGGAGACTTCTTCTCCCATTTGGAGGCTTCGGCTTCCGAATCCTCGGAAGCAGTCCTTTTCCTCCCCCGGTTATCCTCCTTCATGGAGACGCTCATTCCCTCGGTTGGAACGGGCAGCGATGGGGGCCCGCGTCCGCCCGTATTATCCCCCCCCCCCCCCGTATCGTCCTTCGAGGGCTCCGGGCAAGGTGCGACCTCGAGCATCTTTTCCAATACCGGATTTTCCAAACCCTTGGGGAGGGGGGCCAAACACCGAATCATCTTCGCCTTTGTTAGCCAGTCCTGGTCAAAAAGCAAACTCTCAGAAATAACTTCATGACGAATAAAAGATAGTGTGTTCGGCTAGACGATTTCTTACTTGTTCGGCGGCTTGGTTACTGCTCAGGCCCACGTCCTCGGTAATATCCGGACACTCTACTTGAGGTCCGAAGAATGACTTGTACATCTCCTCATGCGTCAGGCCGAGGAAACTTTGAAAGGTATGCGGTCCCTCTGGGTTGAACTCCCACAAGCAAAGGGGCCGGCGTTTGCAAGGCTGGACTTGACGAACTAACATAACTTGTATTACTGAAACAAATTAAAATCTCCCTCGAAGATATCTCGGATGCGGCTTTGCAATATCGGCACGTCCTTGGCTGGACCCCAACTCAGACCTCTGCTAATCCATGACATCAGTTGTGGTGGGGGGGGCGAGCGGAAAGCGGGGGCAGCCACCCACTTGGCACTTCTGGGAGCTGTGACGTAAAACCACTCCCGCTGCCATAATTCGGACACCTCTGGAAAGGAACCTTTTGGTCATGGAGCTCCTGCCATCTTGCCTATTGATGCACCTCCGCACGCTGCATGTTGCCCCTCGATCATCTTCGGCCTCACTTCAAAGGTCTTGAGCCACAAGCCGAAGTGAGGGGTAATGCGGAGGAAGGCCTCACACACGACAATAAATGTCGAGATGTGGAGAAAGGAGTCCGGAGCTAGATCATGGAAATCTAGCCCGTAATAGAACATCAAACCCCTGACGATGGGATCCAGAGTGAGGCCTAGGCCTTGGAGGAAGTGGGAGACGAACATGACATTCTCGTTAGGTTCGGGAGTAGGGACGACCTGCCCTTGAGCAGGAAGCCGATGCGAAACCTCGGCGGTCAGGTATCTGGCCTCCCTCAACTTCTTGATGTCCTCTTCCGTCACGGAGGAGGGCATCCATCGGCCTTGAAGGCTGGATCCGGACATGATCGGAGACAGGGAGCACCTAGCCTGGGCTTTGGGTGTTAGAACTTGAGGCGGGGGAAGGGTTCTTTTGAGCACGAGAGGGAAAAAGAAAACCTTGTCCCTTTATAAAGAGGGTGAATATCAAGCGTCCTCTCCGTAGCCATTTAAGACTTGCCTATAATCTAGGAGTCCTACACATGGTTGGGTTACCCACGACCACATTAATGAGAATCTTGTAATTGGGGGAACACGATCTCCGCTTCGACAAGACGTGTCAAGAAACTGCCTCGCGTTATGTGTGGAGCTGGTTGAAGAAAAATGGTTCGAATAATCATTGGGCCATGACGCAACGTCATGCTACCAAAACGGGTCAGCAAATTGGATTTGCGAAAATATTATTCTCTCTACAGCGGTATGTGGAACTTATTTTGCAGGGTCGGACACTATCCTCGTATTCAAATTCTTCTGTGGAGAAGGAACCCGCCTTGCAATGCCAAAGACAATACTGCACGCCAGACTCATCGTCATTGAAGCCTGGTTCAGGGGCTACTGAGGGAGTCCTGGATTAGGGGGTCTTCGGACAGCCGGACTATCTCCATTGGCCGGACTGTTAGACTATGAAGGTACAAGATTGAAGACTTCGTCTTGTGTCCGGATGGGACTCTACTTGGCGTGGAAGGCAAGCTAGGAAATACAGATATGGATATCTCCTCCTTTGTAACCGACCTTGTGTAACCCTAACCCTCTCCGGTGTCTATATAAACCGAAGGGTTTTAGTCCGTAGAACAACAATCACAACATACAATCATACCATAGGCTAGCTTCTAGGGTTTAGCCTCTCTGATCTCGTGGTAGATCTACTCTTGTACTACCCATATCATCAATATTAATCAAGCAGGACGTAGGGTTTTACCTCCATCAAGAGGGCCCGAACCTAGGTAAAACATTGTGTCCCCTGCCTCCTGTTACCATCCGCCCTAGACGCACAATTCGGGACCCCCTACCCGAGATCCGCCGGTTTTGACACCGACAACTGCCTTGACACCTTGATCTCCATCGTAGTGTCGTGGCCGTCTCGCCAACTATTGCTTCTACAACTATCGCTAACGCATAGTGATAAAGTAAAGCAATTACATTGCGTTTGATTTTCATACAATAAAGAGACAACCATAAGGCTCCTGCCGGTTGCCACTAACTTTTACAAAATAATGTATATCGCATCATGTCTTGACCATATCACATCACAACATGCCCTGCAAAAACAAGTTAGACGTCCTCTACTTTGTTGTTGCAAGTTTTACGTGGCTGCTATGGGCTTCTAGCAAGAACCGTTCTTACCTACGCATCAAAACCACAACGGTGATTTATCAAGTTTGCTGTTTTAACCTTCAAAAAGGATCGGCCGTGGTCAAATTCGATTCAACTAAAGTTGGAGAAACAGACACCCGTCAGCCACCTTTATGCAAAATTAGTGGCATGCCTGTCGGTGGAACCGGTCTCATGGACATGGTCATGTAAGGTTTGTCTGGGACGCTTCATCCAACAATACCGCCGAATCAAAATAAAACATTGGTGGTAAGCAGTATGACGATCACCGCCCACAACTCTTTGTGTTCTAATCATGCATATCATCTACGCATAGACCTGGCTCGGATGCCACTATTGGGAAACGTAGCATGCAATTTCAAAAAAAAATCCTACGCTCACGCAAGATCTATCTAGGAGATGCATAACAATGAGAGGGGGAGAGTGTGTCCACGTATCCTCGATGACCGAAAGCGGAAGCGTTTGACAACGCGGTTGATGTAGTCGAACTTCTTATCATTCCAACCGATCAAGCACCGAACGTATGACACCTCCGAGTAATTATTGGTCGAACCGTAATGACAACATACATTATTCCCTTTGTCATCGGTATGTTACTTGCTCAAGATTCAATCGTCGGTATCTTCATACCTAGTTCAATCTTGTTACCGGCAAGTCTCTTTACTCATTCCTTAATACATCATCCTACAACTAACTCATTAGTCACTTTGCTTGCAAGGCTTCTTATGATGTGTATTACCGAGAGGGCCCAAAGATACCTCTCCGATACTCGGAGTGACAAATCCTAATCTTGATCTATGCCAACCCAACAAACACCTTTGGAGATACCTATAGAGCATCTTTATAATCACCCAATTACATTGTGACGCTTGATAGCACACAAGGCATTCCTCCAGTATCCGGGAGTTGCATAATCTCATAGTCGAAGGAATATGTATAAGACATGAAGAAAGCAATAGCAATAAAACTGAACGATCAATATGCTAAGCTAACGGATGGGTTTGTCCATCACATCATTCTCCTAATGATGTGATCCCGTTTATCAAATGACAACACATGTTTATGGTTAGGAAACTTAACCATCCTTGATTAACGATCTAGTCTAGTAGAGGCTTACTAGGGACACGGTGTTTTGTCTATGTATCCACACATGTATCAAGTTTCCGGTTAATACAATTCTAGCATGAATAATAAACATTTATCATGATATAAAGAAATATAAAATAACAACTTTATTATTGCCTCTAGGGTATATTTCCTTCACGGGGCATCCCTCTGGTACTTCTTTAGCCCATCCTGTGTCTTCTGGCCTAGAAAAATTCTCCAAAAAGTTTCGTTGTGTTTGGACTCCGTTTGGTATTGATTTTCTGCGAAGTAAAAAGCACGCAAAAAAGCAAATAGCATTGGATACTGTGTCAATAGGTTAGTCCCAAAAAATGATATAAAGTTGCTATAAAATGATTGTAAAACATCCAAGAATGATAATATAACAGCATGGAACAATCAAAATTTATAGATACGTTGGAGACGTATCAGCATCCCCAAGCTTAATTCCTGCTCATTGTTGAGTAGGTTAATGATAAAAACATAATTTTTTATGTGGAATGTTGCTTATCATGTTCATTACATATTCTTTTCTTTCGTAGCATGGACATTTGGACTTTTATATGATTCAAAGCAATAGTCTAGTTTTGACATGAGGATTTCAATACTCAAGCATATCAAGAAGCAACCACGTGTTTCAAAATATAAACACTAAAGCAAGTTATCCCTAGCCCATTATGATCAATCATTGATCCATTCATGAAAAACACTCGCATATTAGCTACACCCAATGCTCAAGTACAATCATAGTGCCCCTTAGTTGGTGCTCTATAAGAGAAGATGGAGACTCAAATAAAAACTAAAAATTGCATAAAGTAAATAGAAAGGCCCTTCGTAGAGGGAAGTAGGGATTTGTAGAGGTGCCAAAGCTCAAAGAGGAAAAAGATAGAGATAAAACATTTTGGGTGGCATTACTTTCCTGTCAACAAAAATGATCGAGTAGTTCCCAATACTTTCCATGCTAGATATATCATAGGCGGTTCCCAAACAGAAAATAAAGTTTATTCCTTTTTCCACCACACTTTCACATTCCATGGTTAATCGAATCCACGGGTACCGTCCATACCAACACTTTCCAAGGAATTTATTATTTGACAACATAAAGGAAATTCATTTTTTATTTTGGGACTGGGCAACCCTGATACCTTTGACGTAATCTCGTGCAATGACAAGTGAATAAACACTCATCTTGAGAATAACACATCTAGCATGGAAAAATATCGGCCACCCCCTACCGTTTCATGAGCGGTATGAGCATACAAAAAGGAAATTTATTTTTAAAATTAGAGATGGCACATACAAATTTTCTTAGAACAGCACTGAAATACCACATATAGGTAGGTATAGTGGGCTCATGTGGCAAAATTGGGTTTAAGTATTATGGATGCACAAGTAGAAATCATACTTAGTACAAGTGAAGGCTACCAAAAGATTGAGAAGCATCCAACCAATAAATGAAAAATCTCATAAGCGAGCATTAAGCATAACTAACACCGAATAATGCACCACAAGTAGGATGTAATTTCATTGCATAACTATTGAATTTCGTGCTTGCATAGGGAATCACAAACGTTAACATCTATATTCTCACTAAACCATAATTACTCATCAACATGACTCACATATTATGTCATCATATCACAAAACTATTACAAAGAATCAAGTTTATTTTGTCCAATGATCTTCATGAAAGTTTTTATTATATCCCTCTTGAATATCTATCACTTTGGGACTAAATTCGTATGTTGCTTTTGATAGCTCAAACAAATCTAAGTGAAGAGCATGAGCATAAGAATATTTTCTTCTCTCAAAATAATATAAGTGAAGTATGAGAGAATTACTTAAAAAATTACGAACTCTCAAATAAATCTAAGTGAAGCATGAGAGCATTTCTTGAAAAATAATAAAGCACACTATGATCAGAAAGATATAAGTGAAGCACTAGAGCAATTCCATAGCTCAAAAATATTTAAGTGAAGCATAGACAACAATTCTAACAAGTCATAACATAATTTTGGCTCTCTCAAATAGGTCTGTCCAGCAAGGATACTTGACTTAAACTAAAAAGCAAAACAAGCAAAGACTCATATCATACAAGATGCTCCAAGCAAAACTCATGATATGTGACGAATAAAAATATAGCTCCAAGTAAAATACCGATGGTCGTTAGAAGAAAGAGGGGATGCCACTCGGGCATCCCCAAGCTTAGTCGCTTGCTTCTCTTTTAGATATTAGCTTGGGATGCCATGGGTCATCCCCAAGCTTAGGCTCTTATTGGTCCTTATTCCTTCATCCATTGTGATCTCACCCAAAACTTGAAAACTTCAATCGCAAAAAACTCAACAAAACCTTCATGAGGTCCGTTAGTATAATAGAGCAAATCACTACTATAAGTACTGTTGCAAACCCATTCATATTTTCTTCTTGCATTATATCTACTGTATTCCAAATTTGCTATGGCTCATAACCCCCGATAGACTCCATAGATTCATAAAAATAATCACACAACACAAATAAAATAGAATATGTCAAAAACAAAACAGTCTGTAGTAATCTGAAAACTTTGAATACTTATGTAACTCCAAAAATTCTGAAATATTAGGACAACGTGGGAAATTTTTACATAAACATTGTGTACAAAAATCATGATTGTATCGCATTTCTTTTAAAAATTTAAAATTGTTTTACTGACACAAAAGTTTCTGTTTTCAAACAAGATCAAATCAACTATCATCCAACATGATCCAAAAGGATTTGCTTGGAACAAACACTAATTAAAACATGAAAAACACAATCATAACAGTAGCATAATTGTGCAAACACTCAAGAACAGAAAGAAAAAGAAAAAAATAAATTTTATTCATTGGGTTGCCTCCCAACAAGCGCTATCATTTTATGCCCCTAGCTAGGCATAATGCAAACGCTTATAATTCTTCAAGGATTTAGCATACAAATTTTCAATAATAATACTCCTAGGAACAAGTTTGAAGAGTTCATTCTTGCACATAGGGCCTCTTATAACTTCAACAAAATCCAGGTGAATACTAATCCTCTTAAGATCTTCTTTGTTACTATTGGAAGTTGCACCCTTGTTTTTAGTGACTTGAGTAATCTTGCCAATTTTTACCGGAGTTTTTTCAATAGTTTTAGCGTAGGAGAAAGTCGTGCTTAGATTACTAAAAATTTATTCTAACTTATCAATTCTAGCGGGGCTCTCCTCTATTCTTTCGTTGAATGCGGGTTCTTTTTCTTTTAGTACTTTAAGAGTGTGTCCTGCTTTTGACCCGATTCTATTAGCAAGATTGTGCATCCTCTTATCTAATTTTTCAATATTTTCTTCAGTGAGGAATTTCTTTTCAATATCATCTAGCCTTTCCATAACATGCTCGAGAGTTAAAGTTGTTTCATTAACCATAAGAGGTGGTGAACCCACTAGATTTCCCATGACATTAAAAGCATGTAAAGAAGGACACATCAAGAAATTTCCACCACTAATCATATCAAGGACGAATCTATACCAAGTGGTGATGCCCACATAAAAACATCGAAGAAGAAGAATGGTAGATTGCTTATGAATAGATATATTATGAGCATTGCAAATCCTATACCAAGCATCTTTTAAATTCTCCCCTCCCCATTGTTTGAAGTTAAGAACCTCGTTCTTGGGAGTGCATGCACTAGAGGAAGAACTATCCATAATGACAAAAGGTGACAAACAGGATTGCACACGAAAACATATCTGACGAGACAACAATGAATGGAAAAGAGGGGGAATAAAATGAAAAATTGTTGTGAAGTGGGGGAGATGAAAATGAGAGGAAAATGGCAAATAATGTAAATTGCAAGGAGATGTGATTTTTCATTAGGAACCTGATAGATGTTGATGATGTCTCCCCGGCAAGGGCGCCAGAAATTCCTTTTGATGCGGCTTCAACTACGTCAGTATTTCCCAAAGAGGAAGGGATGATGCAACACATGTACGGTAGCTATTTCCCTCAGTGATGAGATGAAGGTTATCGAACTAGTATGTAACGCCCCATATGTGACTTTCCCAAATTGCACTCCAACTCTTGCCGTTTCTGGCATTAAGCTATATTTATTCTCGGGTTCGGGCCGTTGTCTCCGTGTGTTGTTTTTGTTTTCGTGCATCTCATATCATGTCATCACGTGCATTACATTTGCATACATGTTCATCTCATGCATTCGAGCATTTTCCCCGTTGTCCGTTTTGCATTCCGGCGCTTCGTTCTCCTCCGGTGGCCATTTCTAGCTTTCTTTCGTGTGTGGGGATTAAACATTTCCGGATTGGACCGAGACTTGCCATGCGGCCTTGGTTTACTACCGGTAGACCGCCTGTCAAGTTTCGGGTCATTTGGACTTCGTTTGATACCCTCACGGTTAACCGAGGGACCGAAAAGGCCTTGTGTGTGTTGCAGCCCAACACCCCTCCATCTTGGCCCAAAACCCACCAAACTCTGCTCCATCGTCTCGGTCGTTCGATCACGATCGTGTGGGCGAAAACTGCACCTCATTTGGACTCTCCTAGCTCCCTCTATGCCTATATATACACCCCCCCCCCCTCAAAATTCCGGGTCAAAACACCCCTAAACCCTAGATCCACTCCATCTGCCGCCGCCGGACAAAATTCCGGGCAGCGGACGTGTACGCCTCCGCCGCCAGTGCCACGTGGCGCCTCCTGACTCGCCCGCGCCCCCAGGCCCACATCGCCGCCGCCGCGGGCCGGGGAGCCCGAAGCCGGCCCCCGCGGCCCGACTCGCCCGCGCCGCCACCCGGGGTCCGTCCCTCCGCGCTCCGGCGGCCGGAGCACCACCGCGCCACCGCGGGCTCGCCGGAGTAGCCCGCGCCCGACCCCGCCGGCTGCCACCCGCCGACCTCGCCGAGCTCCGCGCCGCCCTCGCCGGAGGCCACCACCGCGCCCTCGCCGGACCCCGCTCCTCTCCACGTCGGCCGCCTCCCCTAGCCGCCGTCCGAGGTCGCCGGCCACCGCCGCCATCGCCGGATCGGGCGAGCTGCTACAGTGTCGCGTGCCGGATCGGATCTGTGCTACAGTAAACCCTAATCCGGTTGACTTTCCCTCCTCTTTTTCCAGATTTTTATGCATACTTTGACCTGCCATATCTTTGCATCCGTAGCTCCGATTTGGGCATATGATATATCAAAATCTTCGTCTCGACGAGTACATCATTTCATTCCATTGCATCATTTGCATTTGAGGTCATCTTGGTGCCAAAAATGCTGTTGGAAGGAGGCATCATGAGTTAAATTGCAGATCCGTTAGCTCTACATTGACTTTTGTCCTTTTTGCCATGATCATTGCGTGCATGATATGCCTGTGCCCCTTTGGGATGAATTGTTAAGCATGTTGTCTTCTTTCCAGAGGTGTCTTCCATGCATTTTTAGGATGTGTGTGTTGTCTTGTGCAAGCTTGCAAAGAGGGGTACCTGAGTTTACTGATTTCAGGGACTTAGTGAATATCACCAAGTCTGGGATGTTTTAGTTCATGATGCTATATGTCCAGCTTGTTTCCTAGTGATCTGTGCCTCTTTTGAGGATCATCAGTAAGAGTGATTTGTTATGCTTCTTGTGTTTAATCCATCCATATCTTTACTTGTTATGTTGGAGCACCCTAGGTTGACTCAATCGAGCTCAACTTTTGCATAGTTGTTGTTTTGGGCAGATCGTCAACTCTTTTGCGATTTTGCCGGAGCTATTGCTAGTGATCCATGCATGCTATGCCATTATTCTTGCCATGTCTAGCTAGAATTTTGTGCCTTCTTTATGGATATATTCTTGCCTTGCCATGACTTGCACCGTAGTGAGAGCATCGAGCTCGTTTACATGCCTCCGTGAGTTATAATTTCAGCATGTCCCAGTTTTCACCAAGTCTGAAAACTGATTGTGTTTCATCGATGTTCGTGTGCTTGTTAGAGTATTTTGTGAACCCTTTTGGCCCCATGTCATTTTGGGTGTTTTGTTAAGCTTGTTGAGTAGCTCCATGCCATGCGCTTACTTGCCATGTTCAGGTTTTGGTTCATGTAGTTTTGCTGCTCCGAAGAGAGCATCGTGGTCTGAAATTTCAGACTAGCGTTAATTTCGCCAAGTCTGAAATCTGTTTTGCTTATTCAGTTTTGCCATGCTTGTTTGAAGCCCTTAATGGATGAATTTGCCTATGCCTCAGTCCTGGTGATTTGTTAAGCCTCTTGAGTACATCACTGCCATGCAATTTGTTTTCATGTTTGGTGGCTGTAGCATGTTCATTTTGTTGCATTTAGGAGCCTACTTGCTGTAAATCGCAGATCGGCTCGTTTCGTAAAACGCTTGCCATTTCCAAACCGTAGCTCCGATTGCCATGATCTTTATATCGTTTTCAGGGGATTTCTTCCCCTCTATCCAGTGGCACACTTGGTTTTCCAAGTTGAGGCCAGGTTCTTGCATTTCCTGTCACGTCTTGCATTTTGCATCCCGCATCGCATCCCGCATAGCATACCATCTTTGCATATTATTGGTTGCCCTTGCACGTGGTTGATTGTATCCTTGTTGCTTGTTTCTGTTGTTGGGTAGAGCCGGGAGACGAGTTCGCTAACGAGGAGCCCGTTGAGTTTGCTTTTGAGGATCCAGTCAACTCTGACAACTGTGCAGGCAAGATGATCATACCCTCGAAATCACTACTATCTTTGCTATGCTAGTTTGCTCGCTCTTTTGCCTTGCCAATGCTACAATGCCTACCACTTGCTTGTCAGCCTCCCAATTGCCATGATTGAGCCTCTAACCCACCTTTGTCCTAGCAAACCATTGATTGGCTATGTTACCGCTTTGCTCAGCCCTTCTTATAGCGTTGTTAGTTGCAGGTGAAGATTGGAGCCGTTCCTTATTGGAACCTTTATTTACTTGTTGGGATACTATTATATTGCTATGTTATCTTATTCATCTATATACTTGGTAAAGGGTGGAAGGCTCGGCCTCTCGCCTAGTGTTTTGTTCCACTCTTGCTGCCCTAGTTTCCGTCATATCGGTGTTATGTTCCCGGATTGTTACGTCCCTTATGCGGTTGGGCTATAATGGGAACCCCTTGATAGTTCGCCTTGATTAAAGCTTTTCCAGCAATGCCCAACATTGGTTTTACCATTTGCCACCTACCCCTTTTTCCCTTGGGTTTCCGGAGCCCGAGGGTCATCTTTATTTTAGCCCCCCACGGGCCAGTGCTCCTCTGAGTGTTGGTCCGGAACGTCATCCGCCGGTGGCCACCAGGGGCAACTCTGGGCTGGCCTACCGGAAGTTTGGACAATCTGAGTGTGCCCTGAGAAAGAGATATGTGCAGCTCCTATCGGGATTTGTCGGCACATTCGGGCGGTGTTGCTGGACTAGTTTTGACCTGTCGAATCATCTTGTTGTACCGGGATACCGAGTCTGATCGGTGTGTCTTGGGTGGAGGTCTATTCCTTCGTTGACCGTGAGAGCTTGTTATGGGCTAAGTTGGGACCCCCCTACAGGGATTGATCTTTCGAAAGCCGTGCCCGCGGTTATGGGCAGATGGGAATTTGTTAATGTCCGGTTGTAGATAACTTGAACCTTAATTAATTAAAATGAATCAACTGAGTGTGTTGCCATGATGGCCTCTTCTTAGCGGAGTCCGGGAAGTGGACACGGTGTTGGAGTTATGCTTGCGTAGGCTTCTCTCTTGTTTTCCGCTCGTGCTTTGCCTCCTCTTCTCGCTCTCCTTTGCGAATAAGGTAGCCACCATATATGCTAGTCGCTTGCTGCAGCTCCACTTATACATTACCCCTTTCCTACCTATTAAGCTTGAATAGTCTTGATCGCGAGGGTGCGAGATTGCTGAGTCCTCTGTGGCTCACAGATTGCTATTACACCAGATGCAGGGACAGATGATTCC
Source organism: Triticum monococcum (assembly GCA_034509565.1). Taxonomy (NCBI): domain Eukaryota; kingdom Viridiplantae; phylum Streptophyta; class Magnoliopsida; order Poales; family Poaceae; genus Triticum; species Triticum monococcum. Next base: position 526,679,192 of record CM067841.1, read on the forward strand.
GCTCCAGATGGCGCGCTCGAGCTGAAGTGGGAGTACGACAAGGACTCTCAGCGTTACTATGTGTCTTTTCCTGATGATCAATAGGAATGCCTATTCGGGGTTAGATTCAGGGCCTACTCGCTTGTTGGGGGTCTTTTCCATTTTGGCGCCGTAGTCGGGCCATGAGTGATTGTATGATGGATGTTATTTATGTACTTTGATGTGACATGGCGAGTGTAAGCCAACTATGCTATTATTCCCCTTTATATTATATATGTACATGGGTTGTGTAATGATTCCTGACTTGCGACATTGCTTTCAATGCGCCTATGTCTCTAAGTTGTGCCTCGACACGTGGGAGATATAGTCGCATCGAGGGCATTACAAGTTGGTAATCAGAGCCTTCCCCGACCTTAGGAGCCCCATTGCTTGATCGTTTTTAGCAGCCGAGTTGTGTCTAGAAAAATGTTTTGAGTCCTTAGGAATTATATATCGGAGAGCTTAGGAATTCTTTTTACTTCCCAGTCTCCTCATCGCTCTGGTAAGGCATCCTGACGTAGAGTTTTGACTCTTCTCTTCTCAAATTTCACAAAAAAAAATTAGGATCACGCGAGTATCTTAGTTTTGTTCCGATGGCTTATGATGAGAATACTGTCTTGGTGCCTCCTGTCAGGGGTTTAGTGGAAGTGTCCCGGGGAGTTGAGCTCTGAGGTGTTGTCATCATAATTCTATCGTTGCAATTCTGGTATACTTAAGATATGTGCGCGACATCGAAAATCTCTTTTATGCAGTTCGTTGGTGAGATAACCTCGATGCCACCCAGTACTGGGGCGGGAGTTCGGGAGTATCGCCATAACTTGTATAACGGATGCTTTTCGAAGGTTGAGATAGATGGTTTCCGAAGGTTTCTTGGTTATGTGTTGAAGGATGGATGCAGCTGGATGTAGGATTTGCTAGCTTGGGTGAGATATTATGCTTCCCCTGTATCCCCAACACCTGATTGCATAACCGGAAAGTTTCGGGAGTTTCATAGGTGGGAATTCAAGTAGCCTTAGAATATCTTTCCAACAGATGTGTGATATGAAATTGGGGTTCGACGTCTAGTGGTTCGCCTATTCACGATCGATTTTACAGTGGCCTCGTTGTGTCTTAAAGAGTCCTTGGCTATGCTGACTCGGGGACGCTTCGTATGTTATGTGCACTGCCTTGTACATGATGGTGCTGTACGGTCGAGCCCGTGTAGGTCCTACCATGAACACTTCGGACGAAATTTCTATCATGTGTTTGTTCCGGCTTATTCCGCAAGCCAACCCTTGGTTTTATTTCGAGTTGTGGTATTCGTTCTGCTTCGACGTCATATGTTGATTCCATCCCTCGTTGATGTACCTCTTCTACCTGATTCTTCGTGGCTTCGCAATTTAGGAATATGTGACCACTTCAAGAGAAGTGCACTCGTTCATTTTGTTCGGATGTGAAGACTTTATGTTGCAATTTTCATTCCGTTGGTTTCAGCTTTATTTCTCTGCCTATGTGCTAACGGTGGTCAACCTCTTCAGGATGGCTCCCGCTAAGAGCACCAGTCAGAACCAGAATCAAGATCCGCCGCCACCTCCGCCTCCTCCGGAAGCATGGCAAGCTGTGATGGCCGCTACTAATGCAAACACACAGCTGATCATGCAAATCATCCAAGAGCGGAATCAAAGCAGTCAAGGAAATCAAGGCAACAACCAGAACCATTTTGCAACTCTGAATCAGTTCCTCGCAAATGGTCCAAAGACGTTCAGCAACTGCGTTGAGGCTACCGATGCTGATGATTGGTTAGTCGATCTGGGCAAGCATTTTGAATGTAGCAACGTCAGACCTGAAGATTTCGTCAAGTTCGCGTCTTTCCAGCTCAAGGATCAGGCCGCAGAGTGGTTTCAGCAGTACCGGGATTCCAGAGGTGGACGTTTGATCACTTGGGATGATTTCTGTCGTGATTTCCGAGCTCATCACATCCCTCAAAGTGTGACTGAAAGCAAACATGAAGAATTCCGCAATCTGAAGCAAGGCTCTTTGTCTGTCTATGACTACAACAAGTTGTTCCAGAAGCTCGCCCATTTTGCCAAGCAGGATGTTCCTGATGAGAAGAGCATGATCTATCAGTTCAGGGGTGGTCTTCGTGAAGAAATTCAGCTCACTCTTGTCCTCTTCGAGCCGCTGAGATACGATGAGTTCTACAACATGGCACTGAAGCAAGAGGCTGCTCAGCTAAGGTGTGATGCTTCCAGGAAGCGAGTCAGAGACACTACGCCTTCTTCCTCTACTCAAGTGGCCAAGCAGCAGAAGTATTGGCTTCCTCCTGCTCCGTTCCGTCAGCCGTATCAGCAGAAGAGCAAAGGTGGCAGTGGTTCATTCCACCCACCCAACCCAGGCTTTCATAACAAGTCTTCGTCTCAAGCTTCAAGATCAAGTGCTCCGTACCACCGTCCGCTCTTAGAGGTCACGTGCAACAAGTGCCAACAAAAGGGTCACTATGCCAACAAGTGTTTCAACCAGAGGCGTCTTCCTCCTCCTCCTCCTGTCAGATCGGCAAGTACAGCTGTGGTCAAGCATAATCCCAAGCACGCCAAGGTCAATATGGTGAATGCAGCTCAGGCAGAGGATTCGTCAGATGTGATCATGGGTAACCTTCCTGTTAATGATATTCCCGCAAAAGTTCTTTTTGACACAGGTGCATCGCATTGTTTCATCTCGAAGCCTTTTGCATCTAAGCATGAGTTCATTTCCCAAGCGATGCATAGTCCGTTAGCAGTGGTATCTCTGGGTAAATGTTTGCTCGCCAACCAAGAGATTCCAGATATTTCTATCATGTTGGGTGATTTCAAGTTCTTGGCTTCTCCAATGGTTCTTGGCAATTCAGATATCGATCTTATTCTTGGGATGGACTGGCTCTCTAAACATAAGGCTCACCTCGATTGCGCAGCCAAGCAGATTCAATTGACTCATTCGTCTGAGGAAGTAATTGTCTTTGCTGCTCGGGATAATACCATCCGGTTGTTCTCCCTCAATGAGAAGGGTGAATTGGATGCTATTTCGCAGATTCCGGTTGTTTGTGAGTATCAAGATGTCTTCCCAGAAGAACTCCCAGGCATGCCTCCAAACCGGCCGGTTGAATTTGTTATTGAACTTGAGCCCGGTACGGAACCCGTGTGCAAACGTCCCTACAAGCTCGGCCCCGAAGAGTTGAAGGAGTTGAAGAACCAACTCGATGTTCAAGAAAGAATGGGTCTCATTCGGCCTAGTACTTCTCCGTGGGGTTGTGGTGTTCTTTTTGTGAAGAAGAAGGATGGAACGGACCGACTTTGTGTTGATTATCGTCCATTGAACAAGAAGACCATCAAGAACAAATATCCACTTCCCAACATTAATGCGCTGTTTGAACAACTCAAGGGTGCTCAAGTATTCTCCAAGCTTGACCTCCATATGGGTTATCATCAAATTCGCATTCGTGAGCAAGATATTCCCAAGACGGCGTTCAGAACAAGCTATGGGTCATATGAATACACCGTCATGTCTTTTGGCCTCGCCAATGCTCCTCCGACGTTCTCTTGCATGATGAACTTCATCTTCAACCCCTACACCAACGACTTCGTTTTGGTCTATCTCGACGACATTCTGGTTTTCTCGAAGAACGAGGAAGATCATGCCAAGCACTTGCGTTTGGTTCTTGACAAGCTCAGGGAACATCAGTTCTACGCCAAGTTCTCCAAGTGTGAATTTTGGCTCGATGAGGTTCTTTATCTTGGCCATATCATCTCTGCCAAGGGCATTTCCGTGGATCCTGAGAAGGTGTCTGCAATTGTTAATTGGGAACCTCCTCAGAACGTGAAGCAACTCCGTAGCTTCCTCGGTCTTGCAAGTTACTGCCGAAGATTCGTTGAAAACTTCTCCAAGATCGCGAAGCCTCTCTCAAATCTTCTTCAGAAGCACGTCAAGTACGTTTGGTCTCCGGAGTGTGATATTTCTTTCAACGCTTTGAAAGAGAAATTGATTACTGCTCCAGTTCTGACTCCGCCTGATGAAACCAAGCCGTACGAGGTCTTTTGTGATGGCTCTCTCCAAGGTCTCGGTGCTGTACTGATGCAAGAGAAGAAAGTTGTTGCTTATACCTCTCACCAGTTGAAGCCTAATGAGAAGAACTACCCCACTCATGATCTTGAGTTGGCGGCAGTTGTGCACGCAGTGTTGACTTGGAGACATCTTCTCTTGGGAAGGAAAGTGGACATTTTCACTGATCACAAGAGTCTCAAGTACATCTTCACTCAGCCTAATCTCAACCTCAGGCAGACTCGATGGGTCGAAATGATTCAAGAGTACAATCCGAGTATCGAGTATACTCCAGGCGAGGCTAATGTGATTGCTGACGCTTTGAGCAGAAAAGCATATTGCAACAGTCTGATTCTCAAGCCTTATCAACCCGAGCTTTGTGAAGCCTTCTGCAAACTTAATCTGCAAGTTGTTCCTCAAGGTTTCCTCGCCAACCTTCAAGTTTCTCCTACCTTGGAAGACCAGATTCGCCAAGCCCAGCTTCTTGATGCTATGGTGAAAAAGGTGAAGATTGGTATTGCAAAGAGTCAGTCCAAGTACAAGTGCTACCGACTTGATGACAAGGTCACTCTCTTCTTCGAGGATCGAATTGTTGTGCCCAAAGGTGAACTTCGTAAAGTGATCATGAATGAGGCTCACAACTCTCTCCTCTCCATCCACCCTGGGAGCACGAAGATGTATCAAGATCTGAAGCAAACTTATTGGTGGACTCGAATGAAGCGTGAGATCGCTCAATTCGTGTATGAATGTGATGTCTGTAGAAGAGTGAAGGCAGAACACCAAAGGCCAGCAGGTCTCCTCCAACCTCTTGCCATTCCAGAATGGAAGTTTGACCACATTGAAATGGACTTCGTGACTGGGTTTCCTAAGTCCAAGCATGGCAATGATGCGATATTCGTTGTCATCGACAAGCTCACCAAAGTGGCTCATTTCCCGCCTATCAAAGAGTCAATCACTGCAGCTCAATTGGCGGAACTCTACACCTCTCGAATTGTCTCTCTGCACGGTATTCCTCAAGTGATATCTTCAGACCGTGGCAGCATCTTTACCTCCAAGTTTTGGGATTCTTTTCAGAAGGCCATGGGCACCAACATTCGCTTCAGCACTGCTTTCCATCCTCAAACAAGCGGTCAAGTCGAGCGTGTCAACCAGATTCTTGAAGATATGCTCAGGGCTTGTGTTATCTCCTTCGGCATGAAGTGGGAGGATTGTCTTCCTTATGCTGAATTCTCATACAACAATAGTTTCCAAGCAAGTTCGGGCAAGGCCCCATTTGAAATTCTGTATGGTAGGAAGTGCCGTACACCTCTCAACTGGTCTGAAACCGGTGAACGTTAGCTGCTGGGTAATGACCTAATCACAGAGGCAGAAGAAATGTGCAAGGTCATTCGTGATAACCTCAAAGCAGCCCAATCCCGCCAGAAGAGCTACTATGATAGTAAGCACCGTGATTTGGCTTTCGAGATCGGAGATCATGTCTACCTCCGCGTCTCTCCTATGAAAGGGACTCGTCGCTTCGGTACCAAAGGGAAGCTTGCCCCCAGATACGTCGGGCCTTTCAAGATTATCAGCAAGAGAGGCGACCTCGCCTATCAACTCGAGCTTCCTGCAAACTTTGCCAATGTTCATGATGTGTTCCACATCTCGCAACTCCGAAAGTGCTTCAAGACGCCCGAGCGCACAGTCAACTTCGAGGACATTGAGCTCCAAGAAGATCTCTCTTACCGTGAGCACCCAGTTGCAATCCTTGAAGAGACTGAACGCAAAACTCGCAACAAGTTAATCAAATTTCTCAAAGTAAAGTGGTCACACCATTCCGACCGTGAAGCTACCTGGGAACGCGAGGATCACCTCCGTTCTGAGTACCCGGAGTTCTTTCAGTCCTAGATCTCGGGACGAGATCTTTTCGTAGTGGTGGAGTTTTGTAACGCCCCATATGTGACTTTCCCAAATTGTACTCCAACTCTTGCCGTTTCCGGCATTAAGTTATATTTATTCTCGGGTTCGGGCCATTGTCTCCGTGTGTTGTTTTTGTTTTCGTGCATCTCATATCATGTCATCACGTGCATTGCATTTGCATACATGTTCATCTCATGCATTCGAGCATTTTCCCCGTTGTCCGTTTTGCATTCCGGCGCTTCGTTCTCCTCCGGTGGCCATTTCTAGCTTTCTTTCGTGTGTGGGGATTAAACATTTCCGGATTGGACCGAGACTTGCCATGCGGCCTTGGTTTACTACCGGTAGACCGCCTGTCAAGTTTCGGGTCATTTGGACTTCGTTTCATACTCCAACGGTTAACCGAGGGACCGAAAAGGCCTTGTGTGTGTGTTGCAGCCCAACACCCCTCCAGCTTGGCCCAAAACCCACCAAACTCTGCTCCATCGTCTCGGTCGTTCGATTACGATCGTGTGGGCGAAAACCGCACCTCATTTGGACTCTCCTAGCTCCCTCTATGCCTATATATACACCCCCCCCCCCCCTCAAAATTCCGGGTCAAAACACCCCTAAACCCTAGATCCACTCCATCCGCCGCCGCCGGACAAAATTCCGGGCAGCGGACGTGTCCACCTCCGCCGCCAGTGCCACGTGGCGCCTCCTGGCTCGCCCGCGCCCCCAGGCCCACATCGCCGCCGCCGCGGGCCGGGGAGCCCGAAGCCGGCCCCCGCGGCCCGACTCGCCCGCGCCGCCACCCGGGGTCCGTCCCTCCGCGCTCCGGCGGCCGGAGCACCACCGCGCCACCGCAGGCTCGCCGGAGTAGCACGCGCCCGACCCCGCCGGCCGCCACCCGCCGACCTCGCCGAGCTCCGCGCCGCCCCCGCGCCTCGGCTTCCGCGCTGCCCTCGCCGGAGGCCACCACCGCGCCCTCGCCGGACCCCGCTCCTCTCCACGCCGGCCGCCTCCCCTAGCCGCCGTCCGAGGTCGCCGGCCACCGCCGCCATCGCCGGATCGGGCGAGCTGCTACAGTGTCGCGCGTCGGATCGGATCTATGCTACAGTAAACCCTAATCCGGTTGACTTTCCCTCCCCTTTTTCCAGATTTTTATGCATACTTTGACCTGCCATATCTTTGCATCCGTAGCTCCGATTTGGGCATATGATATATCAAAATCTTCGTCTCGACAAGTACATCATTTCATTCCATTGCATCATTTGCATTTGAGGTCATATTGGTGCCCAAAATGCTGTTGCAAGGAGGCATCATGAGTTAAATTGCAGATCCGTTAGCTCTACATTGACTTTTGTCCTTTTTGCCATGATCATTGCGTGCATGATATGCCTGTGCCCCTTTGGGATGAATTGTTAAGCATGTTGTCTTCTTTCTAGAGGTGCCTCCCATGCATTTTTAGGATGTGTGTGTTGTCTTGTGCAAGCTTGCAAAGAGGGGTACCTGAGTTTACTGATTTCAGGGACTTAGTGAATATCACCAAGTCTGGGATGTTTTAGTTCATGATGCTATATGTCCAGCTTATTTCCTAGTGATCCGTGCCTCTTTTCAGGATGATCAGTAAGTGTGATTTTTTATGCTTGTTGTGCTTAATCCATCCATATCTTTACTTGTTGTGTTGGAGCACCCTAGGTTCACTCAATCGAGCTCAACTTTTGCATAGTTGTTGTTTTTGGCAGATCGTGAACTCTTTTGCGATTTTGCCGGAGCTATTGCTAGTGATCCATGCATGCTATGCCATTATTCTTGCCATGTCTAGCTAGAATTTTGTGCCTTCTTTATGGATATATTCTTGCCTTGCCATGACTTGCACCGTAGTGAGAGCATCGAGCTCGTTTACATGCCTCCGTGAGTTATAATTTCAGCATGTCCCAGTTTTCACCAAGTCTGAAAACTGATTGTGTTTCATCGATGTTCGTATGCTTGTTAGAGTATTTTGTGAACCCTTTTGGCCCCAGGTCATTTTGGGTGTTTTGTTAAGCTTGTTGAGTAGCTCCATGCCATCCTCTTACTTGCCATGTTCAGGTTTTGGTTCATGTTGTTTTGCTGCTCCGAAGAGAGCATCGTGGTCTGAAATTTCAGACTAGCGTTAATTTCGCCAAGTCTGAAATCTGTTTTGCTTATTCAATTTTGCCATGCTTGTTTGAAGCCCTTAATGGATGAATTTGCCTATGCCTCAGTCCTGGTGATTTGTTAAGCTTCTTGAGTACATCACTGGCATGCAATTGGTTTTCATGTTTGGTGGCTGTAGCATGTTCATTTTGTTGCATTTAGGAGCCTACTTGCTGTAAATCGCAGATCGGCTCGTTTCGTAAAACGCTTGCCATTTCCAAACCGTAGCTCCGATTGCCATGATCTTTATATCGTTTTCAGGGGATTTCTTCCCCTCTATCCAGTGGCACACTTGGTTTTCCAAGTTGAGGCCAGGTTCTTGCATTTCCTGTCACGCCTTGCATTTTACATCCCGCATCGCATCCCGCATAGCATACCATCTTTGCATATTATTGGTTGCCCTTGCACGTGGTTGATTGTATCCTTGTTGCTTGTTTGTGTTGTTGGGTAGAACCGGGAGACGAGTTCGCTAACGAGGAGACCGTTGAGTTTGCTTTTGAGGATCCAGCCAACTCTGACAACTATGCAGGCAAGATGATCATACCCTCGAAATCACTACTATCTTTGCTATGCTAGTTTGCTCGCTCTTTTGCCTTGCCAATGCTACGATACCTACCACTTGCTTGTCAGCCTCCCAATTGCCATGATTGAGCCTCTAACCCACCTTTGTCCTAGCAAACCATTGATTGGCTATGTTACCGCTTTGCTCAGCCCTTCTTATAGCGTTGTTAGTTGCAGGTGAAGATTGGAGCCGTTCCTTATTGGAACCTTTATTTACTTGTTGGGATACCATTATATTGCTATGTTATCTTATTCATCTATATACTTGGTAAAGGGTGGAAGGCTCGGCCTCTCGCCTAGTGTTTTGTTCCACTCTTGCCGCCCTAGTTTCCGTCATATCGGTGTTATGTTCCCGGATTGTTACGTCCCTTACGCGGTTGGGCTATAATGGGAACCCCTTGATAGTTCGCCTTGATTAAAGCTTTTCCAGCAATGCCCAACATTGGTTTTACCATTTGCCACCTACCCCTTTTTCCCTTGGGTTTCTGGAGCCCGAGGGTCATCTTTATTTTAGCCCCCCACGGGCCAGTGCTCCTCTGAGTGTTGGTCCGGAACGTCATCCACCGGTGGCCATCAGGGGCAACTCTGGGCTGGCCTACCGGAAGTTCGGACAATCTAAGTGTGCCCTGAGAAAGAGATATGTGCAGCTCCTATCGGGATTTGTCGGCACATTCGGGCGGTGTTGCTGGACTAGTTTTGACCTGTCGAATCATCTTGTTGTACCGGGATACCGAGTCTGATCGGTGTGTCTTGGGTGGAGGTCTATTCCTTCGTTGACCGTGAGAGCTTGTTATGGGCTAAGTTGGGACCCCCCTGCAGGGATTGATCTTTCAAAAGCCGTGCCCGCGGTTATGGGCAGATGGGAATTTGTTAATGTCCGGTTGTAGATAACTTGAACCTTAATTAATTAAAATGAATCAACTGAGTGTGTTGCCGTGATGGCCTCTTCTCGGCGGAGTCCGGGAAGTGGACACAGTGTTGGAGTTATGCTTGCGTAGGCTTCTCTCTAGTTTTCCGCTCGTGCTTTGCCTCCTCTTCTCGCTCTCCTTTGCGAATAAGGTAGCCACCATATATGCTAGTCGCTTGCTGCAGCTCCACTTATACATTACCCCTTTCCTACCTATTAAGCTTGAATAGTCTTGATCGCGAGGGTGCGAGATTGCTGAGTCCTCTGTGGCTCACAGATTACTATTACACCAGATGCAGGGACAGATGATTCCGCTCCAGATGGCTCGCTCGAGCTGAAGTGGGAGTACGACGAGGACTCTCAGCGTTACTATGTGTCTTTTCCTGATGATCAGTAGGGATGCCTATTCGGGGTTAGATTCAGGGCCTAGTCGCTTGTTGGGGGTCTTTTCCATTTTGGCGCCGTAGTCGGGCCATGAGTGATTGTATGATGGATGTTATTTATGTACTTTGATGTGACGTGGCGAGTGTAAGCCAACTATGCTATTATTCCCCTTTATATTATATATGTACATGGGTTGTGTAATGATTCCCGACTTGCGACATTGCTTTCAATGCGCCTATGTCTCTAATCGTGCCTCGACACGTGGGAGATATAGTCGCATCGAGGGCGTTACATAGTAGGAGAACCACACAACACTATGTAAACGGTACCTGCACACAAAGAACAAATACTTGAAACCCAATGTAAAAGAGGGGTTGTCAATCCCTCCCGGGTAAAAAGATAGATAAAATCATAGTAGATTGGATAAATAGATCTCACAGGAACGCGAGATAAAATAAATAAATAAAAATTGCAGAAAGTTATTTTTGGGCTTTCGGATTAATAGATCTGAAAATAAAAGTGAACAAAAATAGATCTCGGAGGAAAATATGATAAAGAAGACACCCGGGGGCCATAGATTTCACTAGTGGCTTCTCTCGAGAAAAATAGCATACGGTGGGTAAACAAATTACTGTTGGGCAATTGATAGAACTTCAAATAATCATGATGATATCCACGCAATGATCATTATATAGGCATCATGTCCAAGATTAGTAGACCGACTCCTGCCTACATCTTCTACTATTACTCCACACATCGACCACTATCCAACATGCATCTAGTGTATTAAGTTCATGGAAAAACGAAGTAATGCAATAAGAACGATGATACGTCCATTTTGCGTCATGTTTTCTTACTGTTATTTAAGATGTTTTTATCCATAATAATGATTTTTGGGGTAATTCTAATGCCTTTTCTCTCATAATATGCAAGGTATACACAAAGAGGGAGAATTCCGGGACCTGGAAAAGCTACGTCAGGCTACCTACTCTGCACAACTCCAAATAAGCTGAAACTTCACGGAGAATTTTTATGGAATATTTGAGGAATATTGGAGCAAATACCTACCAGGGGGCCCACCAGGTGGGCATAACCCATCTGGGCGCGCCAGGGAGCCCATGCGCACCCTAGTGGGTTGTGCTCACCCAGGCCCACCTCTGGTGCCCATCTTCTGGTATATAAGTCGTTTTAACCTAGAAAAAATAAGGAGAGGACTTTCAGGATGGAGCGCCACCATCTCAAGGTGGAACTTGGGTAGGAGCACTTTTGCCCTCCGGCGGAGCGCTTCCGCCGGGAGAACATCCCTCCCGGAGGGGGAAATCATTGTCATCATCATCACCAACAACTCTCCCATCTTGGAGAGGGAAATTTCCATCAACATCTTCAACATCACCATCTCATCTCAAACCCTAGTTAATCTCTTGTGATCAATATTGTTATCGAAACTATAGATTGGTGCTTGTGGGTGACTAGTAGTGTTGATTACGTCTTGTAGTTGATTACTATATGGTTTATTTGGTGGAAGATTATATGTTCACATACAATATGCTATTTAATACCCCTATGATATTGAGCATGATTATCATTTGTGAGTAGTTACTTTGTTCTTGAGGGCACGGGAGGAATCATGTTGCAAGTAATCATGTGAACTTGATATGTGTTTGATATTTTGATAGTATGTATGTTGTGATTCCCTTAGTGGTGTCATGTGAACCTCGACTACATGACACTTCACCATATTTGGGCCTAAGGGAGTGCATTGTGGAGTAGCAATTAGATGACGGGTTGCAAGAGTGGCAGAAGCTTAAACGCCAGTTTATGCACTATTCCGTAAGGGACCGATTGGATCCAAAAGTTTAATGCTATGGTTAGAATTTATTCTTAATACTTTTCTCGTAGTTGCGGATGCTTGCGGGAGGGTTAATCATAAGTAGGAGGTTTGTTCAAGTAAGAACAGCACCTAAGCACCGGTCCACCCACATATCAAATTATCAAAGTACCGAACACGAATTAAACCAACATGATGAAAGTGAATAGATAAAAATCCCATGTACCCTCAAGAACGCTTTGCTTATTATAAAAGACCGTTTTGCCTGTTTTTTGACTCAAAAGGATTGCGATACCTTGCTGCACTTTTGCTACTATTATCTTTATTTGCTGGTTACAACTTACCTTGCTATCAAACTACTCTGCTACTTACAATTTCAGCACTTGCAAACATTACCTTGCTGAAAACCATTTGTCATTTCCTTCTGCTCCTCATTGGGTTCGACACTATTACTTATCGAAAAGAGCTAAAATTGATCACATATACTTGTGGGTCATCAAGGCTATTTTCTGGCGCCATTGCCGAGGAGTGAAGCAGCTTTAGTAAGTGGAATTTGGTAAGGAAACATTTATATTGTGCTGAAATTTATTGTCACTTGTTACTATGGAAAACAATCCTTTGAGGGGTTTGTTTGGGGTATCTTCATCTCGACCGGAACCAAAATTAGCTACCCCTCAACCTACTGCACCTACTGAAAATATTGAATATGAAATTCCTTCGGGTATGATAGTACAACCGCTAGCTAATCCTTATGCAGGAGACGAAACCGAACATGCTGATATGCACTTGATATATGTAGAACTAATGTATGGATTGTTCAAGCTTGCAGGTTTACCCGGAGATGAAGTTATGAAGAAGGTCTTCCCTTTGTCTTTTAAGGTAAAAGCATTGGCATGGTATAGGTTATGCGATGATATTGGATCTTGGAATTGGAATCATTTGAAATTGGAGTTCCATCAAAAAAACTAGTTCATCATGATCGGAATTATATATATATTTTTTGGCCTCATGAAGGAGAAAGTATCGCTCTAGCTTTGGGGAGGCTTAAGTCAATGTTATATTCATGCTCCAATCATGAGCTCTCAAGAGAAATTATTATCCATAACTTTTATGCTCGGCTTTCTCGTAATGATCAAACCATGCTTGATACTTCTTGTGCTGGTTCTTTTATGAAGAAGACTATTGAATTCCAGTGGGATCTTTCGGAAAGAATTAAACGCAACTCTGAAGATTGGGAACTCAACAAAGGTAAAGATTCAGGTATTAAACTTAAGTATGATTGTGTTAAATCTTTTATGGATACCGATGCTTTTCAAAAAGTTTAGCACTAAATATGGACTTGACTCTGAGATAGTAGCCTCCTTTTGTGAATCATTTGCTACTCATATTGATCTCCCTAAAGATAAGTGGTTTAAATATCACCCACCTATTAAGGAGGAAATCAAAGAACAGGTACCAGTTGAAGAAGAAACTATAATTTACAATGTCGATCCAATTGTTGCTACTACTTATATTGAGAAACCACCTTTCCCTGTTAGGATAAAGGAACATGCTAAAGTTTCAACTGTGGTCAACAAAATCTATATTAGAACACCTAAACCTGATGAACAAATTAAAGTAGAAGCTAGTATTTCTATGGTTAAAGATCTCTTGGAAGAAGATATGGATGGGCATGTTATTTCCTTTTGTGAAGAAGCTACGAATTGCCAAACCAGATAAAAAGGATAAACATAGACCTATTGTTGGCATGCCCATCATCTCAGTTAAAATAGGAGATCACTGTTATCATGGTTTATGTGACATAGGTGCTAGTGTGAGTGCTATTCCTTACACCTTATATCAAGAAATTATGAAATACATAGCAACCGCAGAGATAGAAGACATAGATGTTACTATTAAACTTGCTAATAGAGACACTATATCACAAATTGGGATTGTTAGAGATGTTGAAGTCTTGTGTGGGAAAAATAAAATACCCTACTGATTTTTTTTGTTCTTGGTTCCCCACAAGATGAATTTTGTCCCATTATATTTGGTAGACCTTCCTTGAACACCGTTAATGCTAAAATAGAATGTGAGAAACAAACTGTCGGTGCTAGTTTTGGTGATGAGTCTCATGAGTTTAATTTTTCCAAGCTTAGTAGAAAGCTTCATGAAAAAGAATTGCCTAGTAAGGATGAATTAATTGGTCTTGCTTCTATTGTTGTACCACCTACTGATCCTTTAGAACAATATTTGCTAGACCATGAAAATGATTTTCATATGCATGAAAGAAATGAAATAGATAAGATTTTATTTGAACAACGTCCTCTACTTAAACACAATTTGCATATTGAAACTCTAGGAGGTCCTCCTCCACCTAAAGGTGATCCTGTGTTTGAATTAAAACAATTGTCAAACACTTTGAAATATGCTTATCTTGATGAAAAGAAGATATATCCAGTTGTTATCAATGCTAACCTTTCAGAACATGAAGAAGAAAGATTATTGAAAGTTCTAAGGAAGCACCGAGCTGCTATTGGATATACTCTTGATGATTTAAAGGGCATTAGTCCCACTCTATGTCAGCACAAAGTTAATATGGAACTTGATGCTAAACCCGTTGTTGATCACCAATGCCGGTTAAACCCGAAGATGAAAGAAGTGATAAGAACGGAAATATTAAAACTTCTGGAAGCAGGTATAATCTATCCTATAGCTGATAGTAGATGGGGGAGTCCTGTTCATTGTGTCCCTAAGAAAGGAGGTATAAATGTTGTTCCTAATGACAAGAATGAACTTATTCCACGAAGAATTGTTACAAGTTATGGAATGGTAATTGATTTTAGAAAATTAAACAAAGCAACTAGAAAATATCATTACCCTCTGCCTTTTATTGATCAAATGCTTAAAATATTATCTAAGCACACACATTTTTGCTTCCTTGATGGATATTCTGGTTTTTCACAAATACCTGTTTCTCAACCTGATCAAGAAAAGACCACTTTTACTTGTCCCTTTGGAACCTATGCTTATAGACGTATGCCTTTCAATTTATGTAATGCACCTGCTACCTTTCAAAGATGTATGACTGCTATATTCTCTGACTTTTGTGAAAATATTGTTGAGGTTTTCACGGATGACTTCTCTGTTTATGGGAAGTCTTTTGATGATTGTTTAAGCAAACTTGATCGAGTTTTGCAGAGATGTGAACAAACAAATCTTGTCTTAAATTAGGAGAAGTGCCACTTTATGGTTAATGAAGGCATTGTCTTGGGTCATAAAATTTCTGAAAGAGGTGTTGAAGTGGACAAAGCTAAGGTTGATGCAATTGAGAAAATGCCATGTCCTAAAGATATAAAAGGTATTCGTAGTTTCTTAGGTCATGCTGGTTTCTTTAGGAGATTTATTGAAGACTTTTCTAAAGTTTCTGGGCCTCTTAAGAATCTTTTGCAAAAGGACATTCCTTTTGTTTTTGATGATGATTGTTTAGAAGCCTTTGAAACACCCAAGAAAGCCTTAATTTCTACACCTATTGTTCAACCACCTGATTGGAACTTGCCTTTTGAAATTATGTGTGATGCTAGTGATTATGCTATTGGTGCTGTTCTAGGACAAAGAGTTGATAAGAAACTGAATGTTATTCATTATGCTAGTAAAACTCTAGACAGTGCTCAAAGAAATTATGCTACTACTAAAAAGGAACTCTTAGCAGTGGTGTTTGCTTGTGATAAATTTAGACCTTATATTGTTTATTTCAAAGTAACTGTTCACACATACCATGCTACTATTAAATATCTGATGGAAAAGAAAGATGCCAAACATAGACTTATTCGATGGGTTCTCTTGTTACAAGAATTTGATTTACATATCATTGGTAGAAAAGGAGCTGAGAACCTCGTAGCTGATAATTTATCTAGGCTTGAAAATGTGCCTGATGACCCACTACCTATTGATGATAATTTTCCTAATGAGCAGTTAGCTGCAATAAATGTTGCTCACAGTACTCCTTGGTATGCTGATTATGCTAATTACATTGTGTACCTGAGCATGAACAGGGACAAATCCTATGTAAATGTCACTCGGAAGCTTATGGAGGGCATCATGCTAGAGATAGAACTGATCACAAGGTATTGCAATCTGGATTTTAGATGCCTACTCTCTTCAAGGATGCTCGTAAGTTCGTTTTATCTTGTGATGAATGTCAAAGAATAGGTAATATCGGTAAGCATCAAGAAATGTCTATAAATTATTCACTTGCTGTTGAACCATTTGATGTTTGGGGATTTGATTACATGGGACCTTTTCCTTTAAAGGGTATACACATATTTTGGTTGATGTTGATTATGTTACTAAATGGGTAGAAGCTATTCCAAGCAGTAGTGTTGATCACAACACCTCTATTAAAATGCTTAAGGAAGTTATTTTCCCAAGGTTTGGAGTCCCTAGATATTTAATGACTGATGGTGGTTCACACTTTATTAATGGTGTTTTCCGTAAAATGCTTGCCAAGTATGATGTTAACCATATAATTGCATCACCTTATATCCTCAGTCTAGTGGTGAAGTTGAAATTAGCAATAGAGAAATAAAATTAATTTTGCAAAAGACTTTCAATAGGTCCAGGAAGAATTGGTCTAAGAAATTAGATGATGCATGTTGGGCTTATAGAACAACATATAAAAATCCTATGGGTATGTCTCCTTATAAAATGGTTTATGGAAAAGCTTGTCATTTGCCTCTTGAGTTAGAACATAAAGCATATTGGGACATCAAAGAGCTCAATTATGATTTCAAACTTGCTGGTGAAAAGAGGCTATTTGATATTAGCTCTTTAGATGAATGGAGAACCCAAGCTTATGAAAATGCAAAATTATTCAAAGAAAAAGTTAAAAGATGGCATGACAAAAGAATCCAAAAGCGTGAGTTTAAAGTCAGAGAATATGTTCTTTTGTACAACTCTCGTTTCAGATTCTTTGCAGGAAAACTCCTCTCAAAATGGGAAGGCCCCTATGTTATCGAGGAGGTTTATCGGTCTGGAGCCATCAAAATAAATAATTCCGAAGGTACTAATCCGAAGGTTGTCAATGGGCAACGAATAAAGCATTATATCTCATGTACGTCCATTAATGTTGAAAGTAATATTATCCAAACTTTGACACCGGAAGAACACATAAAAGAGTCCTTCCGGAACACTCTAGAATCGTGAAAATAAGGAGGTACGTGATACGGTAAGAAAATGGACTCCGAAAAATCCGCAAAAATATTTTTTGTTAGTTTTAGAATATTTAGAAAAATAGGAAAATAAGAAACTACTGGGAGGCGTACCCTGTTGGGCACAAGACACCAGGGCGCGCCAGCCTGGCGCGCCCAGGTGGGTTGTCTGGACTCCGTTTTTCTTCCGTTTGCTTGTCCCCCAAGATAAAAAAATCTACATATACTTCCCGAACCTGTTGATCACCGTATCGTGGAGAAATCCTCTATTCTCTTTTCTTGCTGTTTTTCTGCCAGATCCCATCTACCATGGCCACCTCAAGCTCCTCCAAGGACAAGTTCTTCAAGAACATCATCAACCCATATCTGCGGCAGGTAGTGCAGCACCCTCAGACCATCCAGATGCATGAGGGGGTGCTTCACCTTCGCGATGTGCCATGTCCCAAGGGGACGGGAACCATGGAGGCCAGACTTGAAGCTATGGAGCAAGATGTCTTCCGGTGCAAGGGGATGGTGGAGCGTGGGCTCAATGCTAATCACCTCATGATCACGGACCTCTCTCATGATCTCAAGGTGGATGGCAAGCCCATGAAGGACATCGTCTTCACCCCCAACGAGCAAATCAACTTCCTCCAAAGCCAGATCTATGATCTCCAAAACAAAGTCTTTGAATATGAGGCAAAGTTTAAACGTATGAGTTTGGCTACTAGTTGCAGGACCCGTGAGACTCACTCCTCCTCTCATGATGACGGACCACTACCATGGAAATCCGATGACAAGATCTCTTCACCACCACCTTCTTCTTCATCACCAAAGGAAAATTGAGTATCGGGTATGGGCACTCCCCTTGGCTTCTGCCAAGCTTGGGGCAGGTGCCCCAGTATCGTATCATCCCACTATCTTTCTACCTTTACTTATTTTAGTTCGTTCTTTTTCTTTAGATGAATACAAGTTTAGTTCAATCCTTTCTTCTTTGAGAGTTTGCTTAGTGATCTATCCTTGTAATCGTGTGCAAGTTGTATAATAAAGTTTAGTTTGAGTTTTTGCTTTCTTTACTTTCATGTTGCAAATTAAAGAAAAGAAATAATAAATAAATAAAAGAAAGGAAATAAAGGAAGAAAAGATCATATACTAATCTTATGGTAGGTGATGACACCGCATAAGGAAAAGTATAAGTAGAAAAATTTATTAGAGATTGATAAACATAGCATTAGTCAATGATGCAACTCATGAAAGAATCAATAAGGCAAGAGAAGATTCACATATAAATATACTATCCTAGAAATCATTTGTGATTGTGAGCCCTCATCAAAATATTATATGCCAAAATTGTTGACGTTGGACAAGGAAGACAACTTAATGGTTTATGTTTGTTTATGTTCACATAGAAATCATATTGTCATAGATCCTTTAACATGTGGTGCTTGCCCCTGTCTTTGCTAGCCAAAAATTCCGCACTAAGTAGAGATACTACTTGTGCATCCAAAAACCCTTAAACCCAAATCTTACTTTCAAGTGTCCACCATACCTACCTCGGGATTGAGCAAGATCCCTCAAGTAAGTTGTCATCGGTGCAAAAGGCAATAGAAATTTCTTCTAAAAGTGTGAGAGCATTTAGTGTAAGAGAAAATTGAGCGTTGCACGAACTTGTGATGGTGAAGAATAAAAGTGACAGACTGCATAATAAAGGTCGCTATCACAAGGGGCAATGCAACGTGACATTCTTTTGCACTAAGGGTTTGAGCATAAAAACAAATAAGTGCATGGCAACCTCTGCTTCCCTGTGCAAAGGGCCCAACTTTTACTTTTATGTATTTACTTTTATGCAATGACTCAAAGTTTTCCTTCTATCCCTTTTTATTTTTTCCTTTGGCAAGCATCGTGTGGTGAGGAAAGATCTAGGCACATATGTCCAGTTGAATATAGATAGCATGCATTATTATTGTTGACATCACACTTGAGGTGAATACGTTGGGAGGCGAAATTATAAGCCCCTATCTTTCTATGTGTCCGGTTGAAACGTTTTGCTCATGTGTACGTGGTGAGTGTTAGCAATCATAGAAGACTATATGATGGTTGAGTATGTGGACTTGCCTAAAGGCTCCGATACGTGACCCTTCCTGAAAAGATGATGAATTGTAGTTGCAAAATTGACTGAGAACATAGTTTGCTGCTTTTTAATAGAGTTTTTGCTTTATACTTCATCTGTGTGATGAACTGTTACTTATTCATGAGAAGTATATGATAGAAGTATATGATAAAAGTTTTATGTTTAAGTTTGTTGCTGTTATAATAATCTACATGATGCTTCTATGTCCGTATTTTGTTTTTATCGACACCTCTCTCTAAGCATGTGGACATGTTTTTCGATTTCGGTTTTCGCTTGAGGACAAGCAAGGTCTAAGCTTGGGGGAGTTGATACATCAATTTTGCATCATGTTTTCTTACTATTATTTAAGATGTTTTTATCCATAATAATGCTTTTGGGGTAATTCTAATGCCTTTTCTCTCGTAATATGCAAGGTATACCCAAAGAGGGAGAATTCTGGCAGCTGGAAATCTGGACCTGAAAAGCTACGTCAGGCTACCTATTCTGCACAACTCCAAATAAGCTGAAACTTCACTGAGAATTTTTATGGAATATTTGAGGAATATTGGAGCAAATAACTACCAAGGGGGCCCACCAGGTGGGCTTAACCCATCTGGGCGCGCTAGGGAGCCCATGCGCGCCCTAGTGGGTTGTGCTCACCCAGTTCCACCTCCGATGCCCATCTTCTGTTATATAAGTCGTTTTTACCTAGAAAAAATAAGGAGAGGACTTTCGGGACGGAGCGCCGCCATCTCGAGGCGGAAGTTGGGCAGGAGCACTTTTGCCCTCCGGCGGAGCGATTCCGCCGGGGAACATCCCTCCCGTAGGGGGAAATCGTCGTCATCATCATCACCAACAACTCTCCCATCTTGGGGAGGGAAATCTCCATCAACATATTCAACATCACCATCTCATCTCAAACATTAGTTAATCTCTTGTGCTAAATATTGTTATCGAAACTATAGATTGGTGCTTGTGGGTGACTAGTAGTGTTGATTACGTCTTGTAGTTGATTACCATATGGTTTATTTCATGGAAGATTATATGTTCACATCCAATATGCTATTTAATACCCCTCTGATAATGAGCATGATTATCATTTGTGAGTAGTTACTTTTGTTCTTGAGGGCACGGGAGGAATCATGTTGCAAGTAATCATGTGAACTTGATATGTGTTCGATATTTTGATAGTATGTATGTTGTGATTCCCTTAGTGGTGTAATTTGAACCTCGACTACATGACACTTCACCATATTTGGGCCTAAGGGAGTGCATTGTGGAGTAGCAATTAGATGACGGGTTGCGAGAGTGACAGAAGCTTAAACGCCAGTTTATGCACTATTCCGTAAGGGACCGATTGGATCCAAAAGTTTAATGCTATGGTTAGAATTTATTCTTAATACTTTTCTCGTAGTTGCAGATGCTTGCAGCATGGTTAATCATAAGTAGGAGGTTTCTTCAATTAAGAACAGCACCTAAGCACCGGTCCACCCACATATCAAATTATCAAAGTACCGAACACGAATTAAACCAACATGATGGAAGTGACTAGATGAAAATCCCGTGTACCCTCAAGAACGATTTGCTTATTATAAAAGACCGTTTTGCCTGTCCTTTGCCTCAAAAGGATTGGGATACCTTGCTGCACTTTTGCTACTATTATCTTTACTTGCTGGTTACAAATTACCTTGCTATGAAACTACTTTGCTACTTACAATTTCAGCACTTGGAAACATTAGCTTGCTGAAAACCACTTGTCATTTCCTTCTGCTCCTCGTTGGGTTCGACACTCTTACTTATCGAAAAGAGCTAAAATTGATCCCCTATACTTGTGGGTCATCAAGGCTATTTTCTGGAGCCATTGCCAGGGAGTGAAGTGCCTTTAGTAAGTGGAATTTGGTAAGGAAACATTTATATTGTGTGCTGAAATTTATTGTCACTTGTTACTATGGAAAACAATCCTTTGAGGGGTTTGTTTGGGGTATCTTCATCTCGTCCGGAACCAAAATTAGCTACCCCTCACTTGATTACTATATGTTTATTTGGTGGAAGATTATATGTTCAGATCCAATATGTTATTTAATACCCCTTTGATCTTGAGCATGATTATCATTTGTGAGTAGTTACTTTTGTTCTTGAGGGCATTAGAGGAATCATGTTGCAAGTAATCATGTGAACTTGATATGTGTTCGATATTTTGATAGTATGTATGTTGTGATTCCCTTAGTGGTGTCATGTGAACGTCGACTACATGACACTTCACCATATTTGGGCCTAAGGGAGTGCATTGTGGAGTAGCAATTAGATGATGGGTTGTGAGAGTGACAGAAGCTTAAACCCAAGTTTATGCGCTATTCCTTAAGGGACCGATTGAATCCAAAATTTTAATGCTATGGTTAGAATTTATTCTTAATACTTTTCTCGTAGTTGCGGATGCTTGCGGGAGGGTTAATCATAAGTAGGAGGTTTGTCCAAGTAAGAACTACACCTAAGCCCCGGTCCACCCACATATCAAATTATCAAAGTACCAAACATGAATTAAACCAACATGATGAAAGTGACTAGATGAAAATCCCGTGTACCCTCAAGAACGCTTTGCTTATTATAAGAGACTGTTTTGGCATGTCCTTTGCCTCAAAATGATTGGGCTACCTTGCTGCACTTTTGCTACTATTATCGTTACTTGCTCGTTAAAAATTACGTTGCTATCAAACTACTCTGCTACTTACAATTGTAGCACTTGCAGACATTACCTTGCTGAAAACCACTTGTCATTTCCTTCTACTCCTCGTTGGGTTCAACACTCTTATCGAAAGGAGCTACAATTGATCCCCTATACCTGTGGGTCATCAAATTATGACATGATGTACACAAGATCTATTCATGTAGGAATAGACTCCATCTTGTTATCCTTAATAGCAACGATACATACATGCCATTTCCCCTTCTGTCATTGGGATTGAGCACCGTAAGATCGAACCCATCAGAAAGCACCTCTTCCCATGGCAAGAAAAATCAATCTAGTCGGCCTAACTGAACCAAAGATTTGAAGAAGAAATATGAGGCTATAAGTAATCATGCATATAAGAGATCAAAACTCAAATAACTTTCATGGATAAAATAGATCTGATCATAAACTCAAAGTTCATCGGATCCCAACAAACACACCGCAAAAAGGGTAACATCAAATAGATCTCCAAGAGACCGTTGTATTGAGAATCAAAAGAGAGAGAGAAAGCCATCTAGCTACTATCTACGGACCCGTAGGTCTACAATGAACTACTCATGCATCATCGGAGAGGCACCAATTAGGATGATGAACCCTCTGTGATGTTGTCTAGATTGGATCTGTGGTTTCTGGAACTTGCGGTAGCTGGAATTGTGTTTCGTCGACTCCCCTAGGGTTTTTGGAATATTGGGGTATTTATAGAGCAAAGAGGTGGTGCGGGAGGCCACCGAGCTGGGCATAAGCCCAGCTGGGTTGTTCCCCCCTCGGGGCACCCCTCTAGTACTTCTTTGGCCCATCCTGTGTCTTCTGGCCCAAAAAAATTCTCCAATTTTTTTTGCTATGTTTGGACTCCCTTTGGTATTGATTTTCTGCGAAGTAAAAAATAGCAACTGGCACTAGGCACTATGTCAATAGGTTAGTACAAAAAATGATATAAAGTTGCTATAAAATGATTGTAAAACATCCAAGAATGATAATATAATAGCATGGAACAATAAAAAAATTATAGATACGTTGGAGACATATCATACAACACCTACTTAAGTAGACCCGGCCCTCGGGCCACACTTTATCGCACACACGTGATAACCCACAAGTATAGGGGGTCAATTGTAACCTCTTTTGATAAGTAAGAGTGTCAAACCCAATGAGGAGCTAAATGTAGAACAAATATTCCCTCAAGTTCTATCGACCATCGATACAACTCTACGCACGCTTAACGTTCGATTTGCCTAGAACAAGTATGAAAGATGAAGTACTTTGTAGGTGTAACGTGATAGGTTTGCAAGAATATAAAGATCACATAAATAAAAACTAGGGGCTATTTTAGGTAAAGAGGCAATAAAGTTAGTATAGCGAGTGTGGAGAAGTGGTGGTAGGAGTTGCGAAATTGTCCCTAAGCAAATGACTACTTTACTAGACCGATAGCAAGTTTTATGTGGGAGAGGCCACTACTAGCATGTCATCCCTGACTTGGAATTCTATGCACTTATGATTGGAACTATTAGCAAGCATCTGCAACTACTAACGTTCATTAAGGTAAAACCCAACATGCCATTAAGATATATTGGTCCCCCTTCAATCCCGTATGCATCAATTTCTATGCTAGGTTGAAGCTTCTATCACTCTTGCCCTCCAATACATATTCCTATCAACATACATCTAACCCTATGGTGTTATCCACACGTGCGCTCATATGATGGGCACCAAAGGACAGCAACATAGCCACAAGAAATTTAAACCAATCATAGCAATTCACCAATTACGGATAGGACAATGAAAATCTACTCAGACAACATAGGATGGCAACACATCATTGGATAATAATATGAAGCATAAAGCACCATGTTAAAGTAGAGGGTACAACGGTTTGCGGGAGAGTGGACCGATGTAGATAGATGTGGGAAGGTGATGTAGATGTTGGTGAAGATGACGGAGGTGTTGAGATCGCCGTCACACGATGATGGCCCCGGCGGCGTTCCGGCGCCACCTGGAGAGAGGGGGAGAGAGCCCCCCTTCTTCTTCTTCCTTGACCTTGTACCTAGATGGAGAAGGGTTTATCCCCTGGTCCATGGCTTCCATGGCGATGGAGGGGCGAGATCCCCTCCGAGATTGGATCTGTCTCTCTCTATTTCCACGTTCCCGATTCTGGCCTTTCACGTTTCTTATATTCCCCGAGATCCGTAATTCCGATTGGGCTGAAATTTTAACACGATTTGTATCCGGATATTGGCTTTGTTGCGGCGAAAGAAGGGCACCAACCGCCTTACGGGTGGCCACGAGGGTCAGGGGAGCGCCCCCTGCCTCGTGGCCCCCTCGGGCATCGTCTCACGTTGATTCTTCTTCCCAAAAATCACATATATTCCAAAAAAATCTCTGTAAGTTTTTATCCCATTTGGACTCTGTTTGATATGGATTTTCTGCGAAACAAAAAAGATGCAACAAACAGGAACTGGCACTGGGCACTGGATCAATACGTTAGTCCCAAAAATAGTATAAAAAGTTGCCAAAAGTATATGAAAGTTGTAGAATATTGGCATGGAACAATCAAAAATTATAGATACGACAGAGACGTATCAACATCCCCAAGCTTAATTCCTGCTCGTGCTTGAGTAGGTAAATGAGAAAAAAGATAATTTTTGATGTGGAATGCTACCTAGCATAATCTTGATCATGTAATCTAATCATGGCATGAATATTAAGACACGAGTGATTCAAAGCAATAGTCTATCATTTGACACTAAGACAATAATACTTCAAGCATACCAACCAAGCAATTATGTCTTCTCAAAATAACATAGCCAAAGAAAGCTCATCCCTACAAAATCATATAGTTTGGCTATGCTTCATCTTCGTCACACAAATGCTCCCATCATGGACAACCCCAATGACAAGCCAAGCAATTGTTTCATACTTTAGTATTTTCAAACTTTTTCAACCTTCACGCAATATATGAGCGCGAGCAATGGACATAGCACTATGGGTGGAATAGAATATGATGATGGAGGTTGTGTGGAGAAGACAAAAAGGGAGAAAGTCTCACATCGACGCGGCTAATCAACGGGCTATGGAGATGCCCATCAATTGATGTCAATGCGAGGAGTAGGGATTGCCATGCAACGGATACACTAAGAGCTATAAGTGTATGAAAGCTCAAACTGGAAACTAAGTGGGTGTACATCCAACTTGCTTGCTCATGAAGACCTCGGGCATTTGAGGAAGCCCATCATCGGAATATACAAGCCAAGTTCTATAATGAAAACTCCCACTAGTATATGAAAGTGATAACTCAAGAGACTCTCTATAGGAAGAACATGGTGCTACTCTAAAGCACAAGTGTGGTAAAAGGATAGTAACATTCCCCTTCTCTCTTTTGTCTCTCAATTTTTTTTGGTGGGCTTCTTTGGCCTCTTTTTTTATTTGGGCTTATTTGGCCTCTTTTATTTATTTTTAAGTCCGGAGTCTCATCCCAACTTGTGGGGGAATCATAGTCTCCATCATCCTTTCCTCACTAGGGCAATGCTCTAATAATGATGATCATCACACTTTTATTTACTTACAACCCAATATTACAACTCGATGTCTAGAACAAAGTATGACTCTATATGAATGCCTTCGGCGGTGTACCGGGATGTGCAATGATCTAGCATAGCAATGACATCAAAAAACGGACAAGCCATGAAAACATCATGCTATCTATCTTACGATCATGCAAAGCAATATGACAATGAATGCTAGTCATGTATATGATGATGATGGAAGTTGCATGGCAATATATCTCGAAATGGCTAACAATATATCTCGGAATGGCTATGGAAATGCCATAATAGGTAGGTATGGTGGCTGTTTTGAGGAATATATAAGGTGGATTATGTGTGATAGAGCTTATCATATCACGGGGTTTGGATGCACCGGCGAAGTTTGCACCAACTCTGAAGGTGAGAAAGGGCAATGCACAATACCGAAGAGGCTAGAAATGATGGAAGGGTGAGAGTGCGTGTAATCCATGGACTCAACAATAGCCATAAAGAACTCACATACTTATTGCAAAAATCTACAGGTCATCAAAACCAAGCACTACGCGCATGCTCCTAGGGGGATAGATTGGTAGGAAAAGACCATCGCTCGTCCCCGACCACCACTCATAAGGAAGTCAATCAAAGAAACACCTCATGCTTCAAATTTGTCACACAACGGTCACCATACGTGCATGCTACGGGACTTGCAAACCTCAACACAATTATTTCTCAATTTCACAATTACTCAACTAGCACGACTCCAATATCACCACCTTTATATCGCAAAACTATTGCAAGGAATCAAACATATCATATTCAGTGATCTACAAGTTTTATGTAGGATTTTATGACTAACCATGTGAATGACCAGTTCCTGTCATCTCTCTAAATAGATATAAATGAAGCAAGAGAGTTTAATTCTTTCTACAAAATATATGCCCACGCTCTAACAAATATAAGTGAAGCAAAAGAGCATTCTACAAATGGTGGTTTTCTAAGTGAAGAGAAACAGGCAATCCAAACTTCAAATGATATAAGTGAAGCACATGAAGCATTCTATAAAGCCATACTCAAAAAATATAAGTGAAGTGCAATGAGCATTCTATAAATCAACCAAGGACTACCTCATACCAGCATGGTGCATCAAAGAAAAGTGAAAACTAAATGCAAAATATGCTCCAAGATTTGCACATACCACATGAACGAAACGAATCCGAAAACATACCGATACTTGTTGAAGAAAGATGGGATGCCTTCCGGGGCATCCCCAAGCTTAGATGCTTGAGTCTCCTTGAATATTTACTTGGGGTGCCTTGGTCATCCCCAAGCTTGAGATCTTGCCTCTCCTCCTTCTCCTCACATCGAGACCTCCTCCATCTTCAAACACTTCATCCACACAAAACTCAACAGAAAGCTCGGTAAGATCCGTTAGTATAATAAAGCAAATCACTACTCTAAGTACTGTTGCAAACCAATTCATATTTTGTTTTTTCATTGTAGATACTGCAATATAACTTTTCCATGGCTTAATTCACTGATAGAAATTGATAGTTTCATCAAAACAAGCAAACTATGCATCAAAAACAGAATCTGTCTTAAACAGGACAGTCTGTAGTAATCTGAACATTCACCATACCTCTGGTACTCCACAAATTTTGAAAAATTAGGAAAAATAAAAATTCGTATAGCAAGACAGTGCAAAAAGTTTCAGAACGGTTTGACATTCCAGTAAAAAATGTAAAATCGTGCACTATAGCCAAAGTTTCTGTCTTGCACCGCACAAACCAACATGCAATGTAAACATCCTAAAGGAAAATCTTGGCACATTATTTTTATTTTTAAACTTTATAAAAGCACACAACAGAAATAAATGACTCTCTAAAACTTCTGGATTGTCTCCCTGGCAGCGCTTTCTTTAAATCCATTAAGCTAGGCATACAGTGCTCAAGTAATGGATCCACCCGGATCCCAAGGTATATCAAAGCCAATTTGAATCAACCATGATTTGAGACTTAGTAGTGAGCACAAAGTAACATGTATCATGCAACAATGAAGTCTAACTCTCTTCTTATGCATCGGCATGTCATAAAAGAATAATTCATGCACATATAGTAAAGGCCAATGCATAGTATAAACAGTTTCTTGCACTTTTATCTTATTGGAAACATGGAGAGGCAGAGATATAGTTCCTCTCTCATAATAATTGCAAGTAGGAGCAGCAAGCACATGCATATTATACCTATCAAAATCATCATGTGTAGTAGTAAAATGCAACCCATCAATATAATCCTTAATAAGGGCAAACTTCTCTGATATAGTGTAGTCGGGAGAATTCAAAAGATAATAGGACTATCATGCGTGGGTGCAATAGCAACAATTTCATGTTTAATATAAGGAACTATAGCAAGTTCATCTCCATAAGCATAATTCATATTGGCATCTTGGCCACAAGCATAGCAAGCATCACCAAAAACGGATATTTCAAAAGAATCAACGGGATCATAACAATCATGATAGCATTCATCCTTCGGTAAATTCGAAGGGAAATTAAACAATGTATGGGATAAAGAGTTACTCTCATAAGATGGTGGGAACGGGTGGTCAATCCGCTCTTCCTCCTTTTTTTCTTTGCTCTCCTCCTCGTCTTTTTCATCCAATGAGCTCACAATGTCATTAATTTCTTCTTCCATAGACTCCTGCAAAATATTAGTCTCTTCTTGGACAGTGGAGGAGTCCTCAATATATGGTTTAATATAAGGATTAGAAGCATAATTATCATAGCAATATTTAAGTATGGACAAATTTTCAGATTTGTAGAGAGTAGTATCACACTCTTCAATAAAAGAAGCAATTTCACAAGTACCTCTAAAAGCAACAAATTCTTCAATTTGTTGAACATCATAGTAATTATAAACACCCTTAGTATATGAAGATACGATTCCATTATCACTAAACTAAAATTGGTAAGGAAGGTGTTTCTTAGGGTCTTTAGAACAACAAGTACAATCATATATTTCACATAAATTCCAAGCATAGCACTGCAAACGATGAATTTGATCCAGTAAAAGTTTCCCTTTTTCAGATATGTGGTGTCGCACATAACAAGCATGCTCATCTAAAGATTTGCCCTCAACTAAGCTAGTTGGGGTTTCAGCCTGAGCACATAGGGATCAAAGATGATCCAAGTAAAAAGCTTTAGTAGTGTGATAGATTTTGGGCGGTTCTTCAACCATTGGTTCAATAGGTACCACTATTTTTTGGTATTTTGCGTTTCCTACCCATAACTAAAGATAGAAAACAAGAGCACAAAATAAAAACTACTTAGTGATAAAGCAAACAAGCACACACGAGAATATCCACCCCATGCTATAACTCCTTGGCAACGACGCCAGAAAAAGGTCTTTGAGGGAGTCCTGGATTAGGGGGTCTCCGGACAGCCGGACTATATCCTTTGGCCGGACTGTTGGACTATGAAGATACGAGATTGAAGACTTCGTCCCGTGTTCGGATGGGACTCTACTTGGTGTGGAAGGCAAGCTAGGCAATACGGATATGTATATCTCCTCCTTTGTAACCGACCTTGTGTAACCCTAGTTGTCGGTGTCAAAACTGGCGGATCTCGGGTAGGGGGTTCCGAACTGTGCGTCTAGGCCGGATGGTAACATGAGACAAGGGACACGAAGTTTTACCCAGGTTCGGGCCCTCTTGATGGAGGTAAAACCCTACGTCTTGCTTGATTGATATTGATGATATGGGTGTTACAAGAGTAGATCTACCACGAGATCAGAGAGGCTAAACCCTAGAAGCTAGCCTATGGTATGATTGTATGTTGTGATTGTTGTCCTACGGACTAAAACCCTTCGGTTTATATAGACACCGGAGAGGGTTAGGGTTACACAAGGTCGGTTACAAAGGAGGAGATATCCATATACGTATTGCCTGGCTTGCCTTCCACGCCAAGTAGAGTCCCATCCGGACACGAGACAAAGTCTTCAATCTTGTATTTTCATAGTCTAACAGTCCGGCCAATGGAGATAGTCCGGCTGTCCGGAGACCCCCCTAATCCAGGACTCCCATAGTAGCCCCTGAACTAGGCTTCAATGATGATGAGTCCGGCGCGCAGTTGTCTTCGGCATTGCAAGGCGGGTTCCTTCTCCGAATACATCACAGAAGAATTTGAATACGAGGATAGTGTCCGACCCTGCAAAATAAGTTCCACATTTCACCGTAGAGAGAATAATGTCTCCGCACATCTAATCCGCTAGCTTGTTTTGGTAATATGATGTCATGTCATGGCCCGGTGATTATTTGAACCGTTTCTCTTAACCCGCTCCACACATAACGCGAGGCAGTTTCTTGACACGTCTTGCCGAAGCAGAGATCGTCTTCCCCTAATTACGGGATTCTCATTAAAGCGGTTCGTGTGTAACCCAACCGTGTCTAGGACTCCTAGATTATAGGTAAGTCCTAAACGGCTACGGAGGGGACGCTTGATATTCACCCTCTTTATAAGGGGACAAGGTTTTCGCTCCCCCCCCCCCCCCCGTGCTCAACCAAACCCTTCCCCCGCCTCGAGTTCTAACACCCAAAGCTCAGGTTAGGTGTTCCGGACCTTCAACCATGTCCGGATCCAGCCTTCAAGGCCGATGGACACCCTCTTCCGTTACGGAAGAGGACATTAAGAAGTTGAGGGAGGCCAGATATCTGACCGCCGAGGTTTCGCATCGGCTGCCTGCTAGAGGGCAGGTCGTCCCTACTCCCGAACCCAACGAGAATGTTGTTTTCATCTCCCACTTCCTCCGAGGTCTAGGCCTCACTCTGGATCCTTTCGTCAGGGGCTTGATGTTCTATTACGGGTTAGATTTCCATGATCTAGCCCCGGACTCCTTTCTCCACATTACGACATTTATTGTCATGTGTGAGGCCTTTCTCCGCGTTACCCCTCACTTTGGCCTTTGGCTCAAGACCTTTGAAGTAAGGCCAAAGATGATCGAGGGGCAACAAGCAGCGTGCGGAGGTGCATCAATAGGCAAGATGGCAGGAGCTCCATGGCCGAGAGGTTCCTTTCCAGAGGTTCCCGAATTATGGCAACGGGAGTGGTTTTACGTCACGGCTCCCAGAAGTACCAAGTGGGCAGCTGCCCCCGCTTTCCGCTCGGGCCCCCCACCACAACTGATGTCATGGATTAGCAGGGGTCTGAGCTAGGGTCCAGCCAAGGACGTGCCTATACTGCAAAGTCGCATCTGAGATCTCTTCGAGGGAGATTTCAATTTGGTTGCGGTGATACAAGTTATGCCGGTTCGCCAAGTCCAGCCTTGCAAACGCCGGCCCCTGCGTTTGTGGGAGTTCAACCCAGAGGGGCCACATGCCATTCAAAGTTTCCTCGGCCTGACGCACGAGGAGATGTACAAGTCATTCTTCGGACCCCAAGTGGAATGTCTGAATATCACCGAGGATGCGGGCCTGAGCAGTAACCGCGCCGCCGAACAAGTAAGAAATCCCCTCGCTGAACACGTTGTCTTTTATTCGAAGTTATTTCTGAGAGTCCGGTTTTTGACCAGGACTGGCTAACAAAGGCGAAGATGATCCGGTGCTTGGCTCCCCTCCCTGAGGGTTTGGAAAATCCGGTATTGGAGAAGATGCTCGAGGTCGCACCTTGTCCGGAGCCCTTGAAGGAAGATACCGAGGGAGATAATATGGGCGGACGCGGGCCCCCATTGCTATCCGCTCCAACCGAGGGAGCGAGCGTCTCCACGAAGGAGGATGATCAGGGGAGGAAAAGGACTACTTCCAAGGATCCGGAAGCCAAAGCCTCCATATGGGAGAAGAGGTCTCCCACTGAGGGTCCTGCCTTGGGGGTGCTTTTGCCGCACAGACTACACGGGGGGATCAGCCCTCCAACGAGTCATAAGTGATCCAAAATATTTTAATAGTAAGGGTATGTTATCTTTTTGCTCTGAGAAAATAACCACCGCATCTATCTTGCAGTTTGGGCCTCAGCCCCTCTCAAATGAGCTCGTCTTCGAGGGATCTTCTTCTAGAGATGATGGAGAGCGAAACGCCTCCCCCGGACTCCTCCGCTCCAGAAGCGGGCGACCCCGAAGTGTCGTCGCGGAGGGCCTCTTCGGATCCGGTGAGGCCAGAAGATAATCTCGTAGACCCCCAAGGTCCCCAGTGTCCGGCTCCCGAAGAGAGCATACGAAAGAGTCCGGCACCGTCTGGTGTGCGGTCGGACGTTCTGAGGGAGTTGATGGGGCGAGCGGCCATCTCAGAAGAGCACCGTACGCTGATGGGTATGGTGATGGAGAGAATCTCGTCCGCTGAAAGCGGATTACATGAAGCCTTTATGAGTCTATTGACAGGCTTTGAGGTATGTGAGATAATATGTGATAGTACTGCACATGTTATAGTAGCCCCTAAGACTCTGGTTGTCGTCGAGAACGGCGACGAACAGAGGATCAAATACCCAGGCAATAACCAATCTTCCTTTATGTGCAGGTGGTGGGAGCTCTGGTGGCTAACCGGACTAGGGAGTTTGCCCAATTAAAATGGCAACTGGATGCGGCAGACGCCGACATCGAGCTTGTTAACAAGAGGCTTGACGAGGCATAGGGTAAGTGTTATTATCCGGTGAACGCCACATAGTAAGAGCAGCATAATGCTAGTATCTTTAATATGCTGTGACTGCAGATGGAGCTGCCACCGTGGAAGCCTTGTGGGCGGAACTTGCCCGAGCCAAGGAACAAGCGAGGAGTAGTAATGCGGCTGCTTTGAAGGCGGGCGAAGAGTTGAAAGCCGAGAAGGCCGCACATTGCGAGAGCCAAGAGAAGATGGCCAAGATGGCCATAGAATTGAAAGACACTGCCGACCGTTGCCGGGTCCTTGAGAAAGAGAACCAAGCGAAGGCAGCGGACCTTGAGAAGGCCGCGGCGGCAGACAAATACACCCATTCTGCTATGAGAGCGAAGAAGGAGGCGCTGCGGGAAGCCGGGGATATTGCGGCTGGAAAACCCTTCATGTTATGGAGGAAGTTCGGAGATCCACGGTATGCCCCTCTGGATCGGGTGTGGAGCTCGGCAGATGCCGCCAAGTACTTCCAAGGCCAGACAGATTGTGAAGTGGACAAGCTGTTCTGGACGCAATTCCACGTTCTAGAGCATCCGCTTTCATTGACTGACCAGCTACCCGAATGGGACGAACTGAATAGGTTGTCCGGACTCGCCATGAGGTCTGTTTTGGATCAACTATGGCCGGAAGGGCCTAAGCCGAACAACTATTTCGGCTTAGTGCAGCAGCTCCCTGATGCGGTGCCGCGCATTAATGCGATGAAGAGGTCGGCGTGCATAGAAGGCTCGCGGATGGCCCTTGCCCGTGTTAAAGCATACTGGGCAGAGATGGACGCTACCACTATTGTGGCGCAGGGTTCAGCCATAGGCCGTGTGGCTGCCGAACACTATTTCGAGGAAGTTCTTGAGGGTGCTCGTTTGATAGAGGCCCAGTGCTCGAAAAATATTATGTTTGAGTGATATGTATTCTCATTGTAAACACAATGCTTTTATGAAGTTTTTATAAGGATGTGTTTATACTTTTGCCTGGAAGTAGTATGATGCCTCCTGTGCGGCCGTTTATGTATACATGTGTATAACATGAAAGATTGCAGCCATCGGCTTCAACCCCCACGCATATAATGCGGAGGTGCTCGCAAAAAATGCGTGTTCACACTTAACCCAATGTCTTGGTCCTAATAAGGAGGTGATAGCGCAGCGAGCGAGGCAACCTGACTATAATGCTTGAACACTTTCACTTAGCCATAGGAGTTTGACAGTGGGGCTACTAGATAGCCCCTGGTGGCTCCGCACTCTCCCGATCGCGGGGTGTGTATATGCCTGGCCGGAAAACGGCCCTTCATTAAGGCGGAGGAATTCTAACATTCTGATAGGTCATCGAGTGGTTGACCAGTCTCACGCTATATCATGACAGTCAGTTTTCGGCTTTCTCTACTGAGGCGCTCGTCCGGATGAACCAGGGCACAATCGCAGTAGTTCTCCTGGTGCTACCTTAGCCGGTAAAGCGGAACGTAAGGCACCAAAACATGGGAGCCG
Organism: Triticum monococcum; assembly: GCA_034509565.1. NCBI lineage: Eukaryota > Viridiplantae > Streptophyta > Magnoliopsida > Poales > Poaceae > Triticum > Triticum monococcum. The sequence continues at coordinate 526,712,625 of CM067841.1, forward strand.
GGCAAACCCAACATTTGACCAAAGACAATGATTCGGAGCTGATGCATATAAGGCCGAACTCGCGACGCTGAACATTCCCTAAGGTATTCGGTCTTTATGGTAAACCGGGCCGAAATAGTGCCGCTTGTAAGAAGCCCCTTGTGTCCAGGTACATGCATTATTCTGACGTGGCCACATGCCAAGACGTCAGCATCCTTCTCAATTTTGCTGAGAAGTCGGTGGATATGTATCAACAAGAGACAGTAAAAAAGGTTTACGCAGGGTCTTAATCTAAAAAGAATCCTTGGAGTGGGTCCCTGCTGCATGTCTGCGCCTATGTCTCCGTTGTGCCGTATCCTGGACGGGTGTAGCACGATGATCATCTGTAAAAGAGAGGAGCTGAGGTGAAGAAAGCTGTCGTGCAAAAAGATAGTTTTTTAAAGAAATTATTTATAATTCTAGGTAAGTAAGAATCACCGCTTGTCTGCGCACGTTGAGCCCCTTGTATTTGTAATAGGGGTGTGATTATTGATCCGGTATAAATTGCATATTGCTGCGCCGGACTCGTCTAGCCGTGTCCGAGGTCGTGACAACCTGCTAAATGCTTTAGCTGGTGGGGCAATTTTTAGTGTGCGGCTGCCAGGGCAGTTGCACGCTCTTCGGCGCGCAGAGATCGCTTAATACTTCTGTTCACTGTAATGATGCCACGTGGACTGGGCATCTTGAGTGTGAGGGAAGCATAGTGTGGTATTGCATTAAAGCGAGCGAAAGCTTCGCGTCCGAGTAGTGTTTGATAGCCACTTTGGAACGGAGCGATGTGGAAGGTTAGATGTTCGCTATGGAAGTTATCGGGGAGGCCGAATATAACTTTTAGTAGCAGGGAGCCCGTAGAACGAGCCCCTGGGCCTGGCGTTACTCCTTTAAAGGTAATATTGCTATGGCGAATTTTTGTTGGGTATATCCCCATTTCGCGGATTGTATCCTAGTATATCAGGTTTAGACTGTTGCCACCGTCCATTAGGACTCGTGTGAAGCGGTATCCGCCAATTATTGGGTCTAATACAAGGGCAGCCCATCCTGCATGTCGGATACTTGCTGAGTAATCATGATGGTCAAAAGTGATCGATTGAGATGACCAGTGCAGGACTCCGCGGTGATGAGCCTTCGGGCGTATTTTTCTGGGAGTGCCGTTTTGTTTCTTCCATTGATCACGTGTAACACGTTTACTGTTTTGACTTCTAGTGGAAATTTCTTTTGTTCCCCAGCGTCTCCCTTGAGAGGCTCATCCTCATCTTCGCTTGGTGTATCCTCCCCCTTGTGTACGGCGTTGAGCTTGCCGGACTGCTTGAAAACCCAACATTCTCTGTGGGTATGATTGGTTGGTTTGCCAGGGGTGCTATGGACCTAACATGTTTGGTCCAGAATTTTGTTCAGGCTGGACAGTTTGTCTCTGGCGCCTTTAGAGGGCGGCTTCTGACTTGGCCGAGAGCTTTTGAATCCGGCGTTTACTACCGTGCTCTTCGTGTTGTCTCCTTTGTTCCGGCGTTTGCTATTGTCGTTGCACCGTGATTTCCCGTTTCCATCTCTAACTTCGGATGTACTGGGGTCGCTGGTGCTGCATCTAGCTAGCCAGCTGTCCTCACCCACGCAAAAGCGGGTCATGAGGCTTGTTAATGCTGCCATCGTTCTCGGCTTTTCTTGGCCGAGGTGTCTGGCAAGCCATTCGTCACGGACGCTATGTTTAAACGCCGCCAAGGCTTCGGCGTCCGGATAGTCGACAATTTGGTTCTTTTTAGTAAGGAACCTGTTCCAAAGTTTTCGGGCTGACTCTCCGGGTTGTTGAGTTATATGGCTCAAATCATCCGCGTCCGGAGGTCGGACGTAAGTTCCTTGAAATTTTTCCCGAAAAGCGTCTTCAAGCTCTTCCCAACTTCCAATGGAGTTTTCAGGGAGGCCTTTAAGCCAGTGGCGGGCTGGCCCTTTGAGCTTGAGGGGCAAGTACTTGATGGCGTGGAGGTCATCTCCTCGAGCCATATGGATATGGAGGATATAATCCTCAATCCAGACCCCAGGGTCTGTTGTTCCGTCGTATGCCTCTATGTTTACGGGTTTGAATCCCTCTGAAAATTCATGGTCCATCACCTCATCGGTGAAACATAGGGGGTGTGTTGCACCCCTGTATCTGGGTGTACCGCGTTTTTCGGATGTTTGTTGTGGTACATTGTAAGCAGGGGCGCGCTTGCGTGGTCCGTAGATGGATCTGGTTGCGCCGTCCTTTTGGTGCGAGCCCTCGCGTGGATCGCATATTGGCTTGTGAGTGGCGTTGTCTGCCGCTGGATGTTGGCTGTCAGGTCGTCTATCCAGCCAGGTGGCCGTTTTGATTTTTGGTTGTGAGGGGTCTGAGGCCTCCTCATCGAATTCAGGTAGAAACTTCCGCTTTGGGTAGCTCTTGCTGGGGCGATTGTCGCCGTACTTCGCTGTTGTGTTGCGTACTTTACTCCATCTGATTTAGAGTGTGTCCTGCATAGCCTTGAGCCTTTGCTTCTACTTTTTTAGACTCCTCGCGGTGGCAACAAGGCTTTAACGGGCATTCTGCTGCTCCGGGTGCCAGTCCGGCGTTGTGTCGTCCGGACTATTATCTTTGACAGAATTGGTTTGTTCGGTTTGATTCTCCGTATTGCCGTGGTCCGGCAGTGGTTTGCCCTGCTCCAACGCTGGGTCTATGTGATCATTGTTTCTGGCGAGGCGGGATTTGGGGCGCTTTGACTGCTTCTCGAGGGAACAAGCCTTTGGTGCGTCCTTCCGTTCCTCATCATCTTCTTCTTTTGGTGTGTCCACCATGTATACGTCATATGATGAAGTGGACGTCCCGTGCCCTATGGGCGGTGGTTCATCTTTGCCTCCCGCATCGTTGTCCCTACCGTCAATGTCTGCGGGGTCAAAGTCGAGCATGTCGGTTAAATCATCGACGGTGCCTACAAAGTGGGTGGTGGGTGGGCGTCGAATTTCTTCGTCGTCCGCATCCCAATCCCGTTGGCCATAATCCGGCCAGGGATCTACAGACAAAGAGAGAGACCTTAGTGAATTCAGGATGTCGCCAAAGGGCGAGTGTTGAAAGTTATCTGCGGCGGTGAATTCCATGATCGGCGCCCAATCGGATTCGGTTGGCGGGGGCGCGGGCAGTTCGGAGTCAGAAAAGGAGTCCGGCACCTTGGAGTCACGGGCCGCGCAGAGGATTATGCTGGTGTTTGGCTCGATCGCCGTCGAGACTGCAGCCCTTGAGGCGGTGTCTAGCCACCCGTCCTCGATTGGCACAGCTGGCTCCGAGCTAAGGGTCGGAGCTGATGCGGGCGCGGCCTCTGGGGTACCGTCTGATGGCAGAGCTAGGTCATACCCATCGCGACAGTGCGGCGCGCCCGGCTGTGGCTCGAATCCGTCGAAGATCAAGTCGCCGCGGATGTCGGCCGTGTAGTTCAAACTTCCAAATCTGACCTGATGGCCAGGGGCGTAGCTTTCAATCTGCTCCAGATGGCCAAGCGAATTTGCCCGCAGTGCAAAGCCGCCGAATACGAAGATTTGTCCGGGGAGAAAAGTCTCACCCTGGACGGCATCGCTATCGATGATAGTAGGAGCCATCAAGCCTAACGGTGATGACACAGAGGAACTCTCAATGAAAGCACCAATGTCGGTGTCAAGACCGGCGGATCTCGGGTAGGGGGTTCCGAACTGTGCGTCTAGGCCAGATGGTAATAGGAGACAAGGGACACGAAGTTTTACCCAGGTTCGGGCCCTCTTGATGGAGGTAAAACCCTACGTCCTGCTTGATTGATATTGATGATATGGGTGTTACAAGGTTAGATCTACCACGAGATCAGAGAGGCTAAACCCTAGAAGCTAACCTATGGTATGATTGTATGTTGTGATTGTTGCCCTACGGACTAAAACCCTTCGGTTTATATAGACACCGGAGAGGGTTAGGGTTACACAAGGTCGGTTACAAAGGAGGAGATATCCATATACGTATTGCCTAGCTTGCCTTCCACGCCAAGTAGAGTCCCATCCGGACACGAGACGAAGTCTTCAATCTTGTATTTTCATAGTCTAACAGTCCGGCCAATGGAGTTAGTCCGGCTGTCCGGAGACCCCCCTAATCCAGGACTCCCACACTAGCCCCTTCCGGTGTCTATATAAACCGAAGGGTTTTAGTCCGTAGGACAACATACAATCATACCATAGGCTAGCTTCTAGGGTTTAGCCTCTCCGATCTCGTGGTAGATCAACTCTTGTAATACCCATATTATCAAGTATAATCAAGCAGGACGTAGGGTTTTACCTCCATCAAGAGGGCCCGAACCTGGGTAAAACATCGTGTCCCCTGCCTCCTGGTACCATCTGCCTTAGACGCACAGTTTGGGACCCCCTACCTGAGATCTGCCGGTTTTGACACCGACATTGGTGCTTTCATTGAGAGTTCCTCTGTGTCGTCGCCGTTAGGCCTGATGGCTCCTTCAATCATCTACAGCGATGCAGTCTAGGGTGAGATTTTTCTCCCCGGACAAATTTTTGTGTTCGGCGGCTTCGCACTACGGGCCAACTCGCTTGGCCATCTGGAGCAGATCGAGAGTTACGCCCCTGGCCACCAGGTCGGGTTTGGAAGCTTAAGCTACACGGCCGATATCCGTGGAGACTTGATCTTCAACAGATTCGAGCCCCTGCCTAGTGCGCCACACGGTCATGATGAGCATGATTTAGCTCTGCCATCGGACAGTGTTCAGGAGATCGCGCCGGCAACCACTCCGACCCTCAATTCCGAGCCAGATGCGTCGTCCATGGATGGGTGGATAGACCCCGCCACGGAGGCCGCACTCTCATGGGCGATCGAGCCAAGTATCGACCTTACCCTTCACGGGAGCCGTGGCGCCGAACTACCGGATTCTTCCCCAGCCACAGACTCCGAACCGCCTGCGCCCGTGCCTATCGAATCTGACTGGGCGCCGATCATGGAGTTCACCTCCGTGGATATCTTTCAGCACTCGCCCTTTGGCGACATACTGAACTCATTAAGGTCTCTCTCCTTGTCAGGAGAGTCCTGGCCGAACTATGTTCGGCAGGATTGGGATACGGGTGACGAAGAAATTCGCCGCCCGCCCACCACCCACTTAGTAGCAACTGTCGACGATTTGACCGACATGCTCGACTTCGACTCCGAAGGCATCGACGGCATGAACGATGTTGCAGGAGGCGAACAAGAACCACTGCCCACAGGGCATTGGACAGCCACCTTGTCATATGGCATATATATGGTGGACACACCCAAAGAAGGCAATGGCGACGGGACAGCGGAGGATGAACCCTCCAAGAAGCAACCCAAGCGCCGACGTCAGCGGCGCCGCTCTAAGTCTCGCCAAAGCAAAAGCGGTGACACCTAAACAGGAGATAATAGCACTCCAGACAGTGCCGAAGATGACAACAATCCCCTCCAGAAAGATTTGGGGCAGGAGGATGGAGAAGCCAGCCCTCCCGAGAGAGCGGCAGATGGAGAGGCGGAGGATGATAATTACATGCCTCCCTCCGAAGACGAGGCAAGCCTCGACGATGACGAATTCATCGTGCCTGAGGATCCCGTCGAACAAGAGCGCTTCAAGCGCCGGCTTATAGCCACGACAAGTAGCCTTAAGAAAAAGCAACAACAACTTCAAGCTGATCAAGATTTGCTAGCTGACAGATGGACTGAAGTCCTTGCGGCCGAGGAATATAAACTTGAACGCCCCGCCAAGAGTTACCCAAAGCGCAGGTTGCTACCCCGACTGGAGGAGGAAGCACCAAAACCTACATCCCCAGCATATGATGCAGCTGATCGGCCACCTCGTGGCCGCGACAAAGAGGCATTCCAGCCAAAAGTTCAGCCCGCACCCCGACGCCACACAAATAAAAATCTCAAGACATGGGGAAATACGCCAGACCTGCGAGACGTATTGGAGGACAAAGCAAAACACGCAAGATCGATCTACGGATCGCGAGGGCGCGCCACTATGCAAGACGATAACTGTGACGCCGGATACAGTAAAAGTAAGTCCGGTCGGGCCGAACACAACGGACAAGACTCATTTGAGCTGCGTCGTGATATAGCTCAGTACAGAGGCGCCACACACCCCCTATGCTTCACAGACGAAGTAATGGATCATCAAATCCCAGAGGGTTTCAAACCCGTAAATAAGATCCTGCGGTATGGATCAAGCACTTCCTCCTGCACATCCACATGGCCCGCGGTGACGATCTACACGCCATCAAATACCTCCCACTTAAACTCAGAGGACTAGCTCGGCATTGGCTCAACAGCCTGCCAGCAGAATCCATTGGCTATTGGGAAGATCTGGAAGCCGCATTCCTTGACAACTTCCAGGGCACTTATGTGCGACCACCAGATGTTGATGACTTGAGCCACATAATTCAACAGCCCGAGGAATCGGCCAGGCAATTCTGGACATGGTTCCTAACAAAGAAAAATCAAATCATCGACTATCCGGATGTAGAGGCCCTAGCAGCTTTTAAGCACAACATCCGCGATGAGTGGCTCGCCCGACACCTTGGCCAGGAAAAGCCGAAATCTATGGCAGCCCTCATGACACTTATGACCCGCTTTTGCTCGGGAGAAGACAGCTGGCTAGCTCACAGCAATAATATATCAAAGAACCATGGTATTTCTGATACCAAGGATGGCAATGGCATGTCACGTCGCAACAAACACAAGCGCCGCATTAACAGCAGCAATACCGAGGATACGTCAGTCAATGCCGGATTCAGAGGCTCTAAACCCGGTCAGCGAAAAAAAGGCATTCAAAAGAAGCACTCTGGGCCTGTCCAGTTTGGACCGTATACTCGATCGCTCGTGTCAAATACACGGCACCCTCGACAAGCCAGCCAACCACACCAACAGGGATTGTTGGGTGTTCAAGCAGGCCGGCAAGTTAAATGCCAAAAACAAAGATAAGGGGTCACATAGCGATGACGAGGAGGAGCCCCGGCAGTCGAACACCGGAGGACAGAAGAGGTTCCCCCCACAAGTGCGGACGATGAACATGATATACGCAACCCACATCCCCAAGAGGAAGCGGAAGTGTGCGTTAAGGGACGTACATGTGTTGGAGCCAGTCGCCCCAAAGTTCAACCCATGGTCCTCCTGTCCGATCACCTTCGATCGCCGGGACCACCCCAATAGTATCCGTCATGGCGGATTCGCCGCACTGGTCCTAGACCCAATCATCGACGGATTTCACCTCACTCGAGTCCTTATGGATGGTGGGAGCAACCTGAACCTGCTTTATTAGGACACAGTGTGCAAAATGGGTATAGACCCCTCAAGGATCAAACCCACAAAAACGACCTTCAAAGGCATCATACCAGGTGTAGAGGCCCATTGCACAGGCTCAGTCACACTGGAAGTGGTCTTAGGATCCCCGGATAACTTCCGAAGCGAGGAGTTAATCTTCGATATAGTCCCGTTCCGCAGTGGCTATCATGCACTGCTCGGGCGAACCGCATTCGCGAGATTCAACGCAGTACCACACTATGCATATCTCAAGCTCAAGATGCCAGGACCTTGGGGGGTCATCACAGTCAATGGAAACACAGAGCGCTCTCTCTGTACGGAGGAGCACACTGCGGCCCTCGTAGTAGAAGCGCAAAGCAGCCTCTTAAGGCAATCCACCAGTTCGCGATTCAAGACCCGGACACCTTCAAGCGCACACGGAGTAATCGGCAACAAGACTGCCTGGCACGTTCCGAGCTCGCATAGCAATGCGGCCCCCAACCCAGTACCAGCCAAACGGCCAAATCCGTGCCACGCGTACATAATTACGCATTAAAAATACCATGGGCATAGGTGGGGAGGGGGGCACGACTACGGCACGCCCCAAGACGCGGCTCAACCGCACTAGGGGCTTCCCGCTTTGTTATTTTTCTCTCTTTTAGGACTTTAATCTCTGGAAACCCCGTCCGGCAGTACAGTTGCCGGACACACGATGCAACAACCAAGGAGGCAGAAAGCTACGTCGCACCATGGAACTCCCAGGTGGTCTCTGACAACGAGTGAAATACCTGCTTTAAATACCATTCCTCAGCTTTCCCTTGGAGGGGACATGTCAAATAGTCCTACTTTTTGCTTATCGCACTACTTGTATCATTCTGCTTTAACGCACCTTTTCGAATAAACAATGCATAGCACTAGACTATTATCGCATTCTCTATTCTTCTTTATATATATATATATATATATATTCATTCATGACATCCAGCACCCGTACACTCTGGTATGTCCAATACGCTAGGGGCTTAAGCATACCCCATAATACGGCGTGAGAAGTCCGAACACTTTCGACAGTGTGGCACCCCGAACTTATAGCATTATATGCATCAGCTCCGAATCATGTCTTGGGTCAATAGTTGGGTTTGCCCGGCTCCCATGTTTTGGTACCTTACGTTCCGTTATATCGGCTAAGGTAGCACTGGGAGAACTACTGCGATTGTGCCCCAGTTTAGCTGGGCTAAGCACCTCAGTAGAGAAAGCTAAAACTGACTGTCATGATAAGGCGAGAGACTGGTCGCTGTTCGATAGGTTTCGAGTCCCTAAAGACTTATGCCGCTTAGAGCAAGGAGTCGGCTTTGTCCGGCTTAAGGCGTGTATAGCGCCCCGAATTCGGCCTTCCGAATACTAGGGGCTTCGCCAAAATTTAAAATTATAGAATTCTATGGCTAAGTGAGAGTGATAAAGCATTATAGTCCGATTGCCTTGTTCGTTGTGCTGAGAACCTCCCTCGAAGGACCCAAAAATGGGAACAAGAGTGCTCAGGTTTATCCCGAACACCCCAGCACTCGTGGCATGGGGGTAGAAGCCGACGACTAGCCATCTCTCAGATTTGATAAACTGCTGAATAGAAGGTAATATTTTAAATTCAAACAAGCGTTGCATAGCGCATATGAACAAGTTTTCATAATACAGGATCACACGAGCAAGTTCATTCAAATATTACATCTTTCGCACACTCGTCCGCTACAAGACGGGCACCCTTCAGGACACCCTCATAATACATCTCGGGGTGGCGATGCTCCTTGCCCTGTGGTGGCCCCTCCTTCACCAGCTTCTCGGCGTCCATCTTGGCCTAGTGCACCTTCACACGGGCAGAAGCCCGGCGTGCACCTTCGAGGCAGACGGACCGCTTGATGACTTCTAGCCGTGGGCAGGGATCCACAAGCCGCCTCACCAGGCCGAAGTAGCTGTTGGGAAGGGAGTCGCCAGGCCACATCCGGACTATAAAGCCCTTCATGGCATGTTCTGATGCCTTGTGCAGCTCGACCAGTTGCTTCAGCTGGTCGCTCACAGGCATCGGGTGTTCGGTCCCAGTATACTGAGACCAGAACAACTTCTCCGTCGAGCTTCCCTCCTTGGCCTGGTAAAACTTCGTGGCATCCGACACGCTACGGGGAAAATCTGCGAATGCTCCTAGAGAGCTCCGGACTCGGGTAAGTAACAAGTAATTTACTTTCACATGCTTGCTTTGCATATTGAATGCCTTACCCACTGCTATCTTCCTCATCGCCTCAATCTCCTAGAGGGCCTTTTGGGCTTCAGCCTTGGCATTCTTTGCGCTCTCGAGGGCCGCGGCAAGCTCAGACTCTCGCGTCTTCGAGTCAAGCTCCAAAACCTCGTGCTTCATCACGAGAGCCTGGAGCTCTTGCTGCACCTCGCCCACCCGTGCCTCTTGCTTTTTCCGCTCGGTGCGCTCCTTGGCTGCTTTGTCTTCGGCCTCGGACAGCGCTTGCTTTAGGGTCGCCACTTCGTTCGTGGCCCCTGGCACATTCATGATGATCCTGTCATTTTGCAACCACATTTTCTTTTATATATATAGACAAGGTATTACTTACCTTTGTTCTCCTCGAGCTGCCTCTTGGCAAGGCCGAGCTCTTTCTCGGACCCCTCGAGGTCCTGCTTCAGTGTGGCGACCTCTGCAGTCAGTGCGGCAGAGGTCATCAGCGAAGCCTGCATACGCATATAGACATCCTTATATTAGACTCCTACAGATATTATTCGATCCTCTATTCGGCGTTTCTTTGTGAACACCAAACAGAGCATCAGGGGCTACTGTCTATGCGGTAATATTTTTCCTATATTTTAAATACTTACCTCAAAGCCTGTTAGAAGGCTGGCACAGGCTTCAGTCAGTCCGCTCTTGGCGGACTGAACCTTCTTGATCACCACACTCATAATAGTGCGGTGCTCTTCGTCGATGGAAGCGCCGCATAGCGCTCCCAGCAGGTTGTCCGATGCCACTGGATGGACAGAGGTCACCGGCACGGGCGTCTTACCCCTTTTGGAAGGGGGGCGCATGCCCGAGTCCGGAACCACTGGACGTTCCGGCGCGGTGTTCGGCTGAGAGCCAAACTTGGAGCCCCTAGGAGCCTTGCTCCCTTTGCTCCTGGAGTCCGAAAGGTTGCCTTGAGGCGCCTTCGGGACTGTCTCCCCCCGGCTCGGTGCCCCTTGATACAATACCTCGGCATTGTCCGTAGGGCAAGAAGAGGTGGCGGTTGGAAGTGTATCACTATTCATGTCTGACGAGTCCAAGGAACCGTCCGACGATGATACATCGATACAGGCTTGGGGTGGACTGCATAATCATTTTCGGTGTTAGGAGAAGTAGTGCGACAAAGGTATGTTATGAGTTACTCTGGTATCCGAATACTTACGACTTCGCCAGGGGCTTGGCCATGAGCATCCGCTCGTCTTCACCATCGGCGGCGGTGGTGGAACCGTCCTGAAGGAGAGTCCTTCCCTTCTTGGACCCTTCCGCCTCCCCGGTTGGGGCGGCCTTCCTTTTCTTGTCTCCCCCGGCTGGAGGGGGAGAGTCTTCGTCTTCCTTCTCCTCGTTTTCGTGGGAGGAGTGCGTCTCGGAGTTATCGGACGATGAGTCCGCTACCACCTGGTGCCGGAAACTCTTTCGGGTTCCCTTGGCCTTCTTCTTGGTCTTATCCGGCACCTCATAAGGAGCCGGAGTCTGCATCTCCGTCGGGAGAGCGTCCGCAGGGTCTTCGGGCAGAGGGGCCGAACAGTTGATCTGCTCTGATGTCTCCACCCAGTCCTGTCAAAGGCATGGGAGCTCAGACCCCGCACATGGTTAATCTATGGGAAATAAACACCCTATCAGATGTACAGAACTTACCGGATTCGCAGAATGCTTCGTGCTCAGCCCGCGGTCCTCGGTAAGAGGAGGAACCTCGGCGCCCTTGAACAGCACCCTTCGGACGTCTTTATGCGTCGTGTCGAAGAGCTCGCTTAGAGTCTGGTGCCGGGCCGGGTCGAACTCCCATAAGTTGAAATCCCGTTGTTGATACGGGAGGATCCGGCGGAAGAGCATGACCTAGACTATGTTGACAACCTTAAGTTTCTTTCTTGTCATGTTCCGGATACACTTCTGGAGTCCGTCTAGCTCCACCGATGAACCCCAGGACAGGCCCTTCTCCTTCCAGGATGTGAGCCGTGTGGGGATTCCGGATCGAAACTCAGGGGCCGCCACCCAGTTGGTGTCGCGCGGCTCGGTGATGTAGAACCACCCCGATTGCCACCCCTTTATGGTCTCCACGAAGGAGCCCTCAAGCCATATAACGTTGGGCATTTTTCCCACCATGGCTTCGCCGCATTCTGCTTGTTGGCCGCCCACCACCTTCGGCTTGATATTGAAGGTCTTCAGTGTAACACCCTCGATGCGACTATAGCTCCCACATGTCGAGGCACAACTTAGATACATAATCGCATTGAAGGCATATGTCGCAAGTGAGGTAATCTTCACACAACCCATGTAATACATAAGGGAAAGAGATACATAGTTGGCTTACAATCGCCACTTCACACAATTACATAAATAAAGCATTACATCATTCAAATACACTCAAGGTCCATCTACAGAACCAAAATAAAAGAAGAACCCCAAATGCGACAAAGGTCCCCGATCGACCCCAACTGGGCTCCACTACTGATCGACTAGAACGAAACAATATAAAGGGCAAGATCTTCATCGAGCTCCTCCTGAGCTTGGTTGCGTCATCTGCTCGGACTCATCGGCACCTGCAAGCTGGTTTTGGAAGTATCTGTGAGCCACAGGGACTCAGCAATCTCGCACCCTCGCGATCAAGACTATTTAAGCTTATGGGTAAGGTAAAGGTATGAGGGGGAGCTGCAGCAAGCGACTAGCATATATGGTGGCTAACATACGCAAATGAGAGCGAGAAGAGAAGGCAAAGCACGGTCGATAAAAGTATGATCAAGAAGTGATCCTGGACTACCTACGTCAAGCATAACTCCAACAACCGTGTTCACTTCCCGGACTCCACCGGAAAGAGACCATCACGGTTACACACGCTGTTGATTCATTTTAATTAGGGTCGACTTCAGGTTTTCTACAACCGGACGTTAACAAATTCCCATCTTCCCATAACCGCGGGCACGGCTTTCGAAAGTTCAAATCCCTGCAGGGTGTCCCAACTTAGCCCATGACAAGCTCTCATGGTCAACGAAGGAATAGACCTCCACCCGAGACGTTCCGATCAGACTCGGTATCCCGGTACAACAAGACATTTCGACAGGGTAAAACTAAACCAGCAACACCGCCCGATGCGCCGACATCCTGATAGGAGCTGCACATATCTCGTTCTCAGGGCAACACCAGATAAGCAATCCGTACAACTAAAACCAGCCCTCGAGTTTCCCCGGGGTGGCGCTGCAAGGGGCTCTAGTTTGGACCAATGCTTAGACAAGCACTAGCCCGGGGGGGTTAAAATAAAGATGACCCTCGGGATGCGCGACTCCCAAGGGAAAAAAGGCTAGGTGGCGAATGGTAAAACCAACGTTGGGCATTGCTGGAAAAGCTTTACTTAAGGCGAACAGTCAAGGGGTTCCCATTATAACCCAACTGCGTAAGGGACGCAAAATCCAGGAACATAACACCGATATGACGGAAACTAGGGCGGCAAGAGTGGAACAAAACACCAGGCATAAGGCCGAGCCTTCCACCCTTTACCAAGTATATAGATGCATTAATTAAATAAGATATATTGTGATATCCCAACAAGTAAACAGGTTCCAATAAGGAACGATATCCATGTTCCAACAAGGAACAAACTTCAATCTTCACCTGCAACTAACAATGCTATAAGAGGGGCTGAGCAAAGCGGTAACATAGCCAAACAACGGTTTGCTAGGACAATGGTGGGTTAGGGGCTGAACATGGCAATTTGGGAGGCTGACAAGAAAGTGGTAGGCATCGTAGCAATGGCATAGCAAAAGAGCGAGCAAACTAGCATAGCAAAGATAGTAGTGATTTCGAGGGTATGATCATCTTGCCTGAGATCCCGCAAGGAAGAAGAACGAGTCCATGAAGGAGATAAACGGACGAAGACCAACTGATCCTCACAAACGCGACGTTATCGGAACCAACCCGAAGAAGCAACACCGGAAAGGAGCAAATAACATAGTAAACAACCAACACATCAACATGGCATGATGCACAAACAAGTATGATGCATGTCCGGTTTAAAGAGGCATGGCATGGCAAAGTGCACAAACAATCCTACGCATTAAGTGGAGCTCAATATGCATTGGGATGCATATTGACAAAACACCACATCAATTATTTAGTTCTCTCTCGTTTATGTACCCAACAATATTAAATGTTGATTAACATGGCAAGAGGTGAAGCACAACAAAACTACCTATCTAGGCAAGTTTAAATGAGGCCGGAAGCAACGAACAACAAATCCGGAAAATCCTCATATGCATAATTTAAGGTTTGGTACTGTTCTTCCCTAAACATTATTTTATAGTTGTTAAGCATGCAAGATGAGTGCACCATGTCAAACTAGGCAAAATTCTACCCCATTTACATATAAAGTTTATTTAAATCGGAGCTACGGTTATTTAGTTATGAATTAAATCATTTTAACATGGCATAGGAGCAAATTTAAACAAACATCATTTTAGACATTTTAAACATGGATGAAAGTGACATATTATTAATCTACACATAATTTTAAGCAAGTTTCATGTATAATTCATTTTAATCCGATGCACCGATTGTGAGATATTAAATGCATGAAGTGCAAGGGGCTTTCTGTAAAACTGCAAACTCTGGAATATTAGCTAAATGCAGCAGCAGGAAAAAAACACGCAATAGGCTGAATCTGGTTGGCCCAACAATGCACAGGGGCTGGAGGGGGGGCTGCTCACTTCGGGCTGAGGCCCGGTCGGGGAAGGGCTTGGCAGGCCGGATCTGTAGCGCTGGCCACGAAGCGAGACGCGCCAGGAGGGCGCTGGACTTGGGATCGGGATGAGGCCCAACTGGATCCACGCAACAAGGAGTCAACGCGGGGCGCGGCTTCGTCGTCCTTCTCTCGAACGGAGGCAGCGCAGGACCTGGGATCGAGCGCTCGCGAGGCCGGGGCCGAAGACGAAGCGGCACGGCTGGACGGCGGCAAGGCAGTAGCAAAAGGCGGCGTCTGGCGCGATGCAGGGGACAGCGAGGGGGACTTGGGCTCCGGGAAGACGCCGGTGGGCCGTCAGAAGAAGCAGAGGAGGTCGAGGATGAGAAATCCATGGCGGAGGCGGCGAGATCCGGCGGTTCCCGGCCGGGTCTGACGCGAAACTGCGGCGGTGGTGGACTCTGGTAGAGCATAGGCGTCCATGGCGTCGGTCCCTGTGAAGAGAAATGAGAGAGATGAGAGAAAATTGAGAGAGAGCTTGAAGAGATGGGAAAAGGCAGGGAAAGGGAGAGGCGCAGGGCACGGCCTGGCTGAAGGTGGTCACTGGCGACGGCACTCCGGCGAGCAGGCGACGGCAGGGTCGGGGCACATCTCGTTGGCTCCTGGTTCGCTCTCCGGCGCCGAAGTTTGCGGGATCGAGCTCGGGAAGGCACGGGAGGTGGTGGCTGGATTGGTGGATCGAGGGAGGGAGATGGTTGGCCCTTGCTGAAAACGAGGGAGTTGGTCGACTCGGCTGGATCGGGAGGGATCCCGAGGAAAACAAAGTGGCGGCGGCGCGAGGGAAGGGAGGATGGGACAGGCTAGGACTAGGGTTTAGACTGTTATATATAGTAGGTGGGTTAGTTTAGGGGTTATTCGGGTCCTCCGATAATAATCGGACGGTCGCGAATAAAATAGTTAGGGAGGCCAAATAAGAAAAACGGTGACGTTTTGTAGACGTTCGGAGATGATCCGGATCCAACGGTAACGACAGTCCGGGTCGGGTCCGGGACAACTTTCGGGCGCGCGCGCGAGGAGGGTCGCAGGCTGACGAGAGGGTTAGGTAGGGCCTGGCGATAGGTACTGAGCTGTGTAGACGGTCTCGAGCTGAGAGAAGAGAAGAGAGGGCGGCCCGGCATCTATTTCCGGAGACCGAAAATGTCCGACGTTTTGACCGGCTACTATTGCCGCTATATTTATTTGTTGGGGCGTCAAACGAACTCCGATTGCGATGAAACTTGACAGGCGGTCTGTCTACACTATAATAAGACCGCACACCAAATTTCAACCCAATCCGAGAACATTTTTCGTCCACTTATAAAATAATATTTCGGACATGCCACGGGCGCGTGCAAGTGTGTCTGGGCTCAGAACGGACAACGGAGAGAACGGGGAGGCCGGGACGGATGCAAGTTTCGAAAACATGATGATGCAACGCACATGATGACATGATGAAATGCAACACGCAAGCGAATGACATGGCAACGACAACGAATAACTGGAGGACACCTGGCAC
Source organism: Triticum monococcum (assembly GCA_034509565.1). NCBI lineage: Eukaryota > Viridiplantae > Streptophyta > Magnoliopsida > Poales > Poaceae > Triticum > Triticum monococcum. The sequence continues at coordinate 526,728,403 of CM067841.1, forward strand.
ATTGGTCTCGGGGCGTTACATTCAGCCACAGGCCGAAGTGGGGCCGGATGCGGAGGAAAGCCTCGCACACGAGGATGAACGCCGAGATGTTGAGGATGAAACTCGGGGCCAGATCATGAAAGTCCAGCCCATAATGGAACATGAGGCCGCGGACGAATGGATGGAGGGGAAACCCCAGTCCACGGACGAAGTGCGCGAGAAAAACCACCCTTCCGTGAGGTTCCGGGGTAGGGACGACCTGCCCCGCGGCTGGCAACCGGTGCGCTATATCCGCGGCTAAGTATCCGGCTCCACGTAACTTTTTGATGTGCCCCTCCGTGACGGAGGAGGCCATCCACTTGCCTCCCGCTCCGGACATGTTTGGATAGAGTTGAGGAGGAGGATGCGGACTTGGGCGCTGGAGCTCGAGTGCGCGAGAATGGATGAGCAAGGAGGAAGAAGGCGTGGGTAGAAAAAGGTGAGATATTATCCCTTTATAAGGGCGGACTAAACTATGCGCCTCCACTAGCCTGGTAAAACTCGCTTATCCCCAAGCGCTGTAATTGATGGCGCGGTTGGGTTACCCACATCCATATTGATGAGAATCCCATAATAAGGGGAACACGATCTCTGCTTTGACAAGAAACCGCCTTGCGTTATGTGCGGGCTGGTTAAAAAAACGGTTCAAATAATTACCGGGCCGTGGCGTGATGTCATGCTGCCAAAACGTGTCAGCAGATTAGATTTGTGGTGATATTATTCTCTCTACGGTGGTATGTGGAACTTATTTTGCAGGGTCGGACACTATCCTTGTATTCAAATTCTTCCGTGGTGTATTCGGAGGAGGAACCCGCCTTGCAATGCCGAAGACAACACTGCGCGTCGGACTCATCGTCATTGAAGCCTGGTTCAGGGGCTACTAAGGGAATCCTGGATTAGGGGGTCTCCGGACAGCTGGACTATTGGACTATGAAGATACGAGATTGAAGACTTCGTCCCGTGTCTGGATGGGACTCTACTTGGCATGGAAGGCAAGCTAGGCAATACGGATATGTATATCTCCTCCTTTGTAACCGACCTTGTGTAACCCTAGCCCCTTCCGGTGTCTATATGAACCGGAGGGTTTTAGTCCGTAGGACAACATACAATCATACCATAGGCTAGCTTCTAGGGTTTAGCCTCTCCGATCTCGTGGTAGATCAACTCTTGTAATACCCATATTATCAAGTATAATCAAGCAGGACGTAGGGTTTTACCTCCATCAAGAGGGCCCGAACCTGGGTAAAACATCGTGTCCCCTGCCTCCTATTACCATCCACCTTAGACGCACAGTTCGGGACCCCCTACCCGAGATCCGCCGGTTTTGACACCTACAGTCTTGATAACCCACAAGTATAGGGGGTCAATTGTAGACTCTTTTGATAAGTAAGAGTGTCGAACTCACTGAGAAGCTAAAGGTAGAACAAATATTCCCTCAAGTTCTATCGACCACCGGTACAACTCTTAACGTTTGCTTTACCTATAACAAGTATGAAACTAGAAGTACTTTGTAGGTGTAACGGGATAGGTTTGCAAGAATATAAATAGCACGTAAATAAAAACTAGGGGCTATTTTAGGTAAAGAAGCAATAAATTTAGTATAGCGAGTGTGGAAAAGTGGTGGTAAGAGTTGCAAAATTGTCCCTAAGCAAATGACTACTTTACTAGACCGATAGCAAGTTTTATGTGGGAGAGGCCACTGCTAGCATGTCATCACTGACTTGGAATTCTATGCACTTAGGATTGGAACTATTAGCAAGCATCCACAACTACTAACATTCATTAAGGTAAAACCCAACCATAGCATTAAGATATATTGGTCCCCCTTCAATCTCGTATGCATCAATTTCTATGCTAGGTTGAAGCTTCTATCACTCTTGCCCTCCAATACATAGTCCTATCAACATAGAACTAGCCATATGGTGTGATCCACACGTGCGCTCATATGATGGGCACCAAAGGACAGCAACATAACCACAAGCAATTTCAACCAATCATAGCAATTCACCAATTACCGATAGGACAATGAAAACTACTCAGACATCATAGGATGGCAACACATCATTGGATAATAATATGAAGCATAAAGCACCATGTTAAAGTAGAGGGTACAGCGGGTTGCGGGAGAGTGGACCGCTGTAGATAGATGGGGGAAGGTGATGAAGATGTTGGTGAAGATGACACAGGTGTTGGTGTAGATCGCCGTCACACGATGATGGCCCGGGCCATGTTCCGGCACCACCGGGAGAGAGGGGGAGAGAGCCCCCCTTCTTCTTCTTCCATGACCTTCTCCCTAGATGGGAGAAAGATTTACTCCCTGGTCCATGGCTTCCATGGCGGCGGAGGGGCGAGATCCCCTCCGAGATTGGATTTGTCTCTCCGTCTCTCTCTCTCTGTTTCTGCGTTCTCGATTATGGCCTTTCACCGTTTCTTACATTCCCAGAGATTTGTAACTCCGAGTGGGCTGAAATTTTAACACAATTTGTATCCGGATATTGACTTTCTTGTGGCAAAAGAAGGGCACCCCCCTGCCTTACGGGGTGTCCACGAGGGTCAAAGGCGTGCCCCCTGCCTCGTGGCCCCCTCAGGCATCGTCTCGCGTTGATTCTTCTTCCCAAAAATCACATATATTCCAAAAAAAATCCAACAAACAGGAACTGTCACTGGGCATTGGATCAATATGTTAGTCCCAAAAGTAGTATAAAAAGTTGCCAAAAGTATATGAAAGATGTAGAATATTGACATGGAACAATCAAAAATTATAGATACGACGGAGACGTATCAACACGCTTACATGGCCATGGCCCGAAACCTACTTGTTGCACCCAGGTGCAATCTCTGTACACTTCAGGGTTTAATTAACTGATGGTCTGAACTTGAAGGCGTTACAGTTGCCCCCTCTTGAGCTAAGGCTTCTTCTTGTCATAGCTCTGCGTCAAGAAACGCGTTCGAAGGGCGTCATAATCCTCCCACGTCATCACGTTAGCTGGTAGGGTGGACCACTGCACTCGTACGTGTGTGAGAGCGAGTCTCCTATCTTGACCATGCGTCTTTCCTGAATAGCAATATGCTTGAGTGGTGTTTCTATCAGGTCTGGTACCTTGGGTAGCTCGGAGAAGACCGAAGAATAGCTGGGGAAAAAGGGCTTGAGCTTTGAGATGTTGAAGACAGGATGGATGCGCCCGTCTGGCGGCAACTCCAGGCGATAGGCGAGGTTGCCGACATGTTCCAGGATGGTGAATGAGCTGTAGAATTTGTACGCCAGCTCGCGGAAGAGGCGGTTGGCGATGGAGACTTGGACATACGGCTGGAGCTTGAGGAGGACTTGATCTCCAACAACGAACATGCGCTCGGAGCGATGTTTCTCGGCGTGCTTCTCGGAATGATCTTGTGCGCAATTGAGGTGAGCCCGCAGCATCTCTGTATGTGCTGCCCAATCGAGGTTGCATGTCGCCACATCAGCGGGCAGCTCATCGTTGAAAGCTAGTAGCCCGCCCGATTGGGGACCTGTCCGTTGAGCCCTTGAACAAAGAACAGTGAAGCGATGAGTGGTGAGTGGAATTGTACCAAAACTCGTCCGCTGGTAGATACTTGCGCCATCGCTTGGGGTGGTCATGGATGGCGCATCTGAGGAACATTTCAAGGCACTGCTTCACTCTCTCACTCTGGTCGGCCGTCTGGGGGTGGTAGGCCATGGAATAGAGGAGCTTGGTGCCGACGGCCGCGAGAAATTCCCGCCACATGGAGCTTGTGAAGATCTTGTTGTGGTCGAAGACGATCATATGCGGAACTCCGTGGAGCATGGTGATGGAGTCCCAGAAGGCGCGCGCCACCTGCATTGCGCTAAAGGGATGGCACAGGGGGACGAAGTGTGCAAACTTGGTCAAGCGGTCGACCACCACCATGACTGTGTCGAATCCCTCTGATTTAGGCAACCCTTCAATGAAATCGATGGTCAGGTCATGCCATGGTTCCATCGGAATTGGCAAGGACTAAAGCTTGTCGGCGTGGTGGCACAACTCGTGCTTGGCCTGCTGACAGGTGCGGCATTGATGAACGTAGTCTATGACCGCATGCTTGAGGCCTGGCACAAGTGAACAACTTGCACATGCGCTGGTAGGCTGCCGCGATGCCAGAGTGCCCTCCCACAGCGCTGTCGTGGAGTGTTGCGATTAGCTTGGTCTGTAGCAATGTGTTGTCGTTGATCCAGTGTCGGCGTTCCTAATGGATGATGCCTTGCCAAAGCACTTGACCTGGATCATCAGGGCTCTGGATGGCGAGTTGTTCCAGAAGTTCCTACACTGCTGCATCTATCTCGTAGGAGCTGGCTACTTCCTGCAGCCATTGGGGATGACAGACGAAGAGCGCGTTGATACATCTCCAACGTATCTATAATTTTTTATTGTTCCATGCTATATTATATTCTGTTTTGGACATTATTGGGCTTTATTATACACTTTTATATTATTTTTGGGACTAGCCTATTAACCGGAGGCCCAGCCCAGAATTGCAGTTTTTTGCCTATTTTAGGGTTTCGCAGAAAAAGAATATCAAACGGAGTCCAAACGGAATGAAACCTTCGGGAACGTGATTTTCGGAACGAACATGATCCAGAGGACTTGGACCCTACATCAAGACATCAACCAGGAGGCCACGAGGTAGGGGGCGCGCCCTCCACCCTCGTGGGCCCCCTGTTGCTCCACCGACGTACTCCTTCCTCCTATATATACCTACGTACCCCCCAAACTACCAGATACAGAGCCAAAACCCTAATTCCACCGCTGTAACTTTCTGCATCCATGAGATCCCATCTTGGGGCCTTTTCTGGAGCTCCGTCGGAGGGGGCATCGATCACGGAGGACTTCTACATCAACACCATAGCCCCTCCGATGAAGTGTGAGTAGTTTACCTCAGACCTTCGGGTCCATAGTTATTAGCTAGATGGCTTCTTCTCTCTTTTTGGATCTCAATACAAAGTTCTCCCCCTCTCTTGTGGAGATCTATTCGATGTAATCTTCTTTTGCGGTGTGTTTGTTGAGACCGATGAATTGTGGGTTTATGATCAAGTTTATCTATGAACAATATTTGAATCTTCTCTGAATTCTTTTATGTATGATTAGTTATGTTTGCAAGTCTCTTCGAATTATCAGTTTGGTTTGGCGTCCTAGATTGATCTTTCTTGCAATGGGAGAAGTGCTTAGCTTTGGGTTCAATCTTGTGGTGTCCTTTCCAAGTGACAGTAGGGGTAGCAAGGTACGTATTGTATTGTTGCCATCGAGGATAACAAGATGGGGTTTATTTCATATTGCATGAGTTTATCCCTCTACATCATGTCATCTTGCTTAAAGCGTTACTCTGTTCTTATGAACTTAATACTCTAGATACATGCTGGATAGCGGTCGATGTGTGGAGTAATAGTAGTAGATGCACGCGGGAGTCGGTCTACTTGCCTCGGACGTGATGCCTATATACATGATCATACCTAGATATTATCATAACTATGCTCAATTATGTCAATTGCTCAACAGTAATTTGTTTACCCATCGTGAATAGTTATGCTCTTGAGAGAAGCCACTAGTGAAACCTATGGCCCCCGGGTCTATCTTCCATCATATTAATCTTCCAATACTTAGTTATTTCCTTTTCCTTTTATTTTACTTTGCATCTTTATCATAAAAATACCAAAAATATTATCTTTCATATCTATCAGATCTCACTCTCGTAAGTGACCGTGTAGGGATTGACAACCCCTTACCGCGTTGGTTGCAAGGATTTATTTGTTTGTGTAGGTGCGAGGGACTCGTGCGTGGCCTCCTATTGGATTGATACCTTGGTTCTCAAAAACTGAGGGAAATACTTAAGCTACTTTGCTGCATCACCCTTTCCTCTTCAAGGGAAAACCAACGCAAGTGCTCAAGAGGTAGCACACGTCGAGAGCGTGGCTTTTTCCCACCCGCGAAATCACGTCGATGGCGTTGTTATCGGCCCCCTTGTTGTACCGGAAGGAGAACTGAAGAGCGACAAGCTTGGACATGGCCTTGCATTGCAGCTTGGTGTCGAGTTGTTACTCCCCCAATGCGCACAAGCTCTTGTGGTCGGTGACGATCTTGAATGGCCTGCACTGCAAGTACGATCGCCACTTGTCAACGACCATCATCACAACAAGGAACTCCTTCTCATACGTGGAAAGCTTCTGATCTTGATGCTGAGTGTCTTGCTCATATATGCCACCGGATGGCCATTTTGCATGAGGACGGCACCCACTCATGTGTCGCACACGTAGGTCTCAATCACGAATGGCTTGCTGAAGTTTGGGAGTGCGAGGATTGGCGTGTTGATCATTTCTTGCTTGAGAAGATCGAATGCTCCATGCGTGCGCTCGTCCCACCGGAACCCTTTCTTGGTGAGGAGCTTGGCGAGCACTCCATAGTTGGCGATGAACTTCCAATAGTAGTTGGTGAGTCCGAGGAACCCACGCATCTTGATCATGTTGCTGCGCATGAGCCATGCTTGAATGTCGCTGGTCTTGCTTGCGCCGGTAGCGAAACCCTCCTTGGAGATGATGTGGCCAAGGTGCTCGATGTTGGGTTGCGCGAACGAGCACTTGGATGCCTTGGCGTAGAGCTCGTGTTGATGAAGCGTGTCGAGCACCAACCGTAGGTGTTCTTCATGCTCCGGCAAGTCAGTGATGAAGACAAGGATATCAACAAGAAATACGATGATAAACTTATGACTGTAGAGCACAAAGATGGAGTTCATCAGGCACTGGAACATCGTCGGTGCATTGCAGAGGCCAAACGGCATGACTAGGAAATGGAAATGGTCGTGGTGCATTTTAAAAGTTGTCTTTTCTTCATCTTCAGCATGCATACAGATTTGGTGATAGCCGGCGCACATGTTGATCTTGGAGAAATAGGCGGCACCCGGCCAGCTCATCAAGGAGTTCATCCACGATGGGAAGGGGAACATGTTCTATACTGTCACTTGGTTGAGCTGGCGGAAATCGATGCAAAATCTCCAACCAACGTACTTTTTCTTCACCAGGAGGATGGGAGCAGCGTAGGGGCACATGTTGTGCATGATGACACCAGTGTCAGACATATCACGTACTTGCTTCTCGATTTCGTCCTTCTGGGCTGGAGAGTATCAATATAGGCGTGTGTTGATTGTAGGTGCGCCTGGATACAAGTTGATCCCGTGATCATACTAAAAACGCGGTGGCAAGGTCATCGGTTCAGAGAACACATCTGCATACTCGTGCAGAACTTGCTGAATATTGGGTGGCACAGGAGCTGGTGGTGCCTTACTCTGTGGTTCCACGGTTACCAACGCTGCTATCTAGATGTCATTGGCAACCTCCATGCGGTGGAGTTCATATGCGTCCAATTCGTAGATTGGTGCCAGGTCCGCGGTTCAGACCCCATGGAGCTATACTTGCTTGCCATCGGTCTCAAATGCGATCATCTTCTCCAGACAGTGGCATTGCATCGGGTTGTGCACATCCAACCAATCCATGCCCAACACTCCTTCATAAGCACTGAGATGTGGAAGGTATGTCCCGGTACTTGCCAGGCGAGCTTGCGTATGAGGCGGTCGCAATGCAGGCATTGGCCATTGATGACAAGTACAAATACTAGGGGAAGAGCTTCAGTTGGTGTACCGAGATGGTTGATGAATGCCTCACTGACAAAATGATGTGTGCTTCCAGAATCGACCAGAAGCAGCATTACTTGGTCGCCTACCAGTGCGCGGATGCGAATGGTGGAAGGGGCATCATCACCTGTCACTGCATGTTGTGACAGCGGACAACACTCTGCATCTTGGGCGCCTGGCGGCTCCAACAATAGGAGTGCATGAACGGTGTCATCGGACAAGATTTCGCCATACTCGCCAACTTCGATCATCATCATCACTCCCGTGCGCTTCCACTACTGGTGCTCCCGGGAGTACTTGTCGCCGTAGCAAAAACATAGTCCATTAGCGCATCTGAAATCGCGCAGGTGGCATTCGCAGCCAAATTTGTCTCCTCCCTGACGCTGAACTCCCATCCCGCGGGCCGGAATTGGTGCAGGCATAGCTGGTGGAGCCAGCATTGGTGGTGGGCGTCCGACAGGTAGTGGATGGTGGAGCGGGACATGCTGCTTCTCCAGCTCTTCCCCCTAGATGCATGCAAACACCACTGCACGTGTGATGCTCGTTGGCGATTGTAAGAGGACCCCAAGGCAGAGCTCATCCTTCAGTCCCAGCAAAAATTGTGACACAAAAAACTTGGGGCTGAGCGATGGATCTAGGGACAAAAAATGGTACATGGACATCTCAAATTGTTGCCTATATTCCCGAACACCACCAGTCTGCTTCAGTTGGACTAGGTGATGCATCTGAACCTCGAATTCTTTCGGTCCAAACTCATCCTAAACTGCTATTCTGAAGTGTGTGCATGTCAACCCTAGGTGCGTCTAACGGTAAGCTTGCAACCACATTGCGGCCAGCCCCTCTATGTACAATGATGTTGTGGTGACCCAATTGTGTTGCAGCACCTTGTACATCTCAAAGTAGGAAACACAACGGTCCAACCAGATATGGGGGGAGTCACCATAAAACCTTAGGAAATCATGCTTGGGTGATTTGGTGTAGTGGTCGCTGGCGTGGTCAGGCTCTGGTGGCGTCGGTGCTCTGGCGGGCAGCAACGATGGTCCATGGTTGACCAGCCACGTGAATGGAAGTTGCACTGCGCCTTTAGTATAGAGTGGTGGAGGAGGCGAAGGTGGTGGTGGATGGTGGGGAACGACATGTGGTGTAATAGGTGCGTGGATGGATGATCACGCGGCTATAGTGAGGCTCGATGGTGATGTGGCCCCAGTGGCGGTGGCGGTGGCCGGATCCATGGTGGGCACTGCCTTGCGCTCCTCATTGACATTGGCTTGTGTCAAGTCAATTTGCTTGCCTAAGTTCTTCAATTCGTTGGACGCCCGCTCGTTGAAGGAGGTATGAGCCTGGAATCGCTCGTCGGCGGTGGTCTAACTTGCGCCAAGGCGGCGGATGACCGACTCGAGCAGTTTCTGCATCTTGTCGGTGGTTTCTCCCATCACGTCAAGGAGGTAACGAGCGTGCACTGAAGGCTTGGACGATGGCGCCGTGATCTTGCTCCAAATTGAACCTAACCCTGTCCAGGATTTCGCGCAATTCACCAAAGCAAATTGCACCTAACACGATGGATGTTACAGGTCGACCAAGAGAATAGGAGATTGGTGGTCGTGCGTGTGGTGGGGAATTTTTTTGGCTCTGATTACCAATTGTAATCTCCCAGTGGCGGCTAGGGTTTGAGAGGGGATCAAGATGAGAGGAGGAGAAAGGTAGGTGAGGAAGGGAGAACTCGAGGGATAATGGGATTGATTTCATTCACTTTCAACATGTCGTCACAGGGAGTACAACACCCACTTAAGTAGACCCGGCCCTCAGGCCACACCTGCTCACACACACGCTTACATGGGCCATGGCTCGAAACCTGTTCATTGCTCCCAGGTGCATTCTCTATACGCTTCAGGGTTCAATTAACTCATGGTTTGAACCTGAAGTGTTACACCAGCGCCCCCGCCTCCCACGCTCGCCCACGCTCTCGCTGGGGCCGCGCCGTGCCCTGCCATGTCCTACCAGCCGCAACTCGGCACCACCCCCGCACGCCCACCAGTGCGCCATCACGTCCACCGCCGCCCACACACCTGCATTGTGCCCCGCTCTGCCACGCCCGCTGCACGCTCGCGCACATGCTCGCTCGGTGTTGCGACACACACACGACTGTGCGTACGACTCCAGCGGCGATGACCACGCCAGCAGCAGCTCCCACCGCGCCATCCGCACCATGATCTGGTAGTGGAGGAACTCCACCGCCTCTGCCCCACGCGTCAAGGCCGCCCGACACTACACCGGCCGGCGCATCGGAGTTGGCTCGCCCACCCCGCCCCGGTCGCGTGGAGCTGCTACCATGAGCCACCACTGTTGTTGTTGCTGCGATGAGGCATGACGGTGGCCGGTGGGCAGTGGTGGGGCAGTGATGACCGGGGATGAGCGCCGGCAAGGACTGCAGTTGCTGCTAGTCCTGCGAGGTGCGGGAGCGGGGAGAGGCCGGCGACGTGGCGCACACTTCGGAGAGAAGAAAACGGGAGAGAGAGAGAGAGAGAGAGAGCGATGGGAGGTGGGTGGGTGACAAGTGGGTCGAGGCCCGGACAAGAGCTGTCGGGGAGGATGTAGAAAGCGTCCGTTCGATGTCTACTCGACCGCAAAGATGGGTCAAATTTGCACTCGGGATGGGGTGAGCCGGACCAGAAACAAACATTTTTTCTGGATGGGGTCGCGCGTTGGGAAGTCTTGTCATTCTGTTTGTGCCCAAATAGATAGACCCGGATGATTTGGGGTCGTCCGTTAGAGTTTCCCTAAGAGAACCTACAGCTTGGCAAATCCGACCCCTCAAACGCCCGTGGACGCGACCGGACGCATCCGTGGACAGTGATCGGTCACGCCTCAAATATTTGATTCTACACCCGGACACCTTAAATTAGAAACCTCGGATCCATATTATTACGTGCAACATGAAGCCTAATCTACATGGAGCTCGCTCGATTTTGCCGTGCCCATGTTCGGTGATAACCCACAAGTATAGGGGATCGCGACAGTCTTCGAGGGTACAATATTCAGCCTAAACTTATAGATTCGACACAAGGGGAGCCAAAGAATATTTGTAAGTATTAGGGGTTGAGTTGTCAATTCAACCACACCTGGAGATTAAATACCTGCAGCAAAATGATCAGTAGCATAGTAGTATGATAGTTTTGATAGTAGTGGTGAAGATAACAGTGATAGCAATAATTTTGTTGCAGTTCTAATAGTAATAGCAGCAGTAGTAACTTAGCAAGAACAATATGTGGAAAACTCATAGGCATTGGATCGGTGGTAACGTTGGATAATATTCATCATACAACAGTCATAACCTAGGGCGACACAGAACTAGCTCCATTTCATAAATATAATGTAGGCATGTATTCCATAAATAGTAATACGTGCTTATGGAAAATAACTTGCATGACATCTTTTGTCCTACCCTCCCGTGGTAGAGGGGTCCATAAGGAAACTAAGGGATATTAAGGCCTCCTTTTAATAGAGAACCGGAACAAAGAATTAACACATAGTGAATGCATGAACTCCTCAAACTACGGTAATCAGCGGAAAGAATCCCAATAATTGTCACCTTGGGGTATGCGGATCATAACACGTAGCAGGTGCATATAACTTGCAAGATCGGATCAAGAACATAGATATAATGGTGAAAACATAAACGGTTAGATCTGAAATCATGGCACTCGGGCCCTAGTGACAAGCATTAAGCATAACAAAGTCATAGCAACATCAATCTTAGAACATAGTGGATACTAGGGATCAAGCCCTAACAAAACTAACTCGATTACATGATGAATCTCATCCAACCCACCACCATCCAGCAAGCCTACAAAGGAGTTACTCACTCCCAGCTATGAGAATCATCAAATTGGTGATGGAGGATGGTTGGTGATGACGAAGACCGAAGACCTCCCTCTCCGGAGCCCCGAACAGGCTCCAGATCTGGCCTCCCGATGAAGAACAGGAGGTGGCAGTGGCTCCAAATCGTAAAATGCGATGAAACTTTCTCCCCTATTTTTTTCTCCAAAAGTAGGATTTTGTAGAGTTGGAATTAGGGTCAGCGTAGTCTCATGGGCCCCACTACACACCAGGGCGTGCCAGAGGGGGTGGCGTGCCCTGGTGCCTAGTGGGCAGCTGGGCCTGAAGGAAATATGCCCTAGAGGCAACAATAAAGTTGTTATTTTATATTTCCTTACTCATGATAAATTTTTATTATTCTTGCTAGAATTGTATTGATTGGAAACCCAAATACATGTGTGAAAACAAATATTCAATAGGAGTCACATCAATCACTTTAAGATCTGCATCATTATTTTCATGGAAACTAGAAGAACACGCTTTTATAAACCAATCCTTCTTGGCACACATCTTAGTGGTTCTTTCTTTGCACTCATCAATGGAAATTCTCATGGCTTTGAGAAACTCATTGATATTATGCTTAGGTGGTATAGATCTAAGTTTCAAAGAATCAACATCAAGAGAAATTGTATCCATGTTTCTAGCCAAATCATCAATCTTAAGCAATTTTTCTTTAGTCAAAGCATTGAAATTCTTTTGAAAACTAATAAATACTTTAACACTATTCTCAAATTCAGAGGGCATCTTATTATAATTTCCATAATAATTGTTGTAGGAATTACCATAATTATTGGAGGAATTACTGGGGAACGGCCTAGGATAAAATTACCTCTGTACATGTTATTACCAAAAAAAATCCTACCAACAAAATTCACATCCATAGATTCATTATTGTTTTCAAACAAAGTAGACAAAGGCATATCATTAGGATCAATAGGAGAACTCTTATTAGCAAACAATTTCATAAGCTCATCCATCTTTCCACTCAAAAATTTATTTCTTCAATCGCATGCACTTTTTTACTAGTGGAAGATCTTTTGGTATGTCATTGAGAATAATTAGCCATAATATTATCTAGGAGTTTAGTAGCTTCTCCTAAAGTAATTTCCATAAAGTTGCCTCCCGCGGCTGAATCTAAAAGATTTCTAGAAGCAAAATTCAATCCAGCATAAAAGTTTTGTATAATCATCCACAAATTCAGACCATGAGTAGGGCAATTTCTAATCATCAATTTTATCCTCTCCCAAGATTGTGCAACATTTTCATGATCAAGTTGCTTAAACTTCATAATATCGTTCCTAAGGGAGATGATCTTAGCGGGAGGAAAGTACTTGGAAATAAAGGCATCTTTACACTTATTCCATGAATCAATACTATTTTTAGGGAAAGATGAAAACCAAGTTTTAGCACGATCCCTAAGCGAGAACGGAAATGGCTTCAACTTAACAATATCATTATCCACATCTTTTTTCTTTTGCATATCGCACAAATCAACGAAATTATTAAGATGGGATGCGTCATCTTCATTAGGAAGGCTGGAAAATTGATCTTTCATAACAAGATTCAGCAAAGCAGTATTAATTTCACAAGATTCCGCATTAGCATCGGGGCAATCGGAGTACTAATAAAATCATTGTTGTTGGTATTGGAAAAGTCACACAATTTTTTATTATCTTGAGCCATCATGACAAAGCAAGCAATCCAACACACGAGCACACAAAAAGAAAACGAAGAAGACGAACGGAAGAGGGGCGAAGAAAAGGCGAATCTTCTCAAAAATCATTTTAGAAAGTGGGGGAGAGGAAAACAAGAGGCAAATGGAAAATAATGTAATGCGAGGGATGATATTTTATGATGGGTACTTGGTATGTCTTGGCTTGGCATAGATCTACCCAGCAACGGCACTAGAAATCCTTCTTGCTACCTCTTGAGTTTGCGTTGGTTTTTCCCTTGAAGAGGAAAGGGTGATGCAACAAAGTAGCATAAGTATTTCCCCCAGTTTTGAGAACCAAGGTATCAATCCAATAGGAGACAGCGCGACAAGTCACCGAATACCTGCACAAACAAACACCAACTTGCAACCAACGTGCAAAGGGGTTGTCAATCCCTTCACCGTTATTCGCAAAGTGAGATCTGATAGAGATGGATAAACAGTAAAGTAATATTTTTGGTATTTTTTGTTTATGGAACAGAAAGTAAAAGATTGCAAAGGAAAGTAAATAGGAAACTAGTATTGTTCGTCAGAAACTTATATGATGGAAAATAGACCCGGGGGCCATAGGTTTTCAATAGAGGCTTCTCTCAAGGTAGAAAATATTACGGTGGGTGAACAAATTACTGCCGAGTAATTGATAGAAAAGCGCAAAGTTATGACGATATCTAAGGCAATGATCATGAATATAGGCATCACATTCGTTTCAAGTAGACCGAAACGATTCTGCATCTACTACTATTACTCCACACATCGACCGACTCCTGCCTGCATCTAGAGTATTAAGTTCATAAGAACAGAGTAACGCATTAAGTAAGATGACATGATGTAGCGGGATTAACTCAAGCAATATGATGAAAACCCCATCTTGTTATCCTCGATGGCAACAATACAATACGTGCCGGTTCCTCTTCTGTCACTAGGTTCGAGCATCGCAAGATTGAACCCAAAGCTAAGCACTTCTCCCATTGCAAGAAAAACCAATCTAGTTGGCCAAACCAAATCGATAGTTCGAAGAGACTTGCAAAGATATCAAATCATGCATAAAAGAATTCAAAGGGGATTAATAATATTCATAGATAAGTTGATCATAAAAATCCACAATTCATCGGATCTCAGCAAACACACCGCAAAAGAGTATTACATCGAATAGCACTCCAAGGACATCGAGGAGAACATGATATTGAGAATCAAAGAAAGAGAAAAAGCCATCAAGCTACTTGCTATGGACCCGTAGGTCTGTGGTAAACTACTCATGCTTCATCGGGGAGGCAATGGTGTTGATGTAGAGGCCCTCCGTGATCGAATCCCCCTCCGGTAGGATGCTGGAAAAGGCCCCAAGATGGGATCTCACGGGTACAGAAGGTTGCGGTGGTGGAAAAGTGGTTTCGTGGCTCCCCTGGAAGTTTTCAGGGTATAAGAGTATATATGGGAGGAAGATCGAGGTCAGGAGGCCACAGAGGGGCCCACAAGGTTGGGGGCTCACCCTCCACCCTTGTGGCCGCCACGTGGCTCTTCCGAATTGCACTCCAAGTCTCTTGGGTGTCTTTTGGTCCAAGAAAGATCATTGCGAAAGTTTTATTCCATTTGGACTCCATTTGGTATTCCTTTTCTGTGAAACTCTAAAACAAGGAAAAAAATAGAAACTAGCACTAGGCTCTAGGTTAATAGGTTAGTCCCAAAAATCATATAAAATAGCATATAAATGCATATAAGACATGCAAAACAGATAATATAATAGCATGGAAAAATCAAAAATTATAGATATGTTGGAGACATATCCATTATAAAGATGCTCTACAGGTATCTCCGAAGGTGTTTGTTGGGTTGGCATAGATCGAGATTAGCAATTGTCACTTTGAGTATCGAAGAGGTATCTCCGGGCCCTCTTGGTAATGCACATCATAAGAAGCCTTGCAAGCAAAGTGACTAATGATTTAGTTACAGGATGATGTATTACAGAACGAGTAAAGAGACTTGTCGGTAACGAGATTGAACTAGGTATGAAGATACCAACGATCGAATCTCGGGCAAGTAACATACCGATGGACAAAGGGAATTGTGTATGTTGTCATAACGGTTCGACCAATAAAGGTCTTTGTAGAATATGTAGGATCCAATATGAGCATCCAAGTTCCACTATTGGTTATCAATCGGAGAGGTGTCTCGGTCATGTCTACATAGTTCTCGAACCCGTAGGGTCCGCACGCTTAACGTTCGATGACCATATAGTATTATATGAGTTATGTGATTTGGTGACCGAATGTTGTTCGGAGTCCCGGATGAGATCACGGACATGACGAGGAGTCTCAAAATGGTCGAGAGGTAAAGATTGATATATAGGACGATGGTATTCGGACACCAGAAGTGTTCCGGAGGGTACCGGGTACATATCGGGTCACCGGAAGGGGTTCCGGACACCCCCGGCAAACGATATGGGCCTTATGGGCCAAGAGGGGAAACGCACCAGCCACCAAGGGGATGGTGAACCCCCCATATGGTCCGGCCAAGAAGGATAAGGAAAGAGGGGAAGGGAAAGGAAAAAGAGGGAATAGGACTCCCCCTTCCTTCCCTCTCCCCCTCTCTTTCCTTCCCTCTCCGGAAATAAGGAAAGGGGGTGGCCGAATTGGGGGAGGTCCCCAAGTAGGATTCCTCCTACTTGGGCGCCCCAAGGCTGCTCCCCTCCCCCTCCCACCTATATATACGTGGCGAGGGGGCGCCTAGGATACACAACAATATATGTTAGCTGTGTGCGGCGCCTCCCTCCACAGATTACACCCTCGGTCATATTCTCGTAGTGCTTAGGCGAAACCCTGCGCAGATCACTTCACCATCACTGTCACCACACCGTTGTGCTGACGGAACTCATCTACTTCCTCGACATTTTGCTAGATCAAGAGTTCGAGGGACGTCATCGAGCTGAACGTGTGCAGAAGTCGGAGGTGCCGTACGTTCGGTGCTTGATCAGTCGGAACGAGAAGAAGTTCGACTACATCAACCGCGTTGTCAAACGCTTCCGCTTTTTGTCTACAAGGGTACATAGATGCACTCACCCCCTCTCATTGCTATGCATCTCCTAGATAGATCTTGCGTGAGCATAGGATTTTTTTTTTGAAATTGCATGCTACATTTCCCAACAGCCCCCCCCCTCAAGTGGGTCTTGGTTCTAGTAATTTTTATTTATTCCAAATAATTCTCCAAAAAGTTTCATCCAATTCCGATAACTTTTATTTCTGCACAAAAACAACACCATGGTAGTTCTGCTGAAAATAGCGTCAGTCTGGGCTAGTTTCATTCAAATCATGCAAATTAGAGCCCAAAAAAAGAGCAAAATAGTTAGGAATAGTAGATATGATGGAGACGTATCACCTACCTGGCCTCCCCGTGCCATCGTCTCGCGCCTAGGAGACACCCAGCACCCCCTCTCCCACTCCCCTACGCTTCGCTTTCCTCCTCCTTTGCTCGATCCAAAGCCACCCGAGAGCACTGTTGCGCCGTTGTCCGCCACCCGCGTTGCCAACGACACCTAGAAGACGAACCACCATGTCTGGAAGCTCCGCCTCGTCGTATTCATCGTCTTCACTGAGCCAAGCAACCGGTGATGCCCTGTAACCTAGCATCACCGTCTTCTCCTTCGCCATGGCCAGCGGATGTCGTCCCTTGATTTGAAGCACTCCGGCCATTCCCGAGCCTAGTGATCGTCCGTGCAGCTTCGCCGTGAGCTCCTCTTGCTCCCCTGCTCCCCTCATCAAATTCATGTCGTAGCCATTGATCCCACCGCAGTCGAGCTTGCCGCCGTCAAATCTGGCCACCCTAGGCACGGCCACCACCACCGCTTGATGACGTGGAGCTGACGCAATATTTGATTTCTGGAATTTCAGATAAATCTAAATTTATTTATTTATTTCATAAAATAACCAAGACTTCTAAAATTCATATAAATTCAACCGTAACTTAGAATGAAATAATTTATATATCAAAATGGTCAGAAAAACATGAAGAATCTGTTTATGCCATGATCCTGCATGTTTGAACAAGTTAACATCATTGAATAGGACAAATGATGATTAGGGAAAATATGAAATAACATTTGGAGTTGGAATTTGATCCTGTTTGAATTCCACTTCAATTAACTTGGCTAAATATTGTATAAGGTGAATTCAGTACCTTAACATGACATGTCATTCATGTGAATGTGCATTGCATTGATTGCGTTCCTTTTTTGCTAGTCGATGTTGTTCCTTCTCGGTAGTCGACATTTCCGATGTTGTGATCGTTGTCACTAATGAAGAGCAGTACTATCTTAAGAAGTGCCAAGCAAGCACGCCCTTGATCACTTTGATACAATCTCACTCTCTCACTCATGCTTTCTTTTATTGCATTAGGACAACAACAATTCAACTGTTACATGTTTTGGTAGTTGAATCCATTCCTTTGCATGACCTATGTTTGCCATAGTAAATAGCAAAACCCACTAGCATGAGTAGGAATTTCTTGACCCATGTTGTGAGTACTCATCGATGCTTGCTCGTTATGCCTGCTATGCTTAGAGTTGTGTCGCGTCTGATCCATCTGGACGATGAATTGGAATGGTTGCGTTCAGGTCCTACTATGTGAAAGCTAAGTGTGTGAACACAATTTGGTAAAGGTAGCGATGAGAGGCCATGTAGGATTACATGGTGGGTTGTCTCATTGGGGTCGTCCTCAGGAACCGAGTTCTGTGTTTGTGATCCAAGATAGTTACTACCACACATTGGGATCCTTAATTGACTCTCTCAACTTATTAATCACCTTAATCTCTATCCAGGAGTTGCAACTAGTTTCTGGTGTTTGTAGGATATGTGTTGGACGCCATGTGTAGCGCTGACCTTAGGGGTGGGCTATGATGTGGTATAGACACCATGGCACGGTGTAGCAAGTGGCACCCGAATGGTGGGCTTAGGAACCCTGCACACATCGTTCGGGGCCATAGTGGAAACCTCGGCTGGACTTCCTTGTTGACCAGTCTCGGGTAGGCGATAAACTTGGACTAGAGTCTTGTGTGGTTAGTTAGTTCGTGGCCGACACCCTCGGCAAGCTTCCTCTTGAAGGTTGTTGAGATACATGACTATACATGGTGGTAAGTGGTGAGAGTGTGTGTGAAGAAGTACACCCCTCCAGGGTAATATGATCTATTCGAATAGTCGCGTCCGCGGATATGGAATTACTTAGAAAGCTTGCATTGTTCATAGATAAGTTGAAACAGATACCGTAAAATGTGCAAGATAAGTGTGAGTGATATGGATGGCCTTCTCATGGGGAGACGGGAGTGGATCCTTAGTGGTGTATTGATATGGTGAATATGTGGACTCGTGTGTGCTTTCTCACCTCAAAGAAATTACTAATAGTCATAGTACATGATAGAAGCTGGCTTGCTGCATTTAAACTCCACAACCCCTTTATTGATACTGATGCATATGTAGTTAGTTCTGATGTAAGTCTTGCTGAGTACCTTTGGACTCACGGTTGCTTAATTTATGTTTTTACAGAGGATACATTAGTCTTACTTTTGGTTTCTACGATGAGTTCGACGTTGACCGATTATCTTGGGAATCCTAGACATAGATTTGGTTCATATGGAGGTTCTTGTAGATAGAAAGGCTTTCGAGCCTTCTTTCTTTTCAACTATCTGTACTTAGACAGGTTTATACTTCTGCTTGTGGCTTGTATGACTTGTATGTTATGTCATGAGACCCATGTTTGTAATATAATGCTATGTATGGCTCCTCAGAGCGTTTTAAATAAATAATTTGAGTCGTAGAGTTATGTTGTGATGCCATGTTGTACCAACACATACTTGCATGTTGTGTGTACGTATGATGTGTACTACTATGTGTGGGGTGCCGACAATATTTGATCCTGTCAAAAATATGTGGTTGTAAGCATAAGACCTCATATCCATGCCTATTTTTATTATAAGTGTTCTTCCTGTGTCACTTTGATTTACGATCCGGTCAAAAGTTGGAATTAATTCTTTAGCAAAATCTTGTTTGAGACCCTAGCTTAAAGGGCACCATCCTCCCGTGGGTTTGATAACTCAAGGTCACCTCTGTATAAAAAGGCAAGAATCCTTTCTAGTCCATTTCCAAACCACCAAAGGAATTAATCATGCTATGACTTGCATATCATGGCTTGCGGTGTGGTTATTCCCCTTCTCTCGAATGAGTTGCTCATTAAGTTGGCATTCCCGTGTGTAGCGCTGAGCCTTATCGGTCCCATAGTTGTGGTATAGGCACGGTCCATTCATGATTTCTTCATATGTGTGCGGAGGTCGCTGGGGCTTGCCATTCCATCGCTGCTTCTTGCCCTCGGTCTCCTACATCTCGTTTGCTGCAGTGACCAGTTCGGGGGCATGCTCCCCTTTTCGCTTGATGTCCTCTTTGCCCTTGGTATTGCACGATAAGCAACATTTATAGTGGCATCATGGCCAGAAGCATAGCAAGTATCCATTTCATCAAAAAGGGATATTTCAAATGAATCCATCAGATCATAGCATTCATTGTAGATCGTCCGGTACGTATGGAGGTAAATTAAACAATCTATGGGTTAAATAGTTACTCTCGTTAGAAGATGGGCATGGGTAGCTAATTCACTCTTCCTCCATTTTTTCTTCACTCCCCTCCTTATCTTTTTCATCTAACGAGCTCATAGTTTGATCAATTTCTTCTTCATGAAGTCCTGCAAAATATTAATCTTTTCTAAGGCAACATACATCCTCTCAATAAATCATTAATATGAACGTTGTATTCATAGTTGTCATAGCAATATTAAAGTATGGCAAGATTTGCAAATTTGTAAAGAGCATCATCATACTTTTCATATTTCTCAAACAAAGAAGAAATTTCATAAGAACCCTTAAAATCAACAAATTCTTCTATTTGCTCCACATCATGGTAATCATACACACAATTAGCATAATAAGCCACAGTTTCATTATCACTAAATTCACAATGGAGGGTATGTGTGGAGCCTCCATCCTAGAGCAACAAGTATAATCATACATAGAGAACATATTCCAATCACACCAACGTAACATTTTTATTTGATCCTGTAAGTGTTCCCCTTTTTGAGTCAAGTGATAATCCCTAAAGTATTCACGTTGATCCAAAGTGTATCTCATTATCATGTTGAATAGGATTTACCAGGATTATCAAAGAAGGGTGTGTCTAGGGCACATCTAGATGTGCCCTAGTTATTGCACATCTAAGTGAGTGAATCAAGCATAAAGAGAAAAAGATAAAAGAGAAAGAAAATATTCACACAAATCTTAATATAAGATCAATGACATATGACTTAGATGTGCAATACTTATGGCACATCTAGATGTGCTTTAGCAAAACTGAAATATTCAATGGAGTTTTAGGAGGTTCCTATCTCCATGAATAGCAAGTACAACTTTTTTGGTGTTCCGTGTCCCATACCCATAAAGATAGAGAACAACTCAGAATAGAAAATAAAATCTACTTATAAATAAAGACAACAAGCACACACGGAAATATTCATCCCACACATAGCCCCCAAGCAACGGCGCCAGAAAATGTATTGATAGCCCACAAGTGTAGCTCGTCGATTTTAGCACTAGCCCGAAGGACCAAAAGTCAAGCTCATCTATTCACCACTAGCCTGTAGAAGACTAAAAGGAAAGCTGCAACAAAAGGCCTATGAGGTCATTGACATTGATTTGGGTGAACAAGATCAACCGATACAAAAGCAGGCAGTCGAATCAGAAGCGAGGCAAAAGAAACTACCCATCAATGTCAAAGGAAGTGGTCATAGTCCCCGGTAGTCATTGCTTAAAAACTGGAGCCCGTAGAGTCTGGTTGTCGCCGCTCTGGAAGTGGACGTCGTCGCACCCTTGGCTTTCGATGGCAGCGGCTGCCACAACGCATCTCCTTGCTGACGGGATGATGCCACCCTATGGTAACCCAACGTTGCTTACCTCATTTAGGAGATAGATGAAGGAAGGGCTAAGAAAGAAGGAAAACAGAGATGAGGGGAGTCGGCGATGGAAGAAGAACCATGGGAGAATAGATCTGGGAGGCTGGGAGAGTCGGTATGCATGTGGTTTTGTGATGGAGGTCAACGAAGTCAGGTAATTGTGCAACATATACTTCCTTTAATATAGTATCATTAAGAAAAAACGAAAACACTAACGCCCACACGTGTGGGCGTTATCCAACTCGTCCACACGTCTGAATCGTCGTTCACTGTCTTTTGCACGAATCTTGACACAAAAAGGTGGATTTGATATGCCACGTAGGACGGGACTGGTGTGTGGGCGTTGGAGAGTTTGCCCACACACGCGCACAACGCTGTTTGCCGGCTGCGTTGTGTGGGCGAACTGCTTTTCGCCCACACAGCCACCAACTAGGTCATGCGCGTGTGGGCGAACTGCTTTTCGCTCACACAACACTATTACCTTGTGGATGGCAACTGCAGTTACGCGAACGTGACAACTTGATACACACACATGGCAACTGTGATTCTTTGCTACACGGCAACTGCAGTTACACGAACGTGGCAACTCGGTACACACACATGGCAACTGTGATTCTTTGCTACACGGCAATTGCAGTTGCGCGTACGTGGCAACTGTGATTAACAATACATGGCAACTATGGTTGGACCACATGTGGCAACTAGGTAAACACACATGGCAACTACTGTTTTGACCATATGTGGCAAGTAGTTAATCACACACGGCAACTACGATTTGATTACACGCGGCAACTACTATAAATTAGACATGGCAACTATAGTTAACCAAAACAAATAGAGTTGCCATACTTTTACAACTACACTTGCCATTCCGGATAACTACATCTGCCAACCAGGATGGCAACTAAATCGTCATCCCGCGGGGTACCTAACGTAGCTGCGTCAGGAAGTGTGGGCATTTTTGTTTCGTGTCACACGCACGGGATGGAGATGAGTAGTACTTGTTGGACGTGTGGCACGAAGTAGCCGCGCCCATACGTGTGGGTAATTCTAATGTCCGTCCACACACAGCCCTTGTGGGCTACCTCCTGCTCACACCACACACGGTGTGTGAGCGCATGTCGTATATGCCACACGTGTGGCAGTTATCGGCGTCCAGAAAAAAACACTATTCACATCCATCTCGTATAGATTAAAACCATTAACGTGGCATGTGCAAGCAAAAAAAGAATAGATTCAAGATGGGTAGCGGGGGTAAGGTTTCATTAAAGTTCCAACCTTACTTTTGAGAAACCTCGTGTTAGTAATCTTACCATGTTTCTAATGACCACATCAAACTCATCTTGCTTGGTCCAATGCTGAAATATCCTCCTACGCATGAGAACAACTCAACCAATGTAGTAATGGCGAGAAAGTTGCCACCAACCTTGGCACGCCTTCACTATAGATTCAAATGTGCGCTGCTCTGTACATGGCTATTTACCACCTGTTGCAAGATCTATCACCGCCCCGCCTCAGCCACTGGGTCATCATAACCTAAGTGAGTTGGCCCATCTAAGCGGTTTTGGGAAGGTTCATTAGACTTGTTTGGATTGGTTTTTGAACCTTCCATGCCTATTTTGTTTGTGTTTTTCTATGTTCCTCTTATCATTTTTTGGGGAATTTTTCTTTTTCTTTTTTGTGTTTTTCGTTTTATTTTTTGGCACACGTTGTACATTTTTTGTATACACTAGTCACATTTTTTGATACACGTGGGCCTCTCTCAAATACATAATGAAATTTTCTCAAATACATTATTGAACATTTTCTCAAATAAATCTTAAACATTTTTAAATACACATTTATCTTTTAAAATGTTATGAAACATTTGCTTAAAACTACGTGCACATCTTCTTACATTGTTGAAACACTTTTTTTAAATGTCATGAATATATTCTTGAAATGCGTGAATATCTATATACTAATATTAAAAGGAGGAAGCTTTCTTAGTTCTCCTTCCTTCTGTCACCTCTTTATATCCATTGATTTTATGTTAACCATAAAGATTGACGACTGAGTCTTAAATATTTTTTTTATTTGATATACTCAGGAGAATTCGTCCGTCGTCATTGGACCTTCGCCAAACAGAACTTTTTTGCGAAAATGATCTGCATCTATTAATAGTAAACTAGCAAATGTGTCTGTGTGTTGCAACAGGAGAAAAAAATCCTCGCACACCGCTTGAGATCTATCCGTGTTGCCACTTCTTCTCTTCGCCGCCATCATTGTTAGGTGGTCACCTTGTCCAACTATTCACGACCAGCGTTTTCAATCCCAAGGCGATGAGTTTGGTAATCACACTCTAGCACACCGGTTTCGCAAGCTTTCTTCCCTACATCAACATGTAATTCCATAGACAATTCTCTTGGTTCACTACAGAGCAAATGATGGTTACTATGGACCAAGACTGGTCAAATCAGCAAGCCGAGAGATGGACCGTTGTTCACGTTCGACAAGATTAGGAGCATTGCACATGGACCCTTCAACCTTGCCTCCAGTTGTTGTTACTCAGGCTCCTAGTCATACCCTATAGACTCTCGGTTCATCTTCATCGACATAGCAAGACTTGGCTGGAGGGGAGCGAGGATGAATGATCATTGTGCAATGCTCCTAATGTCACTGAACGTGAACAACAGTCTGCATCTTGGTTTCCCAATTTGGACTATCCCAATTCATAGTAACCGTCGTTTGTTCCATGGCGAAGCACGATCATTGTCTATGGAATTGCAAGTCGATGTAGGGAGGAAAGCTTGCGAAACCGGTGTGCTAGAGTGTGATTACTGAAATCATTGCCTTGAGATTGAAAACGTTGGTCATGACTAGCTGGACAACATGACTACCCATGGATGATGGTGTTGGAAATATGCCCTAGGCACAATAATATTTGTATTATTATATTTCCGTATTCATAATTAAAGAGTTTATATTCTATGCTATAACTGCTATGATCCTGGAATATGCGATTCAGTGGAAACTCATATGCATGTGTGGAATGATAAACGACAAATAAAAGGTTCCTAGTCTCAAGTGTTGTTGGTGATCACATTTTTCGGATCTTAGGATATCGTTAAGTGTAACTATGATCCTAAAACGACATTGAGATTATGACGTTGGAAGAACGTTCATATTGAATCGACCCAATCTTGTTTGTTACGAATTGAGTTAATATCGTATGCAGTCAATTGCAACAACACAGAGTGTTAACGTGTGAATTTGCTCCTTAGACCATGAGAGTATCATAGTCACTTCTTACCGTATGGTTGGCTTTGGGGTTGCTCAAATGTCACTTGTAACATGGTGATCATAACGACAACTTACAGGTTCATCGGAAAGTTTGACAAGGGACTAGATAGCTCGAGAGTGGAATTTTCTCCTCCGATGATGGAGAGATATTCTTAGGGCCCTATCAGTGTGACTGCATCAATCATCGTCTGGCCAGACACACGTAACTTCATCACGGGGATGCCGGAACACAACAACGAGAAAGAAGAACAAAACCGGTAATGAGGATTTCAATATGGTGAGCATGGTGATGACTCAGGAGGATACTGATGCATCCCGGGTTTTGTGAAGTGTCACGAAGCAAAGGGAACATCACATGATAACCGAAGGTTCACTCAAATATCGTTCATGTACTCATGGGGACCAATACGGACCTCCACGGTCCCGCTGCCGGTCATTGAACAAACGGTTCCATTCATGTCTATGAGTTACCGAACCTACGAGGTCACAAGTTTAAGATGATCACAATCTTGTAAGTGTTGGTAGGATGGGAGTCATGAGAATATATTTGTGAAACTATTTCATGAATATTCATAATAGTTTCAAGAGTATCCGGAAGCATTTCAGGGTCACCCGAAGGGTTTCGAAGAGTATCGGGTAATGCCGGGTATTACCGATAAATTATATATATGTGTAAAATGTTGCTGGAGATATTAAAAAAATATAATGGTCTGGAAGTATTTAGAACATTTTATATTCAATTTAAATATCAACGGGGCTTAAAGACCAAGAGGTGGAAGGAATTATGGGCCACAAGGGCCTGTAAGGAAGTGGTCCCCCCTTTCCATATAAGGGGGCCGAATAGGACTAGGGAGGAGTCCCCCTCCCCCTTGGCCGGCGCCCCAAGAAGGGACTTTCCCTCCTTGGTGGCTGCCCCCTCCTCCTTCTCCAACCTATATATACTGGTGGTCTTTGCTCTATTATTCATACAAGTTTTGAAGCCTCCTCTAGTTCTAGTTCTAGTTGGTCCTAATTGACTAATTAGAGCTAGGCTAATCCTCTTGTCCTCATAATTAGAAGCCCTGGGCGGTTCTAATCTCCTCCCTCTAATTCTCCGGTGATGATTAGGTCTGGACGGCGAAGCGCTGCCGGATTGTGAAGGTTGAACACTTGCAACCAAGTAGATTGATCGTTCATCGACGGTTTGAGGGTGGCACGTTCTTCTTTCGCTGCAACTCGGTGACGGTAACGATAATTATCCCAACCCGCTATGCATTTTCATGTTGATCTTGGGTGACCGTAGGCGCATTTTTTTTGTTTTCTACTACGTTTCCCAACGGATGGTGGCGAAGAGGAAAGTGGAAGCACAGATGGATCTCAAGTCGCGTGTGAGGATTTATTGCTCTCGACACATTTTGTAGTCGATTCTAATGTCATGAATATTTTTTTTGAATGGTGCAGAACATTGTTAAAATTACGTGAACATTTTTTACATTGTATAAACGTTTTTAATGTGACAAAAAAATTCTGAATCGTACGGAACACTTTTCCTATATTATGCGAATATATTTTATGAATTTTCGAAAAAACTAAAATTCCACTAACATTTTTTAAACACATGAACATTGTTTAAATGTCACAGTTTTTAAATGATATCAACATTTCGTAAAAGTTGTACGAACTTTATTTTTAAACTTCATGATTTTTTAATGTGCGATGAACGCTTTTAAAAAATTAAGAAAAGTAATTAGAACAAAATTTAAGTTTTTGGGAGACAAACCAAAGTAGGGAAAAAACGAACGACCCACTACAATTTTTGAAATGAACTTTTTGAAAAAAGTTCATCGATTTTGAAAAAACAAAAAACAGAAGTTTGAAAAAAGTTCATGCATTTAAAAAAATGAAAAAAGAAAAGAAAAGGAACAAGAAAAGGCAAAAGTAATAAACAAAAACAAACTAAGAAGAACCGTTCAGATACTGACCAGCGAAACGAAAAAAACTGGGGGCGTCCATGAAATGAAGAGAATAAAAGAGAAAAGTGAAATGAGTAGGCACAAGCGTTCAAGATGTCCTAGTAGCTCCCAGAGTTGATTCTCGTATACTCAAGTGTTCAGAGAAAAGTCATTTATGTATGCGATCTCCTATTAGAAATAAAAGTTAGATAAATGTTAGAAACAAAAGTAGCTCATAGAGTTGATTCTGTTAAAAACAAGAAATGCTAGCCGGTATGAAAAAGTTTTTAGTGGAAATTTATAAAACTCATAAAGTTCAGAAAAATGTTTATATAATTTGCAAAAAAAAAAAAAACCACGAGAAAGCCGTACCGGTCAAAGACAAAGGGAAGTGACGTACTTTCCACTCATCTTGTGAACTTGCCTCACCTAATTGTGCCAAGTACTGACTAACATGCTCCCATATAGTCTTTGTTCCCTCTCCGCTAGATTTAACAAAATCTGAAACTTTATATCCGGGAGGGCATGGCACGACATAAAAAATAATTCTAGATATGGTTTCCTAGAAATTCGTGGTTTAGGTAGTTCAATCCCACAATGCTCGAACACCCTATACATCTCCTCTCTGGCATTAGCCAAAATATCACTCATATTGAGCGGCACTGCTTGTAGTTGTGGCGCACGGTGAATATGATTTCTAATAGCTAGTATAGTGCTAGTCGGAAGAGATGATGGTGTGTATGTTGTACCATAGTTCGGAAGCAATCCACTTGGACTTGCCGAACCATAACCTAGCAATGCAGTTGGATTCACTGAATTTGGTATGTTCATGGCAGGATTAAAGGGTGGAGCAACAAGTTGGTTTGTCTGACTGGGATAAGAATACAACAGCACGGGCGGCGCCGATGAAATAGATAAAGTTGGACTAAAGTTTTCTACACCAGCAGACATACCACCACTACCATTAGATGATTGAGGAGTATTTTTTGAGCAGTATTATTGTCTATCTCAGCAATAAGAATAGTAATTTTAGCCGACTATTCAGGAGAGAAGGTTTTGCTTACAGCTGGCTCTACTTGCTCATTGCGAAGAGGAAAAAACTTGATTTCTTCAATTAAAGTGATGTTGCCTTGGCGATCCTTTTTGAACTTAGCAAGGAACTCATGCATCTCCTTCTCTTCACGTGCCTTCTTGTACTCCTCATAAGCTTGGTGATGGTCTGCCGATAATTCCTCAAAATTGGGCTTGATGATGATGTTATCGGCATCCACTTCAGATGGCTTCGAAAGATCGACCATGATGGATGATGAAGGTGATTGATTTTTAGTCTCTAGTGGGGTCGCCAAAAAGTGTGTTGAGACACGAACACGTCACGTGTATCCTCGACGCCGGGGGTGATGAACCGCAGCTCACGTCGAATGAGACCCGACCGAGAGCGTGATACGCAAGACAGTCAGCGGGCGCTTTTGCAGACCTGAAGCCCTGCACGCCCGGGAGGGATGCTGTCAAGGAGTGCAGCAGCTATGGGTTGCTCTAGGTCGATTTGCTCGCCCCTAGAGCCTCGGGATTCGCGGCTCTCAACGATGAACAGCGAAGAACAAGAGAGAAAACGATGGAAAGATAAAATATAGATAAAAAGTAGTATATTGATTTGTTTAATTATGTGTTGTTCAATCGGCTGTCACTTTTCATCTATTTATGAGGTGACTGGACTTCCTGTAGAAAAAAAGGACTCCGGATCCTGTCCAAATCTTTCCAAAACTACCCGAACTCGGATTTACGTAAGTGTGAGACAACAGTTCGGTCTTTGAGCCTCATAGGCCACAAACGACCTTGGATGAAGATGAGCCCAACAGAAAATTTAACCGTTTTGATGAGACAAACAACTTTCATGTTGAACATTTTATTTATTTGAGGCCATCTTAAATACCTTACGAGGCCATCTTTGACTCCCAGTTGGACTCAGCCATGCAGTTTTTTGGCTGTACGAGTCTTGTAGCAACTTTGCAGGCCATATACTATCTTATGTGATGATGACTCTGAAAGCAAAGTTGATCGTTTCTACGATACGCCTAACTTTTGTGTAGAACACATTTCATCCAAGTACATCTAGATAATCTTTTTATCCCATCTTCAACTTCTGTTCGAATTGTCCCTACCAGTTTCCGGCAAGCTTTTACGAAAACCAGCAAGCACTTGAAACCAGCAAGCGTTCAAAACCGGCAAGCTTTTTTCTTGGTCGGCAGGCCCTTCAATCCAGCAAGCCTTTCAAAACCGGCAAGCACTCAGAACGGCAATCATGCAAAAACCGGCAAGCATCCAAAACTGGTGAAGGCCAAATAGCTCGTGCAACCCATCAGACATCACCTAGGTGGGTGTCTGCTACCTCGTGCCACTTTTTCATCAAGGTCGGTCCGCAAAGTATTGCCTCTAACTTTTGCATACGAATTTGGATTGGGACGATCTTTATATCAAAATCGACCATTTCGACAAGATGGAGACAATTCATGTAGATCATTTTTTTTTTCATATGAGGCCATCTTGGGGTGTAATCAGCCAAACAGTGATCTCAACATAAAATTTTAGAACTCTAAGCACAGTTTCGACTCCTAAGCTGAGGTCGGATGATGATGACTCAAACAATGAAGTTGCTCAATTTGATGATATGAAACCTTTTCACGTTGAAACCCTTTTCATTTAAGGCCATCTTAATTGCGTCCCGTACCATGCTAAAAATCTCGTGTCAACACATTGCGACAAATTAATAAAAGCTTGGCTAGGTACATGTGTTGTTTTTCGCATTTTTTGTTATATTTCTATTGTTCTTATTTTAAAGAAATAAATCAGGGAATTTATAGAAATAAATTTTAAATCCGAAAACATTTCACGAATTTGCAAGGATAATCGTGAATCTCGAATAAAATATTTGCAAATTTTGAAAATGTTCATAACTTCTAAAAATGTTCATTAGTTTAGACAATACTTTTCAATTACAGAACAAATCATAAATTTAAAAAACGTTCAGGAAATAAAACGTCCACGCGCAAGTTCAAAAAACAGGTCATATAAATGAAATACGAAATCATGAATTGGAAAATATTCACAATTTATAAAGTATTAATAAATTTAAAAAATATATAAATAAAACTTATTCATGAATTTTAAACAATTTTCCACTAAATAATATTCCCACATTCAACAAAGAAAAAAATCGTGAATTAAAAAATAAATATGCACAGCAAAAACGCATATAACATGGAAAACAATAATAGCCATATCCAACATAAAAAGGAAAAACCGGCCCACAAGCTTCACAAAACCACGTGTGAAGATTCTGGAAACTTTTTAAAATGACTCCAAGCGAACTCGACTCCTATGTGACGCATGTTGCATCAAATTGTCGCTGCTTCGAACACCCCCAATCAAACGACCAACCGACACGAGTCGGTAGCGAGACGGGCACCTCCGATCCCGGTTTTGGGAACATTCTCGAAGGTACCCAACCAGTTTTTTCAATTTTATGAACGTTCTAGATGGTTGCTGAACGTTTTTTTTTCTTTTTAGTTTTTTCCTATTATTTTTTCTTCTACTTTTCTGTTTCTTTCCTTTTCTTTCCTTTTTTCTATTTGTTTTGTTCATTTTCATTTTTTTATTTTTCATCAAATCACCTTTTTAAAAAAAATGTTCCTTTTTTAAGAAAAGATCTTGGTTTGAAACTTAGTTCAGAAGTTACATAAAAATCGATTTTAAATATGGTCCGCTTCTTGTACAAAAAAAGGTCGAAAATTATAAAAAGTTATAATTTGAAATTTACTAAATGTTTGCATTTTATGTTTATGTTCAAACATTTAGAAAAAATTGGAAATTTCAAAAAAGTTCAATGTTCAAAATTTGTTAAAGAATTTTATAAACTGTTCGTGTTTTTGAAATTTCAAAAAATGATGTAATGTCTAAAGATGTTCTACCATTTCCAATTTTCGTGTTTCCAAATTTAATTCGAAAATTTGAAGAATGTCTGGAATTTTGAAAAAAATTCGTGTCTGACAAAAACTGTTCCTAATTTAAAAATATGTTCGCGTTTTGAAAAAATGTTCATAATTCCGAAAAAAATCATGTTTAAAAAAACGAATTCACAATGTTAAAAAATATATGAAAAATTTGCAAATATTGAAAATTGTTCTTGTTTTCAAATTTGATCCCATATTCAAATAATATTCAGGAAATTTTTGGAAAATGTTTATATTTTGAATAAGTTGTTCATAAAGTTTAAAAATTGCACGTTTTCAAATGTTGTACCTGTTTTGCAGAAAATGTTTCTATGTTTTGAAAGATTGTTCGTAATTTCATAAACACATCTCATTTTTAATTTTGTTCCTTTTTTAAGAAATATTTTATAAACTCAAAAATTGTTCACGTTTTCATGAAATGTATGCGTTTTGATTCAAAACGAAAATAACTTTCGAAATTTCTAAATGTATAAATATGTTGCGACTTATTGTTCATATGCACCATGTTGCTATTTTAGTTACAAATTTCTAGGAGTTACAGTAGCTGGCTATTTTGGATCACTGGCAACAGGTCCTTGGTTTGATTTTTCTCAAAAAAAAATAAAGGTCCTTAGTTCGATTTTGAACGTTAAGATTTTGCTGCTGTAGTTTGTTTATTTAAAAATCCGCATTGTTTATATAGCATGGAAGCTTGTCGGTTGGAGCGGCTTGCACGGCCTGCTTATAACTGCGAAGTCTAATTTGAATACTACTCCCTCCGTCTCACAATATAAAATGTTTTTACAAACTAAAACAGCTTGTAAAAACGTCTTATATTGTGGGACGGAAGGAGTAGGTCTAGTGCATGATTTTTTTTGGCGTTTTTCCACCTCACTCTCTGACACAGAGTGCGTCACATAGGTACTCCCGCCCAAAGCGAAACTTTCTGGTCGGGCTATCTATCAAATGCGTGTTGACGATGCAATGACTATGTCTGGCCCTTACCAATTCATTAGGAATCGCCTATGGGCAGGAGCTAGCGAGCCAGCCCAACACTGTAACAAATAATTTTATTCTGTCATTTTTTTCTCTTCTGATTTTCATTTTCTTTTTTGTTTCTTAATGTTTTCTTTTTTACTTGTTTATTAGGAACATTTTCCCATATTTTCCTCTTCTTTTCTATTTATTGAGCACATGCCAACTTTTCTTACACACAATGCACATTTGTTCACTTACTTAGTGACATTTTCTAATAATACAGTATTAACATATTGTAAATTGATGATTGATATTTCTATTAAAATATGTTTTTATTGTCTACTTTGTTACTACACGTTGTATACTTTTCATATACATCAACAGCATTTAAGTTATACAGTTTTAGTTTTGTTAATTGCGTAATTAATAAATTTTCATGTATATGTTTTATACCTATTTTTCATGTACGTTTTACCTTTTTTATACATCTGTAATACTTTTTTACACGTTTCACATTTTATTATTATATGATTCACATTTTTATTATATATATATATATATATATATTATTCTCTACATTTTTACATACATGTTGTACATTTTTCATATAGGTCAGAATTTTTATGCACATTTATTATTTGTCAAATAGATGATTAACATTTGTTTTCACAATTTCACGTACATTTTACTGAAACACATGAAAATATTCTGTTACAAACTTTTTTAGCGGTATCAATGTTATTTAAACTATGCTATTAACATTTTTCTATACACTGCATTAACATTTTGAAAAGTTATAGGTTTGATATATCTTAATAAATTTTAGGTTTGAAGTATACGTATTAAAAAAGGTATTTTTAGATAGAATCATTTAATCATTTTTTCAAAAAATAAATATAGACATAAGCGTGCATGCAATCATCATGACGTCAGCCTAACAAAGTTACTAGGCACGGCCCACTATCTGGCTCCTTCGCGCAGCCCACGTCCGAGCTTTGCAGCCCATTTAACTTTTTTTTCTTTTTCTGGTATTTAAACTACACAAAATTTGTGCGGGCTACGGGCTCGAACCTTCAGCGAGAGGCGCACAAATCACTCGGACATCGTAACAGTTGTGACAAGTTACTTTTTTTTACTAGCACATAATATGCCCGTACATTGCAACGCGAGAGATATTTCTTTGCGAGAAACAATGGGAGAGATAAATGATGTGTTCACCATAAACGATCATCATATCGATGTGATAGAGAGAGGAGTTGCAGTCTTCTCGCGGGTCATGTTTGTCTGGCGAGATCATGATAGTGTTGGGGTTAATCGGTGTTGCAGCAACCATCCATCTCGTGTTTGTTTTCCTCCGGGTCCGCCTCTATTCCGGGGTTGTGTCTGCCTCCTCATTTGGTAGCTATGCGACGACCTTCGGGTCATGGTTGCTTTGGCCACTCTCTCTTACGATGGCGTAACCGGATGGATTATTAATTATGGAGCATAAATCCCATTTCATTAGCATATTTAGCGCATAACCAGACATCAATATCCCTTCTTCATTAGGATTTATTCTATTTTATTATCTTAGCGCTCATGTGCCCACATTTTTTTTTATTTGAGCCAAACCAGCATATTATGTTTTATTGGCCCATGAAAAAAATTGCTCCCTCATACGACCCAATATAGGAGTCCGGCCGAGGCCCAATACTGCCCGTGCAACAGAGATTTTTTTTCTTGGACCAACTACATGGGAGCTGCTATATGATGCTAGTTGCGTAAAATAGCATGTGAGACACACATCAGTTCGTGTATGGGACAGCACGCTGGTAGGCTCCAAGACGACCTATGTTTGTAAGGCATGAAAAAATTCCAAAAATCGATGAGTTCAAGTATTGAAATCATTCCTTAAAGACCTAACTACGTGCTGCTAGCCACTCAAAGAAACGAGTCCTATCAACCAATGGCCAACTCAAACCTTTAAGAACATACTCCAATGCCAGATTGGGATTTTTTTTGAACTTTAAAAATAATATAAATTACTGAATATTATTGGAAACATGAATAATTTTGACAATCCCAAACATTAGTTTGAAATTCTTTACATTTTCAGGAATACACAACAAAATTTGAAAAGTTCATAGTTAGCAATTTTATTTGAAAACATGGACCTTTTATACTAACATGACATTTTAAAAGTTGTGATTTTTATTCAAAAAGGAAACATATTTTAATATTCATAACAATTTTTGAAAATGTATTTCTTCAAACTCGGACATTATTCTGAATATGCGAAGATTTCACCAATACAAGAATATTTTTCGTATTTGGAATATTTTTAAAATGCAATTTTTTTTTTGAAATCTCGAACAACATTGAAAAACACAAAGAAAAAACGGAACAATTTTAAAAATTCTGAACCAATTTTGCAATGAGACCAAAGATTTAATGTTCTAAACATTTTTCAAAATGGAGTATTTTTTAAAATCATGATCAGTTTTTCTAAATTACAATTTTCCTGAAATTGTCGAGTTTTTTGAAAAAAACAATTTATGAAAAAGAGGAGAGAGTAAAAAGACAAAAGAAACAAGAAAGAAAAAGAAAAAGAAAAAGGAAAAGTAACACAGAACAAAAAAAGAAAAACAGTACAACCCAGCTTTGGCGCCCTGTGTGAACCTGCGACTATTCCACATTCGATGCAATAAATAGGATTCTCTTACCTGTGCTGGCACGAAAATAAATGGGCTGACTTTGCGGGGACATGCTGCAGGCGGCCCGTGTACAAAATTCTGGCGTTTTTCGGGCCTGCTATGCGTCGGCCAACGAATCTTTCTAAAAGATCAGCCGCCTCGCGAGCGGTCGGATGTGACAAAATCAAACAGCTAAACTAATTCCTCTTTGCAACAAAGCTCACATTTGTAACAGAGATTCTATTGTGGATATTTTTACAGCATAGGTTGTGTGCAGGATTTTTTTGCAACATAGGTCGTTGCAGAATATATTTTTTTCTCTTTTTTTTTGCAACAGAGGTATTGTTGCAGATTTTTTTTGCAAGTGAGGTGTTGTTGCGGAATTTTCTCTCTTCGTCTTCACCTCTATATGCTATTACGGAAGAAAGTTTTGCAACATGACTGATGTTGCAGAAAAAAAAATTGCGACACAATGGATGTTGCAAAACAAAACACCGTCGTCGTTCGCCATGAACCCGTTGGACGGTGGTTACGGAGGCGCGGCGCCGCCCATCCCTGCCATGGCACTGCCGACGGCGAGCATCAAACCTTCGACCAGGTCGCATCACAGGGAGGCGTGCGACTCAACGGGAGCTCGGGGCAGTCGGAGCAGCGCGGGAAGGCGATGACTCGATGGGAGCTCGGGAGGAGCACGAGCGGCGACTTCTCTCAAGATCGAGATCCTGGAACGGTGCCGTTGTTGCGATGAGAGAGATTGCAACAACGGGCCAGTTGCAAAAACTAGTGGTGGTGGCCAAGGGACACGTGGCGTGCAAACAAGCAGACGGATGCGAGGTTGTGATCCGCCAGATGATCTATAGAGTTTCCCCTTTTTTAATAGACGAACGGACAAAAATTTAGTACCACCTTGAATAGAGAGAAAATCGTTTCAATGGCGAAGAGATGGAAAAAAAATCAGAGAAGCACACTTTGCTTTATTAGTAGGTATAGATATAGATATAGACTTATTTTTTCCTTCTATTCTTTCTCCGATGCGCGACAGCCCTCAATAACTGGGTTTTTTCTGGTTCTCATACGGTTTTTTTGATATTTATTTGATATTTCAAGAGTGGTGTGGATCACAGCAGCAGGGCGACGATTGAAGCCGTCCCCATGCCCACCCCAAGCCGTGCTCTCGTGACGCCGCACCCCACACATCTGAAAGTTGCGTGCTCTCCCCATCCTTCAGCGAGCCCCCATCTTCCATCAGGCCCGAGCGCGCCCTACTGCAGTTCCGTTTGCCACGTTGTGTGATTGTGATTGGGTTTGCACTGCGTTCGCCTTCGAGATCTAGAGGAACCGCTATGGCACCTCGTGTTCATTTTGGCGTTCGATCAGGGTGGCAACAGTGGAGCAGCGTCAGATACAGATATCCATGCACTGTTGTATGCGAGGTAGCAAGCAAAACGGGCTGCGCAGGAGGCGAGGAGGGCACTGGCATTGAGGGCGATGTCTAGGACCAACTGTTGGGGAACGTTGCATGGAAAAAAAAGATTCTACGCACACGCAATGATCTATCCATGGAGATGCATAGCAACGAGGGGGAGAGTGTGTCTACGTACCCTCGTAGACCGTAAGAGGAAGCCTTTCACAACGCGGTTGATGTAGTCGAACTTCTTCGTGCTTCAATCGATCAAGTACCGAACGCATGGCACCTCGGCGTTCAGCACACGTTTAGCTCGATGACGTCCTCGCCTTCTCGATCCAGCAAGAAAGGCGAAGTAGTAGATGAGTTCCGACAGCACGACAGCGTGGTGACGGTTGGTGATGAAGAACAAACTCCACAGGGCTTCACCAAGCACTACAGAAACTAGAAGGAGGGTAAACTATATGGACGGGGTTGTTGGCACACGGCTTGGTTAATCTTGATGTGTCTTGGGTGCTATCCCTGCCCCTCTATTTATATGTTGATCCCTAGGGTCGAAACTTGGAGTAAAAGCCTCCTCAAAGTCGGTTTTTCCCGAAAGGCAAGACTCCTTCTCGGACTCCAGGGCCAGACGACAGGGTTCCCGGCGTCTAGCCTCTCGTCTCCGCAAAACCCCCCTTTGCACTTTTCAAAAACTTGTGGGCTTTCCCCTTTGGGCCAAATAAAGTGTCCTCGTACCCAAACATTTCGGGAAACATCCGGAACCCCTTCCGGTGAATTTCGGAACCTTTCCAAAGACCAAACACTATTATCCCATATATCAATCTTTACCTTCGGACCATTCCAGAGCTCCTCATCATGTCTGTGATCTCATCCAGGACTCTGAACAACACTCGGTCACCAACATACATAACTCATATAAAACTATATCATCAATGAACGTTAAGCGTGCAGACCCTATGGGTTCGAGAATGATGTACACATGACCGAGACGCTTCTCCGGTCAATAACCAATAGGGGGACCTGGATGCCCATATTGGTTCCTACATATTCCACGAAGATCTTTATGGGTCAAACCATTATGACAACATACGTAGTTCCCTTTGTCTGTCGGTATGTTACTTGCCCGAGATCCGATCGTCGGTATCTTCATACCTAGTTCAATCTCGTTAGTGGCAAGTCTCTTTACTCATTCCGTAATACATCATTTTGTAACTAACTCCTTAGTCACTTTGCTTGCAAGGCTTCTTATGATGTGTATTACCGAGAGGGCCCAGAGACACCTCTCTGATACACAGAGTGACAAATCCTAATCTCGATCCATGCCAACTCAACAGACACCTACAGAGATACCTGTAGAGCATCTTAATGATCACCCAGTTACGTTGTGACGTTTGATAGCACACAAGGTATTCTTTCGGTATCCGGGATTTGCATGATCTCATAGTCAAAGGAACATGTATTTGACATTCAAGAAAGCAGTAACAACAAATTGAACGATCATATGCTAAGCTAACGGATGGGTCTTATCCATCACATCATTCTTCTAATGATGTGACCCCATTATCAAAAGACAACTCATGTATATGGTTAGGAAATGTAGGATCGAAAGTATGTCTAGAGGGGGGGGGGGTGATTAGACTACTTGACCTAATAAAAATCTAGCATTTTCCCAATTTTATGTCTTGGCAGATTTTAGCAACTTAATACAAGTCAAGCAATCAACCTACACATGCAATTCTAAGATTATAGCAACGGAATGTAAATAATTGCATATGAAGGTAAAAGGTAGGAGTTTGGAGGGAGCGAACACAATGTAGACACGGAGATTTTTGGCGTGGTTCCGATAGGTGGTGCTATCGTACATCCACATTGATGGAGACTTCAACCCACGAAGGGTAACGGTTGCGCGAGTCCACGGAGGGCTCAATGCACGAAGGGTTCATGAAGAAGCAACCTTGTCTATCTGAAAAGTTCGTAGTTAGCGATTTTATTTGAAAACATGACCTTTTATACTAACATGACATTTTAAAAGTTGTGATTTTTATTCAAAAAGGAAACATATTTTTAATATTCATAACAATTTTTGAAAATCTATTTCTTCAAACTCGGACATTATTCTGAATATGCGAAGATTTCACCAATACAAGAATATTTTTCGTATTTGGAACATTTTTAAAATGCAACTTTTTTTGAAATCTCGAACAACATTGAAAAACACAAAGAAAAAACGGAACAATTTTAAAAATTCTGAACCAATTTTGCAATGAGACCAAAGATTTAATGTTCTAAACAATTTTCAAAATGGAGTATTTTTTAAAATCATGATCAGTTTTTCTAAATTACAATTTTCCTGAAATTGTCGAGTTTTTTGAAAAAAACAATTTATGAAAAAGAGGAGAGAGTAAAAAGACAAAAGAAACAAGAAAGAAAAAGAAAAAGAAAAAGGAAAGGTAACACAGAACAAAAAAAGAAAAACAGTACAACCCAGCTTTGGCGCCCTGTGTGAACCTGCGACTATTCCACATTTGATGCGATAAATAGGATTCTCTTACCTGTGCTGGCACGAAAATAAATGGGCTCACTTTGCGGGGACATGCTGCAGGCGGCCCGTGTACAAAATTCTGGCGTTTTTCAGGCCTGCTATGCGTCGGCCAACGGATCTTTCCAAAAGATCAGCCGCCTCGCGAGCGGTCGGATGTGACAAAATCAAATAGCTAAACTAATTCCTCTTTGCAACAAAGCTCACATTTGTAACAGAGATTCTGTTGTGGATATTTTTACAGCATAGGTTGTGTGCAGGATTTTTTTGCAACATAGGTCGTTGCAGAATATATTTTTTCTCTTTTTTTTGCAACAGAGGTATTGTTGCAGATTTTTTTTGCAAGTGAGGTGTTGTTGCGGAATTTTCTCTCTTCGTCTTCACCTCTATATGCTATTACGGAAGAAAGTTTTGCAACATGACTGATGTTGCAGAAAAAAAATTGCGACACAATGGATGTTGCAAAACAAAACACCGTCGTCGTTCGCCGTGAACCCGTTGGACGGTGGTTACGGGGGCGCGGCGCCGCCCATCCCTGCCATGGCACTGCCGACAGCGAGCATCAAACCTCCGACCAGGTCGCATCATAGGGAGGCGTGCGACTCAACGGGAGCTCGGGGCAGTCGGAGCAGCGCGGGGAGGCGATGACTCGATGGGAGCTCGGGAGGAGCACGAGTGGCGACTTCTCTCAAGATCGAGATCCTGGAATGGTGCCGTTGTTGCGATGAGAGAGATTGCAACAACGGGCCACTTGCAAAAACTAGTGGTGGTGGCCAAGGGACACGTGGCGTGCAAACAAGCAGACGGATGCGAGGTTGTGATCCGCCGGATGATCTATAGAGTTTCCCCATTTTTAATAGATGAACGGACAAAAATTTAGTACCACCTTGAATAGAGAGAAAATCGTTTCAATGGCGAAGAGATGGAAAAAAATCAGAGAAGCACACTTTGCTTTATTAGTAGGTATAGATATAGATATAGACTTATTTTTTCCTTCTATTCTTTCTCCGATGCGCGACAGCCCTCAATAACTGGGTTTTTTCTGGTTCTCATACGATTTTTTTGATATTTATTTGATATTACAAGAGTGGTGTGGATCACAGCAGCAGGGCGACGATTGAAGCCGTCCCCATGCCCACCCCGAGCCCTGCTCTCGTGACGCCGCACCCCACACATCTCAAAGTTGCGTGCTGTCCCCATCCTTCAGTGAGCCCCCATCTTCCATCAGGCCCGAGCGCGCCCTACTGCAGTTCCGTTTGCCACGTTGTGTGATTGTGATTGGGGTTGCACTGCGTTCGCCTTCGAGATCTAGAGGAACCGCTATGGCACCTCGTGTTCATTTCGGCGTTCGATCAGGGTGGCAACAATGGAGCAGCGTCAGATACAGATATCCATGCACTGTTGTATGCAAGGTAGCAAGCAGAACGGGCTGCGCAGGAGGCGAGGAGGGCACTGGCATTGAGGGCGATGTCTAGGACCAACTGTTGGGGAACGTTGCATGGAAAAAAAGATTCTACGCACACGCAATGATCTATCCATGGAGATGCATAGCAACGAGGGGGAGAGTGTGTCTACGTACCCTCGTAGACCGTAAGAGGAAGCCTTTCACAACGCGGTTGATGTAGTCGAACTTCTTCGTGCTTCATTCGATCAAGTACCGAACGCATGGCACCTCGGCGTTCAGCACACGTTTAGCTCGATGACGTCCTCGCCTTCTCGATCCAGCCAGAAAGGCAAAGTAGTAGATGAGTTCCGACAGCACGACAGCGTGGTGACGGTTGGTGATGAAGAACAAACTCCACAGGGCTTCACCAAGCACTACATAAACTAGAAGGAGGGTAAACTATATGGACGGGGTTGTTGGCACACGGCTTGGTTAATCTTGATGTGTCTTGGGTGCTATCCCTGCCCCTCTATTTATATGTTGATCCCTAGGGTCGAAACTTGGAGTAAAAGCCTCCTCAAAGTCGGTTTTTCCCGAAAGGCAAGACTCCTTCTCGGACTCCAGGGCCAGACGACAGGGTTCCCGGCGTCTGGCCTCTTGTCTCCGCAAAACCCCCTTTTGCACTTTCCAAAAACCTGTGGGCTTTCCCCTTTGGCCCAAATAAAGTGTCCTCGTACCCAAACATTTCGGGAAACATCCGGAACCCCTTCCGGTGAATTTCGGAACCTTTCCGAAGACCAAACACTATTATCCCATATATCAATCTTTACATTCGGACCATTCCAGAGCTCCTCATCATGTCTGTGATCTCATCCAGGACTCTGAACAACACTCGGTCACCAACATACATAACTCATATAGAACTATATCATCAATGAATGTTAAGCGTGCGGACCCTATGGGTTCGAGAATGATGTACACATGACCGAGACGCTTCTCCGGTCAATAACCAATAGGGGGACCTGGATGCCCATATTGGTTCCTACATATTCCACGAAGATGTTTATGGGTCAAACCATTATGACAACATACGTAGTTCCCTTTGTCTGTCGGTATGTTACTTGCCCGAGATCCGATCGTCGGTATCTTCATACCTAGTTCAATCTCGTTAGTGGCAAGTCTCTTTACTCATTCCGTAATACATCATCTTGTAACTAACTCCTTAGTCACTTTGCTTGCAAGGCTTCTTATGATGTGTATTACCGAGAGGGCCCAGAGACACCTCTCTGATACACAGAGTGACAAATCCTAATCT
Organism: Triticum monococcum; assembly: GCA_034509565.1. Lineage (NCBI taxonomy): Eukaryota > Viridiplantae > Streptophyta > Magnoliopsida > Poales > Poaceae > Triticum > Triticum monococcum. Next base: position 526,769,133 of record CM067841.1, read on the forward strand.
CGATCCATGCCAACTCAACAGACACCTACAGAGATACCTGTAGAGCATCTTAATGATCACCCAGTTACGTTGTGACGTTTGATAGCACACAAGGTATTCTTTCGGTATCCGGGATTTGCATGATCTCATAGTCAAAGGAACATGTATTTAACATTCAAGAAAGCAGTAACAACAAATTGAACGATCATATGCTAAGCTAACGGATGGGTCTTATCCATCACATCATTCTTCTAATGATGTGACCCCATTATCAAACGACAACTCATGTATATGGTTAGGAAATGTAGGATCAAAAGTATGTCTAGAGGGGGGGTGATTAGACTACTTGACCTAATAAAAATCTAGCATTTTCCCAATTTTATGTCTTGGCGGATTTTAGCAACTTAATACAAGTCAAGCAATCAACCTACACATGCAATTCTAAGATTATAGCAGCGGAACGTAAATAATTGCATATGAAGGTAAAAGGTAGGAGTTTGGAGGGAGCAAACACAATGTAGACACGGAGATTTTTGGCGTGGTTCCGATAGGTGGTGCTATCGTACATCCACATTGATGGAGACTTCAACCCACGAAGGGTAACGGTTGCGCGAGTCCACGGAGGGCTCAATGCACGAAGGGTTCATGAATAAGCAACCTTGTCTATCTGAAAAGTTCGTAGTTAGCGATTTTATTTGAAAACATGGACCTTTTATACTAACATGACATTTTAAAAGTTGTGATTTTTATTCAAAAAGGAAACATATTTTTAATATTCATAACAATTTTTGAAAATCTATTTCTTCAAACTCGGACATTATTCTGAATATGCGAAGATTTCACCAATACAAGAATATTTTTCGTATTTGGAACATTTTTAAAATGCAACTTTTTTTGAAATCTCGAACAACATTGAAAAACACAAAGAAAAAACGGAACAATTTTAAAAATTCTGAACCAATTTTGCAATGAGACCAAAGATTTAATGTTCTAAACATTTTTCAAAATGGAGTATTTTTTAAAATCATGATCAGTTTTTCTAAATTACAATTTTCCTGAAATTGTCGAGTTTTTTGAAAAAAAAACAATTTATGAAAAAGAGGAGAGAGAAAAAGACAAAAGAAACAAGAAAGAAAAAGAAAAATAAAAAGGAAAGGTAACACAGAACAAAAAAAGAAAAACAGTACAACCCAGCTTTGGCGCCCTATGTGAACCTGCGACTTTTCCACATTCGATGCGATAAATAGGATTCTCTTACCTGTGCTGGCACGAAAATAAATGGGCTGACTTTGCGGGGACATGCTGCAGGCAGCCCGTGTACAAAATTCTGGCGTTTTTCGGGCCTGCTATGCGTCGGCCAACGGATCTTTCTAAAAGATCAGCCGCCTCGCGAGCGGTCGGATGTGACAAAATCGAACAACTAAACTAATTCCTCTTTGCAACAAAGCTCACATTTGTAACAGAGATTCTGTTGTGGATATTTTTACAGCATAGGTTGTGTGCAGGATTTTTTTTGCAACATAGGTCGTTGCAGAATATATTTTTTCTCTTTTTTTGCAACAGAGGTATTGTTGCAGATTTTTTTTGCAAGTGAGGTGTTGTTGCAGAATTTTCTCTCTTCGTCTTCACCTCTATATGCTATTACGGAAGAAAGTTTTGCAACATGACTGATGTTGTAGAAAAAAAATTGCGACACAATGGATGTTGCAAAACAAAACACCGTCGTTGTTCGCCATGAACCCATTGGATGGTGGTTACGGAGGCGCGGCGCCGCCCATCCCTGCCATGGCACTGCCGACGGCGAGCATCAAACCTCCGACCAGGTCGCATCACAGGGAGGCGTGCGACTCAACGGGAGCTCGGGGCAGTCGGAGCAGCGCGGGGAGGCGACGACTCGATGGGAGCTCGGGAGGAGCACGAGTGGCGACTTCTCTCAAGATCGAGATCCTGGAACGGTGCCGTTGTTGCGATGAGAGAGATTGCAACAACGGGCCAGTTGCAAAAACTAGTGGTGGTGGCCAAGGGACACGTGGCGTGCAAACAAGCAGACGGATGCGAGGTTGTGATCCGCCGGATGATCTATAGAGTTTCCCCTTTTTTAATAGACGAACGGACAAAAAATTAGTACCACCTTGAATAGAGAGAAAATCGTTTCAATGGCGAAGAGATGGAAAAAAATCAGAGAAGCACACTTTGCTTTATTAGTAGGTATAGATATAGATATAGACTTATTTTTTCCTTCTATTCTTTCTCCGATGCGCGACAGCCCTCAATAACTGGGTTTTTTCTGGTTCTCATACGGTTTTTTTGATATTTATTTGATATTTCAAGAGTGGTGTGGATCACAGCAGCAGGGCGAAGATTGAAGCCGTCCCCATGCCCACCCTGAGCCCTGCTCTCGTGACGCCGCACCCCACACATCTCAAAGTTGCGTGCTCTTCCCATCCTTCAGTGAGCCCCCATCTTCCATCAGGCCCGAGCGCGCCCTACTGCAGTTCCGTTTGCCACGTTGTGTGATTGTGATTGGGGTTGCACTGCGTTCGCCTTCGAGATCTAGAGGAACCTCTATGGCACCTCGTGTTCATTTCGGCATTCGATCAGGGTGGCAACAGTGGAGCAGCGTCAGATACAGATATCCATGCACTGTTGTATGCGAGGTAGCAAGCAGAACGGGCTGCGCAGGAGGCGAGGAGGGCACTGGCATTGAGGGCGATGTCTAGGACCAACTGTTGGGGAACGTTGCATGAAAAAAAAAGATTCTACGCACACGCAATGATCTATCCATGGAGATGCATAGCAACGAGGGGGAGAGTGTGTCTACGTACCCTCGTAGACCGTAAGAGGAAGCCTTTCACAACGCGGTTGATGTAGTCAAACTTCTTCGTGCTTCAATCGATCAAGTACCGAACGCATGGCACCTCGGCGTTCAGCACACGTTCAGCTTGATGATGTCCTCGCCTTCTCGATCCAGCAAGAAAGGCGAAGTAGTAGATGAGTTCCGACAACACGACAGCATGGTGACGGTTGGTGATGAAGAACATACTCCACAGGAGTTCACCAAGCACTACAGAAACTAGAAGGAGGGTAAACTATATGGACGGGGTTGTCGGCACACGGCTTGGTTAATCTTGATGTGTCTTGGGTGCTATCCCTGCCCCTCTATTTATATGTTGATCCCTAGGGTCGAAACTTGGAGTAAAAGCCTCCTCAAAGTCGGTTTTTCCCAGAAGGCAAGACTCCTTCTCGGACTCCAGGGCCAGACGACAGGGTTCCCGGCGTCTGGCCTCTCGTCTCCGAAAACCCCCTTTTGCACTTTTCAAAAACCTGTGGGCTTTCCCCTTTGGCCCAAATAAAGTGTCCTCGTACCCAAACATTTTGGGAAACATCCGGAACCCCTTCCGGTGAATTTCGGAACCTTTCTGAAGACCAAACACTATTATCCCATATATCAATCTTTACCTTCGGACCATTCCAGAGCTCCTCATCATGTCTGTGATCTCATCCAGGACTCTGAACAACACTCGGTCACCAACATACATAACGCATATAAAACTATATCATCAATGAACGTTAAGCGTGCGGACCCTATGGGTTCGAGAATGATGTACACATGACCGAGACGCTTCTCCGGTCAATAACCAATAGGGGGACCTGGATGCCCATATTGGTTCCTACATATTCCACGAAGATCTTTATGGGTCAAACCATTATGACAACATACGTAGTTCCCTTTGTCTGTCGGTATGTTACTTGCCCGAGATCCGATCGTCGGTATCTTCATACCTAGTTCAATCTCGTTAGTGACAAGTCTCTTTACTCATTCCGTAATACATCATCTTGTAACTAACTCCTTAGTCACTTTGCTTTCAAGTCTTCTTATGATGTGTATTACCGAGAGGGCCCAGAGACACCTCTCTGATACACAGAGTGACAAATCCTAATCTCGATCCATGCCAACTCAATAGACACCTACAGAGATACCTGTAGAGCATCTGAATGATCACCCAATTACGTTGTGACGTTTGATAGCACACAAGGTATTCTTTCGGTATCCGGGATTTGCATGATCTCATAGTCAAAGGAACATGTATTTGACATTCAAGAAAGCAGTAACAACAAATTGAACGATCATATGCTAAGCTAACGGATGGGCCTTATCCATCACATCATTCTTCTAATGATGTGACCCCATTATCAAATGACAACTCATGTATATGGTTAGGAAATGTAGGATCGAAAGTATGTCTAGAAGGGGGGGGGTGATTAGACTACTTGACCTAATAAAAATCTAGCATTTTCCCAATTTTATGTCTTGGCGGATTTTAGCAACTTAATACAAGTCAAGCAATCAACCTACACATGCAATTCTAAGATTATAGCAGCGGAATGTAAATAATTGCATATGAAGGTAAAAGGGAGGAGTTTGGAGGGAGCAAACACAATGTAGACACGGAGATTTTTGGCGTGGTTCCGATAGGTGGTGCTATCGTACATCCACATTGATGGAGACTTCAACCCACGAAGGGTAACGGTTGCGCGAGTCCACGGAGGGCTCAATGCACGAAGGGTTCATGAAGAAGCAACCTTGTCTATCCCACCATGGCCATCGTCCACCAAGGACACTACAAAAAAATACACTTCCATGATGATACGTGTTTGTCACAGTAGGTCGCTTTTTTTGTCATGCATGTACATCCATGACAAATTTATGAGAGAATCAAGATAGTCATACCTATGCTGTCGTAGAAGTGTTCCATGACATTACCAAAATTGTCATCACGGAAGTGTCCACTTCCATGACAATAAATCGCGCGTCACAGAAGTGCTTTCGTCAAGGGTGACCGACACATGGCATCCACCGTAACGGTCTATCTGGTCGGGTTTTGGATCCGATAACCCGTTAACAGCCCCTACCAATGGGGATTTTCCACATGTAAAATCATCATTGGTTAGAGGAAACACGTGTTGACTCATCGTTGGGACAGATGTCATCCACTCACTGGACAGAAGGCACCTATGATACGTCGACACATGGCACGGCCCAACAGTGGCCCATTCCTGTGAAAAGGCCGGCCCATTTGACTTGGTCAAAAGCTGGCGGGCTGGCCCATGGAAAGCCTATTAACGGCTTGTTCGCATATAGCCCATTTACAGCCCGCTAACCCAAGGCCCGTTACGCCCTATCCGAATTAGGCACAGTAGTGTCATCTGGGTCGTCCAATAGATTCCAGCCCGTTTTCACTTCTGGCCCATGTATAGCCCATGACGTCTTTCGGCCCATATGAGTCCCTTTGTAACTCTTGGCCCATTAGCGGCCCGTGCTGAAACTGGCCCGTAATGAACAGTGTATCACTTTACACCCATTAACGGCCCGTGGTGAAACTGGCCCGTAATGAACAGTGTATCACTTTATACCCATTAACGGCCCGTTATTCCGTTGTGCCGTCTCCAGCCCATGTTATCTTTCGGCCTTCTGAGAGCCCATTTATTCTTGGTCTCATTTCCAACATTCATTTACTTACGACCCGTTACTGTCATTTTCTGCTTGTGGGCCAAATTCAGCCCGTGCATATAGTCGGCCCGTTTGTGGCCCGTTAATACGTTAGGCCGTTTTCATAGCGTCATCAAATACGGCCTATTAACGATGGCCCGTTATGGTCGGCCCATGAAAGGGTGATTCCAACTCTAGCCCGTTTATGGCCAGAATGCGGTCTGTTTGGCCCATGTTTGGCCAATCGATCATACGGCCTGTATAAGGCCCATTGATGATACGGCCCGTAGAAGGCCCATTGATGATACGGCCCGTAGAAGGCCCATTGTTTCTACGGCCCGTAGAAGGCCCATTGTTTCTACGGCCCGTAGAAGGCCCATTGTTTCTACGGCCCGTAGAAGGCCCACTGTTTCTACGGCCCGTAGAAGGCCCACTGTTTCTACGGCCCGTAAAAGGCCCATTGTTTCTACGACCCGTAGGAGGCCCAGTGTCACTATAGTAAATATTAGCCCATGGTTATTGTGGCCTAGTTTTAAAAAAATAGGTCATTACAGCCACTAGCAAATCGCAGAAAAAGAACTGCACTGACTACAAGCAAACAAATAAACAAGACAACAAGGAAATAAATAAGCAAGCAACTTACACTAGGCTATCACGGCGATTACACATATTACATCCACTGGGCATCAAAGTTCGCCACCAGTGCAAATATAGGGAACACAACAGCATATAAACGCCGCAGCAAAACAAGTCCAGAACTGAAACCACTTCAGAAGAGCTCAAGAAACAATATCCTAGGTACACATAATGCTAGCAAGATGCTTAGCAAGCTTATTAAGTTTCTCTTGTTTGGCACTTAAGTCCTCCAGCGCTTGCTGTTGCACCAGAAAGTATGCATCTGAATTCTACAGGGACTTCCTCAGTCCTTCGACTTCCTGTCGCATAACATATGATCGATGTCTTTCAACTTGTAGTTGAGACTCAAGAAGCCGAACTGATTCAGGCAATGAGTTCGAAGAGCTGGTGCCAGCAGTGGTAGCCAGTAACTCGAACACTACATCAAGACAGGACTTTGGGGTTGTCTCAGTGTCTTCAATATAGTTTGTATCAGCTTTCTTGGAGACCAACAGGAATGTCTCACTATCTTGAACCTTATCTGCATTACTTCCTTTACCATTGCATAACAGGGTACTCTTCTCCAATATTTTATCCGCGTTCTAAAAGAGAAACAAACAAACACATCTCAGGTTTACAATGTAGTATATGAAACTCATTTTGGTAAACCAGTTCAGTAGTAAGGTGGACAGGATAATAGCATGAAACAAACATATATCTATGTAGTATGGTCACTGTATGGTCTATATCATTCTAGTTTATGTTGCCAAATCAAGATAGATACAGTTCGAATCATATCTATTTAAGACAAAGCAGCATAGACAGAATATAAGTGTGCGAAACTACACAGCAATAACAACACTTGTAATGTGCATGGCATGACAACATAACTATTTATTCAATTGAAACTAAAATCAACATAGAGCAAGTTACAGCAGCAAATAGTCAAACACGTTGAAGAAACAGGTTTAAGACATACCTGTTGCGCCATTGGAGTTTCAATTGCATCCTTCAAATTTGAAATTAGTTGGTATCAGTAAATACAGTGATGCAAGAGCAAAGTAGTATGAACCATAGCTACGGAACCTGACCTGAGAACAATTCTTCTTCTTCTAATTTAAGCGTTGACTTCGGGTTCGGAGTGGTGGTCCTCGTGATTTGGGCACTGCAGTTGCCTTACTAACTGCTCGTGTTTGGGTGCTCTGTGGTGGAGATGATGCTGTGTCAACGGGAACTGGGTGTCTATCTGCTGGGGATGGGGTTAGAAGGGGTGTAGCTGGTTCTCTGTCCAACTGGGTAGGGGTACAATCTGCATGAGTGTGGGTTATGTGTGGTGGGGCTGGTTCTTGGGCAAGTACAACCGTGGTTCTATCTGCATCAACATGTAGCACGATCTTTTTCTGAAGACCGTGTTTTTACTCCCACAGATACTGCCATCACTCCCTCCAATTGAAATGGCTAATAAACAAGAAAAGTAATTGAATGTACAGACATTGTAAGATAGACAGGTGCAATGGATAGTAGGGAAGAAAACAGGGCATGAAATAATTCACATTTATGTTGTCTAAGCAAACAGAATCGCAGGACATAATTTCACATATATGATGGCTAATTAAACAGGATAGCATGACACAATTTCACATGTATGATGGCTAACTAAACATGATAGAATGACACACTTCAAAATATGATGACTATGTAAACAGGATGACATGATATAACTATACGATGTGTATATTAAAGTGGTTGGCATGCCATAAATCATAAACATGTCGTCGATTGAAACATGATGGCATGATATAATTCACGGATAGAATGACATAATTTAAATATGATGACTATGTAAACAGGATGAGATGATATAACTATATTATGTCTTTAGAAAATGGGTTGGCATGCCATAATTCAGATACATGCCGTCTATGTAAACATCATGGCATGACATAATTCAAATATATGATTTATATACTAAGGAAGTGAGCAGAGGGCAATCGCATATATGATGTAAAAGCTAAGCATTGCAATACAACATATGCATTATATGAGTAATATAACCCTGCCAAGTTTGAGCATACACCTCAGGGGGATAATAGGACTGGTCATCTGCCTCTGAATCCTCCTCTGAAGAGCTATCTGTAACCAGCAAGATATCTGCTTCAGCAGGTAGCATTGTCTGCTCTGAAGACCATGTTTTCACTCCAGATTTCTCCATCACCAATTCAAATGGCTGATGCACAGGAAGAGCAGTTGAATATACAAACATTGTCAACAAAAGCAATGAGAAATACAAAAAAAGGACTGCATGATATAATTCACATATATGACGCTTGCCTAAACAGCATGGCATTGCATAATTCACATACATAATGCCTTGCAACAAGATAACACTTCATAATTCACATATATAATGTCTTGCAAAAAGATGGCATTGCATAATTCACATATATGCTAATTAGACACTAAACAGGTGGCATTCACACAAAGCATGTCTAAACTAAGCAAATGACATAGCAATGCAAGATACCATACGCACGATATGAGCAACATAACTCTGCCAAGTTAGGGCATGCACCTCGGGGGGGGGGGGGGATATGACTGGTCATCTGTCTCTGAATCCTCCTCTGAGGAGCTATTGGTAACCAGCAAGACATGCGCTTCGTCAACTAGCATTGTCTGCTTTGAAGACCTTGTTTCCACTCCAGATTTTTCCATGACCGTGCCAAATGGCTGATGCACAGGAAGAGTAATTGAATGTACTAAAATTGTTGACAAATTTAACATGTAATAAAAAATGATGGCATGATATAATTCACATATAAGATGACTGGCTAACCAGGGTGGCATTGCAAAATTCACATATATGATGCCTGGCTAGACAAGATGGCATTGCATGATTCACATGTACTATAAAGAAACTAAACAGATGGCATTGACGCAAAGCATGTCTAAACTAAGTAGATGACATCTTTAATGTATACAGTAAGCAATGCAAGGCACCATATGCATGATATTACCAACATCAGCATGCCAAGTCAGAGCGAAGACCTCATGGGGTAAATAGGAGTGGTCTTCTCCTTCTGAATCCCCCTCATAACAGTTATCTTCCTCTTGATTATGATCCGAAATGGGTGGAGAGGGGGCTGCCTTTGCGCCCACCATGGAACGACGTCTGCATGAAATTTTATTGCCACGCAAGGCTCGTCTCTTTTGCTCTACATGACCAGTTCCATTGTGTACAATAACTGGCATGCATAGGAATAAAACATAGTGAGATTATGTAAGGAGTGCATGCACAAATCCAGAGTGATGGTAGCAAGCTATGAATAGACCCAAAACCAATGATAGCAGGCAGATAATAGCTTTAGTTAAAAAAATACAGATAATGGCTCCTTTAATGTTTGTTTGCACCCAACATGAAACTCATAGTAGACACCGGAGATTAACCAGATAGTAGACAGATAGTACTGATTGCTGCCCCAATATGTACCCCACAACCATCTAAAAAATCAAGTTTCAGCATTAGTTTGGACCTGACTCGGAGTCTAATAGGTGAACACGATGATAATGTAGCATGTCATCATATTAAGCGACGCATAACGTAAGCAGACACGGAAGAGTGCGACCTCTCTTGCGGACCCGTGTAGTCCTCAAGGTCATCTGCTCAGTTGATGATGGTAATGCAGTTGCCGTGGCTGCCGGCGGCGGGGAAGAAGATCTGAGGCGGCGAAAGACAGTTTGGAGAGCGGATCCCTGCTGTGGTGAACCCTTCCGTCGTTGAAGCAGCTGAGCTGGGGTGGAACACAACGCCGCAGGAGCAGGACAAACCACACGAGGTTTTCTTTGACACATATCTGTAACAGAAGTAATTGAGTAAGGGCTTGTTTGAATTTGAGGATTCTAACAATGCAGGGATAGGAAATAGACAGGAATAGGATAGGAATGCACGTGAAAAATAGAGAATTTCAAAACACAAGATTTCTGCCAATCTGGGTGTTTGATTCACAACAATTGGAAGATCACAGGATGCAAAAAAGCATGGTGAGATTAAGTCAAACCACAAGAAAATGTACGGTTATAATGCTATTATGCTACTATCTCTTAGTCTTGTGCTTGATGAATAGGAATATGAAAAGGAGGAGAAGTGGAAATTAGAATTCCTACGGTTTTTCTTTCAAGGAGACACTAAAGGAACAAATCCTACAGTTTTCCTTTGCTCCATTCCTTTGCACCAAATTCATGAAAAGTAGTACCATAGGAAACTTTCCAATTCCGATGTTTTTCATTCACTTTTCCTTTCAAGCACTGGAGATTCTAGTAGGCAGGCTTGAGCAAGGAAAATCCTACACTAAAAAAATGTTTTTGTGCTACTTCTATTACTTTGGACCCAGGCCACTGCCATACTAGCTCAACTCCCAGGCCCATCGACAAATGCACAGCAAAACGCGCAGAGATAAATAATGATGGCGTTCAAGAGAGTCCATCACGGATAGCTAAGTTGCCTGGTACCTCACTGCTTGTCATATAGTAGGATAAAATAATCGTATTTCCCGTTACTACGAGTGCTCAGTGGACAATATATATAACATGTAGAGTAAAAAAGAGATGCAACAAGTGTACAACCTCTTTGGCGAAGCCATGTCGATCTCAGCGTGATTGGGTTGGCCGGTGAGGATGCTCCGGCTGACTTGGCTGTCGGAGGAGGGGAAGAAGATCTTAGGCGTCTGGAGATGGAGCCTGAGGTACTGCTCCGCTGTGATGGATGGTTTCATCGTTGGAGCAGCTCCGGTGAGTTGTACGACGCCGAGGCTGAAGCAGGACAAGAGAGAACGAACAACGTTAACCTGAGTGGAATTCTAATAGCATCTCCAATACATGACGTAAAATACATAAACACAAAGTGCTAGATGTAAAATACATCAGCCGCTCATCTCTGAATTTAACTGTCGAAACTGAATTTAACTGTCGAAACTGAACTTAACTCTCAAAACTGAACTTAACTGTCGAAACTGAATTTTGCTGTCGAAACTGAATTTTGCTGTCGAAACTGAACGCACTAGCAAGGTGAGGCTACACATCGGTCGACTGACTTTTTCATCTCTGGTCAGTCGATTTTGCAGCCGTTGGATACGAAATCAAGGGCCTGCGGTTCATCTTCAACCTCCACCCCCTGAGCCGGCCAAACAGCAGCCCCCCGCCGCCCGCGGCCGGTGGTGTGCCGCCTCGCCCGCCCCGAAAGCACTCCCCACCGCCGGTCCGCCGCCGCCCCGGCCATCCCTCTAGCCCCCCCCCCCCCCGTGCCGAGCTTTTTCTCCAGCGATCCCCATGCCATCGCCCTGCCACTGTCGGCGACCACCGCCCCATCCTAAACCCTAAGATAGATAGTGGGGTACCTCTCCGGCAAGCCCCCCTCCCCGCTGCGGCTGGTTCTTCCTTCACCCCGGCGGCATCGGAGTGAAGTGTAGCTAAATCGAAGCAGCATCACAAGCAAGAGCAAGAGCGAGAGCAGCAGCGCGAGCAAGAGCAATAGCAAGAGCAGACCAGGCAGGGGACTGAGAGCAAGAGCAGAGCAGCAGCGCGAGCGAGAGCTAAAGCAGCAGCATGTCCTACTGATGTGGATGTCGCCGCCGAGGGAGCGATGCCGTGGAGGAAGTGGCCGGCGACGCCGCCGTGGATGGAGCCGCGCCGTGTCGGCTCGGGACCGAGCGCCGGCAGCACCGTGAGATCGAATCAAGAAGAAAATGCGGCAATTAGTGTACAACCTCTTTGGTGGCGCCGATTAGGCCACAACTTCATCCGAGGAAACGGTGATGATGATGCTCTTCCGGTGGTGCAGGTGAAGACGGCAGTGTGGGAATGGAGGTGGCGCGAAAGACGAGGGGAACGTCGGGGAAGCTCCTTGGAGGTGGAGGACGGTGTGGCTGAACCGGCGGGACGATGAGATCGACGACGGATCCTCATCCGGTATGGTGGATGAGGGACATCGAGGTGTTGCTGTGGACGACGTCGTTGGGGAAGAGGCTCCGGCTGGGTGGCGGACGGAGCAAGGTGTGGGGTTTCGTCGCGGGTTTTCGCGGCCTCGGTGTACGAATGGGTGGGCGGATGGGATGGCAGTGGGGAACCATGGCTTAGAGACGCGCTTGTCCGAAATGTGGGGTACGTTATGAAAGTACCCCCACCGATTTGAGGCGGTTCTTTCGGTTCAGGGGTACCATGGGCATTTCGCGTGTCGGGATTTCACAGGAGGTGGGAGTTTTCGCGCGCGTTGTAATTTCGGAATAGCAAGGCGCGAGTTGAGATGGAGGGAGTTGTCGGAGCACAACGAGACAAAGATATATCTTAAATATTTCGGGCTAACAAGGCGCGGGTTGAAGAGGCGGGAGTTTCCCAGCATGATAGACAGAGACGCTAGCTTGAATTTTCGGCATAATAAGGCGCGACTTGAAATTTCGGAAGAACAAGCTTAACGTGTACCAAAAAAAGACAATTTGCACCTCAACACGCACAACACACACACAAACACCATTTAGACTAGAGTAAGGTACACGTGCATTGCACGCATGAGATTTGGCAACCAAATTATAAATAAATACCACATTATAGCATGCAAGATTTGAGTCATATATGCATGATGTAGATGTTCGTTTAATTCTTATAGTTCATTTCATTCAAAATCATCTAGTTTTTATAAGAAAGCTAATCTATTTTAAGATTCATGGAATTGTGCGTCGTAAGGCATAAAGTAAAAACAAATAATGGCAAATCATGTAGAAAAACATTTGGGCAATTCTGATACGGAAGATTCTAGAACAAATAAGAAGTGCTTGTGTTTTGATGTTTGTGCATTATGCTTAAGTTCAACCATGGAGTCTTCTAGATTATACATGTGGCAAAATCTGGTGGAATCTAGATGATATCCAATGGCCAATAGTGCTCAAATTTGCCATCTTTGGACCATCGGATTCGCCTCATCCAATGACCAACTTTCAAAGTTAAAGTTACCCGCACACAATATAAAAAATATATAAAATATAGGGGTATAGATATAGATATGTGATGCAAAAGCCGCCCATCATCTCAATTAGAATAGTGTGTCCATGCACGGATGCGACGTGGCCAAATGATGTCTGCCATCGGTATCTCAAATTCAAATCAGTCTGACCTTGTTCAATGTGTATACATTACAACATGCTCGTTTCCAAACCACACCGCGCAGATCTCCGTTATATTCATGCATGCATGGGTTTCAAACATCAGGATCTCTTATTCAAATATTTGAATTCAACTTTACATTGATTGTGACCTCACCTATTCAGCTATTCTTTTACACCCACACAATAGTCTTCTCTTTATAATTGTACCACTAACCTTCTCTCGTGCATGCATGCACACACACTACTAGTCGGCATTATCCATCGCACGCATACAATCTTTTTCTTCAGGTCAGTCTCCCATGAAGGCACACACCAACACACATCCCCCTCTCCATCATATCGACCATTCTTTATCTCTCACGCATGCACGCGCAACGATCGATGTTCCTCTATATATGTGTGTATATAGCTAGGTCTTTCATAGTTTTCCACACAAACCAATCAATCGATATATCCAGTGAGGTCTCACCCTCTTTTCCACGTCCACATTGATCAATCTATACCTCTCTATATAGGATTAACATATATAGCTAATACACCCACATTAATTTTGTATCCAATGTCCCCCTCTCATCATCCATGCCTTCCGCTTCATCTCTCAGACGCGTGCACAATGGCGAAGATAGGGGGCAGTAAGGGCCCTGCCCCCTCCCCCCTCACATCACTATATATCAAGGCTAATATGAATGTGATCATTAGAGACTTGCTGCTAAAAATGGTTTAAGTTCATGAATTGACCCTCCTCGTAAAGGATTAGCAATGCTTGCCCCCCTAGCTCATTTATTTTCATGGCTCCGCCACTGCGCGCATCAGCGCACGTGTTCGTCCTCTCTCTCTAAACATCGATCTCGCACTTGTGCATTCCTTCATAGTCTCCCTCCACTCGGCCCCTCGCACCATCTTCTAGCCCCCACCGGATTTTGCCACATGTACAATCTAGCAGACTCCATGGTTGAACTTAAGCATAATGCACAAACCTCAAAACAACAGTGGTTCTCTTTTGTTCTAGAATCTTCCGTATCATAACTGCCCAAACTTTTTTCTAGTTGAATTGCCATTATTTGTGTTTACTTTATGCTTTACAACGCACAATTCCATGAATCATAAAATAGATTAAGGGCTTCTTTGATTCAAAGGATTCTCAAAGGAATTTTGGAGGATTCTAATCATTAGGAATTTTTCCTATCTTGGTTGTTTGATTCGTAGGATTGTAAACTATAAGAATTTTTCCATATGATTCATTTGCACTAGATTTCATAGGAAACATCCCATCCACTCAAACCTCTTTGAAATAATTCTGCGTTTTTTCTATGCACAATCAAACACTCGTACAATCCTGTAGGTTTCAAGACGACATTCCACTATAATACCATGTTTTTCCTATTCCCGCGTTCTTAACTTTTTTATAAAAACTAATTGATTTTGAATGAGATGAACTATAAGAATTTAACGAAGGGCTACATCAGGCATATATGACTCAGAGCTTACATGCTATAGTGTGGTATTTATTCATAATTTGGGTGCAAAATCTGATGCGTGCAATGCACGTGTACCTTACTAGTACTTCGAGTATGTGCAAAACATGTAAATTAGAATACCAATGGCACGCTACACAGTGTCTCTCTTACAGTTCATGAAGCCACGTGGCACATGTGTAGGCGTTGTCGCGACCTCCTTGCGTGGATTGATCACAGTGACGTGCTGCTGCTTCCAGAAGAATGTACTCATCCTCCCTGAGCCATACTGGCGGTACATGCATGAAGCGAAGATGTGCACGCACGCCATGCACGCACTCATTCCTCGCACGCACACGCGGGTACACGGGCGGACGCAATTTTGTACCAAGATCCACCCCATGTGATAATTTGACGCGTATAAAGTCGTTCACTTCATTGATGGTCAATTAATACAGCGCATGCAAATTGAGTGGACGTGAGGGCGGAAGAAAGACATTATTACTCCACTGTGCGCATGTGAGTAGTTTAATCGTGGGTTGCTAGTAGTATTTCCATTGGTCTCCTTCGTATTTTGTGCCAATTTTTGATAGTAACATAATATTTACGCATTTGAGCAGTGTAGTAGTACTTGAAATTTATGTTCTGCTAAACTCATCGGGAGCCGTTTCAGGCCTCGAAACCAAAGCCATCAATTAATCTTTACCTTGTTCCCATCACATTCGAAAGCCTGCTCACACCTACTAGTAGTACGTACCAAACCTGAACGTGTTCACACTATGCAGGTATTAGTACTAGTGCTAGTACTTAGGTTATAAAAAGGGGAACTACCTAACCGAAAATCACTCTACCTTTCCTCCTCATAAGTGCTTCTTCTTCGTCCGTCGTTGCCATGGCCGGTGAGCAGAGCTCTAGGTCGAGAACTACTCGTAACAAGGGAGCTGCAGCCAAGGCTATGGAAAAAAGAGAGGGCTCGCCGCCACGCAAAGACCTCGAAAGATCTCTCACGGGCAGGCGATGGCTCCCAAGAGCGCCCTAGTCGCGGAGGCGAACATGCCGAGCTGGCGGAGCTGGAGTCGTTATCCCTCGACGGCATGCCCGATCAGCTCAATAAGCAGAAGGAGTTCATCCAAGGCTTGATGGAGTTGCTGAAGGAGAGCCTCGACGACATGCCCGCTGAGCTCAATCAGTAGGGGGAGTTGACCACCGGCTGGTGATGCTGCTGAAGAAGAGCATTGCCTCGGAGAAGAAGGCGACCCGCGAAATCCTACGACTTCGGGAGGACAATGCGAAGCTCTACCACAAGATCGACCTGTTGAAGGAGAAGAATGCCCGCTGGAAGAAGCTGCATGAGAATAGTAGTTCCTCGATGAAGATGCTGCAGGCCCTCGCCATGGAACAGAAGGAAGAGTTGGCGAAGCTCCGCATCGAGCACCCGGCTGCTGTCAAGGTACGTAATATGGCCGTGGAACAGATGATGAAGGCTCGCGTCGAGAAATGCCGCGTCATGGACACAATGATGAAGATGGCAGAGGAGACGCGCAAGGAGATGGAGGCCGTGGAGGCGATGAAGAAGCAGTTACGACTCCGCGGCGAATTAGATCATTTGGGGTGATAATCTTCCTTCTTCTTTTGCTCCTGTGTTTCATCTTTTGCTTCGGGTGTTTCGTCGCACGTGTCACGTTCTCTGCGAGGCATGAATAGAACAATGCTTTTTTGGAGGGGATGAATAGAACAATGCTAACAATGAGATGACTAGCAAATTAGATCATTTTTATCGCCATATGGCACTGGGCTGCCGTGTTTCGTGCTCCTCCGTCGCAGTACCATACTCAAGTGGAAAACTTGAGTATACCACACGGTTCTTTGCTCCTCCTCGATCAGGTCGTCCGCGCATTTATATGAGCAGTCAAATCACAAGGCCCCGCCTTCCAGCAGTAATGAGCCGTCAAATCACAAAGGCCCTCGCCTCTCGTGAAACCGACCAAGCTAGACTGCCCCACCCTCTAGCCTTTTAAAAAAATTATACTTTTGTACAGCAGTAGTATCAATGGATTGCGCCATGGAGCAAAACTTGAAATTAAAAAAAGGTGGTACATATAGAGAGCGCTCGTCGCCAAATTATGCATATAGTACTATTAAAAAGGCTAGTCACAATAATGGTGTCCAGCACAACCCACCCCTCAAATAAAACTAAGAGGGTGCTTGGATACGTTTTAGTCCCATGACTAAAAGTAGTGGGACTAAAACATGCTAGCCTCACCCATGCTTGGATCCAAATACTAAAAAGGCTAAAATCAAGTTAATGAGCATTTATTATCCTCCAAACCCTCCAATCCAGAACTCGCCTCTGTTAAAGGAGAGGAGTTAAATGAGTAGAGAGAGGACTAATCCACATTTTAGTAGGGGTACCCCTGACTAAAAAAATTTAGTCTCAAGACTAGTTTTAGCTCCTCTTTAGTCAGGGGTGCTTGGAACTTTAGCCTCTTAAAGAGACTATTTTTAGTCAAACTAAAATAAGTCCCTTGGATCCAAGCACCCTCTAAGCATCCTGGAATTCTTTGACAAAACTAAGCACCCTGAAATTCTTTGACAACTAAACTATTGGCTATATGATGTTGGCCATATATATTGTACGTATATAATGTGAAGAAACGAGTGGTAGTACTATACCAACTAAAAGATGAAATGTAAGAAATACTAGTATGTACGTACTGAAGAGTTAAAGTAACGAGAAGAAACATAACATAGTTCTACTGGGGGCTCAGCACAACACACCCCTCAAATTAAATTAAGCACACCTGAAATTAAACTTTGCAACTATTCCGATAGACACTGTATTAGAACCACCATGAGCAACGACACTGCCACCTTACTCGGAGTCCTCGTCCACGTCCTCGACTTCGTCCTTGTCCCTCTTCCTCTTGGTCGATACTTCTTTGCTTGAACCGCACACTTGGCTGTTGCTCTTCATCCAACCCTTGTAGATATTGAAGAAAAGGTAGCCATCCATTGCAGCATAGTGGATGTGGTCTATATCTAGTACATTCCGCTGCCATGCATGACGATGAAACGTGTATGGAGGTTTCTCCAGTTTACCGTACGAAGGATGAACCATGGCTCCTGCCAGGGTCAGCATTGAAGGCTGACGAGTGGACACCAGCCGATTCTTCTGGAGGTCGAAGGTGTTGCCTACAACGAGGCCTATACGATGCAGGACTTCTTTGTCGTTACCAAAGTCTACAGTAACGAATTTGACTATGTTGCTCTCGAGGAAGTCCTTAAAATCCTGGCACTCAATGTCGGCATGGCATATGTGGTAGACCAAGCATAAGTCATGCACGCAAACCTGGATCACGGCGGGCTTCTTCCTCTCTTCGTCCTTTATATCCTTCTCTCATCCCAGGACTGTGGTGTACTCAACATCTAGCCCAGCGACCCACTCATCATCTGAGTCTTCGAACATGCGACTGAAGCGAGAAAGGCATCCTTTCACCGTCGCGGAAGAACGGGTGTAGATGACATCGAACTCATCGCCAGTGATGGTTCTAACCTTGTACTCACCGCCGATCATGGAGATTTGGGACGCCATGGATTTGGGAGGAGGGTTAGGATTAGTGGAACTACCGTAATGTGAATGGACGGGACGACTAGGAGCGAACCGCCGTAGTATTGAAGGACGTGCGGGGACGAGTAGGAGCGAACTGCCAGCGTGCGAACGGCAGGGTAGTGGCTTTCCGTTCTCCCATGATACGGGATTCCGAGAGCCCTTGGATCTGAGATCAAACGGTTGCATGGCATGATTCTAGACCTATGGGTGAATATCCTATCCTGGAGGGTTATTCTGCAAATTTTCAGCAACTTAGCATGCGACCGTTTGATCTCAGATCCAAGGGCTGCCAGCAGCCTGTATCATGGTCGTGCCTACCACGACCGTCGCGTCGCTCGCGCGGTCGCGCCCTTGGAGATTTAACACGGTGCATTAGGCTATCTGATGTTGGCATGTCATACATAGTCATCACTTAGTCACTCATTCTACAACAAGGTTGGCTATAAGTGTATTTTTTTACTCCTCTCTATCTCTTTCTTCGTACTCAAGGAAGAAACGGTGCTAAGTGCGTGTATTTATTGCATTTGCCAAGGAGTGACCTCTTCCAATGAAATGGTGTTGCTAAGTTTGCTTCATTTAATTACCTATAGACTCAAAATTGTCTTTTCACCTAGGTACACACGCTTAGCACCGTTTCTTCCTTGGGTCACCAAACTAGTCTCTCTCTTGTTGATTAACTTGCCACATCAGACTTTATGCTTATGTGGCAAGCTTAAGCACCTATAGGATCAAGTAAAAGTAAGTGCAATAGTGCGCTTTACATGGCATTTTTGCATATGTGGAGGAAATAGAGGCAAGGAAAAAGTGGAGAACTGGGCTCTCATGCAAGAGCCAGCCTCTACTACATGGTGGAGCATTGGGAGAGGCACCTGTATGGAGGTGGTCAGGAATCTGGGAGACTCAAGCCGGTCGTAGCGCCGCAGTTAAAATGATAATGGCAAGTCAAATCACAGGGCCCCACCTGTCCAGCAGTAACTCGCTGTCAAATCACACAGCCCTACGTTTGCATCAGCCTACTCCCTCGTCTTCTCGCGTCTCTGTCGAACCGACTAGGCGGAATTGCCCCGCCGCCTACCGTGCAGGAAAAGCCCCACCCTCGACTTTTAAATAGTATACAGTATACTAATTTTGTATTCATGGATTGCGCCCACGCCATGGAGCAAAGCGTCTAGAAAACGGAGGAGAGATGGTGGTCTTGCAATAGAGAAGAGGGAGAGGCGAGACGATGGTTTTGGAATGGAGATGATGGAGAGGAGAGGAGGTGGTTTTGCAATGGAGAAGAGGGAGCGGAGCATGCGACAGCGATTTAGGATTGGACGAGAGGGCCAGCGCGCTCTGACTGGATGAAAATCAAAATCAATTTTGTGACATGCATTCACATTTTGCTTGTCAAATACACTACGTGGTCAAACTTTGACCCAAAATACGCGAAACAACAAAAAAATACTTCCAAGACCAGTGCCGCTCTTCCGCTCTTCTCCTCTTAAACCACCGCCGCTCCTGTCCTGTTCCAATCTAAATGCAGCACCACTCCTCTCCTCTTCCATTTCAAAACCACTGCCCCTCCTCTCCTGTTCCAGTCCAAAACCAGCGTAGCTCCTCTCTCGTTCTAATCCAAAACCAGCGCTGCTCCTCTCCTCTTCCATTCAAAAACCACCGCCGACGAGTGAAGGTGCTGTGGAGAAGTAGATCGATGGAGGAGTACAACCGATACGCGAGGATCGCAGACGGCGACCCTGTGAAGCTAGCTAGGATGTTGGAGATACAGTCTTGGTTTAACAACAAGGACCAACTAGCGGCGACAGCGACATCCATGGCCAAATATCTGCAACAGAGCGAAAAGGCAGTGATACTCCCGGAGGGAGTCACGCCGGAGTACATAGAGCCGCTCCTCTGGGCCATGGAGCAAACAGATTCACCAAATCCAATCGTGAGGGAGAGGTGGTGGGAGTATCGATCCCAGATGGAGCATCCACCAGAGATTGAAGGATCGAGCATCTACAGGGTGCCGTTTGTGAGGGTGTCCTACCAGAGCGAGCCGGTGGAGTCTTCGTCGACCGAACCCAACTGCAAGAGGAGAAAAGCAGTTGGCCCGACGACGCTTCCCCGCCATCGTCTCCCTCGCCGTTCACATCGTCTCACGGGGCAGCTGTCTGCCGCTGAGGAATAGGAGGGGGCTGCCCCCCCAGCCCAATAGTCGGGCAGGTTGTGAATTGTCAGGAGGAGCTTAGGGTTGTCAGTATTTGCAGGTTGTGAATTGTATTTTATGTTGTGTATTTTGAGAATACTTTCATATATGAATGTCTTTTGAATTTCAGATTTGCAGTATTGAGCATATGAAGTATTTTATGAATTCTAGATATCTATTTTTAGCACTTAAAAATGTAGTTTCATAGGAGTATAAAAGTGCAGACAATGTGATTCTCAGAGAAGAAATTGCAAGTTTTAGTTTCAGATAAGAAACTGCAAGTTCAGTTTCAGATAAGAAACTGCAACTTTCAGAGGCATATCATTTATATTAACACGGCCTTTTCAAACAGGGTTAACATCATGTTGGAAGTTTTATTCATGGTCGAAAATGGAACTACCAGCCAGTTAACATCATGCTGATCGACATTCATGCATAGCACATCTTCATATGATGCACAGTCAAAATGCCCACACAATGTCGAGTGTGCGAAACACAGAGAAAACGAGGGACGAAGTTTTGGCAAGTGTTGGACGTGGTTTTGGGCTGCCCCTCTAGGCTTTCATTTTTAACATGCGCAACCCACGTCCTCGGATGGGAGGTCCATAGGCCTGTCTGTATTTTCTTAGGGACGTCATGTATCGACTGGCCTATGGACCTCCCATCCGAGGTTTTATTTTCGGCAGCCCTATTTATGTATTTTTTTTGAAGAAAATGCAGAGGCCCATTCTATTTTTATATAAGAATAGGAACGCCAGGTCCAACTTATGTTTCCCTTCTAACTATATTGTATATATTTAAATTATTTTATATGTTGACTATTTAGTTCACATAATTGGCAAATAGATGACCGCTCTTGCGATCCCCTTCGCCCCCGCCACCACCTCCACCCTCGCCGCCGCCCCTGCCACTACCTCCACCCTTGCCACCGCCATAGATCCCGCCGCCACCCCCACCTCCTGACTCCGGGCGCGCCTGCCCCCCTCAGCAAGTCCGCTCGCGCGCCCCATGGATTCGCCGGCCATATCCACGGGGGAATGGCTGGAAGACAGGCAGATGTACAAGATGCATCTCCCGCATGTCTACAAAGCCTTCCCGCGGATGCTCTAGCCGCTCGACTCGGTCGCGCCGGTGGTGCTACGGGAGACTCGAGGGAGGAGATGGAGGGAGCGGGCAATGCGGATCCGCGACGATGCTCTCTTCTGGACCCAGTGCACGCGCGAATGGAGGGAAGCAGAGGAGGAAGCTGCGAGGGAGGAAGCCAAGGAGGGACCGAATTCGTTCTCTCACTCGCGTAGGTATGCTCAGATGTGCAAGGATCATGTGGATTGGGAGCTGCTGAATCTAGCCCTGCGGATCTACTTCTAAGGAGATTTCTCGGAGAAGCACAGGATGCCCCACCCCAGTGAGCCGCCGATTGCGTTCGTTCGATGGGCGAAAGGAGAAGTGAATTCAGGAGATCCACGCCGTGCTGCGAGATGGGAATGCTTGACTGGACTCCTGCCCACCAGCACGCCACCGGAGCCGGAGCAGGTGGATCCCCTACCTTACCTCTCCCCCAAACATGCAGAGAATTGAAATTAGGCTTGCAATATGCTTCAATTGAGCTGTCTGGTGGTTATTTCTGCTTTCTGAGAGACAACATCTGGCTGGAGGATGAGAAGGAACCAGGAACTCCGATGAATTTCCCCTATCACAATGGGGGGGGGGAGCACCGGTTGGGCAGTGGTACGGCCCACCTCCGCCCCAAATGGGGACACAATCTGGGCAGACTCATGTAATTGCCCAAGATCAATCTGCTGGTGGTTCTGACTCTCAGATCAGTGGGAAATCTCAAGGCAAGAATCAGCAAAAGAAGAGACAGGACATCCAGAAAACTGCTCCTGCCCCTGCTTCGGGCCTTATGGCATACTCTGAGGTGATCTGCTACAACTGTGGAGAACCAGGGCATCATTTGGATAAATGTGTCAAGCCCAAGAGTTGTTTTATCTGCAAAATGGTTACCCATAAAGTTGAGAATTTCCCTGTCAGAAGGAAAACCCACAGTTCTGCTAGATATGTTGGAAGTGCTGCTCCAAGATTATGTCCACCATTGACAGAATTTTCTGTGACACAGAATTAGATAGTTTTTCCCCTTTCTAGTTGTAGAGCTCTACCCAGATGTGGTAGTGACCACACTCCTTTGCTCTAGGACTCTGGTCTTAACCAAACTCCAAAGAGCAATAGTTTTAAATTTGAAAAGTGGTGGTTGCTCAGAGAAGATTTTACTGAGCTAGTCAGGAAAAATCTGGAATGAGCCTACTGGGAGCAGCTGCCCCCTAGAAAATTGGCAGATCAAAATCAGGAGATTTAGAAGAACTGCCAAAGGGTGGAACTCCAATGAGGAAGCTAATCTTAGAAGATACAAAAGGCTTCTCCTCCTTGAGTTTGATTCTCTAGATATTAAGGCAGAAACCACTGACATCTCTGAGGCTGAGACTAATAGATTAAACTTTGTCCATGGAGAGCTCAAGAAAATTTGGCTTCAAGAAGAAATCAAAGCCAAACAAAGGTCTAGAGATAGGAACATTAAGGAGGGTGATAGAAATACTGCTTACTTCCATGCAGTTGCTAACCAGAGGAGGAGGAAAACCCTCATTCACTCCCTTGATGGCCCTATTGGCCCTGTTACTGAGGTAGATGAGATGCTGAAAGTGGCTAGTGACTTCTACAAAGACCTGTTTAAGAAAGAAAACCCTTCTGGGTTCTCTCTACAAAACAATTTTGCTCTGCTTTTGAAAAAGTCTCTCCTGCTAAAAATGAGCTGCTAGAAGCCCCTTTTTCAGAGACTGAGGTGAAGGAAGCCATTTTTAGCTCTTATCCTGATGGGGCTCCTGGTCCTGATGGGATTCCCTTCTTGTTTTACCAGCATTTTTGGGACTTGGTGAAAAATGATCTCTTAGATCTTTTCCAAGCCTTTCATAGAGGAGAGTTGGATCCAGCAACTTACTCATGGGGGGTCTGTTGGGGTCAAGTTAAATAACTGTGAAAGTGATTTTTTGCTTGCTGGTAAAGGCCTTAGGCAAGGTGACCCCATCTCCCTGCTTTTGTTTAATTTATTAGTGGATGTTCTTACTAAAATGCCGAGCAAAGCTGCTGATCATAGTCTGATTGTAGGGCTCTGTCCCGAGGTCTGCCCTGGTGGCATCATCTGCCTTCAATATGCAGATGATACCATCCTTTTCTTAGACAATGACTCCACACATGCTAGCAATCTGAAAACTATTCTAACCTGGTTTGAACAAGTCTCAGGCATGAGAATCAACTACTCTAAAAGTGAACTCATCCCTATCAACATGGATGATCAGGAGTTAGCCGACTTCCTCTCTATTCTAGTCTGTAATAAAGGTAACTTCCCCATTAAGTACCTAGGTATCCCTCTCCACTATGATAAACTGAGGAGAGAGGATATCCAACCCCTTCTGGATAAATCATTAAAAGGATTGCTGGGTGGAGGGGCAAACTTCTCTCTTACAGAGGTAGATTGATCCTCATACAAGCTTGTTTGGCTAGCATTCCAGTGTATCTCCTCTCCTTCTTCAAGTTCCCTAAATGGGCAGTGAACCTCATCAATTCTCAGATGTCTCATTGCTTGTGGAATGATTTTGAGGGAAATAGGAAGCTACACCTTGCTAATTGGGCCCTAGTCTCTATGAAAAAAGATTTTGGAGGCCTAGGCATACCTAACCTCCAAGAAATTAACATATATATTCTAGGGTCTTGGATTAAAAGATTCTACGAGGAAGACCTGAAACCCTGGAAGCTTCTTATTGCCCATAAATACCTAGGAAATAAACCTAATATTTTTGTCCCTTCCTCCAACCCCAAGACCTCTAGATTCTGGAAAGGATTAAAATCTATTATGCATGCTGTGAAATTTGGCTACAGATGGAACATAGGGGATGGGAGCAGAACCAGGTTCTGGGAAGATACTTGGTTTGGCACATCCCCCTAGCAGTCCAATTTTGGCCTATTTACTCTGTCCGCAATGAGCTTAACAAAAGTGTCAATGAAGTTTGGGACGATCAATGCCTAAAACTCTCTTTTAGAAGGAACTTTAGTGATAGTCTCATGGAACAATGGTTCCAGTTGGAGGAAATTGCCAAAAGCATTACCTTTACTGCCGAGCCGAATGCCCTGATTTGGCAGCTGGACAATAAGGGGAAGTATTCCTCCAGCTCCCTCTTTCATGTTATCAACTTTAGAGGGGTTCAACCCGTGTTTATCCCCGCTGTCTGGAAATTGAGTGTTCCCCCTAAAATTCATGTATTTCTCTGGCTTCTCTCCAAAAACAAATTGATGACTAGGGATAACCTTAGGAAGAGACACATCATCAAACCCCTTGATTGTGTTTACTGCTTGGAACAAGAGTCTTGTTCTCACCTATTTTTTGAATGTATAGTTGCTAAACATCTACGGGCCCACATTGAGGAATATTTCTCTAGTCAGATTGGCTCATCCTTCGAATCTGTCGCCATATTCTGGATTGCTACCAAAAAGTGCTCAGTTTTAAACACTGTTAGCTCAGCTATCCTTTGGTGCCTCTGGAAATATAGAAATGCTATGATTTTCAGTAACACCTCCTGGATTTCCATTCCGCAGGTCTTGAGGTTAATCAGGAACATGGTGAGGAACTGGGCGATTCTCTCCTTCGGATCGGACAAGGACAGGTTGATGAGCTTCGTGGAAACCCTAACAAGATCCCTCCAGAAACCGTTGGCGATCACTTGTGGCTGAACAAGGCTCGACCTGCTCTGGGGCTGGACCCGTGGGCTCGTCTCAAGATCTCTGATGAAGATGATGGGCACCTGGCACCAAAAAAGAGGGACATCCACCATGCTACGCCTTCCAGCTCGGTGTCTCCGCTTGCTTACTGGTCGCCGCAGGCTGACACGGCCCCTCGGCTGAAGACCATGAAGGCTTCGCTGGACCCTCCTTGTGTCATTTAAGTGCTCTATCCGCTCTGCCTTTGGAACCGCTCGGGTGATTTGTGTTATTCTGAGAACTTGTTCATCCACCCCCTAGTTTGTAGCTTTTCTACCTTTGCTTTCGAACTGCTCTTTGAGCTGCTGTATCAGAATATGTTGTGGTTTCGTTCTCAGCAATGGAACCGGGGAGATGCTCCCTGTTTTTCTAAAAAAATTTATTTTATATGTTATTATATAAAGCTTGGTAAGACTGTAAATTTAAGGACGAATGTAATAATATCACTTATTATTTAAATATATTTATAACAAAATGCTTAGCCCCTTTTTATTTTTTGATAACATTGCTGGCCCAACCCAACATTATAATTAGAATCAGCCCAGCAAAATCGCGTATTTCGATAAAGTGCAAATGGGCTGTAATTTTTTAGAAAATAAAATAAACGGGCCACATGGAAGCTACATTATTTGTTCACCCAGCCCAGCTAATGGCTGTAATTCAAAAAAAAGAAAGATCAAATTGACTGTAAATTCTACCGCGCAAAAAAAAGACTGTAAATTCTGAAAAAATGGGTTGAATACGTGCCACATTTTTGGAGGCTGAAATGTGGGCCAATAGGTTGAAGCCAATGCAAGTCATTGTCAATTTAGTCAATAAATGATTCTATCATGTTAGCCGTTGGATTTACATCCAACGACCGACATCCATCTTCAATCTCTCGTCTTCTTCCTCCAGCGCTACCGGGACCACCTCCCGCCTCCTCCTGCTAGCAGCTCTACTTAGCACGCTTTGCTATGAAGCGCTACTCCACCGTTGGCCAGGCCATCCCTCCACCCCTCCACACCTCCTGTTCTTCTCCACCGACTGCCGAACCACACCGCACTAGAACCAGTTAACCCTCGTACGCCTCTCTGTCTGCGACTCTACTCCCACATCTTCCCATCTCCGGCTCGTTGCTGTCCGGGGCCTCGCCGTCGTCCACCACCTTGGATGCGCTCGGCACGGCGTGGTCAATGTGGTCAACGAACAACACCATCGGAAGTAGACTGTGGGTGGAGAGGCTGACAGCTGGGTCCACGGCCGCACACAAGGAAATGCCTCCTTATTATGCACAAAATAATGATTCCTCCACCTGACATATGGGACCCACCGGAAGGGCCTCTGTATTTCATGAAATAAAGTGCCCCCCGCTGACATGTCGGACCCACCAGCTATCTTCGCACGCAAGGAAGTGCCTCCTTATTACGCACAAAAAAATGAATATTCCCCCTGCCAGCTGGAACCTAGCATAGTGGGAGGCTGACTTGTGGGCCTACCAAGTTGACGGGGATGGAGGGCTTTGTCAACTTAGTCAATATGAACGATTCTAGCTCCTGTTACCGTACGATATTCATCCAACGGCCGTAGTGCTTCTTCAACCTCTGGTCTTCTTGCTCCAGCCGCCCAAACCAGCGCCGGTCGTCCCGCGTGCTCCTGCCTCCCATGGCCGACTGTGATGCCGCGGAGGCCTCACCGCCCCCTACTACTCCCACCGCTGGCCAGGTCATCCCTCTACTCACCCACACCCCTTATTATTCTGCGGCGACAGCAGCCTCACACCGCAGCCGAACCAGTGAACCCTCGTACTCCTCTTCACGTGGGCATCCACTGCTACGTCTTCCCCAGCTCCGAGTCGTCCCCTTCCTAGTCCTCACCGTTGTCCACCGCCCTGGTGCTCTCGGCGCGGCGTGGTCAACATGGTCAACGACTGACTTCCATCGGAAGAGTACTATACGTGGAGAGGCTGACAGCTGGGTCCACGGCAGCCGCAAGGAAGTGCCTCCTTATTACGCGGAAAATAATTATTCCTCCACCTGACAGCGGGGACCCACCGGACGGGCCGCCAGTATTTTGCGAAAAAATCGTTTCCCCCTAACTGCTGGGACCCACCAGACGGGCCACCGTATTTCA
Source organism: Triticum monococcum (assembly GCA_034509565.1). Lineage (NCBI taxonomy): Eukaryota > Viridiplantae > Streptophyta > Magnoliopsida > Poales > Poaceae > Triticum > Triticum monococcum. The sequence goes on from CM067841.1 coordinate 526,796,536, forward strand.
TGAAAAAAACGTTCCCCCCGCTGTCAGATCGGACCCACCGAAAGTGCCTCCTTATTACGCACAAAAAAATGAATACTCCCCCGGCTAGCTGGGACCCACCTTGCTGGGAGACTGACTTGTGGGCCTACTAAGTTGACGGGGATGAAGGGCTTTGTCAACTTAGTCAATATGCACGATTCTAGCTCAAGTGACCGTACGATGTCCATCCAACGGCCGTAGTGCTTCTTCAACCTCTGGTCTTCTTGCTCCAGCCGCCCAAAGCAGCGCCGGTCGTGCCGCATGCTCCTGCCTCCCGTGGCCGGCTGTGCTGCCGCAGAGGCCTCACCGCCCCCTACTATTCCCACCGCTGGCCAGGCCCTGCGGCGACGGCAGCCTCACACCGCAGGCGAACCAGTGAACCCTCGTAGTCCTCTCCGCGCGGGCTTCCACTGCCGCGTCGTCCCCTTCCTAGGCTTCGATGTCGTCCACCGCCGTGGTGCTCTTCGCGCGGCATGGTCAACATGGTCAAGGAACGACTTCCATCAGAAGAGTACTGTACGTGGAGAGGCTGATAGCTGGGTCCATGGCCACAGCCCAGTTTTTTTGTGATTTGCCAAGTAAGTCGCTTTGTTAGGCCTGTTGGGCTGCAAATCTTTCAAGATGAGGAGAGCTTTCATTCGGCTGGCCGAGAAAATGGCCCATCAGTAATGAGCAATGGGTTGTACATTTTTAAAACACATCAAACCGGCAATTAGTTTCAAATATCTTTTTTTTTTCATTTCAAGATTTTAAATTACATTAATTTTTATGCGTAGAGAATTTGTTGGATTTTATATTGATATACATTTATTTTTAAAATCAGTTTGAATGTGATTCGAAATTTCGGGATTAAAAACAGTTCGGACCGCACCGAAATATGCAAAATTTCGTATAATTTTCTAACCGTTGCCACAATATGGGCTGTAATGCTAACAAAAAGAATATGGGCTCCAAAAAAAAACCTTAAGAATTAGCAAATGGGCTGTAAATTATTAGAAATAATGGCAGATGGGTTGTATGCTGTTTTCCACAGATTTGAGGCTTTCCTAAAAAAAGGTTGACGCACAAGCACTGACTGTTGGATGTCCATCCAACGGCCGTCGTGCTTCTTCAATCTCTGCTCTTCCTGCTCCAGCTGCTCAAACAAGCATCGGCGGGACTGCCTGCTCCCTCCTCCTCGCGGCCGGCTGTGCTGCCGCGCAGGCCACACCGCCCGACCGTACTCCCACGCTGGCCTAGCCATCCCTCTACTCACCCACACCTACTATTATTCTCCGGCGACGGCAGACGAACCAGTAAACCCTCGTACAGTCGTACTCCCCTCCGCATCGGAAACAACTGTCGAGTCTTCCCTGCCTCCGTGTCGTCCCCTTCCTAGGCCTCCTCGTCGTCCACCGCCCTGGTGCTCTCGGCGCGACGTGGTCAATGTGGTCAAGGAACGACTTCCATCGGACATGGACTATACGTGGAGAGGCTGCCAGCTGGGTCCATGGCCGCAACAAGGAAGTGCCTCCTTATTACGCGGAAAATAATTATTCCTCCACCTGACAGCTGGGACCCACCGGACGGGCCACTGTATTTCATGAAAAAAACGTTTCCCCCTGACTGCTGAGACCCACCAACTACATCTTCGCACGCAAGGAAGTGCGTCCGGGCAAAAAAAACGATTCGCCCCCTGACTGCTGGGACCCACCAGCTACATCTTCGCACGCAAGGAAGTGCCTGACAGTCGGGACCCACCTAGTCGAAGCGTACGTAGTGTTTTCATTCTGGTCGCAAACGTGTACGTACATACTGGTCGATGTAGAGGTGCACACGTGTCGTAGTAGAGGTGCGCACGTGTTGTAGTAGAGGCGCGCACGTAGCATGTACACGTACATACATCGGCCAGGGTGCAAGAAAGAAAATACGGCCATGTATGTGTACATACGGGTGGGGTCTCGAACGCCTACTCGCTCATATGTACGGCCAGGGCTCGTGTACATTGCTGGGTCGGAACGGAGAAACAGCGTCATCGTCGTGTTCATGGGGAGGCAACGAAATGCGTCGTGTTCATCGGGAGGGCTTGGACGGAACAGGCGATGGAAACGAGGCCTGACGTACCGCAGAACAGAGGAAACGGCCTTGTGTTCGACCGGCCACGTTTGAAACGGGATCCTAATCATCGGGAGGGGTCTGGCGTACCACAAAACGGAGGAAACGGACCTCCTATGGTCGAAACGGGGGTCCTGTTGATCGGGAGGGGTGTGGCGTACCGCAAAACGGAGGAAACGGACTTGTGTTGGAGCGCTACGGTCGAAACGGGGGTCCTGTTCATCGGGAGGGGTGTGGCGTACCGCAAAACGGGACTCCACGGGATACTATTCATCTCCACCGTTAACCCCCTCCAGCCTCCACGAGCTACTGTTCATCCACCGTCGACCTCCTCCAGCCTCCACCTGCGACTGTTCATCCACTGGCTCCTGTTCATCCAGCCTCCACCGCGCGCTACTCCACCGACTACTGTTCAACCACCCCTCCACCGTCTACTGTTCATCCAGCCCTCCACACCACGGGGTCCTGTTCAACCACCCCTCCACGGGCACCCCTCCACCGTCTACTGTTCATCCAGCCCTCCACACCACGGGGGCCTGTTCAATCACCCCTCCACCGTCTACTGTTCATCCAGCCCTCCACACCACGGGGTCCTGTTCATCCACCCCTCCACGGGCACCCCTCCACCGTCTACTGTTCATCCAGCCCTCCACCACACCACGGGGTCCTGTTCATCCAGAGGCAACGCCACCGCTCACTGTTCATCCAAACCCCCGCGCAACGCTCACTGTTCATCCCATCGATCGGCTTCAGTTAGCAGCAGTAGCAAAGGAATCGCTTGATCGGGTTCAGTTAACAGCCATCGATCGATCGCTCGGGTTTAGTAACGCATAGCCTGCAGTGCAATCGCTCGGGTTCAGTTAGAGCCCAACGCCTCGCTCGGGTTCAGTTAGAGCCAACGCCTCGCACACACGCGCGTACGTGTATGAGAAAAACGTGCATCGCTCGGCCCCCGACCTCCCACCGTAACCGGGAACTCCCCGAAATTTTCCTCCCCCTCGCTTCTACCACGGTTTTTTCCGTCATGGACAACCCAAAGAATGTCATGCAGCTGCGTCTCCGGCCCACCTAGGACGAAAATCCCATTTTCTGTCATGATTTTTTGTCATAGAAGTAGGAGCCCACCACATCTATGATGATACCGGGTTTTGTCACAATTATCGTCATAGAAGTGTCATATGTATGAGAGAAAAAAATTCATTCGGCCCAAAATGTCACGGATGTGTCTTTTTTTTGTAGTGGGACTTGCCTCACTTGGGTAGATCTTCACTAAGTAGGCGATCTCCTTAACCTTAGAAACTCGTTGGTTCAACTCCACAATCTTGACGGAGGCTCCCAAGTGACACCTAACCAATCTAGAAGACACCACTCTCCAAAAGGTAATAGATGGTGTGTTGATGATGAACTCCTTGCTCTTGTGCTTCAAATGATAGTCTCTCCAACACTCAACTCTCTCTCACAGGTTTGGATATGGTGGAAATATGATTTGAGTGGAAAGCAACTTGGGGAAAGCTAGAGATCAAGATTCTTGTGGTTGGATTGGAATGTCTTGGTCTCAACACATGAGTAGGTGCTTCTTTCTCAAAAATGAGTAGTGGAAGTGTAGGCACGTTCTGATGGCTCTCTCACTAATGCAGAGGAGGGTGGAGGGGTATATATAGCCTCCACACAAAATCTATCCGTTACACACAATTTACCAAACTCGGTGGGACCGAATAGTGAAACTCGGTTAGACCGATTCAGTTCAAAATGTGAACGTTAGGCTTTTCGGTGGGACCGACATGATCAACTCGGTGGGACCTATTTTGTTAGGGTTAGGGCATAACTTGATCTCGGTGAGACCGATCACTTAAACTCGGTGAGACCGATTTAAGTAATAGGCAAACAGAGAGTTGGTCAGGCAAACTCGATGGGACCAATCGCTCATTTCTGTGAGACCGAAACGTTACGAGAAGGAAACAGAGAGTTTGCATTGCGAACTCAGTGGGACTAAGCACTCATCTCGGTTAGACCAAAATGTTATGAAGGGAAACAAAGAGTTTGCAATCCCATCTTGATGAGACCGAGATCCATATCAGTGAGACCGAATTGATTAGGGTTTGTGGATATGGCTATGTCAAATGAACCCGGTGGCGCCGGATAGATCAAATCGGTGGGGCCGAGTTTGACTTTTGGTTTAGGACATATGTGGAAATGAGAAAGTGGTTGAGGGCTTTGGAGCATATCACTAAGCATTTTGAGCAAGCAAGCCATTAAACAACACCTCATCCCCTTTTAATAGTATTGGCTTTTCCTATGGACTCAATGTGATCTTGGATTAGTAAAATGAATATGTAGAGTCTTGAGCTTTTGCCAATATGTGTCCTTAGCATTTTGAGGGGTCCACATCTCTAGTCCATGCCATGCCAATCATTGAACTTCCTAAAATGATTATCTTGAAAGAACATTAGTTCAATGAGCTATATGTTGTTAAGAATTACCAAAACCACCCAGGGATTAGTTGCACTTTCAATCTCCCCTTTTTGGTAATTGATGATAACATATAGATCAAAGCTTCAACAAATGATAATAAGAATGAAATACATCGTCGCTTTGAGAAGTATGTGATAAGTAAGAGCACCCCCTAAATTTGTGCTTTATTTAAAATTTGCTTTTGAATGCAAATGCACAATCGATTAGGATCATGGGTTACTCTTCCATGTCACATACATCTTGGTGGAGCGCTCAAAATGATAAAATGTGGAATATGCACTCATCACCAAGAAAAAATGTGAATGATCATACATAAAAGATATAGAATATCATCATTCAAGCACAAACATTAAAGTATGATATGATCAAGCACATGACCATACAAGTATCTCTCACACACACATAAAGTAGAGTATCAACCAAGCAAACAATCAAACAAGTAGGAAGATTGACAAAAACAAAGCAAAGCACTCTCTCTCGAAGCCTATGATCTATACACTTTCTCCCCCTTTGGCAACAAGTTACCAAAAAGCTTGAAAATGCATAGTGCTATGCGGCTCTCTAAGCTTGATCTCCGGGAACTCCGGAGTGCGAAGGTGGCATGGAGAGGAGTCCTGCAACAAATGCATCTAAAGAGGTTGTTGGTGTTGGTGGAGTTGCAACTGGAGGGGCAACTGAAGCTGTGGCTGCAGGAGCTGAAGTTGTGGCTCTAGTGTCTGTCACTGTCACTGCTGCAAACCTCTATCTTCTGGGCACCCTTTGATAGGAATTAGTAGTGTTCTTGTCACTCCTGTCCTCAAGCTCTTCTTGGATCTTCTCCACAGAAGTCTGAATTTCCGTCACCTTGACATCCAAGTCATGAAGTTTTGTCTCAAAAATTATCTCAAGCCTCTTGATTTTGAGTCAGGTTGGCCAAACCTTTCTCAATCCTCAAAGTAGCTTGAATGAGATAGCCAAGTTGGTCTTCTTTAGACTTTAGAAAAACTTGTGAAGGTTCTTCAGCACTTGGCATCTTGGCTGCCTTCTCTGCTTTTGCTTGTTCCCTTTCTCCTGAACCTCTACTGAAGTAGGATCTGAAGCATCCATGATAACTGTGTTGTCCTCACGATCAAGCTTTAGGGGAAGGCTGTAACGCCCTCGATGCAGCTATATCTCCCACGTGTCGAGGCACGACTTAGAGGCATAGCCGCATTGAAAGCAATGTCGCAAGTCGGGAAATCATCACACATCCCATGTACATATATAATATAAAGGGGAATAGCATAGTTAGCTTACACTCACCACGTCACATCAAAGTACATAAATAACATCCATCATACAATTCACTCATGGCCCGACTACGGCGCCAAAATAGAAAAGACCCCCAACATGCGACAAGGCCCTAAATCTAACCCCGAATAGGCACCACTACTGATCATCAGGAAAAGACACATAGTAACGCTGAGAGTCCTCGTCGTACTCCCACTTGAGCTCGAGCGCGCCATCTGGAGCTGTATCATCTGTCCCTGCATCTGGTGTAATAGTAATCTGTGAGCCACAGGGACTCAGCAATCTCGCACCCTCGCGATCAAGACTATTTAAGCTTAATAGGTAGGAAAGGGGTAATGTAAGTGGAGCTGCAGCAAGCGACTAGCATATATGGTGGCTAACTTATTCGCAAAAGAGAGCAAGAAGAGGAGGCAAAGCACGAGCGAGAAACTAGAGAGCAACCTGCGCAAGCATAACTCCAACACCGTGTCCACTTCCCGGACTCCGCCGAGAAGAGGCCATCACGGCAACACACTCAGTTGATTCATTTTAATTAATTAAGGTTCAAGTATTCTACAACCAGACATTAACAAATTCCCATCTGCCCATAACCGCGGGCACGGCTTTCGAAAGATCAATCCCTGTAGGGGGGTCACAACTTAGCCCATAACAAGCTCTCACGGTCAACGAAGAAATAGACCTCCACCCAGGACACACCGATCAGACTCGGTATCCCGGTACAACAAGATGATTCGACAGGTTAAAACAAGTCCAGCAACACCGCCCGAATGTGCCGACAAATCCCGATAGGAGCTGCACATATCTCTTTCTCAGGGCACACTCAGATGAACACTACGTACAACTAAAACCAACCCCCGAGTTGCCCCGAGGTGGCGCTGCAAGTGGCTCTGTTCGGACCAACACTCAGAGGAGCACTGGCCCGTGGGGGGCTAAAATAAAGATGACCCTCGGGCTCCGGAAACCCAAGGGAAAAAGAGGCTAGGTGGAAAATGATAAAACCAATGTTGGGCATTGCTGGAAAAGCTTTAATCAAGGCGAACTATCAAGGGGTTCCCATTATAGCCCAACCGCGTAAGGGACGCAACAATCCGGGAACATAACACCGATATGACGGAAACTAGGGCGGCAAGAGTGGAACAAAACACTAGGCGAGAGGCCGAGCCTTCCACCCTTTACCAAGTATATAGATGAATTAAGATAACACAGCAATATAGTGATATCCCAACAAGTAAATAAATGTTCCAACAAGGAACGGCTCCAATCTTCACCTGCAACTAACAATGCTATAAGAAGGGGCTGAGCAAAGCGGTAACATAGCCAATCAACGGTTTGCTAGGACAATGGTGGGTTAGAGGCTCAATCATGGCAATTGGGAGGCTGACAAGCAAGTGGTAGGCATCGTAGCATTGGCAAAGCAAAAGAGCGAGCAAACTAGCATAGCAAAGATAGTAGTGATTTCGAGGGTATGATCATCTTGCCTGCACAGTTGTCAGAGTTGACTGGATCCTCAAAAGCAAACTCAACAGGCTCCTCGTTAGCGAACTCGTCTCCCGGCTCTACCCAACAACACAAACAAGCAACAAGGATACAATCAACCACGTGCAAGGGCAACCAATAATATGCAAAGATGGTATGCTATGCGGGATGCGATGCGGGATGCAAAAATGCAAGACGTGACAGGAAATGCATGAACCTGGCCTCAACTTGGATAACCAAGTGTGCCACTAGATAGAGGGGAAGAAATCCCCTGAAAACGATATAAAGATCATAGGAATCGGAGCTACGGTTTGGAAATGGCAAGCGTTTTACGAAACGAACCGATCTGCGATTTACAGCAAGTAGGCTCCTAAATGCAACGAAATGAACATGCTACAACCACCAAACATGAAAACAAAATACATGGCAGGGATGTACACAAGATGCTTAACAACTCACTAGGACTGAGACATAGGCAAATTCATCCATTAAGGGGTTCAAACAAGCATGGCAAAACTGAATAAGCAAAACAGATTTCAGACTTGGTGAAATTAACACTAGTCTGAAATCTCAGACCACGATGCTCTCTTCGGAGCAGCAAAACAACATGAAACACAACCTGAACATGGCAAGTAAGAGCATGGCATGGAGCTACTCAACAAGTTTAACAAAACACCCAAAATGACCTGGGGCCAAAAGGGTTCACAAAATACTCTACCGAGCACACGAACATAGATGAAACACAATCAGTTTTCAGACTTAGTGAAAACTGAGACATGCTGAAATTATAACTCACGGAGGCATGTTAACGAGCTCGATGCACTCACTACGGTGCAAGTCATGGCAAGGCAAGCATATATCCATAAAGAAGGCACAAAATGCTAGCTAGACATGGCAAGAACAATGGCATAGCATGCACGAGACACTAACAATGGCACCGGCAAAATCGCAAAAGAGTTCATGATCTGCCCAAATTAACAACGATGCAAAAGTTGAGCTCGATTGACTCAACCTAGGATGCTCCAACATAACAAGTAAAGAGATGGATGGATAGAGCACAACATAAACATCAAAACACTCTTACTGATCATCCTCAAAAGAGGCACGGATCACTAGGAAACAAGCTGGACATATAGCATCATGAACTAAAACATCCCAGACTTAGTGAAAATCACTAAGTCCCTGAAATCAGCAATCTCAGGTACCCTTCTTGGCAAGCTTGCACAAGACACCACACACATCCTAAAAATTCATGGGTGGCACCTCTGGAAAGAAGACAAAAAGCTTAACAATTCATCCCAAAGGGTCACAGGCATATCATGCACACAATAATCATGGCAAAAATGACAAAAAGTCAATGATGAGCTAACGGATCTGCAATTTAACTCGTGATGCCTCCTTCTAACAGCATTTTGGGCATCAAGATGACCTCAAATGCAAATGATGCAATGGAATCAAATGATGTACTCGTCGAGACGAAGATTTTGATATATCATATGTCCAAAACGGAGCTACGGAGGCGGAGATATGAGCAGTCGAACATAGCATAAAAAAATTAAGAGGGGAAGGGAAAGTCAACCCTAGGGATCCTCAGATCCAGATCTAGGGTTTCGGTGGCACGGATCCCGAGGCTCGCCGGAAAACACTGTAGCCACCGGAGCTCGAAGAAGCGGCGGGGTCGCGTGGGAGCGGTGGATCCGGCCGGATCCGAGGCCGGTGAGAGGAGGGGGCGCCGGGGCGCGGTCGCCGGCGCCGGGCGGCGAGGCGAGGAGATCCGGCTCCGGCCCGGCGAGGTGTGCCGGCGACGAGGCGGCGGAGCGAGGACGGCGGCCGGCGTCGTGGAAGAAGGGCGCGGGGCGAGTGGCTCCCTCTGGCCCGTGCGCGGGCGCGGGCGGGCGGGCCACGGGCTGCGGGCCGCGGTGATGCGGGACGGCGATGTGGGGCTCTCGGGCTGACGTGGCGGCGCGGCGCGGGTCGGACAATGTCCGGCCCGGCGGACTTTTTCCGGCGGCGGTGGAATCTGTTGGATCTAGGGTTAGGGGGGAGGGACCCCGCGAATTTGGAATGGGGGGTGTATATATAGGCATAAGTGGAGTTAGGAGAGTCCAAATGAGGTGCGGTTTTCGCCCACGCGATCGTGATCGAACGACCGAGACGATGGAGCAGAGTTTGGTGGGTTTTGGGCCAAATTGGAGGGGTGTTGGGCTGCAACACATACGAGGCCTTTTCGGTCCCTCGGTTAACCGTTGGAGTATCAAACGAAGTCCAATTGACCCGAAACTTGACAGGCGGTCTACCAGTAGTAAACCAAGGCCGCATGGCAAGTCTTGGTCCGATCTGGAAATGTTTAATCCCCACACACGGAAGAAAGCTAGAAATGGCCACCGGAGGAGAACGAAGCGCCGGAAAGCAAGACAGACAACGGGGAAAATGCTCGAATGCATGAGATGAACATATATGCAAATGCAATGCACGTGATGACATGATATGAGATGCACGAAAATGAAAACAACACACGGAGACAAAGACCCGAACCCGAGAAATAAATATAACTTAATGCCGGAAACGGCAAGAGTTGGAGTACAAATTGGGAAAGTCATATCTGGGGCGTTACAACACTCCACCACTATGAAAAGATCTCGTCCCGAGATCTAGGACTGAAAGAACTCCGGGTACTCAGAACGGAGGTGATCCTTGCGTTCCCAGGTAGCTTCACGGTCGGAATGGTGTGACCACTTGACTTTGAGAAATTTGATTGACTTGTTGCGAGTCCTGCGTTCAGTCTCTTCAAGGATTGCAACTGGGTGCTCACGATAGGAGAGATCTTCTTGGAGCTCAATGTCCTCGAAGTTGACGGTGCGTTCAGGCGTCTTAAAGCACTTTCGGAGTTGGGAGACATGGAACACATCATGAACATTAGCAAAGTTCAAAGGAAGCTCGAGTTGATAGGCAAGGTCGCCTCTCTTGCTGACAATCTTGAAAGGCCCGACGTATCTGGGGGCAAGCTTCCCTTTGATACCGAAGCGACGAGTCCCTTTCATAGGAGAGACGTGGAGGTAAACATGATCTCCGATCTCGAAAGCCAAATCACGGTGCTTGCTATCATAGTAGCTCTTCTGGCGGGATTGGGCTGCTTTGAGGTTATCACGAATGACCTTGCACATTTCTTCTGCCTCTGTGATTAAGTCATTACCCAGTAGCTGACGTTCACCGGTTTCAGACCAGTTGAGAGGTGTATGGCACTTCCTACCATACAGAATTTCAAATGGGGCCTTGCCCGAACTTGCTTGAAAACTGTTGTTGTATGAGAATTCAGCATAAGGAAGACAATCCTCCCACTTCATGCCGAAGGAGATAACACAAGCTCTGAGCATATCTTCAAGAATCTGGTTGACACGCTCGACTTGACCGCTTGTTTGAGGATGGAAAGCAGTGCTGAAGCGGATGTTGGTGCCCATGACCTTCTGAAAAGAATCCCAAAACTTGGAGGTAAAGATGCTGCCACGGTCTGAAGATATCACTTGAGGAATACCGTGCAGAGAGACAATTCGAGAGGTATAGAGTTCCGCCAATTGAGCTGCAGTGATTGACTCTTTGATAGGCAGAAAGTGAGCCACTTTGGTGAGCTTGTCGATGACAACGAATATAGCATCATTGCCACGCTTGGACTTTGGAAACCTAGTCACGAAGTCCATTTCAATGTGGTCAAACTTCCATTCTGGAATGGCAAGAGGTTGGAGGAGACATGCTGGCCTTTGGTGTTCTGCCTTCACTCTTCTGCAGACATCACATTCATTCATGAATTGAGCAATCTCGCGCTTCATTCGAGTCCACCAATAAGTTTGCTTCAGATCCTGATACATCTTCGTGCTCCCAGGGTGGATGGAGAGGAGAGAGTTGTGAGCCTCGTTCATGATCACTTTACAAAGTTCACCTTTGGGCACAACAATTCGATCCTCGAAGAAGAGAGTGTCCTTATCATCAAGTCGGTAGCACTTGTACTTGGACTGACTCTTAGCAATGCCAATCTTCACCTTTTTCACCATAGCATCAAGAAGCTGGGCTTGGCGAATCTGGTCTTCCAAGGTAGGAGAAACTTGAAGGTTGGCGAGGAAACCTTAAGGAACAATTTGCATATTAAGTTTGCGGAAAGCTTCAGAAAGCTCGGGTTGATAAGGCTTGATAATCAGACTGTTGCAATATGCTTTTCTGCTCAAAGCGTCAGCAATCACATTAGCCTTGCCTGGAGTATACTCGATACTCGGATTGTACTCTTGAATCATTTCGACCCATTGAGTTTGCCTGAGGTTGAGATTAGGCTGAGTGAAGATGTACTTGAGACTCTTGTGATCAGTGAAAATGTCCACTTTCTTTCCTAATAGAAGATGTCTCCAAGTCAACAAAGCGTGCACAACTGCCACCAACTCGAGATCATGAGTGGGGTAGTTCTTCTCATTAGGCTTCAACTGGCGAGAGGTATAAGCAACAACTTTCTTCTCTTGCATCAGTACAGCACCGAGACCTTGGAGAGAGGCATCACAAAAGACCTCGTACGGCTTGGTTTCATCAGGCGGAGTCAGAACTGGAGCAGTGATCAATTTCTCTTTCAAAGCGTTGAAAGCAATATCACACTCCGGAGACCAAACGTACTTGACGTGCTTCTGAAGAAGATTTGAGAGAGGCTTCGCGATCTTGGAAAAATTTTCAACGAATCTTCGGCAATAGCTTGCGAGACCGAGGAAGCTACGGAGTTGCTTCACGTTCTGAGGAGGTTCCCAATTAACAATTGCAGACACCTTCTCAGGATCCACGGAAATGCCCTTGGCAGAGATGATATGCCCAAGATAAAGCACCTCATCGAGCCAAAATTCACACTTGGAGAACTTGGCGTAGAACTGATGTTCCCTGAGCTTGTCAAGAACCAAACGCAAGTGCTTGGCATGATCTTCCTTGTTCGAGAAAACCAGAATGTCGTCGAGATAGACCAAAACGAAGTCATTGGTGTAGGGATTGAAGATGAAGTTCATCATGCAAGAGAACGTCGGAGGAGCGTTGGCGAGGCCAAAAGACATGACAGTGTATTCATATGACCCATAGCTTGTTCTGAACACCGTCTTGGGAATATCTTGCTCACGAATACGAATTTGATGATAACCCATACGGAGGTCAAGCTTGGAGAATACTTGGGCACCCTTGAGTTGTTCAAACAGCTCATTGATGTTGGGAAGTGGGTATTTGTTCTTGATGGTCTTCTTGTTCAATAGACGATAATCAACACAAAGTCGGTCCGTTCCATCCTTCTTCTTCACAAAAAGAACACCACAACCCCACGGAGAAGTACTAGGCCGAATGAGACCCATTCTTTCTTGAACATCGAGTTGTTTCTTCAACTCCTTCAACTCTTCGGGGTCGAGCTTGTAAGGACGTTTGCACACAGGTTCCGTACCGGGCTCAAGTTCAATAACAAATTCAACCGGCCGGTGCGGAGGCATTCCTGGGAGTTCTTCTGGGAAGATGTCTTGATACTCACAAACAACTGGGATCTGTGAAATAGCATCCAATTCACCCTTCTCATTGAGAGAGAACAACCGGATTGTATCATCCCGAGCAGCAAAGACAATGACATCCTCAGACGAATGAGTCAGTTGAATCTGCCTGGCTGCACAATCGAGGTGAGCCTTGTGTTTAGAGAGCCAGTCCATCCCAAGAATAAGATCGATATAGGAATTACCAAGAACCACCGGAGAAGAGAGAAACTTGTAATCGCCCAATGTGATAGAAATATCCGGGACACAATTGTTAGAAGTCATTTGCTTGCCCGGAGACACAATCTTCAACGGAACAGGAATCCTTTTGGTCACAAAATCATGCTTGGCCACAAATGGAGTTGAAATAAACGAAAGCGATGCACCAGTATCAAAAAGTACTTTAGCGGGAACATCGTTAACAGGAAGGTTACCCATGATCACATCTGGCGAGTCCTCTGCCTGAGCTGCATTCAGCAAGTTGACCTTGGCGGACTTGGGGTTATGCTTGACCATAGCTGTACTTGCCGATCTGACAGGAGGAGGAGGAGGAAGACGCCTCTGGTTGAAACACTTGTTGGCGTAGTGACCCTTCTGTTGGCACTTGTTGCACATGACCTCAGAAAGCGGACGGTGGTACGGAGCACTCGATCTTGGAGCTTGAGACGAAGTCTCGTTCTGAAAGCCTGGGTTGGGTGGGTGGGAAGAACCACTGCCACCTTTGCTCTTCTGCTGATACGGCTGACGGAACGGAGGAGGAGGAAGCCAATACTTCTGCTGCTTGGCCACTTGAGTAGAGGAAGAAGGCGTAGTGTCCCTGACTCGCTTCCTGGAAGCATCACACCTTAACTGAGCAGCCTCTTGCTTCAGTGCCATGTTGTAGAACTCATCATATCTCAACGGCTCGAAGAGGATAAGAGCGAGCTGAATTTCTTCACGGAGACCACCCCTGAACTGATAGATCATGCTCTTCTCATTAGGAACGTCCTGCTTGGCAAAACGGGCGAGCTTCTGGAACAACTTGTTGTAGTCATAGACAGACAAAGAGCCTTGCTTCAGATTGCGGAATTCTTCCCGTTTGCTTTCAGTCACACTCTGAGGAATGTGATGAGCTCAGAAATCACGACGGAAATCATCCCAAGTGATCAAACGTCCACCTCTGGAATCCTTGTACTGCTGGATCCACTCTGCGGCCTGATCTTTGAGCTGGAAAGAAGCGAACTTGACGAAATCTTCAGGCCTGACGTTGCTAAATTCAAAATGCTTGCCCAGATCCACTAGCCAATCGTCAGCATCGATAGCCTCAACACAATTGCTGAACGTCTTTGGACCATTTGCGAGGAACTGGTTCAGAGTAGCAAAATGGTTCTGATTGTTGCCTTGATTCCCTTGGCTGCCTTGATTCCGCTCTTGGAGGATTTGCATGATCAACTGTGTGTTTGCATTAGTAGCGGCCATCACAGCTTGCCATGCTTCCGGAGGAGGCGGAGGTGGTGGCGGATCTTGATTCTGGTTCTGACTGGTGCTCTTAGCGGGAGCCATCCTGAAGACGTTGACCACCGTTAGCACATAGGCAGATAAATGAAGCTGAAACCAACGGAATGAAAATTGCAACATAAAGTCTTCACATCCGAACAAAATGAACGAATGCACTTCTCTTGAAGTGGTCACATATTCCTAAATTGCGAAGCCATGAAGAATTAGGTAGAAGAGGTATATCAACGAGGGATGGAATCAACATATGACATCGAGGCAGCTTGAATACCACAACTCAAAATAAAACCAAGGGTTGGCTTGCGGAATAAGCCGGAACAAGCATAAGATAGAAATTTCGTCCGAAGTTTTCGTGGTGGGACCTACACGGGCTCGACCGTACAACACCATCATGTACAAGGCAGTGCACATGACATACGAAGCGTCCCCGAGTCAGCATAGCCAAGGACTCTTTAAGACACAACGAGACCACTGTAAAATCGACCGTGAATAGGCGAACCACTAGACGTCGAACCCCAATTTCATATCATACATCTGTTGGAAAGATATCCTAAGAGCTACTTGAATTCCCACCTATGAAACTCCCGAAACTTTCCGGTTATGCAATCAGGTGTTGGGGATACAGGGGAAGCATAATATCTCACCCAAGCTAGCAAATCCTACATCCAGCTGTATCCATCCTTCAACACATAACCAAGAAACCTTCGGAAACCATCTACCTCGACCTTCGAAAAGCATCCGTTATACAAGTTATGGCGATACTCCCGAACTCCCGCCCCAGTACTGGGTGGCGTCGAGGTTATCTCACCAACGAACTGCATAAAGGAGATTTTCGATGTCGCGCACATATCTCAAGTATGCCAGAATTGCAACGATAGACTTATGATGACAACACCTCAGAGCTCAACTCCCCGGGACACTTCCACTAAACCCCTGACAGGAGGCACCAAGACAGTATTCTCATCATAAGCCATCGGAACAAAACCAAGATACTCACGTGATCCTAATTTTTTTTGTGAAATTTGAGAAGAGAAGAGTCAAAACTCTACGTCAGGATGCCTTACCAGAGCGATGAGGAGACTGGGAAGTAAAAAAGAATTCCTAAGCTCTCCGATATATAATTCCTAAGGACTCAAAACATTTTTCTAGACACAACTCGGCTGCTAAAAACGATCAAGCAATGGGGGCTCCTAAGGTCGGGGAAGGCTCTGATTACCAACTTGTAACGCCCTCGATGCGGCTATATCTCCCACGTGTCGAGGCACGACTTAGAGGCATAGCCGCATTCAAAGCAATGTCGCAAGTCGGGAAATCATCACACATCCCATGTACATATATAATATAAAGGGGAATAGCATAGTTGGCTTACACTCGCCACGTCACATCAAAGTACATAAATAACATCCATCATACAATTCACTCATGGCCCGACTACGGCGCCAAAATAGAAAAGACCCCCAACATGTGACAAGGCCCTGAATCTAACCCCGAATAGGCACCACTACTGATCATCAGGAAAAGACACATAGTAACGCTGAGAGTCCTCGTCGTACTCCCACTTGAGCTCGAGCGCGCCATCTGGAGCTGTATCATCTGTCCCTGCATCTGGTGTAATAGTAATCTGTGAGCCACAGGGACTCAGCAATCTCGCACCCTCGCGATCAAGACTATTTAAGCTTAATAGGTAGAAAAGGGGTAATGTAAGTGGAGCTGCAGCAAGCGACTAGCATATATGGTGGCTAACTTATTCGCAAAAGAGAGCGAGAAGTGGAGGCAAAGCACGAGCGAGAAACTAGAGAGCAACCTGCGCAAGCATAACTCCAACACCGTGTCCACTTCCCGGACTCCGCCGAGAAGAGGCCATCACGGCAACACACTCAGTTGATTCATTTTAATTAATTAAGGTTCCAGTATTCTACAACCGGACATCAACAAATTCCCATCTGCCCATAACCGCGGGCACGGCTTTCGAAAGATCAATCCCTGCAGGGGGGTCCCAACTTAGCCCATAACAAGCTCTCACGGTCAACGAAGGAATAGACCTCCACCCAAGACACACCGATCAGACTCGGTATCCTGGTACAACAAGATGATTCGACAGGTTAAAACAAGTCCAGCAACACCGCCCGAATGTGCCGACAAATCCCGATAGGAGCTGCACATATCTCTTTCTCAGGGCACACTCAGATGAACACTACGTACAACTAAAACCAACCCTCGAGTTGCCACGAGGTGGCGCTGCAAGTGGCTCTGTTCGGACCAACACTCAGAGGAGCACTGGCCCGTGGGGGGCTAAAATAAAGATGACCCTCGGGCTCCGGAAACCCAAGGGAAAAAGAGGCTAGGTGGCAAATGGTAAAACCAATGTTGGGCATTGCTGGAAAAGCTTTAATCAAGGCGAACTATCAAGGGGTTCCCATTATAGCCCAACCGCGTAAGGGACGCAACAATCCGGGAACATAACACCGATATGACGGAAACTAGGGCGGCAAGAGTGGAACAAAACACAAGGCGAGAGGCCGAGCCTTCCACCCTTTACCAAGTATATAGATGAATTAAGATAACATAGCAATATAGTGATATCCCAATAAGTAAATAAATGTTCCAACAAGGAACGGCTCCAATCTTCACCTGCAACTAACAATGCTATAAGAAGGGGCTGAGCAAAGCGGTCACATAGCCAATCAACGGTTTGCTAGGACAATGGTGGGTTAGAGGCTCAATCATGGCAATTGGGAGGCTGACAAGCAAGTGGTAGGCATCGTAGCATTGGCAAAGAAAAAGAGCGAGCAAACTAGCATAGCAAAGATAGTAGTGATTTCGAGGGTATGATCATCTTGCCTGCACAGTTGTCAGAGTTGACTGGATCCTCAAAAGCAAACTCAACGGGCTCCTCGTTAGCGAACTCGTCTCCCGGCTCTACCCAACAACACAAACAAGCAACAATGATACAATCAACCACGTGCAAGGGCAACCAATAATATGCAAAGATGGTATGCTATGCGGGATGCGATGCGGGATGCAAAAATGCAAGACATGACAGGAAATGCATGAACTTGGCCTCAACTTGGATAACCAAGTGTGCCACTGGATAGAGGGGAATAAATCCCCTGAAAACGATATAAAGATCATAGGAATCGGAGCTACGGTTTGGAAATGGCAAGCGTTTTACGAAACGAACCGATCTGCGATTTACAGCAAGTAGGCTCCTAAATGCAACGAAATAAACATGCTACAGCCACCAAACATGAAAACAAAATACATGGCAGGGATGTACACAAGATGCTTAACAAATCACTAGGACTGAGACATAGGCAAATTCATCCATTAAGGGGTTCAAACAAGCATGGCAAAACTGAATAAGCAAAATAGATTTCAGACTTAGTGAAATTAACACTAGTCTGAAATCTCAGACCACGATGCTCTCTTCGGAGCAGCAAAACAACATGAAACACAACCTGAACATGGCAAGTAAGAGCATGGCATGGAGCTACTCAACAAGTTTAACAAAACACCCAAAATGACCTGGGGCCAAAAGGGTTCACAAAATACTCTACCGAGCACACGAACATAGATGAAACACAATCAGTTTTCAGACTTAGTGAAAACTGAGACATGCTGAAATTATAACTCACGGAGGCATGTTAACGAGCTCGATGCACTCACTACGGTGCAAGTCATGGCAAGGCAAGCATATATCCATAAAGAAGGCACAAAATTCTAGCTAGACATGGCAAGAACAATGGCATAGCATGCACGAGACACTAACAATGTCATCGGCAAAATCGCAAAAGAGTTCACGATCTGCCCAAATTAACAACGATGCAAAAGTTGAGCTCGATTGACTCAACCTAGGGTGCTCCAACATAACAAGTAAAGAGATGGATGGATAGAGCACAACATAAACATCAAAACACTCTTACTGATCATCCTCAAAAGAGGCACGGATCACTAGGAAACAAGCTGGACATATAGCATCATGAACTAAAACATCCCAGACTTAGTGAAAATCACGAAGTCCCTGAAATCAGCAATCTCAGATACCCTTCTTGGCAAGCTTGCACAAGACACCACACACATCCTAAAAATTCATGGGTGGCACCTCTGGAAAGAAGACAAAAAGCTTAACAATTCATCCCAAAGGGTCACAGGCATATCATGCACACAATAATCATGGCAAAAATGACAAAAAGTCAATGATGAGCTAACGGATCTGCAATTTAACTCGCGATGCCTCCTTCTAACAGCATTTTGGGCATCAAGATGACCTCAAATGCAAATGATGCAATGGAATGAAATGATGTACTCGTCGAGATGAAGATTTTGATATATCATATGTCCAAAACGGAGCTACAGATGCGGAGATATGAGCAGTCGAACATAGCATTAAAAAATTAAGAGGGGAAGGGAAAGTCAACCCTAGGGATCCTCAGATCCAGATCTAGGGTTTCGGTGGCACGGATCCCGAGGCTCGCCGGAAAACACTGTAGCCGCCGGAGCTCGAAGAAGCGGCGGGGTCGCGTGGGAGCGGTGGATCCGGCCGGATCCGAGGCCGGTGAGAGGAGGGGGCGCCGGGGCGCGATCGCCGGCGCCGGGCAGCGAGGTGGCGGCGGCGAGGCGAGGAGATCCGGCTCCGGCCCGGCGAGGTGCGCCGGCGACGAGGCGGTGGAGCGAGGACGGCGGGCGGCGACGTGGAAGAAGGGCGCGGGGCGAGCGGCTCCCTCTGGCCCGTGCGCGGGCGCGGGCCAGCCGGCCACGGGCTGCGGGCCGCGGCGATGCGGGACGGCGATGTGGGGCTCTCGGGCTGACGTGGCGGCGCGGCGCAGGTCGGACAATGTCCGGCCCGGCGGACTTTGTCCGGCGGCGGTGGAATCTGTTGGATCTAGGGTTAGGGGGGAGGGACTCCGCGAATTTGGAATGGGGGTGTATATATAGGCATAAGTGGAGCTAGGAGAGTCCAAATGAGGTGCGGTTTTCTCCCACGCGATCGTGATCGAACGACCGAGACGATGGAGCAGAGTTTGGTGGGTTTTGGGCCAAATTGGAGGGGTGTTGGGCTGCAACACACACGAGGCCTTTTCGGTCCCTCGGTTAACCGTTGGAGTATCAAACGAAGTCCAATTGACCCGAAACTTGACAGGCGGTCTACCGGTAGTAAACCAAGGCCGCATGGCAAGTCTCGGTCCGATCCGGAAATGTTTAATCCCCACACACGGAAGAAAGCTAGAAATGGCCACCGGAGGAGAACAAAGCGCCGGAAAGCAAAACGGACAACGGGGAAAATGCTCGAATGCATGAGATGAACATGTATGCAAATGCAATGCACGTGATGACATGATATGAGATGCACGAAAACGAAAACAACACACGGAGACAAAGACCCGAACCCGAGAAATAAATATAACTTAATGTCGGAAACGGCAAGAGTTGGAGTACAAATTGGGAAAGTCATATCTGGGGCGTTACAAAGGCGCTCTTTGTCCAGGAGATACATGCCTTTTCCCATCTTGGAGTTGATGAGCATCTGGATGTGTGGAGCATACCCACGTGATCTCTTTTGGTCTGATGCAGTTCTCTTGATTGTCTCAACAATCAAACTCATCACTTTAAGTTTTCGGGGCACATCAAACATATGAAACAAATTGATGGAGTGGCCTCTGATCATCCTGTGATCTCCTGATTTGGGCAGCAAGGTGTGCCTCAAAATGGTGTTCATGGTGGCCAATCCAGACAATAGATAGTACACTCAACCTAGCTTGTGTGTCTCTAAGGCCTTGTCAGGTACTTCCTTGTACATGTTGGCCATGGAGTTGTGACCCTTCCTAGGTTTAGCATAGACATCAATGTCATCCTCAGCTTCTTCAGGGGCATTGATAAGCTTGGCCCACTCAACAACAGTAGACTAGTACCTTGTACCTTCACTCATCCATACAATTCTCCCATCTGGATAAAAATGAGCAGTGGAGTAAAACTGCATGATAAGCTCATCATTCCACTTGGTCAATTTTTGACCCACAAAGGTGTCAACTCCATTGAGTTTGAATACCTCATGCACTCCAGGGAAATGGTCTTCATTGTTGTCAATGTATTTCCAGTCCACCCATTTCATGTCACACATGATGGGCTTCTTATCCAATATGATTGTCTCACAGAAGTCCCGCTATTCCTTGGTGTGAAATATGTAGTCCACAACAGTTCTTCTCCTCACAGCATAAGGGTTTGATTGTCTCCACAATCCGAGACCTGCATCCTTTCTCTCCTTCATGTTTTTAGCCACTGGGTGATTGTCATCATGATCAGGAATTTTTGGCTTAAGTTTTCTGAGCACTTGGGCTTCATCATCATCATCATCTTCTTCTTCTTCTTCTTCTTCTTCCATTTCAGGCACTAGGGCCTTGTTCTTCTCAGCAGCTGGTATATCTCTAATGCTTCTCTTTGGTGCAGAAGGCTTAGAAGCTTGAGTAGCCTTGGGGGCAGTCTTGGGCTTTGATGGAGCAGCCCCAGACTTGATGGCATCCCCCATCAGGTTCTGTGCTTTGGATGCTAGTGCAACATCCCCTTCTTCCTCTTCCTCATCTGATTGGATCATCATTGATGGCTTTCCAATAACTCTAGACATGGTCTTTTTGACCCTTTCTTTCCCTCACTAGCAGCTTCTTCTTCAGCTGACTTGGAGGCTTCAAGGGTTGAAGCTCTGGCCTTTGACATGGGAACTCTCCTGGCAGGAGCCTTTTTGTGCAAACATGGCTTTGTTGAAGCTACAGTGCCAAATTCCTTTTTGACAACTTTCTTCTTGGAAGTAACTTCTTCCTCAACAGCCACATAGTCCTCATCCTCTGAATCTGAGTTTCTCTTCTTCCTTATTCTGGTTGCTGCCTTGGGCAAGTTGCTTGGGGTGCTTCTGCTACGCTCATCATAGCTACCAGAGGGACTAGTGCCCTCACTCAAGTTGACCTATTCCTTAGACTTGTTTTGGCTATCACTTTGATCTGACATAGCTGACACTGCAAACTGAAGGCTGACCCTATGAATAGATATAGTTGAGATAGAGTGGATGAGCATCACAAAGTACAGAGATTTTGCAAAACAAATAAGTCAAGAACTTAGTTTTAGTTTTCTGCAAAAAGCATTTCGGAGCTACCGATTTGTTCAACTCGGTGATACCGAAGCATTATTAGAGTCCAAACTAGTGCAATCAGTTAGACCGAGACACAGTTTGGTGACTCCGAGATTGCTAGGGTTTCACAGAGAATCGAACTCGGTCACACCGATTTGTAAGTTTCGGTCAGACCAAAATTCACAAGTGCAATGGCCTAAGCCAAATCGGTGAGACCGATTTCTACAACTCGGTCGGTCTGAGATGAGTTCGGCGGAAACCTAACCCTAAGTTTTCGAATCAAAACTAATCTAAAGGAAGTTTTTGCTGGATAGAGTAATCTCATACGTGGTAAGAATCATGGCGTTGACCCAAGTGTAGGAATCAGAGGTTAAGATTGCACATAGGGTCGAGTTCATACCCTAACTCAGCGGTGAACTCGCTATGGCGGCAACGGCGGTGAAGATTCCCGTTGACGGTGGCGGAGACTAGCGGCGGGAGGTCGCTGGCGATGAGGAGATGATCCAGAGACCTGAGTCGGCAGAGTTGGATACGCGCGGGCGAAAGGTTTTGGAGGAATTTCCAAAATTTGACCTGCGAGTATATATATCCAGACCTTGTCGGTGTGACCGAGTGGAATAACTCGATGGCACCGAGATGTAGAATCCTAAGTGGTTACTGCAACTTGGTGTGACCAAACTGTTCAAATCGGTTGCACCGAGATTGAAAACCTAGATCAACTCAATGAACTCAGTATGACTGAAGAGGATGAATCGGTCAGACCGACTACACAGAGAGGTTTTGGAAGTTTAAGTCTATGACGAATCGATGGCTCCAAGTGCTCCTCTCCCAGAGGGTTCGAATTTGACTTGATCAAACTTTGTGATGTAGCATGAATAGAGTTTGAGACGGGAAAAGCATAGATATCTAGAGGGAGTTCTTAGGCATTCTTGTCCATCCATTTGGAAAAATAAAAAAAGACCAACCAATCAAATAAACAAATGGATGTCCTCGAATGAGAAAAATATGCACTTAAGATGCTCACACAATAAGATGGCAAATGAAATATGTGGCAAAGCATGCACAAACATTCTAGCATCTATCAAGCAATTGGCGATGACTAGGTCATCTATATATGAGTATATGGACTGAGGAGTCAAATGAGAACATTTGATCATAGGTCATACTCATCGTTTAAGCACAAGTGGGGCTACCACTTTTACATAAAGCATTGTTGTGTTCACACCTAAGTCATGCTATGGTTAGAATTTATTCTTAATACTTTTCTCGTAGTTGCGGATGCTTACGGGAGGGTTAATCTTAAGTAGGAGGTTTGTTCAAGTAAGAACAACACCTAAGCACCGGTCCACCCACATATCAAATTATCAAAGTACCGAACACGAATTAAGCCAACATGATGAAGGTGACTAGATGAAAACACTGTGTACCCTCCAGAACGCTTTGCTTATCATAAGAGACCGTTTTGGCCTGTCCTTTGCCTCAAAAGGATTGGGCTACCTTGCTGCACTTTTGCTACTATTATAGTTACTTGCTCGTTACAAATTACCTTGCTATCAAACTACTCTGCTACTTACAATTTCCGTACTTGCAGACATTACCTTGCTGAAAACCACTTGTCATTTCCTGCTGCTCCTCGTTGGGTTCGACACTCTTACTTATTGAAAAGAGCTACAATTGATCCCCTATACTTGTGGGTCATCAAGGCTATTTTCTAGCGCCGTTGCCGGGGAGTGAAGTGCCTTTGGTAAGTGGAATTTGGTAAGGAAACATTTATATAGTGTGCTGAAATTTATTGTCACTTGTTACTATGGAAAACAATCCTTCGAGGGGTTTGTTCGGGGTATCTTCACCTCGACCGGAACCACAAGTAGCTACCCCTCGACCTACTGCTCCTAATGAAAATATTGAATATGAATTTCCTTTGGGTATGATAGAACAATTGCTAGCTAATCCTTATGCAGGAGATGGAACCAAACATCCTGATATGCACTTGATATATGTAGAACAAATTTGTGGATTGTTCCGGCTTGTAGGTTTACCCGAAGATGAAGTTATGAAGAAGGTTTTCCCTTTATCTTTGAAGGTAAAGGCATTGGCATGGTATAGTCTATGAGATGATATTGGATCTTCGATTTGGAATCGATTGAAATTGGAGTTCCACCAAAAAAATTATCCTATGCATCTAGTTCATCATGATCGGTATATATATAATTTTTGACCTCGTGAAGGAGAAAGTATCGCTCTATATTGGGGGAGGCTTAAGTCAATGTTATATTCATGCCCAAATCATGAGCTCTCAAGAGAAATTATTATCCGGAATTTTTATGCTCGGCTTTCTCGTAATGATCAAACCATGCTTGATACTACTTGTGTTGGTTCTTTTATGAAGAAGACTATTGAATTCCGGTGGGATCTTTTGGAAAGAATTAAATGCAACTCTGAAGATTGGGAACTCGACAAAGGTAAAGAGTCAGGTATTAGACTTAAGTATGATTGTGTTAAATATTTTATGGATACCGATGCTTTTCAAAAGTTTAGCACTAAATATGGACTTGACTTTGAGATAGTAGCCTCCTTTTGTGAATCATTTGCTACTCATGTTGACCTCCCTGAGGAGAAGTGGTTTAAATATCGCCCACCTATTAAGTAAGAAATTAAAGAACCAGTACTAGTTAAAGAAGAAACTATACTTTACAATGTTGATCCAGTTATTCCTACTACTTATATTGAGAAACCACCTTTCACTTTTAGGATAAAGGAACATGCTAAAGTTTCAGTTGTGGTCAACAAAAGCTATATTAGAACACCTAAACTTGATGAACAAATTAAAGTAGAACCAAGTATTTCTATGGTTAAGGATATCTTGGAAGAAGATATGGATGGGCATGTTATTTACTTCTGTGAAGAAGCTGCTAGAATTGCCAAACCTGATGAAAAGGATAAACATAGACCTGTTGCATGCCTGTCATCTCAGTTAAAATAGGAGATCACTTTTATCATGGTTTATGTGACATAGGTGCTAGTGTGAGTCTATTCCTTACACCTTATATCAAGAAATTATGAATGACATAGCACCCATAGAGATAGAAGACATATATATTACTATTAAACTTGCTAATAGAGACACTATCTCACCAATTGGGATTGTTAGAGATGTTGAACTCTTGTGTGGGAAAATAAAATACCCTACTGATTTTCTTGTTCTTGGTTCCCCACAAGATGATTTTTGTCCCATTATCTTTGGTAGACCCTTCTTGAACACCGCTAGTGCTAAGATAGATTGTGAGAAACAAACTGTCGGTGTTAGTTTTGGTGATGATTCTCATGATTTTAATTTTTCCAAGTTTAGTAGAAAGCTTCATGAAAAAGAATTGCCTAGTAAGGATGAATTAATTGGTCTTGCTTCTATTGTTGTACCACCTATTGATCCTTTAGAACAATATTTGCTAGACCATGAAAATGATTTTCATATGCATGAAAGAAATGAAATAGATAAGATTTTCTTTGAACAACGTCCTCTACTTAAACACAATTTGCCTATTGGAACTCTAGGAGGTCCTCCTCCACCTAAAGGTGATCCTGTGTTTGAATTAAAACAATTGCCAGACACTTTGAAATATGCTTATCTTGATGAAAAGAAGATATATCCTGTTATTATCTATGCTAACCTTCCAGAACATGAAGAAGAAAGATTATTGAAAGTTCTAAGGAAGCACTGATCTGCTATTGGATATACTCTTGATGATTTAAAGGGCATTAGTCCCACTCTATGTGAGCAAAAAATTAATATGGAACCTAATGCTAAACCCGTTGTTGACCACCAACGTCGGTTAAACCCGAAGATGAAAGAAGTGGTAATAATGGAAATATTAAAACTTCTGGAAGCAGGTATAATCTATCCTATAGCTAATAGTAGGTGGGTGAGTCATGTTCATCGTGTCCCTAAGAAAGGAGGTATAACTGTTGTTCCTAATGATAAGAATGAACTTATTCCACAAAGAATTGTTACAGGTTATAGAATGGTAATTGATTTTAGAAAATTAAACAAAGCAATTAGAAAAGATCATTACCCTTTTCCTTTTATGGATCAAATGCTTGAAAGATTATCTAAGCCACACACACTTTTGCTTCCTTGATGGATATTCTGGTTTTTTCACAAATACCTGTTTCTCAACCTGATCAAGGAAAGACCACTTTTACTTGTCCCTTTGGAACCTATGTTTATAGACGTATGCCTTTCGATTTATGTAATGCATGTGCTACCTTTCAAAGATGTATGACTGCTATATTCTCTGACTTTTGTGAAAATATTGTTGAGGTTTTCATGGATGACTTCTCTGTTTATGGGAAGTATTTTGATGATTTTTTAAGCAATCTTGATCGAGTTTTGCAGAGATGTGAACAAACAAATCTTATCTTGAATTGGGAGAAGTGTCACTTTATGGTTAATGAAGGCATTGTCTTGGGTCATAAAATTTCTGAAAGAGGTATTGAAGTGCACAAAGCTAAGGTTGATGCAATTGAGAAAATGCCATGTACTAAAGATATAAAAGGTATTCATAGTTTCTTAGGTCATGATGGTTTCTATAGGAGATTTATTAAAGACTTCTCTAAAATTTCTAGGCCTCTTACGTATCTTTTTCAAATGGATATCCCTTTTGTTTTTGATGATAATTGTTTAGAAGCCTTTGAAACACTCAAGAAAGCATTAATTTCTACACCTATTGTTCAACCACCTGATTGGAACTTGCCTTTTGAAATTATGTGTGATGCTAGTGATTATGTTGTTCGTGCTGTTCTAGGACAAAAAGCTGATAAGAAACTGAATGTTATTCATTATGCTAGTAAAACTCTAGACAATTCTCAAAGAAATTATTCTACTACTGAAAAAACATCTTAGCAGTGGTGTTTGCTTGTGATAAATTTAGACCTTATATTGTTGATTCCAAAGTAACTGTTCACACAGACCATGCTGCTATTAAATATCTTATGGAAAATAAAGATGCTAAACCTAGACTTATTCGATGGGTTCTCTTGTTACAAGAATTTGATTTACATATCATTTATAGGAAAGGAGTTGAGAACTCAATAGCTGATAATTTATCTAGGCTTGAAAATGTGCCTGATGACCCACTACTTATTAATGATAGTTTCCTGACAAGCAGTTAGCTGCAATAAATGTTGCTCCTAATACTCCTTGGTATGCTGACTATGCTAATTACATTGTTGCTAAATATTTATCACCTAGCTTTACATACCAACAAAATAAAAAAATCTTCTATGATTTAAGACATTACTTTTGGGATGACCCACATCTTTATAAAGAAGGAGTAGATGGTACTATTAGGCGTTGTGTACCTGAGCATGAACAGGGACAAATCCTATGGAAATGTCACTCTGAAGCTTATGGATGGCATCATGCTGGAGATAGAACTCCTCACAAGGTATTGCAATCTGGATTCTATTGGGCTACTCTCTTCAAGGATGCCCGTAAGTTTGTCTTATCTTGTGATGAATGTCAAAGAATAGGTAATATCGGTAAGCGTCAAGAAATGCCTATTTATTATTCACTTGCTGTTAAACCATTTGATGTTTGGGGTTTTGATTACATGGGACATTTTCCTTCCTCTAATGGGTATACACGTATTTTGGTTGCTGTTGATTATGTTACTAAATGGGTAGAAGTTATTCCAACCAGTAGTGTTGATCACAACACCTCTATTAAAATGCTTAAGGAAGTTAATTTTCCAAGGTTTGGAGTCCCTAGATATTTAATGACCGATGGTGGTTCACACTTTATTCATGGTGCTTTCCGTAAAATGCCTGCCAAGTATGATGTTAACCATAGAATTGCATCACCTTATCATCCTCAGTCTAGTGGTCAAGTTGAACTTAGCAATAGAAAAATAAAATTAATTTTGCAAAAGACTGTCAATAGATCCAGGAAGAACTGGTCTAAGAAATTATATGATGCACTTTGGGCTTATAGAACGGCATATAAAAATCCTATGGGTATGTCTCCATATAAAATGGTTTATGGAAGAGCTTGTCGTTTGCCTCTTGAGTTAGAACATAAAGAATATTGGGCCATCAAAGAGCTCAATTATGATTTCAAACTTGCTGGTGAAAAGGGGTTATTTGATATTAGCTCTTTAGATGAATGGAGAACCCAAGCTTATGAAAATGCAAAATTATTCAAAGAAAAAGAATTAAAATATGGCATGACAAAAGAATTCAAAAGCGTGAGTTTAAAGTCGGAGAATATGTTCTTTTGTACAACTCTCGCTTCAGATTCTTTGCAGGAAAACTCCTTTCAAAATGGGAAGGCCCTTATGTTATCGAGGAGGTTTATTGGTCTGGATCCATCAAAATAAATAATTTCGAAGGTACTAACCCGAAGGTTGTCAATGGACAACGAGTAAAACATTATATCTCAGGTACGCCCATTAATGTTGAAAGTAATATTATCCAAACTTTGACACCAGAAGAACACACAAAAGAGTCCTTCCGGAACACTCCAGAATCATGAAAATAAGGAGGTACATGATACGGTAAGTAAACGGACTCCGAAAAATCCGCAAAAATATTTTTATTAGTTTTGGAATATTTAGAAATTTGGAAATAAAGAAACTTCCAGGAAGCGTACCCTCGTGGGCACAAGACACCCGGGCATGCCAGGCTTTCCTGGCGCGCCCAGGTGGGTTGTGCCCACCCGTGACACCTTTCGTACTCCGTTTTTCTTTCGTATGCTTGACCTCCAAGATAAAAAATCTATATATACCTCCTGAACCTGTTGATCACCATACCGCGGAGAAATCTTATGTTCTCTTTTCTTGCTATTTTTCTGCCAGATCCCATCTACTATGGCCACCTCAAGCTCCTCCAAGGACAAGTTCTTCAAGAATGTCATCAACCCATATCTGCGGGAGGTGGTGCAGCACCCTCAGACCATCCAAATGCATGAGGGTGTGCTTCACCTTCACGATGTGCCATGTCCCAAGGGGACGGGAACCGTGGAGCCAGACTTGAAGCTATGGAGCAAGATGTCTTCCAGTGGAAGGGGATGGTGGAGCGTGGGCTCAATGCCAATCACCTCATGATCACGGACCTCTCCCGTGATCTCAAGGTGGATGGCAAGCCCATGAAGGACATCGTCTTCACCCTCAATGAGAAAATCAACTTCCTCCAAAGACAGATCTATGATCTCCAAAACCAAGTCTTTGAATATGAGGCGATGTTTAAAGGTATGAGTTTGGCTACTAGTTGCAGGACCCGTGAGACGCACTCCTCCTCCTATGATGGTGGACCATGATACGTCCAATTTGCATCATGCTTTTATATCAATATTTATTGCATTATGGACTGTTATTACACATTATGTCACAACAGTTATGCCTTTTCTCTCTCTTATTTTACAAGGTTTACATTAAGAGGGAGAATGCCGGCAGCCGGAATTCTGGGTTGGAAAAGGAGAAAATATTAGAGACCTATTCTGCACAAATCCAAAAGTCCTGAAACTCCATGAAAGTCAGTTTTGGAATATATAAAAAATATTGAGCGAAGGAAGCACCAGAGGGGGGCCACCCACCGTCCACGAGGGTGGAGGGCGCGCCTTACCCCCTGGGCGCGCCCCCTGCCTCATGGGCCACCTGGAAGCCCCCCGATGCCCATCTTCTGGTATAAGGTGTCTTTTGCCCTGGAAAAATCATAAGAAATTTTTCAGGACGAAGCACCGCCGTCTCGAGGCGGAACCAATCTAGGGCTCCGGCGGAGCTGTTCTGCCGGGGAAACATCCCCCCGAGAGGGGGAAATCATCACCATTGTCGTCACCATCGATCCTCTCATCGGGAGGGGGTCAAGCTCCATCAACATATTTACCATCACCATCTCCTCTCAAACCCTAGTTCATCTCTTGTATCCAATCTTTGTCTCAAAACCTCAGATTGGTACCTGTGGGTTGCTAGTAGTGTTGATTACTCCTTGTAGTTGATGCTAGTTGGTTTATTCGGTGGAAGATTATATGTTCAGATCCTTTATGCATATTAATACCCCTATGATTATGAACATGAATATGATTTGTGAGTAGTTACATTTGTTCCTGAGGATATGGGAGAGGTCTTGCTATAAGTAGTCACGTGAATTTGGTATTCGTTCGATATTTTGATGAGATGTATGTTGTCTTTCCTCTAGTGGTGTTATGTGAATGTTGACTACATGACACTTCACCATTGTTTGGGCCTAGGGGAAGGCATTGGGAAGTAATAAGTAGATGATGAGTTGCTAGAGTGACAAAAGCTTAAACCTTAGTTTATGCGTTGCTTCGTAAGGGGCTGATTTGGATCCATATGTTTCATGCTATGGTTAGGTTTACCTCAATTCTTCTTTCGTAGTTGCGGATGCTTGCGAGGGGGGTTAATCATAAGTGGGATGCTTGTCCAAGGAAGGGCAGTACCCAAGCACCGGTCCACCCACATATCAAATTATCAAAGTAACGAACGCGAATCATATGAGCATGATGAAAACTAGCTTGACGATAATTCCCATGTGTCCTCGGGGGGGGGGGGGGACTGTCCTTTATATAAGAGTTTGTCCAGGCTTGTCCTTTGCTCCAAAAAGGATTGGGACACCTTGCTGCACCTTGTTTACTTTTGTTACTTGTTACCCGTTACGAATTACCTTATCACAAAACTATCTGTTACCGATAATTTTAGTGCTTGCAGAGAATACCTTACTGAAAACTGCTTGTCATTTCCTTCTGCTCCTCGTTGGGTTCGACACTCTTACTTATCGAAAGGACTATGATAGATCCCCTATACTTGTGGGTCATCAAGACTCTTTTCTGGCGCCGTTGCCGGGGAGTGAAGCGCCTTTGGTAGGTGGAATTTGGTAAGGAATATTTTATATAGTGTGCTAAAATTTACCGTCACTTGTTACTATGGAAAATAATCCTTTGAGGGACTTGTTCGGGGTATCTTCACCCCGACAAGTAGAGCAAAGAGTTGCTCCTCAACCTACTGAACCTACTGAAAATGTTTACTTTGAAATTCCTTCGGGTATGATAGAGAAACTGCTAGCTAATCCTTTTACAGGAGATGGAACATTACATCCCGATAGGCACCTAATCTATGTGGATGAAGTTTGTGGATTATTTAAGCTTGCAGGTATGCCCGAGGATGTTATCAAGAAGAAGTTCTTCCCTTTATCTTTGAAGGGAAAGGCATTGACATGGTTTAGGCTATGTGATGATATTGGATCATGGAACTACAACCGATTGAAATTGGAATTTCATTAGAAGTTTTATCCTATGCATCCGGTTCATCGTGATCGTAATTATATTATAATTTTTGGCCTCGTGAAGGAGAAATTATCGCTCAAGCTTGGGGGATGCTGAAGTCAATGTTATATTCATGCCCCAATTATGAGCTCTAGAGATAAATTATTATTCAAAAAAATTTATGCTCGACTTTTTCTCAATAATCGCTCCATGCTCGATACTTCTTGTACTGGTTCTTTTATGATGAAGACTATTGAATTCAGATGGGATTTATTGAAAAGAATTAAACGCAACTCTGAATATTAGGAACTCGGGGAAGGTAAGGAGTCAGGTATAACACCTAAGTTTGATTGTGTTAAATCTTTTATGTATACCGATGATTTTCGTGAATTAGCACTAAATATGGACTTGACTCTGAGATAGTAGCTTCTTTCTGTGAATCATTTGCTACTCATGTTGATCTCCCTAAGGAGAAGTGGTTTAAATATCACCCTCTCATTGAAGTAAAAGTAGTTGAACCTATTAAAGTTGAAGAAAAAACTATCACTTATAATGTTCATCTTATTGTTCCTACCGCTTATATTGAGAAACCACATTTCCCTATTAATATAAAGGATCATGCTAAAGCTTCAACTGTGGTTTGTAAGAGTAATGCTAGAACACCTACACCCCCTGAGCAAATTAAAGTTGTACCTGGTATTGCTATGGTTAAAGATCTCTTGGTCGATAATATTGATGGGCATGTTATTTACTTCTCTCGCCCCTTTCTCATAGGAGACAGACAAACCTTGTCATGGTACAAAGTCTGAAAATAATCGTGCTAAGGCCCCAAAGGACCAGTGCACCAGAATAACAACTGTCGCAGATAAATGGAGACCGGATTCATGTGGATACAACAAAGACAAACAACAATTGAATCCCGCGAGATTTGTCGGAGACACACCTCCACACACTCTTCGACGGCATGAGACACACCGTCAGGGCGAGAGCTAGGCAGGGAGAACCTTATTTCATCTTCAGATAGCCGTCACCACCCCACTTCCCTGAGCATGACACAAAACCCTAAACCGATTTTAAAATCACCTAAGAACAAACCAAGAGACCTCCTGCTTGCAAAGACCAGGATCCAGCACGCTTTCATGGCCCTAAGCCACAGGAGACCAAGCAGATCGGCGACAACGCGGGCGGGAGCGTGGGGAAACTCTAGATACGTGAAGTCTCGTGGAAAGGAGAAAAACGTTTCAACACAAGACTAATTGGCTATCTAGAATCAGTATATGCTACAAATATGATGTCATAGATTACGGAATATTTCTTGTGCGACTCACAATTGTAAGCATTTCTTTTTCCTTTTCTTGTGGATGTATATTGTATTTCCATGTGTGCATATGTGAATATTTTGGTTATTTTGAACTGTAGATTTTTTTCTGAAATATTTAATATAGGCTATATTGTCACTATACATAGTAGGAGTAGAAAATTGCTGGGTCATTTTTTGCGACGTTTTCCACCTGTGTGTGTTATTTCCGAGCAAAAGAAAACGGCACGTAGTCACATAGGACACATATATGGAACACCCTGATGCACATTCCTGCATGCTCGTATTTGTGCAGATTGGGCAGGTGTGTAACA
The DNA here is from genome assembly GCA_034509565.1 of Triticum monococcum. Classification (NCBI taxonomy): domain Eukaryota; kingdom Viridiplantae; phylum Streptophyta; class Magnoliopsida; order Poales; family Poaceae; genus Triticum; species Triticum monococcum. Next base: position 526,828,907 of record CM067841.1, read on the forward strand.
CGTCCATGTTGACGGACAAACACTTTTGAGGGGCGGAGGGGCGCTAGAACATAGCAATCCGCTGTAGCCATCGACTTCAAATCAGTGGGTACTGCACCGATCGAGCCTCACGAGACGGCGAGCGCGCGCCGCCGCTCGGCGGCCCTGCAGCAGCGGGCGGGCGCCGTGTGAACCGCGAGGATGCCGTTCGGGTCGCCATCGGCGCGCGACGCGAGATCGGACGTCAGGTGACAACCACCCCTCACCTCCCGTCCCGCACCCGCCATCCCACTAGCGACCCTCTACTCGACACCAAACCCCCTTGCCGGCCCTGTCCGTTTCACCCATGACTCCGACCTCGTCCTGGCCATCAAAGTTGCGTCCGCCGATATGACCCCAGCGACAATGAAAGAACGAAGCTCCTCGATTCCGTGCCCCACCAATCTGCCGACTGCAAATCCGCCCTTCCACAACTCTCTTGAGCACACAAGCAACGCACAACAGTTGTATGGAAGGAAGGGCTTCTTTGATTTGTGGGATCTTAAAAACTTAGAAATAGAAAAAACATAGGAGTGAAATGCCATGCTCATCTCAATTCTATGCAAAAGCTAAAAAAAACTGACGTTAACTTTTTAGGTATGGCAAATCTGACGTTTTTTATGGCAATTTATATTGGCACGACGGGAATTTCATGGCCAAAAAGTGAACTAAGAAAGATTGGCCATTCTCGTCAATTTTTCGAATACAGTACATACACAGGCTCTCATACATACGTAACTGACACGGATTGGCCATGCCCGCCAACTTAACTTGCCATTATCAATTAACATAATTTGCCACAAAAATTGTTTATTTTGTGGTGGTCAAAATCCGACATCAGATTTGTTGTGGAGCCCCAATTCTAAGGCCTCCATTGGTTAATAGAAATTTTGTACAAGAATTATAAAAGACAGAAATTTTGTACTAGGAAAAAATTCGTTGCAGCCATTTTGTTTGTAAGGATCAATTCCAACTCCTATGCAGAATAACACCAATCCTTTCGAAAGTGTCCTTCTCAGTCCAAGCTCATATGAACTCAAGTGAATAGTAAAATCCCCCCAAAAAACTAATTTTTTGATGACAAGCTTTCACAAATGTTCTCAATGTTTGCAAAGTTTTATCATGAAATAACATTTGTGGCAGTCGTGAAAAAATTGATGCTTCAAAAATAATTATTTTTTTGAATGTTGATTTTGTTATTTTGCCACGACTTCCACCAATGGCATTCTATGATGAAACTTTGCAAGCATTTAAAATGTCACAAAAAATCACTTTTTTTATTTCATTAATTTTTTTGGGATTGCATTGTTCACCCGAACTGATGTGAGCTCGAGCTCAGTTAATATGTGACCCAATCCTTCACATTTCAAAGTAAAAAAACATTACCCTAGATTTATGAAAATTTTCTTATCGTATGAATTAAATGACTTCTTTTTACTTGTAGGTAATGAGGTACATGCCATCTCACTTTCTATGGCTTTTTTATTCAAGAAATGAGATATATGTCATCTCACTTTCTATGGTTGTTCTATTCCCACGATGTTCCTATTCTATGAATTAGAGGACACTAAGGATTGGGTTTGTTCACTTGCATTGTGGAAAAAATAAAGAATTCTTTCAAAAAGGTTTGAGCGAATGATAAAATTTCTATGAAATATAGCACAAAGGTATCCTCGGGAAAAATCATATAAGAATTAATCCTACAACCAACGTAGGGAAAACAATAATGCTAGACCTACAAAGAATCTACAAACCTTTACCTAACTTTACAAACTACAATTCTCTCCCCCTAATTCAATTGGGGTGGACTCTTCCTTTTTTATAGTACAATCAAAGTCACTCGCATACACGAGAATACACTAATCTCTATGGACGCACGCACACACACACCTACCTTTATAAGCACCTTCGAGAGACTAAGCTGGCATAGCATCTTGAGATTGACGTGTCATCACAGGCACCTCGTAGTTGACAGAACGTCTCGTCACACTGAACGAACATCACCGAAAAAGTCTGAAATAATTTTAGAAAAATGCAAGCACCAATGTCAAGTCTAGAACTTGAGTTCTGATGGACTAGGGATATCACTGTCTTCCTAAACATCCAACCACATGTTGGTTCGCTGGGGTGAACCCCTTCATTCCCGTATTACCAATCATAATCCCCCATGTCAGCTTATTGTAAAAATGTCAAGTAACCATTTATAGATTGTAATAGTCTGACAAAAAATATATTTGAATCAAAGGATCCCTAAGGCCTTATTTGGTTCATAGGATAAGAAAAGTATAGGAATAGAAAAAACATAGAAAGTGTGATGACATGCATCTCAATTTCTATAGGGAAAAAAATGTCATTTGATACATAGGATAGGAATTTTTTCATCGAGTCTAGGCTAACATATTTTTTTCTTAGGCCTCCTTTGGTTTGTAGGAACCTTGTAGGAATTTTATAGGATATGATTTTTAATGAAAAAATTCCTATGAAGCCATTTGGTTTGTAGGAATGAGTTTCTATTCCTACGTAGGGTAGGATCCAATCCTTCACATTCTGAAGAGAAAAAAACATTAGCCTAGTCTTATTAGAAAAATTCCTATCTTATGCATCAAATGTCATCTTTTTCTCCATTGGAAATTGACATGCATGTAATCTCATTTTCTATAAAGCTTCTATTCCTATAATACCTGTCCTATAAACCAAAGAAGACCCCACATGTGAAGAATTGATTCTTATCCCACATAAGAATAAAAATCCATTCCTACAAATCAAAAGGCTTCAAAGAAATTCTTCGTGTAAAGTTTCTATCATTTAAAATTCCTACAAAATCACCATGAACCAAAGGAGGCCTAAAGGTGCAATGTTTCGCGATTCCAAACTAGGATCATTCAAAACCAAAAAGGTGCAATTGATCACGATGTTTTAACCAATGTTTCGCTATCCCAAACTAGGATCATTTCAAAACCAATAGTCCGCGGAAGGCTTTTCCGGTGAGAGAGAATCAAACAACACAATCTATTAGGCATGGTAGGCGCCCACCACGGTCGCTTCTCCGGGACGCAGCCGTGCGTGCGCAACGCCGCAGCCACAGAGTTACGTTAGCGATCCGGCCGGTGCCGCCGTTTCGGTCATCAATCAGCGAGGAATCATCCGTTTCTATCACGACCGGAGGGGTTGGGTTAGGTGCATCCGGGCCTGCCCCGGTCGACGTCACACAATTAACCTGCGCACATATCTTATTAATTTCCTCGTTAATCATGGAAGCTAGCTAGGGCCGTGACGAGTGCGGCGCCCATGCCGTCGTACTACATGCACGCACCTCGTAGTTATCGCGGCAGGACTGAACAGGCATACGACGTGACGGGGCTCTGCCGGGAGCAAGCAACGCCTTGATGGGTCGAAAGCTATGGGCAGCGCCTAATTTAGCACGGTCGTCACGTCTCGGTCTCAGGCAACCAACTTTGTTGACTCACCAAGGCCAACTCCAACGCACGATCCAAGCAAACTTTTGCTTGGTCTGAATTCGGTTCATTTGGGGCGGCAAAACGAACGCTCATGTCCGGTTTGGACCATCCGTGATTCAGACACCCAACACACGGCCGCATTTCAAAAGTTATGCGCGTTAGACTTAAAAAACACCCCAAAAGGCATTTAAAGTTAAAAAAGGCATTGTAAAATACCTTAAAACATACTCTCTTCGTTAGTGATCTAAACACTCTTATATTAGTTTACGAAGAGAGCACATAACTTAATTAAAATGTCCAACATAGTCACAGCCACGCACAGTACTTAAGATGAAGATAATGCGGTCGCCCCGCGCGCCACAGAAGTAGTCGATGCCGATGCCGTAGCCGTCGAAGCCGTCCCCGCCGCCGTCTTCAGGCACCACCATCCTCGTCGTCGCTCGTCAGGTCGATGTAGGGTGGGGGCGTCCAGAGGTGGGGCGGCGGCCCCCAGAATGGCCCGGGCGCGTGTGGCGCAGGCTGCGGCAGCGGCGGCGCGGTGGTGGTGGTGACCACGGCGCCCATGCATACTCCTCCATGGCCTCCTCCTTCACCTCCATCTTCACCTCCTGCTTCACGTCTAGCTCTAACACGTAGACGTCTGCAAAGGCCGACAGCTCGAGCATCTTCTGCAGGCTCTCCCATTCCTCCTCCTGGAGGCGCTTGTACTCCCGCTCAGAGTCCTCTATGACGGCCTGCACGAGCCGCTCATCCTCCTCGGCCGTCATGGCGGGAGGCTGCGGGGGCGGCGGCGACGGGGAAGGAGAGGGCGTCGGCGTCAGGCCGCGCACCCGCGTGCGACCGCGCGCTCTGGGCGGGCTTGCTGCGTGCACACGAGGCATAGGGGGCGGGCTACAACCACGGCCGGCAAAAAAGGTTTGCGGACGCATGTCATGCTCATCCTGAAACCATGTGTCCCACAGAGGCGAGTCGACGTCGTACCTGCGGTCGGCGAGGTGTTGGCGCGGGATCCGGGCGAGATGACAGGTGATCTTCTGTAGGCGGGCACGGGCGCTTCCCAGGACGAGGGGAATGAGCACCAATCCGGGCTCAGGTGCCACCCATTGGGAAGGTGGGCATCTGACAAGGGCAGCGGGGTGCCGGTCTCCTAGTACCGGCGGCATACGGCGACCTTCACGTACAACTTGAAGCATGGCGCGGCCGCCGAAAGGAAGACGGAGAAAGATGACGGCAAGGTGGAGTGGTGGGCCGCACTTCCAGACGAGGCGGACGACGACCCCGCCTTATGGTCGTGCTTGCTCTTCTTGCCATGGTGTCACTTCCAGAACCCCATGGCCGACGGGAAGCGAGGTGAACAACGGCTAGGGTATGGTGTCTTCAATGGAGGGGGCAATGATGGGGAAGTGAAAGTGGCAGTGGAAGTCCACGGCTTCGCCATAAAAAAGGACGTGGCTGGAGACCATCTGGGTGGCTGGCATGCGGGTCGAACCATTCGTGCGCATTGACTAGGGTCGATGGGAGGTGGTTGGACGACCGGCACGTGGGCCCCGAGGCGGACGTCGAGACACCGCGTGCCCGTTCGTTTGTTGTCTGTGTGCTCGCAAAGCTCGCTCAACTATGCGTTCGAAATGGGTCGAGCCAGATAAAAAACGAACACAATTTAAAAATGAGGATGCGCGTTGAGCCAGCTCGTCCGTCCTTTCGGGACCAAACAAATAGACCCGAACGATTTGGGGTGATGCGATTGGAGTTGGCCTAACACCCCGTGGCTGCGAACCAACCTGTGGTTGAGATGGTTAGGTGGACAGTGGTATCCTCAACCCACCAGGGTTCAAATCCTGATGCTCGCATTATTTTTGAATTTATTTCAGGATTTCCGGCGATGCGCTTTCAGTGGTAGGAGACGTTCCCGTCGACGACGAGGTCCCTACGGTGACTTCGTAAATCTCAAGATGATATGCCGGCTCAGTTTCTCGGAGATGCTCATAGGAGTAGGGTGCGCGGGTGTGCATTTATAGGGATGAATGTATGCGCGTGTATATGAGCGTTTGTGTCTGTATTGATGTTAAAAAAAAAACACCCCGTGGCTGCTGCGGTGCTGCCGCTTTTTCGTGTTTTGCCAATAGAACTTCCGTGCATCGGCAGGATGGTGCGCAAAACAATCTTACGCGCAGCGCTTTGTTGCGATCTATCTTGATCAATCAAACTACGTAAAAACTCGGTTCTGGACGCAAAGCAATTCTTTTTTACAAACACTGAGTACAATAAATATAATCATGAAGTAAATACTGACACAACTTCTACTAACTAGAGCCAAAATGTTTGAATGATGAGGAAATCACGCACACGTAGGGCTGAAACTAAAATTGACCTCTTGTCAAAGGTTAAGTCCAACTCTGACCTCTTGTGGAGGTGAGGTACACCGAACTAAGATAAAATATGATCGCAAGTAAGTGACATTTTTTCTATAAAATAGCACAAACACAGACACACCCACCGTGCACATATTCATCCTATGAATGCACACACACGCCCTACATTTAGGAGCACTTTCGATAAACAGAGCTGCCAAATTTTGAAATTATGAAGTTTACCATAGATGTATCATACTCCACGGGAATGTCGCCGTTCACTAAACGAACATTATCGGAAAGTCTAAAATAAATCGAGGAAAATGCGGCAAGTGTATCAAGTCTAAGACTTCAACCCAGCCGGGCTGATCCAGCACAAGTAAACTTACCCTTTTTGCATAAAAAAAAATGCCCAGTTTCAAGAAGTTTCAGAGATCTAATTTTAAGCAATTTTTTTTCTGTTGATCAGAGACAAAATAATTAATTTTTATCGGTCACTCATACCAAGTTTCAAACATTGAAACTTAACATTTTTTTCAAAGGTTGTCAAAATATATTCAAAATGGATCTTATTTGAAAGCGTTGGTCGTGAGAAACCCGAATATGAAATAGAATTTGTTTTTTTGTTTAAAAGGTATCAAACATAAAAAATATAAGCCAAAATAAAAAGATGCCACCAGAGACCTGAGTGACCCCGCAGTTGTGTGCCGTAAATCCTCGCCCCAAGAAAACTAACCATTTGACCTACCCTCGGTTCGAAAGAAGCGACAAATTCGGCAAACAAGATCCGAAAATGCAAATCTATGTTTAGTACACACATACATCAGGAATCCATCACCCAATGAAATTTAACAACTGGATGCCTGTGTTGGTCATTAGAAATTTGATGGTAATATTATTTTATGTGAGAAACATTCAGTCTATTCGTCTACAATCATAATAATACAAAGAACAACAGAGGTAATAAAAATTACAACCATGTACGTGAACCATCTAGCGACGACTACAAGCACTGAAGGGAGTCGAAGGTTGTCGTCGTCATCGCGCCTCCGTCACGGGAGCTGGGCAAACCTTGTTGTAGTAGACAATCGGGAAGTCGTCGTGCTAAGGCCCCATAAGACAAGCGCATCAGAGCAGTAACCACCACTGATGAAGAAAGTTGTATATCAAAAGGATCAAACCTGTAAACACTCAAACAAAGACGAACAAAGATCTGATCCAAACAAATCCAAAGACCAACACCGACAGAATCCCACAAGATCCAACGGAGACACACCTCCACACACCGTCTGACGATGCTAGATGCACTATCGAGACGAGTATAGAACGTGGGAGACATTATTCCTACTAAGGAACATCGCCGCTGCCACATAGCCCCAACCAAGATGTTGAATCTATCAAGAACCAGAACGGGGTCCCTCTCGCCGGAGGGGGGGGGGGGGGATCCTCCGCATCTCCATGGCTCAGAGGCCACCGGAGATGGGGCGCACTGGCAATGACGCCGATGTGAGGAGAAATGACTTTTCTTGTGGAGGAGAAAAGAGATACGCAAACAAGCAAATCTGATGATAATCTAAACGGTCACAAAATAATTGCATTGGTTCTGATTTTGTTTTCTTTCAATGTGGTTTTATATAAAGATTTCCTTCTTGTTATTGAGAGCTGCTTTTGGCTCTAGGGGTCCATGTAGCTTGATTTTCTTTTTGAAAAAACTTGAAAAGTAATGTTTATCAGTTCAAGAAAAGAAAAACAACACATGTAGATTTGCTATATATGCTTGTGTAATCAATCAATATTTTTCTTTGTGAGCTACAAAAGATGACACTTGGATCCATAATAGAAATAGTATTTCCTGATGCACATACCTGTCCTTTTTGTGTAGCCCGTGCATAAACATATTTATTGGGTGAAATTCCACATGTGTGTAATGAGCATCTATTTATTGGTGAATAAAATAGATTCATACGAAATTGAGAACTATTTTTGTTTTCGAAATCGTAAAGAGCTTTATGGAGCTTGTGTTCAGTTTGTGCTTCCCATAATTTTCTCTCTCTTTTTCCTGACCATTCAATGCAAAAATTAAGTACATACGGAACGGCCAAATATCTATTGTTAGGATGACATGAGCACTGCCAACTCTATTAGAAGAAATAAAATCATGATGCTTATATCTTTGGGAGGAAGGAGGATTAAACCTTATTTTGTGAGGCATTTAGGCCATTTTACAAATAATTAGTTTAGGCGCATTTTCTCTTATTTTCATATGGGTCAATCGTCGTATCATTTAAGTTGGCATGTGTAAGTTTCAACATGATATCTGTATGCATAGTATTTTAGGAATTATGTAGAACTTAGAAATATGATTATTATTATTTTTGGCTAAGTTTCGAAATTGAGTACTTCCTCTGTTCCAAAACAAGTGAAGCTTTAGGATTTTCCCAAAATAAACTTCTTAAAATTGACCAAGTCTAAAGAAAAATCTGCTAAGATCCATGATCATTTTGGTGTTTTTTTATTTATATTCAGTAATTTAAAACTAAAACTATTTTCTCAGTCCTTTAACGGATTGGCGCTTAACAAATGGAACAAACGAAACAATGGCAACCCAAAATAATACGAGGCACCAGTTACAATCTGGGCGCATGAACAAGGAATATCACGCACATTGAGGGCATCTCCAACGCGGATCATCAAAACGCCCGCAAATATGGTGAATATTGTCCGGGCGCTTTTATCAATCCAACGGGAATCATCAAATGGGTCAGAACGGTCCGAATGTCTAGAACCCCATAAACATTTTCCACGTGACTCCGACATCCCGGACCCACCACAAAATCCCACCTGGTGCTCACATTGTTTCACAATCCTCCATCATCCTCCGCTCACGGGGGCCCCATATGCCGCTGTATTCCCTTGGGTGCCAACCTAGCCTTACCGGACCTCCCCCGCTCAACCCACACGTATGCCTGCCTAGGCCTACGTCGCCATTACTTACATTATGTCGAATCCAGCCGCCGCCAAGGTACCCTCGGCCCCTACCGACGCCGTCCATGGCAGACACCGCACATGACAACTGTTCGGTAAAATTCCATAGAGAAATTTCTAGGCATTCTCATTTTTTGCTTTGAAGAAAACACCATGAAAACATGGGTACTTTTAAGACGAATTCATGGATTCGTGTTCATCGGATGAGGAAGATGAGGATTAATTGGAGGTGATGATGGCGATTCCTGAAGAAACAGTGTGCGAAGGAGCATGTTCTCAACTTCAAGGGCTCAATGTTGGGACATCGAGTATTGAGTTGGCGTCGAACATATGGGCATGTTGATCTCTATGACGACTACTTTACCCCCAACGTTTAGGACGTGTTTATAGTTTTTTTCTTGTTTCATCCTATAATTATAGGACCTGATATCCATCACACGTGTGGTTGTAAGGCACATGGACCGACGCTCCCCTCACTATACATCGTGCCACGTCTCTGCATGCATGCACAAATGATGAAATTGATGATGTCACCGGGAATCTTTTGAGCTTCAGTTTTCAAAATATTTTATTTCTTAAATGAAAATCTGATTGAAAAACTGTTTTCACCAGTAAATCTGCCGCGACGAGATCTTCGAAGCTAGATACCATATCGACATGATTCGATGAATTTTTTTGTTAAAAGTTGCCATGTCTATTGCACATAAATTGCCATGATGTTTATACTGAAGTTGTCATGATATGTTTCAATTACTTTTTCTTCTATGTTTAAAATAAATTTTGACATGTTATAAAAATGGAAATTAAATAAACTAAACTTGCCATGATGAATTACTAAAGTTTGCCATGATCCATGAAATAATTTTGACATGGTTCATAATTAAAAAGAAATCCGTCGTCAATTTATTTAAAAATGCATGGTCAATGACTCAAATTTGCCATGAACCAGAAACTAAAATTGTCATGATGAATTACTTAAATTTGCCATGATACACCCACTAAAATTTGATATGGTTCATACAAAAAATAATTTCCATGATAAAAAAACTAGAATTGCCATGGTCAAAACACTTAAATTTCCATGATATATAAAGTAAATTTGCCAGGATGAATTACTAAAAATTTCCATGATCCATGAACTAAATTTGTCGTGGTTAATTACTAAAAATTGTCATGGTCAATTAATAAAAATTTTCTGTGAAAAGTAGCTGAAATACAATACTAACTTTAAATTTAGAAGAAACAATAGATGAAACATATCATGAAAACTTTAGTGTAAACACTATGCCAACTTCAGTGTAACATCATGGCAACTTCTGGCCCCAAAAAAGTCATCGAAACATATCAATATGGGATCTAGTTTTGAAGATTTTGTTGAGACAGATTTAATGATGAAAATGGATTTTTAATCAGAACTTTTATTTAAGAGATAAAACATTTTTAAGGTCTGAAAACCCCAAAAGATTTCGCTGATGTTATCTGTTTGATGTGGCAAAATGGATGGTAATGGAGGCGTTTGGACTATGCTGCTTGGTGCCACACGTGTGGCAGTTATCATTTGGGTAATTATATTATTTTGGCATAGTTTTGGCATCAACTTTTATTATTTTTCTAAACTAACCTATTAATTTAGTTGCTAGTGCTAGCTATTGTTTTCTCATGTTTTTTCACTTTTTAGGAAAATTAGTTTTACGAAGCCCAAAAAAATCCCCAAAAAATCCAGAAATTCTTTTTCATCAGGAAGCTTTCAGAGGCACCTAACCCCGCATGGGGAGCTACGCGGCCACGGGTCCCAGCGTGGCCCCCAGAGGTGGCTCGTCCATGACCTCTTTCTTTGGATGCCTTTATATCCCACCCTGTAAATGCAATCTTTTATGGAGTGATGAATTGTCACTTTATGACCAAGTCTATATATGTGATTCATATGAGTTCTTTATTGAATAATTTATATACATATGGGGGCAGTTTGGATTGGACCCCAAGTCGCCGTGCCAAAAAATTGGTCTTTGACTGAGTGGTCGCTATGCGTTTGGATGGGCGCCGATTCTTTGGCGTGCCCAAGCTAGCTCCACTTCTCAGTTCAATTCCACGCCAATACTTTGTTTTATTTTAGGGATTTTTACATTTGTGCCCCTGGTTCCTTATGTTGGAAATATGTCCTAGAGGTAATAATAAAATGGTTATTATTATATTTCCTTGTTCATGATAATTGTCTATTGTTCATGCTATAATTGTATTAACCGGAAATCGTAATACATGTGTGAATGCATAGACCACAACATGTCCCTAGTGAGCCTCTAGTTGACTAGCTCGTTGATCAATAGATGGTTGTGGTTTCCTGACCATGGACCTTGGATGTCGTTGATAACAGGATCACATCATTAGGAGAATGATGTGATGGACAAGACCCAATCCTAAGCATAGGACAAGATCGTGTAGTTCATTTGCTAGAGATTTTCTAATGCCAAGTATCATTTCCTTAGACCATGAGATTGTGCAACTCTTGGATGCCGTAGGAATGCTTTGGGTGTATCAAACATCACAACGTAACTGGGTGACCATAAAGGTGCACTACAGGTATCTCCGAAAGTGTCTGTTGGGTTGGCATGAATCGAGAGTGGAATTTGTCATTCTGTATGATGGAGAGGTATCTTTGGGCCCACTCGATAATGCATCATCATAATGAGCTCAATGTGACTAAGGAGTTAGTCATGGGATCATGTGTTACATAACGAGTAAAGAAACTTGCCGATGACGAGATTGAACAAGGTATGGGGATACCGACGATCGAATCTCGGGCAAGTAACATAGCGATGGACAAAGGGAATTGTATACGGGGTTGATTGAATCCCCGACATCGTGGTTCATCCGATGTGATCATCGTGGAACATGTGGGAGCCAATATGGATATCCAGATCCCGCTATTGGTTATTGGCTGAAGAGGTGTCTCGGTCATGTCTGCATGGTTCCCGAACCCGTAGGGTCTACACACTTAAGGTTCGGTGACGCTAGAGTTGTAATGGTAATTGTATGTGGTTATCGAAAGTTGTTCGAAGTCCCGGATGAGATCCTGGACGTCACGAGGAGTCCCGTAATGGTCCAGAGGTGAAGATTTATATATGGGAAGTCCATTTCCAGTCATCGGAAGGTTTCGGGGGTTATCGGTAATGTACCGGGACCACCCAAAGGTGTCCGGGGGTCCACCGGGTAGGGCCACCTGCCCCGAAGGGCTTAGTGGTCTGAATATGGGTGGGGACCAGCCCCTTAGTGGGCTGGTGCGCCCCCCAAGGGCCCAAGGTGCCTAGGGTTGGAAACCCTGAGGGGTGGGGCGCCACCCACCTGCTTGGGGGGGGGGGGGTCTCCGCCCTTGGCCGCCACCCCCCTCTAGATGCATCCAAGGGGGTCGGTGTCGGTGTCAAAATCGGCGGATCTCGGGTAGGGGGTCCCGAACTGTGCATCTAAGGTCGATGTTAATAGGATACAAGGGACATGATGTTTACCCAGGTTCGAGCCCTCTCTATGGAGGTAATACCCTACGTCCTGCGTGATTGATATTGATGAATATGAGTATTACAAGAGTTGATCTACCTCGAGATCGTAATGGCTAAACCCTAGAGGTCTAGCGTGTATGGCTATGATAATGACTCTGCCCTATCCGGACTAAGTCCTCCAGTTTGTATAGACACCAGGAGGATCTAGGGTTACACAAGGTCGGTTACAAAGAAAGGAATCTACATATTCGGTCGCCAAGCTTGCCTTCCATGCCAAGGAGAGTCCCATCCGGACTGCAGTCTTCGGTCTTCGTATCTTCAAAGCCCATCAGTCCGGCACATGGCTAATAGGTCGGATGCCCGAGGACCCCTTAGTCCAGGACTCTCTCAGTAGCCCCCGAACTAGGCTTCAATGACGAGGTGTTCGGCGCGCAGACTGTCTTTGGCATTGCAAGGCGGGTTCCTCCTCCGACGTCTTGCAAGTAAGGTGTTCGGCTTTCAATTCAATGCCGCACCCCTCGGTTTCTGTGCATTTATGACTTCATCCTCCCCGTGTCGGGTGAATGTGGATGGTCAGGGTATTTTTCGCGCATAACACCCTAGCCTTGCAAGAAAGAGTGTCTATTTAAAGACATTGGATCTGCCGGAACCCCAGTGTTTGAACCTCAAGGGTCTACCGGAACCCGAAATCCGACATTTGGCGCGCCAGGTAGGGGTGCACCGGAGTTTTCCCTTCCGCCACCGCCACGACCTGCCTCGCGATGAGTAGCGCGCTGCCCGCTCCGGCCGCCGGCGCCAGCACGGGGGCCAGGGGGCTTCGAGCCCTGGCCCCAGCCCTGCAACGGGTACAGTGGCCGGACAAGTTCAAGCCAACGATGCCACCGCGCTACAGCGGCGCGACTGATCCGCTGGCCTTCTTGCTGGCGTACGAGGAGGCCATCCTCGAAGCTGGAGGTGACGATAGGGTCATGGCCAACTGGCTCCCCATGGCCCTCACCGGCGCTCCGCGCGCATGGCTGCTCCACCTGCCGGCAGCCTCCGTGGCCTCTTGGGAAGATCTCCGCAGCCTCTTCCCCGCCCACCACGCTACACCAACACCCCCGGTCATCGCGGCCCTCCTGGGTGGCTCGCAGGCACCGCCTACAAGTCACCACGTCAAGCCGTTCGTCCGTCGGGTCAGCGCCGCTTCCACGCGGCAGGGGGCTCTCCCGGACCGGGTGGCGCCCAAGGCCGGCCTGACCTTCGGCTCGGAGGACCACCCCTCCAACTCGGCATGCTTGGGTGCGCTCCCCATGCTATGCACCCCCACCATCTGCCAGGTGGCCGTCACTAGAACTCTCATCGATGGCGGTGCGGGCCTCAGCGTGCTCTCGGTTGAGGCCTTCAACCTCCTCTGCATACCCCTGGAATGGCTACAACCCAGCCAGCCCTTCTCAGGCGTTGGGGGCGGATCATCCAGCTCCTTGGGATGGATCCGACTCCCAGTCACCTTCGGCACCTACAACAACTTCCGCACGGAGCTGGTCGACTTCGACATCGCCCCATCGGCCTCCCCTACAACGCCATCCTCGGCTACCCAACGCTGGCCCAGTTCATGGCCGCGACGCACCCGGCGTACAACCTCATGAAGATGCCCGGGAGCAGCGGTGTCCTCACCGTGCACGGGGACACCGGAGACGCGCTGCGAGTGCTCAAGCTCGCCTTCAAGACGGCGGCGTCGGCACAGCCCGCCGACTCGGAGACCCCCGAGCCCAAGGGAGCTGCACCCGCCAAGAAGAAACAGTTGTTCACCCAAGACAAGGCAGAAACCAAGCAGATACCCGTCGATGAGGACGGGTCCACCAATGCCACTTTCACCATAGGCGCCAACCTCGAGCCCGAGCAGGAGGAGGCCCTGGTCAGGTTCCTACGCGCAAACAAGAAGGTATTCGCTTGGGAGCCTGACCAGTTGGCAGGGATCCCTAGGAGCATAATCGAGCATCACCTCAACGTGTGCCCCAACGTGCGCCCTGTGAAGTAGAAGGCAAGGCGGCAGTCCACAGAAAAGCAGGCTTTCATCGTCTAAGAGACCCGCAAACTAGAAGCCGATGGGGTCATTTGCGAGGTCCGATGCCCGGATTGGTTGGCCAACCCTGTCGTTGTGCCAAAGAAGGGAGGGAAGAAGCGCATGTGTGTCGACTTCACCAACCTCAATAAGGCATGCCCGCAAGATCCGTTCCCGCTCCCCCGCATCGACCAGATCATCGATTCCACCGCAGAATGCGACCTGCTATGCTTCTTGGATGCCTTCTCTGGGTATCACCAGATCAAGATGGCGGTAGAAGACGTCGAAAAGACAGCCTTCCTAACCCCGTGTGGGGTGTACTGCTACACATGCATGCCATTCGGGCTGCGTAACGCAGGGGCGACCTTTCAGCAGCTGATGCACATCACCTTGGGCTCGCAGCTCGGGAAGAATGTTGAGGCTTACGTCGATGACATTGTGGTGAAGTCTCGGGAGGCCAGGACCCTGATACCAGACCTGGAGGAAACCTTCGCGAGCCTCAACGCAGTGAACCTGCGGCTCAACCCAGAGAAGTGTGTGTTCGGAGTCCCCTCGGGCAAGCTCTTGGGTTTTCTCGTGTCCCATCGAGGCATCGAGGCTAACCCGGAAAAGGTCAAGGCGGTCGAGGACATGAGCCCGCCAAAGACCCTCAGAGAAATGCAGAAGCTCACTAGGCGCGTGACCGCGCTAGGGCGCTTCATCTCCAAGTTGGGGGAGCGAGCGCTGCCCTTCTTCCAGCTAATGAAGAAAAAGGGGCCCTTTGAATGGACTGAAGAGGCCGACAAGGCGTTCCAGGATCTCAAGAGATACCTGACCAGCCCTCCGGTCATGGTGCCTCCGCACCCTCAAGAGCCCCTGGTGCTTTACCTCGCCGCCACTCCCTACTCCGCCAGCGCAGCCCTGGTGGCGGTTAGGGAGGAGCGTCGAATCAAAACCACAACAGCAGCCCGGGACAAGGCAAAACAGGAACAAGGAAGGCCCACGGAAACCGCCACCGCGGCTAAGGAGGATCAGCCACCGCAGAGGAGTGCACCAGAGGCGGAAGAGGCCCCTCTCCCAGATGGCCAGCCTCAGGAGGCCTCATCGCCTCAGGAGGCGCCATGGTCTCCGGAGGGCGCCACCAGCACTGACGCACCCAACCTCGTTGAGCACCCAGTGTACTTCGTCAGCACGGTGTTGTAGGACGCGAGGGCATGGTACCCCATGCCTCAGAAGCTCCTCCTCGCGCTACTGGTGGCCTCGCGCAAGCTGCGGCACTATTTTCAGGGTCACCCATCAAGGTCGTCTCGTCATACCCCCTGGAGAGAGTGCTTAGGAGCCCTAACTCAGCTGGAAGGGTCGCTGAGTGGAACATAGAACTACAAGCATTTCAGCTCGAATTCAGCACGACCAGAGTCATCAAGGGAGCAACATTAGCGGATTTTGTGGCAGAATGGACGGAGGCACCAGGCCTCAAGGCCGACGAGGATCGGTCCCTCTCCCCGGGAAGCGAGGCGCCAGAAGGCTGGGTCATGTACTTCGATGGGGCGCTCTCCAGGCATGGCGCTGGGGCTGGGGCGGTGCTTATATCGCCCACTCAGGACAAGCTCTACTACGCTGCACAGCTCTGTTTCCAGCAAGGTGAAAAGGTCTCCAACAACATAGCGGAGTATGAAGGTTTAATAGCGGGCTTGAAGGCCGCAGCTGCCCTAGGGGTGAAACGCCTCACCATCAAGGGCGATTCGTAGCTCCTTGTCAATTTCTCCAACAAGGTGTACGAGCCGAAAGATGAGCACATGGAAGCCTACCTTGCGGAGGTCCGCAGGATGGAGAAGCAGTTCTGGGGGTTGGAGTTGCAGCATGTGCCCCGTGGCACCAATCAGGAGGCCGACGACATCGCCAAACGGGCGTCCAGGCGGTTACCTCAGGAGCCTGGCGTCTTCGAGGAGCGGCTCTTCAAGCCCTCAGCCCTGCCGTCATTGTCAAACACGGCTCAGCCTCGGGAGGAGCTCCCCCAGCCACCTGCCTCAGGAGCCCCGGTTTGTGGCCCGGCCTCAGGAGCACGCCTGCTCCTGACGATGGAACCTCAAGAGGGGTGCTGGATCACGGAGCTCCAGAGTTACTTAACACAAGGGACCCTGCCGGAGAAGGAGGAGGAAGCGGAGCGTGTGGCATGGTAGGCCACGGCATACTGCATCAAGGATGGAGAGCTCTACCGGAAGCGACCAAATGATGTATCCCTGCGCTGCATCTCCAGGGAGCAAGGAAAGGAACTGTTGGAAGATATACACGACGGAAACTGTGGACATCATTCATCATCACGGACCCTCGTCGGCAAGGCGTTCCGCAGTGGGTTTTATTGGCCCACCGCACTCAATGACGCCGTCGAACTGGTGAAAGCCTGTGAGGCCTGCCAGTTCCACGCCAAGCAGATCCATCAGCCGACAGGAGGCCTGCAGACTATACCCCTTTCATGGCCATTCGCAGTCTGGGGGCTGGACATCCTGGGTCCGTTTCCTCGGGCGCCAGGGGGCTACCGCTACCTCTACGTCGCCGTGGACAAGTTCATCAAGTGGGCTGAAGTAGAGGCCGTCCGCACCATCCCCGCGGGTTCCGCGGTCAAGTTCATCAGGGGCATCGTGAGCCGGTTCGGGGTGCCGAACCGCATCATCACAGACAATGGTTTGCAGTTCACCAGTAACCTCTTTAAAACATACTGTGCTAACCTTGGAACGCAGATATGCTACGCTTTGGTGGCGCACCCCCGAAGCAACGGCCAGGCCGAGCGAGCCAACGCAGAGGTCCTGAGGGGCCTCAAGACCCGGACGTTCAAGAAGAAGCTGGAGGCCTGCGGCAGAGGTTGGTATGACGAGCTTCAGTCCGTGTTGTGGTCCATCCGCACAACCGCGACCAAGCCGACTGGAGAGACCCCGTTCTTCCTGGTCTACGGAGCCGAAGCAGTCCTCCCTCACGAGGTCAGACGTCACTCCGCGCGGGTCCTAGCGTTCGATGAGGCGCAGCAGGACACCATGCAGGGGATGGACCTCGTGCTGGGGAAGGAACGTCGCCGAGAAGCCGCGCTGTGAGCGGCGAGGTACCAAAAAGCACTGCGACGATATCACTGCCGCAACATCTGCCCCAGAACTCTCTAGGTAGGAGACCTCGTGCTCAGGCGTGTTCTCTCTAGGGAGGGACTGCACAAGCTCTCTCCCATGTGGGAGGGCCCGTTCAAGGTTGTTCATGTTTCCAGGCCCGGCTCCGCGCGCTTGGAGACTCAGGAGGGGGTGCCGGTCCAGAATGCATGGAACATCCAGCACCTCCGGAGGTTCTACCCCTAAAAAGGCCCAGAGCCTGTGAAGAAGGCGAATGCCTGTGAAGATTATCCTTTTTGGAAAAAGCCCAGAGCCTGTGAAGAAGGAGAATGCCTGTGAAGATTATCCTTTTTGGAAAAGGCCCAGAGCCTGTGAAGAAGGCGAATGCCTGTGAAGATTATCCTTTTTGGAAAAGGCCCAGAGCCTGTGAAGAAGGCGAATGCCTGTGAAGATTATCCTTTTTGGAAAAGGCCCAGAGCCTGTGAAGAAGGCGAATGCCTATGAAGATTATCCTTTTTGGAAAAGGCCCAGAGCCTGTGAAGAAGGCAAATGCCTGTGAAGATTATTCTTTTTGGAAAAGGCCCAGAGCCTGTGAATAAGGCGAATGCCCGTGAAGCTGTCGCGTTTTGGAAAAGGCCCAGAGCCCGTGAAGAAGGCGAATGCCTGTGAAGCTGTCGCGTTTTGGAAAAGGCCTAGAGCCTGTGAAGAAGGGGAATGCCTGTGAAGCTGTCGCGTTTTGGAAAGGGCCCGGAGCCTGTGAAGAGGGCAAATGCCCGTGAAGCTTGCTTCCCCCAAGAAAGGCCCGGAGCCTGTGAAGAAGGCCAACGCCTGTGAAGCTCGCCGCCCGTGACACTCTCACGTACTAATGAGTTGGGGCTGTACACGCCCCGGAGTCTCAGGAGCGCCGGCCTCAGGCCCTGGGGCTCCCTCCCACACCCAGTGGCAGCACTTAGCTCCGCGCTGGTGAGAATACTTCGAAGACTAGATTAGGTGCCGGACGCGGCCTTTTCATTTTCTTTCCGCAGTTGGCTTGTTCATTCTCATTCGAAGTTTTATTGAAGTAGTTGCCGTCTTTGGCTTGTGGTTCTTCGACTTTTCACTCTCCTACCTCGATTTCTCTTATGCAAGGCCTCGCGAGGGGGCAGCCGAGCGCCCTCGCGAGTGTTGCTGTCCTAGTCGTTCAAAGGTTTCGCGACCTGGGTCCATTACAGGAGCACCCCTCCAGTCCGTGCCCCACGGGCACCGCGAAACGAACACAGGGCCTGGGTTGGTCGCCCCCCTCGGCTGGGGCCGGGAACTATCCACGCGCGGGCACGTAGCTGGAAGGCACGATAACGGAAGCAAAGCGATGATTAACAACAAAAACCCAAACACGCCCCCACGGGGCTCCACGCTACTGTCTTTTTATGCAGGAAAAAGGAAAAGAAAGAACAAATCAGGCGCAGCTCGCCTCACACCGGCCTGCAGGGAAGACTCGAGCTGCCTCCGGGGCTCAGGCAGACTCCCTCTCGCGCTTCACCGAGGCGCGACGGCGGGCAGACACGCTACCACCTCCCAAGTAGGTATGACAGCGTGGAGGCTGACTGCGGCCACCGCTAGAAGAGTCGCCGCCTGAAGAAGAACCGGTGAAGCTTGGGGAACCCTGAGCGCCGCCAATCACGTGAGCGCTGTCCTCTCCGTCATCGCCGGGGCTGGGTTCCCGGCCGCGGTCGTCGTCCTCAGGGCAGCACCCTGTGCGGTGACCATCTTCCCCAAACACCCTCACGTGGAGGGTGGCATCTTCGTCAAACTTGAAGTGCAGGGCGCACCGACGACTCAGGCCACGCGCGCGGGCAAACGTCTGCCAACTGCGGGTCAAGGCCAGGCTCCCGGCTGCGGAGACCTCCAGTGAAGCCCATGAGGCCCGGCTGTAGCAGCCGTCTGCCTGAAACCAGAGGCCGCCCGGGGCGCCGGCCAGGAGCTTGCCGAGGAGGAAGCGAGGAAGTTGAAGCCGGGTGCTAGTCGGCTCCGCCGACCACACAACAAACTCCGGCAGCACCTCTGCAGCGTGAAAGCGCGGCCTAGGGGAACGCGCGACCGAAGCGTGCCCCCCAGCCGCAGCAGTCCGCCCGTAGCAGTCCGCCCGTCACCATGCTGGAAATCGTCTCCACGGCCGCGGGGAACTACCGTGGTGGCCATAGGATGTTTGCGAGGGCGCCCACGGCCGCGCTTGGGCGGGGGAGAGGCAGGCTCAACCTGGCGAGCCTTTCCCTTCTCTGCGGCCGAGAACCTCCTCGACGGGGCCATGAAGAAGGAGAAGCAAGGGGGGATGAACTGGAAGGGCGCGCGCCGATCCGTACTTATAGCCGGCGAGGGCCAACCGTCGGCCCCCACGATCGCAGGTAATCATGACCCGCTTTGCATGCAGGGACTTGTCCAATCCGTGCAGTTGCCGAGGCGCCGTGGGGAAGTGGAGACGCCCATGTCCAATCAACCGCCACGTGGCGCCCAAGGCCGCAAGCTGTTAGGGCCCGCGGCGCTTCGCTCTTGCCCTTTCGCCTCCCTGCACGGCCAAGACCGGGCGCGCCTTGGGCCCGGGGGCTACTGTCGGCATTTTGGGAACGGGGGTCCCCAGACTTGCCTGCCTGCGGCCTGCGGCGTGGCTTGAGGAGGGGCCTAGCGCGGCTCATCTTCATCAACACAGACCCAAGACCCTTGCGAGGGGTCAAGCCTCGCAGGGCGGACGACACGGAGCTTCCTCAGGCACGGCCTCATCAGGCTGGCTCGCGAGGGGGCGGAGAGATCAAGGCGGGGTACCTCACGAGGTGACCGTGACGCAAGCCATGACGACCAAGGGTGCCAGGCAGGCGCCAGCCCGCGCAGTGTCCTCCTTTCCTCTTTGGTGCAAAGGGAGCAAGCGCAGGCGAGATCATCAAGCAAAGGCACCCGTTTTGGTGCAACGAGACCAAGACCAAGACCAGCCCAACGACAGGGAGGAAGTCATTGTGGAGCCCAAGCCAGCGTCACCGCCAGAGCCTTTGCCAGGCGAGGACCAACTTTAGTCAGGATAAGTGTACCAGATGTTCCCCTTCAAAATGGCGAATTGTTGGCGCCCTTCCCACTCAATATTTGGGAAGAGGCCCAGGGCATGTGCCTATAAATAGGACTAGCCACCCACAGGGTAGAGGGATCGAAATTGGAGAGAGAATCGAGAAGAGAGAGAGAGAAGGGTGACTGAACTCCTCCTAGCAGTTCATCCCCTCAGCCAAGAACAGACCCTCGCGAGGCTGTTCTTCCTTGTATTGCTCACCATCATCAGTCCAAGAGGCAATCCACCACACCACACACTGGAGTAGGGTATTACACCACAACGGTGGCCCGAACCAGTATAAACCCTGTGTCTCTTGTGTTGTTCTTTCCATAGCTTAGATCTTAGCGAGGCGGAGGGGTGCTGGAAGGTAGAAGGCGAAATCTCCACGCGCACCCCAGTGTTCGAACCTCAAGGGTCTGCCGGAACCCGAAATCCGACACGTCCCCTATCTGCTGAGGGGTGTGGGATTTCCAATTCACCCATTCCTCCAAGGGCTTCTGGAGTACTATGGCCTCCAGCTTCATAATTTTACCCCGTCTTCTGTCCTGCACATTGCGGGTTATGTTGCTTTATGCAAACTATTCCTGGTTTGTGAGGCCCATTTCAATTTGTGGAGCAGACTGTTCTGCCTCGTGCTACCTCTTGAGCACTGCGTTGGTTTTCCCTTGAAGAGGAAAGGGTGGTGTAGTAAAGCAGTGTAAGTATTTCCCCCAGTTTTTGAGAACCAAGGTATCAACCCAGTAGGAGACCATGCGCGATTCAGCTCGTACCTACACACACAAATAAGAACCTCGCAACCAACGCGATAAAGGGGTTGCCAATCCCTTCACGGCCACTTGCAAGAGTGAGATCTGATAGAGATGATAATAATAAGATAAGTATTTTTGGTATTTTTATGATATAGATTGGAAGTAAAGATTGCAAAATAAAATAGATTGGAAACTTGTATGATGGAAAATAGACCCGGGGGCCATAGGTTTCACTAGTGGCTTCTCTCAAGAGCATAAGCATTACGGTGGGTGAATGATGTCTACTACACAACCTTCTTCTTATAGACGTTGTTGGGCCTCCAAGTGCAGAGGTTTGTAGGGCAGTAGCAAATTTCCCTCAAGTGGATGACCTAAGGTTTATCAATCCGTGGGAGGCGTAGGATGAAGATGGTCTCTCTCAAGCAACCCTGCAACCAAATAACAAAGAGTCTCTTGTGTCCACAACACACCCAATACAATGGTAAATTGTATAGGTGCACTAGTTCGGCGAAGAGATGGTGAAACAAGTGGTATTTGGATAGTAGATAAAGGTATTTGTAATATGAAAATATAAAACAACAAGGTAACAAATGATAAAAGTGAGCGTAAACGGTATTGCAATGCTAGTAAACAAGGCCTAGGGTTCATACTTTCACTAGTGTAAGTTCCCTCAACAATACTAACATAATTGGATCACATAACTATCCCTCAACATGCAACAAAGAGTCACTCCAAAGTCACTAATAGCGGAGAACGAACGAAGAGATTATGGTAGGGTATGAAACCACCTCAAAGTTATTCTTTCCAATCAATCAGTTGGGCTATTCCTATAAGTGTCACAAATAGCCCTAGAGTTCGTACTAGAATACCACCTTAAGACACAAATCAACCAAAACCCTAATGTCACCTAGATACTCCAATGTCACCTCAAGTATCCGTGGGTATGATTATACGATATGCATCACACAATCTCAGATTCATCTATTCAACCAACACATAGGACCTCAAAGAGTGCCCCAAAGTTTCTACCGGAGAATCATGACGAAAACGTGTGCCAACCCCTATGCATAGGTTCATGGGCGGAACCCGCAAGTTGATCACCAAAACATACATCAAGTGAATCACGTGATATCCCATTGTCACCACAGATACGCACGGCAAGACATACATCAAGTGTTCTCAAATCTTTAAAGACTCAATCCGATAAGATAACTCCAAAGGGGAAACTCAATCCATTACAAGAGAGTAGAGGGGGGAGAAAACATCATAGGATCCAACTATAATAGCAAAGCTCGCGATACATCAAGATCGTATCATCTCAAGAACACGAGAGAGAGATCAAACACATAGCTACTGGTACATACCCTCAGCCCCGAGGGAGAACTACTCCCTCCTCGTCATGGAGAGCACCGGGATGATGAAGATGGACACCGGAGAGGGATTGCCCCCTCCGACAGGATGCCGGAATGGGTCTAGATTGTCTTTTGGTGGCTATGGAGGCTTCTGGCGGCGGAACTCCCGATCTATTGTGCTCACGGATGTTTTTAGGGTATATGGAGATATACAGGCGGAAGAAGTACGTCAGGGGGGCCACGAGGGGCTCACGAGGGTGGAGGGCGCGCCCAGGGGGTGGGCGCACCCCCTGCCTCGTGACCTCCTCGCAGATCCCCCGACGTGCACTCCAAGTCTTCTGGGCTTCTTTCCTTCCAAAACTGAGTTCCGTGAAGTTTCAGGTCAATTGGACTCCGTTTGATTTTCCTTTTCTTCGAAACCCTAAAACAGGGTAAAAACAGAAACTGGCACTAGGCTCTGGGTTAATAGGTTAGTCCCAAAAATGATATAAAAGTGTATAATAAATCCTATAAACATTCAAAACAGTAAATAATATAGCATGGAGCAATCAAAAATTATAGTACGTTGGAGACGTATCAGTATCCCCAAGCTTAATTCGTGCTCGTCCTCGAGTAGGTAAATGATAAAAAACAGAATTTTTGATCCGGAGTGCTACTTGGCATAATTTCAATGCGATTCTTCTTAATTGTGGTATGAATATTCAGATCCATAAGATTCAAGACAAAAGTTCATATTGACATAGAAATAATAATACTTCAAGCATACTAACCAAGCAATCATGTCTTCTCAAAATAACATGGCCAAAGAAAGCTATCCCTACAAAATCATATAGTCTGGCTATGCTCCATCTTCACCACACAACATATTCAAATCATGCACAACCCCGATGACAAGCCAAGCAATTGTTTCATACTTTTGATGTTCTCAAACTTTTTCAATCTTCACGCAATACATGAGCGTGAGCCATGGATACAACACTATAGGTGGAATAGAGTGGTGGTTGTGGAGAAGACAAAAAGGAGAAGATAGTCTCACATCAACTAGGTGTATCAACGGGCTATGGAGATGCCCATCAATAGTTATCAATGTGAGTGAGTAGGGATTGCCATGCAACGGATGCACTAGAGCTATAAGTGTATGAAAGCTCAACAAAAGAAACTAGTGGGTGTGCATCCAACTTGATTGCTCACGAAGACCTAGGGCATTTTGAGGAAGCCCGTCATTGGAATATACAAGCCAAGTTCTATAATGAAAGATTCCCACTAGTATATGAAAGTGACAACATAGGAAACTCTCTATCATGAAGATCATGGTGCTACTTTGAAGCACAAGTGTGGTAAAAGGATAGTAGCATTGCCCCTTCTCTCCTTTTCTCTCATTTTTTATATATTTTTTTGGGCCTTCTTTTTATGGCCTCTTTTCCTTTTTTTATCTGGGCTTCTTTGGCCTCTTTTATTTATTTATTTTCGTCCGAAGTCTCATCCCGACTTATGGGGGAATCATAGTCTCCATCATCCTTTCCTCACTGGGACAATGCTCTAATAATGATGATCATCACACTTTTATTTACTTACAACTCAAGAATTACAACTCGATACTTAGAACAAGATATGACTCTATATGAATGCCTCCGGCGGTGTACCAGGATGTGCAATGATGCATCAGTGACATGTATGAAAGAATTATGAACGGTGGCTTTGCCACAAATAGAATGTCAACTACATGATCATGCTAAGCAATATGACAATGATGAAGCGTGTCATAATAAACGGAACGTCGGAAAGTGGCATGGAAATATATCTCAGAATGGCTATGGAAATGCCATAATAGGTAGGTATGGTGTCTGTTTTGAGGAAGGTATATGGTGGGTTTATGGTACTGGCGAAAGTTGCGCGGTACTAGAGAGGCTAGCAACGGTGGAAGGGTGAGAGTGCGTATAATACATGGACTCAACATTAGTCATAAAGAACTCATATACTTATTGCAAAAATCTACAAGTTATCAAAGAAAATTACTACGCACATGCTCCTAGGGGGATAGATTGGTAGGAAAAGACCATCGCTCGTCCCCGACCGCCACTCATAAGGAGGACCATCAATAAATAAATCATGCTCCGACTTCATCACATAATGGTTCACCATACGTGCATGCTACGGGAATCACAAGCTTCAACACAAGTATTTCTCAAATTCACAACTAATCAACTATCATGACTCTAATATTACCATCCTCATATCTCAAAACAATCATCAAGTATCAAACTTCTCATAGTATTCAAAACACTCATAAGAGAATGTTATTATTCTTGCATACCAAGCATATTAGGATTTTAAGAAAATTACCATGTTATTTAATACTCTCAAAATAATCTAAGTGAAGCTTGAGAGTTCCTCTATTTCTTCAAAATAAAACTACCACCATGCTCTAAAAGATATAAGTGAAGTACTAAAGCAAATGACAAACTACTCCGAAAGATTTAAGTGAAGATCAATAAGTAGTCGAATAATTATGCAACTATGTGAAGACTCTCTAACATTTAATAATTTAAGATCTTGATACTTTATTTAGACAGAAAGCAAAACAAAATAAAATAAAATGACGCTCCAAGCAAAACACATATCATGTGGCGAATAAAAATATAGCTCCAAGTAAAGTTACCGATGAACGAAGACGAAAGAGGGGATGCCTTCCGGGGCATTCCCAAGCTTAGGCTCTTGGGTATCCTTGAATATTACCTTGGGGTGCCTTGGGCATCCCCAAGCTTAGGCTCTTGCCACTCCTTATTCCATAGTCCATCGAATCCTTACCCAAAACTTGAAAACTTCACAACACAAAACTTAACAGAAAAACTCGTAAGCTCCGTTAGTATAAGAAAATAAATCACCACTTCAAGGTACTATAATGAACTCATTCTTTATTTATATTGGTGTTAAACCTACTGTATTCCAACTTCTCTATGGTTTATAAACTATTTTACTAGCCATAGATTCATCAAAATAAGTAAACAACACATGAAAAACAGAATCTATCAAAAACAGAACAGTCTGTAGTAATCTGGATCAAACGTATACTTCTGGAAGTCATAAAATTCTCAAATAAATTGCTGAACCTGAGGAATTTATCTATTAATCATCTTCCAAAATAATTAACTAAATAGCACTCTCCAAATAAAAATGGCAGCAATTCTTGTGAGCGCTAAAGTTTCTGTTTTTTTACAGCATGATCAACAAGACTCTCCTCAAGTCTTCCCAAAGGTTCTACTTGGCACAAACACTAATTAAAAGCATAAAACCACATCTAAACAGAGGCTAGATGAATTATTTATTACTAAACAGGAGAAAAAAGCAAGGAACTAAAATAAAATTGGGTTGCTTCCCAACAAGCGCTATCGTTTAACGCCCCTAGCTAGGCATGATGATTTCAATGATGCTCACATAAAAGATAAAGATTGAAACATAAAGAGAGCATCATGAAGAATATGACTAGCATATTTAAGTCTAACATACTTCCTATGCATAGGGATTTTGTGAGCAAACAACTTGTGGGAATAATAATCAACTAGCATAGGAGAGCAAAACAAGCATAATTTCAAGATTTTAAGCACATAGAGAGGAAACTTGATATTATTGCAATTCCTACAAGCATATGTTCCTCCCTCATAATAATTTCCAGTAGCATTATGAATGAATTCAACAATATAACCATCACCTAAAGAATTCTTTTCATGATCTACAAGCATAGAAATTTTATTACTCTCCACATAAGCAAAATTCTTCTCATGAATAATACTGGGAGCAAACTCAACAAAATAACTATCATGTGATTGGAAATTAAGATCAAGATGACAAGTTTCATGGTTATCATTATTCTTTAAAGCATACGTGTCATCACAATAATCATCATAGATAGGAGGCATGCTTTCATCATAATAAATTTGCTCATCAAAACTTGGGGGACAAAAAGTATCATCTTCATCAAACATAGCTTCCCCAAGCTTGTGGCTTTGCATATCATTAGCATCATAGATATTCAAGGAATTCATACTAACAACATTGCAATCATGCTCATCATTCAAATATTTAGTGCCAAACATTTTATAGATTTCTTCTTCTAGTACTTGAGCACAATTATCCTTTCCATCATACTCACGAAAGATATTAAAAAGGTGAAGCGTATGAGACAAACTAAGTTCCATTTTTTATAGTTTTCTTTTATAAACTAAACTAGGGATAAAACAAGAAACTAAAAGACACGATTGCAAGATCTAAAGATATAACTTCAAGCACTCACCTCTCCGGCAACGGCGCCAGAAAAGAGCTTGATGTCTGCTACACAACCTTCTTCTTGTAGACGTTGTTGGGCCTCCAAGTGCAGAGGTTTGTAGGACAGTAGCAAATTTCCCTCAAGTGGATTACCTAAGGTTTATCAATCCGTGGGAGGCGTAGGATGAAGATGGTCTCTCTCAAGCAACCCTGCAACCAAATAACAAAGAGCCTCTTGTGTCCCCAACACACCCAATACAATGGTAAATTGTATAGGTGCACTAGTTCGGCGAAGAGATGGTGAAACAAGTGGTATATGGATAGTAGATAAAGGTATTTGTAATCTAAAAATATAAAAACAGCAAGGTAACGAATGATAAAAGTGAGCGTAAACGGTATTGCAATGCTAGTAAACAAGGCCTAGGGTTCATACTTTCACTAGTGTAAGTTCCCTCAACAATACTAACATAATTGGATCACATAACTATCCCTCAACATGCAACAAAGAGTCACTCCAAAGTCACTAATAGCGGAGAACGAACGAAGAGATTATGGTAGGGTACGAAACCGCCTCAAAGTTATTCTTTCCAATCAATGCATTGGGCTATTCCTATAAGTGTCACAAATAGCCCTAGAGTTCGTACTAGAATAACACCTTAAGACACAAATCAACCAAAACCCTAATGTCACCTAGATACTCCAATGTCACCTCAAGTATCCGTGGGTATGATTATACGATATGCATCACACAATCTTAGATTCATCTATTCAACCAACACATAGGACCTCAAAGAGTGCCCCAAAGTTTCTACCGAAGAATCACGACGAAAACGTGTGCCAACCCCTATGCATAGGTTCATGGGCGGAACCCGCAAGTTGATCACCAAAACATACATCAAGTGAATCACGTGATATCCCATTGTCACCACAGATACGCATGGCAAGACATACATCAAGTGTTCTCAAATCTTTAAAGACTCAAGCCGATAAGATAAATCCAAAGGGGAAACTCAATCCATTACAAGAGAGTAGAGGGGGGGGGGGGAGAAAACATCATAGGATCCAACTATAGTAGCAAAGCTTGCGATACATTAAGATCATATCATCTCAAGAACATGAGAGAGAGAGAGAGAGATCAAACACATAGCTACCGGTACATACCCTCAGCCCCGAGGGAGAACTACTCCCTCCTCGTCATGGAGTGCACCGGGATGATGAAGATGGACACCGGAGAGGGATTGCCCTCTCCGGCAGGATGCCAGAACGGGTCTAGATTGGCTTTCGGTGGCTACAGAGGCTTCTGGTGGCGGAACTCCCGATCTATTGTGCTCACGGATGTTTTTAGGGTATATGGAGATATATAGGTGGAAGAAGTACGCCAGGGGGCCACGAGGGGCTCACGAGGGTGGAGGGCGCGCCCCCTGCCTCGTGACCTCCTCGTAGATCGCCCGACGTGCACTCCAAGTCTTCTGGGCTTCTTTCCTTCCAAAAATGAGTTCCGTGAAGTTTTAGGTCAATTGGACTCCGTTTGATTTTTCTTTTCTTCGAAACCCTAAAATAGGGTAAAAACAGAAACTGGCACTGGGCTGTGGGTTAATAGGTTAGTCCCAAAAAATGGTATAAAAGTGTATAATAAAGCCCAAAAACATTCAAAACAGTAAATAATATAGCATGGAGCAATCAAAAATTATAGATATGTTGGAGACGTATCAGTGAACAAATTATTGCTGAGCAATTGATAGAAAAGCAAATAATTATGAGAATATCTAGGCATGATCATGTATATAGGCATCATGTCCGTGACAAGTAGACTAAAACAATTATGCATCTACTACTATTACTCCACACATCGACCGCTATCCAACATGCATCTAGAGTATTAAGTTCATAAGAACAGAGTAACGCCTTAATCAAGATGACATGATGTAGAGGGATAAACTCATGCAATATGATGTAAACCCCTTCTTTTTATCCTCGATGGCAACAATACAATACATGTCGTTTCCCTTTCTGTCACTGGGATCGAGCACCGCAAGATTGAACCCAAAGCTAAGCACTTCTCCCATTGCAAGAAAGATCAATCTAGTAGGCCAAACCAAACTGATAATCCGAAGAGACTTGCAAAGAAAAACCAATCATACATAAAAGAATTCAGAGAAGATTCAAATATTGTTCATAGATAAACTTGATCATAAACCCACAATTCATCGGATCTCGACAAACACACCGCAAAAGAAGATTACATCGAATAGATCTCCAAGAGAATCAAGGAGAACTTTGTATTGAGATCCAAAGAGAGAGAAGAATCCATATAACTACTAGCTATGGACCCGAAGGTATGAAATAAACTACTCACACATCATCGGAGATGCCATGGAGTTGATGTAGAGGCCCTCCGTGATCAATGCCCCCTCCGGCGGAGCTCTGGAAAAGGCCCCAAGATGGGATCTCTTGGGTACAAAAGGTTGCGGCGGTGGAATTAGGTTTTCGTGGTGCTCCTGGATGTTTGCGGGGTATATGGATATATATAGGAGGAAGAAGTAGGTCGGTGGAGCAACGAGGGTCCCACGAGGGTGGAGGGCGCGCCCAGGGGGGGTAGGCGCGCCCCCCTGCCTCGTGGCCTCCTTGATTGTTTCTTGATGTCCACTCCAAGTCCCCTGGATCATGTTTGTTCCAAAAATAACGCTCCCGAAGGTTTCATTCCGTTTGGACTCCGTTTGATATTGCTTTTCTACGAAACACTGAAATAGGCAAAAAAAACAATTTGGGCTGGGCCTCCGGTTAATAGGTTAGTCCCAAAAATAATATAAAAGTGTAAAAATAAGCCCATTAACATACAAAATAGATAATATAATAGCATGGAGCAATCAAAAATTATAGATACGTTGGAGACGTATCACCTCGTCCCTCGCAATCAAGGCGGGTCAATTTTTGAAGTGGGAGGAGCCAAAGTGTGGCGCATTGCCGGGACCGGATACCCGTCCGGCACGCCGAAGAAAGCTCCCGAAGAGTGGCCTTCCGAATGGTTCTACATCGACGACGTCGTTCTACCCGACCCCATACGCATGGGCATCCCCGAGTTTTCAAATGCTCCGCTGAAGAAACGCCATAGCTGGCGTCCTCGGAGCCTCGAGGAAGAGGATAGTGCGGAGGTCAGCCTGCTGCTGGGCAAGATTAAGGCGCTTGCCCAGTTCGGATTGTCAATAACCGAGGTAATGGCGATCTCTATAACGCGGGGGGTCCAGCCACTCCAATACAGAGGCCTGCCCATGTGGCATTACAACGGAGAGGACGATGCCTCACGCTATGGCCTAAAGGGCCTGAAGACTCCTGCCGCCCTAGCCAAAATACTGGCCGAGCTGTATAAAGGGGAGAAGGAGGAGTTCACCCGTCTCCAAATTCAAGACAGGTTTTCCATGTATAATACTCCCAGCTGGGTAAGGTTAAGCTCCACTATTTTATTCTTGTCCCTGAATCATTCTTGACATGCAAGATCTTATCTTCCTCATAACAGGAATGGCGAAAGGCTGTCAAGGGGATCCATGAACCTGCCCCTCAGCGGAAGAGTCGCAACCGGGATCTTGACCCCGGATATGAGGAAGATCCGGACATATTTGTGGAGCTTGAGGATGGAATATTCTATCAGATGAGCTACGACAGTACATATGTACCCATCATCGCCGATTACCCTGACCTCCTTCCTGCTTCATGTGTAAGTATTCCGAAGACACCTTATCCAAAAGAGTTTTCTCATTTCTCCTTACCCACCGCACTGTCCTGCGCTTAGAAGGGGAAGCGTTCGGCGCGCCATGCTGCCCCGGGAGCATCTCCGAAGAGAACGTCCCCCATACCAGGCAAGCCTTCTAAGAGGAAGGCAAACGAAGATACAGCTGAGCCTTCATCAAAGAGGTATGAATTTGCAAGCATGCACCTTTGCAGTCACATCCAACTGTGACCTTTCCGTTTACCCTGTATCAGGAAAAAGGTGTGCTAGACTATACCAGGGTGTCCAGCTAGTCATGCTTCCCGCAGCCAGGACTCAAATCCTGCCGTGAAGACGGGGGCTGATACGGGGGTGACGCCGGACTGTCCTCCAGCCGAGGACTCAGATGATGTATCCTTCACCAACTCGGAAGTGGAGAGCGCCATGAATCATCGGCGCCGTAGGGCCATTTTAAGAGACCCTGGCTTTTTAGAAGAGTCATTTAACGCCTTCAGCTCGGCCGATGCATATATCCGAGCTGCCCGAGATGGGCTTAATGGAGCCACAAAACAAAATTTAAAAGATGTGCAGGTAGGTTTGTTTTGTTTGACTATGATAACCATATGCCAGTAGCCCTCGAGACTTAAAGTAGTTGAAACAACTGATTTAAGGATCAATGTACAACTAGGTGCTTATGGAGAAGAACACCATGTTAACTCAGGAACTAGAAAAGTGTGAGTGCCAGCTATCTGTTGCCAATGCCGAACTGGAGAAATCCAAGAAGGCATCCCCCGGTAATGTTTGCCTCCATCGAGAAATCATAATTGTACACTAATAATGCTAATATGGTTGCTTATCTTTGTATTGTAACGTTAGACCAACTGTGAGAGCAGCTGGACACCGCTCAAGGCGAAGAACACTGAGCCAAAACACTGCTAGCAGCGGGCGAGCGTGTGTTAACAAAAGTCCTTCAGGAGAAAAAGAATCTCTAGGATTCGAACACCAAACTGGGCGAATAACTGAAAGATGTGCGAGCTCAGCTAGCTGACTCTGTGAAGGAGAACAAAAAACTGCAAGGTGGCATATTCAGTATGTGGCCGTATGTATCTTATAACAGTTTAGAAGTAACAGTAGCTGATATAGCTGTGACTGCAGGTATATTAACGGGCCGTCCTAAAGAGGAGGTTTCCGGATCATCAAGTGATCTTCTGCAAGAGCTGTCGCAGTTGCACGAGAAAGCTCGGCTGGCAATGCGGAGTGTAGCCAAGGCCTTATGGCCATCCAACTCCCCTCCAGGGAGTATGGAGAAGATTGTAGAGCTGTTCAAGGGAGCGCAGTAGCGTATCCGACTGTGGAAGATATCGGCCTGCCGGGAGGGTGCGCGAGAAGCCTAGGCCATGATAAAAACACGGTATACCAAGCTAGATCTGAATCACATGGCCCGGGTTGGATAGCTGGGGTCAAATGGGTAAGAAATTCCCGTTAGTTTAGTATATGGCCAAGTTGAGATGGCTGCTAGATACTCACAACAAGATTGTAAGTTAGACCGCCTGTTGGACGGTATAGAGGAGGAAGTTTTTGAATCCTAAGTGACTATGTACTTTCCTTCTAGCTGGATAATAAAAACAATTGTCATGGCCGACCTTTTCACTTCGACCTCAGGACCCAAAGGTGCGGAGTGCTTCCGAATACCCTAACGGTAGAATATACCGGGGCATGCATGGGAACCAGGCGTAGGGGTCATAGTTGCTTGAACAGACAATGTGTATCCGGCTAGGTATGTTATATTACATTATGTAAGAAACATCTTCCAGAGAGAATAGTTCCGTTAAGGGTTCCTTTCCCTGGGTGTGCATGCGTTTAATGTGCATGTCTGAACTGTGATTGAAAAAATCGTAGAGTAAGTAACTTCTGAGGTTTCATAAGGAAATGAATGCGGGGACATCTTTAATTCACCGACCGAATATTCCCTTAAGAACGCTAGCTTTCAGCTTCACCCAGTCTGAGGTACACATCCGGATGACCCGACAGTAATAATCGCAGAGGTGCTCCCTTTATGCCCTAGCCGAACTAACGGGAACGTAGGGCATAAGCACAGGAGCCAGGCAACCTAGCTTGGCCAAAACTTAAGTCATATCAATGCATA
Organism: Triticum monococcum; assembly: GCA_034509565.1. Classification (NCBI taxonomy): domain Eukaryota; kingdom Viridiplantae; phylum Streptophyta; class Magnoliopsida; order Poales; family Poaceae; genus Triticum; species Triticum monococcum. The sequence continues at coordinate 526,861,608 of CM067841.1, forward strand.
TAATGGCGAAGAAAAGGTACATACGGAAAAACGCATATGTGGTGAGCTTGATGCCCAAAGGATAATAGCAAACTTCTGTACGAGAAGCCCCCAAGTATAATGAACGTACATATGTAGAGGTGTACGCACCAAGTAAGGATGGTCTAGCCGTACTGAAACTTTAAGGTTAAAGAGAAAAACGAGAGAAAAAGATAAAAAACAAAAAGAGAGAAAAAATAACGTTAATAACAGGAGGGAGGAGATGAACACAGTAGTTCGGCGATAGGCATAAAATCGTCGTAGTCTGGCCGCATTCCAGGGGTTCGGCTCGAGGTGATTGTCTGACGCATCACGCAGGCGGTACGCTCCTCCGGTGAGAACTTCTTGAATGATGAAGGGACCCTCCCACTTGGGCTTGAGTTTGTCCTTTTCCTTCTTCGGCAAGCGTAGAACGAGTTCACCAACGTTATAAGTCTTGGCCCGCACTTCTCTGCTTTGATACCTGCGAGCCCGCTGTTGATAAAATGCCGAATGGGCTTTTGCGACATCGCGCTCCTCCTCCAAGGCATCTAGGCTGTCCTGCCGATCAAGCTCAGCTTCTCTCTCTTTGTACATGCGCACTCGAGGTGAGTCATGAATAATATCGCAGGGTAACACTGCTTCTACACCGTACACCATGGAGAAAGGTGTATATCTAGTAGTGCGGTTGGGCGTGGTCCGCAACCCCCAGGGTACGGAGTCAAGTTCCTCCACCCAGTGCTTGTCTGATTCTTTCAAAGACCACACTAGTCTAGGTTTGATGCCATTCATAATAATACCATTAGCCTGTTCGACTTGACCGTTTGTCTTTGGTGATAGACCGAGGCGTAATCGAGTTTAATACTGAGATTAGCACACCAAGTTTTCACTTCACCGGCTGTAAAATTAGAGCCGTTATCGGTTATTATGCTGTGTGGGACACCATAACGGTGTACCACGCCGGATATGAAATCTATTACCGGCCCTGCTTCGGCCGTTTTGACTGGTTTGGCCTCTATCCACTTAGTGAATTTATCCACTATGACCAGCAGATACTTTCTCTTATGGCTTCCTCCTTTAAGGGGTCCGACCATATCTAGTCCCAAGACTGCAAAAGGCCAAGTGATGGGGATTGTTTGTAAGGCAGTGGGGGGCATATGGCTTTGGTTGGCGAAGAGTTGGCATCCGACACAATGTTGGACAAGGTCCTGTGCATCTGCTCGGGTTGTCGGCCAATAAAACACTGTATGGAAGGCCTTGCTAACAAGGGCCCGAGCTACGGCGTGGTGACCGCCAAGCCCGGCGTGAATCTCGGCCAAGAGCTTCCGCCCCTCGTCCTCGGAGATACATCTTTGAAGAACTCTGGTAGCGCTTTTCTTATAGAGCTCTCCGCCATGAACCTGGTAGGCCTTCTAACACCGGACAATGCAGCAGGCCTCATTCTGGTCCTCAGAAAGCTCCTTCCTATTAAGGTAGGCCAGGAAGGGTTCGGTCCATGGGGCAATGACTGCCATGATGAGATGCACCGATGGTGTCGGTGGCTGAGCCTTCGATGATGTCGGTGTTTTCGGAATCTGGGGTTATGTTCGGATCTGGACTTGTGTTGCCATTTTACCCCTGGCACACCACAGATGGCTTAAAAAGCCTTTCTAGAAAGATATTAGGTGGGACGGGGTCACGCTTGGCGCCGATACAAGCAAGAACGTCCGCCGCTTGATTACTTTCTCAAGCCACATGGTGGAACTCGAGCCCCTCGAACCGGGCTGACATTTTTATGACTGCGTTACGATAAGCTGCCATCTTCGGATCTTTGGCGTCGAAGTCTCCATTTATTTGAGATATTGCGAGGTTTGAGTCCCCGCACACTTCTAGGCATTGTATGCCCATGGAGACAGCCATCCGGAGACCATGCAATAAGGTATCATATTCGGCTGCGTTATTGGAGTTTGTGTATAGTATTTGGAGTACGTACTGAACGACGTCTCCTGTAGGGGACGTTAAAACGACGCCCGCTCCTAGCCCTGCCAGCATTTTGGAGCCATCGAAATACATAACCCAATTGGAATATGTGTCGTACTCTTTAGGGAGTTCAGCCTTTGTCCATTCGGCGACAAAGTCAGCCAGTACTTGGGATTTAATAGCTTGACATGGTTTGTATGTAATATCAAATGGAAGGAGCTCCATGGCCCATTTGGCAATCCGGCCCGTGGCATCGCGGTTGTTTATAATGTCATTGAGTGGTACTTCGAAAGCCACCTTGATCAAACACTCCTGGAAGTAGTGACGGAGCTTTCGGGATGCTATGAAGACCGAGTATGCTATCTTTTGATAATGGGGGTACCGGGATTTGCATGGTGTAAGGACAGTTGACACGTAGTATACTGGCTTCTGAAGCGAGAATTGGTGTCCGTCCTATTCTCGTTCGACGATGAGCACGACGCTCACCACCTGATGTGTTGCCGATATGTATAACAACATCGGTGCACCGACGTTTGGCGCGGCCAGGATTGGGTTGCTCGCAAGAAGGGTTTTTATTTCCTCCATTCCGGCGGTTGCCGCGTCCGTCCACTCGAAGTGATCGGTTCGCCGTAGAAGACGATAGAGTGGCAGTGCCTTTTCTCCTAATCTGGAGATAAAGTGGCTTAGAGATGCCACGCAGCCAGCGAGCTTTTGGACTTGTTTAAGGTCTGTTGGCGTAGCCAATTGTGACAGATCTCGGATTTTGGCTAGATTTGCTTCAATTCCTCTGTTGGAAACGATGAAGCCCAGCAGTTTTCCGACAGGGACGCAAAAAACACACTTTTCAGGATTGAGCTTGATGTCATACACGCGGAGGTTATTGAATGTGAGACGTAAATCATCTATTAATGTTTCGACGCGCCTGGTTTTGATGACGACGTCGTCCACGTAAGCTTCAACTGTCTTGCTGATCTGCTTCTCCAGGCATGCTTGAATCATGCGTTGGTATGTGGCGCCGACGTTCTTGAGCCCGAAGGGCATGGTGTTGAAGCAGAATGGCCCATATGGGGTAATGAATGTTGTTGCAGCTTGATCGGACTCCTTCATTTTGATTTGATGGTATCCGGAATATGCATCCAGGAAACAAAGTGAATCGTGTCATGCGGTAGCATCAATGATTTGATCAATGCGGGGGAAGGGAAGGGATCCTTAGGGCAAGCCTTATTGAGGTCTTTAAAATCGACGCACAACCGCTAGGATTTGTCCTTCTTTGGTACCATCACCAGGTTTGCAGCCAGTCCAGATGTTTTATTTCTCTGATGAATCCGGCCTCAATTAACTTGGCTAGCTCCTCCCCATAGCTTGACATTTGGGTTCGGAAAAGCGCTGCAGTGTTTGCTTGACCGGTTTGTATCCTTTTAATATATTGAGGCTGTGTTCGGCCAACTCGCGTGGGATTCCTGGCATATCAGAAGGGTGCCAGGCGAATATATCCCAATTTTCGCGCAGGAACTCTCGTAGCGCAACGTCAACCATTGGATCTAATTGTGCTCCGATGGATGCCGTCTTCTTGGGGTCCGTTGGATGGACGTGGAATTTGACTATTTCTTCGGCTGGTTTGAAGGAGGTGGATTTGGGTCGTTTGTCTAGGACGACATCATCCCTGTCCACCGTATAGCGCAACGCGGCTAATTCTTCGACCGCGAGGGCTTCAGATAATGCCTCGAGGGCCAAGGATGCGGTTTTATTCTCGGCGCGGAGTGCTATGTCCGGATCACTAGCTAGAGTGATTATACCATTGGGCCCAGGCATCTTAAGCTTCATGTATCCATAATGAGGTACCGCTTGGAAGCGCGTAAATGCATCTCACCCTAAGAGGGCGTGATACCCGCTGTTGAAAGGGGCCACTTGGAAGGTTATTTCTTCAGACCGATAATTCTTCGGTGTGCTGAATACCACGTCGAGTGTTATTTTCCCGCATACCACGCCTCCCGACTGGGGATAATTCCTCGGAAGGTCGTGCTGCTTTGCTCAATGCGGCTCCTGTCTATTTCCATTTTTTGGAGTGTATCTTCGTAGATGAGGTTTATACCACTGCCACCGTCCATAAGGACCTTGGCCGAAAGCCATCCACAATTGGACTGAGGACCAAGGCGGCTGGTGCCCGGACTGTCTTGTATTTTGGTTCATCGCTGGCATTAAAAGTTATAGCCGTGTCGTTCCAAGGGTTTATTGCTCCTATTTGACATACTTCGGCGAGTCCGCGTAGTGCTCTGTTGCGCCTATTGTTGGAGGCGAATGTCTCAAAGATCTTCAGTACTTTGGGGTCGTTGTCCTCTAGGGGTGTTGTTCTGGGTTATTCTTGGTGAGGATGTCCTCGCCGCTCTTGGCCACTTGCCGGAGTATGCAACATGCTCTACGGCTATGTGTTGGTATGTTATCTGGTGTTGCGTGTATTTTGCATGGTCCATCGATCCATCCTTCCAGAACGGTTCCGCGCCCCATACTGGACTTGTATTTCTTTACTATTGAACCGGGCGTGTTGCAAGGGTGCGCCCTTTTCGCATGAATGAAGGGTTGAGTGGGGACTGATGATTCCCAACGAGCTGCTTGTTTTCCAGGCGCTTTCCATTGTACTGTACTTCTGTATGATGGTTGCCAAGTCAGTGAAGTGTAAGATGCGACGACGGTTGATGGCGTTGAGGATTCCTTCGTCCCTGCAATTATTGCGGAACATTGAGATCGCTTTCTCGTCGCGGCAATCTTTAATCTTGTTTTTGACAAGAAGGAATCTGGCCCAGAAGTGGTGGACTGTTTCATGAGACTGTTGTTTTATGCTCATGAAAGCGCTTGTATTCGGGTGGGTGGGTGGATTTAAATCTGAACCCTGCCCCAGTTCTGGATCCGGAGTCCGAGGTTCTTCCGAACTTAATAGATCGGGCTCTGGGATGTCCACTAATTTCTTTGGCCCGTTGTCCGATTCTATGTTCGGAGGGTAGGATGCTTCACCTCGCGGGTAGGTGTCCAGCTCTTCGATACTGAAGATCCGGATATAGTCCGTCCTCAATATGGAGGAAGAGTTATCGACTCGCTCCTCGACTATCGCTATCTGGTGGGTGATCGGCGGAGATTTGATTTCTCTCTGATCGGGTTTAAGCCCAAACTGATCGTAGTCTGTAGCGACCCCAAGGGCGGCGATGCGATCTAGGAGCTCGTTTAAAGACGAAAGCTCCGCTGGATCCATCTGCTTGGAGTGTTCGGAGTTGATACGAAGGGGGTTTTTGATGACCTGAGAGGTCATCGTTGGCTTAATGACCGAACGAGCGGTCATGGTAAAGCCGCCCAGCCGGAGGGTTTGGCCTGGAGCCAACGTTCCTCCGGTGGTAATATTATCCTTGAGGACAAGGCGGGACATCGATCTTGTTGTCGACGGCACATTGGAACTCTCAATGAAAGCACCAATGCCGGTGTCAAAACCGGCGGATCTCGGGTAGGGGGTCCAGAACTATGCGTCTAAGGTTGATGGTAACAGGAGACAAGGGACACGATGTTTACCCAGGTTTGGGCCCTCTCTATGGAGGTAATACCCTACGTCCTACTTGATTGATATTGATGAATATGAGTATTACAAGAGTTGATCTACCTCGAGATCGTAATGGCTAAACCCTAGAGGTCTAGCGTGTATGGCTATGATAATGAGTCTGTCCTATCCGGACTAAGTCCTCCGGTTTATATAGACACCGGGAGGATCTAGGGTTACACAAGGTCGGTTACAAAGAAAGGAATCTACATATTTGGTCGCCAAGCTTGCCTTCCACGCTAAGGAGAGTCCCATCCGGACACGGGTGCAGTCTTCGGTCTTCGTATCTTCAAAGCCCATCACTCCGGCCCATGGCTAATAGGCTGGACGCCCGAGGTGTTCCATGACATTACCTGTGCTGTCGTAGAAGTGTTCCATGACATTACCAAAATTATCATCACGAAAGTGTCCACTTCCATGATAATAAATCGCACGTCACAGAAGTGCTTTCATCAAGGGTGACCAACACGTGGCATCCACCGTAGCGGAACGCCGTTAAGCTATCAGGTTCGGTTTTGGATCCGATAACCCGTTAACAGCCCGGACCAATGGGGATTTTCCATGTGTAAAATCATCATTGGCCGCGGGAACTCGTGTTGCCTCACCATTGGGACAGATGTCATCCACTCATTGGACATGAGGCGCCTATGATAGGTCGACATGTGGCACGGCCCAACAGTGACCCATTCCGGTGAAAAAGGTCGGCCCAGTAAAAATTAGCAGGCCGGCCCATATAAGGCCTACTTGTGTCAGGTCCATTTAAGCCCACGGCCCATACGAGATGTGCCAATTCGGCCTGTCAATGGTCCGTTAAAGATTTGACACCATTGCAGCCCATCCTCAGTTCGAGCCTGTTAACAGCCCGCTATATATTTGGGCTCAATATCGGCCCGATGAGATTTCGGCCTGTTAACGGCCCATTTAATGGATGGGCCAATTTTTAGGATGTACATCTTTCGGCCTTTTAGCGACCCATTTAAATGTTGGGCTAATTTCCGGCCCGGTGTGTCTTTCAGGCTATTGACGACCCATAAATCTGATGGGCCATTTGTATTCGGACCTGAGTTTTGGCCTTTTAGCGGCCCATTTAAGTGTTGGGCCAAGTTTTGGCCCGGTGTCACTTTCAACCTGTCGACGACCCATAAATTAGTTGGGCCATTTGTAGTCGGACCTGAGTTTTGGCCTTTTAGCGACCCATTTAAGTGTTGGGCCAATTCCCGGCTCTATGTGCCTTTCGGCCTGTTAACAGACCATAAATGAGTTGAGCCATTTGTAGTCGGACCTTAGTTTTGGCCTTTTAACGACCCATGCCCTTCATGGTCCAATACCAGCCCGGTTTCTCTTTCGGCCTGCTAAAGGCCCACAACAGAGTTGGGCCGTTTACAATACGACCTGACTTTCGGCCTCTTAGCGGCCCATCCTCTTCATGGTCTAGTACAAGGCCGCTGTCTCTTTTCAGCCTGCTAAAGGCCTAAAGTATAGTTGGGCCATATGTAGCCCAAACTTAGTAACGGCCTGTTAACGGCTCGTGAAATAAATTGGGGCCACATGTTGCCCGCTTCAATGTCGGCCTGTTAACGACCCGGGAGGTAAGAGGGCCGACCATTAACTTTTGCCCTAGTAACGGCCCATTAACTTAATGGGCCCACTAAAGTTCGTTCATGCCTTTAGGCCAAATTAGATAATTTGAGCCCATTACGACGAGCAATTATGCACAGGACCAAAACCGATCAAGCAAAGGTACGACATACAGGGAATAACGGTGCACATCTAGCATATATTACAGGAAATTACATCCACTGGGCAATCAAAGATTGATGCCAGTGCAAATAAATGAGCAGAACCTAACCATCTACAACGTCACAATCTGCAACCTCAGCACAGGTGACGCCCATAAGTATGTCGACAAGTTCTTGCTGCTTTGCTACATTGTCTCTGAAAACATTGATCAGTTGTTGTGTCGCACGACTCTGCACCTCTGATTCATCCACCATTTCCATCATTGCTTCAACCTTTAATTGGTTCACAAACATACATTTATTCCGTTGCATTCGAGACAGAGGATACTGAACAGATTCAGATGGCGATTTTGGTAGGCTTGTATTATTGATAGTGGAGAGTGTCTCGACCACTGCATCATAAGATAAATTAGGACTGGAACCAAACAAATTAATCATGAGTTATTGCCATATTACCTGGCCTAGATTTACTGGAAAGAAACAATGGGGTTGCCTTGATGTTTTTAGAGTTTGTCTTCTTATCTTCAACAGCCTGCACAAAATTAACACACTAGCATTGCTATCATTGGCCAAGTCTGATAATAGGAAAGCAACATTGACACAACGAACGTTTGGGCAACTAGCCTACGCCAAATTAACACAATATGTCACAGCTATCATCAGCCAGGTAAGGTAATACGAAAGCAACATTGACACAATGAATGAATGGGCAACCAAAGAAGCACTACAATTTAGTAGTGTGCGTGATATGAGATAGTACATTCATGCAGCTCAGTGTGCAAAACTACCAGGCATTTTTCCTTACAAAAATCAACATTGGCGCCTTTAACATTTTGCTACAACTAATTTTAGATCAGATAAAGGTTAGATTCACGCCGATTAACAAAATACATGCTGATGTAAAAATATAGTGATATACAACAGGTACTTACATCAGCATTGGAGCACAGAGAATTCCCGCAAGATATTTTCCTCGAATACGATCCCAATAGAGGAAGTCTTGTATCGTTTAACCTTATTTTCTAAAAGAGAGATGGGTAAGAAACATGTAGAAAATATGATCAGAATGCTATAAAATTTCATGATGCGAGGATACGCACACGCTTCTTAGAATGGAGTTGACATTCTTTTGCTGGACTGGAGCGGACTAGTTATTTGGCCACTAGAATCTTCTTATTATCAATGGGAGTTGGGTTTCTCTGTGCTGGAGCAGTATCTATGAAAAATGGAGTTGGTTTATTATCTCCTAGCGTTTGGATCTTTTGCAAAGACCTGGTTTGTAACCCTTCAGATTCTAACATAGCCGTCTTCCCCTTGCATGCCTTATATAGAAGAATGGTGATTCAGTTATAAAACATGCTACAACAGAGATGGAATAGGTACTGAAGAATAGAAAGGCATGACATATTGACATGTATTCCCTCCATCCGGAAATAAATGGATGGGTCTAGGCGTATTTCCGTTCTAGATACATCCAGTTTTATCCATTTTTGCGACATTTAATCCGGACGGAGGGAGTATGATGTAAGAGCTAGGGATACGACAGGACAACACAGTAAAAAAACACTAAACAACCCACTGCAGGACCAAAGTATTCAAACCCACTGATATGAGATAGTACACTCATGCAGCTCAGGATGCAAAACTACCAAGCAGTTTTCCTTGCAAAAATCAACATTGTGGCCTTTAATCATACATTTTACTACAACTAAATTTAGATCAGATAAAGGTTGGATTCATGCTGATTAACAAAATACATGCTCATGTAAAAATATAGTGATATACAACATGTACTTACATCTACATTGGAGCACAGAGAATTCCTGCAAGAATCTTTCCTCATAAACGATACCATTGCAGAAATTCTTCTATCTGTTAAGCTTATTTTCTAAAAGCGACATGGGTAAGAAACATGTAGAAAATATGATCAGCATGCTATAAAATTTCATGAAGCAAGGATACGCACACGCTTCTTAGAATTGAGTTGACATATTTTTGCTGGACTGGAGCGGACTAGTTCTTTGGCCACTGGAATCTGCTTATTATCAGTAGGAGTTGGGTTTCTCTGTGCTGGAGCAGTATCTATAAAAACTAGAGTTGGTTTATTATCTCCTGGCGTTTGGATCTTTTGCAAAGGCCTTGTTTGTAACCCTTCAGATTCTAACATAGTCGTCTTCCCCCTTCATGCCTTGTATAGAAGAATGGTGCTTTAATTATAAAACATGCGACGGCAGAGAGATGGAATAGGTACTGAAGAATAGAAAGGCATGGCATATTGACATGTATTCCCTCCATCCAGAAAAAATGGATGGGTCTAGGCGTATTTCAGTTCTAGATACATCCTTTTTTATCCATTTCGGCAACATGTAATCCGGACGGAGGGAGCATGGTGTAAGTGCTAGGGATACGACAGGACAACACAGCAAAAAAACACTAGTTGAATGTAAAACTGTATGCTAGCGGAATACGTACAGAAATAACTAAGGCAACATACACATGTATGATTGGGAAAATAAGATGGCATTGCAACAGAGCACTAGAACAACACTTCAATGTAAAAAAACATGGTATGGTAGACAGATGAAGTACATACTGATAAATAACAATGCATAAGATATTCAGAAGCATGATGTCCAAATTAAGCAGATGACATTGTGATAGAGTAGAATGACAGTACTTGAATTTGAAAACATGTTATCATGAATGGAATAGGTACTGAAAAACAGGAAGGCAGGACATATTTACATGCATGATCAGCATGCTAAGCACATGGCATTGCAACAGAGTAGATAAACTCCAGGACATTATATGCATGTTGTACCCATATCACAGGCCAAGTTAGAGCAAGGACCTTGTGGGGTGAAGAGGATTCATCATCTTTCCGCAAGTCTTCTAAAGAACCGCCTTTACATGTTCCATCATATTGGGTATCATTGACATCAAGTTTATTGGCCTTTACATTGCTCCGTGAGGTTCTTGTGGATATATCAGTGTGTGCAATTATATCTGACATGCATGGAACACAACTAGTAGTTAGATTTATATAATGAGTGCATGTAGGAGACGACATAAATAGTAGGAATGGGGTTAACTAGCAGCAACGGGTCTCATAAACTAAAGGGAGAACACAGATGAAAGCTAGATTAACTAGATGGCACACAAAAGTATTAAAGAACAACATAGGTAATACTAGAAGTGGTATAATACTATAATCACCAGCTTGTGTGATAGCATTGGCTGATGGATGATAACTATGGAACAACGTTACCTAAAGAACAAGTATATTAGCTGAACTATGGAACATCGTTAACTCCTGAACAAGACCCGTAAGAGATCAGCATGAATATACAGTGAAATGTGATGATCTATTTTCCATGCTTAGATGAATAACAAAGCCATAAATGTTGCACACAAGTAAGATGAGGGTACAACCTATCTGGCTGCCATCCATAGGAGTGAGCATCATGTGCTGACTTGTCGATAGCCCTGCAGTTGTTGTGGCTGTCCATGTCGGGCACGCGCATTCGATGCAGGGAACTGTTGAGTGGGGACTATAGCTCCCTTCTGGTGTATGCTTCCCTTGTTGGAGCAGCTGCGGTGAGTCGGAAGACGGTGTGTCTGAAGATGCAGATAACGCATAATGTTAAGAACGACATATGTCTTTGATCTGAAGAAATACACTAAGAGATCAACAGCAAGGTACGAGAGTGGTCACACGTCTATTGACTGAAGACTAAATTGGGGTCACACGATTTTATTTTATTTTGGTACTGTCCGGTCTACGCCGGATGGCTGGCCGTCTTGTGCCTCCCGGCTGACACTGTTCAGAATCTTCCCCGAAGAGCCAGCGACCAACGGCAGAGCAGCCTACCTCCGCTGTCCGTGGCCCCGGCCAAAACCCCGCTCCCTGCCCCACCGCACTGCCGTGGTTGCGCCGCCCCGAGCCAATCCACAAAGACTCCCCATCATCCAGATCCGGCGGCGGCAGTACCTTCAACACACGCAACTCTAAAAGATAGCCATCTAAGCGCTGCTTCTGCGGCGAACTTGCGGCCCCGCACCCTTACGTTAGACATCAGCCAACCGGTAGCTGATAACCCACAAGTATAGGGGATCACAACAGTTTTCGAGGGTAGAGTATTCAACCCAAATTTATTGATTCGACACAAGGGGAGCCAAAGAATATTCTCAAGTATTAGCAGCTAAGTTGTCAATTCAACCACACCTGGAAACTTAATATCTGCAGCAAGGTGTTTAGTAGCAAAGTAATATGATAGTGGTGATAACGGTAGCAAAGGGTAACAATAGTAAAAGCAATGTTTTTGGTATTTTGTAGTGATGATAGCAATAGCAATGGAAAAGTAAATAAGCGAAGCACAATATATGGAAAGCTCGTAGGCAATGGATCGGTGATGGAGAATTATGCCGGATGCGGTTCATCATGTAACAGTCATAACCTAGGGTGACACAGAACTAGCTCCAGTTCATTGATATAATGTAGGCATGTATTCTGAACATAGTCATACGTGCTTATGGAAAAGAACTTGCATGACATCTTTTGTCCTACCCTCCCGTGGCAGCGGGGTCCTTACGGAAACTAAGGGATATTAAGGTCTCCTTTTAACAGAGAACCAGAACAAAGCATTAACACATAGTGAATACATGAACTCCTCAAACTACGGTCATCACCGGTAAGTATCCCGATTATTGTCACTTCGGGGTTAACGGATCATAACACATAATAGGTGACTATAGACTTGCAAGATAGGATCAAGAACACACATATATTGATGAAAACATAATAGGATCAAGATAGCATCAACGTCCCATCAATCAATCCATGCATCAATTATTTAATGCTAATATCCATCCATGTTGCTGTTAGCCTCGTGGCCACACGACCAGGCACGACCAGGTGTTCGAAATCGGTCACCTGGGCCAGGCTACTTGCAGTGTCTGGACTTCAGCCAGGCTAACTAAATTACAAGGGAACCTAGGCCAGGCGGGCTTTCTTTTTCACAGGATAGCAACCAAACAAGCGTGCATGAAATCCAGCCACAACCCCAGGCCAGGCAAAAGATGCTTAGGACGCAAGCCAAACTAGCCTTATATCTCCCTGGTTCACACATACACATGTCTTGCTCGCGCTATACATATAGACCCATCCAAAACTCTCCGCCCGTGTTCTCTCTCCATGTGACACGCACCCCCTAAGTACCATAATCCCTCACTCCATCATAGGCGCAAGCACTCCCCCCCTAAGTATGATTATCTCTTACTATCCATCAGGAACACACGTATTGTCTCCTTCCATCCATACGTCTATCTCGATATCTCTCGGGGCATCTTCTATCGCACACACACCTTGTCACTCGATCTCCCACCCATGTAGTCCCATCACGATCTCCAGGGGATCTCCCAATGACAAACATACACTCTCTCCTCCCCATATTTGCATTTTCTTCGTACGTCTCTCTCGACCTCTCTCCTTGTTTGTCAGACCACTCTTGGCCACGTGCTAGGGGTCTTGCTCTCTTGGTTCCAAACAACCACACACTATCTCCTCACCTTGCCTCCGTTGTCGAAGATGCATGTGTGATATGTTTGCATAAGACACACATGCTTTTTCTCTACTTTTATCGTGTGTTGTCCATGTCTCTTTCACACACGCACACACACTTTTTTCACTCACTCACTCTCTCTCTCTAGTTAGGGACTCTGTCACATCCATAAGCATATGGATGTTTTGAAAAGTCAAACCTCAGAAAAGTTTGACCAGGTATATGTGGAGAAAAACATTTACATCTGGAACGATCATTAGATTCATCACAACATGTACTTACTTCATACTATCATTTATCTTTGGTATTATAGATATAAGTAATTTCTTTATAAACTTGGTCAAAGTTTCAAAAGTTTGACTTAAAAAAATGTTGGAACTACATTATCGAACAGAGGGAGTAGCCCTTTCTCTCTCTCTGCTATCTCTCGCGGGCCTCCCCTCTCACTCGAACTCCCTATACTGACGGATTATATGCTCACTGTGTTAGCGCATAGCTTCACATATTGTTTAGTTGACCGGTCAACCAATCCACATGCTGCCTTGTCAGCTCGTGTTCTGTATCTTCGTGTGCTGGCCCATGTGGCAGTGGGTAAAAATAAGTAAACTAGAGGCCCATCTGACACGCGGTGAAGTAAACAAAGTTGAAACCACTCGGGGTAGCACCCCGCACGCTAGTAAATTGAGGGCGCATTGACGACAATCTTCTTGCACGCGAAGGAAGCACTCGTGCACAATTCACCACTGCGCGGCAACATGCACAGAAGGACGCACTCGCGCACACCCAGCACACAACACACACCAGCACACGTGTACACCGGTGTTGCCGCCGGTTGAGATGGACGGCGAGGCAGCCAACAAGTGGAGGCGGCTCGAGCCAAAACCGCATCGGGCGAGCCTGGACTTCATCAGCAGCCTCCCCGATGACATGCTGCTCGTCATCATCGGCCTCCTCCCCACAAAATCTACCATATGGACCGCCTTGCTCTCTCGGTGGTGGCGCCCCCTCTGGTGCTGCGTCCACCTCAACCTCACCGTTGATAGCTTCCTCTGCGATGGGGATTGCAAACGCATGGCCGCAGTCTCCAAGATCCTTTCATCACACCCCGGGCCAGCCAGACGCCTTGACATCCGCATGTTCAGTACCAACTGCAAGGTCCAACACAAGTTCAACGAGTGGTTCTTATCCCCCGCCCTAGATCAGCTCGAGGAGCTCAGCTTTGAAGCTGGACGATGTCGCTCTCTGCCGCCGTCCACGCTCCGCCTCACGCCAACACTGCGCCGCGCCAGCTTCAGCTCTTGCTATCTTCCCTAGATTAATGCCGCGCCCACCATTCTTCTCCCTCAACTCAAGCAGCTCGACCTCTTCGACGTTGTCATCTCGAAGAAGGCTATGGAGCACCCGCTCCGCAGCTGTACTGCGCTCGAGTACCTTCATCTTGAGCAGATCCATGGGTTCATTAGCCTCCACATCGCCTCGACGAATCTCCGATGGATTTATGTGTCTTGCTGGCCCCGCAACAAGACATCAATTGGGAAGAGATCACTCCAGCTGTTCCACGTTATGGTCATTGAGAATGCGCCTTTCCTTGAGAGATTGCTTGTATCGGATCTAGAAGGTCCAACAAAAATCAGGGTCATTGACGCGCCGAAATTGACAACGTTGGTGTACTCATCTGCCAAATTCTCCGAACTCTTTATTGGATCTATAATCGTTCAGGTACAACACTCAGCTTCTTCTCCGTCTTCTTGAAATTCACATTTTTAAATTTCTTCTTGATGTATTTACGACCGTCTTCCAGAAAATGATTCCCACAAGCTTGACCCAGTCCATGCGCACAGTGAAGATCTTAGCACTAAAATCTATCGGCCCCAATCTAGATCAAGTTGTTGGATTCCTTACATGCTTTCCGTGCACGGAGAAGCTACTCATCGAGGTGAAACTTCTTTCCTATAAGTAAACGGTAATCACAACGTAGCTCATTTTTTTTCGTAATTTTCCCAAATTACGATGACAAGTGTAGTGTTCAAAACTGCATCTACGCACTGCACCGAAAGAAATGTTTTTAGTATTTTTTCTCATGTGATCACCTGCATCGTTTTTATGCTGTACTACTATAGTAGCCTAGGCTAGTCATAGTGGAAAGTAACTTAGACTACTCCAGTAACTCTATGGTTACCCTAAGAGCAAGTACTACCTCCGTCCTGGTTTACTCTTCCAATTTTGTAGTATCAAAATTTGACCATAGATTTAACTGACAAAATGTTAATGCATGTCACTAAGAACTATATCGTTGGATTCGTATTTGAACATAATTTCAAATGGTGTAATTTTTAGTGACATGCATTGGCATTTTCTTAGGTAAATCTATGGTCAAAATTTTATACTAAATACAAGGTAGTATTCCCTCCGTCCCAAAATTCCTGTCTTACATTTTTTTAGATACGGATGTATCTAACACTAAAATGTAACTAGATACATCTATATTTAGACAAATTTAAGACAAGAATTTTGGGATGGAGGGAGTACAAAAGTGGGCTATGTAGGCCAAAACATGTGCCAAATTCACTTGTGATGCATTTGGCATCGATGCCCCTCCACTTCTCACCTGGTGCCCCAATCTGGATCACCTACTTTGCTCTGGTGCCAAATTAACTCGCGCAATGAAAAATACTGCGTGGGAGAGAGAGAGAGTACTGGGCAATAAAAAACACTTGTTTGGGAGAGTGAGTCGCTGGTGTAGTTGGTTTGATTGATTTGTTTATACATGTGGGTCTGTGTGCACAGCGGTGCCAACTCTCTCACATCGCGAGAGCGGTGCCAAAATCTTTTGATTTGACATCGATGCGTATTATGTGGCATACTTTTGCGAAATATGGCATCGGCCACATAGTGGAAGGCAACAAATGCCCAAGCTCTTCATGTGCTCCTAGTAAAATGAGAGGAAATAGACAGAGAGAGAGAGAGAGAGAGTGAGTGAAAAAATATCACTAGCTAGCCAACCCTATCGTATGAGCGAATGATATTGGTACCTCTTAATGACACGGCAATCTTATGCAGCCAGCTGCTCTAATTTGTTCTCTTCTCTTGCAGATAAAAAAGACCCGAAAGTGAAAAATGTGCTGCACTGTAACAATCTCATCGAATGCCTTGATCTCCATCTTACAGAAATTGATTTGATCGACTACCGAGGCAGCACATCTGAGATTAAATTGGCCAAGTTCTTTGTTCTGGAGCCAAGTGTGCTCAAGGTAATGAGGTTTGGCATTCTTTGGCACAACAATGAATGGCGTGCTGATCACCGCAAGCGTCTAAGAGTAAATGACAAAGTCTCCGCAGAAGCTGGATTTTTTTTGAAACATCAAGTGGCCAGAGACTCGAAAACTTATTTGCCCATTAGTGACTTGTCAGGGCGGTGGATTTTAGTTTGTACGAAAATGCTGCATCCACCTAAAGTAACGAAAGTTCTTATGTAAACTTCCTAGTAATTCCCTCTTTGTAGGCGCAACATTACTCCTAACATTTGTAATATTAGTTTGAAACTTGTAATATTGCCGTGTCCAATTCCTGCGTTTTCAAAATCCTGCGAATCAAACAGGTCCTGAGTTGGTGATGATGTTGTGCCACCCATCTTTCACCAATAACCGTCGGATCTAGATCTGACGCATACAAACCAAGCTTCTCCATTTTTGCAAAAAGATACCCGCACTTGTTCCCTATTTACAAACAACTCCTTGTCTCTCACAATCAGCCTTATCTCCTCCCCACCACATCTAGAAGGCCGTGGAAAAATCTGGCATGATGGCCGCTGCCGGAGCCGTCCACCCCCAATCTTGGTGTTCCGTGCAATGCACGGGCATCTACGCACGGGAAATTATGTCGAACAGGGCTAGTTGTAAGTAGGCTAGCTCTACAGCCATGATGATAGTGACTGCAGATGGTGAGGCTGACTATGGTATGCCGAACACGGCGCCTATACTCAGGTGTCATCTCCGGCGCAGGGTCTTGTCACTTCACTGTGAGGAGCGGCACGTAATAATTTGACCAACGGGTAGTACATTGCTAGTACTCCTACTACTACATTGGTACTACTACTACTAGTACTAGTAGCACCACCGTCTGGATTTAGGAGTACTACCACGTCCATCTGGATTTTAGTATTTGACTAGCAATATCTAGTAATGCATTTCACAAAAAAGTACTACTCCCTCTGTAAATAAATACATGGTGTTTTATTCATATCGGCGAGAGAACTTAATGTTTTTTTGCTAACTAGAGTACTAATAGGATTACATGCAATGAGCTAAACACTACATGTCATGTTTGGTAGTCTCAAGTCATTGAAAGCAAGCATGGCCCACATCTCTCATTGGTTGATATGTCACGAAATAAGAAACAAGGAGGGAGTTAATGCACCGTGCCTAAGTATTTTGGGATTATTTGGTTTTCGTAAGGTGACTTACACAACATTTTTGTTTACATGCATTAACATTTTATTAGTTAAATCAAAGGTCAAAACTTGGCACAAAATGCAAAGGGGACCAATAAACCAGTAAACATCAAACTTCTCTCGTTTGGCCCCAACTGGAGGTCCGGTGAGATGACTATACTGCACCGGCACGGAGGGGGACGCAGCTTCATTGACTTAAGGCATCTGCCTTTGGGTGAATGACACGTGGGCCCAGGGGGTGGCTGGCCCACCTATCATACACCCAAAGGCAGGTGCAGTAGAGGGCCGAGGAGTAGTATGAAATCCTACGCACCTACGCACGCTAACCAAGGGCAAGAGTGATCACTCGAATCGCAAGATCAGTTGACCAGAAGCTAAGCTAGACCCATGGAGGCGATGAGAACGAGCATCAGCCGGCTGTGCCAGATGGTCCACAACGCTAGCCTGCGGCCCGGCACCGAGGAACATTTCCAGGTAGTATTGGTTGAGGCCGCCAGGGCGAGGGGACGCTTGGACAACAGCTTTGTCACCTTGTTCGACGAGGTCCTCATCGCTTTCCTTGACAAGTTCACCGTCGTCAAGAAGCTTGCAGACGACTCTGACGTAAGCCTCCAGCCGACGCGCCCAGGCTCTACGATGCCCACCACCCTCAACGGCCACTATGGTGGCAACCTCTTCGACGCACTGGTGGCCCTGCGACTGCCCGCCGTCGCGCCGGAGAATGTCCACCTCGAGGTCGCGCTCGCAGCACAGTGCCTGGTGCAGCAAGACACCATCGACATAATCACCCACGTCTACGCGCAAATCGTCCACAAGGACTACTACATGCAAGAGGAGGACGATAGGACGCTGGCCTTCTTGGACCGCAGGGCAACCTTGGATGGCACTGTTCAGAAGCACGTTGAGCTCGCCGCCAACGCCGTTGCTCCTCACATGTCGGTTGGTGACCTGGCGCACTAGGGCATGAGGATGTCGTTGATGGATCCGTATGTATTTTTATCTTTTCGTTAAATCCATGTAGTAGTATATGATACTACAATAATTATCTTACCTTTTGCATCAACTTCATAATTTTCGTACGTACTCCATGCATGAACGGAGCCAGAACCAAATTTCTCATTACTCTAGGAAAAATCGTTATTTTCTATCTATCGGTCGCGCCATGGAGCAGAACCAAATTTTACAAGTTACGAGTTCAAAAGGAAAAGCCTGCCATGTTCGCGTCGCACCCCCACACGGTTGGTCCGGCACGCCGCTCAAGCGGGAATGTGTGCGGTGTTGCATTTTCACCTACAAGTGGGACCGCAGTTGAGCAAACCGACTATCGGCAGACCCCCACCCTTCCCACCACGCGATGGCTGAGAAAATAGGAGGGAGAAGAGATGGCTATAGCATGGACTCCAAGAAAATTGGTGTCGGATGGGACTCGTGTGGGTGGCGTGTGCCATACTACTAGACGTGAATGCTAGTTATGGCCCATGCCACCCCACTATATCGAGCATATATCGAGGTACGTAGAACAAATTTCCTGCAGTCCGTGCTCAGCCCTCCTCTACCTCTCTTCTCATCTAGCCAGGACGTGCGGAGCCCATCGTCTGTTTGCTCACATGCGGCCCCACATGTCAGTGAAAACGCAAGAGGACCCACTGAACCTGCACATCTTTCACCTTGACGTGCTGGTGATGAAAAACAAATCCAATAAAGATCTTCGGTGGCCTCTTTTGGAGTTACTCAAGAGTAGTAAGATTCTATTTAAAGTTTAACCCAAGATGCACATCTCGTGGCTTCAACTACCACTCTATTTTCTTTCATGACATGACCTGGATGCTGGATGTCCCATGTGTCGGCAAAAGGAGGAAGAACCCGACCAAATCTTCGGTTGTGCTCTCGGATTAGACTAATTGTGCTAACTTAAAATTTTTATTGTGTACTCCCTCCATTCAAAAATACTTGACTTCCATTTGTCCAAAAATGGATGTACCTATATACTAAAACATGTCTAGATACATATATATTTTGACAAATAGAAGGCATGTATTATGCAACGGAGGGAGTAGAATGGATGCAAGTTTTTGTATTGGGAAGAAGAGTACATCCATATATTGATAGAGCGCAATTTAGTAGATGTTCTATCACTTTTAGCTAGCACAGAGGCTAGAGATGAGATTAGTGCACTTGTTGATACTCCGACTAGAATAGAGGCTAGACACAAGACTAGATGCGAGGACGCAACATCTACTTCTTTACACTCGAAGAAGAAAGAAGCACACAAGATCGAGCCTCCACAGATCAACCATGAATGCATCGAGAAGGCACTAATCCAACTTACAAGAGTAGTAAAATGTATTCTTGTGGTTCTTGTTTTCTTTGGTCTTGCTTTTCTAGTCAAAATTATCGTTGGAGTTCGTGTAAAACGGAGGTCCGTTTGGGGTCGTGCGTTGGAGTTGGCCTTACAAGTGGGACCGCAGTTAAGGAAACCGACTATCGGCAAACCCCACCTCGCCCGCCGCGCGATGGCTGAAGTTAGAGAAATGACGAGGTTGAAGAGATTGCTCTAGCACGGACTCCAAGAAATAATATGGTGTCAGATGGATGTTGTGGTGGTGGCGTGTACTGTACTCTTGGACGTGAATGCTTTTTCTGGCCCATGCCACCCTACTACTCCTACTACTTACTCCTACTATATAGTACTAGTATCGAGGATTCGAGGTGCTGGTTACGTACAGCGAACACATTAACATATGGCTACAGTAAAAACACCCGCCCGACGCGTGAAGCATGTGAAGCTAGTACAAATAGTGTACTACTATTGTTGATTGGCCTCATCCGATAACCTGTTGCAATGCACGTACAATTATGTATTCGGAAAATATTTTTTTGCCTCGTCGCACCACTCACTTAGAGAAGCGACTCGAAAGCCATTCATAAATTTAGTAAGTTTATCACAGGCATATCTTTTATTACATACAATAGATCACCAACCCACATCGACAACAAGCATACATTATAAATACTAAAGTTTTCACCACACAACAAATAACAAGCAATGAAATGAACTTCAACTCAACCATTCCTCGGTGTTGGAAACACTTGCTTTGAACCACAAGTGATTCTCTGGGACGGGCCATCTATTGTCGATCTGGAGACCAACGCAGGACTGATCATCCAGGCTGAAGCGGCCTACTATATCAGTACCAGGGTAGGGAACCACCCAAATGTCCGAGGTATAGACACAGTTGCTTCTCATAAATGGTACTAGTAACGTTGTGTCAACAGCAGTTGGATCGCCTTTCATCATCGTCGGATAGTTTTGTCCAAGGAAGAGCGAGTTTTCTCCAAGACTATCAATTCTGTACCAGGGAGAAGGAGTTAGCGCTAGCACACTAGTATCCATCCCGAATACCATGCAACAGGTGTTGGAATAGGTCTGGAGAGTGCGACCATGGGAGACTACACCTGCTTCCTTAGCAGTAACATCATCAGTGGCTATATACACACAAGAAGAGGTGATCCATCGGAATTAGTTACCAGGCGCCACAGAGTATATGGGCGTTGCTCGTCCTCATGCTCGTGATCATCACCATCGTCATCTCCCCCTTGGTTATAAAAATTTTCAAGTATAGGTGGTGGGATGTTCACAGGACCTTGGAAACACAAGAAGAAGGTTAATTAGTAAAGGGAAACTTGCTAACCCGCATGCATGTGGATGAAACAATTATAACTACAGTGGAAGACAAACGTACCGAAACTACGAGGAGCCCATACAAAAACAGTGCCACGAGTGGTGGCAGCAAACACAAGGCCCTCGTATTGAATTGCATCACAGTACTCATCCGTGTATAGAAACTGATTTTTGAGCAATATCCATCGAGTGAAACCACCATGGATGGCAACAAGCTTGTCGAAGATAGCAACAACTTAATAGTTGTTGTAATTCTAAGAGCGGTTGGGAACTCGACAAATTGCTATCTTCCGTAGAAGACAGTCACCATGATCGTATTTGAACGTGTGTACAATACCGTTGTGCTCAACCTCTGGGCAGTCTGCTGAGATTTTTGGAAGTGGAACCCGGTCACAAGTGTACACATTGACAAGTTCCCACTCGCAGTTGGACCCAATGTAAACAACCCAATCTCCATTTGCGCTCACCCAAGCCTTGCCCTCAAGAGATGTCATCTTAACATCATACATATCATTATCAAGTGGCATCAACTTGCATAGGGCGAGGCCTCCGTCGTGCCGGCGCCAGTCATCAGGGTCACGGCGAAGAAGATAGGGGAGATCAAACCGCTCCTTGACTCTTGGGTTCCTTGTAATGATGTTATTAGTTGAGTCGAGAATGGGCTTGAACGAACCTGCCATGCTAGCCGAGGTGATGACGTCGCACAGATCAATGAGTTCCTCCACCACGTCATCTTTCAGATCGGGGCAAGAATAACGTGGTCGTTTCCGGCCTATTCCCTCCATGGAGAAGACGATCGAACAATGGCAGAAGAAAGGGTGAACGGCTGAAGGAAATGGAGGAGGGAGAGGAAGAGCGTGCGACAGCAGTTCCAAATTGAGAGGGAAAGGCGAAGAGTCGGTGGACGGTTGCGAGTTTGCCTCGGTTCAATAAGAGGCGCCCCGGCCTACACGTCCGCTTGGAAATACTCCTACTACTCGCCGTCGTCTCACTGATATGTTGGAACGGGACCACATGTCAATGAAACATGGTGTGTAATTTCTCGTGCAAAATGCGATCTGGCCGCGTTGGCCCGAGGAGCCGCATTAGTTATCAACCTTAATTTTTTAATGGCGTGCCGATCAATTTTGAAGCACGACTAATTGGTACTGTACGCAGAGAAAATATACACTACTCTACCACTACTCCACCTCCAGTACTAGTAGTATAAAAAAGATATATAGGCTGGAGCTTCAACGCTTTCTTGCTAAGGGCTGCCCACTTGCTTATCACACTACCACCCTCTCTCCAGATCTAAAAAAGACGGCCCCTCTCCCCCTCCTCACCGGTGGTCACAGATCCGCCGGGGAAGAAAAGGATGTGCAGCGTTGACGCACTCGTTGTCGGCGGGCGAGGTCATGCTCTGACAACAAGGCCATCCTCTCAGACCTAGCGCCCGCACGGGATGGCCTCCGTCCCCAAGCTCACTGCCGTAGTGTGTGCGGAGGACGACGACCACGAGCGAAGCCACTTCCCGCCGACCCTCAGGTATGCTACCTCTTTTCGAACCATAACCTTGTTCTATTGCCCCATATGCCTTGTCGTTGCATGTGGATCTTTTTCCACTCCACCATCTTCCTAATTTGCTATCCTCTGCTCTGCTGGCCACGCAGACGAAAACCATAATTTGCACTATTAAAGGAAACCCCACTTCATGCAGACTAATCCATGTCTAGGTTGAATAAGGAAAGGAAGGGAGACTGTACTGTCCAAGAGAGTAGGCATCGAACCCGCATCTAGGTTGAAAAGGGGAAAATCAGTAGCTAAGGAACGAGTCTCGTGTCTCTTGGTTGAAGATGGGTAGAAATGCATGACAACGCAATAGAGAATGACCAGGTCGATCGGTTTGGTGTTCTTGCATAGGAAAAAGGTGGCTAAAGAGAACAAAAATGGGATGTAATACACATATGCTGCCTAGATATTTGTTGCTCTGGGCAACCATACCTCCCTCACCACTTTGCGTCCATGGAGGTACATCGTACTGGTGCGCCCACTATCCGAATGGGCCTCCCATGCTCTTATTGCCACTTTTTTTGCTGTTAGTATAACGCCAGCAGTCAAGTCAAGCAATGCTACTGCTAAAGTGATGCCACATTTAACTAATGTCGCTCTCAGTCTAATGCCACCGATAAATTTAAGCAATGCCATTTAATGTCACTGGATTATTTCAGGGTTAGCTGTTGATTGTGGATGTATTAAAGATTTTTCAGCTAAGGCATTCTAATGCTGTTGCACAGCCAGTATACCAACGATGAAACTTGTTACTACCTTCAGATTTTTGCACTGTTAATGCTTATAGATTACATACCTCAATTTCATGAGATAAGTTAAATTTTTTGTATAGTGTCACCAAAATGCCAAGGCGCTGATGTCATTTTATTTTGGTTAAACTGCACAGACAATTATGAAGACAAGAGGAAAGGTCAAGAGTGGGCACCTCCTCCTCCGACTGTTCTCTTGATTCGTTCTATCAAGTTTTTATGTTTGATCGATTATCAAGATTGGGATAGCAATTTTTAAGGCCCCCCCCCCCCGAGTTCGAAATGATATTTACCTTGGAGGTACATGGTTTGGAATTTTTTTATACTGTCATTAGTTAATAATGCTAGTTACCTTCAGACTTTTGTATTTGGTATAATGCTCATGCACAACTAGTATACCAATGCTGAAACTTGATACCTTTACATTTTGTATTGTTAATTCTTATAGAAACCTTCCAGTGCTAGAGTTTATTAAAATCTGTTCAGTAAAACCATTGTATTTTACCCTATAATAAACTAACTACTCTAATGTTGCACTAGCCACTGGATTAGTGTATATTTGTAGTATTCAAATGGTGTTGCATTAGCGTATGGACATAAATAAAGTGTGGCAAGCTTTTACAGATATGTGCTCAAGAAAACTACTACCTATTTTTCTAAATACTAGACGTTTGGGTACTTTAAATTGAACCACAAACACGTCTTATATTAAGGAACAAAGGGTGTAGAGTTCACTCAAATTATCCCGGTAAAGCTAGTCACACCTTTGTTAAAATTAATGTTCATTATGTTATTGGAGGAGGTCTGTATGTTTGTCTCTAATGCCTATCGACTACATACCTGACATCATGATGTAATGTTAAGTCATTTCGTTTTGTACAGTGTCACTGAATTGTCAAGGTGGTGATGTCATTTTATTTTAGTAGAACTGCACAATATTTGCTTAAAAGAAGAGGAAAGGTCAGGAATGGCTCAGTTTTTCAGAAAAAACTATGTATGCCTTCCTGACATCAGCCGTTGTTGCTTTATTTATTCCTTCAAACAGGTGATTAGAAATAGTCTTGCTACCTTTTCCCATTAAGAAATTGGAATGCTTATATTTGTGAGTCTATGCTTCAACTAGTTCCACTTTTAGAGTAATCACACTTTCAATATCTATGCAAACAGGGATGCTCGATTTTAGTGGAAGTGCACAAAAAGTCCAACTGGTTCAACATTAGGAGCATGTTTTTTTTTCCAAACCTTTATATCCAATTGGTGGCACTATGAGCTGTTCATTACGAAGGTACATGGTTTCCTACTATCTTACTACTCTTTTTGTACTGTCATTAGATAGTAATACTAGTGGTTTGCATGTGAATTTATTGGCAGGGTGGACCTACATTGGAGGTGCAGGACATGATTCAATGATTGGATGCTAAATTTCGGTTGTATCGATTTCACCTCTTCCATCACTGTGAACATGGATATCCTTGGTCTGATGAAGAATAGGCACTATATTTCTGCTCTGAACCAGCAAATCAATTCAGTATGAAATTGTCCAGGGCAAAACATAACTGTATTAGATTGTCCAGTGCAGAACATGACAGATGCTAAGCGGAAGAGACATGTTTAAACCAAAAATACAAGGTGTGGTATATGTTTACTAGCTGCTTGATATTTGTGCAGACAGAGATGTCTGCCCATTGCTATTTGGCAAACAAACAAAGTGTCCGCAATTTTGGTTGAACTACACAAGAGAATAGTATAGTCACTGCATGCAGTGCCATTTGAAAATAGACATAGAAAGATTGGATAGTCACTTCATGGACTGCAAAAAGTAGTACTGTACTATTTATTGGCCAACACTAGGTGCTTCATTGCTTTGGTCTGATTATACGATGGGCATCATTTTGCCTAAGTTAAAGTTTGTATTCCAAAAATAGTCTCGTGGTGTGATCGAGAGAAGACCAAATCATATTGCAGTGGATGTTCCTCCATCATGTGTGGTTCATTCTCATGGTTCCAGCTGTTGGTGAAACCAGTTACGTTTGCAAGAGGAATTGTAGACTTCACAAACAAATTTGTCTTTCAGTCTGTACTGAATGTTGTCCAAGAGAAGCATCCATGTTAGTAGGAAGAACATATGTTTTTTCTAGATCTTTGCTTTTGGAGCTACATATTTGTATATGATCTGTGAATCATTGAGATGCATTAACATGTTGATCTTATGTATCGGAATCGTACTAGTTAGTTTTAGTTGCAACGCAAGATCCGAAGTGGCTGATCTTTGCTTTTGGAGCTACATATTTGTATATGATCTGTGAATCATTGAGATGCATTAATAGTTACTTATTTCTGTTCGCTCAGTGTTTACAAGTTACTGATCGATCACTAGCTAGCCTACAAATGCGTCCTAGTAGTTTTATTTGCGACGCAAGATGCGAAGTGGCAGTTTTTTGAATAAAAATACCTACCTCTGAAGAAACTGACAAGCTACACTATCGATCCTACATGGATAAAAATGCCTACCTCTGAAGAAACTGACAAGCTACACTATCGATCCTACACGGATAAATAGAGGATCACACACGTACTACCTCCTTTCCGGTTTGCAGGGCTCAATTCAAGAAACGACCTACTCGATCCTACACGAATAAATAGCGGATCACACACGTACTAGTACCTCCTTTCCGGTTTGCAGGGCTTAATTCAAACCTCTCACCAACCAAGGTACTCCCTCCGTCCAGGTTTATTAGTCCTGTGAGGAAAGTAGCAAGACCAAGGCATGGTAATAATTAACGGCATGCAGATGTTTAAGCCTAATTAATTCCAGTGATTTAAGTGGCTGCATGCGTGCCCTCGGCTGCAACTCGTTGCATGCTGCTTCGCGTACTGCCTGCGAGCGATTCTGAGTGCCTGCATGCAGCCGGCCGTAATTAAGGCAGCTAACTGATGCAAAAAAGATACACTTTAATTGTTGCGGGGTTTTTAAATCCGTCGAATCATTATTGACAAGGAGGGAGATGATTCGAGTGCACTCATTTGGCAGCCATGCCGGCGTGTGACCCAGACGGGACGGGACATCACAGTCATAATTTCAGTTTCTCTAGTTTTCCATGGCAAGCTGGCACACTAAGCCAATATGCATTAAATTCCGACGACCGTCGCGCTACCTTCCGCCTATAAGTACTGTTTCCCGGCCTTCTCCGGTGCCACCGTGACCCAACTCGCCATATCCTCATAAGCCCCCACCGGCTCGACGTCGCTCGCCACATCCGCCATGCCCCCGCCCGTCCGCGGTAGGCGACGCCAGAGGTGGTCATCGCCGGAACTAGTGTTCGGGTTTTCACCGGAAGGCAGACGGAGGGAGGAGGCATTCTATCTGTCTTTAGATGGCAATGCGGAGATCGAGAAGTTGTTGGAGTGCGACCGCATGGCGGAGGAGCAGGAGTTGTTGGAGCACGACCGCCTGGCGGAGGAGCAGCGTATCGCCGATTTGCGCCGCCAGCGGGACATGGAGCAGCAGCGTGCCGACGCTCTGAGTCGGGAGCAGAGCGCCCGCAACTGGGCCACCTACGTGGAGGCCGACACCCGGCAAATAGCCCTGGATGCTGTCCGGCACGCACGCGTTCACGATGCCGATTTTTACTACCAGCTCGTCAAGTGGGTTTCCCGCTTGGAAGCCGAAGCTTCGGTGGACCACGCCGGCATGGAAAGGGCCAACGTGCGCGAGCAATGCGCCCTATCGCACCTCTTGCAAGTCCGAGGCGAGGTGCACGACGCCGGTGCCCGCGTTCAGCGTGTACCACAGATGGCGGCCGGCATCGTCTAGTTAGGTAAGAGTAAGTTAGTACTTGTACGCTACTAGAGTATTAGTGGGAGTAGATAGTTAACTTGGCTATGATGGTTGTCAACGTGGAAGTTCAGTACTCTATATGTGGATCAGACCTGTTACTTTGCTCTGAATGTTGAACTTTTCGTTTGAACCTATGGAATGGGTTGTTATTTTTTTAAATGGGTTGTATTTGTCCTCCACGAGTTTAGAGGCTAAATTGTGGGCCTAGCAAGTTGACGTGTACACAATCAGGAGATGATTGTACGTGGAGAGGATGACAGCAGGGACCCGCCAAGGTCATGGCAGTACGCAAGCAAGTGCCTCCTTATTTCAAGCCAATAAAAAATGGCTCCTCCTAGTGGATTTCTGACATCTGGGTCCCATGCCATTGTCAACGTAGTCAAAAACGAGAGAATTGCACAATGAGCGGCTGACACCAGGGACCCGGCAGCTTGCCTAGTTATTTTTGTTTTGGGTTAATTTGATAAATGCCACTCCAAATCTCGTGTATCCGAGAAATGCCACAACAATTTCCAAACTTTGAAAAATGCCATTTCATGCCATTTCTAGTGGCATTTTTCGAAGTCTGGAGTTGCGTTTTTCAAAGTTTGCAAACTGCAGTGACATTTTTCAAAGTTTGCAAAAATTGTAGTGGCATTTTTCAAAGTTTGGAAAATGTAGTGGCATTTTTATGAATCTCCATAATTGGAGTGGCATTTATCTAATTTGGTTTTGAGACGGAAGCAGCGTGTCAACTGGGCTGTGCGGGACACTCTGGCCTGTCTAGACAGCCTTTTCTTTTATGTTTACCACATACCAGCCCAGTAGTTTTTTTTCTTTCTGAAAATGGCTAGCCCAGTTTTTTTGTGATTTGTCAAGTAAGTCTCTTTATTGGGCCCGTTGGCTGCAAATCTTTCAAGACAAGGAGAGCTTCATTCAGCTGGCCGAGAAAATGGCCTATCTGTAATGAGAAATAGGTTGTACATTTTTAAAACACATCAAACCGGCAATTAGTTTGAAATATCTTTTTTTCATTTGAAGACTTTAAATTGCATTATTTTAATGCGTGGACAATTTATTGGATTTTATATTAATATACATTTATTTTTAAAATCAGTCTGAATGTGACTCGAAATTTTGGGATTAAAAACAGTTCAGACCGCACCGACATATGCAAAATTTCGTATAATTTTTTAACCGTCGCCACAATATGGGCTGTAATGCTAACAAAAAGAATATGAGCTCCGAAAAAACCCGTAAGAATTAGCCAATGGGCTGTAAATTATTTGACATAATGGCAGATGGGATGTATGCTGTTTTCCACAGATTTGAGGCTTTCCACAGGTGGCCTGTATACTGTTGGATGTCCATCCAACGACCATCGTGCTTCTTCAATCTCTGCTCTTCCCGCTCCAGCTGCTCAAACAAGCGACGGCGGGATTGCCTGCTCCCTCCTCCCCGCGGCCGGCTGTGCTGCCGCGCAGGCCTCACCGCCCCACCTTACTCCCATCGCTGGCCAAGCCATCCCTCTACTCACCCACACATGCTGTTATTCTCCGGCGACGGCAGACGAACTAGTAAACCCTCGTACAGTCGTTGTCGGTGTCAAAACCGGCGGATCTCGGGTAGGGGGTCCCGAACTGTGCGTCTAAGGCAGATGGTAACAGGAGGCCAGGGACTCGATGTTTACCAAGGTTCGGGCCCTCTTGATGGAGGTAATACCCTACGTCCCGCTTGATTGTTCTTGATAATATGAGTAGTACAAGAGTTGATCTACCACGAGATCGAAGAGGCTAAACCCTAGAAGCTAGCCTATGGTACGATTGTTGTTCTTGGTCCTACGGACTAAACCCTCCGGTTTATATAGACATCAGAGGGGGCTAGGGTTACACGGAGTCGGTTACAAGGAAGGAGATCTACATATCCGCATTGCCAAGCTTGCCTTCCACGCCAAGGAGAGTCCCATCCGGACACGGGACGAAGTCTTCAATCTTGTATCTTCATAGTCCAACAGTCCGGCCAAAGGATATAATCCGGCTGTCTGGATACCCCCTAATCCAGGACTCCTTTAGTAGCCCCTAAACCAGACTTCAATGACGATGAGTCCGGCGCGCAGATTGTCTTCGGCATTGCAAGGCGGGTTCCTCCTCCGAATACTTCATAGAAGATTTTGAACACGAGGATCATGTCCGGCTCTGCAAAACAAGTTCCACATACAACCATAGAGAGAATAATATTTCCACAAATCTAATCTGCCGATGAGTTTCGCAGTGTGACATCACACCACAGCTAGGTCACCATTCGAATCGTCTTTCACAACCAAACTCAGCGTGTTTCTCGAGGCAGTTTCCTTGGCACGTCTTGTCGAAGCAGAGATCGTGTCCCCTTATTACGGGATTCCCATCAATATGGACGTGGGTAACCCAACCGCGCCATCAATTACGGCACTTGGGGGATAAGCAAGTTTACCAGGCTGGTGGGGGCGCATAGTTTCGTCCGCCCTTATAAAGGGATAAGGGTTCACCTTTTTCTACCCACGCATTCTTCCTCCTTGCTCATCCATTCTTGCGCACTCGAGCTCCAGCGCCCAAGTCCACATCCTTCTCCTCAACCCAATCCAAACATGTCCGAAGCGGGAGGCAAGTGGATGGTCTCCTCCATTACGGAGGGAGACATCAAAAAGCTGCGCGGGGCCGGATACTTAGTCGCGGACAATGCGCACTGGCTGCCAGCCGCGGGGCAGATCGTCCCTACCCCGGAACCTTACGAAAGGGTGGTTTTCCTCACCCACTTCGTCCGCGGACTGGGGTTTCCCCTCCATCCATTCGTCTGCGGCCTTATGTTCTATTATGGGCTTGACTTCCACGAACTAGCTCCGAATTTCATCCTCAACATCTCGGCGTTCATCGTCGTGTGCGAGGCTTTCCTCCGCGTCTGGCCCCACTTCGGCTTGTGGCTGAAGACCTTCATTGTCAAACCGAAGGTAGTAGGCGGCCAACATGCGGAACGCGGCGGAGCCATGGTGGGTAAAATGCCCAACGTTACATGGCTCGAGGGCTCCTACGTGGAGACCATAAAGGTGTGGCAATCGGGGTGGTTCTACATCACCGAGCCGCGTGACACCAACTGGGTGGCGCCCCCTGAGTTTCGATCCAGAATCCCCACGCGGCTCACTTCCTGGAAGGAGAAGGGCCTGTCCTGGGGCTCATCGGTGGAGCTGGACGGACTCCAGAAGTGTATCCGAAACATGATAGGCAAGAAACTCAAGCTTGTCAACATAGTCTAGGTCATGCTCTTCCGTCGGATCCTCCCATGTCAACGACGGGCTTTCAACTTATGGGAGTTCGACCCGGCCCAGCACCAGACTCTATGTGAGCTCTTCGACACGATGCATAAGGACGTCTGAAAGGTGTTGTTCAAGGGACCTGAGGTCCCCTCTCCCTTACCGAGGACCGCGGGCTAAGCGCGACGCGCCCTGCGAATCCGGTAAGTTCTGTACACCTCATAGGGTATTTATTTTCCATAGTTTAACCATGTGCGGGGTCTGAGCTCCCATGCCTTTGACAGGACTGGGTGGAGACATCGGAGCAGATTGACTGTCCGACCCCTCTGCCCGAAGACCCTGCAGACGCTCTCCTAACGGAGATGCGGACTCGGACTCCTTATGAGGTGTCGGAGAAGAAGATCAAGAAGAAGGCCACGGGAACACGAAAGAGTTCCCGGCACCAGGTGGTATCAGACTCATCGTCCGATAACTCCGAGACGCACTCCTCTCGTGAAAATGAGGAGGAGGAAGATGACGGTTCTCCCCCTCTAGCCGGGGGAGACAGGAAAAGGAAGGCCGCCCCAACCGGGGAGGCCGGAGGGTCAAAGAAGGGAAGGACTCTCCTTCCGGACTGTTCCACCACCGCCGCCGACAGCGAAGACGAGTCGTTACTAAGGGCCAAGCCCCTGGCGAAGTCGTAAGTATTCGGATACCAGAGTAACTCATAGCATACTTTTATTGCACTGCTTCTCCTAACGTCGAATATGATCATGCAGTCCGCCCCGAGCCCGCATCGACGTATCTTCGTCGGACGGTTCCTTGGACTCATCGGCTGTGAATAGCGAGTCACTTCCAACCGCCTCCTCTCCTCGCCCTATGGACAATGTCGAGGTATTGTCTCAAGGGGCACTGAACCGAGGGGAGGTAGTCCTGGAGGCGCCTCAAGGCGACCTTCCGGACTCCAGGCGCAAAGGGAGCAAGACTCCCAAGGGCTCCAAGTTCGGCCCTCAGCCGAACACCGCACCAAAACCTCCAGTGGTTCTGGACTCCGGCAGGCGGACCCCTTCCAAGAGGGGCAAGCCGCCCGTGCCGGTGACCTCTGTCTATCCAGAGGCACCGGACAACCTGCTGGGAGCGCTTTGCGGCGCTTCCATTGACGAAGAGCACTGCACTATTATGAGTGCGGTGATCAAGAAGGTTCAGTCCGCCAACAGCGGACTGACTGAAGCATGTGCCAGCCTTCTAACAGGCTTTGAGGTTAGTATTTAAAATATAGGAAAATATTACCGCATAGATAGTAGCCCCTGATGCTCTGTTTGGTGTTCACAAAGAAAAGCCAAATAGAGGATCAAATAATATCTGCAGGAGTCTAATACAAGTGTGTCTATATGCATATGCAGGCTTCATTGCTGACCTCTGCCGCACTGACTGCGGAGGTCGCCGCACTGAAGCAGAACCTCGATCAGTCCGAGAAAGAACTCGGCCTTGCCAAGATGCAGCTCGAGGAGAACAAAGGTAAGTAATACCTTATATATATGTATGTATGTATGTATCTATGTATATATATATATAAAAGATGTGGTTGCAAAATGATAGGATCATCATGGATGTGCCAGGGGCCACGACCGAAGTGGCGACCCTGAAGCGAGCGCTATCCGAGGCCGAAAACAAAGCGGCCGAGGAGCGCACCGAGCGGGAGAAACAAGAGGCACGGGTGGGCGAGGTGCAGCAAGAGCTCTAGGCTCTCGTGAAGAAGCACGAGACTTTGGAGCTTGACTCGAAGACGCGAGAGTCCGAGGTTGCCGCGGCCCTCGAGAGCACAAAGCATGCTAAGGCTGAAGCCCAAAAGGCCCTCCGGGAAATTGAGGCGATGAGGAAGATAGCGGCGGGTAAGGCATTCATTATGCAAAGCAAGCATGTGAAAGTAAATTACTTGTTACTTAACCGAGTCCGGAGCTCTCCAGGAGCATTCGCAGATTTGCCCCGTAGTGTGTCGGATGCCGCAAAGTACTACCAGGCCGAGGAGGGAAGCTCGATGGAGAAGTTGTTCTGGTCTCAGTATACTGGGACCGAACACCCGATGCCTGTGAGCGACCACCTGAAGCAACTGGTCAAGCTGCACAAGGCGGACGAACAGGCCATGAGGGGCCTTATAGTCCGTATGTCGCCTGCCGACTCCCTTCCCAACAGCTACTTCGGCCTGGTGTGGCGGCTTGTGGATGCCTACCCACGGCTGGAAGTCATAAAGCGGTCCGTCTGCATCGAAGGTGCACGCCGGGCTTTTGCCCGTGCGTAGGTGCACTGGGCCAAGATGGACGCCAAGAAGCTGGTGAAGGAGGGGCCGCCGCAGGGCAAGGAGAATCGCCACCCTGAAATGTATTATGAGGGTGTCCTGCAGGGTGCCCGTCTTGTGGCGGACGAGTGCGCGAAGGATGTAATTTTTGAATGAACTTGCTTGTGTGATCCTGTATTATGAAAACTTGTTCATGTGCGATATGCAACGCTTGTTTGAATTTAAAATATTACCTTTAGTGCGGCTGTTTATCATGGCCACTCGTCGGCTTCTGCCCCCATGCCACGAGTGCTGGGGTGTTCGGGATAAATCTGAGCACTCTTTTTCCCATTGTTGGGTCCTTCGAGGGAGGTTCTCAGCACAACGAACAAGGCAATCGGACTATAATGCTTTATCACTCTCACTTAGCCATAGAAGTCTACAATTTTAAATTTTGGCGAAGCCCCTAGTATTCGGAAGGCCGAATTCGGGGCGCTATACACGCCTAAGCCGGACAAAGCCGACTCCTCGCCCTAAGCGGCATAAGTCTTTAGGGACTCGAGACATCTCGAACAGCGACTAGCTCTCGCCTTATCATGACAGTCAGTTTTAGCTTTCTCTACTGAGGTGCTTGCCTAGATGAACCGGGGCACAATCGCAGTAGTTCTCCCAGTGCTACCTTAGCCGATATAGCGGAACGTAAGGTACCAAAACATGGGAGCCGGGCAAACCCAACAATTGACCCAAGACATGATTTGAAGCTGATGCATATAATGCTATAAGTTCGGGGTGCCGCACTGTTGAAAGTGCTCGGACTTCTCACGCCGTATTATGGGGTACGCTTAAGCCCCTGGCGTATTGGCCGTACCAGAGTGTACGGGTGCTGAATGTCATGAATGAACATATATATATATAAAAGAATAGAGAATGCGGTAATAGTCTAGTGCTATGCATTGTTTATTCAAAAAGGTGCGTCGAAGCAGAATGATACAAGTAGTGCGATAAGCAAAAAGTAGGACTATTTGACATGTCCCCTCCAAGGGCAAGCTGAGGAA
The DNA here is from genome assembly GCA_034509565.1 of Triticum monococcum. Lineage (NCBI taxonomy): Eukaryota > Viridiplantae > Streptophyta > Magnoliopsida > Poales > Poaceae > Triticum > Triticum monococcum. Next base: position 526,895,285 of record CM067841.1, read on the forward strand.
TGGTATTTAAAGCAGGTATTTCACTCGTTATCAAAGACCACCTGGGAGTTCCATGGTGCGACGTAGCTTTCTGCCTCCTTGGTTGTTGTATCGTGTGTCCGGCAATCGTACTGCCGGACGGGGTTTCCAGAGAGTAAAGTCCTAAAAGAGAGAAAAAATAACAAAGCGGGAAGCCCCTAGTGCGGTTGAGCCGTGTTTTGGGGCGTGCCGTAGTCGTGCCCCCCCACCTATGCCCATGGTATTTTCAATGCGTAATTATGTACGTGTGGCACAGATTTCGCCGTTTGGATGGGACTGGGGTGGGGGCCGCATTGCTATGCGAGCTCGGAACGTGCAAGGCGGTCTTGTTGCAGGTTACTCCGGGCGCGCTTGACGGTGTGCGGGTGTTTAATCACCGGACTGGTGGATTGCCTGAAGAGGCTGCTTTGCGCTTCTGCTGCGAGGGCCGCAGTGTGCTCCTCCGTGCGGAGAGAGCACTCTGTGTTTCCATTGACTGTGATGACCCCCCGAGGTCCTGGCATCTTGAGCTTGATGTATGCATAATGCGGTACCACGTTGAATCTCGCAAATGCGGTTCGCCCGAGCAGTGCATGATAGCCACTGCGGAACGGGACTAGATTGAAGATTAACTCCTCGCTTCGGAAGTTATCCGGGGATCCGAAGACCACTTCCAATGTGATTGAGCCTGTGCAATGGGCCTCTACACCTGGTATGACGCCTTTCAATGTCGTTTTTGTGGGTTTGATCCTTGAGGGGTCTATACCCATTTTGCGCACTGTGTCCTGATAAAGCAGGTTCAGGCTGCTGCCGCCGTCCATATGGACTCGAGTGAGGTGAAATTCTGTCGATGATTGGGTCTAGGACCAGTGCAGCGAATCCGCCATGATGGATACTAGTGGGTTGGTCGGACATGAGGACCATGGGTTGAACTTTGGGGCGACTGGCTCCAACGCATATACGTCCCTTAGCGCACGCTTCTGCTCCCTCTTGGGGATGTGGGTTGTGTATATCATGTTCACCATCCGCACTTGTGGGGGAACCTCATCTGTGCTCCGGTGTTCGGCGGCCGGGGCTCCTCCTCGTCATCACTATGTAACCCCTTATCTTTGTTTTCAGCGTTTAACTTGCCGGCCTGCTTGAACACCCAACATTCCCGGTTGGTGTGGTTGGCTGGCTTGTCGGGGGTGCCGTGTATTTGACACAAGCGATCGAGTATACGTTCCAAACTGGATGGGCCCAGAGTGCTTCTTTTGAATGGCTTTTTCCGCTGACCGGGTTTAGAGCCTCTGAATCCAACATTGACTGTCGTATCCTCGGTATTGTCGCTGTTGATGCGGCGCTTGTGTTTGTTGCGACGTGACCTGTCGTTGCTATCCTTGGTATCCGAAGTACCATGGTTCTTTGATATGTTATTGCTTTGAGCCAGCCAGCTGTCCTCCCCCGCGCAAAAGCGGGTCATGAGTGTCTTGAGGGCTGCCATAGATTTCGGCTTTTCCTAGCCAAGGTGTCGGGCGAGCCACTCGTCGCGGCTGTTGTGCTTAAAAGCTGCTAAGGTCTCTGCATCCGGACAGTCGATGATTTGATTTTTCTTTGTCAGGAACCGTGTCCAGAATTGCCTGGCCGATTCCTCTGGCTGCTGAATTATGTGGCTCAAGTCATCGGCATCTGGTGGTCGCACATAAGTGCCCTGGAAGTTGTCCAGGAATGCGGCTTCCAGATCTTCCCAACAGCCAATGGGCTCTGCTGGAAGGCTGTTGAGCCAATGCCGAGTTGGTCCTTTGAGTTTGAGCGGGAGGTATTTGATGGCGTGTAGATCGTCACCGCGGGCCTTGTGGATCCATACCGCATGATCTGTTGTACCGTCGTATGATTCGATATTTACGGGTTTGAAACCCTCTGGGATTTGGTGATCCATTACTTCGTCTGTGAAGCATAGGGGGTGTGCGGCGCCTCTGTCCTAGGCTATATCGCGACGCAACTCAAATGAGTCTTGTCCGCTGTGTTCGGCCCGGCCGGATTTACTTTTACTGTATCCCGCATGACGGTTATCGTCTCGCATAGTGGCGCACCCTCGTGATCCGTAGATTGATCTTGCGTGTTTTTCTTTGTCCCCCAATACATCTCGCAGGTCTAGCATGTTTCCCCGTGCCTTGACATTTTTATTTGAGTGGTGTCAGGGTGCGGGCTAAGCTTTTGGCTGAAATGCCTCTCTGTCGCGGCCACGAGGTGGCCGATCAGCCGCGTCATACACTAGAGATGTAGGTTTTAATGCTTCCTCCTCTAGTCAGGGTAGCAACCTGCGCTTTGGGTAACTCTTGGAGGGGCGTTCGAGTTCATATTCCTCGGCCGCAAGGACTTCAGTCCATCTGTCAGCTAGCAAATCTTGATCAGCTCGAAGCTACTGTTGCTTTTTCTTAAGGCTATTTGTCGTGGCTATAAGCCAGCACTTGAAGCACTCTTGCTCGACGGGATCCTCAGGCATGACAAATTCGTCATCGTCGAGGCTTGCCTCGTCTTCGGAGGGAGGCATGTAATTATCATCTTCCGCCTCTCCATCTGCCGCTCTCTTGGGAGGGCTGGCTTCTCCATCCTCCTGCTCTAAATCTTGCTGGAGGGGATTGTCGTCATCTTCGGCACTGTTCGGAGTGCTATTATCTCCTGTGCCGGTATCACCACTTTTGCCTTGGTGAGACTTAGAGCGGCGCCGCTGACGTCGGCGCTTGGGTTGCTTCTTGGAGGGGTCATCCTCCGATGTCCCGTCGCCATTGCCTTCTTTGGGTGTGTCCACCATATATATATATATATCATATCATGAGGTGGCTGTCCAGTGCCCTGTCGGCAGTGGTTCTTGTTCGTATCTTGCATCGTCGTCCATACCGTCGATGTCTTTGGAGTCGAAGTCGAGCATGTCAGTCAAATTGTCGACAGTGGCTACTATGTGAGTGGTGGGTGGGCGGCGAATTTCTTCGTCATCCGCATCCCAATCCTGCCGGACATAGTTCGGCCAGGACTCTCCTGGCAAGGAGAGAGACCTTAATGAGTTTAGTATGTCGGTGAAGGGCGAGTGCTGAAAGATATCCGTGGAGGTGAACTCCATGATCGACGGCCAGTCAGATTCGATAGGCACGGGTGTAGGCGGTTCGGAGTCCGTGGCCGGGGAAGAATCCGGTAGTTTGGCGTCACGGCTCTCGTGAAGGGTAAGGTCGATACTCGGCTCCATAGCCGCTGAGAATGCAGCCTCCGTGGTGGGGTCTACCCACCCATCCATGGATGGCGCAATTGGCTTCGAATTGAGGGTCGGAGCGGTTGCCGATGCGGTCTCCTGAACACTGTCCGATGGTAGAGCTAAATCATGCTCATTGTGACCGTGCGGCGCACTCGGCAGGGGCTCGAATCCATCGAAGATCATGTCTCCATGGATGTTGGCCGTGTAGTTTAAGCTTCCAAACCTGACCTGGTGGCCAGGGGCGTAACTCTCGATCTGCTCCAGATGGCCAAGCGAGGGCCCGCAGTGCGAAGCTGCCGAATACGAAGATCTATTTGGGGAGAAAGGTCTCACCCTGGACTGCATTGCTATCGATGATCGAAGGAGCCATCAAGCCTGACGTTGAAGACACAGAGGAACTCTCAATGAAAGCACCAATGTCGGTGTCAAAACCGGCGGATCTCGGGTAGGGGGTCCCGAACTGTGCGTCTAAGGCGGATGGTAACAGGAGGCCAGGGACACGATTTTACCCAGGTTCGGGCCCTCTTGATGGAGGTAATACCCTACGTCCTGCTTGATTGTTCTTGATAATATGAGTAGTACAAGAGTTGATCTACCACGAGATCAAAGAGGCTAAACCCTAGAAGCTAGCCTATGGTATGATTGTTGTTCTTGGTCCTACGGACTAAACCCTCTGGTTTATATAGACACCGAAGGGGGCTAGGGTTACACAGAGTCGGTTACAAGGAATGAGATCTACATATCCGCATTGCCAAGCTTGCCTTCCACGCCAAGGAGAGTCCCATCCGGACACGGGACGAAGTCTTCAATCTTGTATCTTCATAGTCCAACAGTCCGGCCAAAGGTTATAATCTGGCTGTCCGGATACCCCCTAATCCAGGACTCCCTCAGTCGTACTCCCCTCCGTGTGGGAAACAAAAACAACTGCCGAGTCTTCCCTGCCTCCGTGTCGTTCCCTTCCTAGGCCTCGCCGTCGTCCACCGCCCTGGTGCTCTCGGTGTGGCGTGGTCAATGTGGTCAACGACCGACATGCAGCTGAAGTGGACTGTACGTGGAGAGGCTGACAGTTGGGTCTACGGCCATGGGAGAGGCTGACAGCTGGGTCTACGGCCGCACGCAAGGAAATGCCTCCGTATCACGCACAAAATGATGATTCCTCCACCTGACATCTGGGACCCACCGAAAGGGCCTCTGTATTTCGCGAAAAAAACATTACCATAGCTGACAACTCAGACCCACTAGCTATATCTTCGCACGCAAGGAAGTGCCTCCTTATTACGCACAAAAAATGAATACTCCCCTTGCTAGCTGGGACCCAGTATAGTGGGCCTACTAAGTTGACGGGGACGAAGGGCTTCGTCAACTTAGTCAATATGCACGATTCTAGCTCGACTGACCGTATGATGTCCATCCAACGGCCGTAGTGCTTCTTCAACCTCTGGTCTTCTTGCTCCAGCCACCCAAAGCAGCGCCAGTCGTGCCGCCTGCTCGTGCCTCCCATGGCCGGCTGTGCTGCCGCGGAGGCCTCACCGCCCCCATACTACTCCCACCACTGGCCAGGCCATCCCTCTACTCCACTCACCCACACCCCCTATTATTCTGCGGTGACGGCAGCGCAGCCGAACCAGTGAACCCTCGTACTCCTCTCGCGTGGGAATCCACTGCCGCGTCTTCCCCGGCTCCGCGTCGTCCCCTTCCTAGGCCTCACCGTCAACCACCGCCATGGTGCTCTCGGCGCGGAATGGTCAGTGTGGTCAACGACCGAATTCCATCAGAAGAACACTGTACATGGAGAGGCTGACAGCTGGGTCCACGACAGCCGCAAGGAAGTGCCTCCTTATTACGCGGAAAATAATTATTCCTCCACCTGACAGCAGGGACCCACCGGACGCCCACCAGTATTTTGCGAAAAAACATTTGCCCCTGACTGTTGGGACCCACCCGACGGGCCACCGTATTTCGCGAAAAAACGTTCCCCCTGCTGTCTGCTCGGACCCACCGGAAGTGCCTCCTTATTACGCACAAAAAAATGAATACCCCCTGCTAGCTGGGACCCACCTTGGTGGGAGGCTGACTTGTGGGCCTACTAAGTTGACGGGGACGGAGGGCTTTGTCAACTTAGTCAATATAAACGATTCTAGCTCCAGTGACCATACGATCTCCATCCAACGGCCATAGTGCTTCTTCAACCTCTGGTCTTCTTGCTCCAGCCGCCCAAAGCAGCGCCGATCGGGCCGCATGCTCCTGCCTCACGTGGCCGGATGTGCTGCCGCGGAGGCCTCACCGCCCCCTACTATTACCACCGCTGGCCAGGCCCTGCGGCGACGACAGCCTCACACCGCAGCCGAACCAGTGAACCCTCATACTCCTCTCCGCGCGGACTTCCACTGCCGCGTCTTCCTCGGCTCCGCGTCCTCCCCTTCCTAGGCCTCGCCGTCATCCACCGCCTTGGTGCTCTCGGCATGGCATGGTCAATGTGGTCAAGGAACGATTTCCATAGGACGTGGACTGTACGTGGAGAGGCTGACAGCTGGGTCCACGGCCACAGCAAGGAAGTGCCTCCTTATTACGCAGAAAATAATGGTTCCTCCACCTGACAGCTGGGACCCACCGGACGGGCCACTGTATTTTGCGAAAAAACGTTTCCCCCTGACTGCTGGGACCCACTAGCTACATCTTCGCACGCAAGGAAGTGCGTCCGAGCAAAAAAAAAACGATTCGCCCCCCTGACAGCTGGGACCACCAGCTACATCTTCGCACGCAAGGAAGTGCGTCCAGGCAAAAAAAATGATTCGCCCCCTAACTGCTGGGACCCACCAGCTACATCTTCGCACACAAGGAAGTGCCTGACAGTCGGGACCCACCTGGTCAAAGCGTACGTAGCGTTGTCATTCTGGTCGTGAACATGTACGTACATATATACTGGTGGATGTAGAGGCGCGCACGTGTCGTAGTAAAGGCGCGCACGTAGCATGTACACGTACGTACAGCGGCCAGGGTGCAAGAAAGAAAATATGGCCACGTATGTGTACATACGGGCGGGGTCTCAAACGCCTACTTTCGCATACGTACGGCGAGGGCACGTGTACATAGCTGGGTCGGAACAGAGAAACAGCGTTGTCGTCATGTTCATGGGCTACCGTGGACCTCCTCCAGCCTCCACGGGCTCCTATTCATCCAGCCTCCATCGCGCGCTACTCCACCGGCTACTGGTCAACCACCCCTCCATGGGCACCCCTCCACCGTCTACTGTTCATCCAGCCCTCCACACCATGAGGTCTTGTTCAACCACCCCTCCACGGGCACCCCTCCACCGTCTACTGTTCATCCAGCCCTCAACCACCACAACAAAAAAAAGACACATCTGTGACATTTTGGGCCGAACGAAATTTTTTTGGTCATACATATGGCACTTCTATGATGATAATTGTGACAAAACCCGGTATCATCATAGATGTGGTGGGCTCCTACTTCTATGACAAAAAAATCATGACAGAAAATGGGCTTTTCGTCCTGGGCGGGCCGGAGACGCAGCTGCATGACATACTTTGGGTCGTCCATGATGGAAAAAACCGTGGTAGAAGCGAGGGCGAGGAAAATTTTCGGGAGTTCCCAGTTACGGTGGGAGGTCAGGGCCGAGTGATGCGCGCTTCTCTCGTACACGTACGCGCGTGTGTGTGAGGCGTTGGCTCTAACTGAACCCGAGCGAGGCGTTGGGCTCTAACTGAACCTGAGCGATTGCACTGCAGGCTACGCGTTACTGAACCCGAGCAATCGATCGATGGCTGTTAACTGAACCCGATCGAGCGATTCCTTCGCTACTGCTGCTAACTGAAGCCGATCGATGCTGCCTCTGGATGAACAGTGAGTGTTGCGGGGGGGGGGGGGGGGGGTTGGATGAACAATTCTCGGTGGGGGTGGATGAACAGGATCCCGTGGTGTTGCCTCTGGATGAACAGGACCCCGATCGATCGAGCCGGTTGGGGCTGGATGAACAGGGCCCCGTGGAGGGATGGATGAATAGGACCACCCCGTGGAGGCAGGATGAACAGTAGATGGTGGAGGGCAGGATGAACAGTAGCCCATTGAGGGGTGGTTGAACAGGAGCCCGTGGAGAGGGCTGGTTGAACAGTAGCCAGTGGAGTAGCGCCCGGTGGAGGCTGGATGAACAACAACCCGTGGATAAACAGTCGCAGGTGGAGGCTGGAGGAGGTCGACGGTGGAGATGAACAGTATTCCGTGGAGTCCCGTTTTGCGGTACACCACACCCCTCCCGATGAACAGGACCCCCGTTCCGACCGTAGCGCTCCAACACAAGTCCGTTTCGTCCATTTTACGGTACACCACACCCCTCCCGATCAACAGGACCCCCGTTTCGACCGTAGGAGGTCCATTTCCTCCGTTTTGCGGTACGCCAGACCCCTCCCGATCAACAGGATCCCGTTTCAAACGTGGCCGATCGAACACAAGGCCGTTTCCTCCGTTCTGCGGTACGCCAGGCCACGTTTCCATCGCCTATTCCGTCCAAGCCCTCCCGATGAACACGACCACACATTCCGTTCCGACCCAGCCGGTTGGCTCCCACGCGTTCCGTTGCCTCCCCATGGACACGACGCATTCCGTTGCCTCCCCATGAACACGACGCATTCCGTTGCCTCCCCATGAACACGACGACGATGCTGTTTCTTCATTCCGACCCAGCCATGTACACGAGCCCTGGTCGTACATATGCCCGAGTAGGCGTTTGAGACCCCGCCCGTATGTACACATACGTGGCTGTATTTTATTTCTTGCACCCTGGCCGCTGTACATATGTGTACATGCTACGTGCGCGCCTCTACTACGACATGTGCGCGCCTCTACATCGACCGGTATATATGTACGTACACGTTCGTGACCAAAATGACAACGCTACGTACGCTTCGACCAGGTGGGTCCCGACTGTCAGGCACTTCTTTGTGTGCGAAGCTGTAGCTGGTGGGTCCTAGCAGTCAGGGGCAAATGTTTTTTCGCGAAATACGGTGGCCCGTCCGGTGGGTCCCCGCTGTCAGGTGGAGGCATAATTATTTTGCGCATAATAAGGAGGCACTTCCTTGCTGCGGCCGTGGACCCAGCTGTCAGCTTCTCCATGTACTCTTTCGATGGAAGTCAGTCATTGACCACATTGACCACGCCGCGCCGAGAGCACCACGGCGGTGGACGACGGCGAGGCCTAGGAAGGGGACGACGCGGAGTCGGGGAAGACGCGGTAGTGGAAGCCCGCGCGGAGAGGAGTACGAGGGTTCACTGGTTCGTCTGTGGTGTGAGGCTGCCGTCGCTGCAGGGCCTGGCCAGCGGTGGGAATAGTAGGGGGCGGTGAGGCCTCCGTGGCAGCACAGCTGGCCACGGGAGGCAGGAGCATGCGGCACGACCGGCGCTGCTTTGGGCGGCTGGAGCAAGAAGACCAGAGGTTGAAGAAGCACTACGGCCGTTGGATGGACATTGTTCGGTCACTGGAGCTAGAATCGTTCATATTGACTAAGTTGACAAAGCCCTTCGTCGCCGTCAACTTAGTAGGCAAACAAGTCAGCCTCCCACCAAGGTGGGTCCCAGCTAGCCGGGGGAGTATTCATTTTTTGTGTGTAATAAGGAGGCACTTCCGGTGGGTCCGAGCTGACAGCGGGGGGAACGTCTTTTTCACGAAATACGGTGGCCCGTCCGGTGGGTCCGAGCAGTCAAGGGGAAACAATTTTTTTCGCAAAATATTGGCGGCCCGTCCGGTGGGTCCCCGCTGTCAGGTGGAGGAATAATCATTTTCCGCGTAATAAGGAGGCACTTCCTTGCGGCTGCCGTGGACCCAGCTGTCAGCCTCTCCACGTATAGTACTCTTCCGATGGAAGTCGGTCGTTGACTACATTGACCACGCCGTGCCGAGAGCACCACGGCGGTGGACGACGGCGGGGCATAGGAAGGGGACGACACGGAGCCGAGGAAGACGCGACAGTGGATGCCCACGTGGAGAGGAGTACGAGCATTCACCGGTTCGGCTGCGGTGTGAGGCTATTATCGCCGCAGAATAACAGGGGGTGTGGGTGAGTAGAGGGATGCCCTGGCCAGCGGTGGGATTAGTAGGGGGCGCTGAGGCCTGCGCGGCAGCACAGACGGCCATGGGAGGCGGGAGTAGGCGGTCCCGCCGGCGCTGCTTTGGCGGCTGGAGCAAGAAGATCAGAGATTGAAGAAACACGATGGCCGTTGGATTGACATCCAACGGTTACGTCTGCTAAAATCGTTTGTTGACGTATATAATAACTAAAAAAATATTGCATACGCGTCAACTAAACAAGCCCACAAGTCAGACCACTCCCTCTTTTTTTAATAATTTATATATAGCTCATGGCAACTTCTTATGCAATTTATTGCAGTCATTTTTTTTGGTTGGCCAGGGCCAATTTGGCATATTTCTGTGGGTTCCAAACTATTTTTAATACTAAAATGTCCAGCCAAATTTAAAGTACTTTGAAGATATATTTAAATTAGGTTAATGCCCAGTGAAATAGGAATCTGAAAATGTAATAAAAATTAGAAATTATAAAGTATTTGCCAATTTGTCATTTGTTTTTTTATTTACAACCCATTTCATATTACTTTCAAGATTTGCAGGCGTCTTGAAAGAGTTGCAGCCCATCAGGGCGTAGAAAAATAAGTAGGCCTGGATTGGGTATTCTTCAGAAAAAATAAAATGGGCTCATTTTCACAAAGAAAAAAATAGCTGGGCTGGTCACATGGTGAACATAAAATATAAGCCTGGACTAGACGGGCCACAGCCCAGTTCAAACCCTGCTCCATCTCAACAATACCAAACAAAAAAAATACTGCTTGAGTAGCTACGTCCCTGGTGTCAGCCGGTCTTGTGCCGTTCTCTTGTCTATTGACTATATACGCTCACAATGTCGTGGGTCCCAGATGTCAGGAAAACACTAGGAGGAAGCATTTTATTTTTCCATACGCTGATGTGGTGGGCCCCTACTGTCATCCTCTCCACATACTTCTGCCGATTCCTATTGTTTGTTGACCATGTTGACAATGTGAGAGGGCGGCGCCGCGGCGAGCGCACCAAAGCGCGCGGAGGACGTCAGCGTTAACGATATAGGAGACGGTGGGGCGGCGATGCGTGCGCTGAGGCGCAGCCAACCATGGGAGGCGGAAGCAGACGGCCCCGCCGACGCTGGTTTGGTTTTGGCGGCTGGAGGAAGACAGGACTGAAGAAACATGACAGACTGTAAAAGTAGCAGGAGTACTTAACAACCTTAACTGAAACCAGCAGGGGCACTTAACATCCAAAGCTGAAAGCAGTATGAGTACTTATACAGGTTCAACCGTACAAAGCACGCCTCGAACCGTGCTACTTTGCCTACAGTTAACCAAGGGTGAGGCTGCCAAGCCCCATGACATGGCCCAGGCGCCACCCCGCGCATCCACAACCTTCTGAAAGCGGCTTCATCTCGCAACATGGTCAATAAACAGGATATTCGCTTTAGAGCCATGGAAAAGCATGAACATAATCTTCTGTCCTATTCTCCAAGATGGCGGGCCTTCATTATTTGAGACCACCCATGAATAAGTATATTTTCGCCAACAAGGGGAATTGAGTAGGTCGACATAAACATCATGTTGTGACCAAGCGCAAGTCTGACCCGACCTTGGTCAGGCATCTGTATAGGAACAATAGAACTCGGCAGTTCCTGTTTCAAGAAGATCACAGCTGTAAAACTATGTATAAGCAATAGTTTATGAACAACATATATAACAGAAAACAGCTCGTACCATAAGTTTCTCGACACAGTTGGACCTGTTCAACGAGTGCAGCAGTGGCACACATATCCCACGCGGCCTTCCACCATTGAAACGCACCACAAGGACATCAAGACAATCAATAAAGTGTAGGAACTTTTGGATATCGATCCAGTCAACTTCAGTGCCATTAGTAATAGTCGAGTTATTACAGAGTAACAAACGAGCAGACTGCTAAACTCTGAAAAAACCTACACGTGCCACCAATTATAAGAAAATATTAGTTAGAAGTAGCATCTTCGTGAGAGATTCGTTGCTACTTCAAAGTTAAAATGTGATCAGTTAGACGGAATAGGTGGATTAAGAAGTAATCGAGGCAACAAGCAAGAACCAGATACAAAACTAACATGGATGAACAATTGGAACGACGTCGGGGTGGAAGATCGCAGTGAAGATGAGACCAGGTTCTGCTATTTCCATCAACATTCATGCGCCAACTTTCAGTCCGTAACACTTGAGAAAGTTTATCCAAGTTCGGCCATAAAAAAAGCAGCGATCTTCTTGGTTCATGAACCCAACTCAGAACTTATATCCATGGCTTGTCTTCACTGTGACCATTAAACTAGTGTATTCAGTTATGGAAAGGCCGAGCATCTTGAGTACATGTGTTCTGGCAGAGAAAATAATACACTGCAGGAAAAATAATATGAGAACACAGCATGTTCAAAAAAACCCCACCCTCCCGGATAGAAAAGAGGATTCTAGGAACATATTGTGCGCGTTTCAAAATGTTGTGTTAGGATGAGAAGGAACAAGTGTGGTGTCTCATCGAGGGTGCAGAAACCTATAGGGTACTCGCACTTTGGGCACTGCAAATGAAACACACTAGATTCAGTAGGAAGAAAAATGCATCAACGGTGGCGGCTGCCATCCTAGGATTACCTGCGACCAAGGGACTTGGGTTTATCGGGGATGGATGAAGAATTCGTACCTGGTTCTCCATGAGAAAACCTTATGCAATCGCCGAGAGGGGGTTTTCTCTGAACAAGCAGACGAGGGAGAAGGGGATTCAGGCCCAGTCAAATATTGCCGCTTCGTCCATCCATCTTACTGCTAAAGCTGGAAAGGGGGGGGGTTGTGATTTGACGGCTCATTGGGCATTACTGCGGCGCTACGACCGGGGCGTGTCTACTGTGAAGTTGTGCACTCTAATTTGTGCATATGGCACGTGGACCCCATTGCCGGTTGCCCCACATATCAGCGAAAGGAAGTAGAAAGACAGGAGTAACTAGTTACACACAAATATATTTTTTGACAGAGAGATACTCCCTCTGTAAAGAAATATACAAATCTTTTATATCACAGGCTCACCTTGCCGAGAAATATACTCCCTCTGGAATGCACGGGCATTATGGGGGTTCAACTGAGAATATAATGCTCAGATTTTTTAGAGATAAAAGCTGCTTTATGGAAGATTAACAGTCATAGGTATACAAATAATTTCGGGGGTTCCTATGAGCCAAAGATGGCGTCCACAGGGCAAAGAAGTAGCAGCTTTTGCGAGCACATGCGCTTCAGAATTACACTCGCGTTTTTCATGTATGATCTCCATGGTTTGGAACATATTCTTCTTCATCTTGATCTCGTCCATAATAACTTTGCTGGGCCCCAAGTATGCCTCTCTGATATGCTTGACTGTTGCTGAACAATCGGTGCTAATCTGAACTTGTTGCAGGTTTAAGTCAAGAGCCAGAGATAGCCCCTCGCAACATGCCATTGCCTCTAGGATCTCTGGATTAGTAACACTTTCGCACACCAGTGCCGATGCTCCAAGGAAGAAGCCTGTATGATCACGGCTCACAACTGCCAGGGCTTCCCTTTCACCATTGCGAGATAACATAGCATCAACATTCATCTTCACCCAACCCACAACAGGAGGAGGACGCCACTTCTGCACTGAGCTAGTGCTTCTCGAAACCAGGTTCTGGACTTTGGGCCACAGGCCGACTCTGCATGTTTGGGGGCCCATGTGTTCTACCTCAGCGCTTTTCATATTGCAAGCGATCGGTACGGCACTGGTTTTAGATGCTGTCGCAAGGCGAATACACAAAATTGAATAAAGCATGGCACCTGTTGGAATGAAATTGAACAATAGTTCCTAACCAGCAATCAGAGTTGCAATTCTATCAACGATATACCATGTGATAAATAATACTATCGTACTACTTATACACACATGACACTTGTTTCACCATGCCACATTATTACATCAAAATCTCTCGGAGGATAGATCAGTTAGGCAGTTGCGTGCTGCTACTGAAGAATTTCAAAGTTGATTTGGACCAGCACTCCTTGCCGAGAAAGTTCCATTTTGACATCATCCCCTACCGCAAGATATGATTTAGATTTGAACCTTGACCATCCTTTAGCATCAATCATCATGCGACCATCCTTTGTACTTATGATATATTGAGCAGGTTCATTCACACCAAGGCTGCGCATGGTAAGAGAAACTTGGCGGCGATCGCCCGGATTGTTGAACGACTCCCTCGTTGCTCTAGGAATTCTCTGTTTGCAAACAAGAAGACATACCCAAACAGTTAGATCAACACAGTGAATCATGTGAAACAACATGGAAAGAAAAAAGAACGAAGCGCTTGGGCGGCCAATGCTTACCAAGAAGGTGGACTTGTCGGTTTTTGTAAGGAGTTTGGTATATGAAGTGCGAACTGCAGCCTAGTCTGTTGCCGGTGCAACTGCACGGGCTGGAGCAGATGCAAGTGCAAGTGTTGGTGCAGGTGCCAAAGCCGCTGCTGCTGCCGGAGATGGTGCTCCTTGTAGAGTTGGTGCCGGTGTTGGAGCAGGTGCCGGTATCGATGCCCGATCCTCTGGTAGATCAGACTGATCCACTGACGCGATCGGTGCCCAATCCTCAGCTGGATCAGACTGAGCTGCTTCCGCTGTCAGTGCTAGAGCAGCTGTCGGTGCTTGATCTGTGCGAGACAGCGGCGATCGTGTCTGGTCTGCTATGATCAGCTTTCTAACTTGACTAGGATCCGTGACCGTGATCCAGTTTTCTTCTTCATTTCTTTTAAACGCGAGAAGGAATAATTGTGGAGTTTTTGTTAAACCAAACTGCAGTTCATCATAGGGATCCAGCTTGTACTCAGACAACAGACTGATCCAATTTTTTCCAGTAATATAAGTGATGGACAGTGCCTTCGTTACTGACACGACATAAGAAGTGAAACTGGCAAAAATAGCCATCGTACAGCAAACCAAACGGTTTATTCTATGATGAATGTCACATGGCAAAACCTGCATCGTAAAATTGCAGGAAAAGAAAGAAAACATGACATTAAATCAATAAGATATAGACAATAAATCAATAAGATTTACTTGATGTGACACGAGTGAATCCTTACCAGGAAATCACTATGTTGAAGTACTAAACAGAGTGCATGAAGGGTGCATGAGTCCACACTAGTAGGTTGACAAAAATACACGAAGAGGAAACAACTATATTGAGATGAGAATGCAACCAAACACACCCACACGCTTTGTGCTACAGTGACTGATCTGCATCGTCTGAGTTTGATCCAACGGTCATGTTGTGCCGAGACATGGACATGCCCATGCAGAGGGCGCCTAAACACCACCGAAGTCCCTCTGCTTCTCGAGGCGCACGACATTGGTGATGCAGGGTGCAACCGCCCACAGAGCCCGCTCCTGGTCGACGGGAGCCAGCTTGTCAAAGACGGCTTCCAATGGCGCGAAAGGATTCGCCCGGCAACGGCGACGGCAGCCCGCAACCCCTCCTTGTCCAGCTCAGCCCCCACCATCGCACGGAGATGGCTCAGCTCCTCGGAGATATAGGTGAAGAAGGAGACCAGGTCAGGAAACCGCCGCTCGTTGAAGTCGACCAGGTGGTCGAACGGGTTTAGCCCGATGGCCGGCATCGTTGCGCTGGTACAACGGTAGGCATCGCGCAGCCGCAACACATGCGTGGCAACTTGGTTCACCAAGTGGCTGAGGCGATCCTAGACATCGTCCATAATAACTTTGCTGGGCCCCAAGTATGCCTCTCCGATATGCTTGACTATTGCTGAACAATCGGTGCTAATCTGAACTTGTTGCAGGTTTAAGTCAAGAGCCAGAGATAGCCCCTCGCAACATGCCATTTCCTCTAGGATCTCTGGATCAGTAACACTTTCGCACACCAGTGCCGATGCTCCAAGGAAGAAGCCTGTATGAGCCCGGCTCACAACTGCCAGGGCTTCCCTTTCACCATTGCGATATAACGCAGCATCAACATTCATCTTCGCCCAACCCACAGCAGGAGGAGGACGCCACTTCTGCACTGAGCTAGTGCTTCTCGAAACCAGGTTCTGGACTTTGGGCCGCAGGCCGACCCTGCATGTTTGGGGGCCCATGTGTTCTACCTCAGCGCTTTTCATATTGCAAGCGATTGGTACGGCACTGGTTTTAGATGCTGTCGCAAAGCGAATACACAAAATTGAATAAAGCACAGTAGCTGTTGGAATGAAATCGAACGACAGTTCCTAACCAGCAATCAGAGTTGCAATTCTATCAACGATATACCATGTGATAAATAATACTATCGTACTACTTATACACACAGGACACTTGTTTCACCATGCCAGATTATTACATCAAAATCTCTCGGAGGATAGATCAGTTAGGCAGTTGCGTGCTGCTACTGAAGAATTTCAAAGTTGATTTGGACCAACTCTCCTTGCCGAGAAAGTTCGATTTTGACATCATCCCCTACCGCAAGATATGATTTAGATTTGAACCTTGACCATCCTTTAGCATCAATCATCATGTGACCATCCTTTGTACTTACGATATATTGAGCAGGTTCATTCACACCAAGGCTGCGCATGGTAAGAGAAACTTGGCCGCGGTCGCCCGGATTGTTGAACAACTCCCTCGTTGCTCCAGGAATTCTCTATTTGCAAACAAGAAGACATACCCAAACAGTTAGATCAACACAGTGAACATGTGAAACAACATGGAAAGAAAAAAGAACGAAGCACTTGGGCGGCCAATGCTTACCAAGAAGGTGGACATGTCGGTTTTTGTAAGGACTTTGGTATATGAAGTGCAAACTGCAGCCCAGTCTATTGCCGGTGCAACTGCACGGGCTGGAGCAGATGCAAGTGAGGGTGTTGGTGCAGGTGCCAAAGCCACTGCTGCTACCGGAGATGGTCCTCCTTGTAGAGCTGGTGCCGGTGTCGGAGCAGGTGCCGGTGTCGATGCCCGATCCTCCGATAGATCAGACTGATCCGCTGACGCGGTCGGTGCCCAATTCTCACCTGGATCAGACTGAGCTGCTGCCGCTATCAGTGTTAGAGGAACTGCCGGTGCTCAATCTGTGCGAGACAGCGGCGATCGTGTTTGGTCTGCTATGATCAGCTTTCTAATTTGACTAGGATCCGTGACCATGATCCAGTTTTTTCTTCATTTATTTGAAATGCGAGAAGGACTAATTGTGGCGTTTTTGTTAAACCAAACTGCAGTTCATCATAGGGATTCAGCTTGTACTCAGACAACAGACTGATCCAATTTTTTCCAGTAATATAAGTGATGGAAAGTGCCTTCGTTACTAACACGACATAAGAAGTGAAACCTACAAAAATAGCCATCGTAGAGCAAACCAAACGGTTTATTCTGTGATGAATGTCACATGGCAAGACCTACATCGTAAAATTGCAGGAAAAGAAAGAAAACATGACATTAAATCAATAAGATTTAGACAGTAAATCAATAAGATTTACTTGATGTGACACGAGTGAATCCTTACCAGGAAATCACTATGTTGAAGTACTAAACAAAAGATTGATCGTCCAACTATGCGTGGTATGGAGGGGCCCTGCCTACTCCCACGAGCAGGACAGTCCAAAGGCCGTGACAAATCGTATGGACCAAACATCCATGGGGCTGGAAATCCTGGTGGGTGCGATAAACCCTGCAATGCATACAGATATTGGAATGTAACCATAATTGATAGACCATCCTCACAAAAAATATGATACGGATACTTCAAAATATACAGACTGAATTGAGTGGACAGACATTAACATAGACCGTTCTCAGGACTGACCACACACCAAAAGCGGCAGTACTAATAAACAATACAGGGTTCACAAACACAAATCAAGTACTGAACAATAGTACTTACTACAGACAAGCAAAGTTGCACTAACTAAACTCTGCAGACTATTTTTTGCCACCGACCTACGAGATGAGCCCTGCATAACTGACTAGGCCATGGACTTCGTGTCAGATGTCTACATGCACCAGCACCATCTTGTCAACCTTGGAGAACCTAACAGAGTGGTCTTTCCACTCATAAACATGATGATGAAGACATGTTGCATCAGATTTGTTGGGAAGCTTTACAAGAACCACACCCTTCGTAATCAAAGGCACAACCAGGAAATTGTTGTGGTCAAGTACAGCCTCGAGAACACGCCTGACAACAATGCTACAGGAAAACACTAGTTCAGGACACGTGGCGACAAGGACACAGCAGCTGGATAGTTCAGCAGTAGAACTCATCATCAGGTCTTCCACTTCACACGGCATGACTTTGAGAACTTCATCTCCACCGCGGACCTGGTTCTAATTCAAACAGAAACCATATTTTATTACTACCTCCGTTCAGAAATATAAGATGATTTTCGATATTATACTCCATATATGACTACATATATGCATAGAAATGAGTGAACAAAGACACTAGAACATGTCTTCAAAGGCATGAGAGCAGAGGGATTACATGCAATATCCATAACACAAGTTACTGAGGCAAATATACCCTCTTAAAAGATAGCATTGATGTTCATAAAGTACTCCCTCCGTCCCAAAATTCTTGTCTTAGATTTCTCTAGATACGGATGCATCAAGTCACATTTTAGTATTAGATACATCCGTAGCTAGACAAATCTTAGACAAGAAATTTGGGACAGAGGGAGTAGTTGAAAGTAATCTATAAGAAATCAGTGTGAACCTCTCACATGTTTTGGTCAAAAGAGGAATTTAGAACCGTCATTTGGCACACAAAAATCACATGCAAGATCACCCAGAAAGTTGTACTACTAGTACTAGTACTACTTGTTAGATGAAAAAACACGATCAAGATCGAGAAAAAGATCATCAAGAAGAGATATTACCTGGACTTGCTTAATGAGGGATCCCGAAGAGGGGGCTTGGACAGGGGGTGGCTTTGAGCTTGTCTGCGGTAGTCTCGGTAGGGTGCTTGCGCTTCTTCGTACCATGAGCCTCGACGATTTTGGCCGGAGCCATAGACATCACTTCAGCCGGTGCTCCAGCGTCCATCAAGAAACTGTCAAATAGAAATAAAAGAAAAGAAACCATAATCACAAACCCAAAAGAAGAAAAGAGAGGGAGTTATAGGATCAATCTCGGGGTTGTAAGACCGGGCCTTGACCAGAATCAACACCATTGATGCGCTCACCTTTCCTTCTTTGGGAGAGAAGAACAATGGCAGAAGCAGGTCGGGGTTTTCTTAAAGAAATGAGGAACAAGATGAGGCAGAAGCGAGTGTTGGGTAGAGAGGAAGCTGAGAGAGAAGAGTGAAATGATGGTTGCTTTTTCCGTCCAACTTACTGCTGGAAACGAGGGGGTTTTGTGATTTGACGGCTCATTGGGCATTACTGCGGCGCTTTGATCGGGGTAGTCTACCGTCACTCTACTACGGAGTAATTTAGTTCATAGCTGGTGGACGCCGATGCTGGCTGTCCCACACGTCGGCGAAAGTGAGTAATTTAGTGCATGGCTGGAGGAGGATCCGCACGGTAGAGCATATCCACTATTTTTCAGAAGAAAAAAATGATTACAGCGAGCATTTGCACTCTTACGACGAAGGAGTGTGAAACACGGCAGCCACTTGAACATACACAGTGCTCCTACTACTAGGCATGTGCAGTGGTTCATACGTCAGTACTACACAATCTTGTTGCTAGTGTAGTAAGATATGACGATAACAAATGATGGCGTGCACATGTCAACTACTCCTATATGTAACATAGTACCGCTTTCTGGACTGTCCGGTCGAGAATGGACGGTGAGATCAATGTTAACAGAACTAGGTCCATAGCGCACGGAGAGTACGGTGCTACAGTACTCCACGAAACATGAACCATATGAAGCATTAATAATCTTAGGCGGGGTGTATGAAGGGTGCACAGGATGGGAGCAGAAGTTCCCTTGTCGACCCACTTTTGGGTGTTTGGCAGAGTGCATGAAGGGTGCATGAGTCCACACTAGTAGGTTGACAAAAAATACACGAAGAGGAAACAACTATATTGAGATGAGAATGCAACCAAACACACCCACACGCTTTGTGCAACAGTGACTGATCTGCACCGTCTGAGTTTGATCCAATGGGCATGTTGCGCTGAGACATGGACATGCCCATGAAGAGGGCACCTAAACACCACCGAAGTCCCTCTGCTTCTCGAGGCACACGACATTGGTGATGCAGGGTGCAACCGCCCGCAGAGCCCGCTCCCGGTCGACGGGAGCCAGCTCATCAAAGACGGCGTCCAATGGCACGAATGGATCACGGTGACGGAGCCCTGAAAGGATTCGCCCGGCAATAGTGACGGCAGCCCGCAACCCCTCCTTGTCCAGCTCTGCCCCCACCATCGCGCGGAGACGGCTCAGCTCCTCGGAGATATAGGTGAAGAAGGAGACCAGGTCAGGAAGCCGCAGCTCGTTGAAGTCGACCGGGTGGTCGAACGGGTTTAGCCTGACGGCCGGCATCGTCGCGCTGGCACGATGGTAGGCACTGCGCAGCCGCAACACGTGCGTGGCAACTTGGTTCACCAGGTGGCTGAGGCGATCCTGGACCTCATCACAATCGGCCCGCTCGCGCTCCAGCCGGCTCCCCTGACGGCCCATCATATCTCCCGCTTTCTGGCAGCAACACCGCTGATGCCTCGAGCATCTTTGTGGTGGACGCCTGCCGCTTTTGAAGCTCCATGAACTCCCGCACATAACGGAGGAGCATGGCACTCCTCTCCTCCTTGAGCTCACGGAGCTCAACGTCCTTGGCCCTGAGCTCCGCTTCCTTGGCATGGAGCTCATGTGTCAGGAGCCTCACCTTGGACTCCATGATCTGCTGCGCCGCCATGGCACCAGGTAGAAGCAATGGGGAGAGGAAGCAAAGGGGGCGAAACGGCCGAAAGGCAATGCAATCTACGGGAAGGCAGAGGGAGCAAGGAATCTTTTGGTTTTCACCATGGTAAAACACCAGTCGACGACTTCTCACATCAGGGAGCAGTGGGTACAGGCGGAGTCATCATGACTAATTGCTGCCGCGCCTGCTCCCATCAATCAAAATATTAAAAATCCTGCCGCACCTGCTCCCATAAATCAAAAAATTAAAAATCCCATCGCACCCAAACACCAGAGCAACGCCGCGGTGGATATTTGAATTTACCTGCCGGCAAGTAGATAAAAAAGGGGTGAAAAAACAAATGTGGCGGCGGCCTAGCTAATCGGTCGAACTAGCCCAACTAGCTAGCCACTGTGCTTCATTGATGTACTCGGTGGGAAAGGTGGTCTTTTGTGATTTGACGACTCATTTACTTGCTTCGGCGCTACGACTGAGGAGGACCCAAATAACGCGCGGTAGGGCTTCCCACGTCAGGAAGAATATATGCGTGCACCACCCGGGAGGACCCCGAAACCACGCGGTAGGGTGTGCCACGTCTCGGCATGGAGGAAAAATGTGCGTGTAAAAATATACTGTATCAGACGTAGTACCTATGGTTCGACCTCGGGACCCAGCCAGTCGTTTGAAAACACCCCACTAGCCACACAGCTTCATCATGCAAACATGGCACGGAGGATAGATGTGGTTAGCTCCATCTCGACCAGCCACAACGTCTCTTGTTCTAGGTGATTCTTCTATTTTCCAAGTTTTTTTAGTTGTAATAACACCACGGCAAGCTAGCGCCGCTCGTCGTGTGTGCCCGTGCAAAGGTTAGACAATGGAGAGAAGAGAGATTGAGATCGCAGACCTGGGACCCACCAGTAAGTGAGATAACGGTCATGCACGTGTTGACGAGGCACTCCCTCTACTCTACTCAATGCAAGTACTGTATAAAATCAAGTTATGGGACAAAGCCAACAACCATTCGTTTTTTCAGGCTATCGACTTACGCTTTGTAGTCCAGGTTGCCAGTTCGAATCTCGTCTTTCAGATTTGTTAGTTTTAGGTCCAAATTTGATTAATGACAACTAGGACCCCCATGTGTTGTTCCGATATTTCAGTGTAGGATGTTTTTTTTTTGAACAAACAATTTGCGCGGTTAGAGAAGTAACGGCACGAGTTACATGTTTTTTGCAAGTTTACGAACAAAAATGACAGTGGCATAGAATGTCACATCCACCACGCAGCTTAGATACTATGGTGATACGAGTTTTACACCGTTGGAAGTGAGCTCCAATGGCTTGGGAGTAGTCTTTGTAATTATGCGCAATTTCCAGATTCTCCAAAGGTTTTTTTGCAAATAAAACATTCAGGCCTCGTGTGTGCCGCTGCATCTTCGATCCAACGGCTCCCCGGTGCTCATATTAGGTGCTCCCCGTAGCTTAATTACCCGCTACGGTGATTGGAGTAGTTGTGGGCCGAATGCTACGAAAATATAATCTAAGCCGACCGGAATAAATGCCTACACAAATTAATCCAAGGTTGGAGTGCCCTCGCAATGTAAATAGCTCCGGCTTTGCGAGGGATGGAGAGGTAGTAGCTTCAACGCGTGGAAGATACGGTGTGAGAAAGCGAGGTCAATCGAGAGACATATAGATAGAGAGACAAAGTGAGTGTCGTCCGACATTCATTGAACAAATATATATGCTCTGTAGAGATATTGTACGATTGAGCTTTTTGGCAAGGCTGAGGGATGTAAGATAGAGCTTGAGAGATGATCCAGTCATAGACGGGTAGATATATTTTGTGTGTGGGACGAAGCAAGGTCAACCGATCACATAGGGTCACCGTGCGATCAAAAGAGTGAGACGGGTTGGAGAGAGTGACCTAGATAGACGATGTGCCTGAGAGAGTATACAATGTGAATAGGTTGAATTGGGCTCAAAATGGTGATATATCATTTTTGTCCGAGAAAGAGCGAGGTCAATCGAGACATACGGAGAGAGAGAGAGAGAGATTGAGTGAGCGTGGCCCACCATGAGGTCGAAAGAGTGGTGGCGGCTTGGATGGACTGACCTAGATAGACAATCTGCGTGAGAGAGTATAGAGTGTGTCGATAGAGGCCCGAACAGGGAGATATATCATTTGTGTGTGAAAGAAAACGAGGTTAAACGAGACTCAGATAAAGAGAGCAAGATTGAGAGAGTGTGACCCGCCATGCGGAAGAAAGAGTGAGACAGTCTCGAGGGAGTGACCTAGATATACAACGTGCGTGTGTGCGCATGCATGAGAGGTTGGGGGGCTAGATAGGCAACGCATGTATTTAGCGTGAGAGGGTGAGAGGGAGAGGGGGGAGAGAGAGAGAGCTCGGCATGGGGTGCAATGGCGGGTGTGTGAGGTAAATACATTTGGTAACAGAGTGGAAAAGGGGGTTGTGTAGTTGAGAGACTTGGAGATCGAAACATGGAGAGAAAGAATGAATGTGTGTTGGAAACCGATAGCTTCCAAAGGTGGTTAGGAGAGGAAGATTGATCGATACAGGAAGTATGTACCGTTTATGCGGTGGGGGGGGGGCTAAAAACAACATTTGAATGTACATAGTACGAGACTTAATATCGATGTTTCAATTCGGTGTACATTGTAAGATTTGAACTGAGGACCGGGCATACGGGTAATTATTTTGAATTCATGCCATACTAAGTTTTGAAAAGTTGACATTGAGTCAGTTTGTTGTGCTATTTTGTAGGTCATATGTTTGAATCCATCCAAAAGTTTTCTCACTACCATGGTGTTCATCATATACATATGAATTTGTATTAAAAAAGTAGCGTGTATATAGTGAAATGTGAAATCCAAGTTAGAATTGGAGATCGCTATGTGACACACACTCTAATTCAAATAACCAACTACATGACACACACTCTAATTCCAATAACTAATTGTGTGACACACACTCTAATTAACGTTAGCGTGGGTACCGTTTTGATTTTTTTTTCAAATAACTCCTCATCAATTAATTTATAGTACTCCCTCTGTTCACTTTTATAAGACCTTGAAGACATTTCAGACAATGTGCAGAACAGTTCATTTTAAGTTGTCTGAAACGACTTACAAAAGTGAACGGATGGAGTATCTCGTTTCGAATGACTAATTATTGCAAGGAAAACAAGGGCATGGTAATACATACAGATTCATTTGCAAATGAAAGAAGATTCTTTTGCATTCTCAAATGTAGGTGCACCACGCAAACCAGGGTCATGTCGGTGTGGACGCTGCTTCGATGCCTTAAAGGCAACTGCCTTTGGGTCATTGACATGTGGGCCAGCCACCTGTTGGGCCCATATGTCATGGACACAAAGGTAGGTGCCTTAAGGCACTAAAGCATTGTCCTGTTGGGGTGGTCGCGTGTGTCGGACAGACGCGTAGCACCCAGCCACCCACCCCCCTCCCCCCCCAAAAAAGGACGGCGACAATATAAGTTCACGCTTCCACGTTTCGGATTGAAATATCTGGCGGCCCCAATTCCAGCCCTACAGAATCTCTCTTCTCCACCGTCCCCTTCCGCGCCCAAATTGCTCAAATCCCTAATTCGCCGCCAACCCTCGAATTGCCCCTTGTCTCGTCTCTTTCCCCACCATTCCCCACCTGTGCCTGACGATGACGACGACGAAGACGACGGTCACGCTTCACCACCGCACCGGAGCTACCTCATCTACGCCCTTGTCCACCGCACCGGGTGGTCCACCGACAACGTCGGCCGCCGCAACCAACGTGCCTCACAGACACCGAGTTCCACCGCATCAGGTGTGCTTCACCGACGCCGTCTCCCAGCTCACCGGGGCTACTTCACCGAGCATATCGTCGCACTTCCGCCCCCTGAGGCCGTTGGGGCTTCACCAACGGTGTCGTCCACCGCATCGTAGCGCTCCGCTACCACTCAAGATCTGCATCCGTGCGCGGCCAGCCAATGCCAGCGCATCACCCTCAACGGCTCTGAAGTGACCCGCACTCTAGCTAGGCGAGCATGCCCAAACGCCGGCCCGAACTAGGTATCCACACATCACTCCCTTGTGCACTGTTCCGACGATGTTTGGATATCCTTTCACTGCTCTCTTAGCTTACACGCCTATGCAACTCTAACCTTCACTCTTATTTCTTCTGGAGATATCATCTGAAACAAGTAAATCCATATTTTAGCGAAGCATGACGGCGCTACGGGATCTGGTACACATCCTGCACACCCGTATAACCTTGTAAGTATCTGTCCTCTGGTACAACATCAAGGTCGATTCCTCCATGTCAAAAATGCAGAGGGGGATGCAAGGAGCACAAGGCCTGCACATCCAAGCAAGTGGTAGCATGGGCTTGTACATGGAACATCCCAAGCGCAAGCAGAGCTCCAGTGAGCCTGTACAACGAGCTAGCGTAAGTCCCTGCATTTCATTTAATTCGTACTGGCATTTTTGTATGATTTGTGTGTAGTGGCTGATCCACGAATTCAAGTTACCTGGGGCGAACATTTAACTTAAAAAATACGAAGGCACTCGCACTCCGGAAATCAACATAACTTGAGAAATGTGAAGCTACATGCACTTTGAAAACCAGCTAATGATCCAAAGTAGTTCAGATTATAAACACTAAATGATGCAAGCACCAAAAACACAAAATGCAACATGGTGTACAAGGACTACAAACATGGTATGTACCTGCTTGAATTATTCGTTCCCTGGCTGAAACTATCGAAGTGTAATTGCACGTATAACCAGTGCGCAAACTGCATATCAATATATCTATCCTGCACAAGTATGCCAATGGTTTCAAACAACAGATTAGAAAAGTGTTTATGCTATGTTGTCATGATAGGGGGACTTTCTGGTAGATGGCCTTGACGTTTCCTCAAGCTATGAAAATGCACTATAATTTGCTTGTCATCAATGCCTGCAAATCTCTGTCTCTCTCAACATAGTAGATCATCCTTCAATGAGCTTGCAAAATGCTTGCATTAGATCCCTCCTTAGACACTATATGTTCATCACCAGGAGCATGTAAAATGTTTGCATCAAATCCTTCATTAGCAGTCTGTTCATTAGACACTTTAGGCTCAAGAACAACATGAGCTTGTATGTTTGCACCGGAAACTTGATTAGATACATCAGATTCGGTTAGTTCAGTATTGATTGGGGGAGTTATAAAATAAGTAGAAATTGGTTTCATTTTCTCATAGATTCCCTACATATAAGCAGTTTTACAACACCGTCAGGTTTAACTATTGGCCAGAAATTGAAGAGTTGAATTAGATATAATCAGGGATGTGATGTACCTACCCATTGCGCATGCTACTCTTGCAAGCTGCGACTGTCCGTTTGCGCAAGCTCGATGCCATGCCCGTGCTGCCGCCACTGCCTCCCACGCATGCTACACCCAGGGTTGGATCTTCATCTTCTTGCCCTTCCGTTCGCTTGAAGCCCGGCGACCGCCCTCCAACGAGGGCGCGAGGAAGTGCTGTGTCGGTCTGTCCAGCGGCGACTAGGTTAGGAGCAAACCAGACTGGAGGCGGGAGCGAATGAATTGGGATTTTTCCTGTTGTCGATCGATATGGGAGGCGCTCCTTTGGGCCGCAAGCCTGCTATAGGGCCTGCCTTGTACTTATGTTATTGGCCCATCCAAATTGAAACATTTTTCTTCATTTTTTACATTGCCTGCTCGTGCGTTGGGACGAACAAAACTAGCATGGGCCAACCTGGACGACTCAAACTAGGTGCACACTTTCCAGCCACCTGTGGCAGCCGCCCATACCAGCCCCTATGGTGGCGTCTCCCCTTTTTGCGTGTATGATTGGATAGTGAAAAATATTCCAGTGGCACTTTTGATTTACCCACAGGATGGTTGAATTGCTTGTTTCTATGAACTGAGTTCGCCAATAATGTGAAGGATGCCCGTCTTTTCATCCTATTGTAGATTGCTTAGATCTCGATATGCCAAAAGTAATCGCATGAAATATACAGTAAAAGCCAGTGTGATGTGTTTGGCTACAATTAGTCTGACTACACGTCCTCATATAACATATCAAGGACGCACCATCTTACCAGATTAACCATTCGACTTACCCATGCAGTGTGGGAAGAAAGAAATATTGGGACTGCGTATCCAAGCAATTGATGCCATGGACTCCTTCGTACAACCTTGTAAGCGAAAAAGAAGTTGCAGTGTGCCTGTACAAAGAACTAGCGTAAGTTCAGTTACCTGCTTCTCGGAATTTTAGTTAGCCACTTATTTCAAAATTGTTCAATTACGTTGCTTGGCTTAATTTAGTTTGCTACTGATTACATAATGGCACGGCCTGCTAATCATATTGTAGACTGCGCCTATCTATGTGTTTGATACTTACTGTTAAGAATTACATGTTTGCCTTAACTTAAATATCTACTTGTTTGTTTAACTGCTTTGCTGCTGCAACAGCGGGTTACAATGATGTTAATAACTACTTTTCAGCATCCAATTGAAACTATTTAATTCCTTGTTTGTTTAACTGGGTTGCTGTTATAACTCCCAGTTGAGATGTTTTGCTAACTTCAACTTTTCTGAATCCAAACGGAAATTTAATGGCAAAACAGGTTAGCCCAAGATCAAAGAGCGAGGTCCCCATGGACGTTGCATCATCCCACAGCAGTGGCACCAGTCCAATCGTGCATTATGAATTGCCAACTGCTGATGCTCTAGAGGCTAAACTAGTGGTAGAAAGAGATTCTGCTTCTGCACTTAGAGATGAAGTTGACATGTTGAGGAAGCAAACAGCACAATCACAAAGCAGTACTCAAGACAACCATAAAATATTTGGTGGATTTCAAAACAAAGCAAGCTGAGACTGACCAGATTGGTAAGGTCCTGAAGGAAAAAAGGAAATTAAATTCCTACTTGGTAAATCATAGGTGAAATGTTCTTTCCATAGTTGAATAACCTTTGTGTTGTCTGTTCATGTAATCAATCAAACCATTTGTTCTAGAGATCATGTAATAATTGTTTTTTTTTCTTTTTTTGTTTGTAATTTTATTTGAGCACAAGTCTGTATTAATTGATAAGACTAGGAGACATTTCATTTGGATTGCTGTGCCAGACCTACAAATATGCCAATCTGGTTGAATGTGCATTCATCAATAGTAGTATAGATGGACCATAAGTGGCATGCATCGGAAAGGGCCAAGATGCTGGCTAAAAAAAGGATGCTGTTGTAGCCAAAAAAAGTACATCGGCCTGGCTTATGTATGTTAGTTGATATTATTGATCCATATACTCTATAAGTGTTTATATGTCTGTTACTTCCGTGCATTCTTGGTTGATTGACTCGGTATTTGAATCTTGATACATCGGTTGTGTACATATCTAAATGGGAGTACTCATTATGCTGCGTGTGACATTTGAGTTGGACATGAAGTGTTCCAAATATTCGAATTCACCTTAAACTGGATTCTAGTTTCTGAATTTGAGTATCGGCATTTGTAAACTATTTTCATATATGACAGTGGAATACATCTTTGTCGTCCTTTTGAAGATATATAAAAACACATAGAATGATTTATAAATATTCATATAGGAATACAAAATGGATTCGAATTTAGTTGTCAGGGTAAACGTCGATGCTTATTGTCCCAAAATTCAAAAGAAACAGCAAAATGTGCACTCCCACATTGGCTGCCCGAAGCCAAGTGTTTGGGAGATAGAAATTACTGTCTACCCATTACACGGACAATCCATCGGCCCGATTTCCACTGGCACTAAATAGGGGTAGGTTAGTAACTTCAATTAGATGTGACACGACCACCTCTGAGCCCATTCCGACACGGTGGGCGTCAAACATGGGCGGCAAAACTCATTTGATTCAAGCTCGTCCGAAAGATCTCTGTTTCTCCCTCCATTCCCCATTCATACACGGTCGGCGGCAAAACACCCTCTCCTCGTCCGAAATAGATGTAGGCTAATATTTTAAATAGGGGCAGATGTGTAACTTCCATTAGACATGACACAACCGCCCTACCTGTCAGCCCCGTTCATACACTGTGGGCACCAACCGTGGGTGGCAAAACACCCTCTCCTCGCCCGAAATAGTTACCGGTAAATATTTGGGAGATCCGAGATTACCGTCCTATCCCCAACCGATGAGACGTACAAATTTGAAATGAGGGATAAGTTCGTAACTTTCCCATATTTCAGACAGGCGTGTCCCAAAAACATGGTTCCCCGTACCTCTCCCTCCATTTTCCCATTCATACACTGTCCGCGCTAGAACACCCCATTCCCACACCAGCCTCCGTCCGCCACCCCATCCATCGCCGCTGTCCTCCACCACATCCATCACCACCGTCCTCCACCATGCCGGAGCGCCTACCAAGACCGCGTCGTCTACTGCTAGAGATGGATGTTTCTCATCCACAGCGACGGACCAATAGCCTTGCATCGCGTCCTCTCGCTTCATCGGCGCCGTCGTCCTCTTTGCCGGGGCCACTCACACGAACTTCTCTTCCACCGCAACGGGACTTATCACCCGATGCACCCGTCTACCGTCACAGATCTGCTTCAACGCCACCGACAGCCATCGCACCCCCGATGCCTACACGGCGCCGCAAGAGAGGTGGTACTTCATATCTCCTCAACTTTTTGATCTCAACCAGAAAATAGATCTTAACTTGGTTACTCTACTTTCTTTTCAGCTCTTAGAATTTAGTTCTTAGTTCGAAGCAAACAATGGATGCTAAATATCATTTCTCCGGTTTGCAGCTTCAAATCTGCCATGGCACAGCCATAATACAGTTTAATTGATCATGCTTAGGGTTTAATTGATCATGTTGGTTCTGTGGTGGTTTCTTTAATAGAAATCAGAGGGGAAACCCTCTTTTGCTAAAAAAATATATGCTTAGAGTTTCCCCCTTTTATGATCACTATACGATCAGAATACATGCTTCGTGTCATAATAACACTACTCCACCCATCAAGCTAAACTAGCTTAGTTGTTCAAATACGAATATGATATTATTAAAACAGAGTTGTTTACTTGGTCAGCTAAATGTTCCTAAATTAGTTTTCAAAATGCATGTTCGCCACTCGGGTGTGTATCTCTCTGTGTGGTCTGGTCAGCACGGTTGGGGAGGTGAACTTTGCATATGCCGGGGGTTTATAGGGAGACACTCTTCGAGTTGAAACCGCAATGCATTCCATAGATAATGTGACTACTTTTTATGTTTTCATGAATCTCAGATTCTGAACAGCATCATAATGATTATGAGCTTGCACGCATGAAAAGAATAAAGCAGAACAATGCCATGGTTGTAAAACTTGGCATTAAGGGACTGAAATCAAGTCTGGATGCAATGCAATGCAAACACTCTCCACCTACAGATTCATGCTCAGAATATGATCCTAACAGTGATTCTGAGCTAGAGGGAGACCTAAGTCAATGTAGCTCCCTAGTGGAGGTGTCAGAGGAAGATGCCCTATCTTATTCACCCATCAAGGTACTTGCTCTAACTTTCCAAGGTTAAATTGCTCGCACATATCTTGCAACTGATGCTTTGCATTGCTTCTACTTTGTTGAACTGCCATTAGCTTAGTTTACATATCGTGTATGTGAATACGCCCTGCCTATCCATTTTCAGTACATATTCCTTCTGTCATCATACCATATTTATCCATTCAAATGATGTTCTTGTGTATCAGACGTTCAAAAGGAAGAGGGCAATTGCTAATCATGGAGGAGCACAAGCAAAGTATTTGGAAAAGGTAGTGGCACCTGATAAATCAAATACCCATTAGGTGTAGTTGCAATATCACCTGACCCACAAAATACCCCAACTCTAGCAGTCTCTAGCCCTACTACACTGCTCATTTCTGATGCCCCAACTCAGCAGACCCCAACTGCAGCAAATAGTATGATTATGCCAGTTGACATAGCACCAGCTGTACGACGCAAAACCCCCATTCCAGCAAAGAGTACACCAAATCCAGTTGCCAAATCCCTTTTCGAACCAGAGAGAGCCCCAATTGCAGCAAATAGGACCCATGTTCCATTTCTTCCTAGTTTAGAAGACGAAGTTTATGTTGTTGTCAGGAACTTTGTGCGCATCTTTCCTTCATGGGAAAATTATACCGCAGACACAGAACAATTTCCAGTCTTCGTCCGCAACTTACGTGTAAGTAATGTACTAATGTTATTCATGGTCATTACTGCATATGTTTCTGCTGACAGAAGACACAAGATTTTATTCTTTTAAATAGGCGAGGCGCACACTGGATTGTGATGATGAGCAAGGGCTTGTTGCGGTTTTCAAGCACTCGTTGATGAAGTATCGTTCCTACCTGAGGCAAGCGCACTTCGATGGCAAGCCTCTGAACGAAATTTCTGTAAAGTCTCTGGTGCTACATTTTTACGACGGTGACTGGAATAATCTTATTACACATTGGTCTCGGCTGCAGCGTAAGGTACTGTCTATGATATCACATCACAATTTTAACTACATTTCTGCATTTGCCTTAATGTCTCACTTGTACGAAAACTATTAGCAGAAGAATATTCGTTCTCAAGGGACCACAGAATCTCGCAACTATACTGCACACTGCATTGCTCTTGCGAGTACCTCTTGCCCTGTATGAGCATACTTACTTTCATAGCTGTTTGATTATGTAGCATCACTGCACATGTTAGCCTCGTAATCGTCCATTTGGTGGACATTATAAGATCCGTATAGACTCTTACATAAATTTAGAATCAACCCAATGCTTTTGAATAGGTTTAGCTCTGCAGTCCTCTTGTAAGGAATAAATGTGGTCTATCACTGTACTTACATTAACAGCTACTCCCTCCGTCCCATAATATAAGAACGTTTTGTACAGTACACCAGTGTTCAAAACACTCTTGTATTATGGGAAGAGGGATTGGTTCATTTTGTAGCATTCTGCATCTTATCTCCCTCGCCCACCATTTACTAAAAAAGATCAGATCTATATTTAATCTTACCAACAAGTAGAATACACAGACAATGCCACTGCAGAAGTGTAACCCATTGCTCTTGTCAGTACATTTTGTCCTATAATGCTTCTACTTCCAAGGATTGGTAGTTGATTATGTAGCATCAATCTGCATCTTATCTTCATTATCCTCTATCCCTTCCAGTATTATCATATCTATAATTACTCTCTACAAAATGTAGAGTACAGGCAATGCTTATGAAGAAGATTCGGTGCTGAAATTCTTGAGTTATCCTTCCCTTGCCATGGAGAAGGGCATTATAAAGCCGACGTTAACTGTTAATGTAAGTCAGTCCTTCTAAAGCCTTTATCCTCAACTGCTGTTTAATTTGCTCATACTCCCTATCGTTTACTGCTATTTAGTTTGTTGTTTCTACCAAAATGCATGTTCGTAAGAACCGTAAGTTCTAAGTTTTACTTGTAAAACCAAATTCCTTATTCATACCATGCACATTACTTAATACTCCCTATATGTATGCTTGTTTTTGTGGATCTAAAATCCAGTGTGTGGTGAAGCAGCCCACGTTTGCACCTTGTCATCTCCTGTTTTATGTTGCTAATGTGGCTGATGATATGAACAACATGCCATGCACATTATCCAAAATGATACAATGATTTTCTTTGCCCTTTGTCTATGCTTGTTATGTTGACATGGTAATCCAGTAGTGTGGTGAAGCTCCCCGCATTATGAACAATGCCAAATTATGCTATTGATATTTTGAACATACTCTTTATTTTCTAATTTGAAATTGGATAGAATTGATAGAACAGTTATCATCTTTGTTTATACACGTGCAAAACCTGTCATCTCTCTACTTTGTTTCAGGGTGATATGCCTGATGGCATGCACAAGTCTGCTGAAGGCTGTGAGACAAACCCAACATATATTGCAGCAAAGAAGGCAAAACATCTTGAAGATAGCGAGACAACCCCAAAGTCTTGTTTTGATGAAGTGTTGAAGTTACTTGAGACTAACTATCAGACAAGCTCACAGAATTCGTTGTCTAAATTAGTTCGACTTCTTCAGTCCCAAGTTCTAGCAGAAAGGCATTTTGCAACTCAACTTCGACTTGAAGTCGTATCTCTAAGAAAGATTGCGGAGAACACCAATGAGAACCTCATCACTAAACAGCTACTCCTGGAAGCTATGACCGACATGCTAGGCCGGTCTCACAGCCTTGCTCAGCATCTTGCGCAGCAGTTCCCCCGCAAGGCTAACCTTTCTTGAACTGTCTTGGAAGTGGTCTCGGTTCAGTATTTTTTTGTTACCCTGCAATGGTGCCCAGTTTTTGTAATCTGCTTCTTCGTTGCGCTTTATGATCACTGGTGGCGAACTTTGATGCCCAGTGGATGTAATATACCTTAAATCCTTTATTGTGTAGTGTGGGTTTATTCTTAGTTACTATGTCGTAATTTATTTATTATATAGAGTAGGTTTGTTCTTAATTCCTACTAGTTACGCAGCAGCCCGAAATGAACCCCGGCCCATGATTGTGCGAATCAAATCACAGGCTTTTAACAGGCCAAAATTGTCTGGGTCCTTGTTTGGCCCAATCAGGTATCGGCTGCGAGCAGGCCGTATGCAAACGGGGCCGTAGTTAGGCCCAACTATATGACGGGCTTTTAACAGGCCGAAATTAATATAGGGCCGAAATGTTAAACGGGCCCTTAACAGGCCAAAACTAATATCAGGCCGAATTACTAAGTGGGCCTTTAGCAAGTGGGCCCAAAAGCATAGTGTCCAGTTGACGGGCCGAATCTGATATAGGCCATAATTGAGCCCAAAGCCTCTTAAAGGGTCGGACCTGATCTGGGCCGTATTTTGGCCTAGAACGTGGTAGGCTTTTAACGGGCCGGATATCATATGGGCCACTATTAGGCCCGGAGCGTGGTAGGCCATTAATGGACAGGATCAAATATGGGCCGGCATTTGGCCCAAAACATGGCAGCCAGTTAATGGGCCGGCCTTCTAGGGTCCTCAAAATCTTCTGGGCCTACAGCTGGGCCGGCCCATTAATGTCGGCGAAATCTCGTGGGCCTTTAGCTGGGCCGTCCCATTATGACCCGCAAGAATCTTGTGGGCATTTACCTGGGCCGGCCCATTATGGCACACAAAAATCTTGTGGGCCTTTACCTGGGCCGGCCCATTATGGCCCGCAAAATCTTGTGGGCCTTTAGCTGGGCCAGCCCATTATGGCCCGCAAAATCTCGTGGGCCTTTAGCTGGGCCGGCCCATTATGGTCCGCGAAATCTTGTGGGCCTTTATTTGGGCCGGCCCATTTAAAGTTGTTGGGCCGTGCCACGTGTCAACGTATCATAGGCGCCTTCTGTCCAGTGAGTGGATGACATCTGTCCCGACGATGAGGCGACACGTGTTTCCTCTAGCCAATGATGATTTTACACGTGGAAAATCCCCATTGGTCGGGGCTTTTAACGGGTTATCGGATCCAAAACCCGACCCGATAGCTTAGCTTAACGTCGTTCTGTTACGGTGGATGCCACGTGTCGGTCACCCTTGACGAAAGCACTTCTGTGACGCGCGATTTATCGTCATGGAAGTGGACACTTCCGTGATGATAATTTTGGTAATGTCATGGAACACTTCTACGACAGCACAGGTATGACTATCTTGATTCTGTCATAAATTTGTCATGGATGTACATGCATGACAAAAAAAGCGACCTACTGTGACAAACACGTATCATCACGGAAGTGTATTTTTTGTAGTGCACACCACGGGGTCCTGTTCATCCAGAGGCAACGCCACTGCTCACTATTCATCCAACCCCCCTGCAATGCTCACTGTTCATCCAATCGATCGGCTTCAGTTAGCAGGAGTAGAGAAGGAATCACTCGATCGGGTCCAGTTAACAGCCATCGATCGATCGCTCGGGTTCAGTAAGGCGTAGCCTGCAGTGCAATCGCCCGGGTTCAGTTAGAGCCCAACGCCTCGCTCGGGTTCAGCTAGAGCCAACGTCTCGCACACACGCGCGTACGTGTATGAGAGAAACGCGGATCGCTCGGCCCCCGACCTCCCACGGTAACCGGGAACTCCCCGAAAATTTCCTCCCCCTTGCTTCTACCATGGTTTTTTCCGTCATGAACGGCCCAAAAAATGTCATGCAACTGCATCTCCGGCCCACCCAGGACGAAAAGCCCATTTTCTGTCATGATTTTTTGTAATAGAAGTAGGAACCCACCACATCTATGATGATACCGGGTTTTGTCACAATTATCGTCATAGAAGTGTCATATGTATGACAGAAAATAAAAATCGTTCGGCCCAAAATGTCACGGATGAGTCTTTTTTTTGTAGCGCGGGGCCCTCTCCTCAGCCCCCTATATATAGTGAGGGGGTAGGAGGGTAGCCGCACCCTTCCCCTGGCGCAGTCCTCCCCTCCTCCAACTCCTCCTCCTCCTCCGTTGAGCTTGGCGAAGCTCTGTCAAAGAACCACGAGCTCCACTACCACACCGGCGTGCTGCCGGAGTTCTCCCTCAACTTCTCCTCTCCTCATGGTGGATCAAGAAGGAGGAGACGTTACTGGGCTGTATGTGTGTTGAACACGGAGACGCCGTCCGTTCGGTGCTTGGATCTGATCTTTCGCAATTTGAATTGCCGCGAGTACGACTTCATCAACCGCGTTCTTGTAACGCTTCCGCTTAGCGATCTTCAAGGGCATGAAGATGCACTCCCTCTCTCTCATTGCTAGCATCTCCTAGATTGATCTTGGTGAGACGTAGGATTTTTTTAATTATTACTATGTTCGCCAACAGTGGCATCATGAGCTAGGTCTATGCGTAGATTCTATGCACGAGTAGAACACAAGTAGTTGTGGGCGATGATTTGGTTAATTTGCTTATCGTTACTAGTCCTATCTTGATTCGACGGCATTGTGGGATGAAGCGGCCCGGACCGACCTTACACGTATGCTTACGTGAGACAGGTTCCACCGACTAACATGCA
The DNA here is from genome assembly GCA_034509565.1 of Triticum monococcum. Taxonomy (NCBI): domain Eukaryota; kingdom Viridiplantae; phylum Streptophyta; class Magnoliopsida; order Poales; family Poaceae; genus Triticum; species Triticum monococcum. The sequence goes on from CM067841.1 coordinate 526,930,469, forward strand.
CTTGTTGCATAAGGTGGCTAGCGGGTTGTCGGTGTCAAAACCGGCGGATCTCGGGTAGGGGGTCCCGAACTATGCGTCTAGGATCGATGGTAATAGGAGACGGGGGACACGATGTTTACCTAGGTTCGAGCCCACTCTACGGAGGTAATACCCTACGTCCTCCTTGATTGATCTTGATGAATATGAGTGTTACAAGAGTTGATCTACCACGAGATCGTAATGGCTAAACCCTAGAAGTCTAGCCTGTATCACTATGGTAATGAGTATATACTTTCCGGACTAACCCCTCCGATTTATATAGACACCGGGGGAGAGAAATCTAGGGTTACATAGAGTCGGTTACATAAGAAGGAAACTTCATAGTCGGTCGCCAAGCTTGCCTTCGACGCCAAGGAGAGTCCAATCAAGACACAGGTACAGTCTTTGGCCTTCATGTCTTCACAGCCCATCAGTCCGGCCCATGGATAACAGGCCGGACGCCCAAGGACCCCTTAGTCCAGGACTCCCTCACGGGTGTTCATCTCTCCCACTTTAGTCGGATCGGATTCGATGAAGAGGGTCCTTCTGAAGGGTAAATAGAAACTGGCATATCACCGTTGTGGCTTTTGCGTAGGTAAGAAACATTCTTGCTAGAAACCCATAGGAGCCATGTAAAACATGCAACAACAATTACAGGACATCTAACTTGTTTTTGCAGGGTATGCTATGTGATGTGATATGGCCAAAAGGATGTGATGAATTATATATGTGATGTATGAGATTGATCGTGTTCTTGTAATAGGAATCATGACTTCCATGTCGATGAGTATGACAACCGGCAGGAGCCATAGGAGTTGTTTAATTTATTGTATGACCCGCGAGTCAATAAAACGCCATGTAATTAATTTACTTTATTGCTAACCGTTAGCCATAGTAGTAGAAGTAATAGTTGGCGAGACAACATCATGAACACACGATGATGGAGATCATGGTGTCATGCCGGTGACGATGGTGATCATGCCGTGCCTCGAAGATGGAGATCAAAGGCCCAAGATGATATTGGCCATATCATGTCACTTTATGTCGGGGGGATGGACCCCGGGTAGGCAACGGAACCCGGATCCTTTGAAAAAACAACGGGGCCGACATCGCTCCTCAAGACGGCTCGCGCTCGGCAGAGTCGCTCGACTCCGCCAAGCCCCCTCAATGCGGCCTAATCCGCAAGACTTCTTCAACAAGCTAGCCCAGAACGGCCGCACCAAGACTTACCCAACAAGCCAAACACCCCTTGGCGTGTACTCCAACCCGGCCAAGGGTCAGCAGCTGTCCCATCCCAGACGTACAATGGGACGAGTTGCCACCAACTGATGACCGAAGCCATTGTATCCTGCCCTTGCCTTTGGTCAGTCGGACAAGGCAATAGTACCCCCTACCTACCCGCTGACCAAGCTCGGCATGGCAACAGTGCACCTATCGTCACCCATGACTCCAGCAAGCGGCAACCTGACGGAGCGCCACTGTAGCCGACTTGACGCGGCCACGCCCTGACGATCGACAAGACGGCCAACAGTGCCACCGTACCTGGCAGACCCCATGCCCGGGGAAACCGGCGAGACCTGGTACCCAGCGGGTAACAGCACCGGGTCCCTAGACGCTGAAACCCGGCCCCACGACCCTGTAATGTTACCATTGTACCCCTGGGGGGTTGACCTATAAAACCCCCAGGAGGCCTCCATGCACGAGAGAGAAACGCAGTAGTAGACCATCCACATACAGGGAGAGAGCAGCCCAAGCCTCGGCCTGCCTTTCTTCCTCCCCGATACAGCTCAAGGAGCAACTTTGTACTATAACACATAAACCACACTCGGCAGGACTAGGGGTGTTATCTCTCCGGAGAGCCCCGAACTTGGGTATGTCTTGTGTCCCGCGCTCGCTCATGCCAACCTCGCCTCCGGAGCCCACCAGTGCCCTCGAGCCTCCTCCTCTCTTTAGCCATCCCATGTCATCTGTCGTCCGCTCACCGCGACAGTTGGCGCCCACCATGGGGCAGCTCGAGGTGCTGGCCGGAAGCATGCTTTGGACGGGGCTCTACTCCGACTCTAACGAGCCCGTCACGCTGGTGAACGATGTCATCAATGCACTCGCCGTCTCCTTCGCCGCGCTGCGCATCTCCAACGTGCCTGCGACCGACGAGTACCCCAGGGAGGTGCTCGACTTCTTCGACTCCCCCCTTTCCCTCGGCGGCGGCGTTCCCGCCGGGGCGATGGACCTCTGCATAGAGGTTTTTGTCACCGACACCGGCGCCGCTTCTTCGTCCAGCATGGCGAGGAAGGCCGCCGAAGCTAGGACCGTAGCGGGTTGGGCCAGCCCGCCTGACCCCCAGCGGGCCACGATGCAGAGCATGCGCGTCCCCATTGGCATCGATGCCTCCGATGTCGCTGAGTCCCGGACCCGCCTCGATGAGGATTGCTAGCATCTACTGTACCTCACCGAGACGCTCGCTGCCATGCAGCGCCGCCTCGACTCCGCTTAGCTGGAGCGCAATGCAGCCTACGGCTTCACGCCAGACGCGTCTGAGCCAAGCTGGTTCGCCGACGTGCGGGCCCGGGCGCACACCTTCGGCGCCATCCCTCCCGTCTACGAGACCACTGTGAAGAATATGCGCGCTGCCCAGGCGGCCGCGGTCGGCCTGGACCAGCTCCCGGGCGAAGAGCTGCAGGACCACCTCAAGAGGGTGAATGACCTCCTCGCTGCGACTAACGCACAGCAGGACCGCCTCAACCAACTCGCCATGCCGGCCGGATCCGGCTCCGCCCGTGTCACTGGACCTGGCGATTTCCAGCACATGGCGTCGTCCCTGCCCAGCGAAGCGCACTCCGGCCGCACCCGGACCCGACACAACCCCGCCCTGACGACCGCCGGCGGTTTGGGCAACGAGCCGACTTCGGCGGCCCGACGTAGGCTCGACCACCTGCTCCAACCCGGCCGACGTCCGACGGGAGGAGACCGGCCCCCGTGGCGTGGTGACTGGCCGGCTAGGCCCACGCACCATCGACGACACTGACGCCCGTCATCACCTCGACTGACTCGCCCTCTCCCAAGAGCTGGAGGAAACCGGCCCCGTCGGGCCGGCATGCTTTGGACCACGCATCCGAGGTGAGCCCTTTACCAAAGGGTTCATGCTTCCCCGTGACACCCACAAGTACAATGGCACGATGAAGCCAGAGGACTAGCTCACCGACTACACCACCGCCATCGGCTTCGCCGGCGGTAACCGCCGCCTGCTACCTCTTGAGCGCTGCATTGGTTTTCCCTCGAAGAGGAAAGGGTGATGCATCAAAGTAGCGTAAGTATTTCTCCCAGTTTTTGAGAACCAAGGTATCAATCTAGTAGGAGGCTACGCGCGAGTCCCTCGCACCTACACAAAACAAATAAATCCTCGCAACCAACGCAATAAGGGGTTGTCAATCCCTACACGGTCACTTACGAGAGTGAGATCTGATATATATGATAAGATAATATTTTTGGTATTTTTATGATAGAGATTCAAAGTAAAATAAAAGCAAAGTAAAAAAGCAAAGGAAATAACTAAGTATTGGAAGATTAATATGATGAAGATAGACTAGGGGGCCATAGGTTTCACTAGTGGCTTCTCGCAAGAGCATAAGTATTTACTGGTGGGTGAACAAATTACTATTGAGCAATTGACAGAATCGAGCATAGTTATGAGAATATCTAGGTATGATCATGTATATAGGCATCACGTCCGAGACAAGTAGACTGACTCCTGCCTGCATCTACTACTATTACTCCACACATCGACTACTATCCAGCATGCATCTAGAGTATTAAGTTCATAAGAACATGATGAAGAGGGATAAATTCATGCAATATGACAAAAACCCCATCTCGTTATCCTCGATGGCAACAATACAATTCGTGCCTTGCTGCCCCAACTGTCACTGGGAAAGGACACCGCAAGATTGAACCCAAAGCTAAGCACTTCTCCCATTGCAAGAAAGATCAATCTAGTAGTCCAAACCAAACTGATAATTCCAAGAGACTTGCAAAGATAACCAATCATATATAAAAGAATTCAGAGAAGATTCAAAAATTGTTCATAGATAAACTTGATCATAAACCCACAATTCATCGGTCTCAACAAACACAACGCAAAAGAAGATTACATTGAATAGATCTCCACAAGAGAGGGGGAGAACTTTGTATTGAGATCCAAAAAGAGAGAAGAAGCCATCTAGCTAATAACTATGGACCCGAAGGTCTGAAGTAAACTACTCACACTTCATCAGAGAGGCTATGGTGTTGATGTAGATGCCCTCCGAGATCAATGCCCCCTCCGGCGGAGCTCCGGAACAAGCCCCAAGATCGAATCTCGTGGATACAGAAAGTTACGGCGGTGGAATTAGGGTTTTGGCTCCGTATCTGATTGTTTGAGGGTACGTAGGTATATATTGGAGGAAGGAGTACATCGGTGGAGCAACAGGGGGCCCACAAGGGTGGAGGGCGCGCCTGGGGGGTGGGGGTAGGCACGCCCCCTACCTCGTGGCTTCCTTGTTGGTTGCTTGACGTAGGGTCCAAGTCTCTTGCATCTTGTTCGTTCCAAAATTCACGTTCCCGAAGGTTTCATTCCGTTTGGACTCCATTTCGTATTCCTTTTCTTCGAAACCCTAAAATAGGCAAAAAAAACATCAATTCTGGGCTGGGCCTCCGGTCAATAGGTTAGTCCCAAGAATAATATAAAAGTGTATAATAAAGCCCAATAATGTCCAAAACAGAATATAATATAACATGGAACAATCGTAAATTATAGATACGTTGGAGACTTATCAAGCATCCCCAAGCTTAATTCTTGCTCGTCCTCGAGTAGGTAAATGATAAAAACAGAATTTTTGATGTGGAATGCTACTTGGTATATTTTCAATGTAATTCTTCTTAATTGTGGTATGAATATTCAGATCCGAAATATTCAAGACAAAAGTTCAATATTTACATAGAAATAATAATACTTCAAGCATACTAACTATGCAATTATGTCTCTTCAAAATAACGTGGCCAAAGAAAGTTATCCCTACAAAAAAATATAGTCTGGCTATGCTCTATCTTCAGCACACAAAGTATTTAAATCATGCACAACCCCGATGACAAGCCAAGCAATTGTTTCATACTTTTGGTGTTCTCAAACTTTTTCAATCTTCACGCAATACATGAGCGTGAGCCATGGATATAGCACTTTAGGTGGAATAGAATGGTGGCTGTGGAGGAGACGAAAAAAGGAGAATATAGTCTCACATCAACTAGGCGTATCAACGGGCTATGGATATGCCCATCCGTAGATATCAATGTGAGTGAGTAGGGATTGCCATGCAACGGATGCACTAGAGCTATAAGTATATGAAAGCTCACAAAGACCTAGGGCATTTTGAGGAAGCCCATCATTGGAATATACAAGCCAAGTTCTATAATGAATAATTCCCACTAGTATATGAAAGTGATAACATATGGGACTCTCTATTATGAAGATCATGGTGCTACTTTGAAGCACAAGTGTGGTAAAAGGATAGTAGCTTTGTCCCTTCTCTCTTTTTCTCTCATTTTTTATTTGGGCCTTTTCTCTTTTTTATGGACTCTTTTTTTGGGGGCTTCTATGGCCTCTTTTTTATTTTATTTTTTGTTCGGAGTCTCATCCCGACTTGTTGGGGAATCATAGTGTCCATCACCCTATCCTCACTTGGGACAATGCTCTAAAAATGATGATCATCACACTTTTATTTACTTACAACTCAACAATTACAACTCAATACTTAGAACAAAATATGACTCTATGTGAATGCCTCCGGCGGTGTACCGGTATATGCAATGAATCAAGAGTGACATGTACGAAAGAATTATGAATGGTGGCTTTGCCACAAATACAATGTCAACTACATGATCATTCAAAGCAATATGACAATGGTGGAGCGTGTCATAGTAAACGGAACGGTGGAAAGTTGCATGGCAATATATCTCGGAATGGCCATGGAAATGCCATGATAGGTAGGTATGGTGGCTATTTTGAGGAAGGTATATGGTGGGTGTATGATACCGGCGAAAGGTGCGCGGTATTAGAGAGGCTAACAATGGTGGAAGGGTGAGAGTGCGTATGATCCATGGAATCAACATTAGTCATAAAGAACTCATATACTTATTGCAAAAATCTACAAGTTATCAAAGCAAAGTATTAGGCGCATGCTCCTAGGGGGATAGATTGGTAGGAAAAGACCATCGCTCGTCCCCGACCACCACTCATAAGGAAGACAATCAATAAATAAATCATGCTCCGACTTCATGACATAACGGTTCACCATACATGCATGCTATGGGAATCACAAACTTTAACACAAGTATTTCTCAAATTCACAACTACTCAACTAGCATGACTCTAATATCACCATCTCCATATCTCAAAACAATTATCAAGTATCAAACTTCTCTTAGTATTCAACACACGCATAAGAGAATTTTATTATTAATCTTGAATGCCTAACATAATTAAAACAAATTATCATGCTGTTTTGTAGGACTCTCAAAATAATCTATGTGAAGCATGATAGAAGAATAGTATCTATAAAACAAATCCACCGACGTCCTCTAAAACATATAAGTGAAGCACTAGAGCAAAAACTATATAACTCAAAAGATATAAGTGAACCACATAGAGTATTCTAATAATTTCCGAATCATGTGTGTCTCTCTCAAATGGTGTGTACAGCAAAGATGATTGTGGTAAACTACGAAGCAAATACTCAAATCATACAAGACGCTCCAAGCAAAACACATATCATGTGGTGAATAAAAATATAGCTCCAAGTAAAGTTACCGATAGAAGTAGACGAAAGAGGGGATGCCTTCCGGGGCATCCCCAAGCTTTCGCTTTTAGGTGTCCTTAGATTATCTTGGGGGGTGCCATGGGCATCCCAAATCTTAGGCTCTTGCCACTCCTTGTTCCATAATCCATCAAATCTTTACCCAAAACTTGAAAGCTTCACAACACAAAACTTAAAGTAGAAAATCTCGTGAGCTCTGTTACCGAAAGAAAACAAAAGACCACTTCAAGGTACTATAATGAACTCATTCTTTATTTATATTGGTATTAAACCTACTGTATTCCAACTTATCTATGGTTTATAAACTATTTTACTAGCCATAGATTCATCAAAATAAGCAATCAACACACGAAAAACAGAATCTGTGAAAAACAGAACAGTCTGTAGTAATCTGTAGCTAAAGCAAGATCTGGAACCCCAAAAATTCTAAAATAAATTTCTGGACATGAGAAATTTATCCAGTAAGCATCTTCAAAAATAGTTAACTAAATATCACGTTCCAAATAAAAATGGAAATAATTCTCGTGAGCGCTAAAGTTTCTGTTTTTTACAGCAAGATTAACAAGACTTTCCCCAAGTCTTCCCAATGGTCCTACTTGGCACAAACACTAAATAAACACAAAAAAATCAACCAAAATAGAGGCTAGATAAATTATTTATTACTAAATAGGAGAAAAAAATCAAGGAATAAAAATAAAATTGGGTTTCCTCCCAACAAGTGCTATCGTTTAACCCCCCTAGCTAGGCATAAAAAGCAACAATAGATCTAGGTATTGCCATCTTTGGTAGGCAATCCATAAGTGGCTATCGTAATAGATTCATAAGTTAATTTAATTTTATTTCTAGGAAAGTGGTCCATGCCTTTCCTTAATGGAAATTGGAATCTAATATTTCCTTTCTTCATATCAATAATTGCACCAATCGTTCTAAGGAAAGGTCTACCAAGAATAATAGGACATGAAGGATTGCAATCTATGTCAACAACAATAAAATCTACGGGCACATAGTTCCTATTCGCAACAATAAAAACATCATTAATTCTTCCCATAGGTTTCTTAATAGTGGAATCCGCAAGGTGCAAGTTTAAAGAGCAATCATCAAAATCACGGAAACCTAACAAATCACACAAAGTCTTTGGAATCATGGAAACACTAGCACCCAAATCACACAAAGCATAGCATTCATGATTTTTAATTTTAATTTTAATAGTTGGTTCCCACTCATCATAAAGTTTTCTAGGGATAGAAACTTCCAACTCAAGTTTTTCTTCATATGATTGCATCAAAACATCAACGATATGTTTGGTAAAAGCTTGATTTTGACTATAAGCATGAGGAGAATTTAGCACGGATTGCAACAAGGAAATACAATCTATCAAAGAGCAGCTATCATAATTAAACTCCTTGAAATCCAAAATAGTAGTTTCATTAACATCTAGAGTCTTGATCTATTCAATCCCACTTTTATCAATTTTAGCATCAAGATCTAAAAACTCTGAATTTTTGGAACGCCTTCTAGGTAAAGGTGGATCACATTCAGTCCAATCATTATCAAGATTCGTATTGCAAAACAAAGATTAAATAGGGGACACATCAATAACTTTTAGATATTCATCTTTATTATCATGGTTTTCTGGCTTAGCGGCCATCTTATTAACTAAGGTAGCCCGTTTATCCGAAACTTCAGCTATTAACTTCTCAAGACAAGCAATTTGGGATCTCAAACCATCAAATTCATTAGACATATCATCAAGCTCTTTATTCATATAACTCATAAAGCTTTTTTGTTCCTTCAGCTCGTTTCTAAACAAACCATTATGCTCAAATTGCAAGACCGTAAAACTCCTAGCGTTGCTTTTGATTATTTCTAACCTTTTACGGTGAAGATCATCAAATGGGGAAGAGCCATCGCGACAAGCAAGCAATCCAACACACAAGCAAACGAGGAACGGGCAAAAAGGAGGCAAATAGAGAAAGAGATGGAGGATAGAGAGAGAGGGCGAATAAAACAGCAAGGGTGAAGTGGGGGAGAGGAAAAAGAGAGGCAAATGGCAAATAATATAATGCGGGAGATAAGGGTTTGTGATGGGTACTTGGTATGTTGACTTTTGCGTAGACCTCCCCGGCAACGGCGCCAGAAATCCTTCTTGCTACCTCTTGAGCACTGCGTTGGTTTTGCCTTGAAGAGGAAAGGGTGATGCAGCAAAGTAGCATAAGTATTTCCCTCAGTTTTTGAGAACCAAGGTATCAATCCAGTATGAGGCTACGCGCGAGTCCCTCACACCTACACAAAACAAATAAATCCTCGCAACCAACGCGATAAGGGGTTGTCAATCCTACACGGACACTTACGAGAGTGAGATCTGATATATATGATAAGATAATATTTTTGGTATTTTTATGGTAAAGATGCAAATTAAATAAAAGAAAAAGAAAAAGAAAAGGAAATAAGTAAGTATTGGAAGATTAATATGATGAAGATAGACCCGGGGGCCATAGGTTTCACTAGTGGCTTCTCTCAAGAGCGTAAGTATTTTACGGTGGGTGAACAAATTACTGTTGAGCAATTGACAGAATCGAGCATAGTTATGAGAATATCTAGGTATGATCATGTATATAGGCATCACGTCCGAGACAAGTATACCGACTCCTGCCTGCATCTACTACTATTACTCCACACAACGACCGCTATCCAGCATGCATCTAGAGTATTAAGTTCATAAGAACAGAGTAACGCCTTAAGCAAGATGACATGATGTAGAGGGATAAATTCATGCAATATGATAAAAAAAACCATCTTGTTATCCTCGATGGCAACAATACAATTCGTGTCTTGCTGCCCCTACTGTCACTGGGAAAGGACACCGCAAGATTGAACCCAAAGCTAAGCACTTCTCCCATTGCAAGAAAGATCAATCTAGTAGACCAAACCAAACTGATAATTAGAAGAGACTTGCATAGATAACCAGTCATACAGAAAAGAATTCAGTGAAGATTCAAATAATGTTCATAGATAAACTTGATCATAAACCCACAATTCATCGGTCTCAACAAACACAACACAAAAAAAGATTACATCGAATAGATCTCCACAGGAGAGGGGGAGAACTTTGTATTGAGATCCAAAAAGAGAGAAGAAGCCATCTAGCTAATAACTATGGACCCGAAGGTCTGAAGGAAACTACTCACACTTCATCGGAGAGGCTATGGTGTTGATCTAGAAGCCCTCTGTGATCGATGCCCCCTCTGGCAGAGCTCCGGAACAGGCCCCAAGATGGGATCTCGTGGATACAGAAAGTTACGACGGTGGAATTAGGGTTTTGGCTCCGTATCTGATCGTTTGGGGGTACGTAGGTATATATAGGAGGAAGGAGTACGTTGGTGGAGCAACAGGAGGCCCACGAGGGTGGAGGGCGCGCCGGGGGGGGGGGGGGGGGTTAGGCGCGCGCCCTACCTCATGGCTTCCCTGTTGGTTGCTTGACGTAGGGTCCAAGTCTCCTGGATCTTGTTCGTTCCAAAAAGCAGGTTCCCGAAGGTTTCATTCCGTTTGGACTCCGTTTGATATTCCTTTTCTTCGAAACCCTAAAATAGGCAAAAAAACAACAATTCTGGGCTGGGCCTCCGGTTAGTAGGTTAGTCCCAAAAATAATATAAACGTGTATAATAAAGACCAATAATGTCCAAAACAGAATATAATATAGCATGGAACAATAAAAAATTATAGATACGTTGGAGACGTATCACCGCCTCGCCGTGTGCTACGCGCCCCTCATGCTCCAAGGGACGGCCCGCACCTGGTTGAACAGCCTGCTGGAGGGCACCATCAGCGCGTGGGTAGATTTCGAGCAAGCCTTTGCGCGCGACTTCACCGGCACGTACAAGCGACCCGGCTGCCCTAGTCTGCTCGCCATGTGCGTGCAGGGACCGGCGGAGACCGGCTGTGAGTACATCGCACGCTGGACCGAGCTCCGGAACAGCTGCGAGGGTGTCCACGAAGTCCAAGCAACCCATCTTTGTCAACGGGTGCCGGGACGGCACCCTCCTCAAGCACAAGCTCTTGCGCTCCGAGCCGGCCACCATGGCCGCACTCATGGTGACGGAGGATAAGTACGCCACCGCCGACTCTGCCATGAAGATCCAACTGGAGCTGGATGAGGCCGGCAAAGCAAAGTCGGTCCCCCCTCCGAATCCGGCCGACGAAGGAAGCCGGCAACAGCACAACCAATAGAACAACAAGCGCAAGGCCGATCAGCCGGCTCAGTGCTACGACAACCAGCTCGTCGCGGCCGCGGAGCAGGCGCCCGCGACCGACCCGGCCGCCAAGCATCGGCAGACCGGCAAGACGACATGGCAACCCGCCATGAGTTTCGAGGAGATGCTCGACGCTCCTTGCAAGCACCACAGCGGCGCAAGTCCGTCCACGCACACGCTTTGGCAGTTTGCCATCACCAAGCGCATCATGAGGGGTGACGTCCCGCCTCCTCCGGCCCCGGCTCCAGGAACGGGGCAGTCGCCTCTGCCTCCACCACTGCCCCCGGCCGGCGGTGTGATGCACGACGACGCCTACCCGGCCCAGAATGCAACCTATGTCGTCTTCACCAGCCTCGGCAACGACAAGCACAACGGGCGCCTCCTTCGGCAGGAGGTGAACACCGTCATCCCAGCCAAGACGGAGTATATGCATTAGTCGGAGCGCCCGGTCACCTTGACTCGACAGGACCACCCGTCCGTCATGCCGAACCCGGGTGGTTATGCCCTCGTCCTCGACCCCATGATCATCGCGCCTCGGCGCACGTGCAAGTTTTGCCGGGTGTTCATCACGGCGACAGCAACATCAACATCGTCTACTGCGACACCATGACCAAGCTCGGCCTCGAGGCCAAGGACTTGGAGCTGACCCGGACAGTTTCCCACGGCATCGTTCCCAGCGTCTCCTACTCCCCGATCGGCTAGATCCGGCTCGACGTCCTGTTCGGCGATAGCAGCCACTTTCGACGCGAGCCGTCTGGTTCGAGGTGGTGGACCTGTCCTGCGCGTATCATGCGCTGCCGGGCGGCCCACGCTCGCCAAGTTCATGGCGGTCCGCCACTACGCCTATCTAAAGATAAAGGTGCCGTGTCCGAAGGGCCTCATCACCATCACTGGCGACCACCACAAGTCTGTGGAGTGCGCCCGAGACGGCGCCAAGCTGGCCGAATCGCTGGTCGTAGCCGAGGAGTGACGACTGCTCGACCGGATCGTCGCCCTGGCCCAAGAGACGACAGCCGCACCCGTCCCGACTGAGGACCCGGCCGATGAGGCCTCGTTCAAGCCCTCCAAGGAGACCAAGAAGGTGAAGCTGAACCCGGAAGACCCCGGCTGCAGCAAGTACGTTGTCGTAGAGGCACCCGCCTCGACAGCAAATAGGAAGGCGAGCTCGTCGACTTCTTCCATGGGAATTGGGATATCTTTGCATGGACCCAAAGGACATGCCGGGTATCCCGAGGGAGTACGCCAAGCACAAACTCCATGTCTACAAGGATGCCAAGCCCGTCAGCCAACTCCTGCGACGTTTTTCCGAAGAGAAGAGAAGGACCATTGGTGAAGAGGTCGCCAAGCTTTTGGCAGCCGGCTTCATCATGGAAGTGTTTCACCCTGAGTGGCTAGCCAACCCAGTCCTCGTTTTGAAGAAGAACAGCAATTGGCGCATGTGTATCGACTACACCAGCCTGAATAAGGCCTGCCTCAAAGACCCGTTCGCTCTCCCGCGGATCGACCAAGTCATCGACTCTGCCGCCGGGTGTGAACTCCTGTCCTTTCTGGACGCTTACTCCGGTTATCACCAGATCAAGCTGGACCCGGCCGACGCCCTAAAGACGTCCTTCATCACGCCCTTTGGGGTGTTGCTACCTCTTGAGCACTGCGTTGGTTTCCCTTGAATAGGAAAGGGTGCTGCAGTAGAGCAACGTAAGTATTTCCCTTAGTTTTTGAGAACGAAGGTATCAATCCAGTAGGAGGCCACGCACGAGTCCCTCGCACCTACACAAACAAATAAACTCCTCGCAACCAACGCGATAAAGGGGTTGTCAATCTCTTCACGGTCACCTACGAGAGTGAGATCTGATAGATCTGCTAAGATAATATTTTTGGTATTTTTATGATAAAGAGAAATAAAGATGCAAGTAAAATAAATAGCACAGGAAATAACTAAGTATTGGAAGATTAACATGATGGAAAATAGACCCGGGGGCCATAGGTTTCAATAGAGGCTTCTCTCGACAGCATAAGTATTACGGTGGGTGAACAAATTACTCTTGAGCAATTGACAGAATTGAGCATAGTTATGAGAATATCTAGGTATGATCATGTATATAGGCATCACGTCCACGACAAGTAGACCGACTCCTGCATGCATCTACTACTATTACTCCACACATCGACCGCTATCCAGCATGCATCTAGAGTATTAAGTTCAAGAGAACAGAGTAACGTGTTAAGCAAGATGACATGATGTAGAGGGATAAACTCATGCAATATGATATAAACCCCATCTTGTTATCCTCGATGGCAACAATACAACACGTGCCTTGCTGCCCCTACTGTCACTGGGAAAGGACACCGCAAGATTGAACCCAAAGCTAAGCACTTCTCCCATTGCAAGAAAGATCAATCTAGTAGGCCAAACCATACTGATAATTCGAACAGACTTGCAAAGATAACCAATCATACATAAAAGAATTCAGAGAAGATTCAAATATTGTTCATAGATAAACTTGATCATAAACCTACAATTCATCGGTCTCCAGAAACACACCGCAAAAGAAGATTACGTCGAATAGATCTCCATAAGAGAGGGGGAGAACTTTGTATTGAGATCCAAAAAGAGAGACGAAGCCATCTAGCTAATACCTATGGACCCGTAGGTCTGAAGTAAACTACTCACACTTCATCGGAGAAGCTATGGTGTTGATGTAGAAGCCCTCCGTGATTGATACCCCCTCCGGCGGAGCTCCGGAAAAGGCCCCAAGATGGGATCTCGTGGATACAGAAAGTTTCGGCGGTGGAATTAGGGTTTTGGCTCCATGTCTGGTAGTTTGGGGGTACATAGGTATATATAGGAGGAAGGAGTACATTGGTGGAGCAACGTGGGCCCCACAAGGGTGGAGGGCGCGCCTGGGGGGGTAGGCACGCCCCCTACCTCGTGCCTTCCTCGTTGATTGCTTGAAGTAGGGTCGAAGTCCTCTGGATCATGTTCGTTCCAAAGTCACGTTCTCGAAGGTTTCATTCCGTTTGGACTCCGTTTGATATTCTTTTTCTGCGAAACCCTAAGATAGGCAAAAAACGGAAATTCTGGGCTGGGCCTCCGGTTAATAGGTTAGTCCCAAAAATAATATAGAAGTGTATAATAAAGCCCAATAATGTCCAAAACATGATATAATATAACATGGAACAATCAAAAATTATAGATACGTTGCAGACGTATCAGGCGTATTGCTACATCACCATGTCGTTCGTCTTGAAGAACGTCGGCGCCAATTTCCAGCGCTGCATGCAGAAGTGCCTGCTGTCGCAGCTCGGCCGCAATATCCACGTCTACGTGGACGACATCGTGGTAAAGACCAAGCAGCACCTCACGCTCCTCGACGATCTGAAGGAGACCTTCGCCAACCAGCACGAATACAAGGTCAAGCTCAACTCGGAGAAATGCGTCTTCTGCGTCCCGGCCGGAAAGCTACTCGGCTTCCTCGTCTCGGAGCACGGCATTGAGGCAAACCCGGAGAAAATCAAGGCCATCGAGCGCATGCGTAAGCCGGCCTGGTTGCGCGATGTCCAAAAGTTCATCGGCTGCTTGGCCTCGGTCAGCCGGTTTCTCAGCCGACTGGGCAGGAGGGCCCTGCCCCTGTATCAGCTGATGAAGAAGATGGCGTCGTTTGAATGGAACGACCAGGCGAACGAAGCCTTCCGGGATCTCAAGCGCATGCTCTCCACCGCACCGGCCGAGAAGGAGCCGTTGTTGCTCTATATCGCCGCGACCTCATGGTCAGTCAGCACAGTGATGGTGGTCGAGCAACCAGAGAAGGACAGAGTCTAAGCCGTCCAGCATCCCGTCTACTACATAAGTGAGGTGCTCTCCGCCTCGAAGCAGAACTACCCACACTACCAGAAGATGTGTTACGGCGTGTACTTCACCGCCAAGAAACTAAAGCCGTACTTCCAAGTGCAGGTCATCATGGTGGTCAGCACGGCCCCTCTCGGCGACATCATCGGGTGCCGGGATGCCACTGGCCGGGTCGCCAAGTGGGCGCTCGAGCTAGCCGGCCATACCATCCTCTACGAGCCCCGCACCACAATCAATTCCCAAGATTTGGCCGACTTCCTCGTCGACTGGACCGAGACCCAGTACCTACCACTGTCTCCGAACTCGATGCACTAGCGCATGCACTTCGACGGCTCAAAGATGCGACTCGGCCTGGGAGCCGGCATAGTGTTGTCCTCCCCCAAGGGCGACCGGCTCAAGTACGCACTATAAATCCACTTCGCCGCCTCCAACAACGTCGCTGAGTATGAAGCCCTTATGCATGGCCTCCGGCTTGCAAAGGAACTCGGCATCCGGCGCATCCTATGCTTCGGCGACTCGGACCTGGTGGTGCAGCAGTGCTCAGGCGAGTGGGACGCACACGACTCCAACATGGCGAGCTACCGCTTCCTTGCCCAGAAGCTGTCTGGGTTCTTCCAGGGATGCGAGTTCCTCCACATCCCGCACGCGGAGAACGAGGCGGCCGACACACTCGCCAAGATCGCCTCGTGTCGGCAGTCCATCCCATCCGGCGTCTCCCTCGAGCATCTACACAAGCCGTCCGTTGCTACCTCTTGAGCACTGCGTTGGTTTTTCCCCGAAGAGGAAGGGATGATGCAGTAGAGTAGCGTAAGTATTTCCCCCAAATTTTGAGAACCAAGGTATCAATCCATTAAGAGGCTACGCGCGAGTCCCTCGTACCTGCACAAAACAAATAAATCCTCGCAACCAACGCGATAAGGAGTTGTCAATCCCTACACGACCACTTACGAGAGTGAGATCTGATAGATATGATAAGATAATGTTTTTGGTATTTTTATGATAAAGATGCAAAGCAAAATAAAAGCAAAGTAAAAAGCAATGGAAATTAAGTATTGGAAGATTAATATGATGAAGATAGACCCGGGGCCATAGGTTTCACTAGTGGCTTCTCCAAAGAGCATAAGTATTCTACGGTGGGTGAACGAATTAATGTTGAGCAATTGACAGAATTGAGCATAGTTATGAGAATATCTAGGCATGATCATGTATATAGGCATCACGTCCGAGACAAGTAGACCGACTCCTGCCTGCATCTTCTACTATTACTCCACTCATCGACCGCTATCCAGCATGCATCTGGAGTATTAAGTTAATAAAAACAGAGTAACGCCTTAAGCAAGATGATATGATGTAGAGGGATAAACTCATGCAATACGAAGAAAACCCCATCTTGTTATCCTCGATGACAACAATACAATTCATGCCTTGCTGCCTCTACTGTCAGTGGGAAAGGACACCGCAAGATTGAGCCCAAAGCTAAACACTTCTCCCATTGCAAGAAAGATCAATCTAGTAGGCCAAACCAAACTGATAATTCGAAGAGACTTGCAAAGATAACCCATCATACATTAAAGAATTCAGAGAAGATTCAAATATTGTTCATAGATAGACTTGATCGTAAACCCACAATTCATCGGTCTCAACAAACACACCGCAAGAAGAAGATTACATCGAATAGTTCTCCACAAAAGAGGGGGAGAACATTGTATTGAGATCCAAAAAGAGAGAAGAAGCCATCTAGCTAATAACTATGGACCCGTAGGTCCAAGGTAAACTACTCACACTTCATCGGAGGGGCTATGGTGATGATGTAGAACCCTCCGCGATCGATGCCCCCTCCGGCGGTGTCGTGGTTCTAAGTCTGGCGGTAGTGTAGGGGGGTAAGTATGGAGAGGCAAGATCTTAGCTATGGAGAAGTTGTAAGCACGCAAGGTTTACGAGTTCAGGCCCTTCCCGGAGGAAGTAATAGCCCTACGTCTCGGAGCCCGGAGGTGGTCGACTGGATTATGCGTGTATGAATTACAGGGGTGCGAACCCTTGTCTCGGAGGAGGGGGTGGCTTATATAGAGTGCGCCAGGACCCCGGCCAGCCCACATTACAAAGGGTTCAATGTACATTAAGGCAGGGCGTTACTAGTAACGCTAGTAATAAAGTGCTATGGTGACCATAAAAGCTACTTAATGACCGACCGTTAGCGTGCGGAGTGACTTTAGGTCTCCTGGTCGTCGAGTGGTTGGATCTTGGTCGAGTGTCTTCGAGTCTGTCGAGTGGAACACCTCCAAGTCGATTGAACGGTGATTTCTTCTAGAGATGTCCTTGGGTAGGGCAGTTAGGACAGGTCCATGACCCTACCCTAGGTACATAGCTTCATCGTTAGCCCCCGAATGGATCGAGGTTTGAGTGGGTAGGAGTTGAGAACTTCTCCGACTCATTTTTCATGCCATGAGCATATCTTGTTTCGGATCAACGGACCTAAGTGATGACAGCAACTTCTTTTTCAGTCGCCTTGATCCATTCTTAGTTTTCGTCGAGTGAGTTTCTTTACTTGTAACGCTCCGAGTGACGGTGCGGAGGAGATCTTTGGTCTGACAAGTTGTTTGTTGCCCGCAGATTTCTAGGGATCCGAATTTTTTGAAGGGTGCGAGACGGGGGAGGCCGCAGTAATCGAATGGGATAGAGCGGAGCCGCCTCGATCCCCGCGCCACCTTTTTTGCCAAGTATCACGCGCGCAATCGTTACGGGATTTGATAGAACCACCCGGGCCTACTAGTCAGCCACTTGGAAGCGGCCTCATATAAGGCGTTGGACCGGGGTCTCCCGAACAGTGCGTCCCCATTATCTCTTCTCCTCTTCACGCTCCTCCGCTGCGCCCACTCTCGCTCTCGCGCCGCCGTTCCGTACGCGTCTCGCCGGTGACGATGGGGAAGGAGAAGACCGCGGCTCTGGAGCGGGCAAAGAAGGCGACGGCAAGGTCGAAGGGGAAGGCGACCGGTCAGGGCGGATCCTCCTCGTGAACCGGCCTACCGAAGGGCTGGATCCAGGGCGACTGGATCCACTTGAAGATCTCCCAAGAAGAGCTCGATGACCTGACCGAGGGAGGGCTGATCCCCTACGACTCGACGCGGCTTCCGGGGAAGGAATCCGAGCCGCAACCCCGGGAGGGTGAGCGCGTTCTTCTTGCCACCCACGTCGACCGTGGATTTTCCTTGCCTCCTGACCCTCTCTTTTGAGGATTTCTGAACTTCTTTGGGGCACAACTCCACCATTTTACTCCCAACACAATCGTTAACTTGCCGCTTTCATTTCTTTGTGTGAGAATTTCCTGGGTTGCCGGCCTCACTGGGGTCTTTTCAAGCATATTTTCACTTGTCGCTCCCAGACAGTGAAAAAGGCAAATCTGAGTGACGAGAGGACCCAAGTGATCCAGATGTGTGGGGGTCTTGGTATCCAGATGAGAGGAAAAAGCTCCTTTCCGGCCATGATTCTTCCCGACTCAGTTCGCGGATGGCAGTCGACCTGGTTTTATTGTAAAGACCAGTGGGCACCAGGGCAGTCGACTGGCCTCCCTGCCTTTACCATGGACCAAGTGAGGAAACCATCCCCTTTGAAGGTGCTCCCAGAGGAGAAGGCGCAGGTGAGGGTGCTGGTCGATCGAGTGGTCCAGCTTATCTGTGACGGGGTCACCGGTATGGATCTCTTGGAGGTCTTCCTTCAGCAGCGCATCCAGCCTCTTCAAGCCCGAGACCATCCGATGTGGATGTATTCGGGTCTTGAAGACTCCACTCGGATCCACCCGGAGGAGGTCGACGACGACACCCTGGAGAAGTGGATGTCAGGCATTACCGGGAATAAGGACAACCCCACGGGAGCCAGGAGAGTTCCTCCATTCGACCAATCTCATGCACCAGAGAAGGTCTGATTCTGAGTTTTTGCTTGTAATCTGAATTCACTCGTGCAGCTTCCTATACTGCGTCGACTGACTTTGTTCTCCCTGCTTTCTTTCAGGCCATTATTGAAATATATTCAATGCCCAACGGAGAGCAATAGCAAGCTCTGGAAGGCGAGGCGAGTGGCGGCGACAGTGGCGAGTGGACTTCCGACGGTGAAGGGGATGGAGGAAGCGACGACTCAAGCGTTGGAGAAGAAGTCGAGTTGCCCCCTCGCAGGGAGAGGCGATCCAAGCTTGACCAAGAATGACCGAGTGCTCACGAAAAGGCAACTGCTTAGGCTGGTCAGTCTTCGAAGTGTCCTCGGATTTCTTCGCCAACCCCGACTGAGAAGGCACCAAAGCACCCCAAAGTTGCAGAGCCGAAGACTCGGAAAGCGTTGCCGAAGATCAAGATTGATATCCCTGTCTCTTCCGCGTGAGTGTCCCTCTTTGTATTCACTCGATGCTCCGCACTGTTTGTTTACCTTGTTTTAACTGGACGAACTTTGGAACTGTCAGCGCTGCCACTTCCGGGACCTCAGCTTACAGGGACGATGATCAGGTGATGGAGGATGCGGTCACTTCTAATCTGGGTATGATTTCTACCATACTGTCTTTGTTCGGTCGATTCAGCTGTAATGTGCATCATTGGGTGATGTGATTTTGGCAATTGAACTTTGCATAGCTCCCAACATTATTGACCTCCCTGATGATGATGAAGAGCCCGAGAGGTCTTTGACGAGGAAGAATAGGTGAGCTCCTGTAAGCGAGGCGCTTCAGTCAACGCCGAGGGCGGAACCGGTCGTTCAGGACACAGGCAACGTCAATCGGGGTTCTGTTACCTTTGTCATGCCACTGTCGAGTGCCTTGCCTTCTTCATTGACTGCTCAGGCCCCTGTCGACCCACCTTCAGTTTTTGCGACCCATCATGTCCCAGAAGATGAAGTGAATGCTGCCAGGGAAGCGATACGCCAGGCGGGCGTCATGATGGAGAAGATGAAGATGGTGCGGGACGCCGGTCAGGCTGCCTACGACGCCAGCTCGGCTCTCCAAAGCAACATTCAGGTTAGTTGGTCGCCGCTTGTTCTGTTAGGATATGATATCTGAAGACACTTTCCGAAAATCTTTGCTCCGAAAATCTTTGCGTTAGTACACCCACTGGGTCCGTTGATTTGAACTTTGAATTAGTGGGGGCACGCTGAGTGCACCCACTGGGTGTAGTCCCCGAGACTACGGTGGACTGCGGGCAGTCGACTGTAGTCTTTGCATTTTGTCGAGTGTAAACCGAACTGATAGTTTGTCTCTTCCACTCGGTCGGGTCGAGTGGGGTCAGAACCGGTGGGGGCACGCCAAGTGCACCCACTAGGTGTAGTCCCCGAGACCGCGGTCGACTGCTGGCAGTCGACTGTGGTCCGAATTCTTTCTCTCTTCTTTTCTTTTTTATAACTCCCTACACTCGACTCCGGCGGGCCGATCAAGTGGGATCATAACTGGTGGGGGCACACAAAGTGCACCCACTCGGTGTAGTCCCCGAGGCTATGGTGGACTGTGGGAAGTCGAACGTAGCCTTAGTACTTATTGACTTTGTTGTTTTTCGCTGTAAACATAACTTCTCCCCTTTGATTTTAGAAATCTTGGGATCTTGGAGCTCGCTTTGCTGACTTGGAGAAGCAGCAGATTCAACTGAACCTTGACTTGGAGTTGGCCAGGACAAAGCTGCAAAAGGTCAGAGACGGCGCCGCTGGTAAGACGAGTTTGTCGACTGGTCAATTTTAGGCTTGAGTACCCTTCTGGTATTTCTAAATCAATCATCATTTCTTTGCAGAAAAACTGAGAGAAGCTCTGGCGAAGAAGGATCGGGATTTGGCTGCTACTCGTAAGGAGGCTGACGACAGGACCGCTCTGGCTGAACAGAAACTGGCTTCGGTCGGCCAGTTGGAAGAAGAGAATACCAAGCTGAAATCTGTTCTGAACGAAGCCAACAGGGAGTGTACACGCTGGAAGAAGGATAACCTCAACCTAGGCGAGAAGATGGAAGGCATCGCTCGCAGGAGGGACGATCTGGAGAGCTATCTGAGGAGCCTTGCCAAGAAGTTGTTCATCAAGCTTGAAGGTGCACAGTTAGTTCCGACTGATGTTTTTTTTGTGTCGACTCACCGTATGAAAATTAACTTATTATTGGATCGTGAATGCAGAGTTTTGCCAGAACTTTGAGGAGGAGACTGGGCGGATTGAGCTTGGTTTGGACCCCATCAATTCTCCCGTGAAAGATGAGACTGCCATGAATCTGCTCCGACTGGAATCCCGCATCGACGGTGTTGTGGACTACTTGGCTCGACTGAAGGTCGCCATGTCACGGATCGACCCCGCACTTTGGCCAGAGGCCATGCCCCAGAATGACCTTGAGTCCCTGATGACTCAACTGGATGAGATCCCCGGTCGAGTGCAGGAGTGGAAGAAATCTTCTGCCCGGTGTGGTGCTGATGTGGCCCTATCTTTGGTTCGTGTCCATTGCAAGGAGGTGCGACAAGAGAACCTGGGAGCAATCAAGGTCGCCAACACCCATAAGCATGACTTCCGATCTTTTATGGAGACTTTCATCGCTGCAGCCACTCGAATCGCCGGCGGCGTCGACCTAGACGAGTTCGTCGAGCTTGCTAGTCCTCCTCCCGCAGAGTGAACAAACTCTTATGTCCCACCTTAAATTTGCCTCGGAATGCCGAGTGGTTTTTGTAATCGTTAAACTATTTCGGGCTGAATGCCCGAGTACTTCGATCTGTGATCCGGAACCTTTAGGATTTATCTGAACTTGGTTTACCGTTGAATATCTTCATGAGTCTCCTGCTGAGTGAACCCGTTCTTCATTCGAGACAACTTTTGTATTCGTAGCGCAGCTCCGAAGGAGAGGGAAGCAATCGACCCGTGCCTTGTCACCCTTGTGGGTCGGCGACGGAGTGCGCATCGTATTTGTGGCGAAGCTCTCCAGGGGGAAGGCGGCGGTCGACCCACACCTTGTTACTGTAGAGCGGGATGGAGCGCACATTGTATTTGTGGCGAAGCTCTCCAGGAGAAGGTGGCAGTCGACCCGCACCTCGTTACTGTAGAGCGGGATGAAGCGCACATTGTATTTGTGGCGAAGCTCCCCAGGAGAAGGTGGCGGTCGACCCACACCTTGTTACTGCAGAGCGGGACGGAGCGCACATTGTATTTGCGGCGAAGCTCTCCAGGAGAAGGTGGCAGTCGACCCGCACCTCGTTACTGTAGAGAGGGATGAAGCGCGCATTGTATTTGTGGCGAAGCTCCCCAGGAGAAGGTGGCGGTCGACCTACACCTTGTTACTACAGAGCGGGACGGAGCGCACTTTGTATTTGTGGCGAAGCTCCCCGGGAGAAGGTGGCAGTCGACCTGCCCCTCGTCGTCCTTGAGGATTGAGATGTGTTTCGTGCTTAGGCGAGTACTGGACTGCAGCTAAGCCCCCGAGTGGGAGGATTGCTCCCCACTCGGTAGGATTTTTTCAAACTTAGGCGAGTGTCGGACTGCAGCTAAGTCTCCAAGTGAGGGAACTTAGGCGAGTACAGGACTGCAGCTAAGCCCCTGAGTGGGAGGATTTCTCTCCACTTGGTAGGATTTTTTCAAACTTAGGCAAGTGTCGGACTGTAGCTAAGTCTCCAAGTGAGAGAACTTAGGCGAGTACTGGACTGCAGCTAAGCCCCCGAGTGGGAGGATTGCTCTCCACTCGGTAGGATTTTTTTTTTCAAATTTAGGCGAGTGCCGGACTGCAGCTAAGTCTCCAAGCGAGAGAACTTAGGCGAGTACTGGACTGCAGCTAAGCCTCCGAGTGGGAGGGTTGCTCTCCACTCGGTAGGATTTTTTCAAACTTTGGCGAGTGCCGGACTGCAGCTAAGTCTCCAAGTGAGAGAACTTAGGCGAGTACTGGACTGCAGCTAAGCCCCCGAGTGGGAGGATTGCTCTCCACTCGGTAGGATTTTTTAAATACTTAGGCGAAACAGATTCGCAGCTAAGCCCCCGAGTGGGAGGCTGGCTCGCCACTCGGTAGGAAATTGTTTTGACAAACTTAGGCGAAGCGGATTCGCAGCTAAGACACTCGGTAGGATTTTTTTCAAACTTAGGCGAGTGTCGGACTGCAGCTAAGTCTCCAAGTGAGAGAACTTAGGCGAGTACTGGACTGCAACTAAGCCCCCGAGTGGGAGGATTGCTCTCCACTCGGTAGGATTTTTTCAAACATAGGCGAGTGCCGGACTGCAGCTAAGTCTCCAAGTGAGAGAACTTAGGCGAGTACTGGACTGCAGCTAAGCCCCCGAGTGGGAGGATTGCTCTCCACTCGGTAGGATTTTTTAAATACTTAGGCGAAACAGATTCGCAGCTAAGCCCCGAGTGGGAGGCTGGCTCGCCACTCGGTAGGAAACTGTTTTTACAAACTTAGGCGAAGCAGATTCGCAGCTAAGCCACCCACTGGTGGATTTCTTATGCAAATAAAAACAACAATAATCACTGGGAAAATTATAATGCTCTTGTCTTTGATAAATAAACTACAGGAGTTTTTCTTATTACATCTCATCCCAGTGAGAATTCAAGTATAAAAGGGGCGGAGGAGCTCCGCATTCCAGGCTCACGGCTCATCAATCTGGCGATCGACATTGTAGAGGTGGTATGCTCCATTGTGGAGGACTCTGGTGACTATGAAGGGGCCTTCCCAAGTAGGAGCGAGTTTGTGTGGTTTCTGCTGATCCACTCGGAGGACTAAGTCTCCTTCTTGGAAGGCTCGACTCTTCACGTTTTTGGCATGGAATCGACGCAAGTCTTGCTGATAGATGGTCGATCGGATCATGGCCATTTCTCTTTCTTCTTCCAGGAGGTCGACTGCGTCCTGACGGGCTTGTTCTGCTTCATCATCAGAGTAGAGCTCGACTCGGGGAGCGTTGTGAAGCAGGTCACTCGACAAGACTGCCTCGGCTCCGTAGACCAGAAAGAATGGGGTTCTTCCGGTCGATCGGTTCGGGGTTGTCCTCAATCCCCAAAGGACTAATGGAAGTTCGTCGACCCATGCACCTTCTGCGTGCTTCAGATCGCGCATCAACCGGGGTTTTAGTCCTTTGAGAATTAGGTTGTTTGCCCTTTCTGCTTGCCCATTCGACTGGGGGTGAGCGACCGAAGCATAGTCGACTCGGGTACCCTAAGAGGCGCAAAAGGCCCTGAATTTGTCAGAATCGAAGTTTGACCCATTGTCAGTGATGATGCTATGTGGAACTCCATATCTGAATATCAACCCTCTGACAAAACTGATAGCAGTGCAAGCGTCAAGATTCTTGATAGGCTTGGCTTCAATACATTTGGTGAACTTGTCGAGTGCTACTAGCACATGAGTGAAGCCGCTCCTGCCCGTTCTTAGTGGTCCAACCATGTCCAGCCCCCAAACAACGAAGGGCCAGACGAGTGGAATGGTTTTCAGGGCTGACGCGGGCTTGTGCGACATATTGGAGTAATACTGACATCCTTCACACTTGTCGACTATCTCTTTTGCCATTTCATTGGCTCTTGGCCAGTAGAATCCCGCTCGGTATGCTTTAGCCACAATGGTCCGAGAGGACGCATGATGACCACAGGTCCCCGAGTGGATATCATCAAGGATCATCTGACCTTCTTCTGGTGTAATACACTTCTGGCAAACCCCAGTCGCGCTTTCTCTATATAACTGTCCCTTTATGACTGTAAAGGCCTTGGATCAACGGACGATCTGTCGAGCCTCTTCTTCGTCCTCTGGGAGTTCTTTCCTTAGGATGCATGCGATGTACGGTACTGTCCAGACGGGAGTGATGGCCAAGACTTCCATGATCAGGTCGACCATAGCTGGAATTTCAACTTCAGTTGGATCCGTGGCACTTTTCGGCTGCGGGGCCTCTTCAGTGAAGGGATCCTCCTGAACTGATGGTGTGTGGATGTGTTCCAAAAACACATTGTTGGGAATGGCTTCTCTTTTGGAACCTATTTTTGCCAGATCATCAGCTGCTTGATTTTACAGCCGGGGTACGTGATGAAGCTCTAACCCCTCGAATTTCTTCTCCAGCTTTCTCACTGCATTGCAATAACCATTCATGGCTGGACTTCTGACATCGCATTCCTTCATCACCTGATTAACCACCAAATCTGAGTCGCCATAGACCATGAGGCGACGGACGCTGAGTGAAATGGCCATGCGCAACCCATATAAAAGTGCTTCGTATTCTGCCTCGTTATTGGACGAATCAAAGTGGATTTGAAGAACATATCTGAGTTTATCTCCTCTAGGGGAGACCAACACCACTCCGGCACCGGAACCATTCAGCATCTTGGAGCCGTCGAAGAAGATAGTCCAATGCTCCGAGTGAACCTGAGTCGGTAGCTGCTGTTCAATCCACTCGGCGACGAAATCTGTGATTGCCTGGGACTTGATAGCTTTCTTTGCCTCAAACTTGATATCTAGGGGAAGGAGTTCAATCGCCCATTTTGCCACTCGACCAGTTGCATCCCTGTTATGCAGGATCTTTGACAATGGAGCGTCGCTGATGACTGTAATGGAATGATCAGAGAAGTAGTGAGCAACTTTCTTTGTGGTCATATAAATCCCGTATACAAGCTTCTGATAGTGAGGATATCTTTGCTTTGATGCGGTCAAGACTTCAGAAATATAATATATTGGGCACTGAACTTTGAAGGTTTTCCCTTCTTCTTCCCGCTCGACCGTAAGTACCGTACTGACGACTTGTCCTGTGGCTGCAATGTAAAGCAGCGAAGGCTCCTTGCTGATTGGGGCAGCAAGCACCGGCTAGGTGGAGAGTAGAGCTTTGAGCTCTGCAAACGCTGCATCAGCTTCAAGAGTCCACTCGAACTTGTCGGATTTCGTCATCAATCGATAAAGAGGCAATGCCTTTTCACCGAGACGAGATATGGATCGCTGCGCCTGGCAGCGCACAACTCCTCCTTCCGGCGACTCGACTGCAGCTTCTGCGTGGGCTGGGTAAGTCCCAGCCGGCCGGCCGACTCTCCGAGCGATAAGGCACAAGAGCAGGCAAGCAGGGCTTCATCCTCGTCAAATGTGGCCACGCCTCCACGATGGCTCGGCGGTGACAATGGGGCCGACGGCTCGGCCGTGACCTCAGTGGGAGTCTCGGGCCCGGCGTAGCCCCCGATTGCAGGCGGTGTCCCTCGTCAACCACGCGGCCACGACCACCGTGGTGGATGCACGGATCGGACGCGGCACCAACGCGGAGCTGTCTACGTCTCCGATCACAACATGACGGGAGCCACCAGGTCGACTCAGCGCCACCTCAAGCTCCGCCCGCACGCAACCTCGCAGAAGAACACCGTCGACCCACACTCGGATTCATCGCGTCCGCCTCACCTCGCGATGGATCCACGCAAAAAATTGCCGCCGCCATGGCCGATCAGGGAGTTTTGCGCCCCGCCTTCCGCTTTCCTTTCTTAATTCCTTCCCATTTATGTCCTGCATGCAGGAGATAAATGGCTGTGGAAAACGTTCATTACATGCACGAATTGCTTTAACTCTCGCTTAATTAACACCTCTTGCATGCAGACTCTGGACGTCGGCAATTGACTACAGGTCATCTCCACCAACCAGTGGACCTCCCACGACGTGGCAATAAACCGCATGCAGGAGAGAAACGACCGAAACTTCCATCGCATGCAATACCGGCCTTAATTCTTGCTTAATTACCGCTAATTAAGTTTTTTGCATGCATGTACGGGTTTTGGATGTGGGCAACCCCATCAATGCATCGTAACGGCAGGCGTTGGAGAATCCCTACGACCAATGGCCTCTAGCACGACGCTCGGGGGTTCCTCGGTCCGACGTACGGCAAGCACTCACTGATAACATGTATGATGGAGTCAACAGCACATTGCAGCATCGTCCACTCGGCAGCAACTCCCACCAGTCGACATGGTCACTCGGATGGGACTAGCTCACTTGCACCAATCCGGATCATAGGCGCTCGGTCGCCCGTGCATCATCGCTCGGCTGGACATGACCTCATCATTCGACCACCCTGCACGCGGTGACGAAGCTGTTCGCATCATCATCAACTTGTTCGACTCATCCTGACGCCCCACGCATCGTCATTCCACGGGATGCGTCCATTTCACTCAGAGGCCCCGACCATCGCCACTCCACGGGACGCATCTACATCATCCGAACGCCCCGTGCAACGTCACTCCATGGGACGTAGCTACTTCATTCAGACGCCCCATGGTGGGCGCCAACTATCGTGGTTCTAAGTCTGACAGTAGTGTAGGGGGTAAGTATGGAGAGGCAAGATCTTAGCTATGGAGAAGTTGTAAGCACGCAAGGTTTATGAGTTCAGGCCCTTCCCGGAGGAAGTAATAGCCCTACGTCTTGGAGCCCGGAGGCGGTCGACTGGATTATGCGTGTATGAATTACAGGGGTGTGAACCCTTGTCTCGGAGGAGGGGGTGGCTTATATAGAGTGCGCCAGGACCCCAGCCAGCCCACGTTACAAAGGGTTCAATGTACATTAAGGCAGGGCGTTGCTGGTAACGCTAGTAATAAAGTGCTATGATGACCATAAAAGCTACTTAATGACCGACCGTTAGCGTGCGGAGTGACTTTAGGTCTCCTGGTCGTCGAGTGGTTGGATCTTGGTCGAGTGTCTTCGAGTCTGTCGAGTGGAACACCTCCAAGTCGATTGAACGGTGATTTCTTCTAGAGATGTCCTTGGGTAGGGCAGTTAGGACAGGTCCATGACCCTACCCTAGGTACATAGCTTCATCAGGCGGAGCTCCGGAACAGGCCCCAAGATAGGATCTCGTGGATATAGAAAGTTGCGGCGGTGGAATTAGGGTTTTGGCTCCGTATCTGATCGTTTGGGGGTACGTAGGTATATATAGGAGGAAGGAGTACGTCGGTGGAGCAACAGGGGACCCACGAGGGTGGAGGGCCCACATGGGGGGTAGGCGTGCCCCCTACCTCGTGGCCTCCTCTTTTGTTTCTTGACGTAGGGTCCAAGTACTCTGGATCATGTTCGGTGAGAAAATCACGTTCCCGAAGGTTTCATTCCGTTTGGACACCGTTTGATATTCCTTTTCTTCTAAACCCTAAAATAGGCAAAAAAACATCAATTCTGGGCTGGGCCTCCAGTTAGTAGGTTAGTCCCAAAAATAATATAAAAAAAGGATAATAAAGCCCAATAATGTCCAAAATAGTAGATAATATAGCATGGAGAAATCAAAAATTATAGATACGTTGGAGATGTATCAAGCATCCCCAAGCTTAATTCCTGCTCGTCCTCGAGTAGGTAAATGATAAAAACAGAATTTTTGATGCGGAGTGCTACTTGGCATAATTTTAATGTAATTCTTCTGAATTGTGGCATGTATATTCAGATCCGAAAGATTCAAGATAAAAGTTTAATATTGACATAAAAATAATAATACTTCAAGCATACTAACTAAGCAATCATGTTTTCTCGAAATAACATGGAAAAAGAAAGTTATCCCTACAAAATCATATAGTCTGGCTATGCTCTATCTTCACCACACAAAATATTTAAATCGTGCACAACCACGATGACAAGACAAGAAATTGTTTCATACTTTTGACATTCTCAAACTTTTTCAATCTTCACGCAATACATGAGCGTGAGCCATGGATATAGCACTATAGGTGGAATAGAGTGGTGGTTGTGGAGAAGACAAAAAGGAGAACATGGTCTCACATCAACTAGGCGTATCAACGGGCTATGGATATGCCTATCAATAGATATCAATGTGAGTGAGTAGGGATTGCCATGCAACGGATGCACTAGAGCTATAACTATATGAAAGCTCAACAAAAGAAACTAAGTGGGTGTGCATCCAACTTTCTTGCTCATGAAGACCTAGGGCATTTTGAGGGAGCCCATCATTGGAATATAAAATCCAAGTTCTATAATGAAAATTTCCCACTGGTATATGAAAGTGATAATATAGGAGACTCTCTACCATGCAGATCATGGTGCTACTTTGAAGCAAAAGCGTGGTAAAAGGATAGTAACATTGTACCTTCTCTCTTTTTCTCACATCATTTTTTTATTTGGGCTTTTTCTATTTTTTATGGCCTCTTTTCTTTCTCTCTTTTATTTTTTTGTGCGGAGTCTTATCCCGACTTGTGGGGGAATCATAGTCTCCATCATCCTTTCCTCACTGGGACAATGCTCTAATAATGATAATCATCACACTTTTATTTTCTTACAACTCAACAATTACAACTCGATACTTAGAACAAAATATGACTCTATATGAATGCCTCCGGCGGTGTACCGGGATGTGCAATGACTCATGAGTGACATGTATGAAAGAATTATGAACGGTGGCTTTTCCACAGATACGATGTCAACTGCATGATCATGCTAAGAAATATGACAATGATGGAGCGTGTCATAATAAACGGAACGGTAGAAAGTTGCATGGCAATATATCTCGGAATGGCTATGGGAATGCCATAATAGGTAGGTATGGTGGCTGTTTTGAGGAAGGTATATGGTGGGTGTATGATACCAGCGAAAGGTGCGTGGTAATAGAGAGGCTAGCAATGGTGGAAGGGTGAGAGTGCGTATGATCCATGGACTCAACATTAGTCATAAGGAACTCATACATTTATTGCAAAAATCTATAAGTTATGAAAGCAAAGTTTTACGCGCATGCTCCTAGGGGGATAGATTGGTAGGAAAAGACCATAGCTCGTCCCCGACCGCCACTCATAAGGAAGACAATCAAAAAATAAATCATGCTCCGACTTCATCACATAACGGTTCACCATACATGCATGCTACGAGAATCACAAACTTTACCACAAGTATTTCTCAAATTCACAACTACTCAACAAGCACAACTTTAATATCACCATCTTCATATCTCAAAAAAATTATCAAGCATCAAACTTCTCATAGCATTCAACACACTCATAAGAAAGTTTTTACTATTTTTGAATACCAAGCATATTAGGATTATTTAAGAAAATTAGCATGCTATTTAAGACTCTCAAAATAATCTAAGTGAAGCATGAGAGATCAATAGTTTCTATAAAACAAATCCACCACCGTGTTCTAAAATATATAAGTGAAGTACTAGAGCAAAACTATATAACTCAAATGATATAAGCGAAACACATAGAGTATTATAACAAATTCCAAATCATGTATGGCTCTCTCAAAAGGTGTGTACAGCAAGGATGATTGTGGTAAACTAACAAATAAAGACTCAAATAATACAAGACACTCCAAGCAAAACACATATCATGTGGTGAATAAAAATATAGCTCCAAGTAAAGTTACCGATAGAAGTAGAGGAAAATAGGGGATGCCTTCCGGGGCATTGTAATGCCCTCGATGCGGCTATGTCTCCCACGTGTCGAGGCACGACTTAGAGACATAGGCGCATTGAAAGCAATGTCGCAAGTCGGGAATCATTACACAACCCATGTACATATATAATAAAAAGGGGAATAATAGCATAGTTGGCTTACACTTGCCATGTCACATCAAAGTACATAAATAACATCCATCATACAATCACTCATGGCCCGACTACGGCGCCAAAATAGAAAAGACCCCCAACAAGCGACTAAACCCTGAATCGAACCCCGAATATGCATCCCTACTGATCATCAAGAAACGACACATAGTAACGCTGAGAGTCCTCGTCGTACTCCCACTTCAGCTCGAGCGCGCCATCCGGAGAGGTATCATCTGTCCCTGCACCTGGTGTAATAGTAATCTGTGAGCCACAGAGGACTCTGCAATCTCGCACCCTCGCGATCAAGACTATTTAAGCTTAATGGGTAGGAAAGGGGTAAGGTAAGTGGAGCTGCAGCAAGCGACTAGCATATGTGGTGGCTAACTTATTCGCAAAGGAGAGCGAGAAGAGGAGGCAAAGCACGAGCGGAAAACTATATACAGCAGCCTACGCAAACATAACTCCAACACCGTGTCCACTTCCCGGACTCCGCCGAGAAGAGGCCATCACGGCAACACACTCAGTTGATTCATTTTAATTATTTAAGGTTCAAGTTATCTACAACCGGACATTAACAAATTCCCATCTGCCCATAACCGCGGGCACGGCTTTCGAAAGATCAATCCCTGCAGGGGGTCCCAACTTAGCCCATAACAAGCTCTCACGGTCAACGAAGGAATAGACCTCCACCCAGGACCCACCGATCAGACTCGGTATCCCGGTACAACAAGATGATTCGACAGGTCAAAACTAGTCCAGCAACACCGCCCGAATGTGCCGACAAATCCCGATAGGAGCTGCACATATCTCGTTCTCAGGGCACACTCAGATGAGCAATCCGTACAACTAAAACCAGCCCTCAAGTTTCCCCGAGGTGGCGCTGCACAGGGCTCTAGTTCGGACCAACACTCAGAGGAGCACTGGCCCGTGGGGGCTAAAGTAAAGATGACCCTCGGGCTCCGGAAACCCAAGGGAAAAAGGGGTAGGTGGCAAATGGTAAAACCAATGTTGGGCATTGCTGGAAAAGCTTTAATCAAGGCGAACTATCAAGGGGTTCCCATATAGCCCAACCGCGTAAGGGACGCAACAATCCGGGAACATAACACCGATATGACGGAAACTAGGGGGGCAAGAGTGGAAGAAAACACTAGGCGAGAGGCCTAGCCTTCCACCCTTTACCAAGTATATAGATGAATAAAGATAACTTAGCAATAATATGATATCCCATCAAGTAAATAAGTGTTCCAACAAGGAACGGCTCCAATCTTCACCTACAACTAACAACGCTATAAGAAGGGGCTTGAGCAAAGCGGTAACATAGCCAATCAATGGTTTGCTAGGACAAAGGTGGGTTAGAGGCTCAATCATGGCAATTGGGAGGCTTACAAGCAAGTGGTAGGCATCGTAGCATTGGCAAAGCAAAAGAGCGAGCAAACTAGCATAGCAAAGATAGTAGTGATTTCAAGGGTGTGATCATCTTGCCTACACAGTTGTCAGAGTTGACTGGATCCTCAAAAGCAAACTCAACGGGCTCCTCATTAGCGAACTCGTCTCCCGGCTCTACCCAACAACACAAACAAGCAACAAGGACACAATCAACCACGTGCAAGGGCAACCAATAATATGCAAAGATGATATGCTATGCGGGATGCGATGCGGGATGCAAAATGCAAGACGTGACAGGAAATGCATGAACCTGGTCTCAACTTGGAAAACCAAGTGTGCCACTGGATATAGGGGAAGAAATCCCCTGAAAACGATATAAAGATCATAGCAATCGGAGCTACGGTTTGGAAATGGCAAGCGATTTACTAAACGAACCGATCTGCGATTTACAGCAAGTAGGCTCCTAAATGCAACAAAATGAACATGCTACAGCCACCAAACATGAAAACAAATTGCATGGAAGTGATGTACTCAAGAAGCTTAACAAATCACCATGGCTGAGGCATAGTCAAATTCATCCATTAAGGGCTTCAAACAAGCATGGCAAAACTGAATAAGCAAAACAGATTTCAGACTTAGCGAAATTAACGCTAGTCTGAAATTTCAGACCACGATGCTCTCTTCGGAGCAGCAAAACAACATTAAGCAAAACCTGACCATGGCAAGTAAGAGCATGGCATGGAGCTACTCAACAAGATTAGCAAAACACCCAAAATGACCTGGGGCCAAAAGGGTTCACAAAATACTCTACCGAGCACACGAACATCGATAAACACAATCAGTTTTCAGACTTAGTGAAAACTGGGACATGCTGATATCATAACTCACGGAGGCATGTAAACGAGCTCGATGCACTCACTACGGTGCTAGTCATGGCAAGGCAAGCATACATCCATTAAGAAGGCACAAAATGCTAGCTAAACATGGCAAGAACAATGGCATAGCATGCATGGATCACTAGCAATAACCCCGGCAAAATCGCAAAAGAGTTCACGATCTGCCCAAAACAACAACTATGCAAAAGTTGAGCTCGATTGAGTCAACCTAGGTTGCTCCAACAAAACAAGTAAAGACATGGATGGATTAAGCGCAACAAGCTTAACAAATCACTCTTACTGATCATCCTCAAAAGAGGCACGGATCACTAGGAAACAAGCTGGACATATAGCATCGTGAACTAAAACATCCCAGACTTGGTGAATTTCACTAAGTCCCTGAAATCAGTAAACTCAGGTACCCTACTTCGCAAGCTTGCACAAGACAACAAACACATCCTAAAAATGCATGGGAGGCACCTCTGGAAAGAAGACAAAATGCTTAACAATTCATCCCAAAGGGGCACAGGCATATCATACACACAATAATCATGGCAAAAATGACAAAAGTCAATGTCAGGCTAACGGATCTGCAATTTAACTCATGATGCCTCCTTCCAACAGCATTTAGGGCACCAAGATGACTTCAAATGCAAATGATTCAATGGAATGAAATGATGTACTCGTCGAGACGAAGATTTTGATATATCATATGCCCAAATCAGAGCTACGGATGCAAAGATATGGCAGGTCAAACATCGCATGAAAAATCACGGAATTAGGGTTTCGGGGGGAAAGGAGTCAACCGATCCAGATCTGCCGACACTGTTCACGGTGGCGCACTGTAGCACCGAGGTCGATCCCGGCGATGGAGGCGGTGGCCGGGCTCACCGGAGCCGGGGAGACGAGGGGCGGCCGGCGAGGAGAGGCGGCCGGGGGCGGCGATGCGGCGCCGGCGGGCACGGACGCCGAGTGCCGCGGGGCGGCGCGGGCGGTGGATCCCGGCGAGAAGAGCGGTCGACGAAGCTCCGGCGGGTCGGGCGCGGTGGCCGGCGTCTGCTCCGGCGAGCGTCGCGGGGCAGCGGGCCGCCGGAGTCGGAGGAGGAGGCGGCGGGGCTTCCCTGGCGGCGAGGCAGAGCCGATGGGCTTCGGGGGCCCCGGCCGGGCCGCGTGGGCCTGCGTGGCTGCGGGTGGCGGCGCGCCACGTGGCGGCCCCCGGTTGGATGCGGGCGGCGTCGAGATTTCGTCCAGCCGGCACGGACGTGTCCGGCGCGGCGCGGAGGTGTTTTAGGGTTTCGAGAGGGGAGAGAGATCCGAATTTCGGGGGGGGGTCTATTTATAGACCTAGAGGGAGCTAGGAGAGTCCAAATGAGGTGCGGTTTTCGCCCACACGATCGTGATCGAACGACCGAGACGATGGAGCAGAGTTTGGTGGGTTTTGGGCCAAATTGGAGGGGTGTTGGGCTGCAACACACACGATGCCTTTTCGGTCCCTTGGTTAACCGTTGGAGTATCAAACGAAGTCCAAATGACCCGAAACTTGACAGGCGGTCTACTGGTAGTAAACCAAGTCCGCATGGCAAGTCTCAGTCCAATCTGGAAATGTTTCATTCCCACACACGAAAGAAAGCTAGAAATGGTCACCGGAGGAGAACGAAGCGCCGGAATGCAAAACGAACAACGGGGAAAATGCTCGAATGCATGAGATGAACATGTATGCAAATGCAATGCACGCGATGACATGATATGAGATGCACGAAAACGAAAACAACACACGGAGACAAAGACCCGAACCCGAGAATTAAATATAACTTAATGCCGGAAACGGCAAGAGTTGGAGTACAATTACGGAAAGTTACATATGGGCCGTTACAGGCATCCCCAAGCTTTGGCTTTTAGGTGTCCTTAGATTATCGTTGGGGTGCCATGGGCATCCCCAAGCTTAGTCTATTGCCACTCCTTGTGCCATAATCCATCAAATCTTTACCCAAAACTTGAAAACTTCACAACACAAAACTCAAAGTAGAAAATCTCGTGAGCTCCATTAGCGAAAGAAAACAAAAGACCACTTCAAGGTACTGTAATGAACTCATTATTTATTTATATTGGTGTTAAACCTACTGTATTTTAACTTCTCTATGGTTTATAAACTATTTTACTAGCCATAGATTCATCAAAATAAGCAAACAACACACGAAAAACAGAATCTATGAAAAACAGAACAGTCTGTAATAATCTGTAGCTAGCGCAAGATCTGGAACCCCAAAAATTCTACAATAAATTTATGGATGTGAGGAATTTATCTATTAATCATCTGCAAAAAGAATTTAACTAAATATCACTTTCCAAATAAAAATTGCATCAGTTCTCGTGAGCGCTAAAGTTTCTGTTTTTTACAGCAAGATATCAAGACTTTCCCCAAGTCTTCCCAACGGTTCTACTTGGCACAAACACTAATTAAACACACAAAAAAACAACCTAAACAGAGGCTAGATAAATTATTTATTACTAAACAGGATCAAAAATCAAGGAATAAAAATAAAATTGGGTTGCCTCCCAACAAGCGCTATCGTTTAACGCCCCTAGCTAGGCGTAAATAGCAAGGATAGATATAGGTATTGCCATCTTTGGTTGGCAACCCATAAGTGGCTCTCATAATAGATTCATAAGTTAATTTAATTTTCTTTCTAGGAAAGTCTTCCATGCCTTTCCTTAACGGAAATTGGAATCTAATATTTCCATTCTTCAAATTAATAATTGCACCAATCATTCTAAGGAAAGGTCTACCAAGAATAATAGGACATGAAGGATTGCAATCTATGTCAAGAACAATAAAATCTATGGGTACATAATTCTGATTTGCAACAATAAGAACATCATTAATAGTGGAATCCGCAAGGTGCAAGTTTAGAGAGCAATCATCAAAATCACGGAAACCTAACAAATCACACAAAGTCTTTGGAATCGTGGAAACACTAGCACCCAAATCACATAAAGCATAGAACTCATGATCTTTGATTTTAATTTTAATCGCTGGTTCCCACTCATCATAAAGTTTCCTAGGGATAGAAACTTCCAATTCGACTTTTTCTTCATAAGATTGCATCAAGGCATCAACGATATGTTTAGTGAACTCTTTATTTTGACTATAAGCGTGGGGAGAATTTAGCACGGATTGCAACAAGGAAATACAATCAATCAAAGAGCAATTTTCATAATTAAATTCCTTGAAATCCAAAATAGTGGGTTTAGCAACATCTAGGGTTTTAATTTCTTCGATCCCACTTTCATCAATTTTAGCATCAAGATCTAAAAACTCCGAATTCTTGGAACGCCTTCTAGGTAAAGGTGGATCATATTCAGTCCAATCATTATTAAGACTCATATTGCAAAACAAAGATTTAATAGGGGACACATCAATAACTTTTAGATCTTCATCTTTATTTTCATAGGAACTAGAGGAACACACTCTTATAAAGGCATCTTTCTTAGCATGCATTCTAGCGGTTCTTTCTTTGCACTTATCAACGGAAATTCTCATGGCTTTGAGAGACTCATTGATATCATGCTTAGGTGGAATAGATCTAAGTTTCAAAGAATCAACATCAAGAGAAATTCTATCAATGTTCCTTGTCAACTCATCAATCTTAAGCAATTTTTCTTCAATCAAAGCATTGAAATTCTTTTGCAAAGTAATAAATTCTCTAATATTAGATTTAAATCAGAGGGCATCTTATTATAATTTCCATAAGAATTGTTGTAGGAATTACCATAATTATTAGAGGGATTACTAGGATAAGGCCTAGGATTAAAATTTCCTCTATACGCGTTGTTACCAAAATTGTTCCTACCAACAAAATTCACATCCGTAGATTCATTATTATTCTCAATCAAAGTAGACAAAGGCATATCATTAGGATCAGAAGAAACACTTTTACTAGCAAATAATTTCATAAGTTCATCCAACTTTCCACTCAAAACATTAATTTCTTCTATCGCATGCACCTATTTATTAGTAGATCTTTCAGTATGCCATTGAGAATAATTAACCATAATATTATCTAGGAGTTTAGTAGCTTCTCCTAAAGTGATTTCCATAAAAGTGCCTCCCACGGCCGAATCTAAAAGATTTCTAGAAGCAAAATTCAATCCGGCATAAAAAAATTGTATAATCATCCACGAATTCAAACCATGAGTAGGGCAATTATGTATCATTAATTTCATCCTCTCCCAAGCTTGTGCAACATGTTCATGATCAAGTTGCTTAAAATTCATAATATCATTTCTAAGGGAGATGATCTTAGCGGGAGGAAAATACTTTGAGATAAAAGCATCTTTGCACTTATTCCATGAATCAGTACTATTTTTAGGCAAAGACGGGAACCAAGCTTTAGCACGATCTCTAAGCGAAAAAGGAAATAGCTTCAATTTAAGAATATCGTTATCCACATATTTCTTCTTTTGTAGATCACACAAATCAACGAAGCTATTTAGATGGGTAGTGGCATCTTCATTAGGAAGGCCGGAAAACGGATCTTTCATGACAAGATTCACCAAAGCAATATTAATTTCACAAGATTCAGCATCGGTAAGAGGAGCAATCGGAGTGCTAATAAAATCATTGTTGTTGGTATTGGTAAAGTCACACAATTTAGTGTTATCTTGAGCCATCATGACAAGCAAGTGATCCAACACACAAGCAAACAAAAAAACAAATGGGCAAAATGAGGAAACGGGAAAAGAGAGGGAGGATAGAGAAAGAGAGGGCGAATAAAACGGCAAGGGTGAAGTGGGGGGGGGGAGGAAAACGAGAAGAAAATGGAAAATAATGTAATGCGGGAGATAGGGATTGTGATGGGTACTTGGTATATTGACTTTTACGTAGAATCCCCGGCAACGGAGCTAGAAATCCTTCTTGCTACCTCTAGAGCACTGCGTTGGTTTTTCCCCGAAGAGGAAGGGATGATGCAGCAAAGTAGCGTCAGTACTTCCCCCAGTTTTTGAGAACCAAGGTATCAATCCAGTAGGAGGCTACGCGCGAGTCCCTCGTAACTGCACAAAACAAATAAATCCTCGCAACCAACGCGATAAGGAGTTGTCAATCGCTACACGGCCACTTACGAGAGTGAGATCTGATAGATATGATAAGATAATGTTTTTGGTATTTTTATGATAAAGATGCAAAGTAAAATAAAAGCAAAGTAAAAAAGCAAAGGAAATTACTAAGTATTGGGAGATTAATATGATGAAGATAGACCCGGGGGCCATAGGGTTCGCTAGTGGCTTCTCTCAAGAGCATAAGTATTCTACGGTGGGTGAACGAATTACTGTTGAGCAATTGATAGAATTGAGCATAGTTATGAGAATATATAGGCATGATCATGTATATAGGCATCACGTCCGAGACAAGTAGACCGACTCCTGCCTGCATCTACTACTATTACTCCATTCATCGACCGCTATCCAGCATGCATCTAGAGTATTAAGTTAATAAAAACAGAGTAACGCCTTAAGCAAGATGACATGATATAGAGGGATAAACTCATGCAATATGAAGAAAACCCCATCTTGTTATACTCGATGGCAACAGTACAATACGTGCCTTGCTGCCCCTACTGTCGCTGGGAAAGGACACCGCAAGGTTGAACCCAAAGCTAAGCACTTCTCCCATTGCAAGAAAGATCAATCTAGTAGGCCAAACCAAACTGATAATTCGAAGGGACTTGCAAAGATAACCAATCATACATAAAAGAATTCAGAGAAGATTCAAATATTGTTCATAGATAGACTTGATCATAAACCCACAATTCATCGGTCTCAACAAACACACCGCAAGAAGAAGATTACATCGAATAGTTCTCCACAAGAGAGGGGGAGAACATTGTATTGAGATCCAAAAAGAGAGAAGAAGTCATCTAGCTAATAACTATGGACCTGTAGGTCTGAGGTAAACTACTCACACTTCATCAGAGGGGCTATGGTGATGATGTAGAAGCCCTCCGTGATCGATGGCCCCTCCGGCGGAGCCCCGGAACAGGCCCCAAGATGGGATCTCGTGGATACAGAAAGTTGTGCAGTGGAATTAGGGTTTTGGCTCTGTATCTGATCGTTTGGGGGTACCTAGGTATATATAGGAGGAAGGAGTACGTTGGTGTAGCAACAGGAGGCCCACGAGGGTGGAGGGCGCGCCGCCCTACCTCGTGGCCTCCTCTTTTGTTTCTTGATGTAGGGTCCAAGTCCTCTGGATCTTGTTTGGTGAGAAAATCACGTTCCCGAAGGTTTCATTCCGTTTGGAGTCCATTTGATATTCCTTTTCTTCGAAACCCTAAAATAGGCAAAAAAAACAGCAATTCTGGGCTGGTCCTCCGGTTAGTAGTTTAGTCCCAAAAGTAATATAATAAAGGATAATAAAGTCCAATAATGTCCAAAACAGTAGATAATATAGCGTGGAGGAATCAAAAATTATAGATACATTGGAGATGTATCATCCGTCAAGCCATCTCCGGACTCCGAGTCCATCCATGTGCCAACTAACCCGGCCGCGCCTCAACCCATCGCGGGGGCTGCCGAACCCGGCTCAGGGGCCGCCGACCCGGAGCCTGAAATAGTGGCTGTCTTTGCCATGGTGACGGCGCCATCCTGGGCCCTGCCCATCTCGGAGTTCCTAGAGAACGGGGTCCTCCCCATGGACGAGACAGAAGCTCGGAAAGTGCAGCGTCGAGCGTCCGCCTACAGCATCATCAACAGGGAGCTCGTCAAGCGCAGCTCCACCGGCGTGTTCCAATGCTGCGTCGAACCGGACAAGGTGTAACGCCCCGAGACCGATGTGCCAGGTGTCCGCTAGTTATTCGTTGTCGTTGCCATGTCTTTGCTTGCGTGTCATGCATTGCATATCATGTCATCATATGCATTGCATCATCATGTTTTCAAAACTTGCATTCGTCCCGGCCTCCTCGTTCTCTCCGTTGTCCGTTCTGAGCCCACACACACTTGCACGCGCCCGCGGCATGTCCGAAATATTATTTTATAAGTGGCCGGAAAATGTTCTCGGATTGGATTGAAATTTGGTGTGTGGTCTTATTATAGTGTAGACAGACCGCCTGTCAAGTTTCATCACAATCGGAGTTCGTTTGATGCCCCAACGGATAAATATAGCGGCAATAGTAGCCAGTCTAACGTCGGACGTTTTCGGTCTCCGGAAACAGATGCCAGGCTTCCCTCTCTTCTCTTCTCTCAGCCCGGGACCGTCTACACAACTCACTACCTACCGCCAGGTCCAACCTAACCTCTCTCGTCAGCCCGCGGCCCTCCTCACGCGCGCGTCCGAAAATTGTCCCGGACCCGACCCGAGCTGTCGCCAGCATTGCGTCCGGATCATCCCCAAACATCTACAAAACATCACCGTTTTCTTATTTGGACTTCCTAGGTATTTTATTCACGACCGTCCAATTACGATCGGAGGGTCCTTTTGCCCCTATCCAAAAATCCTCTTGCTTTATAAATCAGTCCAAACCCTAGTTTTTAGGGACCCTGTCCCATCCTTCCATCGGTCCAATCCATCCCCGCCGCCACTTTCCTTTGTTTCAGTGCCGAGCCAACCACAGCCGATCCAATCCATCTCCCTCCCTCGATCCACCAATCCAGCTCCTCTCCTCCTCGTTTTCCCCTCCTCGTCGTTCGTCCCCAAGCAGCGCCTCCACCGTCGCCGGCAACCAGCGTCGCCCTGGCCGCCATCAGCCGCATGCTTCGCGTGCCCCTGCGCCACGAGCATCTGAGGCCGCAGCCTCCTCCTCGTCCAGGAACCGACACCGCCGGAGTCCCTCCTCACCTGCAAGAACCATGGCCGCAGCCGCAGCCCCAGGCCGACCCCGCGCCTCTCCCTCGGTCCCTCCTTCTCTTCCTTCTTCCTCCTGACCTCACTTGCCTCTCTCTCTCTCTGTGTGTGACTTGCCGCAGCAGGGAACCACCGCCGCCGCCATGGATCTCGCGCCGCCGCCTTGGACTCCAGCTCCGCCCAGACGCCTCGGCAAGTCCTACGCCATCGAGTTCGCAGCTGCATCCCCTTCTTTCTCTGCGCTGCTGTTCGGAAG
Organism: Triticum monococcum; assembly: GCA_034509565.1. Taxonomy (NCBI): domain Eukaryota; kingdom Viridiplantae; phylum Streptophyta; class Magnoliopsida; order Poales; family Poaceae; genus Triticum; species Triticum monococcum. The sequence continues at coordinate 526,971,233 of CM067841.1, forward strand.
GAGCAGAGTGCAGCGCCCCTGGCCGCGTTGACCGACTCCAGATCGACCCGTTGCCCTGTTCGTCTCGATCCAGCGAGACCGGGCCGGCCTCCTCATGCCCGCGTGAGGCGCTTCCTGCAGCGAGGCCCAGCGCGCCCATCCCCTCTCCGTTGTGGGCCGAAGCCCATGGGTGAGCCACCCACGCCCCAGCGCCCCTTCTCCCCTGTGCCTGTTGGGGTGCCTCAGATTCGGCCCGATGCATGTTTTTTTCCTGTTCAGCGAATTTGTCTATTATCCCGAGTATTACAGAATTGCAGAAAAACCCCTATACTTCATGCATTTAATAAATAATTAACCATGCATCGGATGTAAATAATTTATATATGAAACTTGACTAGAATTTCATCTAGTTTAATAATATGCCACTTTCATCCATGTTTAAAATGTCTAAAATGATGTTTCTTTAATTTGCCCCTATGTCATGCTAAAATGCTTTAATTCATATCTAATTAACCGTAACTCGGATTTTATTAATTTATATATGTAAATGGGGTAGGAAAATGCCTAGTTTATCATGGTGACCTTTATTTGCATGTTAAATAACTCTAAAAATTGTGTTTAGGACAGATCAGGACCAAACCTAATATTTGCACATGAGGATTTTCCGGAATTGTTGTTCATTGCTTCCGGCCTCATTTAAACTTGCCTGGATTAGATAGTTTCATCAATTTTCCCCTCTCGCCATGTTTAACAACATTTAACATTGTTGGGTACATAAACGAGATCGAACTAAATAGTTGATGTGGTGTTTTGTCAATATGCATCTCGTTGCATATTGAGCTCCACTTAATTTGTAGAATTGTTTGTGCATTTTGCCATGCCATACCCCCTTTAAACCGGACATGCATCATACTCGATTGTGCATCATGCCATGTTGATGTGTTGGTTGTTTACTATGTTGTTTGCTCTTTTCCGGTGTTTGCTTCTTTGGGTTGGTTCCGATAACGTCGAGTTTGTGAGGATCCGTTCGACTACGCCCGTTTGTCTTCTTCATGGACTCGTTCTTCTTCCTTGCGGGATTTCAGGCAAGATGATCATACCCTCGAAATCACTTCTATCTTTGCTTTGCTAGATGCTCGCTCTTTTGCTATGCCATTGCTACGATGCCTACCACTTGCTTGTCAGCCTCCCAAATTGCCATGTTCAGCCTCTAACCCACCAATGTCCTAGCAAACCGTTGATTGGCTATGTTACCGCTTTGCTCAGCCCCTCTTATAGCGTTGTTAGTTGCAGGTGAAGATCGAAGTTTGTTCCTTGTTGGAACATGGAGTTGTTGTTCCTTGTTGGAACATGTTTACTTGTTGGGATATCACAATATATCGTATTTAATTAATGCATCTATATACTTGGTAAAGGGTGGAAGGCTCAGCCTTATGCCTGGTGTTTTGTTCCACTCTTGCCGCCCTAGTTTCCGTCATATCGGTGTTATGTTCCCAGATTTTGCGTCCCTTACGCGGTTGGGCTATAATGGGAACCCCTTGACAGTTCGCCTTAAGTAAAGCTTCTCCAGCAATGCCCAACATTGGTTTTACCATTCACCACCTAGCCTTTTCTTTTCCCTTGGGAGTCGCACTCCTGAGGGTCATCGTTATTTTAACCCCCCCGGGCCAGTTCTCCTCTGAGTGTTGGTCCGAACTGAGCTGCCTACGGGGCCACCTCGGGGAAACTTGAGGGTTGGTTTTACTCGTAGCTAGTCTCATCTGAGTGTGCCCTGAGAAAGAGATATGTGCAGCTCCTATCGGGATTTGTCGGCACATTCGGGCGGTGTTGCTGGTTTAGTTTTACCCTGTCGAAATGTCTTGTTGTACTGGGATACCGAGTCTGATCGGAACGCCTCGGGTGGAGGTCTATTCCTTCGTTGACCGCGAGAGCTTGTGATGGGCTAAGTTGGGACACCCCTGCAGGGATTTGAACTTTCGAAAGCCGTGCCCGCGGTTATGGGCAGATGGGAATTTGTTAATGTCCGGTTGTAGAAAACCTGAAGCCGACCTTAATTAAAATGAATCAACCGCGTGTGTAACCGTGATGGTCTCTTTCCGGCGGAGTCCGGGAAGTGAACACGGTTGTTGGAGTTATGCTTGACGTAGGTAGTCGAGGATCACTTCTTGATCATACTTTTATCGACCGTGCTTTGCCTTCTCTTCTCGCTCTCATTTGCGTATGTTAGCCACCATATATGCTAGTCGCTTGCTGCAGCTCCACCTCATACCTTTACCTTACCCATAAGCTTAAATAGTCTTGATCGCGAGGGTGCGAGATTGCTGAGTCCCCGTGGCTCACAGATACTTCCAAAACCAGCTTGCAGGTGCCGATGAGTCCGTGCAGATGACGCAACCAAGCTCAGGAGGAGCTCGTTGAAGACCTTGTTCATTTGTGTTGTTTCGTTCTAGTTGATCAGTAGTGGGGCCCAGTTGGGATCGATCGGGGACCTTTGTCGCATTTGGGGTTCTTCTTTTATTTTGGTTCCGTAGTCGGACCCTGACTGTATTTGATTGATGTAATGCTTTATTCATGTAATTGTGTGAAGTGGCGATTGTAAGCCAACTATGTACCTCTTATTCCTTATTATATTACATGGGTTGTGTGAAGATTACCTCACTTGCGACATTTCCTTCAATGCGATTATGCCTCTAAGTCGTGCCTCGACACGTGGGAGATATAGTCGCATCAAGGGTGTTACAAGTTGGTATCAGAGCCTTCCCCGACCTTAGGAGCCCTCATTGCTTGATCGTTTTTAGCGGCCGAGTTGTGTCTAGAAAAATGTTTTGAGTCCTTAGGAATTATATATCGGAGAGCTTAGGAATTCTTTTTACTTCCCAGTCTCCTCATCGCTCTAGTAAGGCATCCTGACGTAGAGTTTTGACTCTTCTCTTCCCAAATTTCACTAAAAAAACATTTAGGATCACGCGAGTATCTTGGTTTTGTTCCGATGACTTATGATGAGAATACTGTCTTGGTGCCTCCTGTCAGGGGTTTAGTGGAAGTGTCCCGGGGAGTTGAGCTCTGAGGTGTTGTCATCATAATTTTATCATTGCAATTCTGGAATACTTGAGATATGTGCGCGACATCGAAAATCTCCTTTACGCAGTTCGTTGGTGAGATAACCTCGACGCCACCCAGTACTGGGGCGGGAGTTCGGGAGTATCGCCATAACTTGTATAACGGATGCTTTTCGAAGGTTGAGGTAGATGGTTTCCGAAGGTTTCTTTGTTATGTGTTGAAGGATGGATACAGCTGGATGTAGGATTTGCTAGCTTGAGTGAGATATTTGAAAGGAAATATGCCCTAGAGGCAATAATAAAGTTATTATTTATTTCCTTATATCATGATAAATGTTTATTATTCATGCTAGAATTGTATTAACCAGAAACATAATACATGTGTGAATACATAGACAAACAGAGTGTCACTAGTATGCCTCTACTTGACTAGCTCGTTGATCAAAGATGGTTATGTTTCCTAACCATGAACAAAGAGTTGTTATTTGATTAACGAGGTCACATCATTAGTTGAATGATCTGATTGACATGACCCATTTCATTAGCTTAGCACCCGATCGTTTAGTATGTTGCTGTTGCTATTCTTCATGACTTATACATGTTCCTATGACTATGAGATTATGCAACTCCCGTTTACCGGAGGAACACTTTGGGTGCTACCAAACGTCACAACGTAACTGGGTGATTATAAAGGAGTACTACAGGTGTCTCCAAAGGTAGATGTTGGGTTGGCGTATTTCGAGATTGGTATTTTTCACTCCGAATGTCGGAGAGGTATCTCTGGGCCCTCTCGGTAATGCACATCACATAAGCCTTGCAAGCACTGCAACTAATATGTTAGTTGTGAGATGATGTATTACGGAACGAGTAAAGAGACTTGCCGGTAACGAGATTGAACTAGGTATTGGATACCGACGATCGAATCTCGGGCAAGTAACATACCGATGACAAAGGGAACAACGTATGTTGTTATGCGGTCTGACCGATAAAGATCTTCGTAGAATATGTAGGAACCAATATGGGCATCCAGGTCCCGCTATTGGTTATTGACCGGAGACGTGTCTCGGTCATGTCTACATTGTTCTCGAACCGTAGGGTCCGCACGCTTAAGGTTTCGATGACAGTTATATTATGAGTTTATGAGTTTTGATGTACCGAAGGAGTTCGGAGTCCCGGATGAGATCGGGGACATGACGAGGAGTCTCGAAATGGTCGAGACGTAAAGATCGATATATTGGATGACTATATTCGGACATCGGAAAGGTTCCGAGTGATTCGGGTATTTTCGGAGGTACCGGGGAGTTACGGGAATACGGGGAAGAGTAATGGGCCTTGATGGGCTTTAGTGGGAAGAGGAAAAGGGTGCTGCGCCCCCCACCCCTTTGGTCTGAATTGGACTAGGGAAAAGGGGGCCGGCCACCTCTCCTTCTCCTCCTATTCCTTCTCCCTTCCTCCCCTTCTGGTGGACTCCTACTAGGACTTGGAGTCCTAGTAGGACTCCCATCCTGCGCCTCCCACCTTGGCCGGCCAGCTCCTCCTCCTCCATCCTTTATATACGGGGGCAGGGGACACCCCAAGACACACAAGTTGATCCTTGAGATCGTTCCTTAGCCGTGTGCGGTGCCCCCTGCCACCAAATTCCACCTCGATCATACCGTTGCAGTGCTTAGGCGAAGCCCTGCGTCGGTAGTACATCAAGATCGTCACCACACCATCATGCTGACGAAACTCTTCCTCGATGCTTTGCTGGATCGGAGCCCGAGGAACGTCATCGAGCTGAACGTGTGCTAAGAACTCGGAGGTGCCGGAGTAACGGTGCTTGGATCGGTCGAATCGGGAAGAAGACGTACGACTACTTCCTCTACGTTGTGTCAACGCTTCCGTTGCGATCTACAAGGGTACATAGATCAGACTCTCCCCCTCGTTGCTATGCATCACCATGATCTTGTGTGTGCGTAGGAAAATTTTGAAATTACTGCGTTCCCCAACAGTGGCATCCGAGCCTAGGTTTTTATGGTTTGATGTTATTTGCACGAGTAGAACACAAGTGAGTTGTGGGTGATACAAGTCATACTGCCTACCAGCATGTCATACTTTGGTTCGGCGGTATTGTTGGACGAGACGATCCGGACCAACCTTACGCGTACTCTTACGCGAGACCGGTTCCCTCGACGTGCTTTGCACATAGATGGCTTGCGGAAGACTGTCTCTCCAACTTTAGTTGAACCAAGTGTGGCTACGCCCGGTCCTTGAGAAGGTTAAAACGGAGTCTATTTGACGAACTATCGTTGTGGTTTTGATGCGTAGGTGAGATGAGTTCTTACTTAAGCCCGTAGCAGCCACGTAAAGCTTGCAACAACAATGTAGAGGACGTCTAACTTGTTTTTGCAGGGCATGTTGTGATGTGATATGATCAAGGCATGATGCTGATTTTATTGTATGAGATGATCATGTTTTGTAACCGAGTTATCGGCAACTGGCAGGAGCCATATGGTTGTCGCTTTATTGTATGCAATGCAATCGCGATGTAATGCTTTACTTTATTACTAAGCGGTAGTGATAGTCGTGGAAGCATAAGATTGGCGAGACGACAACGATGCTACGATGGAGATCAAGGTGTCGCGCCGGTGACGATGGTGATCATGACGGTGCTTCGGAGATGGAGATCACAAAGCACAAGATGATGATGGCCATATCATATCACTTATATTAATTGCATGTGATGTTTATCTTTTTATGCATCTTATCTTGCTTTGATTGACGGTAGCATTATAAGATGATCTCTCACTAAATTATCAAGAAGTGTTCTCCCTGAGTATGCACCGTTGAAAAAGTTCTTCGTGCTGAGACACCACGTGATGATCGGGTGTGATAGGTTCTACGTTCAAAACAACGGGTGCAAAACAGTTGCACACGCGGAATACTCAGGTTATACTTGACGAGCCAGGCATATACAGATATGGCCTCGGAACACGGAGACCGAAAGGTCGAGCATGAATCATATAGTAGATATGATCAACATAGCGATGTTCACCATTGAAAACTACTCCATCTCACGTGATGATCGGTTATGGTTTAGTTGATCTGGATCACGTGATCACTTAGAGGATTAGAGGGATATCTATCTAAGTGGGAGTTCTTAAGTAATATGATTAAATTGAACTTAAATTTATCATGAACTTAGTCCTGGTAGTATTTTGCAAATCATGTTGTAGATCAATAGCTCGCGTTGTTGCTTCCCTGCGTTTTATTTTGATATGTTCCTAGAGAAAATTATGTTGAAAGATGTTAGTAGCAATGATATGGATTGGATCCGTGATCTGAGGTTTATCCTCATTGCTTCACAGAAAAAATATGTCCTTGATGCACCGCTAGGTGACAGACCTATTGCAGGAGCAGATGCAGACGTTATGAACGTTTGGCTAGCTCAATATGATGACTACTTGATAGTTTAGTGCACCATGCTTAATGGCTTAGAATCGGGACTTCAAAGACGTTTTGAACGTCATGGACCATATGAGATGTTCCAGGAGTTGAAGATAATATTTCAAGCAAATACCCGAGTTGAGAGATATGAAGTCTCCAATGAGTTCTATAGCTAAAAGATGGAGGAGAATCGCTCAACTAGTGAGCATGTGCTCAGATTGTCTGGGTACTACAATCGCTTGAATCAAGTGGGAGTTAATCTTCCAGATAAGATAGTGATTGACAGAATTCTCTAGTCACCATGACCAAGTTAGTAGAACTTCGTGATGAACTATAATATGCAAGGGATGACAAAAGTAATTCCTAATCTCTTCGTGATGCTGAAATCAACGAAGGTAGAAATCAAGAAAAACATCAAGTGTTGATGGTTGACAAGACCACTAGTTTCAAGAAAAGGGCAAAGGGAAGAAGGGGAACTTCAAGAAGAACGGCAAGCAAGTTGCTGCTCAAGTGAAGAAGCCCAAGTCTGATCCTAAGCCTGAGACTAAGTGCTTCTACTGCAAAGGCACTGGTCACTGGAAGTGGAATTACCCCAAGTGATTGGTGGATAAGAAGGATGGCAGAGTGAACATAAGTATATTTGATATACATGTTATCGATGTGTACTTTACTAGTGTTTATAGCAAACCCTCAGTATTTGATACTAGTTCAGTTGCTAAGATTAGTAACTCGAAACGGGAGTTGCAGAATAAACAGAGACTAGTTAAGGGTAAAGTGACGATGTGTGTTGGAAGTGGTTCCAAGATTGATATGATCATCATCGCACACTCCCCATAATTTCGGGATTAGTGTTGAACCTAAATAAGTGTTATTTGGTGTTTGCGTTGAGCATGAATATGATTTGATCATCTTTATTGTAATACGGTTATTCATTTAAGTAAGAGAATAAATTGTTGTTCTGTTTACATGAATAAAACCTTATATGGTTACACACCCAATGAAAATAGTTCGTTGGATCTCGATTGTAGTGATACACATAATCATAATATTGAAACCAAAAGATGCAAAGTTAATAATGATAGTGCAAGTTATTTGTAGCACTGCCGTTTAGGTCATATTGGTGTAAAGCGCATGAAGAAACTCCATGCTGATGGGCTTTTGGAATCACTTGATTATGAATCAGTTGATGCTTGCGAACCATGCCTCATGGGCAAGATGACTAAGACTCTGTTCTTCGGAACAATGGAGCGAGCAACAGATTTGTTGGAAATCATACATACTGATGTATGTGGTCCGATGAATATTGAGGCTCGCGACAGGTATCATTATTTTCTGATCTTCACAGATGATTTGAGCAGATATGAGTATATCTACTTGATGAAACATAAGTCTGAAACATTTGAAAAGTTCAAAGAATTTCAGAGTGAAGTGAAAAATCATCATAACAAGAAAATAAAGTTTCTATGATCTGATCATAGAGAAAAGTATTTGAGTTACGAGTTTGGTCTTCAGTTAAAACAATGTGAAATAGTTTCACTACTCACGCCACCTGGAACACCACATCATAATGGTGTGTCCGAACGTCATAACCGTACTTTATTGGATATAGTGCAATCTATGATGTCTCTTACCGATTTACCACTATTGTTTTTGGGGTCATGCATTAGAGACAGCTGCATTCACGTTCAAAAGGGGGCACCATCTATATCCGTCGAGACGACGCCTTATGAACTATGGTTTGGCAAGAAACCAAAGTTGTCGTTTCTTAAAGTTTGGGGTTGCGATGCCTATATGAAAAAGTTTCATCCTGATAAGCTCAAAACTCAAATCGGAGAAGTGCATCTTCATAGGATATCCAAAGGAAACTGTTGGATACACCTTCTATCACAGATCCGAAGGCAAGACTTTTGTTGCTAAATTCGGAAACTTTCTGGAGAAGGAGTTTCTCTCGAAAGAAGTGAGTGGGAAGAAAGAAGAACTTGATAAGGTAATTATACCTTCTCCCTTATTGGAAAGTAGTTCATCACAGAAATCTGTTCCTGTGACTACTACACCAATTAGTGAGGAAGCTAATGATGATGATCATGTAACTTCAGATCAAGTTACTACCGAATCTCGTAGGTAAACCAGAGTGAGAACCGCACCAGAGTGGGACGGTAATCCTGTTCTGGAGGTCATGTTACTTGACCATGACGAGCCTACGAACTATGAAGAAGCGATGGTGAGCCCAGATTCCACAAAGTGGCTTGAAGCCATGAAATCTGAGATGGGATCCATGTATGAGAACAAAGTTTGGACTTTGGTTGACTTGCCCGTTGATCGGCAAGCCATAGAAAATAAATGGATCTTCAAGAGGAAGACGGACACTGATAGTAGTGTTACTATCTACAAAGCTAGAATTGTCGCAAAAGGTTTTCGACAAGTTCAAGGTGTTGACTACGATGAGATTTTCTCACTCGTATCTATGCTTAAGTCTGTCCGAATCATGTTAGCAATTGCCGCATTTTATGAAATCTGGCAAAGGGATAAACAAAACTGCATTCCTTAATGGATTTGCTAAAGAAGAGTTGTATACGATGCAACTAGAAGGTTTTGTCGATCCTAAAGGTGTTAACTAAATATGCAAGCTCCAGCGATCTATCTGTGGACTGGTGCAAACATCTCGGAGTTGGAATATACGCTTTGATGAGTTGATCAAAGCATATAGTTTTATACAGACTTGCGGTGAAGCCTGTATTTACGAGAAAGTGAGTGGGAGCACTATAGCATTTCTGATAAGTATATGTGAATGACATATTGTTAATCGGAAATAATGTAGAATTATTCTGTAAAGCATAAAAGGAGTGTTTGAAAGGAGTTTTTCAAAGAAAGACTTCGGTAAAGCTGCTTACATATTGAGCTTCAAGATCTATAGAGATAGATCAAGACGCTTGATAAGTTTTTCAATAAGTACATACCTTGACAAGATTTTGAAGTAGTTCAAAATGGAACAGTCAAAGAAAAAGTTTCTTGCCTGTGTTACAAGGTGTGAAGTTGAGTAAAGACTCAAAGCCCGACCACGGCAGAAGATACAAAGAGAATGAAAGTCATTCCCTATGCCTCATTCATAGGTTCTATAAAGTATGCCATGCTGTGTACCAGATTTATTGTATACCCTGCACTGATTTGGCAAGGGAGTACAATAGTGATCTAGGAGTAGATCACTGGACAGCGGTCAGAATTATCCTTAGTGAAATAAGGATATGTTTCTCGATTATGGACGTGACAAAAAGGTTCGTCGTAAAGGGTTACGTCGATGCAAGTTTTTGACACTGATCCAGATGAATCTAAAGTCTCAATCTGGATACATATTGAAAGTGGGAGCAATTAGCTAGAGTAGCTCCATGCAGAGCATTATAGACATAGAATTTTGCAAAATACTTACGGATCTGAATGTGACAGACCCGTTGACTAAAATTATCTCACAAGCAAAACATGATCACACCTTAGTACTCTTTGGGTGTTAATCACATAGAGATGTGAACTAGATTACTGACTCTAGTAAACCCTTTGAGTGTTGGTCACATGACGATGTGAACTGTCGGGGTACGCAGCCACGGGTAGCCCAGCCGGCATCCCCTGGCCCCTCAGAAAAAATTGTGAGCCCTTCCGGCTCATAAGAAGACTCAAGACTTGGGCCGGCTCCCCCCCAGCCGGCTGACTTCCTGGCCGGCTTGGGGGGCGGCCCGCTCCTTTTTACCCCCACAAAGAAGACTATGGAGGGCCGGCTACGGCAGGGCCGGCTATGGAGGGCCGGCTATGGATGGCCGGCTATGGAAGGCCGGCTATAGACGGCCGGCTACCTCTGGGCCGGCTCCGATAAAGCAGTCAACGCCGTACCCGCGATGTATGCGTCCACTCTGTGATGATGAAGCGGGGCGTGGCTACAGTGGAGCCTGCCACCCCCAAAACCCGGAGCACGCCTGGTACAGCGCGTCGTGCGGGCAGCCGCGGCCCGCCCGGCACGGCACTGTAGCCACGGCGGCTCTGACGCCGTCCACGACGGGCCACCATCGTGGCCCCCGAGGCGGTGGGCCCCTTCAGGCAGAGAGATGCCGAAGGCGGCCACACCCCCTCTCAAGCCAGCAAGACAGAGGGCCGGCTTGGCGTAGCCGGCCTGCCGCCTTCCTCGAAGGAGACGCCCGTTAAGGATACAAGGTGCGGCGGGGCTACAGTAATCGCCCGCCAGGGCAGCGTTGCTGTAGCCACGCTCACCCCGACCAAGCCTGCGCCAACTAACACGGAGCAACAGTAACCAGCCGCCGACCAGGCCCTGGCCCGTGGGGCCGGCCTGTCGACCCAGGAGCCGGCAGTCGGCGGGACCCACCAGCCGGCGGGCCCCAGAAGCCGGCGGAGAAGCCGGCGAACATAGCCACAGACAGCTGGGCCCAGTGCCCAGTCGGATTACCATTGTACCCCCGGGGGTAGGCCTATATAAACCCCCCGGTGCACCCATGCAAAGGGTTGGACTCTCATTCTAGACCTAGACACATACAAGGAAAGGAAGCAAGCTGAGCCGAGCCCTTCTTCCTCCTTCCACCCAAAACAGCTCAAGGAGCCTTGTAGCTACTTGTCCACATAGTAACCATGCGGAGACCCCGCAGAGCAGCAGTAGGGGTATTATCTCCCCGGAGAGCCCTGAAGCTGGGTAAGATTCGCCGGCGTGCATGTCTTCGCCTCATCCCGTTTCCAGGCACCGGCGACGTTCTATTGGCCCCCGCAATGATAAGCCACCCGTTGGCATATGTCGATCCTACCACCCGACATTTGGCGCCCACCGTGGGACTAGGTGCACCGTCGTCCGGAGACTTGTTCTGGACGGGAACCCTTTTCCTCCCTCGCGGGCGCAGCCAGCCTGGCTCGCCCGATGGCGCACGCCGCGACGCGCTGCACGGCGTCGCCGACGCCTGCGCGGCTAGCGGCCTCGCCAGCCTCTTCGACAATGCCCGCCTCTCCGACGAGCTCGCCGCCAATGCGGGCACATGTCACCTCGCCAACCTCTTCAGCCAGCTCCATGTCTCCGACGAGCCCGCTGCGGACTTGGAGTCGGTTGGCTCCACCGACCCGATGCCCGTCGATTCCGACGCGGTATACTACGACACCTTCCCCACCAACGTCACGGTCTACAACGACCCGCTCCCTCCGGCTGGCGATCGCGATTCTGACGCCCCCGAGGTGATGGTTATCGGCCTCGACGGCCCGACCGACGAGGGCGCCCGCGACCCCCCGCGCGCGGCAGCCCAAGACTTGTCCGTCCCCCTTCCGGCTGACACCAGCGACGAAGTTCTGGAGGCACGCCACCTCGCTCTCCTCGCGGAGGGCCGGCGGCTGGCCTCCGTAAGACGCCTCACCGAGGCCTACCAGCGCGAAGCTGATCGCGCCGCCTTCGGCACGCCGGCTCCGGCTGGACCTAGCCGGGCCGGCGCCGTCAGGCAACGCGGCGCCGTCATCGCCGACACGCTCGGCGTGGATCGCCCGGTCTATGCCACCCCGCTCGAGAACCTGCGCGCCGCCCAGGTGGCCGTCGACGAGCTAGACGGCTTGGAAGCCGAAGATCTCCCCCACATGACGCGGCGCATCCAGCAGCTGATCGACGCGGCCGCACGACGGCACGAGGCCGACGCCTGCGCGGGGAGCCCGCCCCCGCGCCGCGAACACGGCGCGACCTCCCGGTCGCCGACTACCAGCTACACCCGCGCGCGGCGCGAGAAAGAGCCGGCTCCCAGCCAAAGCCGGACCCAAGTCTCCATCGAGCGAGACGCGGACGGCCGCCCCCGAGCCATGGAATGGCGGGGCACCCCGCCTCCGCCTCGAACCCGCAGAGAAAGATATCCTACCCCGCCTCCCGTGGCTCACCCGACTCTCAGCGGCCGGCTTGGTCGCCGGGAGGGAATCGGCGAAAACGACGCCCGCCACCGGATCGACCGTCTGGCCCGATCTCTGGCGCTGGAAGAAGAGGATGATGTCGGTCCGCCTTGCTTCGGCCCCCGCATCCGCGACGAGCCCTTCCCCAAAGGGTTCTCGCTCCCAAGAGACACGCCTAAGTACAACGGCTCGGTGAAGCCGGAAGACTGGCTGACCGACTACTCCACGGCCGTCAGCATCGCCAATGGCAACCGGCGCGTTGCCGTAAAATACGTGCCCCTCATGCTGCAGGGCACGGCGCGGACGTGGCTTAACAGCCTTAAGCCGCTCAGCATCAACAGCTGGGTAGACTTCACTGAAGCCTTCATTCGCAACTTCACCAGCACCTACAAGCGGGCCCCCAAGCCCAGACAGCTCTCCCTGTGTGTACAGGGCCCAGCCGAGTCCACTCGCGACTACCTGACGCGCTGGGCCGAGCTCCGCAACTCCTGTGAGGGGGTGCACGAGGTGCAAGCCATCGAATACTTCACCGCCGGGTGCCGAGAGGGCACCCTCCTCAAGCACAAGCTTCTCTGCGATGAGCCGACTACCCTCGACGAGCTCCTAAACATCGCCGACAAGTACGCCACCGCCGACTCCTCGATGAAGACCGAGCCCCGGGTGGACGCATCCGGAAAGGTACTCAATCCGGCACCCACAGCGCCGGCTGGAGACGGCGGCCGACGCCAACACCAGAACGATCAAAAACGCAAGGGCCCTGCGCCGCCTCCCGCCAGCCGGCAGGTGGCCACGGTCGAAGATGCGTCGCCTGAAGGGCGGCTTGCGCCCAAGAAGCCAAAGGGTGGCCGGCCGGCTTGGCAGCCGGCCTTCTCCTACGAGCAAACCCTTGATGCCCCGTGCAAATTCCATAGCGGCGCGAAGCCGTCCAACCACACGACCCGCAAATGCAACTGGCTCGCCCGAATCTCGAATGGCGAAGGGCTCACACCGACTCCGTCTGCCGGCCCGCCGCCGCCGGCTCCGCCGCCCAAAGCCGCCCGGCCCGCGGTCGACGCCATGCAGGACGAGTTCCCCGACGAGCAAGCGTCTTATGTCATCTTCACGAGCCAGCCCGAAGACCGGCGCAGCAGGCACCGAGAGCAACAGGAGGTCAACATGGCCGCTACCAGCCCAGCCGGCCACATGCACTGGTCGGAGAAACCCATTAGCTGGAGCCGGGCCGACCACCCGGAGGTGATGCCCTCCCCCGGGTCCTATGCATTGGTCCTGGAGGCCACCCTCGCTACTGATACGCGCGCCGCACGCTTCTCCCGCGTGCTGATCGACGGCAGAAGCAGCATCAACATCCTGTACCGCAACACCATGGAGAAGCTGGGCGTCAGGGCCAAACAACTGGCGCCGACTCGAACGGTGTTCCACGGCATCGTACCCGGACTGTCCTGCGCCCCCGTCGGCAAGCTCAAGATCGATGTACTCTTTGGGGGCAAGGATCATTTCCGCCGAGAAGCAATCTGGTTCGAGGTGGTGGACCTGGATAGCCCTTATCATGCCTTGCTTGGCCAACCCGCCTTGGCCAAGTTCATGGCGGTCCCCCACTATGCTTACCTCAAGATGAAGATACCAAGCTCTAAGGGCGTCATCACCATCACCGGCGACTACAAGAAGTCCGCCGACTGCGCCGCGGCCAGCAGCCGGCTGGCCGAATCCCTTGTGATCGCGGCCGAGAGGAAGACGTTGGACCGGGTCGTGGCCCTGGCCAGCAAGCAGTTAAACCAACCCGCCGACTCCAAGGAGTATGATGCCCAAGGATCTTTCCAGCCGGCCAAGGAGACCAAGAAGATACAGCTCGACCCCGAGCACCCCGAGAGGTTCGCCGTCATTGGGGCGAGCCTAGATAGCAAATAGGAAGGCGAGCTCGCCGATTTCCTCCGTGAGAATCGGGATATCTTTGCATGGTCCCCCAAAGACATGCCGGGTGTTCCGAAGGATTTCGCCGAGCACAAATTGCACGTGCGGGAGGATGCCAAACCAGTCAAACAGCCCCTCCGCCGACTGTCAGAAGAGAAGAGAAGGATCATAGGGGAGGAGATAGCCCGTCTCCTTGCAGCCGGCTTCATCATGGAAGTTTTCTTCCCCGAATGGCTCGCGAACCCAGTTCTCGTGCTGAAGAAGAATAACAAGTGGCGCATGTGTATAGATTACACGAGCCTCAACAAAGCCTGCCCAAAGGATCCCTTCGCCCTGCCCAGGATCGATCAAGTAATAGACTCCACAGCCGGATGCGAGCTGTTGAGCTTTTTGGACGCCTACTCGGGATACCACCTGATCAAGCTGAACCCGGATGACCAGCTGAAAACCGCCTTCATCACGCCGTTTGGGGCCTTCTGCTACCTGACCATGACGTTCGGCCTAAGGAATGCCGGCGCCACGTTTCAGCGTTGCATGCAGAAGTGCCTCCTCACGCAGCTCGGCAAGAACACCCACGTTTACGTGGATGATGTTGTGGTGAAGACGGAGAAGCGTGGCACCCTGCTGGAAGACTTGAAGGAAACATTCGAGAACCTGCGCCGGTTCCGAATCAAGCTCAACCCAGAGAAATGCGTGTTCGGAGTGCCAGCCGGCCAGCTCCTAGGCTTCCTGGTCTCTGAACGCGGCATAGAGTGCAACCCTGTGAAGATCAAAGCCATCGAGAGGATGGCGGTCCCAACCAAGCTCAGAGAGATCCAGAAGTTCACCGGGTGCCTGGCCTCCCTTAACTGCTTCATCAGCCGGCTCGGAGAAAAGGCTCTCCCCCTCTACCGCCTCATGAAGAAGAGCACTCACTTCGAGTGGAACGACCAGGCCGACCAAGCTTTCCACGAGCTGAAGAAAATGCTGTCCACGCCGCCTGTCTTGGCGGCACCGACTGAGAAGGAGCCCATGCTCCTATATATTGCCGCCACCAGCCGGGTGGTCAGCACCGTCATTGTGGTCGAGCGCCCCGAAGAAGGCCGCGCCCAGCCGGTGCAGAGACCAGTCTATTACCTGAGCGAGGTGCTGTCCACCTCAAAACAAAATTACCCGCACTATCAGAAGATGTGCTATGGCGTGTACTTAGCCGCCAAGAAGCTGAAGCCGTACTTTCAAGAGCACCCCATCACGGTCGTATGCACTGCCCCGCTTGCCGACATCATAGGCAGCCGGGACGCATCCGGCCGAGTGGCCAAATGGGCCATCGAGCTGGCCCCCTACACCATCTTCTACCAACCCCGCACCGCCATCAAGACGCAAGCGTTGGCCGACTTCCTCGTCGACTGGGCCGAGACCCAGTACTTACCGCCGGCGCCCGACTCCACCCATTGGCGCATGCACTTTGACGGATCAAAGATGCGCACCGGCTTGGGAGCCGGCGTCGTCCTGACTTCTCCAAAGGGCGACAAGCTCAAATACACGCTGCAGATCCACTTCGCCGCCTCCAACAACGTCGCCGAGTACGAGGCACTCATACACGGGCTCCGGCTGGCCAAGGAGCTTGGTATTCGCCGGATCCTGTGCTATGGCGACTCGGATTTGGTGGTGCAGCAGTCTTCTGGCGATTGGGACGCCAAGGACGCAAACATGGCGAGCTACCGTTTCCTGGTACAGCAAATCAGCGGATACTTCGACGGATGTGAGTTCCTTCACGTGCCGCGGGCCGACAACGAGCCGGCGGACGCCCTGGCTCGAATAGGATCCACGCGGCAAGCAATAGCAGCCGGCGTCGCCCTGCAGCGCCTCCTCAAGCCTTCAATCAGGCCGTCTCCGGAGTCCGATTCCATTTTCGTGCCGCCTAATCCCGAGGGGGCCGGGTCCGGCTTGAAGAATCAAGCAGCCGGCCCGGGGACTTCAATATTCGGCTCAGGAACTGCCGCACCCGGCCCGGGGACTGCAGCAGCCGGCCCGGGGGCTGCAGTGGCCGGCCCGGGCACTTCTTCAGCACAGGAAGCGGCGGCCGACTCCAGCGCTGCACTACCCAACCCACCCACCCTGGTGGCTCTGGCCAGATTGGTGGCCGAGGAGGTCATCGCCCCATCATGGGCCCAAGCCATCCGCAACTTTCTGGTGAACGATGACCTGCCGGCTGACAAAAACGAAGCAAGACAAGTCCAGCGCCGGGCTGGAACATACACCATCGTCAACAGAGAGCTTGTCAAGCGCAGTGCCACCGGAGTCTTGCAGCGATGCGTCGAGCAGGAGAAGGGCATCGCGATCCTCAGGGATATACACCAAGGAGAATGCGGCCATCACGCCGCATCAAGGTCACTGGTCGCCAAAGCTTTCCGCCACGGTTTCTTCTGGCCGACTGCTTTGGACGACGCCAAAGAGCTAGTCAAACACTGCAAAGGCTGCCAGCTTTTCAGCTCGCAGCAACACATGCCGGCTTCGGCACTCAAGACCATTCCCATCACCTGGCCCTTTGCCGTCTGGGGGTTGGATATGGTGGGCCCATTTAAGACGGCGCGCGGCGGCATGACTCATTTGCTCGTCGCCGTTGACAAATTCACCAAGTGGATCGAGGCGAAGCCGATCAAGAAGCTAAATGGGCCGACTGCAGTGACGTTCATTGCAGATATAACAACCCGGTACGGCGTACCGCACAGCATCATCACCGACAACGGCACGAATTTTGCCAAAGGTGCCCTGGCACGGTTCTGCGCTGCGCAAGGTATCCGGCTGGACCTTGCGTCAGTCGCCCACCCACAGTCAAACGGCCAAGTGGAGCGAGCAAACGGCCTCATTCTGTCCGGCATCAAGCCTCGACTGGTCGTACCCCTGGAGCGTTCAGCCGGCTGCTGGCTCGATGAGCTGCCGGCTGTCCTATGGAGTCTGCGCACTACTCCGAACAGATCAACCGGCTTCACTCCCTTCTTCCTTGTATATGGTGCCGAGGCGGTCATCCCAACAGACATCGAGTTCGACTCGCCTCGGGTAACCATGTACACGGAAGCGGAAGCCAAAGAAGCACGAGAAGACGGCGTCGACCTGCTGGAAGAGGCCCGGCTATTAGCCCTCAGCCGGTCCGCCATCTACCAGCAGGGTCTGCGCCGCTACCATAGTCGGAGGGTCCGCCCAAGATCCTTCCAGGAGGGCGACCTTGTGCTCCGGCTGATCCAGCGAACAGCCGGCCAGCACAAGCTCGCAGCCCCCTGGGAAGGCCCCTTCATCATCAGCAGAGCCTTGGGTAACGACGCATACTACCTCATCGACGCGCAGAAGCCGAAGGCACGCAAGATAGACGACTCCGGCAAGGAGTCGGAGCGACCATGGAACGCAAATCTCCTTCGGAAGTTTTACAGTTAAAACGCAGTATGTGTTATGCCCACTTTTGTATTTAGTATGAACAGTAGGCTCCCCGAGAAAGACTCGGGGACTGCCACCCTTTACCTTATAAATGAAAGTTATCATGCGCATGATTTTACCTCTTCATTTATTCCGTCCGGTACCGGGTCCGACGAGTCGGCCCGGGGACAGGCCGGCTAGAGTTATATTCAGAGCCCTACCCGCAGTCAGACAAGTAATGCGCCGCCACCCAGGCTTGGCTCTTGCCGAAATCGCAGCTCGAAGAACCGACTTCTCGACTGGCAGGAGCCACCAGCCGGAAAGGGTGCGCACATGAAAAACGGCTAGGGACCAAACAGGCTCGCATATATAGCAAAGGCCGGCTTGCTGCCGCCCGCCGACCGACTACCAGAGTAGCCGGCCGGTCGGCTTACATCCAGTCTACTTCAAATCCAAGAAAACTCAAGTACTTGCCTTCCCAAAGAGGGAAGGCGGCAAAGGAAAGAGCCTAAGGACAAAAAGTACACTTGGATGAACGCCAACACATGCATATATTAATATATTACACAAAAAACCTCTAGAGAGGTCGACATTCAGCATTGTTCGATATACACCCAGTGGGTGGAATTGCAGAAACTTAAACTTGTCCAAAAAGAAAGACAGGGACGAAACGAAAGGCAGCTCAAGCCGGCAGGGCCGCGGACGAGCTGGATTAGGCGGCGGAGGTAGTCGCGCCGGCTGAAGGAGCGGCCGACTGACGAACCTCGGCTTGATCGTCGCCTCCGGCAGAGGGCGCGCTCCTGCGCGGCTCGTTGCTAGAGGCACGGTCGGCTGGGGGACGGTCGGCCGCCCCACCAGTCGGCTCGGCGTCTTCGCTGTCCTCCTCCTCGTCGTCTTCGCCCTCGTCGCTAGAGGCGATCTCTTCCGCCGAGTCTTCGCCGTCCGCCGGGTTCAGCCCGAACCATTCCTCCGGCTGGGCGGCGCCATCGTCGTTAAGCTCCGGCGCGAAGACGCTGGTGTCGGTGCACTCGGCGATCGTCGAGGCGCGCTGCGCGATCGCCGGCCGCACCTCCTCCAGTTCGGCGTCGGCTTCCCACCGCCACGTCCGCAGCTGGTCCAGGCTCAGCCCTGGGTACCACGCGCGGACGAACTCCAGCGCGCGCCCGGCTCCAAGACGGGCCGCGGACGCCTTCCAGGCCTCGAAGCGGCCGACTGCGACCTCGAGCCAGTCGGCCGTCCGGCTTGGGGTCCGGGGAATTGCCTGGCCGGGCCAGAGCGCGGCCAGCATCGTCGCCCCGGCGCGCTGGAGTCGACGGAGCAACCGGTGGGCCGGCTGCAGCCGCGCCTGGACGGCGATAAGCTGCTCCGACAATGTTCGGTTCGCATCCGGCGGAATCACGACCCCGGCTTGACGACGCTCCTCGCGGTAGGCTTCGATGGCTTGGGCGGCTAGGACAGACTGGCCGGGGAAGTACTCTGCGCAAGACAGCAAAACACAAGTCAAAACAAAACCATAGGCAGCCGGCGATTGGAAGAAGAGCGAGGAAGACAGCCTACCGTCAATAAGATCCTCGATCCGGCCGAAGCCTTCTTCCAGTGCCCGCCGCGTCTCGGCCCAGCTCGCCTCCCTGGCCCCGAACTCCGCCCTCAGGGTAGCCTCGTCGTCCTGCGCTTTTTGCAGGGCCGCCTTGTGGCTCCTCTCCTGGTCGGCCAGTTTCGTTGCCAGGCGGTCGCGCTCTTGGGCCAGATCAGCGTACTCGGCGTCCTTGGCACGAAGAGCGGCCTGCGCCACGCCGAGTTCCCTCCGCAAGTCGGCGTTGGCCTCTGCTCGAGCAAAAAATAAAGAGAAAAATCAGCAAAGGGAAAGTCGTCAAGAAAGATCCGACCCGACTGCACTGCAGTCGGCCCGGATCTCGGGGACTACACCCAGTGGGTGCGCTGTCGCGCCCCCACGAGAAGTTAACCACGACAAGACACTTACGCCGGCTGCTGGCGAGGTCCTCGGTCCTCCGGCTTAGCTCCCGAGCCTGGGAGTTGAAGGCGGCCGCGCGAGAGTTGTGATAATCCTGAAGATCAGAAAAAACAGTCAGCATAGTCGTCTAGTAAGATCCGACCCGACTGAGCTGCAGTCGGCCCGGATCTCGGGGACTACACCCAGTGGGTGCACCAGCGCGCCCCCACGGAAAAAACTCAAAGGACCAGAGCGGTCAAGGAGCGAAGACTTACCCGGATTGCAGACCGCGTCGACAGAAACTCCTGAGTGAATTGCCTCAGGAGGCCGGCCTGCGCCTGCAACCGGCTCCGAACCCCTTGGGCCGCGACGTTCAGCTCGCCGCTCCCTCCGCTGGGAGTCCACCCGGACATGGCGGAGCTGGCCGCCTCCAGGGCATCCGCCGTCCGCTCGGCTCCCGCGGCTCGGCGCGTGTCCGGCGGGGCCGTGCCCCCTCCGGCGGGCCGGTCCGCCGCCGGATCGATCTCGAGGCCGGCTCCGGCCTCGGATGTGGCCCGGGCCGGCTCCTCCGGCACCGCCGACGATCGGCCGCCTTCGCCTGCTCCAGCTAGCGCTGCCGGCGGCGTCCTCTCGGCGGATCCCTCGACGGCCTCACCCCTCTGCACCGGCGGCTGCTCGGGAATAATCTCCTCCGCCGTGGGCAGAGGGACGTCCGGATCCAAGGTCTGGAGGGGGATGGCGAGCAGCGGAGTCTGGCTGCGCACGCTTTCCACCTCCGCCTCCTCGGCCGCCCGCTCCGATGGAGCCTTAGCCGCCGCGCTCGCCCGCCCTGGCGCCGTTAGGGCGGCTTCTCGCTCCGCCGTCGCCCGCTCGGCCGCCTCCATCTCCCGGCGTGCCTCGCGTGCGTTGCGCTGCATGGCTGCGTCAAGTTCGGCGCGGGGGTCCACTCGGCGGGACCTTGAAGATGCGGCACTCGGCCCGACCACGGAGCCGGCTGGGCCCCTCTCGAGGGAGAGCGGCGCCCTGTTCAGGAAATCAGAAAACATTCAAGGAAAGAAAACTTCAGAATAACAAGCACCCAGGCGGCTACTAGACTTACGCGGAAACTGACGGGGGTTGCTTCACCGCCCTCCGAAAGCGGGCTGCCTTCGCCGCCGCCTCCTCGCGCATCGTGGCCGCGGCGGAGGCCTTCGGTTTCTTCAGCCGGCTTCCGAAGAGCGGGAGTGCGGCCCGGCGTTTTCCCTTCCCGCCGCCGGCAGTCGGCATGGCGGACGAGCTCGCGCCGCGGCAGTCGGGTGCCGACTGGCGGCGAGGGAGTTCTCCGGCTTCGAAGTCGTCCGGCCAGTCATCGAAGCTGGCCGAGAGCCCGGTGCCGCCAAGCTCGACGGCACCCCCCGTGGCGGCGTCCTCCATGGCGACGGCGGAGAGATCCGGGTCGTCAGGGTCATCCTCCGTGCGATCCGGGGCGTACTCGCGGTCGACTCCGGCTGCCCCGGCCGGCAGCGGGAGGAGAGGATTCTGGTAAAGGAAAAGAGAAAAGGGGTCGCCTGGTCAGAGGCCGGCTATCCCAAGCCGGCAGACGACGAGGGGAAAGGCTTACCACGGGCGGAGGCTGGGCGCGGGAGTACGGCGCCTTGCCGAACTGCCACTCGGCGGTGAGCTTCAAGTTGGCGACGTAGTTCGCCATCAGAGCCACCTCAGCGTGCGGCATCTCCCAGGTGCTCAGCCGGCTGGGATCGAACCGGCCGCTCATCTGGCACATCAGGTGCGGCCGGCTTTGGAGAGGCAAGATCCAGCGCTCGACGAAGGCGGTCACCAAGTCGGACGCAAGCAGACCCTCCGATTGGATCATCACCCGAAGCCGGGAGATGGAAGCGTTCCCCGCTGGAGAAAGGGACTTCGACCGGTAGCCCCAGGTCCGCCGCTTCCCAGTCGGCGGGCCGGCTACGTAAGCCGGCAGGTTGACGTAGTCGCTGTGCCGGGCGACGTTCTTGACGTAGAAGTAAGACTTTTGCCACAGCTTGACCGACTGGATCAGAGGAATATGGGGGAAGGGGTTGTCGTCGCTGGCCCTCTTCATCGCGATGAAGGCGCCGCAGGGAGCCGGCACGCCGGCGGAGACGGTGCCGAGCTTGTTCTGGAACAGTTCGGCCCAGAGCTCCAGCGTCGGCAGCACCCCCAAGTACCCTTCGCAGAGCGTGACGAAGGCCGAGAGTTGGAGCACCGCGTTGGGCGTGACGTGGTGCGGTTGAAGATTGTAGAACTCGAGGAACGATCGCAGGAAACTGCTCGCCGGAAAGCCGAAGCCCCGGAGGAAGTGCGCGCGGAAGACGACGCGCTCGCCTTCCTCCGGCGCCGACGAGACCTCCTTCGCGGGCGCTAGGCGCACCTGCATGAGGTCGGCGGAGGGCAGACGCCGGGTCTGGCGGAGGAACTCGATGTGCTCGTCGTGGACGTTGGACCCGTCCCACGAGCTCGACAAGGCCAGCGACATGGCGACGTGGGAGGGCTATGGCACGAAGCAGTGTCGAGCAAGAAGAAGAGTAGGAAGGAGAAGAGCGGGGGGGATGGGGAGCGAGCAGGCTCGTGCCTCTCCCCCTCCCCTCTTACTTGTAGGCGCGTGCGCCGGAGACGAGGAGGCGCGGCGTGGGGGGTCGTGGGGATCAATCGTGCACATCTCCCCCACGCTCGCGTCATTTACGCGCCTTGATGGCGCAGGGTAACGGCCGCGGGGAGGCGAGCGGCCCCCTCGGGCCATAGAAGATCTGCGCCCGGGCCGAGGCCGGGGAGTGGCGGGCCCAGGCCTGCGGCGGCGTCCCGTCGCGCGTGTGCGACGGCAGGATTTCCCTGCCACGTGGCTCGTCGTGGGGCCCGCGGCCGGCCCGCGGGTCAACCACGGTCGCCCTAATAAAGAAAAGTATTCCGAGGCCGGCGGCGACAACGCAGTTGGCCCTGCACGGTATGAAGCCGGCCTAGCTTCCCGTCCGTTCGTCTGCCGCGAAGCTCGCCCGCCTTCGGGGACTACTGTCGGGGTACGCAGCCACGGGTAGCCCAGCCGGCATCCCCTGGCCCCTCAGAAAAAATTGTGAGCCCTTCCGGCTCATAAGAATACTCAAGACTTGGGCCGGCTCCCCCCCAGCCGGCTGACTTCCTGGACGGCTTGGGGGGCGGCCCGCTCCTTTTTACCCCCGCAAAGAAGATTATGGAGGGCCGGCTACGGCAGGGCCGGCTATGGAGGGCCGGCTATGGATGGCCGGCTATGGAAGGCCGGCTATAGACGGCCGGCTACCTCTGGGCCGGCTCCGATAAAGCAGTCAACACCGTACCCGCGATGTACGCGTCCACTCTGTGATGACGAAGCGGGGCGTGGCTACAGTGGAGCCTGCCACCCCCAAAACCCGGAGCACGCCTGGTACAGCGCGTCGTGCGGGCAGCCGCGGCCCGCCCGGCGCGGCACTGTAGCCACGGCGGCTCTGACGCCGTCCACGACGGGCCACCATCGTGGCCCCCGAGGCGGTGGGCCCCTTCGGGCAGAGAGATGACGAAGGCGGCCACACCCCCTCTCAAGCCGGCAAGACAGAGGGCCGGCTTGGCGTAGCCGGCCTGCCGCCTTCCTCGAAGGAGACGCCCGTTAAGGATACAAGGTGCGGCGGGGCTACAGTAATCGCCCGCCAGGGCGGCGTTGCTGTAGCCACGCTCACCCCGACCAAGCCTGCGCCAACTAACACGGAGCAACAGTAACCAGTCGCCGACCAGGCCCTGGCCCGTGGGGCCGGCCTGTCGACCCAGGAGCCGGCAGTCGGCGGGACCCACCAGCCGGCGGGCCCCAGAAGCCGGCGGAGAAGCCGACGAACATAGCCACAGACAGCTGGGCCCAGTGCCCAGTCGGATTACCATTGTACCCCCGGGGGGTAGGCCTATATAAACCCCCCGGTGCACCCATGCAAAGGGTTGGACTCTCATTCTAGACCTAGACACATACAAGGAAAGGAAGCAAGCTGAGCCGAGCCCTTCTTCCTCCTTCCACCCAAAACAGCTCAAGGAGCCTTGTAGCTACTTGTCCACATAGTAACCATGCGGAGACCCCGCAGAGCAGCAGTAGGGGTATTATCTCCCCGGAGAGCCCTGAAGCTGGGTAAGATTCGCCGGCGTGCATGTCTTCGCCTCATCCCGTTTCCAGGCACCGGCGACGTTCTATTGGCCCCCGCAATGATAAGCCACCCGTTGGCATATGTCGATCCTACCACCCGACATGAACTATGGGTGTTAATCACATGGTGATGTGAACTATTGCTGCTAAATCACATGGCGATGTGAACTAGATTATTGACTCTAGTGCAAGTGGGAGACTGAAAGGAAATATGCCCTAGAGGCAATAATAAAGTTATTATTTATTTCCTTATATCATGATAAATGTTTATTATTCATGCTAGAATTGTATTAACCGGAAACATAATACATGTGTGAATACATAGACAAACAGAGTGTCACTAGTATTCCTCTACTTGACTAGCTCGTTGATCAAAGATGGTTATGTTTCCTAACCATGAACAAAGAGTTGTTATTTGATTAACGAGGTCACATCATTAGTTGAATGATCTGATTGACATGACCCATTTCATTAGCTTAGCACCCGATCGTTTAGTATGTTGCTGTTGCTATTCTTCATGACTTATACATGTTCCTATGACTATGAGATTATGCAACTCCCGTTTACCGGAGGAACACTTTGGGTACTACCAAACGTCACAACGTAACTGGGTGATTATAAAGGAGTACTACAGGTGTCTCCAAAGGTAGATGTTTGGTTGGCGTATTTCGAGATTGGGATTTGTCACTCCGAATGTCGGAGAGGTATCTCTGGGCCCTCTCGGTAATGCACATCACATAAGCCTTGCAAGCACTGCAACTAATATGTTAGTTGTGAGATGATGTATTACGGAACGAGTAAAGAGACTTGCCGGTAACGAGATTGAACTAGGTATTGGATACCGACGATCGAATCTCGGGCAAGTAACATACCGATGATAAAGGGAACAACGTATGTTGTTATGCGGTCTGACCGATAAAGATCTTCGTAGAATATGTAGGAGCCAATATGGGCATCCAGGTCCCGCTATTGGTTATTGACCGGAGACGTGTCTCGGTCATGTCTACATTGTTCTCGAACCGTAGGGTCCGCACGCTTAAGGTTTCGATGACAGTTATATTATGAGTTTATGAGTTTTGATGTACCGAAGGAGTTCGGAGTCCCGGATGAGATCGGGACATGACGAGGAGTCTCGAATTGGTCGAGACGTAAAGATCGATATATTGGATGACTATATTCGGACATCGGAAAGGTTCCGAGTGATTCGGGTATTTTCGGAGGTACCGGGGAGTTACGGGAATACGGGGAAGAGTAATGGGCCTTGATGGGCTTTAGTGGGAAGAGGAAAAGGGTGCTGCGCCCCCCCTCCCCTTTGGTCCGAATTGGACTAGGGAAAAGGGGGCCAGCCACCTCTCCTTCTCCTCCTATTCCTTCTCCCTTCCTCCCCTTTTGGTGGACTCCTACTAGGACTTGGAGTCCTAGTAGGCATCCTGCGCCTCCCACCTTGGCCGGCCAGCTCCTCCTCCTCCATCCTTTATATACGGGGGCAGGGGACACCCCAAGACACACAAGTTGATCCTTGAGATCGTTCCTTAGCCGTGTGCGGTGCCCCCTGCCACCAAATTCCACCTCGATCATACCGTTGCACTGCTTAGGCGAAGCCCTGCGTCGGGAGTACATCAAGATCTTCACCACGCCGTCGTGCTGACGGAACTCTTCCTCGACGCTTTGCTGGATCGGAGCCCGAGGAACGTCATCGAGCTGAACGTGTGCTAAGAACTCGGAGGTGCCGGAGTAACGGTGCTTGGATCGGTCGGATAGGGAAGAAGACGTATGACTACTTCCTCTACGTTGTGTCAACGCTTCCGTTGCGATCTACAAGGGTACGTAGATCAGACTCTCCCCCTCGTTGCTATGCATCACCATGATCTTGCGTGTGCGTAGGAAAATTTTGAAATTACTGCGTTCCCCAACAATATTATGCTTCCCCTTTATCCCCAACACCTGATTGCATAACCAGAAAATTTCGGGAGTTTCATAGGTGGGAATTCAAGTAGCTCTTAGGATTTCTTTCCGACAGATGTATGATATGAAATTGGGGTTTGATGTCTAGTGGTTCGCCTATTCACGGTCGATTTTACAGTGGTCTCGTTGTGTCTTAAAGAGTCCTTGGCTATGCTGACACGGGGACGCTTCGTATGTCATGTGCACTGCCTTGTACATGATGGTGTTGTACGATCGAGCCCGTGTAGGTCCCACCACGAAAACTTCGGACGAAATCTCTATCATATATTTGTTTCGGCTTATTTTGCAAGCCAATCCTTTTGTTTTTGTTTTGAGTTGTGGTATTCGAGTTGCTTCAATGTCAAGTGTTGATTCCATACCTTCCCCAAATGGTGTTCTCATACTCTGATGTGAATACTAATCCTTCTTGATCATCAAGATTGTCTTGTCAATCCTTTTAACCGGTGTGCTTCTCTTCAAGTGGATCCAATCACTTCAATATTCGCAAGATCAATTATTAGTTCTTCTCAACGGTGTTTGTTTCATCCGTCTCCAAGTTGCCTTTGTTTTCCCGCCCACCCACCCTTGTTTCTCCGAGGACTCATATATCTCAATTCAAGTATCCATCTTATTGATGTGAAGTCTCTCCATTCTTTTCTATCAATATTGTTATCCGGTTATTCTCATGAAGATTCTAACGGAGCTTCAAGTTCATCATCTTTTGTTCTTTTCTTCTCCGGTGGTTTCAAATCAAGCTTTTAGTGTTGATCTCATATCCCTTTTACCTCGTTTCAAATACCTTCTCATGCCAGTGCAAATCTTAATCATTTCACTTCTCGCTATTCAATTGTTCCGGAGTGCTCAAGATATCTCAAAGATTCCTGTTTCCACTCTACTTTCGTTCAAGATCTTTCGAGGATGTCACTTCATTCAAGCCATTTATTTCAACCGGCGCAACCTTTTTTTCTTTTTTTAAATCGTTCAACGGTGTTTTCTTTCGAGTGGGCCCTAACCCACAGATCTTTTTCCAGGATCTTACCTGACTCTTCTTATTTTCCGGAGCTACCATCAAATTCTTTTCGAAGTTTGACGTAAGTATGAGTTATCATCAGTCATATGTATTTTATCAAAGATCTGTCGAATTCTTTTCATCGTTGGCTCAACCTCTTCGTTTTGATTATTCCGGTGTGCCTCAATAATTCTTGGTGGTGTTTCTCGTTGGCTTTCTCATCGTTTGAAGACCGAAGAAGAGTTTTACCTCCATATCTTATCCGTTCTCTCAGAGATTCGTGGTGCTAGCTTGTTGCCATCCTCTCATAATTATTTTTCGATTGTGAGAATTCCTTTGACCCATCCGGAGCTATTCAAGAGTCTTCTCAGTTGTTATCCAGAGTCCATCATCTCTTAAGTATTCATTCCCAGCTTTCAGTTATCGTTCTCCTAATGTTACCGGTGCATCGATCAAATATCCTCTAATCAGTGCATGATCTCTTCTTTCTCTCATATATAATTTCTCTCAAGCATCTTCATTCATTTGCTAATTTTTCTCGGTGTTTCTTTATCTTCTCTTAATTCATTTTTAATTCTTACGGTGGTTTGTTCAAGTTTCCTCTTCTTACGTTATCATACTTTCGTTCTTTCAAATCCTACCGGTGGATCGTTGAAGACCTTCTCAAGTTGGCGCGATACCTATCTTAATCTTTTCTACGAGAATAAGTAATATGCCAAATCCGTTGATTGTCATCAATTTAATTGATGATGGATAAGCATAACACAATTCTTATTCTTGTTTCATCCTAATGATTAATTCTTATTCCGGAGGCCCTTCAAACTCTCGGTTTCATTTGTTTCATCTTTCTTTCCCGGAGTTCCAAGCTCTAATTGCCACGGAGATCCATCTAATCATTGCAAGGATTCACCTTGTGTTTTCAACTTCTTTTTCCTTCTGTTTGTTCATCCTTTTGTTTACCGGAGTTTGTTCTCGATGATTAAATTCTTGGGTTCAAGTGCTCATCTTTCTTTCCCGGAGTTCCAACCTCTTTCAATTATATTATCACGGAGATCTCTATCTAAATCATTACGAGGCTTCAATCTTATTCTTTTCATCATTCAATTATTTTGGATCATTCTTTTTATTACCGGAGTTCTTCATGAAGGTTCTACATGATGGTTCATAAAGGATTTAATTCCTTCTCGAAGTTTTTCATCGAGATTCTTTTAAGAAGCTCAAGCATTCTTCATCTTTCTATCCGGAGTGCAATTCTTTCTTCCGTATCATTGGAGATGGTATTATGTCATTCTTAATAAATTTGAGTTCATGATTCACATGTTATTAAGAATGAGGTATTTTAAACCCATCAATCTCTTCTTTGGAGTTATCTTGGATTATATTTCACCTTAAGCCTTCCCTAAGGATGTTTGCTATTATGGTGCTCATAAATGATCCAAGTTCTTCATTTATTCTCCCGGTGAAATAAGTTTCTCGTCTCTTTGTTCTTATCAATCCAATTCTTTTCCCGTGAGTGGCAGGTTTTCATCTCTTAATTTGAGAGGTATTCCATAAGACCATATCAACCTATTCTTTTCGTTGGTGGTTTTTTTTCAACAACTCCGTTCAACCCTTCTCCTAAAGATGCCTTTCCAAACTCTTTTGTGGCAGAAGTTGGCATTTTTGTCTCCATTCTCCTATTTCTATTATCTATCTTCTATTCTTTTGTTCCGGAGGTATTGCAATGTTGTTATTTTCACCCATCATCTCGTTTTGTCAAAGATCATGATCTTTCCATGCCTATACTTTTAATCTGAGTGTTGTGTCCTCTTTACAAGTATCCTCTCATCTTGTCAAGTTCAATTCCTTCCATTTACAGACGGAGTGCTGTCCAAATTATATCACTCTTATTCCTTCCCTATCTTGCTTAACCGGAGTATTCTGCCCCTTTGTTCAAGTTCTTGTCGCCTTATCAAGTCTTGCATCCCTTTCTCAACCGGAGTGTTGCCCGAATTTTGGTTTTCCTTGATCCCCTTCCTTAACCGGAGTGCTGCCTGAATTTGTTCTTCTTTGTCCCTCTTTTCTAACGGAGTATTTTCGACTTTGTTCTCCTTCGTTCTATTCTTTTCTCGAATTTGTTCAACCTTTTCAAGGTTTTTGGTTTCACTCGTTTGTCAAAAAAGCAATGTGTTTTACCTCTTCTCTTTCTCTTCCGTTTCTTTCCCTCCGGTGCCATTCTAGATCTCGGGACGAGATCCTCTCGTAGTGGTGGAGTGTTGTAACGCCCCGAGACCGATGTGCCAGGTGTCCACTAGTTATTCATTGTCGTTTCCATGTCTTTGCTTGCGTGTCATGCATTGCATATCATGTCATCATGTGCATTGCATCATCATGTTTTCAAAACTTGCATTCGTCCCGGCCTCGTCGTTCTCTCCGTTGTCCGTTCTGAGCCCAGACACACTTGCACGCACCCGCGGCATGTCCGAAATATTATTTTATAAGTGGCCGGAAAATGTTCTCGGATTGGATTGAAATTTAGTGTGCGGTCTTATTATAGTGTAGACAGACCGCCTGTCAAATTTCATCGCAATCGGAGTTCGTTTGATGCCCCAACGGATAAATATAGCGGCAATAGTAACCGGTCTAACGTCGGACGTTTTCGGTCTCCGGAAACAGATGCCGGGCTTCCCTCTCTTCTCTTCTCTCAGCCCGGGACCGTCTACACAACTCACTACCTACCGCCAGGTCCAACCTAACCTCTCTCGTCAGCCCGCGGCCCTCCTCACGCGCGCGTCCGAAAATTGTCCCGGACCCGACCCTAGCTGTCGCCACCATTGCGTCCGGATCATCCCCAAAC
This sequence comes from Triticum monococcum, assembly GCA_034509565.1. Lineage (NCBI taxonomy): Eukaryota > Viridiplantae > Streptophyta > Magnoliopsida > Poales > Poaceae > Triticum > Triticum monococcum. The sequence continues at coordinate 527,000,789 of CM067841.1, forward strand.
ATCTACAAAACGTCACCGTTTTCTTATTTGGACTTCCTACGTATTTTATTCGCGACCGTCCAATTATGATCGGAGGGTCCTTTTGCCCCTATCCAAAAATCCTCTTGCTTTATAAATCAGTCCAAACCCTAGTTTTTAGGGACCCTGTCCCATCCTTCCATCGGTCCAATCCATCCCCGCCGCCACTTTCCTTTGTTTCAGTGCCGAGCCAACCACAGCATATCCAATCCATCTCCCTCCCTCGATCCACCAATCCAGCTCCTCTCCTCCTCGTTTTCCCCTCCTCGTCGTTCGTCCCCGAGCAGCGCCTCCACCGTCGCCGGCAACCAGCGTCGCCCTGGCCGCCATCAGCCGCATGCTTCGCGCGCCCCTGCGCCACGAGCATCTGAGGCCGCAGCCTCCTCCTCGTCCAGGAACCGACACCGCCGGAGTCCCTCCTCACCTGCAAGAACCATGGCCGCAGCCGCAGCCCCAGGCCGACCCCGCGCCTCTCCCTCGGTCCCTCCTTCTCTTCCTTCTTCCTCCTGACCTCACTTGCCTCTCTCTCTCTGTGTGACTTGCCGCAGCAGGGAACCACCGCCGCCGCCTTGGATCTCGCGCCGCCGCCTTGGACTCCAGCTCCGCCCAGACGCCTCGGCAAGTCCTACGCCACTGAGTCCGCAGCTGCATCCCCTTCTTTCTCTGCGCTGCTGTTCGGAAGGAGCAGAGTGCAGCGCCCCTGGCCGCGTTGACCGACTCCAGATCGACCCGCTGCCCAGTTCGTCTCGATTCAGCGAGACCGGGTCGGTCTCCTCGTGCCCGTGTGAGGCGCTTCCTGCAGCGAGGCCCAGCGCGCCAATCCCCTCTCCGTTGTGGGCCGAAGCCCATGGGTGAGCCACCCACGCCCCAGCGCCCCTTCTCCCCTGTGCCTGTTGGGCTGCCTCAGATTCGGCCCGATGCACGTTTTTTTCCTGTTCAGCGAATTTGTCTATTATCCAGAGTATTACAGAATTGCAGAAAAACCCCTATACTTCATGCATTTAATAAATAATTAACCGTGCATCGGATGTAAATAATTTATATATGAAACTTGACTAGAATTTCATCTAGTTTAATAATATGCCACTTTCATCCATGTTTAAAATGTCTAAAATGATGTTTGTTTAATTTGCCCCTATGCCATGCTAAAATGCTTTAATTCATATCTAATTAACCGTAACTCGGATTTTATTAATTTATATATGTAAATGGGGTAGGGAAATGCCTAGTTTATCGTGGTGACCTTTATTTGCATGTTAAATAACTCTAAAAATTGTGTTTAGGACAGATCAGGACCAAACCTAATATTTGCACATGAGGATTTTCCGGAATTGTTATTCGTTGCTTCCGGCCTCATTTAAACTTGCCTAGATTAGATAGTTTCATCATGTTTCCCCTCTCGCCATGTTTAACAACATTTAACATTGTTGGGTACATAAACGAGATCGAACTAAATAGTTGATGTGGTGTTTTGTCAATATGCATCTCGTTGCATATTGAGCTCCACTTAATTTGTAGAATTGTTTGTGCATTTTGCCATGCCATACCCCCTTTAAACCGGACATGCATCATACTCGATTGTGCATCATGCCATGTTGATGTGTTGGTTGTTTACTATGTTGTTTGCTCTTTTCCGGTGTTTGCTTCTTTGGGTTGGTTCCGATAACGTCGAGTTTGTGAGGATCCGTTCGACTACGCCCGTTTGTCTTCTTCACGGACTCGTTCTTTTTCCTTGCAGGATTTCAGGCAAGATGATCATACCCTCGAAATCACTTCTATCTTTGCTTTGCTAGATGCTCGCTCTTTTGCTATGCCATTGCTACGATGCCTACCACTTGCTTGTCAGCCTCCCAAATTGCCATGTTCAGCCTCTAACCCACCAATGTCCTAGCAAACCGTTGATTGGCTATGTTACCACTTTGCTCAGCCCCTCTTATAGCGTTGTTAGTTGCAGGTGAAGATCGAAGTTTGTTCCTTGTTGGAACATGGAGTTGTTGTTCCTTGTTGGAACATGTTTACTTGTTGGGATATCACAATATATCGTATTTAATTAATGCATCTATATACTTGGTAAAGGGTGGAAGGCTCGGCCTTATGCCTGGTGTTTTGTTCCACTCTTGCCGCCCTAGTTTCCGTCATATCGGTGTTATGTTCCCGGATTTTGCGTCCCTTACGCGGTTGGGCTATAATGGGAACCCCTTGACAGTTCGCCTTAAGTAAGGCTTCTCTAGCAATGCCCAACATTGGTTTTACCATTCGCCACCTAGCCTTTTCTTTTCCCTTGGGAGTCGCGCTCCTGAGGGTCATCGTTATTTTAACCCCCCCCCCCCCCCCCGGGCCAGTTCTCCTCTGAGTGTTGGTCCGAACTGAGCTGCCTGCGGGGCCATCTCGGGGAAACTTGAGGGTTGGTTTTACTCGTAGCTAGTCTCATCTGAGTGTGCCCTGAGAAAGAGATATGTGCAGCTCCTATTGGGATTTGTCGGCACATTCGGGCGGTGTTGCTGGTTTAGTTTTACCCTGTCGAAATGTCTTGTTGTACTGGGATACCGAGTCTGATCGGAATGTCTCGGGTGGAGGTCTATTCCTTCGTTGACCGTGAGAGCTTGTGATGGGCTAAGTTGGGACACCCCTGCAGGGATTTGAACTTTCGAAAACCGTCCCTGCGGTTATGGGCAGATGGGAATTTGTTAACTTCCAGTTGTAGAAAACCTGAAGCCGACCTTAATTAAAATGAATCAACCGCGTGTGTAACCGTGATGGTCTCTTTCCGGCGGAGTCCGGGAAGTGAACACGGTTGTTGGAGTTATGCTTGACGTAGGTAGTCTAGGATCACTTCTTGATCATACTTTTATTGACCCTGCTTTGCCTTCTCTTCTCGCTCTCATTTGCGTATGTTAGCCACCATATATGCTAGTCGCTTGCTGCAGCTCCACCTCATACCTTTACCTTACCCATATGCTTAAATAGTCTTGATCGCGAGGGTGCGAGATTGCTGAGTCCCCGTGGCTCACAGATACTTCCAAAACCAGCTTGCAGGTGCCGATGAGTCCGTGCAGATGACGCAACCAAGCTCAGGAGGAGCTCGTTGAAGACCTTGTTCATTTGTGTTGTTTCGTTCTAGTTGATCAGTAGTGGGGCCCAGTTGGGGTCGATCGGGGACCTTTGTCGCATTTGGGGTTCTTCTTTTATTTTGGTTCCGTAGTCGGACCCTGAGTGTATTTGATTGATGTAATGCTTTATTCATGTAATTGTGTGAAGTGGCAATTGTGAGCCAACTATGTACCTCTTATTCCTTATTATATTACATGGGTTGTGTGAAGATTACCTCACTTGCGACATTGCCTTCAATGCGATTATGCCTCTAAGTCGTGCCTGGACACGTGGGAGATATAGTCGCATCGAGGGTGTTACACAAGGGTATTGAGATCCTCCTCGACATACACCAGGGCGAGTGTGGGCACCACACCGCCTCGCGGTCCCTAGTGGCTAAGGCCTTCCGCCATGGTTTCTACTAGTCCACAGCCCTCGAAGACGTGGAGTCACTCATCAACAAGTGCGAGGGATGCCAGTGCTTCAACAAGCGCAGCCACCAGCCGGCATCAGCGCTCCGGACCATCCCCATTGCCTGGCCCTTCGCGGTTTGTGGACTCGACATGGTGGGGGCCTTCAAGACCGCCCGAGGTGGCATGACGCATTTGCTGGTGGCGGTAGACAAGTTCAACAAATGGATCGAAGCAAGGCCAATCAAGAAGTTGGACGGCCTGACGACCGTTCGGTTCATCAAGGACATCGCGGTGTGCTACGGCATGCCAAACAGCATCATCACAGACAACGGCACCAACTTTGCCAAGGGTGCACTCACGCAGTACTGCTCCGTCTCAGGCATCCGCCTCGACCTGGCTTCCATTGCACATCCGCAGTCCAACGGCCAGGTCGAGCGGGCCAACGGCCTCATCCTATCCGGCATCAAGCCGCGGCTCGTCGAGCCACTCGTCCGCTCCCCCGGCAGCTGGCTCGACGAGTTGCCGGCCGTCCTCTAGAGCGCCAAACCGGTCGACCGGGTTCACCCCGTTCTTCCTCATCTACGGAGCAGAAGCCTTCATTCCGACCAACATCGAGTTCGACTCGCCACGCGTCACGATGTACACGGAGGCCGACGCTGAAGAAGCTCGCGAAGACGGCGTCGACCTTCTCGAGGAAGCACGCCTCCTAGCGCTCAGTCGCTCGGCCATCTACCAGTTAGGCCTGAGGCACTACCACAGCAAGAAAATCAAGCCCCTCGCCTTTCGGGAGGGAGCCCTCGTCCTCCGCCTTGTCCAGCAGCAGGCCGGCCATCACAAGTTGTCCTCCCCATGGGAGGGTCCCTTCATCGTCAGCAAGGCATTGTGCGATCTTAACGCGTACTACCTCATCAATGTCCGCATGTCAAACAAGCACAAGAGGGACACCGCCGGTGAAGAAACAACCCAGCCATGGAATGTGGAGCTCCTCCACCCGTTTTAAAGTTAGCCGTATGCACGTATGTATCACTGCCTTTTGTAACCATCAGGAAACTATGGGACCCCCGAACAACGCTCGGGGGCTGCCCTTCTTCGCGACCAAGTTATTGTGTCCCCTACATTTCGTGCATTACTTTCCTTGTAAGCCAACCCGGCCGCCGGATCGACTCGCTCGACCCGGGGGCTCGGGGGCTGGCCGGCTTGGCCACCCGCTTCTTCCCTTAGCAACTCCTGACGCGTCAAACCGCCACGGCCTCTCACTTCGCCCTAACCCGCAGAACCAGCTTCGGCTGTTGGCTGGCGAGCACATGAGACCAGAGCACCGATGCGCCTCGAGCACTAAGTCAAGAACCGCCGGGTCGTCCAACCCGGCCCCGCCACTTTAAAATTTACTGCACGACCGGCTGCTCGCCAACCCGGCCCTGTCGGATTGGCGCTAGCCGGCCCAGTGGGTGTTTCGCTTACGCTCAACGTTCCGAAAGGCTAAATATCGCGCGTTCCTCCCAAAGGCCGAACCCCTTGTCACAGACCGGAGCCTCGGCCGTCAGACTCGCGGGGGGGGGAGCCCAAAGGAGAAGTCACGAGAAAAAAGCTTCAAAGACAAAGAGCAAGAACGCTGGCATCCACAAGTTTCTTCGCACGCTGCTGGGTCGCTTGACCCGGCCCCCGCCACTCCAAGCCGCCAAGCGGCCGCCCGCCCGCCAACCCGGCCTTGCCGGGTTGCCGCCGGCCGGCCTAGTGGGTGTTTTCGCTCGCGCTCAACGTTATGAAAGCCTAAGTACTACACGCTCCCCTCAAAAGGCTGAAGCCTTTGTCATGGACCGGAGCCTCGGCTGTTAGACTTGTGGGGGAGAAGCCCAAGAGGGAAGAATGTAGGAAAATGGCTCAAAAAAACAAAAAAGCAAAGGCACAAACATTCACAAGGCTCATACACCATAAATTAAGAAATAGGCCCAAGGCCAGAGTTCATTACACCCAAGTCAACCCCCTAGTGGGTGGATGGACCTGCTACCTAACAGAAATTTTTACAAAGATTAAATCAGGCATCTCCGTAGCCGGATCACGCAGCCTCCGGATCCGTTGAGGTGTCGGCATCGTCCTCTCCGGCGTCCGCATCACAATAGATGGCCGTCTCCTCAGAGCTGCCCTCCGGGTCGCCCAGAAGAACGTCGTAGTACTCAGCGGGCACGACTCCGCCAGCCTCTGCCCGCTAATATTGAGCGGGAAGGGAGCCAACAATGGCGGGCTAATTTGAAAGGGGATAGCAAGTATCAGCTATCCTGACAAAAGTAGTCTTCGCCTGCGCAAAGATTTGGTGATGACGCCGTCTTGGGCTCCACGGTGACCTCCGTCTCGTAGTTCTCCTGGTCTTGGTCTCGTTGCACCGAAACGGCAACCTTTGCCTGATGCCTCGGTACTCCGCGGCTGCCTGCCTCGCGCCCCTGGTCGTCATGGCTTGCGTCACGGGCACCTCGCGAGGTACCCCGCCTTGATCTCTCCGCCTCCTCGCGAGCCATCCTGACGAGCTTGTGCCTGAGGAAGCTTTGTGTCGTCTGCCCCGCGAGGTTTGGCCCCTCGCGAGGGTCTTGATCTTGTGTTGGTGAAGGTGGGCCGTGCTGGGCCCCCGTTCCCAGAACATCGACAGTAGCCCCCGGGCACAAGGCGCGCCCGGACTTGGCCGTGCAGGGAGGCGGAAGGGCAAGAGCGAAGCACCGCGGGGCCTAACAGCCTGCGGCCTTGGGCGCCGCGTGGCGGTTGACTGGACGTGGGCGCCTTGGCAGCCGCGCGAGTTGATAAGGGAGTGGCGTCCGCTTAGGTCCTTCTTCTTGCTTTCCCCGGTTGCTGTTTAGATCCCCTTTCTTGCGCCTCTCCTCCCTTCCTCCGAAATCTCTAGATGTGCTCTGACCGTTCGACCCAGCAAGTCATGGCATCTCGCCAGCCCCCGACCGTAGCTTGGTACTCGTCTGCCCTGGACCCGCCGAATGTGTCGGGGACGGGCCTTGCCCGGTTGCGCTGGATAGCGACGACGCGAGGTATTGATGGGGCGAAGGTGTTCAAGGCCGGCTCCATCACCCCTGAGGGTCAGAGGAGCACCTTCTATCTGCTCTTCGTAAGTGCCATTGTTGCTGGCCTGATGCCTCCCTTCTCTGAGTTCTTCTTCTCTGTCCTCCGCCATTACAAGCTACAGGCTCTGCATCTCCATCCCAACTCCGTCCTTCTCCTCGCGATCTTTGCTTATTATTGCGAGGCCCATGTTGGGGTGCAGCCCTCAGTGGCCTTGCTACGCCACTACTTCTACCTCCGGACCTCTCGCGGTCCTGCTTCCGCGTGCGCGAGCTTCGTCGCGTACGGTGGCCCCATTGCCATCTCGAACTCTGGGAAGAGGATTGAGGGCTTCAGGAGCAAGTGGGTCTTGGTGGATGCTGAGCGCATCCACCCTCGGCTGATCTTGCCCACGGAGCAGCCCACGAGCTCCAGCAACTGGGGTCGGGCGGAGCTCACGGATCCCCGCGTGAAGATGGTGTTGGAGAAGATGGACGCGGATCTGAGGCCGACCGACATGGCGGCAGCGAAGCTGACCGGCGTGTTGTTGCTGAGGGAGTTCCTGGAGCACCAGCTGGCTCCGCTTCGGCGGTACTCACTTCCAATGTGGAGGCCCCGTCTGAGCCCCACGGCCTGGGCCGACGGAGACCTGACTGCGGTTCTCCAATCTCTGGTTGGGGGCAATATGGCGAGGTTGGAGGGCGCTCCTACGCCCTTGTTCCTCCGCGATGACTGGGAGCGGGTAGTGAAGTCCATGCTCGTCTTCAACGGGGAAGGGCCCGTACCCCTGGAGGCTCCCGAGGGACCGGTGGCTGTGCCCTCCGACGACTCCAGTGAAGAGGAGGAAGGAGGACAGCAAGGAAAAGGGCCTGACTCCGAGGCTACTGACGGAGAGTCGAAGGCTCCCCTTCCCCGGCGCAAGTCCCGCACTCTCCGCCTCCCTCCGAGCGACGACGACGAGGATGATGATGAGGACGATGACGAGGACGACGATGTGGACAACGACGAGCAGGGCGGCGGGAGCTCACCCCCGATCCCGAAGAAAGACAGGACCGGGCTGATCTCCCGCGGGTCTGCCCTGGCCTCGGGGCGGACTGCAGGCGCAGCTTCCGCTTCCAAGCTTCCCGAGGTTGACCCTTCCAGCCGGCTTTCGGGCTTCAAATTTGGCCGGAGGCCGCTTGAGCTCACCGGCGACAACCCGTAAGTGCTCGATTCTTGTCTTTATTTCTTGTTCTGCTTCTGAGGCTTGACGTTCGCATCCCTTGGATAGGCTGGCGCCCGTAGCGAAGAAGTCAAAGGGGGCTCCCGAGGTTCCGTCCGCGGCAGCGCCCCTGAAGGAGGGTGACCGCGACGCACAACCTTCTCCTGCCCGGTCGTCCTCGCGAGGCTTGACTGAGCCGGCTGGGGCGAGCTCAGCCCCCACGGCCCAAGTGGCTCCCGAGGTGCTCTCGCCTGCCGCCGCCACTACAGCTGTCGGGGCGCGACAGACTCCTCCTCTGGATGCCGCGGCCGTGCTGCCGCCTTCTCCTCCTACTCCACCGGATGCTATCTCCTCGACTCCTTCCGCCGTTCTGGACCGCGCTGTCGCTGAGCTGGACCGGCTGCGGCAGGATCTTCTTGGCGCCGACCCTCGTCTGGTGGCCGGGCGCTTGGAGCTGGCTTCTGGATAGGTCCGCTTCGATGCTTTGATTCGGGCGGCGCTGGTCCAGGCCTCGACGGCATGCGACGAGGAGAAGCAGGCCGTCCTTGAGGCGAAGGCTGCTCGTGATGCAGCCCTGGGAGTGGTGGTCGACGTCCGTGGTCGCTGCAAGGCGCTAGGGGACGAGCTGCAAGGCCTGCGGGATCAGCTCGCGAAAGAGGTTCGCCTTCGCCAGGAGCAGGAAGAAGGCGTGAAGGCTCGCGAAGCGGCCGTCGAGGGCCGGGAGGCCAAGCTCAAGAAGCGCCATGACCGCCTAGGTGCGCTGGAGCAGGAGTTGGGGGCGAGGAAGGCTGAGCTGGACGACAAGGCCCGGGTCCTTGCCGAAGACCGCGTGGCCTTCACGGAGCTGGAGGCGAAGGCTCGCTCCTCGCTGAGGATGCTTTACGACAGCGGCCTAGAGAGCCCGCTGGCCGGCGCCGAGGACGGCCCCGCCAAGTTGCTTCCCTTCTTGGTCCACGCTCTCGAAGATGTCGCCCTTGGCCTTGGCCCCACGGCCGAGGCCGAGGCGCGTGTTCTGTCTTCTGAAGCCCTAACGCGGGTCCTCACCCAGATCCACCTTCGTGATCCCGGTTTCGACCTCGACAGCCTGCTGGAGCCCGTGAGCGGCGAGCGTGCCGCGGCTGCTGCCGAGGCCGTGAAGGGTCGCGCAGAGGCTTTGTTGGGGAAGTTCCGGGCCTTCAGCACCAGGCCGGAGCAAGGCGCTGCCGACCCCGCTGCTCCGTGAGGCGAATCCACTCTGCGCTGCTCCCCCGCCGCCAAGTGACTCCATCATGGCTCCTGTCCTGCTTTTAATTCCTGCACATGTATCATGCCTGAGGGAGGCATTTAAACTTGCGTCTGATATTGGGATAACAGTGTGGACTATAATATTTGCTTTCGAATTCCTTTGAAATTTGCGCTTTTCCTTCCTACTTGCTTATGTTCTACGCCGGCAGAGCCCGGCCCCGCACGTACCTCACCCAGCAATAGCCCCGACCGGAAACCAGGACGGGACCAAGGAGTGAGGGGCTATGTGACAAGTTAGGCTCCTGAGTCGCGATGCTCAAGAGTCCCCCTTGGCGCACGAACAGCAAGTAGGGAGGTATGATGTGGGTGGATCCACCGTTCTACGTATGTAGAGCCCGGCCCCGCGCGTACCTCACCTAGCAATAGCCCCGACCGGAAACCAGGATGGGACCAAGGAGTGAGGGGCTACGTGACCAGTTAGGCTCCTGAGTCGCGATGCTCAAGAGTCCCCCTTGACACTCAAACGGCCTTCATACCTTGGATCCGCTCGGGGAGAGGCGCGCGACGAACCAAGCCTAGGGGACCTGGCTGGGCGGCGTGCGTCCGGGCCTGACCCAGGCGCAGCCCCCGTGCCCAGCCCCCTTGCGCGGCACTCCGGGGGTGGCATTGCGATGAGGCTAGACACTGAGCTCTGGGCTCCCTGAGGTTGATGCGGCCCGGAGGCCACCCTCAGTTGTTTATCACCAGCGCGGAGCATAGTGCTTCCGTATGTGTACGGGCATAGCCGCTCCTCGGCAGTGTCATCAGCTAGCGCGGAGCATGGTGCTTCCACTGGTACATGGGAGGGGGCCCCCTCCGGGAGGAGCCCCGGGGGCATGTACAGCCCCGCCTTGACACGTGGCTGGCACGGTAGGGCCTGGCGAGGTGTATCTGGGCACCCGTGAGCCAGCGCGGGACTCACGGGGCCCTACCTCTAGGTGGGTGGCGCCTGGCACTGGACCTTATCTTGTGTTGTGTCCCTGCAAGTCCGGATAGATGCCTGCACTCTACGTCCTCGGGTCCCGGCCCTCGAGCTGGTCTCTACCGTCGCTGGTATCCCAGGGCGCGATGTCGTGGTCAAGGCCAGAGGGTGAGGGCTGGAGAGCCAGTAAGAGCCCTGAGTCGCGATGCTCAGGTACCCCTCCTTTAACGTGCAAGTGGTCTGCATGGAGAAGAAGAGGTGCCGTGGACCGGCATCAAATAATCAAGCATGGTGGTTCTAACGCATAACCGGAAAATGAACGCAAATGGGGCACATGCCGCTGGACCTGGCCCGAGCGGCTTAGGGATCACGCTTCTCGAGGGGCGCCCACAACAAAGTAAGCTAGCAACATGGAATGTAAAGGCATACACGCCGCAGGGACGGACCCACGCGGCCTGGGAATAATTCAGCCCTAGGGGCGCTCCCAGCTGGAAGTGAAAACTGAAAGATGTCACCTGATGACGCTGAAGACGAAGGCGTGTTGGTGTAGCCGGCTCGGTGGACTGCGGAAGCCGATCCTCATGAGCCCCCAGGCCCAGGGGCCTCGGGAGGCTCCGGAGCTACTGGCGGTTCCTCGCGGGCCATCTCCATCGCCGACAGGGCTGCGGAGCGCCTGGGCTCTTGTGCCTCCATGATGCCCTTCATGAGGGGCTGGTGCGTGTCAGCCGCGCTCGGCAAGCCGTAAGGCATGCGAATGTAGCTGTGGGGTGGACCTCCGCAGCGCCCCACTCGCGAGGGCCAGAGGCGCCCCAGGGAGGCGACTCAGTTGAGCCCTGGTATGTCAATGCAGACGCGCAGCCCGCCATCCTCGCCTGGATGGGGAGCCACTGCTGCTAGGCGGCGGGCGCCGCTCATGACTCTTGACTCCTGTAGCTAATGAAATGGCCCTGCTGACGAACTCCTGTGGGTCTGGATCTCCTTGCCTTGCTCCTTCTTGAGGGAAACGTGCTTCAAAACACACCTCCATGTGGTGCCCAAGTGCCTCCGTCGTGACCCTAGCTAGGTCGGTGACCCTCCAAGGGAGAGCCCCCGAGCCCCGCCTGAGGAGGGCGTCGGGCGCACTTTCCTATGTGATGGAAGGAGGTTCCCCCTGGGCAGGCTCAGGCCCAGAGGGGTCTGCCTCCTGAGGGGCCAGGCCGGGCGATGTCTTCTTCTTCTTGGGGGCGGCCTCGGGAAGCCTCCTGCCTCTGCGATCCTGGTCTTCTAGTGATGTGGCCTGAAAGGCTCGCTCCAGGGAACACACCGCGTCCTTCTCTTCACAGGGCACCGTGATGACTCCACCGCTTCCTGGCATCTTGAGGACATTGTAGCCATGGTGAGTCACGACCATGAACTTGGCCAGCGCTGGGTACCCGAGGATGGCGTTGTACGGTAGGCAGATGTGAGTGACGTCGAAGTCAATGAGCTCGGTGCGGTAGTTGTCGCATGCCCCGAGGGTGACAGGGAGGCAGACCTGCCCGATCGGGACCGTGGAGCCGTCGGTGATACCGGAGAAAGGCTTGGTTGGCTGGAGCTGGCTGTAGGGCACTTGGAGGTTGTTGAATGTCTCCACCGACAGGACGCTGAGCCCTGCCCGGCCATCAATGAGGGTCTTGGTGACCACCACGTTGCTGATGATTGGGGAACAAAGCATTGGGAGGACTCCGGCTGTAGCTGCACACTTGAGCTGATCTGCCGAGCTGAAGGTGATGGCGCACGCCGACCACCTGAGGTGGCGCGTGGCTTCGAGCCTGGGGAGGACTACGTTCACCCCGCAGGCGAACTGCTTGAAGATGCGTTGAGAGGCTGGGGCTTGAGCTCCGACCAGGATGCAGGCGATCGCGCGCGGCTCTTGGAAGCCCCCAGCCTCCACGTCCTGGTGGCGGTCCTCATTTCTCCTTGGCTGCGGCGGCTGCGGCGGGAGGCCTGCGTTGCCTTGCGGGCGATCCTCGCGAGGCTGATCCCTCCAGCCCCCCTCGCGAGGTGGGTCTAGCCAGCGATCCTCGCAAGGTTGGTCATGCCACCCCTGGCGCGGGCCACGGTCTTCCCAGCGCCTTGCGTTCCTTACTCCTCCTCGGTCGTAGCCCCGGTCACCGCGGTCAGGGCGACGGCCGATCCTTCCTTCTCGCACGGCCCGGAGTTCTTGGCATTCGCTGGTGTTGTGGGTGTGGAGGTCGTGGTACATGCAGTACCGGCTGCCCTTGGGAGGTTCGGGCTGATCTCTGCCCCGCTTGGTGTCTGGTTCTTCCGCGAACACGGCAGCCCCCTCGCGCTCACTTCCTTGGCCTTGAGCTTCTTCTTTTCTGGGTCTGCGGCAGGCAGCTCGAGGAGGGAGAGACGCCCTTCCTCAGCCCTCGCGCACTAGTTCGCCAAGTTGAACAGCTCCAAGGCAGTGCTCAGGTCTTCATGCATCACTAGCTCCTCCTTCATCCTGACGTCGCGCACTCCGTCGGAGAAGGCTGAGATGATGGCCTCTTCCGTCACCTTGGGGATCTTAAGGCGTGCGTTGTTGAAGCGCTGGATGTACTTCTGCAGGGTCTCCTCGGGTTGTTGCTTGATGTGGCGCATGTCGCTCACGGCGGGTGGCCGGTCGTGGGTATCTTGGAAGTTGGCGATGAAGCGGTGCGCATCTCTTCCCAGGAGGACATTGTGCCTGGAGCCAGGTTCAGGAGCCTGGTGCGGGCCCTGTCCTTGAGCGCCATGGAAACCAGTTCGCCATGACCTTCTCGTCTCCGTTGGTGTCGGATTTCGGGTTCCGGCCGACCCTTAAGGTTCGAACACTGGGGTGCGCGTGGAGATTACGTCTTCTACCTCTCCGGCTCGCAAAGATCTAGACAACTGAAAGAACTGCGCAAGAGACACAAGGTTTATACTGGTTCGGGCCACCGTTGTGGTGTAATACCCTACTCCAGTGTGTGGTGGGTGGATTGCCTCTTGGGGCCGATGATGATGAACGTTGCAAGGAAGAACAGCCTCGCGAGGGTCTGTTCTTGGCTGGGGCGATCAACTGCTAGGAGGAGTTCAGCCACCTTTCTCTCTCTCTCTCTCACTCACTCACTACCTCACTCTTACTCGCCGAACCGAACCGAACCCCTTTCTATGTGGGTGGCTGGTCCTATTTATAGAGGCCCTGGTCCTCTTCCAAAATATCGAGCGGGAAGGGAGCCAACAATGGCGGGCTAATTTGAAGGAGGACAACAAGTATCAACTATCCTGACAAAAGCAGTCTTCGCCTGCGCAAAGCTCTGGTGATGACGCCGTCTTGGGCTCCACGGTGACCTCCGTCTTGTAGTCCTCCTAGTCTTGGTCTCGTTGCACCGAAATGGCAACCTTCGCCTGATGCCTCGGTACTTCGCGGCTGCGCTTGCCCCCTTTGCACCAAAGAGGAAAGGAGGACACTGCGCGGGCTGGCACCCGCCTGGCGCCCAGAGTCGTCATGGCTTGCGTCACGGGCAACTCGCGAGGTACCCCGCCTTCATCTCTCTGCCTCCCCGCGAGCCAGCCTGATGAGGCCGTGCCTGAGGAAGCTCCGTGTCATCCGCCTCGCGAGGCTTGGCCCCTCGCGAGGGTCTTGAGTCTTGTGTTTATGAAGATGGGCCGTGCTGGGCCCCCTTTGAGCCACGCCGCAGGCAGGCAAGTCTGGGGACCCTCGTTCCCAGAACGCCGACAGTAGCCCCCGGGCCCAAGGCGCGCCCGGACTTGGCCGTGCCGAGAGGCGAAAGGGCAAGGGCGAAGCGCCACGGGCCCTAACAGCCTGCGGCCTTGGGCGCCGCGTGGTGGTTGATTGGACGTGGGCGTCTCCGCTTCCCCACGATGCCTCGGTGATTGCGCGAGTTGGACAAGTCCCTGCATGCAAATCGTGTCATGATCATGGAGGCCAGCGGTTGGCCTTCGCCGGCTATAAGTTCGGAACTGCGCGTGCCCTTCCAGTCCATCCCTCCTTGCTTCTCCTTCTTCCCGATCCTTGCTGTCGGATTTCGGGTTCCGGCAGACCCTTAAGGTTCGAACACTGGGGTGCGCGCGGAAATCTCACCTTCAACCTCTCCGTCTTGATGGGACCTAAACTACTAAAAGAGCTGCACGAAAGACACAAGATTTATACTGGTTCGGGCCACCGATGTGGTGTAATACCCTAATCCAGTGTGTGGTGGATGCATTGCCTCCTGGGGCTGGTGTGGATGAACAATACAAGGAAGAACAGCCTCGTGAGGGTCTGTTCTTGGCTGTGGGGATGAACTGCTATGAAGAGTTCAGTCACCTTTCTCTCTCTTTCTCTCTCAGATCCCGGACCTAACAATCGGGAATCGAACCCAGAACCGAACCCCTTGCTATGTGGGTGGCTAGTCCTATTTATAGAGGCCCTGGTCCTCTCCCCAAATATTGAGCGGGAAGGGATCCAACAATGGCGGGCTAAATTTAAAGGGGGACACCGAGTACATCTATCCTGACAAAAGCAGTCTTCGCCTGCCAAAGGCTCTGGTGATGACGCCGCGCTGGGCTCCATGGTGACCTCCGTCTCGTAGTCCTCCTGACCTTGGTCTCGTTGCACCAAACTGGCAACCTTTGCCTGATGCCTCGGTACTCCGCAGATACGCTTGCCCCCTTTGCACCAAAGAGGAAAGAGGGACGCTGCGCGCGCTGGCACCCGCCTGGTGCCCCGTGTCGTCATGGCTTGCGTCATGGGCACCTCGCGAGGTACCCCGCCTTGAACTCTCCGCCTCCTCGCGAGCCAGCCTGAGGATGCGCCATGTCATCCGCCTTGCGAGGCTTGGCCCCTCGCGAGCGTCTCGAGCTTCATGTTGATGAAGATGGGCCGCGCTGGGCCCCTACTTGAGCCACGCCGTAGGCCGCAGGTAGGCAAGTCTGGGGACCCCCGTTCCCAGAACGCCGATAGTAGCCCCCGGGCCCAAGGCGTGCATGGACTTGGCCGTGCGGAGAGGCGAAAGGGCAAGGGCGAAGCGCCGCGGGCCCTAACAGCCTGCGGCCTTGGATCCCGCGTGGCGGTTAATTGGACGTGGCGCCTCTGCATCCCCACGACGCCTTGGTGATCGTGCGAGTTGGACAAGTCCCTGCATGCAGAACGTGTTATGATTACCTGTGATCGTGGAGACCAGCGGTTGGCCTTCGCTGGCTATAAGTACGGCACCGCTCGTGCCCGTCCAGTCCATCTCCTCTTGCTCTCTCCTTCGCCTCAGTTCTTGCTCCGTCTTGGTGTGATGGCTCCGATTCGCCGATTCTCTGCAGCGGAGAAGGGAAAGGCTCCTCGAGAAGGACCAGACCCTCTCCCACCGAAGAAGCGACTCGCCCACTGCTGCCGGGACGATGAGGACCATCCGGTGGTGGCGAGGCCCTGGGGCGAGCGGGCTCCGCCGGGGTTCCCGCTGCCCTTGTACGCCCACGTCGAGGGCCCCGGAGGTGTTGATGCTGATCCCCGCGGTCAGCGCCATCGTCGGCGCCGGCGGGTTATGAAGACGTGGGTGCTTCCTCCTGGAGTCCATGCCGAGGGATCCTCCCATGAGTTCGTGCTCCACGTCGTCACTCCTCTTCAGTCCTGGATCCACCTTCCTCCCTTCTTCGCCTCCATGGTTCTTCCAGGGGGTCCTATGGAGCTCCAGCTGCAGCACGCCGACTGCGGCGCCCCCGCGACTGAGGCCGAGGTCGTCGTCGCTGCCCCGGGCGCGATCTACATGTCCCGCAGCTGGAGGGAGATCGCCCGGATCTGCAGGGAAAGAGGCGTCTTCACGTTCCACCTGGAGTATGACGGCGTGGCGGTGATGTTCCTCAAGGTCTTCGACGCGATCGGGCGCCGGCTGGAGTGCTGCCGCGGGAGAGGTGGCCAGGACCTCACCCTGGTGAGGGCTAGGCCCGTCGACCGCCCCCTTGGAAGTGGCGCCCGAGGGTCCAGCGGCTCCAGCGAGATCTTCGCGACTTCGGAGACGAGCGACGATAGCTACGAGCCCCTGAGCCGGCTCCGCTCCCGGAGCAGGGCGGGCTCGTCAGGCCGTCGCCGACCCTGATCTGCATGTGGTTGGCACCGGTGCCCAACGGCCCACTGTTGATGATGGCATCTTCTGCAGGAGCCCGTGTAGTTATCACTCCTTAGGATCCGTTCCCTGCGAGGAATCAAAATGCGCCCCATGGGGGCTTGTAAGGTGTCTGTAGTCCCGTTTGTTAATATATGACCTTTGCCATGGATTTGTTTGAGTTGTTGATTCCGTCATAGCTGAGTTCTCCCTTTCGTACCTCGCGAGGGCTTGGTGCTCTACGCCGACAGGTCCCAGTCCCAAGGCGGCATCAGCCGTCGCTGGTATGCCAGGTGGCGATGTCGTGGTCAAGGCCAGGAGGTGAGCAACCCGAGGTCTGGTAAGAGCCCCTGAGTCGCGATACTCAGGAGGTCCCCTTTGGCGCCCAAGCAGCCATCACTTAGTGAGAAAGGGAAGAAACGTCGCTACTACGGAGTTGCTTTAGGTGCGGGGGTAGTGCTGCAGCAGCCAGTGCCGTGGGTGGTAACTTATCTTGAGGATCAGGGGCCGCTCCAGGTGTGCCGTTGGGTCCGTGTGTGGATAAGAGCGGAAACACTCGGCAAGGTCCTCGTGAGGCCCCTTCTTCCCCGCCTCTGCTCCCCTTTCTGCTCTACGTCCTCGGGTCCCGGCCCTCGAGCTTGTCTCAGCCGTCGCTGGTATGCCAGGTCGCGATGCCGTGGACAAGGCCAGAGGGTGAGGGCTGGAGGGCCAGTAAGAGCCCTTAGTCGCGATGCTCAGGCACCCCCCCCTTTAACGTGCAAGCGGTTTGCGCGGGCGAGGGCGAAGGAAACCTCGTGAGGGCCTCGGCTTGCGCGGTTCCCTCCAGGGATCCTGCAGGGTCATCACAGAAAGAAGATGGCGTTGCCACGGCGGCCATTAGTCGATCGTTAGTCACTCAAGAGCTTGCTGGTTGAGGTAGGCGAGGCGTATCTGGGCACCCGTGAGCCAGCGCGAGACTCCCGAGGCCCTACCTTTGGGCGGGTCGCGCCCGGCACTGGGCCGTATCTTGGAATGTGTCCCTGCAAAATTTGGCTAGATGCCGGTACTCTACGTCCTCGGGTCCCGGCCCTCGAGCTTGTCTCACCCGTCGCTGGTATGCCAGGTCGCGATGTCGTGGACAAGGCCAGAGGGTGAGGGCTGGAGAGCCAGTAAGAGCCCTGAGTCGCGATGCTCAGGCACCCCCCCTTTAACGTGCAAGTAGTCGACATGGGAAGAGAAGATGCCGCGGGCGGGCACCATGCAGCTAAGCGTGATAGGCAATGCATAGTTGGAAATAAACGCTAGGGGATACATGCCGCTGGGTCTGGCCCGAACGGCTTGGGGATGATGCAGCCTGAGGGGCGCCCCCAACAAGGCAAACTAACGACGGAAAGGTAAATGCGGATACATGCCGCAGGGATGGACCCACGCGGCCTGGGGGTGATGCAACCCTGGGAGGGTGCTCCCAGCTGAGAATGGAACTTGAAAGATGTCACCTGAGGATGTCGTCGGTGTAGTGGCGTTGGTGCAGCAGACTTGACGGGCTGCAGAAGCCGACCCTCACGAGCCCCCAGGCCCCGGGGCCTCGGGAGGCTCCGGAGGTGCTGGTGACTCCTCGCGAGCTGCCTCCTTCTCCGCCAAGGCCGCGGAACGCCTGTCTTCCTGAGCCTCCACGATGCCCCTCATGAGGCGCTGGTACGTCGCAGCCATGCTCGGCAGGCCGTAAGGCATGCAAACATAGCTGTGGGGTGGACCTCCGCAGCGCCCCACTTGCAAGGGCCAGATGCGCTCCGTTGTGGCGATCTGATTGAGCCCTGGTACGTCGACACAGACGCGCAGCCCACCATCCTCGCCTGGATGTGGGGCCACGGCTGGCCAGCGGCGGCAACCTCTCATGATCCTTGTCTCCTGTAGCTCTTGAATGGCCTCGTCAACGAACTCTTGCTGGTCTGATCTTCCTCGCCTGGCTCCCCCCTGAGGGAAACATGCTGCGAAGCACGTCTCCACATGGTGCCCAAGCGCCTCCCTCGCGACCCTGGTTAGGTCGGTGGCCCTCCAGGTGAGAGCCCTCGAGCCCTACCTGAGGAGGGTGCCGGGCGCGCTTTCCTATGCGATGGATGGAGGGCCCCCCTGAGGAGGCACGGGCCCTGAGGGGCCTGCCTCCTGAGGGGCTGAGCCTGACAACGTCTTCTTCTTCTTGGGGATGGTCTCAGGAAGCCTCCTGCTTCCGCGATCTGGGTCTTCTAGCGACGCGGCCTGAAAGGCTCGCTCCAGGGAACACAGTGCATCTCTCTCTTCACAGGGAATCGTGATGACGCCGCCACTTCCTGGCATCTTGAGGACGTTGTCGCCGTGGTGGGTCACGGCCATAAACTTGGCCAGCGCTGGGTACCCGAGGATGGCATTGTACGGCAGGCGGATGTGGGCGACGTCGAAGTCGATGATCTCGGTGCGGTAGTTGCTGCGGGCCCCAAAGGTGACAGGGAGGCGGACCTGCCCGATCGGGACTGTGGAACCGTCGGTGATCCCGGAGAAAGGCCTGGCTGGCTGAAGCTGGTCATAGGGCACTTGGAGATTGCTGAATGTTTCCACGGACAGGACGTTGATCCCTGCCCCGCCATCGATGAGGGTCTTGGTGACCAGCACATTGCCGATGACCGGGGAGCAGAGCATCGGGAGGACTCCTACAGTGGCTGCGCACTTGAGCTGGTCTGCCGAGCTGAATGTGATGGGGCACGCCGACCACCTGAGGGGGCATGTTGCTTCGAGCTTGGGGAGAACTGCATTCACTTCACGGGCAAACTGCTTGAAGATACGTTGGGAGGCTGGGGCTTGAGCTCTGCCCAGGATGCAAGCGATCGCGCACGGCTCCTGGAAGCCCCCAGCCCCCTCGTCTTGATGGCGGTCTTCGTTCCTTCTTGGTGGAGGCGGCAGCGGAGGCAGGCCTGCGTTGCCATGAGGGCGGTCCTCACGAGGCTGATCTCTCCAGTCCCCCTCACGAGGCAGGTCCCGCCAGCGGTCCTCGCGAGGCTGGTCGCGCCACCCCTGGCACGGGCCGCGGTCTTCCCAGCGCCCTGGGTTTCTTCCTCCTCCTCGGCCATAACCCCGGTCAGCACGGTCAGGGTAACGGCCGATCCTTCCTTCTAGTACGGCGCAGAGCTCTTGACATTCGTTGGTGTTGTGGGTGTGGAGGTCATGGTACACACAGTACCGGCTGCCTCTGGAGGGTTCGGGCAGATCCTTGCCCCGCTTGGTGTCTGGTTCTGCCGCGAGTACGGCAGCCCCCTTGCGCTTCACGTCCTTGGCCTTGGGCTTCTTCTCTTCTGGGTCCGTGGCAGGCAGCTCGAGGAGGGAGAGACGTCCCTCCTCAGCCCTAGCGCACTTGTTCGCCAAGTTGAACAGCTCCAGGCAGGTGCAGAGGTCTTCGTGCATCGCCAGCTCCTCCTTCATCTTGACGTCACGCACGCCGTCAGAGAAGGCGGAGATGATGGCCTCCTTTGACACCCTGGGGATCTTGAAGCGCGCGCTGTTGAAGCACTGGATGTACTTTTGCAGGGTCTCTCCGGGTTGTTGCTTGATGCAGCGCATGTCGCTCACGGCAGGCGGCCGGTCGCGAGTACCTTGGAAGTTGGTGATGAAGCAGGCGCGCATCTGGTCCCAGGAGGAGATCGTGCCTGGAGCCAGATTCAGGAGCCAGGTTCGAGCCCCTTCCTTGAGCGCCATGGGGAACCAGTTCGCCATGACCTTTTCATCCCCGCCAGCAGCCTCGATACCCAGCTCATAGAGCTGGAGGAATTCTGTGGGATCGGTTGTGCCGTCGTAGCAAGGAGGCAGGTCGGGCTTGAACTTGCCGGGCCACGCGACGCTGCGCAGCTCAGTGGTGTAGGCGTGGCAGCCCGCGGTGGCCACAAAAGGCCTCGGTTGGTGGAGAGCTTGGTCTTGAGGGTCCCCACGCGCTGCAGCTAGGAGCAGGGCGGGGTCTTGGCACGCCGGAGCTGGAGCAGGGTCGCGGCGTGCCGGGGCAGGGAGCACCCTGGCAGCCCCTTGCGGGCAAGGAACTTCTTGGCAGCTTCGCTCTTGCTGCGCTGGCGCCTGGCAGAGCGGGTTTCGCCCAGGGACCAAGCGCCTTGGAGCCATGGCATCTTCTTGGAGGGGAGGCGGCTGGTGCGCCTCTGGAGCTTCGTTGCCCGCGCGGGGCGGAGTGCGGCGCAGAGGGACAGACGACGCGGAAGAGCCCCCTGTGGCGCGGACGAGCTCGGTGACGCGGTCGAGCCATTCTTCGTAGACGTCGTCGACGGGATGGTAGCGCAGGAGCTCGTTTGTCGCAAGGAGCGCAGCTCGAGCCTCCAAG
The DNA here is from genome assembly GCA_034509565.1 of Triticum monococcum. Classification (NCBI taxonomy): domain Eukaryota; kingdom Viridiplantae; phylum Streptophyta; class Magnoliopsida; order Poales; family Poaceae; genus Triticum; species Triticum monococcum. Next base: position 527,021,127 of record CM067841.1, read on the forward strand.
GGTGCGCGAAGCGCGTGGGACGAAGAGCCAGCTGGTGCGAGTGACGGAGTGGCGGTGCGGCCGTCTTGCCGCACGGACGGGTGCTGAGACGATGCGTGCTGCTCGCCCCCCCCCCCTCCCGACGGGCCGGTGGCGGCGTTGATGGCGGGCGACGGGGAACGACGAGGACGCCCACCGACCAGGGCCGTCTGGGCGATGCGGGAAGCGATGGCGGCCCGGCGCTCGGCGCGGGCCCGACGAGCGTCACACATGGATGCGACGGTCGGAGGAGAGCGGAGCGGTGGAAGACGAATTCCGGCGCACCCCTACCTGGCGCGCCAAATGTCAGATTTCGGATTCCGGCAGACCCTTAAGGTTCGAACACTGGGGTGCGCGCGGAAATATCACCTTCAACCTCTCCGTCTCGATGGGACCTAAACTACTAAAAGAGCTGCACGAAAGACACAAGATTTATACTGGTTCGGGCCACCGATGTGGTGTAATACCCTACTCCAGTGTGTGGTGGATGGATTGCCTCCTGGGGCTGGTGTGGATGAACGATACAAGGAAGAACAGCCTCGCAAGGGTCTGTTCTTGGCTGTGGGGATGAACTGCTATGAAGAGTTCAGTCACCTTTCTCTCTCTTTCTCTCTCAGATCCCGGACCTAACAACCGGGAATCGAACCCAGAACCGAACCCCTTGCTATGTGGGTGGCTAGTCCTATTTATAGAGGCCCTGGTCCTCTCCCCAAATATTAAGCGGGAAGGGATCCAACAATGGCGGGCTAATTTAAAGGGGGACAGCGAGTACATCTATCCTGACAAAAGCAGTCTTCGCCTGCCAAAGGCTCTGGTGATGACGCCGCGCAGGGCTCCATGGTGACCTCCGTCTCGTAGTCCTCCTGACCTTGATCTCGTTGCACCGAAGTGGCAACCTTTGCCTAATGCCTCGGTACTCCGCGGATACGCTTGCCCCCTTTGCACCAAAGAGGAAAGAGGGACGCTGCATGCGCTGGCACCCGCCTGGTGCCCCGTGTCGTCATGGCTTGCGTCATGGGGACCTCGCGAGGTACCCCGCCTTGAACTCTCCGCCTCCTCGCGAGCCAGCCTGACGAGGCTGTGCCTGAGGATGCGCCGTGTCGTCCGCCTCGCGAGGCTTGGCCCCTCGCGAGGGTCTTGAGCTTCATGTTGACAAAGATGGGCCGCGCTGGGCCCCTACTTGAGCCACGCCGCAGGCCGCAGGCAGGCAAGTCTGGGGACCCCCGTTCCCAGAACGCCGACACTTGCTCCGTCTTGCCGCGATGGCTCTGATCCGCCGGTTCTCTGCGGCGGAGAAGGGAAAGACTCCTTGAGAGGGGCCAGACCCGCTCCCACCGAAGAAACGGCTCGCCCTTTGCGGCCGGGACGAGGAGGACCGTCAGGTTGTGTCGAGGCCTCAGTGCGAGTAGGCTCCGCAGGGGTTCCCGCTTCCCTTGTATGCCCACGTCGAGGGCCTCGAAGGGGTCGATGCCGATCCCTGCGGTCAGCGCCGTCGTCGGCGCCGTCAGGTCACGACGGTGTGGGTTGTTCCTCCTGGAGTTCACGCCGAGGTCTCCTCCCAAGAGTTCCTGCTCCAAGTCGCCATTCCTCTCCAGTCTTGGATCCGTCTGCCTCCCTTCTTCGCCTCCGTCATCCTGCCGGGGGAGCCCCTGGAGCTCTGGCTGCAGCACGCCGGCTGCAGCACCCTCGCGACCGAGGCAGAGGTCGCGGTCATTGCCCCGGGCGAGGTCTACATGACTCGTGGCTGGAGAGAGATCGCCCGGGTTTGTAGGGTAAGGGGCGTCTTCGCGGTCCACTTGGAGTATGATGGCGCTTCAGTGATGTTCTTCAAGGTCTTTGACGCGAACGGGCGCTGGCTGGAGTGTTGCCCCGGGAGAGGTGGCCAGGACCTCGCCATGGTGAGGGCTAGGCCTGTCGACCGCTCCCTTGGCGGCTCTGCAGGTGACGGAGGCGCCGGAGGATCCAGCGACTCCAGCGAGATCTTCGCGACTCCGGATACGAGTGACGACAGCTACGAGCCCCCGAGTCGGCGCCGCTCCTGGAGCAGGGCGGGCTCGTCTGGCTGTCGCCGACTCTGATCTGGATGGGGTTGGCGCCGGCGCTTGACGGCCCACTATTGATGATGGCATCTCTTGCAGGAGCGCGTGTAATTAGCATCCCTTAGGGTCCGTTCACTGCGAGGAATCAAAATGTGCCCCATGGGGGCTTGTAATGTGCCTGTAGTCCTGTTTGTTAATATATAACCCTTGCTGTAGAGCTGTGCGAGTTGCTGATTCCGTCTTAGCTCAGTTCTCCCTTTCGAACCTCGCGAGGGCATGGTGCTTTGCGCCGACAGGTCCCAATCCCAAGGCGGCGTCAGCCGTCGCTGGTATGCCAGGTCGCGATGCCGTGGTCAAGGCCAGGAGGTGAGCGACCCGGGGTCTGGTAAGAGCCCCTGAGTCGCGATGCTCAGGAGGTCCCCTTTGGCGCCCAAGCAGCCATCGCTCGGCGAGAAAGGAGAGCGGCGTCGCTGACACGGAATTGCATTAGGTGCGGGGGTAGTGCTACGATAGCCGGTGCTTTCGGGCGGTGACTTATCTTGAGAGTTGGGGATTATTCCTGGTGTGTCGTCGGGTCCGCACGTCGGCAGGAGCGAAATCGCTCGGTGAAGTCCTCGTGTGCCCCTTCTCCCCCGCCTTTGCTCCCCTTTCTGCTCTACGTCCTCGGGTCCCGGCCCTCGAGCTAGTCTCAGCCGTCGCTGGTATGCCAGGTCGCGATGCCGTGGTCAAGGGCAGAGGGTGAGGGCTGGAGAGCCAGTAGGAGCCCTGAGTCGCGATGGTCGGGCAACCCCCCCTTTAACGTGCAAGCGGTTCGTGCGGACGAGAGTGAAAGGAACGCCGCGAGGGCCTTGCTTGGTGCAACTCCCTTAGGGGATCCTGTAAACTCATCATAGAAGGAAGAAAAGGTTGCCATGACAACTATCAGTCTGCCGTTAGTTGCTTCCGAGGGGAGGTGAGGCACTGGAGGCTTGACGAGGTGGCGCCATGCGGGGTTGCCGCGGCCAGAGCTCAGCCATTCAGGCTTGTTGGCGTTGTAGGGACGGACACATGCGCAAGCGTCGTGCCGTTGCGGGAGAAATTCCGTCAGTTGGCGTCAGTTGAGCAGGCAACTAGATCAAACACGTTAGCCGCGAAGGAGGGGATTCATTCAAACAGATGCTGGGAAGGTAGACATCGCTAGGTCGGGCCGAGCGACTTGGGGATGATGCAGCCTGAGGGGCGCCCCCATCAAAGCAAGCTAATTGACATGAAATAAGAGGGATACATACCGCAGGGACGGACCCACGCGGCCTGGGAACAATGCAGCCCTGGGAGGGCGCTCCCAGCTGGAAATGAAACTTGTAAGATGTCACCTGAGGGTGTCGAGGGCGAAGGGGTGTTGGTGCAGCAGACTCGGTAGGCTGCGGAAGCCTATCCTCAAGAGCCCCCAGGCCCAGGGGCCTCGCGAGGCTCCGGAGGCACTGGTAGCTCTTCGGGAATCATCTCCATCTCCGCCAAGGCTGCGGAACGCCTGTCTTCTTGAGCCTCCATGATGCCCCTCATGAGGCGCTGGCACGTAGCAACCGCGCTCGGCAGGCCGTAAGGCATGCGAACGTAGTTGTGGGGTGGACCCCCGCAGCGCCCCACTCGCGGGGGCCAGAGGCGCTCCATCGTAGCGACTTGGTTGAGCCCTGGTACGTCGATGCAGACGCGCAGCCCACCATCCTCGCCTAGATGGGGAGCCACAGCCGGTAGACGGCGGCAACCTCTCATGATTCTTGATTCCTATAGTTCTTGAATGGCCTTGTCGACGAACTCCTGCGGGTCTGACCTTCCTTGCCTTGCTCCTTCTTGAGGGAAACGTGCTTCGAAGCTCGCCTCCATGTGGTGCCCAAGCGCCTCCCTCGTGACCCTGGCCAGGTCGGTGGCCCTCCAGGGGAGAGCCCCCGAGCCCTGCCTGAGGAGGGCGCCGGGCGCGCTTTCCTATGCGATGGAAGGAGGCTCCCCCTAGGCAGATGCGGGCCCTAAGGGGCCCGCCTACCGAGGGGCCGGTCCGGATGATGTCTTTTCTTCTTGGGGGTGGTCTCGGGAAGCCTCCTGCTTCTGCGATCCGGGTCTTCCAGTGACGCGGCCTGAAAGGCTCGCTCCAGGGAACACACTGCATCCTTCTCTTCACAGGGCACCGTGATGACTCCGCCACTTCCTGGCATCTTGAGGACGTTGTAGCCATGGTGAGTCACGGCCATGAACTTGGCCAGCACTGGGTACCCGAGGATGGCGTTGTACGGCAGGTGGATGTGGGCGACATCGAAGTCGATGAGCTCGGTGCGGTAGTTGTCGCGTGCCCCGAAGGTGACAGGGAGGCGGACCTGCCCAATCGGGACCGTGGAGCCGTCGGTGACTCCGGAGAAGGGCTTGGTTGGCTGAAGCTGGTCGTAGGGCACTTGGAGATTGTTGAACATTTCCACGGACAGGACGTTGAACCCTGCCCCACCATCGATGAGGGTCCTGGTGACCAGTACATTGCTGATGACTGGGGAGCAAAGCATCGGGAGGACTTCGGCCGTGGCCGCGCACTTGAGTTGATCCGCTGAGCTGAATGTGATGGCGCATGCCGACCACCTGAGAGGGCGCGTTGCTTCAAGCCTGGGGAGGACTGCATTCACTTCGCGGGCAAACTACTTGAAGATGCGTTGGGAGGCTGGGGCTTGAGCTCCGCCCAGGATGCAGGCGATTGCGCGTGGCTCCTGGAAGCCCCCAGCCCCTTCGTCTTGATGGCGGCCTTCGTTCCTCCTTGGCTAAGGCGGCAGTGGAGGGAGGCCTGCGTTGCCCTGTGGGCGATCCTCACGAGGCTGATCCCTCCAGCCCCCCTCGCAAGGCAGGTCTCGCTAGTGATCCTCGCGAGGTTGATCGCTCCACCCTTGGCGTGGGCCACGGTCTTCCCAGCATCCTGCGTTTCTTCCTCCTCCTCGGCCGTAGCCCTGATCGGCGTGGTCGGGATGGCGGCCGATCCTTCCTTCTCGCATGGTGCAGAGTTCTTGGCATTCATTGGTGTTGTGGGTGCGGAGGTCGTGGTACACACAGTACCGGCTGCCCCTGGAGGACTCAGGCAGATCTTTGCCCCGCTTGGTGTCTGGTTCTGCGGCAGGCAGGTCGAGGAGGGAGAGGCGTCCCTCCTCAGCCCTGGCGCACTTGGTCGCTAGGTTGAACAGCTCCAAGGAGGTGCACAGGTCTTCATGCGTCGCCAGCTCCTCCTTCATCTTGACGTCATGCACACCATCGGAGAAGGCCGAGATGATGGCCTCCTCGGACACCTTGGGGATCTTGAGGCGCGCGTTGTTGAAGCGCTGGATATACTTTTGCAGGGTCTCTCCAGGTTGTTGCTTGATGCGGCGCATGTCGCTCATGGCGGGTGGCCGGTCGTGAGTACCTTGGAAGTTGGCGATGAAGCGGGTGCGCATCTGGTCCCAGGAAGAGATCGTGCCTGGAGCCAGATTCAGGAGCCAGGTGCGAGCTCCTTCCTTGAGCGCCATGGGGAACCAGTTCGCCATGACCTTTTCGTCCCCACTGGCAGCTTCGATGCCCAGCTCATAGAGCTGGAGGAACTCTGCAGGGTCAGTCATGCCATCGTAACGAGGAGGCAGGTCTGGCTTGAATTTGTCGGGCCACGCGATGCTACGCAGCTCGGTGGTGTAGGCACGGCAGCCTGCGGTCTTGGCGTGCCGGTGGAGAGCTTGGTCTTGAGGGTCCACACGCGCTGCAGCTAGGAGCAGCGCGGGGTCTTGGCGTGCCGGAGCTGGAGCAGGGTCACGACGTGCCGGAGCAGGGAGCGCCCGGGCAGCTCCTTGCGGGCGAGGGACTTCTTGGCAGCTCCGTTCTTGCTGCGCTGGCACCTGACGGAGCGGGTTCCGCCCAGGGGCCACGCGCCTTCGAGCCATGCCGTCTTCTTGGAAAGGAGGCGGCTGGTACGCCCCCGGAGCTTCGTTGACCGCGCGGGGCGGGGTGTGGCGCAGCGGAACGGACGGCGCGGGAGAGCCCCCTGTGGCGATTACAAGCTCGGCGACGCGGCCGAGCCACTCTTTGTAGACGTCGTCGACAGGACGGTAGCGCAGGACCTCGTTTGCCGTGAGGAGCGCAGCTCTAGTCTCCAAGGGGGCGCGGAGCGCGCGGGACAAAGAACCAGCTGGTGCGAGCGATGGAGTAGCGGCGCGGCCGTCTTGCCGCACGGATGGATGCTGAGACGATGCTTGCTGCTCGCCCCCCGCTGGGCCCGTGGCGGCGTTGATGGTGGGTGACGAGGAACGACGTGGACGTCCGCCGACGGACGCTGTCTGGGCGACGCGGGAAGCGATGGCGGCCCGGCGCTCGGCACGGGCCCGACGAGCGTCGGACATGGATGCGACGGTCGGAGGAGAACGGGGCGGTGGACGACGAATTCCGGCGCACCCCTACCTGGCGCACCAAATGTCGGATTTCGGATTCCGGCAGACCCTTAAGGTTCGAACACTGGGGTGCGCGCGGAGATTACGTCTTCTACCTCTCCGTCTCACAAAGATCTAGACTACTGAAAGAACTGCACAAGAGACACAAGGTTTATACTGGTTCGGGCCACCGTTGTGGTGTAATACCCTACTCCAGTGTGTGGTGGGTGGATTGCCTCTTGGGGCCGATGATGATGAACGATACAAGGAAGAACAGCCTCGCGAGGGTCTGTTCTTGGCTGGGGCGATGAACTGCTAGGAGGAGTTCAGCCACCTTTCTCTCTCTCTCTCTCTCTCTCTCTCTCTCTCTCTCTCTCTCTCTCTCTCTCTCTCTATGCTTCAAACCTCTCTAACGAGCCTCTTCCTTCTTACTTTTCAACCCTTCCAACCCCCTTGGTCTGTGGGTGGCTGGTCCTATTTATAGAGGCCCTGGTCCTCTTACCAAATATTGAGCGGGAAGGGAGCCAACAATGGCGGGCTAATTTGAAAGGGGACAACAAGTATCAGCTATCCTGACAAAAGTAGTCTTTGCCTGCGCAAAGATTTGGTGATGACGCCGTCTTGGGCTCCACGGAGACCTCCGTCTCATAGTCCTCCTGGTCTTGGTCTCGTTGCACCGAAACGGCAACCTTTGCCTGATGCCTTGGTACTCCGCGGCTGCGCTTGCCATCTTTGCACCAAAGAGGAAAGGAGGACGCTGCGCGGGCTGGCGCCCGCCTGGCGCCCCTGGTCGTCATGGCTTGCGTCACGGGCACCTCGCGAGGTACCCCGCCTTGATCTCTCTGCCTCCTCACGAGCCAGCCTGACGAGGCCGTGCCTGAGGAAGCTCCGTGTCGTCCGCCCCGCGAGGCTTGGCCCCTCGCGAGGGTCTTGAGCTTGTGAGGTGGGCCGTGTTGGGGCCCCCTTTGAGCCACGTCGTAGGCCGCAGGCAGGCAAGTCTGGGGACCCCCGTTCCCAGAACGCCGATAGATATACATGTTATTGATGTGTACCTTACCAGCGCTCGTAGTAGCTCTTGGGTATTTGATACCGGTGCGGTTGCTCATATTTATAACTCAAAACAGGAGCTGCGGAATAAGCGGAGACTGGCGAAGCACGAGGTGACGATGCGCGTCGGGAATGGTTCCAAGGTCGATGTGATCGCCGTCGGCACGCTACCTCTACATCTACCTTCGGGATTAGTTTTAAACCTCAATGATTGTTATTTAGTGCCAGCTTTGAGCATGAACATTGTGTCTGGATCTCGTTTGATGCCAGATGGCTACTCATTTAAATCCGAGAATAATGTTTGTTCTATTTATATGAGAGATATGTTTTATGGTCATGCCCCGCTGATCAATGGTTTATTTTTATTGAATCTCGAACGTGATGTTACACATATTCATAGTGTGAATGCCAAAAGATGTAAGGTCATTAATGATAGTCCCACATACTTGTGGCACTGCCGCTTGGGTCATATTGGTGTCAAACGCATGAAGAAACTCCGCGCAGATGGACTTTTCGAGTCTCTTGATTATGAATCATTTGACACGTGTGAACCATGCCTGATGGGCAAAATGACCAAGACTTCGTTCTCCGGAACAATGGAGCGAGCAACCAATTTGTAGGAAATAATACATACTAACGTATGCGGTCCAATGAGCGTTGAGGCTCGCGGTGGCTATTGTTATGTTCTCACCATCACTGATAACTTAAGTAGATATGGGTATGTCTACTTAATGAAACACAAGTCTGAGACCTTTGAATAGTTCAAGGAATTTCAGAGCAAAGTCTAGAATCAACGTGACATGAAAATAAAGTTCTTACTTCAGATCATGGAGGAGAATATTTGAGTGACGATTTTGGCACGCACTTATGGAAATGTGGAATTGTTTCACAACTCACGCCGCCTGGAACACCTCAGCGTAATGGTGTGTCCGAACATCGTAATCGCACTCTATTGGATATGGTGCGATCTATGATGTCTCTTACCGATGTACCGCTATCATTTTGGGGTTATGCTTTAGAGACTGCCACATTCACTTTAAATAGGGCCCCGTCTAAATCCGTTGAGATGACACTATATGAATTATGGTTTGGGAAGAAAGCTAAGCTATCATTTCTGAAAGTTTGGGGATGCGAAGCTTATGTCAAGAAATGTAACGCCCTAGATATAACTTTCCCAACTTGTACTCCAACTCTTGTCGTTTCCGGCATTAAGTTATATTTATTTCTCGGGTTCGGGTCTTTGTCTCCTTGTGTTGTTTTCTTTTTCATGCATCTCATATCATGTCATCACGCGCATTGCATTTGCATACATGTTCATCTCATGCATTCGAGCATTTTCCCCGTTGTCCGTTTTGCATTCCGGCGCTTCGTTCTCCTCCGATGGCCATTTCTAGCTTTCTTTCGTGTGTGGGGATTAAACATTTCCGGATTGGACCGAGACTTGCCATGCGGCCTTGGTTTACTACCGGTAGACCGCCTGTCAAGTTTCGTACCATTTGGACTTCGTTTGATACTCCAACGGTTAACCGAGGGACCGAAAAGGCCTCGTGTGTGTTGCAGCCCAACACCCCTCCAATTTGGCCCAAAACCCACCAAACTCTACTCCATGTCCTAGAGCGTTCGATCACGATCGAGTGGCCGAAACCCGCACCTCATTTGGACTCTCCTAGCTCCCTCTATGCCTATATATAGCTCCCTCATTTTTCGGATCTCGTCTCCCCCGTCCAACCCTAGTTCCAAAAAAAAGAGAGATCCTCTGCCGACGGACGTGTTCGGGCGGAGCCGTACAACGTCCGCCGCCACTGCCACCAACCGGACGCCGCCACGTGGCGGGCGGACCAAACCGCCGCCGCCGAGCCCGCCTGGCCCGTGCCCGGCCCCCGTACGCCGCCTCCCAGGCCCGAGCGCCCGCGCCTCTCCGCCGCGCCCCGCCGCCGTCCTCTTCCCGGCCGGCCGCCGCGCCGCCATCGCCGGCCGGCGCCGCCACGCCGCCTCCCCGCCGGCGCCGCGCACCCTCGCCGCCCCGGTGACCGCGGCCGGACCCCACCGGCCACCGCGGCCACGAGCTCCGGCCGACCCCGGTCTCCGGCGACTTCCCCGAGCCCGGCGTCCCTCTCCTCTCCGGCGTGAACAGCAACTCTGGTGAACCTCGATCCGCGTGCCCGACTGGATCTGGATCTGGAGATATTTCGGTTGACTTTCTCCTCCCGAAACCCTAATTTTCGTGCCTATTTTGACTGCTCATATCTCCTCATCCGTAGCTCCGTTTTGGACATATGATATATCAAAATCTTTGTCTCGACGAGTACATCATTTCATTCCATAGCATAATTTGCATTTGAGGTCATCTTGATGCCCAAAATGCTGTTAGAAGGAGGCATCATGAGTTAAATTGCAGATCCGTTAGCTCATCATAGACTTTTGTCATTTTTGCCATGATTATTGTGTGCATGATATGCATGTGACCCTTTGGGTTGAATTGTTAAGCATTTTGTCTTCTTTCCAGAGGTGCCAACCATGCATTTTTAGGATGTGTGTGGTGACTTGTGGAAGCTTGCAAAGAGAGGCACCTGAGAATTCTGTTTTCAGGGACTTAGTGATTTTCACTAAGTCTGAGTTATTTTAGTTCATGATGCCATAAGTTCATCTTGTTTCCTAGTGATCCGTGCCTCTTTTGAGGATGATCAGTAAGGGAGTTTTGATATTCATGTTATGCTCTATCCATCCATGTCTTTACATGTTATGTTGGAGCAACCTAGGTTGAGTCAATCGAGCTCAACTTTTGCATCGTTGTTAATTTGGGCAGATCGTGAACTCTTTTGCGAGTTTTGCCGATGCTATTGCTAGTGATCCGTGCATGCTATGCCATTGTTCTTGCCATGTCCAGCTAGCATTTTGTGCCGTCTTTATGGATATATGCTTGCATTTCCATGACTTGCACCGTAGTGAGTGCATCGAGCTCGTTTACATGCCTTTGTGAGTTATGATTTCAGCATGTCTCAGTTTTCACTAAGTCTGAAAACTGATTGTGTTTTATCTATGTTCGTGTGCTCGTTAGAGTATTTTGTGAACCCTTTTGGCCCCAGGTCACTTTGGGTGTTTTGTTAAGATTGTTGAGTAGCTCCATGCCATGTTCTTACTTGTCATGTTCAGGTTATGTTTCATGTTGTTTTGCTGCTCCGAAAAGAGCCTCGTGGTCTGAAATTTCAGACTAGTGTTAATTTCACCAAGTCTGAAATCTGTTTTGCTTATTCAGTTTTGCCATGCTTGTTTGAACCTCATAATGGATGAATTTGGCTCTGGGTCAGTGCTAGCGATTTGTTAAGCATCTTGTGTAGATCCCTGCCATGTATTTTGTTTTCATGTTTGGTGGCTGTAGCATGTTCATTTCGTTGCATTTAGGAGCCTACTTGCTGTAAATCGCAGATCGGTTCGTTTCGTAAAACGCTTGCCATTTCCAAACCGTAGCTCCGATTCCTATGATCTTTATATCGTTTTCAGGTGATTTCATCCCCTCTATCCAGTGGCACACTTGGTTTTCCAAGTTGAGGCCAGGTTCATGCATTTCCTGTCACGTCTTGCATTTTGCATCCCGCATCGCATCCCGCATAGCATACCATCTTTGCATATTATTGGTTGCCCTTGCATGTGGTTGATTGTATCCTTTGTTGCTTGTTTGTGTTGTTGGGTAGAGCTGGGAGATGAGTTCGCTAACGAGGAGCCCGTTGAATTTGCTTTTGAGGATCCAGTCAACTCTGACAACTGTGCAGGCAAGATGATCATACCCTCGAAATCACTACTATCTTTGCTATGCTAGTTTGCTCGCTCTTTTGCTTTGCCAATGCTACGATGCCTACCACTTGCTTATCAGCCTCCCAATTGCCATGATTGAGCCTCTAACCCACCATTGTCCTAGCAAACCGTTGATTGGCTATGTTACCGCTTTGCTCAGCCCCCCTTCTTATAGTGTTGCTAGTTGCAGGTGAAGATTCGAGCTGTTCCTTGTTGGAACATTTATTTACTTGTTGGGATATCATTATATTGCTATGTTATCTTAATGCATCTATATACTTGGTAAAGGGTGGAAGGCTCGGCCTCTCTCCTAGTGTTTTGTTCCACTCTTACCGCCCTAGTTTCCGTCATATCGGTGTTATGTTCCCGGATTGTTGAGTCCCTTACGCGGTTGGGCTATAATGGGAACCCCTTGATAGTTTGCCTTGATTAAAGCTTTTCCAGCAATGCCCAACATTGGTTTTACCATTTGCCACCTAGCCTTTTTCCCTTGGGTTTCCGGAGCCCGAGGGTCATCTTATTTTACCCCCCCCCCCGGGCCAGTGCTCCTCTGAGTGTTGGTCCGAACCAGGCAGCCTGCAGGGCCACCTCGGGGAAACTCGAGGGTTGGTTTTACTCGTAGCTTGACCTATCTGAGCGTGCCCTGAGAAAGAGATATGTGCAGCTCCTATCGGGATTTGTCGGCACATTCGGGCGGTGTTCCTGGACTTGTTTTGACCTGTCGAATCATCTTGTTGTACCGAGATACCGAGTCTAATCGGTGTGTCTTGGGTGGAGGTCTATTCCTTCGTTGACCGTGAGAGCTTGTTATGGGCTAAGTTGGGACCCCCTGCAGGGATTGATCTTTCGAAAGCCGTGCCCGCGGTTATGGGCAGATGGGAATTTGTTAATGTTCGGTTGTAGATAACTTGAACCTTAATTAATTAAAATGAATCAACTGAGTGTGTTGCCGTGATGGCCTCTTCTCGACGGAGTCCGGGAAGCGGACACGGTATTGGAGTTATGTTTGCGCAGGTTGCTCTCTAGTTTCTCGCTCGTGCTTTGCCTCCTCTTCTCGCTCTCTTTTGCGCATAAGTTAGCCACCATATATGCTAGTCGCTTGCTGCAGCTCCACTTACATTACCCCTTTCCTACCTATTAAGCTTAAATAGTCTTCATCGCGAGGGTGCAAGATTGCTGAGTCCCTGTGGCTCACAGATTACTATTACACCAGATGCAGGGACAGATGATACAGCTCCAGATGGTGCGCTTGAGCACAAGTGGGAGTACGACGAGGACTCTCAGCGATACTATGTGTCTTTTCCTGATGATCAGTAGTGGTGCCCAATCGGGGTAGATTCAGGGCCTTGTCGCATGTTGGGTTCTTTTCTATTTTGGCGTCGTAGTCGGCCCATGAGTGATTTGTATGATGGATGTTATTTATGTACTCTGATGTGACGTGGCGAGTGTAAGCCAACTATGTTGTCCCTCTTTATTATTATATTACTTGGGATGTTTGTGATGATTACCCGACTTGCGACATATGCCTTCAATGCAATTATACCTCTAAGTCGTGCCTCGACACGTGGGAGATATAGTCGCATCGAGGGTGTTACAAGTTGGTATCAAAGCCAGGTTCTTGTTAATCGGAGCCTTCTAATCCGAGACCACTAGCTTATTAGGGATGATAGACTACTCATATCAATAAGGAATTCCTTCTTTTCCGGGAGCCCATTCGGACAGAACTCCAAAGTTAAGCGTGCTCAGCTTGGAGTAGTGTCAGGATGGGTGACCGACCGGGAAGTTGCTCCCGAGTGCGCACGAGTGAGGACAATGTGCGTAGAAAAGACTAGTATTGATCTGTGGGGCCAGTCTAGATCCCGCCAGGAGTGACAACCATCGGCGGGTATGTCCGGGGCGTTACAAGTTGGTATCAGAGCCGACCCTCGCGGTTACATGGATGGTTGCGGACAGGTGCGTGGTCATGTTGTTCATGACGTTTGTGACCCGTCGTGGCACCCGGCATGTCACATGTACCGGACTGGAAGCACAGACGTTTGTGCCAAGAGGGAACATTCCTGTGGCCCGACGAGGACGTCGGTTCCTCTGAGTGGGGGTGTATGTGATAGCCTGGCTTATTAGGGATAATAGAGTACTCATATCAATAAGGAATTCCTTCTTTTCCGGGAGCCCATTCGGACAGAACTCCAAAGTTAAGCGTGCTCAGCTTGGAGTAGTGTCAGGATGGGTGTCCGACCGGGAAGTTGCTCCTGAGTGCGCACGAGTGAGGACAAAGTGCGCAGAAAAGACTAGTATTGATCTATGGGGCCAATCTAGATCCCGCCAGGAGTGACGACCACCGACGGGTATGTCCGGGGCGTTACAAGTACTTGTAACACCCTCGATGCGACTATATCTCCCACGTGTCGAGGCACGACTTAGAGGCATAATCGCATTGAAGGCATATGTCGCAAGTCGGGTAATCATCACAAACATCCCATGTAATATAATAGTAAAGAGGGATAACATAGTTGGCTTACACTCGCCACGTCACATCAAAGTACATAAATAACATCCATCATACAAATCACTCATGGCCCGACTACGGCGCAAAAATAGAAAAGACCCCCAACATGCGACAAGGCCCTGAATCTAACCCCGACTGGGCACCACTACTGATCATCAGGAAAAGACACGTAGTAATGCTGAGAGTCCTCGTCGTACTCCCACTTGAGCTCAAGCGCGCCATTTGGAGCTGTATCATCTGTCGCTGCATCTGGTGTAATAGTAATCTGTGAGCCACAGGGACTCAGCAATCTCGCACCCGTGCGATAAAGACTATTTAAGCTTAATAGGTAGGAAAGGGGTAATGTAAGTGGAGCTACAGCAAGCGACTAGCATATATGGTGGCTAACTTATGCGCAAAAGAGAGCGAGAAGAGGAGGCAAAGCACGAGCGAGAAACTAGAGAGCAACCTACGCAAACATAACTCCAATACCGTGTCCGCTTCCCAGACTCCGCCGAGAAGAGGCCATCACGGCAACACACTCAGTTGATTCATTTTAATTAATTAAGGTTCAAGTTATCTACAACCGGACATTAACAAATTCCCATCTGCCCATAACCGCGGGCACGGCTTTCGAAAGATCAATCCCTGCAGGGGGGTCCCAACTTAGCCCATAACAAGCTCTCACGGTCAACGAAGGAATAGACCTCCACCCAAGACACACCGATCAGACTCGGTATCTCGGTACAACAAGATGATTCGACAGGTCAAAACAAGTCTAGCAACACCGCCCGAATGTGCCGACAAATCCCGATAGGAGCTGCACATATCTCTTTCTCAGGGCACGCTCGGATAGGTCAAGCTACGAGTAAAACCAACCCTCGAGTTTCCCCGAGGTGGCCCCGCAGGCTGCCTGGTTCGGACCAACACTCAGAGGAGCACTGGCCCGGGGGGGTTAAAATAAGATGACCCTCGGGCTCCGGAAACCCAAGGGAAAAAGGCTAGGTGGCAAATGGTAAAACCAATGTTGGGCATTGCTGGAAAAGCTTTAATCAAGGCAAACTATCAAGGGATTCCCATTATAGCCCAACCGCGTAAGGGACGCAACAATCCGGGAACATAACACCGATATGACGGAAACTAGGGCGGCAAGAGTGGAACAAAACACTAGGCGAGAGGCCGAGCCTTCCACCCTTTACCAAGTATATAGATGCATTAAGATAACATAGCAAATATAATGATATCCCAACAAGTAAATAAATGTTCCAACAAGGAACGGCTCCAATCTTCACCTGCAACTAGCAACGCTATAAGAAGGGGGGCTAAGCAAAGCGGTAACATAGCCAATCAATGGTTTGCTAGGACAATGGTGGGTTACAGGCTCAATCATGGCAATTGGGAGGCTGACAAGCAAGTGGTAGGCATCGTAGCATTGGCAAAGCAAAAGAGCGAGCAAACTAGCATAGCAAAGATAGTAGTGATTTCGAGGGTATGATCATCTTGCCTGCACAGTTGTCAGAGTTGACTGGATCCTCTAAAGCAAACTCAACGGGCTCCTCGTTAGCGAACTCGTCTCCCGGCTCTACCCAACAACACAAACAAGCAACAAAGGATACAATCAACCACGTGCAAGGGCAACCAATAATATGCAAAGATGGTATGCTATGCGGGATGCGATGCGGGATGCAAAATGCAAGACGTGACAGGAAATCTATGAACCTGGCCTCAACTTGAAAAAACCAAGTGTGCCACAGGATATAGGGGATGAAATCACCTGAAAACGATATAAAGATCATAGGAATCGGAGCTACGGTTTGGAAATGGCAAGCGTTTTACGAAACGAACCGATCTGCGATTTACAGCAAGTAGGCTCCTAAATGCAACGAAATGAACATGCTACAGCCACCAAACATGAAAACAAAATACGTGACAGGGATGTACACAAGATGCTTAACAAATCACTAGCACTGATCCATAGCCAAATTCATCCATTATGAGGTTCAAACAAGCATGGCAAAACTGAATAAGCAAAACAGATTTCAGACTTAGTGAAATTAACACTAGTCTGAAATTTCAGACCACGATGCTCTCTTCGGAGCAGCAAAACAACATGAAACATAACCTGACCATGACAAGTAAGAACATAGCATGGGGATACTCAACAAGCTTAACAAAACACCCAAAGTGACCTGGGGCCAAAAGGGTTCACAACATACTCTAACGAGCACACGAACATAGATGAAACACAATCAGTTTTCAGACTTAGTGAAAACTGAGACATGCTGAAATCATAACTCACGAAGGCATGTAAAAGAGCTCGATTGACTCACTACGTTGCAACTCATGGCAAGGCAAGCATATATCCATAAAGAAGGCACAAAATTCTAGCTGGACATGGCAAGAACAATGGCATAGCATGCACGGATCACTAGCAATAGCATCGGCAAAACTCGCAAAAGAGTTCATGATCTGCCCAAATTAACAACGATGCAAAAGTTGAGCTCGATTGACTCAACCTACGGTGCTCCAACATAACAAGTAAAGACATGGATGGATGGAGCATAACATGAATATCAAAACTCCCTTACTGATCATCCTCAAAAGAGGCACGGATCACTAGGAAACAAGATGAACATATGGCACCATGAACTAAAATAACTCAGACTTAGTGAAAATCACTAAGTCCCTGAAAACAGAATTCTCAGGTGCCTCTCTTTGCAAGCTTGCACAAGTCACCACACACATCCTAAAAATGCATGGTTGGCACCTCTGGAAAGAAGACAAAATGCTTAACAATTCATCCCAAAGGGTCACAGGCATATCATGCACACAATAATGATGGCAAAAATGACAAAAGTCTATGATGAGCTAACGGATCTGCAATTTAACTCACGATGCCTCCTTCTAACAGCATTTTGGGCATCAAGATGAACTCAAATGCAAATGATGCAATGGAATGAAATTATGTACTCGTCGAGACGAAGATTTTGATATATCATATGTCCAAAATGGAGCTACGGATGCGGAGATATGAGCAGTCAAAGTAGGCACGAAAATTAGGGTTTCGGGAGGAGAAAGTCAACCGAAATGTCTCCAGATCTAGATCCAGATCGGGCACGCAGATTGAGGTTCGCCGGAGTTGCTGTTCACGCCAGAGAGGAGAGGGACGCCAGGCTCGGGGAAGTCGCCGGAGACAGGGGCCGGCCGGAGCTCGTGGCCGCGGTGGCCGGTGGGGTCCGGCCGCGGTCACCGGGGCGGCGAGGGTGCGCGGCACCGGCGGGGAGGCGGCGTGGCGGCGCCGGCCGGCGATGGCGGCACGGCGGCCGGCCGGGAAGAGGACGGCGGCGGGGCGCGGCGGAGAGGCGCGGACGCTCGGGCCCGGGAGGCGGCGTACGGGGGCCGGGCGCGGGCCAAGCGGGCTCGGCGGCGGTGGTGTGGTCCCCCCGCCATGTGGCGGCGTTCGGTTGGCGGCGGTGGCGGCGGATGTTGTCCGGCTCCGCCCGGACACGTCCGTCGGCGGCGGATCTCTCTTTTTTTTGGAACTAGGGTTGGACGGGGGAGACGAGATCCGAAAAATGGGGGAGCTATATATAGGCATAGAGGGAGCTAGGAGAGGCCAAATGAGGTGCGGTTTTCGGCCACGCGATCGTGATCGAACGCTCTAGGACATGGAGCAGAGTTTGGTGGGTTTTGGGCCAAATTGGAGGGGTGTTGGGCTGCAACACACACGAGGCCTTTTCGGTCCCTCGGTTAACCGTTGGAGTATCAAACGAAGTCCAAATGGTACGAAACTTGACAGGCGGTCTACCGGTAGTAAACCAAGGCCGCATGGCAAGTCTCGGTCCAATCCAGAAATGTTTAATCCCCACACACGAAAGAAAGCTAGAAATGGCCACCGGAGGAGAACGAAGCGCCGGAATGCAAAACGGACAACGGGGAAAATGCTCGAATGCATGAGATGAACATGTATGCAAATGCAATGCGCGTGATGAAATGATATGAGATGCATGAAAAAGAAAACAACATACGGAGACAAAGACCCGAACCCGAGAAATAAATATAACTTAATGCCGGAAACGGCAAGAGTTGGAGTACAAGTTGGGAAAGTTATATCTGGGGCGTTACAACACTCCACCACTACGAAAAGATCTCGTCCCGAGATCTAGGACTGAAAGAACTCCGGGTACTCAGAACGGAGGTGATCCTCGCGTTCCCAGGTAGCTTCACGGTCGGAATGGTGTGACCACTTGACTTTGAGAAATTTGATTGACTTGTTGCGAGTCCTGCGTTCAGTCTCTTCAAGGATTGCAACAGGGTGCTCACGATAGGAGAGATCTTCTTGGAGATCAATGTCCTCGAAGTTGATGGTGCGTTCAGGCGTCTTGAAGCACTTTCGGAGTTGGGAGACATGGAACACATCATGAACATTAGCAAAGTTTGAAGGAAGCTCGAGTTGATAGGCGAGGTCGCCTCTCTTTCTGACAATCTTGAAAGGTCCAACGTATCTAGGGGCAAGCTTCCCTTTAATACCGAAGCGACGAGTCCCTTTCATAGGAGAGACGCGGAGGTAAACATGATCTCCGATCTTGAAAGCCAAATCACGGTGCTTACTATCATAGTAGCTCTTCTGGCGGGATTGAGCTGCTTTGAGGTTATCACGAATGACCTTGCACATTTCTTCTGCCTCTGTGATTAAGTCATTACCCAGCAGCTGACGTTCACCGGTTTCAGACCAGTTGAGAGGTGTACGGCACTTCCTACCATACAGGATTTCAAATGGGGCCTTGCCCGAACTTGCTTGAAAACTGTTGTTGTATGAGAATTCAGCATAAGGAAGACAATCCTCCCACTTCATGCCGAAGGAGATAACACAAGCTCTGAGCATATCTTCAAGAATCTGGTTGACACGCTCGACTTGACCGCTTGTTTGAGGATGGAAAGCAGTGCTGAAGCGGATGTTGGTGCCCATGGCCTTCTGAAAGGAATCCCAAAACTTGGAGGTAAAGATGCTGCCACGGTCTGAAGATATCACTTGAGGAATACCGTGCAGCGAGACAATTTGAGAGGTATAGAGTTCCGCCAATTGAGCTGCAGTGATTGACTCTTTGATAGGCAGAAAGTGAGCCACTTTGGTGAGCTTGTCGATGAGAACGAATATAGCATCATTGCCACGCTTGGATTTTGGAAACCCAGTCACGTCCATTTCAATGTGGTCAAACTTCCATTCTGGAATGGCAAGAGGTTGGAGGAGACCTGCTGGCCTTTGGTGTTCTGCCTTCACTCTTCTGCAGACATCACATTCATTCACGAATTGAGCGATCTCGCGCTTCATTCGAGTCCACCAATAAGTTTGCTTCAGATCTTGATACATCTTCGTGCTCCCAGGGTGGATGGAGAGGAGAGAGTTGTGAGCCTCGTTCATGATCACTTTACGAAGGTCACCTTTGGGTACCACAATTCGATCCTCGAAGAAGACAGTGTCCTTGTCATCAAGTCGGTAGCACTTGTACTTGGACTGACTCTTAGCAATGCCAATCTTCACCTTTTTCACCATAGCATCAAGAAGCTGGGCTTGGCGAATTTGGTCTTCCAAGGTAGGAGAGACTTGAAGGTTGGCGAGGAAACCATGAGGAACAATTTGCAGATTAAGTTTGCGGAAAGCTTCACAAAGCTCGGGTTGATAAGTCTTGAGAATCAGACTGTTGCAATATGCTTTTCTGCTCAAAGCGTCAGCAATCACATTGGCCTTGCCTGGAGTATACTCAATACTCGGATTGTACTCTTGAATCATTTCGACCCATCGAGTTTACCTGAGGTTGAGATTAGGCTGAGTGAAGATGTACTTGAGACTCTTGTGATCAGTGAAAATATCCACTTTCCTTCCCAATAGAAGATGTCTCCAAGTCAACAAAGCATGCACAACTGCCGCCAACTCGAGATCATGAGTGGGGTAGTTCTTCTCATTAGGCTTCAACTGGCAAGAGGTATAAGCAACAACTTTCTTCTCTTGCATCAGTATAGCACCTAGACCTTGGAGAGAGGCATCACAAAAGACCTCGTACGGCTTGGTTTCATCAGGCGGAGTCAGAACTGGAGCAGTGATCAACTTCTCTTTCAAAGTGTTGAAAGCAATATCACACTCTGGAGACCAAACGTACTTGATGTGCTTTTGAAGAAGATTTGAGAGAGGCTTCGCGATCTTGGAAAAGTTTTCAACGAATCTTCGAAAGTAGCTTGCGAGACCGAGGAAGCTACGGAGTTGCTTCACGTTCTGAGGAGGTTCCCAATTAACAATTGCAGACACCTTCTTAGGACCCACGGAAATGCCCTTGGCAGAGATGATATGGCCAAGATAAAGAACCTCATCGAGCCAAAATTCACACTTGGAGAACTTGGCGTAGAACTGATGTTCCCTGAGCTTCTCAAGAACCAAACGCAAGTGCTTGGCATGATCTTCCTTGTTCTTCGAGAAAACCAGAATGTTGTCGAGATAGACCAAAACGAAGTCATTGGTGTAGGGGTTGAAGATGAAGTTCATCATGCGAGAGAACGTCGGAGGAGCGTTGGCGAGGCCAAAAGACATGACAGTGTATTCGTATGACCCATAGCTTGTCCTGATGGCCGTCTTGGGAATATCTTGCTCACGAATGCGAATCTGATGATAACCCATACGAAGATCAAGCTTGGAGAATACTTGGGCACCCTTGAGTTGTTTGAACAGCTCATTGATGTTGGGAAGTGGGTATTTGTTCTTGATGGTCTTCTTTTTCAATGGACGATAATCAACACAAAGTCGGTCCGTTCCATCCTTCTTCTTCACAAAAAGAACACCACAACCCCACGGAGAAGTACTAGGCCGAATGAGACCCATTCTTTCTTGAACATCGAGTTGTTTCTTCAACTCCTTCAACTCTTCGGGGCCGAGCTTGTAGGGACGTTTGCACACAGGTTCCATACCGGGCTCAAGTTCAATAACAAATTCAACCGGCCGGTGCAGAGGCATTCCTGGGAGTTCTTCTGGGAAGACGTCTTGATACTCACAAACAACCGGAATCTGCGAAATAGCATCCAATTCACCCTTCTCATTGAGAGAAAACAACCGGATTGTATCATCACGAGCGGCAAAGACAATGACATCCTCAGACGAATGAGTCAGTTGAATCTGCCTGGCTGCACAATCAAGCTGAGCTTTATGCTTAGAGAGCCAGTCCATCCCGAGAATAAGATCGATATCAGAATCACCAAGTACCATAGGAGAAGCCAAGAACTTGAAATCACCCAACATGATAGAAATATCCGGGACTTCGTCTCAAGCTCCAAGATCGAGTGCTCTGTACCACCGTCCGCTCTCAGAGGTCACGTTCAACAAGTGCCAACAGAAGGGTCACTACGCCAACAAGTGTTTCAACCAGAGGCGTCTTCCTCCTCCTCCTCCTATCAGATCGGCAAGTACAGCTATGGTCAAGCATAACCCCAAGTCCGCCAAGGTAAACTTGCTGAATGCAGCTCAGGCAGAGGACTCACCAGATGTGATCATGGGTAATCTTCCTATTAATGACATTCCCGCAAGAGTACTTTTTGACATTGGTGCATCTTTATCTTTTTTATCGAAGCCTTTTGCATCCATGCATGAGGTGCATACTATTGATTTGCCTAAGCCGATAGCGGTCTCGTCTCCGGGTTTGTTCATGAACACCAAAATCATGGCTCCAGATGTTACTATCACGTTGGGCGACTACAAGTTCCTTTCTTCCCCAATGGTTCTTGGTAATTCTGATATCGGTCTTATTCTTGGGATGGACTGGCTCTCTAAACACAAGGCTCACCTCGATTGTGCAGCCAGGCAGCTTCAACTGACTCATTCGTCTGAGGATGTAATTGTCTTTGCTGCTCGGGGTAATACCATCCGGTTGTTCTCTCTCAATGAGAAGGGTGAATTGGATGCTATTTCGCAGATCCCAGTCGTTTGTGAGTATCAAGACGTCTTCCCAGAAGAACTCCCAGGAATGCCTCCGCACCGGCCGGTTGAATTTGTTATTGAACTTGAGCCCGGTACAGAACCTGTGTGCAAACGTCCCTACAAGCTCGGCCCCGAAGAGTTGAAGGAGTTGAAGAAACAACTCGATGTTCAAGAAAGAATGGGTCTCATTCGGCCTAGTACTTCTCCGTGGGGTTGTGGTGTTCTTTTTGTGAAGAAGAAGGATGGAACGGACCGACTTTATGTTGATTATCGTCCATTGAACAAGAAGACCATCAAGAACAAATACCCACTTCCCAACATCAATGAGCTGTTCGAACAACTCAAGGGTGCCCAAGTATTCTCCAAGCTTGATCTTCGTATGGGTTATCATCAGATTCGCATTCGTGAGCAAGATATTCCCAAGACGGCCTTCAGGACAAGCTATGGGTCATATGAATACACTGTCATGTCTTTTGGCCTCGCCAATGCTCCCCCGACGTTCTCTCGCATGATGAACTTCATCTTCAACCCCTACACCAATGACTTCGTTTTGGTCTACCTCGACGACATTCTGGTTTTCTCGAAGAACAAGGAAGATCATGCCAAGCACTTGCGTTTGGTTCTTGACAAACTCAGGGAACATCAGTTCTACGCCAAGTTCTCCAAGTGTGAATTTTGGCTCGATGACGTTCTTTATCTTGGTCATATCATCTCTGCCAAGGGAATTGTCGTAAATCCTGAGAAGGTGTCTGCAATTTTTAATTGGGAACGTCCTCAGAACGTGAAGCAACTCCGTAGCTTCCTCGGTCTCGCAAGCTACTGCCGAATATTCGTTGAAAACTTTTCCAAGATCGCGAAGCCTCTCTCAAATCTTCTTCAGAAGCACGTCAAGTACGTTTGGTCTCCGGAGTGTGATATTGCTTTCAACACTTTGAAAGAGAAGTTGATCACTGCTCCAGTTCTGACTCCGCCTGATGAAACCAGGCCGTACGAGGTCTTTTGTGATGCCTCTCTCCAAGGTCTAGGTGTTGTACTAATGCAAGAGAAGAAAGTTGTTGCTTATACCTCTCGCTAGTTGAAGCCTAATGAGAAGAACTACCCCACTCATGATCTCGAGTTGGCGGCAGTTGTGCATGCTTTGTTGACTTGGAGACATCTTCTATTGGGAAGGAAAGTGGATATTTTCACTGATCACAAGAGTCTCAAGTACATCTTCACTCAGCCTAATCTCAACCTTAGGCAAACTCGATGGGTCAAAATGATTCAAGAGTACAATCCGAGTATCGAGTATACTCCAGGCAAGGCCAATGTGATTGCTGACGCTTTGAGCAGAAAAGCATATTGCAACAGTCTAATTCTCAAGCCTTATCAACCCGAGCTTTGTGAAGCTTTACGCAAACTTAATTTGCAAATTGTTCCTCAAGGTTTCCTCGCCAACCTTCAAGTTTCTCCTACCTTGGAAGACCAGATTCGCCAAGCCCAGCTTCTTAATGCTATGGTGAAAAAGGTGAAGATTGGTATTGCAAAGAGTCAGTCCAAGTACAAGTGCTACCGACTTGATGACAAGGACACTCTCTTCTTCGAGGATCGAATTGTTGTGCCCAAAGGTGAACTTCGTAAAGTGATGATGAACGAGGCTCACAACTCTCTCCTCTCCATCCACCCTGGGAGCACGAAGATGTATCAAGATCTGAAGCAAACTTATTGGTGGACTCGAATGAAGCGCGAGATCGCTCAATTCGTGAATGAATGTGATGTCTGCAGAAGAGTGAAGGCAGAACACCAAAGGCCAGCAGGTCTCCTCAAACCTCTTGCCATTCCAGAATGGAAGTTTGACCACATTGAAATGGACTTCATGACTGGGTTTCCAAAGTCCAAGTGTGGCAATGATGCAATATTCGTTGTCATCGACAAGCTCACCAAAGTGGCTCACTTTCTGCCTATCAAAGAGTCAATCACTGCAGCTCAATTGGCGGAACTCTACACCTCTCGAATTGTCTCTCTGCACGGTATTCCTAAAGTGATATCTTCAGACCGTGGCAGCATCTTTACCTCCAAGTTTTGGGATTCTTTTCAGAAGGCCATGGGCACCAACATCCGCTTCAGCACTGCTTTCCATCTGCAAACAAGCGGTCAAGTCGAGCGTGTCAACCAGATTCTTGAAGATATGCTCAGAGCTTGTGTTATCTCCTTCGGCATGAAGTGGGAGGATTGTCTTCCTTATGCTGAATTCTCATACAACAACAGTTTTCAAGCAAGTTCGGGCAAGGCCCCATTTGAAATCCTGTATGGTAGGAAATGTCGTACTCCTCTCAACTGGTCTAAAACCGGTGAACGTCAGCTGCTGGGTAATGACCTAATCACAGAGGCAGAAGAAATGTGCAAGGTCATTCGTGATAACCTCAAAGCAGCCCAATCCCGCCAGAAGAGCTACTATGATAGTAAGCACCGTGATTTGGCTTTCGAGATCGGAGATCATGTTTACCTCCGCGTCTCACCTATAAAAGGGACTCATCGCTTCGGTATCAAAGGGAAGCTTGCCCCTAGATACGTCGGACCTTTCAAGATTGTCAGCAAGAGAGGCGACCTCGCCTATCAACTCGAGCTTCCTTCAAACTTTGCTAATGTTCATGATGTGTTCCATGTCTCCCAACTCCGAAAGTGCTTCAAGACGCCTGAACGCACCGTCAACTTCGAGGACATTGAGCTCCAAGAAGATCTCTCCTATCGTGAGCACCCAGTTGCAATCCTTGAAGAGACTGAACGCAGGACTCGCAACAAGTCAATCAAATTTCTCAAAGTCAAGTGGTCACACCATTCCGACCGTGAAGCTACCTGGGAACGCGAGGATCACCTCCGTTCTGAGTACCCGGAGTTCTTTCAGTCCTAGATCTCGGGACGAGATCTTTTCGTAGTGGTGGAGTGTTGTAACGCCCCAGATATAACTTTCCCAACTTGTACTCCAACTCTTGCCGTTTCCGGCATTAAGTTATATTTATTTCTCGGGTTCGGGTCTTTGTCTCCGTGTGTTGTTTTCTTTTTCATGCATCTCATATCATGTCATCACGCGCATTGCATTTGCATACATGTTCATCTCATGCATTTGAGCATTTTGCCCGTTGTCCGTTTTGCATTCCGGCGCTTCGTTCTCCTCCGGTGGCCATTTCTAGCTTTCTTTCGTGTATGGGGATTAAACATTTCCGGATTGGACCGAGACTTGCCATGCGGCCTTGGTTTACTACCGGTAGACCGCCTGTCAAGTTTCGTACCATTTGGACTTCGTTTGATACTCCAACGGTTAACCGAGGGACCGAAAAGGCCTCGTGTGTGTTGCAGCCCAACACCCCTCCAATTTGTCCCAAAACCCACCAAACTCTGCTCCATGTCCTAGAGCGTTCGATCACGATCGCGTGGACGAAAACCGCACCTCATTTGGACTCTCCTAGCTCCCTCTATGCCTATATATAGCTCCCCCATTTTTCGGATCTCGTCTCCCCCGTCCAACCCTAGTTCCAAAAAAAAGAGAGATCCGCCGCCGACGGACGTGTACGGGCGGAGCCGAACAACGTCCGCCGCCACCGCCACCAACCGGACGCCGCCATGTGGCGGGCGGACCACACCGCCGCCGCCGAGCCCGCCTGGCCCGCGCCCGGCCCCCGTACGCCGCCTCCCGGGCCCAAGCGCCCGCGCCTCTCCGCCACGCCGCCTCCCCGCCGGCGCCGCGCGCCCTCGCCGCCCCGGTGACCATGGCCGGACCCCACCGGCCACCGCGGCCACGAGCTCCGGCCGGCCCCGGTCTCCGACGACTTCCCCGAGCCCGGCGTCCCTCTCCTCTCCGGCGTGAACAGCAACTCCGGTGAACCTCGATCCGCGTGCCCGATCTGGATCTGGATCTGGAGACATTTCGGTTGACTTTCTTCTCCCGAAACCCTAATTTTCGTGCCTACTTTGACTGCTCATATCTCCGCATCCGCAGCTCCGTTTTGGACATATGATATATCAAAATCTTCGTCTCGATGAGTACATCATTTCATTCCATTACATCATTTGCATTTGATTTCATCTTGATGCCCAAAATGCTGTTAGAAGGAGGCATCATGAGTTAAATTGCAGATCCGTTAGCTCATCATAGACTTTTGTCATTTTTGCCATCATTATTGTGTGCATGATATGCCTGTGGCCCTTTGGGATGAATTGTTAAGCATTTTGTCTTATTTCCAGAGGTGCCAACCATGCATTTTTAGGATGTGTGTCGTGACTTGTGCAAGCTTGCAAAGAGAGGCACCTGAGAATTCTGTTTTCAGGGACTTAGTGATTTTCACTAAGTCTGAGTTATTTTAGTTCATGATGCCATATGTTCATCTTGTTTCCTAGTGATCCGTGCCTCTTTTGAGGATGATCAGTAAGGGAGTTTTGATATTCATGTTATGATCCATCCATCCATGTCTTTACTTGTTATGTTGGAGCACCCTAGTTTGAGTCAATCGAGCTCAACTTTTGAATCGTTGTTAATTTGGGCAGATCGTGAACTCTTTTGCGAGTTTTGCCGATGCTATTGCTAGTGATCCGTGCATGCTATGCCATTGTTCTTGCCATGTCCAGCTAGCATTTTGTGCCTTCTTTATGGATATATGCTTGCCTTTCCATGACTTGCACCGTAGTGAGTGCATCGAGCTCGTTTACATGCCTTCGTGAGTTATGATTTCAGCATGTCTCAATTTTCACTAAGTCTAAAAACTGATTGTGTTTCATCTATGTTCGTGTGCTCGTTAGAGTATGTTGTGAACCCTTTTGGCCCCAGGTCACTTTGGGTGTTTTGTTAAGCTTGTTGAGTAGCTCCATGCCATGTTCTTACTTGTCATGTTCAGGTTATGTTTCATGTTGTTTTGCTGCTCCGAAGAGAGCATCGTGGTCTGAAATTTCAGACTAGTGTTAATTTCACTAAGTCTGAAATCTGTTTTGCTTATTCAGTTTTGCCATGCTTGTTTGAACCTCATAATGGATGAATTTGGCTATGGATCAGTGCTAGTGATTTGTTAAGCATCTTGTGTACATCCCTGCCATGTATTTTGTTTTCGTGTTTGGTGGCTGTAGCATGTTCATTTCATTGCATTTAGGAGCCTACTTGCTGTAAATCGCAGATCGGTTCGTTTCGTAAAACGCTTGCCATTTCCAAACCGTAGCTCCAATTCCTATGATCTTTATATTGTTTTTCAGGTGATTTCATCCCCTATATCCGGTGGCACACTTGGTTTTCCAAGTTGAGGCCAGGTTCATGCATTTCCTGTCACGTCTTGCATTTTGCATCCCGCATCGCATCCCGCATAGCATACCATCTTTGCATATTATTGGTTGCCCTTGCACCTGGTTGATTGTATCCTTTGTTGCTTGTTTGTGTTGTTGGGTAGAGCCGGGAGACGAGTTCGCTAACGAGGAGACCGTTGAGTTTGCTTTTGAGGATCCAGTCAACTCTAACAACTGTGCAGGCAAGATGATCATACCCTCGAAATCACTACTATCTTTGCTATGCTAGTTTGCTCGCTCTTTTGCTTTGCCAATGCTACGATGCCTACCACTTGCTTATCAGCCTCCCAATTGCCATGATTGAGCCTCTAACCCACCATTGTCCTAGCAAACCGTTGATTGGCTATGTTACCGCTTTGCTTAGCCCCCCTTCTTATAGCGTTGCTAGTTGCAGGTGAAGATTGGAGCCGTTCCTTGTTGGGACATTTATTTACTTGTTGGGATATCATTATATTTGCTATGTTATCTTAATGCATCTATATACTTGGTAAAGGGTGGAAGGCTCGGGCTCTCGCCTAGTGTTTTGTTCCACTCTTGCCGCCCTAGTTTTCGTCATATCGGTGTTATGTTCCCGGATTGTTGCGTCCCTTACGCGGTTGGGCTATAATGGGAACCCCTTGATAGTTCGCCTTGATTAAAGCTTTTCCAGCAATGCCCAACATGGGTTTTACCATTTGCCACCTAGCCTTTTTCCCTTGGGTTTCTGGAGCCCGAGGGTCATCTTATTTTAACCCCCCCCCCCCGGGCCAGTGCTCCTCTGAGTGTTGGTCCGAACCAGGCAGCCTGCGGGGCCACCTCGGGGAAACTCGAGGGTTGGTTTTACTCGTAGCTTGACCTATCCAAGTGTGCCCTGAGAAAGAGATATGTGCAGCTCCTATCGGGATTTGTCGGCACATTCGGGCGGTGTTGCTGGACTTGTTTTGACCTGTCGAATCATCTTGTTGTACCGAGATACCGAGTCTAATTGGTGTGTCTTGGGTGGAGGTCTATTCCTTCATTGACCGTGAGAGCTTGTTATGGGCTAAGTTGGGACCCCCCTGCAGGGATTGATCTTTCGAAAGCTGTGCCCGCGGTTATGGGCAGATGGGAATTTGTTAATGTCCGGTTGTAGATAACTTGAACCTTAATTCATTAAAATGAATCAACTGAGTGTGTTGCCGTGATGGCCTCTTCTCGGCAGAGTCCGGGAAGCGGACACGGTATTGGAGTTATGTTTGCGTAGGTTGCTCTCTAGTTTCTCGCTCGTGCTTTGCCTCCTCTTCTCGCTCTCTTTTGCGCATAAGTTAGCCACCATATATGCTAGTCGCTTGCTGCAGCTCCACTTACATTACCCCTTTCCTACCTATTAAGCTTAAATAGTCTTGATCGCGAGGGTGCGAGATTGCTGAGTCCCTGTGGCTCACAGATTACTATTACACCAGATGCAGGGACAGATGATACAGCTCCAGATGGCGCGCTTGAGCTCAAGTGGGAGTACGACGAGGACTCTCAGCGATACTATGTGTCTTTTCCTGATGATCAGTAGTGGTGCCCAATCGGGGTAGATTCAGGGCCTTGTCGCATGTTGGGTTCTTTTCTATTTTGGCGCCGTAGTCGGGCCATGAGTGATTTGTATGATGGATGTTATTTATGTACTCTGATGTGACGTGGCGAGTGTAAGCCAACTATGTTATCCCTCTTTATTATTATATTACTTGGGATGTTTGTGATGATTACCCGACTTGCGACATATGCCTTCAATGCGATTATGCCTCTAAGTCGTTCCTCGACACGTGGGAGATATAGTGGCATCGAGGGTGTTACAAGAAACTTCAACCTGAAAAGCTCGAACCCAAATCATAAAAATGCGTCTTCATAGGATAGCCTAAGGAAACTATTGGGTATACCTTCTAGCTCAGATCCGAAAGCAAGATCTTTGTTGCCAGGAATGGATCTGATACGTCTCCAACGTATCTATAATTTTTTATTGTCTCATGTTATATTATATTCTGCATTGGACATTATTGGGCCTTATTATACACTTTTATATTATTTTTGGGACTAACCTATTAACCGGAGGCCCAGCCTAGAATTGTTGTTTTTTGCCTGTTTCAGAGTTTCGCAGAAAAAGAATATCAAACGGAGTCCAAACGGAATGAAACCTTCGGGAACGTGATTTTCGAAACGAACGTGATCCAGAGGACTTGGACCCTACGTCAAGACATCAACCAGGAAGGCACGAGGTAGGGAAGCACGCCTACCCCCCAGGCGTGCCCTCCACCCTCGTGGGGCCCATGTTGCTCCACCGACGTACTTCTTCCTCCTATATATACCTACGTACCCACAAACTACCAGATACAGAGCCAAAAACCTAATTCCACCGCCGCAACCTTCTGTACCTGTGAGATCCCATCTTGGGGCCTTTTCCGGAGCTTTGTCGGAGGGGGCATCGATCACGGAGGGCTTCTACATCAACATCATAGCCTCTCCAATGATGTGTGAGTAGTTTACCTCAGACCTTTGGGTCCATAGTTATTACCTAGATGGCTTCTTCTCTCTCTTTGGATCTCAATACAAAGTTCTCCATGATTCTTGTGGAGATCTATTCGATGTAATCTTCTTTTGCAGCGTGTTTGTTGAGACCGATGAATTGTGGGTTTATGATCAAGTTTATCTATGAACAATATTTGAATCTTCTCTGAAATCTTTTATGTATGACTGGTTATCTTTGCAAGTCTCTTCGAATTATCAGTTTGGTTTGGCCTACTAGATTGATCTTTCTTTCAATGGGAGATGTGCTTAGCTTTGGGTTCAATCTTGCGGTGTCCTTTCCCAGTGACAGTAGGGGCAGCAAGGCACGTATTGTATTGTTGCCATCAAGGATAACAAGATGGGGTTTATATCATATTGCATGAGTTTATCCCTCTACATCATACCATCTTACTTAAATCGTTACTCTGTTCCTTTGAACTTAATACTCTAGACGCATGCTGGATAGCGGTCGATGTGTGGAG
This sequence comes from Triticum monococcum, assembly GCA_034509565.1. NCBI lineage: Eukaryota > Viridiplantae > Streptophyta > Magnoliopsida > Poales > Poaceae > Triticum > Triticum monococcum. The sequence continues at coordinate 527,051,165 of CM067841.1, forward strand.
TAATAGTAGTAGATGCAGGCAGGAGTCAGTCTACTTGTCTCGGATGTGATGCCTATATACATGATCATACCTAGATATTCTCATAACTATGCTCAATTCTGTCAATTGCTCAATGGTAATTTGTTTACCCACCGTAATACTTATGCTCTCGAGAGAAGCCACTAGTGAAACCTATGGCCCCGGGTCTATTTTCCATCATATTAATCTCCCGTCAACAAGCTATTTCTGGTGCTGTTTTTATTTCGCTTTATTTACTTTGCATCTTTATCATAAAAATACCAAAAATATTATCTAATCATATCCATCAGATCTCACTTTCGTAAGTGACCGTGAAGGGATTGACAACCCCTTTATTGCATTGGTTGCGAGGATTTTATTTGTTTGTGTAGGTGCGAGGGACTCGTGCGTGGCCTCCTACTGGATTGATTCCTTGGTTCTCAAAAACTAAGGGAAATACTTAAGCTACTTTGCTGCATCACCCTTTCCTCTTCAAGGGAAAACCAACGCAGTGCTCAAGAGGTAGCAAGAAGGATTTCTGGCGCCGTTGCCGAGGAGTCTACGCAAAAGTCAACATACCAAGTACCCATCACAAACCCTTATCTCCCGCATTACATTATTTGCCATTTGCCTCTCGTTTTCCTCTCCCCCACTTCGCCCTTGCCGTTTTATTCGCCCTCTATTTTCCGTTCGCCTCTTTTTTCGCGTGCTTCTTGTTTGCTCGTGTGTTGGATCGCTTGCTTGTCACGATGGCTCAAGATAATACCAAATTGTGTGACTTTACTAATACCAACAACAATGATGTCCCTAGCACTCCGGTTACTCCTCTTACCGATACAGAATCTTGTGAAATTAATGTTGCTTTATTGAATCTTGTCATGAAAGATCAATTCGCCGGCCTTCCTAGTGAAGATGCCGCTACCCATCTTAATGGCTTCATTGATTTGTGTGATATGAAAAAGAGCAAATATGTGGACAATGATATTGTTAAATTGAAGCTATTTCCTTTTTCGCTTAGAGATCGTGCTAAAGCTTGGTTTTCGTCTTTGCCTAAAAATAGTATTGATTCTTCGAATAAGTGCAAAGATGCTTTTATCTCTAAGTATTTTCCTCCCGCTAAGATCATCTCTCTTAGAAACGATATCATGAATTTTAAGCAACTTGATCATGAACATGTTGCACAAGCTTGGGAGGGGATGAAATTAATGATACGTAATTCCCCTACACATGGTTTGAATTTGTGGATGATTATACAAAAATTTTATGCCGGATTGAATTTTGCTTCTAGGAATCTTTTAGATTCGGCCTCGGGAGGCACTTTTATGGAAATCACTTTAGGAGAAGCTACTAAGCTCCTAGATAATATTATGGTTAACTATTCTCAATGACACACTAAAAGATCTACTAATAAGAAAGTGCATGCGATAGAAGAAATTAATGTTTTGACTGGAAAGATGGATGAACTCATGAAATTATTTACTAATCAAAGTGTTTCTTCTAATACTAATGATATGCCTTTATCTACTTTGATTGAGAATAATAATGAATCTATGGATGTGAATTTTGTTGGTAGGAATAATTTTGGTAACACCGTGTATAGAGGAAACTTTAATCCTAGGCCATATCCTAGTAATTCCTCTAATAATTATGGTAATTCCTACAACAATTCTTATCGAAGTTTTAATAAGATGCCCTCTGAATTTGAGACTACTGTTAAGGAGTTTATGAATTCGCAAAAGAATTTCAATGCTTTGCTTGAAGAAAAATTGCTTAAAGTTGATGAATTGGCTAGGAACGTTGATAGAATTTCTCTTGATGTTGATTCTTTGAAACTTAGATCTATTCCACCTAAGCATGATATCTATGAGTCTCTCAAGGCCATGAGAATTTCCATTGATGAATGCAAAGAAAGAACCGCTAGGATGCGTGCTAAGAAAGATTGTTTTGTGAAAGCGTGTTCTTCTACTTTCTATGAAAATAAAGATGAAGATCTAAAAGTTATTGATGTGTCCCTTATTAAATCTTTGTTTTGCAATATGAATCTTGATAATGATGGGACTGAATATGATCCACCTTTACCTAGAAGGCGTTCCAAAAATTCGGTGTTTTTAAATTTGATGCAAAAATTGGTAAAGGTGGGATTAAAGAGATCAGAATCCTAGATATTAATGAACCCACTATCTTGGATTTAAAGGATTTTAATTATGAAAATTGCTCTTTGATAGATTGTATTTCCTTGTTACAATCCGTGCTAAATTCTCCACATGCTTATAGTCAAAATAAAGCCTTTACCAAACATATCGTTGATGCTTTGATGCAATCTTATGAAGAAAAACTTGAGTTGGAAGTTTCTATACCTAGAAAATTTATGATGAGTGGGAACCTACTATTAAAATTAAAATCAGAGATCATGAATGCTATGCTTTGTGTGATTTGGGTGCTAGTGTTTCCACGATTCCAAAGACTTTGTGTGATTTGCTAGGTTTCCGTGATTTTGATGGTTGCTCTTTAAACTTGCACCTTGCGGATTCCGCCATTGAGAAACATATGGGAAGAATTAATGACGTTCTTATTGTTGCAAATAGGAATTATGTACCCGTAGATTTTATTGTTCTTGATATAGATTGCAATCCTTCATGTCCTATTATTCTTGGTAGACCTTTCCTTAGAATGATTGGTGCAATTATTGATATGAAGGAAGGGAATATTAGATTCCAATTTCCGTTAAGGAAAGGCATGGAACACTTCCCTAGAAATAAAATAAAATTACTTTATGAATCTATTATGATATCCACTTATGGATTGCCTACCAAAGATGGCAATACCTAGATCTATCTTCGCTTTTATGCCTAGCTAGAGGCGTTAAACGTTAGCGCTTGTCGGGAGGCAACCCAATTTTATTTTTATTCCTTGATTTTTGCTCCTGTTTAGTAATAAATAATTTATATAGCCTATGTTTTGGTTGTGCCTTTTGTGTTTAATTAGTGTTTGTGCCAAGTAGAACCGTTGGGAAGACTTGGGGAAAGTCTTTTTGATCTTGCTGTAAAAAACAGAAACTTTAGCGCTCACGAGAAATGCTGCCATTTTTATTTGGAAAGTGATATTTAGTTAATCCTTTTTTAAGATGATTAATAGATAAATTACTCACGTCCATAAATTTATTTTAGAATTTTTGGGGTTCCATAAGTTTGCGTTAGCTACAGATTACTACAGACTGTTCTGTTTTTGAAAGATTCTGTTTTTCGTGTGTTGTTTGCTTATTTTGATGAATATATGGCTAGTAAAATAGCTTATAAACCATAGATAAGTTGGAATACAGTAGGTTTAATACCAATATAAAAAAATAATGAGTTCATTACAGTACCTTGAAGTGGTGTTTTGTTTTCTTTCGCTAACGGAGCTCACTAGATTTTCTATTTTGAGTTTTGTGTTGCGAAGTTTTCAAGTTTTGGGTTAAGTTTTGATGGATTATGGAACAAGCAGTGGCAAGAGCCTAAGCTTGGGGATGCCCATGGCACCCCAAGGTAAAATTCAAGGACACCCAAAAGCCTAATCTTGGGGATGCCCCGAAAGGTATCCCCTCTTTCGTCTTCGTCTATTGGTAACTTTACTTGGAGCTATATTTTTATTCACCACATGATATGTATTTTGCTGGGAGCGTATTGTATTATTTGAGTCTTTATTTGTTAGTTTACCACAATCATCTTTGCTATACACAGCTTTTGAGAGAGACTCACATGATTTGAAAATTATTAGAATACTCTATGTGCTTCACTTATATCTTTTGATTTATATAGTTTTTGCTCTAGTGCTTCACTTATATCTTTTAGAGCACGGTGGTGGATTTGTTTTATAGAAATTATTGTTATCTCATGCTTCACTTACATTATTTTGAGAGTCCTACAAAACAGCATGGTAGGCATTCAAGATTAGTAAAGAAAATCTTATGAGTGTGTTGAATACTATGAGAAGTTTGATACTTGATAATTGTTTTGAGATATGGAGATGGTGATATTAGAGTCATGCTAGTTGAGTAGTTGTGAATTTGATGAATACTTGTGTTAAAGTTTGTGATTCCCGTAGCATGCACGTATGGTGAACCGTTATGTGACGAAACCGGAGCATGATTTATTTATTGATTGTCTTCCTTATGAGTGGCGGTCGGTGACGAGCGATGGTCTTTTCCTACCAATCTATCCCCCCAGGAGCATGCGTGTAATACTTTGTTTCGATAACTAATATATTTTTGCAATAAGTATGTGAGTTCTTTATGACTAATGTTGAGTCCATGGATTATACGCACTCTCACCCGTCCACCATTGCTAGCCTCTCTAATACCGCGCACTTTTCGCCGGTATCATATACCCACCATATACCTTCCTCAAAACAGCCACCATACCTACCTATTACGGCATTTCCATAGCCATTCCGAGATATATTGCCATGCAACTTTCCACCGTTCCATTTATCATGACACGTTCATCATTGTCATGTTGCTTTGCATAATCATGTAGTTGACAACGTATTTGTGGCAAAGCCACCGTTCATAATTTTTCATACATGTCACTCTTGATTCATTGCTATCCCGGTACACCGCCGGAGGCATTCATATAGAGTCATACTTTGGTCTAGTATCAAGTTGTAATCATTGAGTTGTAAATAAATAGAAGTGTGATGATCATCATTCATAGAGTATTGTCCCAAAAAAGGCCAAATAAAAAAAGGGAAGGCCCAAAAAAAGAAATATATAAAAGGCACAATGCTACTATCCTGTTTTTCCACACTTGTGCTTCAAAGTAGCACCATGATTTTCATGATAGAGTCTCTTGTTTTGTCACTTTCATATACTAGTGGGAATTTTTCATTATAGAACTTGGCTTGTATATTCCAACAATGGGCTTCCTCAAATGCCCAAGGTCTTCGTGAGCAAGCAAGTTGGATGCACACCCACTTAGTTTCTTTTGTTGAGCTTTCATATACTTATACGCTAGTGCATCCGTTGCATGGCAATCCCTACTCACTCACATTGATATCCATTGATGGGCATCTCCATAGCCCGTAGATACGCCTAGTTGATGTGAGACTATCTTCTCCTTTTCTTGTCTTCTCCACAACCACCATTCTATTCCACAAATAGTGCTATGTCCATCGCTCACGCTCATGTATTGCGTGAAGATTGAAAAAGTTTGAGAACATCAAAACTATAAAACAATTGCTTGGCTTGTCATCGGGGTTGTTCATAATTTAAATACTTTGTGTGGTGAAGATAGAGCATAGTCAGACTATATGATTTTGTAGGGATAACTTTCTTTGGCCATGTTATTTTGAGAAGACATAATTGCTTACTTAGTATGCTTGAAGTATTATTATTTTTATGTCAATATTAAACTTTTGTCTTGAATCTTTTGGATCTAAATATTCATACCACAATTAAGAGAATTACATTGAAATTATGCCATGTAGCATTCCACATCAAAATTTTTGTTTTTATCATTTACCTACTCGAGGACGAGCAGGAATTAAGCTTGGGGATGCTTGATACGTCTCCAACACATCTATAATTTTTTATTGTTCCATGCTATATTATATTCTGTTTTGGACATTATTGGGCTTTATTATACACTTTTATATTATTTTTGGGACTAACCTATTAACCGGAGGCCCAGCCCAGAATTGTTGTTTTTTGCCAATTTCAGAGTTTCGCAGAAAAAGAATATCGAACGGAGTCCAAACGGAATGAAACCTTCGGGAACGTGATTTTCGGAACGAACGTGATCCAGAGGACTTGGACCCTACGTCAAGACATCAACCAGGAAGACACGAGGTAGGGGCGCGCCTACCCCCCCCCCCCCCAGGCGCGCCCTCCACCCTCGTCGGGCCCACATTGCTCCATTGACGTACTTCTTCCTCCTATATATACCTACGTACCCCCAAACTACCAGATACGGAGCCAAAAACCTAATTCCACCGCCGCAACCTTCTGTACCCGTGAGATCCCATCTTGGGGCCTTCTCTGGAGCTCCGCCGGAGGGGGCATCGATCACGGAGGGCTTCGACGTCAACACCATAGCCTCTCCGATGATGTGCGAGTAGTTTACCTCAGACCTTTGGGTCCATAGTTATTAGCTAGATGGCTTCTGCTCTCTCTTTTGATCTCAATACAAAGTTCTCCACGATTCTCGCGGAGAACTATTCAATGTAATCTTCTTTTGCGGTGTGTTTGTTGAGACCGATGAATTGTGGGTTTATGATCAAGTTTATCTATGAACAATATATCTTCTTTGAATTCTTTTATGTATGATTGGTTATCTTTGCAAGTCTCTTCGAATTATCAGTTTGGTTTGGCCTACTAGATTTATCTTTCTTGCAATGGGAGAAGTACTTAGTTTTGGGTTCAATCTTGCGGTGTCCTTTCCCAGTGACAGTAGGGGCAGCAAGGCATGTATTGTATTGTTGCCATCGAGGATAATAAGATGGGGTTTATATCATATTGCATGAGTTTATCCATCTACATCATGCCATCTTACTTAAAGCGTTACTCTGTTCCTTTGAACTTAATACTCTAGATGCATGCTGGATAGCGGTCGATGTGTGGAGTAATAGTAGTAGATGCAGGCAGGAGTCGGTCTACTTGTCTCGGATGTGATGCCTATATACATGATCATACCTAGATATTCTCATAACTATGCTCAGTTCTGTCAATTGCTCAATGGTAATTTGTTTACCCACCGTAATACTTATGCTCTCGAGAGAAGCCACTAGTGAAACCTATGGCCCCGGGTCTATTTTCCATCATATTAATCTCCCGTCAACAAGCTATTTCTGGTGCTGTTTTATTTCGCTTTATTTACTTTGCATCTTTATCATAAAAATACCAAAAACATTATCTAATCATATCTATCAGATCTCACTTTCGTAAGTGACCGTGAAGGGATTGACAACCCCTTTATTGCATTGGTTGCGAGGATTTTATTTGTTTGTGTAGGTGCGAGGGACTCGTGTGTGGCCTCCTACTGGATTGATACCTTGGTTCTCAAAAACTGAGGGAAATACTTACGCTCCTTTGCTGCATCACCCTTTTCTCTTCAAGGGAAAACCAACACAGTGCTCAAGAGGTAGCAGGATCCTTTCCGGAGAAAGAGTTTCTTTCGAAAGAAGTAAGTGGGAGGAAAGTAGAACTTGATGAGGTACCACCTCTTGAACCGGAGAGTAGCGCAGTACAGAAAGATGTTTTTGTGGTTCCTGCACCAACTAGAAAGGAAGTTAATGATGATGATCATGAAACTTCTAATCAAGTTGCTACTGAACTTTGTAGGTCCACAAGGACATGTTCCGCACCAAAATGGTACGACAACCCTGTCCTGGAAGTCATGTGGTTAGACAACGGTGAACCTTCGAACTATGAAGAAGGGATGGTGGCCGGATTCCAACAAATGGCTTGAAGCCATGAAATCCGAGATAGGATCCATGTATGAAAACAAACTATGGACTTTGGTGGACTTGCCCGATGATCGGCGAGCCATAGAGAATAAGTGGATCTTTAAGAAGAAGACTGACGCAGATGATGTGACCGTCTAGAGTTGACTATGATGATATTTTCTCACCCGTAGCGAAGCTAAAGTCCGTCCGAATCATGTTAGCAATTGCCGCATTCTATGATTATGAGATCTGGCAAATGGACGTCAAAATGGCATTCCTTAACGGTTTCCTTAATGAAGAATTGTATATGATGCAGCCGGAAGGTTTTGTCGATCCTAAGAATGCTGACAAGGTATGCAAGCTCCAGCGCTCCATTATGGGTTGGTGCAAGCATCTCGGAGTTGGAACATTCGCTTTGATGAAATGATCAAAGCGTTTGGGTTTATACAGACTTATGGAGAAGCATGTATGTACAAGAAAGTGAGTGTGAGCTCTGTAGCATTTCTCATATTATATGTGGATGACATACTATTGATGGGAAATGATATAAAACTTTTGGAAAGCATAAAGGCCTACTTGAATAAGTGTTTTTCAATGAAGGACCTTGGAGAAGCTGCTTACATATTAGGCATCAAGATCTATAGAGATAGATCGAGATGCCTCATTGGTCATTCACAAAGCACATACCTTGACAACATATTGAAGAAGTTCAATATGGATCAGTCCAAGAAGGGGTTCTTTCCTGTATTGCAAGGTGTGAGATTGAGCACAACTCCATACCCGACCTCGACAGAAGATAGAGAAAAGATGAGTGTCATCCCCTATGCCTTAGCCATAGGCTCTATTATGTATGCCATGTTGTGTACCAGACCTGATGTGAACCTTGCCATAAGTTTGGTAGGGAGGTACCAAAGTGATCCCGGAATGGAACACTGTACAGCGGTCAAAAATATGCTGAAGTACCTGAAAAGGACTAAGGATATATTTCTCGGTTATGGAGGTGCCGAAGAGCTCGTCGTAAAGGGTTACGTCGATGCTAGCTTTGACACAGATCTGGATGACTCTAAGTCACAAACCGGATATGTGTATATTTTGAATGGTGGGGCAGTTAGCTGGTGCAGTTGCAAGTAAAGCATCGCGGCGGGATCTACATGTGAAGCGGAGTACATAGCTGCTTCGGAAGCAGCGCGGGAAGGAGTCTGGATGAAGGAGTTTATCACCGACCTAGGAGTGATTCCCAATGCGTCGAGCCCGATGACTCTTCTGTGACAACACTAGAGCTATTGACATTGCCGAGTTTCACAAGAAGACCAAGCACATCAAGCGCCGCTTCAACTCCATTCGTGAATATATTCAAGAGGGAGACATAGATATTTGTAAAGTACATACGGATCTGAATGTCGCAGATCCGTTCACTACTAGGAAAAAGGCTACTAGCAGCACTGGTAAAATGGCTACTAGTAGCGCGGGTACTCGCGCTACTAGTATCGCGCTACAGCTAAAAGTTAGTAGCAGCGCGGGTGCACCCGCGCTACTACTAACCTAACTACTAGTAGCGCTCACTTATATCCCACGCTACTACTAACCTAACTACTAGTAGCGCTCATTTCTTATTTCCCACGCTACTACTAACCAAACTACTAGTAGCGCTCATTTGTTTCCCACACTACTACTAATAGTTTAGGAATTAAAAAAATAAAAGTTAGATGTAGTATTCATGGATGGCAATACGTCCAGTGCAAACCAAACCAATGTCACATAACATTCTCAAGATTGCATTTAACATCAGACACACACAATGATCATCGAAAGGTGGGTACCTTCCCTGGTGTTCCATCATCAACCAAAACAGACCACTTCCCTAGATGTATCTACCAAGACTCGGAGCTTAGACGCCGGTGGACCCGAATCCTCCCTTCCCCCAGACGATGGCGTCGAGGTACTCCACCTCGACGACCTCCAGCGTCGAAATCACCTGGACAATCATCCACGCGACATGGCCACCGGCTTCACGGAGAAGTCCGCCTCTGAGTGGCTCAAGAGCACAGCGCCCACCGGCCGCGCTAGTCAGCGTCGATCACCCCTGCGCCCATGTCGAGAAAGTGAAAACTTGTTAGTACGCAAATTGTATCAGTTCAACTAAATGGTATATTCCAATTCACAAGACCCATTAAGTTAAGATTATTTCTCATCTAGCAATTTAAAGGGGTCATGCCGAAAATATATGCTTAATTCCTCACTGGCTATTCAAACTAAATGGTCCAAGAACTTTGGGACAATCAACAACCTTTCCACTTGATCTTTGCTAGCTACTTTGGATTCAACAAGAAAAGGAACATTTATTTGAACTGAAAAGAACAAGGAGGCAAGCATGCTATCAATCTTCTGGCTAGAATTTCACAAAATGCACCTATCAAGTGTACTCTAACAATCGACGTGTCCCATCTCCTCATGATTAAGGACTCTAGCTGAGCCGACAACATGGAGCAAGATGTAGTCGTTTCCGAGCATGAACCCTTGGCTGTCATCAATGAACCTGCAACATCCATCACGCCCATTGTAAAATATGTTACCTAAAAAACATATGATGTTATCTAAATCCTTACTTTATGGAGTTTAGATTCCAGGAGATATCATCAGCAGCAAAAAAAGGCAATATATTTCACTGATTTTGGTGTTGCAACAACGTATATACTTTATCACATTATAAGTCCTCACACCATCAACTATGAAAAAATCTGAGAGTATAAGTCTGGTTACATTCACTCAAGTCCAAACATAAAATTCTGTCCAATATAGTACAGCCCACCTTGATAATTTCATAGGATTTAATATACGAAACTAAATCTGACAAGTGATATGTGTTTAAGTATCTACAGAACAGCCTCTAAAATTTCCATGTTGTATTTTAATACCACCTCTAACAAGGCCTAATCTCCCATATCAAAATACTGTACCTAGGAACATATATTTCGGGATAGCAAGCTAAACTAATGGCTGCTCTCAAATTAGTAAGAAAACATTGGATGAGCTCTCCTACGCCATCTCCAAAGATTTAAAAATGTAAGTGTGGTTCAGATGAAGCTAAGGATAATGAGATACTTGCTTGCTGGAAAAACTCCCATGCTCGCTTGATGATGATCATGATGTCTCGCTTGATACTCCCTTGTCCGCTGAGACGGCACTCTGTCGCCGCTGGCCACCAGCGGCATTCTGCTCAATGACGGCCAAGGCATGCCTTGTGGCTGTCCAGGAAGCTCGAATCAGGCTGGACCTGAGAAGAAACAGAGCACGGTCGTGTGATGTCCTAGCTGAATCAGAGTACAATAAGCAAAAGTGCAGAACAACATTCACTTGTATAACAACTCCACGTCCATGTGCAGCTCTGCTGCAATGGAGCATTCATTTGTGTAATGATTTACTGAACCAATTTGAACTTAGTTCAAGCCGAGACTATTTTACAACATCTTATCTTATCCCGAAGGTACTAGTCCATATTGAAATATCCAAAACATCTTATATTTGCAAACGGAGGGAGTGCTAAAGTTTTTTCATCCAATCCATCCATCCATGGAGTGCACTAGCTAGTCTAGGCCACGGATAATGACCACCTAGCATGTAACAACTAAGCCATGGGAGCCAATCCCATTAAGTAGAAATTTAGCTACCATTAGAAACCATAGAACAGAAGCATAGAAGTACAATAGCTAACAATAAGACAGCTCTACATGATCTATAGCTAACGACAGAATAGAAGTACCATCGGAAGCTCTAGGAACCAAGTAACACACGGCATCAGTAGCTAAATAATATCCATGGACACAGCCACTACTTACAACTAGAAATGCTAGGAACGCCTAGAAATGGAGGCCAGAGGATCAGGCCATTAATAGAACCACATCCAGCAGTAATACAATCACGCCAACACAGGAATTGCGCAACCATTCAACGGCCATAGGACTAGTAGCCAAGAAATGGCCGCACAATCAGCCACCCAGAGCACGAGAGGGGGAAGGGGAGGAAGAACCGGGGGATTACCGAGACGGAGACGAAGTGGGAACGACCACCGCCACCGCCGTTGGACTAGAAGGCGTCATGGCCGAGGAAGCCTGTGCCGAGTAGCTGAGGCAGGGGCGCGGGGGCTCGGGAGGAGGAGCGGAAGACGGCCACCACACCACCGCGCTGACGAACTAGGGTTTGCCTCGGGGGCGTGCGCAGGGGCGGGAGGCTGGGGCGGAGGCGGCGAATCGGCGGAGTGGGGCGAGGGGGAGCCGGGCTGGTGAGGCGCGGCGCAGGGTGGCACCGGAGCTGGCCGGAATCGGCCGGCGATGGCAGTGGCAGAGGGGCGATCAGGACGGGACGAGCGTGCGCCACGTGCGGGGGGAGGGAGAGAGCGAGAGGTGGGAAGGGGAGAGGAGGAGAGAGAGGCGTGGCCATGTTTTTTTTAGGGTCGGCGTGGCCATGTTTAGCAGAGCGAGAGGGGTGGACAACTTAGTAGTAGCGTGGGGGTCTAACCTGCGCTACTACTACTTACTTAGTAGTAGCGCCGGTTTTATACCCCTCGCTACTACTATGGCCTATCCCAGGGGCATTGTTGGAGACCACTTACTAGCAGCGCGGGTTTATACCCCTCGCTACTACTATCAACTTAGTAGTAGCGCGGTTTTTATACCCCTCGCTACTACTAATTAGCAGTAGCGCCCACTTTTAAACCGCGCTACTGATAAACTTCTGTGTATAAGGTTTTCCCTAGTAGTGGTTGACTAAACCTCTTTCACGAGCAAAACATGATCAGCACCAGAACTCTATGGGTGTTCGATTCATCACAATGTAACTAGATTATTGACTCTAGTGCAAGTGGGAGACTGTTGGAAATATGCCCTAGAGGCAATAATAAAATGGTTATTATTATATTTCCTTGTTCATGAGAATTGTCTATTGTTCATCATATAATTGTATTAACCGGAAACCGCAATACATGTGTGAATACATAGACCACAACATGTCCCTAGTGAGTCTCTAGTTGACTATCTCGTTGATCAATAGATGGTTGTGGTTTCCTGAGCATGGACATTGGATGTCGTTGATAATGGGATCACATCATTAGGAGAATGATGTCATGGACAAGACCCAATCCTAAGCTTAGCACAAGATCGTGTAGTTCGTCTGCTAGAGCTTTTCTAATGTCAAGTATCATTTCCTTAGACCATGAGATTGTGCAACTCCTGAATGTCGTAGGAATGCTTTGGTTGTATCAAACGTCACAATGTAACTGGGTGACCATAAAGGTGCACTATAGGTATCTCTGAAAGTGTCTGTTGGGTTGGCACGAATCGAGACTAGGATTTTTCACTCCGTATGACGGAGAGGTATCTCTGGGCCCACTCGGTAATGCATCATCATAATGAGCTCAGTGTGACTAAGGACTTAGTCATGGGATCATGTGTGACGAAGCGAGTAAAGAGACTTGCCGATGACGAGATTGAACAAGGTATGGGGATACCGACGATAGAATCTCAGGCAAGTAACATATCGGTGGACAAAGGGTATTGTATACAGGGTTGATTGAATCCCCGACATCGTGGTTCATCCGATGAGATCATCGTGGATAATGTGGGAGTCAATATGGGTATCTAGATCCCGCTATTGGTTATTGGCCGGAGAGGTGTCTCGGTCATGTCTGCATGGTTCCCAAACCCGTAGGGTCCACACACTTAAGGTTCGGTGATGCTAGAGTTGTAATGGGAATTGTATGTGGTTACTGGAAGTTGTTTGGAATCCCGGATGAGATCCCGGACGTCATGAGGAGTTCCGGAATGGTCCGGAGGTGAATGATACGTCCATTTTGCATCATGCTTTTATATCGATATTTATTGCATTATGGGCTGTTATTACACATTATGTCACAACACTTATGCCTATTCTCTCTTATTTTATAAGGTTTACATAAAGAGGGAGAATGTCGGCAGCTGGGATTCTGGGCTGGAAAAGGAGCAAATATTAGAGACCTATTCTGCACAGCTCCAAAAGTCCTGAAACTTCACGGAAGTCATTTTCAGAATATATAAAAAATACTGAGCACAAGAAGTTCCAGAGGGGGGCCACACCCTGGCCACAAGGGTGGGGGCGCGCCCTACCCCCTGGGCACGCCCCCTGCCTCATGGGCCCCCTAGTGGCCCTCCGATGCCCATCTTCTGCTATATTGAGTCTTTTGTTTAGGAAGAAATCATAAGCAAGCTTTCAGGATGAGACTCCGCCACCACGAGGCGGAACCTCAGCGAAACCAATCTAGGGCTCCGGCGGAGCTGTTCTACCGGGGGAAACTTCCCTTCGGGAAGGGGAAATCATCGCCATCGTCATCACCAATGATCCTCTCATCGGGAGGGGGTCAATCTCCATCAAAATCTTCACCAACACCATCTCCTCTCAAACCCTAGTTCATCTCTTGTATCCAATTCTTGTCTCCAAGTCTGGGATTGGTACCTGTGGGTTGCTAGTAGTGTTGATTACTCCTTGTAGTTGATGCTAGTTGGTTTATTTGGTGGAAGATCATATGTTCAGATCCTATATGCATATTAATACCCCTTTGATTATGAACATGAATATGCTTTGTGAGTATTTACGTTTGTTCCTGAGTTCATGGGAGAAGTCTTGCTATTAGTAGTCATGTGAATTTCGTATTCGTTCGATATTTTGATGAGATGTATGTTGTCTCTCCTCTAGTGGTGTTATGTGAATGTCGACTACATGACACTTCACCATTATTTGGGCCTAGAGGAAGGCATTGGGAAGTAATAAGTAGATGATGGGTTGCTAGAGTGACAGAAGCTTAAACCCTAGTTTATGCGCTGCTACGTAAGGGGCTGATTTGGATCCATATGTTTCATGCTATGGTTAGGTTTACCTTAATACTTTTGTTGTAGTTGCGGATGCTTGCAATAGAGGTTAATCATAAGTGGGATGCTTGTCCAAGTAAGGACAGCACCCAAGCACCGGTCCACCCACATATCAGATTATCAAAGTACCGAACGTGAATCATGTGATCATGATGAAACCTAGCTTGACGATAATTCCAATGTGTCCTCGGGAGCGCTTTTCTCTATATAAGAATTTGTCCAGGCTTGTACTTTTCTACAAAAAGGATTGGGCCACCTTGCTGCACTTTATTTACTTTTGTTACTTGTTGCTTGTTACAAATTATCTTATCACAAAACTATCTGTTACCTATAATTTCAGTGCTTGCAGAGAATACCTTGCTGAAAACCGCTTATCATTTCCTTCTACTCCTCGTTGGGTTTGACACTCTTACTTATCGAAAGGACTACGATAGATCACCTATACTTGTGGGTCATCAGTGAAGATTTATAAATGGGAAGTCCAGTTTTAGTCACCGGAAGGTTTCGGGGTTATCGGTATTGTACCGGGACCACCGAAAGGTGTCCGGGGGTCCATCGGGTAGTGCCACCTGCCCCGGATGGCTTAGTGGGCTGAATATGGGTGGGGACCAGCCCCTGAGTGGGCTGGTGCACCCTCCCCAATGGGCCCAAGGCGCCTAGCTAGGGTTGGAAACCCTAAGGGGTGGGGGCTCCTCCCACCTGCTTGGGGGGCAAGTCTCCCCCTTGGCCGTCGTCCCCCCCCCCCCCCCTCTAGATGCATCTAAGGGGGCCGCCCCCTCTCCCCTTCCCCCAATATATAGTGAGGGGGTGGGAGGGCAGCCTCACCCTTCCCCCAGCGCAACCCTCCCCTCCTCCAACTCGTCCTCCTCCGTTGAGCTTGGCGAAACTCTGCCGGAGAACCATGAGCTCCACCACCACGTCGTCGTGCTGCCGGAGTTCTCCCTCAACTTCTCCTCTCCCCTTGCTGGATCAAGAAGGAGGAGACATCCCCGGGCTGTACATGTGTTGAACGCGGAGGCATCGTCCGTTCGATGCTTGGATAGGATCTTCCATGATTTCAATCACCGCGAGTACGACTCCATCAACCGCGTTCTTGTAACGCTTCCGCTTAGCGATCTTCAAGGGTATGAAGATGCACTCCCTCTCTCTCGTTGCTAGCATCTCCTAGATTGATCTTGGTGACATGTAGGAATTTTTTTAATTATTACTACATTCCCCAACACCTTATCCATACTCATTCATCCCCACGATTTTAACTTTTGCTCACTTTTCTCCACTCCCTTGCCCGAAACCCTCAGAATTGGTCACAAACGGTGGATGCCATCGGGTCAGTGCTTTTACCGCTAACTCTAACAAGTGGGCCATGCTGACTGTGTCGCCCGTTGGACCTGATGACTGGGGTCGCGTCGGACGATGCCGCTGTTCGCCCGTTTGGCCATGGTTAGACTGTTGGGCCATGCGCGCACCCAACGACAGAAGCTTGTTATGCCTGCATGACATGTCCAACTAGCCTGCTTTGCATGCACGTAACAAGCCTACCTACATGCGCCACTGCCTGCCGCCATGATGCGCTGACCGGCCTCTTTCTGCATGCGAGCCTCCACGGACACCGACCGACATCTTTCTTCACGAGAGCCGCCACGGACGCAGGGACGGTTGCTGCCGCTGGTTCATCTCATCTCGCATGCGTGTCTCCTAGATGTAGAGCACTATTTCACACTTTTCGATCCACTCGCATCTATTCAATGTGGCAATTAAAAACTGTTGGCAATTAAAGTGGCATATCGATCGACGCGGCTCGTTTGAACATAGCAAATCCAAAGCGCGGTGGTGCCACTCCCCTTCCCTTCCCCTTTCCCTATTTAAACCCCACCCCTCCACCTATTATCCACACATCCATTTGTGCTGCCCTCTTCTCTTCTTCACCCACACCCAAAGCACTCTCAAAGCGAGGCGAGGATGCAGTACAACGACCCACCTTCGAGCTCCCACCGACCGTGCCGGAGAGACGGTATCTGGCCGGCGTCGTCGTGGAGAGGACACTCCATGTGTGGGCGTTCTCATGCTAGAGGGGTGCAAGGGGTTTGCCTAGTGGTTCCCCAGTGCGGGCTTCGCCCACCTCCCGGCGGGCTCGCCGGTGATGTTCCAACTAGAGAAAGTGCGTCCAAACTACAGCATTCCGCCGATAGGGCCCATCGTCACCTTCACCAATAGATTTGATGCGTACTACCTCCTCGCCAAGGTGTTTTGGTGTGGATGCAAATTCATCGCATCCACAACCCACAACATCTTCACAAACTTCGATTGCATCTTCCCCACCCACGACTATATGCACAGCCTACTCTAATACCTCGGCGAGGACGACATGGAGGAGGAGCACTGAAGAGAAGGCGCAATGAAGATGGTGGTGAAGGCCCGGCTGATCTCGTGAAGCTTGTCTTGCCCGTTAGGGCTTTTATATATTTTTATGTTATGTCATTGGTTGTACCATGAACTCTTTTATGCACCCTATGTTTTATGTAAGAACTATGCTATGCTTGCTAGTTTCTATGTTATAGATGAATGCTTGCTACGTAAGATATCGGTAGATGGATATGGTGTCGTGGCCGAGCCGTAGACATGCTCTCTAGATGGATATGGTGCCGTAGCCGAGCCCTAGACATGCTCTCTTGATGGATATGGTGGCTAATGGTGCCACCAGACTTTATTTTAGACATGGTTTATGATGGATATCATGATCTACGTAATTAAAACTGACACGCTCTTAATAATAAATTGGGATCCCTAATAAATTTGTCATGTTCTATAAAAAAATCATGTATAAAACAAAAAAGAAATCATGTATACAACATTTTTCTTGCAACAAAAACATGTTTATAATACCCGCATGTCAAAAAATCAAAGTGTTGTGCCATAGGCTATATACAGAAGGAAATTGGCATGATATGTACAAATAAATTTGACATGGGCAAGTTCAATAGGGACCCTAAAGAATTTTTCATGGTATCTACACTAACAATGAAATGGAAAAAGTTATTCTTAAGGTCGCCATGGCAATTAGCTGTACAAAAATGCCATGGGACAAAAGTTGTACTGCTAACAATAAATCGATTTACCATCATGCACTATTTTTGTTCGGCATGGCAATAAATGGATTTACCATGACAATAATCAAGTAAAAAATAGAGCCAGTGCATGCACTATTTTCTAGGCCTCTTTTATCTTTGTGGGCCTTCGACAGTCAACACAATGCGACGGCCCAACTAGAGCTTAGTTTCAATTTGGTCCATAGAACTACATTTTTTCTTCTGCGGCCGGTGTTGTCTGACGAAACTGAAAGTGTCAATAACTAATACCTACAGAGATTCAGAGATGGAGATAGAGACATAGTTTAAACAACACAAATAGCACATGATCCACAAATTAAGCAACACAGAGAGCACATGATCCACAAACCCTTAAGCAAATCGTAAAGCACATGACGCGACACAAATAACATCTCTAACGAGTGATGACCAGCAAGTAAGAAATTCTTAGAGCAACTATACAAAAATAAAATCCTAAAGCTATCAGATCCGTTTGCTTGTTCAATTGAATCATCTGCTTCAAGTTCTTGTTTATCTTCTTTAATTCCCCCTTCAGATCTACATCCCCAACTATCAGAGCAGCACTTTCAGAGACCAAATTCGTTGGTGCTGATGGCAGATTGAGCTCCCGGGTTGGGGCCCCATTGAATTGAATCCACTTAATGTAGTCATCCAGCAATTCAAAATGTGTGCATTTCTTCACGATCTGAAACGAAAACATGAACCCTAAATCCCAGATCCAATGAAAAAGAATTAAAAGCAAATAGAAAAAGAAATCAGACAAAAATCATGAGACCTAACCTGCCCCTCTGGCTTGCTCTCGCATTTCACGAACTCGCGCCCATAGTTGCCATTCATGACCTCCTTCGAAGTCAACCGTATTAGTGGTGTGCTATAATACGTCTCCAACGTATCTACTTTTCCTAACGCTTTTCCTATTGTTTTGGACTCTAATTTGCATGATTTGAATGAAACTAACCCCGGACTGAGGCTGTTTTTAGCAGAACTACCATGGTGTTGTTTTTGTGCAGAAATAAAAGTTCTTGAAATGGAAGGAAACTTTCCGAGGATTTTTTATATCAATAATAAGAATTTCTGGAGCCAAGACTCGCCAGAGGGGGGCACTTGGGTGAGCACAACCCACCAGGGTGTGCCCCCTCTCCTAGCGCGCTCAGGTGGGTTGTGCCCACCTGGTGGCCCCGCAGACCCTGAAACCGACGCCATGAAATCCTATTTTTCCAGAAAAAAATCAGGGAGAAAGAATTATCGCGATCCACGAGACGGTTCCGCCATCAACTTCTGTTCTTCATCAGGAGGCCACATCTGGAGTCTGTTTGGGGCTCTGGAGAGGGTGATATTCGTTCTTCGTCATCACCAACCTTTCTCCATCGCCAATTCCATGATGCTGCTAAAGGAAATATGCCCTCGAGGCAATAATAAAGTTGTTATTTATATTTCCTTATATCATGATAAATGTTTATTATTCATGCTAGAATTGTATTAACCAGAAACTTAGTACATGTGTGAATACATAGACAAACAGAGTGCCCCTAGTATGCCTCTACTAGACTAGCTCGTTAATCAAAGAAGGTTAAGTTTCATAGACATAGACATGTGTTGTCATTTGATGAATGGCATCACATCATTAGAGAATGATGTGAATGACAAGACCCATCTGTTAGCTTAGCACTATGATCATTTAGTTTATTTCTATTGATTTCTTCATGACTTATACATGTTCCTATGACTATGAGATTATGCAACTCTCAAATACCGGAGGAACACTTAGTGTGCTATCAAACGTCACAATATAACTGGGTGGCTATAAAGATGCTCTGCAGGTGTCTCCGATGGTTTTTGTTGAGTTGGCATAGATCGAGATTATGATTTGTCACTCCAATTGTCGGAGAGGTATCTCTGGGCCCTCTCGGTAATGCACATCACTATAAGCCTTGCAAGCAATGTGACTAATGAGTTAGTTGCAGGATCATGCATTACGGAACGAATAAAGAGACTTGCCGGTGACGAGATTGAACTAGGTATGATGATACTGACGATCAAATCTCGGGCAAGTAACATACCGATGACTAAGGGAACAACGTGTGTTGTTGTGCGGTTTGACCGATAAAGATCTTCATAGAATATGTAGGAGCCAATATGAGCATCCAGGTTCCGCTATTGGTTATTGACCGGAGATGTGTCTCGGTCATGTCTACATAGTTCTCGAACCCATAGGGTCCGCACGCTTACCGTTTGATGACGATTTGTATTATGAGTTATGTGATTTGATGACCGAAGTTTGTTCAGAGTCCCGAATTAGATCACAGACATGACGAGGAGTCTCGAAATGGTTGAGACGTAAATATCGATATATTGGAAGGCTATATTCGGACATCATAAAGGTTCTGAGTGGTTCGGGAATTTTTCGGAGTACCGGAGAGTTACGGGAATTCGCCGGAGGAAGTAGTGGGCCTTAATGGGCCATACGGGAAAGGAGAGAAGGGCCTCAAGGGGTGCCCCCCCATGGGCTGGTCCTAATTGGACTAGAGAGGGGGCGGCTCCCCTCTCTTTCCTTCTCCCTCTCCTCTCCTTCCTTCTTCTCCTACTTGGACTAGGAAAGGGGGGAAACCTACTCCTACTAGGAGTAGGAATCCCCCCTTGGGCACGCCCCTTGAGGCTGGCCCTCCTCCTCCTCCCCTCCTTTATATACGGGGGAGGGAGGCACCCCATAGATACAAGTTTATTGTTTAGCCGTGTGCGGTGCCCCCCTCCATAGATTTCCACCTCGGTCATATTGTTGTAGTGCTTAGGTGAAGCCCTGCGTCGGTAACTTCATCATCACCGTCATCATGCCGTCGTGCCTCCAATTATCCAATTCTGCATCAGATGATGGTTCAACCGAAGTTTCTTTCTCTCTAGGTCTTTTCTGTCCCGTGCCTCCAATTATCCTAGAGCTGGGTCAAACGGAAATAAGCTTAGCCATCCATAAAAAAGCGAACAAATGCAAAAAAGGGAAAGGTTGCACACATACCAAGCTGCATTCTCCTCTACTGCTGCATTCTCCTCTAAACATGTTGCATTCTCCTCTGCTATTGCATTCTCCTGTAAACTTGTTGCATTCTCCTCTGCTGCATTCTCCTCTAAATTTGCTGCTGCCCATTGTTCCTCTTCTCCAAATGATGCATCAACTAGATTGGTACAAAGCCTAGCAATATGCCCTAGAATACCACATCTTTTGCACTTACGCTGTTTTTTTACACGACCCTCTTCACCAGCTCTTATCCTGTTTTTCCTTGGTCTTCCTGGTGGTCTAGTCAGTACAGGAGAATAGAGTTTGAACCCTGGGTCTACTATGTTCCATTGGTCTTTTCCCAAGAGTGCAGGCACATTTTCAGCATAAGCAGCCATAAATTTGGCAACAGAAAAATATTCAGAGCAATACTGATCAACTTCACCATCTTCACCTCCAATAACAATCATGAGATGCAGGGCATGTATGCACGGCTTCCTGTGGATCTACCATTTCCTACAACTGCATTCCTTAGTTGCAAGGTTCACTGGATATATCCATTCCCTATTTTTACTGTCAGTGTATGTCACCTCAGCCTCGTATGTCAACGGTCGAATGCATTTCATCCTTAGTCCTCTTGCCTTGGCATGCAATGCCTTAGTCAGAGATGGGAGCATAAGATGGCCAACATATTGTGTGTCTGCAATTCTTTTACGAAGAGCCATCTTTATCATGATCATCTGCCTGATCTTATCAAATGCTTGCCACAACAAAAGCCCTTTCACTGACTTGAACTTTGCATTAAAACACTCAGTGAGGTTATTGGTCACATAGTCTACTTTGCAGATTTCATTGAATTTGCTTCTTGACCACACCTTTACATGATGTTCATCCATGTACTCCTTCACCAAAGGATTGTGAGCATACAACACTCTCAAATGGTGCTCATGCTTCCTCAAGCTGCATGTGTATGATGCTGGCCATAGATTCTCATCCTAAACTTTGCCTTTGAATTTCTTTTTAAAATTTTGTGCTATGTGTCACATACAATCCCTATGTTCCACTCCAGGGAAAACAATTTATGCTGCAGTCTCTAAACCCTTGCAAGTATATGTGTGTATAACTAAACCTAAGGGTGTACCTATAATGTTGCACAACTGCTGTAGAAACCAGACCCAACTCTCCTCGGACTCTACCTCCAACACACCAAATGCAACTGGGAATAGCCAGTTGTGTCTATCAACTGAAGAAGCTGCTGCTAGCTGGCCTCTCCATCTCCCATTCAAAGCAGTTGCATCGACAGCCAAATAGGGCCTACAACCATTCAGAAACACGTGCCAGCAAGCCTTGCAACAAACAAAAGCCCTTCCGAAGCACTCCTTCTCCAGTGCCTTCGCTTTTAATTTGTACTTAACTGTATGCTTGTCAATCTCTACAACACTCCCTGGACTAGCCGTCTCCACTTCAGCTTTGAAGGTGTAAAGCAACTGAAAACTCTCATTCCATGGACCATTAATCCTATCAAGAGCCCTTTCCTTCGAATAGAAAATCCTCATGTAAGGCATATTAATCTTGTACTTCTAAAATAGCTTCCCATGGAGTGTTGTTGGACCAATTGTTGGTGTTTCCCTCACCCAATCCAAGATTGCATCTGCCACCCACCTAGTCTTTGCAAGCTTTGATTTGTCCTTTCCCCCTTCCCCTCCAGGTGGGCAAGTGTGCCCGTGTGGGTTGCTTTTTATCTGAAACAAAATAAAAAATGATGTCAAATACAATTAAGAAGCAGCACACATGATCTGAATATAGAACGAATAAATAATCTGATAAAAAGATTCAGTTGTAATACCTGAATCAATTTGCTCTTTAGCATAGTGGATGCATGCAACCTCCACCTACACCTATCATAAGGGCAATGAACAGTGAATCTTCCTGGCTCACTCCTATCAACCTCATAGGAGTTTTTAGTGAGAATGCAATATGTAGTCACTGCATTACGATAGTGCACCATTGATTCGAATACGGTTCC
The DNA here is from genome assembly GCA_034509565.1 of Triticum monococcum. Lineage (NCBI taxonomy): Eukaryota > Viridiplantae > Streptophyta > Magnoliopsida > Poales > Poaceae > Triticum > Triticum monococcum. Next base: position 527,073,599 of record CM067841.1, read on the forward strand.
TGGAGTAAGCTCAGGATTCTCCCTGTTCCACTCAATTGTTGGCATGTCCTCACCATCATATTCTTGTAAAATTAAGGAGTCGATGTTCTCCTCCCTCGCTTCATCGTGAGTGTCATCAAATCTAGCACGGCTGCTAGGCTCCTCTAGATATTCATCTTCCACTGCCAGTTGACTGACTCTATCTACCAGTCCACGGAATATAATCTCATCCTCATCATCATGTCGAGGCACTTCCTCGTCAGGCTCTACATCTACTTCTACATCAGGTGTAGAAGGGAGAGGAGAAGTGGCAGAATTAGCGGCAACCGACATGTTGTGGCTTTCAGAACCACTAGGTTTACTTTGTCTTGACCTACAAGGAGTGCGAGGACGCTCGCTATTAGCAGAGACAGATGATGTCTGAACACCCTTCCCCTTCGGGAAACGTTGTTTGCATGCCTGAAGCACACCGATATGGATTTTACCGAAACGGTTGTCAGCATTCAAACTAAATAGCAATTCCAAATGCTCGTCCCAAGTTAATGGGACAAATCATTGCTCGGTACTGTCGAAATATCTCACTTCAACTGCATCGGCAGTGCTTCACGAATACTCACAACAGAGTGCCTCGTGGAAATCTATAAACGAAACGCTAGTTTCTACCACTTTCGGATAGAAAAATCCAGAAATCAGACACGGTTTAGTTCCACGCAGCTCGCTAGTTTCCATTCTAACCACCAGCCGAAAAGGAAGTGCAGTATCAACCCTATTCAATTGAAATAAAGGGCCCAGTTAGGCTGAAATTTTTCAGATAAATTGCACTGACTCACGCCAACGGTGGTCAAATACAGCCTAATTTACGGATGTCCTAATGAATTTGAGAGGAAAATGATGCTTACCCAGGTGGAATCCATGAATTATCTGCCTCGGATTCGACCCAATCATCTCCACGGTCAATGGGCCGGACGGGGTGCTCCCCTGACATCGCTTTATAATCCTAGATGGGGAGAGGGTAGATGCGGCGGAGGCGGCACGACTGCGGCGGAGGCGGCACGACTGCGGTGGAGGCGGCACGACGGCGACGGAGGCGGCGGTGCGGAAGCGACTCGGTCTGATTCAGGTTACAGTGAGTGTAAGATTTGTGGCCCCACTCGTTAGCACGTAATGGTCAAATGTGGACTCAGCCCTACGCGGCCCACTCGTTAGAGTTAACGGTCAAGTCATTGTCCCGACGACAAAGTCCGCTGTGACCAGTTCTGAGGGTTTCGGGCAAGGGAGTGGGGAAAAATGAGCAAAAGTTAAGAGCGTGGGGATGAATGAGTAGAACTAAGGAACCAGGGGCACAGAAATAAAAATCCCTTTATTTTAATACTTTGAGATGCATACTGGATAGCGGTCTTGGGGTGGAGTATTAGCGATACATGACGGTGGATAAATGGACTATGGATGTTCAGATCGTGATGCCTATATACAATTATGCAATGTATACTCATACTGATGAAAAGTACAATTTCATCGATACACAAGCGTAGTTGTTCACCATAACATTTATCTCATATTGGAGAGATGCCACTAATGAAATTATGGATCCTAGTCCATTCATCCATATGCCTTTCAACCTTGATCAAAGTTTTTTCAATTCTTTACTTTTATTTCTCTCATTACAATCAATACTTTCAAACACAAGTTGCATTAATCCTTGTAACTAGCAAGGCTAGTAAGACAAACAACCTTACTAGTTTAGTTGGGGGTCGGGGTAAGTTTTGTATTTGTATATGCACATGTTGATCATTGGATGCAAACCAAAACTCGTACTCGTTCGATAAACTGTAAGGTCATCGACTTGAGGGAAATTACTGTTTGCTACACACCTCTGCACCTGGGGGCCCGACACATTCCTAGATTAGAGGAAGCAATGTGCTACCCAAAAACTACTTTCGACGTCAATTCTGGTTGTGGCGACCATTTGTTCTTACGAATCATGCAAGGTGTCAGGTCCTACGATGATCACTACAAGATGAGGTAAGGATGCCATTGCCACGTCGGGTTCTCTGATCTACAAAGGTGCACGATTGCTATGAGGATCTTCACATATGGCACAACCGCGGACTCATGGGATGAATACCTCCGGATTTTCGAGCACATGCCTAGAGGCCATGTTTGGATATTTCCTACCGGAGTGGTCAAGGTGTTTGGACCCGCAGTGGCGGAGATAGGCCCCAGGCAATAGGAGCCTTGGCCTGGGGCATGTCTACCAAATCCTTTGTCAACCTTTCATATTGTAGCTACTTTCTACCACTGTAGCCACTGTTCATACTGAAGGTGGCCTGCAGTGTGTGTTAGTGTTGGCTTCGCTACTGTGAAACAGAGTACTTAGAGAACCAAATGCCAGAAACATGACAAGGCTCATGGCACTGTTTCTTTGGCATGTCAAGGTCTCACATCAACATCAAAGTTTTATGGCGGTCTCCATTGTTTGCAAAGTTGTGTGCGAGCGAAACTCATGCATGCAACATAACATCAATGGGCATGAGTATAACATGAGATACTTGGTATCTATCCTCAGTGGGCGAACTTTGCCAAGACCATCTCTAATCCAATAGGCAACAAAAATAATCTCATTTTGCTGCAAAACAAGAATGTGCTAGAAAAGATGTGGAGAAGTTATACGTGCAATGTTGTATTTATACTTAATTATTTTTAATATTTGAAGTATAAGAAAAGAGCAGACATATGGGAGAATGGCTTTATTGAACCGTCGTTGGAGATGCCCCTATGATGGCAAACTAATTCATAGCCACCGAATAGCGCAAGGAACGTACGTAGGTACGCACGTATGAGAAGTCACGTATGAGCACGCGAGTCTAGCTAAGCTAGCGTTGTGAGCTGCAGAGCTATAGATAAAGTTGTGAACTGGTAGAGTCCTTCATCATACCCTACGGCCTACGCTACACATACTCACACACAGTACAGCGAGATCTCCCGGAGCGATCTTCCGGAGTTCCCCGAGCCGGCGTGGGAGATCGAGAACGAATTATAAAGATAGGTAACGGGGGTCAAATCACGGCAGTGCTGTAATGAGAAGGTGACGACAGCTGAAAAATGGAGGAGTACCAAGAGATCATAAGCTTGTCCTTCACGTTACACGCTGCTGCCGCTGCATGTCAGATACAGTTACAGTAGTACTGCTACGTTACGTGCCCCGAGTTACGGGCCATAGCTTTTGCGCTTTAACTACTACTGCAGTTCCGGACAACCATACGTGAGAATTACTGGCTCCGATTAGACAGCACGACATGCATGATTACCGAACATCTGTCCGAGCCAACCGCGTACATACACACAGTCAGTTTCTTACACCAGGCAAAAAAGAAAGAGATGGATGGATGGACCTCAGGGCGCCAGAGACGTCAGAAAGATACCCAGTTTTTAAGATTGGAGCCTCGGAACTTTAACCCGTCTCAGTTATCACTTGTCACAAATACTCTACGTAAGCATGGTACAATTTCTCACTCTCACACACACATAAAGAACTGAACAAAAACCTATGATATCTTTGACAGGATTTGATCGTCGGTATTAAGACTAGATGCGACGTCGATGCAAATTGTTGCCACTAGCCGTGTACAACTAGTTCAAAGCGTAGTGCCGTAGTGGTGCGCGCACATGTGATGTGAGGAACCCCAACCCAAAGGTGCCCATATCCTATCATGCAGCGAGCAAAGCTTTTTATGCGGTCTCCGTCCCCTGTCATGCACGTACACTGATCACCGGGAAGCGTGGGGGTCCCACGAGCCATGCCTGCCTCCCTCACTCCCTCCATCGCCACAGTCATCGACCGATCATTACGGCCTCCTCTTCCTGCTGTGCGCTAGGCGCCCGTACAACGTGCTCACACGTGGGGTCTTGTTCGGCATGCATATGAACACACACACGCAATGACAAGGACACGGACCCCATGGCCCTGCCTCCCCTGGGAGGTCGTGTCATGGGCTCGACGGGAAACTCGGGCGCCTTCTGCTTCCCGTCCCATGCATCATCTCCCTCCCTCGGTGATCTTGGTCCTAGCTAGGAGTAGATCTTTTGGCCTGGCTGCCCCATTGAAGCAAAAGATCACGTCGCAGTGCCTACACATCCATTCACGAGATGGAGTCCCGAACCAAACGTGCGCCCGGGCCAGTGTCTGCACTCTCCTCTGCCGCGCCAGACAAATGGCGCGATGGCCCGGCACTGGGGCATGCACTGGGGGCGAGAGTGAGATGAGAAAGCAAACAGTGCTCGCGCGCCCTGTGCTCGACACGGACCGAGCGCGGCAGGCACAGCGCAGCGCGCGCACGGTGGCGCGGCCTGGTGCCGTTGGTCGTCGTGGCCGGTCTCCGAGGCCGCTTGGAGCTGATGAGACGCTCGATCATGGGAGTTTTTTCTGCGCACCGCAAACATGCATGGCCTACATGCATGCATGCATGCATGCTGTGTATATACGGCCGGGTCGGACATTTACGCTGTGAAGGCGAGATGTCATCCGTGATCGCCTGACAGGACGGAGCTAGGAACTCCTATATACGTAGGCTGAAAGTGACAGTCACGACGAAACAGGACCGTCCGTGCTTGGCTTCCCTTCCCTCGAGCCGGTTCAATTTGAATGAAAAAATATTAAAGCTTCCATGCACGGTGCATGAGTTGATCCACGCATGCATGCATGCATGCATGCACGCACCTGGGGTCCTTGGCACAGGCCCGTCCGTGCTTTGCTTGGCGCGGTGAGAATAACTCCAGGGCAGGAGAGGGCACCGTACGTCATAATGGCTCGGCCCGGTACGTACCACGAAAACGGGGAACTTATGATGATGGCATGGCTCTGCGGCTGCGCCCATCGATCGACCACGAGCCGAGCTTGACCACACCGGTACGAACGAGCTAGGCTCGAGATGCTTGAGGCCCTGACGCCATGCACGAAAGCTCCAACAGTGCACCGTCCACGTGCCACGGCACTGTTGCACCACTGTGCCCGATGCCGTAGGGGATCATCGATCGCCTGTTTTACTCCAAGTAGCCATAGCCCGGGTAGCCATGGGAAGCATGCCGAGCTCCGTAGCTCTCGATGGGTGCCTGCCCTGCCCGGGCCTGCAGGTGCAGGCGCGGCTACATTGGCACTACAGGAAAGGCTACAGTAACAACAAAAGCTCACCCACGGAGGACTGGTTCCTTTCACCCAGTCCAGTACTGGTACTCGCCGTTCGTACCGCTAGCTAGCTGGTGCTGATGGGTGGATGTGACGTTAAATGGAAACAGCAGCCACGTCACCTCCGCGTAGCCCTAGGCCTGCATCCACGTATCTAAACCGCCTGGATTTAATCCTCTTCTCACCGTATATTTCGGGTACGTACTGAGCTCGTAGCTGTAGCATCCAGGGCCCTAGCGGCTTATCTATCTACGCCCAGAGAGATGGCGCTGAGAGATGAGATGGTGCATGCGCCGTATGGTGATTGGACACGTGCCGCGTCCCCTCACTGACAATCCGGCGACGTGACGACCGTAGCGCCCCCCGTATCCCGGGGAATCTACGTAACAATCCCCCCACCTGCTACTGTGCGTGCGGTACGATACGAGAGCCGGAGAGAGAGAGAGAGATGGAGAGAGGGGAGGAAGGGGACGACGAGACGGGCCGGGGGCCCCGGGTGTCGGCGTCGGGGGCTAATGCGGTCTCGTGACGGAGATGGGCCGCGGGCCATGGCTTTGCTATGTTACGTCGCGTCGATGAGGGGGGTGGGGAGGGGGCCCTGCGCCGGGGATGTTTTGTTTACTAGCGGGCGCAATTATTAATGGTCGCCGCACCACGGCACGCGCCGGCCAATGGGGAGCCCCGGCTCTAGGGCAGCGTTAATGGCGGGTCGTACAGTACGTATGATTTGTCGATCTAATCTTGGCTCGGGAGGAGTATCGATTTGATCCGCGCTACTGCTGGTGTCAACAGGATCGTACCGCCGAGATTTTTTTCCCTTTATTTTTTCAAAGGTAAAGTTCCCTGCCCCTGTCGTGGATCCAAATGAAGTACAGCCAATAATGCCTACTCCAGTCTGGAACCCATGAAGTTTTTATTCTGATCAGCAGGAATTGGAGGCGTTTTTTGGTGCTCTTTTGGTTGCAGAATGCGACCGTTTCCTTTTGCGCAAATTTCACGTGGAACACATCAAGTTTGGACCTCCGGTTCAGGGTCTGCTAGATGCGATGCGTTGCTAGCCAGGAGCCTACCACGTACGTGCCCATCGAGAGCAGCCCACAATTTCATGACAAGCCATATGTTCGCTACAGTGTGTGTGTGCGCGCGCGTACGTTCAAAGAGGAAAATGCGTTGGCATGAGATCATGATCTCTGTAGATTAAACTGCTTCGGTTTTGGACCAGTGACAGTGATCATCCTCGGTGTTGGCGAAGTCATCTGTTCAGGTTTTGGTCCCGTCACGTTTGGATTGCACTATTGTGTGTCAGCCTCCACATGCGGGCTCTAGTGCTATACACCACTCCATGTTTTGCTGTCGTTGCAATTTCAAACACGGACCGACTGCCATGGGTTCGGTTTGGTCATGTGATGTTGAACACCACAGTGGATCGTTTCATTTGGTCATCTTTTTTTTTGTATGTCTGGAGGAAACTGATTTGATCATTGTTCAGCCACAAGCTTTACCAAAAGACGCCAAAAGTTACATGAAATCGTCGTAGCAGGCCTACATCTCATCCTCTACAAAAGACTATTTCCAGGCTTCCAGATAAATGTGCTTGAGAAAATGTACAAAAGAAGGTTAAATAATAGTTATTTTTTTAATCTTCTTGACTTTTATTGTTTCCTATGTACCAAGTACTATATGACTTGAGATGTGTGAGAGCATGGTTTGCTCCAAGTACTATTATTGCTACTATGTTAAGTATTGAGACCTACTTCAAAATGCTTGGTTACATGCGATGTTGCTTAAGTTGCTTACGTGATGTCATCATTATTATATCATTGCTGTGGTCTCCTTGCTTACTAGTCCTTCTATTTCTTTTTACTCTGCATATAAGATTTGTTTGAAGTCAAACTATGCAAAGTTTGACTGAATTTATATTAAAAAGTATCAACATCTACAATACAAAAGTTATATAGTATGAAAACTTATTTCATGATGCATCTAATGGTATTAATTTTGTATTATGGATGTTGATAGTTTTTCCTATAAAGTTGGTCAAACTTTAAGAAGTTTGACTTCATTTTTTTATATGCAGACTAAAAATAAACGGAGGGAATACCTATGTAAGCATGATTATCATTGTATGCCATGTCACACACTCCATCATGTGACATCAAGCTACATGATGATAATGTTTTTTATCTCACTTTGGTTTGTAAACTGAATATGCACAGTTACAAGTTTTAATTGATCACTATCAATCTTAGGCAATCCAGACAATAAATATGGTTAGGCATAACAACCATTTCATAGAATTGCCTTACCAGATTGGTGATGTCATCTCCTATCCAATCCCAAGCCGCCAAATAGAAGGCCACATTTAATCCATCTGTCTCTCGAGACACATTAGCCTTCATTTCCTTCAATATGCTCCAAATTTCCTACTTGTCAGGGATGCTATTGGTGTAGTCTCTTTGATCATTACTCCTTATTATAGCTATATACGACCTTCCATGGTCTGTATTGTTAGACTAAAAAATATTTTTTAAATAATCAACAAAGGTATGAGCTATCTTGTCAGGGTTGAACTGAGTAATGTTATTAGCATCCGTGATAGATACTATCTGATTTTTCCTTCTTCTTTTAAGTACAACATGGTGGAAAAAACTGGTGTTTCTATCCCCACATGTGGCCCAATGTTTTTTTGGCTCTCTGACTATAAAACTCAGTGAGTTTAGTCAAGTTTTCCTCAAACCTGTACACAGGAGCGGCTTCTAGCTTGTGATCCTGTTCATGTGAAGGTTTCATCTGAATATTTCTGATTTGTTCTTCCAGAGAACTGAGCTCCTGGTTTAAAGGTTTCTTAATACAAATATTGTGTCAATTCCTAAGAATATTGTATCCATCAGACCTTCCTATTTCAGGCCCATAAGCCTATGTAATGTTGCATATAAAATAATTGCTAAATCTCTGGCTAACAGACTCAAACCCCATCTCCCTGACTATATCCATCCTTCTCAACAAGCATTTATTGAAGGGAGAAGAATTAGCAACAACATTATAATTGCTTAAGAAATTAGTCATTCTTTTGCCCTAAAATCTTGGAATACTCCTGCATTCATGTTAAAAATTTGATCTTGCTAAAGCTTTTGACCGTCTTGAATGGGATTTCACTGTCTCATACTTAACACGTAAAGGTCTACATGGTCATTTTATCAATCTCATCTATGCTTGCATTTCAACACCAGTGCTATCTGTTATTATAAATAGCCAATAATATGCTCGTATAGGAGCACCAGAGGTACAAGACAAGGATGTCCTCTCTCCCCATATCTTTTTGTCCTGGCCATTAATGAGTTGTATGTCTCCTTACAAGAAGCAATGAGGGAAAACAACTATGAGGTATCTCTCTTGGTCTAAATTGTCCATCTATCCACTCTCTCATGTTTTTGATGATCTTTTAGTTTGTGGGCAAGCTACTACTCAAGAAGCCAATTCTATGTGCCAACTGATTCAAACCTTTTATACAAATTCTGGCCAAATTCCAAATTGGACCAAATCTGGTATTAGTTTTAGTAGGGGTGTAGACACCAACATGCAACGTGCTATAATGAACATTTTCCCTGTTCCTTGCATTGACAATAACTTCACTCATTTGGGACACCCTCTCATCCTTCCAGCCAAAGACAGATCCTCTGCCTATAACATTGTGATAGATAAATTCAAAGCCAAGCTTCCAACCTACAAAGCCAATAAGCTCTCTCATGTTGGTAGGTTGACTCTCATAAACTCTGTCTTTGCTTCCATCCCCATTTATTACATGTCCAATATTCTCTTCCCCAAGAAATTCTTGGCCAAGCTTACTTCAATTGTAAAAACAATTGGTGGACTGGAGTTAGTGAGGAAACCAATGGTAAATCCCTTTGCCTTGAATCCTGGAAGGACATCTACTCCCGCCAAAAAGGAGGTCTAGGTATAAAAAATTTGCAAGCCACCAATAGAAGTATAATCCTTGCGGCTGCTTGGAGAATTGTTGTAGGTGTCAAAACCGGCGGATCTCGGGTAGGGGGTCCCGAACTATGCGTATAAGGCGGATGGTAACAGGAGGCAGGGGACACGATGTTTACCCAGGATTCGGGCCCTCTCGATGGAGGTAATACCCTACGTTCTACTTGATTGTTCTTGATGATATGAGTAGTACAAGAGTTGATCTACCACGAGATTAGAGAGGCTAAACCCTAGAAGCTAGCCAATGGTATGATTGTCTATTGTCCTAGGGACTAAAACCCTTCGGTTTATATAGACACCGGAGGGGGCTAGGGTTACACAAGGTCGGTTACAAAGAAGGAGATATACATATCCGTATTGCCTAGCTTGCCTTCCACGCCAAGTAGAGTCCCATCCGGACACGGGACGAAGTCTTCAATCTTGTATCTTCATAGTCCAACAGTCCGGCCAGAGGATATAGTCCGTCTGTTCGGAGACCCCATAATCCAGGACTCCCTCAATAGCCCCTGAACCAGGTTTCAATGATGATGAGTCCGGCGCGCAGCGTTGTGTTCGGCATTGCAAGGCGGGTTCTTCTCCAAATATTGAATATCTGTTAAGTAGTGTCCGGCTCCCATGAATGTCGGACTTCTTGGCTTCTGTGCCCAATAAGTGCCATCTTCCACGCGTCGAGCGAATGCGAGGAGCCAGGGTGTTTTTTACATTCTCCCCCTAGCCAGGTAAATAAATTGTCTATTAAAGGGATGGGGATTCTTAGATCCAATCCAGACCCTCCTCCCCAGCGAGAATCCATCGAAGCGCGCCTGGAAAAAAATCCATTCCATCATGGCCGACCACCGCAACTACTCCTCTCGCCCCCGTAGCCCTAAGGCCGGTGATTGGGAGAGGTGTTCCTTCCCGCACAGTCATTTGGTAGAGCTGCAGACCCAGGGATTTCTCTCTCCAGCGTATTTGGTCCCCGTCCGAGCCGGGCTCGCCACCTATAATGGCGGGGAGCAAGTGGAGAGCCTCCCCAGCCCCTCCAAGGGGGAGCGGGTGTGCCTTGTCCCTTACTTACTAAGGGGACTCGGATTTCCAATTCATCCGTTCCTCCGCGGGCTCCTGGAGTTTTACGGCCTCCAACTGCACAATTTACCCCTGCTTCCATATTACACATCGCCGGATACGTTGCCCTTTGCGAGCTTTTTCTGGGCTGTGAGGCTCATTTCGAGCTGTGGAAGAGGTTATTTTGTCTTGTGCCCCGCACACAGAAGGGGTCACTTTATCAAGTGGGCGGAGCCGAAATATGGCGCATCGCCGAAACCGGATACCTATCCGGTACTCCGAAGAAGACGTCCGAAGACTGGCCTTCGGAATGGTTTTATATGGAGGACGTCCCCTTTACAGACCCTGTTCGGCGGGGTCTTCCTGAGTTCAACAATGCTCCTCTGAAGAAACGCCGAAACTGGCGCCCACGGAGCCCCCAGGAGGAAGACAACGGAGAAGTCCTTTACCTGATGAACCGGATTAAAGCGCTGGCTCAATCAGGATTGACAATAATCAAGGTTATGTCAATATGTATAATGCGGAGAGTGCAGCCACTTCAATATCGAGGGCACCCCCTGTGGTGTTTTAACGGGGAAGATGATGCCACCTGTTGCGGGCGTAAGGGACCGGACTCCGCTGCTGCTTTAGCAAAAATTCTGTCTGAGTTGTTCAAGGGAGAGGAAGAGGAGTTCATCCATATCAAGCCACTTGATGGATTCTCCATGTACAACCCACCAAGTTGGGTGAGTTATACCTTTTTACTCCCATTCTTCCCGCATACTTCGTCGTAGGTACTAACCTTGCCATTTTACGGCAGGAACTGCGAAAAGCCGTAAGGGAGATCAACATCCCACCTCCACAACCAGAGGACCCTGGTCAGGTCCTCGGTTCCGGACTCGAAGAGGATCCGGACATATTCGTGGAGCTGATAGACAGGCAATTCTATCAATTAAGCTGTAACGACGCCATGGTGGCCATAATGGTCGACTATCCCAGACTACTCCCTGCGTCGCATGTAAGAAAAATCAAAAATCCGAACTCCCAAAAATAGGATCCCCCTTTTATACACTTCACCTACCATACACATATGGTGTTTTACAGGGAAGGCATTCGGGACGCTGTGCCGAACCCGCAGCAACTCGCCAACAAGAGGCACCGAAGCCGGGTAGGCCAAAAGGAAGGCGGTTAGGACGGAGACGCCGACGCAGAGGTATGACACAAAACTCGCTCCATGGTTGTCGTCTTTCTCAAAATATAATGACATCCATGTTTCTTTAACAGAAAGAACGCTCGCCGGACTATATCTAGAGAGGCTACCGATCATGCCTCCACCAGTCGGGCTCCAGGGCCGGACATAGAGGCGGAAGCCAACATGGGGCGGATGCCGGATGCTCCTCCTACAGAGGATGCGGATAGAATATCCGCTACAAATTCAGAAGTGGAGAGCGCCATGAATCACAGGCATCGCCGGGCCGTACTCCGTGACTCTTGTTTCTCACCAGAGGCATTTGATGCCTTCAATTCTGGAGACGCGTACATCCGTGCCGCTCAAAATGGTCTAGCCAGAGCCACGGACCAGTATGTAAGGGATATACGGGTAAGCAAATCCGATGATTATATGTATCAGTAGCCCCTGAGACTTGAAACAGTTGACGCAACTGATTTAAGGATCATTATTTGTGCAGGTTCTTACGGAGAAGAATTCCCAATATCCCAAGAGCTGGACGAGTGCAAGGCCCAGCTGGAAGCCGCTGTTGCCGCATTGAAGGAGTCCAAAAAGGGTCCCCTGGTAACACTTTTGACTATTACAAAGAATATGGGTGCCAAGTAGTATGCGACATGTATGCACACCTAACAATAGATGTTGCAGGTGGCCCCGGGGTGACTCCAGAGGCCGTGGAGGTGGATATGGCACGTGACGATCGGCAGCGAAATGCTAGCGAGCGCGTGTTAACACGAGTTCGGCAGGAGAAAAATGATCTCCAAGATGCCAATATCTGGTTGGGCGTGGAACTGAAGGATGTCCGAGCCCAGCTTGCGGACTCCGTGAAGGAGAATAAACGGCTTCGACGCGACATTTTTAGTAAGTGCTTGAGCGAACTTGTTAAAGGAGTTCGGAGAAGAAGCCTGCTAACAGCGTTATGTCTGCAGGTATGCTGACGGGTCGTCCCGCGGAGGAGATGCCCGGGTCTTAGGGTGATCTTCTACCAGAGCTCTCACAACTGCACGAACAAGTTCGGCAGGTGATGCAGGGTATTGCCCAAGCTTTGTGGCCATCCGCGTCTCCGCTAGGAGGCATGGGGGAGCTTATCGAGAAGCTCAAGGGAGCACGGCGGCGCTTCCGATTATGGAAGATATCAGCCTGCCGACAAGGTGCAAGGGAAGCCTGGGCTATGGTGAAGACACGATATACCAAGGCGGATCCAAACCACATGGCCGAGGTCGGACCTGTGGGGCCTAATGGGAAAGAGATCCCTGTCAGTTTAGTGTATGACCAAGTAGAATTAGCCGCAAAGTATTCCCAACAGGATTGTAGGCTAGACAGCCTATTGGATGGTATAGAAGAAGAATTTAATCAGTCTTAGTGACTGTGTACTTCAAGTGACATGTGTAATGTCCCTAGCCGGATTGTAAATAATTTGTTATGGCGGACCTTTTCGCTTTGACCACTGGACCCGATAGTCCGGAGTGTATCCCAATACCCACTCGGTTATGTAAAAACTGGGGTATGCATGGAAACCAGGCGTAGGGGTCATAAGTGCTTGAATAGACAAGTATCCAACTAGCTATGTTATATTACATGGATAGTAAGAAACATCTTCCAAGGAGAATAGTTCCGTTAAGGGTTCCTTTCCCTGGGTACGCATGCCCTAATGTGCATGTCCGAACTGCGAAACGCAGGTAAAAAACATCTGGGGCGTGTAGTAAATTAAATGAAAGTCATCTTTTATTCAGCGACCGAATATTCCCTTAAGAACGCTAGCTTCCGGCTTCACCCAGTCTAAGGTACACATTCGGCTGACCTTGCAGTAACAATCGCAGAGGTGCTCCCCTTATGCCCTAGCTGAATTAACGGGAATGTAGGGCATAAGTACAAGAGCCAGGCAACCCAGCTTGGCCAAAACTTAAGTCATATCAATGCATATAATGGCGAAAAAAGGTACATGTGGAATAATAACACATGTGTGTGGCATAAAGCCCGGAAAGGTAATTAGATTAAGCTTCTGTATGAGAAGCCCCCAGGTAAATTGAGCGCGGTTAACGCGTCAAGGGTGTGTAACCAAGACACAAGTATAGCCTTGAAGGGCCTTGAAGAGAAAAAAGAGAAAGAAAGAGAGAAAAATAGATGTGCAAAAAATTGAAGGAGGTAAGGAGATGAAAATAGAGTCCGGCGCTAGGCCTAGAATCTTCGGAGTCTGGCTGCATTCCATGGGTTTGGCTCAAGTCGGTTATCCGATGCGTCCCGCGGGCGGTACGCTCCACCGGTCAGAACCTGGTCGATAATGAAAGGACCTTCCCATTTGGGCTTGAGCTTGTTCTTTTTCTTCTCCGACAGGCGTAGAACTAGTTCGCCAACGTTATAGGTTTTGGCTCGCACTTCTCTCCTTTGATACCTTCGAGCCTGTTGCTGATAGAACGCAGAACAGGCTTTTGCCACGTCGCGCTCCTCCTCTAGGACATCCAAACTTTCCTGCCGATCAAGCTCAGTTTCTCTTTCTTCATACATGCACACTCGAGGTGAGTCATGAATTATGTCGTAAGGCAACACTGCCTCAGCGCCGTACACCATAAAAATGGTGTGTATCTAGTAGTGCGATTTGGCGTGGTCTGCAGCCCCCATAGTATGGAGTCGAGCTCCTCTACCCAATGCGTGTCTGATTCCTTTAAGGATCACACTAATCTTAGTTTAATGCCGCTCATGATAAGACCATTCTCTCGTTCGACTTGACCGTTAGTTTGCAGATAATAGACAAAACCATAATCGAGCTTAATGCCCATGTTGCTGCACCAAAGTTTCACCTCGTCGGCTGTAAAGTTCATGCCGTTGTCAGTATGCTGTGGGGGACGCCATAACGGTGTACAACCTCGGATATGAAGTCTATCACCAGCTCGGATTCAGCCGTTTTGACAGGTTTGGCTTCTATCCATTTGGTGAATTTATCCACCATGACCAGTAAGTATGTTTTCTTATGGGTTCCCCCTTTGAGGGGTCCGACCATATCAAGCCCCCAGACCGCAAAGGACCAAGTAATGGGGATTGTTTGGAGGGCGGTAGGTGGCATGTGGCTTTGGTTTGCAAAAAGCTGGCAACCAACACAATGTTCGACCAGATGTTGTGCATCTGCCCGGGTCGTCGACCAATAAAACCCTGTACGGAAGGCCTTGCTTACAAGGGCCCGGGCAGCGGCATGGTGGCCACCGAGTCCGGCATGGATTTCTTCCAAAAGCTTCTACCCTTCCTCTTCGGAGATGCACCTTTGAAGGACTCCGGTTGTGCTTTTCTTATAAAGCTCTCCCTCGTGGACCTTGTAGGCTTTAGATTGCCGCACTATGCAGCGTGCCTCATTTTGGTCCTCGGGTAGTTCCTGCCTAGTTAGGTAGGCCAGGAATGGTTCTGTCCATGGGGCGATGATGACCATTATCACGTGGGCTGAAGGTGTTATTTTGGTGACAGAACCTCCGATTGTGTCAGAGTGTTCGTTATCTGGGGTTGTGGCCGGGTACGGACTATTTTTGCCGGTGTCACCTTTCCATACGACGGAAGGTTTGAACAGTCTTTCCAGGAAGATGTTCGGTGGGATAGGGTCGCGTTTAGCACCGATACGGGCGAGGATGTCCGCCGCCTTGTTGTTTTCCCGAGCCACATGGTGGAATTCAAGCCCCTCGAACCGAGCTGACATTTTGAGGACGGCGTTGCGATATGCCACCATTTTCGGATCCTTGGCATCGAAGTCTCCATTTATTTGGGATATTGCGATGTTCGAGTCCCCGCGCACTTCCAGGCGTTGAATGCCCATGGAGACTGCCATTCGAAGACCGTGTAGAAGGGCCTCATATTCGGCCGCGTTATTGGAGTCTGTATATAGTATTTGGAGCACGTATTGTACTATATCTCCGATGGGGGATGTCAGGATGACGCCAGCCCCTAGGCCAGCCAACATTTTAGAGCTGTCGAAGTGCATGATCCAATTGGAGTATGCGCTGGACTCTTTAGGGAGTTCGGCCTCTGTCCATTCGGCTACGAAATCGGCCAATACTTGTGACTTAATGGCTCGCCGTGGTTTGTATGTTATGTCGAACGGGAGGAGCTCGATGGCCCATTTGGCAATCCGACCCGTGGCATCGCGGTTGTTTATTATGTCATTCAGTGGTACTTCGGAGGCCACCGTGATTGAACACTCTTGAAAGTAGTGTCGTAATTTCCGAGATGCCATGAATACCGCGTATGCTATCTTTTGATAATGTGGGTACTGTGATTTGCATGGGGTGAGGATGGTGGATACATGATATACCGGCTTTTGAAGTGGGAATTTATGTTCGTCCATCTCTCGTTTGACGACGAGCACCGCGCTTACAACTTATGAGTTGCCGCTATGTCCGGCCGTGGCTGTGTCCGTCCACTCGAAGTGTTTGGTGCGCCAAAGAAGGCGATAAAGGGGAAGTGCCTTTTCTCCTAATCGGGAGATAAAGTGGCTTAAAGCCGCCACACATCCAGTCAATTTCTGGATTTGCTTGAGGTCAGTTGGGATAGCCAACTGCGACAAAGCTCAGATTTCAGCCGGATTTGCTTCAATTCCTCTATTGGAGACGATGAAGCCCAGGAGCTTTCCGGCGGGAACGCCAAAAACACATTTTTCCGTATTGAGCTTAATGCCATATGTTCGGAGATTGGTGAACGTGAGCCTCAAGTCGTCTATTAAAGAGTCGATGTGTCTGGTTTTAATGACCACATCGTCTACATATGCCTCCATAGTCTTGCCGATCTGCTTTTCCAGACAGGTCTGGATCATGCGCTGATATGTTGCGCCGGCGTTTTTGAGCCCGAAGGGCATTGTGTTAACACAAAAGGGGCCGTATGGCGTGATAAATGTCGTTGCGGCTTGATCAGACTCCGCCATCTTAATCTGGTGGTAACTAGAGTATGCGTTGAGGAAGTACAATGATTTGTGTCCTGCGGTAGCGTTGATGATTTGATCGATGCGAGGGAGTGGAAAGGGATCCTTTGGGCAAGCCATATTAAGGTCTTTGAAGTCGACGCATAGGCGCCAGGATTTGTCCTTCTTTGGTACCATCACCAGGTTTGCCAGCCAGTCCGGATGTTTTATTTCTCTAATAAATCCGGACTCCAGTAGCTTAGCTAGCTCTTCTCCCATGGCTTGTCGCTTAGGTTCAGAGAAACGTCGAAGAGTCTGCTTGACCGGCTTGAATCCTTTTAGGACATTAAGGCTATGCTCAGCCAATCTGCGTGGGATTCATGGCATGTCTGAAGGATGCCATGCGAATATGTCCCAATTCTCGCGCAGAAACCTCCTGTAGTGCGGCGTCCACAGCGGGGTTTAACTGTGCCCCGATGGATGCTATTTTTGTGGGGTCTATTGGATGGACTTGGAATTTGATTATTTCGTCCGCTGGTTTAAAGGAGGTGGACTTGGATCTTTTGTCTAGTATCACGTCGTCCCTATCCACCGCGGAGCGCAGCGCGGTTAACTCCTCTGCCACAAGGGCTTCGGATAATGTCTCGAGGGCTAGTGCGGCTGTTTTGTCCTTGGCGCGGAGTGCTATGTCCAGATCACTAACTAGAGTGATGATTCCATTAGGTTCGGGCATTTTGAGCTTCATGTACCCATAATGGGGTATGGCTTGAAAAATCGTGAATGCCTCCCGCCCTAGAAGGGCGTGGTATCCGCTACTGAACGGGGCCACTTGGAATGTAATTTCTTCGGACCTGTAATTCTCCAGAGTGCCGAATACCACATCAAGTGTGATTTTCCCAGCGCAATGTGCCTCCTGACTAGGGATGATTCCTCGGAAGGTCGTACAGCTTTGCTCAATGCGGTTGCTGTCTATTTCCATTTTTTGGAGAGTTTCCTCATAGATGAGGTTTAATCCGCTGCCGCCGTCCATGAGCACCTTGGTAAGCCGAAAGCCGTCCACAATTGGACTAAGGACCAAAGCAGCTGGTGCTCGGGCTGTTCGGAATTTAGATTCGTCACTGGCATTGAAGGTAATAGCCGTGTCGCTCCATGGATTTATTGCTGCCACGTGGCAGACATCGGCGAGGCTGCGGAGTGCTCGCTTACGCCTACTATTTGAGGCGAAGGTCTCGAAGACTGTTAGTACTATATTATTATCCGTGGGAAGATGTTCTGAGATATGTTGGGTGAGGAGATCCTCACCGCTTTTGGCCACTTGCCGGAGTACCCAACATGCTCTAAGGTTGTGTGTTGATGTGGCATCCGCTGTACTGTGGATTTTGCAGGGTCCGTTAAGCCATCCCTCGAACACGGTTCCACGCCCTGTAGTGGGCTTTTGCTTCTTTGTAATTGAGTCGGGCGACTTATGAGAGTGCACCCTTTTAGTCCGGACTGGGGGTTTTGTCAGAGCCGGATTATCCCAAAATTGCGTTTGGGTTTTCTAGGCACTTTCCATCGCACAGTATTTCCGTACTATGGCCGCCAAGTCAGCGAAGTGTGCTATGTCACGATGACTTACAGCATTGAGTGAAGGAAATATGCCCTAGAGGCAAAACATGATCAGCACCAAGGCTCCATGGGTGTTAGAATCATTACTATGTAATCTAGATTATTGACTCTAGTGCAAGTGGGAGACTGAAGGAAATATGCCCTAGAGGCAATAATAAAGTTATTATTTATTTCCTTATATCATGATAAAAGTTTATTATTCATGCTAGAATTGTATTAACCAGAAACATAATACATGTGTGAATACATAGACAAACAGAGTGTCACTAGTATGCCTCTACTTGACTAGCTCGTTAATCAAAGATGGTTATGTTTCCTAACCATGGACAAAGAGTTGTCATTTGATTAACGGGATCACATCATTAGTTGAATGATCTGATTGACATGACCCATTTCATTAGCTTAGCACCCGATCGTTTAGTATGTTGCTATTGCTTTCTTCATGACTTATACATGTTCCTATGACTATGAGATTATGCAACTCCCGTGTGCCGGAGGAACACTTTGTGTGCTACCAAACGTCACAACGTAACTGGGTGATTATAAAGGTGCTCTACAGGTGTCTCCAAAGGTACATGTTGGGTTGGCGTATTTCGAGATTAGGATTTGTCACTCCGATCGTCGGAGAGGTATCTCTGGGCCCTCTCGGTAATGCACATCACTTAAGCCTTGCAAGCATTGCAACTAATGAGTTAGTTGCGGGATGATGTATTACGGAACGAGTAAAGAGACTTGCCGGTAACGAGATTGAACTAGGTATTGGATATCGACGATCGAATCTCGGGCAAGTAACATACCGATGACAAAGGGAACAACGTATGTTGTTATGCGGTCTGACCGATAAAGATCTTCATAGAATATGTAGGAGCCAATATGAGCATCCAGGTTCCGCTATTGGTTATTGACCGGAGAGGAGTCTCGGTCATGTCTACATTGTTCTCGAACCCATAGGGTCCGCATGCTTAAGGTTTCGATGACAGTTATATTATGAGTTTATGAGTTTTGATGTACCGAAGGAGTTCGGAGTCCCGGATGTGATCACGGACATGACGAGGAGTCTCGAAATGGTCGATACATAAAGATTGATATATTGGAAGCCTATGTTTGGATATCAGAAGTGTTCCGGGTGAAATCGGGATTTTACCGGAGTACCGGGAGGTTACCGGAACCCTCCGGGAGGTATATGGGCCTTAGTGGGCCTTAGTGGAAGAGAGGAGAGGTGGCCAGAGATGGGCCGCGCGCCTCTCCCTCCCTTGGTCCGAATAGGACAACGAGAGTGGGCCGGCCCCCCTTCCTCCTCTCTCTCCCCTTTCCCCCCTCCACGAATCCTATTCCAACTAGGAAAGGGGGGAGTCCTACTCCCGGAGGGAGTAGGACTCCTCCTAGCGCGCCTCCTCTTGGCCGGCCGCCCCCCCTTTGAGCCTTTATATACGGAGGCAGGGGCACCCCCTAGAGACAGAAGTTGATCCACGTGATCATATTCTTAGCCGTGTGCGGTGCCCCCTTCCACCATAGTCCCCGATAATATTGTAGCGGTGCTTAGGCGAAGCCGTGCGACATTAGTACATCAAGATCGGCACCACGCCGTCGTGCTGACGGAACTCTTCCCCGACACTTTGCTGGATCAGAGTCCGGGGATCGTCATCGAGCTGAACGTGTGCTAGAACTCGGAGGTGCCGTAGTTTCGGTGCTTGATCGGTCGAGCCGTGAAGACGTACGACTACATCGACCGCGTTGTCATAACGCTTCCGCTATTGGTCTACGAGGGTACATAGACAACACTCTCCCCTCTCGTTGCTATGCATCACCATGATCTTGCGTGTGCGTAGGAATTTTTTTGAAATTACTACGTTACCCAACAGTGGCATCCGAGCCTAGGTTTTATGTGTTGATGTTATATGCACGAGTAGAACACAAGCGAGTTGTGGGCGATATAAGTCATACTGCTTACCAGCATGTCATACTTTGGTTCAGCGGTATTGTTGGACGAAGCGGCCCGGACCGACATTACGCGTACGCTTACGCGAGACCGGTTCTCCTGACGTGCTTTGCACATAGGTGGCTTGCGGGTGACAGTTTCTCCAACTTTAGTTGAACTGAGTGTGGCTACGCCCGATCCTTGCGAAGGTTAAAACAGCACCAACTTGACAAACTATCGTTGTGGTTTTGATGCGTAGGTAAGGTTGGTTCTTGCTTAAGCCCGTAGCAGCCACGTAAAAACTTGCAACAACAAAGTAGAGGACGTCTAACTTGTTTTTGCAGGGCATGTTGTGATGTGATATGGTTAAGACATGATGCTAAATTTTATTGTATGAGATGATCATGTTTTGTAACCAAGTTATCGGCAACTGGCAGGAGCCATATGGTTGTCGCTTTATTGTATGCAATGCAATCGCGCTGTAATGCTTTACTTTATCACTAAGCGGTAGCGATAGTCGTGGAAGCATAAGATTGGCGAGACGACAACGATACTACGATGGAGATCAAGGTGTCGTGCCGGTGACGATGGCGATCACGACGGTGCTTCGAAGATGGAGATCACAAGCACAAGATGATGATGGCCATATCATATCACTTATATTGATTGCATGTGATGTTTATCTTTTATGCATCTTATCTTGCTTTGATTGACGGTAGCATTATAAGATGATCTCTCACTAAATTATCAAGAAGTGTTCTCCCTGAGTATGCACCGTTGCAAAAGTTCTTCGTGCTGAGACACCACCACGTGATGATCGGGTGTGATAGGCTCTACGTTCAAATACAGTGGGTGCAAAATAGTTGCACACGCGGAATACTCAGGTTATACTTGACGAGCCAAGCATATACAGATATGGCCTCGGAACAAAGAGACCGAAAGGTCGAGCATGCATCATATAGTAGATATGATCAACATAGTGATGTTCACCAATGAAACTACTCCATCTCACGTGATGATCGGACATGGTTTAGTTAATTTGGATCACGTAATCACTTAGAGGATTAGAGGGATATCTATCTAAGTGGGAGTTCTTAAGTAATATGATTAATTGAACCTAAATTTATCATGAACTTAGTACCTGATAAGTATCTTGCTTATGTATGTTTGATTGTAGATATATGGCCCGTGCTGTTGTTCCGTTGAATTTTAGTGCGTTCCTTGAGAAAGCAAAGTTGAAAGATGATGGTAGCAATTACACGGACTGGGTCCATAACTTGAGGATTATCCTCATTGCTGCACAGAAGAATTACGTCTTGGAAGCACCGCTGGGTGCCAGGCCTGCTGCTGGAGCAACACCAGATGTTATGAACGTCTGGCAGAGCAAAGCTGATGACTACTCGATAGTTCAATGTGCCATGCTTTACGGCTTAGAACCGGGACTTCAACGACGTTTTGAACGTCATGGGGCATATGAGATGTTCCAGGAGTTGAAGTTAATATTTCAAGCAAATGCCCGGATTGAGAGATATGAAGTCTCCAATAAGTTCTATAGCTGCAAGATGGAGGAGAACAGTTCTGTCAGTGAGCATATACTCAAGATGTCTGGGTATTGTAATCACTTGATTCAACTAGGAGTTAATCTTCCGGATGATAGCGTCATTGACAGAATTCTCCAATCACTTCCACCAAGCTACAAGAGCTTCGTGATGAACTATAATATGCAAGGGATGAATAAGACTATTCTCGAGCTCTTCGCGATGCTGAAAGCTGCGAAGGTAGAAATCAAGAAGGAGCATCAAGTGTTGATGGTCAACAAGACCACTAGTTTCAAGAAAAAGGGCAAAGGGAAGAAGAAGGGGAACTTCAAGAAGAACAGCAAGAAAGTTGCTGCTCAAGAGAAGAAACCCAAGTCTGGACCTAAGCCTGAAGTTGAGTGCTTCTACTGCAAGCAGACTGGTCACTGGAAGCGGAACTGCCCCAAGTATTTGGCAGATAAGAAGGATGGCAAGGTGAACAAAGGTATATGTGATATACATGTTATTGATGTGTACCTTACTAATGCTCGCAGTAGCACCTGGGTATTTGATACTGGTTCCGTTGCTAATATTTGCAACTCGAAACAGGGACTACAGATTAAGCGAAGATTGGCTAAGGACGAGGTGACGATGCGCGTGGGAAATGGTTCCAAAGTCGATGTGATCGCGGTCGGCACACTACCTCTACATCTACCTTCGGGATTAATATTAGACCTAAATAATTGTTAATTGGTGCCAGCGTTAAGCATGAACATTATATCTGGATCTTGTTTGATGCAAGACGGTTATTCATTTAAATCAGAGAATAATGGTTGTTCTATTTATATGAGTAATATCTTTTATGGTCATGCACCCTTGAAGAATGGTCTATTCTTATTGAATCTCGATAGTAGTGACACACATGTTCATAATGTTGAAGCCAAAAGATGTAGAGTTGATAATGATAGTGCAACTTATTTGTGGCACTGCCGTTTAGGTCATATCGGTGTAAAGCGCATGAAGAAACTCCATACTGATGGACTTTTGGAACCACTTGATTATGAATCACTTGGTACTTGCGAACCGTGCCTTATGGGCAAGATGACTAAAACACCGTTCTCCGGTACTATGGAGAGAGCAATAGATTTGTTGGAAATCATACATGCAGATGTATGTGGTCCGATGAATATTGAGGATCGTGGCGGATATTGTTATTTTCTTACCTTCACAGATGACTTAAACAGATATGGGTATCTCTACTTAATGAAACACAAGTCTGAAACATTTGAAAAGTTCAAAGAATTTTAGAGTGAAGTTGAAAATCATCGTAACAAGAAAATAAAGTTTCTACGATCTGATCGTGGAGGAGAATATTTGAGTTACAAGTTTGGTGTACATTTGAAACAATGCGGAATAGTTTCGCAACTCACGCCACCCGGAACACCACAGCGTAATGGTGTGTCCGAACGTCATAATCGTACTTTACTAGATATGGTACCATCTATGATGTCTCTTACTGATTTACCGCTATCGTTTTGGGGTTATGCTTTAGAGACGGCCGCATTCACGTTAAATAGGGCACCATCAAAATCCTTTGAGACGACGCCTTATGAACTATGGTTTGGCAAGAAACCAAAGTTGTCATTTCTGAAAGTTTGGGGCTGCGATGCTTATGTGAAAAAGCTTCAACCTGATAAGCTCGAACCCAAATCGGAGAAATGTGTCTTCATAGGATATCCAAAGGAGACTATTGGATACACCTTCTATCACAGATCCGAAGGCAAGACTTTTGTTGCTAAGTTCGGAAACTTTTCGGAGAAGGAGTTTCTCTCGAAAGAAGTGAGTGGGAGGAAAGTAGAACTTGACAAGGTAACTGTACCTGCTCCCTTGTTGGAGAGTAATGCATCACAAAAACCTGTTTCTGTGACACCTACACCAATAAGTGAGGAAGCTAATGATAATGATCATGAAACTTCAGAACAAGATACTACTGAACCTCGTAGATCAACCAGAGTGAGATCCGCACCAGAGTGGTATGGTAATCCCGTTCTGGAAGTCATGCTACTAGATCATGATGAACCTACGAACTATGAAGAAGCGATGGTGAGCCCAGATTCCGCAAAATGGCTTGAAGCCATGAAATCTGAGATGGGATCCATGTATGAGAACAAAGAGTGGACTTTGGTTGACTTGCCCGATGATCGGCAAGCGATTGAGAATAAATGGATCTTCAAGAAGAAGACTGACGCTGACGGTAATATTACTGTCTACAAAGCTCGACTTGTCGCAAAAGGGTTTCGGCAAGTTCAAGGGATTGACTACGATGAGACCTTCTCACCCGTAGCGATGCTTAAGTCTGTCCGAATCATGTTAGCAATTGCCCCATTTTATGATTATGAAATTTGGCAGATGGATGTCAAAACTGCATTCCTGAATGGGTTTCTGGAAGAAGAGTTGTATATGATGCAACCAGAAGGTTTTGTCGATCCAAAGGGAGCTAACAAAGTGTGCAAGCTCCAGCGATCCATCTATGGACTGGTGCAAGCCTCTCGGAGTTGGAATAAACGCTTTGATAGTGTGATCAAAGCATTTTGTTTTATACAGACTTTCGGAGAAGCCTGTATTTACAAGAAAGTGAGTGGGAGCTCTGTAGCATTTCTGGTATTATATGTGGATGACATATTACTGATTGGAAATGATATAGAATTTCTGGATAGCATAAAGGGATACCTAAATAAGAGTTTTTCAATGAAAGACCTCGGTGAAGCTGCTTACATATTAGGCATTAAGATCTATAGAGATAGATCAAGACGCTTAATTGGACTTTCACAAAGCATATACCTTGACAAGATTTTGAAGAAGTTCAAAATGGATCAAGCAAAGAAAGGGTTCTTGCCTAGGCTACAAGGTGTGAAATTGAGTCAGACTCAATGCCTGACCACTTCAAAAGATAGAGAGAAAATGAAAGATGTTCCCTATGCTTCAGCCATAGGCTCTATCATGTATGTGATGCTGTGTACCAGACCTGATGTGTGCCTTGCTATAAGTCTAGCAGGGTGGTACCAAAGTAATCCAGGAGTGGATCACTTGACAGCGGTCAAGAACATCCTGAAGTACCTGAAAAGGACTAAGGATATGTTTCTCGTATATGGAGGAGACAAAGAGCTCATCGTAAACGGTTACGTTGATGCAAGCTTTGACACTGATCCTGATGATTCTAAATCGCAAACCGGATACATTTTTACATTAAACGGTGGAGCTGTCAATTGGTGCAGTTCTAAACAAAGCGTCGTGGCGGGATCTACATGTGAAGCGGAGTACATAGCTGCTTTGGAAGCAGCAAACGGAGGAGTCTGGATGAAGGAGTTCATATCCGATCTAGGTGTCATACCTAGTGCATCGGGTCCAATGAAAATCTTTTGTGACAATACTGGTGCAATTGCCTTGGCGAAGGAATCCAGATTTCACAAGAGAACCAAGCACATCAAAAGACGCTTCAATTCCATCCGGGATCTAGTCCAGGTGGGAGACATAGAGATTTGCAAGATACATACGGATCTGAATGTAGCAGACCCGTTGACTAAGCCTCTTCCACGAGCAAAACATGATCAGCACCAAGGCTCCATGGGTGTTAGAATCATTACTATGTAATCTAGATTATTGACTCTAGTGCAAGTGGGAGACTGAAGGAAATATGCCCTAGAGGCAATAATAAAGTTATTATTTATTTCCTTATATCATGATAAAAGTTTATTATTCATGCTAGAATTGTATTAACCGGAAACATAATACATGTGTGAATACATAGACAAACAGAGTGTCACTAGTATGCCTCTACTTGACTAGCTCGTTAAGCAAAGATGGTTATGTTTCCTAACCATGGACAAAGAGTTGTCATTTGATTAATGGGATCACATCATTAGTTGAATGATCTGATTGACATGACCCATTTCATTAGCTTAGCACCCGATCGTTTAGTATGTTGCTATTGCTTTCTTCATGACTTATACATGTTCCTATGACTATGAGATTATGCAACTCCCGTGTGCCGGAGGAACACTTTGTGTGCTAGCAAACGTCACAACATAACTGGGTGATTATAAAGGTGCTCTACAGGTGTCTCCAAAGGTACATGTTGGGTTGGCGTATTTCGAGATTAGGATTTGTCACTCCGATCGTCGGAGAGGTATCTCTGGGCCCTCTCGGTAATGCACATCACTTAAGCCTTGCAAGCATTGCAACTAATGAGTTAGTTGCGGGATGATGTATTACGGAACGAGTAAAGAGACTTGCCGGTAATGAGATTGAACTAGGTATTGGATATCGACGATCGAATCTCGGGCAAGTAACATACCGATGACAAAGGGAACAATGTATGTTGTTATGCGGTTTGACCGATAAAGATCTTCGTAGAATATGTAGGAGCCAATATGAGCATCCAGGTTCCGCTATTGGTTATTGACCGGAGACGAGTCTCGGTCATGTCTACATTGTTCTCGAACCCGTAGGGTCCGCATGCTTAAGGTTTCGATGATAGTTATATTATGAGTTTATGAGTTTTGATGTACCGAAGGAGTTCGGAGTCCCAGATGTGATCACGGACATGACGAGGAGTCTCGAAATAGTCGAGACATAAAGATTGATATATTGGAAGCCTATGTTTGGATATCGGAAGTGTTCCGGGTGAAATCGGGATTTTACCGGAGTACCGGGAGGTTACCGGAACCCCCCGGGAGGTATATGGGCCTTAGTGGGCCTTAGTGGAAGAGAGGAGAGGTGGCCAGAGATGGGCCGCGCGCCTCTCCCCCCCTTGGTCCAAATAGGACAAGGAGAGGGGGCCGGCCCCCCCTCCTCCTCTCTCTCCTCTTTCCCCGCTCCACGAATCCTATTCCAACTAGGAAAGGGGGGAGTCCTACTCCCGAAGGGAGTAGGACTCGTCCTAGCGCGCCTCCTCTTGGCCGGCCGCCCCCCCCCTTTGAGCCTTTATATACGGAGGCAGGGGCATCCCCTAGAGACAGAAGTTGATCCACGTGATCATATTCTTAGCCGTGTGCGGTGCCCCCTTCCACCATAGTCCTCGATAATATTGTAGCAGTGCTTAGGCGAAGCCCTGCAACATTAGTACATCAAGATCGTCACCACGCCGTCGTGCTGACGGAACTCTTCCCCGACACTTTGCTGGATCGGAGTCCGGGGATCGTCATCGAGCTGAACGTGTGCTAGAACTCGGAGGTGCCGTAGTTTCGGTGCTTGATCGGTCGAGCATGAATATGTACGACTACATCAACCGTGTTGTCATAACGCTTCCGCTATCGGTCTACGAGGGTACGTAGACAACACTCTCCCCTCTTGTTGCTATGCATCACCATGATCTTGCGTGTGCGTAGGAATTTTTTTGAAATTACTACGTTACCCAACATTGAGGACTCCCTTGTCCGTGCAATTTTTGCAAAAGAACGAAATAGCGTCTTCCTCACGATAGTCCTTGACCTTGTTCATTACAAGGAGGAATATGGCCCAATAGTGATGTACTGTCTCTTGGGGCGCTTGCCTAATGTGGGAAAGATCGTTTATATCTGGGTGGGTGGGTTGATTTAAGTCCAAACCTTGACCCAATCTGTAGTCCCGGGGCAGGGGAGTTTCCGATCTTGGAAGTTCGGACTGCGGGATGTTGCCCCGCGGGTTCGGTATACGACCTGATTCTGGGTTCAGGGTTAAGGCGGTGTCCTCCCGAGAGCGGGTATTTGGCTCGGAGAGCTCGGCGATCCGGACATAGTTCGTCCTCAGGATAGAGGGATAATCGCCGCATTGCTCCTCCACCACCGCTATCTGATGGGTGACCGGCGAAGAGTTAATCTCCCTTTGGTCGGGTTTAAGCCTGATCCGATCGTAGTCCGCAGTGACTCCCAGAGCGGCGATGCGATCCAAGAACTCGTTCAAAGAGGAGAGCTCCATTGGATCCATCAGCTCGGCAAATTTCGAGCCAATGTGGAGGCTATTTTTGATGACCCGAGAAGTCATCGTCGGCGCAACGGCCGAGCGGGCGGTCATGACGAAGCCGCCTAATCGGAGAGTTTGGCCTACAGCCAGGGCTCCCCCCGAGGTGATGTTGTCCTTGACAACGAGACGAGCCATCCTCCTTATGATGACGACACAGTGGAACTCTCAATGAAAGCACCAATGTCGCTGTCAAAACCGGCAGATCTCGGGTAGGGGGTCCCGAACTATGCGTCTAAGGCGGATGGTAACAGGAGGCAGGGGACACGATGTTTACCCAGGTTTGGGCCCTCTCGATGGAGGTAATACCCTACGTCCTACTTGATTGTTCTTTGATGATATGAGTAGTATAAGAGTTGATCTACCACGAGATCAGAGAGGCTAAACCCTAGAAGCTAGCCTATGTATGATTGTTTGTTGTCCTACGGACTAAAACCCTCCGGTTTATATAGACACCGGAGGGGGCTAGGGTTACACAAGGTCGGTTACAAAGGAGGAGATATACATATCCGTATTGCCTAGCTTGCCTTCCACGCCAAGTAGAGTCCCATCCGGACACGGGACGAAGTCTTCAATCTTGTATCTTCATAGTCCAACAGCCCGGCCAGAGGATATAGTCCGGCTGTCCGGAGACCCCCTAATCCAGGACTCCCTCAATTGCAGAAAAACCAAAGACCTATCTTTTCAAGGTCTTGCAATCCAAATACTTTCCGGATTCCTCTCTTTGGAGGGTCAGTCGTAATATTCCAAAATTTGCCTTTTGGGCTTCTACTCTAAAAGCTAGGCTGATTCTTATCAAAAACTCTTTTTTCCATATTACAGCAAGCAACATATCTCTCTGGAGTAGTCCTTGGTATAGTTCTTGGGAAACTATTTATGATCATCTTATCATCCAAAGTAATGAATTTGTTTATCCTTCTCCAGTAAAAAATCTTTGGTTTCCAAACCAGAAAAGGTGGAATGATGATCTCATTGATGCTTTGTTTACATATGAAATGGCTAACATTATCAAATAGGTTCCAATCATCCAGGATGATAATAAGGATCTCTTATGCTGGAAACTCACGCCCACAAGAAAAATTACTACATAAAGCACATGTACAGGTTCTTTACAGGTCATGCAAGTGGAGGGAGATTAGACCATTGCTCCCAGAATTCAAACATTTGCATGGAGGCTTGTCGGGAGAGATCTACCTACTGGAAAAAGAGCAGGTAAGTATTCCAAACATATTAGCAAATTATGTGCTAGGTGTGATATGCAAGAAGATGATACACCCATTTTCTTTACTTGCCCTTTTGCTAGAGCAGCATGGTTCACTAGACCTTGGCATATAAGATCCGATTTGCTTGTCCAAAACTTAGATTATTTAGTTAATATTATATCAAACCTTGTTAATTCTAACCATCCACAAGCTACTTTAAGCAACATATTCACCTTTATCTGGTGTATTTGGAAATCTAGAAATCATAATCTTTTTCAATGGAAAGATGCTTCTCCTCTACAGTTTTTTATACAGCCCATGCTATCACAAAAAGCTTGTCCATTGAAGTACAATCCAAAATGCAGGGTAAAATAGATCATGACAAACTCGAACATAGAAAACAAGATGAACACAAGTTGGAACAAGGATGTACTATTGACTGCACAAAGCTCTCAACACCAATTAAATTCTTCTCAAATGCGGCATGGAATGTACAAGACCAACCAAGCATTACATGAAGAGGCATAGCAGGTATTGGAATCTGTATGCAGGTGGAATAGGCTCAAAAAGAGTTAAGGTTAGGATTGCGGCGATAACCAAGCAACCTCAGTCACCAATTCATGCGGAGGCACTTGCAATCAATCTAGCAACAATTATTCTACGCAAATATTAAGGAAGCACTATATCAACAGATAATCTCACACTAGCGAAGGCTACCACTACAAAAAAGACACATCCCTGACATTTTGGGTCGAACAATTTTTTTTGTGTCATGCTTATGACACCTCTATGACCATAATGGTGACAAAACCCGGTATCATCATAGATGTCGTGGGCTCCTAATTCTATGAAAAAAAAATCATGACAGAAAATGGGCTTTTCATCCTGGACGGGCCGGACACGCAGCCGCATGACATTCTTTGGGCCGTCCATGACGAAAAAAACCGTGGTAGAAGCGAGGGCGAGGAAAATATCGAGGAGTTCCCGGTTACGGTAGGTGGTCGGGGATGAGCGATGCACGGAGGGATTGCGTGTTTCTCTCGTACACGTACGCGCGTGGGTGCAAGGTGTTAGTCTCTAATTAAAACCGAGCTAGGCGTTCTCCTACTGAACCCGAGCGATTGCACTGGCTACACGTAACTGAACCCGAGCGATCGATCGACCCCTGGCTGTTAACTGAACCCGATCGAGCGATTCCTTCCCTACTGCTGCTAACTGAAGCCGATCGAACCCTGCTGCCTCTTGATGAACAATGAGCGTGGTTGGGGGTTGGATGAACAGTTCCTGGTGGGGGTTGGATGAA
The DNA here is from genome assembly GCA_034509565.1 of Triticum monococcum. NCBI lineage: Eukaryota > Viridiplantae > Streptophyta > Magnoliopsida > Poales > Poaceae > Triticum > Triticum monococcum. Next base: position 527,103,416 of record CM067841.1, read on the forward strand.
CAGGACCCCGTGGCAGTAGAGGTCGTTGCCGCTGGATGAACAGGATCCTGATCGAGCCAATTGGGAGTGGATGAACAGGACCCCATGGAGGGCTGGTTGAACAGTAGCCGGTGGAGGGCTGGATGAACATTAGCCTGTGGAGGGGTGGTTGAATAGTAGCCGGTGGAGGAGTGGTGGAGGCTGGATGAATAGGAGCACGTGGTTGAACAGTAGCTGGTGGAGGCAGGAAGGAGACGCCGTGGATGAACAGTCGCTGGTCGAGGCTGGAGGAGGTCGACGGTGGATGAACAGTAGACTGTGGAGGATGGAGCGAGGCAGTAGACGGTGGATTAACAATAGCCCATGGAGTCCCGTTTTGCGGTACGTCGCACCATCCCAATGAACAGGACCCCCGTTTCGACTGTAGGAGGTCGAAGAGAAGTCTGTTTCCTCTGTTTTGCGGTATGCCACACCCCTCCCGATCAACAAGACCCCGTTTCGACCGCAGGAGGTCGAAGAGAAGTCCATTTTCTCTGTTTTGCGATACGCCAGACCCCTCCCGGTGAACAGGATCCCGTTTCGACCGTAGGCGCTCGAACAGAAGGTCGTTTCCTCTGTTCTGCGGTATGCTAGGCCTTGTTTTGGCTGTTCCGTCCAAGCCGGTTGGCTCCTGATGAACAATACGCATTCCGTTGCCTCCTGATGAACACGACGCAGTTTCTCCATTCTGACCCAGCCGGTTGGCTGCTGATGAACAGGGTGCCATCGCTACCCTCCGCTACCTCTCCATGTACACGAGCCGTGGCCATACCTATGCGCGAGTAGGTGTTCGAGACCCCGTCTGTATGCACGTACGTACGTGTAGACGATATAGACGGGACTGCCTGAACAACTACCACTCCTTACTGGGAGACGGTTCATCGTGGCAAAAGGACTGATGGACCCGTATATACGTACACGTTTGCGACCAGAATGACAACGCTATGTAGCTTCGACCGGGTGGGTCCCGACTGTCAGGAAGGATAAGGAGGCACTTCCTTGCGTGCGAAGATATAGCTCTCCGAGCTGACAGGGGGAGGATTCTTTTTTGCGTGTAATAAGGAGACACTTCCTTGTGTGTGAAGATGTAACTGGTGGGTCCATCTGCCAGCCTCACCTCGTACAGTCCTATTCCAATGGTTGTCGTTCGTTAACCACGTTGACCACGCCGCGCGGATAGCACCAGGAGGTGCACTACTAGGGAAAAGCCTAGTAGTAGTGCGGGTCTGAGGGCTATCAGTAGTGCAGGGACCGGCGCTACTGATACGACACTACAGCTAACACTTAGCAGTAGCGCGTTCCTACCAGCGCTACTGTTATAGCTACTTAGCAGTAGCGCCGTCCATACAGGCGCTACTGCTAATCTAACTAGTAGTAGCGTTTTCTGCTCACGCGCGCTACTACTATTCTGTTTATTATTATTATTATTATTATCATTATTATTATTATTTATTTATTTTTAGTGTACATGATGTCCATCATGAATTAATATATCATTGTGAGGAAGAAACATTGATTAGATTCATTTGGATGAATCAAAAGTTGAATTAGGACGACGATCCTACTAATTCAACTTTTGGTCACTTTTGATCCATCGACATGAATCTAATCCGCGTTCCTTTCACATATGATATAATGAATAATCATAATCATAATAAAAATCATCATGATAATCATGATCAACATCATCATATTAATATAAAAACTCTTGCATCATATCATCACCTACAACACTGGATAATAATCATCATAGTCATTACCACCAACACTATTTAATCATCATAGTCATAGTATAGCTATCTAATCACCACAAACACTAGCTAATAATAATCATCATAGTCATTACCACCAACACTAGCTATTTAATCATCATGGTCATAGTGTACCACATCATCATCATCAAACTCATTTTAGCTAGCTAATCACTCATGCTGCTCTCTCTCAGGTAAAATATCATAGAACATGTGTAGCACTTCTGATTCATCATATTGGATCATCTAGATGAACCCGTCTCCTAATTGTGGGATGCGCTCCTGATTGCTGCCCCCTAGTACTTCTCTGCGATCCTTCACAATTATGCTCCAGCCTTTGACTATTAAGACTTGCTCCTTTTAGAAATCCCGAATGCACTAAAGTGCAATGTAGGATGTCTTGGTCGTAAGCTAACCATGGACATGCAACCTTTAGTCTCGATCCAATGAGGCACAACTATCATCGGGAGTCCCTGTTGAAGAACATCGTAGTAACATACTTAGCACTGAAGTTTAGCTTAAAAAGTAATGTATGCAAAAGATGCACTGAGGACAAATAGTAAAAATATTACCATCTTTCCTAAATAGATGTGACCGTAGTTCAATACGACCACTATTGGTCGCACTATTTGAGTACTAAGATTTCCAAGTCCAGGAAAATAACTTGTGTTGACAGTAACAAGATCCTCAAGCCATGAAACATAATGACTTATCTCCTCGCAGTTTAGTTCAGCCCCGGGACAGTAGTAGGTCATGTCTACCAAGCGCTGGACATGTTTGCTTGAATGGAAATAAGCTGTCAATAGAAATTAGTTGTCAGCTATTTTTGAATAAACAATATCCAAGACATAAATATGGTTGAGAAACTCACATAATGGTAGAATTGGAGGTGTCTGCACATCGACGCAGATGTCGATATTACCGTCAATATCATTTTCCAGACGAATATCAAAGGTGATAAGCATATCATGCTCAAATGCATAAGCCTTGCATAGTGCTCTCCAATTTTTTGCATTCAAAATAGGTGTAGGTGTCTGCATTGTATAATTTTGCGGTGCAAGTATAACCATGCTCGGTCCTCAAGTGAACTCTCTTTACCTCCATAGTTTCCATAGTACTGAAACCAATCTTATCCAAGACAAAAATTCTTGCATGGCAGGCGATACGCTAGTAGAATAGTAAAAAAAATTAAAATTATAAGTTGAAGCAAAAGAAGAAGAAGTCATGTTTAATTATGAAAAAGACTTGTCATTGTGAATTACTGTATCCACTTCGAAGGTCTCATTCAGCTTGATGCTGAAGCGCCTATCATCAACTAGGAAATTACTGTCGCACAGGCCGCGCTCGTTCTTGTAGTATTCACACATAATGAAATCCTCTTCGTCATCAAACATTTCCTATGTTCATAGTTGAAACATTAATTGAAAATTGATCATAGGCAACTACCAAGAAACTCAACACACAGATCACTATTACTCAATATGCAACGGTTTGACATTAGGTCTATCGATTCTTCCTTCCTAAACTCTCATCTCACGTATATAGTGGGCACTCCCTCTCTGATAATGCGACCGTCAATGATGGTCGCTACTCCTTCTTTCCCTAGTGCGTAACAAAGGTCTAGCACAAAGAGAAGAAGGAGAAGCGGCCCCCATGACAACAGTCGGCATTCTTCCTCTCTCAAATATATATATGGTGGACACTCTCCCTCACTTAAAGTCACACAAGGAGCCGAAACAGACCTAAAGTCAAACTGTTCCATATATCGAGCAATAACATAGAAAAAATGCCCTACGTTTTGCTGAAATATCATTGACTTCCCGTTCTAGCAAATCACAAGCACTCGATATGCCCTACCTTGTAGCACAAGTCATGCTAAAATTCATGAAATTTTTTGGCATGACCTTTTCTAAAGACAGGACATATCGAGCGCCTGAAATTTGCCACGACGGAAACAAATCAACATTTTGGCAAAACATAGGCCACTCGGAGCCACATTGCAAACAAGAACACCAAGACATCCTCTATATTCAGAATGCATCATCATCGACATCAATGACATGACAACTATATAGCACTAGCATTTTCATCATCGACATTTACAACACATTATCATTTGGCTATTCTCACCTAGAGGTCTTACGGGGGTGATGATGGGGACGATTGCGGCGATGAGGTAGGGGAAAACTTGATTACTTCATAAAAAAATATAAACAAAATATATTAACCACTTACTACAAATAAAGTAATCCTATTAAGCACTTACTACAAATAAACTAGTTATATTAAGCACTTTCTATAAATAAACTAATTGTATTAAGCACTTACTTTAAATAACCTAGTTAGTTAACCTAGCTAGTTAACCTAATTAACCTAGTTAACCTATATAATCAACCTAATTAAACTAGTTAAGCTAGCTAGCCAACCTAGTTAACCTAGCTAGTTTGAATTTTTACTAAATTACTAAAAAAATCTACTCTATGTAATAATAGAGTGAGGAGAGGTGAGGGAGGGAGGAGGGAGCAGGGGGTGGGGGAGGGAGGATAGAGGAGGAGGGGGAGGAGCGAGGAGGGGTCGGTCGGAAGAGGAGGAGGAGGAAGGAGGGGGCAGCCCGAGGAGGAGGGTGGAGGGCGCGGCCGGAGGAGCAGGGAGAGGAGGGTGGATGGCGCGGTGGGAGGAGCTGGGAGAGGAGGGGGAGGGCATACCGAGGACGACGGCGCGCGGCAATGTGGTGGCGACGGCAATATGGCGGCGGCGGAGGAGCGAGGCAGCAGGGGGAGTGAGGGGAGGAAGAAGATGGTCGGGGCGCGGGGGAGGAAAATTTGGGGATAAGTCACCCTAGCAGTAGCGCGTTCCCAGGAAGAGTGCTACTGCTAAAACCAATAGCAGTAGCGTTGGCTATAGACTAGCGCTACTACTATACCTAGCCTGCTGGCAATGGTGTGGCAGTTCTAGTAGTTGCGCTTTTTTTGTGGCAGGCACTACTGCTACTTATATAGTAGTAGCGGTCTTGTACACAACGCGCTACTGGTACATAGCAGTAGCGCATGTTTTTGACCATCGCTACTGGTAAGCTTCTGTGTATAAGGTTTTCCCTAGTACTGGTGGACGACTGTGAGGCAGGGAACGACGCGAAGCCTGGGAACATGCGGAGGATAGTATGAGGGTTGACTGGTTCGGCTGCGGTGTGAGGCTGCCGTCGCCACAGAATAACAGGGGGTGTGGGTGAGTAGAGGGATGGCCTAGCCAGCGGTGGGAGTAGTAGGGGGCGGTGAGGCCTCCGCGGTAGCACAGCCGGCCACGGGTGGCAGGAGCACGCGGAGGTTTGGATGGCTGGAGCAAGAAAATCAGAGGTTGAAGAAGCAGGACGACCGTTGGGTGTTAACAATCCAACGACCACTTGTGATAGAATCGTTTGTTGACTAAGTTGACAAAGCCCTCCGTACGTGTCAACATAGTAGGCCCACAAGTCAGCCTCCAAATCTGGTGGGCCCCAGTTGTCATGGGGAGCACTCATTATTTTTCGCATAATAAGGAGGCACTTCCTTCCGTGCCAAGATATAGCTGGTGGGCCCTAGCTGTCATTGGGAGGATTCATTCTTTTTGGCGTAATAAGGAGGTACTTGCTTATGTGCGGCCATGGACCATGTGGGTCCCAAGTATCAGCCTCTCCATGTACATCCCTCCTTCGATGTTGTCATTTGTTGACAACATTGATCACGCCGTGGGGAGAACACCGGCATGATGGACGACGATGAGACCCAGGAAGGGAATGACCCGGAGGCGGCGAAGCCACAACAGTGGAGGGATGTGGGTGAGTAGAGGGATGGCCTTGCCAGCAATGGGAGAAGTAGGGGTGGTGAGGCATGCGCGGCAGCACAACCAGCCACAGGAGGCGGGAGAAGGCGGTCCCGCCGGCGCTGGATTTGGTGGTTGGAGCAAGAAGATCAGAGATTTAGGAAGCACGACGGCCGTTGGATTGACATCCAACAGTTACATCAGCTAGAATCGTTTGTTGACGTATATAATAACTAAAAAAGTCTTGCATACGCATCAACTTAATAGGCCCACAAGTCAGACCATTCCCTATTTTTTTTTATAATTTACACATCATTGCAACTTCTTATGCAATTTATTGCAGTTCGGTTTTTTTCTTGGCCAGGGCCAGGGTTAAAAGTTTAAATGAAATTTCACACATTTCGGTGGGGTCCAAACTATTTTTAATACCGAAATGCCGAGCCAGATTTAAAGTACTTTGACGATATATTTAAATTAGGTTAAAGCCCAGTGAAATTGGAATCTAAAATGTGAAAAAATTCAGAAATTATAAAGTAATTGGCAATTTGTCGTCTCGTTTTTTTATATTTGCAACACATTTCATATTACTTTCAAGATTTGCAGCCATCTAGAAAGAGTTATAGCCCATCAGGGCGTAAAAAATTAAGTAGGCCTGGATTGGGTATTTTTCAGAAAAAATAAACTAGGCTCATTTTCACAAAGAAAAAATAGCTGGGCTGTTCATGTGGTGAACGTAAAATATAAGCGTGGGCTAGACGGGCCACGTTCCAGTTGAAACCCTACTCCGTTTCAACAATAACAAAAAACAAATACTGCTCGAGCAGCTACGTCCCAGGTGTCAGCCGATCTTGTGTTGTTCTCTTGTCTATTGACTATATACGCTAACAATGGCATGGGTCCAAGATGTCAAGAAACTACTAGGAGGAAGCAATTTCTTTTCTCTACGCTGATAATGGAGTATATATAACAAAATATGAGGAACTTCCTTGCGTTCGGCCATGGACATGGTGGGCCCCTATTGCCATCCTCTCCATGTACAGTCCTCTCCAAATTCCTCTTGTTTGTTGACCATGTTGACAACGCGAGAGGGTGGCACTACGACGACCGCACCAAAACGCGCGGAGGATGACGGCGAGGCCTCATATGTCGGCGTTAAAGATTTAGGAGACGGTGGGGCGGTGATGCGTGCGATGAGGTGCAACCAGCCGGGGGAGGCGGAAGCAGGCGGCCCCGCCGACGCTGGTTTGGTTTTGGCGGCTGGAGAAAGATAGGACTGAAGAAACACGACAGACTATAAAAGCAGTAGAAGTACTTACCAATCTTAACTGAAACCAGCAGTGGCACTTAACAACCATAGCTGAAAGCAGTATGAGTACTTATACAGGTTCAACCATACAAAGCACGCCTCGGACAGTGCTACTTTTCCTACAGTTAACCAAGGGTGAGACTGAGGGAGTCTTGGACTAAGGGGTCCTCGGGCGTCCGACATGTTATCTATCGGGCCGGACTGATGGGCTATGAAGACATGAAGGCCGAAGACTATACCTGAGTCCAGATTGGACTCTCTTTGGCGTGGAAGGCAAACTTGGCCACCGACTATGAAGATTCCTTTTTATGTAACCGACTCTATGTAAACCCTAGATCCCCCCGATGTCTATATAAACCGAAGGGGGTAGTCCGGAAAGGACACCATTCATTACCATAATCATATAGGCTAGGCTTTTAGGGTTTAGCCATCATGATTTCGTGGTAGATCAACTCTTGTAACACCCATATTCATCAATATCAATCAAGCATGACATAGGGTATTACCTCCATAGAGAGGGCCCGAACCTGTCTTCTGTTACCATCGATCCTAGACGCACAGTTCGGGACCCCCTACCCGAGATCCGCCAGTTTTGACACCGACATTGGTGCTTTCATTGAGAGTTCCACTATGCCGTCCACGAAAGGTTTGATGGCTCCTTCAACCATCTACAGCGACGCTGCCCAAGGAGAAACCTTCCTCCCCGGACAGATTTTCATGCTCGGCGGCTTCGTACTGCGGGCCAACTCGCTTGGCCATCTGGAGCAGATCGACAGCTACACCCCTGGCCACCAGGGCAGGTTTGGAAGCCTGAACTACGTCGCGGATATCCATGGAGGCTTGATCTTCAATGGTTTTGAGACCGCAACGATCGCCCCCCTCACTCCGATGAACATGACCTAAATCGGTCATCGGATCACATCCAGCAGATGGCCCCGGCTGCTGCAACGGCCTTAGAACCGAAGCAAACCGTGCCATCCGAAGCCACAGAGTCCTTGATGTTAGAGCCGCACACAGACTCGGCATCCCGCGATATCTACATTAATGGAACTCCAGACTCGTCTCTCACCATGAGTTCCAAATCGGGTATGCCTGCGGACACCGAGCTGGATCGGTTATCGATCCTCGAATTTAGCACCGCAGACATCTTCCAGCACTCTCCCTTGGGTGATGTGCTAAACTCTTTAAAGAACCTATCCTTAGAGAAGGACTCACAGCCGAAGTATGTTCGGTTCGAGCCAGAGGCTGATGATGGGAAATTCCGTTTCCCACCCGCCACCCACTTCATAGCCACTGTCGATGATTTAACCGATGTGCTTGATTACGGCTCCGAAGACATCGACGGTATGGATGATGATGCCAACCAGGAGCAAGGCCAAACCCCGCCATTTACTAGACGTTGGACGGCCACCTCTTCATATGATGTGTACATGGTCGACACACCTAAAAAAGCAAGCGACAATGACAAAGGAGATCAAGTTGTGAATAAACCTCCTGAGACACAGTCCAAGCGCCAGCGCCCTAAATGCCGCTCTAAGCCTCGTCGCTCAAACGATGAGAATACTGGCACCGGAGAGAATAGCACTCCGGGCGACACCGAAAATAACGAAGACCCTGTCGGGGCTGCATCCGAACAGGAGGAACAAGACAATGGGCAGGACAACCCTGATAATCAGACCATGCCCAAGGACCCAGACGATGACAGTTATTGTCCAGTCTCTGAGGATGATGAGAGCCTCAGCAATGAGGACTTCATCGTACCTGAGGCACCCCTCGAGCAGGAGCGCTTCAAGCATCAGCTAATAGCCACCGCAAGAAGCCTAAAGAAAAAGCAGCAGCAGCTTCAGGCTGATCAAGACCTGCTCATTGACAGGGGGACTAATGTCCCGGCAGCCAAAGAATACGACCTCAAGCGCCCAGCCAAGAGTTACCCAAAGCGTAGACTGCTACCTCAGTTCGATGAGGAGGCACTAAAATCCATACCTCCCTCACGCAATACGGACCGACCACCACGCGGTTGAGATAGTGCAGCGGACCGACCACCTCACGGTCGGGATAAAGTAGCAATTCAGGCCGAACAACAGCCCGCCCCACCACCTCGCAAAAACAGGGATAGAGCATCTCGGGACCTTACATACGACCTTCGGCAGGAGCTGGACAACAGAGCAGAACACACCAGATCAATCTACGGGTCACGAGGACGCTTCCCAACTCGGGATGAAAGCTACCTATTCGGGCATGACAAACCTAGTCACACCCGGGCCGATAACCGCAGACGCGCTCCATCGGAGATGCGCCGTGATGCGGCCCGATATAGAGGCGCCGCACACCCTCTCTGCTTCACAGACAAGGTGCTGGATCACGAATTCCCCAAGGGATTCAAGCCCGTCAATATTGAATCATACGACGGAACAACCGACCCCGCGGTATGGATTGAGGACTTTATTCTCCACATCCACATGGCCTGGGGAGACGACCTCCACACCATCAAATACCTCCCACTGAAACTCAAAGGGCCAGCTAGATACTGGCTGAACAGTCTGCCCGAGTATTCCATCGGCAGCTGGGAGGATCTGGAAGAAGCCTTTCTTGACAACTTCCAAGGTACATATGTCCGGCCACCCGATGCCGATGATTTAAGCCACATAGTTCAACAACATGGAGAATCAGCCAGAAAATTCTAGACTAGGTTCCTAACCAAAACGAACCAGATCGTTGACTGTCCGGATGCCGAAGCCCTAGCGGTCTTCAAACACAGCATCCGTGATGAATGGCTAGCATGCCACCTCGGCCAAGAGAAACCGAAGTCCATGGCAGCCCTTACGGAACTCATGACCCACTTTTGCGTGGGAGAGGACAGCTGGCTGGCTCGTAGCAAAAACACAGCCAGCGAGATAGGCTCCTCCGAGGCCAATAACAGCTCCGAAAAGATCCGGCGCAGCAGACACAAATGCCGAAGTAATGGCGACAACACTGATGACACCACCGTTAACGCCGGATTCAACGGCTCCAAGTCCGGACAGCGAAAGAAGCCCTATAAACAGAACAGCGAGGGTCCATCCAGCCTAGATCGCATACTCAATCATTCGTGCCAAATACATGCTACCCCAGACAAACAAGCCAATCACACCAACAGAGACTGTTGGGTTTTCAAACAAGCTAGCAAGTTAAAAGCCAAAAACAAAGAAAAGGGATCACAAAGTGAGGACGAGGACAAAGAGCCCCGGGAGCCGAACACCGGAGGGCAGAAGAAATTTCCCCCTCAAGTCAAAATGATGAACATGATATACGCTACACAAATGCCCAAAAGGGAGCGTAAGCGAGCACTTAGGGACGTCTACGCGGTTGAGCCAGTCGCCCCAAAATTCAATCCATGGTCGTCATTCCCGATCACCTTCGATCGTCGAGATCATCCAACTAGTATCCGGCATGGCGGCTCAGACGCACTGGTCCTCGACCCAATCATCGACGGATTTCACCTAACACGAGTCCTAATGGACGGCGGTAGCAGCCTCAACCTACTCTATCAGGATACCGTGCGGAAGATGGGCATTAATCCCTCAAGAATCAAACCCACAAAGACTACCTTTAAAGTGGTCATACCAGGCGTTGAGGCCCGCTGCACGGGCTCAATCACGCTGGAGGTGGTATTCGGTTCCCCGGACAACTTCCGAAGCGAGGAGTTAATCTTCGATATAATCCCCTTCCGCAGTGGCTACCACGCATTACTTGGACGAACCGCGTTTGCTAGATTCAACGCGGTACCACACTATGCCTATCTCAAGCTGAAGATGCCCGGTCCGCGCGGCGTCATAACAGTCAACGGAAACACAAAACGCTCCCTCCGGATAGAGGAGCACACCGCCGCCCTAGCAGCAGAGGTACAAAGCGGCCTCCTCAAGCAGCAGCATAATCTGGCTGCCGAGCCCCTGGACATCATTAAGAGGGTCCAGACCACACTCCAACAGGACAGTGCGGCTCATCAAGAGCTCGATTAGCAATTCGGCCTCCGTCCCAATCTCAATGAGGTAGTGGCATTCATACCACGCATCCACAACTACGCACTAAAAATTCCATGGGCATCGACGGAGGCACAAGCTATCCCGGATCCACGGTACGGCCAGACCGATCCCGGACACACATATAACTTTACTATGTATTTTTCCTTGTTTTAGGTTTCTCCTATGAGGGTCTCCTTCGACGGCCTGATTAACGACCTCGTCAAAGGACAAACACACCGGATTGACACGGAGCACAGGCGTACATGGGAAGCCCTAGAGGCTAACCGTTTTCAGGACCCATGCGCAATCCGCCTTCGGGTATGACATGTCAAATAGCCGGTTGCTTTTTGCATTATTTTGTACCAATGTGCTTGGATGCATAAACCCAACTATAATGGAAACAGTTCCTGAGCCAAGTTCAAGGGCTCTAGACCCTATCTCTATTCTCCCTACGTTTCCTTTTATATTTCTTATTTCCAAGCAGCCGTACACTCGGGAATGTGTCATATTTGCCAGGGGCTCCCCGTCGCCCCATGATACGGCAACAAAGCCCGAACAATCCCTAAAGATAAGTTCGGCACCCCGAATTTAGCATTATATGCATTGGCTCCGAATCATGTCTTTGATCAATAGTTGGGTTTCCCGGCTCCTGTGCTTGCTACCCTACGTTCCGCTAAATCGGCTAGGGTATTAAAGGGAGAACTACTGCGATTGTGCCCTGGCCTTGACCAGATGAACATCTCAGTAGAGAAAGCCGAAAACTGACTGTCATGATACGGCGAGAGCCGGTCAGCTGTTCGAGGGTCACAAATCGTTGGAGTTTTTTTTCGCATTATGTGAAAGATCGACACTTCCCGATCAGATACTGACAGCCCCCTGGTTCGAACCAGGGGTTGCACCTATGCTTTATTATAAAACTCCTATGGCTAAGTGAGGGCTTTTAAGCCGTACAGTCTGATTGCCTTGTTCATTGTGCTAAACAACTCCTTCAAGGACCATACAAGTGGATCAAGATTGTTTAGATACCATCCCGAACACATCCGTACTACTTACGTGAGGGCATAAGCCGACGACTAGCCAACCTTCAGATTACATGCTAAATGGCCGCACCAGAGGAAACAATTCAAAGCATAATAATATTATATTACAAAACAGGCATTGTTCCAGCAATACAAGGCAAAGGCAACACACATACATTTACTCAAATACAATATCCTGCGAACACTGCACCGCCGCAAGACGGGAACCCTCCAAGACATCCGCAAAATACCATTCGGGTGTGCGGTGTTCCTTGCCCTCCGGTGGCCCTCTAGTCACCTCGACGGCGTCCATCTTCGCCCACCACATCTTGCAACGGGCGAAGGCCATGCGCGCACCTTCAATGCAGGCCGAGCGCTTGACGACGTCCAGTCGAGGACAGGCGCTCACCATTCGCTTCATGAGTCTGAAGTAGCTTCTTGGCATAGCTTCGGCTGGCCATAGCCGGATTATGACATCCCTCATGGCTAGTTCGGCCACCATATGCAGCTCCACCAGCTGTTTCAGCTGATCGGTGAAGGACACGGGATGCTCCGGCGCCGCATACTGCGACCAGAATAGCTTCTCCATAGAACCCGCTCCTTCGGTTTGGTAGAACTCCACGGCGTCTGATACACTGCGTGGCAAATCTACAAATGCTCCTGGGGAACTCCAAACCCGGGTTAGTAAAAGGTACTGCTTCTCCGCATACTTGCTTTGCATCTTAAATGCCTTACCCGCCGTGATCTTCTTGGCCTCCTGGATCTCTTGGAGGGCAGCCTGGGCCTCATTCCGTGCGGTCTCCGTGCTCTGACGAGCCTTGGCGAGTTCGGTCCCTTGAACCGACGCATCATGCTCCAAGGCTTCGTATTTCTTAACCGCATCCTGGAGCTCCTGCTGGATTTCCTTGACCCGGGCCTTGGACTTCTTACGAGCGGCCTGCTGCTGGACAGCCTTCGCCTCGGCCTCGCCTAGGGCCTTCTTCAGGGCCTCGACCTCGGTCACGGCTCCTACACACATTACAACACAGCGGTCAATATACAACGCATGTCCTTTCTAACAAACAACAATTAGTCACTCACCTTGCTTCTCCTAGAGCCGAACCTTGACCTCGCCGAGCTCGTTCTCGGTCCGCTCCAGCCTCTGCCCCAGCTCAGAGACTTCGGAAGCATGGGAGGTCGCGGCCAACAGCGACGCCTGCTCATTCATACATACCACGTTAGTCTCCTACAACGGAAGAATTGATCCTTTGTCCGGTCATTCTTGCCGAACACCGGACAGTGTCTCAGGGGCTACTGGCTACACAGGGTTTTTCTCTTTCTTACCTCGAAGCCTGTCAATAGGCTGCTGCAGGCTTCATCCAGTCCACCCTTGGCGAACTGAATCTTCTCGATCACTGCACCCATAAGGACACGGTGCTCGTCCACGACAGAGGCGCTTCGAAGCGCTTCCATCAGGTTATCCGGCTCCCCTGGACGGACAAGGGCCACAGGTGGGAGCGGCGCATCCCCCTCCTTTAAAAGGGCCGCTCGCCAGACTTTAGTTAGAAGGCGTCCCAACGATTTAGAGTTTTTAGATCTTGATGCAAAAATTGATAAAAGTGGGATTGAAGAGGTCAAAACTTTACATAGCAATGAACACACTATTTTGGATTTCAAAGAGTTTAATTATGATAATTTCTCTTTGATAGATTGTATTTCCTTGTTGCAATCCATGCTAAATTCTCCCCGTGCTTATGATCAAAACAAAGCTTTTACTAAACATATCATTGGTGCGTTAATGCAATCCCATGAAGAAAAACTTGAATTAGAAGTTTATATTTCTAGAAAAATTTATGACGAGTGGGAACCTACTATTAAAATTAAGATTAAAGATCATGAATGTTATGCTTTATGTTATTTGGGTGCTAGTGTTTCCACGATTCGAAAAACTTTGTGTGATGTGTTAGGTTTCCGTGAATTTGATGATTGTTCTTTAAATTTGCATCTCGCGGATTCCACCATTAAGAAACCTATGGGAAGGATTAATGATGTTCTTATTGTTGCAAATAGGAATTATGTGCCTGTAGATTTCATTGTTCTTGATATAGATTGCAATCCTACATGTCCTATTGTTCTTGGTAGACCTTTCCTTAGAACGATTGGTGCAATTATTGACATGAAAGAAGGAAATACTAGATTCCAATTTCCGTTAAGGAAATGCATGGAACACTTTCCTAGAAATAAAATTAAATTACCTTATGAATCTATTATGAGAGCCACATATGGATTGCATACCAAAGATGACAATACCTAGACCTATTCTTGTTTTTTATGCCTAGCCAGGGGCGTTAAACGATAACGCTTGTTGGGAGGCAACCCAATTTTATTTTTGTTCCTTACTTTTTGTTCCTGTTTAGTAATAAATAAATCATCTATCCTATTTTATGATTGTGTATTTTATGTTTTAGTTAGTGTTTGTGCCAAGTAAAGCCTTTAGGATCTTCTTGGATGATTGTTATTTGATCTTGCTGAAAAAAACAGAAAGTATGCGCTCACGAGAATAATTTTAATTTTTTACCTGAGAGTGATAAAATACTGATTCCAACTTCGGTATATCAACATACAAATTATTCAGGACGACCTAATTTTTCAGGATTTTTGGATTTACAGAAGTATTCGAAACCTAAAGATTACTACAGACTGTTCTGTTTTTGACAGATTCTATTTTTCGTGTGTTGTTTGCCTATTTTGATGAATCTATGGCTAGTATAATTAGTTTATTACAGTACCTTAAGGTGGTGATTTGTTTTCTTATACTAACGGAGCTCATGAGATTTTCTGTTGAGTTTTGTGTTGTGAAGTTTTCAAGTTTTTGGGTAAAGATTTGACGGATTTCGGAACAAGGAGTGGCAAGATCCTAAGCTTGGGGATGCCCAAGGCACCTCAAGGTAAAATTCAAGGACAACCAAAATCCTAAGCTTGGGGAGGCCCCGGAAGGCATCCCCTCTTTCGTCTTCATCTATCGGTAACTTTACTTGAGGCTATATTTTTGTTCACCACATGATATGTGTTTTGCTTGGAGCGTCTTGTATGATTGGTGTCTTTGGTTTTTAGTTTAGCACAATCATCCTTTTTGTACACACCTTTTGGGAGAGACAAACAATAATCGGAATTTATTAGAATACTCTATGTGCTTCCCTTATATCTTTTGAGCTAGATAATTTTGCTCTAGTGCTTCACTTATATCTTTTTAGAGCACGGTGGTGGTTTTATTTTATAGAAATTATTGATCTCTCATGCTTCAATTATATTATTTTGAGAGTCTTTTAGAACAGCATGGTAATTTGCTTTGTTTATGAAATTAGTCCTAATTTGATAGGCATCCAAGATGGGTATAATTAAAACTTTCATGTATAGTGCATTAAATGTTATGAGAAGCTTGATACTTGATAGTTGTTTTGAGATGTAAAGATGGTAATATTAGAGTTGTGCTAGTTGAGTAATTGTGGAATTCAGAAATAATTGTGTTGAAGTTGGCAAGTCCCGTAGCATGCACGTATGGTAAAGTTGTGTGACAAATTTGAAGCATGGGGTGTTCTATGATTGCTTTCCTTATGAGTGGCGGTCGGGGACGAGCGATGGTCTTTTCCTACCAATCTGTCCCCCTAGGAGCATGCGTGTAGTGCTTGGTTTTGATGACTTGTAGATTTTTGCAATAAGTATGTGAGTTATTTATGACTAATGTTGAGTCCATGGATTATACGCACTCTCACCCTTCCATCATTGCTAGCCTCTTCGATACCGTGCATTGCCCTTTCTCACCTCGAGAGTTGGTGCAAACTTAGCCAGTGCATCCAAACCCCATGATATGATAGGCTCTATCACACATGGGCCTCCTTATATCTTCCTCAAAACAGCCACCATACCTACCTATTATGGCATTTTCATAGCCATTCTGAGATATATTGCCATGCAACTTTCCTCCGTTTCGTTTATTATGACACACTCCATCATTGTCATATTGCCTTGTATGATCATGTAGTTAACATCGTATTTGTGGCAAAGCCACCTTCATAATTCTTCCATACATGTCACTCTTGATTGATTGCATATCCTGGTACACCGCCGGAGGCATTCACATAGAGTCATATTTTGTTCTAAGTATCGAGTTGTAAGTAAATAAAAGTGTGATGATTTTCATTATTAGAGCATTGTCCCATGTGAGGAAAGTTATTCGAAAATAGAGAAAGGCCATAAAAGGAGAGGCCAACGAAAAAAATGAGAGAAAAAGAGAGAAGGGGCAATGTTACTATCCTTTTCCACACTTGTGCTTCAAAGTAGCACCATGATCTTCATGATAGAGAGCCTCTTATGTTGTCACTTTCATGTACTAATGGGAATTTTTCATTATAGAACTTGGCTTGTATATTCCAATAATGGGCTTCATCAAAATGCCCTAGGTCTTCGTGAGCAAGCAAGTTGGATGCACACCCACTTAGTTTCTTTTGTTGAGCTTTCATATATTTATAGCTCTAGTGCATCCGTTGCATGGCAATCCCTACCCCTTGCATTGACATCAATTGATGGGCATCTCCATAGCCCATTTATTAGCCGCGTCAATGTGAGACTTTCTCCTTTTTTGTCTTCTCACACAACCTCCATCATCATATTCTATTCCACCCATAGTGCTATGTCCATGGCTCGCGCTCATATATTGCGTGAAAGTTGAACGAGTTTGAAAAGGCTAAAGTATGAAACAATTGCTTGGCTTGTCATCAGGGTTCTGCATGACGGGAGCATTTTGTGTGACGAAAATGAAGCATGTCCAAACTATATGATTTTGTAGGGATAAGCTTTCTTTGGCTACGTTATTTTGATAAGACATGATTGCTTGGTTAGCATTGCTTGAAGTATTATTATTTTTCATGTCAATATTAAACTGCTGTCTAGAATCTTTCGGATCTAAACATTCATGCCGCAATAAAGAGAAATACACTGAAAATTATGTTAGGTAGCATTCCACATCAAAAATTCTGTTTTTATCATTTACCAACTCAAGGACGAGTAGGAATTATGCTTGGGGATGCTTGATACATCTCCAACGTATCTATAATTTTTGATAGTTCCATGCTATTATATTATCTGTTTGGATGTTTAATGGGCTTTGTTATGCACTTCTATATTATTTTTGGGACTAACCTATTAACCGAAGGCCCAATGCAAATTGCTATTTTTTGCCTATTTCGGTGTTTTGCAGAAAAGGAATATCAAGCGGAATCCAAACGGAAGGAAACCTTCGCGAGGATCTTTTTTTGGAACAAACACAATCCTGGAGACTTGGAGTGGATGTCAAGGAAGCAGCAAGGAGACCATGAGGTAGGGCGATGCACCCAGGGGGGCCAGGCGCGCCCCCACCCTCGTAGGCCCCTCGCAGCTCCACCGACCTACTTCTTTCACCTATATATATACACTTATACCCTGAAAACATCCAGGGGAGCCACAAAACCACTTTTCCACCGCCGCAACCTTCTATACCCGTGAGATCCCATCTGGGGACCTTTTCCGGCGATCTATCGGAGGGGGATCCGATCACACAGGGCTTCTACATCAACACCATAGCCTCTCCGATGATGTGTGAGTAGTTTACCACAGACCTTCGGGTCCATAGTTATTAGCTAGATGGCTTCTTCTCTCTCTTTGGATCTCTATACAAAGTTCTCCTTGATGTTCTTGGAGATCTATTTGATGTAATTATTTTTGTGGTGTGTTTGCCGAGATCCGATGAATTGTGGGTTTATGATTAAGATTATCTATGAACAATATTTGATTCTTCTCTGAATTCTTATATGCCTAATTTGATATCTTTGCAAGTCTCTTCGAATTATCAGATTGGTTTGGCCTACTAGATTGATCTTTCTTGCAATGGGAGAAGTGCTTAGCTTTGGGTTCAATCTTGCAGTGTCCTTTCCTAGTCAGAGCAGGGGCAGCAAGGCACGTATTGTATTGTTGCCATCGAGGATAAAAATATGGGGTTTATATCATATTGCTTGAGTTTATCCCTCTACATCATGTCATCTTTCCTAATGCGTTACTCTGTTCTTCAGAACTTAATACTCTAGATGCATGCTGGATAGCGGTCGCTGTGTGGATTAATAGTAGTAGATGCAGAATCATTTTGGTCTAATTGAAACGGACGTGATGTCGGGGAACGTAGTAATTTCAAAAAAATACCTACGCACACGCAGGATCATGGTGATGCATAGCAACAAGAGGGGAGAGTGTCATCCACGTACCCTCGTAGACCGTTAAGCAGAAGCGTTATGACAACGCGATTGATGTAGTCGTACGTCTTCACGATCGACCGATCCTTAGTACCGAATGTATGGCACCTCCGCGTTCAGCACACGTTCAGCTCGGTGACGTCCCGCGAACTCACGATCCAGTAGAACCCGGGGAAGAGTTTCGTCAGCACGACAGCGTAGTGACGATGTTGATGACGCTACCACAGCAGGGCTTCGCCTAAACACCGCTACAGTATGACCGAGGTGGATTATGGTGGAGGTGGGCACCACACACGGCTGGGAGAGATCTTTGTGATCAACCTGCATTTCGGGTAACTCTTGGAGGGGCGCTCGAGTTTATATTCCTCGGCCGCGAGGACTTCAGTCCATCTATCAGCTAGCAGATCTTGATCAGCTTGAAGCTGCTGCTGCTTTTTCTTAAGGCTATTTGCCATGGCTATAAGCCGGCGCTTGAAGCGCTCTTGTTCGACGGGATCCTCTGGCACGAAGAATTCGTCGTCGTCGAGGCTTTCCTCGTCTTCGGAGGGGGGCATGTAATTATCATCCACCGCCTCTCCATCTGCCGCTCTCTCTGGAGGGCTGGCATTTCCATCCTCCCGTCCTAGATCGTGTTGGAGGGGATTGTTGCCATCTTTGGCACTATCCGGAGTGTTATTATCTCCTGTGCCGGTATCACCACTTTTGCTTTGGCGGGACTTAGAGCGGCGCCGCTGACGTCGGCGCTTGGGTTGCTTCTTGGAGGGTTCATCCTCTGCTTTCTCGTCGCAATTGCCTTCTTTGGGTGTATCCACCATGTATATCTCATATGACGAGGTGGCTTTCGAGTGCCCTATAGGCGTTGGTTCATGTTCGTCTCCTACATCGTCGTCCATACCGTCGATGTCTTCGGAGTTGAAGTCGAGCATGTTGGTTAAATCATCGACAGTGGCTACGAAGTGGATGGTGGGTGGGCGTCGAATTTCTTCGTTGTCCGCATCCCAATCCTGTTGGCCATAGTCCGGCCAGGGCTCTCCTGACAAAGAGAGAGACCTTAGTGAATTCAGAATGTCGCCGAAGGGCGAGTGCTGAAAGATATCCGTGGCGGTGAATTCCATGATCAGTGCCCAATCGGATTCGATTGGCAGGGGCACGGGCGGTTCGGAGTCCGGAAAAGAGTACGGCACCTTGGAGTCACGGGCTTCGCGGAGGATTAGGCTGGTGTTCGGCTCGATCACCGTTGAGAATGCAACCCCTGAGGCGGTGTCTAGCCACCTGTCCTCGATTGGCGCAGTTGGCTCCGAGCTAAGGGTCGGAGCTGATGCGGGCGCGACCTCTGGGGTACTGTTCGGCGGTAGAGCTAGGGCATACCCATCGTGACAGTGCGGCACGCCCGGCTGTGGCTTGAATCCGTCGAAGATCAAGTCTCGCGAATGTCGGCCATGTAGTTCAAACTTCCAAATCTGACCTGATGGCCAGGGGCGTAGCTTTCAATCTGCTCCAGATGGCCAAGCGAATTAGCCCGCAGTGCAAAGCCACCGAATATGAAGATCTGTCTGGGGAGAAAAGTCTCGCCCTGGACCGCATCGCTATCGATGATAGTAGGAGCCATCAAGCCTAACGACGACGACACAGAGGAGCTCTCAATGAAAGCACCAATGTCGGTGTCAAAACCGGCGGATCTCGGGTAGGGGGTCCCGAACTGTGCATCTAGGCCGGATGGTAATAGGAGGCAGGGAACACAATGTTTTACCCATGTTCGGGCCCTCTTGATGGAGGTAAAACCCTACGTCCTGCTTGATTGACATTGATGATATGGGTAGTACAAGAGTAGATCTACCACGAGATAAGAGAGGCGAAACCCTAGAAGCTAGCCTATTGTATGATTGTATGTTATGGTTGTTGTCCTATGGACTAAAACCCTCCGGTTTATATAGACACCGGAGAGGGTTAGGGTTACACAAGGTCGGTTACAAAGGAGGAAATATCCATATCCGTATTGCCTAGCTTGCCTTCCAATCCAAGTAGAGTCCCATCCGGACATGAGACGAGGTCTTCAATGGAGATAGCCCGTCTGTCCGGAGACCCCCTAATCCAGGACTCCCTCAGTAGCCCCTGAACCAGGCTTCAATGACGACGAGTCCGGCGCGCAGTATTGTCTTCGGCATTGCAAGGCAGGTTCCTTCTCCGAATACATCACAGAAGAACTTGAAAACGAGGATAGTGTCCAACCCTGCAAAATAAGTTCCACATACCACCGTAGAGAGAATAATATTTTCGCAATTCTAATTTTCTGACTTGTTTTGGCAGCATGACGTTATGTCATGGCACGGTGATTATTCAAACCGTTTCCTTTAAGCAGCCACGCACATAACGTGAGGCAGTTTTTCGACATGTCTTGTCAAAGCAGAGATCGTGTCCCCTTATTACGGGATTCTCATCAATACGGGCGTGGGTAAACCAACCGCGCCATCGATTACGACGCTTGGGGGATGAGCGAGTTTTACCAGGCTAGTGGGGACGCTTAGCTTCGTCCGCCTTTCTATCCACGCCTTCTTCCTCCTTTGCTCATCCGTTTTCGCACACTCGAGCTCTAGCGCCCAAGGCCACACTTCCCACCTCAACCTTCTCCAACCATGTCCGGAAGCGGGAGGCAGGTGGATGGTCTCCTCCGTCACGGAGGGAGACATCAAGAAGCTGCGCGGAGCCGGATACTTAGCCGCAATATCGCGCATCGGCTGCCCGCTTCGGGGCAGATCGTCCCTACCCCGGAACCTCATGAGAGGGTAGTTTTCCTCCACCACTTCCTCCGCGGACTGGGGTTTCCCCTCCATCCATTCGTTCATGGTCTCATGTTCTACTACGGGCTGGATTTTCATGATCTGGCCCCGAACTTCGTCCTCAACATTTTGGCATTCATCGTCGTGTGTGAGGCTTTCCTCCGCATCCGGCCCCACTTCGGCCTGTGGTTAAAGACCTTCAATATCAAGCCGAAGGTGGTTCGAGGCCAACAAGCAGAATATGGCGGAGCCATGGTGGGAAAGATGCCCAATGTTATATCGCTTGAAGGCTCCTTCGTGGAGACAATAAAGGGATGGCAATCGGCATGGTTCTACGTCACCGAGCCGCGCGACGCCGAATGGGCGGCAGCCCTCGAGTTTCGATCCAGATTCCCTACACGGCTCACTTCCTGGAAAGAGAAGGGCTTGTCGTGGGGTTCATCGGTGGAGCTGGATGGACTCCAGAAATGTATCCGAAGAATGGCGAGCAAGAAGCTCAAGCTCGTCAACATAGTCCAATTTATGCTCATTCGCCGGATCCTCCCGTGCCAACAACGGGATTTTACTTTGTGGGAGTTCGACCCGGCCTAGCACCAGACTCCGAGCGAGCTCATTGATACGATGCACAAGGACGTCTGGAAGGTGCTGTTCAAGGGCGCTGAGGTCCCTCCTTCTCTCGCCGAGGACCGCGGACTAAGCTCAAAGCGCCTAGCGCGTTCGGTGAGTTCAATATGTCCCGTAGGACATTTATTTTCCCTAGATTAATTATGTGCGGGGTCGAATCTCCATGCTTTTAACAGGACTGGGTGGAGATGTCAGGGCAGATCAACTGTCCGGCCCCTTTGCCCGAAGATACTGCGGGCGCTCTCCTGACGGAGATGCTGACTCCGTCCCCTTACAAGGTGCCGGAGAAGACCAAGAAGGCCAAGGGAACCCGAAAGAGTTCCCGGCGCCAGGTGTTATCGGACTCATCGTCTAGTAACTTTGCGGCACACTCCTCCCGCGAAGACGAGGAGGAAGAATAAGATGCTCCCCCTCCAGGCGGGGGAGACAAGAAAAGGAAGGCCGCCCCAACTAGGGACGCCGAAGGGTCCAAAAAGGGTAGGACTTTCCTTCCGGACAGTTCCACCGCCGCTGACGAAGGTGAAGACGAGTGGTTGCCCAGGGCCAAGCCCCCGGGGAGATCGTAAGTATTCGGATACCAGAATAACTCATAGAATTCCTTCGTCGCCCTGTTTTCCCTGACGCCGAACGTAATTATACAGGCCACCACGAGCCAGTATCGATGTATCATCGGATGGCTCCCTGGGCTCGTCGGACATGGATAGCGATCCAGTCCCGACCGCCACTTCCCCTCATCCTGCCGCCGCCGACGAGGTACTATCTCAAGAGGCACCGGATCGGGGGGAGACAGTCCCGGAGGCGCCTCACGGCGACCTTCCGGACTCCGGGAGCCGAGGGGACGGAGCCCCTGAGAGCTCCGAGTTCGGCCCTCAGCCGAACACCGCGTCGGAACCTCCAGCGGTTCCTGGCTCGGGCAGGCGGCCTCCTTCTAAGAGGGGCAAGACGCCTGTGCTGGTGACCTCTGTCCATCCAAAGGCGCCGGACAATCTGTTGGAAGCGCTTCACAGCGCTTCCATCGACGAGGAGCGCCGTACTGTTATGAGTGCGGTGGTCCAGAAGGTTCAGTCCGCCAAGAGCGGGTTGACTGAAGCCTGTGCCAGCCTTCTAACAGGCTTCGAGGTAAGTGTTTTAAAATGTAGTAGAAATATTAGCGCATAGACAGTAGCCCCTGATGCTTTGTTCGGTGTTCACAAAGAAAAGCCGAACAGAGGATCAAATAATATCGCAGGAGTCTAATATAAGTATGTCAATATGCATATGCAGGCTTCGCTGCTGGCGTCCGCCGCACTGACTGCAGAGGTCGCCGTACTGAAGCAGGACCTCGAGGGGTCCAGGAAAGAGCTCGGCCTTGCCAAGAGGAAGCTCGAGGAGAACAAGGGTAAGTAATACCCTATCTATAGATATGTATATATAAAAGAAGACGTCATTGCAAAATGACAGGATCAACGTATATTTGCCAGGGGCCACGAGCGAGGTGGCGACCCTGAAACAAGCGCTAACCAAGGCCGAAGATAACGCGGCCAAGGAGCGCACCGAGCGAGAGAAGCACAAGGCTCGGGTGGGCGAGGTGCATGAAGAGCTCCAGGTTCTCGTGGCGAAGCACGAGGCGTTGGAGCTTGACTCAAAGACGCAGGAGTCTGAGCTTGCCGTGGCCCTCGAGAGCGCAAGAAGTGCCAAGGCCGAAGCCCAAAAGGCCCTCCAGGAGATCGACACAATGAAGAAGATAGCGGCGGGTAAGGCTTTCTATATGCAAAGCAAGCATGTAAAAGTAAATTACCGATTACTTACCCGAATCCGGAGCTCTCTAGGAGCATTCACAGATTTGCCCCGCAGCGTGTTTGATGCCACACAATTTTACCAGGCCGAAGATGGAAGCTCAACGAAGAAGCTGTTCTGGTCTCAGTATGCTGAGGCCGAACAACCGGTGCCAATGAGCGACCAGCTGAAGCAGATGGTCGAGCTACATAAGGCGGCTGATCGGGCCATGAAGAGCTTTATAGTCCGGCTGTGGCCTGGCGACGCCCTTCTGAACAGCTTCTTCGGCCTAGTGAGGCGGCTTGTGGATGCCTACCCGCGGCTGGAGGTCGTCAAGCGATCTGTCTGCATTGAAGGTGCACGTTGGGCTTTTGCCCGTGTGAAATTGTAGTGGGTCAAGCTAGACGCTGTGAAGCTGATCAAGGAGGGCCTCCGGAGGGCAAGGAGCACCGCCACCCCGAGATGTACTACGAGGGTGTTCTACCGGGTGCCCGTCTCATAGAGGACGAGTGTTCAAAAGATGTAATATTTGAATGAGACTTGCTCGTTTTATCCTGTATTTATGAAAACTTGTTTCATATGCGCTATGCAACGCTTGTTTGAATTTAAAATATTACCTTTAGTTTGGCTGTTTATCCAATCTGAGAGATGGCTAGTCCTCGGCTTATGCCCCCATGCCACGAGTGCTGGGGTGTTCGGGATAAACCTGAGCACTCTTGTTCCCATGTTTGGGTCCTTCGAGGGAGGTGCTCAGCACAGCGAACAAGGCAACCGGACTAATAATGCTTTATCACTCTCACTTAGCCATAGAATTCTATAATTTTAAATTTCGGCAAAGCCCCTGGTATTCGGAAGGCCGAATTTGGGGCGCGATACACGCCTTTAAGCCGGACAGGGCTGGCCCCTCGCTCTAAGCGGCATAAGTCTTTAGGGACTCGAAAACCTCGCCGAATAGCGACCAGTCTCTCGCCTTATCATGACAGTCAGTTTTAGCTTTCTCTACTGAGGTGCTGAACCCAGCAGAATCGGGGCACAACCACAGTAGTTCTCCTAGCGCTACCTTAGCCGATAGAGCGGAACGTAAGGTACCAAAACATAGGAGCCGGGCAAACCCAACATTTGACCAAAGACATGATTCGGAGCTGATGCATATAATGCTATAAGTTCGGGGTGCCGCACTTGTGAAAGTGTTTGGACTTTTCACACCATATTGTGAGGTACGTAAGCCCCTGGTGTATTAGCCGTACCAAGGTGTACTGTTGCAAGGCGTCATTAATGAACACACACACACACACACAAATATATATATATATATATATATATAACAAGAATTCAATAATAGTCGTAATGTCATGCATTTTTTATTAAAAAATTGTGTTTAAAGCAGGGTGATACAGATAGTGCGATAAGCAAAGAGTAGGACTATGTCCCTTCCAAGGGCAAGCTGAGGAATGATATTAAATCGAATATTTCGCTCGTTACTGTAATCCACCTGGGAGTTCTGTGGTATGACGTAGCTGTCTGCCTTCTTGGTTGCTGCATCATGTGTTCGGCAACAGTGCTGCCGGAGAGTGTTTCCAGAAATTAAGGTCCTGAAAAAGGAGAGAAAAATAACCAAACGGGAAGCCCCTAGTGCGGTTCAAGCCGTGTCTTGGGGTGTCCCGCAATTGGGCCCCCTCCCCACCTATGCCCATGGTATTTTTAATGCGTAATTATGTACGCGTGGCACGAGTTTCGCCGTTGGGCTGGGATTGGGGTGGCCGCCGTATTGCTGCGCGAGCTCAGATCGCGCCAGGTGGTCTATTTGCCGATTGCTTCGAGCATGCTTGAAGGTGACCGGGCTTTGAAGCGTCGAACTAGTTGATTGCCTTGAGAGGCTGCTTTGCGCTTCTACTGCGAGGGCCGCGGTGTGCTCCTCGGAGAGAGCACTCTGTGTTTCCATTGACTGTAATAACTCCGCGAGGTACTGGCATCTTGAGCTTGAGGCATGCATAATGCGGTACCACATTGAATCTAGCAAATGCGGTTCGCCCGAGTAGCGCGTGATAACCACTGCCGAACGGGACTATATCGAAGATTAACTCTTCGCTTCGGAAATTATCCGGGCATCCGAAGACCACTTCCAGTGTAATTGAGCCTGTGCAATGGGCCTCCACACCTAGAATGACGCCTTTAAAGGTCGTTTTTGTGGGTTTGATCCTTGAGGGGTCTATACCCATTTTACGCACTGTGTCCTGATAAAGCAGGTTCAGGCTGCTTCCGCCATCCATAAGGACTCGAGTGAGGTGGAATCCATCAATGATTGGGTCTAGGACCAGTGCAACAAATCCGCCATGACGGATACTAGTGGGATGGTCCCTGCGATCGAAGGTGATAGGACAGGAGGACCAAGGCTTGAACTTTGGGGCGACTGGCTCCAACGCATATACGTCCCTGAGCGCATGCTTCCGCTCCCTCTTGGGGATGTGGGTTGCGTATATCATGTTCACCGTCCGCACTTGTGGGGGGAACCTCTTCTGTCCTCCGGTGTGCGGCTGTCGGGGCTCCTCCTCGTCATCGCTATGTGGCCCCTTGTCCTTGTTTTTGGCAATTAACTTGCCGGCCTGCTTGAACACCCAACAATCCCTATTGGTGTGATTGGCTGGCTTGTCTGGGGTTCCGTGTATTTGACATGAGCGGTCGAGTATACGGTCCAAGCTAGACGGACCCGGCGTACTTTGTTTGAATGGCTTTTTCCGCTGACCAGGTTTAGAGCCTTTAAATACAGCATTGACTGCCGTATCCTTGGTATTTTCACTATTAATGCGGCGCTTATGTTTGTTGCGACGTGACCTACTATTGCCATCCTTGGTATCCGGGGTACCATGGTTCTTTGATATGTTATTACTGCGAGCTAGCCAGCTGTCTTCTCCCGCACAAAAGCGGGTGATGAGCGTCGTGAGAGCTGCCATAGATTTTGGCTTTTCCTGGCCAAGGTGCCGGGCTAGCCACCCGTCTCGGATGTTGTGTTTGAAAGCCGCTAAGGCCTCTGCATCTGGAAAATTGACAATCTAATTTTTCTTTGTAAGGAACCGAGTCCAAAATTGCCTGGCCGACTCTTCTGGTTGCTGAATTATGTGGCTCAAGTCATCGGCGTCTGGTGGTCGCACATAAGTGCCCTGAAAGTTGTCGAAGAATGCGGCTTCCAGATCTTCCCAACAACTAATGGAGTCCGCTGGCAAGCTGTTAAGCCAATGCTGCGCTGGTCCTTTGAGCTTTAGTGGGAGGTATTCGATGGCGTGTAAGTCATCACCGCGGGCCATGTGGATGTGGAGGAGGAAATCCTCGATCCATACTGCGGGATCTGTTGTGCCATCGTATGATTCAATATTTACAGGTTTGAAACCTTCTGGGAATTGATGTTCCATTACTTCGTCTGTGAAGAATAAGGGGTGTGCGGCGCCTCTGTATTGGGCTATATCGCGACGCAGCTCGAATGGGCCTTGCCCGCTGTGTTCGGCCTGGCTGGATTTGCTTTTACTGTATCAGGCATGACGTTTATTGTCTCGTAGAGTTGTGCACCCTCATGATCCGTAGATCGATCTTGCAAGCTTTGCTTTGTCCTCCAATATGTCTCGCAGGTCTGGCGTATCTACCCATTCCTTTTTATTTGAATGGCGTCGGGGTAGAGGCTGAGTTTTTGGCTGGAATGCCTCTCTATCGCGGCCACGAGGTGGCCGATCAGCCGTATCATACGCTTCTTCCTCCAGTCGGGGTAGTAACCTGCACTTTGGGTAATTCTTGGAGGGGCGCTCGAGTTTATATTCCTCGGCCGTGAGGACTTCAGTCCATCTGTCAGCTAGCAGATCTTGATCAGCTTGAAGCTGCTGCTACTTTTTCTTTAGGCCATTTGCCGTGGCCATAAGCCGACGCTTGAAGCGCTCTTGTTCGACGGGATCCTCTAATACAGCGAATTCATTGTCGCCGACGGTTGCCTCGTCTTCGGAGGGGGGCATGTAATTGTCATCCTCCTCCTCTCCGTCTGCCGCTCTCTCAGGAGGGCTGGCTCCTCCATCCTCCTGCTCTAAATCTTGCTGGATGGGATTGTTGTTATCTTCGGCACTATCCGGAGTGTTATTATCTCCTGTGCCGGTATCACCACTTTTGCTTTGGTGGGACTTAGAGCAGCGCCGCTGACGTCGGTGCTTGGGTTGCTTCTTGGAGGGGTCATCCTCCACTATCTCGTCGCCATTTCCTTCTTTGGGTGTATCCACCATGTATATGTCATATGACGAGGTGGCTTTCCAGTGCCCTATAGGCGCTGGTTCATGTTCGTCTCCTACATCATCGTCCATACCGTCGATGTCTTCAGAGTCGAAGTCGAGCATGTCGGTTAAATCATCGACAGTGGCTACAAAGTGGGTGGTGGGTGGGCGTCGAATTTCTTTGTCGTCCGCATCCCAATCCTGTTGGCCACAGTCCGACCAGTGCTCTCCTGACAAAGAGAGATACCTTAGTGAATTCAGAATGTCGCCGAAGGGCGAGTGCCGAAAGATATCCGCGGTGGTGAATTCCATGATCGGTGCCCAATCGGATTCGATTGGCAGGGGCGCGGGCGGTTCAGAGTCCGGAAAAGAGTTCGGCACCTTGGCGTCACAGGCTTCGCGGAGGATTAGGCTGGTGTTCGGCTCGATCGCCGTTGAGACTGCAGCCCCTGAGGCGGTGTTTAGCCACCTGTCCTCGATTGGCGCAGTTGGCTCCAAGCTAAGGGTCGGAGCTGATGCGGGCGCGACCTCTGGGGTACTGTTCGGCGGCAGAGCTAGGTCATACCCATCATGACAGTGCGGCGCGCCCAGCTGTGGCTTGAATCCGTCGAAGATCAAGTTTCCGCGGATGTCGGCCGTGTAGTTCAAACTTCCAAATCTGACCTGATGGCCAGGGGCGTAGCTTTCAATCTGCTCCAGATGGCCAAGCGAATTAGCCCGCAGTGCAAAGCCGCCAAATACGAAGATCTGTCCGGGGAGAAAAGTCTCGCCCTGGACCGCATCGCTATCGATGATAGTAGGAGCCATCAAGCCTAACGGCGACAACACAGAGGAACTCTCAATGGAAGCACCAATGTCGGTGTCAAAACCGGCGGATCTCGGGTAGGGGGTCCCGAACTGTGCGTCTAGGCTGGATGGTAGGAGGCAGGGGACACAATGGTTTACCCAGGTTCAGGCCCTCTTGATGGAGGTAAAACCCTATGTCCTGCTTGATTGATATTGATGATATGGGTAGTACAAGAGTAGATCTACCATGAGATCATAGAGGCTAAACCCTAGAAGCTAGCCTATGGTATGATTGTATGTTATGGTTGTTGTCCAACGGACTAAAACCCTCCAGTTTATATAGACACCGGAGAGGGTTAGGGTTACACAAGGTCAGTTACAAAGGAGGAAATATCCATATCCTTATTGCCTAGCTTGCCTTCCACGCCAAGTAGAGTCCCATCCAGACACGAGACGAAGTCTTCAATCTTGTATCTTCATAGTCTAATAGTCCGGCCAATGGAGATAGTCCGGCTATCCGGAGACCCCCTAATCCAGGACTAGCTCAGTAGGCTTCCAATATATCAATCTTTATGTCTTGACCATTTCAAGACTCCTCATCATGTCCGTGATCATATCCAGGACTCCGAACTACCTTCGGTACATCAAAACATATAAACTCATAAAACCGATCGTCACAGAACTTTAAGCGTGCGGACCCTACGGGTTCGAGAACTATGTAGACATGGCCAAGTAATGTCTCGGGTTAATAACCAATAACGGAACTTGGATGCTCATATTGGTTCCTACATATTCTATGAAGATCTTTATCGGTCAAACCGCATAACACTATACGTTGTTCTCTTTGTCATCGGTATGTTACTTGCCCGGGATTCGGTCATCGGTATCCCAATACCTAGTTCAATCTCATTACCGGTAAGTCTCTTTACTTGTTTCGTAATGCACCATCCCACAACTAACTCATTAGTTGCATTGCTTGCAAGGCTTATAGTGATGTGCATTACCGAGAGGTCCCAGGATACCTCTCCGACAATCGGAGTGACAAATTCTAATCTTGATCTATGCCAACTCAAGAAGTACAATCAGAGACACCTGTAGAGCACCTTTACAATCACCTAGTTACGTTGTGACATTTGGTAGCACACAAAGTGTTCCTCCGGTATTCGGGAGTTGCATAATCTCATAGTCATAAGAACATGTATAAGTCATGAAGAAAGCAATAGCAGTAAACAGAAATGATCAAGTGCTAAGCTAACGGAATGGGTCAAATCAATCACATCATTCTCCTAATGATGTGATCCCATTGATCAAATAACAACTGATGTCTATGGTTTGGAAACTTAACCATCTTTGATGAATGAGCTAGTCAAGTAGAGGCATACTAGTGACACTATGTTTGTCTATGTATTCACACATGTATTATGTTTCCGGTTAATAAAATTCTAGCATGAATAATAAACATTTATCATGAAATAAGGAAATAAATAATAACTTTATTATTGCCTCTAGGGCATATTTCCTTCAGTCTCCCACTTGCACTAGAGTCAATAATCTAGATTACACAGTAATGATTTTAACACCCATGGAGCCTTGGTGCTGATCAAGTTTTGCTCGTGGAAGAGGCTTAGTCAACGGGTCTGCAACATTCAGATCTGTATGTATCTTGGAAATCTCTATGTCTCCCACCTGGACTTGATCCCGGGTGGAGTTGAAGCGTCTCTTGATGTGCTTGGTTCTCTTGTGAAATCTGGATTCCTTTGCCAAGGCAATTGCACCAGTATTGCCACAAAAGATTTTCATTGGACCCGATGCACTAGGTATGACACCTAGATCGGATATGAACTCCTTTATCCAGACTCCTTCATTCGCTGCTTCCGAAGCAGCAATGTACTCTGCTTCACATGTAGATCCCGCCACGACGCTCTGTTTAGAACTGCTCCAACTAAGAGCTCCACCATTTAATATAAACATGTATCCGATTTGCGATTTAGAATCGTCCGGATCAGTGTCCAAGCTTGCATCAACGTAACCATTTACGATGAGCTCTTTGTCACCTCCATAAACGAGAAACATATCCTTGGTCCTTTTCAGGTACTTTAGGATTTTCTTGACCGCTGTCCAGTGATCCACTCCTAGATTACTTTGGTACCTCCCTGCTAGGCTAATAGCGAGGCACACATCAGGTCTGGTACACAACATTGCATACATGATAGAGCCTATGGCTGAAGCATAGGGAACACTTTTCATTTTCTCTCTATCTTCTGCAGTGGTCGGCCATTGAGTCTTACTCAACTTCACACCTTGTAACACAGGCAAGAACCCTTTCTTAGCTTGATCCATTTTGAACTTCTTCAAAACTTTATCAAGGTATGTGCTTTGTGAAAGTCCAATTAAGTGTCTTGATCTATCTCTATAGATCTTGATGCCCAATACATAAGTAGCTTCACCGAGGTCTTTCATTGAAAAACTCTTATTCAAGTATCCTTTTATGCTATCCAGAAATTCTATATCATTTCCAATCAACAATATGTCATCCACATATAATATTAGAAATGCTACAGAGCTCCCACTCACTTTCTTGTAAATACAGGCTTCTCCAAAAGTCTGTATAAAACCATATGCTTTGATCACACTATCAAAACATTTATTCCAACTCCGAGAGGCTTGCACCAGTCCATAAATGGATCGCTGGAGCTTGCACACTTCGTTAGCTCCCTTTGGATCGATAAAACCTTCAGGTTGCATCATATACAACTCTTTTCCAGAAATCCATTCAGGAAACCATATCCCCCCGCTCACTGCTCGGCCACACGAGGAGAAGCTTCTTCGCTCGCCTGCCTGAATCCACTTCCCCGCTGGCTCGCAGGCACCGAAAACCCCAATGGCTGAACCGACTGACACACAGAGCCGCGATTGGAATTACCTCCCCAATGTTCTCTTGGAGCAGATATGTAATCGTATGGACCTACTCAGCACCGTCCGTCTGGCCGCATGCTCGGTGTCTTTGTACCGTCTACTCGTCTGCAACTGGCCGGCTCTTTTCAAGACACTGTCGGTGTCAAAACCGGCGAATCTTGGGTAGGGGGTCCCGAACTATGCGTCTAGGATCGATGGTAACAGGAGGCAAGGGACACGATGTTTACCCAGGTTCGGGACCTCTTGGTGGAGGTAATACCCTACGTCCTGCTTGATTGATATTGATGATATGAGTGTTACAAGAGTTGATCTACCACGAGATCGTAGAGGCTAAAACCCTAGAAGCTAGCCTATGGTATGATTGTTGTATATTATCTATCGACTAGCTTGGCCTCGGTTTATATAATGCACGAGAGGCCTAGGTTAACAAGAGTCCTAGCCGAATACGCCGGTGGGGTGGAGTCCTAGTCTTGATCGCCAAGTCTTGTGGAATCTTCCTTGTATGCGGCAGCTGTCCGAACTGGCCCATGAGTATGCGGTCATGGGGGTCCTCGGCCCAATCCAACCGATCGGGAGACGATGTGATAAGTACCCCCTAGTCCAGGACACCGTCAGTAGCCCCCTGAATCGGTCTTCAAGTTAGGGACGCTCCTCGATTCTTCCGAACTGTTCTTCATCTTCGGTTGACGGTCTTGAAAACTGGTTCAACAAATCTTCTCATCTTTGATCTTGAGGATTGCTGAAATGCATTCGGCGAGTTTACACGTCGGGTATCCGAGGAGCCCCTTTAAGTTTCCGGCCTTTATCAATGCCTTGTTATTATTTATGCCACACCTCGGGTTTGAAGTTGTTCCCGGGAGGCAGTGTCCTCTTGCGTCCGAGCTCTAACGCCGGACTACATTCGAGGTATCTTTTGCGACCGAGCACCAATGCCGGACCGCTTCTGAGCTCCAACGCCGGAATGTATCCGAGCTCCAACGCCGGACTATGTCCAAGCTCCAACGCCGGACCGTATCCGAGCTCCAACGCCGGACTATATCCGAGCTCCAACGCCGGACAGTGTCCCAGCTCCAACGCCGGACTATATCCGAGGTGTCATATCACCTTGGTTCAAAAAAGTTGAAGGAGTTTAGCCGAGCTTAATGCCAGACGGCTTCCGAGGTGGTGCACCACCCCGACTGTGGGCCGATTTTTTGTCAATATTTATTATTATTGCAATTTATTCTCTGCTGAGATATATGGCCAGTAGCCCTCAAGGTGTGTATCGGTCTAAAACCCGAGATGCACCTGAAGGATGACGTAAGACCGCTGACCCCAGTAGCCGCTGAGACTCAGGTTGATTTGCAAAATCGGCCTGAGGATCAAGTCCTAGCTCGGCAGAATACTTCGGGACACAAAAAGTGGCGTGCTCAGTCCTCGAGACTCAGGTTGGGTGCGGCCGACCAACCTGAGGATCAAAATCTCCTCTGAAACTATATTGCACATAAAATTTTCTGCATTGGACAGGCAATGCAGTAGCCCCCGAGACACTGGTCGGGTGGCAACACCAGATCAAGGGATCGATGTGCCCCTTTAATATTTGTAAATAATAAGCCCGAAGCGCAATAGCCCCCGACCCTTAATGTGGGCACGGGTGGCCGAATTAAGGATCGATATCCATAGTAAAATCACAAATTATGTGTAATGACTCTATGTATCCAAGTACTTTACATCATTAATGCTCGGATCCGCATTGTACAAAACTTTGTTGACCGACCATCGGCTTCCACCTCCTTGGCCATTAGCCGAGGAGTGTTTGACCTACTTTATAAAGCCTTTATGAGGGCAAAGATTTACCACAAACAAGGCAATCTGGCCATACGGTTTTATAAACAAAGGTACACTCAGAGATATGTTATATTTACTGTTTAACATAAGAAATGTCCTCCAAAGAAAATGGTCCCGCTATCGGTTCCTTCCTTTGGGTTGTCATGCTAAGCATGATCATGAAACCTCAGCTCTAATGTAAGAGCAAAATGTTGAGGATTTTGTTTGGGAGGCCAGTTACTAGCCCCCGGTAGTGTTCGGCGATAGTCGAGGTCAAGCCGTAAACACTTCGGCCAATGTTATGGACGGCCCGTCATTTAACATAGTCATCGGATCGCTGACCAATTTACGCCTATTGTGACAGTCAGTTTTTGGCTTTCTCCTCTGAGGTGCTTGACCATGCGAGCTGGAAGCACAATCGCAGTGGTTCTCCCTTTGCACACCTAGCCGAACAAAGCAGAATGTAGGAGGAAAGCACAGGAGCCGGGAAACCCAACTATTGACCGAAGACACAATTCAAAACCGATGCATATATAGCAATATCCAAGAATGTTTTTGCCGAATCCCTAAAGGTGTCCGGCGTTGCACTGCGAGACTTGTGCTGAAAACACACAAATAGTTTAAAAGTGCCACAAGCTTGGAAAACCAAAAAACATCAGTAAAAACTTGACGTCCGAACAAGATCAAGTGTTCGGTGCCAATCCGAAAATTGGCCTTAGAAAAAAAGGTTCTTCTGTCGTGCTTTAACATGACACATCCTATCTCAGGACTTCAAGCGGGTCAGCCTACGGCTTCAACCTCCTATCCCGATGGCGGAGTACTTCTCGTTAGGCCAGCTTAGCAAACTAAAGTCTAGCGGCCTTGAGAGATAAATTAGGCTCCCCGGCTAGTGACCACACACTCGTGTCGAAAAAAGGAGTGATAAATAATAAAACTTTGCAACGACTAAGAGGAAGAACACTTATTATAAAACGACTCAAATAAACTTAAGAGCCCCCAAGTGACTTGGGTAAAAGAATGATTGCATGTACCAAAGTACTTATATCATATCTATGTTCAACCGAACTTTAAACGCGTCTTAACCGACCGTCGGCTTCTCCCACTTCGGTCAAGGACCGAAAAGTGCGATGTACTCCATCTGTCGAGAATATCGATGGTGTTTCCTATAACCAGGCAACCAGGCCATAAGGCTGTAACAGACAAAGCGCGCTCAGGGAACTTATGCTATATTACTGCGAAGTGTAAGAAGCATCTTCGAAGAAAATAGTACCCCCACCGATACCTTTCTTCGGTGCTCAATGTTATTATGAGACTTGTGTAATAGATTTTTTGTACCCATGAGTTCCGTTGTGT
This sequence comes from Triticum monococcum, assembly GCA_034509565.1. Classification (NCBI taxonomy): domain Eukaryota; kingdom Viridiplantae; phylum Streptophyta; class Magnoliopsida; order Poales; family Poaceae; genus Triticum; species Triticum monococcum. The sequence goes on from CM067841.1 coordinate 527,137,830, forward strand.
GCCGACCATCATTGAAAACTATAAGAGCGCTAGCTTTCGGCTTCACCCAGTCTGAGGTCCGGCTCGGATGACCCGATCGTGACAATCGCAGAGGTGCTCCCTTTACCCCCTAGCCAAACAATCGGGAACGTAGGGGTAAACACAAGAGCGAGGCAACCCAGCTTGCAAATCTCTTAAGTCAATATGGTGCATATTGTGGCGTAATACACGAACAAGGAACGAAGCCATACAAGTATAATCATATGCAAGAGGAAAAGCTCCGTCAAGGGAGCCCCCAAATAAACGGGGTATTTGAATTTGTGTGTCACAAACAAAGGTAGTGCCCAACCCGGATAATTTTCCTGTGCACAAAAAATATTGCAAACCGGAGATAATAGTGATAATAATAATTAAAAAGAATCGTTGCATAATAAATAATTTATGCAAAGTGAGTAATAAAAGAAATATGGCCTGGCGCCGAAGTCAATGTTGATGCAGGGCATCGGCGTGATGCAGTGAGGGCGTGACAAAGCCTGAATTTGCAGGGCGGTCCGGGCTCCGGATGCGGCGTTCGCCGAACTATGTACGGCAACTGACCGAACCTCCACGTGACCATTTTTAATGTGGCCACTATTTGATAGACCTGTATACAGATGATGGAACAAACCAGAGTAATAATTCCTTAAGAAAAAATAAACCCAACAAGCAAAAATTGCTAGGATTAATAGCACCTGGTTTATTTGTTGTAGCATTCCGAAGAAAAGCGACTCCCAAAATCGGGAATCGATCCGCACACCCGTTGCCTGATGGGTGATAAAGCGATGACCTGGCGCTGCTAGCAACGGTTGGCTCGCCGACGAAAAGCCCGTGGTCCAGCTAATGTGATGAAGCTGGTCAGCTGGTGACGCCGAAGTCTCCGAAGTAAGTTGATGAAGAGATGGTGAAGCCCTCGGTCTAGCCGAGGAGACGGAGCAGGTCGGTAAGAAGACATTGCAGCTGCCGTGTCAGCCGAGGTGTTGAAGCAGTTCGGCATGATGGACATTGGCTTAAAGAAGCAACAGTGCGGCCATGCCGACGCAGGTCATAACTTGTGACACGGACAATGCCGGTTTGATAAAGTGACCATGCGGCGATGCCTGTGTTCCCGATCCGTGTAATCCGTGGGGCGGCGATGTTGGTGATGATTTATCCTTTGCGATGCCGAACTCTTGTTCGGCTTGCCGAGATGATGATCGAAGGAGTTGAGCTCGGCTCAATAAAGCTGCGACGTGTCTAGTGCAGGTCGGCAGCCGTGGAGCAATATTACCGGATTGGTTTGACACCAGCATAATGATGAAGAAGACTTCAGGGGAGGCTTAAAAATTTATGGGCACGTGTTTAAAAACAACACACAATACCCTAGAAGATAATTCCTCTAAAAAGGTTGTCCAATATCACATTCATAAAGAAACATGAATTCGGGTCGGATCCGTATTCGCGTAGAAAACGGATTCGAAAATTGGTCCACTCATCGGAAGGTTCCCGGAGTTTGAACCGCCGGATTGAGCTGAAATTTGGAGGGGTGGTAGATATGGTAATTTCGCAGTAGATGAACGGTTGGATCGTCCAAAGGACGTCCGAGCTAGAAGCTGGACACCATGCCCTAAACTCGTCTAGATTCCCGTCCAGATTTGACAGGGCTCCGGTATATCGTAGATTGTCGATGATTCCTCCATGATCTTGATAGAGATCAGAGTTGATGTTGACGAAGGCCCTCGTACGAACATGACGATCGGAGATGGAGCATGGTCCTCGGTCGAGCCAAGGTGACCAGTCGAGCCGGCGACGAAGATGCCGACATCGCAGTTGACCTGCAGACGAGCCATGGTTCCTTTTGCCGATCACACAGCGGAACTCTCAATAAAAGCACCAATGTCGGTGTCAAAACTGGCGGATCTCGGGTAGGGGGTCCCAAACTGTGCGTCTAGGATCGATGGTAACAGGAGGCAAGAGACACGATGTTTATCCAGGTTCGGGCCCTCTTGATGGAGGTAATACCCTACGTCCTGCTTGATTGATGTTGATGATATGAGTGTTACAAGAGTTGATCTACCACAAGATCGTAGAGGCTAAAACCCTAGAAGCTAGCCTGTGGTATGATTGTTGTATATTATCTATCGACTAGCCTGGCCTCGGTTTATATAATGCACCAGAGGCCTAGGTTAACAAGAGTCCTAGCCAAATACGCCGGTAGGGTGGAGTCCTTGTCTTGATCGCCAAGTCTTGTGGAATCTTCCTTTTATGCGGCAGCTGTCCAAACTGGCCCATGAGTATGTGGCCATGGGGGTCCTCGGCCCAATCCAACCGATCGGGAGACGATGTGATGAGTACCCCCTAGTCTAGGACACCGTCAGACACCCTGCTTGCTGATGCCCGATCCTCGCAGGTGGCCCAGACACCGACTTGACGATCCTATGGAGGTTGCCGTGGTGCCCCTCGACATGCTACCACTATCCCGTCCACCTGTCCTTCATGCGCGGCCACTACTGGGCGGGCATGAAGGCCAACCGGATCCTCCTCATCCACCGATCCAGTAGTCCGTGGCGTCTCGTGGACATCTACACCCAGCGAGAGATCACCCTTCCATCGTTGGATACCGCTTCCATCGAGCCTCGCGGCCCGCCGGACACTCCTGACTACTACGCACGAGACGCGTCAAGCTTTTGGCTCGACCTCTATTTGCTGAAAGTTGTAATCCGCGAAGTGCCCACACCATCAGAAGACTACATGGATTACAAGCTCATTGCCTTGTTCAACATGCGATTAGTCTATCTAGAATCCGGTCGCCATACATGGTTATGGCTCATCTTCAATCCTGTTGAGGCAACATTTCTGTCTCATGCTATAGTGCACGATGGCATCGTTTACGCGGTCGACACACAGATTGGCTGCCTATACTGGTGGAATCTATCGTCCTGTAATTGTTTTATCTCATCTCATCTTTACCTTATGAATACGACTACCTCTTCATTGTTACAAATTTAGAATAGATAGTATGTCTATAACCACATCATTGCTATATGTTCCTCTCATTTCCTAGATTTTTATGACCACACATGTTATTGTTAGAGTTCATATGATAACACTTGGCATCTAATGATTGTTAGAATAGATATTATGAGCATAACATCATCATTGCTATATGTTACTCTCATTTCCAAGATTTTTATAACAACGCATGTTATTACTTAGAGTTGATATGAGAACAGTAGTAGTAAGTGCTATGGTAGAATATGAGTAGGCTCTGTCATAGCTGTTTTCCTCTCATTGTTACATGATGTTTGAACCATGACATATTGCTAGAATATGAAAGCCATTGGCTTATTTTTTTTAACTTGGGGTATGATTATGACCACGACATTGCAATTCTCTGTCTATGATATGTGTCACTGTTATAATAATCTTAATTCCACACATAGTTTGAACATGATTGTTTATTTTTGTCCTTTTGGTCTCCAATTTGAATTGTTGTAGCAGACGCAAATGCGCTGGCCTTCATGATTCTAGGACCTGGAATCATACCATCCGATGGGTGGTGGTTTATCCCTCGTTCAGCTGATGGCGGTCATTTGATGCTCATTCGCACGTACCAAATTGACCAAACCATTACATCAAACCACATGCAGTACAATGCCCGGGGCGTTCGTGACATTGATGTCTATGGCTGCTTCGTGTTCGACAAAGATTCCAGCTCCGCTGGGCCAGGCGTATTCAACTGGAGGTGGGTTTACAACCTCGGCAACCACTCCATGTTTTTGGGCTCAATTATCCGATCATCCAACCAATCATCGATCATATCACTGGCGATGATTACCGTGCTATGCAACTTCCATTCGCCAGGGGGGACTGTGTTTACACATCATGCCATGGGTTTCATGAATCACCATATCCAGAGATTCGTCGACATGGCTTGTTGCCAGATAATCTTCAGTGTGTGAAAGGCATCAAGCTTCCATGCGATGGATGGCTTTTGCAAACCCAACATGCGGCGATGTGGTTCATGCCAACAGCAAATATGCACAACTTGATTAGTACTGATATCTAGACTGAGCCATGTATTCTGCTGCTATAGCACGACCCTCTTTTGTTGGATATTATGTACTGTTGTTAGTTTGAAGCACTCCTCTGGTTTGAAGGATAGATACCTTTCTAGGATCAAGTGCATCCTAACTCACCTGCGCAAGATGTACTGATAATGATGATGGAGATGCTATGTAGTATATATATATATCAATTACGCTTCAGGTCCGTACTTGTTACTTAAGCCTATGGTTAAAATGTGACACTAAATACGACTAGCAAGTAGTACAGTACCAGTACTAGTATACGTCGGTCAAATTATTCATCATGTCCACACATTGAATTGACATGACAACACGCTGCGCGTGAGGTGACACAAGAATCCCAGCGGCTTGTTCGGGTATTCTGGACTTCGGATTTTGAGTAGCACTTATCTGTTGAAATCTTTCATCATTCACTTAAAATAGTCGATTGATCATACATTGAGTACCATATAGCTGGAATTAACCGATGCAAGTCGAAGAAGGATTGGCCGGTGCTGCCGGCTGGCGTCAAGTTCGATCCCACGGATCAGGAGCTGATCAAGCACCTTGAGGCCAAAGTGAGTGCTGATAGCACGAGATCTCACCCTCTCATCAATTTGTTCATACCAACCATCGACAGCGAGCACGGCATATGGTTACACCCATCCTGAGAAACTTCCAGGTAAGACACCGATCGGTCGTCTACTTGCACAAACATATTCCTTTGTTTATAGATCTATTTTACATTTTAGACGTGGACCTGGTGAAGCAATTACAATTTGACAGTTAATAAAAAGTGAAACAAGTGACTGCAACATGCCAAAGATGTTATGAAAATGCCAACTACATACATAAAACCTGTACTCGACAATACTACAGGTATCACACTGAGTGGCCTAAGCAAGCATTTCTTCCAGCGCAATTCCAGGGTGTTCAAAAGGGGCACGTGGATGCGTCACAAGATACAGTCGGAGTGCAGCATGCACGCGATGTGGCACAACACCGGCAGTACCTTGCTGGTGATGGTCAATGGCCGACAGACGGGCAGCAAAAAGGTTCTGGTGCTGCACACCAACAAGAACTTCGACCAGCACAGGGCCAACTGGGAGATGCACCAGTACCACCTCGGGGACCTGGAGCAAGAGAAGGAGCGGGAGCTGGTCCTCTATAAGATTTTCTACCAGACAAACACTAGGGCTAGGAGTAAAAAGATTATACATTAGTTTGGTATTGGTACCTGTACTACCTTATTGTCCGCAAGTTGGTATTGTTGTTAATGATCTTTTGGTATGAACTTTGTATTTGCTTCCAACCATCATGACGAGGGTCGACGTGGATATAAAGCTGAATCATTTGTTTCGAAACGAATTTTCAGGCACCTGATTTTTATTTGATGGGTAGCATAAGCACCTACCGTTCGAATTCCCAGTTCTCCAAATTTTTTGAAACAAGTGCATGCACTTATTATCACGATGAAAAAACAATATCCTTGCTGCATCCGAGTTATCAGTCTGTACTTGCAGAATTCTCTCATTTATTGAGCACGTATATTGGTTTTCCAGGTCGAGCAAGTTTCAACTGGGCTGCAGACTGAAGGAAATATGCCCTAGAGGCAATAATAAAGTTATTATTTATTTCCTTATATCATGATAAATGTTTATTATTCATGCTAGAATTGTATTAACCGGAAACATAATACATGTGTGAATACATAGACCAACAGAGTGTCACTAGTATGCCTCTACTTGACTAGCTCGTTAATCAAAGATGGTTATGTTTCCTAACCATGAACAAAAAGTTGTTATTTGATTAACGAGGTCACATCATTAGTTGAATGATCTGATTGACATGACCCATTCCATTAGCTTAGCACCCGATCGTTTAGTATGTTGCTATTGCTTTCTTCATGACTTATACATGTTCCTATAACTATGAGATTATGCAACTCCCGTTTACCGGAGGAACACTTTGGGTACTACCAAATGTCACAACGTAACTGGGTGATTATAAAGGAGTACTACAGGTGTCTCCAATGGTATATGTTGGGTTGGCGTATTTCGAGATTAGGGTTTGTCACTCCGATAGTCGGAGAGGTATCTCTAGGCCCTCTCGGTAATGCACATCACATAAGCCTTGCAAGCACTGCAACTAATATGTTAGTTGTGAGATGATGTATTACGGAACGAGTAAAGAGACTTGCCAGTAACGAGATTGAACTAGGTATTGGATACCGACGATCGAATCTCGGGCAAGTAACATACCGATGACAAAGGGAACAACGTATGTTGTTATGCGGTCTGACCGCTAAAGATCTTCGTAGAATATGTAGGAGCCAATATGGGCATCCAGGTCCCGCTATTGGTTATTGACCGGAGACGTGTCTCGGTCATGTCTACATTGTTCTCGAACCGTAGGGTCCGCACGCTTAACGTTACGATGACAGTTATTATGAGTTTATGCATTTTGATGTACCGAAGGTTGTTCGGAGTCCCGGATGAGATCACGGACATGATGAGGAGTCTCAAAATGGTCGAGACGTAAAGATTGATATATTGGAAGCCTATGTTTGGACATAGGAAGTGTTCCGGGTGAAATCGGGATTTTACCGGAATACCGGGAGGGTTACCGGAACCCCCCGGGAGACTAATGGGCCTATTGGGCCTTAGTGGAAAAAGAGAAAAGGGGCAGCCCATAAGCTGGCCGGCGCCCCCCCTTTTCCCCAAGTCCTAGTAGGACTAGGAGAAGGGGCCGGCCCCCCCTCTTTCTCCTTTCCCCCCGAGAGTCCTAATTGGATTAGGATTGGAGGGAGGAGTCCTACTCCCGGTGGGAGTAGGACTCCCCTGCGCCTCCCTCTCCCTGGCCGGCCGGCTCCCCCTCCTCCAACCTTTATATACGGGGGCAGGGGACACCCCAAGACACACAAGTTGATCCTTGAGATCGTTCCTTAGCCGTGTGCGGTGCCCCCTGCCACCAAATTCCACCTCGATCATACCGTTGTAGTGCTTAGGCGAAGCCCTGCGTCGGTAGTACATCAAGATCGTCACCACGCCGTCGTGCTGACGGAACTCTTCCTCGACGCTTTGCTGGATCGGAGCCCGAGGATCGTCATCGAGCTGAACGTGTGCTAAGAACTCGGAGGTGCCGGAGTAACGGTGCTTGGATCGGTCGGATCGGGAAGAAGACGTACGACTACTTCCTCTACGTTGTGTGATCGCTTCCGCAGTCGGTCTGCGTTGGTACGTAGACACTCTCCCCTCTCGTTGCTATGCATCACCATGATCTTGCGTGTGCGTAGGAAAATTTTCGAAATTACTGCGTTCCCCAACACAGACTGCCCAGGCTTGGTTTTGTTTTAAACAGGCCCAGCCCATGATGACAACAGGGCGAGATCCAGCAGGTATCTACTGGCCTCCGGCCCGCCAGCGTTAGTTATATTTTGTCTTACAACATCCGCATGCAGTTTTTTACTGAATCAAATACACAGCCCAGTTCTATTTTCCTCTTGAAACACATGTCCTACATCCGTTTTCTAATCTCTAGCTATAGTTTTACTAGCTCGTATACACGTATCATTATATTGAAAATACATCAAATTACCTTTTCATATTTACATCCTTATTTTTGTTGTTGTTTTCTCTTCCAGCGCTGAATTTTTTACCACTCGTTTTCTCTTAAACCAACTCAATTGTCCCACGTCTTATTTTCTTACAAAAACAAAACGATTTTTTTGCAAATCAATAAGTTCTTAAAAAATGTTTATTATTTCGGGATTACAAAAGTTCGGACTCCACCGAAATATGCAAAATAAGGTTGAACTTTTTGACCGTGGTCCTGGGTAGAAAATGGGCTGTAATAAATTACTTAAGAATTAGCAAATGGGCTGCAAATTATTAAAAAAATAGCAAATGGGCTCTATGTTGTCTGCCACAGATTTGGAGGCTGACTTTTGGGCCTACTAAGTTCATGCGTACACAAGGTTTCTCAAAAAAGAAACTTAGTCAACAATCGACTCTACCAGCGTCAGACCATTAGATGTCAATCTAACGGCAATCGTGCTTCTTTTTTTTTGAATTTGATAGTGGGAGAGAACTCCCACTGTATTTTCATATATCTATATAAATGGGGTGTTTACATAGACATACAACTCACATACATCCAACTCCACTCATGGTGTTTACCACCGGGGGTGGGCAACTACTCCATGATCACTGCTATAGACTTGTCTCTATGTATGCTAAAACAGTAAAAAGCAAAAGTAGGACTCAACCAGCGTCACAGTATGAAAGTAGGGCAGCTCTACGTGCAACCTTAACTCTATGTTGTAAAAGCCTCAGGTCCTTTTTGAAATGATGGAACCAAGATGCAGTGCTTGGGGCGACACCTCTGAAGTGTTTATTGTTTCTTTCTTTCCAAAAACTCCAGGCAGCAGTGAAGAATACTTCTATGAAGATAGGATTGAGCCAATTTGTTTGTGCGTTTTGCAACGCAGTGAACCTGTTTTGAAAACCAGGCCAGTCAATACGCAACTTGGCCCAACACCTCTCGCTGAACTGGCAAGTGAAGATCATATGCTCAAGAGTCTCATTCATATTTTTCCCACAAAGGAGACATGTGAAATCATCCCCAATGTTATAGTGTCTCCTCCTCAGCATGTCACATGTGTTCAACCTATCATGCAGCAGTAGCCAGCCAAACACTTTGATTTTCATCGTACAGTTTGATTTCCAAAGGAGTTGAAAGGCGGGATAAGCTGTTGCATCACAGAAGAAGTAGTTATAGTAGTCTTTTGGTCTGTATTCAGCAGCGCCCCAAGCGTAGTGCCAGACATCAGTCATTGTTGTGGAATGGTGTATGTTGGATGCTGCATGTTGGACATCTTGCACCTCATTGAGAGATAGAGCGGACAGTGGCAGGTGAAAGGTTTCATGCAGCTTAGTGTTGGCCCAGAAGTCAGCGACCGTCATGTCTTCATCCAGAGCAAAAGAGAAGGCGCGCGGGTGTGATGATTGGAGCACCTCATTTGACCACAAGTCCTTCTAGAGCAGCGTAGTCGAGCCATCAACCACTTGGACACGAGAGATTCCCCGTTAAATGGGTGTTAACTTGAGTATGTCTTTCCACCAAAAAGATCCAACCGAATCAACCGCATGAGGCACTTGGTTGACATACTGATTATCCCAAAGCATATTAACCCACGGCACGTCCAGTTTGTTATAGAACTTGTGCAGAAATTTCAACAAGAGAGCATCATTGTGGATTTTAATGTTGATCGCTCCTAACCCACCTTTGCTCTTGGGCTTGCACACCAGTTCCCAAGCTGCCAGTGAATTACATTTGTCGCCTTGATCAGTTTTCTTTGTCCAGAGACATCTCCTTCGAATCTTGTCTAGAATTTCAATCAGTTTGGGAGGGAACTTGAGCATGCACATGGCAAACACATGAGAAGGGATGTCACAGATGCATTAAGCCAGGGGAGACGGTCCCCATGGGACATCATGGCGATCGTGGTAGTTAGGCGGCGTCCCATTTGGCATACTAGGGGCATGAACTCCTGGATGGTTGGCTTGGTAATGCCGAGCGGAAGGCCATGGTAGGTGAAAGACATTTTACCTACATTACAACCAAAAATATCAGCTAGGCTAGTTGTTGTACTTGCGTCTAGGTTGATTGGTATGAGCGTGGACTTATGAAAGTTAATTTTGAGACCAATTGAGGATGCATAGTCAGAAAGAATGTTCTTGACATGTAGGGCTTGGTGCGGGCAGGCAGGCAGAACAAGGAGGGTGTCCTCGGCGTATTGAATCACTGGGTAGTCATTTTGTCCATTGCAAGGAAAAGGCAAGTGAAGATCTCCACGCCGGAAGGCATCATTGACCGCGGCTTGTAGTAATTCAGCTGCGAGGACAAAGATGAGGGGGGAAAGAGGATCTCCTTGCCGCACACCGCATCGGCAAAGGAATTGCCGACTGGAGACCCCATTAAGAAGGACGGACGAGCGACCCAAGGAGAAGAGGCACTTGATCCAAGAAATCCACTTGCCATCAAAACCCATTTGTTGCATAATGTGAATCATCGGTTCGTGTGCAATAGTATCGAATGCTTTGGCGAAGTCAAGGTTAAGAAGAATGAATGGCCGACCCGAGCTTTTACATCGATAAAGATATTGGTATGCCCATGCTAGACAGTCTTGTATAGTGCATCCCTTAATAAACCCATATTGATTACGGTGGATAAGGGTGAGGATGACACGTTGAAGTTTGTCAGCTAGTAGTTTGGTAATTAACTTTAGGCAGCAGTTGAGCAGAGTAATGGGTCTAAAGTCGTTGACCGTCTCAGGAGAGTTGGTCTTAGGTATGAGTGTGATGAGACCATCGTTGATACTTGTCACATCTAACGTACCTTCATAGAACTGATTGCAGAGGGCATAGAAGTCGTGTCGAATGATGGGCCAACATGCTTTCAAAAATGCCCCACTAAAACCGTCCGGGCCAGGTGCGTGGTCAGGAGGCATACCTTTGACCACATTATCGATTTCCTCATGGGTAAAAGGAGAGGTGAGGTGATCAAGATTGGTGGCGCGAGGGATGATGGATGGAAGATCAAATTTCATGTCGGAAGGGGAGACCGTCCCTAGGCGCTTCTTGTAAGTTTGAAACAAGAGGGCCTCTTTGGCCGGATGATTGTCAACCAGTGTGCCATCCTCCAATCTCTAATCTTCCTTCCCCAGCCACCCAAACCAGCGTTGTCGGAACCGCCTGCTCCCGCCTCCCGTGGCCGGCTGTGCTGACGGGCAGGCCTCACAGCCCCATCATATACTCGCATCCCTGGCCTGTATATCCCTCTACTCACCCACACCTCCTGTATTTTCCGGCGATGGCAGCCGAACCAGTCAACCCTCATACTCTCCACCACGTGGGCAGCCACTGTCGTGTCTTCCTCGGCTCCGTGTCGTTCCCTTCATAGGCCTCGCCGTCGTCCACCGCCCTGGTGCTCTCGGCGCGGCGTGGTCAACATGGTCAACGAACGACATCCATTGGAAGTGGACTATACATGGAGAGGCTGACAGCTGGGTCCACAGCCGCACACAAGGAAATGCCTCCTTATTACGCGCAAAATAAGGATTTCTCCACCCGACATCTGGGACCCGCCGGAAGGGCCTCTGTATTTCGCGAAAAAAATGTTCCCTCCACTGACAGGTCAGACCCGCCAACTATATCTTCGCACGCAAGGAAGTGCCTCCTTATTGCGCAAAAAAAATGAATACCCCCTGCCAGCAGGGACCCACCACAGTGGGAGGCTAACTTGTGGGCCTACTAAGTTGACGGGGACGGAGGGCTTTGTGAACTTAGTCAATATATGAACGATTGTAGCTCAAGTGGCCGTACGATGTCCATCCAACGGCCGCAGTGCTTCTTCAACCTCTCGTCTTCTTGCTGCAGCCACCCAAACTAGCGTCGGTCATGTCGCGTGCTCCTGCCTCCCGTGGTCGGCTATGATGCCACGGAGGCCTCACCGGCCCCTACTACTCCCACCGCGGGCCAGGCCATCCCTCTACTCATCCACACCCCCTGTTATTCTGCGGCGATGGCAGCCTCACACCGCAGCAGAACCACTGAACCCTCGTACTCCTCTCCGCATGGGCATCCACTGCCGCATCTTCCCTGGCTCCACGTTATCCCCTTTCTAGGCCTCACCGTCGTCCACCGCCTTCGTGCTCTCGGCACGGCGTGGTCAATGTGGTCAACGACCGACTTCCATCGGATGAGTACTGTACGTGGAGAGGCTGACAGCTGGGTCCACGCCAGCCGCAAGGAACTGCCCCTTATTACGCGGAAAATAATTATTCTACACCTGACAGCGGGAAACCACCGGACGGGCCACCGTATTTCGCGAAAAAAGCGTTTACCCCCTGACTGCTGGGACCCGCCAGCTACATCTTCGCACGCAAGGAAGTGCGTCGGAAAAAGAACGATTCGCCCCCTGACTGGTGGGACCCGCCAGCTATATCTTCGCACGCAAGGAAGTGCCTGACAGTCGGGACCCACCTGGTCGAAGCGTATGTAGCATTCTCATTCTGTTCGCGGATGTGAACGTACATAATGGTCGATGCAAAGCACGCACGTGTCGTAGTAGATGTGTGCATGTAGCATGTACACATACGTACAGTGTCCAGTGTGCAAGAAAGAAAATACGGCCACGTACGTACATACGGGCGGTGTCTCGAATGCCTACTCGCGCATACGTACGGCGAGGGCTCGTGTACATGGCTGGGTTAGAACAAAGAAACTGTGTCGTCGTCGTGTTCATGGGGAGCCAACCGACTGGTTCAAAACGGAATGCGTCGTCGTGTTCATCGGGAGGGCTTGGATGGAACAGCCGATGGAAACGAGGCCTGGCGTACCGCAGAACGGAGGAAACGGCTTTGTGTTCGACCGGCCACGTTCTGAACGGGATCCTGTTCATCGGGAGGGGTCTGGCGTACCGCAAAACGGAGGAAACGGACCTCCTACGATCGAAACAGTGGTCCTGTTCATCAGGAGGGGTCTGGCGTACCGCAAAACGGAGGAAACAGACTTGTGTTGAAGAGCTACGGTCGAAACGGGGGTCCTATTCATCGGGAGGGGTGTGGCGTACCGCAAAACGGGACTCCACGGGATACTGTTCATCTCCACCGTCGACCCCCTCCAGCCTCCACGGGCTACTGTTAATCCACCGTCGACCTCCTCCAGCCTGCACCTGCAACGGTTCATCCACGGGCTCTTGTTCATCCAGCCTCCACCGCGCGCTACTCCACCGGCTACTTTTGAACCAGCCCTCTCCACGGGCTCATGTTCAACCACCCCTCCACGGGCTACTGTTCATCCAGCCCTCCACCTTCTACTGTTCACCCAGCCCTCCACGGGGTAGTCCTGTTCATCCAGCCCTCCATGGGGTCATGTTCATCCAGCCCCAACCGGCTCGATCGATCGGGGTCCTGTTCATCTAGAGGCAACACCACGGGGTCCTGTTCATCCACCCCCACCGGGAACTGTTCATCCAAACCCCCCAGCAAAGCTCACTGTTCATCGAGAGGTAGCATCGATCGGCTTCAGTTAGCAGCAGTAGCAAAGGAATCGCTCGATCGGGTTCAGTTAACAGCTATCGATTGATCGCTCGGGTTCAGTAACGCGTAACCTCCAGTGCAATCGCTCGGGTTCAATTAGAGCCCAACGCCTTGCACCCATGCGCGTGCGTCTACAAGAGAAATGTGCATCGCTCGGCCCTGACCACCCACCGTAACCAGGAACACCCCGATATTTTCCTCGCCCTCGCTTGTACCATGGTTTTTTCCGTCATGGACGACCCAAATAATGTCATGCAGTTGCGTCTCCGGCCCGCCCAGGACGAAAAGCCCATTTTCTGTCATGATTTTTTGTCATAGAAGTAGGAGCCCACCACATCTATGATGATACCGGTTTTGGTCACAATTATCGTCACAGAAGTGTCATAAGTATGATAGAAAAAAATTTGTTTGGCCCAAAATGGCACGGATGTGTCTTTTTTTTGTAGTGTATCCACTATGTTGTGAGATTGATGTTGCTATGACTTTGCCATGCTTAATGCTTGTCACTTTGGGCCCGGGTGCCATGATTTCATATCTGAACCGCTTATGTTATCACCATTATATCCATGTTCTAGATCCGATCTTGCAAGTTATAGTCACCTACTACGTGTTATGATCCGACAACCCCGGAGTGACAATAGTCGGGACCACTCCCGGTGATGACCGTAGTTTGATGAGTTCATATATTCATCGTGTGTTCATGCTTTGTTCCGGTTCTCTATTAAAAGGAGGCCTTAATGTCCCTTAGTTTCCAATTGGACCCCGTTGCTGATACGTCTCCAACGTATCTATAATTCTTTATTGTTCCATGCTATTATATTATCTATTTTGGATGTTTAATGGGCTTTAATATGCTCTTTTATATTAATTTTGGGACTAACCTATTAACCGGAGGCCCAGTGCCAGTTTATGTTTTTTTTCCTATTTTAGTGTTTCGCAAAAAAGGAATACCAAACGGAATCCAAACGGAATGAAACCTTCGCGATGATCTTTCTTGGACCGAAAGCAAACTATGAGACTTGGAGTGGAAGTCTGGAACTCTGTGAGGCAGTCACGAAGAAGGAGAGCGCGCCCCCCTCCCTCGTGGGCCCCATGGAGCTCCACCGACGTACTTCTTTTGCCTATATATACCCTTGTACCCTAGAAACATCAAGAGGAGCCACAAAACCACTTTTCCACCGCCGCAACCTTCTGTACTCGTGAGATCCAATCTTGTGGCCTCTTCCGGCGATCTGCCGGAGGGGGAATCAATCACGAAGGGCTTCTATATCAACACCATAGCCTCTCCGATGAAGCGTGAGTAGTTTACCATATGGCTTCTTCTCTCTCCTTGATCTTCAACACAAAGTTCTCCTCGATGTTCTTGCAGATCTATTCGATGTAATACTCTTTTGCGGTGTGTTTGCCGGGATCCGATGAATTGTGGGTTTATGAACTTGATTATCTATGAATATTATTTGGTTCTTCTCTGAATTCTTATATGCATGATTTGATATCTTTGCAAGTCTCTTCAAATTATCGGTCTAGTTTGGCGTACTAGATTGATCTTTCTTGCAATTGGAGAAGTGCTTAGCTTTGGGTTCAATCTTGCAGTGTCCTTTCCCAGTGACAGTAGGGGCAGCAAGGTACGTATTGTATTGTTGCCATCAAGGATAAAAAGATGGGGTTTACACTACTGCAGGATGGTCCAAACGCGACACTACGATCAGAGACCCTTCAACAAAACTGTGTGTGATACCATAATCGCAAACAGTGGTGTAAAAACCCGTCAAAAAGCTGCTAAACATTTGCGATGATAGATGCATCAAACACGGTTCTGAATTTAGTTGCGTGTGCGATGTAGGGCATACGGTTCAGCTCAATTAACTGTTTGGGATGAGGAGGCACAAAAGAAACGAGCAGCCAGATGAAGGCGTGTGCGATATACAACATACAGTTCACTGGGATGAACTGGGTGTGATTAGGCAACACAATGGAAACGGTTCAACTGAACAAGATGTGTGTGATACGCGGCAAACAGGTCCGTGATCTCAAATGTGTGCGAAGACCAATAATAACACAGACGATTGCTGCTAATAAGCCATGTGAATTGCTCTGTCTATGGTAGAATAACATGTATATATATATAACTGAAATAAACATCCAATTACAAAAGTGATTATACAGATCATTCGCACACACCTCAATAAACAATTGCATGCATTCTAAAGTAGGGGAAACGATCGTCTAGTCATCTACTTCTTGTGATGCTCCCGCCACTGCTATGTGGCTCGATCCCTCTTCTGGGTCAGGAAGAAGATAGTTCCTCATGTCAACGATCCTCCTGTACATCTCGTAGCTTGTGTACGCGTCCATGGCCGCGTACTTGACATGTTGTTAATCCAGTCTCTTATGCCACACACACTGTGCCAGGCGTTCCTGTCCTTATTGCTCTCTTGCTTCATCTTCGCATTGTAGGGGTCGATGATGGCCGAGGCAAGGTCAACCAGGGAGTTCTGTTTGCTTATTTCGCTGCCCCAGACCATGTAGTGGCTTCGGATGTTGACAAGATTCAGGCATTTCAAGTCCGAAACCTTGAGCACTTTTAGATCGTTGGTGGTGTCCACTATAGCGAAACTGTAGTCGGAGATGTTGATAAACCTGGAGAAACGCTCGCAAGGCCTTGTGGCAAGGTGGAAGTGGTAGATGAGGACGTCATGTCGCATGCACAATTACGCGACGGCAACCTTCTGATCGTGCCTGGCATGACCGATGGTGTACTCGAGGTCGAAGCCGACCACTCGGTACTTGTCCTCATCAAGGAACTGCTCCATAGTTTGGATGGAGCTCTTATTCGAGACCGGATTGTTCGTGTACACCACCAAGAGGGCCTTCCCCCTCACGTGGGTGTCCACTACGTGATGCATGGTGAACTACCTGCCGTTGTTGTCGTCGGCCGTTGGGAGCGCCATTGTAGCCACTGGGAGCGACATTGGAACCGCTGGATGTCCTCTCTGTATGTGTCCTCGTGGGTGTGCTTATTGTGTCGTGTGAGAGGAGAGATGAAGGTAAATGGCCGCGGGAATAAAATGGGGCCGGGCTGCGTGGATTCTCGGCGTGTCCGCATGGCAGTTTTTGTAGCGGGTAACTGCATCGCCGTGCCGCGCCCGGTGCAACCGCTTGCACACGAAAGTGCGTGATCGTGCGCCGGCCCAAAACACTGGTAGCACGCATGGAGGGACGAGGGCAGAGTACCCGGAGGGACGCGATAGCAGAGCGCGCGCGGTGGGACACTAGCAGAGCGCGCCACGGCCGCCTGAACCGCAAGCAACCACACGCATAGAGCTGTTGAACACGCAGGAAATGGTCGCCTACAAGCCGGCCGATAGTTGCATCGCTACATAGAGAGCGGCCGTGTGGTACCACCTCCCTCTAGTCTATAGTCTCCTTTATATTCCGTGCCATACTTTGCCCTCAAATTTAACCAACATAATGTTAATGCATGTTTTAAAAATTATATAATTGCAAACTATGTTCAAATACAAATCCAACTATATAATCTTTGGCGACATGCATTCATATTTTATTAGTTAAATCATACTTATAAACCAGGACAGTGGTATAGTAGGTAATTAAATCACAAACGTTTTTTTATTAACCATATGTGTACGTGGCCTTTCGTCCTCCTCTCGCACGTCTTGTCACCCCACTGCCGCTGACGGCTTATAGCCAAAGCTTGCGCAGTTTGCGGGGGCATTCTTTTTGCCAAACGGTGGCGCCAATGAATCGTCGGTGAGCCCGTTCCCACGAAATCTCGCAAGTTCCCACGCAAGCTTCCCGCCTGACTTGGTGATATCCCCCCAAAATCCCAATGCTTACTGGCCTGCTATAAAAACCCTCACGGTCGGCGGGTGATGTCTACTACACAACCTTCTCCTTGTAAACGTTGTTGGGCCTCCAGGTACAGGGGTTTGTAGGACAGTAGCAAATTTCCCTCAACTAGATGACCTAAGGTTTATCAATCCATGGGAGGAGTATGATGAAGATGGTCTCTCTCAAGCAACCCTGCAACCAAATAACAAAGAGTCTCTTGTGTCCCCAACACACCCAATACAATGGTAAAATTATAGGTGCACTAGTTCGACGAAGATATGGTGATACAAGTGGTATATGGATGGTAGATAAAGGTGTAGGACCTTGAAGTAGATGTGTCTAGAGGGGGGGGGTGATTAGACACTTAATGCTAAAGTTGCAACTTTTAAGCTTTTTCGGTTTAAGTGGAGTTTAGGCACAATTTCAACATTCACAATAAATATCAAGCAAGCATGCAAAGAGTATATAGGCAGCGGAAAGTAAAGCATGCAACTTGCAAGAATGTAAAGGGAAGGGTTTGGAGAATTCAAACGCAATTGGAGACATGGATGTTTTTCCCGTGGTTCGAATAGGTGGTGCTATCCTACATCCACGTTGATGGAGACTTCAACCCACGAAGGGTAACGGTTGCGCGAGTCCACGGAGGGCTCCACCCACGAAGGGTCCACGAAGAAGCAACCTTGTCTATCCCACCATGGCCATCGCCCACGAAGGACTTGCCTCACTAGCGGTAGATCTTCACGAAGTAGGAAATCTCCTTGCCCTTACAAACTCCTTGGTTCAACTCCACAATCTTGTCGGAGGCTCCCAAGTGACACCTAGCCAATCTAGGAGACACCACTCTCCAAGAAGTAACAAATGGTGTGTTGATGATGAACTCCTTGCTCTTGTGCTTCAAATGATAGTCTCCTCAACACTCAACTCTCTCTCACAGGATTTGGATTTGGTGGAAAGAAGATTTGAGTGCAAAGCAACTTGGGGAAGGCTAGAGATCAAGATTCATATGGTAGGAATGGAATATCTTGGCCTCAACACATGAGTAGGTGGTTCTCTCTCAGAACATATGAGTTGGAAGTGTAGATGTGTTCTGATGGCTCTGTCAACGAATGAAGAGGAGGTGGAGGGGTATATATAGCCTCCACACAAAATCCAACCGTTACACAGAATTTACCAATCTCGGTGGGACCGAATCAACAAACTCGGTCGGACCGAAATAGTAAACCTAGTGATCGTTAGAGATTTTCGGTGGGACCGACTGGATCAACTCGGTAGGACCGATGTGCTAGGGTTAGGGTAAATCCAAAACTCGGTTTGACCGATTACTCAAACTCGGTGGGACCAATTTGGGTAATTAGTGAAACAAAGAGTTGGCCATGCAAACTCGGTGGGGCCGATTGCATATCTCGGTGGGACCGGAAATATTGCAGTAGGTAACAGAGAGTTTGCAAGCCCATCTCGGTGAGACCGAGATCCCATCGGTGAGACCGAACTGATTAGGGTTTTGGCAGTGGCTATGACAAGTGAAACTCGGTGGCGGCGGATAGAAATAATCGGTAGGGCCGAGTTTGGCTTCAGATTTAGGTCAAATGTGGAAGTGGGAAAGTAGCTGAGGATTTTGGAGCATATCATTAAGCACTTGAAGCAAGAGGCTCATTAAGCAACACCTCATCCCTCCTTGATAGTATTGGCTTTTCCTATGGACTCAATGTGATCTTGGATCACTAAAATGTAAAATGAAGAGTCTTGAGCTTTAAGCTTTAGCCAATCCTTTGTCCTTAGCATCTTGGAGAATTTACCACAACCTTTAGTCCATGCCACTCCATTGTTGAACTTATCTGAAACATGCTAGATAGAAACGTTAGTCCAACAAGAGATATGTTGTCATTAATTACCAAAACCACCTAGGGAGCACTTGTGCTTTCAAAAGGTTTTTCTAATCTGAACATATAAAAACAACAAGGTAACTAATGATAAAAGTGAGCTCAAATGGTATGACAATGCGTTGAAACAAGGCCTAGGGTTCATACATTCACTAGTGCAAGTTCCTTGAACAATAATAACATAATTGGATCACATAACTATCCCTCAACATGTAACAAAGAGTCAGTCCAAAGTCACTAATAGCGGAGAACAAACAAAGAGATTATGGTAGGGTACGAAACCACCTCAAAGTTATCCTTTCTGATCGATCTATTCAAGAGTCCATAGTAAAATAACATGAGGCTATTCTTTCCGTTCAATCTATCATAGAGTTCGTACTAGAATAACACCTTAAGACACAAATCAACCAAAACCCTAATATCACCTAGATACTCCAATGTCACCTCAAGTATCTGTGGGTATGATTATACGATATGCATCACACAATGTCAGATTCATCTATTCAAACCAACACAAAATACTTCAAAGAGTGCCCCAAAGTTTCTACCGGAGAGTCAAGACGAAAACGTGTGCCAACCCCTATGCATAGGTTCATGGGCGGAACCCGCAAGTTGATCACCAAAACATACATCAAGTGGATCAATAGAATACCCCATTGTCACCACGGGTATCCCACGCAAGACATACATCAAGTGTTCTCAAATCCTTCAAGACTCAATCCGATAAGATAACTTCAAAGGGAAAACTCGATCCATTACAAGAGAGTAGAGGGGGAGAAACATCATAAGATCCAACTATAATAGCAAAGCTCGCGATACATCAAGATCGTACCACCTCAAGAACACGAGAGAGAGAGAGAGATTAAACACGTAGCTATTGGTACATACCCTCAGCCCTGAGGGAGAACTACTCCCTCCTCGTCATGGAGAGCACCGGGATGATGAAGATGGCCACCGGAGAGGGATTGCCCCCTCCGGCAGGGTGCCAGAACAGGTCTAGATTGGTTTTCGGTGGCTACGGAGGCTTCTGGCGGCAGAACTCTTGATCTATTCTCGTCCTCGAAGTTTTTAGCGTATATGGGTATATATAGGAGGAAGAAGTACGTCGGTGGATCTCCGGGCTGTCCATGAGGTAGTGGGCATGCCCAGGGGGGTGGGCGTGCCCCTTACCCTCGTGGGCAGCCCGGGACTCTCTTGGTCCATCTCCAATACTCCGTGGGCATCTTCTGGTCCAAAATTAAGTTCCGTGAGGTTTCAGGTCAATTGGACTCTGTTTGATTTTCCTTTTCTGTGATACTCTAAAACAAGGAAAGAAAAAAACTGGCACTGGGCTCTGGGTTAATAGGTTAGTCCCAAAAATAATATAAAAGTGCATAATAAAGCCCATAAACATCCAAAACAGATAATATAATAGCATGGAACAATGAAAAATTATAGATACGTTGGAGACGTATCAGCGAGTCCTGTGTCGCATTTTCCCTTCCATCCCTGTAGCTTATCTCGTCTGCTTCTCCCGCATTCGCCAATGGCACTGGTCCGTCGTCGTCGCTTGGCCACTCCGCCGTCGTCAGAGGACAGCTCCAGTTGGGTATGCGCGCAACACCCACCACACGCTCCACCGGCGGTGCCCGTCGGCAGCTGTTGCCGGCCACCGTTGCCGCCACACCACCGTTGAAAGCAAGGGCCATCACCCAATCCGCCGTCGCGGCCCGAAGGCAGGAGATGGCCGTCGTGGCCGCTACCCCACTGCCGGCCACTGTGGCCATCACCCGCTCCACCACCGCGGCCTGAAGGCGGGAGGTGGTGGTCGTGGCCGCCACCCCGTCGTCGGCCGCCATGGCCGCCAGCCCACCGTCGACCGTCGGGGTCATCACCCGCTCCGCCACCGCCTCCCGAAGGCGGGAGGCGGAGGTGGATGCCCGCACATGCGACAGCGACCTTGCGTGCTACATCGAGTTCCTGCGGGAGGAGGAGGAGCGCTTCGTCGAGCAAGAAAAGAGCCTTACCGCTGCAGTGGCCGCGGCATACGCCGCCTCAGAGGCGAGGAATCAGGAGTTCTACAAGGAGAACCACCGCTTCGAGAGGGGTCGTCTGGAGCAGTAGAGGGCGTTCGAGTTGAGCGTCGCTGAAGCTGCATTAGCGGCAGGCACCGCATTGCGGTTGCCCAGCTTGTCGGTAGGCTCCTCCTCCTCTGCCTCTTACTGAGCGTGCTCGACAGAGGAGAGGCAGCCGGAAGTAGTACAAAGCCCTTCTATAGTAGTAGTAGTAGTATTTAGGGGCTATTTTGTTCAGTTCATGGGACCGTAGATGTGGTGGAACTGTACACCGTACTTAAAATTAGCTAGGATATATAGTTGAACTAGCTATTTCAGTATGTGGTTGGCAACAATTGGGGAAAACTTTGGTCGGTTCAGCTGTCGAGTTGAACTGTTTGTATAAATTAAGAATGACTGCTTAATCTATGAACGAAATCTATGCTTAATTACTGAATTTTAGTTGCAAAAATTAGATACTGCTAGTGATTTTTAGCTTCATATTTTCACCAATCACAGTGTTACAAGGATTGACAAATCTTACAAAATTGTTTGTACGTGGTTGTACATGGGTCATCCAAAACAACCGTTTGTGTTGAAGGGATGCACAAATCCTGCGCTGCTCTCGCTTTGCATATGGGTGTTCTATCTAAAACATTTGCGATCAAGAGCTGCAAAAATCCGCATTGCACGGCACCTCCTACAGCAATTAAAACCAAGACATGGGGCGTCACGTGAATGGTTAACAGAATTTTGGATTTACTAGAATTTAAAAACCAGGCACCTCAATGTTTTGCCGGCAATCAACGGTGCCCCGGTGTTTGAAATTCATTCCCATTTCTTGCATCGGACCTAAGCATGCACCCAAGGACACAGATTTGATTTTTATAAACAATTTATATGCACTGGAGCATGTGCATGTAGTTCAAATTTGAATTATGCACATAAAATGCATTGAAAACTCAGATAATGCATAAAAATGTCCAAACGAACCCTAAAAAATCACAAAAATTCACACAACACTCCTGTTGTTCTATGTTGACACGAGAAAAAAAATTTAAACCAATAAGAGGCAATGGATATCGTTACATCCCCAAAGGTGGCACGTTCCCTACCGAAAACCATCATGTTTGTTGTGAGAAGCATATACCCAAACCTGCCCCAAATGGGACAAAATTTGTACCACGGCTTGTTGATGCTGCTCCATGATAGCATGCCAAGTTTCATGAATTTCAAACGAGTTTTGGATTTACTAGAATTTAAAAATCAGGCATCTCAATGTTTTGCCGGCAATCAACGGTGCCCCGGTGTTTGAAATTCATTCCCATTTCTTGCATGGGACCTAAGCATGCACCCAAGGACACATATTTGATTTTTCAACCAATTTATATGCACTAGAGCATGTGCATGTAGTTCAAATTTGAATTATGCACATAAAATGCATTGAAAAATTAGTTAATGGATAAAAATATTCGGACGAACCCCGAAAAATCACAAAAATTCACACAACACTCTTGTTGTTCTATGTTGACACGAGAAAAAACTTGAAAGCAACAAGAGGCAATGGATATCGTTTTGTCCCCAAAGGTGGACGTTCCCTACCGAAAACCATCATGCTTGTTGTGAGAAGCTCTTGTTTGTGAGAAACATATACCCAAACCTGCCCCAAATGAGACAAAATTTGTACCACGGCATGTTGATGTCGCTCCATGATAGCATGCCAAGTTTCATGAATTTCACACGAGTTTTGGATTTACTAGAA
Source organism: Triticum monococcum (assembly GCA_034509565.1). NCBI lineage: Eukaryota > Viridiplantae > Streptophyta > Magnoliopsida > Poales > Poaceae > Triticum > Triticum monococcum. The sequence goes on from CM067841.1 coordinate 527,160,521, forward strand.
TTTAAAAACCAGGCATCTCAATGTTTTGCCGGCAATCAACGGTGCCCTGGTGTTTGAAATTCATTCCCATTTCTTGCATGGGACCTAAGCATGCACCAAAGGACACATATTTGATTTTTCAACCAATTTATATGCACTGGAGCATGTGCATGTAGTTCAAATTTGAATTGTTCACCTGAAATGGCTAGAAAACCAATTTAATGTTCAAACGAACCCTAAATAATTCCAATTCTTTTACGGCACACATATAGTTGCATGTTCACTCCAGATAAAAGGTCTAGCAATTCAAACACCATCCATTGCCGCTGTGACCCCATTATGTAATTCAAATCAAGAATAAAAATCAAGTAGATCGCACACAATTTATTATCAGCAACCGTGTGAGATGTAGTACAAAATATCTTGGAGCACCGTTGGTGTATAGTACGCCTATGGCTTACGCATGAAGGTGAGTCGGCTACAGTCCACAACCAGCGTCTCAAGCACACTAGCTCGCTCCCAAAATATAATTTCACTGTTCAATCGTCACCGATGAAAGATGGGCACGTGGACCCGCGTCGTGTGGGCAACTTCGGTGGCCCACTCCGGCGAGAGCGCGGCCGCATCCGCCTTGGGCGTGCTAACAAGGTGCATGAGCACGGCCGCAATCTGCGACCGAGCGGCAAAGGCAGCCCAAACAGCCGATGTTGCTTCTCAGGTGGCGGCAGCAACATCTGCCTCAGGGATAGCAACTGGCAAGAGCGGCACATCAGCTGTCCGTTCTGCAGCGGCGGCCTTAGCCCTGATGGAGGCCGCCCACGCCCATCTCCTAGCGGTCACCACACAAATCGAACGAAGCTTCTCCGACAACGGTCGGCAACCCACTACCGAAGAGCTGGCAATCACCGAGAGCGTTCGAGCAGCCGTCCGTTCCTCCGCCGCATACCTTGCAACGACGGAGCCCGTCCAAGCCTAGATCACGTCGCCCACACCCAACTTGTGGCGGCCTTTTCCAAAGAGATGGCAGACGCGGATGGCAAGATGCTTGCCGAGTATGGTGCGATGGATGCCATGGAGCCCCTTCCCCAGGAGACAGTCGGGTGCGAGCTGGACATGGAGGCAGCGGCGGAGATCAACGAGCACCAGTCATAGTAGTACTCTTTGTTTTGTTTAATTAAGAGCGTCGGTCTTTAATTTGTTAGAGTAATGTTTAGGTCAGCTAGCTTTGTTTAATTGTTGAACTTGCTCGATTAAGAAGTGTGGGTGAGTTGTAGTCTCCTTTGTGTACCCAAATTATGCAATGACATGGATGACCATTGTAACCATGGAAATTCAAACCAAAACTTTTGATGTTCAAACTCATCACACACGGGTTAAGCTATCTAAATCGTTTGTGATGTCCACATATTGTAAACAGTTTTGAATAAGGGACCGTGTTTGATGACACTTTGCCCGCCAATTTCTTGGCTGAAGCGATTCCAAATTTTTGGCTTTCGCGGAAATATCTACCTCCCGCCCCCTCCCCATTACCAAAAGCCACATTTCCCCTCTTTCTGCGTTCCTTTCCAAGTTGAAACATTCACTCCTTGCTTGTAGTGCGGCCACCTCCTCGCCGGCGACCCTCCTTCACGCTGCTCAGCCTCCTCTATCCAGCCAGGTAATCCACAACCGACTCCCATCCTGCTCCTCCTTCCACATCCCACATGCCCCGACTGCCGGCGCGAGCGCGACACCTTTCACCCAAATCACTGACCCCTACACCAAAAAAGTGCCGGCCTAAGCCATGGTGCACGCAATATAGCCAGGACCTCAAGGAGCATTTGGCAGTGGAGAAGCAAATCGAGGCCGCACGCGCGGATGAGGTCGCGATGGCTGCCATTCGTGCCGACCCCCAAATCTTGAAGGAGCAGCTTGACAATTGCTAGCTACTCCGGTTAAGCATGCTCGGTTTACCCGTTGCGTGTGCTGCTCCTGCCTTTCCTTCACAAATTCTAGTGAATTGTGCTATCTAATTTCACCATGCAATCTATTGCTCTAGTGTATATGTTCTAGATGTCGTGCAATGTGGTGCTCACTTATTAACTGTTTTGTCAATTAGTTGTCGTCTTCAGTTTTCTGTTTGGTTCAATTCTGCAAATGTGATGTTCAATTCTTCAGGCTGTAATTTTGTATTGTCTTCCATGTGAGAAATAAATCAAATTTATCTTTACAAAATTTAGGGTGCATTTTGTTATTGTATACCATGTAAGGAATAAATTTAATTTGGCTGTAGTAAATACATGAGAAACAAATACAATTGCTACAATTGGTTGTTGTTAACTGTTTGGTTAACTCTCCGATCTTCTATTAGGAGTATATTATATTGTGCAATGTGGTGCTCAGTTAATGTTTGGTTCATTTGTTGTGGTGTTTAGTTAACTGCTTGGTTCAATTCTGCAATGCGATGTCCAATTGTCGTGGGTAGAATTTTGTATTGTTGTGCATGTGAGGAATAAATTAAATTTGGCTGCACTTAATACATGAGAAACATATACAAGTGCTATATTTCCTAGTTCTTAATCATGCTTGGTTTGGGTAAATGGGTTTTCCGTGTGGCTTCAATTAATCTGATGAATCTGCAATGTGCTTATTTTTCATCAACATATTTTACTGATAGCATGTGAACCCTTACTTAACCTGATGACTAGCTACCTTATATGTGTTGCAGGGAAACAATGGGAAGCTCTAAGGTTTACAATCGAGGTTAGCACGTGCATGGTCCGTTGTCTAATAGAACATTATTGTGCAATTGCAGGAACCATTCTAATATTTTGGTTTTTAACAATTTGGTCTTGCAGATGTAGTTCCTGCTGTCAGAGGTTTTGACCCACTGTTCGACCCTTTTTGCATATGGGGAAATGAGTTGTCCATGAATATCAATCAAATCAAGAAACTCAGAAAGATTGTTAGGATAAAGAAATTAGCGACAAAAAACAACAAGACCTTTGTCTGCACAATGAAGAAGACATCAGTTCACTACAAGATGATACTAACTATTATACCTTGCCTTTTTTTATTCCTTTGCCCCATTTCCAATATAGAGAAGATATTTATGCACATCGTTGTTTTCAAGCCTTTCCAAAGCAGTTCACTGATGATTACCTCTCAAACCACCTCTATGGTCAGGAGGCGAGGAAGGTTTTCATACAACACCCACGGTTCAATATTGAAGTGTTCCTGAAGAGGATGAAGGATGGATGGTCAATCATCCACAGGCACTGGCCTAAAGTTGCAAAGACCTTCAACATGAATTAAGGCTCAATATTCGCCTTCCGCTTCAGCAGTTTTCCAGATGAGATGCATCTGTCTATATACCCTCTATGATGCTAATTTCGAAAGGTTCTACATGTTGCATGTGGAACTTGCTGCTGGTGCAGTTGTGTAATGTGGTTGTTGAGTGCTGAAGCTATATCATGTTGTACTCTGACGTATTTCAATTATGAAATTATGCTTCCTCAATATAGAAATGAAATATATTGTGTGCTTAATATGAAATGTCAATTAGATTAATAAATGGATTATGAATAATCGGATATTTAGCCTGTCAATGGCGAATTAGCCTGCTAATTGTGTTTTGATATTGCAAACGGTTGTTGAAAAAATACCGTGGGCAATGACCTCAGGTAACACACATAGTTTCTAGGAATAAGCCGTGTTGGATCAATGAACAATCACACATGACTTTCTCTTGAAAATTGTTTGCGTTAGGCCACCTTGCGCAAACGTTTACCACATAAAACGGTCTGTGTGATACATTCAATAACGCAAACGATTTAACGGGAAAATTTGTGTGTGATGTACCTATGAACGGAAACGTTTTCCTAGGAGCGACTATGTGGGATGTGCATACGAACGGAAACATTTAGCGGGGACTGACTGTGTGGGATGTACTTGCGACCGGAAACAATTTTGCTGTATAATTGTATTTTTTAGCTCTATCGTACGTATTTCCATATTTGAGTGCTCGCTAGTCACACACGACCTCATTTTGCCGAACGTGTGTGCTAGGAGGGCATATCCCCGACGGTTTCTGGGTCCTGTGGGAAGGACCCCTTATCGCCCACACTCACTTGGTGACGATTCCAGATGCCGTTGTGGAAAGGGGTTTTAAACTGTTTGTTTAGGACCAACGCACACCAGTGGTATATCATATTGCTTGAGTTTATCCCTCTACATCATGTCATCTTGCTTAATGCATTACTCTGTTCTTATGAACTTAATACTCTAGATGCATGCTGGATAGCGGCCAATGTGTGGAGTAATAGTAGTAGATGGAGAATTATTTCGATCTACTTGACACGGACGTGATGCCTATATTCATGACGATTGCCTTAGATGTCTTCATAATTATGCACTTCTCTATCAATTGCTCGGCAATAATTTGTTCACCCTCGTAATACATGCTATCATGAGAGAAGCCACTAGTGAAACCTATGGCCCTGGGTCTCTTTCTTATTATATTGAATCTCTTTTGTTATCGCATCTCATTTACTATTTTGCAATCTTTACTTTCCAATCTATACAACAAAATACCAAAAATATTTATCTTACTATCTCTATCAGATCTCACTTTCGCAAGTGAACGTGAAGGGATTGACAATCCCTTTATCGCGTTGGTTGTGAGGTTCTTGATTGTTTGTGCAGGTACTAGGTGACTTGTGCGTTGTCTCCTACTGGATTGATACCTTGGTTCTCAAAAATTGAGGGAAATACTTACGCTAATTTGCTGCATCACCCTTTCCTCTTCAAGGGAAAACCAACGCATGCTCAAGATGTAGCACTGCCACGGGAGGGTAGGACAAAAGATGTCATGAAAGTTCTTTCCATAAGCATGTATGACTATTTACGGAATACATGCCTATATTATATTGATGAACTGGAGCTAGTGCCGTATCGCCCTAGGGTATGACTGTCACATGATGAATATCATCCAACAAATTGCCGATCCAATGCCTATGAATTTATCTTATACTATTCTTGCTAAGTTACCATTGCTATCGTTACTTTTGCACTTGCTACAAAATTACTGCTATCACGGTTACCGTTGCTATTGCTATTGCTACTTTTATCAAAACTATCATATTACTGTGCCACTGATCACTTTGCTGCAGATAATTAATCTCCAGGTGTGACTAAGTTGACAATTCAGTTGCTAACACTTGTAAATATTCTTTGCCTCCCCTTGTGTCGAATCTATAAATTTGGGTTGAATACTCTACCCTCGAAAACTGTCGTCATCCCTTATACTTGTGGGTTATCAAGACCTTTTTTCTGGCACCATTGCCGGGGAGCATAGCTATATTTGCTGAGTCACTTGGGATTATTATCAATTTATCACTATGAAAAATCTAAAGCATGCTAAGACCAAGATATTTTCCTCTAAGGCGAGGGAGGTAAGGAACTTCCATCTAGCTCTGATTTAGATTCGCCTTTTCTTATAAGTAAACTTGCAACACCACCACATGCTATTAATCCTGATATGTCACAAGTTGTTGATGATACTACTTCTGCTATGAATGATAATTATGATGATGCTACTACCTTGCTTGATGATGATGTGCCATTAGGTGAATTTCTCGATGAACTGATTGCTAGAGTAAGACAACATGATATTGTGGAAACTGATGATGAGCTTGAAACTGAAAATCTTGAAACACCTACTAGAACTAGCCCTCCCAGATATGAATTTCCTAAGGTACCGGAAGGTTATGTTATGAATGAAGAGACAACTAGAGACATTCTTGCTTTTAAGGATAGAGATGATCTAGAGAAATTATTCTGCAAGTATAAAGAAAAATACTTGAATGCTAGAATGCAATATGATCCTAAGTTTGCTACTTCACCTATCTTTATTGATGATAAGGATTATGAATTCTCTGTCGACCCAGAGTTAACTACTTTGGTTGAATCTGATTCTTTCCATGGTTATGAAACTGAAACTATTGTGGCACATCTTACTAAGTTGAATGACATAGATACCCTTTTTACTCATGATGAGAAAACCCGCTATTACTATATCCTCAAGTTATTTCCATTCTCATTAAAGGGTGATGCTAAATCTTGGTACAATACTCTTGCTCCTGGTTGTGTGCGTAGTCCCCAGGATATGATTTATTACTTCTTTGAAAAATGTTTCCCTACTCATAAGAAACAAGCTGTCTTGTAGGAAATATTTAACTTTGCACAAATTAAAGAAGAGAGTCTCCCACAAGCTTGGGGAAGGCTTTGCCAATTTCTTAATGCTTTGCCAGATCACCCTCTTAAGAAAAATGAAATACTTGATATCTTCTATAATGGACTAACTGATGCTTCTAGGGATTTTCTAGATAGTTGTGCTGGTTGTGTTTTCAGGGAACGAACTATAGGGCAAGCTGAAGAATTGTTGACTAACATATTGAAAAATTATGATGATTGGACTCTCCCTGAACCACCGCTTAAACCCACTCCGAAGAAGAGGGGTATATTATATCTCAGTCCTGAAGATATGTAAGAGGCAAAGAAATCTATGAAGGAAAAAAGGTATTAAAGCTGAGGATGTCAAAATTTTACCTCCTATTGAAGAAATACATGGGCTTGATACACCATCACCTCCTAAGGTGGTAGAGGTTAATTCTCTAATGAAATTCAATGATAATGACAATCCTCATAATATGCACCCTAGTCAATGTTTTTATGAGTTTGAAAATTACATTAAAAAACAAGACCACTTCAATGCAAATGTTATGAAATAATCGAAATACAATTCTGACATGATTGCTCGCTTGAGTGACTTATTATTTAGAATCTCAAATGATGTTAGAGGTGTGGGAAAACATGCTTCAATGGTTCAAAACCAGTTAGAAAAAGTTGCTAAATCTCAAAAAGAGTTACTAGATGAAATGAATAATAATATAAGTGACTTTGCTGTTGGAGTAGCAACTAGAGGAGGTAAAGTGACTCAGGAACCACTTTATCCTGAGGGACACCCAAAAAGAATTGAACAAGACTCTCAAAGAGCTAACACTAATGCACCTAGTCCTTCTAAAAAGAAAAGGAAGAAAAATGATAGGACTCTGCATGCCTCTAGTGAACTCGAAGTAGAAAAACCTCCTAATAATGAAGTCTCTATCTCTGATGTTGAAACTCAATCTGGTAGTGAACACTCACCTTCTGATAATGAAAAAGTTAATGATGAGGTTCATGAACATAGTCAACCAAATAATGAAGAACCATACAATGATGTTGAGATAGAACCTGCAGTTGATCTTGATAATCCACAACCAAAAAATAAAAGATATGATAAAAGAGACTTTGTTGCTAGAAAATACAGTATTGAAAGAGAACAGTGGGTTAAAAAACATATGCCCTTTCACTACAAAAAAAATACACTTCCGTGATGATACGTGTTTGTCACAGTAGGTCGCTTTTTTTGTCATGCATGTACATCCATGACAAATTTATGACAGAATCAAGATAGTCATACCTGTGCTGTCGTAGAAGTGTTCCATGACATTACCAAAATTATCATCACGGAAGTGTCCACTTCCATGATGATAAATCACGCGTCACAGAAGTGCTTTCGTCAAGGGTGACCGATACGTGGCATCCACCGTAACGGAACGCCATTAAGCTATCGGGTCGGGTTTTGGATCCGATAACCCGTTAACAGCCCCAACCAATGGGGATTTTCCACGTGTAAAATCATCATTGGCTAGAGGAAACACGTGTCGGCTTATCGTCGGGACAGGTGTCATCCACTCACTGGACAGAAGGCGCCTATGATACGTCGACACGTGGCACGGCCCAACAAGTTTAAATGGGCCGGCCCAACTAAAGGCCCACAAGATTTTGCGGACCATAATGGGCCGGCCCAGCTAAAGGCCCACGAGATTTTGCGGACCATAATGGGCTGGCCCAGCTAAAGGCCCACAAGATTTCGCGGGCCATAATGGGCCGGCCCAGGTAAAGGCCCACGATGACTCTAGCCCATAATGAACAGTAATTTTCTTTATACCCGTTAACGGCCCGTGATTTACATGGGCCGTTTCCAGCCCGTGTTAGCTTTCAGCCTATTGATGGCCCATACGTTCTTGGGCTCCTTTTCGGCCCTCGATTACTTCCGGCCTGTTACTGGCCTGTTCCCCTAATGGGCCAAATTCGGCCCATGGCAAGAGTCGGCCCGTTACTGGCCTGTTCCACTAATGGGCCAAATTCGGCCCATGGCAAGAGTCGGCCCGTTACTGGCCTGTTACCCTAATGGGCCAAATTCGGCCCATGGCAAGACTCGGCCCGTTTCTGGCCTGTTAACCCGTTGCGCCGTTTCCAGCCCGTCCTATATTCTGGCCCATTAATGACCCATTATGCCAGTGACAGAATTCAGCCTTTGCTGTCCTACGGCCTGTTACTATGTTCGGCTGATACCAATTACGCCCGATTATGGCCCATGTAGACCCATTTATCCGACGGGCCGAGGACCACCGATTACAGGCCCATTTATCGACGGCCCGTAGGAGACCCATGGATCCTACGGCCCGTATATGGCCCATGGTAGTTGCGGCCACTAGCAAACCAGGGAAAAATAAGACTAGGAAATAAATAAGGCTGAAACTAACGCTAGGCTATTAAGGTGATTGCACAGATTACATCCACTCGGCATCAAAGATCGCCACCAGTGCAAATATAGGGAACACCCTACACTATACAAAAATGGCTTGCTGTTTTCTACAGGCAGTGGCTGCACATTAAGAATAAATTTTGTATCACACCAAAACAAATTACAACTATATAACAAAAGGAAGGTTGACGTAAAACTTAACAGTCTAGCAGATAAATGCACCACCAGAAGTTCAGAAGCTCAGTTCATTTGACCTGACTATTATGTTTTCATGCTGTATTGTCCGATGGAGCACCATGACCCTCGCCTTCATTTCCCCTAGGCTCCTGAACAACATAGCAAATGTCTGATAGTCTGGTTTCAAAACCATGCATATCTTGACGACATTGAGCAATGTTTCTCCTTGTTTCACAAAGGGTCTCTGTTAGGTAATGGACTTGTGTCTGGAGTGCAGATACAACATTGCTTTGAGCTTGCATATCTTGATCATGAGGCAGTTTGGACGATATTACCTTAAAAACCAACCCAGTATTACGCAGGAACGTGCTTTTGGCACTGTTAGTGGACAGGTACTGACCCACTGCAGCAAGAGCTGACATTGCGGTTATAGTTGCCTCGCCACCTTCAGAAGGTGGCGGTTCCACCATTTTTTCCATAGCTCGCTGAAAAGTTGAGGTTTTACATTAGTAGTACCAGAACAGAACATATTAAGGAGGCAGCAAAACCAAACAAAATAGCTTTGGTCTATATACAGAACTTATTCTGGTGAACCCATGTAAAATAGTAGTTGTATTTTATTGCAAAGTACATAATAAAACCAGGTTCCAAACATATGACCATGTACTATCGCTAATGTATTGTCTATTTCTTCACATCGTATTGAGGGCTAAGGACAAAGAGACGAAGTTTATAATATGGTAAGCATAGTATGACGTCATTCATATCACAAAACAAGTTAGAACAGACAAACAGGCAATTGTAACATTGTGTGGGCAAGTCCAGCACGAAACTAGATTACGGGTCAAGATCAAAGGAACATCACTCCTCTCTTTTAAACCTTGTAAGGTGCAATGATACGCTAAGACAATTGTGTATAAAATTGAAAAGAGTAATAGACATTGGCTGCAAACCATATAGTTCAAGGCACAAGTCAGAGTAAGTAGTAGTTAAAAGGCATGAGGATTAAGGACTTACAACAACGGCTTTGACTGGTGTAGTCATGCCCTTCTTCTTGCCAGTGTGACAGTCCTTGAAGATTTCCACAGCATTTGGTTCAGGTAATTTTTGGTCCTTGCGGGCTTTCCTCTACATTTGGAACAAGTCAAGATAGATCTGATAATATGGTACAGCAAAAAGAGGGAAACAATAGCTAATTACAAGAGCCTCGCAGTGTGCAATATAGCTACGAGATCCTGTCATCTGTTGGAATTTCACTTTCGTACGGTTGGCCTTGTTCTTTGAACAGTTCACCTACAAGAAGATAGATTTGTGTGGCACATGCGTAAATAGGACTTCAACATGTGATCTGATGACATATATATAATGTACCTGATACTTCGGATCAGACCAGTGTTTAACGAGGCCTCTCCAGTCTTCATCAGATATATTTTCCACTGGAGATGTTTGGGCAAGTTCACTGTTAGCCTTGCCTTCAAAGAGAGTTTTCCTCAAGTTATATCGATACTGGCGCAGAGTAGACTTGAAAACATGGGTGCAAGCTTGTCTGGTTGCATCATCTTGACTATCCAACTTGAACCTCATCTGTTGAAAATTATGGGACTCTCATTATCACCAACCTAGAAAGTATTGGACAGAGCAAGACGATATTACTAGTTTCCATACATAACCATACTTACAGATAAATGGTCAAGGAATATGTTGAACTGGGTTTCGTCTTTGTCATTCCAGTACTGAATCCATGTTGGGAGGATACGTACATGACACCTAACAGCAACAGCTGCCTTTGATACTAACTTGGCTGACTCTGTAGCATCACGTGGCCTTTTTAAACCTGCCTCAAAACGGATCTCCATTCTTCCTCCTCTAGATTTAGTTAACCTATCGAGCATTATCCCTGATGTTTGTTTCCTCTTGCGCCTAGGTGATAGTCCAACAACAAACATAGGAAGTGTCAGTGTACATCAAACTGTGAGACTACATATAAAGAAGCATGCACCTGTAACTTGACTCCAGCAACTACCTTCTTGTTGTTGAAGCTCACGAGGTTCATCTGATATTGCCAACTCGTCTTGTGTCAAGAGTGCTTGATAACTAGTGTCAGGTGTCAAGGGAGCTTGGGAACGTGCTGCTAGCTCAGTTGACGCACGAGTACGTCGTGCAGCTAGTAGTACTGTGGTAGGTGTTGCAAGAACTAGGGCTGTCTCTTCTTGTTTGGTGGCAGCTATTTGTTTTTGTTTGTCTTTTTTTGCAACTCGTGTAGCATGGGATGCCATGTATGTCGAATTTTCTGCTGGACTTTGACCTTCTATTGCACCATCAGTACCAACAGAATCTGCAGGATTCATCCGCTTCTCATTCCCTGCCATTCTGTGTTTCTTCCTCTTTCTCTGTGCCATGTTAAGTTAAGCCGACAAGAAAAACGAATAACAATTTAGTTCTTCAGAACAAATTGATGCGTGACGCAGACGAACTGAACTCTGATGTTAGACAACCGCATGATAGGAGGATGTAATATGTATGAAAAATAGGACGGGAGAGATAACCAGAACTATGATGTGTAAACTAAGAAGAAGACATTTCACCAAATTAGAAGCAATGCAATGGAAGGTAGACACCATATGAAAGATGCTACAAATATCGCTCTGCCAAGTTAACAGTGTCTCATCATAAATGGCGTTTAAACAAATGTGAAGCAGTACAAGAAATAAATCATATGCAAGATGCAAACAACATCACACTACCATGTTAGAGGTCTCTCATCATTAGTGCCATTGCATATTCACAGCATTGCATATTCACAGCTTATGATGTGTAAACTATGGAGAAGGCATTTCAACAAATTAGAAGCAATGAAAGCTAGACACCATATGAAAGATGCAACGAATATCACTCTACCAAGTTAAAACTGTCTTGTCATAAGTGCCATTTCAACAAATTAGTAATACAAGCTAGAAAAGAATGTGAGATGTAACCTATATCACACTCCAAAGTCAAACTTATCTTATGATAAGTGATTGTTGCAGGTTACACAATAGTAGTAATTTGATGTAAGAACATGGTGTGATAGACAGATATTGTATGTTCTAGAAACAGGAACACGTGTCTTATTCAAGTATAATGTGTAAAGTAAGCAGATGGAATTCAACAAAATTAGAAGCAATACAAGCTAGACATCACACATAACATGCAACCACATATAACAGTGCCAAGTTAGAGGGAGCACCGGTGATGCTGCACTAGGGGAGACGTGCTCATCATAAACACAGCTTTGTTGAGTGTCTATGCATGTGTTGTCTTGGAAATCATCTTGGGGGTGTGGACGAGTAGAAACTGTAGAGGCCCTCCGTTCCGAAGGAGCACCTTTATCCGCTGCCTTGCTAACTTCCTTCCGCTTTATTGATTTTGAATTGTCAAGCAAAACCGACAAGAAAAAGCAATAAAATTCTCTCTTCAGAACTCATTCATGCATGATACTAAAAATCACTACTTTGATGTAAGGCAAACACATGATACCAGGATGGAATATGTACGAAAAATAGGACGGCATGGCATGTTCACAACTTTTTGTGTAAACTAAGCAGAAACCATTCGAGCAAGTAGGAAGTAATGCAAGCTAGACACCACATGAAAGATGCAACCAATATGACTCTGCCAAGTTAAAAGCGTCCCATCATAAATGGAAATTCAACAAATTAGAAGGAGCGCATGCTATAAATCATATGAAAGATGCAACTAATATCGCACTGCATATACTAAAGGTGTCTCGTCATGTTGATTGATGTGGGATACAAAAAAATAGTTTTGTGTAAGGACATGCTTAATAGACAGATGTACTATGTACTAAATACAGGAAGGCATGTCACATTAACAGGAAGGCATGTCACATTAACAGGTATAATGTATAAGCTAAGCAGACTAGCACATGCAGTTTAACCAGATTGGAAGAATTACAATCTAGACACCATATGCAACATGCAACCACATATCACACTGCCAAGTTAGAGCAAGCACCTGCGATGCTAGTGTAGGGGAAATGATGTAATCAACTACAGAGCTATGTTCACTATCTTCATCTAGCATTTCTGTTTCTTGAGAATCATGTCGGGAGGCTGACGCTGCATTCTTTAAATGAGGAGTAGTCCCCTTGCCTGCCTGCCTCGTCATAAGTGATTGATGAGGGATACACAAGAACATTAGTTTGATGTAAGAACATGGTTAATACACAGATGTACTAGTATGTACCAAAAACAAAAAGGCATGTCATATTCAAAGGTATAATGTGTAATCTAAGCAGATGCAATTTAACCAAATTGGAAGCAATACAAGCTAGACATCCGGCTGGAGTGGTGAGCATGATCATCTAGGACCTGAGAGCCTGGTGGGAGGCGGGCTGTTTCGCCACCATCGCAGCTTTTTAGTTGGCTTCCAGGTGATGCCTATCTTTGCTGGGCTTGTCACTGGCTCGGCCAGTGCCCTGACTAGCTATTTGTCTTATGGTGCTCACGGGATGGTGGTTCATGTAAAAAAAATATCTTTCCTTATCTTACCGACTTTGGCCTTTCGAATACAAGCTAGACACCATATGGAACATGCAACCACATATGACACCGTGAAGTTAAAGCAAGCACCTGGGATGGTGGTTCATTGCGGGCGAGGTCATCAACTCCAGAGCTACGTTTACCGTCTCCATCTACTGACACTGCACCCATTATAGCGCTGAAACGTGTCTTGCCTACCCGCACACCAAACTGGAGCGACTTCTCTCTTTTCTTTTTGGCTTCTCTCATGGCAGCAGAGTTTGAAATACCCTTGAATAAAAACACAACAGTGAGAGTAAGGGTGAAGTGTGTGCAGAACTAGTGCACTATAAAAGTAGCAGATAGCAGGTGGCTGGAAATAAATGATAGGAGACATATGATAGCTCTACAACATTGCATGGCAAACAAAATTAGATTCTACTCTGTATGATTTTGTAATATATGAGGATAGGAAATGCAGGTACTCCTCCAGCACACCACCACATGTGGTCATATCTAAGATAACAGTCGACTGAAAATAAATAGGTCAGCCGATTTTTTTAATGAACCGTCCGATCTATAAGGAACGGGCAGATGGCCTTCGTCTACCTCCCGCCAGTCACTGTTGACGATCTTTCTTGAATCGCCAGCGACCACCGGCCCAGACCCCTGCCTCCGCCGTCCCGCCCTCCCATTGACCTCACACCACCGCCGTGCTTGGCAGCGCCCCCAGGCCATCCCTTTAATCTCGGCCGACCTCTAGATCGGGTGCTAGTAGCTCTAGGCCGCACACGCCCCTAAGATAAACACCAAGGCGCTGCTTCCCCGGCGTAATAGGCGTACTAGCGCCTATTACGCTGGGGAATGCTTCCGTTAATTGGGAATCAAGTTGCCAGAAATTGAAATTCAGGGGGGCGACGGACCTCTAGCTAAGGTGAAATAGTATATGAGGAGAAACCTTGTGCATCGCGAGTTACTAGGAATATCTAGTATCAAGAAGAAGCGGTCAACTAGTGTCTTCTGTGGGATGAATACCGTGCAAGCAGAGACGTAAGATTTGCACGAATAAGGGAAGAGGAGTACCTTTTTCGGTTGCCGGTGTGGTCACCTCCACAAGTCACGCCAATTTTCTTTTTTTTACCGGGGAAACCGATGTTCTGGAGGGTGCAGGCTTGGACGAACCCATGGCCAAATTGTTGACTGTGTTGCTGTGGCCGTATGTCGGCAGAGGGGAAGCAGATCCGAGGCGGTGAAGGACGGCATAGCAGGAACAACTCCGGTGCGGTGGAGGGTGGCGAAGTTGGAGCGGCAGCGGTGAGGCGTAGGACGGCGTGGTTGAACTGGCTCGGGTATGGATGGCTCAGCCTCGGCTTCAACTACTAGCCGTGGAGGGCGTTGCGGTTGAGGTTGCGCTGGACGACGACGTCGGGGTATCAGCTCCGGCGTGACGGAGGAGGGCGGTGGTTGATGGGTGGGATGGGGTGGCGGATGGAGGACGCCGGGGTTTCGCGGCTGGTGGGGAGGTAGTTTTGGCGCCCACGTAGTACGAATGGGGAATCGGACGGGTGGGGGGAACCATGTTTCGGTCTGGGACGCACTTGTTTTTTGCTTTTTTGAACAGAAATGGGACGCGCTTGTTTGAAATTTGGGGAAAGTACAAACTTTGCCCCCCTCTTAAATTTCGGACCTACTGCGGGTCGGGGGTAGGATGGTAATCCCAGGTGTCCCAAATAGTGGGCGGGAGCGATTTCGGCCACGTGCATGTGTGCTTAGGCGGCCATTGTGTATTAATGTTTTTCGGATGCGGTTGCGTGGCGTCTAGATGAAGCTACAAACCTACCCCGGTTTAGACCTTTGGACGTCAGGCCGGTAGGTTTCATGGGTCGGAGTTATTAGAAAAGTAATTTCCTTATACTACCAAACATTGGTCTCACGCGGTTTCGGGCGAGTAGAGGCTCTTTTGGCGCTTCTTTCGAAATTTTGAAACACAAGCATTCACGTTTAGAGTACTCTTGAACTATGAGGATTGACCTAAATATACAACGTTATATTTGACCTTTTATGTTTGAAAACCTCATTAAATTATCCGCTTCTTTTTGCAATTTTGACACTTGAAAATCCTATAACTACGATTATTTTGGAATGGAGGAGCTAAATTTGAATCTATTTTGTACACGACTATGTATGCTATTATGTACAAAATTAGAGCAAGGATTGGTGCCCCCATAATTTAGGTATGGTTTACAAATGCCATGATATCAAATTCAAATAATTGAATGGACTTCATGTTGAATTCGATTTTTTTAAACCACCTTAAGTTGAATTCAAATGTATGCTAGTTCATAGGTACTAGCTATTTATAATGTCCATTGTGTAACTTTCGTATGTATAATGTGCTTTACACACACAACATGAACTATACTCACGTTTATATTCGATTGCTAAAGCGATGCATTGTATGGAGTTCAAAATACTAACTATGTGGATCAATTGTGTCGAATAATAACATAGAGATGCTCAAATTCGATAGAATCTAGATGTCTGATGGATCAATGACCTCTCCTTACGCGAATTGCAAATATCATGATCCCATCCTAATATTTGGATACAATTTATATCTTTAATCAATGTGTAGAGCAGTCTTTTACGTGTAGTTTCACTCTCCATCGGTGGTCTCTCACACATGCTCACACACTCTCTCCCGAGGTGTCTTTCTCGCACACATGATCTAGATATAACCCTCCCTCCCTCTCGTAACCATTTACAATTGTTTTCACTAACCTTTATCACAAGCACTCTTCCTCTCGCAAACATACACACGCACAATCCTCATCGACCCTTTCTATATACATGGACCTGCCTACATGTCTCATGTACGCACATTATCTTTACGCCTATCTCTCACGCATTGTCTCACACCTCTCTTCCTAATCGACGAGTATGATTCTAGCAGAGCATTCTGTAGGATGCCCCTTAAAGTTAGGTTGGATGAATAGTAATATCAGAGATAAAGGGTTACCTTAGTTCGAGAACCTAGGGTTACAAATCCTAGCCGGCTTTGTCAGTGGACACAGAGTCCTTCGCAATTCTACTATCTTTGTCTTGTACGACTAGTCATCCATGGGTCTTCCTAAATGCATCACGGGCCGACCAATGTGGCGCATGACGGAACAGAACGAAGGGCCTCACCTCGACCCACCGGACCTCACGCGGTGACACACCCTCTGCCCCCACGTCTCATTATCTTCTCATACCCACTCATACCAACACAAACACCAGACACACAGAAAATTTCTCCCGGTGCCTGTATTCCCTCCCCCCTTGCATATACACACTCAAGGGAATGGAATCTCTTGTCGTGACATCATATTCGTCTCTCTCTCTAGACCACTCTCATTTCTTGTGCTATCTCTCCCACGCCCCCCCCCCCCCCCCCCGTCGGCCCCTCTATCCATGCCTCTCTTGAATAAGTAATACACACACATACCTCTCTAGGCCCCACCAAATGCATCAACTACACATTCAGACATGTTACATCATGTACCCCATTGATCTAAAAAGCCCTCTCTTCACGTTTATTTCGCATACAACATTCCTTTTGAATAAAGTGTGGCCAAAAATTATTTTAGAGTTTCTACATATATACAACATTACAAAGTTATATGGAGGAGTACGAACGCTAATTTGCATTGCATGGTGCCCACAATGATATTTATTCTGCACTGTGAATTTGTATATTTTTATACTATATACAAAGTTAGTCATAATAAAGAGAAACGAAGAGCATCTCTCTCTCCATCGCATACCCCCCCCCCCTGTACGTCCCTTTCACGTATGCACACAAAACTATCTCCAGGTCCTCTAAAAGTAAGCCCCCAGAAAATTCACGCATGTTTTATCTTTCTCTCGCGATATATGCAATGACGATCATTGTATTTGAAGCGAAAGCACGATACGTACATTGGACTTCAGAATCCACTCATTACGGTCACCATTTACGTTTAGTGGTTATTATGCAGTTACGGGCTCACCGTACAACTCTGTATTTGCTCATGACATGACTAGTTGACCAGTTAAACGCTCCATGTGGCACCTCTAGTGTTGCATCACATTATCTCACTACCATCGTGCCCACCTGTCGACTTGTATCTACTCTACATCTACACTCTTATAAAATACATAAAATACACTCTTATAAAAAACAGAGTTGGTGATGATGGTGTGCCTGCCATCATGCAATATAGGCCGTCCAATTTATATCTGACGGATAGGAAAGAAACTATGGCAATTTTGCAAAAAAGGTACCCACACACCTATCCACATTTGCAAATAAGGCCTTCCCTCGTTCATCCTTTTCACTCACAAGATAAACAAGTCATACAAATGAATCTTGATGTTACATGCAACACACCGGCATCTTGCTAATAAGAATGAAAACAAACGACAAAAAAAATATTTGGACGGTGGTTCGAAGTCATGACCGCGGGCATAGCGGACAAGGTGGCCTTGTATTGGTATGCTGAGCCGTCTGTTTTAACACACATGAGCTGGTGTGGTGATTATACACACGCGCACGCATGCACACGAACTGCATACACGCAACACTCACACAAACACATGCACCCACGCACGCACGCAACACTCACACGTACACACGCAGCCACGCACGCACGCATGCATGCACACACCAGTACACCACACGACCAACACACATTGGTGGGGATATTACTGCTGGGCGTAAACCGGCCTATCTGGGCCGGGTCAACTTCATCAGTAGTTCCAGAAGTGATAAAGCCCAAGAAGGCTGATGAGGGCCTAAGGCCCATAGCCGGTTCAAGACTTGTAGCTGTAAACCGGGATTTGTATATAAACTTGTATTGTAAGTTAGGAATAAGGAGAGACCAACCCGGATACGAATATCGACCAGTGTTGGGACTCTGTGAACCGACGGGTGTCACCCGTGTATATAATGGGACGACCCGGCGGCGGTTCAGGAACAATAGACAACAACTCGAGACATAGGCGAAGCTTGTTTGCTCCCTAGTCATCGAAACCCCATCAATTCCATCACAACTAGACGTAGGCTTTCACCTTCATTGAAGGGGCCGAACTAGTATAAACTCTCTTGCGTCCCTGTGTCCGCTTTAACCCCTTCAAGCTAACCCGTCGCGATGGCTCCACGAATAAGTCCTTTCTCTAGGACATCTGCCGTGACAAAACCACGATAGTTGGCGCCCACTGTGGGGCTATCGCACGATGGTTTCCGGTTCTTGGAGGGCCACTTTGAAGGACTCGAGGGCTACGCTGTAGGCCGGATGAATAAGAGTCGTCGCGGCAAGCTCTACATCAATGACGCAGGCTGGGGCCCCGAGGCCGGCTCAATTGAGTACGGGTACCGGGTCCCCTTTGGTAGCATTCCCGTTTTCATTGGCAAGATCGGTGAACCGGGCCCTGAGCCAGACATCTGCACCGACCTCGTCGATCCACCCGGGTTAAACCGGCCATGAAGCGTGCCTTCGTGGGAGTCATCCATGGAGGAAGTTATCAGGACGGATCGGAATTTCGCGGCGCGACCATCGTTTGTTCCGGTGACGAGTCTTCGACCGGAGAAACCGAATCTCTTTATCAGCTACAAGATGGCCGGACTGGGAGCTGTTCCGATGGCGACAGTATTCCGGACCCCTCTGATCTGCCCAAGCGGGTTGGAATATTCATGGCCGGAACACAAGCAGCGCTTCATTCTTCGACAGCTGCGGCAACGATCTCCGGTTCAGCAGCAGCGATGGCTGCCGGGGCAGGAGGCCGTGTTCGCCCGCCGGCTCAGGTTCTATCAAAACTATTTGATGTGTTGGCTCTGCTTATGGCGGAAGTTAATCCGCCGGATCAGGACATTCACAACGCGGAGATTGCAAAGGTAAAGGAACAAATCACCCAGGCCAAGGCAGATCTGGCGGCTAAGGACGCCAGGATGCCTGCAGAGCAGGCCGCTTTAGACGCACAGGCCTACATGCTTATGTTGGACCAGAGCGCGTCGCATGAAGTCATGAGGAGGAAGCACCGATCCCGTTTACCTCCGGTTTTCGAGGCCAGAGACCTTTTCAACACTCCAGGACCAAGAGTCGGCAATCCGCTGGAGGGAAACCGGGCAGAAGCCCCAGGGACCGGTGCACCGGTTCAGCCTCGTCAGATGGACCCGCCTCATCAAAACACCGTTATACCTCAGGCTGCTTTAACACCTCCGGGTCACTACTCCAACCCAATGGACAATCTTGTTGCCGCTGCTGCACGGCTGGAGGCCATTCCAATTGAAGGTGACTCGCCGCAGGCAGTAAGATGCGACGGGTCAAGGAACTTCTGAGGACAGCTTTGGCCCAATAGGAAGCGTACTCGTACAGCCGCGACCGGATCCACTCGACCCCCCGTCCAAGCCGGAGTTATAGCAGACATATGGATGAACCAGCAGTGTCGAGTAATGAACGACGTGGGGCACCCCGTGACAACAACTCGGCGGGTGGTGCTAATAACGCTCAGGGAGTGGTGGACTGGGCCCGCGCGCGCAGGGAGGCCGAGTTAGCCACACAGCATCAGGCTCGGTAGATCATGCCGGTTCGTCCAACCACCTTGACTGAACCTGGTGTTACTTCTAGTTCTTTGGGGGTGCCTTGCCTTATCCCCGCTTTACGCAACGTGCGCCTGCCCAAGGATTTCAAAGGCCCGCGCAAGGTACCAAATTACATGGCGGATCAACCTCCAGAGACATCGGTGGAGAGCTATGAGATGGCCATGGAGATGCTTGATCTGGATGACGCAGCGTGTGCGAAATACTTCACCATGATGCTTGAAGGAACGTCCCATACTTGGTTAAAAAGTTTGCCGGCTAATTCTATCAGTTCATGGGCCCAATTACGAGCCCGGTTTATCAGCAATTTCAAGGATACCTGTAAACAGCCTATGTCGATAGTGGACTTAGCTGCATGCGTCTAGGAGGAAGGAGAATCAACGACTCATTGGGTGCGCCGGGTTTCACAAGTGTTGCACTCCTCAGACCGCATCAACGCTGACACCGCAGTATTAACCCTAGAGGGCAACTGCCGATTTGGGCCCTTGAAGCTGAAGTTGGGACGGATGAAGCGTCATTGCACCGACATGGAGACCCTCATGGCCGCTTTGGTGAAATATGCTGATTCTAATAGTACCAAGGATCCCAAATCTGATGATGACAAGACAAGGAAAGGGAAGAAGAACAGCAGCTCCAAAGGTCAGCAGCATCACTGAGCAGGCAATGGTGGTGGAGGCAAGCGTAAAGCGGATGGTAACATGGACTTTGCGGCTAATACCAACGCACAGGACAATGGCCAGTGATGCAAGGGTTGACCGAAAAATCGTAATGGAGCACCCAACCCTAACCCAAACCGCATAAACTATCTGCTAAGCTAGCCCTGTCCAAGACATGGGACGAAGGAGGCGCCAGCAAACCACCTTTGGAAGGATTGCTTTATTATGCAGGAGTTCAAGAATTCTAATAATTTCCGGTATGATCATGAATCTGGCGGTGGCTCAGGATCCGGGCCGGGTTATGGTGGAGGAAGTTCCGGTTCAGGATTCAATGGTAATCCGGGCGGACATAATGGTCAAAATAGTCAGAACAACCAGGGTGGTTACAACCAATAGCAGCAACAGTCAGGTTACCAAAGCAACCCAAAGCAGTTGAGTAGTGGGCAGTAACATGTCTTCACTACTAGCTTGGACAAGCGAGACCGGAAGGTTCAGAGGCAGGCGGTCAACTCTGTTGAACCGGCCATACCCCGTTATCTATGTTGGTCTGAACAGCCAATCATATGGAGCAGAGAGGATCACCCTCCCCAGGTCGATAATCCGGGTCAGTTGGCTCTGGTGGTGGCGCCTCAGGTGGGAGGTTACAAGTTCACCAAGGTGCTCATGGATGGAGGGAGCAGCATTAACATCCTGTACTATGAGACCTTCCGTCGTATGGGACTAACAGATAAGAATCTCAAACCGTCTAATACAGTATTCCACGGTGTAGTGCCTGGCAGATCAGCATATCCCATTGGTAAGATAGCTCTGGAAGTGGCCTTTGGAGATGATCATGATTCCAGGTCGGAGACATTGATGTTTGAAGTGGTGAAAAATCCAAAGTCCATATCATGCCCTGTTTGGGCGACCGGCCTACGCCAAGTTTATGGCTCGGCCCTGTTATGTGTATTTGCAGCTCAAGATGCCGGGTCACAAGGGGACAATAATGGTTCACGGAAGCCGCAAAATCACTTTGGAGTGTGAGGAAGGAGATGCGGCCTATGCAGAGTCGGTCTGTGCAACCGAGGAGTTGAAGTATTATAAAGACAATGTTGATCCGGCGGACATGACTCCGTTGAAGAAGCCGACTACGGAGTATGATACGGCCCTGAAGTTCAAATCGGCAGCAGAAACTAAGCTTGTTGACTTCGTACCTGGCGATTCATCCAAGCAGTTCAGCATCAGTGCCAACTTGGATCTGAAATAGGAAAGCGCGCTCATCGGGTTCATTCATGAGAATCGGGACATTTTTGCATGGAAGCCCTCTGACATGCCAGGTGTACCGAGGCAACTCGCTGAGCACACACTTAATGTGGATCCTAAATATAAACCGGTGAAACAGTTCCTCCGCCGGTTTAACGAAGAAAGGCGCAAGGCGATTGGAGAAGAGGTAGCCAGGCTCTTAGCAGCTGGCTTTATTGTTGAAGTTTTTCACCCTGAGTGGCTTGCCAATCCGGTGCTGGTCCTCAAGAAAAACGGCACCTGGCGCATTTGTGTGGATTACACAGATCTTAACAAAGCTTGTCCAGCAGATCCTTTTGCCCTCCCCCGTATTGATCAAATTATTGATGCTACGGCGGGTTGTGAGCGTTTAAGTTTTTTGGATGCATATTCTGGCTATCATCAAATCAAAATGGCAGTTAAGGACCAGGAGAAGACAGCATTTATAACTCCCTTTGGAGCCTTCTGCTATGTGTCTATGCCCTTCGGGCTCAAGAGTGCCCAGGCAACTTACCAACGGTGTGTACAAAATTGTCTTCACAAGCAGATTGGCCGTAATGTACATGCTTACGTGGATGATATCGTGGTTAAGTCCAGGGAGAAGGAGACTCCGATTGGTGATTTGAAGGAAACCTTTGATAACCTGAGAACATACAAGATGATGCTTAACCCGGACAAGTGTGTCTTTGGTGTACCGGCGGGCAAGCTATTGGGTTTTCTGGTGTCCAACAGGGGAATTGATGCTAATCCGGAGAAGATCACGATTGTCACTTCCCTGGCTAAACCAAAGTGTATCAATGATGTTCAACGCCTGGCAGGCCGGATTGCTGTGTTAAGCCGGTTTATCAGCCGTCTTGGTGAGAAGGCAATCCCTTTGTATCAGATGTTAAAAAAACGGATCAGTTTGTTTGGAGGTCCGCCGCTGATGAAGCATTTGAGGACTTAAAGCGGCAGTTGGCCAATCCGCCTGTGCTCGCCGCTCCCATTGACAAGGAGCCGTTACTGCTATATGCTGCTGCTAATGCTCGGGCGGTCAGCGTGGCTATTGTGGTGGAGCGAGAGGAGGCAGGCAAGGAGCATCCGATTCAACGACCGGTCTATTATATCAGCGAGGTGCTAATCGAGTCCAAGCAAAGGTATCCGCATTGGCAGAAGCTGGTGTATGGAGTTTTTATGGCAAGCCGGAAGCTTAAACAATATTTCCAAGGGCACCCAATTACGGTGGTCAGTTCTGCTCCTTTGGGAGATATCATCCAGAACCGGGAAGCAACTGGCCGGATTGCAAAGTGGGCTATAGAGCTGGGGCCGTACGGTTTGAAGTATGTGCCTCGGACAGCGGTTAAGTCTCAAGCACTTGTTGATTTCATCAATGATTGGACGGGAATGCAAGCACCTGAAGAAAAGCCGGATCACACGTATTGGACCATCCATTTTGACGGATCCAGGCAGTTGGAAGGCTCGGGGGCTGGAGTCGTATTAACTTCCCCACAAGGTGATAAGTTTTGTTATGTTCTCCGCTTAATGCTCCCTTGTACTAACAATGCAGCTGAGTATGAAGCCTTGCTCCATGGTCTTCGGATGGCTAAGGAGATGAATCTAAGTCGAGTTAAGTGCTTCAGTGACTCGGACCTTGTGGCTCAGCAAGTGTCTAGCACTTGGGACTCCAAGGACCCACTCATGGCAGCATATCGTCGTGAGGTGGATACTGTTGCAGGTTATTTCAAAGGCTATCAGGTGGACCACATGGACCGGCGGAAAAATGAAGCGGCGGACGCTTTAAGCCGGCTGGGCTCTCAGCGCAAACCGGTCCCGCCCAATGTTTTTCTGGATGTGCTGCACAACCCATCGGTCAAGATCCCTGGTGAAGAGGATTTGGCTATTCCTGATCTGGAGGCTCAATTGGTGGTAGCTCTTCATGTTATTCCGGATTGGACGCTTCCTTACCTGGCGTACAAGAACCGGGGCGAGTTGCCAGAGGATGAGATTCTGGCCCGGCAGATAATCCGGCAATCCAAGTCCATGGCTATTATCAACGGCGAGTTGCATCATTGCAGTGTGTCAGGAGCTTTTCAATGTTGCGTGTCTCCTAAGGAAGGCCGTGAAATTTTGCGTGAGATCCACGAAGGAGATTGTGGTCACCATGCCGGTTCAAAGTCTCTGGTGGCTAAAGCGTTTCACCATGGCTTCTATTGGTTAACTGCTCATGCTGATGCGGAGGATCTGGTTAGATGATGTGATGGTTGCCAAAGGTTTTCAAGACGTGCTCATGTACCGGCTCAAGAATTGAGAATGATTCCAATTACTTGGCCATTTGCGACTTGGGGGCTGGATATGGTTGGGCCTTTCAAAAGGTCCAAAGATAAGAAGACCCACCTCCTGGTGGCGGTTGACATGTTTACAAAGTGGGTGGAGGCAGAACCTGTTAGCAAGTGTGATGCGGCCACGGCGGTTCAGTTCATCAAAAAGGTGATTTTCCGGTTTGGCTTTCTGCACAGTATTATCACAGATAATGCCACCAATTTGTCCAAAGGTGCTATGAAGGAGTTCTGCGAACGGGAGCACATCCGGCTCGACGTTTCATCAATGGCACATCCACAGTCCAATGGTCAAGCAGAAAGAGCTAATCAAGAGATCTTGAGAGGCATCAAGCCCCGGCTCATGATTCCTTTGCAGAGAACGTCGGGTTGTTGGGTAGAAAAATTACCATCTGTGTTATGGAGCATCAATACAACACCCAACAGATCAACAGGATACACACCGTTCTTCATGGTTTATGGAGTGGAGGCGGTTATCCCCAGTGATATCCGTCATGATTCACCTCGTGTGATGGCTTATATTGAAGCGGACAACGAGACGGCACGGCAAGATGCTTTGGACCGGTTGGATGAAGAGCGTGACATCGCAGCCGCCTGATCGGTGATTTACCAGCAAGATCTTCGTCGTTATCACAGTCACCGAGTCAGAACCAGAACCTTTCAGAAAGGAGACTTGGTGCTTCGGCTCATCCAAGATCAGACTGATATGCATAAGCTATCCCCACCTTGGGAGGGGCCTTTCATGGTCAGCAAGAATCTGCACAACGGGTCGTACTATCTGATCAATATTCGAGAGCATAAAGACTCACGCACATCAGAGGAGGAGACCAACAGGCCGTGGAACATAGCTCATCTTCGGCCTTACTATACCTAAGCCATTGGCTATATTTATGTACATATTACGACAATGTATATATTACGATTAAATATAATAAACCGGAGCCTCAGCTAAAGCGGGGTTTCTATTCTTTTACATCATGTGAGGTTACACGGAGTTGCTCTAAAGCGGCCTCCGGTTTACCCCTTGAGTTCGCTTTTTAAAAGCATCATGTTATATCACTTGGGGGTTTGGTCGTGTCCGAACCAATACCATGCCTCTTGATAGGCGAGAGCCACCAGATCACTTGGGGACTTGGTCATGTCTGAACCAGTCATGCCTCTTGATCGGCCTAAGGCCACAGAATCACTTGGGGGCTTGGTCGAATCCGAACCATGACCATGCCACTTGATCGGCATAAATGCCACGGTTTCATTTGGGGACCTAGCTGACTAGAACCATAGTTACACCTAACGGGAGCTTGGTCCTGTTCGGCCATGGTAACACCATCTGATCAGCTCAAATAAACCTTTTTTTCAACGGTTTTGTCTTTGCATTTGCTTTACACTTTTCTTTGAAGGGGTTTTTTTGCTTTTTATTACGTTTTTTAAACCGACAAAGTTTTTTAACCAATCAATTGACGGGACACAGTTCACGTCAATCCAGAGACTATTTGCTCGGTTTGATCCTTGTTGTTAACATCCTCTTATGGAGTAACACGGTGTTTATTATAACCCGGCACGGTTTACCTGGTAAACCAGCGTCATATATATACAGGAGCAGTTATCTCCTCCAACAGTGTGGGTTTGCAAAACTCCGCTTCAAGATTGGCCAAGCCAACTTCATGCTCAACGATGGCAGGTATTATGTATCGCAAAAATTTGGTCATATACTTAAGAATTTTTTGGATGTTTTGACTTCATATATGCAGACATCATATTCCGCCAGACGGTACAACCGCGGTGGCACTTGAAGACTTTTTTTATTGCAGAAAGCGCTTTGGAAAGTTCATCACCACAGGAAGAACAAATTATGCACGAAGTCATATCAACATCAAAAGTATCAGCTAGTCTATTAGAAGGCAACACGGTGCCCATAATAATATCATTGTTTTCGCAAAGGAGAGGCAGTTTCAAAACCGGCTTCCGTTTCAAGCTTGGTCACCAGCCTGGCCTAATGGTTGTGGGTCATCCTGCACCGCTTCAGCCTCCGTTTCTCTACCCAGTGGCTGGAAATCAACAGTTGTCCAGTCGATTCCCATTAATGCTTGAAAAACAGCTTCATCGTGGATCAGCAATGACGGGTCAATATCGGGAGTGTAAGTGTGCTTACGGATACAAGGGTCCGACTCATGAATTGGGGCAGCTATTCGCTTGTTCTGATCTGATCCGCTTCACTAAATTCTGACCCATCTTCTTTCATGCTGGGATAGCCCTGAGCCGCTTTAATAGGATCAAAATCCGGCACCCAGGCTTTTGCCCGCATTAAGGCATTGATCGCACCGGTTCGAGCAGCAGATTTCTTCAGCTCTTCAACCCAGGCGGGAAGCACCGACAGTTTCATCAGGGTATCTTGAATCAAAGTGGGCGCCGGTTTGTTGTGAGATGCGGTACAGATGATCCGCTGTGCGCCAGTATACAGCTGTTCGACCAACGTGTAGACGGCTTTCAATTTTTTCCGCGCATCTGAACCCAAGCGACCAGTGCGGGTCCCTGAAATATCATAAGGGTTAAACCGGCAGCTCTATAAGAAGGCCGAGTCAATTTAGAAGTCAAACTGGCTTACCAAAGATAGTAGTGGTCATAGTATGCACGTGCCGCTTTATACTGGTCAGTTCATCCGCCACAGGTTTTAGTGCAGCCTCGGCATCCTCTGCTCGTTTGATTAAAGTGGACTTTTCAGTGGCCCAATCCGCCTGCTTCTTCTTGAAGCTCTCCTTAAGCTGCTCCATGGCGCTTAAAGCGCTGGCTAATTCCTCTTTTGCTTTGGAGGTTTCAGCTTGTTGGGTTTTCAGGTTTTCTTGGAGGTCGGCGATTTGGTTTTCTTTCGTCTTCAGCTCAGCCTGCATGCAGACAGTTATATGCTTCAACAAAACGGTACAAGTATTGAAGTACCAACCACATAACAAGTTATGCACTTGGCACTAGGGGCTAATGCATATTCGATCTTCATCTTTCAATTGCTTACAAAGTCCCAAGATCAATACAAGTATTCAACTTGGCACTTGGGGGCTAATGGCTATTTGCTTGTATATATTCTGATGTAGCAATTTCAATTACTTAAAGTACCGGTTTAACTATGCTAAGTTGAACCGGCCCTTGGGGGCTACATCCGCGAATTTCAAAGCATTAAGATTTACATTAGTAAGTCCCGGTTTGAAAGAAGATTACAAACCGGCCCTTGGGGGCTAGGAGAATCAGCAAGAATTGAAGCATACAAGCAGGAAGGAGCATATGGAAGTTACCTCATATTTATATTTCATCATATTAACCAGACCGGCTTCATAGTCGCGACTGGTATGCAACCGGTTCAGGTAGCCGGAATGGATATCTTGGGCGTTCAGAGCAGCATAAGTCGTCAGATCAGCGTTCCACTTGCCTTTGCCAGAGGCAGCAAATTCTTCCTTGGCAGAATGTTTGGACAAAGCGATAGGATTGCTTGGCTCAGTATGGCCAGTGCCAGTAATGACAACCTCATCATCCTGGGTACCGCCGGTTTGTACTGGGGCTGTTGGCTTGTCAGTAGGTTTTGCTGGACCGGTGGAGCTTTCAATCCGGATGGAACCTGTGGGCTAATTTACAAGACCTGAGGCATCAGTAGGTCTCTCTTCAGCAATAAGACCGTCGTCTTGCTGCGGTGGATCGTTGGGTATATCCTCAGGAATAGCCGCTTCAAGATCGGGTGTCTTGCCTGGCTCAAGAACGACATCTCCTTCGGCCGCTTTTTCCAGGCGGGCCTTCTTGCTTGGCCGAGGTTTGGCCCTGAGAAGAATAATAAAATCAAATACAGCATATGTTCTAAGGCGATGTATTGCAAATATCACAATAAGTATAGCTTACCCAAGCACCGTTTTGAGCGGTGGGAGCTGAGTAGCCGACGACTCGCCAGAAGATGAGTGGGAAGTAACCTGGTAATCGGAGTCAGACAGATTAAGAGGTTGACGAAAGTAGCCCGCTTCAGGACAAGCACTGACAAGCAAATTAGAGACCTCTGAACGGCGTTTCCGAACCAGACTGTTCGGTAAACCGGTGGAGGTAACTACCTGGCCGCTGTGCCGGGTTGTGCGACGAGCTTCGTGTTGTTGGGTCTTCATAAGAAATTTAGGATCCAAATAAGCAAGAGGATGAGAAAATTTAACTTTCCGGTTTGCCTGACGGATTTTTTGTGAAGGCAAAGGTTCTGAATCGGAAGAGAGAATAATTACCTCTGCAGCATCCGCGTGGCTGGCTTTGGCATCATCCTGACAAATATCATCATCAATAAGATGCATGAAAAATAAACCAAGTGAGTCAAGCTCTACCTCAAGGTCCGGATTATCCACATCATCATCAGGGGCCGGATTAGAAGACGCAGTGGTTCTTTTCCTGTGGGCAGTCTTCTTCACAGCTTTAGTCTTTTGCCGAGTTGCTCTTTCCGGTTTGTCTGGCTTTTCTGGTTTCTCCTGCGGCAGTTTCTTGCTCCAAAACGGGTCATTGCCCTGATTACACAGACACTGATATTAAACAAAGACCAGATATATCAATAACAGATTCAGCAAAAAGAAAAATCAAAGTCTTATAGTTGGCGGTTTGTTGGTGGCACAGAAGGGAAGCAGGCCGTTTCTAGCACAGATGTATTCCGGTTCATTCATCATCTTATTCACAACCTCTGTGATTTCTTCATCGGTGAGCTGGATTTTGGAATGTCGCAGTGGGTCATCAACACTGCTAGTATACTCGCACATCAAATCGGAGCGCTGACTAAGGGGCAGTGTGCTCCATGATATCCAACAGCGAGCGAGATCAACCCCTGTTAAACCGTTGGCCATAAAGGCTCTGAGCTTTGACAGTTGAGGAGCATATTTGCTTCTCTCCTGGGCAGTCAATCTTTGTGGAAAAGGGTGTGCATTGCTGAGCCGCTCCGGACGAAAGCCAGGCAAGGGATTCTCACCAGCAGGCGAGGTGTCTTTGCAGTAGAACCATGTCTGATTCCATTCTTTGGGGTGGCTATGCAGTTTCGCGTGAGGGTATGTGACCTCTTTCCTTTTCTGAATCGCCACGCCACCCAACTCCATATTGGAGCTATCCGTAAACTCAGTACGGCGGTTTAGATCGAAAAGGTCTCTGAACAATTCCACTGTGGGCTCCTCTTGAAAGAACGCTTCACAGAGCACTTGGAAGTGACACATATTTGTAACAGAGTTGGGGCTAGTATCTTGTGGATGGAGCTGGAAATCGGCTAAAACATCCCGGTAAAATTTAGAACCGGGCGGCTTAAAGCCCCAGGCTAAGTGATCTACGAAAACAACAACATCTCCTTCTCGAGGTGTGGGAGGGCATTCTTTTCCAGGAGCCCTCCAATGGATGGTATCTTTGCTGCCTAAAGCGCCAATCAGGACTAAATCGTCCAGTTGAGCCTCTGTGACACGAGAAGGAATCCAATTGCACTCATACACTTGCTTGGCCATGATGGAATCTACAAGGTAGAAGATCCTGGTTCAAAAATGCATTTGATCAAGAGACATTGGTATGGGCACTATTAAACCGGAGACAGAACTATCTGAACCGGAGTTTTATGAAGCGACAAGCATCTGGCGGTTCAATAAGGGGACTAATGGCATATACCGGTTTGGAAAATTTTTCTGTAAGGTTAAACCGCCTGATCTAAGCATCGCGGATGGACAAGTACGCAGAAACAGGTTTCACAAGATTTCCTTACAGCATTGGATCTGAAGCAAGTTCAGAAAAGGGATAAATACTTAGAGGTTCAAAGGAGCAGTACCGAACCAATGAGCAAAACATTCATATAGATCTATGGTTTTGAGATGCATAAGTGAAGGCGGAGGTCAAACAACTATCATTGCACAGAGTAAAGATTTGCGGATTCATCTAAAGATCTATCTTATGAGCAAGAGGCAGACGATGAATACTGAAGAACTGTGAAACCCTAAAACAGATCTGCGGGGGAAAGGATAGAAGGTTTACCGGAGCTGAGGAAGACGCGGAAGGTTGCCGTGATGCTCCGGTGCACCCAGGTTGATGCAGCGGCAAAGGTTGAGGCAGAGGTCGACGGTGGCGGCGGAGCTCAGAAGCCGGGCGATGCAAGGAAGACGAAGTAGAAGGGGAAGAAGGGAAAGAGAAAGGAAATTACCCTTCGGTCCTATTTATAAGGCAAAAAGACATGTGTCAGGCGCGATAATCAAGGGGCCATGAAACGGAGTTGTCGCCTCGATTTCCGCAGATATATTAAATAGAGAAGCATAATGGATATCTTCGTTATGACAGGTGACGTCACTCCGGTTTACAGTAATCAGAGAAGATGACATCATGGCGGTTTACCAATTTATGATAAGACGTTGAAGATGAAGTTTCTGTTAAAAGATTAACATGAACCCGTTCAAATCAATCTGGGGCCTAATGCTGGGGATATTACTGTTGGGCGTAAACCGGCCTATCTGGGCCGGGTCAACTTCATCAGTAGTTCCAGAAGTGATAAAGCCCAAGAAGGCAGATGAGGGCCTAAGGCCGTAGCCGGTTCAAGACTTGTAGCTGTAAACCGGAATTTGTATATAAACTTGTATTATAAGTTAGGAATAAGGAGAGACCAACCCAGATACGAATATCGACCCGTGTTGGGACTCTGTGAACCGACGGGTGTCACCCGTGTATATAAGGGGACGACCCGGCGGCGGTTCAGGAACAACAGAAAACAACTCGAGACATAGGCAAAGCTTGTTTGCTCCCTAGTCATCGAAACCCCATCAATTCCATCACAACTAGACATAGGCTTTTACCTTCATTGAAGGGGCCGAACTAGTATAAACTCTCTTGTGTCCCTGTGTTCGCTTTAACCCCTTCAAGCTAACCCGTCGCGATGGCTCCACGAATAAGTCCTTTCTCTAGGACATCTGCCGTGAAAAAACCACGACACACACTCTCACGCTCAAGTGCTCAACCTACACGTGCATGCGCACACATCAGGCCCGACAGACACATACACAACCAGGTGATTCCCGCGCACGAGTTGGAGCCTTGTCACGCCTGCGTAAATTTGTGTTTATCCGACCTTTTGCCTATGCGAACTGATAGGTGGGACCCACAACGAACGTGGTCAATTTAACTAGTCAACATGGCACCACGCAAACTATTTGGCCGGTCAACAGAGTGCAATGCGATGTTGAGCTGTGAGCAAGTGACCGTATAATCACCGCAAAACGTATATAGTGACCGTAATCAGCTTATTCTGAAGTTCGGTGACGGTATTACGCTTTTCTCTCTGTAGGCCCTCCAAAACTACATTTCTACACGTTCGTCTCGCATGTTACATCTAACAACTATGCAATACAGCACTACTACTACACTCTAACACAATAAATCATATGTGTTTTTAGTTTTACTAGATATCATATTGTTATAATAATTCAGTTTGCATACATTAAAATTGCCTTTGAAATGTATGGGCAGTATCATCTACCGCGCGGGAAAAATCCCGCCCTTTCCTGTTTAATCGGGTTTGTATCGATGGATCGTGCGAAACACCAAAACTATAGTACTATACAGTACAAGTGACAGTTCACTGGGCAGTGACAGTTCACTGGGCCGTCGTGTCGTCTACTCCTCCGTCGTAAGAGTGGAGCGCTCGCTTTCATAAATCTTCTAGTCCCTTTCGCCGACATGTGGGACATCAAGCTATCGGGTCCATGTGCCATACTGGAATACAGTGCAGAGTAGCCGGGGTGAAGCACCCCGGTCATGGCGCCGGCGTAGTAATGAGCAATGAGGCGTCAAATCACAAAGCTGCACCTTTCCCGTAGTTAAGTTGGAGGGACGAAGCAACCATCATTTCACTCGTTGCTGAATCCGCTTCTCCCTCATCTTCTTCAACTTAACCACGTGTTGCTTCTGCCGTTGTTCTACCTCATGTGGGATGCGGATTGGCTTGGTAAAGCACTGACACGTGGGACCGCATGTTAGCAAACCGCCAGGACAACGTCCTCCGAAAATAAGAAACCCCCCTGCCATCCGTGCGGCAAAATCACCTCCTTTTTACTCATCTCGATTCTATAATTTTTTAGACCAATATAATTGAGATTTGTATAGATAGCACACAGGAGCAAAACCAAGTGGTACGGTTAAGGGCATCCACAATGTGTAGCCAAATGTGAAAATAGCTTTTGGCATCATGGGAACAATTGTGGACGGTGTTGCCAAAGCCAAAAAGATGGAACCGAAGCTCCCTGATTGATTGATTGAAGGAATAGAAAAATGCAACGTCTCTCCTCTTTCTCCCATGCTTGGACGCATGTAGTACAGTATAGAGCACAAAGTCTACTCCCCTGTCCCTTCTATCACAAATTACAAAGCAGTGAGGCGTCAAATCACAAAAGCACGAACGAAGCAACCATCATTTCACTCTTCGCTGACTCCGCTTCTCCATCGTCTTCTTCGAGAAGGCATCTCACCGCATTAGTTATAGTAGTACTAGTAAAGGACTTCCTGGATGCAAATAAGGCGGTTGTCTCAGCTTGCAGCCGGCACTTGCGAACGACTTACCGTGGTCTCCCTCAATGGTGTTCTCCGTCTAACGCACTTCGCCAAACCACCAAAAAAATATCGTCGACATCACCGCAATGGTGAAGGAAGTCAAATATAGTTACAACCTCCATTTTTGTACACAAGGCCAGTATATCAAAATTACAATTTGCAAAGGGCCACTAACACTAATCGAGGCAAAATTGATGGGGTTAGCAACCAAGGACATTAATATCCCATGCATGCATGCGGAAGTGAGAAGGTTGGTTTGCATGGTGCTACATTAATCAAGCGATGAGGAGTGAGATGGTTAGCTCTTTGGTCTTTGGAGAAAAAAATATGCATTAATTGACACGTGAAACGAGGATTTGTATCGATTAAATCCTGCAAAGGAAAACCCAGCCATTCTTTTTTAACACTAGTAGTACGTACGTACTTATCCTGTTTGGGTCTAGGCCTTGCATTGCCAAACTTCACCACACCTTTTTTCCAAGCTTGCCTAAATTTTTCAAAATGAGAAGGATGTACACTTGCGCACGACTATCGCGGTTGCACCACACCTTCACACGGTCGCTCCTGCACGCCGCGGTCGCACCGCACCCTCACATGGTCGCTCTTGCACGCCGCAAACCCAACCATGGGAACGCACCCTCACTGACATGTGCTGTCGCATGGGAACACACCAAACTCAGCCATCCTATCGCTGACACATAATTTTCATTCATAGAGTATGTTTATCCAACCGCATGTTGGGGAGTATCCGTACGGCCCGTGCGGTGGTCTGTTGGGGAAGAAGAAGAGGTGAGGAAGAAGGAAAGAAGGGTTAGGAGATGTAGGATATTCATCCAACTGCCTGAAATGGTAGACTGACCCAAGTCAGGCGACTTGCATAACAAATATATGTTTTTACACAGCAAAAGATCCATAAAAATAACAACACAAAGAAAAACTATCACTGCTCGCGTAAAGAGACGACCTCGTCATCTTTGGCTGCTGGCGCGAACCAGTCAACGCTGCCAACGTGTGTCTCCGCACCGTGGTTGTCCTCGGCCTCCAGTTACTCGTTCAAGCGGAGCGTGCGGGTGCTCTGCACGGACGAGAGCACAACCTGGTTCAAGTCGAGGACGTCTGGTTCTGCCTGCAGGAGGGCCTCGATGGCAGCGGCATCCGCGCGCTCCGCGTCGAGTCGAGCCTCCGCCGCCCGGTTCAAGTCCAGGATGTCCGGTTCCGCCTGCAGGAGGGCGTCGATGAGAGCGGCATCCACGCGCTCTGCGTTGAGTCGAGCCTCTGCCGCCCGGTTCAAGTCCAGGACGTCCGGTTCCGCCTGCAGGAGGGCCTCGATGGCAGCGGCATCCGCGCGCTTCGCCTCAAGTTGAGCCTCCTCCGCCCGGTTCACATCCACGACATCCGGTTCCGCCTCCAGGAGAGCCTCGATGGCAGCGGCATGCGCGCGCTCTGCGTCGAGTTGAGCCTCTGCCTCCCGGTCCTCCTTTAGTATCGCCATGTTGAACCGCTGGTCCGCCTGCACCATGGGGGACTCAGACGCCGGCACGAAGTCGACGTCCATCGTCTCATACCCATCGGGGGCCTTCTGCGCCGCGACCTCCGCCATGAACATTGGATCAGCTTCCTCCTCCTCGTAGCTTGGCTCCAGAGAACTCGGGGATTAGCCCGCCGCAAAGCGAGCTTGGGAATGGAGGTCTGTGGCGCCGACCACCGCCGTGATTTCTGCGCGGCGCTACGGCGTCAGCATCTTGTAGTAAGTGATCTTGCGGCGCACCATGGCTTTCCGGCGAACTAGGGGATGCTTGATGCGGGCTAGGGGATCGAAAGGTGGGGGAATGGGCTGGAGATTTGGTGTGGTTTTAGGGCAGTGGCTGGCGTAGGCTGAGCAGCGAAGATTCTAGTGTGAATAGTGGTTCCGGTGATGACCGGTCAATCGGTTTTGACTGTACATCGCTCTTGTCGCGTTCGCGTTGCAGCCCGGCACGCTGGACCCTCCATGTCGCTCACCAAATGGAACGCGCTTCGTCTTGCATTTTCGCTCGCTTGTGGGACCGCAGTTGAGAGCAAACCGGCGTCCCTCCCCCTCCCCTGCCCGCGTCATTTATTATACCACCACTCCCTCCGTTTTATGCGGAGTAAATAAAAACAGAGGGAGTATACTACGGATGAGGATGCCCTGACGTGGCCGAACCCATTGAGTAACCGACATGCGGGGCCTAGCAAGCATGGGGTCTGCCAGTAAGTGACCGAAAGGGAGGGTAAGGAAGGGATACCTACATCAGAGGATCCACTTCCACTATACTACTTTGACCAAATGTTAGATTAATAATATATGACATGCAACTTACACAAATGTTAGAGTAATAATACTCCTATATGACATGCAACTTACACAAAGCATACAGGGTCTAATGCGTTTTTCGAGGCTAACTTTGACCAAATGTTAGAGTAATAATATATGACATGCAACGTACACAAAGCATACGGTCAAATTCGTATGTGAAAGGAGTTTCCAATGATATAATTTCCACATTATACATCTCATGTACTATTAATCTTGTCAATAGTCAAATTGGAAACCATCTCGAGTACAAATCTAGGAGTACGTACAAATCTAACAATATTGATTGGCGTTGTTGAATGTTGATACCTTTTTGATCAAAGTAGATATACTTTGACTACACATAAAACTTATATGTAAACTAGAAAGGATAGGAGGGAGTATATTGTACGTTCAAAAACGAAACAAACATTGAATACCCTTTATATATGATTTGCGGATGCTATGATCACCGGTTCAAAATTTTGAATCTGCCTTAGGTATCACGTGCCCCCACTCATTCCCTCTCGATTTCATATCGGGGTCCGGAGATCTATTGAAAGAGGACTAGGGTGGGTACATGTGAATGATACTCGGTGGAATGTTCAAATGAGGCATGCGGGAGGGTGGACTTGACTGGAGGGCGACATGATCGATGGAGAACAGGGTTGGAGAGGAATGAGAAATAAGCAAATGCCACATGATTATACTTGAACGGCTCAAATAAACAATAAGTTGTCTCGCTTGGCCTACATAGTGAAAGGCCTAATGCGCAACATGGAGCACTGACGCTCGAATATGGCCGGGAAAACAGGGAAACAGAAATGTGGGGCACACCCGTCTGGACGACGTAGCGCAGACTAGTCCAATGGAGGAGCTGGCCCACGACCTCCTCGCCACCGACAACCGTTCATGTGGGTCGTTGGGGCCAACAACGGGGCGCAGCTCCAGCACCGCCTCTAGACACGGCGACCGCGGTGAGCGACACGCTCATATCGTCGCTAGACATGGTCGGTTTCAGTTTGCCGAGGGTGGCGTTAGTGCTGTGGCACGACCAACTGTATGTTTGGTTTGTGCCCAAGCTTGCCACATCAAAGCATTGGGTAGCCAAAATTTTGGTTGAGGTATTGGTTGCCCATGATTTGGCCGACATTGGCAAGAAAAATGAACTAGAGTTGGCTAGAGTTCATTGGCATGCCAAAAAATGGAAACCATCCAAACAAAGACCAATATTTTGGTCATGACCAAAATTTTGGCGAGGTGCACTTTGGCCACAATCCAAACACACCCCCACACCTGGCTCGTCGAGGATGCACGGGGCGCCGCAATGCGTCCGCGGAGTGGTGTAGCGCGGCCAACTGCATCCTCTGGACCTGAGACCATGTCGGGTCATCTTGCTTTTCCAATGACATGCGGGGATCGCATGTGAGCAAAGGGCATCTCCAACATTGCCACGACCGTAGCTGACTACCCTGGCACACCAAAACCCTCATCCCTCACGCCGTCGCGCGGTGCGTTCCCAGCCGGCGCCAGCTGCCCGCATTCATGCCGTCTGTTCGTATGTCGTCATTAAGAGGCTCGGTGCCCGCGGAACCAACTCCGGCGACTTAATGATGCACCCGGACGTTTGGCCTCACCGGAATGCGCTACTTAAAGCGGCAACGCCCAGCTAACCTCCACACCATAGCAAACGTCCTCCTACCTGGAACCACATCCGCCATGACCGCAAGCGCGAACGCTCTGCGGGAGAGCTTGTCTTCGGGGATGGAGCTCGAGGTCGCCGCCTTCGCTCAAGTCGCCGCACAAGCGGTGGCCACGCTGGCAGCCGATGACGGGAGCACCGTCAGCCACGCGTCCAACTTGCCGCCGTCCAACGTCTGGCACCGCCGAGGTCGGGGACTCCTACGAGGATGAGTAGGGCATGGGAGTCGGCAGGGCATGGTGCGCCAACTGGCCGGTCCGTCTCCCGTGTTCTACTTTTCCTCGCCGGAGACCACACCTTCACTTCATGGGTTTTGAAACCCGCCCCCGTACATGGAGATCACAGATGGAGGACGTCGGTCGCCGCCGTAGAATAGGTTTAGGGTCGGGTTTCTTTTATCATTTTGTCCTATAAAAGTTCGAAATGTAATGAAAATCTGCCGTGTTTGCATTAATCTCGGCCGGTGTATATGAACTTTCACAATAATATACATATTGTAGGAGTACTAGCAAGATGTCCGTGCATTGCACGGAAGATCAAGATCTTGTAGGAGAAAAGGATGAACGAGGGAAAGCCTTATTTGCAAATGTGGAGAGGAGTGTGGGTAAATTGTCATAGTTTCCTTCCTATCCGTTGGATAAAGATCGGACGGCCTATATTGCAGGATCGGACACATCTTTCTACATCTACGGGAACCTATGAAAGAGTTAACGTAAATTGCCTCTCTCTCTCCTCCCCTGATTTTCATGGTGGTGGGCCCCGCCCTCCCCCCAATCTACAATCAACAGCTCACACGTTTCACATTGCGTTAATTACGTAACTGGGATTACGTAGGTGTAGCATTACTCGTCCTAAAAACCCAACTAAGCCAACCTCCCAGCATATCGCGCGGGAAAAGACCCGGCCGCGCCGTTTTAGTCGGGATTACTAGTAGTAGTATTGATGGATCGCGCGAAGCAACAGATGTTTTTAGGGGGCGAAGCACCTAGTTTAAAAGGAAAAAATGTGGTACACTCACAGCACTCCTGTCGCGGTCGCATTGCACCCCACACACGTTCGGTCCTGCACACGGCTCATGCAAACGGAACGCGCTTCGGCTTGCCTCTTCACTGACACGTGGACTGCACTTGGAGAAACCGATCATGCACCAAACTCCCCCTGCCCACCGTGCGAAAATCCTCCCCCCCCCACACACCCAAAAATTCCCCCCAAATCCGATTCAACCACCCTTCGGCCAACTAGCCAATAATATTCCCCAAACCCCCTCCCCCCTGTCCCCCTCCACTCCATTCGCTCCGCCAAAGATGCCCTCCCCACCACGCCGATACGTCGGCGCCGCGGTTCGGCGATCCTCTCGCTCCCACAGTACGCTCTCGTAGACTGCCGTCCTCTAGCCGCGCCGCCACCTCTGGCTACATTCTTGTGGAGGCATATGGCGGTCAGCGCCGCCACCGCTGGCGATGTTCGTGTGGAGACGCACGGCGGTCAGCTTCTCCCACGGTACGCGCATTCTAGACTGAGGCCCCATTCATGTCGGTGTAGCGCTGAATGTTAGCTGATAGACGCTGTTAATCTCACTGTTTGCCGAAGTAGTTTACTGTCAATATGCTCTGCTTAAGAAGCTTCCTTGGCCTGTTCTGCACTCAATCTGCTTAGCTGAGATGGCATGCCAAGGCTGATTAGTTGCTAAAATATCCTGCCATATATTTATTGTGACGTAGATTGCCATGGTCTAGTAGCCAATCTATTAGCTGAAATAGCTCTACACCGTTTTATACTCGATCTTTGTTGCTGCGATGGCCTTCGATAGTTTGATGGCTGTGTGCTCGGCCTCATTGACTGCTGAAACAGCCTGCCATAATTTGGCACTCAAATTGGTTTGCTGAATTAGCTTTACATATATTTTGTTACTTAGATTTGCTCATCCAAATATCTTGCCATAGCTTTAGACATTGACCTAGGTATTTTTTTTCTGGACTTCATAAAAAATCATATATGTTTTTCCTGTAATATCTAGTAGAAGAACTAATTTTTATGTCTAACAGATGGACAGGACTTGGATAACTTCTACTCGAAGATTCTCCGCTGCATATGTCGAGGGGGTGAAAACTTCATGAACTTTATCAGAGCTGAGTACGGTGGTCCGAAATCAGATGTGCTCTGCTCGTGTAGCAGTTGTATGAATTTAGTTACAAGCCCCAGTCAACTGTGCAAAATCATCTACACTTGTATGGGATGTCGGTCACATATACTAGGTGGGTTCATCATGGTGAAGCTGTGAACGTCAATGTTATTGACTACGTGGAAGCAGCAGATCACCATCTTGATCTTCCTGATGCTCAGGTGGAAGAGGAGGAGGAGGTGGTGGTGGAGGAGCTACTGAGTTTGACTAACATTGAAACAATGCTACGAAATGCTCATGCATTCCGTGAACTTTCACCTACAGAAGAAAAACGATGGGCCCGCATGTTGGAACAATGCAACGTTGTTGTCACCCCAGGAAATAAGCTGTCAGCATTCTCAGCTATGGTCACCTTTCTTCAGGTGAAGACATCTGAGCGGATGACCAACAAATCATTCGATGCGATGTTGGCTGCTTTCTGCGAATCTTTCCCAGATGCGTCTGAGCTGCCACACACCTACAGTAAAATGAAGAATTTCCTTCGTGCAGTTGGAATTGGATATGATATGATCCATGTTTGTAAGAATAATTGTGTTCTGTTTCGGAAGGATTATGCCAACTTAAGTGAATGCCCGAAATGCAAATCATCAAGAAGGAAAGATGGCGATGCTGTGAACAGGATTCCTCATAAAGTTTTGAGACATTTTCCAATTACACCCAGATTGCAGAGGTTGTTTCATGATGCTGAAACAAGAGAGGATGTACTGTGGCATTCTAGGAACCAGGAGTACAGACATCAGAATGTAATGAGCCATCCATCTCATGGTAGTGAGTGGAAAAGATTCAATTATAAACACAAAGAGTTTGCTGCTGACCTGAGAAACATTAGACTTGGCTTAGCTTCAGATGGATTTAACCCATTTGGCCACC
This sequence comes from Triticum monococcum, assembly GCA_034509565.1. Lineage (NCBI taxonomy): Eukaryota > Viridiplantae > Streptophyta > Magnoliopsida > Poales > Poaceae > Triticum > Triticum monococcum. Next base: position 527,200,306 of record CM067841.1, read on the forward strand.
GGAGCGCCACATATAGCATGTGGCCAGTGCTTGTTATCCCTTACAACATGCCTCCAAATGTCCGCACCGAAGAATCAAACTACATGATGGCCTTGCTCATCCCAGGTCCAAAAAGTCCTGGGAAGGATTTTCATTTGTTCATGGAGCCTCTTGTGGAGGAACTTCAACAGCTATGGAAGGGTGTTCTCACTCGAGACCTATATAGCAGCCCACCAGCTGATTTCTTTCTGCGTGTTGTTGTAATTTGGTGCATCCATGATTATCCGGCTTTGGGCACTATGTCAGGGCGAACGACACATGGTTACAATGCATGTGTTCGCTGTGATAGGAATCCGCTGTCACATGCAATACTTAGCAAGATCTGTTACATTGGACACCGCTGTTTCCTTGCCAAGCACAAGCCGCATCCTAGAAAATACCGAAGACATGTGTTCAATGCAAAGCATGAAAACCATGATGCGCCAAAGAGGCTCACCGCTGATGAGTTGCAAGTGGAATTAGAGAAGGTCAGGCATATTACACCAGGAAACCATCCTGGTAATGGTAGCGGGAAAAGTAAGCATGGCAGGGTAGAAGAGAGATTATTGTTTACCCGCAGGTCCACTTTGTGGGACTTGGAGTATTGGAAAGATTTGGATCTAAGGCATAATCTTGATGTGATGCACATCGAGAAAAATATATGTGACATCATTATCAGCACACTTCTTAATATTGAAGGCAAGACGAAAGATACCTTAAAATCTAGGATTGATTTGACACACCTGGGTATCAGAAAGTATTTGCAGGTGCAAGATGAAGGTAAACCACGGCATATGGCACCAGCTGTGTACGTCTTGGACTAGGTAAAAAGAAAAGAATTCTGCGAGGTCCTGTCACGTGTGAGATTCCCACATGGATTTGCTTCCAACCCTGAAAGGAGAGTCAATGCAAATGGAAACAAGGTACAAGGGTTGAAAACTCATGACTGTCACATCCTACTTCAAAGGGTTTTACCTGTTATCCTTGGAGGATTGGGCCGCCCTGACTTATACAGAGCAGTTGCAGAGTTGGGACAATTCTTCAGGGAACTCTGCAGTACGAATATCAGGATAGATGCTTTGGAGCATCTTAGAGACAAGATACCAACTATCCTATGCGACCTTGAGAAGATATATCCTCCAGCCTTCTTTGATGTGATGGTGCATTTGGCTGTTCATCGACCTGATGAGGCACTACTTAGAGGTCCAGTACAGTATGGCTGGATGTACCCTATTGAAAGGTGGCTAGGCACTTTCAAGGGCTATGTTAGGAACAGAGCTAGACTCGAGGGTTCCATTGCAGAGGCCTACATTGCTACAGAAGCGTTGACATTCTGCTCAAAATACATTGAAACAGCTGATCAGCTTAGCAAAGAGGTGGGTGAAGACAATCCTGGGCTCAATGTTTTCGATTATTCTGTTCGAGTTACAGGGAAGAGTCGACAAGAGGACAAACCTAAAGATTTGGACAAAATGGTTTGGTATGTGTTGAATAACTGTCCCGAGATACTACCTTATATAAAGTAAGTGCAGTACTGCAGCTTATACATCGTAATCTACTAAACTTGCAGCACATTCTTATATATTTAGATGTTTGACGCGATCACTATGTTGTGCAGCATCTACAAAGAGGAGTTACTGCCGCAAAATCCAAGAAACATTGACAAACTGGTTATGGAAGGATTTGCGAAATGGTTCACGAACCATGTAAGATTTTGAACTGCATTGTCAGTTTTTTTAATATATTGAGTACATAAGATGATCAGCTTGTCTATTTTCTAACCATAGGTTAAGAAGATGCGGGAGGATGGGCAGGCAGTTGATGATGCCCTTTACTCACTAGCAATGGGTCCTGATACTCGGGTAAGACATTATGAATCTTGCATTGTTGGAGATGTGCGCTACAACACCCTTGCACGAGACGAAGGAAGGAAGACACAAAACAGTGCCATCATGAGCACGGATACGTATGACAAAGAGACAACTGAAATGTATGCTAACATAACAGACATTATTCAGTTGCAGTATATCTCCAGTTTCGAGGATCATCGGTATGTGGTTCTGTTGTGCTGTCGTTGGTATAACCTGTTTTCCAGGATCGCAAAACCCAGAGCTGATGATTATTTCAAATCCATCAATGTCAAGGCGGCGTACCAGACCAACGAGCCTTTTATTTTGGCAAATCAAGCAACACGGATATTTTTCTTGGAAGACACATTTGCACGTAGCGATAACTGGAGAGTATTGCAAAGGTTTGAGCAGAGGAATTCGTTTAATGAAGTTGCACAACAAGATGATGCTTACACTACTCCTGATGTACAAGATAACACAGATGTTCCTAATATCTTTGAGAACCATCACGTCAATGACGCCGGCGAAAAGATTGCCTGTCGTGCTGTGGACATACAAGAGTTGATCAAGAAGAAGCCAACGTTCGAGGACGTTGAGGACGAAGAAGAAGATGACACCGTGGGGAATTATGATTCAGACTGATACACATGGCGAAGATGTTGACGCTGCTGCTGCGGATGATGATTACATTGCTTTTATCGTATTTGCCTGTCAGAAGACGTTTTTTATCTACTATGTGAAATTCTGTTTGCTATGACAACTGAACCCTGATGAACATGTTGTTTAGTATTTTGCTGTGAGAACATCACTTGTTAAGTATGCTGATTTGTGTTTGGTGATTCTTTGACAACTAAAACATGATGACATTGTTGTTTAGTTGTACTCATATTTGGCTGTGAAACTTGAATTTGATGACATAGTTTGCTTTTGGACTACAATTTGCTCGATGTCTTCGAATGAGAACAAAGCTGACCCGACAGGGCCTCTGCTATTTATTTATTTATATGAGCAAAAGGGGATACCCCCTGATTTCCGTTAATAGAAACCATTAGATGTTCACAACAATACGCCCAGCCTGCTACACAGGTTTTATTCATTACTAGTTTCAGCAAAGTGTTCATGTCGTAGCCACTGAATACATCATGAGTGCTACATACACTGCAAATAAAGAGACAATCATCCTACATAGCACATAGATTTTGCCCACTATCTTCACAAGATCTTTCATCTCCTCATTGCTGTCAAGGCCGTTCAGCAGCTGTTGCTTGGCCATGATCAGAGGAACTGCATCTTTAAGCTTCTGCTCTGCATCTTCCTCTTCTGCCGTTCCTTTAGTTACTTGCCCAACACCCCAACCTGCTGGTATTGGGATTCCTCGGCTACCAAATAATCAGCGTAGTTGCATTCCCCCACATCAGCAACTTCCCAGAAATACAAATCACATGAATCTTCCCTTTTCTGCATGAATCAAATTGGTAGATCATCAACCAAACTATTAAAAAAATCGGCAACTGAAAGCAGCGGAACAACACTTAAACATATTATTACCCCATGATTCGGGCATTTGTAGAAGACTCGGCCAGGGTCGCGGATTATGGTTGAGACGCGACGGATGACTCTGCGTGATTTGCAGCAGTGGCACCACACCAATGGCAGCGGGTTGCGATTAGCAATCGGCTGCGGTGCGCATGCCGGCGAGGGTGTGATGAGACCCACAGGCGATGGTACGGGTTGCGATGTGGCGCATATCTGGTTGTTGCTTGCTAAAGAGCAGGTGGATGAGCAGCCAGCGGACATGGTTGCTGCGGCCAGAGCTTCTGATGCTAGGCAGAGTAAGTAGACAAGAGGAGAAGAAAACGTTGGATATGTCAGTTTCATTACTTGCAGAGTAGCATAGCACCATATATAGTCATAGTCTAGGTTTGGATTCGAACCAGCTACAGGAGCACGTCTTTCTTTTTACTAAAACTCGGCAACGTCACATTACTAGTACACTAGCTTGTTCTGTACGCCTTCCCAAGTCTTTGATTTTCTTTCCCTTTTTTGCGAGGAAGGAAGGAGGACAAAATTGAGAGTTCCTGGGACTCGAACCCAAGACCCTAGTCACTTATGTGGCGAACGTTCCCTGTGAGGAGGACGGCAGACGAACGCATTTTCCTCGCAATTTTCTTCCTATATATAAAAAAGTATGCTACTTGGTGTCCGCTTAGTCAACAAAACGACTGTGCCAACCTTGACCGTTGGATTGACATTCAACATCTTTCGCGTTTCTTCAGCCTCTTCTTCCTCGAGCTGCCAAAGCCAAACCAGCGCCGGCGGGACCGCCTGCTCCCGCCTCCCACGGCTGGCTGTGATCTGCCCCGGCTCCTGTTCGTTCCCATCCGAGGCCTCACCATAGTCCTCCGCCTTGGTTCGCTCGCCGCGACATCGCCCTTCGGTGTTGTCAACATGGTCAACAACCGAGAGGAATAAGGAGATGATTGTACATGGTGAGGATAACAGTAGGGACCCAGCAGCGCGCGCAGTAATTTTGTTTTTTTGGGACGGAGAAGGGTGTCAACTGGGTTGTGCGGGACCCGTGGCCCGTCTAGCCCAGGCTTTTATTTCATATGTTTAGCACATGGCCAGCCTAGTTTGTTTTTTTTCCTTTCTGAAAATTGCTAGCCAGCTATTTTGTTTTTTGCAGAATAACCAACGTAGGCCTACTTGCTTTTCTACGCCCTGCTGGGCCAGAAATCTTTCAAGACGAGGAGGGATGCATTTTGCCCAGTAAATGGGCTATACGTAATAAGAATGGGCTATAAGTAATAATAAATGGGCTGTAAAATGAAAAAATACAGCAAACACACAATTAGTTCCAAAATACTGTTTTCTTTCGGATTTTGATACTTTAAATTTCATTGTTTTTGTGCGGGTAAAATTTCATTGAATTTGAATTAAGTTATATTTAGATTTAAAATTAATTTGAATCTGGCTAGAAATTTCGAGCTGTATGCTGTTTGGGACAGATTTGGAGGCTGACTTATGGGTCTACTAGGTTGACGTGTACTTTGGCTTTCTCAACTTAGTCCACAAACGATTCTAGCAGCAGTGACCGTTGGATGTTAATACAACGGCCATGGTGCTTCTTCAATATCTGATCTTCTTGCTCCAGCTGCCCAAACCAGCTCCAGTGGGACTGCCTACTCCCGCCTCCCGTGGCCGGCTGTGCTGCCGCACAGGCCGCACCGCCCCACCCTACTTCATTGCTGGCCAGGCCATTCCTCTACTCACCCACACCTCCTGTTATTTTCCGGCGACGGCAGCCGAACCAATAAACCCTCATACTCCCCACCGCGTGGGTAACCATTGCCGACTTTTCCCCGGCTCCGTGTCATTCCCTTCCTAGGCCTCACCGTCGTCCACCGCCATGGTGCTCTCGGCGCGGCCTGGTCAACTTGGTCAACAAATGACATCCATCGGCCGTGGACTGTACGCGCAAAATAATGATTCCTCCACCTGACAGCTAGGACCCACCGGAAGGGCCTCTGTATTTCGCGAAAGAAAAAAATGTTCCCCCCGCTGACATGTCGGACCCACCAGCTATATCTTCGCGCCTCCTTATTACGCACAAAAAATGAATACCCCCCTGTTAGCTGGGACCCACCATAGTGGGAGGATGACTTGTGGGCCAACAAAGTTGACTGGGATGGAGGGCTTTGTCAACGTAGTCAATATGAACGATTCTAGCTCCATTAACCGTACGATGTCCATCCAACGGCCGTAGTGCTTCTTCAACCTCTAGTCTTCTTGCTCCAGCCGCCCAAAGCAGCGCCGGTCGTGCCGCATGCTCCTGCCTCCCGTGGCCGGCTGTGCTGCCGCGGAGGCCTCACCGCCCACTACTATTCCCACCGCTAGCCAGGCCCTGCGGCGACGGCAGCCTCACACCGCAGCTGAACCAGTGAACCCGCGTACTCCTCTCCGCGCGGGCTTCCACTGCCGCGTCTTCCCCGGCTCCGTGTCGTCCCCTTCCTAGGCCTCGTCGTCGTCCACCGCCGTGGTGCTCTCCGTGTGGCGTGGTCAGCATGGTCAAGGAACGACTTCCATCGGAAGAGTACTGTATGTGGAGAGGCTGACAGCTGCGTCCACGGCCATAGCCCAGTTTTTTTGTGATTTGCCAAGTCGCTTTGTCAGGCCTGTTGGGCTGCAAATCTTTCAAGACGAGGAGAGATTTCATTCGGCTAGCCGAGAAAATGGCCCATCAGTAATGAGAAATGGGTTGTACATTTTTAAAACACATCAAACCGGCAATTAGTTTCAAATATCTTTTTTTATTTCAATATTTTAAATTACATTAATTTTTATGCGTGGAGAATTTGTTGGATTTTATATTGATATACATTTATTTTTAAAATCAGTTCGAATGTGAGTCGAAATTTCGGGATTAAAAACAGTTCAGACCGCACCGAAATATGCAAAATTTCGTATAATTTTATAACCGTGGCCGCAATTTGGGCTGTAATGCTAACAAAAAGAATATGGGCTCCAAAAAAACCTTAATAATTAGCAAATGGGCTGAAAATTCTTAGAAATAATGGCAGATGGGTTGTATGCTGTTTTCCACATATTTGAGGGTTTCCTAAAAAAGGTTGACGCACAAGCAGTGACTGTTGGATGTCCATCCAACGGCCGTCGTGCTTCTTCAATCTCTGCTCTTCCTGCTCCAGCCGCTCAAACAAGCGCCGACGGGACTGCCTGCTCCCTCCTCCCCGCGGCCGGCTGTGCTGCCGCGCAGGCCTCATCGCCCCACCATACTCCCATCACTGGCCTAGCCATCCCTCTACTCACCCACACCTGCTGTTATTCTCCGGCGACGGCAGACGAACCAGTAAACCCTCGTACACTCGTACTCCCCTCCGCGTGGGAAACAACTATCGAGTCTTCCCTGCCTTCGTGTCGTTCCCTTCCTAGGCCTCGCCGTCATCCACCGCCATGGTGCTCTCGGCGCGGCCTGGTCAACGTGGTCAACGACCGACATGCATCTGAAGTGGACTGTACGTGGAGAGGCCGACAGCTGGGTCCACGGCCGCACGCAAGGAAATGCCTCCTTATTATGCGCAAAATAATGATTCCTCCACCTGACATCAGGGACCCACCGAAAGGGCCTCTGTATTTCACGAAAAAAACGTTACTACCGCTGACAGCTCGGACCCACCAGCTATATCTTCGCACGCAACGAAGTGCCTCCTTATTACGCACAAAAAAATGAATACTCCCCCTGTTAGTTGGGACCCAGTATAGTGGCAGGCTGACTTGTGGGCCTACTAAGTTGACGGGGACGGAGGGCTTTGTCAACTTAATCAATATGCACGATTCTAGCTCCAGTGACCATACGATGTCCATCCAACGGCCGTAGTGCTTCTTCAACCTCTAGTCTTCTTGCTCCAGCCGCCCAAATCAGCGCCGGTCGTGCCTCATGCACCTGCCTCCCGTGGCCGGCTGCGATGCGGCGGAGGCCTCACCGCACCCTACTACTCCCACCACTGGCTAGGCCATCCCTCTACTCACCCACACCCCCTGTTACTCTGCGGCGACGACAGCCTCACACCGCAGCGAACCAGTGCCCTCGTACTCCTCTACGCGTGGGCATCCACTGCCGCGTCTTCCTCGGCTCCGCATCGTCCCCTTCCTAGGCCTCGCCGTCGTCCACCGCCCTGGTGCTCTCGGCGCGGCGTGGTCAATGTGGTTAAGGAACGGCTTCCATCGGACGTGGACTATACGTGGAGAGGCTGATAGCTGGGTCCACGGCTGTAGCAAGGAAGTGCCTCCTTATTACGTGCAAAATAATTATTCCTCCACCTGACAGTGGGGACCCACCGGACGGGCCACCGTATTTCGCCCCCCTGACTGCTGGGACCCATCAGCTACATCTTCGCAGGCAAGGAAGTGCCTGATAGTCAGGACCCACCTGGTCGAAGCGTACATAGCGTTGTCATTCTGGTCGCGAACATGTACGTACATACTGGTCGATGTAGAGGCGCGCATGTGTCATAGTAGAGGCGCGCACGTGTCATAGTAGAGGCGCGCACGTAGCATGTACACGTACATACATCGGCCAGGGTGCAAGAAAGAAAATACGGCCACGTATGTGTACATACGGGCGGGGTCTCGAACGCCTACTCGCGCATATGTATGGCCAGGGCTCGTGTACATTGCTGGGTCGGAACGGAGAAACAACGTCGTCGTCATGTTCATGGGGAGGCAACGGAATGCGTCGTGTTCATGGGGAGGCAACGGAATGCGTCGTGTTCATCGGGAGGGCTTGGACGGAACAGGCGATGGAAACGAGGCCTGGCGTACCGCAGAACGGAGGAAACGGCCTTGTGTTCGACCGGCCATGTTCGAAACGGGATCCTGTTCATCGGGAAGGGTCTGGCGTACCACAAAACGGAGGAAACGGACCTCCTACGGTTGAAACGGGGGTCCTGTTGATTGGGAGGGGTGTGGCGTACCACAAAACAGAGGAAACGGACTTGTGTTGGAGCGCGGCGGTCGAAACGGGGGTCCTGTTCATCGGGAGGGGTGTGGCGTACCACAAAACGGGACTCCACAGGATACTGTTTATCTCCACCGTCGACCTCCTCCAGCCTCCACGGGCTCCTATTCATCCAGCCTCCACCGCGTGCTACTCCACCGGCTACTGTTCAACCACCCCTCCACCGTCTACTGTTCATCCAGCCCTCCACATCACGAGGTCCTGTTCAACCACCCCTCCACGGGCACCCCTCCACCGTCTACTGTTCATCCAGCCCTCCACACCACGGGGTCCTGTTCAACCACCCCTCCAACGTCTACTGTTTATCCAGCCCTCCACACCACGGGGTCCTGTTCATCCACCCCTCCTGTGACGCCCGGGTAATCATGCTACAGTAATTCCACGATAATGATGCCACGTCACCTCCGTTACTGTTGCTAATCTCGCGTTAGTTCGAAACTGATTCAAATTCAAATTCAAAATCAAGCAAACCATAAAAAATTTCAAATAATAAAACTAAAATGTTCGGAGTGAGCCAAATAATGCATAAGTAATATTGGTGAAGAAACCAACCTCTTTGAAAGTGTTTGATTCCTAAAGTAAATAAAATAGTAGCAAAACAATTAATCAAATGCTTTTTACAATTAATAAATTATTAACTATCCTATCTAGTTGCCCAAACTTATGTGGCCGTAGTATAATTATTTAGACCAAATTAGGGACTACTTTTATAGGTCATAAATCTAAAATAAAAGTGAAACTAAAAGTAATAGAAAATAAATAAAAGAATAAAACAGAAGACAAAACAAATACAAAAAAGAAAGAAAACAGGCCCCCCTCCCGCTGGGCCAAGTGGCCTAGCTGGCCTCAGCCGTTTGAACGGGCCGACCCACCCCGGTCCACCTCCCCTACTAACTCCCTACCCCCCGTAACCCTAACCCCCCACTCGCCCCACTCCCTCTCCCCGTCCTGATCCAATCTGGATCGGGGACGAAACCCCACTCCCCTCGCTCCCCCCCCCCCACGAACGGATTTGGATCGGGGGCAACCGACGCCCCCGACCCCTCCCGATGCCGTTGCCCGGCATGGCCCCGCCGCTCGACGACGACGCCGGAGCCGTCCCTCGCCGCAGCCGCTCGTCTCCCCGTCGCGCGGCCGACCTCGTCCTCCTCCCCGAACGGCCTCCACGAGCCCGCGTCGCCGACTCGCCGGAACGCCACCTCCACGTCGTCGTCGTCCCCATCTTCCCGCATGAGCCCCGCTGCCCCGCGCCCTACTCACCGTCGTGAGCCTCGCTCCCTCTCTCCCTCACTTGCACGCGCTCGTGTTCGTCGCCGCAGCCCTCCGCTCGCGCACGCTCACCCCTGCCTGCTAGCTCGCGCGCCCCGTCGCGCCTATCGCCGCGCCCGCCCGCCTCGGAGCCGCCCACGCCAACCGCTACCGAGCTCCACTGCCGCCGTCGCCGTTGCTCCGCTCACCGGCCGCGAGCGCTGCCCCGGGAGCCGCCTACGCCCGGCCACCGCTCGCCTGGCCTCGCCCCCTCGCCCCGCATCGCCACCTCCGGCCTCCCCGTGACGCCCAGGTCGCGCCCGCTCGCCCCCCCCCCCCCTCTCGCCTGGCTGGCCATGGCCGCACCCGTGGCCTCTTCCCCCTGTCGCGTGGTCGGCCCGGCCCCGCCGCTCGCCGGAGCTGGCCGGCCCTTCCCTTACGGGCGCCCGCACGCTCACGGGGCTTCGCCCCAGCAACCGCGCCCGTAGCACGCCCGACCCGCTAGGCCCCCAGGGGCCTATGACAAGGGGGCCCCGACCCAGAACGTTTTAAAAAATAATATTAAAAATAATAATAATAAATACATAATAAAAATAATTAATTGATTAATTAACTAATTAATTAACCTAATTAATTATGATTAAATTAACCAATTAAGATTAATTAACCTAATCAACTACTGTTAATTAGTTAATTAACTAGTATGACAGTGGGGCCCACCCCCTTAATTAATTTTGATTAGTTTAATTAATCTGTTTAATTAAAATGTGTCACTGACCAGTGGGACCCACTGGTCAGGTTCACCAGTCAACTCTGTTGACTGCTGACGTTAGCATGACATCATGCTGATGTCATTAATTCATTTTCGAATTAATTAAATAATTAATTAGATTCCAGAAATTAATAAAATCTTTACAAAATCATATCTTTTAATCCGTAACTCGGATTAAAATAATTTCAACATGAAAGTTGCTCAGAACGACGAGACGAACCCGGATACGCAGCCCGTTCGTCCGTCACGCATCCCTAGCATAGCAAACTCGCAACTTTCCCCCTCCGGCTACTTTGCCCAAAAACGCGAAACACCGGGGATACTTTCCCGGATGTTTCCCCCCTTCACCGGTATCACCTCATACCGCGTTAGGGCACCTCTAACGCCGTTACTTGTCATGTCATGCATCACTATGCATATACTTGCTTAAATATTTATTGTTTCCCCCCTCTTCTCTCGTTAGACATCGAGACCGACGCCGCTGCTACCCAGTACGACTACGGAGTTGACGACTCCTCTCTCTTGCCAGAGCAACCAGGCAAGCCCCCCCCCCCTTGATCACCAGATATCGCCTACTCTCTTTTATACTGCTTGCATTAGAGTAGTGTAGCATGATACTGCTTTTCGTTATTCCTATCCTGATGCATAGCCTGTCCTTGTTATTACTGTTGTTACCTTTACCTGCAATCCTACATGCCTAGTATAGGATGCTAGTGTTCCATCAGTGGCCCTACACTCTTGTCCGTCTGCCATGCTATACTACTGGGCCGTGATCACTTCGGGAGGTGATCACGGGCATATGTTATATACTTTACACTGTTGCATTACCTGTGGTACTGTTCAGAGATGGGGGCTGAAGGGGTAGGTGGTTCCATCCAGGTAGAGGTGGGTCTGGGTTCCCGACGGCCCCCGACTGTTACTTTGTGCCGGAGCGACAGGGCAGGTTCAGACCACCTAGGAGAGAGGTGGGCCTGGCCCTGGTCGGCATTCGCAGATACATAAACACGCTTAACGAGATCTGGGTAATTGATCTGAGTCTGGCCATTTGGTCTATACGCACTAACCATCTACGCGGGAGTAGTTATGGGTATCCCGGCGTCGTGGTATCAGCCGAAGCCTTCGTGACGTCAGCGACTGAGTGGCGTGCGCCGGGTTGGACCGCGTAACGCAATTTCCTTTGTAATGGAGGTTGCTAGGTCTGCTCTCCGGCCGCGTTCGCAACGTGCAGGTGTTGGGGTATGTGGTGCACCCCTGCAGGGAAGTTTATCTATTCGAATAGCCGTGTCCCTCGGTAAAAGGACGACCCGAAGTTGTACCTTGACCTTATGACAACTAGAACCGGATACTTAATAAAACACACCCTTCCAAGTGCCAGATACAACCGGTGATCGCTCTCTCACAGGGCGACGAGGGGGGGATCATCGGTTAGGATTATGCTATACGATGCTACTTGGAGGTCTTCAGTCTACTCTTTTCTACATGCTGCAAGACGGAGGCTGCCAGAAGCATAGTCTTCGAAAGGATTAGCTATCCCCCTCTTATTCTGGCTTTTTGCAGTTCAGTCCACCGATATGGCCCTTTTACACATTTACCCATGCATATGTAGTGTAGCTCCTTGCTTGCGAGTACTTTGGATGAGTACTCACGGTTGCTTTCTCCCTCTTTTCCCCCTATCCCTTCTACCTGGTTGTTGCAACCAGATGTTGGAGCCCAGGATCCAGATGCCACCGTCGACGATGACTCCTACTACACCGGAGGTGCCTACTACTACGTGCTTCCCGCTAACGATGACCAGGAGTAGTTAGGAGGATCCCAGGTAGGAGGCATGCGCCTCTTTCGATCTGTATCCCAGTTTGTGCTAGCCTTCTTAAGGCACACTTGTTTAACTTATGTCTGTACTCAGATATTGTTGCTTTCGCTGATTCGTCTATGATCGAGCTCTTGTATTCGAGCCCTCGAGGCCCCTGGCTTGTAATATGATGCTTGTATGACTTATTTTATTTGTAGAGTTCTGTTGTGATATCTACCCGTGAGTCCTTGATCTTGATCGTGCACATTTGCGTGCATGATTAGTGTACGGTCAAATCGGGGGCGTCACAAGTTGGTATCAGAGCCAACTGCCTGTAGGAATCCCCCTCCCAACTCTTTGGTCGAAGTCGAGTCTAGACATTGCAAAACTTTTACTAACATGGCTGTGTGTCTTAGGGGCACACGTCGCCATCGGGTGGTATTAGGATCTTTTACTCCTCGATCTTTACTCCGGGATTCTGAACTCTCTTCTATTCAGGTTAAACAATTTTTACTAAAATCTAACTTTAGGTTCTCAAAAATACTTTCTCCCAGAGAGCCCCTTCAGTCCACATGATCGCCGGCTGCACCAGAAGATTTCGAAGATACTCTCTGATATTCTCTCGAGACCTTGTGCCCGTTGCTTTTGCAATTCCCTTCCACCGAAATATCCCTATGGATAAATACTTACACCTGTCGTGCTTACTTTTATTCCCAGTCGATCTTGTTATTACAAGATACCCCGAGAATATTTTGTGCCTACTGCCCTGCAGTTCTTTGCCACCTGAATACCCCTAAGAATAATTTCTCGCACTTTCCGAGTATCCGCTCATCCCCAGTTGTTCAGGTGTTTCACAAAAGTCTTTGAAATACTATTCAATCCTCTGAAAATCCTTAGCAACTAATGCTCTGCAAATACTTGTACGCTTACATTATGGGTGCTCCCATATCACTAGCAATATTGACTAGTATCTTTTGACACCGTCATTTTGATCCTATTGATTCAACATGGGTGTGAATGCACACAATCATCAGTTGTTCCCTGGAATTAATCCTTCCAAGCCAGACGTCATTCCGGACCTGAGCTGGATCTCGACCACTCAAATTGCCATTGATTGTACCCCTAAGGCTATTCAACTTACCCATCCCTAATCAGAGCATTGCTTCTGATCCCTTGTCTTGGAATTCGTAATTCCTTTGCATTTGAGCTTTGAGTTAGTCAGTTGTTTCTATAATTTGATCTCCTTGCATTCTTTCTTCTTCTGGTTGAGTACCGATACTCACATCAGATCCCATTTGGACCACTAGATCCTTTGTTGGGTTTTGTCCGACACCATCCTTCATATTCAGTAAACATTATGAGCCTTTCATCTACATAATGCCTTTGGTAAATTGTATCCTCTACTTTGTGAACCATGCTCTACTTTCGAGCTTGTATTATTTACTCCGAAATTTGTGGTATATGTTCCTAAGATGCCCTGATGGGTTGAACGTACGCCTTTCCTAATCTGTGTGAACCCGAAAGATTTCACGGGTCATACTTATCTGGTATTGCACCAGGTAAAAACTACCAACAACTAATGTCATTTTCAAAATTTGAGAGCAGTGAATGAAAGGTTATGCATTGAAGAAGTGGGAGTCAACCTTGAACCTTTGTGTTCATGCCCATGGATACGATGTAGATCCTATCATTAAAGCCTCTCTTTATTTAATTATTCCCTTGGTATAAGTTCATCTTATATCTGGGATTTGGCCTTTTTCAATCGTGGTTCCGACCATGTTCTCCTTTAAATAACATTTCTCGTGCAAGTTTAAGCACTTGTCTTCTACGGGGTAATACCCCAGTCCAACCTCTACTTTGATTTGTCGTCGAGTATTACCCTCCTGGTATCTCAAGATTATCACGGAACTGCATAACTTCTTATGGGTTCTTCAATCAAGTGCTACATTCTCACTTGTTCCAATTTTTCACGGGCCCTGAGTTATTAAACACTCGAGAACACCGTTAAGTGAACCGATTCCGCACTACGATTCAATAACTCTAAGTAATTTTCGTTGCTTATGATTTAATAACCCTTCAAGTTATTCCTAGCCTGATCGGCTATATCATTATCGTGCAACTTTTTAACTATGCTACCTGGTCCTTCTTCCCGGAGCACAACCTTTCGACGATGAGCTAAGCTTACATCGACTTTCCTCGTATTATCATTTCGCCTTGTACAACAAGCTTGATTCCGAGTTTGTGACGTAACCGTGGTTCCAATAACCTTTCGCTTCATCATTCCTTTGACTTGATGTCATCGCCGATCGATAACACCTTCATGAAATCTCTCAACAATTGTGTTGTGATCATCATCAACATTTTGGTCTCGTCCAGGATATCAATTGAATTCATGATGAGAAATACTATCCTTGCCCTCGATGAATTTTATTGTCGTCGACCACTTTATTGCCTTCCCACCAACACAAGCCTGTTCATGTTTGGTGTTATACCTTGAGTTCCTTGCTATCCAACATTTGTTCCTCTTTACCTTGAAGTATTACCATCTTTTATACCCAGGATGTCGTGCTTAGCACACCCGGCCGAAGGCCCTATGGTTATAGATTCCTTTTCAGTAAGGTTACCCATTCTTTCATGAGGAAATTGTAAGACTTATTCTATAAGTTATTCCTGATGGATCCTTTGTGTTTCCCAAGTCTGATCTTCACCTGTTGACCATGTCCATGCTATCTCGAAGCATGTCTGTGGTACTCTGATTTTCAATAAGAGCATTGAAAGCGCAATGCTAAGTTTTCTTTAACCATTATCCAAACACCGTTGTATGGGTAATGTCATGAGATTTCTCTCCCCTTACTTAAAGGGTTTTCTACATGATACCCTGCCACGGATATCCTGCTCTGCTTGTCCTTGGGAAGGATATATCCCTGAATTATGTGTTTAAAGCACATTTTCCTTTCCATTCTTCTGTTAAACCTGATAATCACATTTTCCTTTCCATTGTCTTGTTAAGCTTTCTTGTAATCTGATTTAACTGAGCTGTGATAATTCCCTGCTTGGTAAGCACCTCGTTGTACAACTCTGTCAGTAAGACCCTGTTACCATTGTTGATAGCATCCCGGTAACCACCGATGGACGAGAACTTTGCCTATTGGTCTGCCTCGTTCAACGAGCAGGAAAATGGTTCTCTTCGTCCCTCGCCCTTGGTATCGATGTTGTTGCCGACATAACTGACAGACTAGCCTCTGACATACCTTGCTATCGTGACCATGCAAGATGTCACCCCTCCTACTTTTATTCCACGTGGTGGGCCCATAACCCACAGTTCCACAGGATCGAAACCTGACTCTCCTATACACCACCTGTTCCCAAGGTTGTTCCTCACGCTCGACTTCGTATGTAATTCACGGACCACCTGTCTAGTGATCTATTCTGGTATGAGGCGCAATACCTATTCTCATTGCCCTGAAACCCATTCACCTTCTAATTAGGCATCGAACAATTGCCTATCCGTTTGAAACTTCTCATGGTACCTTCTTACTTTGCTCTTGATATCTTCTTAAGTTTCAAATCGAGAGAAACTTATGCTTCTTCCCTGGGTTAACCGTCTGATGCTCGATCTTGTTAGAATCCATCCATATACAGTTTTCCCTTCTCACCCTTCGTAAGTTCGGTGAAGGTCCTGAAGGAAGGACGATGACTTCATCATGATGACCTGAAGCAGAGGACCGAAGACATCAATGTAATGGATCGACCTCTTCGAGGAGAGCAACTATGACCGAGAAGAATCTTTAGAATTTCGTAACCAGATCCCTTACCCTTATAACCGCTCCTAAATCTCAGGACGAGATTTCTTGTAGTGGAGGAGAATTGTGACGCCCGGGTAATCATGCTACAGTAATTCCACGATAATGATGCCACGTCACCTCCGTTACTGTTGCTAATCTCGCGTTAGTTCGAAACCGATTCAAATTCAAATTCAAAATCAAGCAAACCATAAAAATTTTCAAATAATAAAACTAAAATGTTCGGAGTGAACCAAATAATGCATAAGTAATATTGGTGAAGAAACCAACCTCGTTGAAAGTGTTTGATTCCTAAAGTAAATAAAATAGTAGCAAAACAATTAATCAAATGCTTTTTACAATTAATAAATTATTAACTATCCTATCTAGTTGCCCAAACTTATGTGGCCGTAGTATAATTATTTAGACCAAATTAGGGACTACTTTTATAGGTCATAAATCTAAAATAAAAGTGAAACTAAAAGTAATAGAAAATAAATAAAAGAATAAAACAGAAGACAAAACAAATACAAAAAAGAAAGAAAATAGGCCCCCCTCCCGCTGGGCCAAGTGGCCCAGCTGGCCTCAGCCGTTCGAACGGGCCGGCCCACCCCGGTCCACCTACCCTACTAACTCCCCACCCCCCGTAACCCTAACCCCCCACTCGCCCCACTCCCTCTCCCCGTCCCCATCCAATCTGGATCGGGGACGAAACCCCACTCCCCTCGCTCCTCCCCCCCCCACGAACGGATTTGGATCGGGGGCAACCGACGCCCCCGACCCCTCCCGATGCCGTTGCGCGCCATGGCCCCGCCGCTCGACGACGACGCCGGAGCCGTCCCTCACCGCACCCGCTCGTCTCCCCATCGCGCGGCCGACCTCGTCCTCCTCCCCGAACGGCCTCCACGAGCCCGCGTCGCCGACTCACCGGAACGGCACCTCCACGTCGCCATCGTCCCCATCTTCCCCCACGAGCCCCGCTGCCCCGTGCCCTACTCACCGCCGTGAGCCTCGCTCCCTCTCTCCCTCACTTGCGCGCGCTGGTGTTCGTCACCGCAGCCCTCCGCTCGCGCACGCTCGCCCCTACCTGCTAGCTCGCGCGCCCCGTCGCGCCTATCGCCGCGCCCGCCCGCCTCGGAGCCGCCCACGCCAACCGCTACCGAGCTCCACTGCCGCCGTCGCCGTTGCTCCGCTCACCGGCCGCGAGCGCTGCCCCGGGAGCCGCCTACGCCCGGCCACCGCTCGCCTGGCCTCGCCCCCTCGCCCCGCGTCGCCACCTCCGGCCTCCTCGTGACGCCCAGGCCACGCCCGCTCGCCCCCCCCCCCTCTCGCCTGGCTGGCCATGGCCGCACCCGTGGCCTCTTCCCCATGTCGCGTGGTCGGCCCGGCCCCGCCGCTAGCCGGAGCTGGCCGGCCCTTCCCTTACGGGCGCCCGCACGCTCACGGGGCTTCGCCCCAGCAACCGCGCCCGTAGCACGCCCGACCCGCTAGGCCCCCAGGGGCCTATGACAAGGGGGCCTGGCCCCAGAACGTTTAAAAAATAATATTAAAAAAAATAATAATAAATACATAATAAAAATAATTAATTGATTAATTAACCTAATTAATTATGATTAAATTAACCAATTAAGATTAATTAACCTAATGTTTAATTAACCTAATCAACTACTGTTAATTAGTTAATTAACTAGTATGACAGTGGGGCCCAGCCCCTTAATTAATTTTGATTAGTTTAATTAATCTGTTTAATTAAAATGTGTCACTAACCAGTGGGACCCACTGGTCAGGTTGACCAGTCAACTCTGTTGACTGCTGACGTTAGCATGACATCATGCTGATGTCATTAATTCATTTTCGAATTAACTAAATAATTAATTAGATTCCAGAAATTAATAAAATCTTTACAAAATCATATCTTTTAATCCGTAACTCGGATTAAAATAATTTCAACATGAAAGTTGCTCAGAACGACGAGACGAACCCGGATACGCAGCCCGTTCGTCCGTCACGCATCCCTAGCATAGCAAGCTCGCAACTTTCCCCCTCCGGCTACTCTGCCCGAAAACGCGAAACACCGGGGATACTTTCCCGGATGTTTCCCCCCTTCACCGGTATCACCTCATACCGCGTTAGGGCACCTCTAACGCCGTTACTTGTCATGTCATGCATCACTATGCATATACTTGCTTAAATATTTATTGTTTCTCCCTCCTCTTCTCTCGTTAGACACCGAGACCGACGCTGCTGCTACCCAGTACGACTACGGAGTTGACGACCCCTCTCTCTTGCCAGAGCAACCAGGCAAGCCCCCCCCCCCCTTGATCACCAGATATCGCCTACTCTCTTTTATACTGCTTGCATTAGAGTAGTGTAGCATGATACTGCTTTCCGTTATTCCTATCCTGATGCATAGCCTGTCCTTGTTATTACTGTTGTTACCTTTACCTGCAATCTTACATGCCTAGTATAGGATGCTAGTGTTCCATCAGTGGCCCTACACTCTTGTCCGTCTGCCATGCTATACTACTGGGCCGTGATCACTTCGGGAGGTGATCACGGGCATATGTTATATACTTTACACTGTTACATTACCTGTGGTACTGTTCGGAGATGGGGGCTGAAGGGGCAGGTGGTTCCATCCAGGTA
Organism: Triticum monococcum; assembly: GCA_034509565.1. Lineage (NCBI taxonomy): Eukaryota > Viridiplantae > Streptophyta > Magnoliopsida > Poales > Poaceae > Triticum > Triticum monococcum. The sequence continues at coordinate 527,218,946 of CM067841.1, forward strand.
GAGGTGGGCCTGGGTTCCTGACGGCCCCCGACTGTTACTTTGTGGTGGAGCGACATGGCAGGTTCAGACCACCTAGGAGAGAGGTGGGCCTGGCCCTGGTCGGCGTTCGCGGATACTTAACACGCTTAACGAGATCTGGGTAATTGATCTGAGTCTGGCCATTTGGTCTATACGCACTAACCATCTACGCGGGAGTAGTTATGGGTATCCCGACGTCGTGGTATCAGCTGAAGCCTTCGTGACGTCAGCGACTGAGTGGCGCGTGCCGGGTTGGACCGCGTAACGCAATTTCCTTTGTAATGGAGGTTGCTAGGTCTGCTCTCCGGCCGCGTTCGCAACGTGCAGGTGTGCAACGGGCGATGGGCCCAGACCCCTGCGCCATGGGATTTAGACCGGCGTGCTGACCTCTCTGTTGTGCCTAGGTAGGGCTACGACGTGTTGATCTTCTAAGGCCGGGCATGACCCAGAAAAGTGTGTCCGGCCAAATGGGATCGAGCGTGTTGGGGTATGTGGTGCACCCCTGCAGGGAAGTTTATCTATTCGAATAGCCGTGTCCCTCGGTAAAAGGACGACCCGGAGTTGTACCTTGACCTTATGACAACTAGAACCGGATACTTAATAAAACACACCCTTCCAAGTGCCAGATACAACCGGTGATCGCTCTCTCACAGGGCGACGAGGGGAGGATCATTGGTTAGGATTATGCTATACGATGCTACTTGGAGGTCTTCAGTCTACTCTCTTCTACATGCTGCAAGACGGAGGCTGCCAGAAGCGTAGTCTTCGAAAGGATTAGCTATCCCCCTCTTATTCTGGCTTTCTGTAGTTCAGTCCACCGATATGGCCCTTTTACACATTTACCCATGCATATGTAGTGTAGCTCCTTGCTTGCGAGTACTTTGGATGAGTACTCACGGTTGCTTTCTCCCTCTTTTCCCCCTATCCCTTCTACCTGGTTGTCGCAACCAGATGTTGGAGCCCAGGATCCAGACGCCACCGTCGACGACGACTCCTACTACACCGGAGGTGCCTACTACTACGTGCTTCCCGCTAACGACGACCAGGAGTAGTTAGGAGGATCCCAGGCAGGAGGCCTGCGCCTCTTTCGATCTGTATCCTAGTTTGTGCTAGCCTTCTTAAGGCAAACTTGTTTAACTTATGTCTGTACTCAGATATTGTTGCTTTCGCTGATTCGTCTATGATCGAGCTCTTGTATTCGAGCCCTTGAGGCCCCTGGCTTGTAATATGATGATTGTATGACTTATTTTATTTGTAGAGTTGTGTTGTGATATCTACCCGTGAGTCCTTGATCTTGATCGTACACATTTGCGTGCATGATTAGTGTACGGTCAAATCGGGGGCGTCACACCTCCACGGGCACCCCTCCACCGTCTACTGTTCATCCAACCCTCCACCACACCACGGGGTCCTGTTCATCTAGAGGCAACGCCACAGCTCACTGTTCATCCATACCCCCCGCAACGCTCACTGTTCATCCCATCGATCGGCTTTAGTTAGCAGCAGTAGCAAAGGAATCGCTCGATCAGGTTCAATTAACAGCCATCGATCGATCACTTGGGTTCAGTAACGCGTAGCCTGCAGTGCAATCGCTCGGGTTCAGTTAGAGCCCAATGCCTCGCTCGGGTTCATTTAGAGCCAACGCCTCGCACACACACGCGTACGTGTACGAGAGAAATGTGCATCGCTCGGCCCCTGACCTCCCACCGTAACCGGAAACTCCCCCAAATTTTCCTCCCCCTCGCTTCTACCATGGTTTTTCCGTCATGGACGGCCCAAAGAATGTCATGCAGCTGCGTCTCCGGCCCGCCCAGGACGAAAAGCCCATTTTCTATCATGATTTTTTGTCATAGAAGTAAGAGCCCACCACATCTATGATGATACCGGGTTTTGTCACAATTATTGTCATAGAAGTGCCATATGTATGACAGGAAAAAAATTCGTTCAGCCCAAAATGTCACGGACGTGTCTTTTTTTGTAGTGTTTCCACCAAAGTCAACTAAAAAGAAAGATGATGAAGAATTTGAACACTTTTCTAAAATGTTGAGGCCAGTCTTTTTGCGTACTCGCTTGACTGATATACTGAAGATGCCTCCTTATGCAAAGTATATGAGACATCATCACTAATAAGAGAAAAATACCGGAAGCTGAAATCTCCACTATGCTTGCTAACTATACTTTTAAAGATGGAGTACTTAAGAAACTTGGAGATCCAGGAATTCCAACTATACCTCGCTCCATCAAAAGTAATTATATGAAAACTGCTTTATGTGATTTGGGAGCTGGTGTTAGTGTTATGCCTTTCTCTTTATATAAAAGACTTGATTTAAATAAACTCACACCTATTCAAATATATTTGCAAATGGCTGACAAATCTACTACCATACCTGTCGGTATTTGTGAGGATGTGCCCGTTGTTGTTGGTAATGTTACTATTTTGACTGACTTTGTTATACTTGAGATGCCCGAGGACGACAACATGTCGATTACCCTTGGTAGACCCTTCTTGAATACTGCAGGGGCTGTTATTGATTGCAATAAAAGCAAGACCACTTTTCATATCGATGGTAATGAGCATATGATGCACTTTCTGAAGAAACAATTCCAAGTGAATGGTATTAATGTTACTGAAAAATCTCCGACAATCACTATTGGAAGTTTTCAACTACCTCTACCTACTGTCAAAAAGAAATATGAAATGCTTATTGTTGGGGACATTCATATCCCCGTTGAGGTAACTTAGTGATTTACGAAAGTTCTTCGGTTTCATGCTAATCGAAAGTGGTTGTTAATAAGGCCTGATCAACCTTATTAATGGATCATTTTTGAGAGGTATGAAGTTGATGAATCTAGTGAGCACTACCTTCTGTCCTTACCTTTTGTTTTCTGTTTTTATTAGTTAAAAAATGCCATGTTTTGTATGTTTTCTCAAATTACCGTGGAATAAAAAATGACCAAAAAATAAAAGTTCTCAGAATGCCCTGAAAATTTAATATGATGTTTTCTGAATATTTAAGAATTTTTGGTGCAAATAACATCAGAGGGAGGTGCACCAGGTGGGCATAACCCACCTAGGCATGCCAGGAACCCCAGGCGAGCCCTGGTGGGTTGTGGTCTCCATGTGGGCCCCCTCACTTATCCCTTCATTCCACACCATCACCTACCTCCAGAAAAAAATCTCCATTGCTCTCTCTCCCGTGTTCTTGCTCTCAAACCCACGGATTTCGATCTCTTTGCTTGAAGCTCCATTTCCGAAACTATTTCGGAGGATTGTTGCTTGGTATGTGACTCCTTCGTTTGTCCAATTAGTTTTTGTTTTAGTGGTTTATATTTTGAATAATTAGCTTCTCTTGGTGTTGCTGTAGATGAGCTTGCATGTTGAATTCTTAGATTTCTAAGTAGTTTGAATGCTTGCTATGACCTCTATGTATCCCTATGAGTAGTTGCTATCAATCTTGTAAAGTTTTGTTGAGAAAATTTTGTGGATTAAAAATTTCAGAATTTTGTTCATAGGAAAAAGATGAATATCTTTAGGAAATTTGCTTCCAAGAAGAGCTCCAAGAGAGTTATTGGGGAGTCATCTGACAGTGATCTTCATACCCGGAGATTGGCGGAAGTACGGTCGTGCGAATGGCTGCATACCCCGTTCATGGAAGGGGCTGGAATCCTTCAAGAGTTTGCACAATATGATGCTAATACCGGCCTCACCGACTTCATCGCAGTTGAATGTGAACAGTATCATCTCCTCACAAACACCTTTGTGCAAAGTTTTAATTTCCTTCCTAGGAATAATCCTCCCGAGGTGCAGTTTAATTTATACGTTGAACCCCATCAGATACCGCTTACTGAGTTTTGTGAAATATGCTTGCTCCTTCTGATGGTGGTTTGGTAGAGCGTAGGTCTGCGGAGTATGAGGGTTTCTATCGTACTCTGACAGTGGGTGATGAGAGAGGGTGTCGAGTATCACCGCCGTTGGCTTGCATTTTCCTACCGTTCATTATTTCACTCTTTTCATTGCAAAATGCTTGCTTGCTCGAGAGAAGGTGGGTGCACTCAGTGACCCAGACCTTGCTGTTTTGCGTGCACTAGAGGGCGACAACACTTATAGCTTGGGAGCTATTGTGGCACGTCGCCTTCACCTTAATAAATCGAAGGGTAAAATACATGGTGGTATTTACGCCACTCGTTTGGCGGCTCGCTTTAACGTTCAACCCCGCTTGCATGATTATCCTTTGCCCAAGGTTTACCTAGATCGCGCAGCCATGGAATACCACCAGATTATTGCTACCGATTATCCTAACACCCCTATTCCGTATAACCTGGTTTATAGTGTGAGAACTCATGATATTATTCCATTGCCTGCACCTGCTTTGTTTGATCCTATTGCCAGGGGTGGATGCAGGATTATGCCTGCAGATATCATCGCCTGCCGGAACAACCAGGCTGCATCAGAGGAGGAACCTCAGTAGTGGCATCCGCGGGTGCCTGCTCCTCAACAATTCGACTACTGGCTGATTAGCAAGTTAGGCCAAAAGCCTACGCTTGGTGGAGTACGTATTCCCACCGACATTACATTCATGTTTACACATTTCATTCCAGTTGTCGGTGTCCACACTTTTTCATTGTATTATCCATGTTAGATTTATTTTCTCGCTTTCTTCTTGTGTGTTTGAAAAACCTTAAGAAAATCCAAAAATATTTCCTGCTTCTTTTTGATTTTTCTTTCTAGAGTAGTTAGCTGTAGCGCTAGAAAGAAAACCCAAAAAGATTTCCTTGTTCTTCTTTTGCTTGTTGGGAGCTTTCCCGTGTAAATAGTTTTTCTCGTTTTTGCTTTTCGCTTTTATTTGCTTGTTCAAGAAAACCAAAAACTCCAAAAATATTTCAGTGTGTTTCTCTGAGTTTCTTTTCTTTTTAATTGGGTCGTACCGAGGAGAAGACCACAATGAAAATGTTGAGTGGCTCTCATATGCATTATTGTTGATATAACAAAGAGCCCATTTTATCTTGTCTTCTCCTGTTGAATAAAATGTTTGCATATTCTAGCTTAGTCCACGGCACTCTTGCACTATTATTATTTTCATATCGCTCGGTCATGCAATTGAAAGGCAATAATGATGATATTCGATGAATTGGTCGTGGCAGAGAGAAACGGGTATGAACTCAACTTGTTCTTTTTTTGTAAATATGTTTAACCTAGTATCCATGATTCAGCCCGTTATGATTAAACATATTTGCAATGACAATTAGAGATTATAGTTTCTCATGCCATGCATAAGTATCTAGGAGTGGATAATGATTTATCTTGGATGTCAACATTGCGTTAAAATGATTGTGATGTAGTATGATGATATGGTATCCTCATCTGAATGTTTGAGTGGCTTGACTTGGCACATGTTCACGCATGTAGTTGAATCAAAACCAACATAGCCTCTATGATATTTATGTTCATGGTGTTCATATCCTACTCATGCTAGTGTCCAATGTTGCTTATGCATAATGAATGTTCATGACCATTGTTGCACTCTAGCTAGCCGCTTCTCAATCTATTTGTTAGCCTTCCCCTGTACTAAGTTGGAATTCTGCTTGTACATCAAAAACCTTGAACCCAAGTTATTCCCGATGAGTCCACCATACCTACCTATATGTTGTATTACCCTGCTGTCCTAAGTAAATTTGCATGTGCCACCTCTAAAAACTTCAAATAAATATCCTTTTTGTGTGCTTGGATCGTTCATGGAAGGACAAGAGGTAGTCGGCATCTTCCATGCTAAGCGGGTTATTCTCAGGTTGAGTGTTTATTAACTTGCCACTGCACGAGAAAAGGGCGGTAATTCCCAGTCCTGGACTCAAATTGTAAATAATTAAACAAAACTCCCCCGGGACTATTGTTTGTATGGACGGCACCCGTTGTTTCAGACAAGCCGTGGAGTGTGATTGTTGGTGGAGGGGGAGTAAACCTTTAGTTTTATCGCTTGGGAACCACCACTAGCGTGCTTAGCATGGACGATATAGATAACTGATGGTCGTGAAGTAAACAAGAAGGGTGCATTTCTCAAAATATCATTTACCTCTGTTTTAAAAACTTGAGCTCTGGCACCTTTGCAAAGCACTACTTCCCTCTGCGAAGGGACTGTCTATTTACTTTTATGTTGAGTCATCACCTTCTAAGATAAGCGCCAGAACCTGAGAGCACTGCTGTCATGCTGATGCATTATGTGTAGCTAATGTTGGGTGCATCATGACTGGATCTTTGCTACCATGAATTACAATGTTTAGTCACTACTTGGACTTTGGAGGTGCCTGCATTTATGCTTTGCGGTCTCAGAAAGGGCTAGCGAGATACCACTATTGTCATACTATATCATGGTTGTTTTGAAAATGTGTTGCCGTTCGAGATATCTTATTATTGCTCTCTAGCTGATTATGTCAATGATATGAGTTAATATAATCTTTAAGAGTTCTTGTCGGCATGGTTAGTTATAATGTTGTCTGAAAACCTAGGTGTTGTTTAAACTTAGAGCATCTCCAGCCGCGCCCCCAACAGGCCCCCCAGGCGACTTTTTCCACGCCTACACCGACAAAACGCCCCGGTCGCGCCCCCAGGATGCCGAAATCCGCTGCCTCGACCCGTTTTTGGGCCCAGCAATTACAGGCCAAACCCGGCGCACTGGGGGGCGCTCGGGGGCTCTAGCGCAAGTGAAAAGCACGTCTGGCCCACATCCTCGGGCGAAAAGTCAAGCCTATCTTCCAGATTCACCTCCCACCCCCCGCACGCTCGGCGCCAGCTAGCTGATCCCGGCGCCAACCACCGCCCACCACCGCTAGATAGCCCATCCCCCGCCAGAAAAAGAGCAGAGGTTTTGCCAAGGCAGCCTGTCCAGCACCGGTCGGGCAATTTTCCCGGCTTTCCAGCTGTGGAGGGGCAGTGTAGCGGCGGGTGCGTGCCCACCGCTCCCGCAAGGTGTTCGGCGATTTGCCTACCTCGGCAATGGACTCGGATGACGAGGAGGTGCTCGCCGCGCTGCTGGAGGAGGAAGCCGAGGCCGATGTCTAGGAAGAGGAACATCTCATGGTCCTCGCCGCTCTCGCCGGCCTGCTGGCGAGCAATGAAAAGCCACAGCGAGGTGGCTCGGCGTCGGCCCAGATGAAAGCGAAGAACCGGCATCGTCTCGAAGGCTACTGCATGCTCTACTCCGACTACTTCGCCGATGCTCCACTACACGACGACAAAGTATTTTGACGCTGTTATCGAATGAGCCGAAAGCTTTTCCTTAGCATTGTGAATTCCATCCGGGAGTTTGACAGCTACTTCAAGTTGAAGAAGGATTGCACTGGCAAACTTGGATTCAACTCAATCCAGAAGTGCGTGACAGCGATGAGGATGCTTGCATACGGAGCTCCCGGTGATTCACTCGACGACTATGGGCGCATGGCCGAGTCCACCACTATTAAGTGTTTCTACAAGTTCTGTCGGGCAGTGGTGGCAGTGTTTGGACCGCAATACTTGCGAACACCCAATGTGCAAGCCACTGCTCGGATCCTAGCATAGAATTGTCGGGACCCCGATTCTAAGTCACACCGATCTAGCCTGTAACACCTCATATCACTTTGCGGCCTCACGCACGGTATTCCCACGGGTGTCGCCTTACCATGGCCCGGGGCCGTTTGCGCCTTTTGGCTCACGTATATGATAGTGTCGCTAGCATCCATATGACCGAGAAGCCGGGCTGACATGGCTAGTCGTGAACCCAAAGCGGCACTAACCTATGGGGACAGGCATACATGATTCACATCGAGCATGTCGGTCAGCAGCGTGTGAATCCGGGCTGTAGCACTGGGCTAACAGGACTCCGGGGAACCCGGGCTGTAGCAGGCTAGGCAAGACTCCGGATGTCACCGCATGACATTTCCCCAAAGGGACAGACACAGGAACAAAGTGAAACACATGCCGGCCAGTCAAGTGTCCTGAGCAGTAGTGCTAGGCTAGCAGGACTCCGGTGAACCGGGCTGTAGCGGACTACCATGGCTCAACGAAGCACTAGACTACATTTCCCCATAAGAGAGGCTGCCAAGGATAAACAACTAGATTGTCGGATCCCACACATAGCAATACACGTCACATGTACACATAACATGCAAGTATGTGCTGTACAACATGGCATCACAACATAACGCAAACTCATATAGATAAAGGCCCAGAAGAGCCACATAGCATTAAATACAAACAGGGGCCACATGCCCCTTAATTCAGAGCATACAAGCAACGGAAGCATTACATGTCTGAGTACAGACAACTACAAAAGAAAAAGGGTAAGAGGCCCGACTATCTACAAGTCCCTCCCAAGGGCACAAGATCGTAGCTGAGGTGCAAGCTACTCGTCAAAGTCCAAGTAAACTAGTAAGACCGAAGTCTCCGCTGCAAAAACATAAATAAAGCAACATGAGTACAAAGGTACTCAGCAAGACTTACATCAGGTCCTATCATACATGCATTAGTATCAAGGAGGCAATGTGGGGTTCAGTTGCAGCAAGCCAGCTTTGACTCAGTGGCTAACCTGTACGACGACTGCTGGTAACTCTTTTGAGGTGGCGCACACGAGTCCACTAATCACCACACCAATACTCTACTATGGATTCATTCCCGTCTCCCTACGAGAGGCCATCCATAGCACTCACACTTGTCTTGAGCATTTTAGAGTATCCACTTTAAGTTGTCTATGTACCACATAAGCATCCAAGAAGTCCATAACCGAGGACACGGCTATTCGAATAGATCATGATAACCCTGCAGGGGTGTACTTCTTCACACACGCACTCACCACTTATCACCATATACACGTCATGTATCTCGGCAACCTTCAAGCAGAAGCCTGGCGAGGGTGTCGGCCATGACCTGCCTAACCACACAAGACTCTAGTCCAAGTTTATCGCCTATTCGGGTTCCATCCGCAAGGAGATCCGGCCGGGGTGTCGCTCACGGCCCCAAATGATGTGTGCGGAGTTCCCAAGCCCACCTCGCCGGATGGATCTACGCTTGGTACACCGTGCCACTTGTGCCTAGTCTGTCCCAAGCCCACCTGGCCGGGTGCCACTTGGTAGACTACTAACACTACCTACAAACACCAGAAACTATTTGCAACTCCTGGACAGAGATCAAGTTGGCTAATAAGTCGAGAGGGGCACTTAAGCATTCCAATGTGTGGTAGTAGCTGGTCATTGGACAACATACACGGAACTCAGTGCTTAAGGACGGTTCAAGTGAGACAACCCACCATGTACTCCTACATGGCCTCTCACCGCTACCTTTACCAAATCGTGTTCACACACTTAACTCTCAGCATCAGAACATAGCATTGCACTCCAATTCATTCCCAATGAATCAGACCTGACATACTATAAGCAATAGCAGGCAATGCATGGTAGGAACACAACATGGCTCAATCAACTCCCACACATGCTAGTCGGTTTTAACTATTTACTGTGGCAATGACAGGTCATGCAGAGGAGAGGGTTCAACTACCGCAGCATAAAGTAGCAGTTGTATCGTTGTTGTCCTAATGCAATAAATGAGAGTAGTAGCGAGTGAGTAGGATTGTATCGAAATGAACAAGGGGGTTTTCTTGCCTGGTAGATCAACAGGGGGCACTGCTCCTCTGACAGGTACTCTGGATCGGTCTCCGGAGCAGGACCAATCGAGAAGGAACGGTGTCGATAATCAAAACACAACAATATGCAACAATATGATGCATGATCATGGCATGAATATGTGATGCTGATTGAGCTAATGCAACTAGCTTTTATTTGGATGAAATCCATTTGAACCAAAGATTCAAATGCATCTCCAAAATAAGCCCTTTATATAAGCCATTTTAGTGTTTCACTTATACAGTAGGTATAAGTTGGTTTGACATGCATTAAAATGGTGCAGATGGATAGATTGAATTTTTCTGATAATTTTTCATATATAAATTATTTCAATCTGAGCTACGGTTGAATTTATATGAATTTTTGAAGTTTATAGCATTTTCTGGAATTTGCTGATTTAATTTAAAACCAGAAAAGATATATTGCATCAGCATGACATCAGCATTGCGTCAGCAGGTCAAAGGCGGCTGACCAGGTCAAACCTGACGTGTGGGGTCCACACGTCAGTGTCTATGGCTAATCCTAAATTAAATTAAACCTAAACTGATTTAGTTAATGGGTTTGGGCCCACGCGTCAGTGACCCAATTAGTTAATCAGGGTTTAATTAGTTGTTAAACTAATCCTAACTAAAAATGAACAGGGCCGGGCCCCACATGTCAATGACCCATACGGGTTAAACTGGTCAACTGGGGGGTCAGACACGGTCAACCCGCCGGCGTTTAGCCGCCGGCGAGGCACAACGTGGCGGAGGGCCTTGGATTTGGTCCTCCGGTGACCATTTAGGCGGCGGAGGCCACCTACGCGATGCCCAAGCTAGCGCGCATCCAGTGGGACATGCGAGAGGTCGTGGGGTGGCCGGAGACGACCGCGGCGAGGTCATCCGCGGTGGCCGGAGCACGGCTACGAGCGGGAGCCGACTGCGGGGCACGGGGAGGCCACCCGAGGGGCTCTGCAGCACCCCCGTGGCACCAGGAGCACGATGGGGTGCTCGGTTTGGGCGGAGGTGGGCCGAGACGACGACGGCGACATGGACGGCGGCGAAGCGCTACGGCCATGGTGGGGAACGATGCTACGGCGCGCGAGCGACTAAACGGAGAGGGGGAAACGGTGGCGGGGCTCACCGCGGATCCGGTGGAGGCGTCAGAGAGCTCGGGGGAGGTCCAACGGCGACGAATTGACGGCGGTGGACGACGGAGCCCGAGGAGGAAGACGATGGCGATGGCGGCGATGCAGGCCGTCCGGATGTGCGTGGCTCGACGAGGAGGTAGCCAGCGACGTGGTGGAGGTTCTGAGCACGGGGAGAGGGCAAGGGGGAGGCGGTGGCTACGGCAACGGCGAACGGCGACGACGAACGTGCTCGGGCAGCGGCGGGGAAGAGAGCAGAGGAGGAGAGGGGCGACCAGAGGGGAGGGGAGTGGACGAGGGGGGGTCGGGGGGTGCGTGGCATCGCCTAGACGTGTATGGGATGAAGCAGGCAGGGAGGAGGTGGCTCGCGCGCGGCGACCACGCGCCCTTCGTCCTCCTGGCAAGAGGAGGAAGACGACAGGGGAGGTGGGGATGGGCCGGGCTGGCCAGCCAGCTGGGCCGGCTTCTCTCCTGGGCCAGGTAAGCGAGGTGAGGTTTTTCCCTTTTTGTTATTATTTTCTATTTCTGTAATTTGTTTCCTGATTTAGTATATTACTAAATCAACTTATTTTCTTCTGAAATTTATTGTAGGAGCTAGTTGAAATATTCCAGAGCCCCTCACATAAAAATCAGAATTATTGGACATATATAAATAAATATATCATATATATATATCCAATGCAAATAATTATTGGATTAATTCCAAATGGCCAAATAAATATTTATGACCTCATGTAAATATTGGTTTGATTTTTATCTCTGTCCAGTATTTTCAGAGAGCAACATGAACATTTTCTTGGACCTTTTTGGAGCAAATTTTATCTGGGTCATTTCCAGAAATGATTTCTAAGGGTTTTACAAATCCCCATTTCAAGTTTAAATGAAATTTAAACATGATGCAAACATGAAGGCTAGCCTAGGTCATACCAGAACTAGGGATGTGACAACTCGTCCCCACTCGGAAGAATCTCGTCCCGAGATTCAGGAGTCGGCGGAAAGAAAGTGGGGTACTCAAGTCAAAGATGATCTTCACGCTCCCAGGTAGCTTCTCTCCCAGATTGATGAGACCACTGAACCTTGAGAAACTTGATGTTATGACGTCGGGTGACACGCTCTGCTTGATCAAGCATGCAAACAAGGTACTCTCGATAAGTGAGGTTATCTTGGAGATCAAGCATTTCGTGGTCCACTCCGCGGATGGGGTCCGAGAAGCAACGCATGAGTTGAGAGACGTGGAAGACATCATGAACTCAAGAAAGATGTGGGGGTAGTTCCAACTGGTAGGCAACCTCTCCTCGTTTAGCGAGAATGAGAAAGGGACCAATATAACAAGGAGCCAACTTGCCCTTGATACTGAAACGATTGGTACCCTTCAAAGGGGTAACCCGAAGGTAAGCTTTGTCGCCAACTTCATAAGCCACTTCCTTATGACTATGGTCATACTGGCTCTTTTGACGAGATTGGGCTATTTTCAAATTCTCACGAATGATGCGAACTTGCTCTTCTGCTTCCTGGATCATATCCGGTCCAAAGAATTGTCTTTCACCGGTTTCTGACCAATTCAAAGGTGTTCGACATCTTCGTCCATACAGAACCTCAAAAGGAGCTTTCTTGAGGCTGGATTGGTAGCTGTTGTTATAGGCAAACTCGGCGAAGGGAAGACACTTCTCCCAATCCATACCGAATGAGATAACACAAGCTCTAAGCATGTCTTCGAGAATTTGGTTAACCCTTTCCACCCGACCACTTGACTGAGGGTGGAAAGCGGTACTGAAGGAAAGATGGGTGCCCATGGCAGTTTGGAAACTCTCCCAGAAATGAGAAGTGAAAAGACTACCACGGTCTGAATTGATCTCTAGTGGGACACCATGAAGTGACACTATTCGAGAAATATATATAAGTCAGCAAGCTGACTAGCGGTGATACTCTCTCGAACAGGTAGGAAGTGAGCCACTTTGTAAAGACGATCAATGACTACGAAGATAGCATTATTCCCTCTCTTGGTCCTGGGAAAGCCGGTGATGAAGTCCATACCAACTTTATCCCATTTCCACTCAGGAATAGCTAAAGGCTGAAGGGTGCTAGCAGGTTGTTGATGCTCTGCCTTAACGCGACGACAAACATCGCAGTTAGCAATAAACTGAGCAATTTCTCTCTTCATCCTAGTCCACCAGAACCTATGGCGTAGGTCCTGATACATCTTAGTACTACCGGGATGAATCGTGAGAGGAGATTCATGCGCCTCCTTAAGGATTAATTGTCGAAGATGTTGATTCTTGGTAACCACCAAGCAATTCTAAAAGAAAACAACACCTCAATCATCTATAGAGAAACATCCACCAACTCCCTTCTTAATGTTTCTCTTGATGCGGATGACACCCCTATCAAACTTCTGGTCAGTAATGATCTGATCCTCAAGGGTAGGTTTCGCCACCAAGGTAGAAAGGAATCCGTGAGGAGCAATGTAAAGATTAAGCTTACGGAATTCCTCATGGAGAAGTGGTTGGCCCTTCTGCAACATGAGATTGTTGCAATAGGACTTACGACTTAGCGCATCAGCCATGACATTGCCCTTGCCTGGGGTGTAGGTAATCCCTAAGTCGTAATCCGAGATCAACTCCAACCAACGCCTTTGCCTAAGGTTCAAATCTGGTTGGGTGAAGATATACTTGAGACTCTGGTGGTCGGTGTAAATCTCGCAACGTTTACCAAGAAGGTAATGTCGCCATGTCTTTAGTGCATAGACTACGGCTGCAAGCTCTAAATCATGTGTAGGATAATTCTCCTCATGTGGATGCAACTGTCGAGATGCATAGGCAATCACATGACGATCCTGCATAAGGATGCAACCTAGTCCCTGTCGTGAGGCGTCGCAGTAGATAACAAAATCCTTAGTGAAATCCGGTGGCACAAGTATGGGAGCAGAAGTCAGGCGTCTTTTCAGTTCCTGAAAACTGTACTCACACTGTGGGGACCACTCAAACTTTTTATCTTTCTTGAGAAGTTCTGTGAGAGGTTTGGCCACTTTGGAGAAGTTCTCAATGAAGCGATGACAATAACTGGCTAGACCAAGGAAACTCCTAACTTGTTTAACTGTTTCAGGTGGAGTCCAGTCAAGAATGGCCTAAACTCATTCGGGATTGACAGCAATGCCCTTACCAGAGATTACGTGGCCGAGATAGGTCACTTCTGGCAACCAAAATTCGCACTTGGAGAACTTGGCATAAAGGCGGTGTTCTCTGAGTTTCTCTAACACAAGTCTAAGATGTTCGGCATGCTCTTCCTCATTCTTCAAGTAAATAAGGATATCATCAAGGTAAACCATGACAAACTTATCTAAGTACTCCATGAAGATCGAGTTCATCAAGCGGGAGAATGTAGCTGGAGCATTGGTTAGACCGAAGGACATGACGGTGTACTCGTATTGGCCATAACGAGTGACAAAAGCCGTTTTAGGAATGTCCCCATTTCTGATCTTGATTTGGTGGTAGCCTAACCTCAAATCCATCTTGGAAAAGACTGAGGATCCAGCGAGCTGATCATATAGGTCGTTGATCCTGGGGAGCGGATACTTGTTCTTTATTGTGACCAAATTAATGGGACGATAATCTACAACCATCCGGTCCGTACCATCCTTCTTCTTGACGAAGAGAACGGGGCAAGCCCAAGGAGAAGAACTAGGATGGATGAAACCCTTTTGCAAGGATTCATCGAGTTGTTTCTTAAGCTCGGCTAGCTCTAAGGGTGCCATCTTGTAAGGTCTCCTAGAAATTGGGGCGGTTCCTGGGATAAGATCTATGACAAATTCTACATCTCTGTCAGGTGGAATACCTGGCAGTTCCTCAGGGAAGACATCCGGAAAGTCACGGACTACCGGGATATCTTCAAGGTCTGGAAGAGGGCTGGCATTAAGAGAATAGAGTTGGCGCTTTGCAACTCTAGTGGAGACGGTGACTATCTTGCCAGCTGGGTGTGTAAGCTGAACAGACCTTGTGTAACAATCAATCTTGGCATAATGAGCTTTCATCCAGTCCATACCCAAGATGATGTTGATATCTGTAGACTTGAGGGCTATAAGTGATGCAAGGAATACAAGTCTGTCAACAAGGATTTCATTACCATGGCTTACACTAGAAGTTTGCCATTTGGATCCAGGAGTTTGAATGACTAGTGGAGAGGGCATATCACAAAATGACATGTTGTGCAAGTTAGCATAGCTTTCAGAAATGAAGGAGTGAGATGCTCCAGTATCGAATAGAACCGAAGCTGGATGACAGTTGACAAGGAGTGTACCAAGAACGACATCTGGATCATCATGAGCGTCTTTAGCTGAGACGTGATGCACACGTCCAAGTTCAGTGGGAGCTGACTTGGCACTGATCATCTGGTGTGATAGCTTACTACCACGGCCAACAGACTTCCCGGGCTGGGGTGGAGCAACACGGGTCTGAGTGCAAATACGGGCAATGTGGCCTGGCTCTCCGCACTTGTAACAAATCTTGGAGGTAGGACATGGACCCGCATTGACAAGTGGTTTACCAATAGGCATGGGTGTAGCATACGGTTGAACTGGGTGAGGTGCCACACAAGAAGGCCTTGGTGTATAACCGGGTGGAAGAGCGGAGTTCGGAACCCAAATCCGGCGCTTCTGAGAACTAGAACTGGAGGAAGAACCCAAATCACGGGTGTGCTTACGAGACTCCTCGTAAGTTAGTTGAGCTGTCTCTGCATTAATGGCCTTGTTCACAAGAGCCTGGAATGTATTGCAATGATGCAAGTGGAGATCACGACGCAACTTGGGGTTGAGACCCTTCCGGAACCTAGCCTGCTTCTTGGCGTCCGTGGACACCTCTTCTGTAGCATAGCGGGCAAGGTTCTCAAACTCTCTACTGTAAGCATCAACAGCCATCTTATCCTGGGTGAAACTACAGAACTCTTCTCTCTTGCGGTCAATGAGAGCATGAGGAATGTGATGCTCACGAAAAGCCTCAGTGAAAACTCTCCAGGTGGTTATCTAGCCAGCTGGAAGCATAGCCTCATAGTTCTGCCACCAAATACTAGCAGGACCTTCCAGGTGATATGCAGCATAGGTGACCTTGTCACCTTCAGCTACGTTCGCAGAACGCAGCTTGATAGTGATACTACGGAGCCAGTCATCTGCATCGAGTGGTTCAATGGAATGATGGAAGGTAGGTGGTTTCAGACCAATGAAATCATAGATGGTCGCTGACTCTTTGCACTGATGGGAGGTGTTCTCCTCAATACGTGCTAACAAGCGGTTAGTCTCACGCTTGTTCTTCTCCATCTCTAACATGAACTCTGCCAACGAAGACTGGTCGGGAGGATCCTCATCCCTACCATCTCCGTGGTTCCGGCTACGAGCAATAGAACTTCGGTTAACTAACGACATCCTGAAGAACCAACCAAGGAAACAAAGGATGGAATCAGCATCATCAAAAGGATGTAGAATATAGTACAAGGAAAATACTATCTCTTGAACTCCTAGGACAATTCCGGCAGCATAACGGCAGTAAAATGCTCAAAATGAGACATCCTGCAAATGATGGGGTAGCACCAAACTCAACATCATCACTCAAGGTTCTGAGATGTTACTAAACAGACTACACCGGAAGTACTCGAACTGGGATATGACTCTGATCAACCAATCCTAAGAGACTACGGAGTAGTAACACGTGATCCTGATAGACTGAAGAGGAAGCCTAGTTCCTTAACCCCGTAGGAAGGATAGGATGACTCAGGTCAGAAGGCATGAGGTATAAGGAGTAAAAAGAGCCTTACGTTCCCTTCCACAATCAATTCCCCTATATAGCTAAAGAATTTCTAGACTCAACTTCGACCAGGTTGGCTTGGAAATCCTATAGGCAGTCAGGCTCTGATACCAAAGCTGTCGGGACCCTGATTCTAAGTCACGCCGATCTAGCCTGTAACACCTCATATCACTTTGCGGCCTCACGCACGGTATTCCCACGGGTGTCGCCTTACCATGGCCCGGGACCGTCTACGCCTTTTGGCTCACGTACATGATAGTGTCGCTAGCATCCATATGACAGAGAACCCGAGCCGACATGGCTAGTCATGAACCCAAAGCGGCACTAACCTATGGGGACAGGCATACATGATTCACATCGAGCATGTCGGTCAGCAGCATGTGAATCCGGGCTTTAGCACTGGGCTAACAGGACTCCGGGGAACCCGGGCTGTAGCAGGCTAGGCAGGACTCCGGATGTCACCGCATGACATTTCCCCAAAGGGACAGACACAGGAACGAAGTGAAACACATGCCGGCCAGTCAAGTGTCCTGAGCAGTAGTGCTAGGCTAGCAGGACTCCGGTGAACCGGGCTTTAGCGGACTACTATGGCTCAAAGAAGCACTAGACTACATTTCCCCATAAGAGAGGCTGCCAAGGATAAACAACTAGATTGTCGGATCCCACACATAGCAATACACGTCACACGTACGCATAACATGCAAGTATGTGCTGTACAACATGGCATCACAACATAACGCAAACTCGTATAGATAAAGGCCTAGAAGAGCCACATAGCATTAAATACAAACAGGGGTCACATGACCCATGATTCAAAGCATACAAGCAACGGAAACATTACATGTCTGAGTACAGACAACTACAAAAGAAAAAGGCGAAGAGGCCTGACTCTCTACAAGTCCCTCCCAAGGGCACAAGATCGTAGCTGAGGTTCAAGCTACTCGTCGAAGTCCAAGTAAACTAGTAAGACCGAAGTCTCCGCTGCAAAAACATAAATAAAGCAACGTGAGTACAAAGGTACTCAGCAAGACTTACATCAGGTCCTATCATACATGCATTAGTATCAAGGAGGCAATGTGGGGTTCAGTTGCAGCAAGCTAGCTTTGACTCAGTGGCTAACCTGTACTACGACTGCTGGTAACTCTTTTGAGGTGGCGCACACGAGTCCACTAATCACCACATCAATACTCTACTATGGATTCATTCTCGTCTCCCTACGGGAGGCCATCCATAGCACTCACACTTGTCCTGAGCATTTTAGAGTATCCACTTTAAGTTGTCTATGTACCACGTAAGCATCCAAGAAGTCCATAACCGAGGACATGGCTATTCGAATAGATCATGATAACCCTGCAGGGGTGTACTTCTTCACACACGCACTCACCACTTATCACCATATACACGTCATGTATCTCGACAACCTTCAAGCGGAAGCCTGGCGAGGGTGTCGGCCACGACCTGACTAACCACACAAGAATCTAGTCCAAGTTTATCGCCTATTCGGGTTCCATCCGCAAGGAGATCCGGCCGGGGTGTCGCTCACGGCCCCAAATGATATTTGCAGGGTTCCCAAGCCCACCTCATCGGATGGATCTACGCTTGGTACACCGTGCCACTTGTGCCTAGTCTGTCCCAAGCCCACCTGGCCGGGTGCCACTTGGTAGACTACTAACACTACCTACAAACACCAGAAACTATTTGCAACTCCTGGACAGAGATCAAGTTGGCTAATAAGTCGAGAGGGGCACTTAAGCATTCCAATGTGTGGTACTAGCTGGTCATTGGACAACATACACGGAACTCAGTGCTTAAGGACGGTTCAAGTGAGACAACCCACCATGTACTCCTACATGGCCTCTCACCGCTACCTTTACCAAATCGTGTTCACACACTTAACTCTCAGCATCAGAACATAGCATTGCACTCCAATTCATTCCCAATGAATTAGACCTGACATACTCTAAGTAATAGCAGGCAATGCATGGTAGGAACACAACATGGCTCAATCAACTCCTACACATGCTAGTCGGTTTTAACTATTTACTGTGGCAAGGACAGGTCATGCAGAGGAGAGGGTTCAACTACCGCAGCATAAAGTAGCAGTTGAATCGTTGTTGTTCTAATGCAATAAAGGAGAGCAGTAGCGAGAGAGTAGGATTGTATCGAAATGAACAAGGGGGTTTTCTTGCCTGGTAGATCAACAGGGGGCACTGCTCCTCTGACAGGTACTCTAGATCGGTCTCCGGAGCAGGAACTATCGAGAAGGAACGGTGTCGATAATCAAAACACAACCATATGCAACAATATGATGCATGATCATGGCATGAATATGTGATGCTGATTGAGCTAATGCAACTAGCTTTTATTTGGATGAAATCCATTTGAACCAAAGATTCAAATGCATCTCCAAAATAAGCTCTTTATATAAGCCATTTTAGTGTTTCACTTATACAGTATGTATAAGTTGGTTTGACATGCATGAAAATGGTACAGATGGATAGATTGAATTTTCCTGATAACTTTTCATATATAAATTATTTCAATCTGAGCTACGGTTGAATTTATATGAATTTTTGAAGTTTATAGCATTTTATAGAATTTCCTGATTTAATTTAAAACCAAAAAAAATATTGCGTCAGCATGACAGCAGCATTGCGTCAGCTAGTCAAAGGTGGCTGACCAGGTCAAACCTGACGTGTGGGGTCCACACGTCAGTGTCTGTGGCTAATCCTAAATTAAATTAAACCTAAACTGATTTACTTAATGGGTTTGGGCCCACGCGTGAGTGACCCAATTAGTTAATCAGGGTTTAATTAGTTGTTAAACTAATCCTAACTAAAAATGAACAGGGCCGGGCCCCACATGTCAATGACCCATACGGGTTAAACTGGTCAACTGGCGGGTCAGACACGGTCAAGCCGGCGAGGCAGAACGCAACGGAGGGCCTCGGATTTGGTCCTCCGGTGACCATTTGGGCGGCGGAGGCCACCTACGCGATGTCCAGGCTCGCGCGCATCCAGTGGGACACGTGGGAGGCCGTGGGGTGGCATGAGACGACCGCGGCGAGGTCATCCGCGGTGGCCGGAGCACGGCTACGGGTGGGAGCGGGCTGCGGGGCACGGGGAGGCCACCCGAGGGGCTCTGCAGCACCCCCGTGGCACCAGGAGCACGATGGGGTGCTCGGTTTGGGCGGAGGCGGGCCGAGACGACGACGGCGACATGGACAGCGGCGAAGCGCTACGGCCATGGCGGGGAACGATGCTATGGTGCGCGAGCGACTAAACGGAAAGGGGGAAACGGTGGCGGGGCTCACCGCGGATCCGGTGGAGGCGTCAGAGAGCTCGGGTGAGGTCCAACGGCGACAAATTGACGGCAGTGGACGGCGGAGCCCGAGGAGGAAGACGATGGCGATGGCGGTGATGCAGGCCGTCCGGAGGTGCGTGGCTCGACGAGGAGGTAGCCGGCGACGTGGCGGAGGTTCTGAGCATGGGGAGAGGGCGAGGGGGAGGCGGTGGCTACGGCAACGGCGAACGGCGGCGAAGAACGCGCTCGGGCAGCAGCGGGGAAGAGAGCAGAGGAGGAGAGGGGCGACCAGAGGGGAGGGGGTGGACGAGGGGGGGTCGGGGGGTGCGTGGCGTCGCCTAGACATGTCTGGGATGAAGCAGGCAGGGAGGAGGTGGCTCGCGCGCGGCGACCACGCGCCCTTCATCCTCCTGGCAAGAGGAGGAAGACGACAGGGGAGGTGGGGATGGGCCGTGCTGGCCAGCCAGCTGGGCCGGCTTCTCTCCTGGGCCAGGTAAGCCAGATGAGGTTTTTCCCTTTTTGTTATTCTTTTCTATTTCTGTAATTTGTTTCCTAATTTCGTAAAATACTAAATCAACTTATTTTCTTCTGAAATTTATTGTAGGAGCTAGTTGAAATATTCCAGAGCCCCTAACATAAAAATTAGAATTATTGGACATATATAAATAAATATATCATATATATCCAATGCAAATAATTATTGGATTAATTCCAAATGGCCAAATAAATATTTATGAGCTCATGTAAATATTGGTTTGATTTTTATCTCTGTCCAATATTTTCATAGAGCAACATGAACATTTTCTTGGACCTTTTTGGAGCAAATTTTATCTGGGTCATTTCCAGAAATGATTTCTGAGGGTTTCACAAATCCCCATTTCAAGTTTAAATGAAATTTAAACATGATGCAAACGTGAAGGCTAGCCTAGGTCATACCAGAACTAGGGATGTGACAAGAATGCAGCAAGAGAATTTCCTGGGATGCTTGGAAACATCGACTGCATGCATTGGAAATGGAAGAACTGCCCATTTGCTTGGTAGGGGATGTACAAAGGCGCCAAAGGCGGTTGCAGTGTGGTACTTGAGGTTGTGGCCACACAGGACCTCTGGATTTGGCACTCCTTCTTTGGTATGCCAGGAACTCACAATGACATCAACCTGCTGCAGTGCTCCCCTGTCTTTGCCAAGCTTGTTGAAGGTCATTCTCCTCCGATGAACTTCGAGGTTAATAGGCGGCATTACAACAAGGGGTACTACCTAGCTAATGGCAACTATCCGAGATGGTCTACATTTTTGAAGACTATCTCAAACGTTGTGCCAGGAGGCAAGAAGTCCTACTTTGATAAGGTGCAGGAGGCTTGCAGGAAGGACGTCGAGCGGAAATTTGGTGTGCTCCAATCTCGATTTGCTGTTGTTCGGTACCCTGCTCAGACCTGGTCGAAAGATCAAATGTGGGAGATCATGACTTGTTGTGTCATCTTGCACAACATGATCATCGAGAGCGAGCAGGAAGAGCCAGTGTTTGACAATGATCCATACTACAAGCATGGTCCTCTAGCGGAAGTTGATCACCAGCTACCGGCAACCTGGACTGCCTACCTCAGTATGTGTCAGGAGATCCGAGACCCAAATGTGCATCATCAACTGCAGCAGGATCCGGTGGAGCACCTATGGAGGATCAAGGGCGGCACTGCCTACCTCGACGTGTGATGAAATATGAGTTTTTATTTGTTGAACTATATAATTTGTATTGAACTATTTGCTGTTACACTCTTTTGTTGAACTATTTGATTTTCTGTGATGAACTATGTGATAAAAAAATTATTTATGTTCAGAATTCAACGCCGAACCACGCCGAATATGGGCCGTTTCTCGCTGACATCGGGCCATTTTTTGTCGGAAGTGGGCCGAAAAGAGGCCAGGAATGGGCCGATATCGGCACCTCGGCGCGACAGGTGGATGCCCAACCGCTCCCAGAGCCGATCCCACCGCCGGCTCGCCCCCAGATGGCGGTTTTTATGCCTCCTGGGGGGCCAACGGCTGGAGATGCTCTTATTTATGCAAACAAGAGCAAATGAGTTCGTAAAAGTTTTTCTTTTTCACTTTCAGTTTATCAACTAAATTGCTTGAGGACAAGCAAAGGTTTAAGCTTGGGGGAGTTGATATGTCTCCAACGTATCTACTTTTCCTAACGCTTTTCCTCTTGTTTTGGACTCCAATTTGCATGATTTGAATGAAACTAACCCTGGACTGACGCTGTTTTCAGTAGAACTACCATGGTGTTGTTTTTGTGCAGAAATAAAAGTTCTTAGAATGGAATGAAACTTTGCAAGGATTTTTATATCAATAAAGAGAATTTCTGGAACCAAGATCCATCGGAGGGGAGCACTTGGGTGGGCATAACCCACCAGGGCGCGCCCCCCTCCTAGCGCGCCCAAGTGGGTTGTCCCCACCTGGTGGCCCCGCAGACCCTAAAACCGACTCTATAAAATCCTATTTTCCAGAAAAAATCAGGGAGAAAGACTTATCACGATGCACGAGATGGAGCCGTTGTCACCTCCTGTTCTTCATCGGGAGGCCAAATCTAGAGTCCGTTTGGGGCTCCGGAGAGGGGAATCTTCATTCTTCGTCATCACCAACCCTTCTCCATCGCTAATTCCATGATGCTCCCCACCGGGAGTGAGTAATTCCTTCCTAGGCTCGCTGGTCAGTGAGGACTTGGATGATATTCATCATGTAATCTAGTTAGTTTTGTTAGTGCTTGATCCCTAGTATCCGCTATGTTCTGAGATTGATGTTGCTATGACTTTGCCATGCTTAATGCTTGTCACTTTGGGCCCGGGTGCCATTATTTCATATCTGAACCGTTTATGTTATCACCATTATATCCATGTTCTAGATACAACCTAGCAAGTTATAGTCACCTACTACGTGTTATGATCCGGCAACCCCGGAGTGACAATAGTCAGGACCACTCCCGGTGATGACCGTAGTTTGAGGAGTTCATGTATTCACCGTGTGTTAATGCTTTGTTCCAGTTCTCTATTAAAATGAGGCCTTAATATCCTTTAGTTTCCAACTGGACCCCGCTGCCACGGGAGGGTAGGACAAAAGATGTCATGCAAGTTCTTTCCATAAGCACGTATGACTATTTACGGAATACATGCCTACAATATATTTATGAACTGGAGCTAGTGTTGTATCGCCCTAGGTTATGACTGTCACATGATGAATATCCAACAAATTGCCGATCCAATGCCTACGAATTTATTTTATACTATTCTTGCTATGTTACCATTGCTATCGTTAGTTTGAACTTGCTACAAAATTACCGCTATCACTGTTACCGTTGCTATTGATATTGCTACTTTTATCAAAATTATCATATTACTGTGCTACTGATCAACTTTCATCATGGCTTCTACAATATGTTTAGTAAAAGCTTTATTTTGTTCATAGGCATTGGGTGAATTTATCATGGATTGCAACAAAGAAATACATTCACTCAAAGAGCAACTATCATAATTAAAGTCTTTGTAGTCCAAAAGAGTGGGCACATCACTAGTTAAAGTTTTGACCTCTCCAAACCCACTTTTATCAATTTTTTCAACAAGATTTTCACCCTCCGAATTATGAGGACGCCCTCTAGCTAAAGTTAACTCTTCTTTAGTCTTGTTTTCAACAAGTTTAATATTACTAAACAAGGAATCAATAGAAGAAACATCAATCATTTTAGGATCTTCATCATTGTTATGAAAGCAATCGGTAGAAAATGCTCTTCCTAGAAATTCTCTTTTAGCTCTAAGCATAGTGGTTCTTTTCTTACTTTCATCCATAGAAACATATAAAGATTTAATTGATTCATTGACATCAACCTTAGGTGGAAAATTTTTAATCTTGAGATTTTCTACATCAAGGGAAATCCTATCAATGCTTCTAGACATATCATTGGTCCGATTCAACTTGTCTTCTATCGTAGTATTGCAAAAAAATTGAGCATTGATAAATTATTTAATATTACTCTCAACATCAGAGGTGTTCCTATTATTATTGTAAGAATAATTACTATAGGAAATGCCATAATTATTAAAGGAATTTCCAGGGAAAGGCCCAGGATTAAAATTACCTCTATAAGCATTTTTATTAAAATTATTTTGTGAGACAAAATTCACATCTACAGGATCACTATTTTGCTTAATCAAAGTAGACAAAGGCACACCATTAAGATCAATAGGAGCATTTTTACTAGCAACCAATTTCATAAGAGCATCAACTTTTTCACTCGAAGTACTAATTTCTTTAACCGAATAAACTTTTTTACTAGGAGGTGCTCTTTCGGTATGCCATTGTAAATAATTTGCCATAATATTATCTAGAAATTTTGTAGCTTCACCCAAAGTAATCTCCATAAAAGTACCACCCCCGGTGGAATCTAAAAGATTTCTAGAAACAAAATTCAACCCCGCATAAATTTTTTGTATAATCATCCAAAGATTTAAACCATGAGTAGGACAATTTCTTAGCATCAATTTCATTTTTTCCAAAGATTGTGCAACATGTTCATGCTCAAGTTGCTTAAAATTCATGATCTGAGTTCTAAGGGAAATAATTTTTGTGGGCGAAAAATACTTAGTAATAAAAGCATCTTTGCCCTTATCCCAAGAATCGATACTATTGTGAGGCAAAGAAGAAGACCAATATTTTGCACGATGCCTCAAGGAGAAGGAAAATAATTTCAGCTTCACAATATCATTGTCCACATCCTTTTTCTTTTGCATATCACACAATTCTACGAATGTGTTTAGATGGGACACGGCATCCTCATTAGGAGTACCGAAAAATTGGTCTTTCATAACAAGATTCAGCAAAGCGGCATTAATATCACAAGACTTCGCACTAGTGGCGGGAGGAGCAATCGGGATACTAATAAAATTATTATTAGTAGCATTGGAAAAATCATACAATTTGGTATTTCTTGAGACATCGTGACTACGCAAACAAGATTGAAAGCAAACAAAAGATCTGGCGAGAAAAAGGCAAACGAAAAAGAAGGCAATTTTTTGTGAAGTGGTGGAGATGAAAACGGGAGCCAAATGGAAAATAGTGTAAATTGCAAGGAGATGGTATTTGTGATTAGGAACCTGATAAATGTTGATGATGTCTCCCTAGCAACGGCGCCAGAAATTCCTTTGGCGTGGCTTGAATCTGCGTCGGTATTTCCCGAAAGAGGAAGGGACGATGCATCATAGCTATGGCAAGTATTTCCCTCAGTTATAAAACCAAGCTATCAATCAGTAGGATAACCAAGCAACACTATGTAAACGGTACCTGCACAAAGAACAAATACTTGCAACCCGACGCGTAAAAGGGGTTGTCAATCCCTTCATGGTAAAAAAAAAGATAGATTAAATTGTATGAGATTGGATAAATAGATCTAGCAAGAACGCAAAAAAGTAAAGAAAAGTGTAGCAAGATACTTTTGGGGTTTTTGAAATAATAGATCTGAAAACAATATGATAAAAGATAGACCCGGGGGACCGTAGATTTCACTAGTGGCTTCTCTCGAGAAAATAGCATACGATGGGTAAACAAATTACTATTGGGCAATTGATAGAAGAGCAAATAATTATGATGATATCCAAGGCAATGATCATGTATATAGGCATCATGTCCAAGATTAGTAGACCGACTCCTGTCTGCATCTACTACTATTACTCCACACATCGAACGCTATCCAGTATGCATCTAGTGTATTAAGTTCATGGAGAAATGAAGTAATGCAATAAGAATGATGACATAATGTAGACAAGATCTATTCATGTAGGAATCGGTCCCATCTTTTTATCCTTAATAGCAACAATACATGCGTGCCTCGCTACCCCTTTTGTCACTGGGTGAGGACACCGCAAGAACGAACTCATCACCGTGAACAAGTTTCATGGAATTAAAAGTTAAGATATGTTTTTCAATGACCTCAATATCACTATGTCCATCCACGTTAACATTACACAATATTTGTGTGTGTCCCACAACCTAAACAAACTTCACGCACATGTGCCACTTCATTAGCTATTCCTCCCCTATGCCTTTTCTCTCCGGGACCTAACTGTTACATAATGATGCGCAAGTAAACAAACCACCCCACATATATATTACTAATTACTTGAATTTCCAAATGCATTGTTTTGGTCGTTACTATGACATATAATTGATGAGTATGAGAGCTACAAATCTCAATGGCAATTGTTTTGTTAAATCTAAGTTGCCTTAGATTTTTTTTAAGTCTAAGTCGACGTCCTACGTCATCCGATATCCCCATGTGAAATTTCATGGTTGACACACCGACAACAAAACTCAAGATTAGATCATATGGTTGACTCCATTGATACGAGAAACTCTTTAGTGACTCGCAAAAACAAAGAGAGAATCTTCAGTGGCTCGCAAATAAAGAGAAAACCTTGAGTGACTCAGAAAAGAAAGAAAGAAAATCTTCAATGACTCACAAAAAAAGAGAAAATCTTCATATGACTTAGTAAAGACTACAGGGCCCAATCCGCAGTAGAGGTTTGTAGCACAAGCAACAAAATCAATAAAAATAGATGAGTAATGGATGACTAGGAGGTTCAAATGTGTGACTTGAAGTTCCTCATGTAACTTGGTGAGTCTTAAGAGATCACGCGTGGCGAGATTGTACCAATTAACAAGGTACTCAAAATCCCCACTAAGTTTGCATGTGCAGCTTCATTCAGTTATTGCGAAGCTTCATTTTTTTACCACCTCTAGAGACATTTCATAAGGAACTCTTTTCTTGTGGGAATTTTTTGTTGTCAATAATTCTATTTGTAGCTCTCTCGTGATGATTATGCTCGAGCTACTTCACATTCTCCTTTTTGTTTAGGGTCTTCGCCCCATCTGCGCACTTCTCACATCCCACTAAGAGAGGACACGAGATCTTGTAACCTCTCAAGCGCCTCACCGCGAAGACGTTTCGTGGATATAAAAGCTAAGATCTTCTTTTCAAGGACCTCATTATCACTACGTCCATCGGTGTTAACATCGCACAATATTTTGGTGTGTCCCACAAGCTAAACAAACTTGACGCACATGTGTCACTTCATTAGCTTTTCCTCCTCTATACTTTTTCTCTCCGGGGCATAATCGTTACATAATGATGCGCAAGTAAACAAACCACCCCGCATATACATCAGTAATTGGTTGAATTTTCAAATAGATTGTTTTATATGTTACTATGACATACTCCCTTCATCTCAAGATAAGTGTCGCAAGCTTAGTACAAATTTATATTAAAGTTAGTACAAACTTAGTTTGTTTAGTTTGCAGGACACAAATTTCAATGGAAATCGTTTTGTTAAATCTAAGTTGTCTTAGATTTTGTTTTAAGTCTAAGTTGACGTCCTAAGTCGTCAGATATCTTTATGTGGAGTTTTGTTGGGTACACATAGGGAACAGAAAATCAAGATTAGATCATCTGGTTGATACCATTGATACGAGAAAATCTTCAGTGACTCGCAAAATAAAAGGAGAAAATCTTCTCCAGTGAACTATTCCTATGTAGACCGGGGAAAAACCCACGGACCGCTCCGCTCCCTCGGCGTCGGCGTCCATAAAACCTGGCAGAGCCTCCTGCCCGGCGCCGGAAGTACAAAACCCACTACCCCTGGCAGGCAGCCTGGCTCTCCCCTCGCTCTCGCTCGGGTCATCCATCTCGTCCATCCACCTCCTCTTCCTCACTCACTCACACGAACGAGCAGACCAGACCAGCACCAACTCCCTTTCTGCCTTTCTCTTTCACTGCTCACCATTTCCCGTCGCCCTCCTCCCTCCTTCGCCTCATCCTCTGCCGCGGCTAGCCTAGCTGCTGCGCGCACCTTTGCAGAAAGAGAGAAAGGAAAGGCACCCCGCCCGAACCCAGCCCGACGCCACCACCAAAAACGCACAAAAGCAGAGGGACATCAGATCAGGTCGGCCGATCGAGCGCGCGGCGACGAACCCCTGCCAGTGCTCCCCCCGGCCAGGCGCTCGCAAAGTGCGGGAGCCGCTGCCTTCTCGATCTCCTCTCCCCCTTCCTGTCCTCCATCCCTCCCTCTCTCTCTCTCCCTTAC
The DNA here is from genome assembly GCA_034509565.1 of Triticum monococcum. Lineage (NCBI taxonomy): Eukaryota > Viridiplantae > Streptophyta > Magnoliopsida > Poales > Poaceae > Triticum > Triticum monococcum. The sequence goes on from CM067841.1 coordinate 527,246,950, forward strand.
TCTCTCCAGGGCGTCTAGCTAGCTAACCGAGCTACGTCGCGCGGCCTCCGAGGCTGGGCGAGCTGAGCTTACCTACGTACGCGCGCACGTACACGGCCGCGCCGCCGCCATCGCCATGTCATCGGCCGCTGGCGGGTACGGGGGCGGCGCCGAGCACCAGCACCAGCATCAGCAGCACCACCAGCACCAGCTGCTGCTTGGCCAGGCCGCCGCGGGGCAGCTCTACCACGTGCCGCAGCATAGCCGCCGCGAGAAGCTGCGGTTCCCGCCGGACCCGGCGGACTCCTCCTCGCCCACGCCGGGCGCCTGGCCGCCGCCCACGGTGCCCTTCTACTCCTACGCGTCCTCCTCCTCCTCCTACTCGCCGCACAGCCCCACGCTGGCGCACGCCCACAACCAGCTCCTGGTACACGGGATGCCGGCAGGAACCCAGATCCCGAGCCAGAACTTCGCGCTCTCGCTCTCCTCGTCCTCCTCGAACCCTCCGCCCCAGCAGCGGAGGCACCTCGCCGGTGCCACCGGGCCGTATGGCCCCTTCACGGGCTACGCAGCCGTGCTCGGCCGCTCCAGGTTCCTGGGCCCCGCGCAGAAGCTGCTGGAGGAGATCTGCGACGTCGGCGGCCGGCCCTCGCAGCTGGACCGCTGCTCCGACGACGGGTTGCTCGACTTGGATGCCATGGACGCCGCCGGCGACGTCGGCCACGAGATGGACAGCAGCGACCGCGCTGCCGCTGAGGGCGTCACGGTCTCCGGCGCCGAGCAGCAGTGGAGGAAGACTAGGCTCATCTCCCTCATGGAAGAAGTGAGTTATCAATCCTATATTCCTATGTAGCCTCTAAATTCCCTTCTCTTCATGCATCTTTCTCTTCCGTTCCCATGTCATAATTATTTTCTTCTTCGTGGAGAAGAATCTGACCAACATCTCATGGTCACATCACGGATGCAGCTTGTGAATCTTTATTCACTGTGGTTCCACAGCTTATTTCTTGTGCTCTCGATTTGATGGTGGTTGATATGTATGGATCATGATATCTGCTCTTTCGGATATATTTCTTTGCTTATTATATGGCTCACTTATTGTTGCACTGTTGGTGTTGAACAGTTATTTTCTTTCGGTCTTCTTGTAAAACTAGCAGCAACTTGATCTGGAGTCGATGATCAAAGAGTTGCACACAGTAGTGGTTCATGAACATGAAATTAGAACAGCCAAATTCCACAGTATGCTCTAATTTTATTTCATAAAAAAATTCAAGTTGCTGCTTTCTAAGATTCCTAGAGTTTGTCCTCTTTCAGCATGGTTCTATGCTCATCGATGTAAAGCTGTAAGATTCTGCTGTCCATGTAGTCCCAGCTTCTTGTTTTTTCTTCATAAAAGCATAGTACACACTGGTTTAATTTAGCTCAGGAAAGTTGTTTCCCTTCATGTAATCATAGCTAGGTCAATAATTTTGAAGTGACATATGATCTGGTAGTGTGTGCACATCTACACACGATAATCCGTTTCTTTCAAACAACTCATCTGTACAACTTCTTACCAAGATTGTAGGTGTTTATTGGCTGCAACAACTAAGGCAGTCCCACTTATTATCTCTGTTCTAACACAAGCACAACAATCTTGTAGGTTTGCAAGCGATACAGGCAATACTACCAGCAGCTCCAAGCCGTGATCTCCTCGTTCGAAACCGTTGCCGGGCTGAGCAACGCCGCCCCCTTCGCCTCCATCGCTCTCCGGACGATGTCGAAGCATTTCAAGTACCTAAAGAGCACCATACAGAGCCAGCTGCGCAACACCAGCAAGGTGGCCGCCGGGAAAGACAGCCTCGGCAAGGAAGACATGGCCAACTTCGGGCTTATGGGCGGCGGCGCCGCCCTCATGAGGGGAGGCAACGCCAACGCGTTCAGCCAGCCCCACAACATTTGGCGGCCTCAGAGGGGACTCCCCGAGCGCGCGGTGTCGGTCCTTCGCGCCTGGCTGTTCGAGCACTTCTTGCATCCGTAAGTATATATATATGACATCATCCATCATATTTGATTTTATGTTTGATACCATGAGGTGTACTATGCAGTTTTTGAAATATATTTACCACGGTATATATCTTCACTGTACTTGCAGCTGGCAAATGCGAATGTTTATATCCATAGTAGGGTAGCAGTGACATGACATGCCATTATGATATGCTGCAAGTGCAACTAACAAACGATTCCTTCTAGTGTGAGCATCGTTCATAGATCCGAGACATGGGATAAATGCCTGAGATAGTGTGCAAGCACAAGCAAACCTATGGCTTCAGATCGTTTGCTTTACTGAAAGCTTCTAAATCTTATTTTCGTGGGCACCCACTGTCCACTGAAATTGCGGATTAGCTCGCCACTGTTTTAGTGCATGCAATCTAACAGGAGAAAAGGAATTTTGTAGAAGTGGGGGGAAATCCTTCCGTAAAACTAGATCTGTGTCGACTGTCGATTGGTACCGTATGATAAGAAGAACGCTCAACTATCATTAAATGCATGTCTTTTGGGGGGTTCCAGCATGGGTCCCACTTGAAATTTAGTTTCTGACGATTGTACACCAACTAAACAGTGGGCTCTCTTTGCATCTAACTTATAGGCTAGGCACCAAATCTAAAAACGACGTCACTATATCTTTGCCGCTTTTGTAAGTGGTGGTCAATTCTCGTCGATCTGAAGATTTGATGGAGACTGCACTGCAAATAACATATACTCCCTCTGTCTCGTAATATAAGATGTTATTACAACCCAAGATGAGATGAGACGGAGGAAGTAGACATGTCAATTAAATAGGGTGCATCCATGCTTTATCAGCTTTCTGTATTTTGTTACTAGCAATATAAGTGTGTACTATAGAAAACCTTGTTCTTTCACACTTATTTTATTTCTTATATATTTCCTAGTGTAGGCTTCTACACCTGTGTTCATAAAATGCCGGTTTGAGTGAGTTACTGAGTTTACAATGTGATTTTTCCTAAACTTCTTAACTGAACTAATTTGTTGTCATAAGATCATAAATGACTAGAGCACATAATGACATGCTAGCTTTTAGGTCTAAATGCCGTAATGTAACTTCAAAACAATGTCCAGTTTTTTTTACGAAGATTCTAATTAACCTGTAAAGATGTGTAGTGCTCGTTTGTGTTGCTGCCTGCCCGAATGGTTCTGTATTTGCCATCCCTCTAATGCTTGGTGCTTTCCAGGTACCCAACTGATAGCGACAAGCAAATGTTGGCTAAGCAGACAGGCTTAACGAGGAATCAGGCAAGTAACCATTTCATGTTTCCAGTGATTCCAATGTAACTCTTCATGCCATGCTGGCTTCTAGCAAGATCTCTTAGCACCAAGCACATACTATACTATAAAATGAGCAAGTTATAGAACTTTGAAAACATTGCCTGCCTGATGATCTTGAAACATTTCATGGTGGGCAGGTCTCAAACTGGTTCATCAACGCAAGGGTTAGACTCTGGAAGCCAATGGTGGAAGAAATCCACAACCTGGAGATGCGGCAGGGGCACAAGAGCTCGGCCGCCGACAAGAATCAGCTCGGCGCGCAGCAGCAAACCCAGCAGCACTCGCCGGACAGCAGCGGGAGGCCCTCCGATCCTTCGAACTCGCAGCAAGGGCAAAGCAGCAGCATGTCACAGGGCCGCGGCGCCCACCACCACAACACCTCTCGGCACATCCAGAGCGAGCTCTCCCCGATGACCCACGACATGGCGGGACAGGTGAGCTTCGCGTACAACGGCGGCGGGATGGCCGCACACCACCACGGCAGCATGGCGCTTTCGCACCCCCAGCATGTGGAAGGCGGCGCTGGGAGCAGCGGCGGCGTCTCCCTCACCCTCGGCCTCCACCAGAACAACCGGGCCTACATCGCCGAGCCCCTCCCGGCGGCGCTCCCGCTCAATCTCGCGCACCGGTTCGGGCTGGAGGACGTCAGCGACGCCTACGCGATGGCGGCCTCGTTCGGAGGCCAGGACCGGCACTTCACCAAGGAGATGGGCGGCCATCTGCTCCATGACTTCGTCGGGTGATCGATGAACAAACACATGCATGGTTGCTCCATTGCTGGGCTCGTCAGCATGCACCAACATGCAGATGAGATATTGTATGCTGGCTGATCTGGTCCACGTGTATTGTACTAGAAGTAGGATGATGAAGGAAAACAAGCTGGGTGCATTGGTACATATGCCTCTCGCGTAGACCCTGGAATGCTGTCAATATTTGACAGTGGGGCTACATCGAGAGCATGCAGTGCAGAGAGAAGTACTACCTTTAAAAGGCTGTTGTAGCATGCAGTTCTTCCCTATTTGTTCTGATCCTAGATTAAGCTGCCTTATTAACCCTGTATCCCCCCCCCCCCCCCCCCCCCCCCCATTGATCGACTTGCATATGCGAGTGCTCCCACCGTGGCAAATAAAGGGTGCTCCATTTATGAATTTATCTTTATTAGCTAGGCTGCAAATTTTATCTGTCATCACAGTAATCTAAAGATTCTACTCTACAGCATGCAGCTAGTGAGTGCCGAAGCTTCAACGTGTATTGTAGCACTAGAATATGACTGTGGACTGGATAGATAGATAGCCTTATCTTCTCTGATCTTGCGTAGTTAGCCTTTCCCATGTACCCGTATTAAACTAAGAAATCAAGTGGTGGGGTGTTTAACGAGTGATCTTGTTGCATCCTTAGATGGAGTAGCCTCCTAAAGTCTGGACAAGACATGATTTTGCCCCAGCTGCCAAACTTTCACTGGCATCCTTCCTCTGTTAACCACCCTAACAGCAACTGTCAGGGCTGATCCGTGCCTACTGTACGCTCCTTGATCAACGCACTAAACAAGTCGCCGTTTACTGGCCATGGGGGAGGCGCCATGATGGAGAAGCCGAGAAGGGTTCTTTTTTACTCCTCCCCAGGGTGAAAAAAAAGGCCCATGTTACCTGGGATCGGTTCTCCACGGCCCTCGGTTCCGCAGCATCTGATTTGACGTACGCTTTGGTGACTGGTGAGTGAGTACTGCCACTCCAGTATGAACAGCTGGGGGGCTCCATGGAGCTGCTTCTTTTTTGCGTGGAGGGGATCCATGCACGTCACTGACCACCTGCTCTACTACTACCACTTCTCACCCAAAAAGTAACCACTGCTCTTGGTTAAAAAGGGCACTGTTTCTTGCTGGGGTGCTGCTAAACTTTCTTTTCTAGCTATAGGCTCTGCATGCGTTGCATTGCATTGCATTGCCCTGGTGCAGCATGCATGGATGTATAATTGGCCTCTGATTCTGCATGCCTACTGAAGAAATATCATGCGCTGCCTTTTGCCACCCCCATGGCCATGGAATCCATGGATGGATGGGGATAAAGATGGTGGTAGGAAAAGACTGGTAGGAGTAGGAGGGGTATGGGCTATCATTGCCACTCATGGAAGGGGAACTCGAGTTTAACTCGCAGCTCCATCCTTTATGTTTGAGAGAGGAAACAAAGGCGTGCTGCCTGCATCTGCATCTGCATCTGCATGCCAAGAAGTATATTCCTCCTTCTTTTCTCTTGTTTTTGTTCTTGATTGAGGTGAAAGAGAACCAGACGTGGGTGCAACTCAATTGTCAAATCCAATTCACGTATTACGTACTGCCTCACGTCAACACCCCCGGCTTGAGCTCTAAGCATCTTGGGCACAGGGGAAGGTGATGGGACACCGGGTGTGCTGGTCTTAGGTGCTTTCTTCCTGAATTTTGTTGTCAATTTTGCTTTCTCAGCAAGCTGACGGCTTATATTTGCATTCCATCATATCTAATATCTTTTCGACTACCTACGGAGGTTATAAGAACGCTCTTCAAACAGTTTAATTTTTAATTTTGGTGAATTGTAGGGCCTCTTTCATACAAAAAATTGCAAAAATGCAGAAACAGGAAATACATGGACTGAAATGTAATGCACAACTGAAGAAGTTGCATGACCAGTCATGCTGGTCTGCCAAATTTTCCAAATAAAGTGGTTAAGAATTTAAATGTATCTTACCGCGAGGTGAACCCCAATGATTCAACTGAAGATATTATTGGCAAGAAGAAGGCCACGGAGGGAGGGAAGGCAACTGCGAAAAAGGGAAACTCCACTGGTGCGTGAGTTGCGAGCTTATATGCTAGTGAAAATGTTGGAATTTATGATAGCTTTTGGAGAAAAAAAAGTGTCTTCCCTTGCTCTTATCACCTTGTAATAAGATGGAATCTGAATTAACTCGGTTGATGTATGATTTTGAGTTGAACTTCAAGTCTTTTGATGTCTCTAAATTTATATTCATGAGAAAGTTTCAGTTTGCTTGATCCTTGTTTCCTAATGGACAGTACTCAGAACATCCTAAACTAGAATATAAAGGAATTAACTCCAGTAATAAGTGGCTTGCTCTTTGTAACAAGATAGAGGAGTGTGGCTTCTCCATTATTTGCTAACAAGAAACTAAGAAATAACATTTTGACGGTGCATACTTAAAGAACTTTTGCCCAAGGAGATTCAATTTTTTTGACTTTGTGCCTTACGTGCGAGCTTCTGGGGGTTTATTATCATCTGGAATGATAGTATATTTAGACAAACTCTATTCCAAAATGAATTCTCTATTTCCATCCATTTTCCCTCAAGTTGGGTTCTTACAAACATCTATAGGCCTTGTAAAGGGGAAGCTAGAACCAATTTCATCAATTGGTTCAAAGATATAGATACCAGGTGACACTGAATGGTCATTGTGGGTAACTTCAATTATATTAGATACCCTCATAATAGGAATATTGGCAATAGTGATACTAACAATATGTTACAGTTCAATGAGGCCATGAATAACTTAGCTCTTGTGGAAGTCCCCCTTAAAGGCAGAAATTTTATTTGGTGCAATGTGCATGAAGCTCCTTTTTTTAAAGACTAGGTTGGTTTTTTTACCCCAGAAAGCTGGACAACTAATTACCCAAGTACTATTACTTTGCCTCTTTCAAGACCTATATCTGATCATACCCCCTGCTTTATGCAGATCGGTACTTCTGTTCCCAGATTCACTATTTTTAGATTTGAGAACTATTGGTTGCAGCATCATGACTTCAAAAATATGGTTCAAAATATATGGGATCAAGATGCTCTAGAAGTTGATAATGCCAAGATCATCACAGAAAAGTTCAAGAGGCTCGGGAAACGATTGAAAATCTGGTAAAAAAATCTCTCCAACCTTTGTACAGACATAAAGGTTGCTAATGAGATCATCTTTCGATGTGACCTAATTGAGGAATACAGAAATTTAAGCATAGTTAAAGCTAATGGTAGAGCTATAATTAATGAACACCTACATAAGCTGCTTTCCCATCATAATATTTATTGGAAACAGAGGGCCACGATTAGATGGGTCAAGTGAGGTTACCAAGTTTTCAAAGCAAAAGCGACTATTAAACACATGCACAACCAGATTTCTATGCTACAAGGTGAACATGGATCTGAACTATGATCACCTTCCCAAAGCTACTCTACTCTGGAGGGCCTTTAAAGCTAGGTTGGGATCTTCCTATCCCACTAGTGATTTACTGTAGCTCAACTCCCTAATTCACAAGCATGATGATCTCAGCTGTTTGGAGGCCCCCTTTTTTTATGATGTTGTATTACAACTTCCAAGTGATAAATCTTCTAGCCTGCTACCTCTTGAGCACTGTGTTGGTTTTCCCTTGAATAGGAAAGGGTGATGCAGTAAAGTAGCGTAAGTATTTCCCTCGGTTTTTGAGAACCAAGGTATCAATCCAGTAGGTGATCACGCTCAAGTCCCACGCACCTACACAAACAAATAAGAACCTCGCAACCAACGCGAAAAAGGGGTTGTCAATCCCTTCACGGTCACTTACGAGAGTGAGATCTGATAGATACGATAAGATAAATTTTTTGGTATTTTTATGATAAAGAGAAATAAAAGATGCAAAGTAAAATAAAAGGCAATAGAATAACTAAGTATTGGAAGATTAATATGATGGAAGATAGACCGGGGGCCCATAGGTTTTACTAGTGGCTTCTCTCAAGAGCATAAGTATTACGGTGGGTAAACAAATTACCGTCGAGCAATTGATAGAATTGAGCATAGTTATGAGAATATCTAGGTATGATCATGTATATAGGCATCACGTCCGAGACAAGTAGACCGAAACGATTCTGCATCTACTACTATTACTCCACACATCGACCGTTATCCAGCATACATCTAGAGTATTAAGTTCATAAGAACAGAGTAATGCTTTAAGGAAGATGACATGATGTAGAGGGATAAACTCATGCAATATGATATAAATCTCATCTTTTTATCCTCGATGGCAACAATACAATACGTATTGATTCCCTTTCTGTCACTAGGATCGAACACCGCAAGATTGAACCCAAAGCTAAGCACTTCTCCCATTGCAAGAAAGATCAATCTAGTAGGCCAAACCAAACTGATAATTCGAAGAGACTTGCAAAGATAAACCAATCATACATAAAAGAATTCAGAGAAGAAGCAAATAGTGTTCATAGATAATCTGGATCATAAACCCACAATTCATCGGATCTCGACAAACACATCGCAAAAGAAGATTACATCGAATAGATCTCCAAGAAGATCGAGGAGAACTTTGTATTGAGATCCAAAGAAAGAGAAGAGGCCATCTAGCTAATAGCTATGGACCCGAAGGTCTGAAGTAAACTACTCACACATCACCGGAGAGGCCATGGAGTTGATGTAGAGGCCCTCCGTGATCAATGTCCCTCTGGTGGAGCTCCGGAAAAGGCCCCGAGATGGGATCTCTCGAGTACAGAAGGTTGCGGCGGTGGAATTAGGTTTTCGTGCTGCTCCTGGATGTTTGGGGGGTACGTGGATATATATAGGAGGAAGAAGTACATCGGTGGAGCAACGGAGGGCCCACGAGGGTGGAGGACGCGCCCCCCTGCCTCGTGCCTTCCTCCCTTGTTTCTTGACGCCCACTCCAAGTCTCCTGGATCACGTTTGTTGAGAAAATCACGTTCCCGAAGGTTTCACTCCGTTTGATATTCCTTTTCTTCGAAACCCTAAAATAGGCAAAAAAAACAGCAATTTGGGTTGGGCCTCCGTTAGTAGATTAGTCCCAAAAATGATATAAAAGTGCAAAATAAAGCCCATTAACATCCAAAATAGATAATATAATAGCATGGAGCAATCAAAAATTATAGATACATTGGAGACGTATCAAGCATCCCCAAGCATAATTCCTGCTCATCCATGTGGAATGCTTTCTAACATGTTTCTCAATGTAATTTTTCTTTATTGTGGCATGAATATTCAGATCCATATGATTCAAGATAGAAGTTTAATATTGAGATAAAAATAATAATACTTGAAGCATACTAACTAAGCAATCATGTCTTCTCAAAATAATATGGCCAAAGAAAGTTATCCCTACAAAATCATATAGTCTGGCTATGCTCTATCTTCACCACACAAAATATTTAAATCATGCACAACCCCGATGACAAGCCAAGCAATTGTTTCATACTTTTGGTGTTCTCAAACTTTTTCAATCTTCATGCAATATATGAGCGTGAGCCATGGATATAGCACTATATGGTGGAATAGAATGGTGGTTGTGGAGAAGACAAAAAGGAGAAGATAGTCTCACATCAACTAGGCGTATCAATGGGCTATGGAGATTCCCATCAATAGATACCAATGTGAGTGAGTAGGGATTGCCATGCAACAGATGCACTAGAGCTATAAGTGTATGAAAGCTCAACAAAAGAAACTAAGTGGGTATGCATCCAACTTGCTTGCTCATGAAGACCTAGGGCAATTTGAGGAAGCCCATCATTGGAACATACAAGCCAAGCTCTATAATGAAAATTTCCCACTAGTATATGAAAGTGATATCATAGGAGACTCTCTATCATGAAGATCATGGTGCTACTTTGAAGCACAAGTGTGGAAAAAGGATAGTAACATTGTCCCTTCTCCCTTTTTCTCTCATTTTTTTTCTTTGGGCCTTCTTTTTTTTCTTTTTGGTCTCTTTTCTTTTTTTTCGTCTGGAGTCTCATCCCGACTTGTGGGGGAATCATAGTCTCCATCATCCTTTCCTCACTTGAGACAATGCTCTAATAATGATGATCATCACACTTTATTTACTTACAACTCAAGAATTACAACTCAATACTTAGAACAAGATATTGTTGGGGAACGTAGCAGAAATTCAAAAAATTTCCTACGTGTCACCAAGATCTATCTATGGAGAGACTAGCAACGAGGGGAAGGAGAGTGCATCTACGTACCCTTGTAGATCGCTAAGCGGAAGCGTTCAAGTGAACGGGGTTGATGGAGTCGTACTCGTCGTGATTCAAATCACCGATGACCAAGTGCCGAACGCACGGCACCTCCGCGTTCAACACACGTACAGCCCGGTGACGTCTCCCACGCCTTGATCCAGCAAGGAGAGAGGGAGAGGTTGAGGAAGACTCCATCCAGCAGCAACACAACGGCGTGGTGGTGGTGGAGGAGCGTGGCAATCCTGCAAGGCTTCGCCAAGCACCACAGAAGAGGAGGAAGAAGAGACGCAGGGCTGCACCAAGAGAGATTGAATCACGTGTTGTGGGCAGCCCCCTAGGCCTCATATATATAGGAGAAGGGGAGGGCTGCGCCCCCTCTAGGGTTCCCACCCCTAAGGGGGGCGGCAGCCCTAGATGGGGTCAAGGGTGGCGGCCAAGAGGGGGAGGGGAGAGGGAGGCGCCCCAATATGGGCCCTAAGGCCCATATCCCATTAGGGTTTGCCCCCTTTCCACCTCTTGGGCACCTTGGGCCCTTGTGGGAGGCGCACCAGCCCACTAAGGGGCTGGTCCCTCACCACTCTTAGCCCATGCAAGCCTCCGGGGCAGGTGGCCCCACTTGGTGGACCCCCGGGACCCTCCCGGTGGTCCCGGTACGTTACCGATAAACCCCGAAACTCTTCCGGTGTCCAAAACAGGACTTCCCATATATAAATCTTTACCTCCGGACCATTCCGGAACTCCTCGTGATGTCCGGGATCTCATCCGGGACTCTGAACAACATTCGGTAACCACATACTAACTTCCTTTATAACCCTAGCGTCATCGAACCTTAAGTGTGTAGACCCTACGGGTTCGGGAGACATGCAGACATGACCGAGACATTCTCCAGTCAATAACCAACAGCGGGATCTGGATACCCATGTTGGCTCCCACATGTTCCACGATGATCTCATCGGATGAACCACGATGTCAAGGACTTAATCAATCCCGTATACAATTCCCTTTGTCTATCGGTACGATACTTGCCCGAGATTCGATCGTCGGTATTATGATACCTTGTTCAATCTCGTTACCGGCAAGTCTCTTTACTCGTTCCGTAATACATCATCCCGTGATCAACTCCTTGATCACATTGTGCACATTATGATGATGTCCTACTGAGTGGGCCCAGAGATACCTCTCCGTTTACACAGAGTGACAAATCCCAGTCTCGATTCATGCCAACCCAACAGACACTTTCGGAGATACCTGTAGTGCACCTTTATAGTCACCCAGTTACGTTGTGACATTTGGTACACCCAAAGCATTCCTACGGTATCCGGGAGTTGCACAATCTCATGGTCTAAGGAAATGATACTTGACATTAGAAAAGCTTTAGCATACGAACTACACGATCTAGTGCTATGCTTAGGATTGGGTCTTGTCCATCACATCATTCTCCCAATGATGTGATCCCGTTATCAACGACATCCAATGTCCATGGTCAGGAAACCGTAACCATCTATTGATCAACGAGCTAGTCAACTAGAGGCTTACTAGGGACATGGTGTTGTCTATGTATCCACACATGTATCTGAGTTTCCTATCAATACAATTCTAGCATGGATAATAAACGATTATCATGAACAAGGAAATATAATAATAATCAATTTATTATTGCCTCTAGGGCATATTTCCAACAGTCTCCCACTTGCACTAGAGTCAATAATCTAGTTCACATCGCCATGTGATTAACACTCACTGGTCACATCGCCATGTGACTAACACCCAAGAGTTTACTAGAGTCAGTAGTCTAGTTCACATCACTATGTGATTAACACTCAATTAGTTCTAGGTTTGATCATGTTGCTTGTGAGAGAGGTTTTAGTCAACGGGTCTGAACCTTTCAGATCCGTGTGTGCTTTACAAATCTCTATGTCATCTCCTGGATGTAGCTACCACGTTCTATTTGGAGCTATTCCAAATAACTGTTCTACTTGGAGCTATTCTAAATTGTTGCTCCATTATACGTATCCGGTATCTCTACTCAGAGCTATCCGGATAGGTGTTAAGCTTGCATCGACGTAACCCTTTACGACGAACTCTTTTACCACCTCCATAATCGAGAAAATTCCTTAGTCCAGTAGTTACTAACGATAACTTTGACCGCTGTCATGTGATCCATTCTTGGATCACTCTTGTACCCCTTGACTGACTCATGGCAAGGCACACTTCAGGTGCGGTACATAGCATAGCATACTGAAGAGCCTACGTCTTAAGCATAGGGGACGACCTTCGTCCTTTCTCTCTATTCTGCCGTGGTCGAGCTTTAAGTCTTAACTTCATACCTTACAACTCAAGCAAGAACTTCTTCTTTGACTGATCCATCTTGAACACCTTCAAGATCATGTCAAGGTATGTGCTCATTTGAAAGTACCATTAAGCATTTTGATCTATCCTTATAGATCTTGATGTTCAATGTTCAAGTAGCTTAATCCAGGTTTTCCATTGAAAAACACTTTCCAAATAGCCCTATATGCTTTCCAGAAATTCTATGTCATTTCTGATCAACAATATGTCAACAACATATATTCATCAGAAATTCTATAGTGCTCCCACTCACTTCTTTGGAAATACAAGTTTCTCATAAACTTTGTATACACCCAAAATCTTTGATCATCTATCAAAGCATACATTCCAACTCCGAGATGCTTACTCCAGTCCTTAGAAGGATTGCTGGAGCTTTGCATACTTATTAGCATATTTCAGGATTGACAAAACCTTCCGGTTGTATCACATACAACCTTTCCTCTAGAAAATCGACGAGGAAACAATGGTTTTTGACATCCTATCTGCAAGATTTCATAACTAATGCAGTAATCGCTAATATAATTCCAACAGACTCTTAGCATCGCTACGAGTGAGAAAGTCTCATCGTAGTCAACTCCTTGAACTTGTCGGTAAACTTCTTAACGACAAGTCAAGCTTTCTTAATGGTGACATTTACCATCATTGTCCGTCTTCCTTTTAAAATCCATCTATACTCAACAGCCTCACGACCATCGAGCTGTTCTGTCAAAGTCTGCACTTTGTTTCCATACATGGATCCTCTCTCGGATTTTATGGCCTCGAGCCATCTATCGGAATCCAGGCCCACCATCGCTTCTCCATAGCTCGTAGGTTCATTGTTGTCTCGCAACATGACTTCCAAGACAGGATTACATACCACACAGAAGTAGTACGCATCCTTGTCATCCTACGAGCTTTGGGAGTGACTTGATCCGAAGTCTCGTGATCAATATCATAATCTTCCACTTCAACTGGTGTAGGTGCCACAGGAACAACTTCCTGTGCCCTGCCACACACTAGTTGAAGAGACGGTTCAATAACCTCATCAAGTCTCCACCATCCTCCCACTCAATTCTTTCGAGAGAAACTTTTCCTCGAGAAAGGACCCAATTCTAGAAACAATCCCTTATTGCTTTCGAATATGAGACAGGAGGTATACCCAACTGTTTTGGGTGTCCTATGAAGATGCATTTATCCGCTTTGGGTTCGAGCTTATCAACTTTTCACATAAGCGTCGCAGCCCCAAACTTTTAAGAAATGACAGCTTAGGCTTCTCTAAACCATAGTTCATACGGTGTCATCTCATCGGAATTATGTGGTACCCTATTTAAAGTGAATGTGGTTGTCTCTAATGCCTAACCCATAAACTATCATGGTAATTTGATAAGAGACATCATGGTATGCATCATATCCAATAGGGTGCAGTTTATGATGTTCGGACACACCATCACACTATGGTGTTCCAGGCTGTATCAGTTGTGAAACAATTTCCACAATGTCTTAATTCTGTGCCAAACTCGTAATTCAGATATTCATCTCTATGATCATATCATAGATATTTTATCCTCTTGTCACGACGATCTTTCAACTTCACCCTGAAATTACTTGAACCTTTCAATAATTCAGACTCGTGATTCATCAAGTAAATATACTCAACATCTACTCAAATCTTCTGTGAAGTAAGAACATAACGATATCCACTACACGCCTCAGTACTTATTGGACTGCACACATCAAAATGTATTACTTCCAGCAAGTTGCTTTCTAGTTCCATTTTACTGAAACCGAGGCTTTCAGTCATCTTGCCCATGTGGTATGATTTGCATGTCTCAAGTGATTCAAAATCAAGTGAGTCCAAACGATCCATCCGCATGGAGTTTCTTCATGCATATACACCAATAGACACGGTTTGCATGTCTGAAACTTTTCAAAAATGAGTGAGTCCAAAGATCCATCAATATGGAGCTTCTTCATGCGTTTTATACCGATATGACTTACGTGGCAGTGCCACAAGTAGGTGGTACTATCATTACTATCTTTTGGCATGAACATGTGTATCACTACGATCGAGATTCAATAAACCATTCATTTTAGGTGTAAGACCATTGAAGGTATTATTCAAATAAACAGAGTAACCATTATTCTTCTTAAATGAATAACCGTATTGCGATAGACATAATCCAATCATGTCTATGCTCAACGCAAACACCAATCTCGATGGTAGAGGGAGCGTGCGATACTTGATCACATCAAGCTTGGAAACACTTCCAACACATATCGTCATCTCACCTTTAGCTAGTCTCCGTTTGTTTCGTAGCTTTTATTTCGAGTTACTAACACTTAGTAACCAAACCGGTATATAATACCCTGGTGCTACTAAGAGTACTAGTAAAGTACACATTAACATAATGTATATCCAATATACTTCTATCGACCTTGCCAGCCTTCTTATTTACCAAGTATCTAGGGTAATTCTGCTCCAGTGACTGTTCCTCTTATTACAGAAGCACTTAGTCTCGGGTTTGGGTTCAACCTTGGGTTTCTTCACTAGAGCAGCAGCTGAATTGCCGTTTCATGAAGCATCCCTTCTTGCCCTTGCCCTTCTTGAAACTAGTGGTTTCACCAACCATCAACAATTGATGCTCCTTCTTGATTTCTACTTTCGTGGCGTCAAACATCGCGAATATCTCAAGGATCATCATATATGTCCCTGATATATTATAGTTCATCACGAAGCTCTAGCAGCTTGGTGGTAATGACTTCGGAGAAACATCACTATCTCATCTGGAAGATCAACTCCCACTCGATTCAAATGATCGTTGTACTCAGACAATCTGAGCACAAGCTCAACAATTGAGCTTTTCTCCCTTAGTATGTAGGCTAAGAAAATCGTCGGAGGTCTTATACCTCTTGACGTGGGCACGAGCCTGAAATCCCAATTTCAGCCCTCGAAACATCTCATATGTTTCGCGACGTTTCAAAAAAAACGTCTTCGGTGCCTCAACTCTAAACCATTTAACTGAACTATCACGTAGTTATCAAAACGTGTATGTCAGATGTTCGCAACATCTACAAACGACGTTCGAGGTTCAGCACACTGAGCGGTGCATTAAGGACATAAGCCTTCTAAGAAGCAATGAGGACAATCCTCAGTTTACAGACCTAGTCCGCATAATTGCTACTATCAACTTTCAACTAATTTTTCTCTAGGAACATATCTAAACAGTAGAACTATAGCGTGAGCTACGACATAATTTGCAAAATCCTTTTGACTATGTTCAGGACAATTAAGTTCATCTTATGAACTCCCACTTAGATAGACATCCCTCTAGTCATCTAAGTGATTACATGATCTGAGTCAACTAGGCCGTGTCCGATCATCACGTGAGACGGACTAGTCAACGTCGGTGAACATCTTCATGTTGATCGTATCTTCTATACGACTCATGCTCGACCTTTCGGTCTTCTGTGTTCCGAGGCCATGTCTGTACATGCTAGGCTCGTCAAGTCAACCTAAGTGTTTGCATGTGTTCCGAGGCCATGTCTGTACATGCTAGGCTCGTCAACACCCATTGTATGTGAACGTTAGAGTCTATCACACCCGATCATCACGTGGTGCTTCGAAACGACGAACTGTAGCAACGGTGCACAGTTAGGGGAGAACACTTCTTGAAATTTTAATGAGGGATCATCTTATTTACTACCGTCGTTCTAAGCAAATAAGATGTATAAACATGATAAACATCACATGCAATCAAATAGTGACATGATATGGCCAATATCACTTTGCTCCTTTTGATCTCCATCTTCGGGGCTCCATGATCATCTTGTCACCGGCATGACACCATGATCTCCATCATCATGATCTCCATCATCGTGTCTTCTTGAAGTTGTCACGTCATCTATTACTTCTACTACTACAGCTAACGGTTAGCAATAAAGTAAAGTAATTACATGACGTTTATGTTGACACGCAGGTCATAAATAAATTAAGACAACTCCTATGGCTCCTGCCGGTTGTCATACTCATCGACATGCAAGTCGTGATTCCTATTACAAGAACATGATCAATCTCATACATCACATATATCATTCATCACATCCTTTGGCCATATCACATCACATAGCATACCCTGCAAAAACAAGTTAGACGTCCTCTAATTGTTGTTTGCATGTTTTACGTGGCTGTTATGGGTTTCTAGCAAGAACGTTTCTTACCTACGCAAAGACCACAACGTGATATGCCAATTGCTATTTACCCTTCATAAGGACCCTTTTCATCGAATCCGATCCGACTAAAGTGGGAGAGACAGACACCCGCCAGCCACCTTATGCAACTAGTGCATGTTTGTCGGTGGAACCGGTCTCACGTAAGAGTACGTGTAAGGTTGGTCCGGGCCGCTTCATCCCACGATGTCGCCGAATCAAGATAAGACTAGTAACGGCAAGCATATTGAACAAAATCAACGCCCACAACTACTTTGTGTTCTACTCGTGCATAGAATCTACGCAATAGACCTAGCTCATGATGCCACTGTTGGGGAACGTAGCAGAAATTCAAATTTTTTCCTACGTGTCACCAAGATCTATCTATGGAGAGACTAGCAACGAGGGGAAGGAGAGTGCATCTACATACCCTTGTAGATCGCTAAGCGGAAGCGTTCAAGTGAACGGGGTTGATGGAGTCGTACTCGTCGTGATTCAAATCACCGATGACCAAGTGCCGAACACACGGCACCTCCGCCTTCAACACACGTACAGCCCGGTGACGTCTCCCACGCCTTGATCCAACAAGGAGAGAGGGAGAGGTTGAGGAAGACTCCATCCAGCAATAGCACAACGGCGTGGTGGTGGTGGAGGAGCGTGGCAATCCTGCAGGGCTTCGCCAAGCACCACAGAAGAGGAGGAAGAAGAGACGCAGGGCTGCACCAAGAGAGATTGAATCACGTGTTGTGGGCAGCCCCCTAGGCCTCATATATATAGGGGAAGGGGAGGGCTGCGCCCCCTCTAGGGTTCCCACCCCTAAGGGGGGCGGCAGCCCTAGATGGGGTCAAGGGTGGCGGCCAAGAGGGAGAGGGGAGAGGGAGGCGCCCCAATATGGGCCCTAAGGCCCATATCCCATTAGGGTTTGCCCCCTTTCCACCTCTTGGGCACCTTGGGCCCTTGTGGGAGGCGCACCAGCCCACTAAGGGGCTGGTCCCTCACCACTCTTAGCCCATGCAAGCCTCCGGGGCAGGTGGCCCCACTTGGTGGACCCCCGGGACCCTCCCGGTGGTCCCGGTACATTACCGATAAACCCCGAAACTCTTCCGGTGTCCAAAACAGGACTTCCCATATATAAATCTTTACCTCCGGACCATTCCGGAACTCCTCGTGATGTCCGGGATCTCATCCGGGACTCCAAACAACATTCGGTAACCACATACTAACTTCCTTTATAACCCTAGCGTCATCGAACCTTAAGTGTGTAGACCCTACGGGTTCGGGAGACATGCAGACATGACCGAGACATTCTCCGGTCAATAACCAACAGCGGGATCTGGATACCCATGTTGGCTCCCACATGTTCCACGATGATCTCATCGGATGAATCACGATGTCAAGGACTTAATCAATCCCGTATACAATTCCCTTTGTCTATCGGTACGATACTTGCCCGAGATTCGATCGTCGGTATTATGATACCTTGTTCAATCTCATTACCGGCAAGTCTCTTTACTCGTTCCGTAATACATCATCCCGTGATCAACTCCTTGATCACATTGTGCACATTACGATGATGTCCTACCGAGTGGGCCCAGAGATACCTCTCCGTTTACACGGAGTGACAAATCCCAGTCTCGATTCATGCCAACCCAACAGACACTTTCGGAGATACCTGTAGTGCACCTTTATAGTCACCCAGTTACGTTGTGACGTTTGGTACACCCAAAGCATTCCTACGGTATCCGGGAGTTGCACAATCTCATGGTCTAAGGAAATGATACTTGACATTAGAAAAGCTTTAGCATACGAACTACACGATCTAGTGCTATGCTTAGGATTGGGTCTTGTCCATCACATCATTCTCCCAATGATGTGATCCCGTTATCAACGACATCCAATGTCCATGGTCAGGAAACCGTAACCATCTATTGATCAACGAGCTAGTCAACTAGAGGCTTACTAGGGACATGGTGTTGTCTATGTATCCACACATGTATCTGAGTTTCCTATCAATACAATTCTAGCATGGATAATAAACGATTATCATGAACAAGGAAATATAATAATAATCAATTTATTATTGCCTCTAGGGCATATTTCCAACAGATATGACTCTATGTGAATGCCTCCAGCGGTGTACCGGGATGTGCAATAATGCATGAGTGACATGTATGGAAGAATTATGAACGGTGGCTTTGCCACAAATACGATGTAAACTACATGATCATGCAAGCAATATGACAATGATGAAGCGTGTCATAATAACGGAACAATGGAAAGTTGCATGGCAATATATCTCGGAATGGCTATGGAAATGCCATAATAGGTAGGTATAGTGGTTGTTTGAGGAAGGTATATGATGGGTTTATGGTACCGGCGAAAGTTGCGCGATACTAGAGAGGCTAGCAATGGTGGAAGGGTGAGAGTGCGTATAATCCATGTACTCAACATTAGTCATAAGGAACTCACATACTTATTGCAAAAACCTACAACTTATCAAAGCAAAGTATTACGCACATGCTCCTAGGGGGATAGATTGGTAGGAAAAGACCATCGCTCGTCCCCGACCGCCACTCATAAGGAAGACAATCAATAAATAAATCATGCTCTGACTTCATCACATAACGGTTCACCATACGTGCATGCTACGGGAATCACAAACTTTAACACAAGTATTTCTCAAATTCACAACTACTCAACTAGCATGACTCTAATATCACCATCTCCATATCTCAAAACAATTATCAAGTATCAAACTTCTCATAGTATTCAATGCACTTGTATGAAAGTTTTTATTATTGCCATGTTGTTCTAAAGGACTCTCAAAATAATATAAGTGAAGCATGAGAGATCAATTATTTCTATAAAATAAAACCACCACCGTGCTCTAAAAGATATAAGTGAAGCACATAGAGCAAAAACTATAAAGCTCAAAAGATATAAGTGAAGCACATAGAGTATTCTAATAAATTCCCAATCATGTGAGTCTCTCTCAAAAGGTGTGTACAGCAAGGATGATTGTGGTAAACTAAAAAGGAAAGACTCAAATCATACAAGACGCTCCAAGAAAAACACATATAATGTGGTGAATAAAAATATAGCTCCAAGTAAAGTTATCGATAGACGAAGACGAAAGAGGGGATGCCTTCCGGGGCATCCCCAAGCTTAGGCTTTTTGGTGTCCTTGAATTTTACCTTGGGGTGCCATGGGCATCCCCAAGCTTAGGCTATTTCCACTCTTTGTTCCATAATCCATCAAATCTTTACTCAAAACTTGAAAACTTCACAACACAAAACTCAAAATAGAAAATCTCGTGAGCTCCGTTAGCGAAAGAAAACAAAACACCACTTCAAAGTACTGTAATGAACTCATTGTTGATTTATATTGGTGTTAAACCTACTGTATTCCAACTTATATATGGTTTATAAACTCTTTTACTAGCCATAGATTCATCAAAATAAGCAAACAACACACGAAAAACAGAATATGTCAAAAACAGAACAGTCTGTAGTAATCTGTAGCTAAAGAAAATTTCTGGAACCCCAAAAGTTCTAAAATAGATTGTTGAACATGAGGAATTTATCTATTAATCATCTGCAAAAAGAATTAACTAATAGCTGAAAGAGCAATCATGCCCTTAAATTATGTTTTGATGTTGATGACAATGTACATGTTAGGGGCCTAACAATGTTTGTCAAGTAAATCTCAGGTGTTAGCCCCCGGGTCATCGAAGTGTGTGGATCAAGAGCATACGGAGTGATTCTACTCAAGGATGAAGCATAAAAGTTGATTACATATTTTGTTTTCTTGAGTATAGGATCCCGCACTATTAAGAGGGGATCGATTGGGATAGTTAAAAGCTTGCTCTTGCCACCAAAAACCCATGCCACATTTACTCATGACAAAATCTTCATGGCTCTGTTTCTGGGCTGCCGGATGTCCGGGCTTAAGGCCGGATGTCCGGACATCACGCCGGATGTCCGGGCCTCCCGCCGGATATCCGGGCCAGCCATTCCAGAATGCATTTTTGTGCTGCGCCACGGCCGGATGTCCGGCCCTCTATGCCGGATGTCCGGGCTCTCCGTACTCCCTGGATGTCCGGGCCTCTCGTCCGGATATCCGGGCTGTGCCATCCAGAATGCATTTTTGTACTGCGCCGCGGCCAGATGTCCGGCCCTCTACGCCGGATGTCGGGGCCTCTCGTCCGGATATCCGGGCTGTGCCATCCAGGAGCTGCTGTGTTTCGATAAAACACGCCGGATGTCCGGACACCTGTCAGATGTCCGGGCCTTCTTGTTATGCCGGATGTCTGGGCTTGTGCCCCAGATGTCCGGCCCCTCTGTTCTCGTAGCGTATCATGCCGGATGTCCGGCTCCTTAGCCCGGATGTCCGGCCTGCTCACTCAGTTACACTGCAACGGCCATATTCAAGCTCACACTATATATAGCCCCTCTTCTCCATAGGAGAGGGTTGACCATTCACTCTTGAACAAACCCTAGAACACATCTCACTCTCTCTCATATACCCCCACACCAAATCTTAGATCCCCAAGGGATTTGAGAGCACTTGAGAGAAGTTGTCCACTCAAGTGATAGATCCACTCCTTCTCCATCTTTGCACCAAAGGAATTTGTGATTTGAGCAAGTCTTGAGCTTTTCCCCATCGATCTTGGTACTCTTAGAGGTTGGAGACTCCTAGGCGGTAGGAGTCTTTCGGAGAGGAATCGGTCTTTGTGATTACCCCCGGATAAGTTTGTGAGGGTTTGGAGACCACCCCAAGGTCTACCACTAGTGGTTGAGAAACGCCTTCATGGTGTTGTCTCAAAGGGAGAATAGGGTGAGCCTTCGTGGCGTTGGTGTGCCTTCGTGGCAACATCCACCTCTCTAACAGTGACGTAGCTTCCCTCCAAGGAAGTGAACATCGGCATACATCCTCGTCTCCCGGAGTTGCAGTTATCCCTAACCCTAACTCTCTACTTGTGGTTACTTGTCTCTTAAGCACTTACTTCATCACTTTGTATTTGCCTAGTTCCTACTCGTGTTACCTGCTTAGTACTTAGTACTTCACTTGCAATTGTTAGGCTCACTTTCACATTCCGCATTATTGCCTAAAATTGCTAAGTAACAATTAAAATTTGTAGTTGTACCTATTCACCCCCCCCCCCTCTATGTCCATCTCGATCCTTTCAATTGGTATCAGAGCCTCGTGCTCTATTCTTGTGGCTTAACCGCCCTAGAGCGAGATGAACCCCGATGGGACTCCCCTTGTTGTAGATCCAAAGGATAAAGGCGAGGCTTCTTCTGAAGTCAAGACCTTTACTTCTGAGGATCTAGAACGGGCCCTTGCTAAGCAAAAGGAGGAGCATGATGCTTCTGTCGAGGCCTTGGTCCAAATGAGGATAGCCACATTGTCCACGGTGCTTGCACCACTTTCGAGTGGTGCGGCCTCGAGGCCAACTGTGCCTACTCCGTCACTTGGTCAACAACCTCCTAGCAATGAACACTCTAGTGTTCCTTGGCTTTATGCAAGACCCCAAGTTGAGAAACCAAAATATAACCCTCAAGGAAAACCTCCTTTACTTGATGCCACTTCCGATTTTGCTTTGTGGAGAGTTGCTATGCAGGATCATCTTCGATATGGAAACGATGAGATGCTAGAGATCTTGGAGTATGGTTACCATGTGGTTGATCCAAAGAATCCTACACCAAGAGAAATTTATGACAAGAATCTCAATGACACTGCAATCATGTGTATAAGGAGAGGTATGGTTGAAAAGCAAAGGAGACCCTTCATACACATCACAAGTGCCAAGGAATTATGGGAAAGTATTATAAGATCCAAGACCGGTACCTCCACCCTCCGGAGTGCTCAATATGAAATTGCCAAGGGACAATTGCAAAACTTTTGTATGGAGAAAGGTGAAACTCCAAATCAACTCCTTGAGCGTCTCATGACTCTCACTGCTGATATTGAGTCGTGTGAGTGTGACAAGACACAAGATGGATTTAACATGACTAAGCGATTCCTTGTGGACAAGTTGCTCCATGCTCTTGCTCCATATCACCATCAGATGGTATGGGACATAAGACAACACCATGCCTTCAAGGAAATGACTACAGATGACATCATATCCACTTTCCAACTATTTGAAGAGTCAAAGGCAAATGCTACAAAACATCTTGCCATGCATGGTACTCCATCGCCAAAGATCAATCTTGCATTGAAGGCCAAGCATGTATGTGAAGATGAGCAAAGTGAAGAAGAAGATGATGATGATGAAGAAGATGGTGATGAGGTTGAATCCGATGAGGGCCCTTCATATGAAGACATGGCTCTCTTTGTCAAGAAGTTTAGCGCGGGAAAATTCAAGGGTAGGTTTCAAAAGAAGAAAGTAAGAAAATGCTACAACTGTGAAGAAACCAACCACTTCTCCAATGAGTGCCCTTATGAGAAGAGAGAAGATAAACCAAGGTTTCCCAAGACCTTTCCCAAGAAGAAGCTACCAAATCCTTTGAACTCCAAGCTCAAGAAGAGAGATGGGAAAGCAATGGTTGCTCAAGAAGAATCCGATCCAGATGATGTTAGTGGTGTTGCCGGAGTTGCTCAAGATTCTCAAAACACATTGAGGCTAGTCAACAAGAGTGGTGAAGTTGTCACCTACAACTACATGAAAGATTACAAGGGCAACGCTCACAAGTGCCTCATGGCGAAGGCCGTGGTAGAAGATGGAGAGGACCAACACTCTCCTGACAAGGTCAAGGTAACCCCATGATCAAACCCTCCTCTTTTCTCTCCTACTTCTAGTGATGAGTATCTTGATGCGGAGGATAGTTATGAGGATGATGATATAAATGATCCTATGCTTGCTAAATTAAATACGTTCATGTGCTCCCTTAAAGGAAAGAAGCTCACTATGTTTTGTATGCTTATGGAGATGGTGAGTAAGCACACCATTTCCATTAAGGAACTCGAAACCCTCGTCACCGAGGAAAAGGAAAAATATGAAATCCTTGAGCGGAAAGTCCAATATGAGGAAGCACGCAATGATAAACTATGCTTAACAATTGGTGCAAACATTGATGTTCATACTAGGGATCTTGCCTCCTTGAAAAAGGCTATCAACTCTTGCGAAGAGTTGATGAATGATAAAAGTAAGCTCGTAAAGTCTAATGCTTCTCTCTCTAAGGATTGTGAGCTCCTATACGTGTCCCTCAAGACCAAGGAAGAAGAGCTCACCCTCCTTACAAAGAGTTTTGAGACACTCAAGCTTACTTATCTTGAAACTCTAGCCAAGGCTTACTCTTCTCCTATTATCAATGTTGATGCTTGTACTACTAACTCTAGTAGTGATCTAGCATCTATTCTTGAGGATAATCGCTTTCTCAAAGCTCAAATTGAGAAAGGACTCATGACATGTGCTCAAGGGCAAAAGAACCTGAATGAGGTGTTGAGCCAACACAATGAGGTGTTTGCCAAAGAGGGACTCGGGTTTGACCCAAACACAAGCAAGAAGAAGACGTCCTCTCAAAAGTGCACCACTCCTTTAAAAGAAACTTTTGTACGTGAAGGGCACAAGGAGAAAGGTAAGGTTGTTAGTGGGAAGGCCACGAGGGGCATGCCTACTCTCAACAAGCCAAAAGTGTTCATGCCTCCATCCTATGTACTTCGTAAGACTAAGGATGGAGAAGTTTTTGCTAAGTTTGTTGGTCCTCGAAATGCATTTCGGTTTTATGCTATTTGGGTCCCTAAGATCCTTGTGACTAACCTGAGAGGTCCCATTGCAAAATGGGTGCCTCTAACCAAGCCATAATTGCGTGTAGGTCGCTTTCTCTGGTGGAGTAAAATGGGTGATTGACAGTGGATGTACCAATCATATGACCGGAGATAGCAAGTTGCTCTACGATTTCATGGAAGCTATTCAACCATTTATGAGCATTATGTTTGGTGGAGGTTCAAAAGGACAGGTACTCGGATTGGGCAAAGTGGCCATCACAAATGACATGTCTCTTGCAAATGTGATGCTTGTCCAATCCCTCAAATACCATTTGCTTTCTATTCGCCAATTGGCTTTTGTTGGTTATGATACACTTTTTGGACTAACGGATGTGAAAGTATTTAAGAGAGATACTCTTGAAGTGGCCTTTGTTGGAGAGTTGGATGGAAACCTTTACACGGTTGATTTCTCGAAAGAGAGCACATTCCATGCAACTTGTCTAATGGCCAAGGCCGACAAGGGATGGCTATGGCATCGCCGGCTAGCCCATGTCGGCATGAGAAATCTTCAAGATCTCTTAAAGGGTAATCACATCCTTGGACTAACAAATGTCTCTTTTGAGAAAGATCGTGTGTGTAGTGCGTGCATAGCCGGGAAGCAACATCAATAAAAGCACCCATCCAAGAATATTGTGTCTACTTCAAGGCCGTTGGAGTTCCTTCATGTGGATCTCTTTGGGCCTCCTTCGTGGGATAGTCTTGGTGGGAAAAAGTATGGACTTGTCATTGTGGATGATTACTCAAGATACACATGGGTGTTTTTCCTCAAGTCCAAAGACGAGACGAAGATCACCTTCATTGATTATGCCAAGCAAGCACAACGCAAGTTTGACAAAGAAATCATGGCAATAAGAAGTGATAATGGTTCCGAGTTCAAGAATTACACCTTGGAAGGATTTCTTAGTGATGAAGGGATTGAGCATCAATATTCAGCTCCATACACTCCCCAACAAAATGGTGTTGCAGAAAGGAAGAACCGCACCCTTGTGGAGATGGCAAGGTCCATGTTGGATGAATACAAGTCGCCACATAGTTTTTGGGCCGAGGCCGTCAACACTGCATGTCATGCATCAAATCGGCTCTTCCTCCGCAAGATATTGGAAAAGACTCCATATGAGCTCCTAACCGGGAACAAGCCAAATGTCAAGTACTTTCATGTATTTGGGTGTAAATGCTTCATCCTCAACAAAAGAGAGCGGTTAGGAAAATTTCAATCTAAAACTATTGAGGGCATATTTGTTGGTTATGGATCAAACTCTCACGCCTATAGAGTCTACAACAAATCCAATGGATGTGTTGTAGAAACTTGTGACGTGGTGTTTGATGAATTTAATGGCTCCCATGCGGAGCAAGTTGATCTAAGTGATGTAGGTGAAGAAGATTCTTCTCAAGATATCTTGACAATGGGTGTTGGCGCACTTCTTCCAATGGAACAAGACCCTCATGATGATGAAGAAGAAGATGAAGGCCTCACACACCATCAAACTTCTTCCACACACATACCACCACAAGCCCCTACTACTCAATCAATGCCCATAGTCCAAGTACAAGATGATGATCAAGTTCCTCTTCATGATAATCATCAAGAACAAGATCATGCTCAAGGGTAAGAACAAGAAAGTGCAATCATTGACAATGAACCTCAACAAATGCAAGAAGAAGAAGAAGAAGAAGAAGAAGAAGATTTTCCATTACACATTAATGATCCATATGTTGAGGACGTGGATGATGGACATGAAGTTGAACCTCGTGAAACCTTAACCTCCATCATGCCTCAAGTGGCCGGTCGTGTTGATGTTGATAAAATCCTCACCGGCATATCGGAAGGTAGAGTCACTCGTAAACAATTGACAAACTTTTGTGCTCACTTCTCTTTTGTTTCTAGTGTTGAGCCTCTCAAGGTACAAGATGCGTTGATAGACAACGATTGGCTCATTGCTATGCAAGAAGAGTTGAATAGTTTTGAGCGCAATCAAGTGTGGTCATTAGTCAAGAGGCCAACTACGGAACACAACGTCATTGGAACAAAATGGATTTTCAAGAACAAGCAAGATGAGAATGGTGTCATCATCCGCAACAAGGCAAGGTTAGTGGCACAAGGGTACTCACAAGTTGAAGGTTTGGACTTTGGTGAGACCTTTGCCCCCGTTGCCCGTCTTGAATCCATTCACATCTTACTTGCTTATGCTGCTTTCAATGGCTTTACATTACATCAAATGGATGTGAAGAGTGCTTTCCTTAACGGTCCTCTACAAGAAGAAGTATATGTATCACAACCACCTGGGTTCGTTGACCCCGATCACAAAGACTATGTGTATAAACTTCATAAGCTTTGTATGGCCTCAAACAAGCACCTCGTGCTTGGTATGATCATCTTAAGAAGTTTCTACTCGATGATGGTTTTGTGAGAGGGGTGATCGATCCCACTCTTTTTACTAAGAGGGACAAAGGTGATTTGATCTTATGCCAAATCTATGTAGATGATATCATTTTTGGTTCTCCTAACATTCATTTATGCAAGAAGTTTGCGGCATCAATGACCAAGAATTTTGAAATGTCACTCAATGCGGATTTGAAGTTCTTCCTCGGCTTTCAAATTCAACAATTTCAAGAAGGAATTTTCTTGTCTCGAGCCAAATACCACAAGGATATCCTAGCAAAATTTGGCATGACTGATGCTAGCCCATGTAAGACACCCATGCCAACCAAAATTGTACTCACTGAAGACTCAAACGGTATCCCCTTTGACCCATCTAAATACCGCTCTATGATTGGTTCACTGCTTTATCTTTGTGCATCTAGACCAGACATCATGTTTAGTGTATGCATGTGTGCTAGATTTCAAGCTTCCCCTAGGGAAAGTCATCATAAGGCGGTTAAGCATATTCTTAGATACCTTGTTCACACCCCAAAGTTCGGTCTATGGTACCCCAAGGATGCTAAGTTTGATCTCATTGGGTATACGGATGCGGATTGGGCTAGAGACAAAGTGGATCGTAAGTCCACCTCCGGTGCATGTCAATTTCTTGGACGCTCCTTGGTAAGTTGGTCCTCGAAGAAGCAAAATTGTGTTGCTCTCTCCACAGCCGAAGCTGAATATATTGCAACCGCCAGTTGTGCAACTCAGTTATTATGGATGAGGCAAACTTTGAAGGATTACGGTATCACCTATAGACATGTGCCCCTTCTATGTGATAATGAAAGTGCCATTAATATTGCTGAGAACCCCAAAGATCATACCCGCACCAAGCACATTGACACTAGGTACCACTTCTTGAGAGATCATGTGGAGAAGGGTGATATTGACATTGCTCATGTTGGTAAAGATATGCAACTTGCAGATATTTTCACCAAGCCATTGGATGAAGCAAGGTTTTGTCAACTTAGGCGTGAACTTGGTATCTTGGAGCTTGACAACATTATGTGAAATCTAGTACCCATTCATACTTAAACTTAATGTCTTGTCTTGATGTAGGCATATATTTAGGGGGAGACACTCAATTCATGAGTACTTTCACCTTACATCATGCATAAATAGAACAAACACTCTCAAAGTTATCCTAGTTTTCAACCTAGGGTACTTTAACATGATGGAGTCGTGACCATGTGCTCAAAGTTTACATCTTTGCGGTACTATGGTCCATATGCTCAAACATGGTGACCTCGGTCACCGCTTGTACAATGCTTGTATGGATCTTTCTTTCTTAAATAATGTGTGGTTTGTTAATGCATCCTAGTATGGCCTTAGATGTCTCAGGTTCTCTCTCTCATTAGTCTCATGTAAACTCCTTGGCGGTGGCTATATAAACTCATACTTGTTGGCCCCTCCCTCTTTCACATCCTTGCCCCTAGTTTCAGTGGCCGGACATCTAGGTTTCAGCCGGACATCCGGGCCCTGGGAAAACCCTTGCCACTCAAAACGACCACCAACCCTTTACAGTGGCCGGACATCCGGGCATCGGCCGGACATCCGGGCCCTGTACCCATGCTGCTGCCTTCCTCACACCGGATATCCGGGGTTACTCCCGGATGTCCGGCCCATTGGCGATGTTTTTTTTTCTGCTCTGTTTTTCCACTCGCCGGATATCCGGGCCTAGCCCCGGATGTCCGGCCCGTCGCCCGCAGTCGCATATACCTGCGGAGGGGTGTGGGATTTGGGGGCAGTTCCTCACTTCCTTCGTCCCTCTCCTCATCTCCCCTCACAGCCGCCGCCGCCGGGCCATCACTCCGGTGCTGCCCCGGCCATCTCCACCGACCTCCGGCCCCGATCTCCTGCTCACGGACACTTCTCCTCCCGATCTACGATTCTATCCAATCCATTTCTTGGGTTGTGATGTGAATCTCTCGGGAGGGGCCCGTGTGTTGTGAGACTCACCGCTGGAGTTTCTCATGGCACGAACCAAGAACTGCGGTCCGAATCGCCCCGAGCCTTCTTCCAGGGATATGGATGCTATCTCTACTCCAGTCTTCTTGAATGATGACCGTCCGTTCTTAGGGTTTCATTCTCTCATAGAAATCTTGTCATCTCTATCTTGCTAGTGTTTTGGTGTCGCTTGCCTAAACCTAGAAATCTTCCTATGTATGTGTTGGCTTCGTCTCGTCGGAATCTATTCGTTGTCCACTCCAGTTGATCGTCGGCAAGGCTCAACCGACTTCGATGAGCATGCTCGGCCTAAGAAGAAGAAGACCACCACCAAGAAGAAGAAGCGGGCACCATCCACAAGTCCGTCGGCCTCGGATCCAGATGATGCGGACTATGTTGGCGTAGAAGAGGATGACAGAGCACCAAGACAGTCTATTGGACAGTCCAAGCCCGGTACTCGGAGGGCACCGGTGCCTCAAGTTCGTGGCTCTGCGATGCCCATTGTGCATGGTCGTCGCATCTCCATGGAGCTTCCTGACAGTAGAGGTCGCCCCATTCACGACTTCACAACTATGGGTGCGGGACAATACCTTCGTTTTCGTCGGGATGTCAATCAATATGAGATGGTGGCTGATGCCGAAGATCCTCGGTTCCGGACTCGTATGCAGCAGGACCTCTATTCCAGTTTCGTCCATGGGCGTGGCCTTGCTTCTCACTCATATGTGGATCTCAACTTTCTGCGTGATAATCCTGCCATGTTCCCTAACAATCTGGTCCAGATCATTGAGGATATGACTCGTGCTTCCGCAATGACTTTCAAGTGTGATTGGAGTGAAGCTGCCATTCTACAGTTCTATGCTACCTGTTTCTTTGGTCCGGATAACACTCTCACTTGGATGACCGATGACACTACACTGAGCATCACCTATGACAGGTTTGTTCAGATTTTGGGTCTCTCCGGTGTTGGTCACTGCATCCACAGTATGGATCCAGAGTACAAGCCCAAAGGGATTGATGCTTGCATGGCACTTATAAAACCTCCATCTCAGCTCACCGCCGAAGAAAAAGAATATCCAGTCAATGAGGTTTCCATTTTCCGTGCTCCCTTCTACATCCTCTATCAGTGTGTGCTTCGCACTCTCTACCCTAAGAAGGGAGATCGCTCGAGGGCACGAAACTATTGCATTGACTTGATGATTCGTATGCATGACAGACCTACTGAGCCTCTGGACACAACCAATTTCATTTGGCATGAGATCCGTCTCTGCAGTTTCATTCAGACACGCTAGTTCCCTCATGCTCCATTTATTTAGGCTATAATTGATCACACTGCTCCCTTCGAAGTGGTTAAGACAGCTGTGCACTCCATTTGGAAGCCCCCTCCTCATATGGGCATGGTAGCTGCTGCCCCTACTCAGCCTCAGAGGTTTGCTAGTGGGCAGACAGCTGCTCCTACTCAACCCACTGGTTCTTCTATTCCATCTTCATCGTCTGCCCCTCGTGGACGCCTTGCCTCATTCTTAGGCAAGGCTCAGTCTGCTATCATGAAGGCAATCACCTTCAACTGACAGCAAAATCATGATGTTCAGACGCGCCTCATCATCTCCAAGAATCAGCTCAAGCAGCGCCTCCATGACCGTGGCAGCCCCGTGAGTGAGGATGATCCTCTTCCCGTGGCTCCATCCCCTTCCACCTTCGGATTCCCGTCTCGTGCTGACTACCCCGAGTTCTTCGCTGATGATGATGACATCCGCCAGGAGTGACCCAGCCCGTTTGGTTCTTCCCCTCTTTTTCCTTGTTGATGTCAAAGGGGGAGAAGTAGTATCTTAGTATCTTAGTATGGTCATGCTATTTGTGTTAATGTGCTACCCTTATCATGGGAAACTATGTTATGAGTTGGCTATTTGTGTTACTGTGCTAACACTGGATCTTGATCATGTGAACCTATATGTTAGTATCGTGTGGTTATGAATTATCTTGTGGCTATGAAATGTTTTTAGTTCTAGTCTATGAGTTATTATGGTTTCATATGTGCTACATATGCTATCGTACGAAGTATTATATTGAGTACCCTAACATATCCATCTCATGCTCACAATAAGGGGGAGCTAAAAGAAAATAGAAACATTTACGTGTTGTGTACCTTTTTTTAGCTCTCATAATTGTCAAATGCTAAGACTATTTATTGCATCTATGATACTACATGTGTGATTGTCATCAACAAACAAAAAGGGGGAGATTGAAAGAGCAATCATGCCCTTAAATTATGTTTTGATGTTGATGACAATGTACATGTTAGGGGCCTAACAATGTTTGTCAAGTAAATCTCAGGTGTTAGCCCCCGAGTCATCGAAGTGTGTGGATCAAGAGCATACAGAGTGATTCTACTCAAGGATGAAGCATAAAAGTTGATTACATATTTTGTTTTCTTGAGTATAGGATCCCGCACTATTAAGAGGGGATCGATTGGGATAGTTAAAAGCTTGCTCTTGCCACCAAAAACCCATGCCACATTTACTCATGACAAAATCTTCATGGCTCTGTTTCTGGGCTGCCGGATGTCCGGGCTTAAGGCCGGATGTCCGGACATCACGCCGGATGTCCGGGCCAGCCATTCCAGAATGCATTTTTGTGCTGCGCCACGACCGGATGTCCGGCCCTCTACGCCGGATGTCCGGGCTCTCCGTATTCCCCGGATGTCCGGGCCTCTCGTCCGGATATCCGGGCTGTGCCATCCAGAATGCATTTTTGTACTGCGCCGCGGCCGGATGTCCGGCCCTCTACGCCGGATGTTCGGGCTCTCCGTACTCCCCGGATGTCCGGGCCTCTCGTCCGGATATCCGGGCTGTGCCATCCAGGAGCTGCTGTGTTTCGATAAAACACGCCGGATGTCCGGACACCTGTCGGATGTCCGGGCCTTCCTGTTATGCCGGATGTCCGGGCTTGTGCCCCGGATGTCCGGCCCCTCTGTTCTCGCAGCGTATCATGCCGGATGTCCGGCTCCTTAGCCCGGATGTCCGGCCTGCTCACTCAGTTACACTGCAACGGCCATATTCAAGCTCACACTATATATAGCCCCTCTTCTCCATAGGAGAGGGTTGACCATTCACTCTTGAACAAACCCTAGAACACATCTCACCCTCTCTCATATACCTCCACACCAAATCTTAGATCCCCAAGGGATTTGAGAGCACTTCAGAGAAGTTGTCCACTCAAGTGATAGATCCACTCCTTCTCCATCTTTGCACCAAAGGAATTTGTGATTTGAGCAAGTCTTGAGCTTTTCCCCATCGATCTTGTTACTCTTGGAGGTTGGAGACTCCTAGGCGGTAGGAGTCTTTCGGAGAGGAATCGGTCTTTGTGATTACCCCCGGATAAGTTTGTGAGGGTTTGGAGACCACCCCAAGGTCTACCACTAGTGGTTGAGAAACGCCTTCGTGGTGTTGTCTCAAAGGGAGAATAGGGTGAGCCTTCGTGGCAACATCCACCTCTCTAACGGTGACGTAGCTTCCCTCCAAGGAAGTGAACATCGGCATACATCCTCGTCTCCCGGAGTTGCGGTTATCCCTAACCCTAACTCTCTACTTGTGGTTACTTGTCTCTTAAGCACTTACTTCATCACTTTGTATTTGCCTAGTTCCTACTCGTGTTACCTGCTTAGTACTTAGTACTTCACTTGCAATTGTTAGGCTCACTTTCACATTCCGCATTATTGCCTAAAATTGCTAAGTAACAACTAAAATTTGTAGTTGTACCTATTCACCCCCCCCCCCCCCCGCTCTAGGTCCATCTCGATCCTTTCAATAGCACCTTCCAAATAAAAATGGTAGCAATTCTCGTGAGCGCTAAAGTTTCTGTTTTTTACAGCAAGATCAAAAAGACTTTTCCCAAGTCTTCCCAACGGTTCTACTTAGCACAAACACTAATTAAACACAAAAAACACAACCAAAACAGAGGCTATATAAATTATTTATTACTAAACAGGAGCAAAAAGCAAGTAATAAAAATAAAATTGGGTTGCCCCCCAACAAGCGCTATCGTTTAACGCCCCTAGCTAGGCATAAAAGCGAAGATATATCTAGGTATTGTCATCTTTGGTAGGCAATCCATAAGTGGCTCTCATAATAGATTCATATGGTAATTTAATTTTCTTTCTAGGGAAGTGTTCCATGCCTTTACTTAATGGAAATTAAAATTTAATATTCCCTTCCTTCATATCAATAATTGCACCAATCGTTCTAAGGAAAGGTCTACCAAGAATAATAAGACATGAAGGATTGCAATCTATATCAAGAACAATGAAATCTACGGGCACATAGTTCCTATTTGCAACGATAAGAACATCATTAATTCTTCCCATAGGTTTCTTAATAGTGGAATCCGCAAGATGCAAGTTTAAAGAACAGTCATCAAAATCACAGAAACCTAGCAAATCACATAATTTTTCAGAATCGTGGAAACACTAGCACCCAAATCACACAAAGCATAACAATCATGATCTTTAATTTTAATTTTAGTTGTAGGTTCCCACTCATGATAAAGTTTTCTAGGGATAGAAACTTCCAACTCAAGTTTTTCTTCATAAGATTGCATCAAAGCATCACCGATATGTTTAGTAAAAGCTTTATTTTGACTATAAGCATGAGGATAATTTAGCATGGATTGCAACAAGGAAATACAATCTATCAAAGAGCAATTATCATAATTAAATTCCTTGACATTCAAAATAGTGGGTTCATTGATATTTAAATTTTTGACCTCTTCAATCCCACTTTTAACAATTTTTGCATCAAGATCTAAAAACTCCGAATTTTTGGAACGCCTTCTAGGTAAAGGTGGCTCATCTTCAGTCCCATCATTATCAAGATTCATATTGCAAAACAAAGATTTAATAGGGGACACATCAATAACTTTTAGATCTTCATCCTTATTATCATGAAAACTAGAAGAACATGCTTTCACAAAGCAATCTTTCTTTGCACTCATCAATGGAAATTCTCATGGCTTTGAGAGACTCATTGATATCATGCTTAGGTGGAATAGATATTAGTTTCAAGGAATCAACATCAAGAGAAATTCTATCCACGTTCCTAGCCAACTCATCAATCTTAAGCATTTTTTCTTCGATCAAAGCATTGAAACTCTTTTGCGAAATAATAAATTCTTTAATATTAGATTCAAAATCAGAGGGCATCTTATTATAATTTCTATAAGAATTGTTGTAGGAATTACCATAATTATTAGAGGAATTACTAGGAAACGGCGTAGAATTAAAATTACCTCTATACGCGTTATTACCAAAATTGTTCCTAACAACAAAATTCACATCCATAGATTCATTATTATTCTCAATCAAGGTAGACAAAGGCATATCATTAGGATCAGTAGGAGCACTCTTATTAGTAAACAATTTCATAAGTTCATCCATCTTTCCACTCAAAACATTAATCTCTTCAATTGTGTGCACTTTTTTACTAGTAGATCTTTCAGTGTGCCATTGAGAATAATTAAGCATAATATTATCTAGGAGTGTAGCTTCTCCTAAAGTGATTTCCATAAAATTGCCTCCTGTGGCCGAATCTAAAAGATTTCTAGAAGCAAAGTTAAATCCGGCATAAAATTTTTGTATAATCATCCAAAGATTCAAACCATGTGTAGGGAAATTACGTATCATTAATTTCATCCTCTCCCAAGATTGTGCAACATGTTCATGATCAAGTTGATTAAAATTCATAATATCGTTTTTAAGAGAGATGATCTTAGCGGGAGGAAAATACTTAGAGATAAAAGCATCTTTGCACTTATTCCGTGAATCAATACTATATTTAGGCAAAGACGGAAATCAAGCTTTAGCACGATCTCTAAGCGAAAACGGAAATAGCTTCAATTTAACAATATCATTATCCACATCTTTCTTCTTTTGCATATCACACAAATCAACAAAGTTGTTTAGATGGGTAGCGGCATCTTCACTAGGAAGGCCAGAAAACGGATCTTTCATGACAAGATTCAGCAAAGCAGTATTAACTTCACAAGATTCAGCATCGGTAAGAGGAGCAATCGGAGTG
Source organism: Triticum monococcum (assembly GCA_034509565.1). Taxonomy (NCBI): domain Eukaryota; kingdom Viridiplantae; phylum Streptophyta; class Magnoliopsida; order Poales; family Poaceae; genus Triticum; species Triticum monococcum. The sequence continues at coordinate 527,281,977 of CM067841.1, forward strand.
CTAATAAAATCATTATTATTGGTGTTGGCAAAGTCACACAATTTAGTATTATCTTCAGCTATCGTGACAAGCAAGCAATCCAACACACAAGCAAACAAGAAACGGGCAAAAAGGCAAATAGAAAAAGAGAAGGGGAACGGAAAGAGAGGGAGAGAGAAAAGAGGGCGAATAAAACGGCAAGGGTGAAGTGGGGGAGAGGAAAACGAGAGGCAGATGGCAAATAATGTAATGCGAGGGATAAGAGTTTGTGATGGGTACTTGGTATGTCTTGACTTGACTTGACTTGGCGGGAATCTCCCCGGCAACGGCGCCAAAAATCCTTCTTGCTACCTCTTGAGCACTGCGTTGGTTTTCCCTTGAAGAGAAAAGGATGATGCAGTAAAGTAGCGTAAGTATTTCCCTCAGTTTTTGAGAATCAAGGTATCAATCCAGTAGGAGATCACGCTCAAGTCCCACACACCTACACAAACAAATAAGAACCTCGCAAACCAACGCGAAAAAGGGGTTGTCAACCCCCTCACGGTCACTTACGAGAGTGAGATCTGATAGATATGATAAGATAATATTTTTGGTATTTTTATGATAAAGAGAAATAAAAGATGCAAAGTAAAATAAAAGGCGATAGAATAACTAAGTATTGGAAGATTAATATGATGGAAGATAGACCCGGGGGCCATAGGTTTCACTAGTGGCTTCTCTCAAGAGCATAAGTATTACGGTGGGTAAACGAATTACTGTTGAGCAATTGATAGAATTGAGCATATTTATGAGAATATCTAGGTATGATCATGTATATAGGCATCACGTCCGATACAAGTAGACCGAAACGATTCTGCATCTACTACTATTACTCCACACATCGACCGCTATCCAGCATGCATCTAGAGTATTAAGTTTATAAGAACAGGGTAATGCTTTAAGGAAGATGACATGATGTATAGGGATAAACTCATGCAATATGATATAAACCCCATCTTTTTATCCTCCATGGCAACAATACAATACGTATCGGTTCCATTTCTGTCACTGGGATCGAACACCGCAAGATTGAACCCAAAGCTAAGCACTTCTCCCATTGCAAGAAAGATCAATCTAGTAGGCCAAACCAAACTGATAATTCAAAGAGACTTGAAAAGATAAACCAATCATACATAAAAGAATTCAGAGAAGAATCAAATAGTGTTCATAGATAATCTAGATCATAAACCCACAATTCATCGGATCTCGACAAACACACCGCAAAAGAAGATTACATCGAATAGATCTCCAAGAAGATCGAGGAGAACTTTGTATTGAGATCCAAAGAGAGAGAAGAAGCCATCTAGCTAATAACTATGGACCCGAAGGTCTAAAGTAAACTACTCACATATCACCGGAGAGGCCATGGAGTTGATGTAGAGGCCCTTCGTGATCAATGCCCCCTGCGGTGGAGCTCCGAAAAAGGCCCCGAGACGGGATCTCTCGAGTACAGAAGGCTGCGGCGGTGGAATTAGGTTTTCGTGGTGCTCCTAGATGTTTGGGGGTACGTCGATATATGTAGGAGGAAGAAGTATGTCGGTGGAGCAACGGAGGGCCCACGAGGGTGGAGGGCGCGCCTAGGGGGTAGGCGCGCCCCCTGCCTTGTGCCTTCCTCCCTTGTTTCTTAACGCCCACTCCAAGTCTCCTGGATCACGTTTTTTGAGAAAATCACATTCCCGAAGGTTTCATTCCGTTTGGACTCCGTTTGGTATTCCTTTTCTTCGAAACCCTAAAATAGGCACACAAAAAACAGTAATTTGGACTGGGCCTCCGGCTAGTAGGTTAGTCCCAAAAATGATATAAAGGTGTAAAATAAAGCCCAGTAACATCCAAAATAGATAATATAATAGCATGTAGCAATCAAAAATTATAGATATGTTGGAGACGTATCATAGCCTAGATGGATTTAATGGTTCTTTTATCAAAGCACGTTGGGGAGTTTTTTGCAAGGACTTCTATAAGCTTTCTGGAGATATTTTATTTTGGCAGAGCAAGCTTGCTAAGTATCAATGCCTCATTCATTACTCTTATTCCTAAAAAATATGCCCCTTTAAATGCTAATGACTTCAGACCCGTCTCTTTGCTTAGTGGCATCATTAAGATCATAACAAACTGCTTGCCAATAGACTTCAAAAAGTGATCTTGCAGTTAGTGCACACAAATCAATATGAATTTCTCAACACAGAGCTATTCAAGACTAGCTTACTTGGGCTTTTGAGTGTCTCCATTAATGCCATCAATCCAAGAAAGAAATCCTAGTTCTAAAACTTGATTTCGAAAAGCTTTTGATCTGATTGAGCACAATACCATCCTTGCGATTTTGCAAGCTAGAGGCTTTGGCCCTAGATGGATGCTGGATGAAAATGATTTTCTCCTCTGGTACATCTTCAGTGTTGCTAAATGGCATACCTAGCAAAATCTTCCACTTCTAAAGAGGTGTTAGGCAAGGGGAACCTCTTTCTCCCCGTGCTTTTTGTTTTAGTTGCTGATTTGTTGTAATCCCTCTTTAATGAAGCTCAGACCCACAAACTAATTAGAGCTCCAACTCAAGTGAATTCTTATCAATATGTTGTTGATACATTCTTGGTCTTGCTTGCTGAGGAAGGTAAATTAAACTATTGCAAAAATCTCATTCTCCACTTTGCAGATCAGGATGGGCTTAAGGTTAACTATCACAAATCTACGATAGTGCCTATTAATGTTTCCCCTAAAAGAATACTGAGAATGGTGGCAGTTCTAGGATGCCAGTAAGCATCCTTCCCGTTCACATACGTAGGTTTGCCCTTGTGCCTTCACAAGCCAAGAATTGAGGCTCTTATTCCTTATTATACAAAGGATTGATGGGAGGCTATTAGGTTGCTCCATTCTTTTATCTTGTGACGGTAAACTGCTCATGATCAAGCCTATCTTTTCTTCCTTGCCTATATTTTTCATGTGTTATGTCTGCTTCCGATGGCAACTGTCAACCAAATTAATAAATATTTGAGATATTGTCTATGGACAAAGTATGGTATAGAGGCTCAAGCATCAGGGTGGTTTAGGCATCTTGTATGTAGCTACCCATATAAAAGCCTTACTCATGAAGAATCTTTAACAAAAAAACTTACCCTGGAATAAGCTCATTTGAGAGAAATATTATAGCACAATACCACCTGAAGATAAGATGGAGAGTTCTTTCTGGTATAAAGCTTATTCGCAACTTCCTCCATTCTTTAAGGAGTTTGTAGTTTGTGATAGGGGCAAAGGGGATACAGCTCTTTTCTGGCATGACAAATTGCCAGTGGAGCCCCTCAATCAGAAGTTTCTCGAGCTACATTCATTTGTTGCAAATGACAATAATGTTCTGTGGCCAATTTCGTAATTGTTGATAGCCTGATTGATTATTTTCATACTCCCTCATCTACTCAAGCTTATGATCAATTCAATGAGTTTTAGACAATCATTCCACAAAGTCCACATCCAACTAAGGACTGCTGGAAAAGCAATGGCTCTCAAGTGAGGTACTCCTCAATCCAAATGTACTCTACTTTCATGGGCTCCCAAAGACAACACATTCTACTTCATAAGCTGTGGAAAATGCAAGTAGAATCAAACACAAGGTTTTTGGCTTGCTTCGCATGATAGTGTTAATGCTAGAGCTATGTTGAAGAGAAATGGATTTCTATTGCCGAATTATTTGTGCTCTCTATGTAATCAGCCTGCTGAAGAGACCATCATGCATATTCTCTGGGATTACTATTCTGCCTCCAGTTGTTGGCACTCCTTTGTTGCTAATAGAAGAATATGTACTTAAGTATATGAAGATTCTATGATGGTTTTGGAAGCTCTGCCCAGATAGGTTAGTCTTGAAATTCTAATTTTGGGATGCTGACATATTTGGTTGCACATAAATGGAAAAATCTCCAAGAACATTAACCCTTCAGTTACTTCTTAGAGGATCTAATTAAAAGAGGACATTTCCATGCTTTTATACAGAGTTATAGACAAATATGTTACTTATCTGCAGAATTGGATCAATGTTAACCTCTGAATGAGTCACGAATTCCTTAGAGTTGGCATAGGTTGATTGGTGTGTAGGCATTTCTCTTAGTTAGTTTGTTTCCTTTTCTTTCTCTTTGCTTCACCCCCTTTTTGTATCATACTGATTTATACTAATAGGAAAATGCCATAGGAAAATTGTTCTACGATTCAAGGCTTCCAAGAAATGTTATGCACATTCGAATCCTACAGGAAATTTATAAGATTTTTTGGAGGACTTGGATCCTCATGAATTTTCATACTTTGGTTGTTTAATCCGTAGGATTGAAATCCCTTTGATTTTTTTTTCTTCATGTGATTCATGTGTACTCCATTTTGGAGGAAAATTTCCAACCACTCAGACATGTGGGCAGGTTTCCTTTGTTTTCCCATGCTATCAAAGAGAACAAACACTCTTTTCCAAATTCCTATAGTTTTGTAATCTTGTAGGATAGGATAGAACATGAAATTATATTCCTATAAGTTTCCTATTCTTACATTCCGAGAATATGGAAAATCAACGCGGCACTAGTTAGTTTGATTGTACCATAGGAAAATACACTTTTTTCCAAAAGGTTTGGGTGTATAGTATATTTCCTATGAAATGCAGGGTATGTTTGATTTGTTTCAATAGTTGCCATGCCAAAACAATTAGCAAAAGAATTTATTGAGGTTTCACTTGCCTATGGATTGACAAAAATCATAAAGTTGGACTTCATCCAAACAAAAGCCAATATTTTGGCCATGACCAAAAAATTGGTATGGTTCACTTTGGTCACAATCCAACCACACTCATAATACAAATGATTCAATCCTACGAATCAGAGAAACAACTCTTACAGGCTTCAATCCTATGTATAAAATAATCAACATAGAAGAAAATCATAAGGATTCTAACGCTCGAAAAATCCTATGAAAATCCCCGAACCAAAGAGAGCCTTACAAAAGAATAATAATCATTTTTACGACTAGGTAAAAGTTCACATGGTAGGTGATGGTTTTATTGAGCTTCGATGAAAGCCTACCATCGACCTTTTTTGATGTCAGCAATGACAACATCCTCTGACATGCTTTACCTCATTGGATCCATCATTGTGGAGCCCATTCACCTTAGTGGTAGACCTGGCGCTTGAGGTTTGCTAGGTGGAACACTCTTTCATGATGTGCTTGTTGGTCGACCAAGCCTATAGATAGGCAACTAAGGGGCGGGAAGTGCTCTTCTCCGCCACAGAAGACCCAAGGTGACCATCCCTGCTTGCCCCTATGGAATACCCGCCATTGCTTCACCTTCCTTGTCGTTTGAGCCTCCGGGTTTCTAGGTGAAAAGCAGTACCGGCCTTGGCCGGAGTAGTCGTCCTCCTCGTTCCCGTCGGTTTCCCCTTGGGATGGTCATCTTGGAGGTCTAATCTACCGCTAGATAACAATGGCTTGTGATGTGTAGTAGTTTTGTTATTGAGCTAGGTGTGTGCACGTTCTCGTCGCTGGTGTGGCAACCTGAGCGATGTCTGTGGGAATTATCTTCGAGTGGTGCAACGCCACATGACCAGTGTGTATGTGAAATCTAGAGTAACTCAACTTAGAAAATCATCATTGTGTTGTAGGGTATCAATTCTAGTCGCTTGGACAACAAAGATATAAATTGGTTGTTGCACGCGTACATGTTTCGTAAGCTAGAGTGACGGCTTCTCAAAGTGTTTTCATGTGACAGTATGTGCTCACTTGAATAGCAAACTCATCGACTCGACTGTGTGCGGCGTCGGAGTTAATGTGTGCGCCTTTGATGGTTTTAGATGGATTTTCTTTTATTATTGTATCGATTCATTTTTGAGTTAATGAATTAGATATCTACTATCGGTTGCTCGAATTTCTTTGAAAGTTGATTTGGCATGCATCTGAGGCATCGATGCACCAGCACACTACCTAGATGTATTATTTGATTTCACTGTGCAGTGCATGGCGCCTGCAAAACATTTGCAGCTTTGCTTGTTTCCCTAATGGTAGAAGCAAAAAAAATAACCTTTGCAGCTTTGCTTGTTTCCCTCCCTCCCCACGTACACGCAAAGCGCTCCACCCTTTTTTCCTAATCATGGGGCGGAGGCTGCATGGGCCATCGGCATAAGAGCCAAAGAGGAAGGCCAGCCAACTTTCTCTTAGCCTAATAATTACCCTGGCTACTATAACGGGGGTAGCGCTCTCGTGGAGTATATGTTCTTTCCACTCCAGAGACATGGCCGATTAGATCGTGATCCGTCTCTGGATTCGTCAGTACTTCTTCTAATTAACGACGACGAGGAGGAGAAGAGATGCTCGGACGCAGTGTGGCCGCCCCCACCATTACCTTTTGTTTGTCTAATCGGGGTGCGGCTGGCTGGCTGGCCGGCCTCCTGCTGCTGCCGCGGCAGCAATGGCTGGCAGGGCCGCAACGTGCTTTTGCCTTGGAAATGACAGGCGCTACAGTTCGGGTGTGGATAGAATAATTGCCTTTTCTCGGGAAACGCGTGTGACACACCGACGGACACGGCTGAACTGCAGTGGGCGTCGAAGCGGATTGGCATTGGATAGCGGCGGCAGCGGACGAGCCAGCCCTTCTTTTCTCTCGACCATGCTCGCCATGGCGCCATACATGCACACCGCAGTGCTGCTAGACCATCGATTTGTAGGATCGTTTATAAATTACTCACTCGTAGTGGTCTACTGCATGTAGGAGTACATTGTTTAGATTAATGGGAGCAGACGTAGACTACTGGAAATGTGGCTTCGGTGCTGCGTGTCCATTTTTTAAGAGGTGGCTCTTGGATCTGAGCAGATCCCTTGAGATCTATCGGGTACTATAGCACGTTACGGTACAAAATGTGGCCGTACTGTGGTATCAATGGGAAACATATGGTCGAAGTTTTCAACCAGATAGACACCATGGAAAAACAATAATGTAGCTCTATGTGTTGCTTATGCAACCACGTGAGACTCTCATGCTTAAATATTTGTTCCTCAGTTCTCATTTTTGGATGATTTTCTGCTTCTTAGGAAATTTCTCCATGTACTTTGGTTGACCGTAAGACTGGAATCCTAAGAGTTTTTAAAAGATTGGCCCTAAGATTGGAATCCTTACACTTTTTGCAGGGACTGTATTGCATTATGTTTTGTAGGGATTCTTTGTTGTTTTCTGTGATGTCAAATAGTCTTTGGTACAAAATCTTCTAGCTTTCAAATCATGTAAGATTGAAAATGACATAACACTACACTCCAGCCTTTTCCTATTCGTGTGTTTAAAAATCCTATGAACCAAAGAGAACAATATGGCTAGCGATAAGCTAGGATCCAAGTCTAAGTGGAATAGAATTTATTCCTTAAAAAAAAAGCAATATGAGTGCTCATTCGGTTTGTAGAAATTTTGGATGACACCCAAAGGATTCGTTTCCATATAAAAAATTCCTATGTATGTAGTTCGTTTAGTAGGAACAGAGGTACTAGATTCCTCGGGATTATGTTTATATTAGTCGACTCCCATGGATTCTTAGCATTAGGTGAGCCCTCATGAAAATTTTGTAAGGATTGAAGTGGAGTGAGCATCCCAGTCCTTCACTTTTCCTATTTCTTTGGTATGGAAATCATGTAAACCAAATGAGCCTTAAACGTGCCGATATATACATTGAAAAGAATGCTTGCTGGCAAGAAGACATATGCCACAACTCAAACATGCTCTAGGACTATTTTTTAAAAGGGTTGTCTTTAGGACTGTTTTGCTCACTTATATGTAGTAGTTGTGAGGTTCTTGGAGACTAATTGGTTTTTCCCCTTATATAGTTGTTATTCTGCATGGTGGTAGTAGGTTTTCATCTGATAGTAAGTGTTTTGAAGGCGAGCACCTGCAACGAGTTTCAAATGAGTTCCTCGTCGAGAACCAATCAGTTGTTGAATGGTTAGAAAGGTGGTTGTTTCCCCAGCCCATTAGGGATCCACCCTGTTGTTTGGGGACCACCTATTCAGATGTCAAGGCTACATCTCAATCGGCAAATCCTATTTAGCGCTATAGGCACCGGTTTCTTCAGTTTCTGCAAACCGGCGCCTGCAGGCGCGGTAGTTGGGCTCGGCCCATTTGTGTTTTTTTCTACCATTTAAAACGTTCAAAAAGATGCAGCCGCCAGACGTCGAACCCACACCCAGCTCCTTCAAGGCAATCAAGCGTAACCACTAGGACAACGAAGGACTTGTTCTCTCTAAGCTTTTTTCTATTTTACTCTTCAATCGGGGATCCCCTAGTTTGGGAAGCTTCTAGAAGCTTCCCAAAAAAGGGTTTTCACTGATTCGCTAGTCATTTTCAAGGACGGTTTTATTTGAGTTTTCTTTTCTTTTCCTTTTTATAAACTTTTTGTTTGAAAAAATCGATGAACTTTTTCTCAAATTCCATGAACTTTTTTTGAAAATGATGAACTTTTTTTCAAAAATGATGAACTTTTTTCAAATTTGATGAACTTTTTTAAATGCAATGAACTTTTTTGAAATTTTGATGAACTTTTTTCTAATTTGAATGATTTTTTGGAAAATCAATGAACTTTTTTCAAAGGCAATGAACCTTTTTCAAAATTGATGAACTTTTTTAAAAATTTGATGAACTCTTTTGAAATTTGGATGAAGCTTTTTCAAACACCGTGAACCTTTTTGAATTATCGATTTTTTTAATCTTTTGTAAAAAAATATTCTTTTTTAAGTCAACCATGACCATTCAAACAGTGCTAGAGCGAACGGGCGACCAGGCAGCGCGCGAGTCGAGCGCTCTCGGAGCAGGCGAGCGCCCAGCTCTTGTAAATGGGCCGGCCCAAAACCAAGCTGCTGCGGGCGCCAGTTCTGGATCAGGCGCATACAGCGCCGATTAGGAGCTCCCATCCCACTCGCAACGAGAGCAGGCCCGACCCATAGGCCTGGCAAACGGGGCGCCCTCCCTGGGCCCCCGGAAGGCAGGGGCCCCAACCCAAGTAGTATTTGTTGGTAGTGTGTAAGAAGCCCAAGAAATATATGGAGAAAACAGAGGGCACATTCAGCCGGGAGGCAAAGCCCATCGTCAATCGTTCTCCTCTTTTCTCATCGTCTCCTCCGCTTCACAAAATCCTAGACTCCCATAACAGCGCCGCCGCTCCCATGCGTTTTCGAGTCCAAGGTCACCGGCGGCAATTAATTGAGATTAAAGGCAAAAATCAGTTCCCAAATCGCCTCTCTTCCCTTTCTTAATTTTCTTCTCATTCCCCGTCAGCTAGATGTTGGAGACATGAAGACAGTAGGTGTTCTTCTTTTCTCCCTTGCCATAATCGAAAGAAGTATACATACCCCCCTGAACTTTCAGATTTGGGTTACATCACCCCCTCAACTCAAAAACCGATTACTTAATCCCCTAAACTTTGCAATACTAGATAAAACACCCCCGGGAGACTTTCAAGCTGGTTTTGACGATGGTTTTGCTGACCAGATACGATGGCCTAGTTTCGTTGGTTGACTTATATACTGCCACCTCGTCCAGTGACCCACATGTCAGTGTAAGCAAACTATTTCTTCTCAGGACCATCTTCCACGCCAAGCATGCGTATGGGAGCCCCTGCTCCGAGTGCGGCAAACACCGAGTGCCGGTGCGGAGCCCTAGTCGTCGCCGCCTGGCGCAATGGAGGCTACCACATGCCTCACCCTCGCCGCGCACACGGGAGGCCACCATGAACCTTACCCTCGCCGTCGTCGCTTGGCGCACAGGAGGCCGCCATGAGCCTTGACCTCACTGCTGCCACTCGGCACACTAGAGGCTGCCACGAGCTTCGGCGTCGCCGCAGTCTGCCCGTCCATCAGCGCACGAGTGGCCATCACTAGCCTAGCCCTCGCCACCATCGCTTGGTGCATCAGAGGCCGCCACGATCCTCGCCATTGCCGTCGTTGCTCGACACGGGTGGCCGCCACGAGCATGCCCTTGAAGCCGCCACTCGGCGCAAGGGAGACCTCCACGAGCACGCCCTTGAAGCTGTCGCTCCGTGCACGGGAGACCTCGATGAGCACGCCCTCACCACCGCACTTGTTGCACGGGAGGTTGCCATGCCCGCGTGTGTGGACTTCCTGGTGTTTGACGTGTGGAGGTCGGACACATCGAATGTGCTGGCGGTAGCCTGGCGTAGAGCGAGAGGGCTGGTAGTGGTGCGCCACGGCGACGAGAAGTGACTTGCTGCAAGGGTCGCATGGTCTGTACAGTAGCAGGTCCACAAAGGAACCAGTTTCTCTCATGTCACGGTAGGCAAGGTGCCCGCCACGGTCCTTCACCACAAATCCGCCATGGTTAGTATGGAGATGAAGTCACCTCGCGCATAAGCAGCTAGCTGGCCGAGCGTGTAAGAAGTTAGCTACTAATCCCTCCGTTCCGAATTACTTGTTTTAAATTTGTCTAGACACGGAGGTATCTAGCACTAAAATGAGTCTAGATACATCTAGACAAATCCAAGACAAGTAATTCGGAACAGAGGGAGTACATAGATTTGTTGATTGCACTAAGCAGCTAGCTAGCCGAGGGTACCGATCAAAAAATTTACGTGGACGCTGGCGAGAAGTGTTCAATGAACTGCCAACGCGGTGACGCTTTTCCTCTTTGCCTCATTGCTGCATCAGCAAAACAACCATCTAAAACCACTAATCGGAGCGCTAGGGGGTGTTTTGTCTGGTATTGCAAAGTTTGGGAGATTAAGTAACTGGTTTTTGAGTTGAGGAGGTGATGTAGCCCAAACATGAAAGTTAAGGGGAGTAAATACATTTCTTTCACCATAATCTGTTCCTCCTCAATTAAATAGCTCTGCCATCCGGCTCTGACGAGTCCACATCTAGCCGCATAGGTGTTCTTCTGTTATTCATTGGATCTAGGTGTGAGAGAGTGCTCGGGGTCAAGAGATTCGGGGAACCGCAGGATGGGCGAAATTGTCCAGTTCATGGTGTCGTCTTCTTGTTCATGCTGACTACTACAACCTGCAGATCTGTCAACCTACATCCACATCAATCCATATTTAGGTGTGTTTGTTCCCTGTGTTAATCATTTTTTGATACTTGTTCGTGTTTAGTGTCATGTCATCTAGAAAGTGTTTATTTAGTAAAGGGAACAGTAAAAGGCAGCACAAAGATGAACTAGTAGAACCCCCAAAAGGATCAATTGAAAAATTCATCTTTTTTTTAAGATACTGATAAATTTTTCAGAACTAGTAGTTCTTCTAGAGACCCCTGAAACTTACCACAGTAAGTGTTGAAGACCAACATACTGGGAATACATATGATTTTTGGAAGAACTGAGTTATTATCCGGATGAAATTTTTGGGAGTGAAGAACATGGTGGACTCGGAAAGATTCAGAAACAAATGTACGTACATGTGCTTACTTCTTATCTGATGGTAACACAATTTTTTTAAGTAGCAATATAGCAACCAGTTTGGACAGGGGTCATTTGTTTTGCAGAACAAACTGAAGTCTCCTTTGTTTAAATATAGGAAAGCGAGTTTATGTGGAATTGCATTTTTTTTTCATTACTATTATGGTGTAGTAATCCACCTTATCAATAAAGAAATTGCATTGTCTGTTGTCAACAGAATTTTTGTACTGTCAATTTTAAAGTCCAAAGATCATCGTCTATGCTATGCGCTAGATATTTACTTTGCTTTTTGAATAGAAAATATTTTAAGTTTTTGAGTCAACAAGGGCCCGTTGTTGATGTCTTGCTCCAGGGCCCGTAAATCTGTGGGCCGGCCCTGACCAAGAGATCATTTGGTCTCGCTTCTTACGCGAGGTTAGTGGGCAGACCCAATACAGTCTGTAGCTGAAGGAGCGGGTTTGGGAAGCTTTAATGAACCGGTTAGGTCCAATTTTAGAAGCTTTCACATGTTTTCTTTGTGTTTTTATTATCAGTTTTCATTGTTTTCCTGGTTTTGTTTAGGCTTTTTTTTCAAAAAAAATTAGACATGATGTACATTTTTCTTACACACGTGTAAAAAACTTATACACAATTGAACATTTCTCAATTGCATCACGGTCATTTTTTCAAATACATAACAGAATTATTTTCGAAAATAAATGTTAAATATTTTCAAACAGGCATTGAATATCTTATTAAATAGCATGATTTTTTAAAAAAACTACATGAACATTTCTACATTGCATAGGACTTTTATTAAATGTCACGAACCTATTCTTAGAATGCGTGAACATTTTTTAGAAAGGTGAAAAACATACTTTTTAAACATTTGATTTTTTTTGAATGGTTCAAAACAATTTTTAAAAATTACTCAATTTTTTGACATCAAGTAAATATTTTTTGAAAATGTCAAGAACAACTTTTCCAAACGTGTCAACTTTCTTTAAATGTCACGAGGCATTTTTAAATCTACTAACCTTTTCTAAAGTTGCGTGAACAATGTTTTTACACTGCATCCAGTTTTTAAATTCTGATGAGTATTTTAAAAAATTAGCTTATGTAATGTTTGAAATAAATACATTTAAAATGTTCTGAAACATAAGAAAAACATAACTTTTTTAAGAAACGACTAACTTTTTTCTGAGAAACTGAGAAACCACCAACTAACATGACAAATAAACGAAAGGAGCATGCTACTGGGCCCGCCTAGTAGCTGATCTGTCGGCCGAAGTATCTTCGCGCTCGCGGGCGCGGCTACGGAGAGCTCCTATTATACCCACAAGCGAAAAATAGTGGAGGGTTTGCAGAACTATGCCGACAATAGGCCGGCTCACTCTGCGAGTGATTTTATATTTTTTTCACTTTGTTGTTTTAGTCAGGATACTGGAGACCAACTAGTTGGCGAGCGTTCCTCCAAGAGGCTCGCAAGGAGCAGCGCCAATTGACGTGCTCTCAGCTGTCCGCCACATGTCGCATTCTGGACGCTTTTTTTGGATTTCTTTTTATTATTATTATTTTGCACGCGTTTTCGGCTTTTTAAATGGTTTTATTCGGGTTTTTCAACTTTTTATATTTAACCGGTCTTACTTAGCTTTTGGACCAAAAACATTATTATTTTTTTGCGAAAAAATCATTTTTTTGTTCTGTGAGAGGTATGGTTTTCCTTTCGCGAGAGGCACGATTGTACTTTCACGAAAGGCATGGTTGTGATTTTCATGAGATACATGGTTGTGCCTCTCAGAAAGAAAAAAATAGAATTTTTTTTTCCTTTCGCGAGATGCACGATTTTGCTTCCGCGAGAGGCATGGTTGTGCATTCACGAGAGGCACGGCCGTGTCTCTTGGAAACAAAAAAACGTGTTTTTTGTTTTTCTTTCTTCCGTGAGAGGCACAGTTTTGTTTTCGCAAGAGTCACGGTTGTGATTTCGCGAGAGGCACGGCCGTGCCTCTTGAAAAGGAAAAAAGCAGAAACTTTTTCCTTCCGCGAGAGGCACGATTGTGTTTTCATGAGAGGCACGTCCGTACCTCTTGGAAACGAAAAAACACACATTTTATGCTTTTTTTTCTTTGCCCGAGAGGCACGGTTTTGCTTCCGCGAAAGGCACGGTTGTAATTTCGCGATAAGCACGGCCGTGCCTCTTTCGGTTCGGTTTTTTCATCCTGTTTTCTCGGCCGTTTTTTTTCTGAAAAAAAAGTTCGTCAAAACCTATCAACGTGAGATGTGGTTTTGAAGATCTCGATGCAAGGAATCCAACGGTGAAAACTGTTCAAGATTTAGACAAATGATTTAAGAGATAAAACGTTTTGAATAAACGGATGTGCAAAAAAAAAGAGAAAACTCCCAGCTTGTAACAAGTGGCGCACATACAACGCCCACTGGTCACAACCTGGAAAAGATGGGACTGATCTTTGCAAAAAGTACTCTCCAATTAGTGATTTCGGGAATATGGTAGCATCCGGGTTCAATGCAGTGATAAATAGTATAGCATCTGGGTTACAGTATCGGACAAGTTTTTTGGTCTATTTTTATTTCAAACATTTTGTAATATGTTTCAACATTTTCATAATGCAGTTTGAACTTTTTAATAATATATAAAGAATGTTTTAAATAAAGTGAACTTTCGTAATATACGGTGAACATTTTCTTAAATAAAAGATGAACATTTTGGTATAAAATTAACAACATATTAATACACAATGATTTTTTTAAATGCATGATGAATATTTTCAGAATATATGGTGAACATTTTCTGAAATAAAATATATTTTTTTGGAATATACAATAAACATTTTATTCATACATGATGGACATTATTTAATGCATGGTGATTGTTTTTCATAATATATAGTTCAATTTTCCTCAAAAAATAATGGAAATTTTGTAATATACAATTAAATTTTTATTAATACACAATAAATATTTTTATAATGCATGGTGAATTTGTTCATAATATACGGAGAAAATTTTCTAAAATAAAAGATCTACCTATTTTTTAATATGTACTGAACTTTTTACATAATACAAAAAAAATAAAAGGTAAAAAAATATTACTGAAAGTTCTTGAACAAAAGAAGAAAATAAGAGAAAAGAACTGGAACCAAAACAACTGAAAGATCGAACAAAAAAGTGAAAAAAAAGGAAAAGAATAAAAATGAAAAAACACCGCAGGAAACAGCGAGCCAACACCACGTGGATCCCGAACGAGAGCGGCCCAATCGGACGCTTGATTCAGCGAAGCCCATGACCATTTAATGCCTGTATGACCAAACACATGTTGTTTTTAATAGCGATAATCGTACATAAACTAGTACTGCCGCACTATTTGTTTATCATTTAGTATTTTATTTATTTTTTATAAAATCATGAATTTAAAAACGTTCATTGATTTTGAGACAAAAGTTCACAAACTTTTGAGAAATAGTTCATCAGTTTTTAAGAAAAATTCACAAACATAAAAAGGTTCACCGATTTTGGAAAACAACTTTATGAAAAAGTTTAGAAACATCATCGTTTTCGGAAAAAAAATCATCAATTTTGAAAAAATTCATCCATTTTGAAAAAAAGTTCACAAATTTGAAGGAAAAATGCATCAATTTTGAAAAAAGTTCATCAAATTTTAAAAAAAGTTCATCAGATTTGGGAAACATTCATCGAATTTGAAAAAAGTTCACTGAATTAGGAAAAAGTTCATCGAATTTTTTAAAAAAATCATTGAATTAGAAAAAAGTTCATCAAATTTGAGAAGAGTTCATAAAAAAATTAAATATGGATGGATTTGAAAAAAAAATATCTAACGAAGATGAAGGAAAAATAAAAAGTAAAACAGAAAAAAGAAGACGAAAAAATGAAGAATAGAAAACAGAAAAAACTAAAGAAAAGATGGTAAGGAAGGTAAGTGATTTTCGCAAAACAAAAAAAGGAAGATAAGTGATTTAAGTTAGCACATGCAGTTCCTGGGGCGAGATGGTTATGAGAGTGAGGTGTGAACCAGGAGATAACCGTTTCGACTCTCTGCTCCAGCTCTTTTTTTTGCGCTAAATACCCAAGCAAAATGGGCCGAGCCCAGATAAAACGGCTGCAGCGAAATAACCGGCGCCTGCAGCGCCAAATAGGGTTCGCCGGCTGCGGATATGTGCCGCCCGTTGTGATTCCCGAGCGCAGCATCGCCTCAAGGAACGCACTGCTCGACCGGCCTATTAGCGAGACCGTGTGTCGACTTTGATTTTCTGTTTGTTACTTCGTTTCCTTCAGTTTTTTCATCATTCATTAGTTCCATTTTTTATTTGTATATACTTGTTAGAAATATCTTAAATACATCTCTTTGAAAGCTTAAACTTTGCTTATTTTTTGGAAAGAATCATGAATTTGAAAATGCTAATGCAGTGTAAAACATTTGTTAACGTAATTTGATTTTTTTAATAGCATTAAATAAATGTAGTGACTTTTAAAATTAGTTTACACATATTAAAAAATAATCTGTATTAAAAATAGAAATATCTACTTGAAAAAATGCCAATCATGTGTTTAAAAACTGTTAAACATGTGTAAAAAAATATGCCTAATGTATATACAAAAATGTACAGCTTGTATGAAAAAGTAGATTTGGAACATATATATTCGAAAAAATTATTAACCATGTATAATAATAATGGTTCATATGTGTATAATTGTTTTTGCAATGTGTGCAAAAAATAGGCATCAGAATCTTATACTTCAAATATTGTATATCATGTACTCAAAAAAGTTAACCTTGTGTAAAAATGCATTCCTTATGTATATAAAAATGTGCAATACATATGGAAAAGGGTAAACCTGAAATCATATAATTAAAAAAATATTAATCATGTATTTGAAAAATGTTTACCATGTACGAAAAATGGTTCAGATATATACGAAAAATGTATAATGTACATTTGAAGAAAGTACAGATGAAAACATAAATTTTACAGAAAATGATAATTATGTACTCCCTCCGTCCCGAATTAAGTGACGCAGGAGAGAATTTTTTTGCACTAATGTCAGTTTTACACTATAGTCCAATACATTTCAAACTCTTGACTTCAAGCTCCCTCCACCTCAGCGATCCTCAGCACCTCGCGATCCCCAGCACCTCGCCGGGGCAGGATCTCGCCAGCACCTCCTCTTCCTGCTCGCTTCCCTGAAGCTCCTACTGGCGCCTCTCAAATCTCCCTCCTGAAGCTGCTCGAGCTCGAGACTCTGCTTGCACTCCAGGATCTGCTTGCCGGAGCTCCTTCTTCCCCTGCCACCGGTGGAGCTCCCTCCACAAGCTCCTGCCCCCAAGCGCATGCAGTTCCTGGTGCGAGATGGTTACGAGAGTGAGGTGTGAACCAGGAGATCACCGTTTCGACTCTCTGCTCCAGCTGTTTTTTTGCGCTAAATACCCAAGCAAAATGGGCCGAGCCCAGATAAAACGGCTGTAGCGAAATAACCGGCGCCTGCAGCGCCAAATAGGGTTCGCCGGCTGCGGATATGTGCCGCCCGTTGTGATTCCCGAGCGCAGCATCGCCTCAAAGAACGCACTACTCGACCGGCTTATTAGCGAGACCGAGTGTCGACTTCGATTTTCTGTTCGTTACTTCGTTTCCTTCAGTTTTTTCATCATTCATTAGTTCCATTTTTTATTTGTATATACTTTTTAGAAATATTTTAAATACATCTCTTTCAAAGCTTAAACTTTGCTTATTTTTTGAAAAGAATCATGAATTTGAAAATGCTAATGCAGTGTAAAACATTTGTTAATGTAATTTGATTTTTTAATAGCATTAAATAAATGTAGTGATTTTAAAATTAGTTTACACATATTAAAAAATAATCTATATTAAAAATAGAAATATCTACTTGAAAAAAATGCCAATCATGTGTTTAAAACTGTTAAAAATGTGTAAAAAAATATGCCTAATGTATATACAAAAAATGTACAGCTTGTATGAAAAAGTAGATTTGGAACATATATATTCAAAAAAATTATTAACCATGTATAATAGTAATGGTTCATATGTGTATAATTGTTTTTGCAATGTGTGCAAAAAATAGGCATCAGAATCTTATACTTCAAATATTGTTTATCATGTACTCAAAAAAGTTAAACTTGTGTAAAAATGTATTCCTTATGTATATAAAAATGTGCAATACATATGGAAAAGGGTAAACCTGAAATCATATAATTAAAAAAATATTAATCATGTATTTGAAAAATGTTTGCCATGTACGAAAAATGGTTCAGATATATACGGAAATTGTATAATGTATATTTGAAGAAAGTACAGATGAAAACAAAAATTTTACAGAAAATGATAATTATGTACTCCCTCCGTCCCGAATTAAGTGACGCAGGAGAGAATTTTTTTGCACTAATGTCAGTTTTACACTATAGTCCAATACATTTCAAACTCTTGACTTCAAGCTCCCTCCACCTCAGCGATCCTCAGCACCTCGCGATCCCCAGCACCTCGCCGGGGCAGGATCTCACGATCCCCAGCACCTCACCGGGGCAGGATCTCGCCAGCACCTCCTCTTCCTGCTCGCTTCCCTCAAGCTCCTACTGGCGCCTCTCAAATCTCCCTCCTGAAGCTGCTCGAGCTCGAGGCTCTGCTTGCACTCCCAGGATCTGCTTGCCGAAGCTACTTCTTCCCCTGCCACCGGTGGAGCTCCCTCCACAAGCTTCTGCCCCCAAGCGCATGCAGTTCCTGGGGCGAGATGGTTACGAGAGTGAGGTGTGAACCAGGAGATCACCGTTTCGACTCTCTGCTCCAGCTCTTTTTTTGCGCTAAATACCCAAGCAAAATGGGCCGTGCCCAGATAAAACGGCTGCAGCGAAATAACCGGCGCCTGCAGCGCCAAATAGGGTTCGCCGGATGCGGATATGTGCCGCCCGTTGTGATTCCCGGGCGCAGCATCGCCTCAAAGAACACACTGTTCGACCGGCCTATTAGCGAGACCGAGTGTCGACTTCGATTTTCTGTTCGTTACTTCGTTTCCTTCAGTTTTTTCATCATTCATTAGTTCCATTTTTTATTTGTATATACTTTTTAGAAATATTTTAAATACATCTCTTTCAAAGCTTAAACTTTGCTTATTTTTTGGAAAGAATCATGAATTTGAAAATGTTAATGCAGTGTAAAACATTTGTTAACGTAATTTGATTTTTTAATAGCATTAAATAAATGTAGTGGCATTTAAAATTAGTTTACACATATTAAAAAACAATCTATATTAAAAATAGAAATATCTATTTGAAAAAATGCCAATCATGTGTTTAAAAACTGTTAAAAATGTGTAAAAAAATATGCCTAATGTATATACAAAAAATGTACAGCTTGTATGAAAATGTAGATTTGGAACATATATATTCAAAAAAATTACTAACCATGTATAATAGTAATGGTTCATATGTGTATAATTGTTTTTGCAATGTGTGCAAAAAATAGGCATCAGAATCTTATACTTCAAATATTGTTTATCATGTACTCAAAAAAGTTAAACTTGTGTAAAAATGTATTCCTTATGTATATAAAAATGTGCAATACATATGGAAAAGGGTAAACCTGAAATCATATAATTAAAAAAAATATTAATCATGTATTTGAAAAATGTTTGCCATGTACGAAAAATGGTTCAGATATATACGAAAAATGTATAATGTATATTTGAACAACGTACAGATGAAAACATAAATTTTACAGAAAATGATAATTATGTACTCCCTCCGTCCCGAATTAAGTGACGCAGGAGAGAATTTTTTTGCACTAATGTCAGTTTTACACTATAGTCCAATACATTTCAAACTCTTGACTTCAAGCTCCCTCCACCTCAGCGATCCTCAGTACCTCGCGATCCCCAGCACCTTGCCGGGACATGATCTCACGATCCCAGCACCTCACCGGGGCAGGATCTCGCCAGCACCTCCTCTTCCTGCTCGCTTCCCTCAAGCTCCTACCGGCGCCTCTCAAATCTCCCTCCTGAAGCTGCTTGAGCTCGAGGCTCTGCTTGCACTCTAGGATCTGCTTGCCGGAGCTCCTTCTTCCCCTGCCGTCGGTGGAGCTCCCTCCACAAGCTCCTGCCCCCAAGCGCATGCAGTTCCTAGGGTGAGATGGTTATGAGAGTGAGGTGTGAACCAGGAGATCACCGTTTCGACTCTCTCCTCTAGCTCTTTTTTTGCGCTAAATACCCAAGCAAAATGGGCCGAGCCCAGATAAAACAGCTGCAGTGAAATAACTGGCGCCTGCAACGCCAAATAGGGTTCGCCGGATGCGGATATGTGCTGCCCGTTGTGATTCCCGCGCGCAGCATTGCCTCAAGGAACGCACTGCTCGACCGGCCTATTAGCGAGACCGAGTGTCGACTTCGATTTTCTGTTCGTTACTTCGTTTCCTTCTGTTTTTTCATCATTCATTAGTTCCATTTTTTATTTGTATATACTTTTTAGAAATATTTTAAATACATCTCTTTCAAAGCTTAAACTTTGCTTATTTTTTGGAAAGAATCATGAATTTGAAAATGTTAATGCAGTGTAAAACATTTGTTAACGTAATTTGATTTTTTAATAGCATTAAATAAATGTAGTGACATTTAAAATTAGTTTACACATATTAAAAAATAATCTATATTAAAAATAGAAATATCTATTTGAAAAAATGCCAATCATGTGTTTAAAAACTGTTAAAAATGTGTAAAAAAATATGCCTAATGTGTATACAAAAAATGTACAGCTTGTATGAAAAAGTAGATTTGGAACATATATATTCGAAAAAATTATTAACCATGTATAATAGTAATGGTTCATATGTGTATAATTGTTTTTGCAATGTGTGAAAAAATAGGCATCGGAATCTTATACTTCAAATATTGTTTATCATGTACTCAAAAAAAGTTAAACTTGTGTAAAAATGTATTCCTTATGTATATAAAATGTGCTATACATATGGAAAAGGGTAAACCTGAAATCATATAATTAAAAAAATATTAATCATGTATTTGAAAAATGTTTGCCATGTACGAAAAATGGTTCAGATATATATGAAAAATGTATAATGTATATTTGAAGAAAGTACTCCCTCCGGTTCTTTTTACTCTGCATATTAGAATTCTCTGAAGTCAAACTTCACAAAGTTTGACCATATTTATATGAAAAAATATCAACATCTGCCATGCTAAAGTTATATAATATGAAACTTTAAGTCATGACACATCTAGTAGTATTGATTTTAGATTGTAAATGTTGACACTTTTTTCTACAAAGTTGGTCAAACTTTATGAAGCTTGAGTTCAGTCAAACCTTATATGCGAACTAAAAAGGATCGGAGGGAGTACAGATGAAAACATAAATTTTACAGAAAATGATAATTATGTACTCCCTCCGTCCCGAATTAAGTGACGCAGAAGAGAATTTTTTTTTGCACTAATGTCAGTTTTACACTATAGTCCAATACATTTCAAACTCTTGACTTCAAGCTCCCTCCACCTCAGCGATCCTCAACACCTCGCCGGGGCAGGATCTCACGATCCTCAGCACCTCACCGGGGCAGGATCTCGCCAGCACCTCCTCTTCCTGCTCGCTTCCCTCAAGCTCCTACTGGCGCCTCTCAAATCTCCCTCCTGAAGCTGCTCGAGCTCGAGGCTCTGCTTGCACTCCAGGATCTGCTTGCCGGAGCTCCTTCTTCCCCTGCCGCCGGTGGAGCTCCCTCCACAAGCTCCTGTCCCCAAGTGCCCTCAAGGCCCCGCTCGCGCTGGAGGCTCTGCTCGCCGGAGCCCCTCCCCTCCAGGCTCCTGCTCGAACTCCAGGCTCTGCTCGCCGGAGCTCCTTCAACTCCTTCCGCCGGTGGAGCTCCTGCTCGCCCTGCACCACGGCCCCTGCAATTCACCACACTCCAGGGTCGAGGCTCTAGGCTTCTGCTGCTTCTCCTCCACAGCACCTACAGTTCATCTTTTGCAAATTTAGACAGAATTTGGTGATTCCAGCAGCAAATCAATTTTAGAGGTAACTTTCCCTAAGATAAAAAAATGATTGCATGCATAATTTCAGATGAACTAACAAGACAGGTGGCTAGTACAGTGATAGTCAAATTTATGTGTGCTCGGCAATCAAAAAGTGGATCCGCTACAACAATTTTCAAGGATACAAAAACTACAAATATGAAAACAGTCGAATAATAATTGCAAGTAAACCCCAATGCCACTTGTAAGGTGGTAATATGTGTTGGGGAACGTAGTAATTTCAAAATTTTCCTACGTACACGCAAGATCATGGTGATGCACAGAAACGAGAGGGAAGAGTATGTCTATGTACCCTTGTAGACCGAAAGCGGAAGCGTTTATCGACGCGGTTGATGTAGTCGTACACCTTCACGATCCGTCCCGATCAAGTACCGAACGTACGGCACCTCCGCGTTCAGCACACGTTCAGCTCGATGATGTCCTCGCCTTCTTGATCCAGCAAGAGGGACGAAGTAGTAGATGACTTCCGGCAGCACGACGGCGTGGTGACGGTGTTGGTGAAGAACAATCTCCGCAGGGCTTCGCCTAAGCACTACGAAAACTATGATGGAGGATAAACTAGAGGGGACGGGGTTGCCGGCACACGGCTTGGTGTTTCTTGATGTGTCTTGGGTGCTAGCCCTACCCCTCTATTTATACGTTGAGCCTTGGGGTCGAAACTTGGAGTAAAAGCCTCCACAAAGTCAGTTTCACCCGAAAGGCAAGAGTCCTTCTCGGACTCCAGGGCCAGAAGCCAGGGTTCCCGGCGTCTAGACCCAGACGCCCGGGACCCTGGCTTCTGGCCCCTGGACTCCGCAAAACTTCTTTTTGCGCTTTCCAAAAACCTTGTGGGCTTTCCCCTTTAGCCCAAATAAAGTGTTCTCGTACCCAAACATTTCGGGAAACATCCGGAACCCCTTCCGGTGAATTCCGGAACCCTTTCGGAGACCAAACACTATTATCCCATATATCAAACTTTATCTTCAAACCATTCCGGAGTTCCTCGTCATGTCCGTGATCTTATCCGGAACTCCGAACAACATTCGGTTACCAACATACATAACTCATAAATACTATATCGTCAAGGAACGTTAAGCGTGCGGACCCTACGGGTTCGAGAACTATGTAGACATGACCGAGACACTTCTCTGGTCAATAACCAATAGCGAAACCTGAATGCCCATATTGGCTCCTACATATTCTACGAAGATCTTTATCGGTCGAACCGCATAACAATATACGTTGTTCCCTTTGTCATCGGTATGTTACTTGCCCGAGATTCGATCGTCGGTATCTCAATACATAGTTCAATCTCGTTACCGGCAAGTCTCTTTACTCGTTCCGTAATGCATCCCCGCAACTAACTCATTAGTTACATTGTTTGCAAGGCTTATAGTGATGTGCATTATCGAGAGGGCCCAGAGATACCGCTCCGACAATCGGAGTGAAAAATCCTAATCTCGATCTATGCCAACTCAACAAGTACCATCGGAGACACCTGTAGAGCACCTTTATAATCACCCATTTACATTGTGACGTTTGGTAGCACACAAAGTGTTCCTCCGGTAATCGGGAGTTGCATAATCTCATAGTCATAGGAACATGTATAAGTCATGAAGAAAGCAATGGCAGTAAACTAAAATGACCAAGTGCTAAGCTAACGGAATGGGTCAAGTCAATCACATCATTCTCCTAATGATGTGATCCCGTTTATCAAATGACAACTCATGTCTATGGTTAGGAAACATAACCATCTTTGACCAACGAGCTAGTCAAGTAGAGGCATACTAGTGACACTCTGTTTGTCTATGTATTCACACATGTATTATGTTTCTGCTTAATACAATTCTAGCATGAATAATAAACATTTATCATGAAATAAGGAAATAAATAATAACTTTATTATTGCCTCTAGGGCATATTTCCTTCAATATGAAAACATAGATGCAAGCGTATATTATCACCTAGCTAATGCTCATGACAGTCAGGTTTGTAAGGGTGAAGTAAAATGCTCATAGTTACACTTAAATGATTTCTTGGTGTTGCCGAGCTGCGTGCAAGAGAGCTTGATGATCCTCCTCCCCCACATCCACTTGAGCAGGATCTTCATGTGGGTCTTGTTGTTCAGGCCGTCGATCGCAGCATCCTATTCATGTTGCCATCATTAGATATTTTTCATCAGCGCAAGCACTTGATTAAAGATAAGAAGTGGTATGACATGAGCTCCGAATCACAAGCTCTTGATTAGATATAAACAGTAGTATTGCATGAGCTCAAAGTGCTGCAACGATAAGCATGTCCTAACAGTACTAGTTAGAATGCCAGAATGTAAGAATGGATAAACATATGGTCAATGTCCAGAAGGACATGCCATTCCCAAGCGATTCAATAAGCTTTGAATAAGCATAACAAACTCATGAAGTAACCACACTGAGCATCTACTCCCTCTTTTCCGCATTTGTTTTTCCATCAGACACGGTTTGTCCATCAAGTTCTTTTGAAACTTGTAGAATATAATCATCTTTCTTTTGTTTTTAGATACCAAAAGGCTATTGAAGAAATCACTAGGCAAATCAGACCAAGCATGGCTAAATTTATATCTAGGTAAATCTAGATGACCCAATATACTCCAACAGTTTGAAGAAGCAGCAGCAGTTTACTCCAGCAGTTTGAACCAGCAACAGCACATACCTGTAATAGCAGCAGTACTCCAAAAATACGAGCAGCAGCCATGAACATGACCAACAGCAGCAACAGCTACAGCAACAACAGCTACACCAGCAGCAATAGTAATCAACACATACCTGCAGGTAGTTTTTCAAAATATCCAGTTAAATTTACTGTCAAAATTCAGTGAACAATCAGTTAAATTTAGTGATTTGAGTAAATTTACTGTTTAATAATACTTTGCTGAAATAGCTAGACGACTCTTTGCTTGATTTACCCTTTGCAATAGCTAGATGACTTACCATTTGCTCCTTATTTATCAGGAGATGAGATGTTGCTGGATGAGGAAGAAGCAATTCATCAGGAAGCAATAAGAAGAACTTCAGTGAACCTGTCAGATAAGGAAAGATTTGCTGTTTATTTTGCTTTGAAAGTGATCAAGAGCAGAGATGGAGCTATCCAGCCAGAGGACAAGATACTCATTACAAGCCTATTGAATACAGGCATACGAACAGTTGAAAGAATATGGAAAGATGCAAATAAAAAAATTGCAGAAGGCCAAGAAGTGGTTGTCGCAAGCAAAAGACCAGGTAGAGTTGGAAGAAAGAGAAAGAACTTGGATTTGTCAAGGGCATCAACAATCCCACTCAACAGAAGGAGAACGGTTCGATCTCTAGCAAGGTCTCTTGTATTCCCCGCTCGACCCTACACAAGAGGTTCAAGTTAGGTGAGCTGAAGCGTGTCACTAGCACCGTGAAGCCTACCCTCAAGCCAAAGAATAAGATTGCAAGACTGAAATTTTGCATGTCCATGCTTGATGAGCTTTGGATCTCAACTTCACATCCTCTTTTCAAGCAATGACAGACACGGTCCATATAGATGAGAAATGGTATGATATGACATGAGTGAATAATACGTACTATCTACTCCCAGAAGAACATACACCCGAGCGCCCCGTGCTGAATATGAACTGCATTGGCAAGGCCATGTTCCTGACAGCCGTGGCCAAGCCAAGATATAGTGATGATGGGGAGGTCATATTTGATGGCAAGATCGGGACTTGGGCCTTTGTCGAAGAGAAGGTGGCAGTCAGAATGAGTCAAAACAGAGTTAGGGAACTAAGGAACTGAAAAATGTGAAAGTGACCAGAAATGTGATGAGGGATTATCTATGCAACAAGGTGATCCCTGCTATACAAGACAAATGGCCCGACAAAGATATTGGAAGAACCATCTATATATAGTAGGATAATGCCAAGCCACATGTCCTGCCTAATGACGTGGCTTTTCAAGAGGCTGTAGCACAAATGGATCTTGATACTTGGTTGTTACAACAGCCACCCAACAACCCCGATATGAATGTTTTAGACCTATGCTTGCACAATTTTCTTCAATCCCTAACTGATTGCTTATCACCTAAAAATATTCAGGAATTGGTAGAAGGTGTGGAGGAACAGTTCGAGAACTATGAGGTTCAGAAGTTGTTTAGAAGCTTTGTGACAGTCCAGGCGGTTATGAAAAATAAAGGAGGCAATGAGTATACACTCCCGCATTTGCATAAAGATCGCCATCAAAATGAAGGAAGGCCAGCAATCTTTCTATCTTGCGACGCTCAGCTAGTTGCTGAGACTAAGGCCCTTATAGAGGAAGGAGAGAGAGGAGTGAGGGAAGGAGAGATTGAGAGGAGTGAGGGAAGGAGAGAGAGAGAGGAGTTTTATATTGTGTATTGTTATATTTAGATAATTAGAGAAATGTGGAGTATTATGCATGTCTTGTCTTGTTTATATAAATTTGTTGGAATTTATTGGAATTTTTATTAGAAGTTGGAGTATTGGATATTGATGATTATCTACTCATGGACAGTGCTACTCCATGGAACTTACTCATGTAAACAAAGCATCCAGGAACAGTAGGATTGCACACAGTAATTAGCCTAGTACTCTAGGAGTAATTGTACTCATCCAGGAGTAAATAGAACATCCACCATATAGGGCCATCATAGCAGTACACACAAGCCATAAATTAAATGCTAAATTGACAAGTTCCATGTTCTTGGGTGCTTGACCCAGCCAGCCATCCTACTGAAATGAAAAAGGCAGAGCCATGTTCCATTTTCCTAACGAATGGCCTATTAACTCCCATTTCAAGTGAACTCCCTCTGCTCCCAGTTGACCCACATTCCCCCTATATTATCCCCCATGTAATCTTTCTTCCTTGTGCAAATGAATGGAGCCAAAATCTACTGAAAACTGGCAGGTCAGTTTGAGGTTTTGAAACTAAATGTAGCTAATTTCTTCAGTTTCAGTTTTAGCAGTACTCATAGCAGTACTCTGCAGAAGCAGTGATACGTCTCCAACGTATCTATAATTTTTGATTGTTCCATGCTATTATATTATCAATCTTGGATGTCTTATATGCATTTATATGCTATTTTATATGATTTTGGGACTAACCTATTTACCTAGAGCCCAATGCCAGTTTCTGTTTTTTCCTTGTTTTTGAGTTTTACAAAAAAGGAATACCAAACGGAGTCCAATTGACGTGCCAATTTTTGATGATTTTATGGACCAAAAGAAGCCCCGGAGTAAAAGAGTTGGGCCAGAAGAGTCCCGAGCCATCCACGAGGGTGGAGGGCGCGTCCCCCTATCTCGAGGACGACTCGGAGACCCCCCCTGACGTGAGACCAACGCCCAAAATTCCTATAAATACAGAAACCTCCAGAAAATAACCTAGATCGGGTGTTCCGCCGCCGCAAGCCTTTGTAGCCACCAAAAACCAATCGGGGCCCTATTTCGGTACCCTGCCGGAGGGGGGAATCATCACCGGTGGCCATCTTCATCATCCCAGAGCTCTCCATGACGAGGAGGGAGTAGTTCACCATCGGGGCTGAGAGTATGTACCAGTAGCTATGTGTTTGATCTCTCTCTCTCTCTCTCTCGCGTGTTATTGATTTGGCACGATCTTGATGTATCGCGAGCTTTGCTATTATAGTTGGATCTTATGATGTTTCTCCCCCTCTATCTCCTTGTGAGGATTTGAGTTTTCCCTTTGAAGTTATCTTATCGGATTGAGTCTTTAAGGATTTGAGAACACTTGATGTATGTCTTGCATGTGCTTATTGATACGTCTCCAACGTATCTATAATTTTTGATTGTTCCATGCTATTATAATATCTGTTTTGGATGTTTAATGGGCTTTAATATACATTTTATATTATTTTTGGGACTAACCTACTAACCAAAGGCCCAGTGCAAATTGTTGTTTTTTTGCCTATTTCAGTGTTTCGCAGAAAAGGAATATCAAACGGAATCCAAACGGAATGAAACCTTCAGGAGAGTTATTTTTGGAACAAACGTGATCCAGGAGACTTGGAGTGGACGTCAAGAAAGAAGCGAGGAGGCCACGAGGCAGGAGGGCGCGCCCAGGGGGTAGGACCCTTGCAGCTCCACCGACGTACTTTTTCCTCCTATATATACCCATATACCACGAAAACATCCAGAAGCACCACGAAACCCTATTTCCAACGCCGCAACCTTCTGTACCTGTCAGATCCCATCTTGGGGCCTTTTCTGGCACTCCACCGGAGGGGGAATCGATCACGGAGGGCTTCTACATCAACACCATAGCCTCTCCGATGATGTGTGAGTAGTTTACCACAGACCTTCGGGTCCATAGTTATTAGCTAGATGGCTTCTTCTCTCTCTTTGGATCTCAATACAAAGTTCTCCTCGATTCCCTTGGAGATCTATTCGATGTAATTCTTTTCGCAGTGTGTTTGTCGAGATCCGATAAATTGTGGGTTTACGATCAAGATTATCTATGAACAATATTTGATTCTTCTCTAAAATCTTTTATGCATGATTTAAATATCTTTGCAAGTCTCTTCGAATTATCAGTTTGGTTTGGCCTACTAGATTGATCTTTCTTGCAATGGGAGAAGTGTTTAGCTTTGGGTTCAATCTTAAGGTGTCCTTTCCCAGTGACAACAGGGTCCACAAGGCACGTATTGTATTGTTGCCATCGAGGATAAAAGGATGGGGTTTATATCATATTGCTTGAGTTTATCCCTCTACATCATGTCATCTTGCCTAATGCCTTACTTTGCTCTTATGAACTTAATACTCTAGATGCAAGTTGGATAGCGGTCGATGTGTGGAGTAATAGTAGTAGATGCAGAATCGTTTCGGTCTACTTGCCGCGGACGTGATGCCTCTATACATGATCATGCCTAGATATTCTCATAATTATTCTCTTTTCTATCAATTGCTCGGCGGTAATTTGTTCACCCACTGTAGAATTTGCTATCTTGAGAGAAGCCACTAGTGAAACCTGTTGGGGAACGTAGTAATTTCAAAAAAATTCCTACGCACACGCAAGATCATGGTGATGCATAGCAACGAGAGGGGAGAGTGTTGTCCACGTACCCTCGTAGACCGAAAGCGGAAGCGTTAGCACAACATGGTTGATGTAGTCGTACGTCTTCACGATCCGACCGATCAAGTACCGAACGTACGACACCTCCGAGTTCAGCACATGTTCATCCCGATGACGTCCCTCGAACTCCGGTCCAGCTGAGTGTTGAGGGAGAGTTTCGTCAGCACGACGGCATGGTGACGACGATGATGTTCTACCGACGCAGGGCTTTGCCTAAGCACCGCTACAGTATTATCGAGGTGGACTATGGTGGAGGGGGGCACCGCACACGGCTAAAAGATCAAATGATCAATTGTTGTGTCTCTAGGGTGCCCCTGTCCCCGTATATAAAGGAGCAAGGGGAGGTGCGGCCAGCCAAGAGGGGGCGCGCCAGGAGGAGTCCTACTCCCACCGGGAGTAGGACTCCCTCCCTTTTCCTTGTTGGATTAGGAGTGGAGAGGGAAAGAGGAGGGAGAGAGGAAGGAAAGGGGGGCGCCGCCCCCCTCTCCTTGTCCTATTCGGACTAGGGGGAGGGGCGCGCGGCCCTGCCCTGGCCGCCTCTCCTCTTCTCCGCAAAGGCCCACTATGGCCCATTAAGCCCCCGGGGGGTTTCGGTAACTCCTCGGTACTCCGGTAAAATCCCGATTTCACCCGGAACACTTCCGATATCCAAATATAGGCTTCCAATATATCAATCTTCATGCATCGACCATTCCGAGACTCCTCGTCATGTCCGTGATCACATCCGGGACTCCGAACAACCTTCGGTACATCAAAACTCATAAACTCATAATATAACCGTCATCGAAACTTTAAGTGTGCGGACCCTACGGGTTCGAGAACTATGTAGACATGACCGAGACAGGTTTCCAGTCAATAACCAGTAGCGGAACCTGGATGCTCATATTGGCTCCCACATATTCTACGAAGATCTTTATCGGTCAGACCGCATAACAACATATGTTGTTCCCTTTGTCATCGGTATGTTACTTGCCCGAGATTCGATCGTCGGTATCTCAATACCTAGTTCAATCTCGTTACCGGCAAGTCTCTTTACTCGTTTTGTAATACATCATCCCACAACTAACTCATTAGTTGCAATGTTTGCAAGGCTTAAGTGATGTACATTACCGAGAGGGCCCAGAGATACCTCTCCGACAATCAGAGTGACAAATCCTAATCTCGAAATACGCCAACCCAACAAGTACCTTCGGAGACACCTGTAGAGCACCTTTATAATCACCCAGTTACGTTGTGACGTTTGGTAGCACACAAAGTGTTCCTCCGGTAAACGGGATTTGCATAATCTCATAGTCATAGGAACATGTATACGTCATGAAGAAAGCAATAGCAACATACTAAACGATCGAGTGCTAAGCTAACGGAATGGGTCAAGTCAATCACATCATTCTCCTAATGATGCGATCCCGTTAATCAAATGACAACTCATGTCAATGGCTAGGAAACATAACCATCTTTGATCAACAAGCTAGTCAAGTAGATGCATACTAGTGACACTCTGTTTGTCTATGTATTCACACATGTATTACGTTTCCGGTTAATACAATTCTAGCATGAATAATAAACATTTATCATGAGAATAAGGAAATAAATAATAACTTTATTATTGCCTCTAGGGCATATTTCCTTCAAAACCTATGGCCCTCGGGTCTATCTTCCATCATATTATTTTCCTATCAACTTGCTACTTCTATCGTTGTTTATTTTGCAATCTTTATTTTCCAATCTATACTATAAAAATAACAAAAATATTTATCTTATTATCTCCATCAGATCTCACTTTCTTAAGTGACCATGAAGGGATTGACAACCCCTTTATCACGCTGGTTGCGAGGTTCTTGTTTGTTTGTGCAGGTACTAGGTGACTTGCGTGTTACCTCCTACTAGATTGATACCTTGGTTCTCGAAAACTGAGGGAAATACTTACGCTACTGTGTTGCATCACCCTTTCCTCTTCAAGGGAAAACCAACGCATGCTCAAGAGGTACCAGGAAGGATTTCTGGCATCGTTGCCGGGGAGGTTGCATCAAGTCAAGACATACCAAGTACCCATCACAAACTCTTATCCCTCGCATTACATTATTTGCCATTTGCCTCTCGTTTTCCTCTCCCCCACTTCACCCTTGCCATTTTATTCGCCCTCTTTTCCGTTCGCCTCTTTTCCATTCGTCTCTTTTTGCTTGCTTCTTGTGTGCTTGTGTGTTGGATTGTTTGTCATGATGGCTCAAGACAATACTGAATTGTGTGACTTTTCCAATACCAACAATAATGATTTTCTTAGTACTCCGATTGCTCCTCTTACTGATGTTGAATCTTGTGAAATTAATACTGCTTTGCTAAATCTTGTCATGAAAGATCCGTTTTCTGGCCTTCCTAGTGAAGATGCCGCTACCCATCTAAACAGCTTTGTTGATTTATGTGATATGCAAAAGAAGAAAGATGTGGATAATGATATTGTTAAATTGAAGCTATTTCCGTTTTCGCTTAGAGATCATGCTAAAACTTGGTTTTCATATTTGCCTAAAAATAGTATTGATTCATGGAATAAGTGCAAAGATGCTTTCATCTCTAAGTATTTTCCTCCCGCTAAGATCAACTCTCTTAGAAACGATATTATGAATTTTAAGCAACCTAAGCATGAGCATGTTGCACAAGCTTGGGAGAGGATGAAATTAATGATACGTAATTGCCCTACTCATGGATTAAATTTATGGATGATCATACAAATTTTTTATGCTGGATTAAATTTTGCTTCTAGAAATCTTTTAGATTTGGCCGCGGGAGGCACTTTTATGGAAATCACTTTAGGAGAAGCTACTAAACTCCTAGATAATAATATGGTTAATTATTCTCAATGGCACACCGAAAGATCTACTAGTAAAAAGGTTCATGCTATAGAAGAAATTAATGGTTTGAGTGGAAAGATGGATGAACTTATGAAATTGTTTGCTAATAAGAGTGTTTCTTCTGATCCTAATGATATGCCTTTGTCTACTTTGATTGAGAATAATAATTAATCTATGGATGTGAATTTGTTGGTAGGAACAATTTTGGTAACAACGCGTATAGAGGAAACTTTAATCCTAGGCCATTCGCTAGTAATTCCTCTAATAATTATGGTAGTTCCTACAACAACTCTTATGGAAATTTTAACAAGATGCCCTCTGATTTTGAGACTAGTGTTAAAGAATTTATGATTTCGCAAAAGAATTTTAATGCTTTGCTTGAAGAAAAATTGCCTAAGATTGATGAGTTGGCTAGGAACGTGGATAGAATTTCTCTTGATGTTGATTCTTTGAAACTTAGATCTATTCCACCTAAGCATGATATCAATGAGTCTCTCAAATCCATGAGAATTTCCATTGATGAGTGCAAAGAAAGAACCGCTAGGATGCGTGCTAAAAAGATTGCTTTATAAAAGCGTGTTCTTTTAGTTTCCACAATAATAAGGATGAAGATCTAAAAGTGATTAATGTGTACCCTATTAAATCTTTGTTTTGCAATATGAATCTTGATAATGATGGGACTGGAGATGAGTCAACTTTAGTTAAAAGGCGTCCCAATGATTCGGAGTTTTTAGATCTTGATGCAAAAATTGGCAAAAGTGGGATTGAAGAGGTCAAAACTTTACATATCAATGAACCCACTATTTTGGATTTCAAGGAATTTTATTATGATAATTGCTCTTTGATAGATTGTATTTCCTTGTTGCAATCCGTGTAAAATTCTCCTCATGCTTATAGTCAAAATAAAGCTTTTACCAAACATATCGTTAATGCTT
The DNA here is from genome assembly GCA_034509565.1 of Triticum monococcum. NCBI lineage: Eukaryota > Viridiplantae > Streptophyta > Magnoliopsida > Poales > Poaceae > Triticum > Triticum monococcum. The sequence continues at coordinate 527,314,303 of CM067841.1, forward strand.
TAATGCAATCTTATGAAGAAAATCTTGAATTAGAAGTTTCTATCCCTAGAAAACTTTATGATGAGTGGGAATCTACTATTAAAATTAAAATTAAAGATCGTGAATGCTATGCTTTATGTGATTTGGGTGCTACTATTTCCACGATTCCAAAAACTTTGTGTGATGTGTTAGGTTTCCGTGAATTTGATGATTGTTCTTTAAATTCGATCTTGCGGATTCCACTATTAAGAAACCTATGGAAAGGATTAATTATGTTCTTATTGTTGCAAATAGGAATTATGTGCCCGTAGATTTCATTTTTCTTGATATTGATTGCAATCCTACTTGTCCTATTATTCTTGGTAGACCTTTCCTTAGAACGATCGGTGCAATTATTGATATGAAAGAAGGAAATATTAGATTCCAATTTCAGTTAAGGAAAGGCATGGAACACTTTCCTAGTAAGAAAATTAAATTACCTTATGAATCTATTATGAGAGCCACTTATGGATTGCATACCAATACCTAGATCTATTCTTGTTTTTATGCCTAGCTAGGGGCGTTAAACGATAGTGCTTGTTAGGAGGCAACCCAATTTTATTTTTGTTTCTTGTTTTTGTTCCTGTTTAGTAATAAATAATTCATATAGCTTCTGTTTAGATGTGGTTTTACGCTTTTAGTTAGTGTTTGTGCCAAGTAGGACCTTTGGGAAGACTTGGGTGAAGTCTTTGCGATCTTGCTGTGAAAAACAGAAACTATAGCGCTCACGAGATTTGCTGCCATTTTTTACTGGAGAGTGAGATTAGGTTGATTCTTTTTTCAGATGATTAATAAACAAATTACTCACGTCCACCAATTTATTTCAGAATTTTTGGGGTTACAGAAGTATTTGAAACCTACAGATTACTACAGACTGTTCTGTTTTTGACAGATTCTGTTTTTCGTGTGTTGTTTGCTTATTTTAATGAATCTATGGCTAGTATCGGGGGGGGGGGGGTGAACCATAGAGAAGTTGGAATAAAGTAGGTTTAACACCAATATAAATAAATAATGAGTTCATTACAGTACCTTGAAGTGGTGGTTTATTTTCTTATACTAACGGAGCTCATGAGATTTTCTGTTGAGTTTTGTGTTGTGAAGTTTTCAAGTTTTGGGTAAAGATTTGATGGATTTTGGAATAGGGAGTGGCAAGAGCCTAAGCTTGGAGATTCGCAAGGCACCCCAAGGTAAAATTCAAGGACAACCAAAAGCCTAAGCTTGGGGATGCCCCGGAAGGCATCCCCTCTTTCGTCTTCGTCTATCGGTAACTTTGCTTGAGGCTATATTTTTATTCACCACATGATATGTGTTTTGCTTGGAGCGTCTTGTATGATTTGAGTCTTTGATTTTTAGTTTACCACAATCATCCTTGCTGTACACATCTTTTATAGAGACACACATGAATTGAAATTTATTAGAATACTCTATGTGCTTCACTTATATCTTTTGAGCTAGATAATTTTGCTCAAGTGCTTCATTTATATCTTTTTAGAGCACGGTGGTGGTTTTATTTTATAGAAATTATTGATCTCTCATGCTTCACTTATATTATTTTGAGAGTCTTTTAGAACAGCATGGTAATTTGCTTTGGCTATAAAATTAGTCCTAATATGATAGGCATCCAAGATGGGTATAATAAAAACTATCATAAAAAGTGCATTGAATACTATAAGAAGTTTGATACTTGATGATTGTTTTGAGATATGAAGATGGTGATATTAGAGTCATGCTAGTTGAGTAGTTGTGAATTTGAGAAATACTTGTTCTAAAGTTTGTGATTCCCGTAGCATGCACGTATGGTGAACCGTTATGTGATGAAGTCAGAGCATGATTTATTTATTGATTGTCTTCCTTATGAGTGGCGGTCGGGGACGAGCGATGGTCTTTTCCTACCAATCTATCCCCTAGGAGCATGCGCGTGATACTTTGTTTCGATAACTAATATATTTTTGCAATAAGTATGTGAGTTCTGATGACTAATGTTGAGTCCATGGATTATACGCACTCTCACCCTTCCACCATTGCTAGCCTCTCTAGTATCGCACAACTTTCGCCGGTACCATACACCCACCTTATACCTTCCTCAAAACAGCCACCATACCTACCTATTATGGCATTTCCATAGCCATTCCGAGATATACTGCCATGCAACTTACAACCGTTCCGTTTGTTATGACACGTTACATCATTGTCATATTGCTTTGCATGGTCATGTAGTTGACATCATATTTGTGGCAAAGCCACATTCATAATTCTTTCATACATGTCACGTTGATTCATTGCACATCCCGGTACACCGCCGGAGGCATTCACATAGAGTCATATTTTTTTCTAGTATCGATTTGTAATTTTTGAGTTGTAAGTAAATAAAAGTGTGATGATCATCATTATTAGAGCATTGTCCTATGTGAGGAAAGGATGATGGAGACTATGATTCCCCCACAAGTCGGGATGAGACTCCAGAAGAAAAATAAATAAATAAATAAAAAGAGGCCATAAAAAAGGGAGAGAAAAGGCCCAAAGAAAAAAGTGAGAGAAAAAGAGAGAAGAGACAATGCTACTATCCTTTTACCACACTTGTGCTCCAAAGTAGCACCATGATCTTCATGATAGAGAGTCTCCTATGTTGTCACTTTCATATACTAGTGGGAATTTTACATTATAGAACTTGGCTTGTATATTCCAATGATGCGCTTCCTCAAAATGCCCTAGGTCTTCGTGAGCAAGCAAGTTGGATGCACACCCACTAAGTTCTTTTGTTGAGCTTTCATACACTTATAGCTCTAGTGCATCCGTTGCATGGCAATCCCTACTCACTCACATTGATATCTATTGATGGGCATCTTCATAGCCCGTTGATACGCCTAGTTGATGTGAAACTATCTTCTCCTTTTGTCTTCTCCACAACCACCATTCTATTCCACCTATAGTGCTATGTCCATGGCTCACGCTCATATATTGCGTGAAGATTGAAAAATTTTGAGAACACCAAAAGTATGAAACAATTGCTTGGCTTCTCGTCGGGGTTGTGCATGATTTAAATACTTTGTGTGGTGAAGATAGAGCATAGCCAGACTATATGATTTTGTAGGGATAACTTTCTTTCGCCATGTTATTTTGAGAAGACATGATTGCTTTGCTAGTATGCTTGAAGTATTATTATTTTTATGTCAATATTAAACTTTTGTCTTGAATCTTTTGGATCTGAACATTCATGCCACAATAAAGAAAATTACATTGAGAATTATGCTAGGTAGCATTCCGCATCAAAAATTCTGTTTTTATCATTTACCTACTCGAGGACGACCAGGAATTAAGCTTGGGGATGCTTGATACGTCTCCAACGTATCTATAATTTTTGATTGTTCCATGCTATTATATTATCCGTTTTGGATGTTTAATGGGCTTTAATATACCTTTTTATATTATTTTTGGGACTAACCTACTGACCAAAGGCCCAGTGCAAATTGTTGTTTTTTTGCCTATTTCAGTGTTTCGCAGAAAAGGAATATCAAACGGAATCCAAACGGAATGAAACCTTCGGGAGAGTTATTTTTGGAACAAACATGATCCAGGAGACTTGGAGTGGACGTCAAGAAAGAAGCGAGGAGGCTACGAGGCAGGAGGGCGCCCAGGGGGTAGGCGTGCCCCCACCCTCGTGGGCCCCTCGCAGCTCCACTAACGTACTTCTTCCTCCTATATATACCCATATACCCTGAAAACATCCAGGAGCACCACGAAACCCTATTTCCACTGCCGCAACCTTCTGTACCCGTGAGATCCCATCTTGGGGCCTTTTCCGGCGCTCCACCGGAGGGGGAATGGATCACGGAGGGCTTCTACATCAACACCGTAGCCTCTCTGATGATGTGTGAGTAGTTTACCATAGACCTTCGGGTCCATAGTTATTAGCTAGATGGCTTCTTCTCTCGCTTTGGATCTCAATACAAAGTTCTCCTCGATTCTCTTGGAGATCTATTCGATGTAATTCTTTTTGCGGTGTGTTTGTCGAGATCCTATGAATTGTGGGTTTATGATCAAGATTATCTATGAACAATATTTGATTCTTATCTGAAATCTTTTATGTATGATTTAAATATCTTGCAAGTCTCTTCAAATTATCAGTTTGGTTTGGCCTACTAGATTGATCTTTCTTGCCATGGAAGAAGTGCTTAGCTTTGGGTTCAATCTTACGGTGTCGTTTCCCAGTGATAGCAGGGGCAGCAAGGCACATATTGTATTGTTGCCATCGAGGATAAAAAGATGGGGTTTATATCTTGCTTGAGTTTATCCCTCTACATCGTGTCATCTTGCCTAATGCATTACTCTGTTCTTATGAACTTAATACTCTAGATGCATGCTAGATAGCGGTCGATGTGTGGAGTAATAGTAGTAGATGCAGAATCGTTTCGGTCTACTTGTCGCGGACGCGATGCCTATATACATGATCATGCCTAGATATTCTCATAATTATTCGCTTTTCTATCAATTGCTCGGCAGTAATTTGTTTACCCACCGTAGAATTTGCTATCTTGAGAGAAGCCACTAGTGAAACCTATGCCCTCCGGGTCTATCTTCCATCATATTATTTTCCTATCAACTTGCTATTTCTATCGTTGTTTATTTTGCAATCTTTATTTTTCCAGTCTATATCATAAAAATACCAAAAATATTTATCTTATTATCTCTATCAGATCTCACTTTCATAAGTGACTATGAAGGGATTGACAACCCCTTTATCGCGTTGGTTGCGAGGTTCTTGTTTGATTGTGCAGGTACTAGGTGACTTGTGTGTTACCTCCTACTGGATTGATACCTTGGTTCTCAAAAACTGAGGGAAATACTTACACTACGGTGTTGCATCACCCTTTCCTATTCAAGGGAAAACCAACACATGCTCAAGAGGTAGCACTTATCTGTGGTGACAATGGGATATTCACGTGATCCACTTGATGTATGTTTTGGTGATCAACTTGCGAGTTCTGTGACCTTGTGAACTTATGCATAGGGGTTGGCACACATTTTCGTCTTGACTCTTCGATAGAAACTTTGGGGCACTCTTTGTAGTTCTTTGTGTTGGTTGAATAGATGAATCTGAGATTGTGTGATGCATATCGTATAATCATACTCGCGGATACTCGAGGTGACTGATAATCCCCAAGTGCAGGGAATCATCGTAGCAATTCCCAAAGGTGGAAGTGATAAGTATGGAGTGTCGAACCCACAAGGAGCTAAAGGTAAGATCAATATTCTCTCAAGCCTTATCTGCCACTGATATGACTCTACGTACACCGAACGTTTGCTTCCAACTAGAAACGAGGAATAAAACTACGTTGTGGGTATGAAGAGGATAACTTTGCATGATATCAGAGAGCTAAAATGTAAAAGTAGGTGATGTTATCATAAAGTTAGAATATATTACTAAATATTGTAAATAGCGAGTGTGGAATAATGTTGGATCGGTGTGCGGAATTGTCTTAGGCAATTGTTAACAAGACCGATAGTCGTCATTGCAATTTCATATGAGGGAGAGGCATAAGCTAACATACTTTCTCTTCTTGGATTATATGCACTTATGATTGGAACTCTAGCAAGCATCCGTAACTACTAAAGATCATTAAGGTAAAACCCAACCATAGCATTAAAGCATCAAGTCCCCTTTATCCCATACGCAACAACCCCCTTACTCGGGTTTATGCTTCTGTCACTCAAGCAACCCACTATAATCGAATCATGAACGTATTGCAACACCCTATAGTGGGAATCTCTCACGCTTGTGCGACACGGAGGGCACAATAGGACATCACCAAAATAAAACATACAACTCATACCAATCTAGATCATCAATCAACCCAAAGACAAAGGATATCTACTCAAAACATCATAGGATGGCAACACATCATTCGATCATAATATGTGGCATAAAGCACCATGTTAAAGTAGGGATTACAGCGGGGTGCGGGTGAGGGAGTCCTGGATTAGGGGGTCCTCGAACAGCCAGACTATATACTTTGGCCGGACTGTTGGACTATGAAGATACAATATTGAAGACTTCGTCCCGTGTCCGGGCGGGACTCTCCTTTGTGTGGAAGGCAAGCTTGGCAATTCGGATATGTAGATCTCCTCCCTTGTAACCGACTCTGTGTAATCCTAGCCCCCTCCAGTGTCTATATAAACCGGAGGGTTTAGTCCGTAGGACAAGAACAATCATAATCATAGGCTAGCTTCTAGGGTTTAGCCTCTATGATATCGTGGTAGATCAACTCTTGTAATACTCAAATCATCAAGATCAATCAAGCAGGAAGTAGGGTATTACCTCCATCGAGAGGGCCTGAACCTGGGTAAACATTGTGTCCCCTGCCTCCTATTACTATCAGCCTTAGACGCACAGTTCGGGACCCCCTACCTGAGATCCGCCGGTTTTGACACCGACATTGGTGCTTTCATTGAGAGTTCCGCTATGCCGTCACGATAAAGGCTTGATGGCTCCTTCGATCATCGGCAACAATGCGATCCAGGGTGAGGTTTTTCTCCCCGGACAGATCTGTTGGGGAACGTTGTAGAAAACAAAAATTTTCCTACGGTTTCACCAAGATCTAGCAACGAGTCATCGGATGCATCTACATACCTTTGTAGATCGCGAGCGGAAGCGTTCAAAGAACGTGGATGAAGTAGTCGTTCACGACGTGATTCAAATCACCGGAGATCCTAGCACCGAACGAACGGCACCTCCGCGTTCAACACACGTACGGTCAGCGTAACGTCTTCTTCTTCTTGATCCAGCAAGAGGGAAGAAGAGGTTGAGGAAGATGGCTCCAGCAGCAGCACGACGGCGTGGTGATGGTGGAGCTGCAGAACTCTGTCAGGGCTTCGCCAAGCACTATGGAGGAGGAGGAGGTGTTGGAGAGGGAGAGGGAGGCAACCAAAAGCGTGGGAGAAAAGCCCTCCTACCCCCACTATATATAGGAGGGCCAAGGGGGGGGGGGCACCGGCCCTAGGAGATCTAATCTCCTAGGGGGGGCGGCGGCCAAGGGGAGGTTTCCCTCCCCCCCAAGGCACCTAGGGGAGCCTTCCACAATTGGGACTCTTCCCTTTTGGGAAACCCTAGGCGCATGGGCCCTTGGGGATGGTTCCCTTGGCCCATGTAGGCCAAGGTGCGACCCCTACAACCCATGTGGCCCCCACGGGGCAGGTGGCCCCACCCTGTGGGCCCCCGGGACCCCTCTGGTGGTCCCGGTACAATACCGATAACCCCGAAACTTGTCCTGATGGCCGAAACAGCACTTCCTATATATAATTCTTTACCTCCGGACCATTCCGGAACTCCTCGTGACGTCCGGGACCTCATCCGGGACTCCGAACAACATTCGGGTTACTGCATATACATATCCCTACAACCCTAGCGTCACCGAACCTTAAGTGTGTAGACCCTACGGGTTCGGGAGACAAGCAGACATGACCGAGATGACTCTCCGGTCAATAACCAACAGCGGGATCTGGATACCCATGTTGGCTCCCACATGCTCCATGATGATCTCATCGGATGAACCACGATGTCGAGGATTCAATCAACCCCGTATGCAATTCCCTTTGTCAATCGGTATGTTACTTGCACGAGACTCGATCGTCGGTATCCCAATACCTCGTTCAGTCTCGTTACCGGCAAGTCACTTTACTCGTACCGTAATGCATGATCCCGTGACCAGACACTTGGTCACTCTGAGCTCATAATGATGATGCATTACTGAGTGGGCCCAGTGATACCGCTCCATTTATACGGAGTGACAAATCCCAGTCTTGATCCGTGTCAACCCAACAAACACTTTCGGAGATACCTGTAGTGCACCTTTATAGTCACCCAGTTACGTTGCGACATTTGGTACACCCAAAGAACTCCTACGGTATCCGGGAGTTGCACGATCTCATGGTCAAAGGAAAAGATACTTGACATTGGAAAAACTCTAGCAAACGAACTATACGATCTTTAAGCTATGTTTAGGATTGGGTCTTGTCCATCACATCATTCTCCTAATGATGTGACCTCGTTATCAATGACATCCAATGTCCATAGTCAGAAAACCATGACTATCTGTCGATCAACGAGCTAGTCATCTAGAGGCTTACTAGGGACATGTTGGTGTCTGTTATTCACACATGTATTACGATTTCCGGATAACACAATTATAGCATGAATAAAGACAATTATCATGAACAAGGAAATATAATAATAATGCTTTTATTATTGCCTCTAGGGCATATTTCCAACAGTCTCCCACTTGCACTAGAGTCAATAATCTAGTTACATTGTGATGAATCGAACACCCATGGAATTCTGGTGTTGATCATGTTTTGCCCTAGGGAGAGGTTTAGTCAACGGATCTGCTACATTCAGGTCCGTATGTACCTTACAAATATCTATTTCTCCATCTTGAACATTTTCACGAATGGAGTTGAAGCGACGCTTGATGTGCCTTGTCTTCTTGTGAAACCTGGGCTCCTTGGCAAGTGCAATAGCTCCAGTGTTGTCACAAAAGAGTTTGATTGGCCCCGACGCATTGGGTATGACTCCTAGGTCGGTGATGAACTCCTTCACCCAAATTGCTTCATGTGCTGCCTCCGAGGCTGCCATATACTCCGCTTCACATGTAGATCCCGCCACGACGCTCTGCTTGCAACTGCACCAGTTTACTGCCCCACCATTCAAAATATACACGTATCCGGTCTGTGACTTAGAGTCATCCAGATCTGTGTCGAAGCTAGCGTCGACGTAACCCTTTACGACGAGCTCTACATCACCTCCATAAACGAGAAACATTTCCTTAGTCCTTTTCAGGTACTTCAGGATATTCTTGACCGCTGTCCAGTGTTCCTTGCCGGGATTACTTTGGTACCTTCCTACCAAACTTACGGCAAGGTTTACATCAGGTCTGGTACACAGCATGGCATACATAATAGAACCTATGGCTGAGGCATAGGGGATGACACTCATCTCTTCTATATCTTCTGCCATGGTCGGACATTGAGCTGAGCTCAATTTCATACCTTGCAACACAGGCAAGAACCCCTTCTTAGATTGATCCATATTGAACTTCTTCAATATCTTCTCAAGGTATGTGCTTTGTGAAAGACCTATGAGGCGTCTTGATCTATCTCTATAGATCTTGATGCCTAATATATAAGCAGCTTCTCCAAGGTCCTTCATTGAAAAACTCTTGTTCAAGTAGGCCTTGATGCTGTCCAAGAGTTCTATATCATTTTCCATCAAAAGTATGTCATCTACATATAATATGAGAAATGCTACAGAGCTCCCGGTCACTTTCTTGTAAACGCAGGCTTCTCCATAAGTCTGCGTAAACCCAAACGCTTTGATCATCTCATCAAAGCGAATGTTCCAACTCCGAGATGCTTGCACCAGCCCATAAATCAAGCGTTGGAGCTTGCACACCTTGTCAGCATTCTTAGGATCGACAAAACCTTCCGGCTGCATCATATACAATTCTTCCTTAAGGAAACCATTAAGGAATGCCGTTTTGACGTCCATTTGCCATATCTCATAATCGTAGAATGCGGCAATTGCTAACATGATTCGGACGGACTTCAGCTTCTGTGACACTCCAAATTTTTTGATTTGGTTTTCATCAAAAACTTTATTGGATTCTAAAAGAGGGCATTTAAAAATTTCTTTTTCAGAAAATCCTTCCTCTTAAAAAAAAACTTCCTTTCACCTTTGGCAAGGATTTCCTTTCCTTTTCAATTTTGGTGTTGATTTTTTGGAAGCTTTTCTTCTGGTTGTTTCCCTCTCAAACTTATTTAATTTTCGTTTAAAAAGAAACCCTAGGAGTTTTGGGACTTTTTTCTTTTGAAACCACCCATGATTTTACTTGTCACAGGTGGTAAAACCACTCCAAAACCTCCCCTTCCTCTTGGAACAACCTAAGTTCTCTGTCCCAACTAATCCAAACAAGTTTTGTATTTTTATTTCAAACATTTTTCATCTCAAATCATTTTTATCAATTATTTGGAGCCTAAGTCATTTACAAAGCAAGTGCCTTATTCCCTTTGAGTTTTGATCTCAAACCAACTCCTCTGGATTGTCCTTAGCATCCACAACTCAGAACCATTTTGATCCACTCTACTTCTTTTCAATTTTTTCAAATTTCAGCCTCTGCAAGTTTGGACCAGATTTGCCAAATTTGGTGAAATTCATATCTACACTCCCCCAAAAATTCTACAAAAATTCAGTCAGCCTACTGGAGCAATGAGTAGCCACTCCACCAAAAATCAGCTCTAGGAAAAATCCCGAGAGGCCAGTATCATTCTGTCGAACACCTTGCATACACTGTATTTTGCACTTTCAGTAATTCAGTAAAGTTCAGAGTTCAGTGTCGTTTTCTCCTCGCCAGTTTCAATCACGCGTGGACAGTGCCCTTGGCACGATCCTCGCCACCTCTCCCTCTTGTCTGGAGTGCCTCACGCGCGCTTGGCGCCTTCCGGGCGTCGGTGGCGCCCTGGCCCGCCTGCGTCGGTGTGTCTCGCGGCGGCTGATCCACCGTAACAGCCGACCGGAAGCAGAACGGCGGCGCAACGCCGTTCGGCGCCGCCCAATGCTCCCTGGCTCTCCGCGTGGCACATGCACGCCAGCGCAGCCCCGCTGCACAGTTTCCGTGGCCCGACAAGCACAGAACGCGCTCCCTGCCGCCGACGTGCCGCACGGCCGTTCCGTTGGGACAGGCCGTAAACTCCCCCCCCCCCCCCGTGCTGAGCTGGACCCTGAAATGGATCCACTACTCCACCTAGACGATGCCCAAGCCCCTAATCCCACTGCCCAACCCCGGCGCCGCCGTAGTCGCTCGCCGGACTTATCCCGTACGCGGCAACCGCCTCGGGCCGGCTATATATAGCGCCCCCGAACTCCCTCTCGCCCCCGCACACCTCCACTACCTCTCTGGACCCCGACCAACAACTAGAAGAGCCTCGAGGGGCCCTTCTTCCTCGACTCCGGCCACCTCGTTCCGCCTCGGCCTCCACCTCGATTCGCTCCGGTGAGGCCGTCCCCGGCGCCCAAACTTCGTCAGTAGCTTCCTCGAGCACCCAGTGAGCTAACTCAAGCATCAATTTGACCTTCGCAGCTTCCCCAGCGAGGTCCATCTCCACCCGAGCCGCCGTCCGCCGGAGCAAGGCTCGCCGTCGACGTGGTACTCGCCGGCAACCACCACCACCACCAACCGACGCGGAAGGGCGCCCTGAGCAAGGAGGTACCCTCCGATCCCCTTATCTCGCCGTGGATCGCCGCCGGCGACCACCGCGGCTCTCGGGCTCCGTCGAGATCTGCCGCCCGTTTTGAAATTTCAAATCTGACGGGTGGGACCTGCCCGTCAGCCTCTCTGTCCCTTTCTAAACAAAGCGTTTCTGGAAGTGTATTCTGCCAAATGCGTTTTCCTCCTGGGCTGGCGTATTCTCTACCGAAGCGTTTTCAGTTTTTATGAGCTAGCCCCTGGAAATATTCTGTTTCATTACAGATGAGTCCCTGGACTAAAACCTTTATAACTTTTAAACAGAAAAGTATTTTTGATTGATTCTTTTTCTGTTCTCTTTGAAATTTTGTCTAGTTTTTTATCAGATTTATTTGAACTTTTTTTGGAATACTTTTTGTGCACTTCTCGGTATTTACGATAGCGCCTATATTTTCTGTATACCGTAGATATCGAAGGAGGTGACGGAGCCGCGAACTTCACCGAGCTAGGCTCCGACTACTCTGAACCAGGCAAGCATGTTTGAACTTTTGATATGATAAGTGTCTTGGCATGTTTTGCATTTAGTTAGTTTCATGGCATGTTGATGAGCATACCGATGAACGTTATTTTCATGCATGGTTAAGGTAAGTGAACTCGATGATCCATAAGTGGATGGATGTGAGTATGAATGGCCATGGGTTGGCATGAGGATGGGTAAGATGGCAGTGTTGTAGCATGCCAGTCTTATGCCAGACTATTTGACTACAGTGTCAAATTGTATCGGTCCAGTTCCTCCCTCTTCCTTCCTTGTACTACCACATGTTTTCCGCAAGGAGTATGGCTTAGTAAGTTGCAAACCGCTTTCCTGGTACACACCAAAAGGAGAGGCCGGGATGATGGTTCCATGGCCCTGGATTAAAGCCAGTCATCCGGTCAGGGGGCATGGGTGTTTCTGGTTGGGACTGAGAGGGGGGCACCCCTTAGAGCGCGCGTATATAAATTTGATCCCATGCTATTCGAGATTGTGATCTCCCCGTCTCAAAGTTTTTCTTGGACGATGTCTAGGGTGAGTCCTGGCATCGAGAGATAGGATGGGTGTGTACTGGATTGCTGTGTTTTCTTCCGAAATACCGTAAACGGAACTAGTCCTTCGAGACTACGGAAATCCGTTAGCCGTGGGAAATTTTTGTACAAACTCTGCAGAGTCATAAATCTCCAAATCATCTTATCCATATCCAAATTTTGCGCTGACTTATTCTGACAAGTGCCAGTTTTTGGTGACAGATACTTCGGTGAATCTCATGAGCACTAAGCCCGGTTAACAGTTTATTTCTGTGGATGGACTAACCCGTTTATTATCATGAACTGAATATTTATTATGAGTATTATTTACGTGAGGATTAAAGCCCTTTCTGTGATGTCGCTCAGACGTCCGACTGTGGCATTTCTTTTAAAGCCCTTTCTGTGATGTCGCTCAGACGTCCGACTGTGGCATTTCTTTTAAAGCCCTTTTTATGATGTCGCTCAGACGTCCGACTGTGGCATTTCTTTTAAAGCCCTTTCTGTGATGTCGCTCAGACGTCCGACTGTGGTATTTCTTTTAAAGCCCTTTCTGTGATGTCGCTCAGACGTCCGACTGTGGCATTTCTTTTAAAGCCCTTTTTGTGATGTCGCTCAGACGTCCGACTGTGGCATTTCTTTTAAAGCCCCTTCTGTGATGTCGCTCAGACGTCCGACTGTGGCATTTCTTTTAAAGCCCTTTATGTGGTGTCGCTATGACGCCCGACTGTGGCATGTTTTTCTGTTATTATTTGTTCACCCTTCGAGGCGTCGCTTCAGACGCCCGATCGGTTCTCATTTATATTTTGTTGGGATTTCAGGCGGACTACCGCCGTTTCCCTCGTACTTCCTTCGTCATGCAAATTTTTAATTGTGCATTGGAAAGCTTATTCATGACGCATTCATGCATGCATTTGTTATATCTTACGTCCGAACTGTCTTGCGAGTACTTTCAAAGTACTCACTGGCTTGTTGAATTGGCCAGATGCTGACGAAGGCAATCTCATGGATGAAGAGTTCGATAGCGAGTCCGACGCCTAGAGGAATCCCAGTCAGTCTCGTGCGACCCTGGTCTTGGTCACTGTTTTATACCCGCTTCCACAACCCGAATAAATTTATCGAGCCTCACCTGGACGCTCGATGAGATGCCAGTTTGAGAGTCGTGTTACCACACTTCCCATTGTGTTATTCCACCACCACTATATCCTCGAGTCACTAGTATGCCACCACACCATTGTGTTATATCCGCCATTATGTATAATTATTGGCGCGCTTGTAATAATTTGTTGAGCAGCCCTAGCTCAACCCTGTAATATATTCTATGCTACTGGCTTATTGTATCAAGTATTTGTCTACCAGTGAGGAGGATTTTTTCTCATTCTGGACTCAAAGATTGGTTTCTCAATAAATATTTTTATTGAAAAACCGGTCGTGACAAGCTTGGTATCAGAGCCAGGCTGACTGTAGGAAACCACTAGGTGCGACCGCTAATCGGTTATTAGCATGGTAGAGCTGATTAAATTTTTTTTTTCAATTGTAGTCATTTTCTAACAGTCAGCATAAATTTATGATCTGACCATTCAGGATTTTTGCCTACTTTTGTAGATGGCCGGCAACAACTGCGAGTCTCAGACCTTCGCCAACGTACCCGATGGGTTCGTCAAGCTTCTCTCCTTCATCGTTCAGGTCGCGATGGGGCCATCCGTGCGCCCAGTCTTCACACTCCGCCAGCACAGAGTCAACGACGGTCTGACCATGCACCAGGCCACGGTGCAGTTCAAGGGAGGGCGTGGTGAGCTACGCCGCTACCTGTTCGTGGGGAGAGCCATGCCTACGGAGAGGCATGCTATGCAGATGGCAGCCCGTGAGGCGATAGCCCGCCTCAGGGATGTCCTTCCCGCGATGAAGACTCGTCGCTACCGTTATCTTCCATGCCACGTGCCCTACACCTGCCACTACGCATTCTCCTGCCCCAGAGGAGAACGAGACGAGGCTTTTGAGATGCTTATTGAGTATCTCCGGGCTCTCGAGGCAGCCTTCGACAACCTGGTGGACGACTTTGTGGCTGCCCGCATGGACTCAGTCCATGGCTGTGCCGCCAACAGGAGGGAGCTCCTGCTCACCGCACCGCCACTGACTTTTGTCTCGTCCTCAGCATCTCATGCACCTACTCGTCACCTGCCTACCACCGGAGGGTTCAACCAAGCCTTTGCGCCCACTCCAGCGCGCACTGCACCACCCGTGGTGCCCACTCCCATTCGTGTTGCTCCACCCCTGGCACCCGCTCCATCTACCCGACGCGGCTCTTCACGTCTGGAGCCCATTAGTGAGGAGGAGGTCGAGTCCCCAGCCTCACTGCGCCTCCCCCTTGGCAGGGCCAAGGAGATCATCGACATTTCCGGCTGAGTGCGTTTGCCCGTCATGCGATGTACCGATTTGTAAGATATGTTTATATGTACATAGGTTGTGAGAAGTAGCTTGGTTGCGCATCATGTAGAACTGGAGGAGTGAACTAGCCTAAATAACATGTCAGGATTATGTACGCATATCCTGAGTGATGTACTGTATAATTATCGCCGCGTTTAAGATGTGTAATGAGCAGTCCTTCTCCGTGCGCAAATCAATTTGTTTTCTTAAGTGATCTTGGTCATTTAAATTATTTGCCATCCTTGTGCATTTTTGGAGTTGTTTTTGATGACCATCTTCATTTTTCTTATGAGTTTTACAAAATATATCCCCAAAGTGAAAAATGTCTCGTCCTTGGACTCGCTCCATGCCTACTCCGCCAGAGGAAAATTTTGACACTCAACCAGGCAACAATTTCACGCAAGGGCAGTCGAGTCAACAGGGCAGTGAAACGGCACTTTCCCAAATGTGCCGCCTTTATGAACAGAGTCAGCAACAACATCATGAAATGATGAACCAAGTCATCAACATGGGAAATTACCATGGACAGTATCCGCAGCATTCCAAGTTATCCGAGCTACAGAAGACGCGTCCCCAAACATTTTCTCATACTGACAAGCCTCTTGAAGCCGAGGACTGGCTTCGGGATATGGAGAGGAAATTAATTATTGCAAAATGTTCAGATCCCGAGAAAGTATTGTATGCTCCGCACTATCTCAACAGGGGCAGCCGCATCGTGGTGGGAGAATTTTCTGCACATGCATCCCAACGAAGGTGACATAACCTGGGATGATTTCAAGGAAGGTTTCCGTGGTGCACACATTCCTAAGAGTATTATGAAAATCAAGAAGAGAGAGTTCGATGACCTCAAACAAAGGAACATGACAGTGGCAGATTACAACAGTCAATTTACTCTATTGTCTTGCTACGCCAATGAAGAACGTATGACTGAAAGCAAGAAGATGGAGAAATTCCTTGACGGTCTGGCGCCCGCACTTAAATGCCAACTGGTCGTGCACACTTTTCCTAATTTTAAAACACTGGTGGACAAAGCCATTACTCTGGAAAATGAGAGACGCAGTCTGGAAGATATCCGCAAGCGAAAAAGAGACCAGACTAACCATGCTCACAATCACCGAAGCAAGACAGATTTTCAAAAGAGCGGGACACACAAATTCCCATCCAATGCCTCACGCCAAATCAAGAATTTTCATGCAAGGGACAAGGAGTTCATATATCGCCCCGGCGTTACTTGTTACGCCTGTGGAGAGGAAGGTCACTATGCCAAGTAGTGTCCCAAGCCTAGAAACTCAACCCCAAAGCCAAACAACGGCGGCAATAGTTCAGCGCCCAAGCGAAACAATTTTAATCCCAGCAACAACCACAGGAAGGGTCATCTGAACCACGTAACCAAAGAGGAGGCACAAAACGCTCCGGATATCGTACTCGGTACGTTTCCTGTCAACACAATACCTGCAACGGTTTTGTTTGATTCTGGAGCTTCTCACTCTTTTATTTCGAAAAGTTTTGCTTTGCAAAATAATTTTTCGATGCTTCCTTTGGAAAAATCCATGATCATCAAGTCCCCTGGGATTCAGCAAGTTACTCAGAATTACTGTGAGAATGTGGTCATTGAGTTCGAAGGATTGGAGTTTCACGCAAATCTTATTGTATTAGAGAACAAAGGACTGGATGTCATCCTAGGGATGGACTGGCTAACCACAAATAAGGGTTTTATTGACTGTTTCAACCGGACCGTAATCCTCACACACCACCATGGGAAGACAATAAGAGTGTCAGCCAAGGAAGGAAAAATACCTCGACAACCGAGATTGAATAAGGTAGACGTTTCTGAGCTAAACAAGGTTCCAGTAGTATGTGAATTTCCAGATGTATTCCCTGAAGAACTACCAGGCATGCCACCAGACCGAGAGATAGAGTTCTGCATTGAGCTCGCTCCAGGAACCACCCCCATATACAAGAAACCATACAGAATGGCACCATCCGAGTTGGTTGAATTGAAGAAACAAATAAAAGAATTGCTGGACAAAGGATACATTCGAGCCAGCTCCTCACCTTGGGGATCACCAATTTTATTTGCCAAAAAGAAGGATGGAACACTAAGATTGTGTATTGACTATCGAGCGCTTAACATGGTCACAGTCAAGAACAAATACCCGATGCCAAGGATAAACGATTTGTTTGATCAACTCGCTCAGGCCAAAGTATTCTCAAAAATTGACTTAAGGTCAGGATATCATCAATTAAAAGTGCGAACAGAAGATATCCCCAAAACAGCCTTCACTTCCAGATATGGACTGTATGAGTTCACAGTAATGCCATTTGGGTTAACGAATGCCCCTGCATATTTTGTTCACCTCATGAACAAAGTATTTATGAAATATATGGACAAGTTCGTCGTGGTATTCATCGATGATATTCTGGTATACTCCAAAACACCAGAAGAGCACACAGAACATCTCAGGATTGTGCTAGGAGAACTCAGGAAACACCAATTGTATGCCAAGTTCAGCAAGTGCGAATTTTGGCTAAAACAAGTAGGCTTTCTGGGCCACGTGCTAACCCAAGACGGTATCGCAGTGGACCCAGAGAAAGTCAAGGCCATACTTGGCTGGAAGTCGCCAGCAAGCGTAACAGATATACATAGTTTCTTGGGAATGGCAGGATATTACCGCAGATTTATTGAAGGATTTTCCACCATAGCCAAGCCTATAACGCAATTACTCAAGAAAGACAAGAAGTTCGAATGGACAGAAGCCTGCGAAAAGAGTTTCCAAGAGCTAAAGCGAAAATTAACAACAGCACCAGTATTAATTGTGCCAGACATACACAAGAGTTTTGAAGTGTTTTGTGACGCGTCTAGAAAGGGTCTCGGATGCGTGTTGATGCAGGAAGGCAAGGTTGTCGCCTATGCTTCAAGGCAACTTCGCAAGCATGAGGAAAATTATCCCACTCATGACTTAGAAATGGCAGCGGTCATTCATGCACTCAAAGAATGGAGGCATTTCTTACTTGGGAACCGATGTGAAGTATATACGAATCACAAAAGTCTCAAATATATTTTCACGCAGCCAGAACTAAATTTACGACAAAGACGCTGGTTGGAATTGGTAAAGGATTATGATGTTGGTATCCATTACCATCTAGGGAAAGCAAATGTAGTGGCCGATGCTCTTAGTCGGAACCCCAACTCCGACGAAAGCAATCTACAAAGCTTGAGGCCCGAATTCCAACAAGAATTCGCCAAGCTCAATTTGACAATGGTAGCAGAAGGCACCATATCAAACTTGGAAATACAACCCGGCCTTGTGGAGGGAATTAAAGAAGCTCAGATCGGTCACCCCAGCATTGAAGGCATCAAAAGAAAGGTGAGTATGGGCAAGGCCTCGGAGTTCGTCATAGACGATGAAGGAATATTGTGGTATGGAGAAAGACTCTGCGTGCCAAACATAGAAGGCCTTAAACAGCAAATCCTAGCTGAAGCCCACACCGCCCCGTACTCGATTCACCCCGGAGGGACCAAGATGTATAAAGATATTCAGGAAAGATTTTGGTGGCACGGTATGAAGAGGGACATAGCCACCTTCATTGCACGTTGCGACTCGTGTCAGCGCATAAAAGCTGAGCATCAGAGACCGGCCGGACTACTGCAACCAAACAAAATACCTGAGTGGAAATGGGATGAAATAGGGATGGATTTCATTGTCGGACTACCTCGGTCACAGCATGGGAATGATGCCATCTGGGTCATCACTGACAAGTTAACCAAGGTGGCACATTTCATTCCAGTAAAGACAACCTACAACACTCAGCGGCTTGCCAGGATTTATCTCACCCGCATAGTTTGTCTGCATGGAGTCCCGAAGACTATAATATCCGACAGAGGCACTCGGTTCGTCTCAAGATTTTGGGAGCATTTACAACAGGCTCTGGGAACTCAACTAGCCTTCAGTACGGCATACCACCCACAGACTGATGGACAGACGGAACGCGTAAACCAGGTTTTAGAAGACATGCTGAGAGCATGTGTCCTCACATATGGAACCAGTTGGGAAGAAAGCCTGCCATACGCCGAGTTCGCGTACAACAATAACTACCAGGCCAGCCTGCAAATGGCACCATTTGAGGCTTTATACGGGCGGAGATGTCGTACCCCGTTGAATTGGTCAGAGACCGGAGACAGCCACATCTTCGGGCCAGACATGCTCAGAGAAGCCGAAGAAAAAGTCAAGCTAATCAGAGACCGACTTAAGACCGCTCAAAGTCAACAGAAGAGTTATTATGATCAGAAACATCGTAGGGTCAGCTTCAAGCCCGGTGAGTTCGTATACCTGAAAGTATCTCCTATGAGAGGATTGCAACGATTCAAGATTAAAGGGAAGCTAGCACCAAGATTTATTGGACCATTCTGTATAATGGCGCGAAGAGGCACGGTAGCCTACCAGCTAGACTTACCCAAAGAATTATCCGATGTCCACGACGTGTTCCACGTCTCGCAATTGAGGAAGTGCGTGAGCAACCCAGAGAAACAAGTATCCCATGAGAGCATTGACGTGCAGCCAGACCTCACTTATCGGGAATGTCCAGTAAGAATATTAGAGGAGTCTGAAAGGAGAACCCGACAGAGGACCATCAAATTCTTCAGAGTCCAGTGGAGCAATCACACCGACAGTGAAGCAACTTGGGAAAGAGAGGATTTTCTTCGAGCAGAGCATCCACACTTATTTAAGGATCAACTGAAATCTCGGGGACGAGATTTTTCCTAAGGGGGTAGGTGTTGTGACACTCCAAAAATTTTGATTTGGTTTTCATCAAAAACTTTATTGGATTCTAAAAGAGGGCATTTAAAAATTTCTTTTTCAGAAAATCCTTCCTCTTAAAAAAAACTTCCTTTCACCTTTGGCAAGGATTTCCTTTCCTTTTCAATTTTGGTGTTGATTTTTTGGAAGCTTTTCTTCTGGTTGTTTCCCTCTCAAACTTATTTAATTTTCGTTTAAAAAGAAACCCTAGGAGTTTTGGGACTTTTTTCTTTTGAAACCACCCATGATTTTACTTGTCACGGGTGGTAAAACCACTCCAAAACCTCCCCTTCCTCTTGGAACAACCTAAGTTCTCTGTCCCAACTAATCCAAACAAGTTTTGTATTTTTATTTCAAACATTTTTCATCTCAAATCATTTTTATCAATTATTTGGAGCCTGAGTCATTTACAAAGCAAGTGCCTTATTCCCTTTGAGTTTTGATCTCAAACCAACTCCTCTGGATTGTCCTTAGCATCCACAACTTAGAACCATTTTGATCCACTCTACTTCTTTTCAAATTTTTCAAATTTCAGCCTCTGCAAGTTTGGACCAGATTTGCCAAATTTGGTGAAATTCATATCTACACTCTCCCAAAAATTCTACAAAAATTCAGGCAGCCTACTGTAGCAATGAGTAGCCACTCCACCAAAAATCAGCTCTAGGAAAAATCCCTAGAGGCCAGTATCATTTTGTCGAACACCTTGCATACACTGTATTTTGCACTTTCAGTAATTCAGTAAAGTTCAGAGTTTATTGTCGTTTTCTCCTCGCCAGTTTCAGTCAGGCGTGGACAGTGCCCTTGGCACGATCCTCGCCGCCTCTGCCTCTTGTCTGGAGTGCCGCACGCGCGCTTGGCGCCTTCCGGGCGTCGGTGGCGCCCTGGCCCGCCTGCGCCGGCGTGTCTCGCGACGGCCGATCCACCGTAACAGCCGACCGGAAGCAGAACGGCGGCGCAACGCCGTTCGGCGCCGCCCAATGCTCCCTGGCTCTCCGCGTGGCACATGCACGCCAGCGCAGCCCCGCTGCACAGTTGCCGTGGCCCGGCAAGCACAGAACGCGCTCCCTGCCGCCGACGTGCCGCATGGCCGTTCCGTTGGGACAGGCCATAAACTCCCCCCCCCCCCGTGCTGAGATGGACCTTGAAATGGATCCACTACTCCACCTAGACGATGCCCAAGCCCCTAATCCCACTGCCCAACCCCGGCGCCGCCGTAATCGCTCGCCGGACTTATCCCGTACGCGGCAACCGCCTCGGGCCGGCTATATATAGCGCCCCCAAACTCCCTCTCGCCCCCGCACACCTCCACTACCTCTCTGGACCCCGACCAACAACTAGAAGAGCCTCGAGGGGCCCTTCTTCCTCGACTCCGGCCACCTCGTTCCGCCTCGGCCTCCACCTCGATTCGCTCCGGTGAGGCCGTCCCCGGCGCCCAAACTTCGTTAGTAGCTTCCTCGAGCACCCAGTGAGCTAACCCAAGCATCAATTTGACCTTCGCAGCTCTCCCCAGCGAGGTCCATCTCCACCCGAGCCGCCGTCCGCCGGAGCAAGGCTCGCCGTCGACGTGGTACTTGCCGGCAACCACCACCACCACCACCAACCGACGCGGAAGGGCGCCCTGAGCAAGGAGGTACCCTCCGATCCCCTTATCTCGCCGTGGATCGCCGCCGGCGACCATCCCGGCTCTCGGGCTCCGTCGAGATCTGCCGCCCGTTTTGAAATTTCAAATCTGACGGGTGGGACCTGCCCGTCAGCCTCTCTGTCCCTTTCTAAACGAACCGTTTCTGGAAGCGTATTGTGCCAAATGCGTTTTCCTCCTGGGCTGGCGTATTCTCTACCGAAGCGTTTTCAGTTTTTATGAGCTAGCCCCTGGAAATATTCTGTTTCATTACAGATGAGTCCCTGGACTAAAACCTTTATAACTTTTAAACAGAAAAGTATTTTTGATTGATTCTTTTTCTGTTCTCTTTGAAATTTTGTCTAGTTTTTTATCAGATTTATTTGAAATTTTTTTGGAATACTTTTTGTGCACTTCTCGGTATTTACGATAGCGCCTATATTTTTTGTATACCGTAGATAACGAAGGAGGTGACGGAGCTGCGAACTTCACCGAGCTAGGCTCCGACTACTCTGAACCAGGCAAGCATGTTTGAACTTTTGATATGATAAGTGTCTTGGCATGTTTTGCATTTAGTTAGTTTCATGGCATGTTGATGAGCATACTGATGAACATTATTTTCATGCATGGTTAAGGTAAGTGAACTCGATGATCCATAAGTGGATGGATGTGAGTATGAATGGCCATGGGTTGGCATGAGGATGGGTAAGATGGCAGTGTTGTAGCATGCCAGTCTTATGCCAGACTATTTGACTACAGTGTCAAATCGTATCAGTCCAGTTCCTCCCTCTTCCTTCCTTGTACTACCACATGTTTTCTGCAAGGAGTATGGCTTAGTAAGTTGCAAACCGCTTTCCTGGTACACACCAAAAGGAGAGGCCGGGATGATGGTTCCATGGCCCTGGATTAAAGCCAGTCATCCGGTCAGGGGGCATGGGTGTTTCCGGTTGGGACCGAGAGGGGGGCACCCCTTAGAGCGCGCGTATATAAATTTGATCCCATGCTATTCGAGATTGTGATCTCCCCGTCTCAAAGTTTTTCTTGGACGATGTCTAGGGTGAGTCCTGGCATCGAGAGATAGGATGGGTGTGTACTGGATTGTTGTGTTTTCTTCCGAAATACCGTAAACGGAACTAGTCCTTCGAGACTACGGAAATCCGTTAGCTGTGGGAAATTTTTGTACAAACTCTGCAGAGTCATAAATCTCCAAATCATCTTATCCATATCCAAATTTTGCGCTGACTTATTCTGACAAGTGCCAGTTTTTGGTGACAGATACTCCGGTGAATCTCATGAGCACTAAGCCCGGTTAACAGTTTATTTCTGTGGATGGACTAACCCGTTTATTATCATGAACTGAATATTTATTATGAGTATTATTTACTTGTGGATTAAAGCCCTTTTTGTGATGTCGCTCAAACGTCCGACTGTGGCATTTCTTTTAAAGCCCTTTCTGTGATGTCGCTCAGACGTCCGACTATGGCATTTCTTTTAAAGCCCTTTCTGTGATGTCGCTCAGACGTCCGACTGTGGCATTTCTTTTAAAGCCCTTTCTGTGATGTCGCTCAGACGTCCGACTGTGGCATTTCTTTTAAATCCCTTTCTGTGATGTCGCTCAGACGTCCGAATGTGGTATTTCTTTTAAAGCCCTTTCTGTGATGTCGCTCAGACGTCCGACTGTGGCATTTCTTTTAAAGCCCTTTCTGTGATGTCGCTCAGACGTCCGACTGTGGCATTTCTTTTAAAGCCCCTTCTGTGATGTCGCTCAGACGTCCGACTGTGGCATTACTTTTAAAGCCCTTTATGTGGTGTCGCTATGACGCCCGACTGTGGCATGTTTTTCTGTTATTATTTGTTCACCCTTCGAGGCGTCGCTTCAGACGCCCGATCGGTTCTCATTTATATTTTGTTGGGATTTCAGGTGGACTACCGCCGTTTCCCTCGTACTTACTTCGTCATGCAAATTTTTAATTGTGCATTGGAAAGCTTATTCATGACGCATTCATGCATGCATTTGTTATATCTTACGTCCAAACTGTCTTGCGAGTACTTTCAAAATACTCACTGGCTTGTTGATTTGGCCAGATGCTGACGAAGGCAATCTCATGGATGAAGAGTTCGATAGCGAGTCCGATGCCTAGAGGAATTCCAGTCAGTCTTGTGCGACCCTGGTCTTGGTCACTGTTTTATACCCGCTTCTGCAACCCGAATAAATTTATCGAGCCTCACCTCGACGCTCGATGAGATGCCAGTTTGAGAGTCGTGTTACCACACTTCCCATTGTGTTATTCCACCACCACTATATCCTCGAGTCAGTAGTATGCCACCACACCATTGTGTTATATCCGCCATTATGTATAATTATTGGCGCGCTTGTAATAATTTGTTGAGCAGCCCTAGCTCAACCCTGTAATATATTCTATGCTACTGGCTTATTGTATCAAGTATTTGTCTACCAGTGAGGAGGATTTTCTCTCATTCTGGACTCAAAGATTGGTTTCTCAATAAATATTTTTATTGGAAAACCGGTCGTGACAGCTTCGCTACCGGTGAGAAAGTCTCATCGTAGTCAACCCCTTGAACTTGTCAATAACCCTTAGCGACAAGCCGAGCTTTATAGATGGTCACATTACCATCCGCGTCTGTCTTCTTCTTAAAGATCCATTTATTTTCTATGGCTCGCCGTTCAGCGGGCAAGTCAGTCAAAGTCCATACTTCGTTTTCATACATGGATCCTATCTCGAATTTCATGGCTTCTAGCCATTTGTCGGAATCCGGGCCCGCCATCGCTTCTTCATAGTTCGAAGGTTCACCGTTGTCTAACAACATGATTTCCAAGACAGGGTTGCCGTACCACTCTGGTGCGGAACGTGTCCTTGTGGACCTTCGAAGTTCAGTAGCAACTTGATCAGAAGTTTCATGATCATCATCATTAACTTCCTCTCTAGTCGGTGCAGGCACCTCAGGAACATTTTCTTGAGTTGCGCCATTTTCCGGTTCAAGAGGTAACACTTCATCAAGTTCTACTTTCCTCCCACTTACTTCTTTCGTGAGAAACTCCTTCTCTAGAAAGCATCCATTCCTGGCAACAAAGATCTTGCCTTCGGATCTGAGGTAGAAGGTATACCCAACAGTTTCTTTAGGGTATCCTATGAAGACGCATTTTTCCGACTTGGGTTCGAGCTTTTCAGGTTGAAGTTTCTTGACATAAGCATCGCATCCCCAAACTTTTAGAAACGACAACTTAGGTTTCTTCCCAAACCATAATTCAAACGGTGTCGTCTCAACGGATTTCGACGGAGCCCTATTTAAAGTGAATGCGGCAGTCTCTAAAGCATAGCCCCAAAAAGATAACGGTAAATCGGTAAGAGACATCATAGATCGTACCATATCTAATAGAGTGCGATTACGACGTTCGGACACACCATTACGCTAAGGTGTTCCAGGCGGCGTGAGTTGTGAAACTATTCCACATTTTCTTAAGTGTGTGCCAAATTCGTGACTCAAGTATTCTCCTCCACGATCTGATCGTAGAAACTTGATTTTCCTGTCACGTTGATTCTCAACCTCACTCTGAAATTCCTTGAACTTTTCAAAGGTTTCAGACTTGTGTTTCATTAAGTAGACATACCCATATCTACTCAAGTCATCAGTGAGGGTGAGAACATAACGATAGCCACCGCGAGCCTCAACACTCATTGGACCGCACACATCAGTATGTATGATTTCCAATAAGTTGGTTGCTCGCTCCATTGTTCCTGAGAACGGAGTCTTGGTCATTTTACCCATGAGGCATGGTTCGCATGTGTCAAATGATTCATAATCAAGAGACTCTAAAAGTCCATCTGCATGGAGCTTCTTCATGCGTTTGACACCTATGTGACCAAGGCGGTAGTGCCACAAGTATGTGGGACTATCATTATCAACCTTACATCTTTTGGTACTCACACTATGAATATGTGTAGCATTACGCTCGAGATTCATTAAGAATAAACCATTGACTATCGGAGCATGACCATAAAACATATCACTCATATAAATAGAACAACCATTATTCTCGGATTTAAATGAGTAGCCATCTCGTATTAAACGAGATCCTGATACAATGTTCATGCTCAAACTTGGCACTAAATAACAATTATTGAGGTTTATAACTAATCCCGTAGGTAAATGTAGAGGTAGCGTGCCGACGGCGATCACATCGACCTTGGAACCATTCCTGACGCGCATCGTCACCTCGTCCTTCGCCAGTCTCCGTTTATTCCGCAGCTCCTGCTGTGAGTTACAAATATGAGCAACGGCACCGGTATCAAATACCCAGGAGTTACTACGAGTACTGGTAAGGTACACATCAATTACATGTATATCAAATATACCTTTGGTTTTGCCGGCCTTCTTGTCCGCTAAGTATTTGGGGGCAATTCCGCTTCCAGTGACCGCTTCCCTTGCAATAAAAGCACTTAGTCTCGGGCTTGGGTCCATTCTTTGGCTTCTTCTCGGTAGCTTGCTTGCCAGGCGCGGCAACTCCCTTGTCGTCCTTCTTGAAGTTCTTTTTACCCTTGCCCTTCTTGAACTTAGTGGTTTTATTGACCTTCAACACTTGATGTTCCTTCTTGACTTCTACCTCCGCTGATTTCAGCATTGCAAATACCTCATGAATGGTCTTTTCCATTCCCTGCATATTGAAATTCATCACAAAGCTTTTGTAGCTTGGTGGAAGCGACTGGAGGATTCTGTCAATGACCGCATCATCTGGGAGATTAACTCCCAGTTGAGTCAAGCGGTTATGTAACCCAGACATAGTGAGTATGTGCTCACTGACAGAACTATTTTCCTCCATCTTACAGCTGAAGAACTTGTCGGAGACCTCATATCTCTCGACCCGGGCATGAGCTTGGAAAACCATTTTCAGCTCTTCGAACATCTCATATGCTCCATGTCTCTCAAAACGCTTTTGGAGCCCCGGCTCTAAGCTGTAAAGCATGCCGCACTGAACGAGGGAGTAGTCATCAACACGTGTCTGCCAAGCGTTCAGAACGTCTTGGTTCTGTGGGACGGGAGCTTCACCTAGCGGTGCTTGTATGACATAATCTTTCTTGGCAGCTATGAGGATGATCCTCAAATTCCGGACCCAGTCCGTGTAGTTGCTGCCATCGTCTTCCAGCTTGGTTTTCTCTAGGAACGCATTGAAGTTGAGGACTACGTTGGCCATTTGATCTACAAGACATATTTGCAAAGGATTTAGACTAAGTTCATGATAATTAAGTTCATCTAATCAAATTATTAATGAACTCCCACTTAGATTAAACATCCCTCTAGTCATCTAAGTGTTACACGATCCGAGTCGACTAGGCCGTGTCCGATCATCACGTGAGACGGACTAGCCATCGTCGGTGAACATCTTCATGTTGATCGTATCTTCCATACGACTCGTGTTCGACCTTTCGGTCTCTGTGTTCCGAGGCCATGTCTATACACATGCTAGGCTCGTCAAGTCAACCCTAAGTGTTTTGCATGTGTAAAACTGTCTTACACCCGTTGTATGTGAACGTAAGGATCTATCACACCCGATCATCACGTGGTGCTTCGAAACGACAAACTTTAGCAACGGTGCACAGTTAGGGGAGAACACTTCTTGAAATTGTTGTAAGGGATCATCTTATTTACTACCGTCGTTCTAAGTAAACAAGATGCAAAAACATGATAAACATCACATACAATCAAGCAATAAACGTGACATGATATGGCCAATATCACATAGCTCCTTTGATCTCCATCTTGGGGCTCTATGATCATCTTGTCACCGGCTTGACACCATGATCTCCATCATCATGATCTCCATCATCGTGTCTCCATGAAGTTGCTCGCCAACTATTACTTCTACTACTAAGGCTAACGCATTTAGCAATAAAGTAAAATAATTTACATGGCGTTTCTCAATGACACGCAGGTCATAAAATAAAGACAACCCCTATGGCTCCTGCCGGTTGTCATACTCATCGACATGCAAGTCGTGATTCCTATTACAATAGCATGAACATCTCATACATCACATATATATCATTCATCATAACTTTGGCCATATCATATCACAAAGCACTTGCTGCAAAAACAAGTTAGACGTCCTCTAATTGTTGCTGCAAGTTTTACGTGGCTGAATTAGGGTTCTAGCAAGAACGTTTTCTTACCTACATGAAAGCCACAACGTGATTTGTCAACTTCTATTTACCCTTCATAAGGACCCTGTTCATCGAATCCGCTCCAACTAAAGTAGGAGAGACAGACACCCGCCAGCCACCTTATGCAACTAGTGCATGTTAGTCGGTGGAACCGGTCTCACGTAAGCATACGTGTAAGGTTGGTCCGGGCCGCTTCATCCCACAATACCGTTGAAGCAAGATAAGACTAGTAGCGGCAAGAAAGTTGACAACATCTACGCCCACAACCAATTGTGTTCTACTCGCGCAAGAAGAACTACGCATAAACCTGGCTCTGATACCACTGTTGCGGAACGTTGTAGAAAACAAAAATTTTCCTACGGTTTCACCAAGATCTATCTATGAGTTCATCTAGCAACGAGTCATCGGATGCATCTACATACCTTTGTAGATCGCGAGCGGAAGCGTTCAAAGAACGTGGATGAAGTAGTCGTTCACGACGTGATTCAAATCACCGGAGATCCTAGCACCGAACGGACGGCACCTCCGCATTCAACACACGTACGGTCAGCGTAACGTCTTCTTCTTCTTGATCCAGCAAGAGGGAATAAGAGGTTGAGGAAGATGGCTCCAGCAGCAGCACAACGGCGTGGTGATGGTGGAGCTGCAGAACTCCGTCAGGGCTTCGCCAAGCACTATGGAGGAGGAGGAGGTGTTGGAGAGGGAGAGGGAGGCAACCAAAAGTGTGGGAGAAAAGCCCTCCTACCCCCACTATATATAGGAGGGCCAAGGGGGGGCGCCAGCCCTAGGAGATCTAATCTCCTAGGGGGGGCGGCGGCCAAGGGGAGGTTTCCCTCCCCCCCAAGGCACCTAGGGGAGCCTTCCACAATTGGGACTCTTCCCTTTTGGGAAACCCTAGGCGCATGGGCCCTTGGGGCTGGTTCCCTTGGCCCATGTAGGCCAAGGTGCGACCCCTACAGCCCATGTGGCCCCCACGGGGCAGGTGGCCCCACCCTGTGGGCCCTCGGGACCCCTCCGGTGGTCCTGGTACAATACCGATAACCCCGAAACTTGTCCCGATGGCCGAAACAGCACTTCCTATATATAATTCTTTACCTCCGGACCATTCCGAAACTCCTCGTGACATCCGGGATCTCCTCCGGGACTTCGAACAACATTCGGGTTACTGCATATACATATCCCTACAACCCTAGCGTCACCGAACCTTAAGTGTGTAGACCCTACGGGTTCGGGAGACAAGCAGACATGACCGAGATGACTCTCCGGTCAATAACCAATAGCGGGATCTGGATACCCATGTTGGCTCCCACATGCTCCACGATGATCTCATCGGATGAACCACGATGTCGAGGATTCAATCAACCCCGTATGCAATTCCCTTTGTCAATCGGTATGTTACTTGCCCAAGACTCGATCGTCGGTATCCCAATACCTCGTTCAGTCTCGTTACTGGCAAGTCACTTTACTCGTACCTTAATGCATGATCCTGTGACCAGACACTTGGTCACTCTGAGCTCATAATGATGATGCATTACTGAGTGGGCCCAGTGATACCTCTCCGTTTATACGGAGTGACAAATCCCAGTCTTGATCCGTGTCAACCCAACAAACACTTTCGGAGATACCTGTAGTGCACCTTTATAGTCACCCAGTTACGTTGCGACGTTTGGTACACCCAAAGCAGTCCTACGGTATCCGGGAGTTGCACGATCTCATGGTCAAAGGAAAAGATACTTGACATTGGAAAAACTCTAGCAAACGAACTATACGATCTTTAAGCTATGTTTAGGATTGGGTCTTGTCCATCACATCATTCTCCTAATGATGTGACCTCGTTATCAATGACATCCAATGTCCATAGTCAGGAAACCATGACTATCTGTCGATCAACGAGCTAGTCATCTAGAGGCTTACTAGGGACATGTTGGTGTCTATTATTCACACATGTATTACGATTTCCGGATAACACAATTATAGCATGAATAAAGACAATTATCATGAACAAGGAAATATAATAATAATGCTTTTATTATTGCCTCTAGGGCATATTTCCAACAAGATCTTCGTATTCGGCGGCTTCGTACCGCGGGCCAACTGCTTGGCCATCTGAAGCAGATCGAGAGCTATGCCCCTGGCCATCAGGTCAGGTTTGGAAGCTTGAACTATACTGCCGACATCCGCGGAGACTTGATCTTCGACGGATTTGAACCCATGTCTGGTGCGCCGCACAGTCACGACAGGCATGACTTAGCTCTATCGTCGGACAGTGTTCGGGAGATCACACCTGTGGCTACTCCGCCCCCCAATCCGGAGCAGATCTTGCCGTCCGAGGATGGGTGGATGGACCCCGCCACGGAGGCCGCACACTCAGCGGCGATAGAGCTGAATACTGACTTCACCTCCTATGAGACATGTGTTACCGGACCCTTGGATTCGTCCCCGGCCACAGGCTCCGAACCGCTTGTGTCCGTGCCTATCGAATCCGACTGGGCACCGATCATGGAGTTTACCTCCGTGGATATCTTTCAGCACTCGCCCTTGGGCGACGTGCTAAATTCATTGAGGTCTCTCTCCTTGTCAGGAGACCCTTGGCCGAACTATGTCTGGCTTGAGTGGGGAGCGGACGACGAAATTCATTCCCCACCCACCGCCCACTTAATAGCCACTGTCGATGACCTAACCGACATGCTTGATTTCGGCTCCGAAGACATCGACGGTATGGATGATGATGCAGGAGAAGAACAGGAACCACCGCCCACAGGGCGCTGGACAACCACCTCATCATATGATATATACATGGTGGACACCCCCAAAGAAAGCAATGGCAATAAAGCAATGGAGGATAATCCCTCGAGAAGCAATCTAAGCACCGGCGTCATCGACGCCGCTCTAAGCCCCGCCATAGCAAAAGCAGCAATACCGACACAAGAGACAATAACGCTGCAGACAGTGCCGAAGACGAAGACAATCCCCTCCAGCCAGGCTTCGAGCAGGAGGATGGGCAAGCGAGCCCTAAGGAACATGCGACAGACGGAGAATCAGGGGATGACAATTATATGCCTCTCTCCGAAGACGAGTGAGCCTCGGCGACCAAGAATTCATCGTGCCTGAGGATCCCGTCGAGCAGGAGCGCTTCAAGCACCGGCTTATAGCCACAGCAAAAATCCTGAAGAAAAAGCAATAGCAGCTTCAAGCTGATCAAGATCTGCTAGCGGATAGATGGACCGAGGTCCTGGCAGCCGAGGAATACGAACTCGAGTGCCCAACCAAAAGTTACCCAAAGCACAGGTTGCTACCCCAACTCGAGGAGGAATCATTAAAGCCTACACTAGCAGCGTATGATGCGGCTGACTGGCCACCTCGTGGCCGAGACAAAATGGCGTATCAGCCCGAAGTCCAGCCTGCACCTCGTCGCCAGTCAAACAAAAACACCAAGGCCCGGGGCTACACGCAGGACCTGCGAGACGTATTGGAAAACAAAGCAGGACATACAAGATCGATCTACGGATCACGGGGGCGCGCCCCAATGCGTGACAACGGCCGTCACGCTGGATATACTAAAAGCAAATCCGGCCGGGCCGAATACAACGGACAAGACTCGTACGAATTGCGTCGTGATATAGCCCAGCACAGAGGCGCCGCACACCCCCTATGCTTCACTGATGAGGTAATGGATCATGAATTCCCGGAAGGGTTTAAACCCGTGAACATTGAATCATATGATGGTACTACAGATCCCGCGGTATGGATAGAGGATTTCTTCCTCCACATTCACATGGCCCGCGGGGATGATCTACACGCCATCAGGTATCTCCCACTAAAACTCAAAGGGCCGGCTCGGCATTGGCTGAATAGCTTGCCGGCAAACTCCATCGAAAGTTGGGAGAACCTGGCAGATGCATTCCTGGACAACTTCCAGGGCACTTATGTGCGACCACCGGATGCTGATGATTTAAGTCACATAACACAACAGCCCGGAGAGTCAGCCAGGAAATTCTGGACTCGGTTCCTAAGTAAAAAAGAACTAAATTGTTAACTGTCCGGGTGCCTAAGCCCTAGCGGCCTTTAAACATAACATCCGTGACGAGTGGCTCGCCCGACATCTCGGCCAAGAGAAGCCAAAATCCATGGCAGCCCTCACGACACTCATGACCCGCTTTTGCGCGGCCGAGGATAGCTGGTTGGCCCATAGCAACAACACATCAAGCAATCCTGGCACATCAGAGGCCAGAGATAGCAACGGCAAACCCCGACGCAACAAACACAAGCATCCCAAAAATGGTGGAAACGCCGAAGATACGGCAGTCAATGCCGGATTTAGTGGCTCTAAGTCCGGTCAGCGGAAAAAGCCATTCAAAAATGACAATCGGGCCCGTCTAGTCTGGACCGCATACTCGACCGTCCATGCCAAATTCATGGCACCCCAGAAACACCAACCAATCATACCAACAGAGAATGCTGGGTCTTCAAACAAGCCGGCATGTCAGGTGCCGAAAACAAAGAGAAGGGGTCCCAAAGCGATGATAGCGACGAGGAGCCCAGATCACCGAATACAGGAGGGCAAAAGAAATTTCCCCCGCAAATCCAAATGGTGAACGTGGTAAACGCCACCCACACTCCCAACCCGGACCGGATGCGCACACGTACGGATGTTGACTTAACGGAACCAGTCGTCCCAGAATATAAACTAGGGCCGATCACCTTCAACCGCATGGATTGTCCGGTCAACACCAATCAGGGCAATTCAGCCGCACTAGTCCTCGACCCAATAATTGACGGGTTCCACCTCACGCGAGTCCTTATGGACGAAGGCAGCATTCTAAACCTGCTTTACCAGGACACAGTGCGCAAGATGGGCATCTATCATTCGGTGATCAAGCCCACTAAAGCCACCTTTAGAGGTGTTATACCAGGGATGGAGGCCAGCTGTACAGGCTCCATCGCCCTTGAGGTAGTCTTTGGATCATCGGACAATTACCGTGCCGAAGAGTTAATCTTCGACATCGTCCCCTTTCGCAGTGATTATCAGGCACTGCTCGGACGAACCGCATTTGCTCGATTCAACGCGGTGCCACATTATGCCTACCGTAAGCTCAAGATACCCGGTCCACGCGGCGTCATCACGGTTAATGGCAAGGCCGAACTCCCCCTCGGTACCAAAGAGTATACCGCTGCTTTAACAGTAGAGGCAACGAGTGGCACCTTTCAATCGAACCTCAAGTCGACGGTCAAGCTCCCAGACACCGCCAAAGGACTCCGAACTACTTCGCGACAGGATAGCCCGGCTCATCCAGAGCTCAATTAAACACTCCAGCGAAGGCCAGGACAAGCCACATACCGCAGCTCAACCGCTCTGCGGCACACAAACACATCTTGCATTTTCTGTATAGGTTCATTTTTGCCCAGGCAAGGACTGGCGATATGGAAGCAGCTCGAACACGCAAGGGAACCCTTAGATATTCCCCTCGATGACCATCCAACTGCACTCCGGATCCGCACACAGCTTCTTCCCACCTGGTCTCAGTACGTTCCGCAGTCACTTTCTCTTTTTATTACTTTACATATACTCATACGCATCGACGTATTATTCAAATACAACATGTGAATTTATATGACGCTTATCTGTCATTATCTCTTATTGAAATTCTTTTGTCAAAATGGCATCCGTACACTGCGATATGCCTTAAATATGCCAAGGGCTTCGTTTTATCCATAATACGGCAATAAAGTCCGAACACCTTCATGGTAGTTCGGCACCCCGAACTTATAGCATTATATGCATTAGCTCCGAATCATGTCTTGGGTCAAATGTTGGGTTTGCCCGGCTCCCATGTTTTGCTGCCTTATGTTCTGCTATATCGGCTAAGGCGTCACAGGGAGAACTACTGCGATTGTGTCCCGGTTCTTCCGGACGAGCACCTCAGTAGAGAAAGCCAAAAACTGACTATCATGATACGGCGAGAGCTGGTCAGCTGTTTGAGAGGTTGTAAAATCTTTAAGGATTTATCCCGCATAATGCCATAACCAATGCAGCATGCGATGGATCAGCTTTTCGTTCGATCAGGTGCTTATAGAGCCCCTCGTGCGGTCTTCCGAACACCAGGGGCTGTGCCTACCTTCCTTTTCTAAAGCTCCTATGGCTAAGTGAGAGTGATAAAGCCCTATAGTCCGATTGCCTGGTTCGTTGTGCTGAACACCTTCTTCGAAGGACCAAAAACTGGGATAAAGAGTGATCAGATTTATCTCAAACACCCGTACTTCCTACGTGGGGGCAGAAGTCGACGACTGGCCAACTCTCAGCACTAACATATAAAATGGCCGCGCAGGAGGATAAACTTTCATATAACATGCAATAAATAATAGAAATGACCTTGTTCAACATTACAAAGGACAATGTCGGTGTCAAAACCGGCGGATCTTGGGTAGGGGGTCCTGAACTGTGCGTCTAGGCGGATGGTAACAGGAGACGATGGACACGATGTTTTTACCAAGGTTCGGGCCCTCTTGATGGAGGTAAAACCCTACGTCCTGCTTGATTAATATTGATGATATGGGTAGTACAAGAGTAGATCTACCACGAGATCAGAGAGGCTAAACCCTAGAAGCTAGCCTATGGTATGATTGTTATTCGTCCTACGGACTAAAACCCTCCGGTTTATATAGACACCGAAGAGGGCTAGGGTTACACAGAGTCGGTTACAATGGTAGGAGATCTACATATCCGTATCGCCAAGCTTTCCTTCCACGCCAAGGAAAGTCCCTTTCGGACACGGGACGAAGTCTTCAATCTTGTATCCTCATAGTCCAGGAGTCCGGCCGAAGGTATAGTCCGGCTATCCGGACACCCCCTAATCCAGGACTCCCTCAGTAGCCCCTAAACCAGGCTTCAATGATGACGAGTCCGGCGCGCAGATTGTCTTCAGCATTGCAAGGCGGGTTCCTCCTCCAAGTACTTCATAGAAGATTTTGAACACAAAGGTAGTGTCCGGCTCTGCAAAATAAGTTTCCACATACTGCCATAGAGAGAAAAATATTTACACAAATCTAATCTGCTGACGTATTCCGTAGCGTGACATCACACCACGGCCAAGTCTTTATTCGAATCGTTTTACTGTCCCACCTCAGCGCGTTTAGCGAGGCGGTTTCCTTGGCACGTCTTGTCAAAGCAGAGATCGTGTCCCCTTATTCCGGGATTCTCATCAATACGGGCGTGGGTAACCCAACCGCGCCATTAATTACGGCGCTTGGGAGATAAGCGAGTTTTACCAGGCTGGTGGGGACGCATAGTCGCGTCCGCCCATATAAGGGGATAAGGATCCACCTTTTCATCCACGCCTTCTTCCTCCTTTGCCTATCCATTTCCGCGCACTCGAGCTCCAGCGCCCAAGTCCGCACACCCCACCTCAACCTCCTCCAGCCATGTCCGGAGCGGGAGGCAAGTGGATGGTCTCCTCCATCACAGAGGGACTCATCAAAAAACTGAGGAAGGCCGTATACTTGTCTATTGTGCACCGGCTTCCCGAAGAGGGGCAGCTCGTCCCCACCCCTAGGCCCCATGAGAGGGTGGTGTTCCTTCCCCATTTCCTCCGGGGACTGGGCTTCCCTCTCCACCCATTTGTCCGGGGGCTCATGTTCTACTATGGCCTGGATTTCCATGATCTGGCCCCGAACTTTGTCCTCAACATCTCGTGGTTTATCGTCATGTGCGAGGCTTTCCTCCACATCCACCCCCATTTCGGCCTATGGCTCAAGACTTTCAATGTCAAGCCGAAGGTGGTGCGCGGCACCCAGGCGGAGTGCGGAGGCGCCATGGTGGGCAAGATGCCCAACGTCTTATGGCTCGAGGTCTCCTTCATGGAGACCCTTAAGGGGTGGCAATCGGGGTGGTTTTACATCACCGAGCCCCGCGACCCTGAATGGGTCGCAGCCCCCGAGTTCCGATCTGGACCCCCTACGTGGCTCACCTCCTGGAAAGAGACGGGCCTGTCGTGGGGTAAAAAAGGAGAGCTGACCGGACTCCAAACATGCGTCAAAACCCTGGTGGACAAGAAGCTCAAACTTGTCAACGTAGCCCAGGTTATGCTCATCCGCCGGATCCTCCCGTGTCAACAACGGGCTTTCAACCTGTGGGAGTTCGACCCGGCGCAGCACCGAACTCTGAGCAGGCTCTTCGACACGACGTACGAAGATGCATGGAAGGTGCTTTTCAAGGGTGCCGAGGCCCCCGCATCCGCTACCGAGGATCGCGGATTCAGCACGCAGCGTCACACTCGTGCGGTAAGCTGTTTTTACCTTTTACAGGGCATTCGTTTTTCATAGTTTGACTCCATGGGGGATCTAAGCTCCCTTACCTTTGACAGGATTGGCAGGAGACGTCCGGACAGATCATCTGTCCGGCTCCTTTGCCCGAAGGCCCAGCGGACGCTCGCTTGGCGAAGCTGCTGGTTCCGGCACCCTATGTGGTGCCGGAGAAGAAGGCCAAGAAAAAGGCCACAGGGACTCGAAAGAGTGCCCGGCGCCAGGAGGCGTCGGATTCATCATCCGACGACCCCAAGACGCACTCCTCCCATGAATACGAGGAGGAGGAAGAAGAGACCTCTCCCCTTCCAGCGGGGGGAGGGAAGAAAAGGAAGGCCGCCCCAACTGGGGAGGCCGAAGGGTCCAAGAAAGGAAGACCCTTTCTCCGGACTACTCCGCCGACGCCGACGACGGCGAAGAGGAGTGGCTGCACAGGGCCAAGCCCCTGGCGAGATCGTAAGTATTCGGAAACCAGAGCAATTCATAGTGTTCCTTTCTTGCACAACTCCTCCTTACGCCAAATATGACTATGCAGTCCGCCCAAGGCCGGGCTCGACGAGTCGTCGAGCGGCTCCCTGGATTCGTCAGATGTGAATTCACTTCTGCCCGCTACCTCCCCCACCCTACGGACGACACCGAGGTGCTGTCCCAACAGGTTCCAAGCCAGGAGAAGGTGGTCCTGGAGGCACCACAAGGCTACCTCCCAGACTCCAGGCATAAAGGGGATAAAACCCCCAAGGGCTCCAAGTCCGGCCTTGAGCCGGACACCGCGCCGGAACCTTCAACGGTTCTGGACTCCGGCAGGCGGCCTCCTCTCAAGAGGGGCAAGCCTACCAAGCCAGTGACCTCCGTCCAACCGGAGACACCGGACAATTTGCTGGAGGTGCTTGACGGCGCCTCCATCGACGAGGAGCACCGCGCTGTTATGAGTGCGGTGATCCAGAAGGTTCAGTCCGCCAAGAGCGGACTGACTGAAGCCTGTGCTAGCCTTCTAACAGGTTTTGAGGTAAGTAAAAGATATGTAAATATATTACCGCATAGATAGTAGCCCCTGATGCTCTGTTTGGCATTCGGAAAGAAAAGCCGAATAGAGGATCTAATACCGTTCACAGGAGTCTAACAAAAGTAAGTCAATATGCGTATGCAGGCTTCGCTGCTAGCATCCGCCGCACTGACTGCGGAGGTGGGCACGCTGAAGCAGAACCTCGAGCGGTCCGAGCAAGAGCTCGGCCTAGCCAAGCAGCGGCTTGAGGAGAAGGAAGGTAAGAAATGCCTTATTTAAATACATGAAAGGTGCAATTGCAAAAGGTGACAGGATTAACGTGGCTATTGTAGGGGCCACAACTGAGGTGGCGACCCTTAAGCAAGCGATGTCCGAGGCCGAGAAGAGGGCGGCCACGGAGCGCACTGAGTGGGAGAAGCATGAGACGCAGGTTGGCGAGGTGCGGCAAGAGCTCCAGGCTCTCATGAAAAAACATGAGAGTTTGGAGCTTGACTCGAAGACGCGAGAGTCTGAGCTCGCGGCGGCCATTGAAGATGCCAAGTCTGCCAAGGCCGAAGCCCAAAAGGCCCTCCACGAGGTTGAGGCAATAAAAAAGATAGCGGTGGGTAAGGCATTGTTTATGCAAAGCAAGCACGTAAAAGTGAATTACTTGTTACTTACCCGAATCCGGAGCTCTCCAGGAGCATTCACAGACTTGCCCCATAGCGTGTCGGATGCTGCCGCCTTCTACCGAGCCGAGGAGGGAAGCTCGACGGAGAAGGTGTTCTGGTCTCAGTATGCTGAGGCCGAACACCTGGTGCCCTTAAGAGACCAGCTGAAACAGCTGATCGAGCTCCATAAGGTGGCCGAACAGGCCATGAAGGGCCTCATAGTCCGGCTGTGGCCTGGAGAGGCCATGCCTGGGAGCTACTTCAGGCTGGTGAGGTGGCTGGTGGAGGCCTGTCCAAGGCTCGAAGTCATCAAGCGCTCCGTATGCATCGAGGGTGCCCATAGGGCGCTTGCCTGTGCGAAGGTGCACTGGGGCAAGCTGGATGCTGAGAAGCTTGTGAAGGACGGGCCACCACCGGGCAAGGAGCATCGCAAGCCCGAGATGTATTATGAGGGCGTTCTGAAGGGTGCCCGCCTTATGGCGGATGAATGTTCCAGGGATGTAATTTTTGATTAAACTCGCTCGTTTTGTCCTGTGCGCTGAAAGCTTGTTCATGTGCGCTAAGCAATGCTTTTTGAATTTAAAATATTACCTTTTGTGCGACCATTTATCAAATTTGAGAGATGGCGAGTCGTCGGCTTCTGCCCCCATGCCACGAGTGCTGGGGTGTTCGGGATAAACATGAGCGCTCTTTTCCCTATTTTTGGGTCCTTTGAGGGAGGCGCTCAACACAACGAACAAGGCAATCGGGCTATAATGCTTGAACACTCTCACTTAGCCATAGAATTCTATAATTTAAAATTTCGGCGAAGCCCCTGGTGTTCGGAAGACCGAGTTCGGGGCGCTATCCACGCCTAGGCCGGACAAAGCCGACTCCTCGCTCTAAGCGGCATAAGTCTTTAGGGACTCGAAAACCTCTCGAACAGCGACCAGCTCTCGCCTCATCATGACGGTCAGTTTTAGCTTTCTCTACTGAGGTGCTTAGCCCAGCTCAACTGGGGCACAATCGCAGTAGTTCTCCTAGTGCTACCTTAGCCGATATAACGGAACGTAAGGTACCAAAACATAGGAGCCGGGCAAACCCAACTATTGACCCAAGACATGATTCGGAGCCGATGCATATAATGCTATAAGTTTGGGGTGTCGCACTTGTGAAAGTGTTCGGACTTCTCACACCGTGTTGTGGGGTACTTAAGCCCCTGGCGTATTGGCCGTACCAAAGTGTACAGGTGCAACATGTCATTAATGAACATATATTCGTAAAAAAGGTAATGAAATAATAGACGGAAGCTATGCATTGTTTATTTAAAAAGGCTGCAATCAAAGCAGAACGATACAAATAGTGCGATAAGCAAAAGATGGGACTATTTAACATGTCCTTTCCAGGGGCGAGCTGCGGAATGTTATGTGAAACAGGTATACTGCTCGTTATAGAGACCACCTTAGAGTTCCGTAGTGCGACGTAGCTTTCTGCTTCCCTGGTTATATCGTTTGTGCGGCAATTGTACTGCCGAACAAGCCTTCCGAAGAATGGAGTCCTGAAAATAAGAGAAAATTAAGAAATCGGCAGCCCCTAGTGCGGTTTAAGCCGCGTTTCGGGCGTGCCGTGATGGTGCCCCTCCCCCTGTGCCCATGGTATTTCCAGAGCGTAGTTATGTACGCGCAACACTGGTTTCGCAAGTTCGCGAGGGCTGGGGTTGGGGCCGCATTGCTACGCTTGCTCGGAATGTGCCAGGCGGTCTTGTTGTAGGTTACTCCAGGCTCGCTTGACAGTGTCCAGACGTTTAATGGCCGGACTGGAGAATTGCCTTGAGAGGCTGCTTTGTACCTCCGCTGCGAGCGCCAGCGTATGCTCCTCCGTTCGAAGAGAGCATTCGGTGTTTCCATTGACCGTAATGGCTCCTCGAGGGCCTGGCATCTTGAGCTTGAGGTATGCATAGTGCGGCACCGCATTGAACTTTGCGAATGCGGTTCGCCCGAGCAGTGCGTGATAGCCACTGCGGAACGGGACTATGTCAAAGATTAACTCCTCGCTTCAGAAATTATCCGGAGATCCGAAGACCACTTCAAGTGTAACTGAGCCTGTACAGTTGGCCTCTACACCTGGTATGACGCCTTTAAAGGTCGTTTAAGTGGGTTTAATCCGCGAGGGATCGATGCCCATTTTTCGCACTGTATCCTGGTAAAGCAGGTTCAGGCTGCTGCCGCCGTCCATAAGGACTCTAGTGAGGTGAAATCCGTCAATAATTGGGTCTATAACCAATGCGGCGAATCCGCCATGACGGATGCTAGTGGGGTGGTCCCTTCGATCAAAAGTGATCGGGGAGGAAGACCATGGGTTGAACTTTGGGGCGACTGGCTCCATTGCGTATACGTCCCTTAGCGCACGCTTCTGCCCCTTCTTGGGGACGTGGGTTGCGTATATCATGTTCACCGTCCGCACTTGTGGGGGAAAACCTTTCTGTCCACCGTTGTTCGGCGGCCGGGGCTCCTCCTCATCATCGCTATGCAGCCCCTTGTCTCTGCTTTCGGCATTTAACTTGCCTACTTGCTTGAACACCCAACAATCCCTGTTGGTGTGATTGGCTGGTTTTTCGGGGGTGCCATGTATCTGGCATGAGCGGTCGAGTATCCGGTCCAAACTGCACGAGCCCGGAGTATTTCTTTTGAATGGCTTTTTCCGCTGACCGGGTTTAGAGCCTCTGAATCCGGCATTAACTGTCGTATCCTCAGTATTGTCGCCGTTAATGCGGCGCTTTTGCTTGTTGCGACGCGACCTGCCACTGCTGTCCTTGGTATCTGAATTACCAGGGCTCTTGGTCATGTTATTGCTGCGAGCTAGCCAGCTGTCTTCTCCCGTGCAAAAGCGGGTCATAAGTGTCGTGAGGGCTGCCATTGATTTCGGCTTTTCCTGTCCTAGGTGCCGTGCAAGCCACTCATCGCGGATGTTATGCTTGAAGGCTGCTAGGGCCTCTGCGTCCGGACAGTCGACAATTTGATTTTTCTTGGTTAGGAACCG
Organism: Triticum monococcum; assembly: GCA_034509565.1. Taxonomy (NCBI): domain Eukaryota; kingdom Viridiplantae; phylum Streptophyta; class Magnoliopsida; order Poales; family Poaceae; genus Triticum; species Triticum monococcum. The sequence goes on from CM067841.1 coordinate 527,354,606, forward strand.
TGTCTAGAATTGTCTGCCCGATTCCTCTGGCTGCTGAATTATGTGGCTAAGGTCATCGGCGTCTGGTGGTCGCACATAAGTGCCCTAGAAATTGTCGAGGAATGCGGTTTCCAGGTCCTCCCAACAACCAATTGATTCTGCCGGCAAGCTGTTAAGCCAATGCCGAGCTGGTCCTTTAAGCTTGAGTGGGAGGTATTTGATGGCGTGTAGGTCATCACCGCGGGCCATGTGGATATGAAGGAGATAGTCCTCGATCCATACCGCAGGATCTGTTGTGCCATCGTATGATTCAATGTTCACGGGTTTGAAACCCTCGGGGATTTGATGATCCATTACTTCATCTGTGAAGCATAGTGGGTGTGCGGCGCCTCTGTATTGGGCTATATCACGACGCAGTTCAAACGAGCTTTGTCTACTGTGTTCGGCCCGGCCGGATTTATTGTATCCGGAGTGACGATTACCGTCTCGTGCCGTGGGGCGCCCACGCGATCCGTAGATCGATCTTGTTTGCCTTGCCTTGTCCTCCAATATATCTCGCAGGTCTGGCGTGTTTTCCTGTGCCTTGGTATTTTTTGAGCGGCACCGGGGTGCGGCTTGAGTGGAGGGCCGAGAGGCCTCTCTGTCGCGGCCACGGGGTGGCCGGTCGGCCGCATCATGCGCTGGTGATGTAGGTTTAGGTGCTTCCTCCTCTAATTGGGGTAGCAACCTGCACTTTGGGTAGCTTTTGGAGGGGCGTTCGAGTTCATACTCTTCGGCCGCAAGGACTTCAATCCATATGTCGACTAGCAAATCTTGATCAGCTCTAAGCTGTTGCTGTTTTTCTTGAGGCTGTTCGCCGTGGCCATAAGCCTGCGTTTGAAACGCTCTTGTTCGACGGGATCCTCCGGCACGACAAATTCGGCGTCGTTGAGGCTTGCCTCGTCTTCGGAGGGAGGCATATAATTATCGTCCTCGACCTCTCTGTCTGCCGCTCTCTCACGAGGGCTGGCTTCTCCATCCTCCTATGCTGAATCTTGTTGGAGGTGGTTGTCTTCGGCACTGTCCGGGGTGTTATTATCTCCCGTGCCGGAATCACCGTTTTTTGCTTTGGCGGGATTTAGAGCGGCGCCGCTGACGCCGGCGCTTAGGCTGTTTCTTGGAGGGGTCATCCTCCGTTGTTCCATCGCCATTGCCTACTTTTGGGGTGTCCACCATGTATATATCATACGACGAGGTGAATTTCCAGTGCCCTATAGGCGCTGGTTCTTGATCGTCTCCTGCATCGGCGTCCATGCCGTCGATGTCTTCGGAGTCGAAGTCAAGCATGTCGGTTAAATCATCGACAGTGGCTACGAAGTGGGTGGTGGGTGGGCTTTGAATTTCTTCATCATCCGCATCCCAACCTTGCTGACCATAGTCCGTCCAGGGCTCTCCTGATAAAGAGAGAGACTTTAGTGAATTCAGAATATCGCCGAAGGGCGAGTGCTGAAAGATGTCCGCGGCGGTGAACTCCATGATCGGCGCCCAATCGGGTTCGATCGGTAGGGGCGCGGAGGGCTCGGAGTCTGGAGAGGAGTCCGGCTCCTTGGAGTCACGGGCTTCGCAGAGAATAGGGCTGGTGTTCGGCTCGGTCGCCGTAGAGATTGCAGCCCCCGAGGCGGTGTCCAACCACCCATCCTCGGTTGGCGCAGTTGGCTCCGAATTAAGGGTCGGAGCTGATGCGGGTGCGGCCTCCAGGGCACTGTTTGACGGCAGAGCTAGATCGTGCCCATCGTGACAGTGCGGCGCGCTCGGCTGTGGCTCGAATCCGTCGAAGATCAAGTCTCTGCGGATGTCGGCCGTGTAGTTCAAACTTCCAAATCTGACCTGATGGCCAGGGGCGTACCTTTCGATCTGCTCCAGATGACCAAGCGAATTGGCCCGCAGTGCAAAGGCGCCGAATATGAAGATCTGTCCGGGGAAAAAAGTCTCACCCTGGATCGCATCGCTGTTGATGATCGGGGAAGCCATCGGGCCTAAAAGTGACGACACAGAGGAACTCTCAATGAAAGCACCAATGTCGGTGTCAAAACCGGCGGATCTCGGGTAGGGGGTCCTGAACTGTGTGTCTAGGCGGATGGTAACAGGAGACGAGGGACACGATGTTTTTACCCAGGTTCGGGCCCTCTTGATGGAGGTAAAACCCTATGTCCTGCTTGATTAATATTGATGATATGGGTAGTACAAGAGTAGATCTACCACGAGATCAGAGAGGCTAAACCCTAGAGGCTAGTCTATGGTATGATTGTTGTTCGTCCTATGGACTAAAACCCTCCTGTTTATATAGACACCGAAGAGGGCTAGGGTTACACAGAGTCGGTTACAATGGTAGGAGATCTACATATCCGTATCACCAAGCTTTCCTTCCACGCCAAGGAAAGTCCCTTCCGGACACGGGACAAAGTCTTCAATCTTGTATCTTCATAGTCCAGGAGTCCGGCCGAAGGTATAGTCCGGCTATCCGGACACCCCCTAATCCAGGACTCCCTCAGACAACAAGATTGTATTCATGGAAATATAATGTCCTTGGTGCATTGCTTCGCCGCAAGGCAGGATCCTCTCAGGACACTTTCATAATATAACTCAGGCTTGCGGTGCTCCTTTCCCTCCGGCGGTCCCTCGGTCACCAGCTTTTCAGCATCCATCTTCCCCCGGTGCACCTTTGCGCGGGCGAAGGCCATTCGCGCACCCTCTATACAGACCGACCGCTTGACGACGTCCAGTCGAGGGCAGACACTCGCAAGCCGCTTCACGAGCCCGAAGTAGCTGTCTGGAATCGGCTCAGCGGGCCATAGCCGGATAATCAAATCCTTCATGGCTAGCTCGGCCGCCTTCTGCAGTTCGATCAGCTGTTTCAGTTGATCGGCAAAAGGCACCGGATAATTTGGTGCCAGATACTGTGACCAGAAGAGCTTATCCGCAGTGTTCCTTTCTTCGGCTCGGTAGAATTGTGCGGCATCAGATATGCTGCGTGGCAGCTCCGCAAACACCCCTGGAGAAATCCGAACTCAAGATTAAGAAACATGATTCTCTCCCCAAATACTTGCCTTACATGGAACAAGCCTTACCCGCCGCGATCTTCCTCGCCTCTTGGATCTCCTGCAGGGCACCTTCGGTTTCCCCCTGGGCATCGCATGCGGCCTGATGAGCCTTGGCAAGTTCGGATTCTTTCTCCGTTAGACTCTGCTCCAAGGCCTCGCATCTTTTCACGACCTCTTGAAGCTCCTGCTCAGCTCCAAGGCCAGAGCTTCTCCTTGTTGTCCAACACCTCTGCCCCGCACCAGCCTCCTCCACCCACCGCGCCCGCGCCACGACGCTCCTGCACCACAACATATACAACCCGATGAACGATCCAGAAGCGCACCAGCAGCACAAACAGATCAACCACAAGATAGCACACACCTGAACTGGACTCTTGAGGAAGAGGGTGCCGCGTCCGAGAGGAAGGGGTTGAGGTGTTGCTCCTCCCCATCGTCTTCAGCCGCAGCGGCGGGGGCAGCCCGGGGAGCACGGCCCCTTCTCCGTTGGCCGCGCGCCACGGCCGCCATGAACCACTCCCTGCACGGCTATACTCCCTTCTCTCACCAAAACTTCAAGGCCATGTTAGCTCTGCCCATGTTAGCTCTGCCCTGGCCAAAATGCCCTTCTTTCTCCGCAATTGAGCAAATACCCCCCACTTAGCTTCGCCGATTGATAAAATGCGACCCGTTATTGTTAGAAGGGACATAAAGGACCGATAGGATCATTGATTTATTGCTTGAGTCTCGTGGGCGTATATATAGGAGTACAGGATCAACTTCGAGTACAAGACAAGGCAGAACATATATCCTAGTCTATCTCAAGTGTCTACTGTATATAGGGGTACAGGATCAACTTTTACCACAAACTATCTGTCAAGTGTCTACTATAAGCAAGCATTTTTACCCTGTGACCATCTTTGCAGCATACATAAATCCAGGACATCGATGCTCAGATCAAACTTTGGACCGTCTCGACAAAGTTACCGAGGGCCAACAATGCAAAATCCAACCACTCGTTCGTGACGAAATTTGAACTAAAAAAAGTCCCATCTAGGGCAGTGAACGAGCAGTAATGGGGATAAACCTAACGAGTTGCTGAATCCCACAGCCGGGGATCATCACCACGGCCCTCAGCAACCGTAGGACGGATCAAGCCGGAGACCCGCCCGCGAGCTAGAGCACGAAACGAGCAGGACAGCTCACGCACAGATGCCCCTGATTCCCAATTCCTAAGGTAGCCGCACACGGCGAATCTGGCTAGATATGAACGAATTGCTGCCCAACTCAGGAAACATCAGGCCACCGAGTAGAAATTCTTGAAAAATGTGTTATTTATCCAGGAACTTACAGCTACTGTTTGGTTGATCAAACCAACAAGATCCAGATTAAAACTACCATCCAGACAAGATCAAGTACTCCCACGATCCAACGAAATGTAACGGATCCATATAGACCACTAACCCATGTACAGTTTCAGAGTTTCTCTTTGTGGCACGCACTTTTTGAGTATAGCCGAGCTCATGTCCGCAAGGCGCTGAAGATCACCACGATTGAATTGATCGCCTCACATCAAGATGATATCCTGACAGTCCGCGCCGTCAAGTTGACGACGGGTCGCTGCTTGAGTCCACTCATCATGCTGCCGCCCACGCCGACGCCGCCGTCGCGGCACCTCAGCGACGACGTCCTCGATTTCATTGGCGAGATGAAGGATAACCTCGCCTTTATCGGTGAAACCAGCCTTGTGGCCAACTTGGACGGCGAGAACGAGCACCGCCGGGTTTTCCCGGATGCCGCCTGTGCTTTCCCTGGCGGCGAGACGGCGACGGGTCTTGAATTGGGCAGCAATTTGCCATGGCTTTTCAGCTTGGACCCAAGGGCGCTCGGCGGCGTCTTCACCAGGAACTTGTGCGGCGTCTGCGCGGCCTTGACAGGGGACCGAGTCTTGTTCGACCGCTTCTGTTTCTTTGTGGCCGACGGCGAGGCGTACGCGGCGGAGGAGGCGGGAGCGACGAACGTGGGGTTGGGGAACATCACCGTCTTCTTGCCCCACGGCCGGTTCTTGGGGGACACCCTGTTCGCCGCCGACAGCGACGGGCGGCCGAGGGGCGAGGTGGGCTTGAACTGTATCCGGGACCGGACGCGCGCGCGCGACGGCGGCGTGCCGGCCTCGGCCCCCGCCGTGCCGCGCTGGCTCTGCTTCTCCTTGGCGCGGCGGGCCCGGAGCGGCGTCTGCTCCGCGGTGGCCTTCCTGGTCCTGGCGACGGGCATCGGGGTCTTGGGCGGATCGGCGACCGCCACGATGTCCCGGGCGAACTGGCTGGCCTGGACGATCTCCAGCACGGTCTCGCCGAGGAGCATCGCCGGCAGCGACATCCGGCGCCACTGGGCCGCGCCCTCGCCGCCGCCGAACTTGCCCTTGGGGGATCCGCTCCGCGCCGGCGTGCCCCTCATCCTGCCAAGACACCAACCCGCGTGCCGCAACGTCAGCGAAAGCCGAGATCGAACCACCCCGGTCCGGGCCGGGCGGCGGAGTGGAGAGAGGGAGGGACTTGCCTGACGGTCTCCTGCTTGCAGCGGATGCTGGTGCGGAGGTAGCCGCGGGTGCTGCGCGGGCTGAGGCTGACCCCGGAGACGACCTTGGCGCCGCCGGCCACCGTGTACTGCAGCTCCTGCAGCCGGGCCATGCACCTGTCCATCTGCGCGCGCACCCCCAACCAAACCCATCAAATCCATCAAGACCCGTGCCGCAACCTCTCCCCAAAACCTGATGAAATCGAGATCCTGTTTGCTCCTTACCTTCTTGAGGGTCTCCCTGACGAGGGCGGGGTTGAGCGCGGCGGCGGCGGCGACGGCGGCCGCCGTCTGGCGGTCCGGCTTGGCGTTGGGGCTCCTGGCGACCATGGTCGTCGTGCGGCGGTTGCTGCCTGGCCTGGGCGGTGGGCGAGGGGGCTGATGATGAGGAGCAGGCGTGGGTTTGTAGAGAGCAGAGACGGACGGACGACTGGTACTACGCCTGCGGCCAACGGTCGCCCCGGCCCAACGGCTAGTTGGCTCTCGGAGTCTCGGGGGGAGTAACTGAGGCGGGGACGGACGGAACTTTCTTGAGCGGCACAGCCGGGGTCGCGTAATAAGCGCAGCGGGGCCCACCCTACCGTGTATAGTATACAGTACAATACGGAAATTTTGCCACGTGATGGGAATTGATATCTGGCCGTAGCCAGCTAATAAGTGTACGCATTCCAAATAAAGGCGGTGAAAAATATGGTTGGGTTTTCAATTTTGCACAGTGCCGGGCGGCCGGGCCAGCTGATTTTGCAGCGAGGAATAAAGTGTTGGAAATAATGTGGTTGGGATTTCAATTTCGCCAAGGACTGTGCCGTTTTCTTGTTGTTTCCAGCATGCCAAGGATTGTGGCTGTGAAAGTTTGGTGAGAAATGTTTGATACCGTCCGAATTACTCCCTCCGTAAAAGAATACTATAAGAGTGTGGATCGAGCTTTTATAATTTTTTACAGAGGGAGTACCAATCATCATTTGATTAACTCATCTTGCACAATTTTAATCATCCATCTCAAATACTGTGGTCGCTAAACCGACTGGTCCGTGCGTATGGGTCGGCCTAGCAATTAGGGTTTCTAGTTAGTGCGTTCGCTCACATGGGTTGCTGTAGCGAATGCCCGCTCGGGCATTGTATGGTGTTTTTGTCAGACCGACTGGCTTGGCTTTTACTATTTTTTTCCTTTTTCTTTCTTTTCCCGTGCTTTCATTTATGGTTTTCATCATTTTTTTAATATTTTAGTTTTAATTTTATTTTTTTGGTTTTCTGTGTCGGTTGACAGCAATTTTCTTTTGGGTTTCGATTTTCTCTGTTTCTTCACCGGTACTCCTTAGATTTCTAGTTTATCAGTTTTTTTTATTTCAATACATGTCCACATTTTCCATACACATTGTACAGTTTATCATATGTAATATTTTTCAAATAGACAATACACATATTTTCAAATATATGTTTTGATGTCTACTTTAGAAATAAATAAGTGATGCACATTATTTGAAATACATGTTTTGATGTCTATTGTTTTTCAAATGCATCGTATACTTTTGGTATATATCTATTTTATTTATATAGTTTTTGTATTTTTTCAAATACATGATAATTATTATTTTCAAATAAATGTTTCTGATTTTTTAATGTATCAAACCATTTTTCGAATGCATGATGAAACATTTTTAAAATAGACATATTTTTTATATGTGTGATTTTTTTTAAACCTAACATGCATTTTTCTGAATGCTACAAAATATACGTTTTATAATTTATTTTTTAAAATTATATTAATATTTTGATAAATTGACAAAAAAATTGAAACACGTGCGCACTTTTTAAAAGTCACAAATATTTTATTGACTCTGATCAGCATTATGTTTATTAATCTATATTTTTACACAGAGTTAAAAAATCAAATTCATGGTTTGCAATTATTTTTTTCTAGTGAAATAAGTTTTTTTGGAATATAGGTATTTATAATATTTTGGAATTTACAAAAAAAATGAAAGAATGATAACAAATACTTTTTTTAGGGGGGGGGGGTGAAATGTAGCAAAGTACAATAGCACTAGGAAAAAACAACATTTTGAGCGGTAGGAAAAAAACAACATAGGAGAGAGCTGAGCGTACACAGAACAAATGGATTTCTGGGCCAGCTCATTGGTGATTGTGTTGTAGACGAGCGGTAGGAAACCAGCCAGCTCAAACCTAAGCTTTTCGTCTGTGGTTGATTTGTTCTTTGCGTCATTTGATTTGTTATGATTCTAGCTTAGCTTAATGGACTGCCGGGTGGCATGCGTGAAAGTTTTTTGTTATTTGAGAGACCAACGCATCTCTAGAAGAAAGCCGATGCGTTCCGTGGAAATAAATGTTCATGAAAGTTTAAACTTCATGACATTTAAAAAATGCTCATACCTCAATCACACATTTAAATGTGTTCATGAAATTTTAGACAAAATTTTAATAAAATATAAAAAATTATTTACTGATTTTTGAAAAGGTTTGTATCATTCAATAAAGATGTCTAACAATATATTCATAATATTTCTAAAAAATGTTCATGTAATGTAAAAAATTGTTCAACCATTTTTTGCTAAAAATTTATGCCATTCAAAACAGTTCATAACATTTTAGAATGTTTCACATGTTTTAAAATCCATGAAAACGTAAACAAAATTGCCATAGCTTTTTGGAAAAATCCATGCCATAGAAAAAAATGTTTGTATACTAAGGCTGGATGGATTAAAAATTCATAAATTTTAAAATGAAAAAGGAAAGGGAAAAAGTATTAACAAAATAGGAAACCAAAAAAATAAAAAATCAGGACATAAAGTAAAAGACCTAAAATGAAAAATAGGAAAACCGACAGAGAAACGGGGAGAAGGGGAAAAAAAAAACCTGTAAGCGAGCGCTCCTCTCGAGCAAACGCGCACTTGGCGCTCCCCTCATGGATCCGCACGTTAATTGGTCTATCCAATTTTTTCAGTACCGCCTGCAGGTCTTTTCCCCATCAAAATATTCGCACACTAAAAAGTCCCAGCATATATAAAGTGCTCAAGAATTAAAAAATGCTAGAAAAATGTTCACGGTCTTCTTTAAAATCACATATTTTGCAAAAGATCAGGAATTTATAAATGTTTATAGTGTTGATAAAATATTCGCTAATTTAATGTATGTTCCAAAATTACAAAATGTCACAACTTTTAAAAAAATGAATTCTCAGAAATGTTCATGAAATTTTGAAAACATTCAGGACAATTTAGGAACGTTCATCAATTACAAATTTTCTTGGATTTCAAAAATATTATAGAATGTCAAAATTATTCCCTACTTTCAAAAACCTTCAAAAAAATAAGAGAATAAAAAGTGTAAAAACCAAAATAAAATCCATAAAACTCGTGAAAAAAAAAACCTAACCAAAATGTTCCTTAACCTTCATAAAACCGGGAATATCAAGATAAGAGCGCGACACGTTGTACACGTGCGTTTGTTCAACACCCACACAGTCCGAGAGAGCATTGTATCACTTAGTGCGAGATGCTTCCTCCTCTCGCCTTCATCGATCTTTTGAGTGAGCCGTCGCAATAGGAGCTACGTAGGAGAGGTACGAGCGCATTTGGGAAGGTTTTTGGAACAATTGGGGTTGGTTTTGGAACCTTCCATTTGATTTTGTGAAGGTTTAGTCTTTTTTTAACCTTTTCAGTGCCTTTTCTATTGATTTACCCGTTTTCTCTTTCAGTTTTTTCCTCCTATATTTACTTTTCCATTTTTTATTTTCATTTTATTAGCTTTTTATCAATTATTTATGTCATTTTATTTTAAATACATATTAACATTTTTTAATACAGGTTGAACCTTTTTTAATATGTATAAAACAGTTTTAGATACATAGTGAACATTTTTCAAATATATGTTAAACATTTTCTGAATACTTGTTGATTTTTTTTCAAATGTACATTGAGCAATTTTTTTGCCCTCTCGGTAATACACATCATAAGAAGCGTTGCAAGCAAAGTGACTAATGAGTTAGTTGCACAATGATGTATTACGAAACAAGTAAAGAGACTTGTCGGTAACGAGATTGAACTAGGTATGAAGGTCACGACGATCGAATCTCTAGCAAGTAACATACCGATGGACAAAGGGAATTACGTATGTTATCATAACGGTTCGACCGATAAAGATCTTCGTAGAATATGTAGGAGCCAATATGGGCATCCTGGTTCCGCTATTGGTTATTGACCGGAAGAGAGTCTCGGTCATGTCTACATAGTTCTCGAACACATAGGGTCCGCACGCTTAACGTTCGATGACGATCGGTAATATAAGTTTATGTATTTTGATGTACCGAAGGCAGTTCGGAGTCCCTGATGTGATCACGGACATGACGAGGAGTCTCAAAATGGTCGAGGCATAAACATTGATATATTGGACGACTATATTCGGCTATATTCGACTAGTCCCGGATGTGATCACGAAGACGATTGATATATTGGACGACTATCTCGAAATGGTCGAAATGATCACCGACTGATTACCAACTTGTAACGCCCACGATGCGGATATATCTCTCACATGTCAAGGCACGACTTAGAGACATGACCGCATGGTGATTTTGTCGCAAAAGGGGTAATCTTCACACAGTCCCATGTAATGAAGAAGAAAGGGATAAAGAGAGTTGGCTTACACTCGCCACGTCACACAATATATAAATAATTCATACATCATCCAAAGTACACTCATAGACCGACTAGGGTCAAATCCAAATGAAAAGGAAGATAAACCCCAAATGCTAGATCCCCGATCGTCCCAACTAGGCTCCACTACTGATCATTAGGGAACGATACATAGTAACGACTAAGGTCCTCGTCGAACTCCCACTTGAGTTCGGTTGCGTCACCTGCACTGGTATCATTGGCACCTGCAACTGTTTTGGAAGTATCCGTGAGTCACGAGGACTCAACAATCTCAAAACTCTCGCGATCAAGACTATTTAAGCTTATGGGTAGGATGTGGTAATGAGGTCGAGTTGCAGCAAGTGCTAAGCAAATATGATGGCTAACATACGAGTATAAGAGTAAGATGAGAAGCTACGCAACGGTCGTGAAACTACAAGTGATCAAGAAGTGATCCTCAACTACTTACGTTCCAACATAACACAAATCGTCTTCACTTCCCGGACTTCGCCGAAAAGAGACCATCACGGCTACACATGCGGTTGATTCATTTTAATTAAGTCAAGTGTCAAGTTCTCTACAACAGGATATTAACAAATTCCCATCTGCCACATAACTGTGGGCACGGCTCTCGAAAGTTTATACCCTGCAGGGGTGTCCCAACTTAGCCCATCACAAGCTCTCACGATCAACGAAGGATATTCCTTCTCCCGGAAAGACCCGGCCAGTCTCAAAATCCTGGTTACAAGACATTTCGACAATGGTAAAACAAGACCAGCAAGACCACCCGATGTGCCGACAAATCCCGATAGGAGTTGCACATATCTCGTTCTCAGGGCACACCAGATGAACACTACGTACAACAACCAAAAACCCCGGGTGAAGGGGTGGCACCGCAAGTGGATCGAGGTTGGACCAACACTCAGAGGAGCACTAGCCCCGGGGGGTTAAAATAAAGATGACCCTCGAGGCTGCAGCTCCCAAGAGAAAAGGTATAGGTGGCAAATGGTAAAACCAAGGTTGGGCCTTGCTGGAGGAGTTTTATTCAAAGCGAACTGTCAAGGGGGTCCCATAACCCCAACCGTGTAAGGAACACAAAATCAAAGAACATAACACTGGTATGACGGAAACTAGGGCGGCAATAGTGGAACAAAACACCAGGCATAAGGCCGAGCCTTCCACCCTTTACCAAGTGTATAGATGCATTAATTACAATAAGAGATATTTTGATATCCCAACATAAACATGTTCCAACATGGAGCAATCTTCAACTTCACCTGCAATTAACAACGTTATAAGAGGGGTTGAGCAAAAGCGGTAACATAGCCAAACAACGGTTTTCTAGGAAGGTGGGTTAAAGGCTTGACATGGCAATATGGGAGGCATGATAAAAAAATGGTAGGTAGCGCGACATAACGATAGAGCGAACAACTAGCAAGCAAAGATAGAAGTGATATTGAGGGTAATGGTCATCTTGCCTGCAATCCCGCTAGGAAGAAGACTGAAACCATGAAGTAGACGAACCAACATAGTCGAACGGATCCTCACAAACGCAACATTACCGAAACTATCAAGAAGAAGCAACAACCGGAAAGAAGCAAACAACATGGTAAACCAACAAGCATAAACATGGCATGATGCACAACCAAGTATGATGCATGTCCGATTCAAAAAGGCATAGCATGGCGAAGTGCGCCAAACAATACTACAAATTAAGTGGAGCTCAATATGCAACGAGTTGCATATCGACGAAGCACCACATTCATTTATTTAGTTCTCTCTCATTTATGTATCCAACAATATTAAATGTTGTTAAACATGGCAAGAGGTGAAGCATAATAAAACTACTTATCTAGGCAAGTTTAAATGAGGCCGGAACAACAAACAACAATTCCGGAAAATCCTCATGGGCATATTTTTGATTTGGTACTGTTCTGCCTAAGACCATATTTTATTGTTGTTAAACAGGAAAATAAAGTGCAACATGTTAAACTATGCATTTTCTACCCCATTTACATATGAAGTTTATTTAATTCAGAGTTACGGTTAATTAGTTATGAAATAAATCATTTTAACATGTCATTTAAGCAAATTAGTGCAAACAACATTTTAAACATTTTTAACATGGATGAGTGTTGCATATTATGAAAGTACATGATAAACTAAGCATTTTACATATATAAAGCATTTTAATATGATGCACGGTTCATGAGTTATTATATGCATGAAGTTTAGGGTCCAATCTGTAAAACTGGCAGTTCCTGGAATAGTAGATAAATTCGCCAGATGGGAAAAAACCACGTGTGCCAAATCTGAGGTGGATTGGGCCTCACCAGAGGGGCTCAGCCCATGCGGTGGAGAGGAAGGCCGGCAGGGGGCGTGCTGGTGTGGGCCTTGGTGAGGGCGCGGAGCTGGGCCAAGGGCGCTGGATCGGCGGCCCAACAAGGAGGCAAGCGGGGCTGAGCGGGTGAAGGGCGACGCAGATCTCGTCCACGCTGGCGCTGGGACAAGTCAACCAGGGCGCGGCGCTGGCCGTCTCGTTCGAAGCAGAGGAAGCGAGCGGGCGGCGGAGAGGCGCATGGGCTTGGGGCTCTGGCAGCTTGGTCTTCGGTGGCAGAGCGGCGACCTGGAGGCAGGGACGAGGCAGGGGCGCAGGGACTTGGCAGCGGCGAATGAGCGTGAGGCAGAGGAGGCAGACATGGCGCCGCACTTTATTGAAGTAGGGGAACAAGCGGGCGATGTGGTGCTCCGACGAGGTACTTGGCGGGGCGGCGGGTTCTCGAATTCAGCAAGGTAGAGACCCCGAACGTGACGAAGCAGGGGAACAACACCACGGCGCGGCGGCGGAAGCTCCTGTAGGCACAGAGACAAGGGAGCTTGGGGACGAGCATGAGGAGCTCGGGACGGGCGCGTCCCTTGGGCGCGTGACGAGGAGGGAGCACAGGGAGGCGAGGCGGCTCCCGCGAAAAAGGTGACGAGGTGAGGTGGGGCTCCAGCGTCGTCGGTTCCTAGGGCGGCGCGGATCAGAAGCAGAGGCGAGCTCCCAATCCATGGAGGGTACGGTAGGCGCCGGGCAAAGGATGAAGAGGCGAGGCCTTGGGCACGGACGCACTGGGCCGTGGGCACAAGGAAGCTTCAGATCGGGAGCTCCTCTCCTGATCGGATTCGGAGGAGGAGGCACCGGCAAGGTGGATCGAGTGCTCGGGACCGGGGAGAAAGAGCTCGGGCTCCTATTGGTGGGTGGAGGTAAACGAGGAGAAGGGGATCCCGAGGTGGATCGAGACCGGGCGGCGGCGGCGATGGGGACAAACCTCCTAGAAATTAGGGTTCGGTTAAATTTGGTTAGGGGGTCATCTGCTATAAATAGCATATGGACTAGAGGGGGTTTGGAGAAAATTTGATCATCGGATTGCGATCGAACAGTCAAGAATAAAAGTTTAGGGGGTCTAATGGAGAAACGAAGATATTTTGGAGATGATTCAAACACGTCGGACATGACTGTCCGAGTCGGGTTGAGGGGAGTTTCGGACGCGCACGCGAGGGGTCGATGCACTGGGCAAAGAGGGATTAGGTGGTTTGACAAGAGGGAACCAAAAACCCGGTTGGTCTCGGAACGGTCAACGAAGGTGAGGGGTTTGATGGGCTCAGAAAAGAGAGAGAAGAGAAGGAGAGGCCCAGCGGCAGTTTCGGGGACCGAAACGTTCGACGAATAAACCGACTATAATGCCACTATATGTTTAACAGATGGGTTATCAAGCGAGCTCCAAATGCGACGAAACTTGATAGGCGGTCTAACTACACTATAATAAGACAGCACGCCAACTTTCATCCCATTCCGAGAACATTTTCCGGCCACTTATAAATAATATTTCGGAGGTGCCGCAGGCGCGTGCAAGTGTGTCTGGGCTCGGAACGGACAACGGAAGGAACGGGGAGACCGAGACGGACGTGAGTTCTGAAACATGCTGATGCAATGCGGATGATGACATGGCAAAATGCATGACATGAGCAAAAAGCAAAACGAAGATAAAAACCCGACCACGAAGGAAGAATCATATCACATAGCCAGAAATGGCAAGAGTTGGAGTTACAAATATGGAATGTTACATCCTGAGTGTTACAACACTCCACCACTACAAGAGGATCTCGTCCCGAGATCTAGGTTGGCACTAGGGAGAAACAGAAAAGGAAGAGGAAAGGTAAACTAAGTTGCTTCTTGTCCAGCGAGTGAAACCCAAAGAACCTTGAGAGGTTACACAATTTTGAGAAAAGAATACAGCGGAGATGAACGAAGTTGAAAACACTCCATTAGAAAAGAGGAACAAGGAACATTGCGAAAACCTTGGGGTTGCAAAGACATGAATGAAGAGCTGCAGCGACAAGGAAGGACATGTAACCACTCCGGCTCAAACGAAATAAGCAAGGAATTAGAGCAAAAGAATGCAGGCAGCACTCTGATACGTCTCCAACATATCTATAATTTTTTATTGTTCCATGCTATTATATTATCAATCGTGGATGTTTTATATGCATATATATGCTATTTTATATGAGTTTTGGGACCAACCTATTAACCTAGAGCCCAGTGCCAGTTTTCTATTTTTCCCTTATTTTTGAGTATCGCAGAAAAGGAAAACCAAACGGAGTCCAATTGAGCTGAAATTTCACGGAGATTATTTTTGGACCAGAAGAAGCCCACGGAGTATCGGAGATGGGCCAGAAGAGTCTTGAGGCACACACGAGGGTGGGGGCGCGCCCTACCCCCCTGGGCGCCCCCTGACTTGTCCCCGACGCCAGCACCTCTTATATATACCCAAACTTCCAGAACATAACCTAGATCGGGAGTTCCGCCGCCGTAAGCCTCCGTAGCCACCGAAAACTACACCCGTTCCGGCACCCTGTCAGAGGGGGGAATCCCTCTCCGGTGGCCATCTTCATAATCCCGACGCTCTCCATGACGAGGAGGGAGTAGTTCACCCTCGGGGCTGAGGGTATGTACCAGTAGCTATGTGTTTGATCTCTCTCTCTCTCTCTCGTGTTCTCGATTTGGCACGATCTTGATGTATCACGAGCTTTGGTATTATAGTTGGATCTTATGATGTCTCTCCCCCTCTACTCTCTTGTAATGGATCGAGTTTTCCCTTTGAAGTTATCTTATCAGATTGAGTCTTTAAGGATTTGAGAACACTTGATGCATGTCTTTCATGTGCTCATCTGCGGTGACAGTGGGATATTCACGTGATCTACTTGATGTATGTTTTGGTGATCAGCTTGCGAGTTCCGTGACCTCGTGAACTTATGCATAGGGGTTTGCACACATTTTCGTCTTGACTCTCTGGTAGAAACTTTGGGGCACTCTTTGAAGTTCTTTGTGTTGGTTGAATAGATGAATCTGAGATTGTGTGATGCATATCGTATAATCATACCCACGGATACTTGAGGTGACATTGGAGTATCTAGGTGACATTAGGGTTTTGGTTGATTTGTGTCTTAAGGTGTTATTCTAGTACGAACTCTAGGATAGACCGAACGGAAATAATAGCTTCGTGTTATTTTACTACAGACTCTTGAATAGATCGATCAGAAAGGATAACTTTGAGGTGGTTTCGTACCCTACAATAATCTCTTCATTTGTTCTCCGCTATTAGTGACTTTGTAGTGACTCTTTGTTGCATGTTGAGGGATAGTTATATGATCCAATTATGTTATTATTGTTGAGAGAACTTGCACTAGTGAAAGTATGAACCCTAGGCCTTATTTCCTAGCATTGCAATACCGTTTGTGCTCACTTTTATCATTAGTTACCTTGTTGTTTATATATTTTTACATTACAAAAACCTATATCTACCATCCATATTGCACTTGTATCACCATCTCTTCGCCGAACTAGTGCACCTATACAATTTACCATTGTATTGGGTGTGTTGGGGACACAAGAGACTCTTTGTTATTTGGTTGCAGGGTTGTTTGAGAGAGACAACCATCTTCATCCTACGCCTCCCATGGATTGATAAACCTTAGGTCATCCACTTGAGGGAAATTTGCTACTGTCCTACAAACCTGTGTACTAGGAGACCCAACAACGTCTACAAGAAGAAGGTTGTGTAGTAGACATCACACTCCCGTAGGAAAGAGAAGTAAAACTTGACTAGATGGTTAGAACTTGAAAAGAGGGCACGACACACCGATTAAATGGATAAGCACGAAAAGAAGACGATCCTCACAATTTGAGATGATGAGTGAAAAGAGCAACATCACAATGTCTCCGGAAGAAATAATAGAAGATAGATAATTGGAATACGAATGGAGAAGAAAATGCCAACTTCTGCCACAAATGAGCTTGGAAAGCACCCTTCCAAGAAGGTTATAACAGGGTTGTTGGAAAACAAACAACGAAACGAATAAGTTTGTAGTGGGCTTATGGAAAACATCTCAAAACTTGGTGTGAAATCCTGCCACAAACGGAAACAATTTCTTGCTTTAGATCGACGAGGATATGAAAAACTTCTTCCGGCGAGAGGATATGAGAAAACTTGGATCATAGATAAGCACCACAATAACAACATTCCTTAGGGAAGGCTGTAGGTGAAATATAACCCAAGATAACTCCAACAAAGAGATTGATTGGTTGAAAAGATCTCTTGAGCGAAGAGAAAATGATGGATTTAAAATATCTCATTCTTGACAATTTGTGAATCATGAAACACGAAGGGAAATTATCAATAATGACATAACACCATCTCAAAAGATAAGATAGGAAGAAGTGCACTTCGGATGCAAGATGAAGAATGCTTGAACTCCTCAAAGCAATACATGTGTTGAACACCATGTTTAATTTTGAGTATAGCTTGGCGGATCATAACTTCGAGAGAAATCTTGAAGAACAATTGAAATGAAAAGAATCCTTGACGAACCACCATGTAGAGCCTCCATGAAGAACTCCGGTAATAGAAGGATGATAGAAAGAAAGAGAAGTTGAGAACACAACGTGAAGCCTTGCAATGATTTAGATGGAGCTTCGCGATGAGATAATGCGGAAAACTTGGAACTCCAGAAAAGAAAAGATGAAACCTCTCAAACCGAGAAATGTGACATGATGAACAACTCTGGAAAGAAGAAACTAGATCACTTGGATGAAACAATAATAAGAATTACGTTATCCGTATCCTTCACCAATTTAAATTGATGACAAGAAACATATTTGGTATACTACTTATTCTCGTAGAAAGGATTATGTAACAGCCTCGCTTTTGGCCCTTTTCTTTTTCTTTTTGATTTATTGGTTTTTGTTTTGTTTGGAGTGGTTCTGTGGCCTCGCCACCTAGGAAATCATCCTCCTTCCCCTCCCATGTGGCTCATAGTTCTCAAAACTTTCCCAAGATCATTCCATTTCCATTCTAGCCATACCCTAAAATTCTTTTCTCAGGAATATTCCTTTTTTATTAAAGGAATAACCCTGTCTGCCCTAGGTTGTGAAGCAACCTATATTTCTGTCACTCCCAAAAATCCAAATTAATTCTCATAATTCCTTTGGGTCATGTGTTTCTCAAATATGCCCAAACTTTCCTACCATACCCCAAGAATAATTCCCCAATAATTATTCTTCATTTCTGCCCAGTGTGGCTTTCTGTGAAGGAAGTGCCACCTATCCTTTCCTGATTGCTCCCAAACCTTTTGGGCATTCTCTCATGTCCAAATAATTTCCTCATGCCAAAATTCAACTTTATTTGCCTAGCCAATCTTGCTCAGCAATTTTTCAAACTTTCTGTCAGACATAAGGCATTGTCAAGGAGGTACTAGCTAGGGTTATCCAAATAGGTTGAAATTTTGCAAACTCCTTAATGTGCTCATATAATAACACTCCTCCAAATTTCAGCCCCATCCAATCATCTATGTGAGCACAGGGTCAAATATTTGATTCTGTTAATATTTTCAGGTTGTGAAGCAAGTATAATTTTTATTGCTTCATTAATTCTGAGAAATTACCAGATTGTGATCCTACCCAAATAACATCTCTCCACCAAATTTGGTATTAATTAATTAAACCAATATTTCTCTAGGATTTTTGCAAGTTTCTGGACAAAGATAATAGCTATGAAGGAAGTACCATTTTGGTGAATCCAATTGGTATGAAATTTTTTACAGCACCTCTATCTGTCCAAATCATCAAGCCTTGCCAAATTTCAGCCCAAGTGGAATCACCATTTGAGTGCATCATCTTAATCTCATTTCTGGACCATTTTGGTCAGTTGCAAAGCAACTACATTAATCCTTGGTCTGTTTCCCCTCAAACTCTCCAGGATTGTAGTTCTTCCTTAGTTAATCACCTCAGACAAATCCATTTGGCCCAAACAAGTTCCTGTTGATCACCAGTGCATGACCAAGTTTACTGTAGTAAACTTCAGACGATGATTATCATTTAACCATAGCACCCCAGATCAAGCCATGGCATCATAAATGCTCCATCTTGGATGGACATAACGCTAGACACCATTTACTTGCCTCTCGTGAGCTCCATGTGCATTGTCCCGTGGTGACTGCGCAGCTGGCAAGCCTGTGCACGTGCTCTGTGTGCAGTGGCCGCGTCCAGCGTGACGTTTCTGCTTCGTCCGCTCCCATCTCGTCGTCTTAGCGCGTGTGAGCATGTCCTTTGGCTTCACCTTGTCGTCGCCGTTTCCCTGGACCCCTCTCCCCTCCATCCGCTTCCTCACCGACGCAAGCCGCCGCGTGCCCACGTGCAAATAGTGGTGGTTTGGCTCGGAGCTTGCCGTCTTCTTCCTCCCAGCACTCCCTTGGCCGCCTCTTCCCCGTGAGCTCTCCCTCATGTTCCCTATCGTCGCCTAACTCCAAGCTCATGCGCGTGCACACGCGTCCACGGTGATGCTAGTGCGGCAGCTCCTCCCCCTTGGCTATTTAAGCAGCCCGGGCACCCTCGACCTCACCAAACCACTCCTGCACCTCTCAGGACCCCGTTCCGCTACTCTCCCGAGCTCAAAGAGCTCTCTGTTTCCCTCCATGGCTGCCATGCCCGCATCGACCTCGGCCTAAATTTGCTCAACGCCGAGCTCGTCCACCCCTCACACCACCACCCTCGTCTTCCCCGTGCTCCTGCGAGCCTCCCTAAGCCCCACGCCTTTCCACCGGAGCAGCCACATCACCATGTCCGCATCAGCCTGAAACCACTCTCCGCCACGGCTGACGCCCCGCCCGGCTCGGTGCTCCCGGTGGCCGCGCCGTGCCTGGATGGATGCGACACTCCTCCCCGACTCTAGCGGTGGTCCAGGCGTCGCAAACGATGGCCGGTGACGCTGGAACGGCCGTCGGCACCGGCGACCTTCCTCTGGTCCGCGAGAGGCATCGGGAAGAAGTAGGGAATGAAGCCCCCTCCCTGCTAGCTGGCTATGGGCCCCATGGGTCCCACACGTCAGTAAGCTAGCCACCGGCCCCGCGCTTGCCAGCGTGGATAAGCGGAGACGTATTCCACTGGCATACGTCTTCCCTTCTAGAAGGCATATTCTTGCTCTACTTTAGCCCGGAATACATTTTCACTTCAGAGAAAGCGTACGTGTAGAGAGGCGCGTACTGTTTTTTCAGCCAAGGGCCTATTTGTGATGATTTTATTACAGATGATCCCCTGTAACATCCCAAATTTTCAATTTGGAATGTTATACATAGGGCATTCATGCATACCATATTTTATTGCATTTCCGTTTTGCAATCCTCGAAATTCTAAGCAACTCAAGGACCCTCGAAGAGAGTTGGGGATTTCACCGTTTGTCATATTTGAATTTTATCAAATATGGAAACAAGGATCACCTTCGTTTTAATTAATTCTTCTCCCCGAGAATATTTCATATCAAAATATATGAGAGGAGATAATATGACTTCTCCAAAATAAATGAAATATTGGGGGGAAAATATTAAAATCAATTTGTATTTTTATTTGGAGTTTTATTGCTATTTCATCTAAATTAGGAAAAAATTGCGTTTTTCAAAATTGCATTAGAGGCCCAAATAAATGTTCACCTTGTACGGCGTATTTTTAGAGGACGAGGATAATTTATTTTAGGAATTTTGGAGTCTGTTTAGTATTTTTTTTCTTCGTTTTTCTGCGCGTCGGATTATTATAAAAAAACCGACCTTACCGGGTCGTTTCCGCCTGGGACACTGACCCGGCCGGGCCTTTAAAGCCCGAGGCGTCGAGCCGCCCCAGCCCAGCCACGCGCCTCCCAAACCCTAGCCGCCAGCCGTCGCGCGCCTCGATCCGCTCGTCGCCGCCGACCCGCACTGCCGGATGCCGCCTCGCCGGAGTTGCCCGCCGCCGCCGCCATCACGCGTCTCGAGGTAGCCGCCGGTTTTCATTAGAAAACCGTATGGTTTTTTAGAAAGCCTTGGTTATTTTATTTTAGATCGGTCTTATTTTTTCCCGGTTTAGTTATTTAGCGACGCCCGTTCGTACGTTTGTTTTAACGAACGGTTTTCACCCATTAACCGCAGACAACGAGCGTTCGTTCGTTAACCTGTTCGTCAGTTTTTTCTTTTTCAAGGGTTTTTCGTGATTATTTTCGATCGCGGTTTCTGATCTGATTTTCGTTTTAGTTTATCTTTTCGCTCGTTTATCGGAATCAGATGATTCAAGCGCCTGGATCTTCGTCTCGAAACCCTCTTTCCGTTTAACTAACTTGAACAAGATTTTGGTACTGTAAAAATTTGACTTTAGTCCAGATTAGTAATCGGGTCTTGTTTCTTTCGTAGTTTGTGTTTCGTTGCTCCATTTTATTTGATTCTTTTTGCAAAGCGGAGTTCTCCAGTTGAACTTTCTGTTTAGATCTTCTTATTTGAGATTTACCTGTGCATTTTTGCTTGATTGCTTATGTATGCTATTGTTTGTTCGTGATAGAACACGCGGAGTGCGAAGCGTGCTACTATGAGTCTCTAGGTTTTGTGGATCATCATCAAGGGAAGTAACACTTTGATCAAACTTCTTTCATACCTAATTTTTATGCATTAGTTCCAATCCCCAAACATTGCATGATTAGGATGTGATTAACTTGTGGGTATTGGGAAGTAGATGATGAGGTAGAACCTATTGCCATGTTTTATTATCAAACCCTGGGAGTTACTTCTACGTTATGCTTATATTACTATGCTATGCTCGTAGACGTGGATTGGGTTTGAGTGTATCCATGACAGATGTGAGATTGTTAATTAATGTTTTAACTTAAGGTGGCAACTTTAATACACATCTGGGTGGATTGCTTGTTTTGGGCACCTGGGGATATAGCAGTGTTGTCCTAGGAGATCCCGGGGATATACCTGGGATCCTCCTACGGTCTGCCACCCAGGCTCGAAGGGGTCAAAAGATTATTCATGCTAGAAACTTCCGTGTGCAGCCACAAGCCATTATGGGCTCTGGCGTAGTTGAGTATGTTGTGTGACCTCTTTAAGTGATGGGCTAGGAGATGTAGAGGGAAAGTAGGTGTAACTGTCCACCCGAAGTAAAGAGTTAATGCTTCTTAAAGACTGTGTCTCGGTCATCCGTTTCTCAAACACCATGCAGTGCGAGAAATACAACACAGGAGATCAAGTCTTGTGGGGAAAAGTGCGCAAACCTCTGCAGAGTGTACAAACTAATCATGGTTAGCCGTGTCCCCGGTTATGGACATGTTGAGTATCTAGTACTTGGATTATCCTACTGTATCTCATCACTCTAATTTAATTTGTTGGGATGATAATTACTTTTAATTGGGATTGAGATGAGGGTACCATTCTCAATGTTTCAACTACCATGATAGTTAAATAAAATATATTCCTTTGTTGTAGGAAAAAAATGGCTTTTCACAAAAACCATATAACCATAGAGCCTCCACCAGCCATATATGCATGTAGTGATCGCATTTATCTATTCATTTCTCTACTGTGTTACATTGCCAGCATATTCCATGTGATGACCCATTTTCGGGCTGCAACGTATTATGTTGTAGACTTTTCAGACAAGGAGTAAGACGCGATAGGTCGTTTGTCATGCACTCAGCTATGCCATTGGAGTTGATGGACTCACTTTATCTTACAAGTCTTCCGCTGTTATCGTTTTAGATGGCCTTAAGCCATATTTTTTGTAATAAGTTCTCTTTTGAGACATTCGATGTAATAAGTGTGTGATTGCTACTTTGTTATAAATCCTTCGAGTACTATGTGTCAGCATTACCGATCCAGGGATGACACTGAAGCACAAAGACTTGACCGTTTGAGGTCGGGTCGCTACAAGATGGTGTCAGAGCACATGCTGAATGTAGGACACGACCACTAAGAAAAGCCATATGTCACTCTTCTCTACTCATTTATGACTCCTCTCCATTTTCTACTCTTTAGGATGGCGGACAAGAGGAACAAGTTTGCATAACTGGATGAAGACACACCTTTTGGACGACACTTGAAGGAGGTTACTAAGTACCTGAACATTGGAATACCAAGCTTCACCGGGATCTACAATGCCACTCTACTAGAATAGGAGCGCTGGATGATTCGAATTCAAGTTCCACGAAGGACATTCACGCCAGTTACGGATCCTATAGAGTTTTTCCTTTGATGCACCCACCTGGAGTCTAGGCAAGAGCATGGCAGCCCACATTGCTATAGGACGTATTGGAGAAGTCTACAAACAAGAGCTAAAGGATACTATATACCAGATATGTGGGCGCCGAGATGAGCAATGGGAGATGATCACCACCAGGAGGGATAGACCCATTGCAGCATTCATCTAGGAGTTAAACGAACACATTCGTCGCCAGGAGAACCAGATGTGCGCAAGCATGATAGATTTGAAGAAGGCAATGACCAGGATCGCCGAGCTAGAAGAGGAACTCAAGGCTACACGCGATGATTATGAGGAGGAAATCATCGTACTAGTGGAGAAGAATGACGGCCTAACAAGGAAGCTAGAAGTTTTCATGGGAGACCCTGCGCCAGGAGGAGAGGACGACGATTCCACTTGTCCGGTGAACTACATCATCATCGACGACATCGAATCCGACCCCGACGATAGTGATGATGACTATGAAGACGAAGCTGGAGCGGATATCATGGAGTCTTCCACCGAGAAATATTTCTAGATGACCACCATATGACTAGTAGTTTTCCCCCATGTATATAGTAGTAGTCCAAGCACTTTTAATGATAGTTCTAGACCATTTGTATGCCCTTGCTTGCTTGATTGAGTGATATGATATGATTGTGTTTGTCTCATGTGCATATGGGTAGTGCTTTCTCACTAGACCTCATTCTATTCTAAACTCTTCCCCCTAAACCCATCAGATGCCTCTGAGACGTGACCCCGGTTTTGCTTTCCCATCGGAGCTCACTCAGTTGATCCAGCAGCAGAATACCTTGATGCAGATGTTAGTTTAGAACCAAGGCAACAACAACAACAACAACAACAACAACAATAACCCACCGCCACCACCTCCAGTTGACAACTTAGCCCGTTTTCTGAGGCTGCAGCCGCCGGTGTTTTCCAGTAGCACCGAGCCCATAGTTGCTGATGATTGGCTGCGCCGGATAGGAAGGGAGTTGACCACCGCAGGTTGCACAGATGCAGAGAAGGTGCGTTTTGCTGCACACCAATTGGATGGACCAGCAACCGCATGGTGGGAGAATTACACAACCACTTTTCCTATAGCCAATGTCACTTGGGAGAAGTTTCAGCAAGCATTCCGCACAGCCCACGTATCCACTGGAGCTAAGAGCATGAAGAAGCGTGAGTTTCACAACTTGCACCAGGGAAATCGTACCGTGGCTCAGTACGTAGATGAGTTTAGTAAGCTATCTCGTTATGCCCCTGATGATGTGGCCACAGATGCCACGAAGCAAGAGAAGTTTATGGAAGGGCTAAATGATGAGATGAGCATGCAGTTGATGGTGGTAACATTCAACAACTACCAGGAGTTGGTAGACAAGGCTCTTATGATTGAAGGGAAGTAGTAACAGATTGAAAATCGCAAGAGGAAGTATGGACAGGGGAAGTACAACTCTGGAGCTCAGCAGAAGCCCCGTCTCACCCCGAACTCAGGAGGACTTGTCCATAACCATGGAGGCCACACTCACAATGGAGAAAGTTCCCATAATCATAATGGCCCAAGGAATGGGAATGGGAATGGAGCAAGCAACAATCAGAACCGCTCTAACCCAGCCACACCCGCCACGAAGGATCAAAGTCACATTACTTATTTCAAGTGCGGGAAGACTGGGCACTACGCCAACGATTGTCCGGAATTGAAGAACGACAATGGCAATGGAAGCGCTGGGAAGAAGCCCAACTGAAAGTGCAACTATCCCTAGGTGGTTTTGGTAATTCATAACAACATATAGCTCATTGAGCTAATGCTATTCCAAGATGATTATTTCAGGAAAGCTCAATGATTGGCATGGCATGGATGGTGAAAGTGGAACCCTCAAAATGCTAAGGACAAAGGATTGGCTCAAGCTCAAAAGCTCAAGACTCTTCATTTTATATTTTAGTGATCCAAGATCACATTGAGTCGTTAGGAAAAGCCAATACTATCAACGAGGGATGTGGTGTTGCTTAATGAGCCTCTTGCTTCATGTGCTTAGTGATATGCTCCAAAACCCTCAACTACTTTCCCATATCCACATTTGACCTAAACCCTAAGCCAAACTCGGCCCTACCGATTCTCTCAACCCGGCGTCACCGAGTTTCACTTGTCATAGCCATTGTCAAACCCTAGCAAATCGGTTCTACCGATAGGGATCTCGGTCTCACCGAGATGGGATTGCAAACTCTTTGTTTCCCTTTTGTAACTTTTCGGTCTCACCGAAAGAGCGGATCGGTCCCACCGAGATTGCAATGTAAATTCAGTGTTTCCTTTTTGTAACTTTTCGGTCTCACCGAAAGAGCAAATCGGTCCCACCGAGTTTGCCTGACCAACTCTCTGGTTAGCTACCAAAATCAGTCTCACCGAGTTTGTGTAATCGTTCTCACCGAGATTACGTTATGCTCTAACCCTAACAAAATCGGTCTTACGGAGTTGCATGTCAGTCCCACCGAAAATCTCTAACGGTCACTAGGTTTACTATTTCGGTCTGACCGAGTTTGTTGATTCGGTCCCACCGAGATTGGTAAATTGTGTGTAACGGTTGGATTTTGTGTGGAGGCTATATATACCCCTCCACCTCCTCTTCACTCGTGGAGAGAGCCATCAGAACACATCTACACTTCCAACTCATATGTTTTGAGAGAGAACCACCTACTCATGTGTTGAGACCAAGATATTCCATTCCTACCATATGAATCTTGATCTCTAGCCTTCCCCAAGTTGCTTTCCACTCAAATCTTCTTTCCACCAGATCCAAATCCTATGAGAGAGAGTTGAGTGTTGAGGAGACTATCATTTGAAGCACAAGAGCAAGGAGTTCATCATCAACACACCATTTGTTACTTCTTGGAGAGTGGTGTCTCCTAGATTGGCTAGGTGTCACTTGGGAGCCTTCAACAAGATTGTGGAGTTGAACCAAGGAGTTTGTAAGGGCAAGGAGATCGCCTACTTCGTGAAGATCTACCGCTAGTGAGGCAAGTCCTTCGTGGGCGATGGCCATGGTGGGATAGACAAGGTTGCTTCTTTGTGGACCCTTCGTGGGTGGAGCCCTCCGTGGACTCGCGCAACCGTTACCCTTCGTGGGTTGAAGTCTCCATCAACGTGGATGTAGGATAGCACCACCTATCCGAACCACGGGAAAAACATCCGTGTCTCCAATTGCGTTTGAATTCTCCAAACCCTTCCCTTTACATTCTTGCAAGTTGCATGCTTTACTTTCCGTTGCCAATATACTCTTTGCATGCTTGCTTGAATTGTGTGATGATTGCTTGACTTGTCCTAAAATAGCTAAAATCTGCCATGAACTAAAATTGGGAAAAAGTTAAGTTTTTATTTGGTCAAGTAGTCTAATCACCCCCCCTCTAGACATACTTTCGATCCTGCAAGTGGTATCAGAGCTTTGCTCTCCATTTGCTTTGATTTCCATAGCTTTTGGTGGTCATAGCCTTGGTTTCACAACCTAGGAGAGTATGGCGTCTAGCGAGGGAAATTATCACCGTAGAGGTCCTTACTTTGATGGTACTAATTTTGCTAGTTGGAAGCATAAAATGAAAATGCATATTCTTGGACATAACCCTACCGTTTGGGCTATTGTGTGTGTTGGTTTGCAATGTGACTTCTTTGATGGGAGAGAACCAAACCGTGAAGCTACCGCGGATGAGTTGAAGATGTTGCAATACAATGCTCAAGCTTGTGATATTCTCTTCAATGGATTGTGCCCTGAAGAATTCAACAAAATCAGCCGTCTTGAGAATGCAAAGGAAATTTCGGACACTTTGATTGATATGCACGAAGGTACCGACTCCGTCAAGGAATCCCAATTGGATGTGCTTCAAAGTCAACTTGACAAGTTCAAAATGAATGATGGTGAAGGTGTCGCTGAAACGTACTCTAGGCTTGCTCTCATCACAAATGAGATTGCCGGCTTAGGAAGTGAAGAGATGACCGATAGATTCATCATCAAGAAGATTCTAAGAGCCTTGGATGGAAAATATGATACCGTGTGCACATTGATCCAAATGATGCCCAATTACAAAGATCTCAAGCCAACGGAGGTAATTGGAAGAATTGTTGCTCATGAGATGTCACTTAAGGATAAAGAGGAACTTCACAACAAAACAAGTGGTGCCTACAAAGCCTCATGTGAAGCCCCTACATCATCAAGTGAGAAACAAAACTTCAATGAAGAATTGAGCTTAATGGTGAAGAACTTCAACAAGTTCTACAAGAGTAGAAGCAAAGATAGAAGCTCGAAGTCAAGGTCCTACAATGACAAAAGATCTTCTAGTCGAGAGCGAAACTATACAATTGTGGAAGACCCGGACACTATTCCAATGAGTGTACGGCTCCCTACAAGAGAAGAGAAGACTCTCCAAAAAGAAGAAGCAAAACAGAAGAATCACCACCAAGAGAGAGAAGGAGTAGAGATGATCGTTATGAACGAAGATACTCACGGAGAAGCAAGGATTCGGAAAGGAAGGAAAAATCATCAAGGAGCTACATAAAATGAAGACATCAAGCTCATCTTGGTGAATGGGTATCCGGCTCCGACTCCGACGACCACTCCGAGAGAAGTTATCACTCCGATTCCGAATATACTCAAGATGAAGGTGTTGCCGGTCTAGCACTTGTGTCAACCAACTCCTACGACATATTTGACTCACCAAATGAAGGAATTGGAAGATGCTTCATGGCCAAAGGTCCTAAGGTAACACACCCCGAGTATGTTGATTTTAATTGTGATGAAGATGACTTGTTAGGTGATGATGATTTGCTTGTTGACAACTCTAGTGATGAATACTATTATGAAACGTCAATTAATCATGCTAATCAATATAAAACGAATGACAATGATAAGGAGAAGATTGAGGCTCTAACTAAACAACTAAACACTCTTAAGTTAGCTCATGAAACTATCTTCGAAGATCATCGAGAACTTTTAAGAGCTCATGAGAAGTTACGCTTTGAAAAGCTCAATCTTGAGCAAGAGCATGAGTTTTTAAAGGCAATCAATGATGATCTCCGCAAGAAAAGTTCTTCTTACATTGCCAAGTGTTTACTCTTATCCACTTACATGCCTCAAGTCAAGTATAGTAACAAGAACAAGAAAGATTCTTCCTCTAGTAGTAACAATGATCATGCTAAATCCAATATTGTTGCTTCTAGTAGTGCTCTTGATTCCACTAATGATTCTCTTATCCAAGTTACACTTGAGCAAGAAAATAGCTTATTGAAGGGAATTATAGAGAAAGGAGTGTACAAAAGCCTTGCCGGGAGTAACCAATTCGAGGAAATTGTGCGCAAGCAAGGAATGCACCGGAAGAATCAAGGTGTTGGTTTTGAACGAAAGTTCAATGCCAATGGAGTTGAGTGGGAAGAAGATCAATACCCCAAGACAAAGTTTGTTCCTAAACAAGAGAAGTATGATACTCCCTTCAAGGGGACACAAGCTCAAGATGATCTTCCACCACAAGACTACAAGCAAAAAGGCAAGGACAAGCTTCAAGAGGAAATTGATGCATTTGAAGAAGCTCCTAAGACCTTAGTCAAGTGGATTCCCAAGACCACTTCAAGTTCCACTCCATCAAGTACGACTACAACTCCAAGGATTCCCATCAAGATGGTGTGGATCCAAAAGAAGAAGAACTAGAGAGTTCTTGAGGGTGACTCTGCCAACATACTTCACTCTTATCATTTTGGCAAGAACAAGTGCGATCAACTTCCACATCTTGCACTAGTTCAAGGAGTCACAAACCCTCTTGTTGGTAAGACAAGGGACAAGGTAACCTAAAAGTTTTCATGGACATCATCTTGTGTGTGCATCACTCTATGTCTATGGATATCCTTGTTTGTTCCTTGTGGGACTAACCCATGTAGGTATTGAAAGTGCAATTCACTCAAATGGATAGCTCCAATTGATCTACATCAACATTGAGCATCCACATCTTCAACATCTACATGAAGTCATCATCGACAAAACCCAAGGTTAGTTCATCCCTCTTATGGGGGATATCACATCTAGGGGGAGCTTTACTCTAAGACTTGAGCTAAAGCAACTCTAAAGATGTGAACACAACAATGCTTTATGTAAAAGTGGTAACCCCACTTGAGCTTAAACGATGAGTATGACCTATGATCAAGTGTTCTCACTTCACTCCTAAGTCAATATACTCATATATAGATGACCTAGTCATCGCAAATTGCTTGATAGATGCTAGAATTGGTTGTGCATGCTTTGTCACATATTTCAATTGCCATCTTATTGTGTGAGCATGTTGGTTGCATATTTTACTCATTCGAGGACATCCACTTGTTGTTTTGATTGTTTGGTTTTATTTCCTTTTGCCAGGTGCATGGACAAGAATGCCTAAGAACCTTCTCTAGCTATCTATGATGTTCTCGTCTCAAACTCTATTCATGCTACATCACAAAATTTGATCAAGTTAGATTCGAACCACTCTGTGTGAGGAGCACTCGGAGTCCCCGATTCGTCATAGACTTAAACTTCCAAAACCTCTTTGTGATTCTCGGTCTGACCAATATCCTACTTTCGGTCCTACCGAGATCATTAAATTGATCTGAATTTTCGATCTCGGTGCAACCGACTTGAACCATTCGGTCACACCAAGTTGCAACAACTGTATACAGTTTTGCATCTCGGTGCCACCGAGTTGTTCCACTCGGTCACACCGACAGGGTCGGGCTATATATAGTCACGGGCAAAAATTTGGAAATTTCTCTGAACCCCTTCGCCCGCGCGATAGCTCGCTCTGCCAACGTGGTCTCCGGATCGTCTCCTCGTCGCCAGCCGCCTCCAGTCGCTGGTCTCCATCGCCGTCAACAGAATTCAACCCCACCGTTGCCGCCGTAGCGAGTCTCCGCCGAACTAGGGTATGGACTCAATCTTTGTGCTATCCCCAATCTGATTCCTAGCACATTGTGTTCTTAATGATTCTTGCCACAATTGAAACACTCCTATCCAGTCAATGCGTTTGTAGATTAGTTTTGATTTGAAAATTTAGGGTTAGGTTTCCGCCAAAACCATCTCGGACCCACCGAGTTAAAAAACTTGGTCCCACCGTTTTGGCTCATGCCATTGCACAAGTGAGACTCGGCCTGACCGAGAATTACTTATCGGTGTGACCAATTTTGGAACTTTGTGAAACCCTAGCAGTCTCGGTGCCACCGAACTGTGACTCGGTCTAACCGAGTTCACTAGTTTAGGTTCCAAAACTGCTTCGGTATCACCTAGTTTAAAAATTGGTAGATCCGAGATGATTTCAGTGGGAAACTAAAACTAAGATTTTGAATCATTCTTTTGCAAAAATCTCTGCATTTTGTGATGCTCATCCACTCTACCTCATCTATAAACTCTTCACAGGGTCAGCAGTCAGCTTTTACATCATGTCTGATCAGAGTGACAGCCAGAACAGATCAGAAGAGCAGGTGCTCATGAGTGAGGGCACTAGTCCCTCCAGCTCTTCAGATGATGGCAGCAGAAGTACCCCAAGAAATTTGCCAAAAACTGCCACCAGACAGAGGAAGAAGAGAACTTCAGATTCTGAGGATGAAGATTATGTGGCAGAGGAAGAGGAAGCCACATCAAAGAGAATTGGGCTCAAGAAGGAATATGGCTCAGCTCAAGGCACAAAGCCAGGCTTAAAAATCAAAAGGCCAGCAGGTAGGCAGCCTATGCCAAAGGCCAGAGCTTCAACTCTGATTCCTGAAAAGCCTGCAACCATAGAGCCAGTTGCTGCTGAAGGAAAGAAAAGGAAGGAAAGGGTCAAGAAGACCGTAGCCAGAGTGCTTGGAAAGGCTTCCATCATGGAAGAAGAGGAAGAAGAAGAGGTTGCTGCACCAGCACCTAAGGCACCTAAGCTTATGGGTGATGCTATCAGGACAGGGGCTGCTGCATCCAAGCCCAAAGAAGCACCCAAAGCTGCCTCCAAGCCCAAGTCTGCCCCAAAGAGAAATACGAGGAGCATACCTACAACTGAGAAGAACAAGGCCCCAGTGCCTGAAGCTGCTGAAGAAGATGATGAAGAGCATGTTCTGAGAAAACTCAAGCCCAAGATCCCAGACCACAATGATGCTCATCCTGTGGCTGAGGACATGAAGCTCAGAAGAGACTCAGGGCTGAGGAAGTGGAGGGAAGCAGATCTGTATGCTTCAAGGAGAAGAACTGCTGTTGGTTATAGGTTCCACACTAAAGAATAACAGGACTTCTATGAGACAGTTTTGTTGGACAAGAAGCCCATAGTTTGTGACATGAGATGGGTCAATTGGGAGTACATCAAGGAAAATGAAGAACACTACCCTGGAGTGTATGACAGCTTCAATGCTTGTGGAGTAGCAGACTTTGTTGGGCATAAGCTCACAAAGTGGAACGAGGAACTCATTATTGAATTCTACTCCACAGCACATTTCTACCCAGATGGAAAGATCACATGGATGTCTGAAGGTACGAGGTACCAATCTACTGTTGCTGAGTGGGCACAGCTCATCAATGCCCCAGAGGAGCATGAGGATGACTTGGATATCTATGCCAAGAAGAAGATGGAACACAACTCTATGTCCAATATGTACAAGGAAATTCCAAATGAGGCACTTGATACTTTCAAGTTTGGGTCTGTGCATTATCTTCTGTCAGGGCTGCCAACCATTAACTGGATCCTTAGGCACACTCTGTTGCCCAAGTCAGGTGATCACAAGATGATCAGAGGCCATGCAATAAATTCGCTTCATGTATTTGATGTGCATCAGAAATTCAAGGTCATGAGCCTCATAGTAGAAACTATCAAGAGGACTACAGCAGATCAGAAGAGGAGCTGTGGTTATGCCCCTGAGATTCAGGAGTTAATCAACTCGAAGATGGGCACAGGCATATACTTGTTGGACAAGGAACACTTGCCTATTCATCCAGACTTTGAGGACAACCAAGTTGTGATGAATGAGAATGAACCATCATCAGTTCAAGCACAAGCAAAGAAGGAGCAGGCAAGGAAGGAGAAAGCTGCCAAGATGCCAACTCAAGAGGAGGCATCTGAGTATTTCTTGAAAACCAAACAAGAGCAGCTTGGTTACTTGATTGCATCCACACTGAGGATTGAGCAAGGACTGGCCACCCTCACTCAGAATCAACAGAGCTTAGAGAGGATCATGGAAACAAAATTCTATGACTTGGATGTCAAAGTAACAGAGATTCAGTCTGTAGTGGAACAACTTCAGGATGACATGCAGGAGAGGAGAGGCAAGACTACAACTGATGCATTGGCCAGAGTGCCAAAAGCTCAGAGATCACATGCAGTGCCAGTTGCTGACACCAGAGCCACCACTTCTGTACCAGCTACAGCTTCAGTTCCACCAGCTCCAGCATCTACTTCAGCCTCAACTCCAACCACGTCTACAGAAGGCTTCGTCCTTGGAGTGCTCCGGACTCCACCACCACCAGAAGATCAAGCCTGAGAGTCGATCTAGCACTATGCATTTTCTAGGAACTTTTTGGTAACTTGTTGCCAAAGGGGGAGAAAAATGTATAGATCATAGGCTTCGAGAGAGAGAGTGTTGCTTTTATTCTCTCTTGCTTTATTTGGTGGTTTTTCGAACTTTGTTTGCTTTTGAGTGCTTGAGATACTATGCCGTTATCTGTGAGACATTGATGATCATGTGTTTGATCATAAGCTACACTTAATGCTTGGTGAATGCTATTATCTTATC
Source organism: Triticum monococcum (assembly GCA_034509565.1). NCBI lineage: Eukaryota > Viridiplantae > Streptophyta > Magnoliopsida > Poales > Poaceae > Triticum > Triticum monococcum. Next base: position 527,387,198 of record CM067841.1, read on the forward strand.
TATCTTATGTGATCATTCACTTTCCTTGGTGATGAGTGCATGTATTTCATTCTTATCATTTTAAGCGCTCCACCAAGATGTATGTGACATGGAAGATTAACCCATGACCCTAACTCTTTGTGCATTTGCAGTCCAAAGCAAATCTTAAATATGCACAAATTTAGGGGGAGCTCTTACTTATCACATACTTCTCAAAGCGACGATATATTTCATGCTTATTATCATTTGTCGAAGCTTTGATCTATATGTTGTCATCAATTACCAAAAAGGGGGAGATTGAAAGTGCAACTATCCCTAGGTGGTTTTGGTAATTCATAACAACATATAGCTCATTGAGCTAATGCTATTCCAAGATGATTATTTCAGGAAAGCTCAATGATTGGCATGGCATGGATGGTGAAAGTGGAACCCTCAAAATGCTAAGGACAAAGGATTGGCTCAAGCTCAAAAGCTCAAGACTCTTCATTTTATATTTTGGTGATCCAAGATCACATTGAGTCGTTAGGAAAAGCCAATACTATCAAGGAGGGCTGAGGTGTTGCTTAATGAGCCTCTTGCTTCATGTGCTTAGTGATATGCTCCAAAACCCTCAACTACTTTCCCATATCCACATTTGACCTAAACCCTAAGCCAAACTCGGCCCTACCGATTCTTTCAACTCAGCATCACCGAGTTTCACTTGTCATAGCCATTGCCAAACCCTAGCAAATCGGTTCTACCGATAGGGATCTCGGTCTCACCGAGATGGGATTGCAAACTCTCTGTTTCCCTTTCGTAACTTTTCGGTCTCACCGAAAGAGCGGATCGGTCCCACCGAGATTGCAATGTAAATTCAGTGTTTCCTTTTTGTAACTTTTCGGTCTCACCGAAAGAGCAAATCGGTCCCACCGAGTTTGCCTGACCAACTCTCTGGTTAGCTAATTACCAAAATCGGTCTCACTGAGTTTGTGTAATCGGTCTCACCGAGATTACGTTATGCTCTAACCCTAACAAAATCGGTCCTACGGAGTTGCATGTCAGTCCCACCGAAAATCTCTAACGGTCACTAGGTTTACTATTTCGGTCTGACCGAGTTTGTTGATTCGGTCCCACCGAGATTGGTAAATTGTGTGTAACGGTTGGATTTTGTGTGGAGGCTATATATACCCCTCCACCTCCTCTTCACTCGTGGAGAGAGCCATCAGAACACATCTACACTTCCAACTCATATGTTTTGAGAGAGAACCACCTACTCATGTGTTGAGACCAAGATATTCCATTCCTACCATATGAATCTTGATCTCTAGCCTTCCCCAAGTTGCTTTCCACTCAAATCTTGTTTCCACCAGATCCAAATCCTATGAGAGAGAGTTGAGTGTTGGGGAGACTATCATTTGAAGCACAAGAGCAAGGAGTTCATCATCAACACACCATTTGTTACTTCTTGGAGAGTGGTGTCTCCTAGATTGGCTAGATGTCACTTGGGAGCCTCCGACAAGATTGTGGAGTTGAACCAAGGAGTTTGTAAGGGCAAGGAGATCGCCTACTTCGTGAAGATCTACCGCTAGTGAGGCAAGTCCTTCATGGGTGATGGCCATGGTGGGATAGACAAGGTTGCTTCTTCGTGGACCCTTCGTGGGTGGAGGCCTCCGTGGACTCGCGCAACCGTTACCCTTCATGGGTTGAAGTCTCCATCAACGTGGATGTAGGATAGCACCACCTATCCGAACCACGGGAAAAACATCCGTGTCTCCAATTGCGTTTGAATTCTTCAAACCCTTCCCTTTACATTCTTGCAAGTTGCATGCTTTACTTTCCGCTGCCAATATACTCTTTGCATGCTTGCTTGAATTGTGTGATGATTGCTTGACTTGTCCTAAAATAGCTAAAATCTGCCAAGAACTAAAATTGGGAAAAGGTTAAGTTTTTATTTGGTCAAGTAGTTTAATCACCCCCCCTCTAGACATACTTTCGATCCTACACCAACCCTTTCAATAGGGGACAAGTGAGCCACATGAACGTGGAGGAAGTTGAGGAGCAGCCTGATGCAGTTATCGGTAAGTTTTGGGTCAAGTTGTTTACTGCAATTGTTCTTTTCGATACTGGTGCATCGCATTCATAAATATCAAGGGGATTCGTGGATAAGTATAAGTTGCCCACTAAGGTACTTAGGACACCCATGTTAGTAAGTTCGCCAGGAGCCGAGTATATGGCAAGTCAAGGATGTTTTCAGATGCCATTGACCATTGGAAGCCATGTTTTCCCCTCAGACTTGATAATTTTGGAGTCACAAGGATTGGATGTGATACTAGGAATGGATTGGCTATCAATGTATGGGGGAAACATCGATTGCGCGAGTAAGTCGATTTTGCTCACCACCCCAAAGGGAAAAAGGATCAAGTATGTATCCAGGCATTCGCCAAGGAGAACCCAAGTACATTCTCTCACGAGGGTTGTTCAGGAGGAAGTGCCTGTCGTGAAAGATTACCCAGATGTATTTCCAAAGGAGTTACCAGGCATGCCGCCAGATCAAGACATAGAGTTCTTGATAGAGCTGTTGCCAGGCACCGGGCCAATATCAAAGAGACCATACCGGATGCCCGCAAATGATCTGGAGGAGATCAAGAAACAAATTAAGGAGTTATTGGAGAAAGGTTACATTCGACGGAGCTCATTACCATGGGGAGCCCCAGTGTTGTTGGTTGAGAAGAAGGATAAGTCCCTAAGAATGGTTGTTGATTATCGGGCATTGAATGAAGTAACGATCAAGAATAAGTACCCACTGCCGATGATCAATGATTTGTTTGACCAGCTACAAGGAGCAAAGGTGTTTTCGAAGATCGACCTGCGATCAGGTTACCACCAGCTGAAGATTAGGGAAAAAGATATACCCAAAACAGCGTTCACCACAAGGTATGGGCTATATGAGTATACGGTTATGTCATTTGGATTGACTAACGCCCCCGCCTATTTCATGAGTATGATGAACAAGGTGTTCATGGAGTTCTTGGATAAGTTGGTCGTGGTGTTCATTGATGATATTTTAGTATACTCAAAGAATGAAGAGGAACATAAGGAGCATTTGCGGTTAGTTCTCGAGAAGCTCAGAGAACATCAGTTATATGCCAAGTTCAACAAATGTGAGTTTTGGTTGAAGGAAGTTGGATTTCTTGGACATGTTATATCAAGAGAAGGTATATCAGTGGACCCTACCAAGGTTAAATCAGTCACTGAGTGGTTGGCACCCACCTCGGTTGGAGAGATCCGCAGTTTTCTTGGACTCGTGGGATACTATCGGAGATTTATTGAGAATTTTTCTAAGATTGCAAAGCCCATGACGGCATTGTTGAGGACGGACATCAAGTCCATTGGACTGAAGAATATGAATCAAGTTTCTAGGAGTTGAAGAAACGTTTGACTACAGCCTCAGTGTTGATTCTGCCGGATATACGCAAGGATTTCCACGTGTATTGCGACGCCTCTCGCTTAGGACTTGGAGGAGTACTCATGCAAGATGGAAGGGTTGTTTCGCATGCCTCACGACAACTTAAACCACACGAATTGAATTATGCCACGCATGATTTGGAGTTAGCAGATGTAGTGCATGCACTCAAGACCTGAAGACATTTTCTGATCGGAAACCATTGTGATGTGTACACGGATCACAAGAGTTTGAAGTACATTTTTACTCAGAAGGAGCTGAACCTCAGGTAGAGGAGATGGTTGGGGCTCATAAAGGATTACGATATGAAGTTGCACTATCGTCCAGGCAAGGCAAATGTCGTAGCAGACGCTTTGAGCTGGAAGACTTACGTCAACACCCTCGTAAGAGGAGGAATGCCAAAGGAGTTGGTAGAAGATCTTAGGGAGCTACGTTTGGAGATAGTTCCTAAAGGTTTTGTTGCAGCATTGGAGGTTCACATGACATTGTTGGAAAAGATTCGAGCAGCTCAGAAGGATGACAAAGAAATTGCTGAAATAAAGAAGAAGATGAGTGAAGGCAAAGCCAAAGGTTTTCGTGAGGATGAGCACGACACCTTGTGGTTTGAAGACCGTATATATGTGCCCAATAGTGCGGAGCTCAAAAGTTGATATTACAGGAAGCTCATGATTCACCATACTCGATACACCCCGGAAACACCAAGATGTATTTAGATTTGAAGGAGCGTTTCTGGTGGACTGGTATGAAGAAGGATATTGCCGAGTATGTAGCCGTATGTGATGTATGTCAGAGAGTGAAGGCAGAACATCGGAAGCCTGCAGGATTACTGCAGCCTATGCCGATACCCGAATGGAAGTGGGATAAGCTTGGCATGGACTTTATCACCGGATTGTCCAGGACCCGACCGGGATATGATTCAATCTGGGTAGTAGTGGATCGCTTAACCAAAGTAGCTCACTTTATCCTAGTGAAAACCACTTATACAAGTGCGAAGTTGGCCAAGATATATATGACCAGGATCATATGTCTGCACGGAGTTCCGAGGACCATCATATCAGATAGAGGAACACAGTTTACTTCAAAGTTTTGGCACCAGCTGCATCAGACTTTGGGAACCAGGTTGGAGTTCAATACAGCTTTTCACCCGCAGACAGATGGACAAACAGAGAGAGTCAATCAGATTCTGAAGGACATGTCGAGAGCTTGTGCACTAGACTATGGATCTAGTTGGGATGATAATTTTCCCTACGTAGAATTATCATACAACAATAGCTACCAGGCCAGTTTGAAGATGGCACCGTTCGAGGCCCTGTATGGAAGAAGGTGCAGAACACCGTTGATGTGGGATGGAGTTGGAGACCGCTAGTTGTTTGGACCGGATTTGATTAAGGAGTCCGAAGAGAAGGTTAAACTGATTCGAGATAGACTGAAGGTAGCTCAGTCCAGACAGAAGAGTTATGCAGACTCAAAACGCAAGGAGGTAGTCTATGAAATCGGAGACAGGGCGTATCTGAGAGTGTCACCACTTCGAGGAGTTAAGCATTTTGGAGTTAAGGGAAAGTTAGCCCTGAGATTTGTGGGGCCGTACCGTGTTTTGGAACACATGGGAGAGGTTGCTTACAAGTTGGAATTACCCGAAGGACTGTCGGGAGTTCATGATGTGTTTCACATTTCTCAGTTGAAGAAGTGTCATGCAGAGATGGCTGATATTCCTCTGAGGGATACAGTGCCTCTGGAAGAAATACAATTGGATAGTGATTTGCGATCCTCTGAGGGGAAACTAGTCAAGATTCTCGAGTTTTCTAGTCGAGTTACTCGCAGTAAGGTTATCAAGTTTTGCAAAGTTCAGTGGAGCCACCATACCGAGGATGAAGCCACTTGGGAACGAGAGGATGATCTACGCAAAGACCACTCACACCTATTTTCTAGCCAACTTGAATCTCGAGGACGAGATTCATCTTAAGGGGGGTAGGTTTGTAACATCCCAAATTTTCAATTTGGAATGTTATACATAGGTCATTCATGCATACCATATTTTATTGCCTTTCCGTTTTGCGATCCTCGAAATTCTAAGCAACTCAAGGACCCTTAGAGAGAGTTGGGGATTTCACCGTTTGTCATATTTGAATTTTATCAAATATGGAAACAAGGATCACCTTGGTTTTAATTAATTCTTATCCCCGAGAATATTTCATATCAAAATATATGAGAGGAGATAATATGACTTCTCCAAAATAAAAGAAATATTGGGGGGGGGGGGTATTAAAATCAATTTGTATTTTTATTTGGAATTTTATTGCTATTTTATTTGAATTAGGAAAAAATTGCGTTTCTCAAAATTGCATTAGAGGCCCAAATAAATGTTCACCTTGTCCGGCGTATTTCTAGAGGACGGGGAAATTTAATTTAGGAACTTTGGAGTCTGTTTAGTATTTTTTTCTTTGTTTTTCTACACGTCAGATTATTATTAAAAAAACAAACCGACCTTACCGGGCCGTGTCCGCCTGGGACACAGACCCGGCCAGGCCTTTAAAGCCCGAGGCGCCGAGCCGCCCCAGCCCAGCCCCCCGCCTCCCGAACCCTAGCCGCCAGCCGCTGCGCACCTCGTTCTGCTCACCGCCATCGCCGCTCACCGCCGCTGATCCGCGCTGCCGGACGCCGCCTCGCCGAAGTTGCACGCCACCGCCACCGTCACGTGTCCCGAGGTAGCTGCCGGTTTTCATTAGAAAACCGTATGGTTTTTTTTAGAAAGCCTCGGTTATTTTATTTTAGATCGGTTTTATTTTTTCCGCGGTTTAGTTATTTAGCGAACGCCCATTCGTACGTTCGTTTTAACGAACGGTTTTCACCCCTTAACCGCAGACAGCAAACATTCGTTCGTTAGCCTGTTCGTCAGTTTTTCTTTTTCCAGGGTGTTTCGCGATTATTTTCGACCGCGATTTCTGACCCGATTTTCGTTTTAGTTTATCTTTTTGCTCGTTTATCGGAATCAGGCGATTCAAGTGCCTGGATCTTTGTCTCGAAACCCTATTTCCGTTTAACCAACTTGAACAAGATTTTGGTACTTTAAAATTTGACTTTAGTCCATATTAGTAATCGGATCTTGTTTCTTTTGTAGTTTGTGTTTCGTTGCTTCGTTTGATTTGATTCTTTTTGCAAACCGGAGTTCTTCAGTTGAACTTTCTGGTTAGATCTTCTTATTTGAGATTTACCCGTGCATCTTTGCTTGATTGCTTATGTATGCTATTGTTTGTTTGCGATAGAACACCCGAAGTGCGAAGCGTGCTACTACGAGTCTCTAGGTTTTGCGGATCATCAGCAAGGCAAGTAACACTTTGATCATACTTCTTTCATACCCAGTTTTTATGCATTAGTTCCAATCCCCAAACATTGCATGATTAGGATGTGATTAACTTATGGGTATTGGGATTTAGATGATGAGGTAGAACCTATTGCCATGTTTTATTATCAAACCCTGGGAGTTACTTCTACGTTATGCTTATATTGATATGCTATGCTCGTAGACGTGGATTGGGTTTGAGTGTATCCATGACAGATGTGAGATTGTTAATTAGTGGTTCAACTTAAGGTGGCAACTTTAATACACATCTAGGTGGATTGCTTGTTTTGGGCACCTGGGGATATAGCAGTGTTGTCCTAGGAGATCTCGGGGATATACCGTGTGATCCTCCTATGGTCCGCCACCCAGGCTCAAAGGGATCAAAAGATTATTCATGCTAGAAACTTCCGTGTGCAGCCACAAGCCATTATGGGCTTTGGCATAGTTGAGTATGTTGTGTGACCTCTTTCTATGTCGGGCTAGCAGATGTAGAGGGAAAGTAGGTGTAACTGTCCACCCGGAGTAAAGAGTTAATGCTTCTGAAAGACTGTGTCTCGGTCATCCGTTTCTCAAACACCATGCAGTGCGAGAAATACAACGAAGGAGATCAAGTCTTGTGGGGAAAAATGTGCAAACCTCTGAAGAGTGTACAAAATAATCATGGTTAGCTGTGTCCCCGGTTATGGACATCTTGAGTATCTAGTACTTGGATTATCCTACTGTATCTCATCACTCTAATTTAATTTGTTGATATGATAATTACTTTTAATTGGGATTGAGATGGGGGTACCATTCTCAATGTTTCAACTACCATGATAGTTAAATAAAACATATTCCTTTGTTGTAGGGAAAAATTGGCTTTTCACAAAAACCATATAACCATAGAGCCTCCACCAGCCATATATGCATGTAGTGATCGCATTTATCTATTCACTGCTCTACGCTGTTACATTGCCAGCATATTCCATGTGATGACCCGTTTTCGGGCTGCAACGTATTATGTTGCAGACTTTTCAGACAAGGAGTAAGACGCGATAGGTCAGTTGTCATGCACTATGCTATGTCGTTGGAGTTGATGGACTCACTTTATCTTACAAGTCTTTCGCTGTTATCGTTTTAGATGGCCTTAAGCCATATTTATTGTAATGAGTTCTCTTTTGAGACATTCGATGTAATAAGTGTGTGATTGCTGCTCTGTTATAAATCCTTCGAGTACTATGTGTCAGCATTACCGATCCAGGGATGACACTGAAGCACAGAGACTTGATCATTTGAGGTCGGGTCGCTACATCCCCTGGCATAAAAACCTTCATATCTTTTTGATCCTAACTCCAAATGAGGTGAATCCAAAGTCCACTTCTTCGTTTCATCGAGCCCGTTCTATTGGTATCATTTTCACTATGTTTTAACATTCTGAAAATGACCATTTTGCCCTTGCGCTTAATCAGCCCCTTCCAGGAAAGAACGTCTTCCAGTGATTCTTTCCGCGAGCTTCTTGCACTTCTTCCCGGTGATTTCTTCCACCCCAGGCAAGCCACACCCTCCATTTGCATGATTTCAATGTAGTGACATGGTTTATTTATTTGAACTTGCTTAAAATATTGCTTCGGCTATGTATGATTTTGTTCATGGTATTTCTCATAGTACTGTTTTGATATTGATATTGCTTGGAGTTCTCGGACTTATATTTTGATGATTATGTGGATGACATGTTGCCTTTGGATTCTTAGTGGCTTAAGTTATGATTATTTTCATGTTGGTATCTGATGTTGTATTTTGAAGTATTACTTTGGATGACATTATTTTCATCATGATGCTAGATGATATTATGTTTTGGAGTATGATGTTGGAGATGATGCTTGCACGTGGATCATAGTTGGATAGCTAGTTCTTGATATTTGAGTAGTAGTATTATCATTCTTGGATTCATCATGATAGTAGTGTTATACTGTCCTCGGAGTATTTTGGTAAGACGATATTAAGCTTTGGATTATTTGTTGGATAGAGCTATGACTTGGATTATAGGTTGATAGATGATATCAGAGTATCAGTCATCACTGATATATTTTGGGGATAAATTCCGTCATTAAGTTGGCCAGGTGCCACCAAACTGGGCTTTTCCCAGTGCAACCACATTTGCCTTTTATGGGAAGGCCCTAACACGGTCTATTGTCGTGCCTCTCGCCGGTGCCTCCAATGAGGGAAGGTTATGGGCGTGCGGTACACTGGCCCGGTAAGTAGACATAACCTTGTTGTAAGGTCATATTTATCCCTAAGTGTTTTGGTGATTGATGACAACACATTTGCGGACTAGTCGTGTGCCACGAGCTTTCCAGACTCTTCTCTGCTAGGCACAAGATGATTGGGTGCCCCTGGAAGACTGACGAAGACGACGTCTTTTCTACGTTTCTTTTTGGTGGATTTGAGTCATAGGAAAGCCGTACTATTAAGAGGGGGTCCGCGTTGGAAAGGTTTGGGTGGAATCATCACGTACACGTCTCCTTTTATCCCCTCCTTCTTCCTTGGAGCTTCCTCCATTTTTTCCTGCCTCAATTGACTGGCTGCTGTTGTGGTTGCGGTAGTACTGCTCCTGGATCAACGGTAGTACCGTGGGCATCCACGGTAGTACCGCGCAGGGGCGTGGTAGTACCGCTGGTGCTCACGGTAGTACCGCTCCCCTAGAGCCATACTGCCGCTGCCCACCAGGCTAGTGCCGCCCGTTTGCGGTAGTAGGAGCGGATGTAATTTTTTACATCCGCACCTGCCGCCGTAATACCGCATTCGCCATGCGGTAGTACCGCGCTAGGCGGTCAGGCAGTAGTACCGCCCCTTGGCAGTACTACTGTGTCGAGTTTTTGCTACTTCCGTTCTTGTGCGGAAGTATGCACGGAAGTTCCCCTTCCCCCTGTCGGGACTTTTTCCCTTACGGTAGTACCGCACTGCGGGCGCGGTAGTACCACGCGTGCGGAAGTACTGCCCCAGCTTGCATCTGTTTCCCTGGCTGGGGTCACGGCAGTATCATGGGGCGGTACGGTAGTACCGCACTGCCGTGCAGTAGTACCGCTTGGTTGCAAGCAGTACTACCGTGCGGCCTTGCGGTAGTACCGCTGGCCAGGCGCGGTAGTACCGCTGGCCGCGGGCTGGTTGGTGGGTAACGGTTGGATCTTTTCCACACACTATATAAAGGGTCTCCTTCTTCCCCGTTGACTTACCTCTTCCACCATTAAAGCTCCACTATTGCTCCAAGCTCCATTTTCGCCCGATCTCACTCCCTAGCCAACCAAACTTGTTGATTTGCTCGGGAGTGGTTGAGAAGGCCCCGATCTACACTTCCACCGAGAGATATTTGATCCCCCCTACTAATCCCTTGCGGATCTTGTTACTCTTGGGTGTTTGAGCATCCTATACGGTTGAGGTCACCGCGAAGCCATAGTCCATTGTGGTGAAGCTTCGTGGTGTCGTTGGGAGCCTCCAATTGAGTTGTGGAGATTGCCCCAACCTCGTTTGTAAAGGTTCGGTTGCCGCCTCCAAGGGCACAAATAGTGGAATCACGGCATCTCTCATTGTGTGAGGGCGTGAGGAGATTACAGTGGCCCTAGTGGCTTCTTGGGGAGCATTGTGCCTCCACACCGCTCCAACGGAGACGTACTTCCTCTCCAAGGGAAGGAACTTCGGCAACACATCCTCGTCTCCACCGTCTCCACTTTTGGTTATCTCATGCCTTTACTTGTGTAGCTTATTTGTTTCATATATCTTGCTTGCTTGTGTTCCTATTCGTGTTGCATCATATAGGTTGCTCATCTAGTTGCATATCTAGACAACCTATTTTGATCCAAAGTTTAAATTGCTAAAGAAAAGCTAAAAATTGTTAGTTGCCTGTTCACCCCCCTCTAGTCAACCATATCGATCCTTTCAATTGGTATCAGAGCCTCGTCTCTTTATTAAGGACTGTACCGTCCGAAGAGTATGGTTGATACCGTAGACGGTGCGGAGGAACACTCCGGTGTGAATCCTATCTCGTCTACGGGCGATGGGGGAACTTCGGTCTCTCGTGAGGAGTTCAATGTAGCCTTGGAGACATTGAAAACCTCCATGACGACCGAAGTTGAAAGCATGTTTACTAAATTTCTTGAGGGGCTTAAACTATCAACCGCACCGTTGAAAGTGGGGGATCCCGCCAACAAGGTGTCGGATGCTATCACCGACAAGGGGGAAGCTAGTAGTGAAAAGGCTCCTTCTTCTAGTGGCAAGAATGGCACCGGCATCTTTGCCCATGTGGAACCACCACTTGTTTATGGTGGACCGGTTCCTTCCACTCATTTGAATCATGCCGGTCCTCCCCCTAAGATTGTGAAAAATGAGGATTTTGATTCTTGGGTTTACCGCTTTAAATGTCATTTAAATCATGTGAACACTAACCTTTGGAGAATCATTGAAGAAGGTTTCTATCCGCATGATCCAAGCAACTTCACTCCACGAGAAGCCGCGGACAATCAATTCAATGAGAATGCTCTCTTCATCATTCAAGATGCAATTCCACCCGAAGACCTACCTCATCTTCATCCCTCCGCCTTGGCCAAAGATGCATGGCACTGTGTCGTGTCTCTCTACCGGGGAAGTGCAAGCATTCAATGCTCCAACTATGAAGTGGTACAAGATGAGGCCGATGAGTTTGCAATGAAGGAAGATGAAGAACCTCGTGAGCTTTATCGGAGAGTAACCAAACTCGCGGTCTCACTATGAGATCACGGGAGCAAGGACACGGATGACAATTGGATCAAGCGCAAATTCCTCAAGGCAATGATGCCCTACCACAAGGCCATGTCCTCCGTCATTCACCAAAGACCAGACTTCCACACTTTGACCTCAAGCGAAGTGTTGGATGAGTTTGTGGCCATGAACATTTTGGACAAGACCGCTGACAATGCGGTGCTCCGGTCTCAACGGGCAAAGAAGCCTAACCTTGCATTGAAGGCCAAGCTCACCGTGGAAGAAGAAGAAGAGGAAGAAGAGGAAAGCAACCCCGAAGATATGAAGTATGCATATCATGAACATATGGTACTTGCTTCAAGGCAATTTTGGAGCAAGAAAAACTCGAGGCCCAACTTTAGCAAAAACAACTCGAGTGGCACAAGGGGCAAGCAACGTGTAAGGACTTGCTACAGTTGCGGCAACGTGAGTCATTTCGTTGCGGAATGCCCGTATGAGAAGAGGGAACACAATGGTGGCAACCTCATCCGAAAGGACAAGGCCAAGTCGTTACCCAACAAGAGCAACTTCACCAACAAGACTCCTCCCAAGGCCTTGGTTGTGCAAGAAGAGTACAATGAGGATGATGACGATGATGAAGATGATGAGTCGGTTGCCATGGCCTCCGTTGCCATTGCAACAACGTCACGAGTGTCTCTCTTCGACTCACCCAACGAGAGCATCACCGCCAAGTGCCTCATGGCGAAAGCCACCGACAAGGTAACCTCCAACATCAAAACTACCATCATTAATCATCCTTCCCCAATGGATAGAATTAATGAATTTGAGGGAGCTAATGTGGAGGCTAACGAGTTTGAGGCCTTTATGGGCAAACTCAAGGGAAAAATCCAAGAAGCACTTTGTTGCTCTCTTGGAACAACTTGGTGAGGCCAATGACATGATTGAGGCTCACGAAGACACCATCTCGAAGATGGAAGGGCATAGTCATGACTATGCCGATGAGATTTCGGATCTTTCCAATGCTCTTGAGGAAGAGCGTGATCTTCGTTTGGCTCTTGAGGAGTCACACAACGTTGATCATGCTAAGTTAGAGAAAGATTATGATCATGCCCTCATTGTTTCTCGTGTGCTAAATTCCGAGAAGGCCAAACTCGGGGTTGATCTTGCTAGACTCAAAGAGGAGTTTGATATACTTGACAAGGCCCACAAGGCCTTGAAGGGAATTCACGCTAGTCTCAAGGAGTCTCATTATCAACTCCAAGTGAAGCTAACTAAGGAGAAAGCAACTTTTCCTCATATGGTTTTAATTGATAATGCAAATGCTACTAACCCATGTTGTGAGCATGTACATCTTGTTGAGGAAAATGCTAAGTTGAAGGAGAAACTTGAGAGAGGTCTTGCGACTTGCATACAAGGCAAGAAGAACCTCAACGATCTCTTGATCAACCAAAAGGGAGGTGTGGCGAAGGAAGGGGTTGGGTACGTCCCCGACTCCAAGAACAAGAAGAAGAATGACAAGACCAAACGACCTCCTCCCCTCATGCAAACCTTTGTGAGGGCGGGAGAGAGTGTCCCCGAGGAGAAGAAGAAGAACAAAGTCAAGAAGGGCAATGTCACCTCTCCCAACAAAGGCAGCGATTTTAATCCTTCTTATGTGTTATGCCGTGCTAGTGATGGGCATGTTTATGCCAAATTTGTTGGTTCTCTTCATGAGTACATTGAATGGTCTATTTGGGTTCCTAAGACCCTTGTTACTAACATCAAAGGACCCATTACAAAATGGGTACCTAAAACCAAGCATTGATCTCTTGTAGGTGTTTGCTTCTGGTGGTGGATCATGGTTGCTCGATAGCGGAGCTACAAATCATATGACCGGAAGCAAGGACTTGGTGGTGGACGTGCACAAGGTTCCATCTATACCCACCAATGTCGAGTGGGGTGACGCCTCATCTTCTAAGGTATTGGGACTTGGCAAGGTTGTCATCTCTCATGATCTCACGATCGAGAAGGTCATGCTTGTTGAGTCCCTTGCATACAATTTACTTTCCGTTCGTCAACTTGCAATCATGGGCTTTGCCACTTTCTTTGATATCGATACTGTGGCCCTCTTGTGGAGCAAGACCCTTAAAGTAGCCTTTGTTGGGCATGTCGAGAACGGTCTATATGTGATTAACTTTTCGGAGCAACCCACTAAGACCGCGACATGCCTAATGGCTAAAGTTGATGTGGGATGGCTTTGGCATCACCGTTTAGCCCATGTCAATATGAGATCTTTGCAAAGTCTCCTCAAGGGGGACCATGTCCGTGGACTAACGAATGTTAGTTTTGCTAAAGATCGTGCTTGCAGTGCCTGTATCGAAGGAAAGCTACATGAAAAGGCTCACCCTCCCACGACTATCATTTATTCAAAGAGACCTTTGGAGCTGCTTCACATGGATCTCTTTGGGCCTCCATCCTTCGATAGTCTTGGAGGTAGGAAGTATTGCTTGGTGATTGTGGATGACTACTCAAGGTACACATGGGTGTATTTCTTCAAGAGGAAGAGCGAGACCCAACAAACCATCATTGACTTTGCAAATGAAGCACAACGTCAACACAATGCAAAGATCTTGACAATAAGAAGTGACAACGGCACCGAGTTCAAGAACTACACCTTGGATGAATTTCTTAGTGATGAGGGAATCAAGCATCAATATTCCGCACCATACACCCCTCAACAAAACGGTGTTGCGGAGAGGAAGAACCGGACGTTGTTGGATGTGGCAAGGACCATGATGGCGGAGTTCAAGTCTCCGTACAACTTTTGGGCCTAAGCCATCAACACCGCGTGTCATGCATCCAATCGGCTCTACCTCCGCAAGGGATTGAACAAGACTCCATATGAAATACTCACCGGTAACAAGCCCAACCTCAAGTACTTCCGGGTATTCGGGTGTAATTTTCATTCTCAAGAAAGGTGTTCGATTGTCTAAATTTGAGGCTAGAGCTTATGAGGGCATATTTGTTGGTTATGCTACAAACTCTCATGCTTACCGTGTCCTCAATAAATCCACGGGACTTATTGAGGAGACATGTAACATGGAGTTTGATGAGAATAACGGCTCCCAAGTGGAGCAAAGTGGCACTTGTGATGTAGGTGATGAAATTCCTCCTCAAGCCATAAGAAGAATGGGTGTTGGTTTCATCCTACCCATTGAGGAACCCCTTGTGGCCGAAGGAGAAGTACAATGCTCCACTCAAGTGGAGCCATCACCAACTCAAGGCCCACACGCTTCCGAAGAACAAAGTGAAGGCCCTCAACCTCATGAACAAGACCAAGGGCTAGATCATACTCAAGACGGTGTGGACACACCAAGTGATACCCAAGGTCAAGTTCTCTCCCCCGAGCAAGTTCAAGATCAAGAACAAGTTCATGACGGCGCTCAAGATGATCAAGTAACCGCTCCTCAACTCACCACTGAGGAGGAATTAGAGCATCGTGCCGCCAAGGTTGCTTCCAAGCTCTCCACCAAGGATCATCTCATGACGAATGTGCTTGGAAGCTTGAGAAAGGGGGTAAGCACTCGTAGACAATTAGCAAATTATTGTGAGCATCACGCGTTTGTCTCTTGTGTGGAACCCCATAAGGTCTATGAGGTGCTAGAAGATCCGGATTGGCTCAATGCCATGCACGAAGAACTCAACTACTTCGAGCGCAACAAAGTGTGGAGATTAGTGCCAAGGCCAACGGGGAACCACAATGTCATTGGAACCAAGTGGATATTCAAGAACAAGCAAGATGCCCATGGGATTATCATTCGCAACAAGGCTTGTTTGGTAGCACAAGGCTACTCCCAAGTCGAGGGTATTGACTACGGTGAAACCTTTGCTCCCGTTGCTCGTCTTGAATCCATTCGCATGTTGATTGCATATGCTTCTCATCATAACTTTAAGTTACATCAAATGGATGTGAAGAGTGCTTTTCTTAATGGTCCCATTAATGAATTGGTGTACGTCAAGCAACCCCTCGGGTTCGAGGATCCCTACTTTCCCGATCATGTG
Source organism: Triticum monococcum (assembly GCA_034509565.1). Taxonomy (NCBI): domain Eukaryota; kingdom Viridiplantae; phylum Streptophyta; class Magnoliopsida; order Poales; family Poaceae; genus Triticum; species Triticum monococcum. The sequence continues at coordinate 527,402,710 of CM067841.1, forward strand.
TATCAACTCGATAAGGCACTCTATGGCCTTAAACAAGCCCCACGTGCGTGGTATGACCACCTTACCGAGTTGTTACAAGACCGTGGTTTTGAAGTTGGGATAATCGACCCCACTCTTTTTACTAAGAAGGTCAAAGGGGAGTTGTTTGTGTGCCAATTATATGTTGATGATATTATCTTTGGTTCTCCAAACAAAGCTTTCAATGAGGAATTTGCCGCTCTCATGACCTCAAAGTTCGAGATGTCCTCCATGGGAGAGTTGAAGTTCTTTCTAGGGTTCGAAGTGAAGCAAATAAGAGAAGGAACCTTCATCAATCAATCCAAATACACTCAATACATGCTCAAGAGATTCAAGCTAAGTGACGTCAAGCCGGCTTCCACTCCAATGCCCACCAAGTGCCAACTTGACTTAGATCCCAATGGTAAAGTGGTGGATCAAAAGGTATATCGTTCCATGATTGGATCCTTGCTTTACCTTTGTGCATCTAGACCGGACATCATGTTGAGTGTGGGAATTTGTGCGCGGTTTCAAGCCGCACCTAAGGAAAGTCACTATGTGGCGGTCAAACGAATCTTTCGATATTTGGCTCATACCCCAAACTTTGGCTTATGGTACCCAAGAGGATCCAACTTCAAGCTTGTAGGGTACTCGGATTCCGATTGGGCGGGAGACAAAGTGGATAGGAAGTCCACTTCCGGAGGGTGCCAATTCCTTGGTTGCTCTTTGGTAAGTTGGTCTTCCAAAAAGTAAAGTTGTGTGTCTCTCTCGTCCACCGAAGCGGAGTATGTTGCGGCTGGTAGTTGTTGTGCACAACTCTTATGGATGAGGCAAACTTTAAAGGATTATGGTGTCACTTGTGACAATGTGCCTCTTTGGTGTGACAATGAAAGTGCCATCAAGATCTCTCTCAACCTGGTGCAACACTTCAAGACGAAGCATATTGAGATCCGGTATCACTTCATCCGGGATCACATTAGGCGAGGAGAGATCGAGCTCAACTACGTCAACACTCATGATAACCTTGCAGATATCTTCACGAAGCCCTTGGATGAAGCAAGATTTCACGAGTTAAGGCATAAGCTAAATATCATCGATTCGAGCAATGTTGCTTGAACCCTTGCACTCCCCACCATACTCAACGGGTTGTCCTATTTAGATGTAGGCATGGACATAGGGGGAGTGATGTTCTCTCAATGAACTCTCCCTCCCCCATTATGCATAAATCAATCAAGTCTTTCACATTAGCCATTTTTGATGGTACTTGTGCTTCAAAGACGAGTTTTGGTCATGGACCCAAGGATAATACTTCGCGGTGCCATACCAATTGACTCAAACATAGGTGGCTACGGCCACCGCCCTCTCTTTTGGAGAGGTGGTGTCTCGTGGTTGGTTCGTTTGTCGTGTGCCTTTCTGGTTTTGTGTGTTGCGTGGTCTTGTGGTTATGTGTTGGCTCGGAGTAGTTTGTGCAAAGATCCAGTTTTTCGGGCTCGAAACGTGCATCTTCTTGAGCCCACGGTACTACCGCGTCTGGGCACGGTACTACCGCTTGGGAGGCACGGTACTACCGCGCCACAGCACGGTACTACCGCACCATGCGGCACTACCGTGTCTGGGCACGGTACTACCGCGCCGTCAAGGGCGCGTGGGGGTTATGACTCGGGCAGGGGAGTTACAACTCCCCATACCCATTCATTGTCTCTCTCTCCACGTCTCTCACTCTCAAGAACGGCGCCGGAGGCCCTCACCGGATCTCCGTCTCCGGCCGCTCTCCTCGGATTCCGACCGGTGGGATCGTTCCCCACCACTTCCTCTTGCCATGGACCAAGGTTTTTCCCCAAATCCCTCTCTTTCTTGGCTGTTTTCTTGCTTCTAGGCTTTTGGGGAGAAACTTGTTGTTCTTGAGATTTTAGGCCAAATCTATGCAACAGTAGGATGTAGCACAGTCGTGATGCGTAGGAAACATACTTGATATGCTGTCTTGTGGTAGCTTTGTCCTACCGTAGTACCGTCGTGGTTTCGCGGGCTTTCTCAGATTTGAACCAGTTCAGATCTGATGCGGTGCGGTACTACCGTGCCTGATGTGCGGTACTACCGCTCTCGTGGTACTACCGCCCGTCAGGTGCGGTACTACCGTACGGTGCGGTACTACCGCTCCGCGGACGCGGTGCTAAGGTTGTACTACTGCTCCTACACCCGGTACTACCGTGATCTTGCATGGTACTACCATGTCTAAGAGCCGTACTACTCTCTTAGCTCCGCAGCTCTTGGCAGTACTACTGTAGGGATCAAATCTCTCTCTAGGCATGTATCATGTGTGCTTTCTACTTGTTTCACTTGACATTGTTGTGGTCTTTGCATTAATCTCTCTTGGTTGTTGTGGGTGTTTTTGCGTTCTGTGTCTCAGGTGGTGGCTCTCGCCGTTCCAATCCCAGTCAAGACACTGGCTCCAAGTGTCTGCCCACCCCCAAGATGAAGCCCCAGAGGGCTCCAATGCCCCCAAGCGCAATGTCAAGTCCGTTGCAAGCAAGCAAAAGGAACCGGCTAAGGCCATGGACGAGATCTCCACCACTAAGTATGTCGAGCGCCGGAAGATCAATCCCTATGTGAATCCTCGGGCTACCCTCAAAGGCACCGAGATGTTCTGGACCAAGCAACAGGTTCTCATCTATCTGGATGTGATCAAGAACAAGCAGAACACCTACGTGGATGTCAAGTGGATAGATATGCATCACCTGCGGAAAGACAAGTTCCGTGACTATTTTGGAGAGGCTCTGGACTTGGTGGAGCAGTTTGCTATTGAGCCGGTGATCTCCTTTCACCTTGACTATGACCCTGAGCTTATCTATCAGTTCTTTGCCTCAGTGTACTTTCATCCCGGGAAGGAGCGGAGGATGACTTGGATGACCAATGGCCGTCAGCTGTCTGCTACATGGAAAGAGTTCATGGATCTGCTGCACATTCCTGATGATGGGCTTCACACCCCCGTTGGCGTCCGCCCCCATGCCAACTCTGAGTCTGCCAACAAGAACCAACTTTAGCCCTTCCTTGTTGAGAAGGTACTCCCCAATGGGAAGTCATCTTGGGTGTTGAACTCTTTTCTGGATATCATGCATCGCATCTTCCGCAACACTCTGTTCCCACGCATTGGCGACAAGGACAAGGTTCATGCATATCTAGTGGACATGTTGCTCTTGTGTGCAGAGGCACGTACTTCTCAGAGTCAGCCACTTGATGTCTCTCACATCATGTGGTGTGAGCTTCGGTTTGCAGTGTTCACTCGCAAGGTTCCTATCTATGGACCGTATCTGTTTCTGCTGCTCTCCACCACTTGGGAGAAGACGTATCCAGGTGATGAGTTCCTTGCTCCAGACTGGATTCACCATGAGTCCATCAGCCTCCGCGTCAAGCCCAACTGGGCCAACACCACTACTCGTGCTGAGGCATCTTCTGCTAGGAGGGCTGCTGGTGAGGGGGAGGCTGCTGCTGCTGAGACTACTGCTGAGGACCGTGCTACTAGGTCCACCACTTCTTCCTCTGAGCCATCATGGGCCAAGAAGCTGAATGACAAGATGAAGACTCTCTTCTGCATGCAGGCGAAGGGACGGTACAGGGCTCACGTGGCTGACAAGGAGAGTCGCCGCCGTGACAAGAAGGTGATGAGGCTCTTTGGAGAGGATGTGTCTAGCGGGTCTGAGGACGTCATCACTCCTGAGGCTGCCTGGATGTCTAAGCAGGGCTACAAGTGGACCAGTTCAGAGGATGACATGGAGGAGACTATCCCCGCCACTGAGTCTGACGAGGAGCATGAGGAGCAGTGGGATGACTTCTCTGCCTGAGCCACCCCGTGTCTGTAGGTGTCCTCTCTGCCTTTTTGGCGTCTCGATGCCAAAGGGGGAGAGAGTGTAGGGATTTGCGTTGTGTTTGGTGTGTTTGTTTGCTTTGTCATTTGGACCTCGTTTGCCTCGTTTGCTTTAGTTCGGTTTGTGCTTCCGAGACCTTTCCTCCATATGGTGTAAGACATATGCACTCTATCTATCTTAGTTAAGCACTCTATCTATCTTAGTTATCTTATGTTTGTACTATCTTGTCTAGTGATAAATTTGCTTTGTCTCTATAATATAGGGGGAGCTCGGTTCCTAGCATTCGTGCTCATCTAGGTGGCACACATTTAGGGGGAGCCCGTCTATATTATAGAGAGGAGGGGTTTGCTTTTACTCAATAGTATTTTTCCTTGTGCAAATCCCGTTTTGTCATCAATCCACCAAAAAGGGGGAGATTGTAAGGTCATATTTATCCCTAAGTGTATTGGTGATTGATGACAACGCATTTGCGGACTAATCGTGTGCCATGAGCTTTCTAGACTCTTCTCTTCTAGGCATAAGACGATTGGGTGCCCCTCGAAGACTGACGAAGACGGCGTCTTTTCTACGTTTCTTTTTGGTGGATTTGAGTCATAGGAAAGCCGTACTATTAAGAGGGGGTCCGCGTTGGAAAGGTTTGGGTGGAATCATCACGTACACGTCTCCTTTTATCCCCTCCTTCTTCCTTGGAGCTTCCTCCGTTTTTCCCTGCCTCAGTTGACTGGCTGCTGTTGTGGTTGCGATAGTACTGCTCCTGGATCAACGGTAGTACCATGGGCATCCACGGAAGTACCGCGCAGGGGCGCGGTAGTACCGCTGGTGCTCACAGTAGTACCGCTCCCCTGGAGCCGTACTACCGCTGCCCACCAGGCTAGTGCCGCCCGTTTGCGGTAGTAGGAGCGGATGTAATTTTTTTACATCCGCACCTGCCGCGGTAGTACCGCTTTCGCCATGTGGTAGTACCACGCTAGGCGGTAAGGCAGTAGTACCGCCCCTCGGCAGTACTACTGTGTCGAGTTTTTGCTACTTCCGTTCTTGTGCGGAAGTATGCACGGAAGTTCCCCTTCCCCCTGTCGGGACTTTTTCCCTTACGGTAGTACCGCACTACGGGCGCGGTAGTACCGCGCGTGCGGAAGTACCACCCCAGCTTGCGTTTGTTTCCCTGGCTGGGGTCGCGGCAGTATCGTGGGGCGGTACGGTAGTACCGCACTGCCGTGCAGTAGTACCGCTTGGTTGCAAGCAGTACTACCGCGCGGCCTTGTGGTAGTACCGCTGGCCAGGCGCGGTAGTACCGCTGGCCGCGGGCTGGTTGGTGGGTAATGGTTGGATCTTTTCCACACACTATATAAAGGGTCTCCTTCTTCCCCGTTGACTTACCTCTTCCACCATTAAAGCTCCATTATTGCTCCAAGCTCCATTTTCGCCCGATCTCACTCCCTAGCCAACCAAACTTGTTGATTTGCTTGTGAGTGGTTGAGAAGGCCCCGATCTACACTTCCACCGAGAGATATTTGATTCCCCCTACCAATCCCTTACGGATCTTGTTACTCTTGGGTGTTTGAGCATCCTAGACGGTTGAGGTCACCGCGAAGCCATAGTCCATTGTGGTGAAGCTTCGTGGTGTCGTTGGGAGCCTCCAATTGAGTTGTGGAGATTGCCCCAACCTCGTTTGTAAAGGTTCGGTCGCCGCCTCCAAGGGCACCAATAGTGGAATCACGGCATCTCACATTGTGTGAGGGCGTGAGGAGATTACGGTGGCCCTAGTGGCTTCTTGGGGAGCATTGTGCCTCCACACTGCTCCAACGGAGACGTACTTCCTCTCAAAGGGAAGGAACTTCGGCAACACATTCTCCACCGTCTCCACTTTTGGTTATCTCGTGCCTTTACTTGTGTAGCTTATTTGTTTCATATATCTTGCTTGCTTGTGTTCCTATTCGTGTTGCATCATATAGGTTGCTCATCTAGTTGCATATCTAGACAACCTATTTTGATGCAAAGTTTAAATTGCTAAAGAAAAGCTAAAAATTGTTAGTTGCCTATTCACCCCCCCCTCTAGTCAACCATATCGATCCTTTCACTTGTGTGCCCGTAGTTGTTGTTAGGCACCTTTTTTCCCCATTTGGGACTGTTTTTGTTTTGCCACGACGGTGGCCATTGGTGCCTTTGGTAGGCACGGGGCCACCCAGGACTGAACCCAAAAGGGGTGTTGGTCGGAGTGGCTGGGAGAGTGTCATGGCAGTAGATCAGTTTTGTTGGAATGCCATTGGTCCACCCGAATGGGAGTGCGCGGCCATGGGTTTCATGGTGTGGGTAAAGTGCGCTACTCTCCAGAGTGTGTGTGTGTTGAAACTATCGATAGTCGCGTCCTCGGTCATTGGGCACAAGTTCGTACTAGGTCACACCGTTCGATCAACACTCACATGATGGAATGACTTATAGGTGATTTATATGTTGATGTACTTTGAGTAGTAATAGTTTGGCAGGGTGTTGATGATGATGTTGGGATGATCTGGAGGATGATCATTCAGTTTGTGATGTGGACACGAGGTGATCATGTGGGTGTTCCGTTTGTGATCCGTGAATGATCACCGTTTGGTTACGAGGCAACCCGTTGAATCAAGTGTGGTTTCGTTTGTGATCCGTGAGTGATCACCATTTGGTTTTGATCTTGAGGTGATCAAGATGGTATATTACTTGGCCAGTTAGCCAAGAGTGATATGGTTATGGAGATCTGAGATGTTGGTTTATCAGTATGATAGTAGTTTCATACCATGCTTAGTAGTTGCTTCATCATAGTTGTTAATGTAATTAACCTGTTTAATGCTATGTTATTGTCTTGCCTTGATGTTTATGGTTGTTGTGAGCTTGCAAGTACATTCAATGTACTGACCTGGCATGTCATGCCAGATTGCAGGTGATGCCATGATTGCTTGATTGCTTGTCGAGGTTGCCGTGCGTGCGAGCTAGATCATGTCCCAGCCAGAGTCCCTGCAGAGTGGAGGTCACCACCTTCGTCGTTGTTCCACTACTAGAAGTATTCCACTACTTCGAGTTTTTCCACTGCTAGCATAGAGCAAGTGTAATATCGCAGGCGTAGTATCACCATGCTGATGTGCTTCTTTGTAACATTAGACCCTTGTATTATTATTCTTGTAATAAGAGCTGATTTGTTCTATGTCAAGTAGTGCCGTATTCCAGAGACTTCTCCTCGGTCTCTAGGCTAGAATATGGGGCGTTCCGGTTTCTCTGAGCCGGGGTGCCACAGGCTTGGTATCAAAGCAGGTCTGGCTGTAGGATGCCCTAGTCAGCGCGAGCGGTAGAAATCGGTAGAAATTCGTAGTATATAGTCTGCCTTGTTTGTTGCATTTGGTTGCTGCATTTGTTTGTTGCATAGCATGCATATAGCCTTATTATTTGTTGCTAACGGTTTCTTTTGATGAGTGTAGCTGGCATCGGTCCGGATCCACTACAGCCCATCTCCTGCATTTCTTCCAGTTTCTTTCTTGCTCGTTCTTTGGTGTTTGGCGTCATTTCTGTCCCAGCAGGGTGATGCCAAGTGATCCCGACACTGTTTGCAAAAATGGTGCTCAGGTATCGCGCTGATATCCTTCTTTCAGCCCCGCCTAGCGTTTCGGTGATAGACATTCTTCTATCATGGATCGTCCTTTTACCTCGTCGTGTTGGCAACCCTTAATGATCTTAGTCATCACGAAAGGGCAATGCCAGCAAACTCGGTTTTCCCCGTTATCCTATTTCTTGTACGAGTACGGATCTTTTCTCGTCCACTTGATAATTATGTGGTCACGACATTCGTGTCCTACTACATGGTTACCAAGTACTTCCTTTCTTCCGGGATAGTCCAGGTTGGTACCTGACTAAACCATCACTTGGTGTAGTACTATTTACACCAATTCTTCCACATATTTGTTCATCCTCGTGCACACCGTCACAACATGCTAGATCGTAATCCCGGAGTTTCCGCGAAGTTTGTGTGCTTAAGTAGGCATGCATATTGTGTGACTAGCAGTACTATGTGACTTTGTTTGAGTGTGTAGTGATTGTTGTTGTGTGCTTTTGTTTAGTTGAGTTTTCTTTTGCTTCTTTCTTTTGGGCCCCGGTGTTACATTATTTTTTTCCCTATAAAGAGTTGCTCATCAACTAACACCGGACTCAAATAAGTAATAAGGATTTCAAATATTGGGAAGAAGCTCAGCTAAATAGTATGGTCTGCCCAGTCAACTGCATTATAGCATTAATATCTGCTTAGAATACCAATGGCGTATTGGATCGACTATCAGCCTCAAGTCTACATCAGTACAAAATCCTCACAGTAATAATGATCAAGTCAGCAGCAAGACAAGGCAGGTACAAGCTCAACGACATATTTTCAGTCAAAGGTATGGATCATATACAAAATTTTGGCTCAGCAATGCATGATGCTTGAAATATGTTATCATCCAAAATAAAGTCAGAATGTGATATGCTCAAGGAAGACAGTCAAACAAATTTTCTCATGCAAATAATCAGCCACAGAATATTATGGGCGTGTGTGTAGATTTCAGTCTGCATATTAGTATGAAGCTTTGGATGTAAGAAACTCAGTCTTCTTCCACACGTTATTGGAAGAAATTTATGATGCAAGGCTCCTCAATTTTCCTCAGCATGATATGTGAACAATTTCCAGTCCAAGATACCCGGTCTTTCTCAACAAGATACCTCGGTAAAAGTTTCCGACAGACGGAAATGAATTTTTCTCAACAAGCAAACCCGAGGAGAAGCTTCTCAAGTATGGAACTCAGGCTTCTCCAGCACAATAATCAGACCAAGCTTCATGTGTAAGCTATAGAGCCTTCTTCTGCACGATACCCCAACAAAAGATTTGAGCAGAAGTTAACAAGTCTTCCTCAGCAAGCTACTCGGATGACTTCTCTCGTAAGCCATTCAGTCTACATCAGTATCATACTATTACACCGTCCTCAGAGGTTATATGATGAGTTGCCAATGTATGGTAGTACATTTCAAGAGTCAGATCGGCAATATTTTGTCAGAGGTACACTTCAGTTAAGACATATGCCTGCCACAAGAATCGGGTATTCGGTTGCATATGATTCTTATACATATGGTGAGCATGTATCCTCGGTCGGATTAGTCACTCATACAGGATACGGCAATGGTCAAACAGATATACCTAAGAAAGGTAAGGATCCCACAACCTCACAAGTCAGGCAAAGGAAAAAAGCAGAGATACATCTCATGAGTTACAAGGATCGACAAGATCTAGGGATGACATCACGGAATCAACAGCCTTGACAATGGTCATCAAGGTCATTATTCCCGCAACTGACAAGGAGATGTCCTAAAACCTTGTCACCTTCTTGTATGATTGAACTCAGCAATGAGCTCTGTACAGCTACAAACCCCGGGTATATGTCATATGTGTGCGGACCCAAGTCAGAAAATAGGCACAAGGAATAATGTCAAAAATATTGCACTAATCACATCCATGGTCATACGAAGAATCAAGGACATGTGTGGCCAAGTTATTTCAGTGAGATATCTTAACCAAGAAAACCATGACCGTTACAGGGTGAGACTGACAACAAAGGTATGATGATTTTTGCATGACCATCAGGGTCCGGATACCCAAATCAGTTGGAGGCCGTAATTCCATATGGATTCACAAAGGCATACTCTCAGCGGCCTACTCTGTTTTACAATGATTTCATATCCCGCTGACCCGCTTGGAATGGTTAGTGTGGAAAAATCTAATTGGGTATACCAACAAAATGAGAAAATCAAAAGCTGAATAATCAGCTCAGACCCGGTATACTCACTGACGGAATCAAGTACACAGTCAGTCTGTTAGGAAAAGCATTTGTCCATTAGCCCCCTGTTGGGCCAGTCTCAAGATGTAAATTTTTTAGGTATGACACAGCTATAACTCCATACACCATTATATTGCTCATGACAAAAGGCAGTCGAATATTTGGCACATATCTCAGGCTCAAGCCAAAGGAATAAATCAAAATACATTAGTACCACCTATGAGCAGTCAGATCCCGTTAGAAGATGCCCATGATTAATTCTCAGCATTTATTGAAACCAGAAGGCATGCATTTAATTGAAGCAACCCCATGACAGAAGTAAAAAGGTTTTCATGACCAAAAGAAAACTTATGCTCAGATCCATTGGATATCACCACAGGTATGGAAAATCAACGTCGGTAAAAAGGAATTGGTATATGAGCAAAAATCTGACAGGATTTGGGAAAGGTGAAGCAAACCACCCAGAGCAAGGTAAGTTGATCATCTGAAATTCTCGGGGAAGAATAAATAAAGGAAATGGATACCCAAGTTGGAAACGGTGTCCTCAAGTCATACTTGTTCCCTGAGCAACCAAATCTCGAGGACGATATTTTTTTAAGGGGGTAAGAGTTGTAACAGCCTGGCTTTTGGCCCTTACTTTTTCTTTTTGATTTATTGGTTTTTGTTCTGTTTGGAGTGGTTCTGTGGCCTTGCCACCTGGGAAATCATCCCCATTCCCCTCCCATGTGGCTCATAATTCTCAAAACTTTCCCAAGATCATTCCATTTCCATTCTAGCCTGACCCTAAAATTCTTTTCTCAGGAATATTCCTTTTTATATTAAAGGGATAACCCTGTCTGCCCTAGGTTGTGAAGCAACCTATATTTATGTCACTCCCAAAAATCCCAATTAATTCTCATAATTTCTTTGGGTCATATGTTGCTGAAATATGCCCAAACTTTCCTGCCCTAGCCCAAGAATAATTCCCCAATAATTATTCTTCATTTTTGCCCAGTGTGGCTTTCTGTGAAGGAAGTTCCACCTATCCTTTCCTGATTGCTCCCAAACTTTTTGGGCATTCTCTTATATCCAAATCATTGCCTCATGCCAAAATTCAACTTTATTTGCCCAGCCAATCTTCCTCGGCAATTTTTCAAACTTTCTGTCAAACAGAAGGCATTGTGAAGGAGGTACTAGCTAGGGTTATCCAAATAGGTTTAAATTTTGCAAACTCCTTAATGTGCTCATATCATCACACTCCTCCAAATTGCAGCCCCATCCAATCATCTATGTGAGCACAGGGTCAAATATTTGATTCTATTAATATTTTCAGGTCGTGAAGCAAGTATAATTTTTATTGCTTCATTAATTCTGAGAAATTACCAGATTGTGATCCTACCCAAATAACATATCTCCACAAAATTTGGGACCAATTCATTGAACCAATATTTCTCTAGGATTTTTGCAAGTTTCTGAACAGAGAGAATAGTTGTGAAGGAAGTACCATTTTGGTGAATCCAATTGGTATGAAATTTTTTTACAGCACCTCTATCTATCCAAATCATCAAGCCTTGCCAAATTTCAGCCCAAGTGGAATCACCATTTGAGTGCATCATCGTAATCTCATTTATGGACCATTTTGGTCAGTTGCAAAGCAACTACATTAATCCTTGCTCCATTTCCCCTCAAACTCTCTAGGATTGTAGTTCTTCATTAGTTAATCACCTCAGAAAAATCCATTTGGCCCAAACAAGTTCCTGTTGATCACCAGTGCACGGCCAAGTTTACTACAGTAAACTTCAGACGATGATTACCATTTAACCATAACACCCCAGATCAAGCCATGGCATCATAAATGCTCCTCTTGGATGGACATAACGCTAGACACCATTTACTTGCCTCTCGTGAGCTCCCCGTGCATTGTCCCGTGGTGACCGCACATGTGGCAAGCCTGTGTGCGCGCTCTGTGCGCAGTGGCCGCGTCTAGCGCGCCGTTTCTACTTCGTCCGCTCCCCTATCGTCGTCTTAGCGCGCGTGAGCATGTCTCTTGGCTTCACCTCATCATCGTCGTTGCCCTGGACCCCTCTCCCCCTCCGTCCGCTTCCTCACCGACGCAAGCCGTCGCGCACCCACAGGCGAATAATGGCAGTTTGGCTCGGAGCTTGCCGTCTTCTTCCTCCTTGCGCTCCCTTGGTTGCCTCTTCTCCGTGATTTGTCCCTCATGTTCCCTCTCGTCGCCTAACTCCAAGCTCATGCGCGTGCACACGCGTCCATGACGACGCTACTGCGGCAGCTCCTCCCCCTTGGCTATTTAAGCAGCCCCGGGCGCCCTTGGCCTCACCAAGCCACTCCTCCACCTCTCAGGACCTCGCCCTGCTACTCTCCCGAGCTCAAAGAGCTCTCTTTTTCCCTCCATGGTTGTCGTGCTCGCATCGGCCTCAACCTAAATTTGCTCAACACCTTGCTCATCCACCCTTTACACCACCACCCTCGTCTTCCCCGTGCTCCTGCGAGCCTCCCCAGCCCCACGCCTTGCCACCGGAGCAGCCACATCGCCATGTCCGCATCAGCCCGAAGCCACTCTCCGCCACGCCTGACGCCCCGCCCGGCTCGGTGCTCCCCGGCGGGCGCGTCGTGCCTGGATGGATGCGGTACTCCTTCCCGACTCCAGCGGTGGTCCGGGTATCGCAAACGGTGGCCGGTGACGTCGGATCGGCCGCCGGCATCGGCCACCTTCCTCTGGTCCGCGAGCGGCGTTGGGAAGAAGTAGGGAACGCGTGTCAGTGAGCCAACCACCGGCCCCGCGCTTGCCAGCGTGGATAAGTGGAGATGTATTCCACTGGCATACGTCTTCCCTTCCAGAAGGCACATTCTTCTTCTACTGCAGCCCGGAATATGTTTTCACTTCAGAGAAAGCGTACTTCCAGAGAGGCGTGTTCTATTTTTTCAGCCAAGGGCCTGTTTGTGATGATTTTATTACAGATGGGTCCCTGGCAGAAAAAACTTCATATCTTTTTTATCCTAACTCCAAATGAGGTGAATCCAAAGTCCACTTCTTTGTTTCGTCGAGCCCGTTCTGTTGGTATCATTTTCACCATGTTTTAACATTCTGAAAATGTTCGTTTTCCCTTGCGCTTAATCAGCCCCCTCCCGCAAAGAACGTTTTCCGGCGATTTCTTCCACCCCTGGCAAGCCACACCCTCCATTTGCATGATTGCAATGCAGTGACATGGTTATTTAGGGTTTTTATTATTTATGCCATTAGTTGTGCCCCACTACTCAGTTTTGCCATTAGAAGTTACAACTGCTCAAAAATGCCATCAATCCGTGAGATGCTTGCTCAAAATGCCATTAGATATCTCAAAAATGCCATCGTTCTGTTAGATGTTTGCTCAAAAATGCCATTAGACATTGTTATTTTTACGTCAAACCCGTTGACCATGTTCTATGACAAAAATAAGCCTAGACCCACATGTCAGTTCTCTCTATCTCACAATGATATGTGTGGCCCCACTTGTCAGGAGTAACCAAGCAAATAATTTTACAGGAAAATAAGAACGCTGTTGGGATCAAGTGGGCCCCATACTTTATTGTAGTGAGATAGAGGGAAAGCTGGCATGTTGGTTCATAGGTATTTATGTCATTATAACATGGCAAAAGAGATTTGAGATCACAATAATGGTGTTTAGTGGCATTTTTGAGCATGTGTCTAATGAAGCGATGGCATTTTTGAGCAGTTGAAATTTCTAGTGGCAAAACTGAGTAGTGGGACACAACCGGTGGCATAACTGATAAAAACCCTTATTTATTTGAACTTGCTTAAAATATTGCTTCAGCTATATATGATTTTTCTCATGGCATTTCTCGGAGTATTGTTTTGATATTGATATTGCTTGGAGTTCTAGGACTTATATTTTCATGATTATGTGGATGACATGTTGCCTTTGGATTCTTAGTGGCTTACGTTATGATTATTTTCATGTTGGTATGTGATGTTTTATTTTGAAGTATTACTTTGGATGACATGTTGCCTTTGGATTATTAGTGGCTAGTATTATTTTCATCATGATGCTAGATTATATTATGTTTTGGAGTATGATGTTGGAGATGATGCTTGCATGTGGATCATAGTTGGATAGCTGGTTCTTGATATTTGAGTAGTAGTATTATCGTTCTTGGATTCATCATGATAGTAGTGTTATACTATCCTCGAAGTATTTTGGTAAGACAATATTAAGCTTTGGATAATTTGTTGGATAGAGCTATGACTTGCCTTATAGGTTGATAGATGATATCGGAGTATCAGTCATCACTGTTATATTTTGGGGATAAATTTCATCATTAAGTTGGTCAGGTGCCACCGAACATGGCTTTTTCCAGTGCAACCACATTTGCCTTTTATGGGAAGGCCCTAACACGGTCTATTTGTCATGCCTCTCGCCGGTGCCTCCAACGAGGGAAGGTTATGGGCGTGCGGTACACTGGCCCGGTAAGCAGACATAACCCTGTGTGCCCATAGTAGTTGTTAGGTGCCCTTTTGTCCTCGTTTGGGACCGTTTTTGTTTTGCCATGACAGTGGCCATTGGTGCCCTTGGTAGGCACGGGGCCACCCAGGACTGAACCCAAAGGGGGTGTTGGTCGGAGTGACTGGGAGAGTGTCATGGCAGTAGATCGGTTTTGTCGGAATTATGTTGGTCCACCCGAATGGGAGTGCGAGGCCATGGGTTCCGTGGTGTGGGTAAAGCGCGCTACCTCTGCAGTGTGTGTGTGTGTGTGTGTGTGTGTGTGTGTGTGTGTGTGTGTTGAATCTGTCGATAGACGCATCCTCGGTCATTGGGCACAAGTTCGTACTAGGTCACACCGTTCGATCAACACTCACATGATGGAATGACTTATAGGTGATTTATATGTTGATGTACTATGAGCAGTAACAGTTTGGCAGAGTGTTGATGATGATGTTGGTATGATTTAGAGGATGATCATTCAGTTTGTGATGTGGTCATGAGGTGATCATGTGGATGTTCCATTTGTGATCCGTGAATGATCACCGTTTGGTTACGAGGTAACCCGTTGAACCAAGTGTGGTTCTGTTTATGATCCATGAGTGGTCACCGTTCGGTTTTGATCACAAGGTGATCGAGATGGTATATTACTTGGCTGGTTAGCCAAGAGTGATATGGTTATGGAGATCTGAGATGTTGGTTTATCAGTATGATAGTAGTTTCATACCATGCTTAGTAGTTGCTTCATCATAGTTGTTAATTTAATTAACCTGTTTAATGCTATGTTATTGTCTTGCCTTGATGTTTATGGTTGTTGTGAGCTTACAAGTACATTCAATGTACTGACCTGGCGTGTCTTGCCGGATTGTAGGTGATGCCATGATTGCTTGATTGCTTGTCGAGGTTGCCGTGCGTGCGAGCTAGATCGTGTCCCAGCCAGAGTCCCTGCGGAGTGGAGTTCACCACCTTCATCGTTGTTCCGCTGCTAGAAGTATTCCGCTGCTTCGAGTTGTTCCGCTGCTAGCATAGAGCAAGTGTAGTACCGCAGGCGTAGTATCGCCGTGTTGATGTGCTTCTTTGTAACATCAGACCCTTGTATTATTATTCTTGTAATAAGAGCTGATTTGTTCTATGTCAAGCAGTGCCGTATTCCAAAGACTTCTCCTTGATCTCTGGGCTGGAATACATGGCGTTCCGATTTCTCTGAGCCGGTGAAAGTGCAACTATCCCTAGGTGGTTTTGGTAATTCATAACAACATATAGCTCATTGAGCTAATGCTATTACAAGATGATTATTTCAGGAAAGCTCAATGATTGGCATGGCATGGATGTGAAAGTGGAACCCTCAAAATGCTAAGGACAAAGAATTGGCTCAAGCTCAAAAGTTCAAGACTCTTCATTTTATATTTTAGTGATCCAAGATCACATTGAGTCTTTAGGAAAATCCAATACTATCAAGGAGGGATGAGGTGTTGCTTAATGAGCCTCTTGCTTTATGTGCTTAGTGATATGCTCCAAAATCCTCAACCACCTTTCCATATCCACGAATGACCTAAACCCTAAGCCAAACTCGGTCATACCGATTCTGTCAATCCGGCGCCACCGAGTTTCACTTGTCATTTGCCACTGCCAAACCCTAGCAATTCGGTCCTACCGATAAGGATCTCGGTCACACCGAGATGGGGTTGCAAACTCTCGGTTTCCCTTTCGTAACTTTTCGGTCTCACCGAAAGAGTGAATTGGTCCCACCGAGAATGCAATGCAAACTCTCTGTTTCCTTCTTGTAACTTTTCGGTCTCACCGAAAGAGCAAGTCGGTCCCACCGAGTTTGCCTGACCAACTCTCTGGTTAGCTAATTGCCGAACTCGGTCTCACCGAGTTTGTGCGATCGGTCTCACCGAGATTACGTTATGCCCAAACCCTAACCGAATCGGTCCTACCGAGTTGCATCTCAGTCCCACCGAAATTCCTAACGGTCACTAGGTTTACTATTTCGGTCAGACCGAGTTTTCTGATTCGGTCCCACCGAGATTGGTAGATTGTGTGTAACGGTTGGATTTTGTGTGGAGGCTATATATACCCCTCCACCACCTCTTCATTCAAAGAGAGAGCTATCAGAACACATACACCATTCCTACTCATATGTTCTGAGA
The DNA here is from genome assembly GCA_034509565.1 of Triticum monococcum. NCBI lineage: Eukaryota > Viridiplantae > Streptophyta > Magnoliopsida > Poales > Poaceae > Triticum > Triticum monococcum. The sequence goes on from CM067841.1 coordinate 527,419,029, forward strand.
AAGAACCACCTACTCATGTGTTGAGACCAAGATATTCCATTCCTACCATATGAATCTTGATCTCTAGCCTTCCCCAAGTTGCTTTCCACTCAAATCTTCTTTCCATCAGATCCAAATCCTATGAGAGAGAGTTGAGTGTTGGGGAGACTATCATTTGAAGCACAAGAGCAAGGAGTTCATCATCAACACACCATTTGTTACTTCTTGGAGAGTGGTGTCTCCTAGATTGGCTAGGTGTCACTTGGGAGCCTCCGACAAGATTGTGGAGTTGAACCAAGGAGTTTGTAAGGGCAAGGAGATTGCCTACTTCGTGAAGATCTACCGCTAGTGAGGCAAGTCCTTCGTGGGCGATGGCCATGGTGGAATAGACAAGGTTGCTTCTTCGTGGACCCTTCATGGGTGGAGCCCTCCGTGGACTCGCGCAACCGTTACCCTCCGTGGGTTGAAGTCTCCATCAACGTGGATGTAGGATAGCACCACCTATCCGAACCACGGGAAAACATCCGTGTCTCCAATTGCGTTTGAATCCTCCAAACCCTTCCCTTTACATTCTTGCAAGTTGCATGCTTTACTTTCCGCTGCCAATACACTCTTTGCATGCTTGCTTGAATTGTGTGATGATTGCTTGACTTGCTCTAAGATAGCTAAAATCTGCCAAGAACTAAAATTGGGAAAAGGCTAAGCTTTTAATTGGTCAAGTAGTCTAATCACCCCCCCCCCTCTAGACATACTTTCGATCCTACAAGTGGTATCAGAGCTTTGGTCTCCATTTGGCTTGATCTCCATAGCTTTTGGTGGTCATAGCCTTTGTTTCACAACCTAGGAGAGTATGGCGTCTAGCGAGGGAAATTATCACCGTAGAGGTCCTTACTTTGATGGCACTAATTTTGCTAGTTGGAAGCATAAAATGAAAATGCATATTCTTGGACATAACCCCGCCGTATGGGCTATTGTTTGTGTTGGTTTACAAGGTGAGTTCTTTGATGGGAGAGAACCAAACCGTGAAGCTACCGCGGATGAGTTGAAGATGTTACAATACAATGCTCAAGCTTGTGATATTCTCTTCAACGGATTGTGCCCCGAAGAATTCAACAAAATCAGCCGCCTTGAGAATGCAAAGGAAATTTGGGATACTTTGATTGATATGCACGAAGGTACCGACTCCGTCAAGGAATCCAAGTTGGATGTGCTCCAAAGTCAACTTGACAAGTTCAAGATGAAGGATGGTGAAGGTGTCGCTGAAATGTACTCTAGGCTTGCTCTCATCACAAATGAGATTGCCGGCTTAGGAAGTGAAGAGATGACCGATAGATTCATCATCAAGAAGATCCTAAGAGCCTTGGATGGGAAATATGATACCGTGTGCACATTAATCCAAATGATGCCCAACTACAAAGATCTCAAGCCAACGGAAGTAATTGGAAGGATTGTTGCTCATGAGATGTCACTCAAGGATAAAGAGGAACTTCACAATAAATCAAGTGGTGCCTACAAAGCATCATGTGAAGTCCCCACATCATCAAGTGAGAAGCAAAACTTCAATGAAGAATTGAGCTTAACGGTGAAGAACTTCAACAAGTTCTACAAGAGTAGAAACAAAGATAGAAGCTTCAAGTCAAGGTCCTACAATGACAAAAGATCTTCTAGTCAAGAGCGAAACTGCTATAATTGTGGAAGACCCGGACACTATTCCAATGAGTGTACGGCTCCCTACAAGAGAAGGGAAGATTCTCCAAAAAGAAGAAGCAAAGAATCTCCACCAAGAGAGAGAAGGAGTAGAGATGATCGTTATGAACGAAGATACTCACGGAGAAGCAAGGACTCGGAAAGGAAGGAAAAATCATCAAGGAGCTATACAAAACGAAGACATCAAGCTCATGTTGGTGAATGGGTATCCGGCTCTGACTCCGACAGCCACTCCGAGAGAAGTTATCACTCCGACTTCGAAGATACTCAAGATGAAGGTGTTGCCGGTCTAGCACTTGTGTCAACGAACTCCTACGACATATTTGACTCACCAAATGAAGGAATTGGAAGATGCTTCATGGCCAAAGGTCCTAAGGTAACACACCCCGAGTACGTTGATTTTAATAGTGATGAAGATGACTTGTTAGGTGATGATGACTTGCTTGTTGACAACTCTAGTGAAGAATACTATGATGAAACATCAATTAATCATGCTAAAACGAATGACAATGATAAGGAGAAGATTGAGGCTCTAACTAAAGAACTAAACACTCTTAAGTTAGCTCATGAAACTATCTTCGAAGATCATCGAGAACTTTTAAGAGCTCATGAGAAATTACGCTTTGAAAAGCTCAATCTTGAGCAAGAGCATGAGTTCTTAAAGGCAATCAATGATGATCTCCGCAAGAAAAGTTCTTCTTACATTGCCAAGCGTTTACTATTATCCACTTACATGCCTCAAGTCAAGACTAGTAACAAGAATAAGAAAGATTATTCCTCTAGTAGTAACAATGATCATGCTAAATCCAATATTGTTGCTTCTAGTAGTTCTCTTGATTCCACTAATGATTCTCTTGGCCAAGTTACACTTGAGCAAGAAAATAGCTTATTGAAGGGAATTATAGAGAAAGGTGTTTACAAGAGCCTTGCCGGAAGTAAGAAATTCGAGGAAATTGTGCGCAAGCAAGGAATGCACTGGAAGAATCAAGGTGTTGGTTTTGAACGAAAGTTCAATGCCAATGGAGTTGAATGGGAAGAAGATCAATACCCCAAGACAAAGTTTGTTCCTCAACAAGAGAAGTATGACACTTCTTTCAAGGGGACACAAGCTCAAGATGATCTTCCACCACAAGACTACAAGCAAAAAGGCAAGGACAAGCTTCAAGAGGAGATTGATACATTTGAAGAAGCTCCTAAGACCTTAGTCAAGTGGATTCCCAAGACTACTTCAAGTTCCACTACATCAAGTACGACTACAACTCCAAGGATTCCCATCAAGATGGTGTGGATCCAAAAGAAGAAGAACTAGAGAGTTCTTGAGGGTGACTCCGCCAACATACTTCACTATTATCATTTTGGCAAGAACAAGTGCAATCAACTTCCACATCTTGCACTAGTTCAAGGAGTCACAAACCCTCTTGTTGGTAAGACAAGGGACAAGGTAACCTAAAGTTTTCATGGACATCATCTTGTGTGTGCATCACTCTATGTCTATGGATATCCTTGTTTGTTCCTTGTGGGACTAACCCATGTAGGTATTGAAAGTGCAATTCACTCAAATGGATAGCTCCAAGTGATCTACATCAACATTGAGCATCCACATCTTCAACATCTACATGAAGTCATCATCGACAAAACCAAGGTTAGTTCATCCCTCTTAGGGGGGGATATCACATCTAGGGGGAGCTTTACTCTAAGACTTGAGCTAAAGCCACTCTAAAGATGTGAATACAACAATGCTTTATGTAAAATTGGTAACCCCACTTGAGCTTAAACGATGAGTATGACCTATGATCAAGTGTTCTCACTTGACTCCTAAGTCAATATACTCATATATAGATGACCTAGTCATCGCAAATTGCTTGATAGATGCTAGAATTGGTTGTGCATGCTTTGCCACATATTTCAATTGCCATCTTATTGTGTGAGCATGTTGGTTGCATATTTTACTCATTCGAGGACATCCACTTGTTGTTTTGATTGTTTGGCTTTCTTCGTTTGCCAAGTGGATGGACAAGAATGCCTAAGAACCTCCTCTAGCTATCTATGCTTTTCTCGTCTCAAACTCTATTCATGCTGCATCACAAAACTTGATCAAGTCAGATTCGAACCACTCTGTCTGAGGAGCGCTTGGAGTCCCCGATTCGTCATAGACTTAAACTTCCAAAACCTCTTTATGAATCTCGGTCTGACCGATACTCCATTTTCGGTCCTACCGAGTTCATTAAGTTGATCTAGGTTTTCGATCTCGGTGCAACCGATTTGAACTTTTCGGTCACACCGAGTTGCAATAACTGCACACAGTTTTTGCATCTCGGTGCCACCGAGTTGTTCCACTCGGTCACACCGACAGGGTCGGGCTATATATAGTGACGGGCAAAATTTTGGAAATTTCTCCGAAACCTCTTCGCCTGCGCGATAGCCTGCTCTGCCTTCGTGGTCTCCGGATCATCTTCTCGCCGCTAGCAGCCTCCAGTCGCTGGTCTTCGCCGCCGTCAACAGAATTCTGCCCCGTCGTTGCCACCGTAGTGAGTCTCCGCCGAACTAGGGTACGGACTCGATCTTTGTGCTATTCTCCACTCCGATTCCTAGCACATTGTGATCATCATGATTCTTGCCACGATTGAAACACTCCTATCCAGTCAATGAACTCGTAGATTAGGTTTAATTCGAAAATTTTAGGGTTAGGTTTCCGCCGAAACCATCTCGGACCCACCGAGTTGAAAAACTCGGTCCCACCGATCTGGCTTTTTCCATTGCACAAGTGAAACTCGGTCTGGCCGAGAATAACTTATCGGTGCGACCGATTTTGGAATTCTATGAAACCCTAGCAGTCTCGGTGCCGCCGAACTGTGACTCGGTCTGACCGAGTTCACTAGTTCTGGTGCCAAAACTGCTTCGGTGTCACCGAGTTTGAAAATCGGTAGATCCGAGATGCTTTCTGTGGAAAACTAAAAGTAAGTTTTTGAATTAATCTTTTGCAAAAATCTCTGCTTTTTGTGATGCTCATCCACTCTATCTTATCCATAATCTATTCACAGGGTCAGCAATCAGTTTGCAACATGTCTGATCAAAGTGACAGCCAGAATATGTCTGAGCAGCAAGTTGTGATGAGTGAGGGCACTAGCCCCTCAAGTTCTTCTGATGATGGCAGCAGGAGCACCCCCAGCAATCTGCCTAAGGCTGCCACACGTCAAAGGAAGAAGAGAACGTCTGATTCTGAGGATGAAGACTATGTGGCAGAGGAAGAGGCCACATCAAAGAGAGTTGAGCCAGCTCAAGGCACAAAGCCAGGCCTGAAAATCAAAAGGCTAGAAGGCAGGCAGCCCATGTCTAAGGTTAGAGCTTCAACTGTGAAGCCTGCACCCATAGAGCCAGTTGTTGCTGAGGGCAAAAAGAGGAAGGAAAGGGTCAAGAAGACTATAGCCAGAGTGCTTGGGAAGGCCTCCATCATGGTAGATGAGGAGGAAGAAGAAGAAGAGGTTGCTGCACCAGCACCCAAGGCAGCCAAACTCATGGGAGATGCTATAAGGTCAGAAACAGCTGCATCCAAGCCCAAGGAAGCACCTAAGGCTGCATCTAAGCCTAAGAGTGCACCAAAGAGAAACACACGAAGCATCCCAGCTGCGGAAAAGAACAAGGCCCCGGTGCCTGAAGCTATCGAAGAAGAGGAAGAGAGTGTCCTTAGGAAGCTCAAGCCCAAGATCCCAGACCACAACGATGCTCATCCTATGGCTGAGGATATGAAGCTCAGGAGAGATTCAGGGCTGAGGAAAGGGAGAGAAGCAGATCCGTATGCTTCTAGGAGAAGGTCTGCCGTGGATTACAGATTTCATACCAAGGAGCAGCAAGATTTCTATGAGACTGTTTTGCTTGACAAGAAGCCAATCATTTGTGACATGAGATGGGTCGACTGGACCTACATCAAGGACAATGAAGAGTACTACCCCGGTGTATTTGACAGCTTTAGTGCGTGTGGAGTTGTAGACTTTGTTGGGCAGAAGCTCACAAAGTGGAACGAGGAGCTGATCATGCAATTCTACTCCACAGCACACTTTTATCCGGATGGCAGGATCACTTGGATGTCAGAGGGTACAAGGTACCAATCCACTGTTGAAGAATGGGCGAAGTTGATCAATGCCCCAGAGGAGCAAGCTGATGACTTGGACATTTATGCCAAGAAAAAGATGGATCACAACTCCATGTCCAACATGTACAAGGAGATCCCGAATGAAGCGCTCGACACGTTCAAGTTTGGCTCAGTGCACTATCTGCTCTCAGGATTGCCTACGATCAACTGGATCCTTAGGCACACCCTTCTGGCCAAATCTAGAGATCACAAGATGATCAGAGGTCACGCGATCAACTTGCTTCATGTCTTTGACGTGCCTCAGAAATTCAAAGTCATGAGTCTCATTGTGGAAACAATCAAGAGGACAGCTGCAGACCAGAAGAGGAGTTGTGGGTATGCCCCACAGATTCAGGAGCTCATCAACTCCAAGATGGGCACGGGCGTGTATTTATTGGATAAGGAACACATGCCCATCCATCCAGATTTTGAGGATAACCAAGTGGTTATGACTGAGAATGAACCCTCATCTGCCCATGCACAAGCTCAGAAGGAGAAGGCGAAGAAGGAGAAAGCTGCCAGGATGCCTACTCAAGCGGAGGCATCTGATTACTTCTTGAAGACCAAACAAGAGCAGCTCGGTTACCTGATAGCGTCCACCCTGCGTATTGAGCAAGGACTTGCCACCCTGACTCAGAACCAGGCGAGCCTAGAGAGGATCATGGAACAGAGGTTCTATGACATGGACATCAAGGTGACAGAGATACAGACCACCGTGGAGCAGCTTCAGGAGGACATGAATGAGAGGAGAGGCAGAACCACAACTGATGCTTTTGCCAGGGTGCCACGAGGTCCGAGGTCGTCTGCACTGCCAGTTGCTGACACTAGAGCTACAACGTCTGCACCAGCTACAGCCTCCGTTCCACCAGCTCCAACATCCACCACAGCCTCAACTCCTACCACATCTACTGAAGGCTTCGTCCTTGGCGTGCTCCGGACTCCACCACCACCTGAAGATCAAGCCTGAGCGTCGACTTAGCACTATGAATTTTCTAGGAACTTTTTGGTAACTTGTTGCCAAAGGGGGAGAAAATGTATAGATCATAGGCTTCAAGAGAGAGTGTTGCTTTTATTCTCTCTTGTTTTATTTGGTGGTTTTTCAAACTTTGTTTGCTTGCGTGTGCGATACTATGTCATTATTCGTGATACATCGATGATCAAGTGTTTGATCATAAGCTACACTTAATGGTTGCTTAATGCTTGCTAAATGTTATCATTCTATCTATTGTCTCTGATCATTCACTATTCTTGGTGATGAGTGCATGTATTTCAATCTTATCATTTTTGAGCGCTCCACCAAGATGTATGTGACATGGAAGAGTAACCCATGATTCTAACTCCTTGTGCATTTGCAGTCCAAAGCAAATTTTAAATATGCACAAATTTAGGGGGACCTCTTATTTGTCACATACTTCTCAAAGCGACGATATATTTCATGCTTATTATCATTTGTCGAAGCTTTGATCTATATGTTGTCATCAATTACCAAAAAGGGGGAGATTGAAAGTGCAACTATCCCTAGGTGGTTTTGGTAATTCATAACAACATATAGCTCATTGAGCTAATGCTATTCCAAGATGATTATTTCAGGAAAGCTCAATGATTGGCATGGCATGGATGTGAAAGTGGAACCCTCAAAATGCTAAGGACAAAGAATTGTCTCAAGCTCAAAAGTTCAAGACTCTTCATTTTATATTTTAGTGATCCAAGATCACATTGAGTCTTTAGGAAAAGCCAATACTATCAAGGAGGGATGAGGTGTTGCTTAATGAGCCTCTTGCTTTATGTGCTTAGTGATATGCTCCAAAATCCTCAACCACCTTTCCATATCCACAAATGACCTAAACCCTAAGCCAAACTCGGTCATACCGATTCTGTCAATCCGGCGCCACCGAGTTTCACTTGTCATTTGCCACTGCCAAACCCTAGCAATTCGGTCCTACTGATAAGGATCTCGGTCACACCGAGATGGGGTTGCAAACTCTCTGTTTCCCTTTCGTAACTTTTCGGTCTCACCGAAAGAGCGAATCGGTCCCACCGAGAATGCAATGCAAACTCTCTGTTTCCTTCTTGTAACTTTTCGGTCTCACCGAAAGAGCAAGTCGGTCCCACCGAGTTTGCCTGACCAACTCTCTGGTTAGCTAATTGCCGAACTCGGTCTCACCGAGTTTGTGCGATCAGTCTCACCGAGATTACGTTATGCCCAAACCCTAACCGAATCGGTCCTACCGAGTTGCATCTCAGTCCCACCGAAATTCCTAACGGTCACTAGGTTTACTATTTCGGTCAGACCGAGTTTTCTGATTCGGTCCCACCGAGATTGGTAGATTGTGTGTAATGGTTGGATTTTGTGTGGAGGCTATATATACCCCTCCACCACCTCTTCATTCGAAGAGAGAGCTATCAGAACACATACACCATTCCTACTCATATGTTCTAAGAAAGAACCACCTACTCATGTGTTGAGACCAAGATATTCCATTCCTACCATATGAATCTTGATCTCTAGCCTTCCCCAAGTTGCTTTCCACTCAAATCTTCTTTCCATCAGATCCAAATCCTATGAGAGAGAGTTGAGTGTTGGGGAGACTATCATTTGAAGCACAAGAGCAAGGAGTTCATCATCAACACACCATTTGTTACTTCTTGGAGAGTGGTGTCTCCTAGATTGGCTAGGTGTCACTTGGGAGCCTCCGACAAGATTGTGGAGTTGAACCAAGGAGTTTGTAAGGGCAAGGAGATCGCCTACTTCGTGAAGATCTACCGCTAGTGAGGCAAGTCCTTCGTGGGCGATGGCCATGGTGGAATAGACAAGGTTGCTTCTTCGTGGACCCTTCGTGGGTGGAGCCCTCCGTGGACTCGCGCAACCGTTACCCTCCGTGGGTTGAAGTCTCCATCAACGTGGATGTAGGATAGCACCACCTATCCGAACCACGGGAAAACATCCGTGTCTCCAATTGCGTTTGAATCCTCCAAACCCTTCCCTTTACATTCTTGCAAGTTGCATGTTTTACTTTCCGCTGCCAATAAACTCTTTGCATGCTTGCTTGAATTGTGTGATGATTGCTTGACTTGCTCTAAGATAGCTAAAATCTGCCAAGAACTAAAATTGGGAAAAGGCTAAGCTTTTAATTGGTCAAGTAGTCTAATCACCCCCCCTCTAGACATACTTTCAATCCTATAGCCGGGGTACCACAGATTAAGAGAGATATAGCATAAACTTGAGAAGGTCTTCAATGAACCACCGGTAAGATTGAAAACAATGAATAAATTAATATGAGAACATAGGAAGAGGAATCTTGAACAAACCACCATAAGAATTGAAAAATGAACAAAGAAAAGATAGCGAAACACCAGGAAGATTTAGAAAAAGAGCGAAGATACTTGAGAGAATTTAGATACAAGAAAACGAATAGATCACGAGCTGACTAGAGGATACTTGAATGATGCACCGGTAAGATTTGGAGAACGAGAGTTGAAAGCTGGAATGAATACTTCTGAGATGATGGGCTCCGAAGAATCAAACTGAAAAGACTCCCGAATTGCTCCGGATGGGTGAAAATAATTCTCGCAATCGAAAACAATTATGAGAGGATGGCATCAAGCTAGAACCACGCATCTCTAAGAGAAACGGATAAGATTTGGAGGAAAAACTCTTCTTTGGTCTTCAAATGTTGAGAAAGATGATGAGAACCACCATGACAATTGATGAGCCACTCCGGAACAATGAAGAATAGAAATGATGAACCAACGATGACAATGTTTTGAAAGCGGTCTTGGAGAAGGAATTTTGACTGATGAAAATTCATGCTTACGTCAAACTTCGAAAAGAATTAGGGAATAGCTCCGGGAAAAATTGGAAGAGTCAGGTAAGATCCTGGGAAAAGACCTGTGGGTTAGGTCCCACTCAAAAGAGAAAACCATTAGAAATGATTACTCGAAAGAGAGATTGCACCGGTTCAGTTAAATGGCTCGAATGAGATAACAACCTCGAAATAACTTGGACCGATTGAGAATGGAAACGTGAATCTTCTGAGAGATCTTCAACACTCCGGAACCCTTGAATAGCGAGAAGTGAATGATTAAGAGTTCCAGCGGCATGAGAAAGCATTTGAAAGGAGGAAAGGGATATGATCAACACCGAAAACTTGAATTGAATCCACTGGAGAAGAAAAGAGAATGAAGAATGATAAACTTGAAGCTCCCTTAGCATCTTAATGAGAATCACCAGGTAAGAACATGGAGGAAAAGAATGAAGAGACTTCACATCAATAAGATGGATACTTGGTTAAGAAATCTGAGTCCTTGAAGAAAAAGGGTGGGAGGGTGGGTAAAATAAATGCAACTTGAGATAGATGGAATGGATACCATTGATAAAACTTAGAATTTATCTCGCGAATGGGAGAAATGATAGGATCCACTTGAAAAGAAGCACGCCGGTTGGAAAAAAATAACATGAAAACCTCGATGATCAAGAAGGATTAGTATTCACATAGAAATATGAGAACACCGCTTAGAAAAGGTATGGAATCAACACTTGACATCGAAGCAACTCAAAACAAAACAAAGGACTGGCTTGCAAAATAAGCCGGAAACAAACATATGATAGATCCCATATCCTATCATGTGTCTGTTGGAAAGATATCCTACGTGATACTTGAATTCCCACCTATAAACTCCTGAAACTTTCTGGTTATGCAATCTGGTGTTGGGGACACAGGGAGGCACAATATATATCACACAACTAACAAGCCCTACGCTCCAACTGTATCCATTCGTCAACACATAACCAAGAAAACTCCGGAAAATCGTGTACCTCAACCTTCAAAAAGCATCCGTTATACGAGTTATGGCAATACTCCCGAATTCCCGCCCAAGTACTGGGTGGCGTCGAGGTTATCTCACCAAAAACTACATAAAAGAGATTTTCGATGTTGGCGAACTCATGTATTCCAGAACTACCATGATAAAATTGTGACGACAACATCTCAGAGCTCAACTCCCCGAGACACTTCCACAACCCCTAAATGTCAGGAGGCACCAAGAACAATGTTTTTGTCACAAGAATATTGGAACGATCCCAAGATACCCGCGTGATCCTATTTTTTTGTGGAATTTGAGGAGAGGAAAGACAAAACATCTATGTTAGGAGGCCTCACCAGAGCGACGAAGGGACTGAGGAGTAAAAAGAATCCTACTCTTCGTTATATATAATCCTAAGACTCAAAACATTTTTGTTCTAGACTCAACAACGTCAGCGATTCGATCAAGAGGGGGCTCCTAAGTCGGGGATGGCTCTGATTACCAACTTGTAATGCCCACGATGCGGCTATATCTCCCATGTGTCGAGGAACGACATAGAGGCATAACCGCATGGTGGTTTTGTCGCAAGAGGGGTAATCTTCACACAATCCCATGTAATAAACAAGAAAGGGATAAAGAGAGTTGGCTTACTCTCGCCATGTCACACAATACATAAATAATTCATACATCATCCAAAATACACTCCTAGACCGACTACAGTCAAATCCAAATGAAAAGGAAGATAAAACACAAATGCTAGATCCCCGATCGTCCCAACTGGGCTCCACTACTGATCATTAGAGAATGATACATAGTAACGACCAAGGTCCTCATCAAACTCCCACTTGAGTTCGGTTGCATCACCTGCACTGGTATCATCGGCACCTGCAACTATTTTGGAAGTATCTGTGAGTCACGAGGACTCAGCAATCTCAAAACCCTCGCGATCAAGACTATTTAAGCTTATGGGTAGGATGTGGTAATGAGGTGGAGTTGCAGCAAGCGCTAAGCAAAATATTGTGTCTAACATACGTGTACAAGAGTAAGATGAGAAGCTGCGCAACGGTCATGAAAATAAAAGTGATTCTGAACTACTTAAGTTCAAACATAACACAAACCGTGTTCACTTACCGGACTCCGCCGAAAAGAGACCATCACGGCTACACACGCAGTTGATTCATTTTAATTAAGTCAAGTGTCAAGTTCTCTACAACCAGAGTTAACAAATTCCCATCTGCCACATAACCGCGGGCACACTCTCAAAAGTTCATACCCTGGAGGGGTGTCCCGACTTAGCCCATCACAAGCTCTCACGATCAACGAAGGATATTCCTTCTCTCAGAAAGACCCGATCAGTCTCGAAATCCCGGTTACAAGACATTGAGACAATGGTAAAACAAGACCAGCAAGGCCGCCCGATGTGCCGACAAATCCCGATAGGAGCTGCACATATCTCGTTCTCAGGGCACACCAGATGAACACTATGTACAGCAACCGAAAACCCTGGGTGAAGGGGTGGCACCGCAATTTACTCTAGGTTGGACCAACACTCAGAGGAGCACTGGCCCAGGGGGGGCTAAAATAAAGATGACCCTCGGGGCTGCAGCTCCCAAGGGAAAAGGTATAGGTGGCAAATGGTAAAATCAAGGTTGGGCCTTGCTGGAGGACTTTTATTCAAAGTGAACTGTCAAGGGGGTCCCATAACCCTAACCGTGTAAGGAACACAAAATCAAGGAACATAACACTGGTATGACGGAAACTAGGGCGGCAAGAGTGGAACAAAACACCAGGCATAAGGCCGAGCCTTCCACCCTTTACCAAGTATATAAATGCATTAATTAAAATAAGAGATATTGTGATATCCCAACATAAACATGTTCCAACATGGAGTAATCTTCAACTTCACCTGCAACTAACAATGCTATAAGAGGGGCTGAGCAAAAGCGGTAACATAGCCAAACAACGGTTTGCTAGGAAGGTGGGTTAGAGGCTTGAAATGGCAATATGAGAGGCGTGATAAACAAATGGTAGGTAACACGACATAATGATAGAGCAAACAACTAGCAAGCAAAGATAGAAGTGATATCGAGGGTAATGGTCATCTTGCCTGCAATCCCGTTAGGAAGAAGACCGAAACCATGAAGTAGACGAACCAACGTAGTCGAACGGATCTTCACAAACGCAACGTTACCAGAACTATCAAGAAGAAGCAACAACCGGAAAGAAGCAAATGGCATGGTGAACCAACAAGCATAAACATGGCATGATGCACAACCAAGGTTGATGCATGTCTGATTTAAAAAGGCATGGCATGGCAAAGTGCGCCAAACAATACTACAAGTTAAGTGGAGCTCAATATGCAACGAGTTGCATATCGACGAAGCACCACATTCATTTATTTAGTTCTCTCCCGTTTATGTACCCAACAATATTAAATGTTGTTAAACATGGCAAGAGGTGAAGCATAATAAAACTACTTATCTAGGCAAGTTTAAATGAGGCCGGAACAACAAACAACAATTCCGTAAAATCCTCATGTGCATATTTTTGCTTTGGTACTATGCTGCCTAAAACCATATTTTATTGTTGTTAAACAGGAAAATAAATTGCAACATGTTAAACTATGCATTTTTCTACCCCATTTACATATGAAGTTTATTTAATTCGGAGTACGGTTAATTAGTTATGAAATAAATCATTTTAACATGTCATTTAAAAAAATTAATGCAAACAGCAATTTAAACATTTTTAACATGGATGAATGTTGCATATTATGAAAGTACATGATAAACTAAGCATTTTACATATATATATAACATTTTAATATGATGCACGGTTCATGAGTTATTATATGCATGAAGTTTAGGGTCCAATCTGTAAAAATGGCAGTTCCTGGAATAATAGACAAATTCGTCAGATGGGAAAAAAACACGTGGGCCAAATCTGAGGTGGATTGGGCCTCACCAGAGGGGCTCAGCCCATGCGGTGGAGAGGAAGGCCGGCAGGGGCGCACTAGTGTGGGCCTTGGTGAGGGCGCGGAGCTGGGCCGGGGACGCTGGATCGGCGGCCCAGCGAGGAGGCAAGCGGGGCTGAGTGGGTGAAGGGCGACGCGGATCTCGTCCACGCTGGCGCTGGGACAAGTCAACCAGGGCGCGGCGCTGGCCGTCTCGTTCAAAGCAGAGGAAGCGAGCAGGCGACGGAGAGGAACATGGGCATGGGGCTCCGGCAGCTTGGTCTCCGGTGGCAGAGCAGCGACCTGGAGGCAGGGACGAGGCTGGGGCGCAGGGACTTGGTGGCGGCGAACGAGCGCGAGGCAGAGGAGGCAGACATGGCGCCATCCTCTGTTGAAGTAGGGGAACAAGCGGGCGATGCGGTGCTCCGATGAGGTACTTGGCGAGGCGGCGGGTTCTCGAATCCGGCGAGGTAGAGATCCTGAACGTGACGAAGCAGGGGAACAACACCTCGGCGCGGCGGCGGAAGCTCCTGTAGGCACAGAGACAAGGGATCTCGGGGACGAGCATGAGGAGCTCGGGACGGGCGCGTCCCTTGGGCGCGCGACGAGAAGGGAGCACAGGGAGGCGAGGTGATAACCCACAAGTATAGGGGATCAATTGTAGCCTCTTTCGATAAGTAAAAGTGTCTAACCCAACGAGGAGCTAAAGGTAGAACAAATATTCCCTCAAGTTCTATCAACCATCGATACAACTCTACGCACGCTTGACGTTCGCTTTACCTAGAACAAGTATGAAACTAACGGGATAGGTTTGTAAGAATATAAAGAGCACGTAAATAAAAACTAGGGGCTGTTTTAGGTAAAAAAGCAATAAATTTAGTACAACGAGTGTGGAAAAGTGGTGGTGGGAGTTGCGAAATTGTCCCTAAGCAATTGACTACTTTACTAGACCGATAGCAAGTTTTATGTGGGAGAGGCCACTGCTAGCATGGCATCCCTGACTTGGAATTCTATGCACTTATAATTGGAACTATTAGCAAGCATCCGCAACTACTAACGTTCATTAAGGTAAAACCCAACCATAGCATTAAGATATATTGGTCCCCCTTCAATCCCGTATGCATCAATTTCTATGCTAGGTTGAAGCTTCTGTCACTCTTGCCCTCCAATACATAGTCCTATCAACATACAACTAACCCTATGGTGTGATCCACGCGCGCGCTCATATGATGGGCACCAAAGGACAGCAACATAACCACAAGAAAATTAAACCAATCATAGCAATTCACCAATTACCGATAGGACAACGAAAATCTACTCAGACATCATAGGATGGCAACACATCATTGGATAATAATATGAAGCATAAAGCACCATGTTCAAGTAGAGGGTACAACGGGTTGCAGGAGAGTGGACCGCTGTAGATAGATGGGGGGAGGTGATGGAGATGTTGGTGAAGATGACGGAGGTGTTGGTGTAGATTGCGGTGACGATGATGGCCGGCGGCGTTCCGGCGCCATCGGAAGAGAGGGGGAGACGGCCCCCTTCTTCTTCTTCTTCTTCCTTGACCTTCTCCCTAGATGGGAGAAGGGTTTCCCCTCTGGTCCATGGCCTCCATGGCATGGGAGGGGCGAGAGCCCCTCCGAGATTGGATCTGTCTCTCTGTCTCTCTCTGTTTCTGCGTTCTCAGATTCTGCCCTTTCACCGTTTCTTAAATTCCCGGAGATCCGTAACTCCGATTGGGCTCAAATTTTAACACGATTTCTATCCGGATATTGGCATTCTTGTGGCGAAAGAAGGGCACCAACCGCCTTACGGGGTGGCCACGAGGGCCCAGGGTGCGCCTGACCCCCTGCGGAGCCCCCCTACCTCATGGCCCCCTCGGGCATCGTCTCGCGTTGATTCTTCTTCCCAAAAATCACATATATTCCAAAAAAGATCTCCATCAGTTTTTATCCCGTTTGGACTCTGTTTGATATGGATTTTCTACGAAACAAAAAACATGCAACAATAAGGAACTGGTACTGGGCACTAGATCAATATGTTAATCCCAAAAATAGTATAAAAAGTTGCCAAAAGTATATCAAAGTTGTAGAGTATTGGCATGGAACAATCAAAAATTATAGATACGACGGAGACATATCAGCATCCCCAAGCTTAATTCCTGCTCGTCCTCGAGTAGGTAAATGATAAAAAAGATAATTTTTGATGTGGAATGCTACCTAGCATAATCTTGATCATGTAATATAATCATGGCATGAATATTAAGACACGAGTGATTCAAAGCAATAGTCTATCATTTGACATTAAGACAATAATACTTCAAGCATACTAATAAAGCAATCATGTATTTTCAAAATCACATGGCCAAAGAAAGTTATCCCTACAAAATCATATGGTCTGGCTATGCTCCATCTTCACCACACAAAATATTCAAATCATGCACAACCCCATTGACAAGCCAAGCAATTGTTTCATACTTTTGACGTTCTCAAACCTTTTCAACTTTCACGCAATACATGAGCGTGAGCCATGGACATATCACTATAGGTGGAATAGAATATGATGGTTAAGGTTGTGTGGAGAAGACAAAAAAGGAGAAAGTCTCAGATCGACGCGGCTAATCAATGGGCTATGGAGATGCCCATCAATTGATGTCAATGTGAGGAGTAGGGATTTCCATGCAACGGATGCACTAAGAGGTATAAGTGTATGAAAGCTCAAACTGAAACTAAGTGGGTGTGCATCCAACTTGCTTGCTCATGAAGACATAGGGCACTTGAGGAAGCCCATCATTGGAATATACAAGCCAAGTTCTATAATGAAAATTCCCACTACTATATGAAAGTGATAACTCAAGAGACTCTCTATATGAAGAACATGGTGTTCTCTAAAGCGCGAGTGTGGTAAAAGGATAGTAACATTGTCCCTTCTCTCTTTTCTCTCATTTTTTCTCTTTTTTTCTCCTTTTTCTCTTTTTTTGTAGGCTTCTTTGGCCTCTCTCTTTTTGGGGGGGGGGCTTCTTTGGCCATTTTTATTTTGATAACCTCACATGGGACAATGTTCTAATAATGATGATCATCACACTTTTATTTACTTACAACTCAATATTTACAACTCGATACTAGAACAAAGATATGACTATATGAATGCCTCCGGCGGTGTACCGGGATGTGCAATGATCTAACGTAGCAATGACATCAAAAAACAGACAAGCCATGAAAATATCATGCTAGCTATCTTACGATCATGCAAAGCAATATTACAATAAATGCTCAAGTCATGTATGTGATGATGATGGAAGTTGCATGGCAATATATCTCGGAATGGCTATGGAAATGCCATGATAGGTAGGAATGGTGGCTGTTTTGAGGAAGATATAAGGAGGCTTACGTGTGATAGAGAGTATCATATCACGGGGTTTGGATGCACCGACGAAGTTTGCACCGACTCTCAAGGTGAGAAAGGGCAATGCACGGTACCGAAGAGGCTAGCAATGATGGAAGGGTGAGAGTGCGTACAATCCATGGACTCAACATTAGTCATAAAGAACTCACATACTTATTGCAAAAATCTATTAGTCATCGAAACTAAGTACTACGCGCATGCTCCTAGGGGGATAGATTGGTAGGAAAAGACCATCGCTCGTCCCCGACCGCCACTCATAAGGAAGACAATCAATAAATACCTCATGCTCCAACTTCGCTACATAACGGTTCACCATACATGCATGCTACAGGAATCACAAACTTCAACACATGTATTTCTACAATCCACAACTACCCACTAGCATGACCCTAATATCACCACCTTTATATCGCAAAACTATTGCAAGGAATCAAACATATCATATTCAGTGATCTACAAGTTTTATGTAGGATTTTATGACTAACCATGTGAATGACCAATTCCTGACATCTCTCTAAATAGATATAAGTGAAGCAAGAGAGTTTAATTTTTTCTACAAAAGATATGCCCACGCTCTAACAAATATAAGTGAAGAAAAAGAGCATTCTACAAATGGCGGTTTTCTATGTGAAGAGAAACAGGCAATCCAAACTTCAAATGATATAAGTGAAGCACATGAAGCATTCTATAAAGCCATACTAAAAAGATATAAGTGAAGTGCAAAGAGCATTCTATAAATCAACCATGGACTATCTCATACCAGCATGGTGCATCAAAGACAAGTGAACACTAAATGCAAAAGACGCTCCAAGATTTGCACATATCACATGAACGAAACGAATCTGAAAACATACCGATACTTGTTGAAGAAACATGGGATGCCTTCCGGAGCATCCCCAAGCTTAGATGCTTGAGTCTCCTTGAATATTTACTTGGGGTGCCTTGGGCATCCCCAAGCTTGAGCTCTTGCCTCTCCTCCTTCTCCTCACATCGATACCTCCTCGATCTTCGAACACTTCATCCACACAAAACTCAACAGAAAACTCGGTAAGATCCATTAGTATAATAAAGCAAATCACTACTCTAAGTACTGTTGCAAACCAATTCATATTTTGTTTTTGCATTGTAGCTACTGTAATACAACTTTTCCATGGCTTAATCCACTGATAGAAATCGATGGTTTCATCAAAACAAGCAAACTATGCATCAAAAACATAATCTGTCTTAAACAGGACTGTCTGTAGTAATCTGAACATTCACCATACTTCTATTACTCCAAAAATTCTGAAACAATTAGGAAAAATAAAACATTTGTATAGAAAGACAGTGCAAAAAATTTTATAACCATTTGACATTCCAGTAAAAAATGTAAAATCGTGCACTACAGCCAAAGTTTATGTCTTGCACCGCACAAACCAACAAGCAATGTAAACATTCTAAAGGCAAATCTTGGCACATTATTCTTGTTTTTAAACTTTATAAAAGCACACAACAGAAATAAATGACTCTCTAAAACTTCCAGGTTGTCTCCCTAGCAGCGCTTTCTTTAAAGCCATTAAGCTAGGCATATAGTGCTCAAGTAATGGATCCACCCGGATCCCAAGGTATATCAAAGCCAATTTTAATTAACAATGTTTTGTCATTTAGTAGTGAGCACAAAGTAACATATATCATGCAACAACGAAGTCTAACTCTCTTCCTATGCATCAGCATGTCATAAAAGAACAATGCATGCACACATAGTAAAGGCCAATGCATAGTATAAACAATTTCTTGCAATTTTATCATATTGGAAACATGGAGAGGCGGAGATGTAGTTCCTCTCTCATAATAATTGCAAGTAAGAGCAGCAAGCAAATGCATATTATATCTATCAAAATTATCATGTGCAACGGTAAAATGCAACCCATCAATATAATCCTTAATAAGGGCAAACTTCTCCGATATAGCGTAGTTGGGAGAATTCAAAAACATAATAGGACTATCATGCGTGAGTGCAATAGCAAAAATTCCATGTTTAACATAAGGAACTATAGAGAGTTCATCTCCATAAGCATAATTCATATTGGCATCTTGGCCACAAGAATAGCAAGCACCATCAAAAAGGGATATTTCAAAAGAATCAATGAGATAATAACAATCATCATAGCCTTCATCATTTGGTAAGCACGAAGGGAAATTAAACAATGTATGAGTTGAAGAGTTACTCTCATTAGAAGGTGCGCATGGGTAGCTAATCCGCTCTTCCTCCTTTTGTTCTTCGCTCTCCTCATCATCTTTTTTCATCCAATGAGCCCAAAGTTTCATCAATTCCTTCTTCCATAGACTCATGCACAATATTAGTCTCTTCTTGGACAGCGGATGAGTCCTCAATATATGGTTTAACATAGGCATTAGAAGCATAATTATCATAACAATATTTAAGTATGGCAAAATTTTCAGACTTGTAAAGAGTAGCATCATACTTTTCAATCAAAGAAGCAATTTCATAAGAACCCTTAAAAGCAACAAATTCTTCAATTTGTTGAACATCATAGTAATTATAAACACCCTTAGCATACGAAGATACGATTCCATTATCAGTAAACTCACATTGGTAGGGAAGGTGTTTCTTAGGGTTTTCAGAACAACAAGTAACATCATATATTTCACATAAATTCCAAGCATAGCATTGCAAACGATGAATTTGATCCAGTAAAAGTTTCCCTTTTTGAGATAAGCGGTGTCGCACATAACAAGCATGCTCATCTAAATATTTGCCCTCAACTAATCTAGTTGGGATTTCAGCACGAGCACATAGGGATCGAAGATGATCCAAGTAAAAAAGCTTCAGGAGTGTGATAGATTTTGAGTGGTTCTTCAACCATTTGTGTAGTAGGTACAACTATTTTTTTTGGTATTTTGCGTTTCCTACCCATAATTAAAGATAGAAAACTAGAGCCCAAAATAAAAACTACTTAGTGATAAAGCAAACAAGCACACACGAGAATATTCACCCCACGTTATTGCTCCGTGGCAACGGCGCCAGAAAAAGGTCTTGATAACCCACAAGTATAGGGGATCAATTGTAGCCTCTTTCGATAAGTAAGAGTGTCGAACCCAACGAGGATCTAAAGGTAGAACAAATATTCCCTCAAGTTCTATCGACCATCGATACAACTATACGCACGCTTGACGTTCGCTTTACCTAGAACAAGTATGAAACTAGAAGTACTTTGTAGGTGTAACGGGATAGGTTTACAAGAATATAAAGAGAATGTAAATAAAAACTAGGGGCTGTTTTAGGTAAAAAAAACAATAAAGTTAGTACAACGAGTGTGGAAAATTGGTGGTAGGAGTTGCGAAATTGTCCCTAAGCAATTGACTACTTTACTAGACCGATAGCAAGTTTTATGTGGGAGAGGCCACTGCTAGCATGTCATCCCTGACTTGGAATTCTATGCACTTATAATTGGAACTATTAGCAAGCATCCACAACTACTAACGTTCATTAAGGTAAAACCCAACCATAGCATTAAGATATATTGGTCCCCCTTCAATCCCGTATCCATCAATTTCTATGCTAGGTTGAAGCTTCTGTCACTCTTGCCCTCTAATACATAGTCCTATCAACATACAACTAACCCTATGGTGTGATCCATGCGCGCGCTCATATGATGGGCACCAAAGGGCAGCAACATAACCACAAGCAAATTAAACCAATCATAGCAATTCACCAATTACCGATAGGACAACGAAAATCTACTCAGACATCATAGGATGGCAACGCATCATTGGATAATAATATGAAGCATAAAGCACCATGTTCAAGTAGAGGGTACAGCGGGTTGCAGGAGAGTGGAACGTTGTAGATAGATGGGTGAAGGTGATGGAGATGTTGGTGAAGATGACGGAGGTGTCGGTGTAGATTGCGGTGACGATGATGGCTCCGGCGGCGTCCCGGCGCCACCAAAAGAGAGGGGGAGAGGGTCCCCCTTATTCTTCTTCTTCCTTAACCTTCTCCCTAGATGGGAGAAGGGTTTCCCCTCTGGTCCATGGCTTCCATGGCATGGGAGGGGTGAGAGCCCCTCCGAGATTGGATATGTCTCTCTGTCTCTCTCTGTTTCTGCGTTCTCAGATTCTGTCCTTTCACCGTTTCTTAAATTCTCGGAGATCCTTAACTCCGATTGGGCTGAAATTTTAACACAATTTCTATCCAGATATTGGCTTTCTTGCGGCGAAAGAAGGGCACCAACCGCCTTACTGGGTGGCCACGAAGGCCTAGGGCGCGCCTGACCCCCTGGGGCGCGCCCCTGCCTCGTGGCCCCCTCGGGCATCGTCTCGTGTTGATTCTTCTCCCCAAAAATCACATATATTCGAAAAAAATCTCCGCCAGTTTTTATCCTGTTTGGACTCTGTTTGATATGGATTTTCTGCGAAATAAAAAACATGCAACAAACAGGAACTGGTACTGAGCACTGGATCAATATGTTAGTCCCAAAAATAGTATAAAAAGTTGCCAAAAGTATATGAAAGTTGTATAATATTGGCATGGAACAATCAAAAATTATAGATACGACGGAGACGTATCACGAGGCGGCTCCCGCGAAGAAGGTGACGAGGTGAGGAGGGGCTCTGGCGTCGTTGGTTCCTGGGGCGGCGCGGATCAGAAGCAGAGGCGAGCTCCCAATCCATGGCAGGGACTGTGGGCTTCGGGCAGAGGAGGAAGAGGCAAGGCCTTGGGCACGGGCGCGCTGGACCGCGGGCACAAGGAAGCTTCAGATAGGGAGCTCCTCTCTCGATCGGATTTGGAGGAGGAGGCACCGGCGAGGTGGATCGAGTGCTCGGGGTCGGGGAGAAAGAGCTCGGGCTCCTGTTGGTGGGTGGAGGTAAACGAGGAGAAGGGGATCCCGAAGTGAATCGAGACTGGGTGGCGGCGGCGATGGGGACAAACCTCCTAGAAATTAGGGTTGGGGCAAATTTGGTTAGGGGCCATCTGCTATAAATAGCATATGGACTAGAGGGGGTTTGGAGCAAATTTGATCATCGGGTCGCGATCGGACAGTTAAGAATAAAAGGTTAGGGAGTCCAATGGAGAAACGAAGATATTTTGGAGATGATTCAAACACGCCGGACATGATTGTCCGGGTCGGGTTGGGGGGAGTTTCAGACGCGCACGCGAGGGGTCGATGCACTGTGCAAAGAGGGATTAGGTGGTTTGACAAGAGGGAATCAAAAACCCGGTTGGTCTCGGAATGGTCAACGAAGGTGAGGGGTTTGATGGGCTCAGAAAAGAGAGAGAAGAGAAGGAGAGGCCCGGCGGCAGTTTCAGGGACCGAAACGTCCGACGAATAAACCGACTATAATGTCGCTATATGTTTAACAGATGGGCTATCAAACGAGCTCTGAATGCGACGAAACTTGCCAGG
The DNA here is from genome assembly GCA_034509565.1 of Triticum monococcum. Classification (NCBI taxonomy): domain Eukaryota; kingdom Viridiplantae; phylum Streptophyta; class Magnoliopsida; order Poales; family Poaceae; genus Triticum; species Triticum monococcum. The sequence continues at coordinate 527,441,416 of CM067841.1, forward strand.
CGGTCTAACTACACTATAATAAGACCGCACGCCAACTTTTGTCCCATTCCGAGAACATTTTCCGGCCACTTATAAAATAATATTTCGGAGGTGCCACGGGCGCGTGCAAGTGTGTCTGGGCTCAGAACGGACAATGGAAGGAACGGGGAGACCGGGATGGACGCGAGTCTTGAAAACATGCAGATGCAATGTGGATGATGACATGGAAAAATGCATGACATGAGCAAAAAGCAAAATGAAGAAAAAAAACCCAACCACGAAGGAAGAATCATATCGCATAGCCGGAAATGGCAAGAGTTGGAGTTACAAATATGAAATGTTACATCTGGGGTGTTACAACACACCAGCCCACAAGGGGCTGGTGCGCCCTCTATAGGGTCGGCCTAATAGGAGGGAAAGGAAAGGGGAGGAGGAAAGGAAAGTGTGGAGTTGGACTCCCACTTCCTTCCCTCTCCCTCCCTCTTTCCTTTCCCCCTTGTCCATACAAGGAAAGGGGGGCGCAGGAGGCCAAGAGCCCTAGGGCCGGCGACCAGCCCCTTGGGGTGCGCCCTGGCTGCCCTGGCAGCCCCCCTCTCCCCTCCCACCTACATATACATGGGGAGGGGGCGCCACACAAGGACACAACATTGTCTTACCCATGTGTGGCGTCACCGTCCACCATTTACTCCCTCGGTCTTATTTTCATAGTGCTTAGGCGAAGCCCTGTGGAGATCACTTCACCATCACTGTAACCACGTCGTCGTGCTGTCGGAACTCATCTACTACCTCGCCGTCTTGCTGGATCAAGAAGGCGAAGGACGTCACCGAGCTGAACATGTGCAGAATGCGGAGGTGTCGTGCGTTCGGTACTTGATCGATTGGAGCACGAAGAAGTTCGACTACATCAACCACGTTGTTTAATGCTTTCGCTTGCGGTCTACGAGGGTATGTAGACACACTCTCCCCCTCTCGTTGCTATGCATCTCCTTGATAGATCTTGCGTGTGCATAGAATTTTTTTTTGTTTTCCATGCAACGTTTCCCAAACAAACATATCCATGGACCATACACACGTCGTCCTCCATTCCGGTCCCTGATCAGGCTTGACATGAACATCGATGCATCTGTTATTGAAAGCCTTCAACGAAACATTTACTGAAGATAGCCAAAACAGACGCAAACCTCCACTTTGTCCCTCACTGCTGATTGCATAGGAATTTGAAAATCCCAATGACCACATGGAGTTTCTTGCCCTTTTATCCGTCACCTTTGTCTCAGACAAGAAGAGGAGGGATGGGCGATAGGTCTGCACCAACCAGCGCAGCTCACCAACTGTGGAATCCGTCCCCAAACCTCGACAATTCCAGCACAAAATCACAACACCTGCTAAGGCCTCCTTTGGTTCATAGGATAGAAATGTTGTAGGAATAGGAAAATCATATGAAGTGAGATGACATGCATCTCAATTCCTATAGAGAAAGAGATGTCATTTGATGCATAGGATAGGAATTTTTCCATTGAATCTTAGCTAATGTCTTTTTTCCTTCAAAATGTGAAGGATTGATTCCTATCCTATATGAAAATAGGAATCCATTCCTACAAACCAAAGGGTCTCAAAGGAAATTTTCCTATACAAATCCTATCCTATAGAAATCCTATGACATTCCTACAAACCAAAGGAGGCCTAAAGTCTGAATGAGGTGCCGGTCCATATTCCTTATCCCACCTTCTAACTCCACATAGTTCTCGCCCACCTAAGATGAGAAGTAGAGTGCAGGGGAACACACCGAGAGTCTCCCTCCGATGAACCGAGCAAGGGAGCGATGCCTTGCAAGTCGCCCCCAAGTTCCACTGGCCTTTCAGGTGTTGCTCCACTTGTTGACGTTTCTTTCTCGGCCCGATGCTCGATATAAGCTGCTCAATAGCTCGGTCATTTTGGTCGCTTGGACCATTTGGAAAGAGACAATTTGCTTGATCACATGATTGAGCAAATTAAGTGTGATATAATCTACTTGTGAAAGGCAGAGTTGGTTCAGCTAAGGCTCAACCCTTCTCAGAGGAAGAACAAACAGCATGTTTCAACAGCTAAAAAAAAGACAAGTTTCTCACAAAAAAAGAGAAGAGAATATTTGCACACTTTGACAAGGTCTCGACTTGGCCAGTGACATTGTTGGGCAGAAGGCAGCCTCCCAATTTGGCCACCACTGCACAAGTCAATGACAACGACTGCCTCTCCAGCCGGCCTTCTAAAACCCATCAATCCATCATACGCAGCTAGCTCTGCTAACGGGATAGCGTCTCGGTAAGAAGAATGCCAGTACTGTGACGGAGCCAGTGTTATCCTTATCACAGGGCTTGACAAGTCCGGCCACACACTCCCAAAAAAAACGAATAAATACGTAAGACAAGTTGGCCACATAGGCTGGCCTTTCTGTTTTCCAAAAGCTCTTTCGAGCGAGCCGGGAGAGTGGGCACTGTCTAAAGTCGCTCTCAGTGCTAAGCAGAGCGATTACGATAATCCCTCCGATTCGAGAGGCTTTTGCCGCCTGCGTGCTCTCGCCACAGGCTCATACAAAAGAAACGATTCTATATGCCGTGGAAAATTTCTTGGAAGGCGTGTGGTGCGATCCCGGTAATCCCGTGGAGGAAGACGTCACACAGTTATGCCGCGTATGGCACACGCTAGCATGTGGTTTGGAAAATTAGGAGGTCAGTGATATCCCAGTGAGTCGTCCCAGGTCCGCTTCGTCTCCGGCCCAGGGCCATGGGACGCGGTGGATCCTTGTAAGGGCCGGCGGGAAGATATCGCTGTTGGTCGTTTCTTTGAGTTTTGTTAGGGTTTGTATTCTGTTCAGTAAGGTGAGACGACAGCGGTTTTCTGAAGATGAAATAAAGGTCTTCCCACCTAGTCTCCGTTTTGATGGTGCGTCTAGCATCGTTGGTGGGTGTGTGAAGGTGTGTCTCCGACGAATCTATCCTCGATGGATTTGTTCGGATATGGTTGTTGTTCGTCTATGTTTGTGTGCCTTTGGGTTGGATCCTTTTGATCTATGTTGTTCTTCATCGGCGGCGGTTGTTGTTCTATGGTGTTTTTCCGATGTGGCCTTAGTACGACGACTTCCCGACTATCTACTATAACAAGTTTTGTCCGACTCCGGCGAGGGAGGGGCGATGACGGCGGCGCGCCTTCAGCTCGCTTCGGCGCTTGTAGTCGTTGCTAGGTGGTCTACAGATCTGGATGTAATTTTTATTATTTCTAAATTTCGTTATACCGCCATGATTGAAGATGAATAGATTGAAAGTTTTCTTGAAAAAAAGTGATATCACAACGAATAGCCGACTAGAGTTCAAGTTCTACACTTGGCACTGGTGTTTGCATTTTTTTGAATTTATTTCGAGTCTTTCAGTGATGATCATCTCAATCGATTGAGCATGATTTCATCAATCTTAAGATGATGTGCCGACTCCGTCTCTCGAATATGCTCATTTTTTCTTTTGAAAAAGGAATTACCCTGGCCTTTTCACGAAAGCGCCCATATAGGGTGTGTGTAAGAGTGAGTGTATGTGTGTATGTATGACCACCGGCGTGTGTGTTGTGTTAAAGAAAAAAAGCACCAACTGTTGATCGTTAGTGCAATTCCCTTTAGAAAGAGAACAAAAATCGAAACAAACAAAAAGGTGAAGATCATGCAAGCAGGTATGGTCTCGGTTGGAAGAGGCACGGCTCTCCTTGAGTGACGGTCCATGCGTGAGGCCACGGTGTCGTCATGGGCAGAGAGAGCCGAAGGTGGGGAAGCCTCCACGCACCTAGTGGAATCTCCAGCCATCATCGTGTTGTGAACGACACCCTTCTCAGCCCCGTTCCCGAAAGTCTCCGGGAATTTTGCGAGGGGGCAACGCAACGCGAGACGGGGAAAGGGAGGTCGGATTCCCCGAACATAATCGTGGAGAAGAGAGGAGGAGCTACGCGAACGCGAGGCCCGCGGCCGCGGGCAAAAAATCTGCCGCGCCCAAATCTTTTCGTCCCCTTGTGGCGTTTTTTCACAGCAGCAAACGTCGCTGTAGTTTTCCTTTTTCTTTTCCGAAACGGAAGCGTCGGTCGCTGTAGCTCGACCAAGGGTATATGTACTGCCGTCCAGACGCGATTTTATTCTTCTTGATTGATTGAAAACGAGTGGAAAGATGGGGTGATAATCGCGAGACGTGGCCGCGGGGCGTTCGTGGCTGTACTTCTTCTCTCGGTGGCCTGCGCTGCAGCTGATACGCTACGTAGCAGCACGTCCTCCTCACCGCTTGACTCGGCAGTCCACACAGCTCAAGTTAAGTGCCGGCCCAGCCCCACCGATCGCATACCAAACCGAAACACCCAGCAAAAACAAACCAAATCATTGCACAAAGCAGAGCAAACAGCAAACAACCCGATAAAAAAACACAATCTGATCTGACGAAAGGGAGAAAGAAAAAGGAGCGCGGGCGCGCACTGGGCACGCACGGCACCGAGCAACAGAGGGAGGGAGAATAAAAGGCGCACGCGTCCCGTCCCACTCAGCTCGCCCGATTTGAATAAGCCCAGCGGCCCAGCGATTGGCCCGCGCCCACGTCGTCGCATCTATCCTCATTCGCCGGAGGCCAGCGATACTAGTTGCGTGCTGCGTGCTGCTTCGGTCGCGCCAAAAGCCAGCGCCCAATATACATATGCGGATTATTGGTCACGACTAGTACTACTGGTTTTCCCCGGCGTCCCGATCTCTTTCGCCCGCCTACCTCCCCTCCCCGGCTCGTGCCATCCCCACGCCCGGAAAGATCTGCCCCGGATAGCGGCGGGGGGCGCTCCCGGTCTGCTGGGACTTCGGCCATGAGCTGCGGCGTGGGGCAGGGCGGGTGGCTGCTGGACTACGGCCTCGTGGAGGAGGAGATCCAGGCCTCCGACTTCATCTACATGGTCGACGACCCGCCGGTCTCAAGGTGAGAGCCAGCTTCCTTCCTTCTACTGTCATCGATCTGGGGCTTGTTCGAAGGGTAGGAGCTGTGTTACTCACTGTCGGTGATCGGTCGAATATTCGGCTGGATGATGAACTTTTGCTTGCAGCGTCATACTTGGCTTCGATGCTCCCAGGAGGGAGGACGCCGCGACGGCTGCCCAGGACAACTCCGGCGCCAAGAAAAGGTGCGAGTGATGTTCTTCCGCTCTTCCGATTTTGTTGCGAGTTTTGTGATTCGCTTGCTACTTTTGGTGCTCCTGTTTCGATCATCTGAGCCTCTCTGATTAGATTGATTGATTGAGAAACATAGGAGTGGTAGTTGAGAGAACGCCAGTCTGTCTTTCTGGCCCCTCCGGAGAGATGGTGGCCACCAAACTTGACTCGCAGACCACTCCAAAAGTACACGGTTGTTAGAGCATCTCCAATAGCTTGTCTATATGGATGTCTATACTCGTTTTCTATGACGTGAGCCCAAAACAGGCGTCCAACAGCTTGTCTATATGGTCGTCCAAATATACACATCCTCTAAATCAACCTCAACAATGTCCATGTCTGGACAATGTGAAGGCGTTGTCTAAACTCAGCTGCAGTCATGATTTCTTCCTCTCCCCAGCGACGGCCCACCTGTCATGGTCCCTGTATATAGACGTTCTGATGCAAAACTGGACGTGTATATGAGGGAATCTTTTTAGACCATTGTCTATATGAATATATAGACATCCAAATATACACATGCTATTGGAGATGCTCTTAGATTGCTGAGACAATTTTGAGTCGGTCCAATACATCAGCTCACAGCTAGATAAGTTACACAAGGCTCAAAACTTTTGAGGCAAGTTCAAATTAGCTGACGACTTGATATATCCCTTACTAGTTAGACCCAATTCTGGAACATACACATGTGGCTATTTTCCCCTGCCTTCACAGCCTGGATTCAGCTTAACCGAAAGTCTGTCAGAATTAACACGGTTACTGAAAACATCTTAGTCAATGATGACGAATCACTGATGCTAAATGACATACAGATCACAAATTGTAAGACCAAAGTTTGACGTTATTATTATGTATATGTATCTGCAGATCCCGTCCAGAGTCGAGCGCGCAGCCCGGCACCAAGGCGTGCCGCGAGAAGCTCCGGCGAGACAGGCTCAACGAGAGGTATGTTCCAGAGTTGAGAGTTTCAGTTATATGACTGAAAAAGTGAAAATTACAGTCTCCCACTGCTTCAGTGGTCGACGTGTTCACTAGCAGCCCCACCAAATCTGATCAGCTCTGATCCACCAGGTTCAACGAGCTGTGCGCCGTTTTGGAGCCCGGGAAGCCACCCAAGGCCGACAAGGTCGCCATCCTCAGCGACGCCACTCGCCTCCTGGACCAGCTGCGCGCCGAGGCCCAGAAGCTCAAGGCCTCGAACGAGTCGCTGCAGGACTCCATCAAGAGCCTCAAGGTAAACCAGCAACTCGTCGCACTCTGCACCATTCATCCATCGTACAGAAAAGCTCAGGATCTCATGCTTCGTTGTAACTGTATGTATGCAGTCCGAGAAGTCGGAGCTGCGGGACGAGAAGACGCAGCTGAAGGCCGAGAGGGAGAGGCTGGAGCAGATGCTCAAGGGCGTCAGCGCGGCCGCCGCCGCGCCGCGGCAGTTCGTCCCGCACCCGGCCGCCGCTGCCGCGCCGCAGTTCCACCCCGCCGCGGCGTACGCGCACGCCGGCAAGTTCGTCCCGGCGTACGCCGCGGGCTACCCGCCGCCGGCCGCATTCTGGCAGTGGATACCGCCGACGTCGCTGGACACGTCCAAGGACCCCGCGCACTGGCCGCCGGTCGCGTGATTCATCAGCTCGATGACGCACGCGCGGCGGCGATCGTCGGAGGATATGCGTGTGTTGAAGCTTGCTCGTACCGTAGAAGTTGACCAAAGCGCGCGCCCGGAGATAACGCCGGGTCGCTGATGATTGTGTAGCGGTTGCTATGATTGTGCTGCGGATATAATGATCCAGGGCTCGCCTGATGCGGGTTCCTGGTGATCATTGCTCATTGGAGCGGTCTGTGTAACAGCTCTAATGTGATAGTGATGAATATGGTTCATAATTATAGGGTCGATGATGATGCTTATATAGGGAACGATGGAAATTGTGTCCTGCTTTGGATGGCATTAACGCAAATGTAGGAAGAATCATGCACGTGCAAGAAAAAACAAAATGATAATCGAGCTTAACGAAAAAGAGTGCATTGAGTTTTGATAATGCCGCTCTTCTACATTGTAACCCAACTTTATTCAGGAAAGCTTACCGAAGGTGATTATTTACCATCAAATTAGTCCGCCTGGCCCTCAATGGCGCCCTCGGCCATTTGTATGTTCCTCGATGTCCTTCTATCGTGACATTTGCAAGCTTAATGGACATGGCTCTTGTTTGCTTGCGTCGTGGTCGGGGATTCCTTGTTGGCTATTCGCACTGAAGTTGGAGTCACTTGCTCAGGAAGAGGTGATAATGTTGACAGTTTGTGGACGGCCTTGGCGATGTTTCTATCCTCAGTGGCATGTGTGGGTCTTGTAGGTAGCCAGATCGGCCGAAGGTGCCCTTTGTGGGCGTGTCTATTTACCATCAAATTAGTCCGCCTGGCCCTCGATAGCGCCCTCGACCATTTGTACGTTCCTCGTTGTTTCTTCTACTGTGACATTTGCAAGCTTATCGGCGTGGCTGACATGGCTCTCGTTTGCTCGTCGTGGTCGGGGATTCCTTGTTGGCTATTCGCACTGAAGTTGGAGTCACTTGCTCGGAGAGAAGTAATAGCGATGACGTTTGTGGACGGCCTTGGCAGTGTTTCTATCCTCGATGGCATGTGTGGGTCTTGTAGGTAGCTAGATCGGCCGAAGGTGCCCTTTGTGGGCGTGTCGTAACGATTGTGTTGCGGCCTTGTGGGGATGGCGCCTCTTGTTTTCCTCAATTTTAGTAGATCATTCTTTCCCTTATGTTTTGATACCCTCGCGTCAGCAGCATTAGTGAGGTGGTCCTGATGATGGCGTGTTGAAATAAGGTCTCTTCAGCCTCTCCCTATCTCGACGATGTCCGATCCGGCGCTGACTAAGGTCCCATGAGGGTAGGCGTGCCCAGATTTGTTGGCTCTGTTCGCATCTGGATAGTTGTTGTGTAAATCAAAATTGGTTGACTTTTGGTGCGGCAGCTTTGACTTCTTCTTTTGATTTGTTTTGCAACATGATCTAGTTCCTCCAACTCTCTAGACAGATGGTGAAGGATTGCAAGTCTGCACTAGATGGGGTAATGCCCAATAATGCTAAACCTTCAAAGAATTACAAACGTTTTACTTAATTTTCTATATGATGATGGTGTTTGTCAGTGTCCCTTTCCTAAACTGTCGGTTTGGTGCAATTTTCAAGCTCCGGTATGTGGCGTACAATCAAAGAAACAAGACGGCTAGTGTGATTTCGGTCATATTTTTATTTTATTTTTCTGGCTGTTTATGTGTTGTTATCTTTTCATTGTATTAATTGCCATTTTTCCTTAATAAACATCAGTTACAAGATGCCCTTTGGGAGAAAATGTGTCATGTGCATAAAAAAATAGATAGTAACAATTTATAATGATCAAATGTACACAAAAAGGATTCTGCTCCTTTGAATTCTGAATATGATTCATGTTACGGATGGTATGATTTCTAAAAAAAGACCAATAAACGACCGCCGCCAACGAGCAAGAGAAGATGAGGGGTTTCGTGAACAAACTGTTTGTTCTCGCAAAAACAAAGAGAACAAACTGTTTGTTAATGTAATCTAGAATTCTCTATTTTGTTAAAAAGTTTTTCTCATGTAGAAGATCCCCATATATCGGCTTATTTCTTTGATTAATACAGTGAAGAATGCTCTACCAAGTTCAATAGATATTTCAATATACAATGGACAAAAGACACATAGAATGCACCATAATACATTAAGGGCGCATGGTTAAACTTTTTATTATTATGATGCTTTGGTTTGCTTAGATTTTTGGATAATTCTGTTGTAACAAAACACTTCCCTTAAACACACCAAAGATTAAATAATTTTGCACCTAAGTACAATTAGATTTACACCATGACGTATGGGCATATTTAATACTCCCTCCGATTCATAATAAGCGTCGCGGTTCTAGTTCAAATTTAACGAAAACCAGAACACTTGTTTATGGATCAGATGGAGTAATAGTAGTCAGGCACATGTTTGCATGCTCAGAATTTAAAAAAATTACGAATCTAAATATTAGAGAAACAAAAAAGTTGGAAATTTTGATTTATTTTATGCGAGAATCTAACAAGTATGAATTTGAATATAATTGAATTAATCAAAATGGATAAATAGATATCAGTGTTATTTGAAATAAAATGTTTAATGACGAATTATGAAAAGAAAATATTGTTCTTTTGGACATGTATTAGAACGAGGGTAAATTTATTATTATTTTTTGTGGGATAAAAAATAAGTGTGGATATACAACACTTTCGGCAGAGAGTCAAATAGTTGATAAATGAGCTTTCACTGGTCCTTGTAGTCAACTAAGACATAAAATATAAAATTAACTATTAATTATATTGTCCAATATATGTGTTTTGAACTCAAATTTAAATATCCTTTTCCTTCCAGAATTAACATGTTCATTGTTAGTTATCGATAAATTCAAATATTTGTAATTAACTAGCATGTGGTATTTAAAATTCAAATAGCTACTCAAAATTTCATTTATTTTTGTTTTAAATCAATACAAAGTATTTGCGTCTAATTTATTTTTTTATAAGGTATAAAATCTAACAAAATGATATTTAAATATAATTGAGTTTATCATGTTGAACTCACAGATAATATAGTTGTTTGAAAGGGAAAAATTGAAAAGTAAGTTATGCCAAAAAAATATTTTTATCGCCAATATTTATGACACTTCATAAATAGAGAACAACCTCCTTAATTTTACACCTCTCATGAAACAAAACAAAAAAATCCGGTACTGCATGCGGTCATGACCCACATGTCTATGGCCTAAGGGCAACTCCAACCGGCTGCCGCAAATAGATATGGTTTTTATCTGTTTTTCGTTCGTTTGGGTAGGGCAAATGGGCGACGTCCGTGTGCTTCTGTGTTTGTGTCCACGGTGCACCCAACTAGCAGACTGGCAAACGTGCATATATATATATAAGCAACATTGCACATGGTTTTATTATAACCAAATAAATCATGTAGTACCACAATAATAAATAGTTTACAACCAAATAAAATGTATAGTTTACAAACCAAATAAAATTTAAATTGTCACAAATACATAGAAAGAAAAAAAATCTGATACATCTTTTGGTTGCCGAGGTGATTCCACATATGCTCAACCAAATAATTTGAGTTGAATGTAAGTTGCCCAATCATGCATTTCATGATGAAATTGAGTGAATTGTGCAAACGTTGCCGGTCCATTCTCAGGCACAACATTTTCACCCTGAAAGTGAAAACCCTTGGTCGAAGATTTTGTCCTCACGCTCATCCTCTACGATCATGTTGTGCATGATCACACAAGCAGTCATCACCCCACAACTTCTTGATGCTCCAAGTTCTAGCAGTACACGGAATGATGGCCCATCTAGATTGAAGCACACCAAAAGCATGCTCCACACCCTTCCTAGCACTCTCTTGTGCTTGAGAAAACCTAGCCCTCTTCTCTCCTACCGGATTGGAGATTATCTTCACAAGAGTTGACCATTAAGGGTATATATCATCAGCTAGATAGTATCCCTTGTTATAATGGTGGCCATTGATCTCAAAGTTGACCTCTGGGTAGTTTCCTTATGCAAGTCTTCCAAACACTGGAAAGCGTTGAAGCACGTTGATATCATTGTGAGAATCAGCCATGCCGAAAAAAAGAGTGTCAAATCCAGAGATCTTGTGAAGCCACAATTTCAAGTATGACAGTGCAACCTTTGACATGCCCCTTGTACTGCCCCTGCCAAGCAGATGGACAGTCCTTCCACCTTTGGTGCTGCATACAATCTATACTACCAAGCATCCCGGAAAGCCCCTATCTGCATTGATCACCAACAACCGGGATGTATCCGCAACATTTGCCTGTCTCGGGTACTCGGCCCAAACACTACTACCGCAACCTTGCAGAACTTGTACAATGATGCAAGGCATGTGGACATACTCATCAATAAAATCACCGAGAATTCTGTATGCAAACATCCGAATAGTTGCAGTGCATTTTTTATAAGAGGAGAAGCCAACCTTTTCAAGGGCATCCTCCTTGCATACGAAATAATCATCATGCGCCATCACTCCCTCCCAAATATGGTTGAACACATGTCTCGCCATCCGGAAGCGGCCCCGCAAAAGCATGGGGTTGAATAATGGGTACGTGCACTGAAAGTAATCGGCGAAGAGTAGGCAATGGTCGATCTCTCTATTGCAGTTCAACGCCGGAGCATGGCCCGGGATCGATCCCCTAAACCTCAGCCACTGCCTAGCAATGTGGTACTGACGACCATAGTTGTATCCACAAAATCCTTATCGTTCGATGAACACATGAAAATTTTGAAAAAAGAACTCATCCCACTATCCATGATACCCTGCGGGCGAGACGTCGAACACCTTGCAGGCGTGGTGGAAAAACAGGGCGGTGAAGTGCCCCGGGCCTATTCCCCATACAAGCAGCTGGTCTGTCGAAGTGGAGGCGACCGTGGAGACAGAAGGTGAGGGGGCGACGCAGACGTGGAGGTGTTAAGACGACAGCGAAAATAAGTAACCAACATTGGCAACAGCGGGCATCGAATGCAGCATGGAGGTGGGGGAAGAGTGTGGATGCGGGCGGCGGCCTGGGCAGTGTCCAAGCAGCCAAAAGTGGGTGGCGGCGCCGATGGCAACATGGCTAGAGGGGTCGATTTTGTGGAGTCAATTTTGTGGAGGAGGCGAGAGGGAAGAATGGGCATCATGTCACTAATGGACGAGAAAGGGGAAGGATAAGGGTGAGCGTTGTGTACATCCACACCGACACAAACCCAACCGAAATTTGGGCCAGAAATGGATCACGGGCAGGCAAAAAAAGACACACGTCTATTTGCGTCGGCGCGTTGGGCCAAGATTTTTGTCTGTCTGCTTGATTTGATTTAGCCCAAGCCATGTTCTATTTGAACTGACATTTCAGTCAATGTAACCAGGCCGGGAGTACGAGTGAAGGATGGCACGTCCGAGGTGGCCTCAATGCACAACTTTAATAGCAAGAACGACCAATCTGCTGGATTACCGGGACCAACAAACATACTGCTTATAGTATCGGCACACTAGTACTCTCACTCCTAGAATTGCTGATTCGTTTTTATTATAACACCGGAGAGCCGAAGCCTCCAAGCTCATACAAATTGATCCACCGATCCACCACAATAAGATGGTTTGTACACAAATTAATTGATCGACTGGTTTTCTTTCCTTAGTCTGATGAGACTCTCATACTTCAGAGGGTTTTCGCGGAATCCGTACCACACCATTTTCTGAAGAGTTAACCAAACATGAGAATTAGAAAGTACAGTAGTGTAATTCTTAAAGCAGAATATGTGAGATCACAAGCACACCTCATTGCAAAGGAAGACTCTTATGGGTGTATTCAACATCCTTGTCACCATTCACCACTTGCCCTTTCCCTCGTAAGAGCCTACATGTCAAAAATCAATCGATCCAACAATCAGTATTCTTTCATGTTCATTGCATTTTGTTTCAAAAATAATAAAATTTATTAGCTATAGTAGAACAAGTAATAAAAGACTGAACCACCAGCGCAGTTTTAGGATTGATATGTAGTCCTTTTGCTATCAAGAAAGCTAATTACTCCTATTTAATTGGGAGGTTTATTCTAGCTATATGATTTGTGATTGCCACCTGTTAAATACATTAGATGCAAGGATGACAGTTTCTTCATTATAATGCTTATGAGATAATTAGAAAGCTACTTAAGATTTACAAATTGACCAAAACATGGCAGTATTGCAGTTGGTTAAAAGTAATGTTTTTGCAGCTATAAGAGCAAAATCTAACTAGAACCAGCAAAGATTCAAAATCTAATAGAACCAGCGAAGATTCAAATGATGAACAGCTTGCACTGCACAGTAGAACAACGACATAGCTAAGGGGATGTACAATCTCCCAGAAGACATAGCAGTATGGGAGGACATGTTGATCATACTAGCCATGGATGGGATTAAAACCTAAATGCAATTAAAAAATCAGATAGTTTATCTATTTGTTAGTAGATCTAAATAGCCATAACTATTTAATTTGCAGTCCCCTAAATTCCTATAGATGGACAGTTTAAATTACTTGAAGATCAAAATTGGAGTCCAGTTATTAAAATGTTCTTAAATTACTTCAGAACTTAGGCATCAAATGATATCAACTTCCCGGATTAATTTGGAGTAGGTCTGTACTGTTCAGTAGCTTAGTGACATGATTAGTCTAACATATAATCTTATCCCTACAAAGTTTGGTTGATTGGACTATCAATTTTTGAAGATACAGCAATGGACATAACAAAGGGACTACATAGAATAGCCAGTTAGCAACATACCATCGTGTAGTTAAAAGACCTTCAACACCCACAGGTCCACGTGCATGTATACGGCCTGTACTTATGCCAACCTATTTAAGATATTCCAAAGGATTAAAGATGCAGACATAGTAGTAAATTATCAAAAAAATAACATATAATGTTAGAAGTACCTCAGCACCGAGTCCAAAACGAGCACCATCAGAGAATCTTGTACTCGCGTTGTATAATACGGCAGCACTATTGAAATTTTACAAGTAAAAAGTATCGTTAGACACTTAATCATCACAGAATATCAAAGTGAGCTGTAGCAAAATAAGGTATCTGTTGCCTCAAACTGTACAAGATCTAAAATTGAAGACATGGACTTGTTCAGAAATACCTATCAACTTGACGTAGAAAGGTCTCTGCTACTTTATCATCTGTAGTGACCACACAGTCTGTATGTGCACTGAAAATAGGACAAACAACAGAGAGAAATTGGTTAATACCAAATCTCAGTTTTCCTGAATATACTTAGAAATCGAATCGGGGAGACAGACTATAGAATAACTCTTAAGCTACCTTCCATAGCGATGTATATGGTCAATTGCTGATTGTACATCATCAACTATCTCAACTGTGCAAGCCATAGAACTGTACTCCAGATGTAATGAATCTGCTTTCGGGTAGCCCAATACTTTATGCGCAACAGGCCCGCAATAAAGATTAACTCCTGCGATATATCATTAGTTAAAACAGGAGAATCATCAATCCACACGTCTCTAAAGTATTTTGTTTGACTGTACTGACTGAACCAAACCTCACATGCTTTAAGTGGAAGAACAAAAATCACAAGGACTAATAGAATATGATGCACCTAAAATTACAAACATTTACCAAGCTACAACCAATCATCTAGTACTCTGCTAGCAAGCAGCAATTATGCAAAAAGCTAAGGAATTGCATATATTGGATGTATCTAGCACTGAAATACATCTAGATACATCCATTTCAGCGACAACTAATTCCGGACGGAGGTCGTACTTGCTAAGTGGATTATTAGATTTGGCAAGCACAGTGAAGGTAGCTGTTATTCTGATTCAGAATACATTTTTTCCCAAACTGGTATAATCCTGTTTTCCGTTACTTCCATACTAGAAACGAGCGGTTCAAGAGCGCAAAAAAAGAAAGAGAAATGGGAGAATCGAGTTCAATACACTGCCAGGAAACCCATTGTGAAGCCATGGTTCAGGAGTTACCTATGTAACAAAAATCTCACAGGACAATAGCATCCTAGTTTGAACTTTCCTACAGACCTTGGAAGTTCAAACTACAATTTTAGATGTCAGGTTCTACAAGATTAATGTTTGGCAATTAATTCCTTCTACACGATACTGTTAATAACAAACATAATCATAAGCGGATGATAATACTGTGAAATGTGAATGTAACATTTCCACTCAACTGAATACTAAAAGTGAGTGAAAGATAGTGTCAACTCTTGAATGGACACTATATATGAATCAACCAAAAAAGATACAACTACAGTGAATGAGAGCAAAAGATAAACCTGCTGTCTTGAGTGCTACTAGTATGTCATTAAGTTCTGGAGTCTTCATAAGATCTTTATGAACAAGCAACGTCTCCTACAGACAATACAGCCAAAATCAGTCAACATATAAAAATAGAATGGAAAACTACAATCAAGACAAAAAATGTTAGAAGAAAAAACTACCAAGATTAGTAGGTAAATCTTCTGCGGCAAAGAAAAGGGTGATTGATGGGAATACATTGCGATATCAAGAGAATAACAGTGAAGCAGGCATGACACAAACATATGATTATCAATTGCAAACAATATTTTTACATTCAACATTGGGAACATAAAATATATTGTTTGCATTTTATGTCCTGACACTGAATGTACTCCCTCCGTTCCAAATTACTCGTCGTGGTTTTAGTTCAAATTTGAACTAAAACCACGACGAGTAATTTGGCACGAAGGGAGTATATCAGAACACGTGAGTGAGCGTCTGATCAGGTTGCTAGCTGGAGCAAGCTGATGTGCTTTGCAGGCCTGCCCACCAGCTTTTGAGGCTCAAACTCCATCAGGTGGGTACTCATGTTTTTCCTTATTCGGGAAATGCCACTAGAGGCTAGCCCCAGATTGGTCGAGTTGACAGGATCAACAATTTAAATAAGTTTTTTATTGGCAACAGAAAACTGCAGCCATTATCAACAGGCAGAATTTAAAGAATATATATATATATAGTTCATTGCTTCACGGTAAAAGATGCTCTATGAAGTACTTAAAACCTCAAACCAACAAAACAAGCTATCCAATGCTATTATATGCTACTCCCTCCGTTCACAAATATAAGATGTTCCAACTTTTTCCTGAATTGGATGTATATAGACACGTTTTAGTGTCTTTGTTCACTCATTTCAGTCTGTATGTAGCCCATATTGAAATATCCAAAACATGTTATATTTGTCAACGGAGGGAATATCAAATTAGACAAGTACCATTGCGTTGCAGGCAGCTGGGTAATCAATTTTTGCATCCATCACAATACGTTTTGCCATATCCATGTCTGCTGATTTGTCAATATATACATGACAAACACCATCTGCACAGGGGATGCAAAGACTTATTCAATACAAACTCAAATCTTAAACAGCAGTCTAAGAATTTAACATTTTAGAAAGCAGTAGTAGCAGCAACAATAATGTTCATTAAGAGAATACCAGCATGGCCAAGAACAGGAATCTTTGTTGATGATTTGATTTGAGCAACAAGCTTATTACTCCCTCTTGGAATGACAAGATCAATGACATCATCATGCTGTATGGTGTTATATGTTTATTAGGCATATTGGTAGAATAATTATTTAGATAATAGAAACGAATGCTCACCTTTAGCAAATCCGCAATTTCATCTCTAGTTGTAATAAGGCCAATCAATTTTTCACCAACATTGTCAGGAATAGCATTGGTTATAACCTGTAAACAATGAATAGATATTTTAAGGACACTAAAGGCTACAATAGTATACCATGCCAAAAGGAAGCTACTACATAGGAAAAGATAATACCTGATGCAATATTGCGTTTGATCTCATTGCTTCTTTTCCACCTTTTAGGAGAAGACCATTACCACTTCGAATGGCTAAAGATGCAATCTAAACAATGGTGTTCAAACCAAGCTGCTTAATATACTTGAGTACAAACCAAATGCAAGCATGTGGATTATAGAAAAAATAACTAAAGTACATCAACAACAAACAATACCTGGACTAAGGCATCAGGTCGGGACTCAAAAATAATCAATAGAACACCCAAAGGGCAAGATGTTTTCTCAAGAACTAAACCATCAGCAACCTGAAAAAATAAACCGATGCGTTCAAACATGGAAGCTTTTCCCAGAGTTCCAATGTGTAGTTCAAATATAAGCACTCACCTCTGTCCTTTTCAGTATCTCGTTAATAGGGTCTTCCATATTCGCAAGAGTGCGAACAGATTTGGCAAGGCTTGCTATCTACAAATGATGAATATAAGCAGGATCAACCAATAAATAATATCCAAAAATGAAAAGAAGCAAGTGTCACCTATCTAACAAATCAATTTAGTTCTAACAAGCAAGACTATCCAACTGCCTACCTTTCCTGGTTTCAGAGTCAATCTAGAAACCAAAGCACTCTCATACCCAGCCTCATGTGCTGCTGCTAAATCTGCTTCATTCTCGGATCTAATTAAATCCTCATTTGCCTCTAAAGCATCCGCAACATCTAATAATATTTTCTTGCGCTCCTCTGATGACAAATTCTGTTTCAGGTATCCATACAATATAGAATCAGTATCACGAACCAGGCAAAAAAGAGCGAAAAGACAGTATGGACCGTTCAATGAGCAGGAAATTTGTACGAGAAAAAAATATACCTGTAGACGCCTTGAACAATCCCGTGCAGCAACAGCCATTTCACGGACACTGGTGTCCTTGGATGGTTCCCACAAACTTGCATTTTTATGAAAAAGGGTACCAATTTTTTCCCCACGGAGAACTTTAACAAGGCTCTGAGATGCACATCCACTTCAAGAACAGTAAACAAGTCAAATTACTCTGCCATTCACCGGGAAAACAAAAATAGCTTGCAAAAAATGGAGTTTACTACTCATTATTTGGGTTCAAAGCATTGGTAGCTCTTTAAGAAAAAAAAAACAGAAATGCAATTATCAAGCTTCTTTACTTAACAATAATTTCAGACCATGTCCAGACAGTAAGCATCACAAGAAAAATTACAATAGCATGCAGGGTGCATGGGTCTCAAAAGCAAATACATTTTCGGCAGATTTATCATGGTGTTATAATCAGAACTGTTCGTCATTAATATAAAAATAACTAAATATTGGACTTCATATGTTATTTCAGATTTATTGTTAACATGGTTTAAACTTTCAACTGACTCTTTTAAGGTCCTTGATGAGTGTCAAATTATATGACTTAACTGTAATATTAGCAGTGAATTGATTCAATAAGATCTGGTGTCTATGGAATCAGAATTGCAAGTAGCCAAATGGCACATTATTGCTTGCATATGATGCACAAATAAATACCATAGAATGTGTGAAGTATATATATGAGCAATGCTAGGCATCAATATTTCACATGCAATAAAAAAGGCAAATATTCAAGTTACCTTGTAATAACAACAGGTACACCACCCGTTGAAGCCCACACAGCAGCTTGGACTTTAGCTGTCATGCCACCTCTACCAACACGGGACTTGTCTCCAAAAGTAATTTCATGATAATGTTTTTCCTTGATATAAGTATGTATTAACTTTGATGAAGGTTCACTTGGTGGACCGCTGTAGAGGCCATCCACATCACTAAGCAGAACAAGGAGATCAGCTTTCAGTTCCAATGCCAGTAGACCTGCCAAACTGTCATTATCCCAGAATATACCAGATGAATCCTGTAACAGAATTGTTGTTGATGAACATCACAATGAAAATGATGGAAGGTATTGAAACTGGAAAGACATGGATTTTTATGTATGCAAACAATCAAGCTCAAACTGTACAGGTAAGCACAATATCGCTATTACAGGGCAATGTATTGTACAATACGCACCTCGTATGGAGCCTTCCTCGTACTGATGGCATCATTTTCATTAAATATTGGAATAACTCTAAGCTCTAATAATGACTCGACAGTTTCGCGGAGTCGCTCCCGGAAATTTGAATTGTCGAAGTCACTATCTGTCACGAGAAGTTGTGATGATGACACATCAAGCTGCAACATGAGAGGTTTGATGTTACAAACAGACACACAAGGTACCAATTTCTTCCAAGTAAAGTTGATGCCAGGCTAAATAAACACACTTGGGTAAACAACATGTCATAGAGTGCCATCAGCCCACTCTGACCAACAGCAGCGCAGGCCTTCCCGTCCAGCTCCATCTGTGGCTTCTGCAGATCAGCAAAGCTGCTATTGACGAGCTTGCGGTACCTGAGCCGCTGTCGCCCCACACCAACAGCGCCCGAGGTGACCATAATCACCTCATATCCTTGAGCATTAAGATCCTTGACCTACATTGCCATTTAGCTGATTCAGGATTCGCTTCAGACTGCACATATACAGAGTAGAGAAGGTAGGAGATGAGAATGTTACCTGCTCGCACAGGGCTCCAATCCTGCCCAAAGCCAGTCTTCCATCATTTCTGGTGATAACTGCAGTGCCCACCTGACATCCAAAAAAAGGAATTAATAGCAAATAAAAGTGACAGGGACAAGGATTCCATCTACGTCTCCTGTGTTGCATCTTTGACTAGATTCCTTAAGCGTATCTAAGATGCTCTCCCAGAATGGACCACTTTGAGGCGAGCCAGCAAAACTGACAAAGGTACTGTTCTGTTTTCCAAACATAACAAGGAAACACAGTTCTACCCTTTACACCATAGATTTCCATGAAAACACGTATCTGAACAACGAAATCACGAACTAAAGAGGTCCTCCCATTTAACGAAATTTGAGAAACATCCCAAAATTCCTCTCCGCCTTTCTATCATCCATTTCCATCTGACACAAATCACCTTTTCCCATCTGACGCGAATCACCTTTCCCCTGAAGCTGTTCCGATGCCTGGTTACGGAAGGCCCCAAACATCCTGGGCGCCTCAAAAGTTTATTCATGACGAGAACTCCGCCATCAACGCGTCAGAGTTAAAACCCAAACCCCAGGCATAACCCCTCCGCCCCCCGCCCTCCCCGAGAACAAATCACGAGAACTCTACACGATTACTCCTCGATTCGATGCAGAGAGGCCTCGGAGAGACGCAGCAATGCGGCGCGGAGCAGCAGCTTAGATCTAGCAGAGACGGGCTGATAAATTAGTCAAACAAACAAACAGACAAATCAACCTTGATGATGATGCGCTTCACGTCCTTCATGAAGCTCCGGTTGGGGTCGGCGCCGGCCATGGCCGCGGGCGGAAGTGGGCTGGCTCGGCGCGCCGCCTCTCCCTTCTCTCTCGCTCGCCCCTCTCTCTCTCTTATCTGCAGTGAGTTTTTTCCTCGTCGCCTCGTCGCCGCAGCCGCGATGTGTGGGGGGTCAGAAAAGGGAGGGGGATAGAGCCGAGCGGTTTTAAAGGGGGGGTTGGTTCCGTGAGCGTGGCGAGGGGCGCAGAAACCCCAGCTCCAGCTGCTTGCCCAACGAACCCCCCCGTGATCCTCTGCGTCCGCCGCCGCCGCCACCCCGTGCCCCGTGGGCGTGCGTGCCGCGCGCGTCACCCCACCTTCGACGGAGGAGACGCGGGGTGGAGTGCCCCACGGAGGCCGCTGGCCGTCCGATCTCTTGCGGGATGGAGCGCACGATGCAGCACGTATAGAGTTTTTTGGTAGGTCGCTGGAGTATATCTCCTGACTGAGAGATGGCGTGTATCTCTTGGAGTATATCATCTCTTCGGGGTCCAGGTTCAGGTTCGGGTCCACACCTGGCACGGGGAAACGTGTGTCGAGTGACGAGACGAGCCGAGTGAGTCGGGAAAGCCTTGGATTAGCGGGTCCCTACACTTGTTTAGAACCTATAGACATGTTTGGCGCACCGGGAAAAGGGACGATCCCAACTGGATTCAGCCGCCTCGAGGGCCCTTAGGTTGTTGTCGCCGACTAGCGCCGCCCCGCCCTCTACTCAGCCTTCGACGAGGGCCGCATTGCCGCTGCCAACGCGCCTTACTAGTCCCGCTAGTAGTCAAAGCATGGGGCATGCTGCTCTACAGTCTCAACTTCATCGTCGACGTTGATGAGCACGGGTAGGAAAACATGGCATTCGTCGGCTTCATATGGAATTTGGCGTCGCAAGGGCGCAACATAAGTGTCCAACATGCCCATGGGCACTGGATGGAAGTCGATGAAGCGAAACTGGTTGAACCTCACTGTGTGCTTTGGCATCTCCTACAATGGGTTCCGCGTGCCCTTGACTAATGCAGGGCTAGGCGGTTAACGGGCCAAGGCCGAGCTCTCCACGTTGTCGCCAAGACCGGGTACAAGAAGTCGATGTTGATCCAAATGGCCATTGTGCCCTTCGGCCACAAGAGAATCGCGTCGAGAGAGAGTTCTGCGATAGAGTATGACAGTACTCCCATTGGGTCGAGGAGGATGCGTAAGGATGAATAATTGTCGACTCAGAGTACTCACGCTGACCTTAAAAAATGTAGCCTTCTCCACATCAAAGTATGGGTCATGCTGCTCTACGGTCTCAACTTCCTCGACGACATTGATCGACGCGAGTACATGAAGTCGACATTTGATGGCTTCGCAAGGGCACAGGCGTCCAACGTACAAGTACAACATGTTTGACACGCCCATGGACAATCACGTGATGAAAGCTGATGGAGGAGATGGTGGAGCGAGAGTGGTTGAACCTTGGTGAGGACTTTGGCATCTCCTAGGGGGTGTCATGTGTCCTCAACTGACGCTAAGCTAGGCGGTTAGCGAACTCGAGGTCGGGCTCTCCACGTTGTCGTCGAAACCGGATACAATAAGTCAAAGTTGATCCACATGGCATGGTGCCCCTCGGCCTCTGGCGGCACGACGTTGTTGCCATCACCCGTATGGGCTCAATCAAGAACGCCTCCTTCATGCTCACGAATTCACAAAATGTTGTCATACATCCCCTGTATGCCACCACAGATCAACGTGACGAACAAGGCCGCCACCTGAAGGTTCATACGCTCTCTTCACCAACATGCAGCCAACCGCACAGTTAGAGCAACTATACAAGAGTCGCCATATCAGATTGATCGCCATAATAACGATTTGTATGGGAACTGCCGCCGAAATGGGCGGTTTAGCAGAGTCTTCATACGCCCCTCAGACTGCATAATTTACGGAGGCCGCTGCAAACTAAGCGTGCGAGTCTCCATATTTGAAGGTTGGGGGACGCTGATATGTAATGGCCTCCAGAAGCAATTGCTCAGATGGGAGGAGGGTTCCAGTCCAACCTCTTTCGTTCGCGCCTCGCTTGGTTAATGTCGTTGTCATATATAAGACTGTTGCTTACCCACTGCCTATGATGCACTCGCTTTTTCACCGGGAAGAGCGTCAATTAATAGATGTCGCCGATTTTCTCACCCTTTTCCCAACCCGACGCGCCAAATTCGGCCCTTCTTTTGCCGAAGCGCGCCCATTCGCGCGTATATAAATCTGGGCACCCAGCTCGGCGACGCCACTCCACCCCTATCTCCCCTTCCTCGTCGCCACCACACTCACTCCCATCGCACCCCTTCACATGCGCCACTTTGCCACCATATCATCCCTTTCTCGTCACCATATTCAGCCCTGTCGGACTGCCGAGAGAGATTTCTGGGAAGGGTATAAGACTACTCCCAGTGGGTCAAGGAGCGTGCGCTATATAAGGTTTGGTCAACCATTGGCTTAGAGTGCCTCCCCGTCATCCTCCGCTCCTTTGACCATTGTCGGCGGCCGCCTTGACAAAATGGATCTCGCACTCACGCCGACCTTCAAAATTTTGGGCTTCTCCCGCGTCAAGGCGCCCATGCACTCGTCGACCGCGTAGTCGTGGAAGTCATGGCAGCGTAGCCTCCCTCGTCTGCGGGGTCACTTCCAGACGGAGGAAGAGCATGCAGTTCAAATTCTAATAGAGAGCCGTAGTTTAAATGCTTGTCGAACTTCTAGTTGTAACTTTTGTCGAAATCCATTAGAAAAACTTCTATCGTTGAGATGGAAAAGGAAGAGATCTTGTGGCCAGTGTATGGACAAAATTGAATGCTTGGTTTACGACGGCTCTAAATTTGCGCTTCGTTTCGAGGCCTCCATAGTACTAGTATGAAACACACTTCGCACACGTGATAATACAGCGACTCTCGCTAGAGTTGCTCTTACTAGCCAGTGACCAGCGTGCACGGCATCCTTTTCACCCGACCCGAGTGAGCGCCACGGGAAGAGATGGGCGGGTCGCTGTTGGGCGCACCGTACTTGCAACGTGTGTCCGGCGTGACAGCGGCGGAGCGGATCTGGACGCGGTGACGCCGCGGCCGGCGACGTGGATCGTCGCGGTCAGTGGACGACTGTCGCGCACATCTGCCTCCCCGTGGGGCGCGACAAGTGTGAGGCCGCCGGGCCGTGCCTCGCTGTGCGCGCGACAAACTTTTTCTTTGGGATCGCGTGGGTCGGGTCGGGCGGGATCCGTCGCGGTGTGCAACCCGACGAGGCGGCTATGATCGACATCGATCGTGGTCACGCTCGTGCGCCGCTGACACCGGCCCCGCCGGAAAGGAAAGGATATCCGCCCACTCATCACGGCCGCGGCGGGGGCTGGCCCCTTCCCGGCGTAAAGCTCGACAGGGCTCGCAGGATTCGCTCGCGTCGGAACAGGTGGCAGACACACCAAAGTTGGTGCAAGACTTTTGAGTTTCGAAGACCCGAAGGGTAGCACGGCTCATCTGGTTGGTTGGCAGTAGCGGGGGAGGCACAAGCTCGCATGTGCTCGGCTCAGAGTAGCACGCACCTAGCTAGGCTCGGCATTTTTCCCTCTCAAACACACGTGAATGGAGAACAAAGAAGTGTGTCTACAAGGAAAAAGATCATGGATAGTGTGTAGCTCCGCTACGTACTCAATCAAGAATCGTATATCGTCTGACACCAATAAACTGTCGATGATGATTGCGTAACGCCACCAACACGTTCGCCGGTTGGTATGGTTCAGGGTGGTGCCATGGCCTTCCATCTTGTGCAGTTGTGGCCCGTGTCGTGCCGTCGTAGAAGTCGACTCCACCGTCACACTGGATAACCATCTGAGCTTGGCTGCGGCGAATCGTTTGAAGCAACCTCTGAGAGCGCCAGCCGTTTTGTGCTTGATCAACGGCGAATCAACCTGTGGTTGAGTTGGTTAGATGAACAGTGGTATCTCCAACCCACTAGGGTTTAAATTCTGGTGTTCGCATTATTTCTAGATTTATTTCAGGATTCCCGTCGATACGCTTTCAGTGGGAGGAGACGTTCCCGTCGACGACGAGGCGCCTACGATGACTTCGTAAATCTCAAGATGATATGCCGGCTCAGTCTCTCGGAGGTGCTCATAAAGATAGGGTATGTGTATGCGTTCATAGGGGTGAGTGTATGCGCGTGTATACGAGCGCTTGTGTCTATACTTATGCTCAAAAACACACACGTATGTTGCTTTGCTTCCTTGGTTGGCTGATGAGTGTGTAGTGAGGATTAGATTAATAAGATTATACTCTACATTTGTATACGTGGTGGTTGTCACGGTAGCGACGAGCGCACATGGCAGTTGGTACGGCCGCCGCAACAGAAATTTCAAGCGTCGGACACTTTCTTTGCTTTCTCAGCGCGTGGTAATTGAAAACAGATGCCAAGTTCTAATAGATGTTACGAACCAATATGTGATTAGATGGTTGAAGACTTCGTTAATTTTAAAATGATGTGTCATTAGTCTATCAAAGGTGCTCGCCTGCTCGGTTAGCGTGTAGGTGCGTGCGTTTATAAAGATGAATGTATGTGCGCATATATGAGCGCCTATGTCTGTACTGTGTTTCAAAAAACAAATTCTAATAGATGTCGTAATGCTAGCATTAAATTATAGCTGGCCAAACGGGCCGAGCCCGCGAGCACGCCGGCACGGCCTGCCATGGGCTAGACACGACACGGGTTAAACGGGCCGGGTCTGGCACGCAGCACGCCTTGGGCCGTGCTTGGGCTGCTAGGCTGAGCACGCGGGCCGGGACGACACGACCCGATTATTTTTTTAATTTTTTTATATACCTATATAAGGCCTAATACTAGCTCAGTAAGTAAAAAAAGGCTAAAAACGCCCAGTAGGCCAAACAACATGCGGGCCAGTGGGCCTGGCATGCCAATGGGCCGGCCCGATTAGCAGCTGAGTCGTGCCTGGGCTCTAAGGTGCAGGATACGGGCTGGCATGACACGGTCCGTATAGTAATCGTGCCTCAGCGGGCCAGACCGGCCAGTCATAATTACAATCGGCCGGGCTGTTGATGAGGACATCAATACCATTGTTACACTCATAACCCCTGCTGCTATACATACTGGACCAATTACTAGAGCTCGCGCATGCCAATTAAATTATTAGGTACTTTCGTTTCTTTATAATGATTCTAATACTCATGAGAATATGATGATGTCCAAATTGCATATATATTTGTCTTGCTTACAAATGAAGGGCCTAACTTGGACAAGAAGGATGGACATTGGAGCAAGATCAAGCATGGATATGATGGCATGAGGAAGGGGAATAAAAACGGAGTTACAAGTGATAATTTCAGGACTTTGAAATCACCATAATGAGTGCATGAAGCCTTGGACGAAATATATACAAGATATCACTTCATAAATTTTGTCCAGAGGCTATTATAGGTGTTGCGTCACCTTATGATTGGGTCAGGCCTATGTAATTTCGAAATACTTGAGTATATGCTATTTTTAGAGTCCGTATGTGTGGGGAAACAAGACATAGAGTTGGTTTCGGACCCCTCCTCCAAGGGCCACGAAACCCCCCCTCTTTCTCCATACATACAACCCTTAGGGCACCATTTAGACGTTGGGTTTTGTTTAGATTAAAAGTTCGTCATAGTTGCAACTTTGCGTACTTCGTTTGTGTTCAACGACCAGACCAAGGCGTCACAGGACCCCACTTTCATCAATAAAGCTTTTCTCTTATATTCGCAATATCCCGATTACAATCTCAGTTTCTTGCTTGTTCTTTGTTTGCTCGCAGGAAATAGACCCTCATGGTTAGGTCGATCGTGCTCCGGCGTGGCCAATAACCCCTCGGAAGTTGGTTTAACGATTGCTAAGGGGCGATGTCTTCGCACGTTCGTAATCGGATCATCAAAGATGACTCACATAGAAAATGATAGATATCTCATCGAAACATCGGGACACCTTCACCTCTATCAGCTGTGTCGTGTCGGCCCGGCCCGTTTGGCCAGCTATGCATTAAATAAACTAGTGCAAATAAGCATAGACAATTGTGCACACTACCCGTCAGTCGGCTGATGCACGTAGAAAATTGGTTGCCCTACGAGTCGTTTGATTCGGTGCACGAGACCGTTGTTTGAGTAGCGACATGCGGTGAGGTTGTGTCGGACATCTCGTCGACATCTTCATCCATGTCAGCTTCTTCGTCGGATGCGTACACTAGAACGTCAGTTAAGTCTTAGACGGTAGCGACTAGGTGGGTGGAGGGTGGGTTTGCAAATTCCGACTCCTCCAGATTTTTCCTAGATCTAATCGTACACCAAGGTCCGACCGCCCGAGATTGCGAGGCTCTGAATCCACTCTAACATCTCGTTTTAGAAGCACTTTGCCGGCCTCGCCCATATCCTGACTTAAGGTTGGGCTTAGTTGAAGCTTGCCTGATGTCCCATCTGACATGGTCTTGGGGGTTTCGTTGGCCAAACTTGACGTCTGATCTGACAAGGTAGTGTTCAGCTCCAAGCTCGAAGCCAGATCTGAGGCATGATCCGTGTCGTGGTCCTGATCCGAGATTGAATCTGAGATCGGAGTGAAGGTGTTGGCGAGATGCTCGGACTGGTCTGAAACTAACCCAAAAACGTAAGTTCGTCGCGGGCATTCGTAGCATATTCCATGTTTTCAAACCTGATGCTCTGGCTTGGAGCGAAATTTTCGATCTGGCCGAGGTGGCTAGTCGAATCGACTTAGAGCGTGACGTTGTTGGAAACAAAAGGTTGTTCGAGAAATAAGTTCTTCCCACAGCCAATGGTGTCATCGATCCGAAGACGAGCATAGCGGGACCTACATGGGCCACCAATGTCGGAGTTGAATCTGACAGATCTCGAGTAGGGGGCCCTGAGCTAGATGGTAACGAGACAAAGAGGGACACGATGTTTTACCCAAGTTTGAGCCCTCTCAAATATGTAAAACCATATGTCATGCTTCTATTAAATTGATTGCGATGAAGTACAAAGTAGAGGATGATCTACCTCGAGATTGTATGTGAATGGATTATTCTCTACCCTATGGTCTAAAACCCCTCGCCTTATATACACAATGGGGGAACCAAGGGTTACATGTATATCGGAGTAATTGGACACGGATACCCCAAAGACGGTGAGACAAGAATTCAAGACATCGGGGCTAGCAAAGCCCCTCAGTCCAACTACCTGGCCGGCGGCTGACTGCTGGCTGCTGACTGCTCCACCGGGCCGACTGCTGGCTGCCGACTCCTCCACCAGGCCGACTGCTAGCTGCCGATTGCTCCACCAGGCCGACTGCTGGCTGCTGACGGCTCCACCAGGCCGACTGCTGGCTTCCGACTACTCCACCAGGCCGACTGCTGGCTGCCGACTCCTCCGCCAGGCCGACTGCCCGAAGTCAACTGCAGCCTGATGAGACATCGACGGGACGACCATACCGCGACGTCATCTACAGTGTACCGTGTCCCCTGGGTACTGATTTATAAAGTACCCCAGGGGACAAGCATGACATTCACCATGCCACTAGCCATGCCTATATAGCTTGGCTTGTAAGCTACCTAAGGTAGCTTACAACCAAAGCCACTACCACCCATGCCAACTTCTATATATATAGGCACACATCCATCCATCAGGGGATGGACTCACTCACGCACACACACAAGCAAGCTAGCTAGCAAGAGAGCTAGCTAGCAAGCCATCCACACACACGCATGAGCATACACATGCTCACGGCCATGAGCCATGAGCATGGCCGGCCACTAGAGCATGCTACATACATGCATATATAAAACCAGATGCCCGTGGCACTGCTTTCAGATACAGCTCCAGGAGCACTCTGTACCAGATATACTAGATATACTCAAACATGCAGGAGTAGGGGTATTATCTCTTCGGAGAGCCCCGAACCTGGGTAAACTAGCGCGTGCTACTCGCATACCCGTCCCTGGACATTCCGGCAGCAGTCTTGCCCTCACACGAAGCCACCTTGTGGCATATGTCGTTTCGCACCCCCCGTGAGAATACCACGACATTTGGCGCCCACCGTGGGGCGGTACTATGCTACCGCGCTGCTGCTGGTTTCACCGTCCGGGCGGGACCATCTTCGCCATCACCGTCGCGGCGTCGCGCCGTCTCTCCGGTAGCGCTCGAGGGCTCGACTTCGACCCGCCCCCGGAGCGGCCGCGCGGGACGGCGCGTCCTCGTCGTCGGGGGCTCGACATCGACTCGACCCCGGAGTGGCCGCAAGGGAGCGCGCCCTCGTCACCTCCATCGCGCCGTCGCTGTCGCCTCTCCGAACGTGCTCGAGGGCTCGACATCAACACGCCCCCGGGGCGGCCGCGAGGGACGGTGCAGCCGCGTCGTCGGCCTCGACACCGCTGGGCCTACTCACGCTTGTCCCGCTTGCATCTGCTTGCAAGCTAGCTAGATGCAGGTCAACCATGGTCAAACACTACCCATACCATAGCCATATCTCGCCTGTACACTAGCCAGATACGCCACGCTCCATGACTAGCCGCCTGCCTGTTCCGCCTGCATCACGATGTCCCGCCGCTACGGATCGCGTCCTTTGCCCAGTATGCTCGCGTGCGGCCCCAATGGCCTTGCTGCATCGCCTCTGCTGCCCCGCGCCCCCGTTCGTGTTCACCCCATGCGCGCGTCGCCCGGTTCGTCACTGCGCCTCCAGCAAGCGCACGCGCGCGGCCCCGCCCGCGGCCGGCTGGCCGCCCACGCCTGCTCCGCGCCCGCCGGCTTCTGCCGCTCGGCCGGCTCCGCCTTCGCCCCATGCTGCGTCCGGCTCGCCAGCGCTGTGTGCCGACACATGGCTGCCTCGCGACGTCCGCCTCGCCTCTGCGCCGCGCCCGTGAGGCCTTGCCTCACCTCTCCCCGCGCCATGGACCGCTCGGGCGCGGGCGCCTCCGCGCCGCCTCTGGTCTCCTCTCCCGTCTCGCACGGTTGTCGCCGTCTGCGCCTGCAGCGCCCGCGTCTGCCCTGCGGCGGGTCGCCGGCTCTGCCCTCGAGCGCCGCTAAGCCGTCGCTTCGGTCCCGCGTCGGCCGTCTCTGCGCGTCCACGCCCACTCCACTGCGGCCGCCTAGCTCCGGCCTGCCCGGCCTCCAGTGTGGCCGTGCGCTTGCGCCCGTGTCTGACCGCGCGACTCGGCCTCCGGCTCCGCCCCAGGCCGCCTCCCGCGTGCTTGCGCCCCCGGCCGCCTGCGCCGCATCTGCCGGGTCACCAGGTCGGCCCGGCCGCCTGCTCCCGTCCCATGCCGACTTTGTCCCGCGCCCAGCGTCCCGATCGCCTCCCGCGCTAAGCCGCCTGCTGGCTCCTTGCGCACCGGCCTCGCCGCCTCCCAACAGCCGGCTGCGCCGCTTCCCAACACCTGGCTCGCTGCCCGACCGGCTACGCTCTCGAGCCCCCGCGGTCGCCGGCTGTTTGCGGAGAGAGGGTCAGTTACCCGTTCGATTATTAAGGAAAAAAGTGAGAGATATGGCCAGCTGGAGAAAAAGTCAACAGCCGGCCGCTCAGAAAAAAGGTGTGCATCCGGCTGCCCGAGGCCGGCTGAAGAAAAGGCCGGGTGCCCATAGCTGACTGAAAGCGAAAAAGAAGAAAGGGGTCCGACTGAGCAGTCTGCAGTCCAGCCGACTGCTGTGGTGGACCGCGTGCATCGCCTCTCGGCCAACTGGTTAGTCTGTCCGCTTCGCTACCTGGTCGACCAACGAGCCGGTCCGGCTTCGCATCACTAGAAAAGAGAAGAAAAAAATGAAGAGCTGAGTCAGACTGCTCAAGCTCGGCTAGGACAAAGAGAAGAAAAAAAGCATACGTCTGTCCGTCCGCCTGCTTCGCCACTCGGACGGTCAGACGTGACCCGCGCTGCCGACTGTGCCAAGCCGGCTGGACAGCCTCCTGCTCCGACGACACACCCAGCGGCTGCGCTGACGCGCCCCCGCGAAGAAAGAGAAGACAAAGTGTAACGCCCTCGATGCGGCTATAGCTCCCACGTGTCGAGGCACGACTTAGAGACATAACCTCATTGAAAGCAATGTCGCAAGTTAGGCAATCATCACAACATCCCAAGTAATATATAGAATAAAAGGGGAGATACATAGTTGGCTTACACTCGCCACATCACATCAAAGTACATAAATAACATACATCATCCAAACACTCATGGCCCGACTACGGCGCCAAAATAAAAGACAACCCAACAAGCGACATGGTCCCGATCACCCCAACTGGGCACCACTACTGATCATCAGGAAAAGAAACATAGTAGCGCTGAGAATCCTTGTCGTACTCCCACTTGAGCTCAAGCGCGCCATCTGGAGCGGTATCATCTGTCCCTGCATCTGGTGTAATAGTAATCTGTGAGCCACAGGGACTCAGCAATCTCGCACCCTTGCGATCAAGACTATTTAAGCTTATAGGAAGGGGTAAGGCAAATATATGTGGAGCTGCAGCAAGCGACTAGCATATATGGTGGCTAACTTATTCGCAAAAGAGAGCGAGAAGAGGAGGCAAAGCGCGAGCGATAAACTAGAGAGCAACCTGCGCAAATATAACTCCAACATCGTGTCCACTTCCCGGACTCCGCCGAGAAGAGGCCATCACGGTAACACACACGGTTGATTCATTTTAATTAATTAAGGTTCAAGTTATCTACAACCGGACATTAACAAATTCCCATCTGCCCATAACCGCGGGCACAACTTTCGAAAGTTCAATCCCTGCAGGGGAGTCCCAACTTAGCCCATGACAAGCTCTCACGGTCAACGAAGGAATAGACCTCCACCCGAGACATTCCGATCAGACTCGGTATCCCGGTACAACAAGACATTTCGACAGGTTAAAACAAGACCAGCAACACCGCCCGAATGTGCCGACAAATCCCGATAGGAGCTGCACATACTCTTTCTCAGGGCACACTCAGATTGTCCTAGGTACGGGTAGGCCAGCCCAGAGTTGCCCCTGGTGGCCACCGGCAGCTGACAGTTGGACCAACACTCAGAGGAGCACTGGCCCGGGGGGGTTAAAATAAGATGACCCTCGGGCTCCGGAAACCCAAGGGAAAAAGAGGCTAGGTGGCAAATGGTAAAACCAATGTTGGGCATTGCTGGAAAAGCTTTAATCAAGTCGAACTATCAAGGGGTTCCCATTATCACCCAACCGCGTAAGGAACGCAAAATCCGGGAACATAACACCGATATGACGGAAACTAGGGCGGCAAGAGTGGAACAAAACACTAGGCGAGAGGCCGAGCCTTCCACCCTTTACCAAGTATATAGATGCATTAAGATAACATGGCAATATAATGATATCCCAACAAGTAAATAAATGTTCCAACAAGGAACGGTCTCCAATCTTCACCTACAACTAACAACGCTATAAGAGGGGCTGAGCAAAGCGGTAACATAGCCAATCAATGGTTTGCTAGGACAATGGTGGGTTAGAGGCTGAACATGGCAATTTAGGAGGCTGACAAGCAAGTGGTAGGAATCGTAGCATTGGCATAGCAAAAGAGCGAGCAAACTAGCATAGCAAAGATAGTAGTGATTTCGAGGGTATGATCATCTTTCCTGCAAAGTTGTCAGAGTTGACTGGATCCTCGAAAGCAAACTCAACGGGCTCCTCGTTAGCAAACTCGTCTCCCGGCTCTACCCAAACAAGACAAACAAGCAATAAGGATACAATCAACCACATGCAAGCTCAAACAATAAGATGCAATGATGGTATGCTATGCGGGATGCGATGCGGGATGCAAAATGCAAGATATGACAGGAAATGCATGAACCTGGCCTCAACTTGGAAAACCAAGTGTTCCACTGGAAAGATGGGATGAAATCGCTTGAAAACGATATAAAGAACGCCGGAATCGGAGTTACGGTTTGGAAATGGCAAGCGATTCAAATATGACACTGGTGTGCGATTTACAGCAAGTAGGCATCTAAATGCAATGAGATGAACATGCTACAGCACCCAAACATGACAACAAAATACATGGCAGGAAAGCATTCAAGATGCTTAACAAAAGACTAGCACTGAGCTACGGCCAATTCATCCATTAAGAGGTTCAAACAAGCATGGCAAAAACGCAAATGGTAAAACAGATCTTAGACTTAGTGAAATTAACACTTGTCTGGATTCCAGATCATGAAGCCCTCTTCGGAGCAGCAAAACAACATGCTACAGAACCTGAACATGACAAAGAAAGACATGGCATGGAGCTACTCAACAAGATTAACAAAAGTCCCTAAGTGACCTGGGGCCAAAAGGGATCACAAAATATACTAACAAGCACACGAACATAGCTAAAACACAATCAGTTTTCAGACTTAGTGAAAACTGAGACATGCTGAAAAGTAACTCCCGAAGGCATGTAAACGAGCTTGATGCACTCACTACGTTGCAAGTCATGGCAAGGCAAGCATACATCCATTAAGAAGGCACAAAATTCAAGCTAGAAATGGCAAGAACAATGGCATAGCATGCACGGATCAACTACAATAACATCGGCAAAATCGCAAACAAGTTGACGATCTGCCCGGGTTTACCACCAAGCAAAAGTAGAGCTCGAATGACTCAAGCTAGGGTGCTCCATATATGCAAACGAAGACATGGATGGATAGAGCACTACAATATTAACAAAACTCCTTTACTGATCATCCTCAAAAGAGGCACGGATCACTAGGAAACAACATGAACATATGGCATCATGAACTAAATAATCCCAGACTTAGTGAAAACTACTAAGTCACTGAAAACAGATTTACCAAGTGCCTCACTTTGCAAGCTTGCACAAGTCAACACACACATCCTAAAAATGCATGGGTTGCACCTCTGGAAAGATAACAAGATGCTTAACAAAACATATGAAGGACTCACAGGCATATCATGCACACAACAATCATGGCAAAAATGACAAAAGTCTAAGATGAACCAGCAGATCTGACAATTAACTCACGAAGCCTCCTTCTAATAGCATTTCGGGCATCAAGATGAACTCAAATGAAAATGATGCAATGGAATGAAATGATGTACTCGTCGAGACAAACATTTTGATATACTATATGTCCAAATCGGAGCTACGGATGCGGAGATATGGACGGTCAAAGTATGCACAAAAATTAGAGTTCGGAGGGGAGAAGTCAACCGAGATTCCAGATCTGGATCTAGAAACACTGTTCACCGGCACGGATTCCGAGGCTCGCCGGAGCCCAACATCGCCGGAGATGGCCGGCCTGAGTGGACGGTGAGGCGGCCGGAGAGAGGAAGGAGGCGGCGGACTTGGCGCAGTTCCCGAGTGGGCGGCGAGGCGGCGGGGAAGCGGTCCGGCGCCGGAGCGAGGGCGCGGCCGGGCCGGGCGGCGGAGAGGTGGCCGCGGCGGCGCGGTGGTGGGGCGCGGCGGCGCTGGCCACCGGAGGCGATGAAGGCGGCGGCGATCGAGGCGTGGAGGGACGGGGCGGCTCCGGCCCTCGGGGGCCCTCCCTGGGCCTCCCGGGCCGCGCGGGCGAGACGGCGGGGAAGCGGCCCCGCGGGACACGTGGCGTCGGCGGAGTGGTCGGCGGCGGCGGGCGGACGTTGTCCAATCCGTTCCGGACACGTCCGTCGGTGGAGGGGGTGATTTTAGGGTTATGGGGGGAGGAAGGAGATCCAAAAAATGGAGGGGTCTATTTATAGGCATAAGTGGAGCTAGGAGAGTCCAAATGAGGTGCGGTTTTCGGCCACGCGACCGTGATCGAACGCTCTAGGTGATGGAGCAGAGTTTGGTGGGTTTTGGGCCAAATTGGAGGGGTGTTGGGCTGCAACACACACGAGGCCTTTTCGGTCCCTCGGTTGACCGTTGGAGTATCAAACAAAGTCCAAATGATACGAAACTTGACAGGCGGTCTACCGGTAGTAAACCAACGCCGCATGGCAAGTCTCGGTCCAATCCGGAAATGTTTAATCCCCAAACACGAAAGAAAGCGAGAAATGACCACCGGAGGAGAACGAAGCGCCGGAATGCAAAACGGACAACGGGGAAAATGCTCGAATGCATGAGATGAACACGTATGCAAACGCAATGCACATGATGACATGATATGAGATGCATGACAACGAAAACAACACACGGAGACAAAGACCCGAACCCGAGAAATAAATATAACTTAACGCCGGAAATGGCAAGAGTTGGAGTACAAATTGGGAAAGTTACATCTGGGGCGTTACACAAAGTAGTTGCCGGGAGATCCGGCCCGACAGCTCAACAGTCGGCCCAGATCTCGGGGGCTACACTCAGCGGGTGCGCTGACGCGCCCCCGCGAAGAAGAAGACAAAGTAGTTGCCGGGAGATCCGGCCCGACTGCTCAGCAGTCGACCCAGATCTCGGGGGCTACACCCGGCGGGTGCGCTGACGTGCCCCCGCGAAGAAGAAGACGAAGTAGTCGCCGGGATATCCGGCCCGACTGCTCACCAATCGGCCTGAATCTCGGAGGCTACATCCAGCGGATGTGCTGACGTGCTCCAGCGAGAAAGAAGACAAAGTAGTTGCCGAGAGATCCGGCCCGACTGCTCAGGAGTCGGCCCGAATCTCGGGGGCTACACCCAGCGGGTGCGCTGACGCGCCCCCGCGAAGATTGCAGACAAGAGAAGAGTTTTGTCTGGCTCCGAGCAGCCGGCAGAAGAGAAAAAAATATAGGTGCTGCAAGATGCATCGCCGCCTGGCCGGTCAAGCCTGACCGGCCGGGACCCCTTCGAGCACCCGGAGGCTCAACCTCTGTCTCGACTACATGAAAATCAGTGTGAGTTCCTCACCCGCATATTTTTTGCACCGCAAGAGCACGGATAACCCCGAGCAATGCTCGGGGGCTATCTCCGCATTTTATTATAGTTACATCACTATTCACCCCGGCGCCAACCAGAGTTGGCCTGGGGGCTGGCCGCTTGGCCTGAGACGTTAGTTCCCACAGACGGCTTAGTACCGTGCGCGGTACCAAAGGCCCACTCTTAGTCACAGACCGCAGAGCGGCTGTCCGACTAGCAAGACTGAACGCTGGAGGCCACCCACGCGAAAAACGTCCGGGAAGAAAAACGGATCGGGCGATCCGGCTGATTCCTTTACAAGTATCTACTCGGTTGAATCTGCTCCCAGACTCTGAGTACTGTACACTCCACTTCGCGGCCCACTCTCAGCCACAGACCGCAGAGCGGCTGTCCGGCAAGCAAGAGCACAAGCCAAAAAGTGGAGGGAACACGAAAAAGATTAAGGGGGCTCGAACGAAACCGAGTCGGCACCCTCTGCATAAAACTTGCAATGCTAAAAGCAAACATTTGATATATCTGCGTGGACTAACTTTGTCTTTTTCATGATCATTTCCATGAACACTCGCCAAAAAACCTCTGCCCAACTTTGCCAAGTTGCCCGGAGGCTTGGGGGCTACTGTCGGAGTAATTGGACACGGATACCCCAAAGACAGCGTGACAAGAATTCAAGACACCGGGGCTAGCAAAGCCCCTCAGTCCAACTACCTGCCCGGCGGCTGACTGCTAGCTGCTGACTGCTCCACTAGGCCGACTGCTGGCTGCCGACTCCTCCACCAGGCCGACTGCTGGCTGCCGACTGCTGGCTGCTGACTGCTCTACCAGGCCGACTGCTGGCTGCTGACTGCTCCACCAGGCCGACTGCTGGCTGCCGACTACTCCACCAGGCTGACTGCTGGCTGCCGACTCCTCCGCCAGGCCGACTGCCCGAAGTCAACTGCAGCCTGACGAGACACCGACGGGACGACCATACCACGATGTCATCTACAGTGTACCGTGTCCCCTGGGTACTGATTTATAAAGTATCCCAGGGGACAAGCATGACATGCACCATGCCACTAGCCATGCCTACATAGCTTGGCTTGTAAGCTACCCAAGGTAGCTTACAACCAAAGCCACTACCACCCATGCCAACGCCTATATATATAGGCACACATCCATCCATCAGGGGATGGACTCACTCACGCACACACACAAGCAAGCTAGCTAGCAAGAGAGCTAGCTAGCAAGCCATCCACACACACCCATGAGCATACACATGCTCACGGCCATGAGCCATGAGCATGGCCGGCCACTAGAGCATGCCACATACATGCATATATGAAACCAGATGCCTGTGGATCTCGGGTAGGGGGTCCCGAACTGTGCGTCTAGGCTGGATGGTAACATGAGGCAGGGAACACGATGTTTTACCCAGGTTCGGGCCCTCTTGATGGAGGTAAAACCCTACGTCCTGCTTGATTAATATTGATGATATGGGTAGTACAAGAGTAGATCTACCACGAGATCAAGGAGGCTAAACCCTAGAAGCTAGCCTATGGTATGATTGTTGTCTATGGAGTTGATTGTGTTGTCCTACGGACTAGAACCCTCCGGTTTATATAGACACCAGATAGGGTTAGGGTTACATAGAGTCGGTTACAATGATAGGAGATCTCGAATATCCGCATCGCCAAGCTTGCCTTCCACGCCAAGGAAAGTCCCATCCGGACATGGGGCGAAGTCTTCAATCTTGTATCTTCATAGTCCAGGAGTCCGGCTGAAGGTATAGTCCGGCTACCCGAACACCCCCTAATCCAGGACTCCCTCAGTAGCCCCTGAACCAGGCTTCAATGACGACGAGTCCGGCGCGCAAATTGTCTTCGATATTGCAAGGCGGGTTCCTCCTTTAAGTCCTTCGTAGAAGATTGTAAACACCAAGAATAGTGTCCGGCTCTGCAAAATAAGTTTCCACATATTGCCATAGAGAGAATAATATTAACACAAATCAAATCTGCTGACGTATTTCCGCAGTGCGCCATCACACTACGGCCAAGTCCTTTACTCAAATCGTTTTTTACTTTTCCACCTCAGCATGTTTTGCGAGGCGGTTTCCTTGGCACGTCTTGTCAAAGCAGAGATCGCATACCCCCCTTTTACGGGATTCTCATCAATACGGACGTGGGTAACCCAACCGCGCCACTTATCACGGTGCTTGGGAGGCAAGCGAGTTTTACTAGGCAGGCGGGGACGCACAACCGCATCCGCCCATATAAGGGGATAAAGATCCACCTTTTTTTTACCTACACCTTCTTCCTCCTTTGCCTATCCATCTCCTCGCACTCGAGCTCCAGCGCCCAAGCCTGCACTTCCCACCTCAACCTTCTCCAGCAATGTCCGGAGCGGGAGGCAAGTGGATGGTCTCCTCCGTCACGGAGGGCCAAGTCAAGAAGCTAAGGAACGCCGGATACTTGTCCAAGGACATTGCGCACCGGCTTCCCGAAAAGGGGCAGCTTCTCCCCACCCCAAGGCGCCATGAGAGGGTAGTATTTCTCCCCCACTTCCTCCGCGGACTGGGTTTTCCACTCCACC
Source organism: Triticum monococcum (assembly GCA_034509565.1). Classification (NCBI taxonomy): domain Eukaryota; kingdom Viridiplantae; phylum Streptophyta; class Magnoliopsida; order Poales; family Poaceae; genus Triticum; species Triticum monococcum. Next base: position 527,478,786 of record CM067841.1, read on the forward strand.
CATTTGTCCGGGGGCTCATGTTCTACTACGGCCTGGATTTCCACGATCTGGCCCCGAACTTCATCCTCAACATCTCGGTGTTTATCGTCGTGTGCAAGGCTTTTCTCCGCGTCCGCCCCCATTTTGGCCTCTGGCTCAAGACCTTCAACGTCAAGCCCAAGGTGGTGCGCGGCAGCCAGGTGGAGTGCGGAGGCGCCATGGCGGGCAAGATGGCCAACATCCTATGTGTCGGAGTAAATAGCCATGGGTAGCCTAGCCGGCTTCCCCTGGCCCATCAGAAAAAATTACAAGCCTGGCCGACTCTCAAGAAGATTCAAGACCTAGGGCCACCTCCCCCCCTCAGCCGGCTACCTCCTAGGTTGGCTTCGGGGGCGGCCCGCCCTTCACCCTCATGAAGAAAGCTGTGGATGGCCGACTACGAGAAGCCGGCTACAGCAAGGCCGGCTACTAGAGGCCGGCTCCCATAAAGCAGTCAAAGCCGTACCCGCAATGTACGCGTCCACCCTGCGATGATGAAGCGGGGCGTGGCTACAGTGGAGCCTGCCACCCCCAAAACCCGGAGCACGCCTGGTATAGAGCGCCGTACGGGTGGCCACGACCCGTCCGGCGCGGCACTGTTGCCACGGCGGCTCCGACGCCGTCCACGACGGGCCGCCAGCGTGGCCCCCGAGGCGGTGGGCCCCTTCGGGCAGAGAGATACCGAAGGCGGCCGCACCTCCTCTCAAGCCGGCAAGATAGAGGGCCGGCTTCCCATAGCCGGCCTACCACCCTCCTCAAAGGAGACACCCATTAAGGAGACAAGATACGGCGGGGCTACAGTAATCGCCCGCCAAGGCGGCGTTACTGTAGCCACGCTTACCCCGACCAAGCCTGCGTCAACAGCACGGAGTAACAGTAACCAGCCACCGACCAGGCCCTGGCCTGTGGGGCCTGCCTGTCGACCAAGGAGCCGGCAGCCGGCGGGACCCACCAGCCGGCGGGCCCCAGAAGCCGGCGCAGAAGCCGGCAAGCATAGTCACAGACAGCTGGGCCCCGCGCCCAGCTGGATTACCATTGTACCCCCGGGGGTTAGGCCTATATAAACCCCCCGGCGCACCCATGCAAAGGGTTGGACTCTCAAGTTAGACCTAGACACCATACAAGGAGAGGAAGCAAGCTAGCTGAGCCCTTCTTCCTCCTTCCACCCAAAACAGCTCAAGGAGCGTTGTAGCTACTTGTTCATTTAGTAACCATGCGGAGACCCCGCAGAGCAGCAGTAGGGGTGTTATCTCCCCGGAGAGCCCTGAAGCTGGGTAAGATTCGCCGGCGTGAATGTCTTCGCCTTATCCCGTTTCCAGGCATCGGCGATGTTTTATTGGCTTCCACAATGATAAGCCACCCATTGGCATATGTCGCTCCTACCGCCCGACATTTGGCGCCCACCGTGGGGCCAGGTGCACCGTCGTCCGGAGACCTGTTCTGGACGGGAACCCTTTTCCTCCCTCGCGAGCGTAGCCAGCCCGGCTCGCCCGATGGCGCTTGCCACGACGCGCTGCATGGCGTCACCAACGTCTGCGCGGCGAGCAGCCTCGCCGACCTCTTCGACAAGGCCCGCATCTCCGACGAGCTTGCCTCCGATGCAGGCACCGATCACCTCGCCAACCTCCTCAGCCAGCTCCACGTCTCCAGCGAGCCCGCTGCGGATTTGGAGTCGGTTGGCTCCACTGACCCGATGCCTGTCGACTCTGACACGGCATCCTACGATACCTTCCCCACCAACGTCACGATCTACAACGACCCGCTCCCTCCGGCTGGTGATCGCGATTCCGACACTACCGAGGTGATGGTTATCGGCCTCGACGGCCTGACTGACGAGGGCGCCCGCGACGCCCCACGCGCGGCGGCCCACGACTTGTCTGCCCCCCTTCCGGCTGACGCCAACGACGAAGTACTGGAGGCACGCCACCTTGCCCTCCTCGCGGAGGGCTGGCGGCTGGCCTCCGTAAGACACCTCACCGAGGCCTACCAGTGCGAAGCTGACACGCTTGGAGTCGATCGCCCGGTTTACGCCACCCCGCTCGAGAACCTGCGCGCCGCCCAGGCGGCCGTAGACGAGCTGGATGGCTTGGAAGCCGAAGACCTCCCCCACATGACGCGGCGCATACAGCAACTAAACGATGCAGCCGCCCGGTGGCACGAAGCCGACGCCTGCGCGGGGAGCCCTCCCCCGCGCCGCGACCATGGCGCGACTTCCCGATCGCCGACTACGAGCAACACCCGCGTGCGGCGCGAGAAAGAGCCGGCTTCCAGCCGAAGCCGGACCCAAATCTCCATTGAGCGAGACGCGGACGGCCGCCCCCGAGCCATGGAATGGCGGGGCACCCCGCCTCCGCCTCGAGCTCGCGGAGAGAGATACCCCACCCCGCCTCCAGTAGCGCACCTGACTCTCAGCGGCCGGCTTGGTCGCCGCGAAGGAGTCGGCGAAAATGACGCCCGCCATCGGATCGACCGCCTGGCCCGATCCCTGGCGCTGGAAGAAGAAGATGATGTCGGCCCGCCTTGTTTTGGCCCCCGCATCCACGACGAGCCCTTCCCCAAAGGGTTCTCGTTCCCAAGAGACACGCCCAAGTACAACGGCTCGGTGAAGCCGGAAGACTGGCTGACCGACTACTCCACAGCCGTCAGCATCGCCAATGGCAACCGGCGCGTTGCCGTGAAGTACGTGCCCCTCATGCTGCAAGGCACGACACGGACTTGGCTTAACAGCCTCAAGCCTCTCAGCATCAACAGCTGGGTGGACTTCACTGAAGCCTTCGTTCGCAACTTCACCAGCACCTACAAGCGGGCTCCCAAGCCCAGACAGCTCTCCCTGTGCGTACAGGGCCCAGCCGAGTCCACTCGCGACTACCTCACGCGTTGGGCCGAGCTCCGCAACTCCTGCGAGGGGGTGCACGAGGTGCAAGCCATCGAATACTTCACTGTCGGGTGCCGAGAGGGCACCCTCCTCAAGCACAAGCTTCTCTGCGACGAGCCGACTACCCTCGACGAGCTCCTGAACATCGCCGACAAGTACACCACCGCCGACTCCTCGATGAAGACCGAGCTCCGGGTGGACGCGTCTGGAAAAGTGCTCAATCCGGCGCCCCAAGCACCGACTGGAGATTCCGGCCGACGCCAACACCAGAATGATCAGAAGCGCAAAGGCCCTGCGCCGCCTCCCGCTAGCCGGTAGGTGGCCACGGTCGAAGATACGCCGCTTGAGGGGCGGCCCGCGCCCATGAAGCCCAAGGGCGGCCGGCCGGCTTGGCAGCCGGCCTTCTCCTACGAGCAAACCCTTGATGCCCCGTGCAAATTCCACAGTGGCGCGAAGCCGTCCAACCATACGACCCGAAAGTGCAACTGGCTCGCCCGAATCTCCAAGGGTGAAGGGCTCAAGCCGACTCCGCCTACCGGCCCGCCGCCGCCGGCTCCGCCGCCCAAGGCCGCTTGGCCCACGGTCGACGCCGTGCAGGACGAGTTCCCCGATGAGCAAGCGTCTTACGTTGTCTTTACAAGCCAGCCCGAAGACCGGCGCAGCAAGCGCCGAGAGCAACAAGAAGTCAATGTGGCCGCCGCCAGCCCAGCCGGCCACATGCACTGGTCAGAGAAATCCATCAGCTGGAGCCGGGCCGACCACCCAGAGGTGATGCCGTCCCCCGGCTCCTACGCTTTGGTCCTGGAGGCCACCCTTGCAACGGACATGCGTGCCGCCCGCTTCTCCCGCGTGCTGATCGACGGTGGAAGCAGCATCAACATCATGTACCGCGACACCATGGAGAAGCTGGGTGTCAAGGCAAAGCAGCTTGCGCCGACTCGAACGGTGTTCCACGGCATCGTACCCGGTTTGTCCTGCGCCCCCATCGGCAAGATCAAGATCAATGTACTCTTTGGGGGCAAGGATCATTTCCGCCGGGAAGCAATCTGGTTCGAGGTGGTGGACCTGGAGAGCCCTTACCACGCCCTGCTTGGCCGACCCGCCTTGGCCAAGTTCATGGTGGTCCCCCACTACGCGTACCTCAAGATGAAGATACCAAGCTCCAAGGGTGTCATCACCATCGCCGGCGACTACAAGAAGTCCGTCGACTGCACCGCGGCCAGCAGCCGGCTGGCCGAATCCCTCGTGATTGCCGCAGAGAAGAAGACGCTGGACAGGGTCGTGGCCCTGGCCAGCAAGCAGCTAAACCAGCCCGCCGACTCCAAGGAGTATGATGCCCAAGGATCTTTCCAGCCGGCCAAGGAGACCAAGAAGATACAGCTCGACCCCGAGCACCCCGAGAGGTTTGCCGTCCTTGGGGCAAGCCTGGATAGCAAATAGGAAGGCGAGCTCGTCGATTTCCTCCGTGAGAATCGGGATATCTTTGCATGGTCCCCCAAGGACATGCCGGGTGTTCCGAAGGATTTCGCCGAGCACAAATTACATGTGCGGGAGGATGCCAAACCAGTCAAGCAGCCTCTCCGCCGACTGTCAGAGGAGAAGAGAAGGATCGTAGGGGAGGAGATAGCCCGGCTTCTCGCAGCCGGCTTCATCATGGAAGTTTTCTTCCCCAAGTGGCTCGCGAACCCGGTTCTCGTGCTGAAAAAGAATAACAAGTGGCGCATGTGTATAGATTACACGAGCCTCAACAAAGCCTGCCCAAAAGATCCCTTCGCTCTGCCCAGAATCGACCAAGTGATAGACTCCACAGCCGGATGCGAGCTGTTGAGCTTTTTGGATGCTTACTCGGGATACCACCAGATAAAGCTGAACCCGGATGACCAACTGAAGACCGCCTTCATCACACCGTTTGGAGCCTTCTGCTACCTGACCATGACGTTCGGCTTGAGGAATGCTGGCGCCACTTTTCAGCGTTGCATGCAGAAGTGCCTCCTCACGCAGCTCGGCAAGAATGCCCACGTCTACGTGGATGATGTCGTGGTGAAGATGGAGAAGCGTGGCACTCTGCTGGAAGACTTGAAGGAGACATTCGAGAACCTGCGCCGGTTCCGAATCAAGCTCAACCCTGAGAAATGCGTGTTCGGAGTGCTAGCCGGCCAGCTCCTAGGCTTTCTGGTCTCCGAACGCGGCATAGAGTGCAACCCTGTGAAGATCAAGGCCATCGAGAGGATGGCGGTCCCAACCAAGCTTAGAGAGATTCAGAAGTTCACCGGGTGCCTGGCCTCTCTGAACCGCTTCATCATCCGGCTTGGAGAGAAAGCTCTCCCTCTCTACCGCCTCATGAAGAAGAGTACCCACTTTGAGGGAATGACCAGGCCGACCAAGCTTTCCATGAGCTGAAGAAAATGCTGTCCACGCCGCCTGTCTTGGCGGCACCGACTGAGAAAGAGCCCATGCTCCTTTATATTGCCGCCACTAGCCGGGTGGTCAGCACCGTCATTGTGGTCGAGCGCCCCGAAGTAGGCCGAGCCCAGCCGGTCCAGAGGCCGGTTTATTACCTGAGCAAGGTGCTGTCCGCCTCGAAACAGAATTACCCGCACTACCAGAAGATGTGCTACGGCGTGTACTTCGCCGCCAAGAAGCTGAAGCCGTACTTTCAAGAACATCCCATCATGGTCGTATGCACTGCCCCGCTGGCCGAGATCATAGGCAACCGGGATGCATCCGGCCGGGTGGCTAAATGGGCCATCGAGCTGGCCCCTTACACGAGCTTCTACCAACCCCGCACCGCCATCAAGTCGCAAGCACTGGCCGACTTCCTCGTCGACTGGGCCGAGACCCAGTACTTACCGCCAGCTCCCGACTCCACCCATTGGCGCATGCACTTTGACGGATCAAAGATGCGCACCGGCTTGGGAGCCGGCATCGTCCTTACCTCTCCTAAGGGCGACAAGCTCAGATACACGCTGCAGATCCACTTCGCCGCCTCCAACAATGTAGCCGAGTACGAGGCGCTCATACAGGGGCTCCGGCTTGCCAAGGAACTCGGCATCCGCCGGATCCTGTGCTATGGCGACTCGGATTTGGTGGTTCAGCAATCTTCTGGCGACTGGGACGCCAAGGACGCAAACATGGCAAGCTACCGCTTCCTAGTGCAGCAACTCAGTGGATACTTCGATGGATGTGAATTCCTCCATGTACCGCGAGCCGACAACGAGCCAGCAGATGCCCTGGCCCGAATAGGCTCCACGCGGCAAGCAATACCAACCGGCGTCGCCCTACAGCGCCTCCTCAAGCCATCCATCAAGCCGTCTCCGGAGTCCGACTCCATCTTCGTACCGCCTAACCCCGACGGGGCCGGGTCCGGCTCGAAGAATCAAGCAGTCGGCCCGGGGACTTCAATACTCGGCTCGGGGACTGCAGTACCCGGCTCAGGGACTGCCGCACCCGGCTCGAGGACTGCCGCACCTGGCTCGGGGACTGCGGTAGCCGGCCCGGGGACTGCGGTAGCCGGCCCGAGGACTGCGGTAGCCGGCCCGGGGACTTCTTTAGCACAGCAAGCGGCGGCCGACTACAGCACTTCATTACCCAGCCCGCCCACCCTGGTGGCTATTGCCACATTGGTGGCAGGGGAAGTCGCAGCTCCGTCATGGGCCCAAACCATCCGCAACTTTCTGGTAAACCAAGATCTGCCAGCTGACGAAATCGAAGCGAGACAAGTCCAGCGCCGAGCCGGAGCATACACAATTGTCAACAGAGAGCTTGTCAAGCGCAGCGTCACCGGAGTCTTACAGCGATGCGTCGAGCAGGAGAAAGGCATTGCAATCCTCAGAGATATACACCAAGGAGAGTGCGGCCACCACGCCGCATCAAAATCACTTGTCGCCAAAGCCTTCCGCCACGGTTTCTTCTGGCCGACTGCTTTGGACGACGCCAAAGAGCTAGTCAAACACTGCAAAGGCTGCCAGCTTTTCAGCTCCAAGCAACACATGCCGGCATCGGCACTCAAGACCATTCCCATCACCTGGCCCTTTGTCGTCTGGGGATTGGATATGGTGGGCCCATTCAAGACGGCGCGCGGCGGCATGACGCATTTGCTCGTCGCCGTCGACAAATTCACCAAGTGGATTGAGGCAAAGCCGATCAAGAAGCTGAATGGGCCGACTGCGGTGACTTTCATTGCAGATATAACAACCCGGTACGGCGTACCGCACAGCATCATCACCGACAACGGCATGAATTTTGCCAAAGGTGCCTTGGCACGGTTCTGCGTTGCACAAGGTATCCGGCTGGACCTTGTGTCAGTCGCCCACCCGCAGTCAAATGGCCAAGTGGAGCGAGCAAATGGCCTCATCCTGTCCGGCATCAAGCCCCGACTGGTCGTACCTCTGGAGCGTTCAGCCGGCTGTTGGCTCGATGAGCTGCCGGCTGTCCTATGGAGTCTGCGTACTACCCCAAACAGATCAACCGGCTTCACTCCTTTCTTCCTTGTATATGGTGCCGAGGCAGTCATCCCAACAGACATCGAGTTCGACTCGCCTCGGGTAACCATGTACACGGAACCGGAAGCCAAAGAAGCAAGAGAAGACGGCGTCGACCTGCTGGAAGAAGGCCGGCTGTTAGCCCTCAGCCGGTCCGCCATCTACCAGCAGGGTTTGCGCCGCTACCACAGCCGGAGGGTCCGACCAAGATCCTTCCAGGAGGGTGACCTTGTGCTCCGGCTGATCCAGCGAACAGCCGGCCAGCACAAGCTCGCAGCCCCCTGGCAGGGCCCCTTCGTCGTCAGCAGAGCTCCAGGCAACGATGCCTACTACCTCATCGATGCGCAGAAGCCGAAGGCACGCAAGAGAGACGACTCCGACAAGGAGTCGGAACGACCATTGAACGCCAATCTTCTTCGGAAGTTTTACAGTTAAAATGCAGTATGTATCATGTCCACTTTTGTATTAAGTATGAAACAATAGGCTCCCCGAGGAGGACTCGGGGACTGCCATCCTTTATTTTATGAATGAAAGTTATCATGCGTATGATATCACCTGTTCATTTATTTTGTCCGGCACCGGGTTCGACGAGTCGGCCCGGGGACTAGCCGACTGGAGTTATATTAGGAGCCCTACCCGTAGTCAGACAAGTAATGTGCCGACACCCAGGCTTGGCTCTTGCCAAAATCGCAGTTCGAAGAACCGACTGCCCGGCTGAAAGTGCGTTATATCAACTAGAGGGGGGGGGGGGGTGAATAGGCGATTTTTATGAAAGTCTTCAAAATGTGGAAGTTATGAAGACAAACAGAGTGAACAAGCCTATCACTATGCAGCGGAAGTTAGATTACACAACGCAAGCCGTAGTCAAGTATACAATATAGTGAAAGCACAGTGACAAACAGCTTCAGTGTAATGAGGATCAGGTTGGAAGAAGTTATGAAGCCAAACAGATCATACAGTCAAGTTGTGAAGACAGAAGATAGAGCAAGCATGCAATAGCTTCACAATGTGTACTGGTAAGTAAAGGGAGGCGAAGATGAAACCAGTGACACGTTGAAGACAATGATATGTTGGACCAGTTCCAGTTGCTGTGACAACTGTACGTCTAGTTGGAGCGGCTAGGTATTTAAACCAAAGGAAACACAGTTCCGGACACCCAGTCCTGAACACGCAGCTCAGGACACCCAGTCCTCACCGTTTTCTCCTTGAGCTAAGGTCACACAGACCCCGCCCAATCACTTTGGTAAGTCTTCAAGGTAGACTCCCAAACCTTCACAGACTTCATTCACCGGCAATCCACAATTCCTCTTGGATGCTCAGAACGCGACGCCTAACCGTCTGGAGGATGCACAGTCCTCAAGTGTAATAAGTCTTCAGATCACTCAGACAAGAAGACTTAAGTGATGCCCAATTACTCTGGCTCTGGGTGGTTAGGGCTTTTCTCCTCGCTAGGGATTTTCTCTCAAAGGCTTCGAGGTGGGTTGCTCTCAAACGACAAAAGCCGTGCACTGAAATCTGAGCAGCCAACCGTTTATGGTTGTAGGGGGTGGACTATTTATAGCCACTAGGCAACCCGACCTGATTTGTCCAAAATGACCCTGGGTCACTAAGGAACTGACACGTGTACTAACGGTCGGATTTCGAACTCTCACGACAACTTTACTTGGGCTGCAAGTAAAGCTGACTTGTCTGACTCTGGACAAGATTTTCTCTCATTGTCTTCACTCGAAGACATAGGATTTGAATTAGGCATCACTTCAGTCACCCTGACTGGTTCTCTTGGACCCCACTTAACAGTACAGTGGTTCCTATGACACAACATGAATAAAGTAAAACTACGAAGGATCTAAGTCTTCGAGTTCCATAGGCTTCATGGGGAGTCTTCATATGTCATTGTCTTCAACATGAATGTCTTCATGAACCACCATTGTCTTCAATGTCTTCGTACATTTTTAGGGGTCATCTCTGGTAACTAAACCGAATCAATGAGGGACTTGTACCTGTGTTATCCTGCAATTCTCACAAACACATTAGTCCCTCAACTAGGTTTGTCGTCAATACTCCAAAACCAACTAGGGGTGGCACTAGATGCACTTACAACCTCCCCCTTTTTGGTGATTGATGACAAACTAGTTGAAGTTTTCAACGGGGAATATAATTTGTGGAATTGTAGAGGAATTGTCTTCATAAGCTGCAAGGGCTCCCCCTGAAGATGTGCATATAAGTGATTTGCTTCTGGAACGCAAATGCACATAGCCAGTTGTATTTGTGGGAATCCACTTCAACTTATGATGACAATCCATCATGCATGTAAAGATATATGAAGATAATGATATGCATAATGAAAAATGGACGTCTGCGAAATGATATAAGTGCGGAAATTATCGTCGTACATGCGGAATTTATCTTCGCAAAAACACAGTGGCAAACATAGTAGCAGACGACCATCAAGTTTAAGTGTTACAACTGAAAGAACCAAATGTAGCAAAACGAGAGTTGTAAGCATGAAGCAAAATGCAAAATATAAAGCACCCGCCCATATTATTGACCCGCTTGAAGACTATAAACATCATATGCTTCTCCCCCTTTTGTCAGTGATGACCAAAAAGGTTTGAAGACATAGAGTTTTCTACGCGTTCCCAGGCGCAGCAGGGTCGGTGGAGGCGTTTGGTGGTGCTGGCGAGCTTGGTGCAGTGACGACGCGCGGAGAAGACATTGGTGGTGATGTAGCGTCGTCTTCTTCCTCAATGATTTTTCCAGCCACTGTGGCAGCTGAGGAAGAGAACTCTCATTCTTCTAGCGAAGGAGTTCCACGCAACACAGCTCTTCTGGGGGGTGTGGAGTCAAACTTGAATCCCTCTTTGAAGCCATCCTCTTGCAGTTCAGCTTCAGTGCACATCATGGTGAGGCCTTTCCAAGTTCGGCGACAGGTTTCATGTGCGACAAAGGCATTTTTGGTGGCTAGATTCCTGATGCGATTGACGTCTTGCATGATACTGCGCATCTGCCGTTTGAGCCAGTCGTGATGCCTATCTTGCTTTTGGTGCAGAGCCACAAGAAGTTCACGGTCACTGAGCGTACGAGCACGTTTCTTGGGTCTCGGTGCAGCGGTGCTGTCAGTAGCTTCAGTTGATGCAGGGGCACATGTGGTGCCAGCCATTGGATAGACTCTGGAAATGGCTTCAACACCGTCATCATGCTGAGTGAAGCTCTGGTGTTTTGCATTCTGAAGACTTAACGGCTGCTTGGCAGGCTCAGGATAAATCGCTTTAGCAGAGGTGTCCACATCAGGTAAGAAGATTCTGTGGTTGCGAGCAGAGGGCTGATAGGATATAGCAGAGTGGAGCTTGATGAGCCTCATAACCCATGGAGCATAAATCTTCAGACCAAAGAGATCTGAGCCAGATGCTGCAAGTTGACGTATAAAGAGATCCTGGGCATTGAAGCATTTGCCATGCAGGATGCAGAAGATGAGAGTCTTCATGGCACCTTCAACCTTGGCATATCGAGAGTGCCCCTTAATGGGCCATAGAGTCCGCCTGACGATGTGATAGATAGTTCTGGGCAGGTACTCTAAGTCTTCAACGAAGAACTCGGTTGGGTAAGGTGCATCAGGAAGCAATGGCTTCATCATGGAGAGCATCTGACTCATATTTGGCTCAGGTCGCTGAAATATGCTTTCAACTGCTTCAGCATGGAGTTGGCAGCCTTCTTCAAAGAGTTCGCCAGGAGTGGGTAGGCCGGTGAGCTCAATGATATCAAATGCATTGGCTTCATGATGGACATTGCCGGTCATCCACTCCAGGACCCAAGTCTTCGGGTCTCTGTTGTAGCCTTTGATGTGCAGTGTGGCATAGAACTGGAGCAGAAGCTCTTCATTCCAGTGCTCTTCATCTGTGATAAACGGCAGCAGGCCAACTTGCTTGAAGCAGTCCAGTGCTTCTTCCAGACCAGGCAGACCAGCAATAGCTTCAACCTCAAGGCGCTGGTGTGGAAAGATAGCGCCTTGGTTGTAGAGGACGCAGGAGTAGTAGCTGCGCTGTGGGTAGCTCCAGAACCTATCTGACACAATCCGTTCCCTTGAGTAAGGGTTCTTGGAGCGGTTGAAGAAGGTGTTATCTGCCCTGAAGCTATTGACATTAAAGGAGCCAGGAGCTGTTGCAGGACCTGGGAACCTTGGCAGTCATGGGATTGGCTTCTGTACCTGGGGCCTGTGCGCAACATGATAGTTGAACTGTGGACCGACAGCAGACTCAGGCACAGAAGGGTCAGAGACAGTAGCTTCAGTATCTCTTGAAGCTGTTGGTTGGTCGGGCTCCATAAATGCTTCAGTATTGGGTGTGGCAGCCGCAGTGGTGTCAGCCTCATCACGTGTAGTGAGAGGGATGGATTCAGGTACGTTCTCCTTGAGAACTTCTTCTTGTTGGTGCGGGGGAGATGGAGCTTGAGGTTCTTCATGCTCTTATTCATGTTCTTCGGCTGATGCAGCCGGAATGTCATCAGCAGGCTGAGCCCTTGGCCCTTTGCGAAGCCTACGGAATGCAGGCGATGCTAGTGGAGTTGCTGTGGGCTGGGGCTCATTCTCTTCCTCCTGTGGGCGATCTGCCCATGATGCATCTTGGGTGATTGGCGTCAAGGGACGACCAATGCTGATCATTTCGCTCGTTTTGAGCTGAGGAAGGACTGCATCACCTTGCACATTGTCTTGGAGACCAATGTCTTCAGCAGCGTTGGGGTCGGCTGCTGGAATGTCTTCAGCGTGCGGAGCCTCTGTGAAAGCAGGCTCATGCACGGTCAGCTGACGAGCTTTGTTGGGAAAGCGGACGGAGAGGGGTTCGACTATCAGGGGCTTTGTGGGAGCAGCCCGAGACTTCCTGGTCTTGCGCTTCTTGATGGTGGGGTCTGAAGGAGAGGCTTCAAGGTGTTTCCTCTTCCTTGCTTCAGCTTCGGCTGTCCTTGTCTTCTTAAGCTCTGAAGCGGTTGAGCGGTGCTTTGGCTTCGAGCCAGGCTTGGCAGTGCGGAAGACAATCGGAACAGCTTCTTGTCGTGGGGCCTCTTGTTCAGCCACAATGGGCTTCTTCGTTTTCTTTGCGGCCATCCTGGGGTCGATGCCGGGACGCCCAAGAGCCTTTCGCTTTTCGGCCTCATTGTAGGCCTGCACACAGAGATCAGCCAAATTCTTCATGCGCTCACGCGAACCCTGAGCCTCTGCACGTTTCTACATAAAGTTTTCCTTCAACTCGTGTAGCATGACTTTGAAGCCTTTGACTTCTTGGATGCTGAGCGTGGCCATGTTCTGCTTGAACTGAGCCTTTTCAAAATCTATCTTCTGCTTCAGTTCCACTATGCGCTGGGCAATTGCGAGTTCTGAAGCAATAGCTCCTTGGAAGGCTACGCTGAGGCCAATGGGCAGCTGCAGATCATCGAAGCTGATGTTGGGTGTATCAAACCACTCATCAATGAAGTTGTGGATGATTGCTGCATCAAACAGAGGGAGATTGTTGAAGATTTCAGCTTCCTCCTTGCTCTTGATGAGCTGCTCAAGAGCGTCATCGGCAAGATCTTCGTCACTTGACAGATCAATGGCCTCGCAGCGAAGAATGGCAGCGGCAGTGAGCTCTTTGCCAGTATGTGGCTGAGGCTTCTTGGCTTCTTGGGGCTTGGAGACTCGTGATAAGTCTTCAGACTGCACACTTGGTTCAGGAGGTGCAGTGGCCAATGGCTTCGCTCTGGAGATCTTGGGAGAAGCGGCTGGCTTGGAAGCTTTTGGCTTCTTCTTCATCTGCTTCGGCTCCGGGGCAGCAGGAGCGTCATCAGACTCAGTGTCTGCTGGAGGGTCGTTCACAGCAGTCCCCTGGACTAGAATGCGAGTGATGAGGCCTTCGAGATTGGCATACGGCCCGATGACATTGGGATTTGCGTCGCGTGTGCCATCTGCCCTTGGTTTGGAGGGACCAGGGTTGAAGTCCAACCCAAACGCCTTCTTGTTTTGCTTCGCAGAGTTCTGAGCAAATTGGAAGTTGCGCTTGAACAGAGTGTCATCGCGACACCAGAGAAGGGATGACGGATGTGCGTCAGCTGGCTGTTGTCCCCTGACCATGCATGGAAACAAGCCTTGAGCAATGGCTTCGTCTCTGGTTCGGGGTACAAGGTTTTTGTACAGTGCGTCTCCCCATGGTCTCTTGATGGCGCACTTTTCTGCATATTCCTTGGTTACGAAGCGGTATTGGAACCACTGTTCTGCCCAATATCTTTGAATCCATTGGATTCGTGTCTTGCGCTGACCATAGCTCTCTTCAGGATCCGTTTGGTACATTTCTGCCAAGTCTTCAGGCAGATCCTTAGACGTTTCACCACGTCTCTGTCTGCCTCCCTTCCTTGCTGGTTTTTCTGTTGCCATGAAGCTTAACTTGGAAGGCTTCAAGAGATTCAAGGTCTTCAAAGGCTTCCTTTTGCTTGACCAACAGGAACTTGCTTCGGGTGAATTGATGTGACGCTGTAGGAACTCTGCAAATGAATGCAGACTATGAGAACCAAAAGATTCTCCCACGGACATGTACCTATGACAGCATTAAGGTGCGAGGGAAGGGGAAGAGGTCATATGCATTCTCAGAAGATTTTGAAGATAAATCAGTTTAGAAGATATTGACCTCATCATGCGAAGACATTCACTTTATAGAAAAGAAGTTGGTTCCAGATTTGTACGAACCCATAGATGAGTACAAGTGAGGAATCTAACTACTTCATGAAGAACAAGTGAATATACTAGGCAAGTTATGAGATGCAGATGAGAGGGATGAAACTTGTGTGAATGGAAACCTCTTTTGGCAGAAAGTGATGGAGCTATAGGATCAAAAGAGGCTGTAAAAAGACTTGTTATTTACCAGACTTGGAACTGCTAGATGAGGTGAGAGTTGAGGCCGAGCAGTTCGATCCTCCGTGCCCTAACTTGGCGACGGAAGACACCTACGGCGACGACGGAGAGACTGATGTCCGCAGTCGGCGTGAGAACGGCGTCGGAGAGGTTGCGGCAGTGAAGCACTTCGTCGCCGGCGTCGTTGAGAGTTAGCAGTGGCGCTAGGGTTCGTGCGAGGGTGGAAGAAGAGATAATGACCGCAGTGAAACGTGTATTTATAGGGATATGGGCGGCACTGCGCTATTACTCAGGTGCCCCTGGCGATTCGCATCTGATCAGTACGTGGCCAGCATGTGGAATTGTGGGGGCAGTTTCACCCCACGCACGCCTTGTTTGTCGGGAGCCGTTCCTACTCCTCCGGATTTCTTGTTGATGGAAAAACATTGAAAGCTGTTTTAAAGTTTGTCTCTGTGTCTTCATCTGACAAGGATGCAGTGAAGACATTCGACAGTTTCAATAGAATGCATATGACTTGGAGAGATAGAGTTTGAGGTAGGAAGCATGGAGAGGTTAGGGTCCGATCACATTCACTTAGTTCAAAAGATTCAATCAAGAAGACATAGCTATAAGTGAATGATGTAGAGGACAGAACACCAGTACATATATAATCAACATAGTGAAGATAATCATGAAGACATGTTGAGATTGAAGCCAAACCAAATGTGAAGACATAGCAAATGTAATGCCATGAGTGAAACACTTCAAGCAGAAAATTTGGTGGTGGCGTTACCCACCGTATAGGAAGTATTAGACCCAGACACGACGCACAATTATCGTGGCGCTCCGAAGTCAAATTCCATGTTAATGTATTCACACTTAGAATGTATGTCTTCATTACTTGAAGATATATGTTACTTCGTGTGTTGCACATCCAAGTCATCATCATGCATAAGTGTTAGGATGTGTGCCTGATCACAGGACATTTGAGGATTCCAAGATATTTAGCTCACATCGTAACTTGCAAAATCTCTTCTCATCCAAGGGCTTGGTGAAGATATCTGCCAATTGCTCTTCAGTGTTGACGTGTATGATATCAATGTCTTCCTTTGCAACATGATCTCTGAGAAAATGATGACGAATTTCAATGTGCTTTGTCTTCGAGTGCTGAACTGGGTTGTTGGCGATCTTGATGGCGCTTTCGTTGTCGCAGTAGAGTGGAACTTGCTTCAGATGAATGCCATAATCCTTGAGGGTTTGCTTCATCCATAGAAGCTGAGCGCAGCAAGATCCAGCAGCAATGTATTCAAATTCAGCAGTGGAGAGAGATACACAGTTCTGCTTCTTTGAAGACCAACAGACAAGTGATCGGCCCAGAAAATGACATGTGCCTGATGTGGACTTCCGATCAACCTTGTCACCAGTGTAATCAGCATCCGAAAATCCAACCAGATCAAACTCTGACCCCTTTGGATACCATAATCCTAGAGTTGGGGTGTGAGCCAAATATCGAAGAATTCGCTTCACAGCTAAGTGATGCGACTCCTTTGGTGCCGCTTGGAACCGAGCACACATGCAAACACTAAGCATAATATCTGGCCTAGATGCACATAAATAAAGCAAAGAACCAATCATGGAGCGGTATACCTTTTGATCGAACTCTTTACCATTGTCGTCAGGACCCAGATGATGTTTGGCTGGCATTGGTGTTGTGAAGCCTTTGCAGTCTTGCATACCGAACTTCTTCAGGCAGTCTTTGAGATATTTCTCTTGAGATATGAAGATGCCATTGCGTTGTTGCCGTATCTGAAGACCGAGGAAGAATTTCAGCTCCCCCATCATAGACATCTGATATTGCTCTTGCATCATATATCCGAACTCCTCACTGTACTTCTGATTGGTGCAGCCGAAGATAATGTCATCCACATATATTTGGCACACAAACAGTTCACCATCATATGTTTTCGTGAAGAGAGTGGGATCCAGGGAACCAGGTATGAAGCCTTTGCTCTTCAGGAAGTATTTGAGTGTATCATACCAGGCCCGAGGGGCTTGTTTGAGGCCATATAGTGCCTTATTGAGCTTGTAAACCACGTCAGGATGTTTTGGATCTTCAAACCCAGGTGGTTGTGCAACATACACTTCTTGTTCAATTTTTCCATTGAGGAAGGCACTCTTTACATCCATTTGATACAGAATTATGTTGTGATGATTTGCATAGGCCAGCAGTATACGGATGGCTTCAAGTCTAGCAACAGGAGCAAATGTTTCATCAAAGTCAATGCCTTCCACTTGAGTATATCCTTGAGCAACGAGACGAGCCTTGTTTCTGACGACTTGGCCATGCTCATCTTGCTTGTTGCGGTATATCCATTCAGTGCCTATTATGTTATGCTTCCGTGGATCAGGACGCTTAACCAACTCCCATACATTGTTCAGCTCAAACTGTTGAAGCTCTTCTTGCATAGCTTGAATCCATTCAGGTTCCATAAAGGCTTCATCAATTTTCTTGGGTTCAGTGATTGAAACGAATGCGAAGTGTCCGCAGAAATTTGCCAGTTGAGTTGCCCTTGAACGAGTCAGTGGACCAGGTGCATTGATGCTATCAATGATTCTGTCAATCTGCACTTCATTGGCAACACGAGGATGTAGGGGTCGAAGACTTTGCTCTTGCTGATCTACGTTGTCATAGGGAGGAATGTCTTCAGGCTGAGCATTGTCTTCATGTGGATCAGGTGCTGAGATGATAAGTTCTTTTTCAGGATGAGCTTCAGAAGGTATAATTTCTCCAGTTCCCATTAGCTTGATTGATTCACTGGCTGGAACTTCATCTAGCACATCTGGTAGTTGCTCTCTTTGTGACCCATTGGTCTCATCGAACCGCACATCCACTGTTTCAACCACTTTGTAGTGAAAGAGATTGAAGACTCTGTAGGAGTGCGAATCCTTTCCATATCCAAGCATGAAGCCCTCATGTTCTTTTGGAGAAAATTTTGAGGTGTGGTGAGGGTCCTTGATCCAGCATCTTGATCCAAATACTCTGAAGTAACTGACATTTGGCTTCTTGCCAGTCAGAAGTTCATAAGATGTCTTGTTCAACAGCTTGTGAAGATATACATGGTTGATAGTATGGCATGCAGTGTCAATGGCTTCAGTCCAGAATTTTCTTGGTGTCTTGTACTCATCTAACATTGTTCTGGCCATCTCAATGAGTGCTCTGTTCTTGCGTTCGACGATGCCATTCTGTTGTGGCGTGTATGGAGCTGAGAATTCATGAGTGATGCCCAATGTATCAAGATATGTGTCAAGGCCAGTGTTCTTGAATTCTGTGCCATTGTCACTTCTGATGTGCTTTATCTTGGCGCCATAATTGTTCATAGCCCGATTTGCGAAGCGTCTGAAGACATCCTGCACTTCAGTCTTGTAAAGGATTATGTGCACCCAAGTATATCTAGAGTAATCATCAACAATGACGAAGCCATAGAGGCAAGCAGTAGTGGAAAAAGTCAAGTAGTGAGTGGGACCAAAGAGATCCATGTGAAGCAGTTCGAAGGGTTGAGTAGTGGTCATGATTGTCTTCGAAGGATGTTTTGCCCTTGTCATCTTCCCAGCTTCACAGGCACCGCATAAGTGATCTTTCTTGAACTTGACGCCCTCGATGCCTATGACATGCTTCTTCTTCGCAAGGGTGTGGAGGTTCCTCATGCCAGCATGCCCAAGTCTTCGATGCCAAAGCCAGCATTCTGAAGCCTTTGTGAGAAGACAAACTGCAAGCTGTGGCCCTGCTGAGAAGTCTACCACGTACAAATCATCTTTTCGATATCCTTCAAACACTAGAGACTTGTCAGATTCCATTAGTACCAGGCAACGATATTTTCCAAAGATTAAAATCATGTTCAAATCGCAAAGCATCGAAACAGACATTAAGTTGAAGCCAAGGGATTCAACAAACATGACTTTATCCATGTGTTGATCCTTTGAGATTGCAACTCTACCTAAACCCAGTACCTTACTTTTACCAGTGTCAGCGAATGTGATGTGGCTCTTGTCAGATGGACGTAAGGTTGAGTCCATAAAGAGACTTCTTTTGCCAGTCATGTGATTTGTACACCCACTGTCAATAATCCATTCTGAAGACTCTGAAGTCGCTGGTGTTGTACCCTACAGTGCAGTTAGGGGGATAGGCTTCACCAAGAGTATTGTGAAGCAAAAACATTTGACGAACCAGTGGGTTATGAAAGCTTAAATCCAGGTTAGGGTAAGTGGGGAGAGTAGCATGCGATTCAGGTATGAAATACATAGTGATGCCATTCGGGCATTTGATCTTGCGCCCCACAAGATTTTTAAGGTCCCCAGCAATAGCGTCAGAAGATTTTGGTTTTGTGCTGGAGACCTTTCCCTGCAAAAAGAGAGTTAAGCTTTCTTAACCACCCACATCTTCAAGGGTGGCTTAGAAGCAGTAAGTCTAAGTGCAACATCTGAGAATTTTGGCTTTGGAGCCCTAGCAAACAGTCTAGCAGGTGGGCAATAGTACTCATAAGAATAGGCAGAATAGTTCTTGGTCATATGAAAATGACGGTTTGAAGAACCGCTCTCATATGCCTGAGCATGGTTTCCCTGCAAAACATTTGTGTTAGTGCGACTCAAGTGAGTCCTCTGCCTATATGAAGCCTTTGGACCATATGAAGCCTTTGGTCTGAGGTTTGTCTTCTTCATGTGAGGTGTCATGAAGACATTCACAGGAAGATTCTCAAGACACGTTTTTGGAACCCAGATCTTCTTCATAGGCGGTCCATTCCTGCAGTTAGTACCAATGTACCTGGCAAATACTTCACCATTCTGATTCTTAAACAGTTTATAGTTTGCATCAAAGGATTCATCAATGATAATAGGATTAGCACAAGTGAAGCCAGATAGATTGGATGGATCTACTGAGGATTCCTTTGCAGCAACCCATGTGGTTTTGGGGTACTGCTCAGGTTTCCAGTAAGAGCCATCTGCATTAATTTTCCTCACGAACCCAACACCCTCCTTCCTAGGGTTTCGGTTCAGAATCTGCTTCTTGAGGACATCACATAATGTCTGATGTCCTTTGAGACTTTTGTACATCCCTGTTTCAAGCAATGTCTTCAACCTAGCATTCTCATCAGCAATAGCAGTGGTATCCTCAGCAGAGGGGTTAGTTACCACTTCAACAGTTGAAGATATTGCAACAGCAGTAGCAGTGGAACATTCAGCAACAAAAGTAGCATTATCACGCTCAATGCATTTAAGGCATGGTGGTTCAAATCCTTCCTGAGCAGACCTGATCTGTTCGGCTCGAAGTGACTCGTTTTCCTTTTGAAGATCATCATGATCTGCTCTCAACTTCTCAAGATCTTGCTTCTTTTGAAGATAATCATAGGAAAGCTTTTCATGAGTAGTTGAGAGAGTCTCAAGACGATCTTCGAGTTCCTGATACTTAACATGAAGATTTTTTATGTCTTCAATTAAGGATTCAGAACGAGTCATTTCAGCACCCAACAGATCATCGCTTCTGTCTAATAGTTTTTGAATATGTTCCATGGCCTTTTGTTGTTCAGTTGCAATTTTAGCAAGTGCTTTGTAGCTGGGTTTTGAATCACAATCAGAGTCATCGTCACTGGATGTTTGATAGTGAGTAGTGCGTGTGGTTACCTTGGAACCATGTGCCATGAAGCAGTAGGTAGGAGTAGAGTCGTCCTTGTCATTTGCATTGGTGTTGTTGATGGAGTCATTGTCTTCAGTGTTGAAGATGGACTTGGCGACGTAGGCTGTAGCCAGACTCGCAATGCCTGAATTAGACTCCTCCTCAGACTCCACCCCTGCCTCCTCAGAAGTGGACTCCTCCTCTGAATCCATTTCCTTGCCAACAAACGCACGAGCCTTGCCAGATGAATTCTTCTTGTGTGATGAAGACTTTGAGGAAGACTTGGACGAAGACTTTGAGTATTTCTTCGTCTTCTTATTGTCAGAGTCATATTCCTTGCTCTTCTTCTTCTTTCTGTTCTCATTGTCCCACTGTGGACATTCAGAGATGAAGTGTCCAGTTTTCTTGCACTTGTGACATGTTTTCTTCTTGTAGTCATAAGCAGAAGCTTCATCATTTCTTGAGCTTGATCGTGAAGACTTTCTAAAGCCTTTCTTCTTGGTGAGTTTCTGGAACTTCTTCACTAGCATTGCAAGTTCCCTTCCAATGTCTTCAGGATCATCAGAACTGCTATCATATTCTTCTTCAGATGAGGACACAACTTTTGCATTCAAGGCACGAGTTCGCCCATAGTTTGGACCGTAGATATCTCTTTTCTCAGAAAGCTGAAACTCATGTGTGTTGAGCCTCTCAAGTATGTCAGACGGATCGAGTGTCTAGAAGTCTGGATGTTCTTGAATCA
This sequence comes from Triticum monococcum, assembly GCA_034509565.1. Classification (NCBI taxonomy): domain Eukaryota; kingdom Viridiplantae; phylum Streptophyta; class Magnoliopsida; order Poales; family Poaceae; genus Triticum; species Triticum monococcum. Next base: position 527,499,423 of record CM067841.1, read on the forward strand.
TCAGGGCTAGGATGTCAAATGAACTGTCAAGTGATCTCACCAGCGTCTTGACGATTTCATGCTTGGTGATCTCAGTGGCGCCGAGGGCTTGAAGCTCATTTGTGATGTCAGTGAGCCGGTCAAATGTGTGCTGGACATTCTCATTGTCATTTCGCTTGAAGCAGTTGAAGAGATTGTGAAGAACACTGATTCTCTGATCTCTCTGGGTTGAGATGCCTTCATTGACCTTGGAGAGCCAGTCCCAAACCAGCTTGGATGTCTTCAAGGCACTCACACGGCCGTACTGTCCCTTGGTCAGATGACCACAGATAATATTCTTGGCAGTGGAGTCCAGTTGAGTGAACTTCTTGACGTCAGCAGCAGTGACACCTTCTCCAGCCTTGGGAACGCCGTTTTCGACGACATACCATAGGTCGACGTCAATGGCTTCAAGATGCATGCGCATCTTATTCTTCCAGTAGGGATATTCAGTTCCATCAAAGACGAGGCACGCAGCAGAGACTTTAATTATCCCTGCAGTCGACATAGCTAAAACTCCAGGTGGTTAAATTGAATCACACAGAACAAGGGAGCACCTAGCTCTGATACCAATTGAAAGTGCGTTATATCGACTAGAGGGGGGTGAATAGGCGATTTTTATGAAAGTCTTCAAAACGTGGAAGTTATGAAGACAAACAGAGTGAACAAGCCTATCACTATGCAGCGGAAGTTAGATTACACAACGCAAGCCGTAGTCAAGTATACAATATAGTGAAAGCACAGTGACAAACAGCTTCAGTGTAATGAGGATCAGGTTGGAAGAAGTTATGAAGCCAAACAGATCATACAGTCAAGTTGTGAAGACAGAAGATAGAGCAAGCATGCAATAGCTTCACAATGTGTACTGGTAAGTAAAGGGAGGCGAAGATGAAACCAGTGACACGTTGAAGACAATGATATGTTGGACCAGTTCCAGTTGCTGTGACAACTGTACGTCTGGTTGGAGCGGCTAGGTATTTAAACTAAAGGACACACAGTCCCGGACACCCAGTCCTAAACACGTAGCTCAGGACACCCAGTCCTCACCGTTTTCTCCTTGAGCTAAGGTCACACAGACCCCGCCCAATCACTCTGGTAAGTCTTCAAGGTAGACTCCCAAACCTTCACAGACTTCGTTCACCGGCAATCCACAATTCCTCTTGGATGCTCAGAACGCGACGCCTAACCGTCTGGAGGATGCACAGTCCTCAAGTGTAATAAGTCTTCAGATCACTCAGACAAGAAGACTTAAGTGATGCCCAATTACTCTGGCTCTGGGTGGTTAGGGCTTTTCTCCTCGCTAGGGATTTTCTCTCAAAGGCTTCGAGGTGGGTTGCTCTCAAACGACAAAAGCCGTGCACTGAAATCTGAGCAGCCAACCGTTTATGGTTGTAGGGGGTGGACTATTTATAGCCACTAGGCAACCCGACCTGATTTGTCCGAAATGACCCTGGGTCACTAAGGAACTGACACGTGTACTAACGGTCGGATTTCGAACTCTCACGGCAACTTTACTTGGGCTGCAAGTAAAGCTGACTTGTCTGACTCTGGACAAGATTTTCTCTCATTGTCTTCACTCGAAGACATAGGATTTGAATTAGGCATCACTTCAGTCACCCTGACTGGTTCTCTTGGACCCCACTTAACAGTACGGTGGTTCCTATGACACAACATGAATAAAGTAAAACTATGAAGGATCTAAGTCTTTGAGTTCCATAGGCTTCATGGGGAGTCTTCATATGTCATTGTCTTCGACATGAATGTCTTCATGAACCACCATTGTCTTCAATGTCTTCGTACATTTTTAGGGGTCATCTCTGGTAACTAAACCGAATCAATGAGGGACTTCTACCTGTGTTATCCTGCAATTCTCACAAACACATTAGTCCCTCAACTAGGTTTGTCGTCAATACTCCAAAACCAACTAGGGGTGGCACTAGATGCACTTACACCGGCTGGCAAGAGTCATAAGCCGGAAAGGGTGCGCACACGAAAAACGGCTAGGGACTAACGGGCTTATATATAACAAAATCCGGCTTGCCGCCTCCCGCCGACCGGCTACCAGAGTAGCCGGCCGGCCGGCTTACATTCAGTCTACTTCAAATCCAAGAAAGCTCGAGTACTTGCCTTCCCAAAGAGGGAAGGCGGCAAAGGAAAAAGCCTAAGGATAAAAAAGTGCACTTGAATGGAAGCCAACACATGCATACAATAATATTTACACAAAGGACCTCCAGAGAAGTCAACATCCAACATTGTTCGATACACCCCTAGTGGGTGGAATTGCGGAAACTCAAAATTGTTCGAAAAAGCAGAAGCAGGAACAACTGGGACGGCAGATTAAGCCGGCGGGGCCGCTGATGAGCCGGGCTGGGCGGTGGAGACGGTCGCGTCGGCTGAAGGAGCGGCCGGCTGGCCGACTTGGGCCTGATCATCACCTCCGGCAGAGGGCGCGCTCCCGCGCAGCTCGTTGTTGGAGGCATGGTCGGCTTGAGGGCGGTCGGCCGTCTCGTCAGTCGGCTCGGCGTCTCCGCCATCTTCTTCCTCGTCATCCTCGCCCTCGTCGCTGGAGGCGATCTCCTCAGCCGAGTCCTCGCCTTCCGCCGGGTTCAGCCCGAACCACTCCTCCGGCTGGGCGACGCCGTCATCATTGAATTCCGGCGCGAAGACGCTGGTGTCGGTGCACTCGGCGATCGTCGAGGCGTGCTGCGCGATCGCCGGCCGCACTTCCTCCAGCTCCGCGTTGGCCTCCAACCGCCAAGTCCGCAGCTGGTCCAGGCTCAGCCCTGGGTACCACGCGCGGCCGAACTCCAGCGCACGCCCGGCTCCGAGACGGGCTGCCGACGCCTTCCAAGCCTCGACGATCTAGCCAGTCGGTAGTCCGGCTTGGGGTGCGGGGAATCGTCTGGCCGGGCCAGAGCGCGGCCAGCACCTGCGCCCCGGCACGTTGGAGCCGGCGGAGCATCCGATGGGCCAGCTGTAGTCGCGCTTGGATGGCGATGAGCTGCTCCGACAGCGTTCGATTCGCATCCGGTGGAATAACAACTCCAGCCTGACGGCGCGCCTCGCGATGGGCCTCGATGGCTTGGGCGGCGAGGACGGAGTGGCCGAGAAAGTAATCTGCGCAAAGTAACAAGCACAAGTCAGAACAAAAGCCTCAGGCGGCCAGCAAATGGAGGAAGGGTAAGAAAGGCGGCTTACCATCGATCAGATCTTCGATCCGGCCAAAACCTCCCTCCAGCGCTTGGCGCGTCTCGGCCCAGCTCGCCGCCTTGGTCTCGAGCTCCGCCTTCAGGGCAGCCTCGCCGTCCTGCGCCTTCTGCAGGGCCGCCTTATGGCTTTCCTCCTGGTCGGCCAGTCTCTTGGCCAGGCGGTCGCGCTCCTGAACCAAGTCGGCGTTCTCGGCGTCCTTGGCACGAAGAGCGGTCTGCACTTTGCCAAGCTCCCTCCGCAAGTTGGCGTTGGCCTCTGCATAAGCAAAAGACAAAAAGAGAAAAAGTCAGCAAGGGAAAAGTCGTCAAGGAAGATCCGACCCGACTGCTCTGCAGTCGGCCCGAATCTCGGGGACTACACCCAGTGGCTGCGCTGTCGCGCCCCCACGAGAGACAGATAAAAGCAATACACTTACGTCGGCTGCTGGCCAGGTCTTCGGTCCTCCGGCTCAGCTCCCGAGCCTGGGAGTTGAAGGCGGCGGCACGAGAATTGTGATAATCCTGAAGATCAGACAGAAAACAGAGTTAAGATAGTCGTCGGGAAAGATCCGACCCGACTGCACTGCAGTCGGCCCGGATCTCGGGGACTACACCCAGTGGGTGCGCTAGCGCGCCCCCACGGAAAAAATCAAAGGACCAGAGCGATCGACAAGTGAAAACTTACCCGGATTGCGGATCGCGTCGACAGAAACTCCTGAGTAAATTGCCTCAGGAGGCCGGCCTGTGCCTGCAGCCGGCTCCGAATCCCTTGGGCCGCCACGTTCAGCTCGCCGCTTCCTCCGCTGGGAGTCCACCCAGACGTGGCGGAGCTGGCCGCCTCCAAGGCGTCTGCCGTCTGGTCGGCACCCGCGGCTCGGCGCGTGTCCGGCGGGGCCGTGCTCCCTCCGGCGCACTGGCTCGCCGCCAGCTCAATTTCAAGACCGGCTCCGGCCTCGGGTGCGGCCCGGGCCGGCTCCTCCGGCACCGCCGACGACTGGCCGCCTTCGCCTGCTCCAGCTGGCGCTGCCGGCGGCGTCCTCTCCGCGAAGACCTCGAAGAGCTCGTCCCTCTGCATCGGCGGCTGATCGGGAGTGATCTCCTCCGCCGTGGGCAGCGGGATGTCCGGGTCCAGGGTGTGGAGGGGGATGGCGAGCAGCGGAGGCCGGCTATGCGTGCCCTCCGCCTCCGTCTCCGCGGTCGCCCGCTCCGATGGAGTCTCGGCCGTCGCGTTCGCTCGCTCCGTCGCCGCTCGGGCGGCTTCCCGCTCCGCCGCCTCCCTCTCTTGTCGCGCCTCGCGGGCATTCCGCTCCGTGGCTTCTGCAAGATCGGCGCGGGGGTCCACGCGGCGGGGCCCTGAAGATCCAGCGCCTGGCCCAACCACAGAGCCGCCTGGGCCTCGCTCGAGCGAAAGCGGCGCCCTCCTCAGAAATCAGAGAAGAGTTAGAACAAAGGAAGACACCGAAAAACAAGCACGCAAGCGGCCGGAGGGCTTACGCGGAAACTACTGGAGGTTTCTTCACCGCCTTCCGGAAGCGGGCCGCCTTCGCCGCCGCTTCGTCTCGCTTCGTGGCCGCGGCGGAGGCCCTCATCTTTTTCGGCCGGCTACCGAAGAGAGGAAGCGCGGCCCGGCGTTTCGCCTTTCCACCACCGGCAGCCGGCGCGGCGGACGAGCCCGCGCTGTGGCGGTCGGTTGCCGGCTGGTGGCGCGGGATTTCTTCGGCGTCGGCGTCATCTGGCCAGTCATCAAAGCTGGCCGAGAGCCCCGTGCCTCCGGGCTCGGCGACGTCCCCCGTGGCGGCGTCCTCCATGGCGACCGCAGCCAAATCCGGGTCGTCGAGGTCGTCTACCGTACGATCCGGGGCATACTGGCGTTCGACTCCTGCCGCCCCGGCTGGCGGCGGAAGAAGAGGGTTCTGACAACAAAGAGAAAAGAGAAGAGCCGCCCGGTCAGAAGCCGGCCGGCGCAAGCTGGCTGATGACAGAAAGAAGGACTTACCACGGGCGGAGGATGGGCGCGGGAGTACGGCCCCTTGCCGTATTGCCAGTCATCGGTGAGCTTGAGGTTGGCGACGTAGTTCACCATGAGCGCTACCTCGGCATGGGGCATCTCCCATGTGCTCAGCCGGCAGGGGTCGAAGCGGCCGCTCATCTGGCATAGCATGTGGGGCCGGCTCTGAAGGGGAAGGATCCGGCGCTCGACGAAGGCGGCCACCAGGTCGGCTCCGCGTAGGCCTTCCGACTGGATCATTACCCGAAGCCGGGCGATGGCGGCGTTCCCGGCCGGAGACAAGGACTTGGACCGGAAGCCCCAAGACGGCCGCCTCCCAGCCGACGGGCCGGCTACGTAAGCCGGCAGATTGACGTAGTCTCCTTGTGGGGCGACGTTCTTGACGTAGGAATACGATTTCTGCCAGAGTTTGACCGATTGGATTAGAGGAATGTGCGGGAAGGGGTTGTTGTCACTTGCCCTCTTCATCGCGATGAAGGCCCCGCAGGGGGCGGGCACGCCGGCGGAGATGGTGCCGAGCTTGTTTTGGAAGAGCTCCGCCCAAAGCTCCAGCGTCGGCAGCACACCCAAGAAGCCTTCGCAGAGAGAGACGAAGGCCGACAGCTGCATCACCGTGTTGGGCGTGAGGTGATGCGGCTGGAGATGGTAGAAGTCGAGGAAGGATCGCATGAAGCCGCTCGCCGGGAAGCCGAAGCCACGCAAGAAATGCGTGCGGAAGACGATGCGCTCGCCTTCCTCTGGCGCCGGCGAGATCTCCGTCTCCGGCGGCAGGCGAGCCTGCACGAGGATGGCGGCGGGCAGGTGCCGGGTCTGGCGGAGAAATTCGATGTGGTCTTCGTGGACATTGGACCCGTCCCATGAGCTTGACAGCGCCATAGACATGGCGGCGTGGGCGGGCTGCGACGGGAGGCTGCGTCGGGCGCGAGGAAGAAGAAAGGAGAGAAGAAGAGCAAGGAGGGACGGGGAGCGGGGGAGCGAGCAAGCCTTTGTCTCTCCCCCTCCCCCTCCTACTTGTAGGCTCGTGCGCCGGAGCCGAGGAGGCGCGGCGTGGGGGATCGTGGGGATCGATCGTGCCCATCTCCCCACGCCCCGCGTTAATTGCGCACCTTGAAGACACGAGGAAACGGCCGCGGGGAGGCGAGCAGTCCCCTCGGGCCGTAGAAGATCTGCGCCCGGACCGAGGCCAAGGAGTGGCGGGCCTGGGCCTGCGGTGGCGTCCCGTCGCACGCGTGCGACGGCAGGACTTCTCCGCCACGTGGCCCGACGTGGGGGCCCGTGGCCAGCCCGCGGGTCAACCACGGTCATATTAATAAACAAGAAAGCTCTCCGAAGTTGGCTTACGGCGGCGAGGTCGGCTCCTCAGGGTATGAAGCTGACCAAGCTTCTCGTCCCTCTGTCCGCCGTGAAGCTCGCCCAGCTTCGGGGACTACTGTCGGAGTAAATAGCCATGGGTAGCCTAGCCGGCTTCCCCTGGCCCATCAGAAAAAATTACAAGCCTGGCCGACTCTCAAGAAGATTCAAGACCTAGGGCCGCCTCCCCCCCTCAGCCGGCTACCTCCTAGGCTGGCTTCGGGGGCGGCCCGCCCTTCACCCTCATGAAGAAAGCTGTGGATGGCCGACTACGAGAAGCCGGCTATAGCAAGGCCGGCTACTATAGGCCGGCTCCCATAAAGCAGTCAAAGCCGTACCCGCAATGTACGCGTCCACCCTGCGATGATGAAGCAGGGCGTGGCTACAGTGGAGTCTGCCACCCCCAAAACCCGGAGCACGCCTGGTACAGAGCGCCGTATGGGTGGCCATGACCCGTCCGGCGCGGCACTGTTGCCATGGCGGCTCCGACACCGTCCACGACGGGCCGCCAGCATGGCCCCCGAGGCGGTGGGCCCCTTCGGGCAGAGAGATACCGAAGGCGGCCGTACCTCCTCTCAAGCCGGCAAGATAGAGGGCCGGCTTCCCATAGCCGGCCTGCCACCCTCCTCGAAGGAGACACCCATTAAGGAGACAAGATACGGCGGGGCTACAATAATCGCCCGCCAAGGCGGCGTTACAGTAGCCACGCTTACCCCGACCAAGCCTGCGTCAACAGCACGGAGTAACAGTAACCAGCCACCGACCAGGCCCTGGCCTATGGGGCCTGCCTGTCGACCAAGGAGCCGGCAGCCGGCGGGACCCACCAGCCGGCGGGCCCCAGAAGCCGGCGCAGAAGCCGGCAAGCATAGTCACAGACAGCTGGGCCCCGCGCCCAGCTGGATTACCATTGTACCCCTGGGGGGGTAGGCCTATATAAACCCCCCGGCGGACCCATGCAAAGGGTTGGACTCTCAAGTTAGACCTAGACACCATACAAGGAGAGGAAGCAAGCTAGCTGAGCCCTTCTTCCTCCTTCCACCCAAAACAGCTCAAGGAGCGTTGTAGCTACTTGTTCATTTAGTAACCATGCGGAGACCCCGCAGAGCAGCAGTAGGGGTGTTATCTCCCCGGAGAGCCCTGAAGCTGGGTAAGATTCGCCGGCGTGCATGTCTTCGCCTTATCCCGTTTCCAGGCACCGGCGATGTTTTATTGGCTCCCACAATGATAAGCCACCCGTTGGCATATGTCGCTCCTACCACCTGACACTATGGTTCGAGAGCTCATTTGTGGAGACCCTAAAGGGATGGCAATCCGGGTGGTTTTACATCACCGAGCCGCGCGATTTGAAATGGACCGCAACCCCCGAGTTCCGATCCGGACCCCCCACACGGCTTGTGTCCTGGAAAGAGACGGGCCTGTCGTGGGGTGACGAAAAAGAGGTGACCGGATTGCAAACATGCATCCAGTCCCTGGTGAACAAGCCAATCCGGCTTGTTAATGTAATCCAGGTTATGCTTGTCCGCCGGATCCTCCCGTACCAACAACGGGATTTTAATCTGTGGGAGTTCGACCCGGCGCAGCATCAAACCCTCAACAGGCTCTTCGACACGACGTACGAAGACGCCTGGAAGATGCTATTCAAGGGCGCCAAGGCTCCCGCATCCGCTTCCGAGGACCGCAGATACAGCTCGCAGCGTCACGCTAGCGAGGTAAGCCATCTACACCTTTTACAGGATGTTAAGCTTTTTTCATAGTTTGACTCTATGCGGGATCTAAACTCCCTTACCTTTGACAGGCTTGGTGGGCGATGTCCAGACCGATTAACTGTCCGGCTCCGCTGCCCGAAGACCCAGCTCCAGCTCTACTGGTGAAGCTGCTGGCTCCGGCGCCTTATGTGGTGCCGGAGAAGAAGGCCAAGAAGAAGAAGACCACGGGGACTCGAAAGAGTGCCCGCAACATGGTGGTGTCGGACTCGTCATCTGGCGAGTCCGAGATGCCCTCCTCCCATGAAAACGAGGAGGAGGAAGAAGAAACCTCTCCCCCTCCAACGGGGGAAGGAAAGAAAACGAAGGCCGCCCCAACGGGGGAGGCCGGAGGGTCCAGGAAGAGGAAGACCCCTCCGCCAGACTACTCCCCCGACGCCAAAGAGGACGAAGAGGAGTGGCCAGACAGGGCCAAGCGTCCGGCGAAATTGTAAGTTCGGATATCAGAGTAACTCATGACGTTCCTTTGTTGCCCAGCTTTCCCTAATGTCGAATATAATTATGCAGCCCGCCCCGGGCCGGACTCAATGAGTCGTCGAGCGGCTTCCTGAATTCATCGGACGTGAACTCCGTTCCGCCCGCTGTCTCCCCCCGCACCGTGGACGACGCCGAAGTGGCGTCGCGACGAGCTCCGGGGCAGGAGGAGGTGGTCCCGGAGGAACCGCAAGGCGACCTCCCGGACCCCAGGAGTAAAGGGGACAAGACCCCCCAGGGCTCCAAGTCCGGCTTTGAGCCGGACACCGCACCGGAATCCATAACAGTTCCGGACCGCGGTGGGCGAACTCCTTCCAAGAGGAGTAAGCCTTCTGAGCCGGCAGCCTCTGTCCAACCGGAGGTGCCGGACAACCTGCTGGAGGTGCTTGATGGCGCCTCCATCGACGAGGAGCACCGTACTATTATGAGTACAGTGATCCAGAAGGTTCAGTCCGCCAAGAGCGGACTGAGTGAAGCTTGCGCTAGCCTTCTAACAGGCTTCGAGGTAAGTAAAAAATATGTAAAAATATTACCACATAGACAGTAGCCCCTGATGCTCTGTTTGGCGTTCGGAAAGAAAAGCCGAATAGAGGATCTATTAAATTTCGTAGGAGTCTAACAACAAAGAGTCAATATGCGTATGCAGGCTTCGCTGCTAGCCACCGCCGCACTGACTGCGGAGGTGGGTGCCTTGAAACAGGGCCTCGAGCGGACCGAGCAAGAGCTCGGCCTTGCCCAAGGGCAGCTCAAGAAGAAAGAAGGTAAGAAATACCTTACAGAAAAAGTGCCTATAAAAAGACGTGATTGCAAAAAATAACAGGATTGTACTGCTTATTGTAGGGGCCACGACTGAGGTGGCGACCCTCAAGCAGGCGCTGTCCGAGGCCGAAAAGAAAACGGCCGCGGAGTGCACCGAGTGAGAGAAACTTGAGGCCCAGGTCGGTGAGGTGCAGCAGGAGCTTCAGGCTCTCATGAAAAAACATGAGAGTTTGGAGCTTGGGTCCAAGACGCAAGCATCCGAGCTCGCGGCGGCCCTTGAGACTGCCAAGTCCGCCAAGGCCGAAGCCCAAAAGGCCCTCCAAGAGTTGGAGGAGATGAAAAATATAGCGGCGGGTAAGGCATTCTTTATGCAAAGCAGAAGTATAAAAGTAAAGTACTTGTTACTTACCCGAATCCGGAGCTCTCCAGGGGCATTCGCAGATCTTCCCCGCAGCGTATCCGACGCCGCCGCATTCTACCGAGCCGAAGAGGGCAGCTCGACGGAGAAGGTGTTTTGGTCTTAGTATGCTGAGGCCGGACACCCTGTGCCCTTGAGCGACCAGCTGAAACAGCTGGTCGAGCTCCACAAGGCGGCCGAACAGGCCATGAAGGGCTTCATAGTTCGGCTGTGGCCCAGAGAGGCCCTACCTGAGAGCTACTTCGGGCTGGTGCGGCGACTTGTGGAGGCCTATCCAAGGCTCGAGGTCATCAAGCACTCCGTCTGCATCAAAGGTGCCCGTAGGGCCCTTGCCCGTGCAAAGGTGCACTGGGGTAAGCTGGACGGTGAGAAGCTTGTGAGGGACGGGCCGCCGCCGGGGAAGGAGCATCGCAAGCCCGAGAACTACTATAAGGATGTTCTTGCAGGTGCCCGCCTTGTGGCGGATGAATGTACCAAGGATGTAATTTTTGAATGAACTCGCTCGTGTTTATCCTGTGCGTTGAAAACTTGTTCATATGCGCTAAGCAATGCTTGTTGAATTTAAAATATTACTTTCTGTGCGGCCGTTTATCAAAAATTTGGGAGTTGGCTAGTCGTCGGCTTCTGCCCCCATGACACTAGTGCCGGGGTGTTCTGGATAAACCTGAGCGCTCTTTTTCCCATAGTTGGGTCCTTCGAGGGAGGCGATCACTACAACGAACCAGGCAATCGGACTATAATGCTTGAACACTCCCACTTAGCCATAGAACTCTATAATTTTAAATTTCGGCGAAGCCCCTAGTTCGGAAGACCGAGTTCGGAGCGCTATCCACGCCTTGGCCGGACAAAGCCGGCTCCTCGCATGAAGCGGCATAAGTCTTTAGGGACTCGAAAAACCTCTCGAACAGGGACCGGTCTCACGCCTCATCATGACAGTCAGTTTTACCTTTCTCCACTGAGGTGCTTAACCCAGCTCAACCGGGGCACAATTGCAGTGGTTCTGCTAGTGCTACCTTAGCCGATATAGCGGAACGTAAGGCACCAAAACATAGGAGCTGGGCAAACCCAAATATTGACCCAAATCATGATTCAGAGCCGATGCATATAGTGCTATAAGTTCGGGGTGCCGCACTTGTGAAAGTGTACGGACTTCTCACGCCATATTTATGGGTACTAAAGCCCCTGGCGTATTTTGCCGTACCACAGTGTACGGGTGCAACATGTCATAAACGTATATATGAAGAGATGATAATGCAAAAAATAGACAGAAAGCTATGCATTGTTTATAGAGAGGCTATTTATCAAAGCCGAACGATACAAATAGTGCGGTAAGCAAAAAGATATTGGACTATTTAGTATGTCCTGACCAGGGGCAGGCCGCGGAATTGTATTCAAAACAGGCATACCGCTCGTAACAGAGACCACCTGGGAGTTCCATAATGCGGCATGGCTTGTCTGCCTCCCTGGAGCTTGCATCGTTTGTGCGGTAGTCGAATTGCCGAACAGGTCGTCCGAAGTATGGAGTCCTGAAAGTAAGAAAAAATTAAAAAAAGAATCCGGCAGCCCCTAATTTGTTTTAAGCCCTATTTTGGGCATGCCGTTATTGTGCCCCTTCCCCTGTGCCCATGGTATTTCAAGGGCGTAGTTATGTATGCGAGGTACTGTTTTGCTATGTCGCGAGAGCTGGGGTTGGGGCCGCATTGCTACGCTTGGTCAGAGTGTGCCAGGCGGTCCTGATGTCGGTTACTCCGGGCGCGCTTGGCAGTGTCTGGCTTTTTAACGGCCGGACTGGAGAATTGCCTAAGAAGACTACTTTGTACTTCCGCTGCGAGAGCCGCCGTGTGCTCCTCCGTATGGAGGGAGCGTTCGGTGTTTCCGTTGACCGTGATTACTCCTCGAGGGCCTGGCATCTTGAGCTTGAGATATGCATAGTGCGGCACCGCATTGAACTTTGCAAATGCGTTTCGTCCAAGCAGGGCGTGATAGCCACTGCGAAATGGGACTATATCGAAGATTAACTCTTCGCTTCGGAAATTGTTCGGGGATCCGAAGACCACGTCAAGTGTTACTGAGCCTATATAGTTGGCTTCTACACCTGGTATGACGCCTTTAAAGGTCATTTTTGCGGGCTTAATCCTTGAGGGATCTATGCCCATTTTCCGCACTGTATCCTGATAAAGCAGGTTCAGGCTACTGCCGCCATCCATGAGGACTCTTGTGAGATGAAATCCATCGATGATTGGGTTGAGAACCAATGCGGCGAAGCCGCCATGACGGATGCTAGTGGGATGGTCCCTTCGGTCAAAAGTGATCGGGCGGGAGGACCATGGGTTGAACTTTGGGGCGACTGGCTGCATCGCGTATACGTCCCGTAGCGCATGCTTCCGCTCCCGCTTGGGAATGTGGGTTGCGTATATCATGTTCACCGTCTGCACTTGTGGGGGAAAGCCCTCCTGTCCATTGTTGTTCGGCGGCTTGGGCTCCTCCTCGTCGTTGCTATGCAGCCCCTTGTCTTTGTTTTTGGCTCTTAACTTGCCTGCCTGCTTGAACACCCAACAATCTCTGTTAGTGTGATTGGCTGGCCTTTCGGGGGTGCCATGTATCTGGCACAAGCGATTGAGTATTCGGTCCAAACTGGACGGGCCCTGAGTATTCTTTTTGAATGGCTTTTTCCGCTGACCGGATTTATAGCCTTTGAATCCAGCATTGACTGCCGTGTCTTCATTGCTATCGCTGCTAACGCGACGTTTTTGCTTATTCCGATGTGTCCTGCCACTTTTGTCCTTGGTATCCGAATTACCAGGGTTCTTTGACAAGTTGTTACTGCGAGCTAGCCAGCTGCCTTCTCCCGCGCAAAAGCGGGTCATGAGTGTCGTGAGGGCTGCCATAGATTTTGGCTTTTCCTGTCCCAGGTGCCGGGCAAGCCACTCGTCACGGATGTTATGCTTGAAGGCTGCTAGGGCCTCTGCGTCCGGACAGTCGACTATCTAGTTTTTCTTTATTAGGAACCATGTCCAGAATTGTCTGGCCGATTCCTCTGGCTGCTGAATTTTGTGGCTTAAGTCGTCGGCATCCGGCGGTCGCACGTAAGTGCCCTGGAAGTTGTCGAGGAATGCGGCTTCCAGGTCCTCCCAAGAACCGATTGAGTCTGCTGGCAAGCTGTTAAGCCAATGCCGGGCCGGTCCTTTAAGTTTGAGCTGAAGGTATTTGATGGCATGTAGATCATCGCCGCGTGCCATGTGGATGTGAAGGAGATAATCCTCGATCCATACCGCCGGATCTGTTGTGCCATTGTATGATTCGATGTTTACGGGTTTGAAACCATCTGGGATTTTATGATCCATTACTTCATTCGTGAAGCATAGCAGGTGTGCGGCGCCTCTGTACTGGGCTATATCACAACGCAGCTCGGAAGAGCTATGTCTGTTGTGTTCGACCCGGCCGGATTTGTTGTATCCGGAGTGAAGATCATCGTCACGTGCCGTAGGGCGCCTGCGCAATCGTTAGATCGATCTTGTTTGTCTTGCCTTGTCCTCCAGTACGTCTCGCAGGTCTGGTGTATTTTCTCGTGCCTTAGTTGAGCGGCGTCGGGGCATGGCTTGGGTGGAGGGCCGAGAGACCTCTCTGTCGCGGCCGCGAGGTGGCCGGTCTGCCATGTCATGCGCTGGTGATGTAGGTGCTTCCTCCTCTGATCGGGGTAGCGGCCTGCGCTTTGGGTAACTCTTGGAGGGGCGTTCGAGTTCATACTCTTCGGCCGCAAGGACTTCAGTCCATCTGTCAGCTAGCAAATCTTGGGCAGCTCTAAGCTGCTGCTGCTTTTTCTTGAGGCTGCTTGCCGTGGCTAAAAGCCTGCGTTTCAAACGCTCTTGTTCGGCGGGGTCTGATGGTATGACGAATTCATCGTCATCGAGGCTTGCCTCGTCTTCGGAGGGAGGCATATAGTTATCATCCTCGACCTCTTGGACTGCCGCTCTCTCATGAGGGCTGGCTTCTCCATCTTCCTGTGCCGAATCTTGCTGAGGTGGGTGTTCTTCGGCGCTATCCGGGGTAGTATTAGCTCCCGTGCCGGAATCACCGTTTTTGCTTTGGCGGGATTTAGAGCGGCGCCACTGACGCCGGCGCTTTGGCTACTTCTTGGGGGTGTCATCCCCCACTGTTCCATCGCCGTCTCCATCTTTTGGAGTATCCACCATATATATGTCATATGACGAGGTGGCCTTCCAGCGCTCTACAGGTGCTGGTTCCTGTTCATTTCCTACATCATCGTCCATACCGTCGATGTCTTCGGAGCCGAAGTCAAGCATGTCGGTTAAATCGTCGACAATGGCTACAAAGTGGGTGGTGGGTGGGCTTTCAATTTCTTCGTCGTCCGTATCCCATCCTCGCTGACCGTAATCCGGCCAGGGCTCTCCTGATAAAGAGAGAGACTTAAGAGAATTCAGGATGACACCAAAAGGCGAGTGCTGAAAGATGTCTGCGGCGGTGAACTCCATTATCGGCGCCCAATCAGATTCGATCGGCAGGGGCGCGGGGGGTTCGGAGTCCGGGGAGGAGTCCGGATCCTCGGAGTCATGGGTCATGCGGAGTGCGGGGCTAGCGTTCGGCTCGATCGCCTTTGAGATCGCAGCCCCCGAGGTGACGTCCAACCGCTCGTCCTCGATTGGCGCAATAGGCTCCGAATTAGGGGTCAGAATCGATGCGTGTGCGGCCTCCAGGGCACTGTCCGGAGGCAGAGCTAGATCATGCCCCTCGAGATAGTGCGGCGCGCTTGGCCGTGGTTCGAACCCGTCGAAGATCAGATCTCCGCGGATGTCAGCCGTGTAGTTTAAGCTTCCAAACCCGACTTGATGGCCAGGGGCGTAGCTTTCGATCTGCTCCAGGTGGCCGAGCGAATTGGCCCGCAGAGCGAAGCCGCCGAAGACGAAGATCTGTCCGCGGAGAAAAGTCTCACCTTGGACCACATCGTTATTGATGATCAAAGGAGCCATCGGGCCTAAAGGCGACGACACAGAGGAACTCTCAATGAAAGCACCAATGTCAGTGTGAAAACCGGCGGATCTCGGGTAGGGGGTCCCGAACTGTGCGTCTAGGCTGGATGGTAACAGGAGGCAGGGAACACGATGTTTTACCTAGGTTCGGGCCCTCTCGATGGAGGTAAAACCCTACGTCCTGCTTGATTAATATTGATGATATGGGTAGTACAAGAGTAGATCTACCATGAGATCAAGGAGGCTAAACCCTAGAAGCTAGCCTATGGTATGATTGTTGTCTATGGAGTTGATTGTGTTGTCCTACGGACTAGAACCCTCCGGTTTATATAGACACCGGATAGGGTTAGGGTTACATAGAGTCGGTTACAATGGTAGGAGATCTCGAATATCGGCATCGCCAAGCTTGCCTTCCACGCCAAGGAAAGCCCCATCCGGACACGGGGCGAAGTCTTCAATCTTGTATCTTCATAGTCCAGGAGTCCGGCTGAAGGTATAGTCCGGCTACCCGAACACCCCCTAATCCAGGAATCCCTTAGCACTGCTTTCAGATACAGCTCCAGGAGCACCCTGTACCAGATATACTAGATATACTCAGACATGCAGGAGTAGGGGTATTATCTCTCCGGAGAGCCCCGAACCTGGGTAAACTAGCGCGTGCTACTCGCATACCCGTCCCTGGACATTCCGGCAGCAGTCTTGCCCTCACACGAAGCCACCTTGTGGCATATGTCATTTCGCACCCCCCGTGAGAATACCACGACAATGTAGGTCTATTGCATATGGATAAACATGTCGATGATTAGACATGTCTTGGAGTATGTGCCAAGTCTTCAGAGGATTTTGTCTTGAGCACGCCATGGGGTATGGTAAACATGGCCCAGTTGTTGATTATCCGGGGGTCCTCGGCCCTGCCCACTATTGGGGGGTTGACGTGATTAGCACCCCCTAGTGTTGGTGCAATGATAGGCCCCTTATGTTTTGGGGTTGGTTGACATAAACAATATGGGACTTATGTGTTTGCCAGTGCACACAGAGTAACAGGTCCCGGAAGCATCGAGGAGTTTGATGCAGATGACGAAGATAATCTCCCTGCACGGCAGTGAAGGTTATTGATGACCCACAAGTATATGGGATCTATCTGAAAGTGCGTTATATCGACTAGAGGGGGGGGGGGGTGAATAGGCGATTTTTATGAAAGTCTTCAAAACATGAAGGTTATGAAGACAAACAGTAGAGACATGCCTATCACTATGCAGCGGAAGTTAGATTACACTAGGCAAGCCATGGTCAAATATTCAATAGAGTGAAAGCACAATGACAAGTAGCTGCAGTGTAATAAGGATCAGGTAGGAAGATGTTATGAAGCCAATCAAATCATACAGTTACGTTGTGAAGACAAAAGATAGAGCAAGCATGCAATGGCTTCACAAAGAGTAACAGTAAGTAAAGGGAAGTGAAGATGAAACCAGTGACTCGTTGAAGACAATGATTTGTTGGACCAGTTCCAGTTGTTGTGACAACTGTACGTCTGGTTAGGGCGGCTAGGTATTTAAACCAAAGGACACACAGTCCCGGACACCCAGCCCTGAACACGCAGCTCAGGACACCTAGTCCTCACCGTATTCCCCTTGAGCTAAGGTCACACAGACCTCGCCCAATCACTCTGGTAAGTCTTCAAGGTAGACTCCCAAACCTTCATAGACTTCGTTCACCGGCAATCCACAATGTCTCTTGGATGCTCAGAACGCGACGCCTAACCGTCTGGGGGATGCACAGTCCTCAAGTGTAATAAGTCTTCAGATCACTCAGACAAGAAGATTTAAGTGATGCCCAATTCTCTCTGGCTCTGGGTGGTTAGGGCTTTTCTCCTCGCTAGGAAATTTTCTCTCAAAGGCTTCGAGGTGGGTTGCTCTCAAACGACAAAAGCCGTGCACTGAAATCTAAGCAGCCAACCGTTTATGGTTGTAGGGGGTGGACTATTTATAGCCACTGGGCAACCCGACCTGATTTGTCCGAAATGACCCTGGGTCACTAAAGAACTGACACGTGTACCAACGGTCAGATTCCAAACTCACACGGCAACTTTACTTGGGCTAGACGTAAAGCTGACTTGTCTGACTCTGGACAAGATTTGCTCTCATAGTCTTCACTCGAAGATATAGGTTTTGAATTAGGCATCACTTCAGTCGTTCTGACTGGTTCTCTTGGACCCCACTTAATAGTACGGTGGTTCCTATGACTCAACACAAATGAAAGAGAACTACGAAAGATCTAAGTCTTCGAGTTCCATAGGCTTCACGTGGTGTCTTCTCTTGTCATAGTCTTCAATGTGAATATCTTCATATACCACCATTGACTTCAATGTCTTCGTACATTTTTAGGGGTCATCTCTGGTAGTAAAATCAAATCAATGAGGGACTTCTACCTGTGTTATCCTGCAATTCTCACAAACACATTAGTCCCTCAACTAGGTTTATCGTCAATACTCCAAAACCAACTAGGGGTGGCACTAGATGCACTTACACTATCGTAGTCCTTTTGATAAGTAAGAGTGTCGAACTCAACGAGGAGCAGAAGTAAATGACAAGCGGTTTTTAGCAAGGTATTCTCTACAAGCACTGAAATTATCGGTAACAAATAATTGTGTGATAAGATAATTCGTAACGGGTAACAAGTAACAAGAGTAACTAAGGTGCAGCAAGGTGGCCCAATCCTTTTTGTAGAAAAGTACAAGCTTGGAAGAACTCATATATATAGCAAAGCACTCCAGAGGACACATGGGAATAACTATCAAGCTAGTTTTCATCATGCTCATATGATTCTCGTTCGTTACTTTGATAATTTGATATGTGGGTGGACCAGTGCTTGGGTGCTGCCCTTCCTTGGACAAGCCTCCCACTTATGATTAAACCCTCTCGCATGCATCCGCAACTACGAAAGAAGAATTAAGATAAATCTAACCATAGCATGGAATATATGGATCCAAATCAGCCCCTTATGAAGCAATGCATAAACTAGGGTTTAAACTTCTGTCACTCTAGCAACCCATCATCTACTTATTACTTCCAAATTCCTTCCCCTAGGCCCAAATCATGGTGAAGTGTCATGTAGTCGACATTCACATAACACCACTAGAGGAGAGACAACATACATCTCATCAATATATCGAACGAATACCAAATTCACATGATTACTTATAACAAGACTTCTCCCATGTCCTCAGGAACAAACTTAACTACTCACAAAGCATATTCATGTTCATAATCAGAGGAGTATTAATTATCATTAAGGATCCGAACATATGATCTTCCACCAAATAAACCAACTAGCATCAACTATAAGGAGTAAACAACACTACTAGCAACCCACAGGTACCAATCTAAGGTTTTGAGACAAAGATCGGATACAAGAGATGAACTAGGGTTTGATAGGAGATGGTGCTGGTGAAGATATTGATGGAGATTGACCCCCTCTCAATGAGAGGATCATTGGTGATGACGATGGCTTCGATTTCCCCCTCCCGAAGGGAAGTTTCCCCGACAGAAGAGCTCCGCCGAAGCCCTAGATTGGTTCTGCCCAAGTTCCACCTCGAGACGGCGGCGTTTCGGCCCGAAAGCTTCCTCTTGATTTTTTCCAGGTCAAAACACACCATATAGCAAAAGATGGGCGTCGGGGACCTGCCAGGTGGCCCACAAGGCAGGGGGCGCGCCCAGGGGTGTAGGGCGCGCCCCCACCGTTGTGGATGGCAGGTGGCCCCCCTCTGGTGCTTTCTTCGCCCAATATTTTTTTATATATTCCAAAATAATTCTCCGTGAAGTTTTAGGAATTTTGGAGTTGTGTAGAATAGGTCTCTAATATTTGCTCCTTTTCCAGTCCAGAATTCAAGTTGCCGGCATTCTCTCTCTTCATGCAAACCTTATAAAATAAGAGAGAAAAGGCATAAATATTGTGATATAATGTGCAATAACAGCCCATAATGCAATAAATATCAACATAAAAGAATGATGCAAAATGGACGTATCAACTCCCCCAAGCTTAGACCTCGCTTGTCCTCAAGCGAAAGCCGAAATCA
This sequence comes from Triticum monococcum, assembly GCA_034509565.1. Classification (NCBI taxonomy): domain Eukaryota; kingdom Viridiplantae; phylum Streptophyta; class Magnoliopsida; order Poales; family Poaceae; genus Triticum; species Triticum monococcum. Next base: position 527,518,464 of record CM067841.1, read on the forward strand.
AAAAATATGTCCACATGTTTAGAGATAGAGGTGTCGATAAAATAAAATACGTATATTAGGGCATCATGATCATCTTTAGAATAGCAACATACATTGTCATATAATTTCTTAAGCTAAAGTAACAATTCATTCACAAGGTAAAGTGTGAATCAGAAACTTCATTGGAAACTAACAAACTATGATCTCAGTCATTGAAACAATTGCAATCTATCATAACATCGAAAAGATCCAATATAAGAGCTTTTCAGCAAGTCCACATACTCAACTATCATTTAGTATTTCACAATTGCTAACACTCACATGATACTTATGTCTACAAATGAAAGCACAAGTGCTCCCTAGGTGGTTTTGGTAATTGATGACAACATATCTCTTGTTGGACTAATACCTTTACCTAGTATATTTCAGATAAGTTCAACAATGGAGTGGCATGGACTAAAGGTTGTGGGAACCTCTTCAAGATGCTAAGGACAAAGGATTGGCTAATGCTTCAAGCTCAAGACTCTTCATCTTATATATTTTAGTGATCCAAGATCACATTGAGTCTTTAGGAAAAGCCAATACTATCAAGAAGGGATGAGGTGTTGCTTAATGAGCCTCTTGATTTATGTGCTTAGTGATATGCTCCAAAATCCTCAACCACCTTTCCATATCCACAAATGACCTAAACCCTAAGCCAAACTCGGTCATACCGATTCTATCAATCTAGCGCCACCGAGTTTCACTTGTCATTTGCCATTGCCAAACCCTAGCAATTCGGTCCTACCGATAAGGATCTCGGTCACACCGAGATGGGGTTGCAAACTCTCTGTTTCCCTTTCGTAACTTTTCGGTCTCACCAAAAGAGCGAATCGGTCCCACCGAGAATGCAATGCAAACTCTCTGTTTCCTTCTTGTAACTTTTCGGTCTCACCGAAAGAGCAAGTCGGTCCCACCGAGTTTGCCTGACCAACTCTCTAGTTAGCTAATTGCCGAACTCGGTCTCACCGAGTTTGTGCGATCGGTCTCATCGAGATTACGTTATGCCCAAACCCTAACCGAATCGGTCCTACCGAGTTGCATCTCTGTCCCACCGAAATTCCTAATGGTCACTAGGTTTACTATTTCGGTCAGACCGAGTTTTCTGATTCGGTCCCACCGAGATTGGTAGATTGTGTGTAACGGTTGGATTTTGTGTGCAGGCTATAAATACCCCTCCACCTCCTCTTCATTCGAAGAGAGAGCCATCAGAACACATACACCATTCCTACTCATATGTTCTGAGAAGGAACCACCTACTCACGTGTTGAGACCAAGATATTCCATTCCTACCATATGAATCTTGATCTCTAGCCTTCCCCAAGTTGCTTTCCACTCAAATCTTCTTTCCATCAGATCCAAATCCTATGAGAGAGAGTTGAGTGTTGGGGAGACTATCATTTGAAGCACAAGAGCAAGGAGTTCATCATCAACACACCATTTGTTACTTCTTGGAGAGTGGTGTCTCCTAGATTGGCTAGGTGTTACTTGGGAGCCTCCGACAAGATTGTGGAGTTGAACCAAGGAGTTTGTAAGGGCAAGGAGATCGCCTACTTCGTGAAGATCTACCGCTAGTGAGGCAAGTCCTTCGTGGGCGATGGCCATGGTGGAATAGACAAGGTTGCTTCTTCGTGGACCCTTCGTGGGTGGAGCCCTCCGTGGACTCGCACAACCGTTACCCTTCGTGGGTTGAAGTCTCCATCAACGTGGATGTACAATAGCGCCACCAATCCGAACCACGGGAAAAACATCCGTGTCTCCAATTGCGTTTGAATCCTCCAAACCCTTCCCATTACATTCTTGCAAGTTGCATGCTTTACTTTCCGCTGCCTATATACTCTTTGCATGCTTGCTTGATATGTATTGTGTATGTTAAAATTGTGCCCGAACTCCACTTAAACCGAAAAAGCTTAAAAAGTGCAACTTTAGGATTAAGTGTCTATTCACCCCCCTCTAGACACTCCTTCTTCTAGATCCTACAAGTGGTATTAGAGCTTTGGTCTCCATTGCCTTGGTTTAATCATCATTGGAGGAACATGGATGTGTCTACTTTAGGGAGTCCTAGACATAGAGTGCCTATTCTTGATGGAGAGTACTTTCATGAGTGGAAAAATGAGATGCTTGTAATCTTCAATCAATATCATTTAAACAAGTATGTTGCTAGCCCTTGTGCACCTCTTATTGATCCTTTGCATCCTACCCTAGATGAAGATATTGACATGATTCGCAATCTTAGAACCATTGAGCTCATCATTAGAGGATTGCCCAAAAATTTGATTGCTAGTTTGCCTACTCTTAATTGTGCCTATACTATATGGAAATTTCTTGAGGAACGATTTCCCGATCATTCCTTGAAAAATTTGGATAAAATTCTCCATAAATCTATTGCCTTGAGTAAGATGAACTCTAGTGATACTAAGTTTGGTGATTGTCTATTTGAGCTTACCAATCTCAAGCATGCTAAAGGAGATGTTGGAATCATTAGTGATATTATATTTGAAGCTATAAGAATTCATAAAAGTGACCACTTTGATGACCATTTATCTAATGAATTACCCTCTCTAGGAAATGATGAGTCACAAGATCATGATGAACATGGATACTATGATGATGATAGTGACTTCGATCTTGACGATGCAATGAGACATTTTGGTCTTGCGGCAAATCTTCGGGGATATGCGTCAGGTGGAAAGGAATGGGTTCTTGATAGTGGATGTACTGATCATATGACCGGAGATGAAGAGATGTTCCGTGAGCTTGCTGAAAATGACGGCCCTCGAAAATATGTCACCTTTGGTGATAATTCAAAGGGTAAAGTAGTTGGCCTTGGTAAGGTGGCCATCTCACATGATAGTTCCATTCAAAATGTCATGCTCGTTGAATCTCTCGGCTACAATTTACTTTCAGTATCTAGACTTGCTGATTTTGGCCTAATTGTTCTATTTACTGAGGTAGATTGCCAAGTGTTTCGTCGAGACAATCATAAAATGGTCTTTACCGGTATGCGTAGAGGTGATCTTTACATTGTCGATTTCTCTAAAAAGGCACAACCTAAAACTTGCTTCATTGCTAAATCCTCAAAAGGTTGGTTGTGGCATAGACGACTAGGTCACGTTGGCATGAGAAATCTTGACAAGCTTATTAAAGGAAATCATATCCTTGGAGTTAACGATGTCATATTTGATAAGGATAGACTTTGCAGTGCTTGTCAAGCAGGCAAACAGGTTGGAGGAAGGCATCCTGTGAAGAACATCATGACCACAAGGAGGCCACTCGAGCTACTTCATATGGATCTTTTTGGTCCCAACGCCTACAAAAGTCTCGGTGGAAATTCTTTTGGTCTAGTTATAGTTGATGATTTTTCAAGATTTACGTGGGTGTTCTTTCTTAATGACAAGTCGCAGGTCCAGAAGATCTTCAAAAACTTCGCTAGGAAAGCCCAAAATCAGTTTGAAGTGAAGATCAAGAAGGTTCGGAGTGACAACGGAACGGAGTTCAAGAACGCAAATGTGGACACCTTTCTTGACGAAGAAGGGATTTCACACGAGTTCTCGGCTACATACACACCTCAACAAAATGGAGTTGTTGAGAGGAAGAACCGGACGCTCATCGAAATGGCAAGAACGATGCTTGATGAATACAAGACGCCAAAGCACTTTTGGGCAGAAGCGGTTGAGACAGCTTGTCACGCAACAAATCGCTTGTATCTTCACAAGCTACTCGGCAAGACAGCATATGAGCTCCACACCGGTAACAAACCCCAAGTTGGGTACTTTTGAGTATTCGGCTCAAAGTGCTACATTCTTGATAAGCATCGTCATTCAAAGTTTGCTCCTAAATCTCATGAAGGCTTCCCACTCGGTTATGGCTCAAACTCTCACACTTACCGTGTCTACAACAATTTCACCCGAAAGGTTGAAGAGACGGTAGATGTGAAGTTTGATGAATCTAATGGCTCACAAGTAGAGCAATTGCCAATTGATGTAGGAGACAAAGACCCTTCAGAAGCAATCCAAGACTTGTCCATTGGCAAAGTTCGTCCAACGGAGGTGAAGGAGAGTACGTCATCCGTCCAAGTGGAAGCTTCTACTTCACGACAAGGTGAACCAAGAATCGACACGGAAGCGTCCACAAGTGGGACACACCAAGATGAAGAAGACGAGGAAGTACATCAAGACGAACATCAACAACCTCCTTCCCCACCACGACAAGAGAATGACAACGTCAACAATGAAGAAGGCCAAGAAGAAGAACAAGATGAAGAAGATGGTCAACGAAGACCCAAGCAAAAGCTCTCACGAGTTCGAGCAAGAATTGCCAAAGATCATCCCGTCGAGCAAATCCTCAATGATATACAAACCGGGAGAATCACTCGCTCAAAAACTCGTTTAGCTAACTTTTGTGAAAACTATTCATTCATCTCTAGCATTGAACCTATGAAGGTTGAAGAAGCATTGGAAGATCCGGATTGGGTAAACGCTATGCATGAAGAGATACACAATTTTGAGAGAAACCAAGTTTGGACATTGGTTGAGAAGCCCGACAACAACCACAACATCATTGGTACCAAATGGGTGTTTCGCAACAAGCAAGATGAAGATGGACAAGTGGTCCGCAACAAAGCACGTCTCGTCGCCCAAGGGTACACACAAGTCGAAGGTATGGATTATGGTGAGACATATGCTCCCGTTGCTAGACTTGAGTCCATTCGCATCTTACTTGCCTATGCTAAGCACCATAATATCACCTTGTACCAAATGGACATTAAGATGGACTTGGCGATGTATGCTGTAGCCAGACTCGCAATGCCAGAATCAGATTCCTCCTCAGACTCCACCTCTGCCTCCTCAGAAGCGGACTCCTCCTCTGAATCCATTTCCTTGCCAACAAACGCACGAGCCTTGCCAGTTGAGCTCTTCTTGTGTGATGAAGACTTTGAGGAATACTTGAAAGAAGACTTTGAGTATTTCTTCTTCTTCTTGTCGTCAGAGTCATATTCCTTGCTCTTCTTCTTCTTTCTGTTCTCATTGTCCCACTGTGGACACTCAGAGATGAAGTGTCCAGTTTTCTTGCACTTGTGACATGTTTTCTTCTTGTAGTCATGAGCAGAAGCTTCATCATTCCTTGAGCTTGATCGTGAAGACTTTCTTCTTGGTGAATTTCTGGAACTTCTTCACTAGCATTGCAAGTTCCCTTCCAATGTCTTCAGGATCATCAGAACTGCTGTCAGATTCTTCTTCAGACGAGGACACAGCTTTTGCCTTCAAGGCACGATTTCGGCCATAGTTTGGACCGTAGATATCCCTTTTCTCAGAAAGCTGAAACTCATGTGTGTTGAGCCTCTCAAGTATGTCAAACGGATGGAGTGTCTTGAAGTCTGGACGTTCTTGAATCATCAGGGCTAGGATGTCAAACGAACTATCAAGTGATCTCAGCAGCGTCTTGACGATTTCATGTTTGGTGATCTCAGTGGCACCGAGGGCTTGAAGCTCATTTGTGATGTCAGTGAGCCGGTCAAATGTGTGCTGGACATTCTCATTGTCATTTCGCTTGAAGCGGTTGAAGAGGTTGCGAAGAACATTGATTCTCTGATCTCTCTGAGTTGAGATGCCTTCATTGACCTTGGAGAGCCAGTCCCAGACCAGCTTGGATGTCTTCAAGGCACTCACACGGCCATACTATCCTTTGGTCAGATGACCACAGATGATATTCTTGGCAGTAGAGTCCAGTTGAGTGAACTTCTTGACATCAGCAGCAGTGACACCTTCTCCAGCCTTGGGAACGCCATTCTCGACGACATACCATAGGTCAACGTCAATGGCTTCAAGATGCATGCGCATCTTATTCTTCCAGTACGGATATTCAGTTCCATCGAAGACGGGGCACGCAGCGGAGACTTTGATTATCCCTGCAGTCGACATAGCTAAAACTCCAGGTGGTTAAACCGAATCACACAGAACAAGGGAGCACCTTGCTCTGATACCAATTGAAAGTGTGTTATATCGACTAGAGGGGGGAGGGGTGAATAGGCGATTTTTATGAAAGTCTTCAAAACATGAAGGTTATGAAGACAAACAGTAGAGACATGCCTATCACTATGCAGCGGAAGTTAGATTACACTAGGCAAGCCATGGTCAAATATTCAATAGAGTGAAAGCACAATGACAAGTAGCTGCAGTGTAATAAGGATCAGGTAGGAAGATGTTATGAAGCCAATCAAATCATACAGTTATGTTGTGAAGACAAAAGATAGAGCAAGCATGCAATGGCTTCACAAAGAGTAACAGTAAGTAAAGGGAAGTGAAGATGAAACCAGTGACTCGTTGAAGACAATGATTTGTTTGACCAGTTCGAGTTGCTGTGACAACTGTACGTCTAGTTAGGGCGGCTAGGTATTTAAACCAAAGGACACACAGTCCCGGACACCCAGTCTTGAACACGCAGCTCAGGACACCTAGTCCTCACCGTATTCCCCTTGAGCTAAGGTCACACAGACCTCGCCCAATCACTCTGGTAAGTCTTCAAGGTAGACTCCCAAACCTTCATAGACTTTGTTCACCGGCAATCCACAATGTCTCTTGGATGCTCAGAACGCGACGCCTAACCGTCTGGAGGATGCACGGTCCTCAAGTGTAATAAGTCTTCAGATCACTCAGACAAGAAGACTTAAGTGATGCCCAATTCTCTCTGGCTCTGGGTGGTTAGGGCTTTTCTCCTCGCTAGGAAATTTTCTCTCAAAGGCTTCGAGGTGGGTTGCTCTCAAACGACAAAAGCCGTGCACTGAAATCTGAGCAGCCAACCGTTTATGGTTGTAGGGGGTGGACTATTTATAGCCACTGGGCAACCAGACCTGATTTGTCCGAAATGACCCTGGGTCACTAAGGAACTAACACGTGTACCAACGGTCAGATTTCAAACTCACACGGCAACTTTACTTGCGCTACAAGTAAAGCTGACTTGTCCGACTCTGGACAAGATTTGCTCTCATAGTCTTCACTCGAAGATATATGTTTTGAATTAGGCATCACTTCAGTCGTTCTGACTAGTTCTCTTGGACCCCACTTAACAGTACGGTGGTTCCTATGACTCAACACAAATGAAATAGAACTACGAAAGATCTAAGTCTTCGAGTTCCATAGGCTTCACGTGGTGTCTTCTCTTGTCATAGTCTTCAATGTGAATATCTTCATATACCACCATTGACTTCAATGTCTTCGTACATTTTTAGGGGTCATCTCTGGTAGTAAAACCGAAGCAATGAGGGACTTCTACCTGTGTTATCCTGCAATTCTCACAAACACATTAGTCCCTCAACTAGGTTTGTCGTCAATACTCCAAAACCAACTAGGGGTGGCACTAGATGCACTTACAATCTCCCGCTTTACGTGATTGATGACAAACTAGTTGAAGTTTTCAACGGGGAATATAATTTGTTAAATTGTAAAGGAATTGTCTTCATAAGCTGCAAGAGCTCCCCCTGAAGATGTGCATATAAGTAATTTTGCTTTTGAAACGCAAATGCACATGGTAGGTTGTACTCGTGGAGATTCACTTCAACTTATGATGACAATCCACTATGAATGTAAAAGTATATGAAGATAATGACATGCATAATGAAAAATGGACGTCTGCGGAATGATCTAAGTGCGGAATTTATCGTCGCACATGCGGAATTTATCTTCGCAAAACATAGTGGCAAACAAGTAGCAGACGACCATCGAGTTTAAGTGTTACAACTCAAAGATGCAAATGTAGCAAAACGGGAGTTGTAAGCACGAAGCAAAATATAGCAAAAAATAAAGGCACCCGCCCATATTGACCCGTTTGAAGACTATCAACATCATATGCTTCTCCCCCTTTTGTCAGTGATGACCAAAAAGGTTTGAAGACATATAGTGTTCTACGCGTTCCCTTGCGCAGCAGGGTCGTTGGAGTTGTTTGGCAGTGCTGAAGAGCTTGGTGCTGAGTCGACGCGCGCTGAAGGAGGTGGTGGTGATGTAGCATCGTCTTCTTCCTCGATGATTCTTGCAGTCATCGTGGCAGCAGATGAAGAGAACTCTGAGTCTTCAAGTGATGGAGTGCCTCGCAGCACAGCCCATCTGGGAGGTGTGGAGTCAAATTTGAATTGCTCTTTGAAGCCATCCTCTTGAAGATCAGCTTCAGAACACATCATGGTGAGTCCTTTCCAGGTGCGGCGGCAGGTTTCATGTGCAACGAATGCATTCTTGGTGGCAAGATTTCTGATGCGATTTACATCCACCAAGAGGCTTTTCATCTGTCTCTTCAACCAGTCGTGATGCCTATCCTGCTTTTGATGAAGGGCCACAAGAAGCTCTCGGTCATTGAGAGCACGAGCCCGCTTCTTGGGTCTTTGAGTAGGTGTGCTGTCAGTGGCTTCAGTTGATGCAGGGCGTGGTGCACGTGTAGTGCCAGCCAACGGATACACCCTGGAGATGGCTTCAACACCGTCAACGTTCTGAGAGAAGCTCTGGTGTTCTGCATTCTGAAGACTCAAAGGTTGCTTGGCAGGCTTCGGATATATGGCTTCATCAGAGGTATCCACATCTGGCAAGAAGATCCGATGGTTGCGGGCTGAGGGCTGATATGAGATCGCAGAGTGAAGTTTGATCAGCCGCATCACCCAAGGAGCATAGAACTTCAAACCAAATAAATCTGAGCCTGATGCCGCAAGTTGGCGTATGAAGAAATCCTGGGTATTGAAGCATTTGCCATGAAGGATATAAAATATCAGAGTCTTCATTGCACCCTCGATCTTGGCATTTGGAGAGTGCCCTTTGATAGGCCAGAGAGTCCGCCTGATGATGTGATAGATGGTTCTGGGCAGGTACTCAAGGTCTTCAACGAAGAACTCTGAGGGATAAGGAGCATCTTGAGGCAATGGCTTCATCATGGAGAGCATTTGACTCATATCAGGTTCTGGTCGCTGAAAGATGCTCTCAGTAGCTTCAGCATGCAGTTGACAGCCTTCTTCGAAGAATGCGCCAGGAGTGGGCAGGCCGGTGAGCTCAATGATATCAAATGCACTGGCTTCATGATGAACATTACCGGTCATCCACTCCAGGACCCAAGTCTTCGGATCTCTTATGTATCCTTTGATGTGGAGGGTGGCATAGAATTTTAGCAGAAGCTCTTCATTCCAGTGCTCTTCATCAGTCACAAACTGCAGCAGACCCACTTGCTTGAAGCAATCCAATGCTTCCTCCAGACAGGGCAGACCAGCAACAGCTTCAACATCAAGGCACTTGTGCGGGAAGATGCGACCTTGGTTGTATAGGATGCATGAATAGTAGCTGCGCTGAGGATAGCTCTAGAACCTGTCTAATGCAATCCTTTCCCTTGAATAGGGGTTCTTGGAGCTATTGAAGAACATATTATCTGCCTTGAAGCTAGTGATGTTAAAGGAGCCAGGTGCTGATGCAGGACCTGGGAACCTTCGCAGTCTTGGGATCGGCGTCTGTACTTGAGGCCTGTGCTCAACATGGTAATCGAATTGAGGACCTGCAGCAGACTCAGGAACAGACGTGTCAAGATCAGTAGCTTCGCTGTCTGCGGAAGCTTTTGTTGGGGAGGGCTGCACATTGGCATCAATGTTGGTTGTGGCAGCCTCAACATTTTCAGCCTCCACTTGACTAGCTGGAGGGTCAGACTCAGGCACGTTCTCCTGGAGAACTGCTTCTTGTTGGAGCGGGGGAGTGGGTTCTTGTGGTATTTCTTCATTTTCTTCGGCTGATGCAGAGTCTTGAGGCCGTGGTCCTTTGCGAAGCCTGCGAAATGCAGACGACGCTTGTGGAGTTGGAGTGGGCTGGACCTCAGATTCTTCTTCCACTTGTGGGCGATCCGCCCATGACGCATCTTGTGCAATTGGCGTCAGAGGACGACCAATGCTGATGAGTTCGCTTGTTTCAAGCTGAGGAAGGGCTGCATCATCTTGTACATTGTCCTGATGACCAATGTCTTCAACAGCGATGGGGTCGGCTGCTGGAATGTCTTCAGCTTCAGGAGCCTCTGTGGGAGCAGGCTCATGAACTGTCATCTGGCATTCTGCGTCAGGATAGACGACAGAGAGGGGTTCAACCATCAGGGGCTCTGTGGGGGCAGCCCGAGCTTTCTTGATCTTTCTCTTTTTCAGAGTGGGGCAGAAGGAGAGGCTTCAGAGTGTTTCCTCTTCCTGGCTTCAGCCTCTGCAGCTCTTGTCTTCTTGAGCTCTGAAGCGGTTGATCGACTCTTTGGCTTCGAGCCAGTCAGTGCAGTTGGGAAGACAATTGGAACTGCTTCCTGCCTTGGTGCATCTGGTTCAGCTGTAGCAGGCTTCTTCTTCTTCGCGGCCATCCTGGGGTCGATGCCAGGACGCCCAAGTGCCTTGCGCTTCTCAGCCTCGTTATAGGCTTGCACAGAGCGGTCAGCCAGAGTCTTCATTCGTTCCTGCGAACCCTGAGCTTCTGCACGCTTCTTCAGAAAGTTTTCCTTTAACTCGTGCAACATGATCTTGAAGTCCTTGACTTCTTACACGCTGAGCCTGACCATATGCTTCTTGAACTGAGCCTTTTCAAAATCAATTTTCTGCTTAAGTTCAACAATGCGCTGGGCAATTGCAAGTTCTGAAGCAATAGCGCCTTGGAAAGCGACGCTGAGGCCAATGGGCAGCTGCAGATCATCGAAGCTGATATTTGGTGTAGCAAACCACTCGTCGATGAAGTTGTGGATGATGGCGACATCAAAGAGAGGCAAATTGTTGAAGATTTCAGCTTCTTCCTTACTCTTGATGAGCTGCTCAAGAGCGTCATCTCCAAGATCTTCATCACTTGACAGATCAATGGTTTCACTGCGTAGAATGGCAGCAGTTGTGAGCTCTTTGCCGGTGTGTGGCTGAGGCATCTTGGCCTTCTGGGGCTTGGAGACTCATGATAAGTCTTCAGACTGCACACTGGCTTCAGGAGGTGCAGTTGCCAATGGCTTCGCCTTTGAGATTTTGGGTGAAAAGGCCGGCTTTGAAGCTTTTGGCTTCTTCATCCGCTTTGGCTTCGGTACAGCAGGCGCTTCATCAGACTCAGAGTCAGCAGGAGGGTCATTGACTGCAGTCCCTTGGACTAAGATGCGGGTGATGAGGCCCTCAAGGTTGGCATATGGTCCGATGATATTCTGGTCTGCCCCGCGTTTGCCATTTGCCTTTGGTGCGGAGGGACCAGGATTGAAGTCTAAGCCCAATTTCTTCTTGTTTTGCTTCGCTGAGTTCTGGGCATACTGGAAGTTGCGCTTGAACAAATTGTCGTCACGACACCAGAGTAGTGACGACGGATGTGCTTCAGCTGGCTGTGGTCCACGAACCATGCACGGGTAGAAGCCTTGAGCAATGGCTTCATCTCTGGACCTGGGTACGAGATTTTTGTATAGTACGTCTCCCCATGGTATCTTCATGGCGTTTTTCTCAGCGTACTCCTAGGTGATGAAGCGGTATTGGAACCATTGCTCAGCCCAATAGCGTCGAATCCATTGGATTCGGGTCTTGCGCTGACCATAATTCTCTTCAGGATCTGTTTTGTACATTTCTGCCAGTTCATCAGGCAGATCTTTGGACGTTCCGCCACGTTGCTGTCTGCCTCCCTTCCTTGCTGCTGTTTCTGAAGCCATAAACCTTAACTTGGAAGGCTTCAAGACGTTCAAAGGCTTCATAGGCTTTCTTTTGCTGGACCAACAGGAACTGGCTTCAGGAGAATTGATGTGATGCTGTAAGAACTCTGCAAATGAATGCAGACTATGAGAACCAAAAGATTCTCCCACGGACATGTACCTATGACAACATTAAGGTGCGAGGGAAGGGGAAGAGGTCATATGCATTTTCAGAAGATTTTGAAGATAAATCAGTTTAGAAGACATTTGACCTCATCGTGCGAAGACATTCACTCATAGATAAGAAGTTGGTTCCAGATTTGTACGAACCCACAGATCAGTACAAGTGAGGAATCTAACTACTTCATGAATCATAAGTGAATATTCTAGGCATGTTATGAGATGCAGATTGAGAGACATCTAACTTGTGTGAATAGAAACTTCTTATGGCAGAAAGTGACAGAACCATAGGATCAAAAGAGGCTGTAAAAAGAGGTTTTATTTACCACACTTGGAACTGGTAGACGGAGTGGGAGATGAGGCCGAGCAGTTCGATCCTCCGTGCCCTAACTTGGCGACGGAAGACACCTACGGCGACGGCGGAGAGGACGATGTCCGCGATCAGCGTGAAGACGGCGTCGGAGAGGTTGCAGCAATGAAGCGCTTCGTCGCCGGCGTCGTCGAGAGCTAGCGGTGGCGCTAGTGTTCGTGCGAGGGAGGAAGAAGGGGATAATGACCGCGGTGAGGGTGTATTTATAGTTACAGGGGCGGCACTGTGCTATTACACAGGTGCCCCTGGCGATTCGCCTCTGAACAACACGTGGCCATCATGCGGAATCTCGGGGGCAGTTCCACATCCCACGCACGCCTGGATTGTCAGGTGGTCGTTCCTACTTCTCCGGATTTCTTGTGGATGAATGAGCATTGAAAACGGTTTTAAAGTTTGTCTCTATGTCTTCTGCTGACAAGGACGCAGAGAAGACATTCGACAGTTTCAATAGAATGCATATGACTTGGAGAGATAGAATTTGAGATAGAAAGCATAGAGAGATTGGGGTCCGATCACATTCACTTAGTTCAAAAGATTCAAACAAGAAGACATAGCTATAAGTGAATGCTGTAGAGGACAGAACACTAGTGTGTGTGTGTGTGTATATATATATATATATATATATATATATATATATATATATAATCCACGTAGTGAAGATAATCATGAAGACATGTTGAGATGTAAGCCAAACCAAATGTGAAGACATTGCAAGGTAACGCCATGAGTGAAACACTTCAAAATAGAACGTTTGGTGGTGGCGTTACCCACCATATAGGAAGTATTAGACCCAGACACGGCGCACAATTATCGTGGCACTCCGAAGTCAATTTCCACATTAATGTATTCACACTTAGAATGTATGTCTTCATTAATTGAAGATATACGTTACTTGGTGTGTTGCACATCTAAGTCATCAATATGCATAAGTGTTAGGATGTGTGCCTGATCACAGGACATTTGAGGATTCCAAGATATTTAGCTCACACCGTAACTTGCAAAATCTCTTTTCATCCAAGGGCTTGGTGAAGATATCTGCCAATTGCTCTTCAGTGTTGACGTGTATGATATCAATATCTTCCTTCACAACATGATCTCTGAGAAAGTGATGACGAATTTCAATGTGCTTTGTCTTCGAGTGCTGAACTGGGTTGTTGGCAATCTTGATGGCGCTTTCGTTGTCGCAGTAAAGTGGCACTTGCTTCAGATGAATGCCATAGTCCTTGAGAGTTTGCTTCGTCCATAGAAGCTGAGCGCAGCAAGATCCAGCAGCAATGTATTCAGATTCAGCAGTGGAGAGGGATACACAGTTCTGCTTCTTTGAAGACCAACATACAAGTGATCGTCCCAGAAAGTGACATGTGCCTGATGTAGACTTCCGATCAACCTTGTCACCAGCATAATCAGCATCCGAGAATCCTACTAGATCAAACTATGAGCCCTTTGGATACCATAACCCTAGAGTTGGGGTGTGAGCCAAATATCGCAGAATTCGCTTCACAGCTAAGTGATGCGACTCCTTTGGTGCCGCTTGAAATCGAGCACACATGCAAACACTAAGCATAATATCTGGCCTAGATGCACATAAATAAAGCAAAGAACCAATCATGGAGCGGTATACCTTTTGATCAAACTCTTTACCATTGTCGTCAGGACCCAGATGATGTTTGGCTGGCATTGGTGTTGTGAAGCCTTTGCAGTCTTGCATACCGAACTTCTTCAGGCAATCTTTGAGATACTTCTCTTGAGATATGAAGATGCCATTGTGTTGTTGCCGTATCTGAAGACCGAGGAAGAACTTCAGCTCCCCCATCATAGACATCTGATATCGCTCTTGCATCATATATCCAAACTCCTCACTGTACTTCTGATTGGTGCAGCCGAAGATAATGTCATCCACATATATTTGGCACACAAACAGTTCACCATCATATGTCTTCGTGAAGAGAGTGGGATCTAGGGAACCAGGTATGAAGCCTTTGCTCTTCAGGAAGTATTTGAGTGTATCATACCAGGCCCGAGGGGCTTGTTTGAGGCCATACAGTGCCTTATTGAGCTTGTATACCATGTCAGGATGTTTTGGATCTTCAAACCCAGGTGGTTGTGCAACATACACTTCTTCTTCAATCTTGCCATTGAGAAAGGCACTCTTCACATCCATTTGATATAAAAGTATGTTGTGATGATTTGCATAGGCCAGCAGTATACGTATGGCTTCAAGTCTAGCCACAGGAGCAAATGTTTCATCGAAATCAATGCCTTTCACTTGAGTATATCCTTGAGCAATGAGACGAGCTTTGTTTCTGACAACTTGACCATGCTCATCTTGCTTGTTGCGGTATATCCATTTGGTGCCTATTATATTGTGCTTCCGTGGATCAGGAAGCTTAACCAGTTCCCATACATTGTTCAGCTCAAACTGTTGAAGCTCTTCTTGCATAGCTTGAATCCATTCAGGTTCCATGAAAGCTTCTTCAACTTTCTTGGGTTCTGTGATTGAAACGAATGCAAAGTGCCCGCAGAAATTTGCCAGTTGAGTTGCCCTTGAACGAGTCAGTGGAACAGGTGCATTGATGCTGTCAATTATTCTGTCAATCTGCACTTCATTGGCAACACGAGGATGTACAGGGCGAAGACTTTGCTCTTGCTGATCTGTGTTGTCGTTGGGAGGAATGTCTTCAGGCTGAGCATTGTCTTCATGTGGATCAGGTGCTGAGATGATAAGTTCTTCTTCAGGATGAGCTTCAGTAGGTATAATCTCTCCAGTTCCCATAAGCTTGATTGATTCACTAGCTGGAACTTCATCTAGCACATTTGGCAGTTGCTCTCTTTGTGAACCATTGGTCTCATCGAACCGCACATCCACTGTTTCAACCACTTTGTAGTGAAAGAGATTGAAGACTCTGTAGGAGTGTGAATCCTTTCCATATCCAAGCATAAAACCCTCATGCGCTTTTGGTGCAAACTTTGAGGTGTGGTGTGGGTCCTTGATCCAGCATCTTGCGCCAAATACTCTGAAGTAACTGACATTTGGCTTGTTGCCAGTTAGGAGTTCATAAGATGTCTTGTTAAGAAGCTTGTGAAGATAAACACGGTTGATCGTATGGCATGCAGTGTCAATGGCTTCAGGCCAGAATTTTCTTGGAGTCTTGTATTCATCTAGCATCGTTCTCGCCATCTCAATGAGTGTTCTGTTCTTGCGTTCGACGATGCCATTCTGCTGTGGCATGTACAGAGCTGAGAATTCATGTGTGATGTCCAAGGTATCAAGATATGTGTCAAGGCCAGTGTTCTTGAATTCAGTGCCATTGTCACTTCTGATGTGCTTTATCTTGGCGTCATAATTGTTCATAGCTCGATTGGTGAAGCATCTGAAGACATCATGCACTTCAGTCTTGTAAAGGATTATGTGCACCCAAGTATATCTAGAGTAATCATCAACAATGACAAAGCCATAGAGGCAAGCAGTAGTGGAAAAAGTTGAGTAGTGAGTGAGACCAAAAAGATACATGTGAAGCAGTTCGAAGGGTCGAGTAGTGGTCATGATTGTCTTCGAGGGATGTTTTGCCCTTGTCATCTTCCCTGCTTCACAGGCACCGCATAAGTGATCTTTCTTGAACTTGACGCCTTCGATGCCTATGACATGCTTCTTCTTTGCAAGGGTGTGGAGGTTCCTCATGCCAGCATGCCCAAGCCTCCGATGCCAAAGCCAGCATTCTGAAGCCTTTGCCAGAAGGCATACTGCAAGCTGTGGCCCTGCTGAGAAATCTACCACGTACAGATCATCTTTCCGATACCATTCAAACACTAGAGACTTGTCAGATTCCATTAGTACCAGGCAACGATATTTTCCAAATATTACGACCATGTTCAAATCGCAAAGCATTGAGACAGACATTAAGTTGAAGCCAAGGGATTCAACAAGCATGACTTTGTCCATGTGTTGATCCTTTGAGATTGCAACTCTACCTAGACCCAATACCTTACTTTTACCAGTGTCAGCAAATGTGATGTGGCTCTTGTCGGATGGACGTAAGGTTGAGTCCATAAGAAGGCTTCTTTTGCCAGTCATGTGATTTGTACACCCACTGTCAATAATCCATTCTGAAGACGCTGGTGTCGTACCCTACAGTGCAGTTAGGGTGATAGGCTTCACGAAGAGAATTGTGAAGCAAAAACATTTGACGAACCAGTGGGTTATGAAAACTTAGATCCCGGTTAGGACTAATAGGGAGAGTAGCATGCGATTCAGGAACGAAATACATAGTGATGCCATTCGGGCATTTGATCTTGCGCCCCACAAGATTTTTAAGGTCCCCAGCAATAGCGTCAGAAGATTTTGGTTTTCTTCTGGAGACCTTTCCCTACAAAAGAGAGTTAAGCTTTCTTAACCACCCACATCTTCAAGGGTGGCTTAGAAGCAATAAGTCTAAGTGCAACATCTGAGAATTTTGGCTTTGGAGCCCTAGCAAACAGTCTAGCAGGCGGGCAATAGTACTGATAAGAATAGTCAGAATAGTTCTTGGTCATATGAACATGACGGTTTGAAGAACCGCTCTCATATTCATATGCCTGAGTATGGTTTCCCTGCAAAACATTTGCGTTAGTGTGACTCGGGTGAGTCCTCTGTCTGTATGAAGCCTTTGGACCATATGAAGCCTTTGATCTGAGGTTTGTCTTCTTCATGTGAGGTGTCATGAGGACATTCACAGGAAGATTCTCCAGACACGTTTTTGGAACCAGATCTTCTTCATAGGCGGTCCATTCCTGCAGTTAGTACCAATGTACCTGGCAAACACTTCACCATTGTGATTTTTAAACAGCTTATAGTTTGCATCAAAGGATTCATCAATGATAATTGGGTTAGCACAGGTGAAGCCAGATAGATTAGATGGATCTGCTGAGGATTCCTTTGCAGCAACCCATGTGGTTTTGGGGTACTGCTCAGGTTTCCAGTAAGAGCCATCTGCATTTATTTTCCTCACGAACCCAACACCCTCTTTCCTAGGGTTTCGGTTCAGAATCTGCTTCTTGAGGACATCACATAATGTCTGATGTCATTTGAGACTTTTGTACATCCCTGTTTCAAGCAATGTCTTCAACCTAGCATTCTCATCAGCAATAGCAGTGGTATCCTCAGCAGAGGGGTTAGTTACCACTTCAACAATTGAAGATATTGCAACAGCAGTAGTAGTGGAACATTCAGCAACAGAAGTAGCATTATCACGCTCAATGCATTTAAGGCATGGTGGTTCAAATCCTTCCTGAGCGGAACTGATCTGTTCGGCGTGAAGTGACTCGTTTTCCTTTTGAAGATCTTCATGAGCCGCTCTCAATTTCTCAAGATCTTGCTTCCTTTGAAGATAATCATAGGAGAGGTTTTCATGAGTTGTTGAGAGAGTATCATGACGATCTTCAAGTTCCTGATACTTAACGTGAAGATTTTTTATGTCTTCAATTAAGGATTCAGATCGAGTCATTTCAGCACCCAACAGATCATCGCTTCTGTCTAACAGTTTTTGAATATGTTCCATGGCTTTCTGTTGTTCAGTTGCAATTTAGCAATTGTTTTGTAGCTGGGTTTTGAATCACAATCAGAATCATCGTCACTGGATGTTTGATAGTGAGTAGTGCGTGTGTTTACCTTGGCACCGCGTGCCATGAAGCAGTAGGTAGGAGTGGAGTCGTCCTTGTCATTTGCATCGGTGTTGGTGATGAAGTCATTGTCTTCAGTGTTGAAGATGGACTTGGCGACGTATGCTGTAGCCAGACTCGCAATGCCAGAATCAGATTCCTCCTCAGACTCCACCTCTGCCTCCTCAGAAGCGGACTCCTCCTCTGAATCCATTTCCTTGCCAACAAACGCACGAGCCTTGCCAGTTGAGCTCTTCTTGTGTGATGAAGACTTTGAGGAATACTTGAAAGAAGACTTTGAGTATTTCTTCTTCTTCTTGTCGTCAGAGTCATATTCCTTGCTCTTCTTCTTCTTTCTGTTCTCATTGTCCCACTGTGGACACTCAGAGATGAAGTGTCCAGTTTTCTTGCACTTGTGACATGTTTTCTTCTTGTAGTCATGAGCAGAAGCTTCATCATTCCTTGAGCTTGATCGTGAAGACTTTTTGAAGCCTTTCTTCTTGGTGAATTTCTGGAACTTCTTCACTAGCATTGCAAGTTCCCTTCCAATGTCTTCAGGATCATCAGAACTGCTGTCAGATTCTTCTTCAGATGAGGACACAGATTTTGCCTTCAAGGCACGAGTTCGCCCATAGTTTGGACCGTAGATATCCCTTTTCTCAGAAAGCTAAAACTCATGTGTGTTGAGCCTCTCAAGTATGTCAGACGGATCGAGTGTCTTGAAGTCTGGACGTTCTTGAATCATCAGGGCTAGGATGTCAAACGAACTATCAAGTGATCTCAGCAGCGTCTTGACGATTTCATGTTTGGTGATCTCAGTGGCGTCGAGGGCTTGAAGCTCATTTATGATGTCAGTGAGCCGGTCAAATGTGTTCTGGACATTCTCATTGTCATTTCGCTTGAAGCGGTTGAAGAGGTTGCGAAGAACATTGATTCTCTGATCTCTCTGAGTTGAGATGCCTTCATTGACCTCGGAGAGCCAGTCCCAGACCAGCTTGGATGTCTTCAAGGCACTCACACGGCCATACTGTCCTTTGGTTAGATGTCCACAGATGATATTCTTGGCAGTAGAGTCCAGTTGAGTGAACTTCTTGACATCAGCAGCAGTGACACCTTCTCCAGCCTTGGGAACGCCGTTCTCGATGACATACCATAGGTCGACGTCAATGGCTTCAAGATGCATGCACATCTTATTCTTCCAGTAGGGATATTCAGTTCCATCGAAGACGGGGCACGCAGCGGAGACTTTGATTATCCCTGCAGTCGACATAGCTAAAACTCTAGGTGGTTAAACCGAATCACACAGAACAAGGGAGCACCTTGCTCTGATACCAATTGAAAGTGCGTTATATCGACTAGAGGGGGGGTGAATAGGCGATTTTTATGAAAGTCTTCAAAACATGAAGGTTATGAAGACAAACAGTAGAGACATGCCTATCACTATGCAGCGGAACTTAGATTACACTAGGCAAGCCATGGTCAAATATTCAATAGAGTGAAAGCACAATGACAAGTAGCTGCAGTGTAATAAGGATCAGGTAGGAAGAAGTTATGAAGCCAACCAAATCATACAGTTACGTTGTGAAGACAAAAGATAGAGCAAGCATGCAATGGCTTCACAAAGAGTAACAGTAAGTAAAGGGAAGTGAAGATGAAACCAGTGACTCGTTGAAGACAATGATTTGTTGGACCAGTTCCAGTTGCTGTGACAACTGTACGTCTGGTTAGGGCGGCTAGGTATTTAAACCAAAGGACACACAGTCCCGGACACCCAGTCCTGAACACACAGCTCACGACACCCAGTCCTCACCGTTTTCCCCTTGAGCTAAGGTCACACAGACCTCGCCCAATCACTCTGGTAAGTCTTCAAGGTAGACTCCCAAACCTTCATAGACTTTGTTCACCGGCAATCCACAATGTCTCTTGGATGCTCAGAACGCGACGCCTAACCGTCTGGAGGATGCACAGTCCTCTAGTGTAATAAGTCTTCAGATCACTCAGACAAGAAGACTTAAGTGATGCCCAATTCTCTCTGGCTCTGGGTGGTTAGGGCTTTTCTCCTCGCTAGGAAATTTTCTCTCAAAGGCTTCGAGGTGGGTTGCTCTCAAACGACAAAAGCTGTGCATTGAAATCTGAGCAGCCAACCGTTTATGGTTGTAGGGGGTGGACTATTTATATCCATTGGGCAACCCGACCTGATTTGGCCGAAATGACCCTGGGTCACTAAAGAACTGACACGTGTACCAACGGTCAGATTCCAAACTCACACGGCAACTTTACTTGGGCTACAAGTAAAGCTGACTTGTCTGACTCTGGACAAGATTTGCTCTCATAGTCTTCACTCGAAGATATAGGTTTTGAATTAGGAATCACTTCAGTCGTTCTGACTGGTTCTCTTGGACCCCACTTAACAATACGGTGGTTCCTATGACTCAACTGTCGGGACCCCGATTCTAAGTCACACCAATCTAGCATGTAACACCTCATATCACTTTGCGGCCTCACGCACGGTATCCCCACGGGTGTCGCCTTACCATGGCCCGGGACCGTTTGCGTCTTTTGGCTCGCGTATATGATGGTGCCGCTAGCATCCATATGACAGAGAACCCGGGCCGACATGGCTAGTCGTGAACCCAAAGGTGCCCTAACCTATGGGAACATGCATACATGATTCACATCGAGCATGTCGGTCAGCAGCGTGTGAATCCGGGCTGTAGCACCGGGCTAACAGGACTCCGGGGAACCCGGGCTGTAGCAGGCTAGGCAGGACTCCGGTCGTCACCGCGTGACATTTCCCCGAAGGGACAGACACAGGAACGAAGTGAAACACATGCCGGCCAGTCAAGTGTTCCGAGCAGTAGTGCTGGGCTAGCAGGACTCCAGTGGACCGGGCTGTAGCGGACTACTATCGCTCAGAAAACACTAGACTACATTTCCCCATATGATAGGCTGCCAAGGATAAACAACCAGATTGTCGGATCCCACACATAGCAATACACGCTACACGTACGCATAACATGCAAGTATGTGATGTACAACATGGCATCACAACATAACGCAAACTCATATAGATAAAGGCTCAGAAGAGCCACATAGCATAAATACAAGCAGGGGTCACATGACCCATCATTCAGAGCATACAAGCAAAGGAAGCATTACATGTCTGGGTACAGACAACTACAAAAGAAAAGAGCTGGAAAGCCTGACTATCTACAAGACCCTCCCAAGGGTACAAGATCATAGCTGAGGTAACAAGCTACCCATCGAAGTCCAAGCGGAACTACTAGTAAGACAGATGTCTCGTCTGCAAAACATAAATAAAGCAAACATGAGTACAAAGGTACTCAGCAAGACTTACATCAGATCCTATCATATATGCATTAGTATCAAGAAGGTAATGTGGGGTTTAGTTGCAGCAAGCCAGCTTTGAATCAGTGGCTATCCTGTTCTACGACAACGAGAAACTTCTTTGAGATGAGGCAGCGCACACGAGTCCACTAATCACCACATCAATACAACACTAAGGATTCATCCTCGTCTCCCTACGAGAAGGCCATCCATAGCACTCACACTTGTCTTGAGAATTTTAGAGTATCCACTTTAAGTTGTCTATGTACCACGTAAGCATCCAAGAAGTCCATAACCGAGGACACGGCTATTCGAATAGATCATGATAACCCTGCAGGGGTGTACTTCATCACACACGCTCTCGCCACTTACCGCCATGTACACGTCATGTATCTCGGCAACCTTCAAGCGGAAGCCTGGCGAGGGTGTCGGCCACGACCTGACTAACCACGCAAGACTCTAGTCCAGGTTTATCGCCTATTCGGGTTCCATCCGCAAGGAGATCCGGCTGAGGTTTCGCTCACGGCCCCAAACGATGTGTACAGGGTTCCCGAGCCCACCATCCGGGTGCCACTCGGTACACCAGGCCACGTGTGCCTAGTCTGTCCCAAGTCCACCCTGCCGGGTGCCACTCGGTAGAAAAATAGCACTACCTACAAACACCAGAAACTATTTGCAACTCCTGGACAGAGCTCAAGGCGGTTAATAAGTCGAGAGAGCTTGGAGCGCCCGGAGCCCAATGTGTGGTAGTAGCTAGTCATTGGACAACTTACACAGAACTCAGTTCTTAAGGACGGTCCCAATGAGACAACCCACCATGTACTCCTACATGGCCTCTCACCGCTACCTTTACCAAATCGCGTTCACACGTTTAACTCTCAGCACCAGAACATATCATAACACTCCAATTCATTCCTGATGAATCAGACCTGACACAACTCTAAGCAATAGCAGGCATGGCATGGTAGGAACACAACATGGCTCAATCAATTCCTACACATGCTAGTGGGTTTTAACTATTTACTGTGGCAATGACAGGTCATGCAGAGGAATGGGTTCAACTACCGCAGTAGAAAGTAGCAGTTGAATTGTTGTTGTCCTAATGCAATAAATGAGAGCAGGGGCGAGAGAGTGGGATTGTATCGGAATGAACAAGGGGGTTGCTTGCCTGGTAGAACAACAAGGAAGGCACTGCTCCTCAGACAGGTACTCTGGAACGGTCTCCGAAGCAGGACCTATCGAGAAGGAACGGTGTCGGCAATCGAACACAAGCATATGCAACATTATGATGCATGAACATGGCATGAAGATGTGATGTTATTGGAGCTAATGCAACTAGCATTCATTTGGTTAAAGTCCATTTGAACTAAAGATTCAAATGTAACTCTAAAATAAGCTCTTAAATATGCCATAAGTGTGTTTTCACATATACAGCATGTATAGGTTGGTTTGTCATGCATGAAAATGGTACAAATGGATAGATTGAATTTTTCTGATAATTTTTCATATATAAATTATTTCAATCTGAGTTACGGTTGAATTTCTATGAATTTTTGAAGTTTTGAATATATTCTGGAATTTCCTGATTTATTATAATTCCAGAAATCATTATTGCGTCAGCCTGACATCAGCGCTGCGTCAGCGGTCAACGGAGCTGACCGAGTCAAACCTGACGTGTGGGGCCAAACGTCAGTGACTGGTTAGTTAACAGAGGAGTTATTCCTAATCTGATTTAGATTAGTGGCTCTGGGGCCCACTGTCAGTGTCTCTAGGGGGGTAGTTAGTGCCTAACTACGATGCCACGTCAGCCCGCCGGAGTTCTGGCCGGCGGCGACCAATAGCGCGGCGGCGACTTGCCGGAATGGCGCTACGAGCTGCGTCTGGACGCGCGAAGACCACCGGGGCGTAGCACGTCGTCGTCCGCATCCAGGGGAGCTGGTGGGAGGCTGCGGGGGCGCCGGAGCTCGCCGGAGCAGGGCTCGGGGCGGCGGCCGGGGCACGGCTTCGAGCGGAAAGTGGCTGCAGGGCACGGCAGAGGCTGCGGAGGGCCTCTACGGCCTCGTGGCGTCACCAAGAACACGATGACGCGCGCGGGAGCGGCTGGCTCGGCCTCTGGCCACGGCGGCGCCATGGCCGGCGGCACGAAGCTCTCGGCTCCGGTGGCTAGGCGGCTAGAGGAGGGGATCGAGCACGGTTTAGGGAGGAAAAGGATCATGGCCTCACAGCGGTTGCAGGGGCCGTAGAAGCGGGCTCGGGGAAGCTTGGACGGCGGCAAATCGACGGTGGAAATCGACGGTGGCCGATGAGGAAGACGAAGACGATGGCGTCGTTTCAGGCGTCCCGTGGGCGCGTGCTTCGTCTTGGTGCTTCACGGCGTCGAGGAAGACCCGTTGGACAGGGCAGAGGGGCAAGAGGAGCACGGTGGCTACGGCTACGGCGTGCGGCGGTGACGGCAGCGCTCGGGTGTTCGCGGGGAAGGGCGAGAGAGGGTGACAGAGGAGAGGAGGAGCATGGGGGAGAGTGAGAGGGGTCGGGGAGGCTGCGTGGCGACGTCGAGGGCCTCCAGCAGCGAGCGGGAAGCAGGAGGTGGCCGGCGCGTGCTCGCGCTCGCCGGGCACACGCGCACCGTCCTCCTGGCAGGAGGTGGGCGACGACTGGCGTCGGCCAGCAGTGCTGGGCCGGCACAGGAGCTGGCCTGCCAGCTAGGCTGCCAGGCAGGTAAGCGCCAGGTAGGTTTTCTCCTGTTTCTGTTTTCTTTTCTAATTTTCTGACATTTGTTTTGATTTAGATAAAATACTAAACCATTTTATATGCTTCTGAAAATTATTGTAGGAACTAATTGGATTATTCCAAAGCCCCACATTAAAAATCAGAATTATTGGAGTATATTTGAATATATAACAAATATAAATCCATTACAAATAATTATGCATTAATTCCAAATGGCCAAAATAAATATTTATGAGCTCCTAAAAATATTGGTTTGAATTTTACCTCTCACCAATATTTTTAGAGAGAGACATGAACATTTTCTTGGACCCTTTTGGAGCACTTTTTATTTGGGTTATTTTCAGAAATGATTCTGAGGGTTTCACAAATCCCCATTTCAAATTTAAATAGAGTTTAAACATGATGCAAGCATGAAGGCTAGCCTAGGTCATACTAGAACTAGGGATGTGACAACTCGCCCCCACTCGAAGAAATCTCGTCCCGAGATTCAGGAGTCGGCGGGAAGAAAGCGGGGTACTCAAGTCGAAGACGATCTTCACGCTCCCAAGTGGCTTCTCTCTCAGAATGATGAGACCACTGAACCTTGAGGAACTTGATGTTATGACGTCGAGTGACATGCTCTGCTTGATCAAGGATGCATACAGGGTACTCTCGATAGGTGAGGTTATCCTGGAGATCAAGTGTTTCGTGGTCCACTTCGCGGATGGGATCCGAGAAGCAACGCCTGAGTTGAGAGACGTGGAAGACATCATGAACTCGAGAAAGATGTGGTGGTAGTTCCAACTGGTAGGCAACCTCTCCTCGTTTCGCGAGAATGAGAAAGGGACCAATGTAACGAGGAGCCAACTTGCCCTTGATACCAAATCGATGGGTACCCTTTAGAGGAGTAACCCGAAGATAAGCCTTATCGCCAACTTCATAAGCCACTTCCTTATGACGACGGTCATACTGGCTCTTTTGACGAGATTGGGCGGTTTTCAAATTCTCACGAATGATGCGAACTTGCTCTTCTGCCTCCTGGATCATATCCGGTCCAAAGAATTGCCGTTCACCGGTTTCTGACCAGTTCAAAGGTGTTCGACATCTTCGTCCATACAGAACCTCAAAAGGAGCTTTCTTGAGGCTGGATTGATAGCTATTGTTATAAGCAAACTCGGCAAAAGGAAGACACTTCTCCCAATCCATACCGAATGAGATAACACAAGCTCTAAGCAAGTCTTCAAGAATCTGGTTGACCCTTTCCACCTGACCACTTGATTGAGGGTGGAAAGCGGTACTGAAAGAAAGATGGGTGCCCATGGCAGTTTGGAAACTCTCCCAGAAATGAGAAGTGAAGAGACTACCACGGTATGAATTGATCTCTAGTGGAACACCATGAAGTGAGACTATTCGAGAAATATATAAGTCAGCGAGCTGACTAGCAGTGATACTCTCTCGAACAGGTAGGAAGTGAGCCACTTTGGAAAGACGATCAATGACTACGAAGATAGCGTTATTCCCTTTCTTGGTCTTGGGAAAACCGGTGATGAAGTCCATGCCAACTTTATCCCATTTCCACTCAGGAATAGCTAAAGGTTGAAGGGTGCCAGCAGGTCTTTGATGCTCTGCCTTAACGCGACGACAAACGTCACAGTTAGCAATAAACTGAGCAATTTCTCTCTTCATCCTAGTCCACCAGAACCTCTGGCGTAGGTCTTGATACATCTTAGTACTACCGGGATGAATCGTGAGAGGAGATTCATGCGCCTCCTTAAGGATTAGTTGTCGAAGATGTTGATTCTTGGGAACCACCAAGCGACTCTCAAAGAAAACAACACCGCGACCATCTATAGAAAAACTACCACCAACTCCCTTGTTAATGTTTCTCTTGATCCGGGAAATTCCCGTATCCTGCTTCTGAGCAGAGATGATCTGTTCCACAAGAGTAGGTTTCGCCACCAAGGTAGAAAGGAATCCGTGAGGAGCAAGGTGGAGGTTAAGTTTGCATAATTCCTCATGGAGAAGTGGTTGGCCCTGCTGCAACATGAGATTGTTGCAATAGGACTTACGACTTAGCGCATCAGCCATAACATTCCCCTTGCCTGGGGTGTAGGTAATCCCTAAGTCGTAATCTGAGATCAACTCCAACCAACGTCTTTGCCTAAGGTTCAAATCTGGTTGGGTGAAGATATAGTTGAGACTCTGGTGATCGGTGTAAATCTCGCAACGTTTACCAAGAAGGTAATGTCGCCAGGTCTTAAGTGCATAGACTACGGCTGCAAGCTCTAGATCATGTGTAGGATAATTCTCCTCATGTGGATGCAACTGTCGAGATGCATAGGCAATCACATGGCGATCTTGCATAAGAATGCAACCTAGTCCCTGTCGTGAGGCGTCGCAGTAGATAACAAAGTCTTTAGTGAAGTCCGGTGGCACAAGTATGGGAGCAGAAGTCAGGCATCTTTTCAGTTCCTGAAAACTGTGCTCACACTATGGGGACCACTCAAACTTTTTATCTTTCTTGAGAAGTTCCGTGAGAGGTTTGGCCACTTTGGAGAAGTTCTCAACGAAGCGGCGACAATAACTGGCTAGACCAAGGAAACTCCTAACTTGCTTAACTGATTCAGGCGGAGTCCAATCAAGAACGGCCTGAACTCTTTCGGGATTGACAGCAATGCCCTTACCAGAGATTACGTGGCCGAGATAGGTCACTTCTGGTAACCAAAATTCGCACTTGGAGAACTTGGCGTAAAGGCGGTGTGCTCTGAGTTTTTCTAGCAAAGTCTAAGATGTTCGGCATGCTCTTCCTCGTTCTTCGAGTAAATAATGATATCATTGAGGTAAACCACGACAAACTTGTCTAGGTACTCCATGAAGATCGAGTTCATCAAGCGAGAGAAAGTAGCTGGAGCGTTGGTTAGACCAAAGGACATGACGGTGTACTCATACTGACCATAACGAGTGACAAAAGCCGTCCTAGGAATGTCCCCATTTCTGATCTTGATTTGGTGGTAGCCTAACCTCAAATCCATCTTGGAAAAGACTGAGGATCCAGCAAGCTGATCGTACAGGTCGTTGATCCCGGGGAGTGGATACTTGTTCTTTATCGTGACCAAATTAACGGGACGATAATCTACAACCATCCGGTCCGTACCATCCTTCTTCTTGACGAAGAGAACGGGGCAAGCCCAGGGAGAAGAACTGGGACGGATGAAGCCCTTTTGCAAGGATTCATCGAGTTGTTTCTTAAGCTCAGCTAGTTCTAAGGGTGCCATCTTGTAAGGTCTTCTAGAGATTGGAGCGGTTCCTGGGATAAGATCTATGACAAATTCTACATCTCTGTCAGGTGGAATGCCTGGCAGTTCCTCTGGAAAGACATCCGGAAAGTCACGGACTACCGAGATATCTTCTAGGTCAGGAAGAGGGTTGGCATTAAGAGAATAGAGCTGACGCTTTGCCACTCTAGTGGAGACGGTGACTATCTTGCCGGATGGGTGTGCAAGCTGAACAGACCTTGTGTAACAATCAA
Organism: Triticum monococcum; assembly: GCA_034509565.1. Taxonomy (NCBI): domain Eukaryota; kingdom Viridiplantae; phylum Streptophyta; class Magnoliopsida; order Poales; family Poaceae; genus Triticum; species Triticum monococcum. Next base: position 527,545,880 of record CM067841.1, read on the forward strand.
TCTGGGCATGATGAGCTTTCATCCAGTCCATACCCAAGATGATGTTAATATCTGTAGACTTGAGGGCTATAAGTGATGCAAGGAATACCAGTCGGTCAACAAGGATTTCATTACGATGGCTTATTCTGGTAGTTTGCCATCTAGACCCTGGAGTTTGGATTTCAAGTGGAGTTGGCATATCACAAAATGACATGTCGTGCAAACGAGCATAGCCTTCAGAGATGAAGGAGTGAGATGCTCCGGTATCGAACAAAACCGAAGCTGGATGGCAATTGACAAGGAGGGTACCAAGAATGACATCCGGATCATCACGAGTGTCTTTAGCTGAGACGTGATGCACACATCCACGTTCAGTGGGAGCTGACTTGACACTACTCATCTTGCGTGATGGCTTATCACGGCCAACAGACTTCTCAGGCTGGGGTGGAGCATAGCTGGTTTGAGAGCAGTCACGTGCATAGTGTCCTGGCTCTCCGCATGTGAAGCAACTCCCTGAAGTAGGACGTGGACCCGCTTTGACATGCAGTCTACCAATAGGCCTGGGTGGAGCATGTAACTGAACTGGGTGAGGTGCCACATAAGAGGGCCTCGGTGAGTAACCGGGTGGAAGAGCGGAGTTCGGAACCCAAAACCGGCGCTTCTGCAAGGTAGAGCCGGAGGAAGAAACCAAATCACAGGTGTGCTTACGAGACTCCTCGTAAGTGAGCTGAGCTGTCTCCGCATTAATGGCCTTGTTCACAAGAGCCTGGAATGTATTGCAATGGTGCAGGTGGAGATCACGACGCAACTTGGGGTTGAGACCCTTCCAGAACCTAGCCTGCTTCTTGGCGTCTGTGGACACTTCTTCTGTAGCATAGCGGGCGAGGTTCTCAAATTCTCTACTGTAGGCATCAACAGCCATCTTACTCTGGGTGAAACTACAAAACTCTTCTCTCTTGCGATCAACGAGAGCCTGAGGAATGTGATGCTCGCGGAAAGCCTCAGTGAAATCTCTCCAGGTGATTATCTGGCCAGCTGGAAGCATAGCCTCGTAGTTCTGCCACCAAATACTGGCAGGACCTTCCAGGTGATAAGCAGCATAGGTGACCTTGTCACTATCAGCTACGTTCGCAGAACGCATCTTGTGTGTGATACTATGGAGCCAGTCATCTGCATCGAGTGGTTCAATGGAATGATGGAAGGTGGGTGGTTTCAGACCGATGAAGTCATGGATGGACACAAACTCTTTGTGCTGGCGGTAGGTGTTCTCCTCAATACGTGCTAGCAAGCGGTTAGACTCTCGCTTGTTCTTCTCCATCTCTAACATGAACTCTGCCAATGAAGACTGGTCATAGGATCCTCATCCCTACCATCTCCGTGGTTCCGGACATGAACAACAGAACTTCGGTTAACCGGCAACATCCTGAAGAGCCAACCAAGGAAACAAGGATGGATTCATCATCACCATAAGGATGTAGATTATAGTACGAGAAAAATACTATCTCTTGAACTCCTAGGACAAATCCGGCAGCATAACGGCAGCAAACTGCTCAAAATGAGAGATTCTGCAAAAGATGGGGTAGCACCATGCTCAACATCATTACTCAAGGTTCTGAGATATTACTAAACAGACTACACCGGAAGTACTCGAAAACTGGGATATGACTCTGATCAACCAATCCTAAGAGACTACGGAGTAGTAACACGTGATCCTGATAGACAGAAAAGGAAGCCTAGTTCCTTAACCCCGTAGGAAAGATAGGATGACTCAGATCAGAAGGCATGAGGTATAAGGAGTAAAAAGAGCCTTACGTTCCCTTCCACAATCAATTCCCTTACATAACTAAAGAATTTCTAGACTCAACTTCGACCAGGTTGGCTTGGAAATCCTACAGGCAGTCAGGCTCTGATACCAAGGCTGTCAGGACCCCGATTGTAAGTCACACCAATCTAGCATGTAACACCTCATATCATTTTGCGGCCTCACGCACGGTATCCCCACGGGTGTCGCCTTACCATGGTCCGGGACCGTTTGCGTCTTTTGGCTCGCGTATATGATGGTGTCGCTAGCATCCATATGACAGAGAACCCGGGCCGACATGGCTAGTCGCGAACCCAAAGCGTCCCTAACCTATGGGAACAGGCATACATGATTCACATCGAGCGTGTCGGTCAGCAGCGTGTGAATCCAGGCTGTAGCACCGGGCTAACAGGACTCCGGGGAACCCGGGCTGTAGCAGGCTAGGCAAGACTCCGGTCGTCACCGCGTGACATTTCCCCGAAGGGACAGACACAGGAACGAAGTGAAACACATGCCGGCCAGTCAAGTGTTCCGAGCAGTAGTGCTGGGCTAGCAGGACTCCGGTGGACCGGGCTGTAGCGGACTACTATCGCTCAGAAAACACTAGACTACATTTCCCCATATGATAGGCTGCCAAGGATAAACAACCAGATTGTCGGATCCCACACATAGCAATACACGCCACACGTACGCATAACATGCAAGTATGTGATGTACAACATGGCATCACAACATAACGCAAACTCATATAGATAAAGGCTCAGAAGAGCCACATAGCATAAATACAAGCAGGGGTCACATGACCCATCATTCAAAGCATACAAGCAACGGAAGCATTACAGTTCTGGGTACAGACAACTACAAAAGAAAAGAGCTGGAAAGCCTGACTATCTACAAGACCCTCCCAAGGGTACAAGATCGTAGCTGAGGTAACATGCTACCCATCGAAGTCCAAGCGGAACTACTAGTAAGACAGATGTCTCGTCTACAAAACATAAATAAAGCAAACGTGAGTACAAAGGTACTCAGCAAGACTTACATCAGATCCTATCATATATACATTAGTATCAAGAAGGTAATGTGGGGTTTAGTTGCAGCAAGCTAGCTTTGACTCAGTGGCTATCCTGTTCTACGACAACGAGAAACTTCTTTGAGATGAGGCAGTGCACACGAGTCCACTAATCACCACATCAATACACCACTAAGGATTCATCCTCGTCTCCCTACGAGAAGGCCATCCATAGCACTCACACTTGTCTTGAGCATTTTAGAGTATCCACTTTAAGTTGTCTATGTACCACGTAAGCATCCAAGAAGTCCATAACCGAGGACACGGCTATTCGAATAGATCATGATAACCCTGCAGGGGTGTACTTCATCACACACGCTCTCGCCACTTACCGCCATGTACACGTCATGTATCTCGGCAACCTTCAAGCGGAAGCCTGGCGAGGGTGTCGGCCACGACCTGACTAACCACGCAAGACTCTAGTCCAGGTTTATCTCCTATTCGGGTTCCATCCGCAAGGAGATCCGGCCGAGGTTTCGCTCACGGCCCCAAACGATGTGTACAGGGTTCCCGAGCCCACCATCCGGGTGCCACTCGGTACACCGGGCCACGTGTGCCTAGTCTGTCCCAAGTCCACCCTGCCGGGTGCCACTCGGTAGAAAAATAGCACTACCTACAAACACCAGAAACTATTTGCAACTCCTGGACAGAGCTCAAGGCGGTTAATAAGTCGAGAGAGCTTGGAGCACCCGGAGCCCAATGTGTGGTAGTAGCTAGTCATTGGACAACTTACACAGAACTCAGTTCTTAAGGACGGTCCCAATGAGACAACCCACCATGTACTCCTACATGGCCTCTCACCGCTACCTTTACCAAATCGTGTTCACACGTTTAACTCTCAGCACCAGAACATATCATAACACTCCAATTCATTCCCGATGAATTAGACGTGACACAACTCTAAGCAATAGCAGGCATGGCATGGTAGGAACACAACATGGCTCAATCAATTCCTACACATGCTAGTGGGTTTTAACTATTTACTGTGGCAATGACAGGTCATGCAGAGGAATGGGTTCAACTACCGCAGTAGAAAGTAGCAGTTGAATCGTTGTTGTCCTAATGCAATAAATGAGAGCAGGGGCGAGAGAGTGGGATTGTATCGGAATGAACAAGGGGGTTGCTTGCCTGGTAGAACAAGGAAGGCACTGCTCCTTAGACAAGTACTCTGGAACGGTCTCCGAAGCAGGACCTATCGAGAAGGAACGGTGTCGGCAATCAAACACAAGCATATGCAACATTATGATGCATGAACATGGCATGAAGATGTGATGTTATTGGAGCTAATGCAACTATCATTCATTTGGTTAAAGTCCATTTGAACTAAAGATTCAAATGTAACTCTAAAATAAGCTCTTAAATATGCCATAAGTGTGTTTTCACATATACAGCATGTATAGGTTGGTTTGTCATGCATGAAAATGGTACAAATGGATAGATTGAATTTTTCTGATAATTTTTCATATATAAGTTATTTCAATCTGAGTTACGGTTGAATTTCTATGAATTTTTGAAGTTTTAAATATATTCTGGAATTTCCTGATTTATTATAATTCCAGAAATCATTATTGCGTCAGCCTGACATCAGCGCTGCGTCAGCGGTCAACGGAGCTGACCGAGTCAAACCTAACGTGTGGGGCCACACGTCAGTGACTGGTTAGTTAACACAGGAGTTATTCCTAATCTGATTTAGATTAGTGGCTCTGGGGCCCACTGTCAGTGTCTCTAGGGGGGTAGTTAGTGCCTAACTACGATGCCACGTCAGCCCGCCGGAGTTCTGGCCGGCGGCGAACAATAGCGCGGCGGCGACTCGCCGGAATGGCGCTACGAGCTGGGTCTGGACGCGCGAAGACCACCGGGGCGTAGCCCGTCGTCGTCCGCATCCAGGGGAGCTGGTGGGAGGCTGCGGGGGCGCCGGAGCTCGCCGGAGCAGGGCTCGGGGCGGAGGCTGGGGCACGGCTTCGAGCAGAAAGTGGCTGCAGGGCACGGCTGAGGCTGCGGAGGGCCTCTACGGCCTCCTGGCGTCACCAAGAACACGATGACGCGCGCGGGAGCGGCTGGCTCGGCCTCTGGCCACGGCGGCGCCATGGCCAGCGGCACGGAGCTCTCAGCTCCGGTGGCTAGGCGGCTAGAGGAGGGGATCGAGCACGGTTTAGGGGGGGAAAGGATCGTGGCCTCACAGCGGTTGCAGGGGCCGTAGAAGCGGGCTCGGGGAAGCTTGGACGGCGGCAAATCGACGGTGGAAATCCACGGTGGCCGATGAGGAAGACGAAGACGATGGCGTCGTTTCAGGCGTCCCGTGGGCACGTGCTTCGTCTTGGTGCTTCACGGCGTCGAGGAAGACCCGTTGGACAGGGCAGAGGGGCAAGAGGAGCACGGTGGCAATGGCTACGGCGTGCGGCGGTGACGGCAGCGCTCGGGCGTTCGCGGGGAAGGGCGAGAGAGGGTGACAGAGGAGAGGAGGAGCATGGGGGAGAGTGAGAGGGGTCGGGGAGGCTGCGTGGCGACGTCGAGGGCCTCCAGCAGCGAGCGGGAAGCAGGAGGTGGCCGGCGCGTGCTCGCGCTCGCCGGGCACACGCGCACCGTCCTCCTGGCAGGAGGTGGGCGACGACTGGCGTCGGCCAGCAGTGCTGGGCCGGCATAGGAGCTGGGCCGCCAGCTGGGCTGCCAGGCAGGTAAGCGCCAGGTAGGTTTTCTCCTGTTTCTGTTTTCTTTTCTAAATTTCTGACATTTGTTTTGATTTAGATAAAATACTAAACCATTTTATATGCTTCTGAAAATTATTGTAGGAACTAATTGGATTATTCCAAAGCCCCACATTAAAAATCAGAATTATTGGAGTATATTTGAATATATAACAAATATAAATCCAATACAAATAATTATGCATTAATTCCAAATGGACAAAATAAATATTTATGAGCTCCTAAAAATATTGGTTTGAATTTTACCTCTCACCAATATTTTCAGAGAGAGACATGAACATTTTCTTGGACCCTTTTGGAGCACTTTTTATTTGGGTTATTTTCAGAAATGATTCTGGGGGTTTCACAAATCCCCATTTCAAATTTAAATGGAGTTTAAACATGATGCAAGCATGAAGGCTAGCCTAGGTCATACCAAAACTAGGGATGTGACATCAACACAAATGAAAGAGAACTACGAAAGATCTAAGTCTTCGAGTTCCATAGGCTTCACGTGGTGTCTTCTCTTGTCATAGTCTTCAATGTGAATATCTTCATATACCACCATTGACTTCAATGTCTTCGTACATTTTTAGGGGTCATCTCTGGTAGTAAAACCGAATCAATGAGGGACTTCTACCTGTGTTATCCTGCAATTCTCACAAACACATTAGTCCCTCAACTAGGTTTGTCATCAATACTCCAAAACCAACTAGGGGTGGCACTAGATGCACTTACACTATCGTAGTCCTTTTGATAAGTAAGAGTGTCGAACCCAACGAGGAGCAGAAGTAAATGACAAGCGGTTTTTAGCAAGGTATTCTCTACAAGCACTGAAATTATCGGTAACAAATAATTGTGTGATAAGATAATTCGTAACGGGTAACAAGTAACAAGAGTAAATAAGGTGCAACAAGGTGGCCCAATCCTTTTTGTATAAAAGTACAAGCTTGGACGAACTCATATATATAGCAAAGCACTCCAGAGGACACATGGGAATAACTATCAAGCTAGTTTTCATCATGCTCATATGATTCTCGTTCGTTACTTTGATAATTTGATATGTGGGCGGACCAGTGCTTGGGTGCTGCCCTTCCTTGGACAAGCCTCCCACTTATGATTAAACCCTCTCACAAGCATCCGCAACTATGAAAGAAGAATTAAGATAAATCTAACCATAGCATGAAATATATGGATCCAAATCAGCCCCTTATGAAGCAATGCATAAACTAGGGTTTAAACTTCTGTCACTCTAGCAACCCATCATCTACTTATTACTTCAAAATGCCTTCCCCTAGGCCCAAATCATGGTGATGTGTCATGTAGTCAACATTCACATAACACCACTAGAGGAGAGACAACATACATCTCATCAATATATTGAACGAATACCAAATTCACATGATTACTTATAACAAGACTTCTCCCATGTCCTCAGGAACAAACTTAACTACTCACAAAGCATATTCATGTTCACAACCAGAGGAGTATTAATTATCATTAAGGATCCGAACATATGATCTTCCACCAAATAAACCAACTAGCATCAACTATAAGGAGTAATCAACACTACTAGCAACCCACAGGTACCAATCTGAGGTGTTGAGACAAAGATCGGATACAAGAGATGAACTAGGGTTTGATAGGAGATGGTGCTGGTGAAGATGTTGATGGAGATTGACCCACTCTCAATGAGAGGATCATTGGTGATGAAGATGGCTTCGATTTCCCCCTCCCGAAGGGAAGTTTCCCCGACAGAAGAGCTCCGCCGAAGCCCTAGATTGGTTCTACCCAAGTTCCACCTCGAGACGGCGGCGTTTCGGCCCGAAAGCTTCCTCTTGATTTTTTTCCAGGTCAAAACACACCATATAGCAAAAGATGGGCGTCGGGGACCTGCCAGGTGGCCCACAAGGTAGGGGGCGCGCCCAGGGGTGTAGTGTTGGAAATATGCCCTAGAGGCAATAATAAAAGTATTATTATTATATTTCCGTGTTCATGATAATTGTCTTTATTCATGCTATAATTGTGTTATCCGGAGATCGTAATACATGTGTGAATAACAGACACCAACATGTCCCTAGTGAGCCTCTAGTTGACTAGCTCGTTGATCAATAGATAGTCGTGATTTCCTGACTATGGACATTGGATGTCATTGATGACGAGATCACATCATTAGGATAACGATGTGATGGACAAGACCCAATCCTGAACATAGCATAAGATCGTATAGTTCGTTTGCTAGAGTTTTTCCAATGTCAAGTATCTTTTCCTTAGACCATGGTTTCCTTAAGGAAGAATTGTATATGATGCAGCCGGAAGGTTTTGTCGATCGTAAGAATGCTGACAAGGTGTGCAAGCTCCAACGCTCGATTTATGGGCTGGTGCAAGCATCTCGGAGTTGGAACATTCGCTTTGATGAGATGATCAAAGTGTTTGGGTTTACACAGACTTATGGAGAAGCCTGCGTTTACAAGAAAGTGAGTGGGAGCTCTGTAGCATTTCTCATATTATATGTAGATGACATACTTTTGATGGGAAATGATATAGAACTCTTGGACATCATTAAGGCCAACTAGAATAAAAGTTTTTCAATGAAGTACCTTAGAGAAGCTGCTTATATATTAGGCATCAAGATCTATAGAGATAGATCAAGACGCCTCATAGGTCTTTCACAAAGCACATACCTTGATAAGATATTGAAGAAGTTCAATATGAATCAATCTAAGAAGGGGTTCTTGCCTGTGTTACTAGGTATGAAATTGAGCTCGGCTCAAAGTCCGACCACGGCAGAAGAAATAGAAGAGATGAGTGTCATCCCCTATGCCTCAGCCATAGGTTCTATTATGTATGCCATGCTGTGTACCAGACCTGATGTAAACCTTGCCGTAAGTTTGGTAGGAAGGTACCAAAGTAATCCCGGCAAGGAACACTGGACAGCGGTCAAGAATATCCTGAAGTACCTGAAAAGGACTAAGGAAATGTTTCTCGTTTATGGAGGTGACGAAGAGCTCGTCGTAAAGGGTTACGTCGATGCTAGCTTCGACACAGATCTGGATGACTCTAAGTCACAAACCGGATACGTGTATATTTTGAATGGTGGGGCAGTAAGCTGGTGCAGTTGCAAGCAGATCGTCGTGGCGGGATCTACATGTGAAGCGGAGTACATGGCAGCCTCGGAGGCAGCGCATGAAGCAATTTGGGTGAAGGAGTTCATCACCGACCTCGGAGTCATACCCAATGCGTCGGGGCCGATCAAGCTCTTCTGTGACAACACTAGAGCTATTGCACTTGCCAAGGAGCCCAGGTTTCACAAGAAGACAAGGCACATCAAGCGTCGCTTCAACTCCATTCGTGAAAATGTTCAAGATGGAGACATAGATATTTGTAAAGTACATACGGACCTGAATGTAGCAGATCCGTTGACTAAACCTCTCCCTAGAGCAAAACATGATCAACACCAGAATTCCATGGGTGTTCGATTCATCACAATGTAACTAGATTATTGACTCTAGTGCAAGTGGGAGATTGTTGGAAATATGCCCTAGAGGAAATAATAAAAGTATTATTATTATATTTCCTTGTTCATGATAATTGTCTTTATTCATGCTATAATTGTGTTATCCGGAGATCGTAATACATGTGTGAATAACAGACACCAACATGTCCCTAGTGAGCCTCTAGTTGACTACCTCGTTGATCAATAGATAGTCGTGATTTCCTGACTATGGACATTGGATGTCATTGATGACGAGATCACATCATTAGGATAACGATGTGATGGACAAGACCCAATCCTGAACATAGCATAAGATCGTATAGTTCGTTTGCTAGAGTTTTTCCAATGTCAAGTATCTTTTCCTTAGACCATGAGATCGTGTAACTCCCGGATACCGTAGGAGTGCTTTGGGTATACCAAACGTCACAACGTAACTGGGTGACTATAAAGGTATACTACGGGTATCTCCGAAAGTGTCTGTTGGGTTGACACGGATCAAGACTGGGATTTGTCACTCCGTATGACGGAGAGGTATCACTGGGCCCACTCGGTAATGCATCATCATAATGAGCTCAAAGTGACTAAGTGTCTGGTCACGGGATCATGCATTACGGTACGAGTAAAGTGACTTGCCGGTAACGAGATTGAACGAGGTATTGGGATACCGACGATCGAATCTCGGGCAAGTAACATACCGATTGACAAAGGGAATTGTATACGGGGTTGCTTGAATCCTCGACATCGTGGTTCATCCGATGAGATCATCGTGGAGCATGTGGGAGCCAACATGGGTATCCAGATCCCGCTGTTGGTTATCGATCGGAGAGTCGTCTCGGTCATGTCTGCTTGTCTCCCGAACCCGTAGGGTCTACACACTTAAGGTTCGGTGATGCTAGGGTTGTGAAGATATGTATATGCAGCAACCCGAATGTTGTTCGGAGTCCCGGATGAGATCCCGGACGTCACGAGGAGTTTCGGAATAGTCCGGAGGTAAAGAATTATATATAGGAAGTGTTGTTTCGGCCATCGGGACGAGTTTCGGGGTCACCGGTATTGTACCGGGACCACCGAAAGGGTCCCGGGGGTCCACCGGGTGGGGCCACCCATCCCGGAGGGCCCCATGGGCCAAAGTGGGGAGGGGAACCAGCCCATAGTGGGCTGGTGCGCCCCCTAGGCCCACCCCATGCGCCTAGGGTTGAAACCCTAGGGGTGGGGGGCGCCCCACCTTGGCTTGGGGGCCACTCCAGCCCTAGCCGCCGCCCCCCCCTAGGAGATCCCATCTCCTAGGGCCGGCGCCCCCCCTAGGGGGGAAGGGGGGGAGGGGGCAGCCGCACCCTGCATCCTTGGCGCCTCCCTCTCCCCTGCTACACCTCTCTCTCGTAGTACACGGCGAAGCCCTGCTGCCGTGACGCCCTGCATCCACCACCACGCCGTCTTGCTGCTGGATCTTCATCAACTTCTCCTTCCCCCTTGCTGGATCAAGAAGGAGGAGATGTCATCCGCTCCGTACATGTGTTGAACGCGGAGGTGCCGTCCGTTCGGCGCTTGGTCATCGGTGATTTGAATCACGACGAGTACGACTCCGTCATCCATGTTCTAGTGAACGCTTCCGCTTGCGATCTATAAAGGTATGTAGATGCAATCCAATCACTCGTTGCTAGATGAACTCATAGATGGATCTTGGTGAAACCATAGGAAATTTTTTTGTTTTCTGCAATTTTCCCCAACATGTAGGGCGCGCCCCCACCCTTGTGGATGGCAGGTGGCCCCCCTCTGGTGCTTTCTTCGCCCAATATTTTTTATATATTCCAAAATAATTCTTCGTGAAGTTTTAGGAATTTTGGAGTTGTGTAGAATAGGTCTCTAATATTTGCTCCTTTTCCAGTCCAGAATTCCAGTTGCCGGCATTCTCTCTCTTCATGCAAACCTTATAAAATAAGAGAGAAAAGGCATAAATATTGTGATATAATGTGCAATAACAGCCCATAATGCAATAAATATCAACATAAAAGAATGATGCGAAATGGACGTATCAACTCCCCCAAGCTTAGACCTCGCTTGTCCTCAAGCGAAAGCCGAAATCAAAAAATATGTCCACATGTTTAGAAATAGAGGTGTCGATAAAATAAAATACGTACATGAGGGCATCATGATCATCTTTAGAATAGCAACATACATTGTCATATAATTTCTTAAGCTAAAGTAACAATTCATTCACAAGGTAAAGTGTGAATCAGAAACTTCATTGGAAACTAACAAACTATGATCTCAGTCATTGAAACAATTGCAATCTATCATAACATCGAAAAGAGTCAATATAAGAGCTTTTCAGCAAGTCCACATACTCAACTATCATTTAGTATTTCACAATTGCTAACACTCACATGATACTTATGTGTACAAATGAAAGCACAAGTGCTCCCTAGGTGGTTTTGGTAATTGATGACAACATATCTCTTGTTGGACTAATACCTTTACCTAGTATATTTCAGATAAGTTCAACAATGGAGTGGCATGGACTAAAGGTTGTGGGAACCTCTTCAAGATGCTAAGGACAAAGGATTGGCTAAAGCTTCAAACTCAAGACTCTTCATCTTATATATTTTAGTGATCCAAGATCACATTGAGTCTTTAGGAAAAGCCAATACTATCAAGAAGGGATGAGGTGTTGCTTAATGAGCCTCTTGCTTTATGTGCTTAGTGATATGCTCCAAAATCCTGAACCACCTTTCCATATCCACAAATCACCTAAACCCTAAGCCAAACTCGGTCATACCGATTCTATCAATCCGGCGCCACCGAGTTTCACTTGTCATTTGCCACTGCCAAACCCTAGCAATTCGGTCCTACCGATAAGGATCTCGGTCACACCGAGATGGGGTTGCAAACTCTCTGTTTCCCTTTCGTAACTTTTCGGTCTCACCGAAAGAGCGAATCGGTCCCACCGAGAATGCAATGCAAACTCTTTGTTTCCTTCTTGTAACTTTTCGGTCTCACCGAAAGAGCAAGTCGGTCCCACCGAGTTTGCCTGACCAACTCTCTGGTTAGCTAATTGCCGAACTCGGTCTCACCGAGTTTGTGCGATCGGTCTCACCGAGATTACGTTATGCCCAAACCCTAACCGAATCGGTCCTACCGAGTTGCATCTCAGTCCCACCGAAATTCCTAACGGTCACTAGGTTTACTATTTCGGTCAGACCGAGTTTTATGATTCGGTCCCATCGAGATTGGTAGATTGTGTGTAATGGTTGGATTTTGTGTGGAGGCTATAAATACCCCTCCACCTCCTCTTCATTCGAAGAGAGAGCCATCAGAACACATACACCATTCCTACTCATATGTTTTGAGAAAGAACCACCTACTCATGTGTTGAGACCAAGATATTCCATTCCTACCATATGAATCTTGATCTCTAGCCTTCCCCAAGTTGCTTTCCACTCAAATCTTCTTTCCATCAGATCCAAATCCTATGAGAGAGAGTTGAGTGTTGGGGAGACTATCATTTGAAGCACAAGAGCAAGGGGTTCATCATCAACACACCATTTGTTACTTCTTGGAGAGTGGTGTCTCCTAGATTGGCTAGGTGTTACTTGGGAGCCTCCGACAAGATTGTGGAGTTGAACCAAGGAGTTTGTAAGGGCAAGGAGATCGCCTACTTCGTGAAGATCTACCGCTAGTGAGGCAAGTCCTTCGTGGGCAATGGCCATGGTGGAATAGACAAGGTTGGTTCTTCGTGGACCCTTCGTGGGTGGAGCCCTCCATGGACTCGCGCAACCGTTACCCTTCGTGGGTTGAAGTCTCTATCAACGTGGATGTAGGATAGCACCACCTATCCGACCCACGGGAAAAACATCCGTGTCTCCAATTGCGTTTGAATCCTCCAAACCCTTCCCGTTACATTCTTGCAAGTTGCATGCTTTACTTTCCGCTGCCTATATACTCTTTGCATGCTTGCTTGATATGTATTGTGTATGTTAAAATTGTACCCGAACTCCACTTAAACCGAAAAAGCTTAAAAAGTGCAACTTTAGCATTAAGTGTCTATTCACCCCCCTCTAGACACTCCTTCTAGATCCTACAAGTGGTATCAGAGCTTTGGTCTCTATTGCCTTGGTTTAATCATCATTGGAGGAACATGGATGTGTCTACTTTAGGGAGTCTTAGACATAGAGTGCCTATTCTTGATGGAGAGTACTTTCATGAGTGGAAAAATGAGATGCTTGTAATCTTCAATCAATATCATTTAAACAAGTATGTTGCTAGCCCTTGTGCACCTCAGATTGATCCTTTGCATCCTACCCTAGATGAAGATATTGACATGATTCGCAATCTTAGAACCATTGAGCTCATCATTAGAGGATTGCCCAAAAATTTGATTGCTAGTTTGCCTACTCTTAATTGTGCCTATACTATATGGAAATTTCTTGAGGAACGATTTCCCGATCATTCCTTGAAAAATTTGGATAAAATTCTCCATAAATCTATTGCCTTGAGTAAGATGAACTCTAGTGATACTAAGTTTGGTGATTGTATATTTGAGCTTACCAATCTCAAGCATGCTAAAGGAGATGTTGGAATCATTAGTGATATTATATTTGAAGCTATAAGAATTCATAAAAGTGACCACTTTGATGACCATTTATCTAATGAATTACCCTCTCTAGGAAATGATGAGTCACAAGATCATGATGAACATGGATACTATGGTGATGATGATAGTGACTTCGATCTTGATGATGCAATGAGACATTTTGGTCTTACGGCAAATCTTCAGGGATATGCGTCAGGTGCAAAGGAATGGGTTCTTGATAGTGGATGTACTGATCATATGACCGGAGATGAAGAGATGTTCCGTGAGCTTGCTGAAAATGACGGCCCTCGAAAATATGTCACCTTTGGTGATAATTCAAAGGGTAAAGTAGTTGGCCTTGGTAAGGTGGCCATCTCACATGATAGTTCCATTCAAAATGTCATGCTCGTTGAATCTCTCGGCTACAATTTACTTTCAGTATCTAGACTTGCTGATTTTGGCCTAAATGTTCTATTTACTGAGGTAGATTGCCAAGTGTTTCGTCGAGACAATCATAAAATGGTGTTTACCGGTATGCGTAGAGGTGATCTTTACATTGTCGATTTCTCTAAAAAGGCACAACCTAAAACTTGCTTCATTGCTAAATCCTCAAAAGGTTGGTTGTGGCATAGACGACTAGGTCACGTTGGCATGAGAAATCTTGACAAGCTTATTAAAGGAAATCATATCCTTGGAGTTAACAATGTCATATTTGATAAGGATAGACTTTGCAGTGCTTGTCAAGCAGGCAAACAGGTTGGAGGAAGGCATCCTGTGAAGAACATCATGACCACAAGGAGGCCACTCAAACTACTTCATATGGATCTTTTTGGTCCCAATGCCTACAAAAGTCTTGGTGGAAATTCTTTTGGTCTAGTTATAGTTGATGATTTTTCAAGATTTACGTGGGTGTTCTTTCTTAATGACAAGTCGCAGGTCCAGAAGATCTTCAAAAACTTCGCTAGGAAAGCCCAAAATCAGTTTGAAGTGAAGATCAAGAAGGTTCGGAGTGACAACGGAACGGAGTTCAAGAACACAAATGTGGACACCTTTCTTGACGAAGAAGGGATTTCACACGAGTTCTCGGCTACGTACACACCTCAACAAAATGGAGTAGTTGAGAGGAAGAACCGGACGCTCATCGAAATGGCAAGAACGATGCTTGATGAATACAAGACGCCAAAGCACTTTTGGGCAGAAGCGGTTGAGACAGCTTGTCACGCAACAAATCGCTTGTATTTCACAAGCTACTCGGCAAGACAGCATACGAGCTCCTCATCGGTAACAAACCCCAAGTTGGATACTTTCGAGTATTCGGCTCAAAGTGCTACATTCTTGATAAGCATCATCGTTCAAAGTTTGCTCCTAAATCTCATGAAGGCTTCCTACTCGGTTATGGCTCAAACTCTCACACTTACCGTGTCTACAACAATTTCACCCGAAGGGTTGAAGAGACGGTAGATGTGAAGTTTGATGAATCTAATGGCTCGCAAGTAGAGCAATTGCCAATTGATGTAGGAGACAAAGACCCTTCAGAAGCAATCCAAGACTTGTCCATTGGCAAAGTTCGTCCAACGGAGGTGAAGGAGAGTACGTCATCCGTCCAAGTGGAAGCTTCTACTTCACGACAAGGTGAACCAAGAATCGACACAGAAGCGTCCACAAGTGGGACACACCAAGATGAAGAAGACGAGGAAGTACATCAAGATGAACATCAACAACCTCCTTCCCCACCACGACAAGAGAATGACAACGTCAACAATGAAGAAGGCCAAGAAGAAGAACAAGATGAAGAAGATGCTCAACGAAGACCCAAGCAAAAGCTCTCACGAGTTCGAGCAAGAATTGCCAAAGATCATCCCGTTGAGCAAATCCTCAATGATATACAAACCGGGAGAATCACTCGCTCAAAAACTCGTTTAGCTAACTTTTGTGAAAACTATTCATTCATCTCTAGCATTGAACCTATGAAGGTTGAAGAAGCATTGGAAGATCCGGATTGGGTAAACGCTATGCATGAAGAGCTACACAATTTTGAGAGAAACCAAGTTTGGACATTGGTTGAGAAGCCCGACAACAACCACAACATCATTGGTACCAAATGGGTGTTTCGCAACAAGCAAGATGAAGATGGACAAGTGGTCCGCAACAAAGCACGTCTCGTCACCCAAGGGTACACAGAAGTCGAAGGTATGGACTATGGTGAGACATATGCTCCCGTTGCTAGACTTGAGTCCATTCGCATCTTACTTGCCTATGATAATCACCATAATATCACCTTGTACCAAATGGACATTAAGAGTGCTTTTCTAAATGGTGAAATAGAGGAGGAAGTTTATGTCAAACAACCTCCCGGCTTTGTCAATCCTTAGAAACCTAATCATGTTTACAAACTTCACAAAGCTCTTTATGGTCTTAAATAAGCTCCTAGAGCATGATATAAATGCTTGACCAAGTTCCTTATTGCAAGTGGTTTTGAAATTGGTAAAATTGATTCTACTCTCTTCACTAAAAGGGTTAATGGAGAACTATTTGTATGTCAAATCTATGTTTATGATATCATATTTGGTTCAACTAACCCTCTCTTTAGTGAAAAGTTTGGAAAGCTAATGTCAGAGAAGTATGAGATGTCTATGATGAGTGAACTCAAATTCTTTCTTGGTTTGCAAATAAAGCAAACTAAGGAAGGTACATTTGTCTGTCAAACGAAGTACACCAAGGACTTATTCAAGAAGTTCAATATGCAAGAGTGCAAAGGCTAAGAGGAGAATTGAACATCATTGATGCTTCAAACGTGGAGTAGGAACTCCATTGGACACATGCAAGACATGAGCTTATGACTAATCCATGATATATCTCTTATGATGACTATCTTATGTCTTGGATATATTTGTACCTTGCATGTTGTCTAACCCATGTAGGTACTTGGTTGAAACTAATTCCATGGGATTGCGACTCACTCACATCTTGAGCAATCTTTACATCACCAAGTCTCTACACAATGGTGGTTGAAGACAAGGAAGCACAAAACCATTCAAACATATCCTTTGACAAATTCTATGTTGAGCTTCATGATTGTCATTTTTGGATACACAAGTGCTCTTCCTTGCAAGAACTAACCCATGTAGGTAGATGAACTCAAACTCCAAGTGGTGCTCCAAATTCTTGATGGACTACATCAACCTTGAGCACCCACACAAGTTCAACTACATCAGCAAGAACCACTCCACCACCCAAGGTATGTTATCCCATCTTACAGAAGCTTTACTCCAAGACATGAGTCAAAGCAACTCAACAAGATGTGAATACATCAAGATGCTTAAACAAAAAATGGCAATCCCATTTTGAGCTTAAACGATGAGTATGACCTATGATCAAGTGTTCTCACTTGACTCCTAAGTCAATATACTCTAACATAGGTGACTATGTCACCGCCCAACTCTAGATGAAGTTCTCTTGTGTTTCTTTCTGTGTTACTGCATTTGTCTCATGCTTGTTTATTTGTTTCCTTCTACTTCATCTAGATCCTTCAGTTTCTTTTCTTTTCCTTTTATTCTGCATTTTCCGCATTCAATTCATTGCAAATCTTTGTGAGATCCTGCATGTCTAGTGAGCTGAGGTGACGAGTGTTTTTCTCTGTGTGAACTCGGTCTCACCGAATTGTAATTTTCGGTCCAACCGAATTCCTTCGGTACCACCGAATCATACCACTCGGTGCCACCGACTTCGCAACAGGAAAAACAGTTTGTCACATAACCTATAATTCTTCTGATCCAGCTCCACTCAATGAATCTTGTCCTCTACAAGCATCCCAATTTTACTCTTTGCTTTATGCTGAGTCTCAAAGACCAAACCTTTTGGACGGATTCCAGAAGAACCTTCTTGGAAATTGATGTCAAAGGGGGAGAGAGAGATCACATCAAAGCTTATCTTTGGGGAGAAAGAGATCACATCAAAGCACTAAAGGGGGAGAGAACATCTCAAGGATCCCAGATGTCCCAGATAATGTATTAAGGGGGAGAAAGAGATCCCTAGGGGGAGAGACAATACACAAGGATCCCAGATGCTTGATGATCAAGAGGAGAGATGTCACATGTCTATACATGTTCATTTGTTTTGTTTCTTTCAGCTCTGATTTTCTATTCCCTATCTTCTCCCAATATCCCATATAAGATTCAGGGGGAGCAAGACACCTATGGGAAAGAAATCAGTCAAATCCATTGCATATCTTTACTCTTGGGGACATGTTGAATTCAATGCAGTACCTAGTACTTACTCTCTACATGTCATCCCAGTCTTGGTATTCTTGTGGTTTCTTCAGTTTACTCTGGCTAGTGGATGTATCTGTGTTATCTAACCTTGTTTGTGCAGGTTCATTCCGTCCTAAGTCAACCAAAGACTACAAGGTAAGTGTATGCATCAAAATCATGAGTATGAGAAGTTCTTGCTTATGTACATACTGTTTGCAAGAAGGACTCATGAGCATGAAGGTATTTTCCTTAACAATCTTTTACTCTGATGCATATGGCCAAGATACATGTAACACATTGCCCACTCTGTCATGGTTATGCCCTCACATGCCTCTATATTTCATATTCACATGAGTGCATACATGTAGGGGGAGCCTATGCTTGTTACATGTCCTTCCAAAGCTTTACTTGCTGTTCTTTATATCTTTATCTAAAGCTTTGATGTATGTTGCCATCAATTACCAAAAAGGGGGAGATTGAAAGCACAAGTGCTCCCTAGGTGGTTTTGGTAATTGATGACAACATATCTCTTGTTGGACTAATACTTTTACCTAGTATATTTCAGATAAGTTCAACAATGGAGTGGCATGGACTAAAGGTTGTGGGAACCTCTTCAAGGTGCTAAGGACAAAGGATTGGCTAAAGCTTCAAGCTCAAGACTCTTCATCTTATATATTTTAGTGATCCAAGATCACATTGAGTCTTTAGGAAAAGCCAATACTATCAAGAAGGGATGAGGTGTTGCTTAATGAGCCTCTTGCTTTATGTGCTTAGTGATATGCTCCAAAATCCTCAACCACCTTTCCATATCCACAAATGACCTAAACCCTAAGCCAAACTCGGTCATACCGATTCTGTCAATCCGGCACCACCGAGTTTCACTTGTCATTTGCCATTGCCAAACCCTAGCAATTCGGTCCTACCGATAAGGATCTCGGTCACACCGAGATGGGGTTGCAAACTCTCTGTTTCCCTTTCGTAACTTTTCGGTCTCACCGAAAGAGCGAATCGGTCCCACCGAGAATGCAATGCAAACTCTCTGTTTCCTTCTTGTAACTTTTTGGTCTCACCGAAAGAGCAAGTCGGTCCCACCGAGTTTGCCTGACCAACTCTCTGGTTAGCTAATTGCCGAACTCGGTCTCACCGAGTTTGTGCGATCGGTCTCACCGAGATTACGTTATGCCCAAACCCTAACCGAATCGGTCCTACCGAGTTGCATCTCAGTCCCACCGAAATTCCTAACGGTCACTAGGTTTACTATTTCGGTCAGACCGAGTTTTCTGATTCGGTCCCACCGAGATTGGTAGATTGTGTGTAACGGTTGGATTTTGTGTGGAGGCTATAAATACCCCTCCACCTCCTCTTCATTCGAAGAGAGAGACATCAGAACACATAAACCATTCCTACTCATATGTTCTGAGAAAGAACCACCTACTCATGTGTTGAGACCAAGATATTCCATTCCTACCATATGAATCTTGATCTCTAGCCTTCCCCAAGTTGCTTTCCACTCAAATCTTCTTTCCATCAGATCCAAATCCTATGAGAGAGAGTTGAGTGTTGGGGAGACTATCATTTGAAGCACAAGAGCAAGGAGTTCATCATCAACACACCATTTGTTACTTCTTGGAGAGTGGTGTCTCCTAGATTGGCTAGGTGTTACTTGGGAGCCTCCGACAAGATTATGGAGTTGAACCAAGGAGTTTGTAAGGGCAAGGAGATCGCCTACTTCGTGAAGATCTACCGCTAGTGAGGCAAGTCCTTCGTGGGCGATGGCCATGGTGGAATAGACAAGGTTGCTTCTTCGTGGACCCTTCGTGGGTGGAGCCCTCCGTGGACTCGCGCAACCGTTACCCTTCATGGGTTGAAGTTTCCATCAACGTGGATGTAGGATAGCACCACCTATGCGAACCACGGGAAAAACATCCGTGTCTCCAATTGTGTTTGAATCCTCCAAACCCTTCCCGTTACATTCTTGCAAGTTTCATGCTTTACTTTCCGCTGCCTATATACTCTTTGCATGCTTGCTTGATATGTATTGTGTATGTTAAAATTGTGCCCGAACTCCACTTAAACCGAAAAAGCTTAAAAAGTGCAACTTTAGCATTAAGTGTCTATTCACCCCCCTTTAGACCTAGATCCTACAACAAAGTTTCAATCAGACACAGAGAAAAGATAGGGGCTTATAGTTTCGCCTCCCAACCTTTTACCTCAAGGGTAATGTCAACAATAATAGTTTATGAAAACCCACATCCGAGTGGATATATATGTCTAGATCTTTCTCCAAGACATAGTGCTTTCCAAAAGAAAAAGTGTAAAAAGGAAAGGTGAAGATCACCATGACTCTTGTATAAGGGTAGAAGATAAAACTAAAAGATAGGCCCTTCGCAGTGGGAAGCAGAGGTGGTCATGCGCTTTTATGGTTGGATGCACAAAATCTTAATGCAAAAGAACATCACTTTATATTGCCGCTTGTGATAAAGAAGTTTATTATGCAGTCGGTCGCTTTTATTTCTTCCATATCACAAGTTCGTATAAATCTTATTTTCTTCACACTAATAGATCATAGATATTTAAAGAGGAATTTTTATTGCTTGCACCGATGACAACTTTCTTGAAGGATCTTACACAATCCATAGGTAGGTATGGTGGACTCTCAAGGCAAAACTGGTTTAAGGGATGTTTGGAAGCACAAGTAGTATCTCTACTTGGTGCAAAGGATTTGGCTAGCATATGAGAGAAAAGCAAGCTCAACATGTTGTAGGATCCATGACAACATAGCTTCTATTCAGATATAAGAAAACATAACCCACTATGTTGTCTTCCTTGTCCAATATCAACTTTTTAGCATATCATATTTTAATGAGTGCTCACAATTACAAAAGATGTCCAAGATAGTATATTTATATGTGAAGCCTCTCTTTCGTTATTACTTCCTATTAATTGCAACAATGACCAAAACTATGTTTGTCAACTCTCAACAACTTTTATGCATCATACTCTTTATATGTGAAGTCATTACTCTCCATAAGATCAATATATGATCCTTTTATTTCTTTTTATTTTTATTCCCTCAAGATCATAGCAAGAAAGCAAAGCCCTCAACTCAAAACTACCTTTTATTATATATAACTCATGGACTCGATTACATAGAGGGAACATACAGCAAAACTCAAAGCTAGATCATACTAAAACTTTATTCTACTGGATCAAAATATAACCAAAAGGATCAAACTAAGAAAAATGATAAGGGTAAAAGTATGATGGTGATACGATACCAGGGTACCTTCCCGAAGCTTGGCAGTTGCCAAGGGGAGTGCCCATACATAAGTATTTATGTCTCTTTCTTTAGAGGTGGTGATGATGGAGTTGTTAACGATGAAATTGTATCCTTTTTCTCATCTTACAGTTGAGGATGAGATTTTCCCCCCTCAAATCATCAGTCTCCTGTTCCAGAGTTAATATCTTTTTGCATAATTCTTGCTTGTTCTCCTACAAAAGACGGAAAGGGATAAACTCGATCTTAGGTTTATTTCTCTTATTAGGGAGACTTGACTTTTTGAACTCCGCGTGCATGTCCCTAGGTTGGGGTAATGGAGCTTCATCTTCATCTGAGCTTGTCTCCTCCTTTCCCGTTGGATCATAGTCTTCTTCTTCTTCCATGGTCCAACCATAATGCTCCACGTCCCCATAGACCTTGGGGTCTGCAATGTAATCAGCTACATGGCTCTCTCCCTCCGAATCTTGGGATGACATATCGCTCTAAATCTGCTGTAGAAACAACTCAAAACGAAATCAGGGGATTTTGCCGTGGTGTGATAACCCACAAGTATAGGGAATCGCAACAGTTTTCGAGGGTAATGTATTCAGCCCAAATTTATTGATTCAACACAAGGGGAGCCAAAGAATACTTGCAAGTATTTGTAGTTGATTTGTCAATTCAACCACACCTGGAGATTAATTATCTGTAGCAAAGTGATCGGTAGCAAAATAGTATGATAGTTTTGATAGTAGCAGTAGCAGCAACAGTAACGGTAACAGTGATAGTAATAGTTTTGTAGCAGTGACAATAGTAACAATAGCAGTAGTAACTTAGCAAGATCAATATGTAGGAAAATCGTAGGCATTGGATCGGTGAATTCGTTGGATGATATTCATCATATAATAGTCATAACCTAGGGTGATACAGCACTAGCTCCAGTTCATAAATATAATGTAGGCATGTATTCCGTAAATAGTCATACGTGCTTATGGAAAGAACTTGCATGAAATCTTTTGTCCTACACTCCCGTGGCAGCAGGGTCCTACTGGGAACTAAGGGATATTAAGGCCTCCTTTTAATAGAGAGCCGGAACAAAGCATTAACACATATACATGAACTCCTCAAACTACGGTCATCATCGGGAAGTGTCCCGACTATTGTCACTCCGGGGTTGCTGGATCATAACACGTAGTAGGTGACTATGACTTGCAAGATCGGATCTAGAACATAGATATAATGGTGATAACATAAACGGTTCAGATCTTAATTCATGGCACCCAGGCCCAAAGTGTCAACCATTAAGCATAGCAAAAGTCATAACAACATCAATCTCAGAACATAGTGGATACTAGGGATCAAGCCCTAACAAAACTAACTCGATTGCATGATGAATCTCATCCAACTCCTCACCGAACAGCGAGCCTACGAAGGAATTACTCACTCCCGGTGGAGAGCATCATGGAATTGGTGATGGAGGAGGGTTGGTGATAACGAAGACCGAAGATTCCCCTCACCAGAGCCCCAAACAGACTCCAGATCTGGCCTCCGAATGAGGAACGGGAGGTGATGGCGGCTCTGTATCGTGAAACGAGATAATTCTTCCTCTCTGTTTTTTCTGGAAATATGTGGTATTATAGCGTCGGTTTCAGGGTCTGCGGGGCCACCAGGTGGGACAACCCACCTGGTCGCGCTTGGAGGGGGGCACCCTGGTGGGTTGTTCTCCCCCAGGAGGCCCCCTCCGGTGGTTCTTGGCTCCAATATTTTTCTTTATTTATATAAAAAATCCTCGCAAAGTTTCGTTCCAATCCGAGAACTTTTATTTCTGCAAAAAAATAACACCATGGTAGTTCTGCTGAAAACAACGTCACTCCGGGTTAGTTTCATTCAAATCATGCAAATTAGAGTCCAAAACAAGAGGAAAAGCGTTAGGGAAAGTAGATAGGACAGAGACATATCAAATCCCCCAAGCTTAAAACTTTGCTTGTCCTCAAGCAATTCAGTTGATAAACTGGAAGTGAAAAAGAAAAACTTTTACGAACTCGTTCGCTCTTGTTTACATAAATAAGCTTAAGTAGCACCCAGGTTTTCAGCAAAGATCATGACTAACCATGTCAACAATAACTCTTAGAAATTATATTAACCCATATCAATAACATAAACAACTAGAGTGCAATAATAAGATATCTCAAATATCAACACTTTGTCAAAGCAACCATGATATAATATGACAATAGTGGTATCTCGCTAGCCCTTTGTGAGACCGCAAAACATAAATGTAGAGCACCTCCAAAGTTCAAGCAGCGACTAAACATTGTAATTCATGGTCTAAAATATCCAGTCATGCTAACACCCAACATTCACTACACACAATGCGTGAGCATGACAACCATGCTCTCAGATCTGGCGCTTATTAGAGACGGTGATGACTCAACATAAAAGTAAATAGATAGTCCCTTCACAGAGGGAAGCAGGGATTTGCAGAGGTGCCAGAGATCAGGTTTTTAAAACATAGGTGAATGAAATTTTGAGAGATGCACCCTTCATATTTACTTTGCGACCATCAGTTATCAATATCTTCCATGCTAAACACATTAGTAGTGGTTCCCAAGCGATAAAGTAAAGGTTATTACTCCATAGGAGTTTTTGTCTGATTATTTGTAAGCTCTTTTCTTTTTGCAGTTTGGGACCGGGGATCCCTATTACCGCCCCTCTCATGCAAGGACAAGTGAATAAACACTCGTCATGAGAATAACCCGTTTAGCATGGAAGATACTGACTACCTCCTATCACTTTGTGAACAATCCAGGCACACAAAAAGGATATTTATTTGAAGTTTTTAGATGTGGCACATGCAAATTTACTTAGGACGTCAGGGTAATACCGCATATACGTAGGTATGGTGGACTCATCTGTAATAACTTGGGTTTTAGGATTTTGGTGCACAAGCAGTATTCCCGCTTAGTACATGCGACGACTAGCAATTACGTTGGGAAGCGGCCAGCTGGAGAGCAACGATGGTCATGATCATACATTATGCATAATAGACATTGGATATCAGCATGAGTAGGATATGGACACCATGAACATAAATATCATAGAGGCTATGTTGGTTTTGATTCAACTACATGCATGAACATGTGCCAAGTCAAGCCACTCGAACATTCAGAGGATACCATATCATCATACTACATCACAATCATTTTAACGGAATGTTGACATCCAAGATAAATCATTATCCACTCCTAGATACTTATGCATGGCATGAGAAACACTAAAATGTTTTTGGAGTTTTTGGTTTTTCTTGAACGAGCAAATAAAAAGGAAAAACAATGAGAAAGACTATTTACTGGGAAAGCTCCCAACAAGTAAAAGAATAATAAGGAAATCTTTTTGAGTTTTCTTTTTAGATACTACAACTAACTACACTAGAAAGAAAAATAAAAAA
Source organism: Triticum monococcum (assembly GCA_034509565.1). Lineage (NCBI taxonomy): Eukaryota > Viridiplantae > Streptophyta > Magnoliopsida > Poales > Poaceae > Triticum > Triticum monococcum. The sequence continues at coordinate 527,570,436 of CM067841.1, forward strand.
GAAGCAGGAAATATTTTTGTATTTTCTCAAAGTTTTTCAAACACACAAGAAGAAGGCAAGAAAATAAATCTAGCATGGATAATACAATGAAAAAGTGTGGACACCGACAACTGGAATGAAATTTGTGAACATGAATGTAATGTTGGTGGAAATACGTACTCCCCCAAGCTTAGGCTTTTGGCCTAACTTGGTAATCAGTCGATAGCCTGCATAATGGTCGGAGTGATAGCTCATGGAGGCTCTCGGTGCGGATGCCTCAGCCCGCCGTGCAGCCATGACTATCGCGTTATGAGCTCGGGCCTCGCTCTCAAGAACATAATATCTTCCCCTACTGTGAACATCAAAGAGATCAGGTGCAGGCAAATATGTGTCCACCATGGAACTTTTATTAAACAACAGGTTATAAGTGAAATTATGGGGTTCACCACTAAGGATCTTATGACGTTTCATAGCATCAAAGTCCAAGTACTACGTGGGTAAAATAGGGTCATAAGGACAAGGTGAAACACCCAACTCTCTTACTAAGCGTGTGGCACAAATTCCATCATAAAAATATCCACTACCAGCGTGGTGTTGCAACCTGCGTGCAACAATAGCTCCAAGGTTATAACTTTGGTCACCGGTGAGAGCGGTGCGTATGAGGCTCAAGTCTAGAGCACAAATTGTACTACAATCTTGTTTGCCTACAATGCATTTTCCATTAAATAATGCGAAGTACTGGATTGAGGGAAAATGAATGCTCTTTATTCTACCTTGCATCACTCCCCTAGTCTCACCATAACAAAGACTAGTCAAGAATATCTCAAACTCGGACCTTGGTGGTTCGTCAAGCGAACCCCAAAATGGAATTTTGCAGCAGTGGGCAAATCTCTCTAGAGATATGGTAAATGGATTTTCATACTGTTTAAATGACACCCTAGATTCACGGGGATGGAATTTAAACCCTTTGGTAAATGATTCAGTGAGGTTGAGGTGTTGGTTGCACTTATCTAAAATGTAGGGACCAAGTTCGGCATTGTGAACATACTGCTCAAATTTGTCGGCGTTCTGGGACCGGGGGTGCCCAGACTTGCCTGCTTGCGGCCCAAAGCGTGGCTACACCAACGGCCTGGTACAACCCAGCTTGAGAAGCAACCACCCAAGATCCGCGCGAGGGGCCAGGCCTCACGAGGCGGACGACACCAAGACCTCCCTGGGGGTGGCCTCACTAGGCCGGCTCCCGAGGAGCGAAGATATCTATGCAAGGGGCATCTTGCGAGGTTCACGTGACGTGAGCCATGACGACCAAGGCCATGTGGGGGCGCAGTGTACCAGTTTCCTCTTTGGTGCTAAGGAGGCAAGCGCAGGCGCGGTGTCCCGAGGCATCAGGCAAAGGTTTCCATATCAGTGCAACAAGACCAAGACCGCCAGGACGGCAGGACGGAGGTCATCGCGGAGCCCACAGCAGCATCACCACCAGAGCCTTTGGCACGCAAAGACCACCTTTCATCAGGATAGCTTGTACTAGTTGTCCCCTTCAAACTTGGCCGTTGTGGGATCCCTTCCCGCCTAACATTTGGGAAGAGGACCAAGGCCACTATAAATAGGACCTAGCCATCACTGTAGCGAAGGGAGAGCATTGAGATCATCCTCACACACATCAGCTCATCGAGCCCAAGAACACCTCACCTCCTAAGGCTGTTCATCCACTGTACTCATTCATCCTCTGCCCCTCGAGGCAATCCACCACACACTGGAGTAGGGTATTACACCGCAAGGTGGCCCGAACCAGTACAAACCCCGGTGTCTCTTGTTCTTTGGGTCCGTCAAGCTAGGCCGTGGGATCGTTGAGTGAGCGAGCTAGGAAGAGAGTGTTCTTCATGCGCACCCCAGAGTTCGTACCTCACAATGGTTTGCCGGAACCCGTAATCCGACAAAATTCTTCCTTAATGCCTACACGCACCATATAATCGTTGCATGGCCATAAGCATGTTTTGGTGGCGGCATCTCGTATGGAACTTTCACTTGCTTCAACATAAGACCGACGAGCGGAGCTGCTACTAGAAGATGCCTCCAAGGATCTCCTCCTCGAAGAACTCCTTCCAAAGAGGTTCATCATATTCACGTACAATTTTCTAAAAAATTGGGTCACAAAAAGTTGTTAACAAAACTTTACAAGATTGGTAGCAACAACTCATTGGTATGCATAGAGGCCATATCAAGCATTCAAACTACTTAGAACTCTAAGAATTCAACATGCAAGCCCATCTACATCAGCACCAAGAGTAGCTAATTATTCAAAATACAAACCACTAAAGTAAAAACTAATTGGACCAACGGAGGAGTCACATATCAAGCAACAATCCCCCGAAATGGTTTCAGAAACAGAGCTTTGTGCAAAGAGATCGAAATCCGTGGGTTCGAGAGTGTTACGGCATATCTCTCTCAAGGTAGTTTTGGTGATTGATGACAACATGTTTGCGGACTAATCTTGTGCTTTGAATAATTCACAGATTCTCCCCTGGCACGAGACGCTTTCTTCCCCTCGGAGTGTATTTCAAGACGGTGTAGCTCTTTTGTTTCTTTCTCGGTGGACTAGTTGCGTAGAGGGCACCGTACTATCAAGAGGGGGTCCGCTGGGGTATTGCATGGGTGGAATCATCACGTACACATCAGCTTATCACCCTCCGAGCATCTCCTTTCAATTGAAGAGATCTCTCCTCTCTTCCTTGTCCTGAATGGGTCCAAGCGGTAGTACCGCGCAACCCAGTGGTAGTACCGCTGAGGAGCCAAGCGGCAGTACCGCTCCACAGCGGTAGTACCGCTCGTGGCTCCACAGCAGTAGTACCGCTGGGGGCCTGGCACCTCCGCCTTGTCCTCAGCATCTTTGAGAGATTCTCTCTCTCGCGCGCGCCCCAGCGGTAGTACCGCACTACCTGCGGTAGTATGATCGAAGGGTCACAAGCGACAGTACCGCCCGTGACCCCACTGTCGTAGTACCGCTGGGCAGTCTGGCTCCTACCGCCTCGATTCGAGAGGTCTTTTTATCGTGTCGGGTTTTGCGGCACTAGTTACGGTTGTAGAGGCGGTAGTACCGCTCCAGGAGCGGTAGTACCGCCCCTACCACCGCAGTAGTACCGCATTTGGGTCCTTTCCTTACTAGTCTCCTCAGCGCAGAAGTACCGTTGGCTGGCGCGGCAGTACCGCTATCCTGGCGGTAGTACCGCCCCCTCTCAGCGGTAGTACCGCCCTGTGCGGAGCTGGTTGGTGGGGGGCAACGGGATTGTTGCCCCCACTATAAAAGGGAGTCCCCTTCTTCTCTTTCACTTACCTCTTCCTCCCCCAAGCTCCATTTATTGCTCAAGCTCCATTTTCGCCCGATCTATCTCTCTAGCCAATCAAACTTGTTGATTTGCTCGGGAGTGGTTGAGAAGGCCCCGATCTACACTTCCACCAAGGGATTTTCGATTCCCCCACTCATCCCTAGCGGATCTTGTTACTCTTGGATGTTTGGGCACCCTAGACGGTTGAGGTCACCACGAAGCCATAGTCCATTGTAGTGAAGCTTCGTAGTCTTGTTGGGAGCCTCCGATTAAGTTGTGGAGATTGCCCCAACCTTGTTTGTAAAGGTTCGGTCGCCGCCTTCAAGGGCACCAATAGTGGAATCACGGCATCTCGCATTGTGTGAGGGCGTGAGGAGAATACGGTGGCCCTAGTGGCTTCTTGGGGAGCATTGTGCCTCCACACCGCTCCAACGGAGACATACTTCCCCTCAAAAGGAAGGAACTTCGGTAACACATCCTCATCTTCACCGGATCCACTCTTGGTTATCCCTTACCTTTACTTGTGCAAGCTCTTTAGTGTTTCTTCCCTTGCTTGCTTGTATGCTTGTTGTTATTGCATCATATAGGCTGCTCACCTAGTTGCACATCTAGACAACCTACTTTGATGCAAAGTTTAATTTGGTAAAGAAAAGTAAAAATTTGGTAGTTGCCTATTCACCCCCCCTCTAGTCAACCATATCGATCCTTTCAATTGGTATCAGAGCCCGTCTCTTTATTAAGGACTTTACCATCCAAAGAGTATGGTTGATACCGTAGACGGTGTGGAGGAACACTCCACTGTGAATCCGATCTCGTCTACGGGAGATGGGGGAACTTCGGTCTCTCGTGAGGAGTTCAATGTGGCCCTGGAGACATTGAAAACCTCCATGATGACCGAAGTTGAAAGCATGTTTACTAAATTTCTTAAGGGGCTTAAACTATCCACCGCACCGTTGAAAGTGGGTAACCCCGCCAACAAGGTGACGGATGCTATCCCCGACAAGGGGGAAGCTAGTAGTGAAAAGGCTCCTTCTTCTAGTGGTAAGAATGGCACCGACATATTTGCCCATGTGAAACCACCACTTGTTTATGGTGGACCGGTTCCTTCTACTCATTTGAATCATGCCGGTCCTCCCCCTAAGATTGTGAAAAATGAGGATTTTGATTCTTGGGTTTACCGCTTTAAACGTCATATAAATCATGTGAACACTAACCTTTGGAGAATCATTGAAGAAGGGTTCTATCCACATGATCCAAGCAACTTCACTCCTCAGGAAGCCGCGGACAATCAATTCAATGAGAATGCTCTGTTCATCATTCAAGACGCAATTCCACCCGAAGACCTACCTCATCTTCGTCCCTTCGCCTTGGCCAAAGATGCATGGCATTGTGTTGTCTCTCTCTAACGGGGAAGCGCAAGCATTCAACGCTCCAATTATTAAGTGGTATAAGATGAGGCCGATGAGTTTGCAATGAAAGAAGATGAAGAACCTCGTGAGCTTTATCAGAGAGTAACCAAACTCGCGGTCTCACTACGAGATCATGGGAGCAAGGACACGGATGACAATTGGATCAAGCGCAAATTCCTCAAGGCAATGATGCCCTATCACAAGGCCATGTCCTCCATCATTTGTCAAAGACCGGACTTCCACACTTTGACCTCTAGCGAAGTCTTCGATGAGTTTGTGGCCATGAACATTTTGGACAAGACCGCCGACAATGCGGTGCTCCATTCTCAACGGGCAAAGAAGCCTAACCTTGCATTGAAGGCCAAGCTCACCGTGGAAGAAGAAGAAGAGGAAGAAGAGGAGAGCAACCCCGAAGATACGAAGTATGCATATCATGAACACATGGCACTTGCTTCAAGGCAATTTTGGATCATGAAAAACTCGAGGCCAAACTTTAGCAAAAACACCTCGAGTGGCACAAGGGGCAAGCAACGTGTAAGGACTTGCTACAATTGTGGCAACGTGAGTCATTTCGTTGCAGAATGCCCGTATGAGAAGAGGGAAGACAATGGTGGCAAGCTCATCTGAAAGGACAAGGCCAAGTCGTTCCCCAACAAGAACAACTTCACCAAGAAGACTCCTCCCAAGGCTTTGGTTGTGCAAGAAGAGTACAATGAGGATGATGACGATGATGAAGATGATGAGTCGGTTGCCATGGCCTCCGTTGCCATTGAAACAACGTCACGGGTGTCTCTCTTCGACTCACCCAACAAGAGCATCACCGCCAAGTGCCTCATGGCTAAAGCCACCAACAAGGTAACCTCCAACATCAAAACTACCATCATTAATCATCCTTCCCCAACGGATAGCATTAATGAACTTGAGGGAGCTAATGTGGAGGCTAACGAGTTTGAGGCCTTTATGGGTAAACTCAAGGGAAAATCCAAGAAGCACTTTGTTGCTCTCTTGGAACAACTTGGTGAAGCCAATGACATGATCGAGGCTCACGAAGACACCATCTCTAAGATGGTGGAAGGGCATAGTCGTGACTATGCCGATGAGATTTCGGATCTTTCCAATGCTCTTGAGGAAGAGCGTGGTCTTCGTTTGGATCTTGAGGAGTCACGCAACATTGATCATGCTAAGTTAAAGAAAGATTATGATCATGTCCTCATTGTTTCTCATGTGCTAAATTCCGAGAAGGCCAAACTCGGGGTTGATCTTGCTAGACTCAAAGAGGAGTTTGATATACTTGACAAGGCCCACAAGGCCTTGAAGGGTATTCACACTAGTCTCAAGGAGTCTCATGATCAACTCCAAGTGAAGCTAACTAAGGAGAAAGCAACTTTTCCTCATATGGTTTTAATTGATAATGCAAATGCTACTAACCCGTGTTGTGAGCATATACATCTTGTTGAGGAAAATGCTAAGTTGAAGGAGCAACTTGAGAGAGGTCTTGCGACTTTCATACAAGGCAAGAAGAACCTCAACGATCTCTTGATCAACCAAAAGGGAGGTGTGGCCAAGGAAGGGGTTGGGTACGTGCCCGACTCCAAGAACAAGAAGAAGAATGACAAGACCAAACGACCTCCTCCCCTCATGCAAACCTTTGTGAGGGAGGGAGAGAGTGCCCCCGAGGAGAAGAAGAAGAACAATGTCAAGAAGGGAAATGTCACCCCTCTCAACAAAGCCGGCGATTTTAACCCTTCTTATGTGTTATGTCGTGCTAGTGATGGGCATGTTTATGCCAAATTTGTTGGTTCTCTTCATGAGTACATTGAATGGTCTATTTGGGTTCCCAAGATCCTTGTTACTAACATCAAAGGGCCCATTACAAAATGGGTACGTAAAACCAAGCATTGATCTCTTGTAGGTGTTTGCTTATGGTGGTGGATCATGGTTGCTCGATAGCGGAGCTACAAATCATATGACCGGAAGCAAGGACTTGGCGGTGGACATGCACAAAGTTCCATCTATGCCCACCAATGTCGAGTGGGGTGACGCCTCATCTTCTAAGGTATTGGGACTTGGAAAGGTGGTCATCTCTCATGATCTCATGATTGAGAAGGTCATGCTTGTTGAGTCCCTTGCATACAATTTACTTTCCGTTCGTCAACTTGCAACATGGGCTTTGCCACGTTCTTTGATATCGATACCGTGGCCCTGTTGTGGAGCAAGACTCTTAAAGTAGCTTTTGTTGGGCATGTCGAGAACGGTCTATATGTGATTAACTTTTCAGAGCGACCCACTAAGACCGCGACATGCCTAATGGCTAAAGTTGATGTGGGATGGCTTTGGCATCGCCGTTTAGCCCATGTCAATATGAGATCTTTGCAAAGTCTCCTCAAGGGGGACCATGTCTATGGACTAACGAATGTTAGTTTTGCTAAAGATCATGCTTGCAGTGCCTGTATCAAAGGAAAGCTACATGAGAAGGCTCACCCTCCCACGACTATCATTTATTCAAAGAGGCCCTTGGAGCTCCTTCACATGGATCTCTTTGGGCCCCCATCCTTCAATAGTCTTGGAGGTAGGAAGTATTGCTTGGTGATTGTGGATGACTACTCAAGGTACACGTGGGTGTATTTCTTCAAGAGGAAGAGCGAAACCCAACAAACCGTCATTGACTTTGCAAATGAAGCACAATGTCAACACAATGCAAAGATCTTTACAATAAGAAGTGACAACGGCACCGAGTTCAAGAACTACACCTTGGATGAATTTCTTAGTGATGAGGGAATCAAGCATCAATATTCCGCACCATACACCCCTCAACAAAATGGTGTTGCGGAGAGGAAGAACCAGACGTTGATGGATGCGGCAAGGACCATGATGGCGGAGGTCAAGTCTCCGTACAACTTTTGGGCCGAAGCCATCAACACCGCATGTCATGCATCCAATCGGCTCTACCTCCGCAAGGGCTTGAACAAGACTCCATACGAGATACTCACCGGTAATAAGCCCAACCTCAAGTACTTCCGGGTATTCGGGTGTAAGTGTTTCATTCTCAAGAAAGGTGTTAGGTTGTCTAAATTTGAGGCTAGAGCTTATGAGGGCATATTTGTTGGCTATGCTACAAACTCTCATGCTTACCGTGTCCTCAATAAATCCACGGGACTTATTGAGGAGACGTGTAACGTGGAGTTTGATGAGAATAACGGCTCCCAAGTGGAGCAAAGTGGCACTTGTGATGTAGGTGATGAAATTCCTCCCCAAGCCATAAGAAGAATGGGTGTTGGCTTTATCCTACCCATTGAGGAACCCCTTGTGGCCGAAGGAGAAGGACAAAGCTCCACTCAAGCGGAGCCATCACCAACCCAAGGCCCACACGCTTTCGAAGAACAACATGAAGGCTCTCATCCTCAAGAACATGACCAAGGGCAAGATCACACTCAAAACGGTGTTGACACATCAACTGATGTACAAGGGCAAGTTCTCTCCTCCGAGCAAGTTTAAGCACAAGAACAAGCCCAAGACGACGCTCAAGATGATCAAGTGACCACTCCTCGTCTCACCCCCGAGGAGGAATTAGAGCGTCGTGCCTCCAAGGTTGCTTCCAAGCTCTCCACCAAGGATCATCTCATGACGAATGTGATTGGAAGCTTAAGAAAGGGGGTAAGCACTCGTAGACAACTAGCAAATTATTGTGAGCATCACGCATTTGTCTCTTGTGTGGAACCCCACAAGGTATATGAAGCGCTAGAAGATCCGGATTGGCTCAATGCCATGCATGAAGAACTCAACAACTTCGAGCACAACAAAGTGTGGAGATTGGTGCCAAGACCGACTGGGAATCACAATGTCATAGGAACCAAGTGGATATTTAAGAACAAGCAAGATGCCCATGGGATTATCATTCGCAACAAGGCTCGTTTGGTAGCACAAGGCTACTCCCAAGTCGAGGGTATCGACTACGATGAAACCTTTGCTCCCGTTGCTCGTCTTGAATCCATTCGCATGTTGATTGCATATGCTTCTCATCATAACTTTAAGTTACAACAAATGGATGTGAAGAGTGCTTTTCTTAACGGTCCTATTAATGAATTGGTTTACGTCAAGCAACCCCCCGGGTTCGAGGATCCCTACTTTCCCGATCATGTGTATCAACTCGATAAGGCACTCTATGGCCTTAAACAAGCCCCACGTGCGTGGTATGACCACCTTACCGAGTTGTTACAAGACCGTGGTTTTGAAGTTGGGCTAATCGACCCCACTCTTTTTACTAAGAAGGTCAAAGGGGAGTTGTTTGTGTGCCAATTATATGTTGATGATATTATCTTTGGTTCTCCTAACAAAGCTTTCAATGAGGAATTTGCCGCTCTCATGACCTCAAAGTTTGAGATGTCCTCCATGGGACAGTTGAAGTTGTTTCTAGGGTTCGAAGTGAAGCAAAGAAGAGAAGGAACCTTCATCAATCAATCCAAATACACTCAAGACATGCTCAAGAGATTCAAGCTAAGTGACGTCAAGCCGGCCTCCACTCCAATGCCCACCAAGTGCCAACTTGACTTAGATCCCAATGGTAAAGTGGTGGATCGAAAGGTATATCGTTCCATGATTGGATCCTTGCTTTACCTTTGTGCATCTAGACCGGACATCATGTTGAGTGTGTGAATTTGTACACGGTTTCAAGCCGCACCTAAGGAAAGTCACTATGTGGCGGTCAAACGAATCTTTCGATATTTGGCTCATACCCCAAACTTTGGCTTATGGTACCCAAGAGGATCAAACTTCAAGCTTGTAGGGTACTCGGATTCTGATTGGGCGGGAGACAAAGTGGATAGGAAGTCCATTTCCGGAGGGTGCCAATTCCTTGGTTGCTCTTTGGTAAGTTGGTCTTCCAAAAATCAAAGTTGTGTGTCTCTCTCGTCCACCGAGGCGGAGTATGTTGCCGCCGGTAGTTGTTGTGCACAACTCCTATGGATGAGGCAAACTTTAAAGGATTACGGTGTCAGTTGTGACAAAGTGCCTCTTTGGTGTGACAATGAAAGTGCCATCAAGATTTCTCTCAACCCGGTGCAACACTTCAAGACGAAGCATATTGAGATTCGGTATCACTTCATCCGGGATCACATTAGGCGAGGAGAGATCGAGCTCAACTATGTCAACACTCATGACAACCTTGCAGATATTTTCACGAAGCCCTTGGATGAAGCAAGATTTCGCGAGTTAAGGCATGAGCTAAATATCATTGATTCGAGCAATGTGGCTTGAACCCTTACACACCCTACCACGCTCAAACATAGGTGGCCTCGGCCACCGCCCTCGTTTGAAGAGGTGTGTCTTGGTCTTTTTGCTGTTTCTTTTTTTTCTCTTGTCGTTTTTTTGTCGTTCCTACAAGCAAAAGCCTTGTTGGTTTGGTTGCCATGGCGTGCTGGGCGGTACTACTGCTGGTGGTGCGGGGTACTACCGCTCATGAGCGGTACTACCGCCCCCTCGCATGGTACTACCGCTGAGGGACGGGACCAGGGGGTTAAGTCGGGGCAGGGGGAGGTTTCTTCTCCCCCATACCCATTCACTTCGCCCCCTCTTTTCTCTTCCTCTCTCCAGCCTCCACTCGCCGCGGGAGGGCTCCGGCGGATCTCCGTCTCCGGGGCGTCCCTCTCCATTTCCTTTGGTGGAGTCGATCCCCACCTCGTTCTCTTGCCATGGATGCCAGTATTGCCCCCGTTCCTTCTTTCGTTTTGTCTCTTTTTAAGATCTTGTTTCTTAGGGGCAATGGTGGTTGCATCTCTAGATTTTTGGCTAAATCTAGGCTTGAGTTGGTTGGAGAAGGCAACTAGACTATCTCGATTAGAGTTTGGTAGGATTATTTTTGAATTTGGTAGGCCGGTAGTGCCGAATCTGACCACGGTAGTAGGAAACCGCTGTTTCACTGCCTCGTGCTGTAGGAAACTGCTGTTTCTCCACCTCGAGCAGTACTACCACTCTCTTTGGAGCGGTACTACCGCTTGACCTAGAGCGGTACTACCGCTCCCTTTGGGGTGGTACTACCGCTTGGGGCGGTACTACCGCGGGCATGTCACGGTACTACCGCTGCAGGCCAAATTCCATCATTTTCCTACCTTACCTTGATCATTTTTGTTGAGTTTGTTGGCTTATACTCGTTCTTTCTGGTTGTTTTGTGTGTTCTTGTGTTTGGCTCCACGTGATGACCATTCCGAGCAGCAAGGTCGCCGTATCAACCCCGGGCGTGCTACATCAAAACGCTACCACACCTCAGAGCCAGCCGGTGGTTCCTCGAGCACCCAACCGCCTCGAGCAAGTGCACCTGCAAGTGTTCCTCCACCTCCTCAGCAATCGAAGCGATCCGCCAACAAGCCAAAGGGGAAGACTGTGATTGAGATGACCAACAAGGAGTTTTGGGAGAAGCGTCGCCGCAACCCCTATGCGGTGGACCAAGAACCCACTTTGGTCAACTGCCCGTTCTGGAACCGTTTTCAGTTTGCCATCTACTTTGATGTGATCAAGGCCAAGAAGAATCATTTTGTTGATGTTCGCTCCATTGACACTGATGCTATGGAAAAGGACCTGGAGTACTTTGGCGAAGCCCTTCAGATATGCACTCAGCTGAACATTCTCAGGATCATGCAATTCAACAAGGATTTCGATGCGGATTTGGTAGCTCAATTCTATGCCACCGTCCATCTTGGGACGGATGTCGACAGGACTCTGACATGGATGACCAATGGCAAGCTGCTTTCTATCAAGTGGAAGGCTTTCATGGACCTACTTGATGTGGTGGATACCGGGCTTGAGACTCCTGTCGGTTTCCGTCCTCACCGCAATGCTATGTCCACCCACAAGCAAGCCCTTTGGCCCTACTGCACTGTGAAAGTTCACCCAGTAACTGAGAAGAAGACCTATGAGCTGTCTCCGTATCTGGACATTCTTCATCGCATATTCCGTGAGACTCTCTTCCCTCAGATCAGGAATCTGGATATGGTCCACTCTTACCTCGTGGACATGCTCCTTTTCTGTCAGCATGAGAAGGAAGCAAGCACTGGAGAGAGCCTGGATATTTCTCATGTCATGTGGTTTGAACTTCTCTCTGCCGTGTCTGAGCGCAAGTGTCATATATATGGTCCATTCATGAGATCAAGCGTCTGAGGAAGAAGGACAATTGGACAGCGCCTCACACAGGGGGTCCATCTGCTACTGCTGCCATAGGGGGTCCGTCTGCTGCTGCTACCATGGGGACCGAGGGTGGGGCTGCTACTGATGATCATGAGGAGGAATTTGGCTCCTCTAGTGCAGAACCATCATGGGCACAAAAGCTTAAGCGCAAGATGAAGAATCTTTTCTGCATGGAGTCTCATGGTCAGTACATGACTCATGTGGTGGAGAAGCATGCCAGGACGCGCCACAAGGAGCTCATGCGTCAGATGGGAGCAACAGTTGCCAGTGGGTCTGAGGGTCAGATCACTGAAGAGGAGGACTTTATTCATCAGAATTGCCATTGGACCGACTCCGATGCCGAGCAGTTTTTGACCCACGATGAAGATGCAGAGATGTGATGTTCGAGATCTTCCTCTTCCCATCACCTGGAGTCGTAGTGTCACTCTTTGCCCTTTTTGGTGTCTCGCTGCCAAAGGGGGAGAGAGTGTAGGGATTTGGTTCTTATGTCGTGCTTTGAGTCGTCTTGTGGTTTCTTGTGTGTTCTCTCTGTGTCTTTATTTGGTTTGGTTTGGTGTGAAACCTAAGTTCTAGACATATGGTGTGAGACATATGCTCCCTATTGCTACCTTATTACTTATGTCTTTTCAGAGTACTGTAGTTTATTATGAGATGCATGCTTGTCCTGTTTATTCACTTCTCTCATATATCTCGTGCTTAGTATTGTTGGACTATAAAATATAGGGGGAGTGTTGATCCGAATGTGTGTGTCGTGCCATATCTTGGTGTACACATTCTGGGGGAGCCCGTCTATATTTTGTAGTTCTTAGTTTTCTTCGTTTTATTTCTTTTCCTTGCGCAAATCCCTAGTTGTCATCAATCCACCAAAAAGGGGGAGATTGTTACGGCATATCTCTCTCAAGGTAGTTTTGGTGATTGATGACAACATGTTTGCGGACTAATCTTGTGCTTTGAATAATTCACAGATTCTCCCCTGGCACGAGACGCTTTCTTCCCCTCTGAGTGTATTTCAAGACGGTGTAGCTCTTTTGTTTCTTTCTTGGTGGACTAGTTGCGTAGAGGCCACCGTACTATCAAGAGGGGGTCCGCTGGGGTATTGCATGGGTGGAATCATCACGTACACATCAGCTTATCACCCTCCGAGCATCTCCTTTCAATTGAAGAGATCTCTCCTCTCTTCCTTGTCCTGTCTGGGTCCAAGTGGTAGTACCGCGCAACCCAGCGGTAGTACCGCTGAGGAGCCAAGCGGCAGTACCGCTCCACAGCGGTAGTACCGCTCGTGGCTCCACAGCAGTAGTACCACTGGGGGCCTGGCACCTCCGCCTTGTCCTCAGCATCTTTGAGAGATTCTCTCTCTCGCGCGCGCCCCAGCGGTAGTACCGCACTAACTGCGGTAGTACGATCGAAGGGTCACAAGCGGCAGTACCGCTCCACAGCGGTAGTACCGCCCGTGACCCCACTGTCGTAGTACCGCTGGGCAGTCTGGCTCCTACCGCCTCGATTTGAGAGGTCTTTTTATCGTGTCGGGTTTTGCGGCACTAGTTACGGTTGTAGAGGCGGTAGTACCGTTCCAGGAGCGGTAGTACCGCCCCTACCACCGCAGTAGTACCGCATTTGGGTCCTTTCCTTACTAGTCTCCTCAGCGCAGCAGTACCGCTGGCTGGCACGGTAGTACCGCTATCCTGGCGGTAGTACCGCCCCCTCTCAGCGGTAGTACCGCCCTGTGCGGGGGCTGGTTGGTGGGGGCAACGGGATTGTTGCCCCCACTATAAAAGGGAGTCCCCTTCTTCTCTTTCACTTACCTCTTCCTCCCCCAAGCTCCATTTATTGCTCAAGCTCCAATAAATGCTCCAAGCTCCATTTTCGCCCGATCTATCTCTCTAGCCAATCAAACTTGTTGATTTGCTCGGGAGTGGCTGAGAAGGCCCCGATCTACACTTCCACCAAGGGATTTTCGATTCCCCCACTCATCCCTAGCGGATCTTGTTACTCTTGGATGTTTGGGCACCCTAGACGGTTGAGGTCACCACGGAGCCATAGTCCATTGTGGTGAAGCTTCGTTGTCTTGTTGGGAGCCTCCAATTAAGTTGTGGAGATTGCCCCAACCTTGTTTGTAAAGGTTCGGTCGCCGCCTTCAAGGGCACCAATAGTGGAATCACGGCATCTCGCATTGTGTGAGGGCGTGAGGAGAATACGGTGGCCCTAGTGGCTTCTTGGGGAGCATTGTGCCTCCACACCACTCCAACGGAGACGTACTTCCCCTCAAAAGGAAGGAACTTCGGTAACACATCCTCGTCTTCACCGGATCCACTCTTGGTTATCCCTTACCATTACTTGTGCAAGCTCCTTAGTGTTTCTTCCCTTGCTTGCTTGTATGCTTGTTGTTATTGCATCATATAGGCTGCTCACCTAGTTGCACATCTAGACAACCTACTTTGATGCAAAGTTTAATTTGGTAAAGAAAAGTAAATATTTGGTAGTTGCCTATTCACCCCCCCCCCTCTAGTCAACCATATCGATCCTTTCAGGGAGCAAGAACACGGGAGAAAGAGAGAGAGAGCAATGGTGATTTTTTCTAGAGGTAGGTGGTGATGTGGGATGAAGAGATAAGTGAGGGGGCCTGAGGGAGTCCTGGATTAGGGGGTATCCGGACAGTCGGACTATATCCTTTGGCCGGACTATTGGACTATGAAGATACAAGATTGAAGACTTCGTCCCGTGTCTGGATGGGACTCTCCTTAGCGTGGAAGGCAAGCTTGGCAGTATGGATATGTAGATCTCCTTCCTTGTAACCGACTCTGCATAACCCTAGCCCCCTCCGGTGTCTATATAAACCAGAGGGTTTAGTCCATAGGACCAAGAACAACAATCATACCATAGGCTAGCTTCTAGGGTTTAGCCTCTTCGATCTCGTGGTAGATCAACTCTTGTACTACTCATATCATCAAGATCAATCAAGCAGGAGTAGGGTTTTACCTCCATCGAGAGGGCCCGGACCTGGGCAAAAACATCGGGTCCCCCGTCTCCTGTTACCATCCGCCTAGACGCGCAGTTCGGGACCCCCTACCCGAGATCCGCCGGTTTTGACACCGACATTGGTGGTTTCATTGGGAGTTCCTTTGTGTCGTCATCGTTAGGCTGGATGGCTCCTTCAATCATCGATAGCGATGCAGTCCAGGGTGAGACTTTTCTCCTCGGGCAGATCTTTGTATCCGGCGGCTCCGCATTGCGGGCCAACTCGCTTGGCCATTCGGAGCAAATCGAGAGTTTGGCCCCTGGCCACCAGGTCAGGTTTGGAAGCTTTAACTACACGACCGACATCCGTGGAGACTTGATCTTCGACGGATTCGAGCCTCTGCCGAGTGCGCTGCACGGTCACGATGAGCATGATTTTGCTCTACCATCAGACAGTGTTCAGGAGACCGCACCGGCAACCGCTCTGACCCTCAATTCGGAGCCAATTGCGCCATCCATGGACAGGTGGATAGACCCCGCCACGGAGGCCGCATGCTCAGCGGCGATCGAGCCGAGTATCGACCTTACCCTTCACGGGAGCCGTGATGCCGAACTTCTGGATTCTTCCCCGACCACGGACTCCGAACCGCCTGCGCCCGTGCCTATCGAATCCAATTGGGCGCCGATCATGGAGTTCACCGTAAGCTTTGATGTGATGTCTCTCCCCCTTTGACATCAATTTCCAAGAAGGTATCTTCTGGAGTGTGAGTCAAAATAGGTTTGGTCCTTGAGTTATAGAGCAAAGCAGCATATAGATTGTGATGCTGGTAGAGGACAAGAATCATCAAGTGGAGCTAGAACAAAAATGCAGGAACAAATGGCAATTTTTTTTTCTTTGTAGTGAAATCGGTGACACGGAGTTATATTTTTCGGTTGCACCAAAATGGTTCGTCCTGACTGAAAGAGATGAATCGGTATGAACGAGTTCCAAACAGAGAGAACATTTGTCACCTCAGCTCACTAGGCAAATAGGATCTCACAAAGATTTGCAAGGAATTAACTGAAGGATTTGCAATGAATTGGATGCTGGGAATGCAGGACAAAACAGAGAAAAAAGAAAAGAAATCTAGATGAAGGGAAATAAATATGCAATAGACAAATGCAAGAATACATAGAAACACTAGAGAACTTCATCTAGAATTGGTCGGCGACGGAGTATATTGACTGAGGAGTCAAGTGAAAACACTTGATCGTAGGTCATGCTCATCGTTTAAGCTCAAAATGGGGTTACCATTTATCATTTAAGCTTTTGATGTATTCGTATCTTGTTGAGTTGCTTTGACCCATGACTCGGGGTAAAGCTACTCTAAGATGGGATAACATACCTTGGGTGGTGGTGTTGAACTTGATCATGTAGTTGAACTTGTGTGGGTTGCTCAAGGTTGATGTAGCTCATCGAGTTGGGAGCACCACTTGTAATTTGGTGTCCATCTACCTACATGGGTTAGTCTTGCAAGGAAGAGCACTTGTGTATCTAAAATGACAATCATGAAATTTGATATAGAATTTTTCAAAGGATATGTTGAAGGATTTCATGCTCCCTTTTCTTCAACCACCATGGAGTAGAGACTTGGTGATGTAAAGATTGCCCAATATGTGAGTGAGTTGCAATCTCATGGATTTAGATTCATCCAAGTACCTACAAGGGTTAGATAGCATGCAAGGGTGCAAATATATCCAAGACATATGATCATCATCATAAGAGAAGAAGTCAAGGATTAGTCAAAGGCTTATGCCTTGCATGTATCCGAATGGAGTTTCTACTCCAAGTTTGAAGCATCAATGATGTTCAATTCACCTATGAAACGACAAAAGACTTTCTCATCAAGTGGTTTGGTGAATATATCTGCCAATTGCTTATTGGTACGAACATGCTTAAGATCATTGTCTCCTTTAGCAACGTGATCTCGAATGAAATGATGACGAACTTCAATATGCTTAGTTCGAGAATGTTGCAGTGGATTATGAGCAATCTTAATAGCACTTTCATTGTCACAAAGCAAAGGAACATGTTTCACATATATCCCATAATCTTTAAGAGTTTGGGTCATCCAAAGTAATTGAGCACAACATGAACCAGCGGTAATGTATTCCGCTTCAGCGGTGGATAAGGATACCGAGTTTTGTTTCTTGGAAGACCAAGACACAAGAGATCTACCAAGAAATTGACAAGTACCCGAAGTGGACTTTCTATCAACCTTGTCTCCGGCACAGTCCGAAATCAGAGTAGCCAACAACATCAAAAGAAGATCTCTTAGGATACCAAATGCCAAAATTTGGTGTATGTATTAAGTATCTCGCTATCCTTTTCATAGCCTTAAGATGACATTCTTTGGGGGCTGGTTGATATCACGCACACATGCACACACTTAGCATGATATCGGGACGGGAGGCGCATAGATATAACAAAGAATCAATCATAGAGCGATAAACCTTTTGGTCAAGCGGTTTGCCATCCTTGGTCAAGTCAAGATGTCCACTAGTAGGCATGGGAGTTTTCATACATTTTCTTTCTTGCATGTTGAACTTCTTGAATAAGTCCTTGGTGTACTTTGTTTGAGAAACAAAGGTACCTTCCTTCGTTTGCTTGATTTGCAAACCAAGGAAGAACTTGAGTTCACTCATCATAGACATCTCAAACTTTTCCAACATTAGCTTCCCAAACTTTTCACTAAAATGAGGGCTAGTCGAACCAAATATGATATCATCAACATAAATTTGGCACACAAATAATTCACCATTAACCCTTTTAGTAAAAATAGTAGAATCTATTTTTCCAATTTCAAAGCCTTTTTCGATAAGGAACTTGGCCAAGCATTTATACCACGCTCTAGGATCTTGTTTAAGAACATAAAGGGCTTTGTGAAGTTTGTAAACATGGTCAAGTTTCTTAGGATTGACAAAGCCGGGAGGTTGCTTAACATAAACTTCCTCCTCAATTTCTCACCATTTAAGAAAGCACTTTTAATATCCATTTGGTACAAGGTGATATCTTGGTGATTAGCATAGGCAAGTAAGATGCGGATGGAATCAAGTCTAGCAACGGGGGCATATGTCTCACCGCAGTCCATACCTTCGACTTGAGTGTAGCCTTGGGCAACGAGACATGCGTTGTTACAGACGACTTGCCCATCTTCGTCTTGCTTGTTGTGAAACACCCATTTGGTACCAATGATGTTGTGGTTGTTGTCGGGCTTCTCGACCAATGTCCACACATGATTTCTCTCAAAGTTGTGTAGCTCTTCATGCATGGCGTTTATCCAATCTGGATCTTCTAATGCTTCTTCAACCTTCATAGGTTCAATGCTTGAGATGAATGAATAATGTTCACAAAAGTTAGCCAAACGACTTTTAGAGTGAGTGATTCTCCCGGTTTGAATATCATTGAAGATTTGTTCGACGTGATGGTCTCTTGAGACTCTTGCTCGAACTCGTGAAAGCTTTTGCTTGGGTCGGGGTGGAACATCTTCTTCATCATCTTGTCCTTCTTCTTGGCCTTCTTCATTATTGGCGTTGTTGTTCTCTTGTCTTGGTGGAGAAGGAGGTTGATGAGGTTCATCTTGGTGTACTTCCTTGTTTTCTTCATCTTGGTGCGTCCCACTTGTGGATGCTTCTGTATCAACTCTTGGTGCACCTTGTTGTGAGGTAGAAGCTTCCAATTGGACGGACGAGGTACTCTCCTTCACCTTCGTTGGATGAATCTTGCCAATAGACAAGTCTTGGATTGCTTCCTAAGGTTCCTTATCTCCTACATCAATTGGCAATTGCTCTACTTGCGAGCCGTTAGATTCACCAAACTTCACATATACCGTCTCTTCAACCTTTCGGGTGAAATTGTTGTAGACACGGTAAGTGTGAGAGTTTGAGCCATAACCAAGTAAGAAACCTTCATGAGATTTAGGGGAAAATTTAGAATGACGATGCTTATCAAGAATGTAGCACTTTGAGCCGAATACTCGAAATTATCCAACTTGGGGTTTGTTACTGGTGAGGAGCTCGTATGCCGTCTTGCCAAGTAGCTTGTGAAGATACAAGCGATTTGTTGCATGACAAGCTGTCTCAACCGCTTCCGCCCAAACGTGTTTTGGAGTCTTGTACTCTTCAAGCATCGTTCTCGCCATCTTAATAAGAGTTCGGTTCTTCCTCTCAACCACTCCATTTTGTTGAGGCGTGTACGTAGCCGAGAACTCATGTGAAATCCCTTCTTCTTCAAGAAAGGTATCCACATTTGCATTCTTGAACTCCAATCTGTTGTCGCTGTGAACCTTCTTGAACTTCACTTCAAATTGATTTTGGGCCTTCCTAGCGAAGTTCTTGAAGATCTTTTGGACCTGCGGTTTATCATCTAGAAAGAACACCCACGTAAATCTTGAAATATCATCAACTATGACTAGACCAAATGAGTTACCACCGAGACTCTTGTAGGCATTGGGACCAAAGAGATCCATGTGAAGTAGCTCGAGCGGTCTTCTCATGGCCATGATGTTCTTCACGGGGTGGCTTCCTCCAACTTGTTTTCCTGCTTGACAAGCACTACAAAGTCTATCCTTATCAAATATAACATATTTTACTCCAAGGATATGATCACCTTTAATAAGCTTATCAAGATTTCGCATGCCCACATGACCTAACCTTCTATGCCACAACCGGCCTTTCGAGGATTTAGCAATTAGGCAAGTTCTAGGTTGAGCCTTTCTAGTGAAATCAACAATATATAGATCACCTCCACGTGTACCGGTAAAGACCATTTTATGATTATCTCTACGAAACACTTTTTTGACAGAAAGACTGTAAGGGAACCCCCTACAGTATAATTGGTGCAACAAACCCAAATTGCAAGTACCATGCCGTGAACCTGGGTGGGTGGGAAGGCATCAGCCCCTTCCCACCACTAGGCTATGCCTTAGTCTGCCTCTATGAAACACCTGGCAATCTACTGCAGTAAATAGGACATTGAAACCAAAGTCAGCATGTCTAGATACGGAAAGTAAATTGTACCCAAGAGATTCAACGAGCATAACATTTTGTATAGAGCTATCATGTGACATGGCCACCTTACCAAGGACAACCACCTTACCCTTTGATTTGTCACCAAAAGTGACATACTTTCGAGGGCCGTCGTTTTCGGCAAGCTCACGAAACATATCTTTGTCTCCGGTCATATGATCGATACACCCACTATCAAGAACCCATTCCTTTCCTCCAGCCATGTAGCCGCTATGATTAGCCATAAGACCAAAGTGTCACATTGCATCATCAAGATCATAGTCACTATCATCATCCTCATCATAGTATCCATGTTCAACATCGTCATGTGGTGGATCAATTCCTGAGAGAGTGATTCATTAGAAGTATGACCGTAACAATGTTCATCTTTATGAATTCTAATGACTTCGGAAATGATATTGCTAATGATTCCAACATCTCCTTTGGCACTCGTAAGATTAGTAAGCTCAAATAAATAGTCACCAAATTTGCAATCATTGGAACTCATCTTACTCAAGGCAATAGACTTATGAAGAATCTCATCTAAGTTTTTCAAGGAATAGTTTGGAAATCATTCCTCAAGGAATCTCCATATGGTGTAGGCACAATCAAGAGCAGGCAAGCTAGCAAGCAAGTTTCTAGGCAAACCTCTAGTGATTAAATTGACAGTTCTAAAATTACGGATCACATCAATTGTAACACCCCGCACGTAATTTACCATATCTGTATTCCAACTCTTGCCATTTTCGGCTCTAAGTTATGATATTCCCTCATGGTTGGGTGTTGTCTTCGTTTTGCATTTTGTTCATGTCATGCATTTCATATCATGTCATCATGTGCATCACATTTGCATACGTGTTTGTCTCATGCATATGAGCATTTTCCCCGTTGTCCGTTTTGCATTCCGGCACTCCTATGTCCTCCGGCGCCCCCTTTTGCCTTTTTTCGTGTGCGGGTGTTAAACCTTCTCGAAATGGACCGAGATTTTCCAAGCGGCCTTGGTGCACCACCGGTAGACAGCATGTCAAGTTTCATGCCATTTGGAGTCCGTTTGATACTCCAACGGTTAACCGAGGAACCGTGAAGGCCTCGTGTGTGTTGCAGCCCAACACCCCTCCAAATTGGCCCAAAACACATCTAAACCCCCTCCATCCTCTCGGCCATTCGATCACGATCGCGTGGCTGAGAACCACACCTCATTTGGACTCTCCTAGCTCCCTCTACCTATAAATATATGCCCCCCTCCGAAATTTTCGGGCGAAACCCTAGCCTTCTTCCATCCCGCGCCGCCGGACACGTCCACCGCCACCGCGCCAGCCAATCGCCGCTCGCCACGTTGCCTCCGCCCACGCCCACATCTCCGCACCCACGCCGGCCCGCCGCGGCCCAGGTCGGGCCCCCCCCCCCCGGCCCGCATCACCGCCCGACCGCACCCACGGGATCCGCCGCCGCCAGCGCCCGAGCGCGCCGCCCCGCGCCTCCTCCACCGCCGCCCCTGCTTCACCGGCCGCCGCCTCTCACCCGCCGCCCAAGATCCGTGCCGCCGCGGCCTGCCTCCTCCATCGGCGCCGACCTCGCCTGCCCGCGCCGCCGCAACTCCCTCCGACTCCGGCCTCCTCCCCAAGCTCTCTGGCGAGCCCTAGCTCCGGCCACAGCGTGGGAACTCCGACGAACCTCCTTCTCCAGTCATTCTCGGCTTCTGTGCGCGCCAGATCTGGATCGGGTCAAACCCTAGGTTGACCCCGAAATACCCCTAAGTCTTTTATTTTTACATTCTGAAGCATTTTTCGTCATGCCATATCTCTGTCATCGTAGCTCCATTTGGGCGTGTGATATATCAAAATGTTCGTTAGGATGTGCTCTTCATTTTGTTCCATTTCACCATGCTTGTTTGAGTCCATATTGATGCCCAAATGACTGTTGCAAGAGTGCTTCATAATGTTAGTTCCTGATTCTTAGCAGATCTTGAGCATTTGTCATTTTTGCCATGATTATTGTGTGCTGCATATGAACCTGAGACCTACATGTGTTTTGGGCTATGCCATGCCATCTTTACAGGGGTGTATGCCATGTATTTTTGTGATCAATGTGGTGACTAGCACAAGCATGCAAAGTAGCTCTCGTAATGTTGCTGATTCCAGGGACTTAGAATTTCACTAAGTCATTTCCCTGTTGTTATTTTAATGCCATGTATTCATGTTGCTACAGAGAGATCCATGCTTCTTTTGAGTATGTTCAGTAAGGATGATTTGAGCATATGGTTGTGCTCTATCCATCCATGCCCCGGTTTGCATTTATGGAGACCCCTAACATGACTCAATCTTGCTCTACTTTTGCTATAAAATGTTCCTGGCAGATTGTTTACGTGTTAATCAATTTTGCCAAGGTTGTTGTAGTTGATCCATGCATCCTATGAGATTGTTCTTGCCTTGGATAGCTTCTTGATCATGTCTTCTTGCTGGAAGTATGCTTAGTTTGTCATGCAAAGCCTTGTGTTGAGTGCGTCGGGCTCGCAAACATGCCTTCATAATTCTGTTTATGCCATGTCCAGTTTTCTGCTAAGTCTGAATCTGTTAACGAAACTTGCTATGTTTACATGGGTGCCATCATATTTTCTGTGCCCTTTTGGCTTATGGTCAGTAAGGGACTTTTGTTGTATGCTTTGAGTAGATTCATGCCATGCCTTGTATTGCTATGATCTGATCATGTAGCATGTTGTTATCTTGCTCTAAACATTGCTTCCTGATGTTAAATCCTGACATGTTGTTATTTTCTCTAAGTCTGTGAAGCTGATATCTTTTGCAGTTTTGCCATGCTTGTTTGAACCTGCTCTTGTGTGATTTAGCCATAGCTCAGTGTTCATCTTTTGTCAAGCATCTTGAGTAGATCACTGCCATGTGCTCTGTTGCTACGTTGGAGTGCAGTAGCTTAGTTTCTTGTTGCATTCTAGATGGCATCGTGTTGTTAATCGCAGAATTGTGCCATTATTGTTTTGCTTGCCATTTGCAAACCGTGCATCCGTTTCTGGCGATCTTTATATCGATTTCGACCGAAATCAACTCATCTTTCCAGCGGCACTCTTGGTTTGCCAAGTTGAGGCCTGGTTCAATCTTTTCCTTCCGGAGCACGCATATGCATTGCATATGACATCCCACATATCATGCCATGTTTTGCATCATGTTGCTTGCGCATTGCACCGTGGTTGATTGTGGTTTCCTTTGTTTGTGTTCTTGCCTCGGGTAGAGCCGGGAGACGAGTACATGATCGAGGAACCCGTTGAGTACGCTTACGAGGATCAAGCTTATGTTAACTCGGAGAACTTTGCAGGCAAGATGACCATACCCTCGAAATCACTTCTATATTTGATGGCTAGTTGCTTGCTCTATTGCTATGCCGCGATACCTACCACATGCTTTATCATGCCTCCCATATTGCCATGTCAAACCTCTAACCCACCTTGTCCTAGCAAACTATTGTTCGTCTATGTTACCGCTTTGCTCAGCCCCTCTTATAGCGTTGCTAGTTGTAGGTGAAGATTGGAGTTTGTTCCTTGTTGGAACATGTTTATTGTTGGGATATCATTATTATATCTTGTTTACTTTAATGCACCTATATACTTGGTAAAGGGTGGAAGGCTCGGCCTTATGCCTGGTGTTTTGTTCCACTCTTGCCGCCTTAGTTTCCGTCATACCGGTGTTATGTTCCTTGATTTTGTGTTCCTTACGCGGTTGGGTTATAATGGGAACCCCTTGACGGTCCTCCTTGAATAAAACTCCTCCAGCAAGGCCCAACCTTGGTTTTACCATTTGCCACCTAAGCCTTTTTCCCTTGGGTTTCGCGGACTCAAGGGTCATCTTTATTTTAACCCCCTCGGGTCAGTGCTTCTCTAAGTGTTGGTCCAACCTGAGCGATGTCCGGCGCCCCCTGGGCAACCAAGGTCTATGCCAACCCGACGTCTTACTCATCCGGTGTGCCCTGAGAACGAGATACGTGTGACTCCTATCGGGATTTGTCGGCACATCGGGCGGCTTTGCTGGTCTTGTTTTACCATTGTTGAAATTTCTTGTAACCGGGATTCCGAGTCTGATCGGGTCGTCCTGGGAGAAGGAATATCCTTCGCTGACCATGAGAGCTTGTGATGGGCTAAGTTGGGACACCCCTGCAGGGTTTTGAACTTTCGAAAGCCGTGCCCGTGGTTATGGGAAGATGGGAATTTGTTAATATCCGGTTGTAGAGAACTTGAAACTTAACTTATTTTTAAAATGAATCAACAGCGTGTGTAGCCGTGATGGTCCCTTTTCGGCGGAGTCCGAGAAGAGAACACGGTCTCGTGTTATGCTTGAACATAAGTAGTTTTCATGATCACTTCTTGATCTTTGTAGCTTCTTGACCGTGCTTTGCCTTCTCTTCTCGCTCTCATTTGCGTAAGTTAGCCACCATATATGCTAGTGCTTGCTGCAGCTCCACCTCACTACCTTTTCCTACCCATAAGCTTAAATAGTCTTGATCGCGAGGGTGTGAGATTACTGAGTCCCGGTGACTCACAGATTGCTTCCAAAACCAGATGCAAGTGCCGATGATGCCATTCCAGGGGAGGTGACCGAACTCAAGCGGGAGTTCGACGAGGATTCAGGATGTTACTATGTTTCCTTTCCAGACGATCAGTAGTGGAGCCCAGTTGGGGCGATCGGGGATCTATGCATTCGGGGTTGTCTTTATTTTGGTTCCGTAGTCGAACCTTGATTGTATTCTGGATGATGTAATGCTATATTTATGTATTGTGTGAAGTGGCGATTGTAAGCCAATTCCTTATCTCTTTCTTATTCAGTACATGGGATGTGTAAAGATTACCCCTCTTGCGACATGCCTACAATGTGGTTATGCCACTAAGTCGTCCTCCGACACGTGGGAGATATAGTCGCATCGTGGGTGTTACATCAATAGACTCATCAAGGGTAGGATGCAAAGGATCAACATGAGGTGCACAAGGGCTAGCAATGTACTTGTTTAAATGATATTCATTGAAAATCTCAAGCATCTCAATTTTCCACTCATGAAAGTACTCTCCATCAAGAATAGGCACTCTACGCCTAAGACTCCCCAATGTAGACTCATCCATCTTCCTCCAAAGGTGTTTAAACCAAAGCAATGGAGACCAAAGCTCTGATACCAATTGAAAGGATCGAGAAGAGGTGTCTAGAGGGGGGGTGAATAGACTCTTAACAAGAAAAAGTTGCAGCTTTTATTTTCTTCAAGTTAAGGTAGAGTTTTGGCAAAAGTTTACACATTCACAATACATATCAAGCAGGCATGACAAGAGTATGAGCAGCGGAAAGTAAAGCATGTGATTTGCAAGAATGTAAAGGGATGGGATTGGAGTGTGCAAACGCAATTGGAGACACAGAGATTTTTGGCGTAGTTCCGATAGGTGGTGCTATCGTACATCCACGTTGATGGAGACTTCAACCCATGAAGGGTAACGGTTGCGCGAGTCCACGGAGGGCTGCACCCACGAAGGGTCCAGGAAGAAGCAACCTTGTCTATCCCAGCATGGCCATCGCCCATGAAGGACTTGCCTCACTAGGGTAGATCTTCACGAAGTAGGCAATCTCCTTTCCCGTACAAACTCCTTGGTTCAACTCCACAATCTTGACGGAGGCTCCCAAGTGACACCTAACCAATCTAGGAGACACCACTCTCCAAAAGGTAATAGATGGTGTGTTGATGATTAACTCCTTGCTCTTGTGCTTCAAATGATAGTCTCCCCAACACTGAACTCTCTCTCATAGGATTGGATTTGGTGGAAATATGATTTGAGTGGAAAGCAACTTGGGTAAGGCTAGAGATCAAGATTTATGTGGTTGGAATGGAATATCTTGACCTCAACACAAGTGTAGGTGGTTCTCTCTCAAAAAATGTAAGTTGGAAGTGTAGGCATGTTCTGATGGCTCTCTCAATAAATGAAGAGTGGGTAGAGGGGTATATATAGCCTCCACACAAAATCTAACCGTTACACACAATTGACCAAACTCGGTGGGACCGAATCAGAAAACTTGGTCAGACCGATTCAGTTCATAATGTGACCGTTAGGCTTTTCGGTGGGACCGACATGATCAACTCGGTGGGATCGATGTGCTAGGGTTAGGGTAAAACCTCATCTCGTTTTGACCGATTACACAAACTTGGTGGGACCGATTTGGGTAATAAGCGAAACAAAGAGTTGGTCAAGCAAACTCGGTGGCGCCGATTGAATATCTCGGTGAGACCGAGATCCCATCGGTGTGACTGGATTGATTAGGGTTTGTGGCAATGACTATGTCTAGAGAACATGGTGGCGTCGGATGGAAAATTTTGGTGGGGCCGAGTTTGACTTTTGGTTTGGGACATATGTGGATATGAGAAAGTGGTTGAGGGCTTTGGAGCACATTACTCAGCACTTTGAGCAAGCAAGCCATTAAGCAACACCTCATCCCCTTTTAATAGTATTGGCTTTCCTACGGACTCAATGTGATCTTGGATCACTAAAAACAAAATGTAGAGTCTTGAGCCAATCTTTTGTCCTTAGCATTTTTGAAGGGGTTCCACATCTTCTTGTCCACGCCACTCCATCTGTTGAACTTATCTGAAATATGCTAGATAAAACCATTAGTCCAACAAGAGATAAGTTGACATTAATTACCAAAACCACCTATGGAGCACTTGTGCTTTCAGGTTTTCTTGGTCTTCGACATCACCCGGAGTATTGTTGTCTCTCGTGCTGGTATTGTTGTCTTTGCTGCTGCGTGATTTAGAGCGGCGCTGTCGGTGTTTTAGTTTCATCTCGGGAGGTTTGTCCTCTACTAGATTTTTCTCATTATCGCCATCACCCTCCTTGGGTGTATCCACCATGTACACATCATATGAAGAGGTGGCCGTCCAGCGTCCGGTAAATGGCGGGTTTTGGGCCTGCTCTTCTCCGGCATCATCGTCCATACCGTCGATGTCTTCGGAGCCGTAAGCGAGCATGTCCGTTAAGTCCTCGATAGTGGCGATGAAGTGGGTGATGGGTGGGACGTAAAATTCCCCATTCTCGGCCCCTAGTCCGGGTTGGGTGTAGTTGTGATGTCGCTCCTTTTTTATGACGAGGGGTCGCATCAAGTCCATAGCCTCGCTTAAAGGCGAGGTTTGGCCAGGGAGAAGAGAATCCATGGAGTACGGCGGGAAGGGGATTCCTCGGCTGAGCTCACACGATGCTGACTCCGAGAGTTCAGAGCCAATGTCCGGGGAAGATTTCAGCTTTGTGATGGTTGCCAGCGACACTACTTCCTCCGGCTCTCCCGTACTGGGCTTAGTGGCCATAGATAGTCCGACGGGTTTAGAAATCCCGTCTTCGGACCTGGCGACGCGCTCCGGCTCTAAGGACAGAGCATAGGTTGGGGTGGTGAATCCTTGGAAGATCAAGTCTCCCCGGATGTCAGCGACATAATCCAAGTTTCCAAAACTAATTTGGTGACCTGGGGCATAGCTGTCGATTTGCTCCAGATGACCAAGCGAGTTGGCCCGCAGTGCGAAGCCGCCGAACACGAAGATCTGTCCGAGAAGGAAGACTTCTCCTTGGACAGCATCGTTGTAGGTGATTGAAGGAGCCATCAAACCTTTTGAGGACGACACAGTGGAACTCTCAATGTGTCGGATCTCGGGTTCCAGCAAAACCCTCAAGGTTCGAACACTGGGGTGCGCGCAAAGATCTCCCCCTACCGATCCGTGTCCTAGCTTCGCTAAGATTTCAAGGGCTAACTCGATGAACTTGCAACGCAAAGGAGGCAAGATTTATACTGGTTCGGGCCACCATTGTGGTGTAATACCCTACTCCAATGTGGTGGTGGTGGATTGCCTCTTGGGCTGAGGATGAACAGTACAAGGGGAAGAACAGCCTCCTGAGGAGAGGTGTTCTTGTGCTTGGTGAACTTGTGGTTGTTTTGGGTCCCTCTCTAATGTGGTGGCTTTGTCCTATTTATAGAGGCCCTGGTCCTCACCCCAAATATTGAGCGGGAAGGGAGCCAACAACGACCAATTCGAAAGGGGGCAACTAGTACAACTTATCCTAACAAAAGTAGTCTTCGCCTACCAAAGGCTCTGGTGGTGACGCCGTCTTGGGCTCCATGGTGACCTCCGTCTTGTCGTCCTACTGGTCTTGGTCTCGTTGCACCGATATGGAAACCTTTGCTTGACGCATCGGTACTCTGTGTCTGTGCTTGCCTCCTTAGCACCAAAGAGGAAACAAGGACACTGTGCATGCTGGCGCCCGCCTGGTCTCGATCGTCATGGCTCACGTCATTGGAACCTCGCGAGGTTTGCCTGGCCTCGATCTGTCTGTCCCTCCAGAGCTAGCCTGGTGAAGCCGCTCCCGAGGAGGTCTTGGGCCGTCCGCCTCGCGAGGCTTGGCCCCTCGCGAGGGTCTTGAGTCCTTGCTAGTGAAGATGGGTCGTACGGGCCCGCTCGTAGAGCCATGCCGCGGGCCGCAGGCAGGCAAGTCTAGGGACCCCCGTTCCCAGAATGCCGACACAATGAAAGCACTAATGTTGGTGTCAAAACTGGCGGATCTCGGGTAGGGGGTCCCGAACTATGCATCTAAGGTCGATGGTAATAGGAGGCAGGGGACATGATGTTTTACCCAGGTTCGGGCCCTCTCGATGGAGGTAATACCCTATGTCCTGCTTGATTAATATTGATGAGTATGAGGATTACAAGAGTTGATCTACCACAAGATCGTTGTGGCTAAACCCTAGAAGTCTAGCATGTATGATTGTGATTGCCTCTACGGACTAAACCCTCCAGTTTATATAGACGCCGGAGGGGCCTAGGGTTGTACAGAGTCGGTTTACAAAGGAAGGAATCTACATATCCGAATTGCAAGCTTGCCATCCACGCAAAGGAGAGTCCCATTCGGACACTGGAGGAAGTCTTCTGTCTTGTATCTTCATAGCCCATTAGTCCGGCCCATGTTACATAGTCCGGACGCCCGAGGACCCCTTAATCCAGGACTCCCTCACCCATGTGTCCTCAGGAGCGCTTTGCTTTATATAAGAGTTCATCCAGGCTTGTCCTTTCTACAAAAAGGATTAGGCCACCTTGCTGCACCTTAGTTACTTTTGTTACTTGTTACCCATTATGAATTATCTTATCACACAACTATGTGTTACCGATAATTTCTGTGCTTGCGGAGATACCTTGTTGAAAACCGCTTGTCATTTCCTTCTACTCCTCATTGGGTTTGACACTCTTACTTATTGAAAGGACTATGATAGGTCCCCTATACTTGTGGGTCATCAAGACTCTTCTCTGGCACCGTTGCCGGGGAGCGAAGCACCTTTGGTGAGTGGATTTGGTAAGGAAACATTTATATTATGTGCTGAAATTTACTGTCGCTTGTTACTATGGAAAATAATCCTTTGAGGGGCTTATTCGGGGTATCTTCACCTCGACAGGAAGAGAAAAGAGTTGCTCCTCAACCTACTGCACCTACAAAAAATATTTATTATCAAATTCCTTCGGGTATGATAGAGAAACTGTTAGCTAATCCTTATGCAAGAGATGGAACATTACATCCTGATATGCACCTGATTTATGTGGATGAAGTTTGTGGATTATTTAAGCTTGCAGGTTTACCTGAGGATGTTGTCAAGAAGAAGGTCTTCCCTTTATCTTTGAAGGGAAATGCATTGACATGGTATAGGCTATGTGATTATATTGTATCATGGAACTATAATCAATTGAACTTGGAATTTCATGAGAAGTTTTATCCTAAGCATCAAGTTCATTGTGATCGGAATTATATATATATTTTTTGGCCTCGTGAAGGAGAAAGTATCGCTCAAGCTTGGGGGAAGCTTAAGTCAATGTTATATTCATGCTCCCATCATGATCTCTCAAGAGAAATTATTATTCAAATTTTTTATGATCGGCTTTCTCGTAATGATCCATGCTCGATACTTCTTGTACTGGTTCTTTTATGAAGAAGGATATTGAATTCAAATGGTATTTATTGGAAATAATTAAACGCAACTTTGAAGGTTGGGAACTCGACGAAGGTAAGGAGTCAGTTATAAACCTCAAGTTTGATTGTGTTCAATATTTCATGGATACCGATGCTTTTCGTGATTTTAGCACTAAATATGGACTTGACTCTGAGATAGTAGCTTCTTTATGTGAATCTTTTGCTACTCATGTTGATCTCCCTAAGGAGAAGTGGTTTAAATATCATCCTCCCATTGAAGTGAAAGTAGTAGAACCTATTAAAGTTGAATAATAAACAATTACTTATAATGTAGATCCTATTGTTCCTACTGCTTATATTGAGAAACTACATTTCCTTGTTCGAATTAAGGAACATGCTAAAGCTTAAATTATGGTTCATAAGAGTTATACTAGAGCACCTACACCCCCTAAACAAATTAAAGTTGAACCTAGTATTTCTATGGTTAAAGATCTCTTGGTCGATAATATTAATGGGCATGTTATTTATTTCTGTGATGAAGCTGCTAGAATTGCTAAACCTGATATTAAAGATAAACATAGACCTGTTGTTGGCATGCCTGGTGTTTCTGTTAAAATAGGGGATCATTGTTATCATGGATTATGTGATGTGGGTGCTAGTGTGAATGCAATTCCTTTTATGCTATACAAAGAAATTATGAATGATATTGCACCTGCTGAGATAGAAGATTTTGATGTTACTATTAAGCTTGCTAATAGAGATACTATATCACCAATTGGGATTGTTAGAGATGTTGAAGTCTTGTGTGGGAAAATAAAATACCCTACTGATTTTCTTGTTCTTGCTTCCCCACAAGATGATTTTCCCATTATATTTGGTAGACCTTTCATGAATACTATTAATGCTAAAAGAGACTCCGAGAAAGATATTGTTACTTTTGGTCTATGGGATATGTCTCATGATTTTAAGTTCTCTAAATTTCATAGACAACCCTATGATAAAGAATTTCCTAGTAAGGATGAAATTATTGGTCTTGCTTCTATTGTCGTGCCTCCTACTGATCCTTTAGAACAATATTTGCTAGACCATGAAAATGATATGTTTATCAATGAAACAAAGGAATTAGATGAAATATTATTTAATCAAGGGCCTGTTTTGAAACACAATTTGCATGTTGAAATCCTTGGGGATCCTCCTCCACCCAAGGGTGATCCCGTGTTTGAGCTTAAACAATTACCTGATACTTTGAAATATGCTTATGTTTATGAAAATAAGATATATCCTATTATTATTAATGCTAACCTTTCAGAGCATGAAGAAAAGAAATTATCGAAAACTCTGAAGAAGCACCGAGCAGCTATTGGATATACTCTTGATGATTTTAATGGCATTAGTCCCACTCTATGTCAGCACAAAATTAATTTGGAGGCTGATGCTAAACCAGATGTTGATCACCAACGACTTTTAAATCCCAAGATGAAGGGAGTGGTAAGAAATGAAATACTAAAGCTTCTGGAGGCAGGTATAATTTATCCTATTGCTAATAGTAGATGGGTAAGTCCCATTCATTGTGTCCCTAAGAAGGGAGGTATTACTGTTGTACCTAATGATAAGAATGAATTGATTCCACAAAGAATTGTTATAGGTTATAGAATGGTAATTGATTTTTGAAAATTAAACAAAGCTACTAGAAAAGATCATTACCCTCTACCTTTTATTGTTCAAATGCTAGAAAGACTATCCAAACACACACATTTTTGCTTTAGATGGTTATTCTGGTTTCTCTCAGATACCTGTGTCAAAAGAGGACCAAGAAAAGACCACTTTTACTTGCCCTTTTGATACTTTTGCTTATAGATGTATGCCTTTTGGTTTATGCAATGCACCTGCTACCTTTCAAAGATGTATGACTGCTATATTCTCTGACTTTTGTGAAAATACTGTTGAGGTTTTCATGGATTATTTCTCTGTTTACGGAACTTCTTTTGATGATTGCTTAAGCAACCTTGACCAAGTTATGCAGAGATGTGAAGAAACTAATCTTGTCTAGAACTGGGAGAATTGCCACTTTATGGTTAATGAAGGTATTTTCTTGGGGCATAAAATTTCTGAAAGAGGTATTGAAGTTGATAAAGCTAAAGTATATGCTATTGAAAAGATGTCATGCCCGAAAGATATCAAAGTTATAAGAAGTTTCCTTGGTCATGCTGGTTTCTATAGGAGATTTACTAAAGACATCTCTAAATTTTTAGGCCTCTCACTAATCTCTTGCAAAAAGATGTTCCTTTTGTTTTTAATGATGATAGTGTAGAAGCATTTGAAATACTTAAGAAAGCCTCGATTTCGGCACCTATTGTTCAACCACCTGATTGGAATTTACCCTTTGAAAT
Organism: Triticum monococcum; assembly: GCA_034509565.1. Classification (NCBI taxonomy): domain Eukaryota; kingdom Viridiplantae; phylum Streptophyta; class Magnoliopsida; order Poales; family Poaceae; genus Triticum; species Triticum monococcum. Next base: position 527,602,690 of record CM067841.1, read on the forward strand.
TATGTCGGATGGCAGTGATTATGATGTTGGTGATGTTCTAGGACAAAGAGTTGATAATAAGTTGAATGTTATTCACTATGCTAGTAAAACCCTAGACAGTGCCTAGAGAAATTATGCTACTACTAGAAAAGAATTTTTAGCAGTTGTTTTTGCTTGCGATAAGTTCAGATCTTATATTGTTGATCCAAAGTAAATGTTCATACTGATCATGTTGTTATTAAATATCTTATGGAAAAGAAAGATGCTAAACCTAGACTTATTAGATGGGTTATCTTGCTGCAAGAATTTGATTTGCATATTATTGATAGAAAGGGAGTTGAGAACCCCATTGCAGACAACTTGTCTAGGTTAGAAAATGTTCTTGATGACCCACTGCCTATTGATGATAGCTTTCCTGATGAGCAATTAGTTGTCATAAATGCTTCTCATAATACTCCATGGTATGCTGATTATGCTAATTACATTGTTGCTAAATTTATACCACCTTTTTCACATACCAGCAAAAGAAAAAAAAATCTATGATTTAAGACATTACTTTTGGGATGACCCACACCTTTATAAAGAAGGAGTAGATGGTGTTACTAGACGTTGTGTACCTGAGCATGTATAGGAACAGATCCTACGCAAGTGCCACTCTGAGTCTTCCGGAGGACACCATGCTGGAGATAGGACTGTTGGGGAACGTAGCAGAAATTCAAAATTTTCCTACGTGTCACCAAGATCTATCTATGGAGAGACCAGCAACGAGGGGAAGGAGAGTGCATCTACATACCCTTGTAGATCGCTAAGCGGAAGCGTTCAAGAGAACGGGGTTGATGGAGTCGTACTCGTCGTGATCCAAATCACCGATGATCCTAGTGCCGAACGGACGGCACCTCCGTGTTCAACACACGTACAGCCCGGTGACGTCTCCCATGCCTTGATCCAGCAAGGAGAGAGGGAGAGGTTAAGGAAGACTCCATCCAGCAGCAGCACAACGGCGTGGTGGTGGTGGAGGAGCGTGGTACTCCAGCAGGGCTTCGCCAAGCACCGCAAGAGACGAGGAGGAGAGAGGTAGGGCTGCGCCAGGGAGAGATCAAATCGCGTGAGTTGGGCAGCCCAAAACCCCACTTATTTATAGGAGGAGGGGAGGAGGGTGCGCCCCCTCTAGGGTTCCCACCCCTAGGGGGGCGGCAGCCCTAGATGGGAAAAGGGGGGCGGCCAAGAGGGGGAGAGGGGGGCGCGCCCTAGGGTGGGCCTTAGGCCCATCTGTGCCTAGGGTTTCCCCCTTCTCCTCCTAGCTGAGCCTTGGGCCTTGTGGGAGGCGCACCAGCCCACTCAAGGGCTGGTCCCTTACCACTCTTGGCCCATGCAAGCCTCCGGGGCTGGTGGCCCCACTTGGTGGACCCCCGGGACCCCCCCCGGTGGTCCCGGTACGTTACCGATAAAACCCAAAACTTTTCCGGTGACCAAAACAAGACTTCCCATATATAAATCTTTACCTCCGGACCATTCCGGAACTCCTCGTGACGTCCGGGATCTCATCTGGGACTCCGAACAACATTCGGTAACCACATACAAACTTCCTTTATAACCCTAGCGTCATCGAACCTTAAGTGTGTAGACCCTACGGGTTCGGGAGACATGCAGACATGACCGAGACGTTCTCCGGTCAATAACCAACAGCGGGATCTGGATACCCATGTTGGCTCCCACATGTTCCACAATGATCTCATCGGATGAACCACGATGTCAAGGACTTAATCAATCCCGTATGCGATTCCCTTTGTCCATCGGTACGATACTTGCCCGAGATTCGATCGTCGGTATCCCGATACCTTGTTCAATCTCATTACCGGCAAGTCTCTTTACTCGTTCTGTAACACATCATCATGTGATCAACTCCTTGGTCACATTGTGCACATTATGATGATGTCCTACCGAGTGGGCCCAGAGATACCTCTCCGTCACACGGAGTGACAAATCCCAGTCTCGATTCGTGCCAACCCAACAGACACTTTCGGAGATACCCGTAGTGCACCTTTATAGTCACCCAGTTACGTTGTGACGTTTGGCACACCCAAAGCACTCCTACGGTATCCGGGAGTTGCACAATCTCATGGTCTAAGGAAATGATACTTGACATTAGAAAAGTTTTAGCATACGAACTACATGATCTTGTGCTAGGCTTAGGATTGGGTCTTGTCCATCACATCATTCTCCTAATGATGTGATCCCGTTATCAACGACATCCAATGTCCATGGTCAGGAAACCGTGACCATCTATTGATTAATGAGCTAGTCAACTAGAGGCTTACTAGGGACATGGTGTTGTCTATGTATCCACACATGTATCTGAGTTTCCTATCAATACAATTATAGCATGGATAATAAACGATTATCATGAACAAGGAAATATAATAATAACTAATTTACTATTGCCTCTAGGGCATATTTCCAATAGTCTCCCACTTGCACTAGAGTCAATAATCCAGTTCACATCGCTATGTGATTAACACTCAAGGTCACATCCCCATGTGACTAACACCCAAAGAGTTTACTAGAGTCAATAATCTAGTTCACATTACCATGTGATTAACACTCAATGAGTTCTGGGTTTGATCATGTTATGCTTGTGAGTGATGTTATAGTCAATGGGTCTGAACCTTTCAGATCCGTATGTACTTCGCAAATTTCTATGTCATCTTGTAGATGCAACTACTACGCTACATTTGGAGCTATTCCAAATAACAGTTCTACTATACGAATCCATTTTACTACTCAGAATAATCTGGATTAGTGTCAAAGTTTGCATCGGCGTAACCCTTTACGACGAACTCTTTTACCACCTCCATAATCGAGAAAATTCCTTAGTCCACTAGTTACTAAGGATAACTTTGACCGCTGTCCTGTGATCCATTCTTGGATCACTCTTGTACCCCTTGACTGACTCATGGCAAGGCACACTTCAGGTGCGGTACACTGCATAGCATACTGTAGAGCCTATGTCTTAAGCATAGGGGACGACCTTCGTCCTTTCTCTCTATTCTGCCGTGGTCGAGCTTTAAGTCTTAACTTCATACCTTACAACTCAGGCAAGACCTCCTTCTTTGACTGATCCATCTTGAACACCTTCAAGATCATGTCAAGGTATGTGCTCATTTGAAAGTACCATTAAGTGTTTTGATCTATCCTTATAGATCTTGATGCTCAATGTTCAAGTAGCTTAATCCAGGCTTTCCATTGAAAAACACTTTCCAAATAACCCTATATGCTTTCCAGAAATTCTACGTCATTTCTGATCTACGATATGTCAACAACATATATTCATCAGAAATTCTATAGTGCTCCCACTCACTTCTTTGGAAATACAAGTTTCTCATAAACTTTGTATACACCCAAAATCTTTGATCATCATCAAAGCGTATACTCCAACTCCGAGATGCTTATTCCGGTCCTTAAAAGGATTGCTGGAGCTTTGCATACTTATTAGCATCTTTCAGGATTGACAAAACCTTTCGGTTGTATCACATACAACCTTTCCTCAAGAAAAACGTCGAGGAAACAATGTTTTGATATCCTATCTGCAAGATTGCAGTAATCGCTAATATAGTTCCAACAGACTCTTAGCATCGCTACGAGTGAGAAAGTCTCATCGTAGTCAACTCCTTGAACTTGTCGGAAAACATCTTAACGACAAGTTGAGCTTTCTTAATGGTGATACTTACCATCATTGTCCGTCTTCCTTTTAAAATCCATATGTACCTAACAGCCTTACGACCATCAAGTAGTTCTTCCAAAGTCTACACTTTGTTTTCATATATGGATCCTCTCTCGGATTATATGGCCTCGAGCCATTTTGGAATCCAGGCCCACCATCGCTTCTCCATAGCTCGTAGGTTCATTGTTGTCTAGCAACATGACTTCCAAGACAGGATTACGTACCACTCTGAAGTAGGACTCATCCTTGTCATCCTACGAGGTTTGGTAGTGACTTGATCTGAAGTTTCATGATCACTATCATAAGCTTCCACTTCAATTGGTGTAGGTGCCACAGGAACAACTTCCTGTGCCCTGCCACACACTAGTTGAAGAGACGGTTCAATAACCTCATCAAGTCTCCACCATCCTCCCACTCAATTCTTTCGAGAGAAACTTTTCCTCGAGAAAGGACCCGATTCTAGAAACAATCCCTTATCGCTCTCGGATCTGAGACAGGAGGTATACCCAACTGTTTTGGGTGTCCTATGAAGAAGCATTTATTCACTTTGGGTTCGAGCTTATCAGCCTGGAACTTTTTCACATAAGCGTCGCAGCCCCAAACTTTTAAGAAATGACAGCTTAGGTTTCTCTAAACCATAGTTCATACGGTGTCATCTCATCGGAATTACGTGGTGCCCTATTTAAAGTGAATGTGGTTGTCTCTAATGCCTAACCCATAAACTATTGTGGTAATTCGATAAGAGACATCATGGTATGCATCATATCCAATAGGGTGCAGTTATGATGTTCGAACACACCATCACACTATGGTGTTCCAGGCTGTATCAGTTGTGAAACAATTTCCACAATGTCTTAATTCTGTGCCAAACTCGTAATTCATATATTCATCTCTATGATCATATCATAGATATTTTATCCTCTTGTCACGATGATCTTTCAACTTCACCCTGAAATTACTTGAACCTTTCAATTATTCAGACTCGTGATTCATCAAGTAAATATACTCAACATCTACTCAAATCATCTGTGAAGTAAGAACATAATGATATCCACTACACGCCTCAGCACTCATTGGACTGCACACATCAAAATGTATTACTTCCAACAAGTTGCTTTCTAGTTCCATTTTACTGAAATTGAGGCTTTCAGTCATCTTGCCCATGTGGTATGCATTTGCATGTCTCAAGTGATTCAAAATCAAGTGAGTCCAAACGGTCCATTTGCATGGCGTTTCTTCATGCACATACACCAATAGACATGGTTCGCATGTCTCAAACTTTTCAAAATGAGTGAGCCCAAAGATCCATCAACATGGATCTTCTTCATGCGTTTTATACCGATATGACTTAAGTGGCGGTGCCACAAGTAGGTGGTACTATCATTACTATCTTATATCTTTTGGCATGAACATGTGTATCACTACGATCGAGATTCAATAAACCATTCATTTTAGGTGTAAGACCATTGAAGGTATTATTCAAATAAACAGAGTAACCATTATTCTCCTTAAATGAATAACCGTATGGCGATAGACGTAATCCAATCATGTCTATGCTCAACGCAAACACCAAATAACAATTATTTAGGTTTAACACCAATCTCGATGGTAGAGGGAGCGTGCGATGCTTGATCATATCAACATTGGAAACACTTCCAACACATATCGTCAGCTCACCTTTAGCTAGTCTCCGTTTATTCCGTAGCTTTTATTTCGAGTTACTAACACTTAGCAACCGAACAAGTATCTAATACCCTGGTGCTACTAGGAGTACTAGTAAAGTACACATCAACACAATGTATATCCAATATACTTCTATCGACCTTGCCAGCCTTCTAATCTACCAAGTATCTAGGGTAATTCTGCTCCAGTGGTTGTTCCCCTTATTACAGAAGCACTTAGTCTCGGGTTTGGGTTCAACCTTGGGTTTCTTCACTAGAGCAGCAGCTGAATTGCCGTTTCATGAAGTATCCCTTCTTGCCCTTGCCCTTCTTGAAACTAGTGGTTTCACCAACCATCAACAATTGATGCTCCTTCTTGATTTCTACTTTTTGTGGTGTCAAACATCACGAATATCTCAAAGATCATCATATATGTCCTTGATATGTTATAGTTCATCACGAAGCTCTAGCAGCTTGGTGGTAATGACTTCGAAGAAACATCATTATCTCATCTGGAAGATCAACTCCCACTTGATTCAAATGATTGTTGTACTCAGACGATCTGAGCACAAGCTCAACAATTGAGCTTTTCTTCCTTAGTTTGTAGGCTAAGAAAATCGTCGGAGGTCTTATACCTCTTGACGTGGGCACGAGCCTGAAATCCCAGTTTCAGCCCTCGAAACATCTCATATGTTTCGCGATGTTTCAAAACATCTTCGGTGCCTCAACTCTAAACTGTTTAACTGAACTATCACGTAGTTATCAAAATGTGTATGTTAGATGTTCGCAACATCCACAAACAACGTTCGAGGTTCAGCACACTGAGCGGTGCATTAAGGACATAAGCCTTCTATGAAGCAATGAGGACAATCCTCAGTTTACGGACCTAGTCCGCATAATTGCTACTATCAACTTTCAACTAAATTTTCTCTAGGAACATAACTAAACAGTAGAACTGAAGCGCGAGCTACGACATAATTTGTGAAATCCTTTTGACTATGTTCAGGATAAACAAGTTCATCTTATGAACTCCCACTCAGATAGACATCCCTCTAGTCATCTAAGTGATTACATGATCCGAGTCAACTAGGCCGTGTCCGGTCATCACGTAAGACGGACCAGTCATCATCGGTGAACATCTTCATGTTGATCGTATCTTCTATACGACTCATGCTCGACCTTTCGGCCTCTTGTGTTCTGAGGCCATGTTTGTACATGCTAGGCTTGTCAAGTCAACCTAAGTGTTTTGCATGTGTTCCGAGGCCATGTCTGTACATGCTAGGCTCGTCAACACCCGTTGTATTCGAACGTAAGAATCTATCACACCCGATCATCACGTGGTGCTTCGAAACGACGAACTTTCGCAACGGTGCATAGTTAGGGGGAACACTTTCTTGAAATTTTAATGAGGGATCATCTTATTTACTGCCGTCGTTCTAAGCAAATAAGATGCAAAGACATGATAAACATCACATGCAATCAAATAGTGACATGATATGGCCAATATCATATTGCTCCTTTTGATCTCCATCTTCGGGGCTCCATGATCGTCACCGGCATGACACCATGATCTCCATCATCATGATCTCCATCATCGTGTCTTCATGAAGTTGTCTCGCCAACTATTACTTCTACTACTACAGCTAACGGTTAGCAATAAAGTAAAGTAATTACATGACGTTTATGTTGACACGCAGGTCATAAATAAATTAAGACAACTCCTATGGCTCCTGCAGTTGTCATACTCATCGACATGCAAGTCGTGATTCCTATTACAAGAACATGATCATCTCATACATCACATATATCATTCATCACATCCTTTGGCCATATCACATCACATAGCATACCCTGCAAAAACAAGTTAGACGTCCTCTAATTGTTGTTTGCATGTTTTACGTGGCTGCTATGGGTTTCTAGCAAGAACGTTTCTTACCTACGCAAAACCACAACGTGATATGCCAATTGCTATTTACCCTTCATAAGGACCCTTTTCATCGAATCTGATCCGACTAAAGTGGGAGAGACAGACACCCGCTAGCCACCTTATGCAACTAGTGCATGTCAGTCGGTGGAACCAGCCTCACGTAAGAGTACATGTAAGGTCGGTCCGGGCCGCTTCATCCCACAATGCCACCGAATCAAGATTGGACTAGTAATGGTAAGCATATTGAACAAAATCAACACCCACAACTACTTTGTGTTCTACTCGTGCATAGAATCTACGCAACAGACCTAGCTCATGATGCCATTGTTGGGGAACGTAGCAGAAATTCAAAATTTTCCTACGTGTCACCAAGATCTATCTATGGAGAGACCAGCAACGAGGGGAAGGAGAGTGCATCTACATACCCTTGTAGATCGCCAAGCGGAAGCGTTCAAGAGAACGGGGTTGATGGAGTCGTACTCGTCGTGATCCAAATCACCGATGATCCTAGTGCCGAACGGACGGCACCTCCGTGTTCAACACACGTACAGCCCGGTGACGTCTCCCATGCCTTGATCCAGCAAGGAGAGAGGGAGAGGTTGAGGAAGACTCCATCCAGCAGCAGCACAACGGCGTGGTGGTGGTGGAGGAGCGTGGTACTCCAGCAGGGCTTCGCCAAGCACCGCAAGAGACGAGGAGGAGAGAGGTAGGGCTGCGCCAGGGAGAGATCAAATCGCGTGAGTTGGGCAGCCCAAAACCCCACTTATTTATAGGATGAGGGGAGGAGGGTGCGCCCCCTCTAGGGTTCCCACCCCTAGGGGGGGCGGCAGCCCTAGATGGGAAAAAGGGGGCGGCCAAGAGGGGGAGAGGGGGGCGCGCCCTAGGGTGGGCCTTAGGCCCATCTGTGCCTAGGGTTTCCCCCTTCTCCTCCTAGCTGAGCCTTGGGCCTTGTGGGAGGCGCACCAGCCCACTCAGGGGCTGGTCCCTTACCACTCTTGGCCCATGCAAGCCTCCGGGGCTGGTGGACCCACTTGGTGGACCCCCGGGACCCTCCCGGTGGTCCCGGTACGTTACCGATAAAACCCGAAACTTTTCCGGTGACCAAAACAGGACTTCCCATATATAAATCTTTACCTCTGGACCATTCCGGAACTCCTCGTGACGTCCGGGATATCATCCGGGACTCCGAAAAACATTCGGTAACCACATACAAACTTCCTTTATAACCCTAGCGTCATCAAACCTTAAGTGTGTAGACCCTACGGGTTCGGGAGACATGCAGACATGACCGAGACGTTCTCCGGTCAATAACCAACAGCGGGATCTGGATACCCATGTTGGCTCCCACATGTTCCACAATGATCTCATCGGATGAACCACGATGTCAAGGACTTAATCAATCCCGTATGCAATTCCCTTTGTCCATCGGTACGATACTTGCCCGAGATTCGATCGTCGGTATCCCGATACCTTGTTCAATCTCGTTACCGGCAAGTCTCTTTACTCGTTCCGTAACACATCATCCCGTGATCAACTCCTTGGTCACATTGTGCACATTATGATGATGTCCATCCGAGTGGGCCCAGAGATACCTCTCCGTCACACGGAGTGACAAATCCCAGTCTCGATTCGTGCCAACCCAACAGACACTTTCGGAGATACCCGTAGTGCACCTTTATAGTCACCCAGTTACGTTGTGACGTTTGGCACACCCAAAGCACTCCTACAGTATCCGGGAGTTGCACAATCTCATGGTCTAAGGAAATGATACTTGACATTAGAAAAGCTTTAGCATACGAACTACATGATCTTGTGCTAGGCTTAGGATTGGGTCTTGTCCATCACATCATTCTCCTAATGATGTGATCCCGTTATCAACGACATCCAATGTCCATGGTCAGGAAACCGTGACCATCTATTGATTAACGAGCTAGTCAACTAGAGGCTTACTAGGGACATGGTGTTGTCTATGTATCCACACATGTATCTGAGTTTCCTATCAATACAATTATAGCATGGATAATAAACGATTATCATGAACAAGGAAATATAATAATAACTAATTTATTATTGCCTCTAGGGCATATTTCCAACAAGGAGTACACATAATGTATTGCAAGCATTACAAAAAAACACTTCCATGATGATACGTGTTTGTCACAACAGGTCGTGTTTTCTGTCATGCATGTACATCCATGACAAATTTATGACAGAATCAAGATAGTCATACATGTGCTGTCGTAGAAGTGTTCCATGACATTACCAAAATTGTCATCACGGAAGTGTCCACTTCCATGACGATAAATCACGCGTCACAGAAGTGCTTTCGTCAAGGGTGACCGACACATGGCATCCACTGTAAGGGAACGCTGTTAAGCTATCGGGTCGGGTTTTGGATCCGATAACCCGTTAACAGCCCCGACCAATGGGGATTTTCCATGTGTAAAATCATCATTGGTTGGAGGAAACACGTGTCGGCTCATCGTTGGGACAGATGTCAACCACTCATTGGACGGAAGGCGCCTATGATACGTCGACATGTGGCACGGCCCAACAGAGGCCCTTTCCTGTGAAAAGGCCGGCTCGTTTGACTTGGTCAAAAGCTGGCGGGCTAGCCCATGGAAAGCCTGTTAACGGCCTGTTCGAATATAGCCCATTTATAGCCCGCTAACCCAAGGCCCGTAATGCCCTATCCGAATTAGGCCCAGTAGCGTCATCTGGGACATCCAATATGATTCCAGCCCGTTTTCACTTCTGGCCCATGTATGGCCCATGACGTCTTTCGGCCCATATGAGGCCCTATGTAACTCTTGGCCTACTAACGGCCCGTGGTGAAACTTGCCCGTAGTGAACAGTGTGTCACTTTACACCCATTAACGGCCCGTGGTGAAACTAGCCCGTAATGAACAGTGTATCACTTTATACCCATTAACGACCCATTATTCCGTTGGGCCGTTTCCAGCCCATGTTATCTTTCAGCCTTCTTAGAGCCCATTTATTCTTGGGCTCATTTCCAGCATTCGTTTACTTACGGCCCATTACTGTCATTTTCTGCTTGTGGGCCAAATTCAGCCCGTGGTTACAGTCGGCCCGTTTGTGCTCCGTTAATACGTTGGGCCTATTTCATAGCGTCATCAAATACGGCCTATTAATGATGGCCCATTATGGTCGGCCCATGAACGGACGATTCCAACTCTAGTCCGTTTACGGCCATAATGCGGTTTGTTTGGCCCATGTTTGGCCAATTGATTATACGGCCTGTATAAGGCCCATTGATAATACGACCCGCAGAAGGCCCATTGTTTCTACGGCCCATAGAAGGCCCATTATTTCTACGGCCCGTAGAAGGCCCACTGTTTCTACGGCCAGTAGGAGGCCCAGTGTCACTATAGTAAATATTAGCCCATGGTTATTGTGGCCTAGTTTTAAAAAATAGGTTATTGCAGCCACTAGCAAACCGTGGAAAAAGAACTGCAATGACTACAAGCAAACAAATAAACAAGACAACAAGGAAATAAATAAGCAAGCAACTAACGCTAGGCTATCATGGCTATTACACATAATACATCCGCTGGGCATCAAAGTTCGCCACCAGTGCAAATATAGGGAACAAATTAAGCAGCATATCATATACAGTGGTTGTCAAAGTTGGCGACCAACGCAAATAAACGCCACAGCAAAACAAATCCAGAACTGAAACCACTTCAGAAGATCTCAAGAAACAATATCCTGGGTACCCATAATGCTGGCAAGATGCTTAGCAAGCTTATTAACTTTCTCTTGTTTGGCACTTAAATCCTCCAGCGCTTGGTGTTACACCAGAAAATATGCATCTGAATTCTGCAGGGACTTCCTCAGTCCTTCAGCTTCCTGTCGCAGCACATATGATCGATGTCTTTGAACTTGAAGTTGAGACTCAAGAAGACGAACTGATTCAAGCAGCGAGTTCGAAGAGCTTGTGCCAGCAGTAGTGGCCAGTAACTTGAACACTACATCAAGACAGGACTTTTGGGTTCCCTCACTGTCGTCAAGATAGTTTTTATCAGCTTTCTTGGAGACCAACAGGGATGTCTCACTATCTTGAACCTTATTTGCATTACTTCCTTTACCATTGGATAACGCGGTACTGTTCTCCAATATTTTGTCCGCATTCTAAAAGAGAAACAAGCAGACACATCACATGTTTACCATGTTGTATATGAAACTCATTTTGGTAAATGAGTTCAGTAGTAAAGTGGACAGGATAACAGCATGAAACAAACATATATCTATGTACCATGGTCACTTTATGGTCTATATCATTCTAGTTTTTTTGCCAAATCAAGATAGAGACACAGTTCAATTAATATTTGTTCAAGACAAAGCAGAATAGACAGAATATAAGTGTGGGTAACTATAGAGCAATAACAACACTTGTAATGTGCATGACATGAGAACAAAACTATTTATTCAATTGAAACTGAAATCAACATAGAGCATGTTACAACAACAAACCAGTTAAAGAAACAGGTTTAAAACATACCTGTTGCGCCATTGGAGTTTCAATTCCATCCTTCAAATTTGAAAATAGTTGGTATGAGTAAATACAGTCATGCAAGAGCAAAGGAGTATGAACCATAGCTACAGAACCTGACCTGAGAACAAATCTTCTTCTCCTTTAAGCGTTGCGTTGGGATTTGGAGTGGTGGTCCTCGTGCTTTGGGCACTGCAGTTCCCTTACTAACTGCTCGTGTTTGGGTGCTCTGTGGTGGAGATGGTGCTGTGTCAACTGGAACTGGGTTACTATCTGCCGGGGTTGGGGTTAGAAGGGGTGTAGCTGGTTCTTTGTCCAACTGGGTAGGGGTATAATCTATGAGAGTCTGGGTTATGTGTGGTGGATCTGGTCCTTGGGCAAGTACAACCGTGGTTCTATCTGCATCAACTGGTAGCACTATCTTTTCTGAAGACCGTGTTGTTACTCCCTTAGATACTACCATCACGCTCTCCAATTCAAATGGCTGATAAACAAGAAAAGTAATTGAAAGTATAGACATTGTATGATAGACAGGTGCAATGGATAGTGAGGAATAAAAGAGGGCATGAAATAATTCATATTTATGTTGTCTAGCCAAACAGGATAGCATGACACAATTTCACATATATGATGGCTAACTAAACAGGATAACATGACACAATTTCACATATATGATGGCTAACTAAACAGGATAGTGAGATTATGTAAGGAGTGCATGCAGAAATCCAGAGTGATGGTAGCAACCTGTGGATAGACCCAAAACCAATAATAGCAGGCAGATAATGGCTTCTTTACTGTTTGTTTCCCACCCAACTTGAAACTCATAGTAGACACCGGAGATTAACCAGATAGTAGATAGATACTATTGATAGCGGCCCCGATATGTACCCCACAACCATTTAAAAACTCAAGTTTGACCATTAGTTTGGAGCTGACTCAGAGTCTAATCGGTGAACAGGACGATAAAGTAGCATGTAATATTAAGCGGTGCATAACGTAAGCAGACACGAAAGAGTACGGCCTCTCTTGCGGACCCGTGTAGTCCTCGAGGTCATCTGCTCGGTTGATGATGGTAGTGCAGTTTTCATGGCTCCCAGCGGCGGGGAAGAAGATCTAAGGCGGCGAAAGACAGTCTGGAGGCGGGATCCCTGCTGTGCTGGACCCTTCTGTCGTTGGAGCAGCTGAGCTGGGGTGGACGACGGCGCCGCAGGAGCGGGACAAACCACGCAAGGTTTTCTTTGACAACTATCTGTAAGAGAAGTAATTCTATAAGGGCTCGTTTGAATTGGAGGATTCCAACAATGCAGGGATAGGAAATAGACAGGAATAGGATAGGAATGCACGTGCAAAACAGAGAATTTAAAAACATAGGATTTCTGCCAATCTGGGTGTTTGATTCACAACAATTGGAAGATCACAGGATGCAAAGAAGCATGGTGAGATTAAGTCAAACCATAAGAAAATGTACGGTTATAATGCTATTATGCTACTATCTCTTAGTCTTGTGCTTCATGAATAGGAATTTGAAAAGGAGGACAAGTGAAAATTAAAATTCCTACGTTTTCTCTTTCAAGGAGACACTAAAGGAACAAATCTTTGTGCTCAGTGGACAATATATATAACATGTAGAGTAAAAAAGAGATGCAACAAGTGTACAACCTCTTTGGCGAAGCCATGTCGATCTCAGCGTGATTGGGTTGGCCGGTGAGGATGCTCCGGCTGACTCGGCTGTCGGAGGAGGGAAGAAGATCTTAGGCGTCTGGAGATGGAGCCCGAGGTACTGCTCCGCTGTGATGGAGGGTTTCGTCATTGGAGCAGCTCCGTTGAGTTGTACGACGCCGAGGCTGAAGCAGGACAAGAGAGACAACGAACAACGTTAACCTGAGTGGAATTCTAATAGCATCTCTAATACATGACGTAAAACACATAACCACAAAGTGCTAGATGTAAAATACATCAGCCGCTCATCTCTGAACTTAACTGTCGAAACTGAATTTAACTATCGAAACTGAACTTAACTATCGAAACTGAACTTAACAGTCGAAACTGAATTTTGCTATTGAAACTGAATTTTGTTGTCGAAACTGAACGCACTAGCAAGGTGAGGCTACACGTCGATCGACTAACTTTTTCATCTCTGGTCAGTCGATTTTGCAGCCGTTGGATATGAAATCAAGGGCCTGCGGTTCATCTTCAACCTCCACCCCCTGAGCCGGCCAAACAGCAGCCCCTCACCGCCCGCGGCCGGCGGTGCGCCGCCCCGCCCACCCCGAAAACACTCCCCACCGCCGGTCCGCCGCTGCCCCGGCCATCCCTCTAGGCCCCCCATGCCGAGCTTTTTCTCCGGCGACCCCCACGCCACCGCCCCGCCAATGCCCCACCACCGCAGGAGACCAACGCCCCCATCCTGAACCCTAAGATAGATAGTGGGGTACCTCTCTAGCGAGCCCCCCTCCCCGCTGCGGTTGGTTCTTCCTTCACCCCGGTGGCATCAGAGTGAAGTGTAGCTAAATTGGAGTAGCATCGCAAGCAAGAGCGAGAGCAGCAGCGCGAGCAAGCAGGTCCTACTGATGTGGACGTCGCCGCCGAGGGAGCGACGCCGTGGAGGAAGTGGCCGGTGACGCCGCCGTGGATGGAGCCGCACCGTGTTGGCTCGGGACCGAGTGCCGGCAGCACCGTGAGATCGAATCAAGAAGAAAATGCGGCGATTAGTGTACAACCTCTTTGGTGGCGCCGATTAGGCCGTAGCTTCATCCGAGGAAACGGTGATGATGATGCTCTTTCGATGGTGCAGGTGAAGACGGCGGTGTGGGAATGGAGGTGGCGCGAAAGACGAGGGGAACGTCGGGGCAGCTCCTTGGAGGTGGAGGATGAGGTGGCTGAACCGGCGGGACACTGAGATCGACGACGGATCCTCATCCGGTACGGTGGATGAGGGACGTCGAGGTGTTGATGTGGACGACGTCGTCGGGGAAGGGGCTCCGGCTGGGTGGCGGACGGAGTAGGGTGTGGGGTTTCATCGCGGGTTTTCGCGGCCTTGGTGTATCAATGGGTGGGCGGATGAGATGGCAGTGGGGAACCATGGCTTAGAGACGCGCTTGTCTGAAATGTGGGGTAAGTTACGAAAGTGCCCCACTGATTTGAGGCGGTTCTTTCGGTTCAGGGGTACCACGGGCATTTCACGTGTCGGGATTTCACAGGGGGTGGTAGTTTTCGCGCGCGTTGTAATTTCGGAATAGCAAGATCTACTACTCAAATGGATGTTTTAGTGCATTCCAAACGTATATACTACCGCTTCAATATGAACTAAATTTGAATTCGTTTCTCTATTTGAATAAGATCTACAGTAATGATTGTTGTGAAGTCAAAGCATTTGAATTCGTTTCTCTGTTTTAATAAGATCTACAATCATCATTATTGTCAAGTTAAACCATCGTTTGTGTATTATCTTCACAGCGCACCACATGATTAGTCTCGAGTTACATATGAACTATGTGTACTACATGAACTCGAACTAGATTTTTTGAATCCACTTTATTTTGATTTCAAATCACATTACATTTCTAGCTCTAGCTAGATCTTCATAATCTAAACCATGTCTCATATGTATAATGTGTTTATTACATTATATATGGTGCCCCGCTCCCTACGCCTACAAGTATTTAGATGTGAGTTGCAAACACCACACATTACCACAAATTCAAATAAAATGCGAGAATGTTCGATATATAGTATTGTTTAAATTGTTCGATATTTAGTTGTAAGCTGCAAATGCCACACATTATTACAAATTCAAATAAAATGTGAGATTGTTTGATGTATAGTATGGTTTAGATTGTTCGGCATTTAGCTGTGAGTTGCAAACGCCATGCATTATCACATTATGGTATAACATGTGCACAACATGTGTATCACCGCTATATTCATGCATGCAATGTTTAAAACACTATGATCTCCTATTCAAATATATGAATTCGCTTTCATATCAAATTATGATCTTTGTTAGTCTCTTACACCCACACAATCCTCTAACCTTCGTAGCTACCACTAACTTTCTCTCGTGCATGCACACGCCCTCCTCGCCCTCCCCCTCCCTCGGCATTTTATCCACCGGGCACATTCATTTTTTTCTTTAGGTCGTTCTCCCAGAGTCTCCACAACTCCTTTCCGACACACACCGGTCGATAAACCTCTCCAGCAATGCCTGCCTACAACATACAAACACACCTTCAATCTCCTCCTTTATGTGTCCTTTCCTCATGTCTCTCATACGGTCAGACACACGTGTAAACTCTCGCCCCTCTTTTCATCGCTCTCACAACCGCACACTCCTCCCCCTATCTAGCTAGTGGTTGGGCCTCTCGCACCACCTCCTAGCTCCATTCTCTCTGTCTATCCATCTCGTTGGGCCTTAGTTGCCTCTAACAAATGGACGTACACCGACCGATATCTCTCTATACATATAGCTAGCTTGGTCCTTATAACTCGTTTTTACCCACACGTCAATCGATCTACCTCATTAGTTGTGTCTCTCCCTTCCTCCGACAAACAACAATTGATCTACCGATCTAGTTAGGTTTGCTTACCAAACACATGGTTCCCCTTCATCATCCATGGATGCGTCCCGACTAATCTATCACGCACAGGCACACACAGAAACACATCCCCACTCTTATTGATAACATTGCAGTTCCACCCTCAGTTTGTCTAGTAGGCCTCTCCTACCATCTTCGAGAAGCAACTCCATCACCCATCCAGCACTCTACCCCTCTCCCTCCCTCTCCCTCTCTCTCTCTCTCCTCTCTCTCTCCCATCATATTTCCCGTCCTTCAGTTATGTATGGATGTCGACCGATCTCCCTCAAGACATAGCTAGGTCTCTCCTTCTCAATACATATACGAGTCGTTGTACCTCTATAGTTAGGCCTCTGCCTACCCCTCCCACCACCCCCTCCCCCCACACACACCGATACATCGAGCGCTCTAGTCATGTCTCCCTGCCACACACAAACTTGATGTGTGCCCTCTAACGTTCTGGTAGGCCAGTCGCCCTATATCTTTGACTTGTACACACACACAATTTCGATGGCTCTCTTCATCGATCTCGCACCCACCCACTTGATCCTCTCTTCGACTCTATCGATAGCTATGACCCCTCCCTCTCTTCTCGTGGATTGCCCGACCCTCTATGTATGATATGGATAGGCCTCCATTTCACACACATTGCATGCAAAATTTTGTTTGAGATGTCATCGACACATATTCCCACAAATAATTCACGAAATCAAGCCCCCACCCCACCCCCACCCTAAAACAAAAAACACTCATGAACGCGGTTTGTATCTCTCACACACACCCACGTAGGTGGGGGACGTGCATGAAGAGAAGAGGTGCATGCACGGCGCACGTACTCCCGTCTCTTTCCCAACCACACCCGTGCGGGTACATGGTGGAGCTCATTTCTGTACGAAAAAGGCAGCCCACGTGGTAATTTGGCACGTGTACTGGTTGTCCACTTGGTGGAGGGAGGATCGTCTACCACGGGTGAACAAACAAATTGCGACTTGATGTGTTATGTTAAAAAAAAGAGGCAAACCATGTGGGGCCTACCTTAGAGGCAAGGCTCTACACACTGGAGTACTTTTGATGTGTCCCGTCAACTCGCAGAACGAGGAGAAGCTTGCTTAGTACACCGTCTCCCCCGCCCACGGGCGCGGTGGCTCGCAGGATGAGGTGAAGCTTGCTTACTACGCCTTACGCCCGCTCCCTCGCCCATGCGCGCGATGGCTCGCAGGACGAGGAGTAAAATTTACTACTCCCTCCGTTTACTCCTTGTCCCTACTACCTTGGTTATAGAGATTATATCATATTGTTTGGAATATATATGTCCTTTAGTAGATTTCAATATGAACTACTAGTACATACTCCAAACACTGATGTATATAGATGTATTTTAGAGTGTAGATTCACTCATTTTGCTCCGTATGTAGCACTCTCCCTCACCCCACGACCCTCGCCCACGTGGTGGACGTGCAGCAATTCATTCGGTCTCATATAGCCAGAACGATATATACTGCACTACCATTATTGCTCGACTTCCCGAAGAGGCGAAGAGCCAATTGCAAGGTCAATATTTTGGAGATGCCAAGCGCAAGGTTATAGGAGAACGAGAAGTAGGTTCCGCGTCATTTATAAATAAAGTTTTTTTCTTCAGTGGCACATACGCAATATGGTAGGTTCATATGGAGAGAAAAGGAAACCGCTCCACTATATACATAGTCAGGACGGGCCAGCCTACACGGTTGCTTGCTGGGGTTGCTCTCTTCACACTCTCTCGCACAAAACGACTGTGGCCACATCTCTAACATCCCGGCGGATCACGTCCGCTTGGGAAAGGGGTGGATGCTTAGTGTAGATGCGGTGGCCGTCGCCGACGGCGAAAACCCACTATCGGCACGTCCCGATCAGGGGTCCCCGTCGTTCTCTCTCACAAAGCCGGTGAGGTTGCCTTCGTCCCTTGCTCACTGCCGCGACGTGGGCAATTGCCGCCTCCCGCCGCCCTCCTCAAGATTGAGCTACGTCCCTCAGGTACAACTCCCTTTACAACCGGCTTGCACCACTGCTCCAGCTGCCCACATCACTCCCTGTGGACATTTCTCTACTTCTTTGCCCCGCACATACCTCTACTGGCTTCTACGTGCTGTATTTGTGATGAGTTTATGTCTCATCAACTAGTCCCAGTAATCTTATTCTAATCACGCTTGTTCAATTTCTTTGCCACAGGGATGCTCATCTCGATTTTGGTGAAACTGCACAAAATGATCCGATGGTCAAAAGGTTGCAAACTTCATTTATTAGGAAGCTCGAACGTTGCTAGCAAATTGAAGCCTGGTCAGGGTTCACGGTTCAAGGGCTAGGGACTGCGTGGATCGTTTTTTTATTTAGCTGCCTCTGTTCCAAAATAAGTGTCAACTTTAGTAGTAGTACAACTTTGTATTAAAGTTTGCACAAAGTTGAGAAACTTATTTTGGAACGGAGGGAGTAAATATTTGCTATGATCTGTCAATCATTGAGATGCAATAGCATGCATGTTAGTCTCCTTTGTATTTGATGAAACGTTGCAACGGGCAACCTTGGACGCAAGATACATGTAACAGAAGCTGGAAGCTTCATAGCATTGTACAAATTTATCTCGCTGATAAATTACAGTACGTACTATACTAGTACTTCCTTCGTTCCTAAATATAAGTCTTTGTAGAGATTTCACCATGAACCACATGCGGATGTATATAGATGCATTTTAAGTGCAGATTCATTCATTTTGTTTCGTATGTAGTGGAATCTCTACAAAGACTTATATCTACTAGTAATAGCTAGCCCCCACTACTAGGAATTCTCTATCCTCTCCTTGAGCCACGTCATCAAAATTGATGTAGCCATTAGATGAAGTAAATCAGTCCATAATAGCCGTCTGATCTTGACGTTGAGAGGCTCCGCACTAAGCCACATGCAAGCATGCAGAAATACCGTGCCACATTGTGACGCCCCGAGACCGTTGGGTCAGGTGTCTTCCAGTTATTCGCTGTTGTTGCCTTGTCATTTGATTGTGTGTTGCATCTTGTCATGTCATCATCCGCATTGCATCTGCATGTTTTCAAAACTTGCATCCGTCCGGGTTCCCCCAGTTCCGTCTGTTGTCCGTTCTGAGCCCAGACACACTCGCACGTGCCCGCGGCACGTCCGAATATTATTTTATAAGTGGCCAGAAAATGTTCTCGGAATGGGTTGAAAGTTGGCATGTGGTATCGTTATAGTGTAGGTAGACCACCTGCCAAGTTTCATCGCAATCGGAGTTCGTTTGATGCCCCAACGATTAACTATAGCGGCAGTATAGCCGGCCTAACATCGGACGTTTTCGGTCTCTGAAAACAGTCGCCGGGCCTCCCTCTCTTATCTTCTCTCAGCTCGAGACCGTCTACATAGCCCACGACCTATCGCCAGGTCCAACCTAACCTCTCTCATCAGCCCGCGGCCCTCCTTGCGCGCGTGCCCAAAAGCTGTCCCGGACCCGACCCGGACAGTCGTTACCGTTGGGTCCGGATCATCCCCAAACATCTACAAAACGTCTTCGTTTTGTTAATTGGACTTCCCAACATATTTTTCTTCTCGGACCATCCGATTTTTATCGAAGGGACCAAATAGCCTAACATCTAATCCCCTACCCATATAACCAGACAAAACCCTAAAATCTAGGGATCCTGTCCCATCCAACCACTCATTCCCAAGTCGCCGCCACCCACCTACCTTTCTTCCTCGGGATCCCCTCATTTCCCCGATCCAATCCGCCAGCCCCTGCCTCCATCGATCCCTATGCCCACCTATCTAGCGCTCGATCCAGTTTCAGATCAAGGCAATCACCCCGCGTGACCAATCCCTCGTCCCCGTTTCCCCCTCACGTAGCGGCCTCGCGCCGGAGCTCTTCATCAGGCCCGAATCACCGGAATCAAGTCGCCGGCCGCCCGAGCTTCATGCGCCTCTGCCTCGAGGGCCTACTCATCCCCAACTAGCGTCGCCTCCAGCCTCCAGGCGCCTTCAATCACCTGCTTCGCGCGTCCCTGCACCCGCGAGCGTCCGAGGCCGCAACCTCCTCCTCGCCATGACCACCTCTCCTCGCCTGACCTACTGGACCCCGCCGCCTCTGCGACAGAGCTCGCCGGTGTTGGGGAACGTAGTAATTTCAACAAAATTCCTACGCACACGCAAGATCATGGTGATGCATAGCAACGAGAGGGGAGAGTGTGATCTATGTACCCTCGTAGACCGACAGCGGAAGCATTATGACAACGCGGTTGATGTAGTCGTACGTCTTCACAGCCCAACCGATCAAGCACCGAAACTACGGCACCTCCGAGTTTTAGCACACGTTCAGCTCGATGACGATCCCCGGACTCCGATCCAGCAAAGTGTCGGGGAAGAGTTCCGTCAGCACGACGGCGTGGTGACGATCTTGATGTTCTACCATCGCAGGGCTTCGCCTAAGCACCGCTACAATATTATCGAGTATTATGGTGGAAGGGGGCACCTCACACGGCTAAGAAAATGATCACGTGGATCAACTTGTGTGTCTAGGGGTGCCCCCTGCCCCCGTATATAAAGGAGCGAGGGGAAGGAGGCCGGCCCTAGGAGGGGCGCGCCAGGGAGTAGGATTCCTACTCCTAGTTGGAGTAGGTTTCCTCCTTTCCTAGTCCAACTAGGAGAAGGGGCGAAAGGGGGGAAGAGGGGAAGGAAGGGAGAGAGGGGCCGCGCCCCAAACCCCTTGTCCAATTCAGACTGGGCTTGGGAGGGGCGCGCGCCACCTCCTGGTCCTTCCCACTAAGGCCCATTAAGACCCATTGCTTCTTCCTCGTATTCCCGTAACTCCCCGGTACCTCCGAAAATACCCAAATCACTCGGAACCTTTTCGATGTCCGAATATAGTCATCCAATATATCGATCTTTACGTCTCGACCATTTCGAGACTCCTCGTCATGTCCCCGATCTCATCCGGGACTCCGAACTTCTTCGGTACATCAAAACTTATAAACTCATAATATAACTATCATCGAAACCTTAAGCGTGCGGACCCTACGGGTTCGAGAACAATGTAGACATGATCGAGACATGTCTCCGATCAATAACCAATAGCGGAACCTGGATGCTCATATTGGCTCCCACATATTCTATGAAGATCTTTATCGGTCAGACCGCATAGCAACATACGGTATTCCCTTTGTCATCGGTATGTTACTTGCCCGAGATTCGATCGTCGGTATCTTAGTACCTAGTTCAATCTCGTTACCGGAAAGTCTCTTTACTCGTTCCGTAATACATCATCTCACAACTAACCCATTAGTTGCAATGCTTGCAAGGCTTATGTGATGTGCATTACCGAGAGGGCCCAGAGATACCTCTTCGACAATCGGAGTGACAAATCCTAATCTCGAAATACGCCAACCCAACATGTACCTTTGGAGACACCTGTAGAGCTCCTTTATAACCACCCAGTTACGTTGTGGCGTTTGGTAGCACACAAAGTGTTCCTCCGGCAAACGGGGGTTGCATAATCTCATAGTCATAGGAACATGTATAAGTCATGAAGAAAGCAATAGCAACATACTAAACGATCGGGTGCTAAGCTAATGGAATGGGTCATGTCAATCACATTATTCTTCTAATGATGTGATCCCGTTAATCAAATAACAACTCTTTTGTTCATGGTTAGGAAACATAACCATCTTCGATTAACGAGCTAGTCAAGTAGAGGCATACTAGTGACACTCTGTTTGTCTATGTATTCACACATGTATTATGTTTCCGGATAATACAATTCTAGCATGAATAATAAATATTTATCATGATATAAGGAAATAAAATAATAACTTTATTATTGCCTCTAGGGCATATTTCCTTCAGCCGGAGCAAGCACCACCAGGCATCCCCGCACCCTACCCACTACTAGGAAAAGGGCTATAGATGGAATTGACACTAATGGCGCACCAGACATGTGGTGCGCCATTACTATATACTAATGGCGCACCATGTGTTGGTACGCCATTAGTGTCCAAATACTAATGGCGCACCGGGTGCGCCATTAGTAAAAAAATTAAAAAATTTCCAAAACTACTAATGGCGCACCGTGGGAGTGGTGCGCCATTACTAGTTGAACTAGTAATGGCGCACCACATGCACGGTGCACCATTAGTAAAAGAAATTTAAATTTTTTAATTTTTTTAAAAACTACTAATGGCGCACCGTGGGAATGGTGCGCCATTACTAGTTGAACTAGTAGTGGCGCACCATGCCACGGTGCGCCATTAGTAACTTGGCCACCACATCCACCGAATGCCCCCCCCCCCTCTGATCGCCTTTTCAGTTTTAAAAAAAATAAAAGAAAATGATGAAAATGTCAAAAAAATAAAAGAAAAAAAGTTTCCCATGTGGTATGTGGTCTAGTTGTTGGGAAAATTTGCAAATATGAATTTCGACTTCATTTGCAAAATCTCTCGAGAATTTGTAAAAATGGGCATAACTTTTGCATACTAACTCGGATGAAAAAGTTTTTTATATGAAAAATCATCTACTCAAAAAGTTACATCCGAATTTAACCGGGGAACCCCGTTAAACATTTTCAAAATCCTCAAAAACCTAACAGAAAAAAGATATGGGGCTTTTAAGATCTGGAGAGGCAAAAAAATTCAAATTTACTAATGGCGCACCAGCCCATGGTGCGCCATTAGTATCTTCCCGCCTTCAAAATTCAAAATAAGTCAACAAAATAAAAAAAGTTACTAATGGCGCACCTGCCCACGGTGCACCATTAGTATCTTCCCGCCTTCAAAATTCAAAATAAGTCAAAAAATAAAAAAAGAGTTACTAATGGCGCACCTGCCCGCGGTGCGCCATTAGTATCTTCCCGCCTTCAAAATTCAAAAAAATAAAAAAAATTAGTAATGGCGCACCTGCCCACGGTGCGCCATTACTATGTCGTACATATGGCTGGGCGCACCTCCTCCACTCCACCTCTCCTCCACTCCATCTCCTCCTCTCCTCTCCTCCACTCCATCTCCTCCTCTCCTCCACTCCATCTTCCCTTCTCTCCTCCACCATACTACCCTCCTCCTCTCCGGCGACCTCCTCCTCCTCCTCTCCGGCGACCTCCTTCTCCTCTCCGGCGACCTCCTCCTCCTCTCCGGCGACCTCCTCCTCCTCTCCGGCGACCTCCTCCTCTTCGGGAACCTCCTCCTCCCTCCTCTCCTCCCCTCCCCTCCCCTCACGGTTTCTCCTCCCTCCTCTCCGGTGAGCTCCTCCTCCCTCCTCTCCTCCCATTCCCTCATGGTTTCTCCTTCCTCCTCTCCGATGCTTCGGTGAACTCCTCTCCGGCGACCTCCTCCTCCTCTCCGGCCATGTAGGCGAGCGCCTCTCCGGTGACCTCCTCCTCCTCCTCTCCGGCGAACTCCTCTCCGGCAAAAGAACACGGCAAAAGAACATACAAGATCCAAAAACAGGAACAAAATTTGAAATAATATCGTGCCAAAAAACGAGCAAAAAATGGGCAAAAAAATCACGATTCAGATCCAAATTCAAAATTCAAAAATAGCAATGGCGCACGGTGGGGGTTAAACGGTGCGCCACTACTATTTTCCCGCCTTCAAAATTCAAAAGGGATAATTAGATTTATGCCCCTAGTTGTGTCCCACTCGTATGTTCCCCTAATTCCCAAAAGTCACCGGTTCTGTCCAAGTCACTTTGCTCTTCTTATGCTTTTGCCCTTTGACCGTTTGACCGTCAGCTTGAAAAATTCATAACTAATTCATACTAAATCAGAAAAATGCAAATAAGACACCAAAATGTTTGGAAAAACATCACCTATATGTGAGTGTCATTTTCATTCATGTAAAAATTGTTGGAAGGTGCCCATCCGAGTTTTATCTCTTTTGATACCACCATGAATAGTAAAATCTAAAAAAATTCAAAAAAATTCAAAAAAAAATAGGATGGCAAAGAACGACAAATGTTCTAAGTGCTTGCCAAGTTTCATGAGGGAATGGCATTCGTGGAAGTCGTGGCAAAAAAATAATCTATTTTGGAGTGCTGGTTGTTTTTTTGCCGCGGCACCCACGAATGTTATTCCCTGATGAAACTTGGCAGGAACTTAAAACATTTGTCATTCTTTGCCACCAAATTTTCTTTTGAATTTTTGAACTTTTTTAGATTTTACTATTCATGGTGGTAGCATAAGAGCTAAAACTCGGATGGGCACCTTCCAACACTTTTTTCATGAATGAAAATGACACTCATGTATAGGTGATGTTTTTCCGAACATTTTGGTATCTTATTTGCATTTTTCTGATTTAGTATGAATTAGTTATGAATTTTTCAAACTGACGGTCAAACGGTCAAAGGGCAAAAGCATAAGAAGAGGAAAGTGACTTGGACAGAACCGATGACTTTTGGGAATTAGGGGTAAAACAGACGAGTGGGACACAACTAGGGGCATAAATCTAATTATCACAATTCAAAAATACTAATGGCGCACCGTGGCCTATACTAATGGCGCACCAGTGGCCTATACTAATGGAGCACCGTGGCCTATACTAATGGCGCACCAGTGGTGTGCCATTAGTAAAAATTACTAATGGCGTGGCACTAATGGCGCACCACTAATGCGCCATTAATGGCCAAATTAGGTGCGCCATTAGTAGGCCTTTTCCTAGTAGTGACCTCTCTTCTTTCCGGCCTCTTCTCTCTCTCTCTCTCTCTCTCTCTCTCTCTCTCTCTTCCCCTTACACCTCTCTCTGTGACTTGCCGCAGCAGGGAACCACCGTCGCCTTCCTCCGCCGCCATTGCCCGTCCTCGGCCGGATCCCGCCGTCAGGGCCCCGTCCCCGCCGCCGGCAACCCCAAGTTCCGCCATCGATGCCGTTCCCCTACCATGGTGCCTCGACCTCCTCTCTAGCCGCGCGCCAAGTCCCTGGAGCCGCCACCCTACTTCCTGCGTTGGTCCGCCATGGATGGCCGGCTCTGCCAAGCTCCGCCGCCGTCGTCTGGAACAACCTCTTGCCCGGATTCGTCCAGCCCCATCTCGCGTCACCTCCTGCAAGCTGAAGCTGCTCTGCTTCCTCCATGCCGCCGGCCTCTGCAATGGCGCGGGTGCAAGCGCCCACATCGGTTGACTAGGCAGTCAACCCACCCAAGCGGGTCGCTGCGCTTCCACTTTCGGGCTGAGGCCCAATGTGAGCACAAAATCCAGCCCCTCCTCTCTGTTGGGCCAGACGGATTCGGTCCATGACATATTTTTTTTAGTTCTGCGATTTAATCATTTTTTCCACAGGATTGCTGTTTTACAGAAAAGTCCCTCTAGATCATGCATATATTAACTCACAAACCGTGCATCGGTTTAAAACAAACTTAATATGAAACTTGCCTAGAATTTTGTGTAGTTTCATAATATGCCACTTTTATCCATGTTTGAAATGCTTAAACTGTTGTTTGGTTAAATTTACTCCTATGCCATGTTGAAATGCTTTAATTCATAACTAAATAACCGTAACTCCGAATTTAATAAACTTTATATGTAATGGGGTGGAAAATGCCTAGTTTAACATGGTGGCTCTACTTTGCATGTTTAATAACTCTAAAATTGTGTTTAGGGCAGAATAGTACCAAAACCTAAGATATGCACATGAGGAGTTTCCAGACTTGTTGTTTGTTGTTCCGGCCTCATTTAACCTTGCCTAGATAGGTAGTTTTCTTTTGCTTCACCCTCTTGACATGTTTAACAACATTTAATATTGTTGGATACATAAACAAGATCGAACTAAATAAGTCACATGGTGTTTCGTCAATATGCAACGGAGTTGCATATTGAGCTCCACTTAATTTGTAGGGTTGTTTGTGCATTTTTCCATGCCATGTTTCATTAAACCGGACATGCATCATACTCGGTTGTGCATCATGCCATGATTATGTGGTGGTTGTTTACTATGTTGTTTGCTTCTTTCCGGTGTACTTCTTCTCGGTAATCCGGTAACGTTGCATTTGTGAGGATCCGTTGGCTATGCCCGTTTGTCTTCTTCATGGACTCGTTCTTCTTCCTTGCGGGATCTCAGGCAAGATGACCATACCCTCGAAATCACTTCTATCTTTGCTTGCTAGTTGCTCGCTTTATTGCTATGCCTATGTCGCGATACCTACCACATGCTTTATCATGCCTCCCATATTACCATGTCAAACCTCTAACCCACCTTGTCCTAGCAAACCGTTGTTTGGCTATGTTACCGCTTTGCTCAGCCCCTCTTATAGTGTTGTTAGTTGCAGGTGAAGATTGGAGCTTGTTCCATGTTTGGTACATGGTTATTTGGTTGGGATATCACAATATCTCTTATTTATATTAATGCACCTATATACTTGGTAACGGGTGGAAGGCTCGGCCTTATGCCTGGTGTTTTGTTCCACTCTTGCCGCCCTAGTTTCTGTCATATCAGTGTTATGTTCTTGGATTTTGTGTTCCTTACAGGGTTGGGTTATAATGGGAACCCCTTGACAGTTCGCCTTGAATAAAACTCCTGCAGCAAGGCCCAACATTGGTTTTACCATTCACCACCTAGCCTCTTTTTCCCTTGGGTTAGGCCAGCCCAAGGGTCATCTTTATTTTAACCCCCCTGGGCCAGTGCTTGTCTAAGTGTTGGTCCAAACTGAGCGATGTCCGGAGCTACCAGGGGCAACTCTGGGCTGGCCCACCCGACGTCTGGCTCATCTGGTGTGCCCTGAGAACGAGATATGTGCAGCTCCTATCGGGATTTGTCGACACATCTGGGTGGCTTTGCTGGTCTTGTTTTACCATTGTAGAAATGTCTTGTAACCGAGATTCCGAGTCTGAGCGGGTTCTCTTGGGAGAAGGAATATCCTTCGTTGACCGTGAGAGCTTGTGATGGGCTAAGTTGGGACACCCCTGCATGGTTTCAACTTTCGAAAGCCGTCCCCGCGGTTATGGGCAGATGGGAATTTGTCAATGCCCGGTTGTAGAAAACCTGAAACTTATCTTAATTAAAATGCATCAACTGCGTGTGTAACCGTGATGGTCTCTTTCCGGCGGAGTTCGGGAAGTGAACACGATGTTGGAGTTATGCTTGACGTAAGTAGTCTTGGATCACTTCTTGATCATAGTTTCTCGACCGTGCCTTGCCTTCTCTTCTCGCTCTCTTTTGCGTATGTTAGCCACCATATATGCTAATGTTTGCTGCAGCTCCACCTCATACCTTTTACCCTTCCTATAAGCTTAAATAGTCTTGATCGCGAGGGTGTGAGATTGCTGAGTCCCCGTGACTCACAGTTACTTCCAAAACCAGCTTGCAGGTGCTGGTGATATCGTGCAGGTGATGCAACCGAGCTCGAGGAGGAGCTCGATGAAGATCTCGTTCTTTGTGTTGTTTCGTTTCCGGTTGATCAGTAGTGGAGCCCAGTTGGGACGATTGGGGATCTGTGTAGCATTTGGGGTAGTCTTCTTTTATTTTGGTTTCGTAGTCGGACCTTGATTGTATCTGGATGATGTAATGCTTTATTCATGTATTGTGTGAAGTGGCGATTGTAAGCCAACCATGTATCTTTTTCCCTTATGTATTACATGGGTTGTGTGAAGATTACCTCACTTGTGACATTGCTTACAATGCGGTTATGCCTCTAAGTCGTGCTTCGACACGTGGGAGATATAGCCGCATCGTGGGCGTTACACACATGCATGTGAGTGGGTTTTAAATCACATCGACATGTCTGCATGCATGCATGCACCGGTAGCATGCATGTAAGTGAGCTTTTAAGTCCCATTAACATGTCAAAAAGAAAAATATAATCCCATTATGCAGTAGGAGTTGGCTGATCTTTTTTCCTTACGTGGGATGATCTAAATGATGATGGGAGTTTATTTAGTTTGGCTACCACATTTGTCATGCAATTATAGAGTTTTTTTGTTTTATGAAATCGATAATTTTGCGCAGAGAGATATACCGATGTTCCATGCCAACGCGCGGGGACTCATCTAGTAATATTTAGGAACGGAGGGAGTACTATGTAAAGAGTTAGGTGTCGCATGGTGATAGTGTGAGGTGGGCCATGTAATCACTGAGCCTGCATGTTTTCACTGCTCTTGCACGCCTCCGCTGTAAGAATGGAGAAAATTGTAATCTAGTAGTAGTAGTAGTAGTAGTAGTATACCTCCTTTCACCAAAAGCGTGGGACATCCAGCAGTCCTACCACCTCGGTAATAAAGACCAATGAGCCGTCAAATCACATAGACCCAGCAGTAAGTTGGACGGACGAAGCAACCATCACTCTTGCGCCAGTGAGAGGTCGCGTTCGCTCTGCCCGGGAATGAATGCGGCATCGATTCGTTGGAGCGGCGATGACCGTTTCGGGCGGGAAGCGCGTGCGGGCGATGGAGGGGCTTTGGGTGGGCCAGGCTGGTCAGGAGCAGGCATGGCAGCTGTCTGCATGTCCCTACCGGACACGCCCGGAAACGAGAGGATGCACCGACTCTCGCGGCTAAAATCGTACACTACACAACATCTCTCTGTAGGAGTAGGTCGATCTGTCGCTCTCTCTAACACACACATGGTGTTAAACACACACACACACACACACACACACACACACACACACACACGCGCGCGCGCGCACACACACACGCACACGCACGCACCTTGGTCCCGTTGCACCTTCTAACATGACTTATTACACCTAGACGGAGGGAGTAGTAAGTATACAAGATACGGTGGCACACTGACTTAAGTCGAATACAAGTGCCCAAAATTTGTGTGCATGTTATAATAAGGATTCACTTAAAATAATACGTGAGCGAACAGAGGGATCAATTGGACAATGTTCCCGAGCAGTAGCGAGATGTGTGCGGTAAGATACACCGCTGGCGCTTTTAATTTTTCTTATTAATTTGTTTGTTTCACCCTCTGACTGGTGGACCCAACGTACTACGTGGAGAGAGGTAAGGTGACTAAGGCTGCATTATTTCTGCACCACTGTGGATAGTCTTACCACCAAAGCCACATGACACGATTATGATTGAAATCCCAATGACTCCCACACACACACGCACACACACACACACAAAACACGGCATGCTTGTCACACGAATGCAGGAATGTATAAAAGGTTATTTCCCTCTCGTTGAACATAACGGGAGGGTTGTGTAGCTAGTTAGCCTGTTTGCTGCAGGAAGGGACAAGGCTGTAGAGTTTGAGCAGGACTAGATTTGCTACGCTCACATAGGGAAAGGCGTCTAAAGATAACAAAACTGGGACCAACACAAATATGCTCCTTGCTTGCTTGTTCTTTGTTGCAACAAACTGTGCATGACCACAATACATCGGTAGATGCACATGGTGCTGGTGCGTCCACTGTCCCGTGCAACTCATTAGCTGTTGTTAATCTAAGGCCCTGTTTGGTTAAAAACTCCCTAGTCCCTACCTGCTGGGTTCCAGGGACTAAACATGGACTATAGGTTATTGAATGACATGCTAAAAGACCATGTTACCCCTAGTAATGAACTAATAGAGACAAGGTGTGATGCGTGGCAGGGGCAACTGTTGGAAAAAGTCCCAAAAAGACTCCCTTGGGGTCTTCTTTCTTTAGTCCCAAATGCCCACTTTTAGTCCCTAAAAGTCCCTCCTCTTTGGTTTAGATGGGACTGACACTGAGTTTCTTTAGTCCCTACACCAAAATGTCCCTGTAAACAAACACCCTCTAATAATGCCGCTGGAAAATTGATGCAATGCCACAGTTAAAAGCAAATTACATGTTTAACAAATTTTATTGTTAATATAATCTCTATGTTAATATTAATCAATGCCACCGTTTGAGAAATGCTACTGTCTTGCTTTCTTTCCCATTTAGATAAGGTAGATGCTTCTTTTTGTTGGCTTCTGTGTCATCCATCGTTATTGACTACTAATTGTTTCCTTTCCACCTCTGTGTAAACAGGGTTATCTGCTTCACCTCGTTGCCATTGTGACCTTTTGTTGCACTGCACAAAACACTTTTGTTTTAAGAGTGTTTTGTGCAGTTCAACCAAAATGTCACACCGACAACATTGCTTGATTGCTTGATCTTAGTGGAACTGCACAAGAGGAGGTCTTACTTCCTATCTGTTAAGGCGAATTTGGTTCAGATCTTCTTCTCGTGAGTTGTTTGAATTCCGCATCATGAGAGGTCAGTACTAGCCTTCTTTCACATGATTCTGCAGTATGCATTCATATGTTGTGCTACTTGTACGACAATGTTGCTTGATTTTAGTGAACTGCACAAATGGAGACAAGACTTCCAATCTGTATGTGCACCGTAATATCCCATTGACGTAAGATAAGGATATTTCACAACTGCTGGCCTGTATTTTGCCACTTTCATCAGAAAATTAAGTTTAGTACTATACTTGTGCTCCCTAATTGACATGCCAAATCTTACATTGAAGGCGAAGCTTGTTTGTTATTGAACCAAGTGATGAAGGGGAAGAACAAGGGGAAGAAAAACAAAAATCAACTCCCGGTGCTGTAATGAAGCACTGGAACTGTGATGACACAAGTAATGATATAGTTTTGCATCTTAATTTATTGCTATGGCTGGAACGAGCAATTGTTTTGCCACTGATTTGATGCCACTCTTAATGTAATATGTAATTATCTCTACTTGTGCAAACAGGGATCTTCTTTGAAGATATCATATATTTTAGTGGAACTGCACAAGAAGATGTTGGAAACATTAAACTAATCGAGGAGTATATAGTAAGCATGGCCACCACCGTAGATTGCAACAGATGGTTCCAGAGAATTGCTTCATCTGTATGCTCTGCACAATAAGCCTCCTGACAAAGGTTGGTACTCGCCCACTGATTTCATCCGTATGACTGAGCTTTGTCATCTCTATTGGTGTTGTGCTACTGTTTAGATATTATCATGAAAAAGTGTTATTGTCCTTGAGAAGTGCTTCATCTGTGCTATTTTAAATATTCCCTTTTCTTTTTTTTGAGCAAACAGTGATGCTAGCATTTAGTAGTCCTCTTGTCTTTGCACAACATGATCATCTTCCTCTGAAGAAGAATATGGAGTACATGAAGTGACTAGTTCCGATTATGCCAGGATGAAGAAGCCCTGTCTATCTTATCATCAGAAGGAGCAGTTGAAGGATGGTCACATTACTCCCCACAAGACCAAACTAACTTCAACTCAGAAGGACTGACAAAATCTCCATTTTTTGCTGTGATGCGCGAGTACAATGTTGTTCTAGGATTCTTTCTGGTGAGTTCCATTGTTCTAAAAGTGTGCTCTACATGGACCATATATGTGCCTGTTGAAACTGTCAATTCAATGTATAGTTTGCTCTATACTAATCACTTTTTTGTATTTGTGCAAACAAGGGTGCTCAGCTTGATTTCAATGGGAACTGCACAAAATATTCATGAATACATCGAATCATTCATTTCCACCACAAGAAAGGAGGTGCCAATAAGTTCAAGGCGTTGCAACATATAAGGGCGAAAACATACAAGCTATGCGCGAATTTGGTTGATTTTGGTGGAACTGCACAAAAAGAATAGCTGGTTTATTTGGCACGAGGTGCCATGTCAATGTCCGAACTGATGGCAAACCCCGCCCATTCCACAATCGTAGGCATTTGATATTTTGGAATGGGACAACCTTGTCAAATTTTGCTCATTGATTTTAGCAAGACATGCGTTTGATATTTTCGAATGGGATGCCCTTGATGTCAGCAGCGTCGATCAATTTTTCTTTATTCTTTAGTTGTGAAGTAAATATT
Source organism: Triticum monococcum (assembly GCA_034509565.1). NCBI lineage: Eukaryota > Viridiplantae > Streptophyta > Magnoliopsida > Poales > Poaceae > Triticum > Triticum monococcum. Next base: position 527,634,847 of record CM067841.1, read on the forward strand.
GCCTCTGACATGTGAGTCGCTGAGATGCATAATCATCGATTGTTTTGAATGTTCTCTATGAATTGTCAGGCCTGTGTGTTTGATTGCAATGTACAGAAACGCTAAAAAGCTGCTCAAACTCATCGTACTCCTTCGGTTCCATTTTACTTCGCACACTGTGAAAGTGCATACTTTTTTGTATAAGATTGGTCAAAGTAGAGATACTTTGACTGCAGACAAAACTTGTATGCAGACTAGAAAGGACCGGAGGGAGTACATGTGAAACTGCTGCAAACGAGGTGATCACCCTGGGAATAATGCTAGTACGTATTGTTTTGCATGTTCATCCAATGCCAGTGATACAGGAATTCAAACTAATTGAAATAAATTCATTCATACACAGTCGGATTTCATATAAACATGCCAGATTTCATTACATTTCATACATTCTTCAACTAAAAAGGGGTGCGCCGGAGGTATAATTAATTAACCGAAGCTACCCACCTGTGTCCCGCTGAGCCGAACAGAAGCTTCAGTGACTTAACTGCAGGTGCAGTGCGTAACTGACATGTGGCCTGTTGGGCCCACGTGTCAGTCAGCCAACTGCACTAGCAGTTAAGTAGAAGCAGCGTTATTCTCCAGCAGAACTCCCCGACTCCACGTCGCCGCCAAGAAGCTAACCGGCCGTCAATGGTCAACCCGCCTAGCTTGGCTTCAACAGGAGGGTAGCAGCGGTGGCCTTACTTGGACCCGAGCGGCGGCGACCTACCGTGTTCTACTCTTCCTCGTTTTCTATGTGGCGCGGCCTCAGCGGAGCCGGCGATGTCCTCTGTCTCGTTGCCGGCGGGCGGCACCTCAGCGGAGCGGTGGAAATCCTCCCCCGCGTTGCCGGCAGGGTGGGGCCTCGGCTGAGACGGCGATGTCCTCTGCCTCGTTGTTGGCGGGGCGGGGCCTCGGCGGAGCCGGCGGTGTCCTCTGCCTCGTTGTTGGCACCGCGGGGCCTCGACGGAGCAGGGCCTCATCGACGCTAGCGGAGCGGGGACTCATCGGAGCCGGCATTGTCCTCTGCCTCGTCCTCGGTCTCGCCAAACAGCGCCTCGCCTGCTTGATCGCCCTCTTTGCTAGCCTCTTTGTAGGCGGCCGCAGCCTCTGCCACCCGCATGCGGTCCCGCTAGCGCTCAAGGCGGCCCTTGTGGGCGGAGCGGTACGAGTTGAGCAGCGCCTCCTGCTCCACCCGCTCTGCGGCGATCTGCTCCTCCGCCTGCAGGTGCTCCTGGAGGAGATGGTGGTTGTAGGCGGCGTCGACCTGCGCCTCCCGGAACTGCTCCTAATGTATCTGCCTCACACTGTCCATATATTAGGCACGTGCCTCACCGATGGTCATGGTGCAATGCACCGGCAAGGATGGCGCGGAGGAGGGGGTTGGCGCCGGATCGTTGACTACCATGTTCTCCATTGGGACGTCATCGTCCTCCGGCTGCCTGCCGGCCAGCCGGTCGGCAGCAATGGCTGCCATCTCCTTGTGGTCCGTCGTCCACCCATCCCGAAGAGCGCTGGAGCGCGAGGAAGCCATGGTGGGCAGTAGTGGTGTGGACAGGAGAAAGGGAACGGATGCGGATGACTGAGGCTATGGCGGGCGCAGGAGTTTATATAGCAATGGTGGGCGAGCGGAGGGACGGACGTGTGGCGCCGGAGTAGCCGTCTCGGCAACCGCGTATCATTAATGTGGGCGGCAGATGGACGGACGGACGACACTTGTGTCGTTTGAAGGCGGAGCAATCGCCTGCACCGGGAAGCAGGGCGGGTGGTGTTGACTGTTTCGGGCGGAAAGCGCGCGCGGGCGAGGAGATGACTTTACTTGGAGAGGATGACAATGGGGACCCACCAGGTCCATAGCCTCACGTACGCAAGTGCCTCCTTATTATATATATATGTATAAAACTATACTCCCTCCGTCTAGGTGAATAAGTCATATTAGAAGGTGCATCACGACCTAGGTGCAAGTAGATTGGTGGAAAAGAAGAATATTTCTCTCTTCTAAACACAACATTTAATCACATCAGTTAAGAGAATGCCTTATTAGCTACCCATGCAGGCCATCGTAATTCATAGCATGCAAAGCGCTTTTATTTCTTGCCTAATAACTGCATGGACGTGCTGCATGCATTGGTCCTTGCCCGAGCAAAAAAAATGGAGGAAAGGGGTTTCCACGGGAGACAACGAGGCAGAGGTGGAAGTGCTCGCTGGAGTTATTTATTTTGCTTCCCCCTGGTTTCCTGACATCACGGTCCCACACCATTGTCAACCTATGTAGTAGTCAATAAACGAGAGAATTGCACAAGAAGCGGCCGACAGCTGGGACCAAGCAGCTCGAGCAGTATTTGTGTTTTTTGAGGTGTGAGCACTGCAGAGTTTTTCGATGTTTTGCAAGAAATGCAACTAATGAGTTAGTTGCGGGATGATGCATTACAGAAACGAGTAAAGAGACTTGCCGGTAACGAGATTGAACTAGGTATTGAGATACCGACGGTCGAATCTCGGGCAAGTAACATACCAATGATAAAGGGAACAACGTATGTTGTTATGCGGTTTGACCGATAAAGATCTTCGTAGAGTATGTAGGAGCCAATATGAACATCTAGGTTCTACTATTGGTTATTGACCGGAGACGTGTCTCGGTCATGTCTACATAGTTCTCGAACCCGTAGGGTCCGCATGCTTGACGTTCAGTGATGATTGGTATTATGAGTTTATGTGATTTGATGTACCGAAGGTAGTTCGAAGTCCCGGATGAGATCGGGGACATGAAGAGGAGTCTCTAAATGGTTGAGACGTAAAGATCGATATATTGGACGACTATATTCAGACATCGTAAAGGTTCCGAGTGATTCGGGTATTTTTTGGAGTACCGGGGAGTTACGGGAATACGGGGAAGAAGTATTGGGCCTCATGGGCCAAGTGGTGGAAGAGAGGAGGCAAGGCGCGCGCCCCCCTAGCCCAAACCGAATTGGACTAAGGGGTCGGTCCCCCTTTCCTCCTTTCCTCCCTCTCCTTCCTTCTCCCCTTCCCCTTCCTTTCCTCCTCCTAGTAGGAGTAGGAAAGGGGAGTCCTACTCCTACTAGGAGGAGGAGGACTCCTCCTGACGCGCCCTAGGAGGGCCGGCCGGCCTCCCCCTTGCTCTTTTATATATGGGGGCAGGGGGCACCCTAGAACACAAAAGTTGATCATTGATCCCTTAGCCGTGTGCGGTGCCCCCCCTCCACAATAATCCACCTCGATCATATCGTAGCGGTGCTTAAGGCGAAGCCCTGCATCGGTAGCAACATCATCACCGTCATCACGCTGTCGTGCTGACGGAACTCTCCTGTGAAACTCTGCTAGATCGGAGTTCGTGGAATGTCATCGAGCTGAACGTGTGTTGAACTCGGTGGTGCCGTGCGTTCGGTATTTGGATCGGTTGGATCGTGAAGACGTTCGACTACATCAACCACATTCTCATAACGCTTCCGCTTACGGTCTACGAGGGTACGTGGACGATACTCTTCCCTCTTGTTGCTATGCATCACCATGATCTTGCGTGTGCGTAGGAATTTTTTTGAAATTACTACGTCCCAACACTACCACCAGGGCGCGCCAGAGGGGGTGGCGCGCCCTGGTGCCTAGTGGGCAGCTTGCCCCCCTCCAGTGGGTCTTGGTTCTAGTAATTTTTATATATTCTAAAATAATTCTCCAAAAAGTCCAATTCTGAGAACTGTTATTTCTGCACAAAAAATAACACCATGGACCACGGTAGTTCTGCTAAAAACAACGCTAGTCCGGGTTAGTTTCATTCAAATCATGCAAAGTAGAGTCCAAAACAAGAGCAAAAGCGTTAGGAAAAGTAAATACGACGGAGACGTATCCCGTTTTTATCAGGAGGTTTTTCAAATATAACATGAAACACATCATCCATAGAAATTTTAGCATCAGCAAGTTGCTCATCTACATATCCTTTCTGATTACCGGCTACAATCCAAGAGTACGGTTGGTTAATATCATTGAAGACTTGTTGAATCATACTTAAAGGAAGGACTTCCTTTCTAAGATTTTCATCAAAGATGCAATCATTGTGAAGCAAATGCCTTAACATATAATCACTATTATAAAGGATCTCATCTGTTACCGGTTTTTCACGGTTCATACCATAAAAATCAAAGATTTCTCTAGCTTCTCGCACTATGTGATCAAATTCATTCATGAGGACAATAGTTGCTATCTTTTTAGCCCTATGATTTTTTATAGCCGGCAACTCATAAAATAATCTTTGTAAAGTTGGATGAGTACGGATAAATTTTCTAGTTTAAGAACAAGTGCGGAAATAGCATTGGCATAAGTCTTGGTTCTTTTAAGTATAGGGGCATCATCACAAGCTAAAGTCCCAACGCAATGAAAAAATTATTGGATGACACCTTTCCCTATAACATTCCCTTGTCCCAACACAAAAGTTTTAGCATCAAGATTAGCAGAACTTCCAATTTTAGGATGCCTACCACCATCAATTTCTGCCATACCATAACCACTCATGATGAAAGTTTCAAAGCAAACAATGAGACACAAAAAAAGGCAAACGAAAAATATTTTTATAAATTTTTTTATAAGTGAGGGACATGAAAACGAGAGGCAAATGGCAAATAAAGTATTTGCAAGGAGATGAGAGTTTATGCGTAGGCACTTGATAGATGTTGATGATGTCTCCCTCGCAACAGCGCCAGAAATTCTTTCTGCTACTTGTGAGCTGCGTTGGGATTTCCCTAAAGAGGAGAGGATGATGCAGCATAGTAGAGATAAGTATTTTTCTCAATTATGAAACCAAGATTATCAATCCCAGTAGGAGAACCAAGAAACACTATGTAAATAACACCTACACACAAACAATAAATACTTGCAACCCAACGCGTAGAGGGGTTATCAATCCCTCCACGGGATTGAGAAAGATTAAATTGTATGGGTTTTGATAAATAGATCTAACTAAAAAACAAAATAAAATAAATAAAAGAAAATTGTAGCAAGGTATTTTTAGGATTTTATATGACAAAAAATAGACCCTGGGGGGCGTAGTTTTCACTAGAGGCTTCTCTCGAGAAAATAGCATACGGTGGGTAAACAAATTACTGTCGGGCAATTGACAGAAAAGCAAATAATTATGACGATATCCAAAGCAATGATCATGTATATAGGCATGACGTCCAAGATTAGTAGACCGACTCCTACCTAGATCTACTAAAGGGAGTAATGCCTTAAGCAAGATGACATGATGTAGACAAGATAAACTCACGTATGAAATAAATCCCATCTTGTTACCGTTAATAGCAACAATACATGCGTGTCATGTCTCTCTGTGTCACTCAGATTGAACACCGCAAGATCGAACCCATCACAAAGCACCCCTTCCCATGGCAAGAGAACTCAATCTAGTTGGCCAAACTAAACCAATAAATCAAAGAAGAAATATGAGGCTATAACAATTATGCATAAAAGAGTTCAGAGATAACTCAAATAATATTCATGGATAGATCTGATCATAAACTCACAATTCATCGGATCCCAACAAACACACCGCAAAAAGGCATTACATCAAATAGGTCTCCAAGAACACCGAGGAGAACATTGTATTGAAGATCAAAAAGAAAGAAGAAGTCATCTAGCTACTAACTACGGACCCATAGGTTTGTGGTAAAACACTCACGCATCATCGGAGGGGCAACAATGATGATGGAGAACCCCTCTGTGATTGTTTCCCCCTCCGGCAGTGTGCCGGAAAAGGCCTCTAGATTGGATCTCATGGTTTTGGAACTTGCGGCGACGGAAAAAGTATTTTGTGGACTCCCCTGAGGGTTTTGGGATTTTAGAGTATTTATAAAGGTGGAGGTAGGTCAAAATGATGCCTGTGGGCTCCAGTACCCATCAGGGCGCCCAGAGGTCCTTGGCGCGCCCTGGTGCCTAGTGGACCCCACTTTCATCTACTCGTGGCCTCCAGAAGCTTCTAGGGTCTCTTATCACCAGAAAAAATCTCCAAAAAGTTTCGTGGCATTTGGACTTCGTTCGGTACGGATATTCTGCAATGTGAAAAACAAGCAAAAACTACAAGTGACACTGGGCACTAAGTCAATAGGTTAGTCCTACAAAATGATATAAAGTTGCTTTTAAATATATACAAAACATCCAACATTGATAATATAATAGCATGAAACAATAAAAAAATATAGATACGTTGGAGACGTATTAGTACCCTACCAAGGAATCATGCACCATCCCCCTTGGCGCGAGACGCGGTGATGCTCCTCGGCAGCACATAGCCCAACTCCGGCCCTGACTCGAGGCCTCCTCCAGGTGGAGTTCGATCTAAATTAGAGGGTGGAGTGGAGGAAGAGGGAAGGAGAGGGGTGTCTGTGAGAGGGGACCAGGAGAGAGAGTCAGGAGAGAGGGGGTATCGAGAAGAACTATTTTTTTCTTTAGGAGGAGAAAGTGGTCGATGGTGTCTCGCGAAGAGTTGCATGCGACTGAGATATGCGGCAAGTGGTGGGACCTGGATCGGTAGATTTATGGAGTAAACCAACCTACAGATGTTGTGATACAAAAAACCCAGAAAACCAAACGCTAGGTGCTTTCGTATTGTTATTACTTATTAGTATAGAACACAAATATTCTAACTGGTGTTTTTAGTATTGTTATTATAATGTACATATTTTTTGAAAACTAGTAATATGGAAAAAAATCTAGCATATAAAAAATGGCGGGATTAGCCATGTTTATTCTTAATGCACAAAAATGGGTCGCACTAACCGTATTTTTATCCGAAGTGCACCATAAAGTGTTATCTACATGGTGGCTTATGACCAAGCGGTCAGCTCGGTAAGCCATCAACAAAAAACGCCATCAACAAAAAACTGCAATCAATGATAAATGATTCTTGAGAGGGTGTTTGTTTCCACTGACTTTTTAGTGTAGGGACTAGAAAAAGTCCCTCTTAGAGACTTTTTAACCAAATGAGAGGGACTACTAGGGACTAAAAGTTGCCTTTTGTGACTAAATGAAGAAGACTCTCAAGGAGAGTCTTTTTTGGGACTTTTTCAACAATGCCCCTCCATGCACCCATTGGCCCGCCACCACATGATGTTGTTTGGTTGTTATTTTTCTATATACTAGGGGTAACATGGTCATTTAATAACCTCTAGAGAGGGACTAGGGACTTTTTAGTCCCTGAAAACAAACATGAAGGGACTTTTAGGGACTAGGGAATTTTTAGTTGGGACAAGAAAAAGTCCTAGGACTTATGAACCAAACAGGGCCTGATTGTGACGTTCACTACATGGTGTCTTGTGCCATAGACGGGACTGCTCGAGGTCATGGGTTTGATTCGCTGTGGTGTGTTATTTCCACATGAATTATCCTTCGTACCGTTTTCCTACGTGTGGAACTGCACAATTATAGAGATGCAATGGTGTTTCACTTTTTTTAACCAATTTAGCACTAATTCAGTTTTTCTTTTGCAAACATGTGATGCTTCAGTCACTAACAGTGGGCCAGGCACCACATTGGCATGCCACCACATAGGCGCTTTCTATGTCTACAAAATGGAGTTGAACCATATTTGCATTACGAGACAAGTTTAAGCATCAATGATCAGTTTCATGTATTTTTCACTTTTAAGCACCAAAATGATCATCATGTTCAACTTGATGTATCATCGGTGTATTTGCCTCATTTTTCGAAGGAGGAGATAAATATGCTGTCTTTACAGTTGAGAAATATGCTTTTTTTATGGGCTCTTTTTTTTAGAAGGGAAAGAAACGAGACCTCACTCTGTCGGGCCGACGGATGGTGGCCCAGTAGCATAGCCCAACAGTCCCTTGACGGCTTTCCCAGGCCGGACCACCAAAAAGCGCAGAAGGGCAAACGCATCTCTGCTGTCCTCTGACCTCTCCTCTCCTCTCCTCTTCCTCATCTCCGCGGACACGGCAAAGCTTCCTTCCCAAAATCCCCAAATCGAAGCCGAGGAAACTCTCTCCCGCACGACCCAACAGCCCCCGTCCCCCGCCGATAGCCGCCGTCCGCCTCGCCCGCCTGCCGGCCGCCCGCCTGCCCGCTCGCTCGCCCGCCAGGTTTCGCTTCGCCCGCTAGCCGAGGCATCGGGGCGGATTGGATCGCCGGCGATGGACTGGAGCGCGGTGACGGCGGAGGACCTGGTGGCCGCGCTGCGGGAGGTGGACTGGTCCACGCCGCCGCGCCCCGTCCCGGAGTTCTTCTCCCGCTTCACCGTCCCCCGCTCCTACTCCAAGTGGACCAGCCGCCTCAAGTGCAACCTCTACTAGTACGATCCGCCTCCTCCCCCCTCTAACCCGTCTTACCGTTTCCGGCAGCGCATCCACGATTTGTCTGCCAACTCGGCTGGCCGATACAAGTTTGGGCGAATTCGCCAGGGATTTGTGCTGGTGTGACGAGGTTTTGACTGACTCCACGGGATCTGTGCGTGTTTTGAGTTGATTGGTGAATGGATAGGGGCATCAGGCGCTCCCTGGATCCATGGAAAATAGAGTAGGGGTATATGCGTGTGCTTCAGACTCCTTCTGATAGCCCTTCGTTTAGTGTAGATAAATCCATCAACGGTGCTAAGAGGTTTGAATGGAGAATTCGATGAGCACATATGTGCATGTCATTGTATACTGTGATGTTACTCGCTAAGAGTGTGCATAGGAGTAGCAGGTAGCTTGAAGGCATCATGTTGGATATTTCTTGCTGGAATCCATGTATCTGTGAGATGAGAGCAAGACTCCATTTTTTCACTTAAAGCATGTCAAATTCTGCTTCTAGATGCAAAGTGATCTAAATATGGGCTCGATTCAACTTGTGTGAGCTGGTGAGGTGAAAAAAGGGATAATTATTCTGATAAATGTTAACTACTCCCTCTGTCCCATAATATAAGAACGTTTTTGACACTATACTAATGTCAAAAACATTCTTATATTATGGGACGGAGGGAGTAGTATGCATGCCAAAGCAGTATTAATTCATGAAGTTAGCATTGTGGAAGTTCATTTTGAAGACATGGTTTGTGTGGTTTCGTTTTTGTCATGTACTGAAGTTCTTTTCTCAACTTTTGTTTGATCTGCAGCTACAGGACAAACTACTTCATCTTGATCATGTTCATTCTTGGTAAGCAATGAAAGATTTGAAGATTATTTATCTTCCTGTTTTTTGTTTGGTTTTGACATGCTGCCATTTGTATATATGAAGGGCTGGGTTTCCTTTGGAAGCCAGTTGCTATTCTTGCAGCTTTTATGACTGGATTCAGCATTGCATTTCTTAATGACAGGTATACGAGTACTTAACTAATAGCTTTCCTTGCATTGTTCTTGTAACTCGGTTCTGATCAGATCGTTTTTAGTTTGTTATGTTAAAATGCGCTCTTTACCATGATTAACAAAGATAATGCATCAGTAGTGGAACATTCTTTGTAAATTATATTACGTGATGGACTTCAGTCACAGCAGAGTAGTCATCAGATCATGATCACATATGCTCCCTTTTTTATGTATAGAATTGCATAAACATGCACAAAAAATGTGTAGCCATCATAACTTAGGTTCTGTAGCCGAAGGGACAGTTTGCTCATTAATCATTATCACTAAAATATAATGCAAGTTGGAAAATAGCGTCATTATTATGTGCTTGGCAAGTCGGCCAATGCTTCACTTGTCAGCCTATCCAATATATAAATATATTTGTGGTTTGCAAGGTTATTAAGCTATTTTTCTCTTATGAAGAAGTGAATATGTAGTTTCTGACAATCCTATAGGCTATAATAAACTTGGCGGCTAGCATTATAATTTATTTTATGGGTAAATCAATCAAGGGTACATTTTATGTACATGCCGCTAACATTGAAACCTTAACAGCTTCCTAATTCGATAATACACCATTGTTTATGTAGGACGTTGGAACAAATTGTATGCTAGCTGCATGCTTGTTATTATACCAACACTGTATGGCGCTCCTTTTTTGCCAATGAACCAGAGAGCACATCATTAGATTCCTAGACTTGGGTAATTGACCAGTTGCTGTACTAGACCTAAATGTTACCTTTTCAAATATAAGCTAAATGCAATATTCATATAAATTTCACAGAATGTAGCACAAGTTATTCCATCTCGAGGTTATACCAGTACTGCAATACTGCAGTCCTTTGACACAGTGGAAGTGTTAGGAGTTAATTTAGCAAATCAGGGGCATGCTTTATCAAGTTATTTCCTTGTGTTATAAACCCGATGTTACTTAATGCCACCATATGATGCCTGCCAACTGCCAAGCATCTTAGATCGCAGTGTTACATGCACTAGTTAGGGGCCAGCCAGGCTACTTATTATTCAAATATATGATCCTCTTAAGAAAGTTAGGATTAGATAATCAGGGGTCAAGTTATCTGTTCCTCTATGTGATAGATGGCGTGTACTCATCTATGATCGGTTAGGCAATTAATAAAGAAGTCGTGTTCCAATTTCTTGCTGCCTTCCCTACTCCCATCACCTCCCTCTTGTCTCTCGAGCCTAGTCTCATCTACCTTATGATATACGACCATTACATGCAGCAGCAGAGTAGGATAAAAATATATCTGATAGATACAGTTGAAAAGCAACTTAGGTTCTACAGCATTGGGCCATAGTTGTATTGGAATAATGCATATAATTGTCACAAGCATGAAGGATTATTAAATAAAAAAAATTGTTGTAGCCTTTTAGGGTTGTTTTTCCTTGTGTCTATTCGTGATTCATGGTTCTTAAATCATTAAAAGTTTCTCCACATGTAAAATGATAACAATTGATTTACCGAGTGTTCTAATGGTGATTAATTAACTAACTATCATGTGTGATGATGCAGTTTTGCTGTCACTTTTAATGAGAAAGTCACACGAACTGTCAGGCAGTTCTCACCACATTTAGCTGCAAAGATGAGACCACCGATAACGTAAGGAACACTATACTTTCTAATGTTTCCTTATTTATTTTAACGCGGGTTACTATTATAGTGTTGTTAATACTCTTTGTCAACACTGGCAGCCCTGTTATTCGTGGTCGACCAAGCTCGAAGAGATCAATTCATATTTGTGGTCGGCCTCGCTGGTTGTTTGTTCTTTTATTTTCGGCAGGTGAGCAGGACCAAACCTTCCGTCGTATAATCCTATGCAACATACCACATTTCAAAAAACTTGAACTAAGCATTTTTTTTTTCATGTTTGCAGTTAGCTGCATGCTCTGGTTGACCTCATGCAGTCTCCTCACGGTTCTATGGGCGCTTCTCATTGCTCTGCTTAGTAAGGACGGTGTAGAGTTCTTTTTTTTTTTGGAGCTCTGTATTTATCTTGGAATGTCCTTATTAATTTGTCTTTCTGTTGGCAGCAACGATACTTCATGCCAGCTTCAGAACACCTAATTTGAAAGCACGTCTGAATACGTTCAGAGAGGAATTCCGAGCAGTTTGGCGGAATTATAGTGAGCTCTAGAGCTCCCTCAGTTTCAAGGTAGGTTCCTTCATGCCTGTTCAGGACAAGCATAGGTCTGTTTTATACCCAAAACCATTTGCATGCACCAGGTGACACTCATTTTCCCATGTGTGTATGTTCAGGTGATAAGATGTGCTTAGTGCTGAAGCTTCCCTGCTGTCTGTGCATTGTGTCTGTGGGAGATGTACAAAGGTGATACGCAGTTGTGATTACTGGCTCATTTGGAGGTGGACCAGGACCGACTCTGTAGTTGATGCTATGCCTCGGTCCGCAGTCCTCCGTATCACAGTAGTTGTTCCTTTGGACTTCTCCCTATATAACCAAAGCTTTGGAGGAAGAACAGCATGTAAAGGATGTAAACAAAGTATTCTGATCTAGACAAAAGCATATGTTGTTTGTTGATATGCCTGCTTCATTCCTGTCTATACTTTGAAAACCGTTCTGGCTATATTATCCGCTAAGCTTCGATTTAGCATTCCTCGTGACTCGAATATGTTGATACATCTGCCACTGCATTGATATTTTAGAATGTCTAGATGGATCCAGTGGATTAGTAATTCGTCAGAATCAGTTCTGTGAGCCGTCACCGTGTGTCTCAAAGGACGTTAAGAGTATCCTAGTCACCGTGTGTCTCAAAGGACGTTAAGAGTATCCTAGTGACATGTCATACGATACTATGACGATGAAGAGAACCCAATTGTACATGCCCTAGCTTGCAATATCCCATATAGCAGCAGTATCATCTGCTCTTGCAGCTATTCATTTCACTCACAGGCCCCGTTCAACGAGCTAAATACTGATGGCCACAGTAATTTCACACGTCCAAACAGCCATTCATGACCTGTTAAGTTTGCTTTGGCATTGCTTCAAGCGTTGTTTTAGTCTGATTGAAATGGGCACAGTAGGTCATTCTTTTTTGCTGAGCGTTAACTGACAAATACGCACTAAAAAAAATCTGAAAGACACTTTGTGAACAGATATCTTCATGTATACAGAGAAAAAAATATTCACTTAAAAAATAAACTGTTCTTCATGAGAAATGTGGAGAGTTCATATACTATTTCAATATAACCATACAAAAATGGATAATTACAAAATGATAAGAATAGAAAGTATATTACAAAGGACAAAAGTCCAGAATATGGCAGCACAATCTTAAGTACTCCCAATATGGCAATCCTCAAAAATTAGCATATACGATTCCCAATGGTAGAGCAGAGTCTGCGCCAAAATTGAATGGTCCGATTATGTATTAAAGCTTCTATCACCAGCATCTCCCAACCCGGGAACTATGTACCTGTGGGTACAAATCAACAACCTTAGTCATTGCTCCGCTTGATTGGTAATGCGTTATACTGAATAATGGAGATTCGATGTACACATTTTACAGAATGAGCATTGAATGGCTAGAAGTTTAAAATAGTACCCTCTCTCGTCTACTTCAGAATCGATCATCCCTGCGTACACATGGAGCCTGGAGACAAGAAACAGAGTAAACAATAGGAGCTTGATATACACACATGTGCATGGCTTATGATCTATTCTTACCCAGGGAACTTGTTGCTGAGCTTTTGTAGCGCAGGAGGTGCTGCAACAGCTGATACCTGCATCATAAGAACAATAGGTGTTAGTTGATTTGAACGAATAATTGAGAAATAAATACAGAAAAATTCCATGAACTTACAACTTTAATTTGTTTGCTTGTAACTCCACGGTCAACCAACAAGTCAATAGCAGCAACGATTGTCCCACCTAAAGGCATACAAGTTGAATGTATAATCATTGTTTTATGTGTTAGTATACCAGCCATTCTGCTTACATGAATCAATCTATAACTTTTGTTGTCTCTTTTATTACTAAAAATAAGCATTCTTTCTTTATCTTTTTTTCTTTGAGGAGATTAATGTTCTGTTACTTGACATGATAATTAACATGTAAATGAAGGAGAACTAGAAACATATTGAAATTGGATGGTATTCAAAATGAACTTCTTTTCACTTATTAGTGAAGAGGATCACACATGAAGAGTGTTAGGCAGAAACTGTATTGTTTAGGTAAAGCTGATTGTTACCAGTGGCCAGCATTGGATCAATAACTAGCACACGAGTCCCCTCTGGAATCTTTTCTGGCAAGCTGCATTAAATGAGATAAAGGAAAAGAAAGGAAGAATATGAGACTACTTGAATTCACATAGGTGATTAATTTATTCCCTAAGGGTAGAAGAAATAGAATTACTACTCCCTCCGTTCCATAATTATTGTCATGGTTTTGGTTCAAATCACGACAACAATTATGGAACGGAGGGAGTAACTGGAATGGAAGTAAAAAACTACGTAGTACGCATTATCAAGGTAAGGTTGGTTTCACAATTTAACCATACCACTCTACTAAATAGCAATGAAACCCCTGTTTTGTAATATTTGCATGCCTTACTGTGTATTGTAAAGACTTGCATAGGTAAGTACATTCATATCAAGTTCCAAGACAAAATACTGACTTAAGTACTCCCTCCGTCCCATAATATAAGAGCGTTTTTTACACTGCACTGGTGTCAAAAACGCTCTTATATTATGGGACGGAGGGAGTAGTTCAGTAGGGACTCATATATCGAAGGTCAAACATAATCATGCGTCTGCCTGGTGCCTAATTAAAAAGTACTACATAGATATTTAAATAAGCGCTTGCAAGATGAAAAAGCATTTAGCACATACTTGTTGAGATATACCGAAGGTTGAAGTGTTTCTTCATCCCTACGAAGTCCTTCATGTTCAATGAAACGGGCAGATAAGAATAATGGTACATAGCTCTCAAGGCACATGGCGTAATTGACAAAGAAAATACTAACGCATTGGATTCACGAAGTTTAGCTTTACTATAATTCCACATGCTCTAAGGAAATATATTTCTTATTTTGGTTGGAAACAAACATTGTGCATATTTCAAACATTATGCATCTGACCAAAACCTTGTGCACATTAAATCCATAATATCCAGCATCGGTATTTAGAGAAACAAAACAAATCAGCTAAGCTTACTGGAAATGGGCCATGCAGCCAATGTAAGCAATATGTTAACATAAAGCTAATTGACATTTTCAATAAAAAACAATGTTTGACTGCAATTTATGCAAACAACTTACCAAGGTGATAAGTCTTGGTGGCTGGCAAAATTGATGAAGCGTTTTCAGCTAGAGCAAGACCAGCTCTCAGAATTGGAACAACCTGTTATACACGCTAATGAAAAGAGTAAATTTACTCATATACAATACAAACCAAATACAATAACTAGTGCTAAGAAATAGACTTACCATAACAGGCTCCCTTGGATCAATGAATTCAACACTTGAAACAGCCACGGGTGTTTGGATTTCTCCTGTGATTGTAGGCTGCAAGTGTTTCAAACAGTTTAGCACCATGCCATTAATTCTCTCTACAGTTCAATGTTTAAAAGTACATGCAAAATAGGTTGGATAAGAAGTGGGGATGGAAATATTATGAGCTACTATGATCTATAAATTCAGGTATTACTGGCATTCATCATTCAGCCAGGTAACAACATTCAATGCCATTTCAAAACTGCCTGACACTGGTGTCACTCTCACGGAATATTTTTCATTGTCGTGCTTTACAAATGTAAGATGATCAACGGATAATTCCGAGCCATGCAAGATTTCCACTCACCAGCCAATCCCTGCAGGCTTCATATATGAGGAGACGACCAAGCTCTGCCATAGCACTCCCTACAACAAGTTACAACAACCATCTCAATTTATAACCGTGCAAACTTCAGCAAAACGCTTCTTATATACGGAAGTCAATCAACAACAAATTGCCGCCAGCAGGTTGGGTTCAATTGCAACATGGAAGCCATTTCGGAGGCACTCACGGAAGACGGCGCAGGGCGTCTGCTCGTTGCGCAGGACGGAGACCCAGTGTTTTATCAGCGGGTGCGGCGGAACGAACACCTGCGAAACAAACACACCAAGCGCCACTGAGCGCGCGCGCACGCACGTGCAAACGAATAAACCGAGCCAGGCGGAGGCATCGCCGTCGAGAGGAGCCAGATCCGCACCAGCATCTGGCCGCCGGAGGCGGGCGACCGCGACGAACCGGTGGCGGCGTCGGGGCTCGCCGCCCTCGCCACCGCCAGAGACGGCCGGGGCCTGCGGACGAGCAGCGGGGCCGGGGCGGCGTGGCGCGCGGGTTCGACGAGCGCGCGGGAGGCGAGGGAGCAGTAGGAGGCTTGCACGAGGCGGCGCGGCGCGCACGGGCGGCGATGGAGGGGCGCTCCCGCGGCCGCGGCCGTGGCCGTGGCGGGCGACGGCATCGCGAGGGCGGTGCGGAGTGCGGATGGAATGGATGCGGGCGAAAGCGAGCGCAGTGACGGGTGCGACGGTGGGATACGGTGGGGTCGTGTCTTTTTGGCGCATCTTGAGTATCTTTTAACTACCTGTAAATCCACTTGTTGTACTCCGTACTGGTGTTTTTGAATCTTCTGTAAATCTACTTATTTCAGTAGAGAAAAAAATTACAAACTTTTTTGCAGGGTATTACTCCCTCCGCTTTTATTTAGTCTGCATATTAGATTTGACTGAAGTCAAACTTTGCAAAATTTGGCCAAGTTTAGAGAAAATAATATAAACATTTACAATAACAAATTTACATGATGTGAAAGTACATTCAATAAAATCGATTCCTAACTGCCCTCCAAAATTTTAATGTTGCCGAATCTCGAAGAATGCCTCTCAAAACACTCCACCAGAAGACCCATATTTTGGGTACAATTTTCAGTTTTCATAAGACTTTCCACAACTGTTCTCGAGAAGATGGAGCTCCCACTACCATCCCTTCCTCTAGTCCACCGAATTTTTCCAAGGCCCATGCCAAAGTATCTTCCCCCTCCTGCAACTCTCTAAGGGATGTTCAGAACCGCATCCGCATGAGGAGGGAAGTGGTTTTTACGGACCATATCGTTGTTCCACCCTCATGTATATGGATCAATCACGTCCGAGACTATCTCCACCGGGTCGTTACTCAATCCGCCCATTGGCATAAGCCTGACAATATTTGGGATCCATTTATCCGTTCATGTGAAGATAGATGATCCATCACTAACACGTTTGATGAGCCCCACATCCAAAGCAACACGCTCCACTACAAATAGCCTTCCATGTACTCAAAGATCTAGGAGACACATTAGCTTGCAAAAAGCTCATATGCGAGAAGTATTTACCCTTCAATATGCTGGCGCAAAGAGAGCCCGCACTGGCTAGAAGACGCCAGCCATATTTTACTAGCATCACCAAACTGAATTGTTCAAAGTCCCGAAAGACCATGCCGCCAACCTATTTTGGTGTAGTCAATTTCTTCCAAGATATCTCTTGCATCACCAAATGGAGAGATCTCTTGTCCAAAGAACTACCCCACCAATATTTGGCCATACAAGATGTGAAACTCTTGCATACATTTTTAGTTAACTTGAAGCAACTCATGTTGAAAATGGGGATCACCCGAATCACTATTTTCAATCAAACCTCCTTCACGAATAAAACTCACAACCCATCCTACCTTTGGAGAGTCGTAAACAACCAAATTCACCATCTTCGCAAAATCTCCTTCGTCCTTACCAACAATGGCACCTCCACCTTCTTCCGGCTCGACGCGTAGCTTCTCTTGACTCCACTCGCGGACGCTTACCCGCACATCTTCTCCCACTCCACTGAAGGAAATATGCCCAAGAGGCAATAAAAAAGTTGTTATTTATATTTCCTTATATCATGATAAATGTTTATTATTCATGCTAGAATTGTATTAACCGGAAACTTAGTACATGTGTGAATACATAGACAAAACAGAGTGTCCCTAGTATGCCTCTACTTGACTAGCTCGTTAATCAAAGATGGTTAAGTTTCCTGACCATAGACATGTGTTGTCATTTGATGAACGAGATCACGTCATTAGAGAATGATGTGATGGACAAGACCCATCCGTTAGCTTAGCATTATGATCGTTTAGTTTTATTGCTATTGCTTTCTTCATGACTTATACATGTTCCTCTTACTATGAGATTATGCAACTCCCGAATACCGGAAAACCTTGTGTGCTACCATATGTCACAACGTAACTGGGTGATTATAAAGATGATCTACAGGTGTCTCCCATGGTGTTTATTGAGTTGGCATAGATCAAGATTAGGATTTGTTACTCTGTGTATCGGAGAGGTATCTCCGAGCCCTCTCGGTAATGCACATCACTATAAGCCTTGCAAGCAATGTGACTAATGAGTTAGTTACGGGATGATGCATTACGGAACAAGTAAAGAGACTTTCCGATAACGAGATTGAACTAGGTATGATGATACCGACGATCGAGTCTCGGGCAAGTAACATACCGATGACAAAGGGAACAACATATGTTGTTATGCGGTTTGATCGATAAAGATCTTCATAGAATATGTAGGAGCCAATATGAGCATCTAGGTTCCTCTATTGGTTATTGACCGAAGATGTGTCTTGGTCATGCCTACATAGTTCTCGAACCCGCAGGGTCTGCACGCTTAATGTTCGATGACGATTTGTATTATGAGTTATGTGATTTGATGAACCAAAGTTTGTTCGGAGTCTCGGATGAGATCACGGACATGACGAGGAGTCTCGAAATGGTCGAGACATAAAGATTGATATATTGGAAAGTTATGTTTGGACACCGGAATGGTTTCGGAAAGGTTCGGACACTTTCCGGAATACCGGGAGGTTACCGGAACCCCTTGGGGGTTAATGGGCCTTCATGGGCCCTAGTGGATAGAGGAGGCGGCGGCCAAGTGGAGGCGCGCGCCCCCCAAGCCCAAACCGAATTGGACTAGGGTTGGGGGGGCCTTTCCTTCTTCTCCTCCACCTCTTTCTCCTTCCCCCCTTCTCCGGAAAAGGAAGGGGGGTCGAATCCTACTTGGACCGGGAGTCCAAGTAGGACTCCCCCCTTGGCGCCCCCTTGGGTCGGCCTCCTCTCCTCCCCCTTTATATACGTGGGAAGGGGGCACCCCAAAGACACACCAAGTCTTCTCTTAGCCGTGTGTGGTGCCCCCTCCACGGTTACACACCTCGGTCATATCGTTGTAGTGCTTAGGCGAAGCCCTACGCCGGTAACTTCATCATCACCATCAACACGTCTTCGTGCTGATGAAACTCTCCCTCGTCTTCAACTGGATCAAGAGCTCGAGGGACGTCATTGAGCTGAACGTGTGCAGAACACGGAGGTGCCGTACGATCGGTGCTTGGATCGGTTGAATCGTGAAGACGTTCGACTACATCAACCGTGTTACTAAACGCTTCCACTTTCGGTCTACGAGGGTACGTGGACACACTCTCCCCTCTCGTTGATATGCATCACCTAGATAGATCTTGCGTGATGGTAGGAATTTTTTTTGAAATACTGTGTTCCCCAACAGTGGCATCCGAGCCAAGTCTATGCGTAGATGTTATATGCACGAGTAGAACACAATGAGTTGTGGGCGATAATAGTCATACTGCTTACCACCAACGTCTTACTTTGATTCGGTGGTATTGTTAGATGAAGAGGCACGGACCGACATTACATGACTGCGTTCATGAGACTGGTTCTACCGACGTGCTTCACACACAGGTGGCTGGCTGGTGTCTGTTTCTCCAACTTTAGTTGAATCGAGTTTGACTACGGCCGGTCCTTGTTGAAGGTTAAAACGACACACTTGACGAAAAATCGTTATGGTTTTGATGCGTAGGTAAGAACGGTTCTTGCTAGAAGCCCGTAGCAGCCACGTAAAACTTGCAACAACAAAGTAGAGGACGTCTAACTTGTTTTTGCAGGGCATGTTGTGATGTGATATGGTTAAGACGTGATGAGATATAAATTGTTGTATGAGATGATCATGTTTTGTAAAAGCTATCGGCAACTGGGAGGAGCCTTATGCTTGTCGCTTTATTGTATGAAATGCAATCACCATGTAATTGCTTTACTTTATCACTAAGTTGGCGAGACGACAACGATGCTACGATGGAGATCAAGGTGTCAAGCTGGTGACGATGGAGATCATGACAATGGTTTGGATATGGAGATCAAAGGCACAAGATGATGATGGCCATATCGTGTCACATATTTTGATTTCATGTGATGTTTATTCTTTATGCATCTTATTTTGCTTAGTACGGAGGTAGCATTTTAAGATGACCCCTCACTAAATTTCAAGGTATAAGTTTTCTCCCTGAGTATGCACCGTTGCTACAGTTCGTCATGCCGACACACCACGTGATGATCGGGTGTGATAGGCTCTACGTTCGCATACAATGGGTGCAAGCCAGTTTTGCACATGCAGAATACTCGGGTTAAACTTGACGAGCCTAGCATATGCAGATATGGCCTCGGAACACTAAGACCGAAAGGTTGAACATGAATCATATAGTAGATATGATCAACATAGTGATGTTCACCATTGAAAACTACTCCATCTCACGTGATGATCGGGCATGGTTTAGTTGATTTGGATAACGTAATCATTTAGATAACCAGAGGGATGTCTATCTAAGTGGGAGTTCTTAAGTAATATGATTAATTGAACTTTATTTTATCATGAACTTAGTCCTGATAGTATTTGCATATCTATGTTGTAGATCAATAGCTCGCATTGTAGCTCCCCTATGTTTTGATATGTTCCTAGAGAAAACTAAGTTGAAAGATGATAGTAGCAATGATGTGTACTGGGTCCGTGATATGAGGATTATCCTCGTTACTGCACAGAAGAATTATGTCCTTGATGCACCGCTAGGTGAAGACCTATTGCAGGAGCAGATGCAGACGTTATGAACGTTTGACAAGCTCGATATGTTGACTACTTGATAGTTTAGTGCACCATGCTTTATGGCTTAGAACCGGGACTTCAAAAACATTTTGAACACCACGGAGCATATAAGATGTTCCAAGAGCTGAAATTGGTATTCCAAACTCATGCCCGAGTCGAAAGGTATGAGACCTCTGACAAATACTTTGCCTACAAGATGGAGGAGAATAGCTCAACCAGTGAGCATGTGCTCAGAATGTATGAGTACTACAATCGCTTGAATCAAGTGGGAGTTAATCTTCCAGATAAGATAGTGATTGATAGAGTTCTCCAGTCACTATCACCAAGTTAGTGGAACTTCGTGATGAACTATAATATGCAAGGGATGACGAAAACGATCCCCGAGCTCTTTGCGATGCTAAAATCAGCAAAGGTAGAAATCAAGAAAGAGCATCAAGTGTTGATGATTAACAAGACCACTAGTTTCAAGAAAAGGGGCAAAGGAAAAGAAAGGAAACTTCAAGAAAGAATGGTGAGCAAGTTTCCACTCCCGTGAAGAAACCCAAAGCTAAACCTAAGCCTGAAACTGAGTGCTTCTACTTCAAAGGGAATGGTCACAGGAAGCGGAACTACCCCGAATACTTGGCGGATAAGAAGGATGGCAAAGTGAAAGGTATATTTGATATACATGTTATTGATGTGAACTTTACTAGTGTTCATAGTAACCCGAGGGTATTTGATACCGGTTCAATTGCTAAGATTAGTAACTCGAAACAGGAGTTGCAAAATGAACAGAGACTAGTTAAGGGCGAGGAGACGATGTGTGTTGGAAGTGATTCCAAGGTTGATAAGATCATCATCGCACACTCCCACTACCTTCGAGATTAGTGTTGGACTAAAAATAAATGTTATTTGGTGTTTGCGTTGAGCATGAATATGATTGGATCATGTTTATTGCGATACGGTTATTCATTTAAGTCGGAGAATAATTGTTGTTTTGTTTACATGAATAAAACCTTCTATGGTCATACACTCAATGTAAATGGTTTATTGAATCTCAATCGTAGTGATACACATAATCATAATATTGAAGCCAACAGATGCAAAGTTAATAATGATAGTGCAACTTATTTGTGGCACTGCCCTTTAGGTCATATTGGTGTAAAGCACATGAAGAAACTCCATGCTGATGGGCTTTTGGAATCACTTGATGCTTGCGAACCATGCCTCGTGGGAAAGATGACTAAGACTCCATTCTCCGGAACAATGGAGCGAGCAACTGACTCATTGGAAATAATACATACCGATGTATGCGGTCCGATGAGTGTTGAGGCTCGCAGCAGGTATCGTTATTTTCTGACCTTCACAGATGACTTGAGCAGATATAGGTATATCTACTTAATGAAACATAAGTTTGAAACATTTGAAAAGTTCAAAGAATTTCAGAGTGAAGTGGAAAATCATCATAACAAGAAAATAAAGTTTCTACGATCTGATCGCGGAGGCGAATATTTGAGTTACGAGTTTGGTCTTCATTTGAAACAATGTGGAATAGTTTCGCAACTCACGCCACCTGGAACACCACAGCGTAATGGTGTGTGTCCGAACATCGTAACCGTACTTTATTAGATATGGTGTGATCTATGATGTCTCTTGCCGATTTACCACTATCGTTTTGGGGTTATGCATTAGAGACACCCGCATTCACGTTAAATAGGGCACCATCTAAATCCATTGAGATGACACTGTATGAACCGTGGTTTAGCAAGAAATTTAAGCTGTCCCTTCTTAAAGTTTGGGGTTGTGATGCTTATGTGAAAAAGTTTTCAGCCTGATAAGCTCGAACCCAAATCGGAGAAATGTGTCTTCATAGGATACCCAAAGGAAACTGTTGGGTACACCTTCTATCACAGATCCAAAGGCAAGATATTCGTTGCTAAGAATGGATCCTTTCTAGAGAAGGAGTTTCTCTCGAAAGAAGTGAGTGGGGGGAAAGTAGAACTTGATGAGGTAGTTGTACCTTCTCCCGAATTGGAAAATGGTTCGTCACAAAAATCAGTTCCAGTGATGCCTACACCAATTAGTGAGGAAGTTAACGATGATGATCATGAAACTTCAGATCAAGTTAATACCGAACCTCGTAGGTCAACCAGAGTACATTACACACCAAAGTGGTATGGTGATCCTGTTCTGGAAGTCATGTTACTAGACCATGGCGAGCCTACAAACTATGAGGAAGCGATGATGAGCCCAGATTCCGTGAAATGGCTTGAGGCCATGAAATCTGATATGGGATCCATGTATAAGAACAAAGTGTGGACTTTGGTGGACTTGCCTGATGATCGTCAAGCCATAGAGAATAAATGGATCTTCAAAAGGAAGACATACGCTGATGGTAGTGTTACTATCTAGAAATCTTGAATTGTTGAAAAAGGTTTTGACAAGTTCAAGGTGTTGAATACAATGAGATTTTCTCACTCCTACCGATGCTTAAGTATGTCCAAATCATGTTAGCAATTGCCGCATTTTATAAAATCGGGCAAATGGATGTCAAAACTGCATTCCTTAATGGATTTATTAAAGAAGAGTTGGATATGATACAACCAGAAGGTTTTTTCAATCCTAAAGGTGCTAACAAAATGTGCAAGCTCCAACGATCCATCTATGGACTGGTGCAAGAATCTCAGAGTTCGAATATACGCTTTGATGAGTTGATCAAAGCATATAGTTTTATATAGACTTGCGGTGAAGCCTGTATTTACAAGAAAGTGAGTGGAAGCACTACAACCTTTCTGATAACTATATGTGAATGGCATATAGTTGATCAGAAATGATGTAGAATTTTCTGGAAAGCATAAAGGAGTGTTTGAAAGGAGTTTTTCAAGGAAAGACCTCGGTGAAGCTGCTTACATATTGGGCATAAAGATCTCTAGAGATAGATCAAGATGCTTGATAAGTTTTTTCAATGAGTACATACCTTGACAAGATTTTGAAGAAGTTCAAAATGGATCAGCTAAAGAAGGGTTCTTCCCTGTGTTACAAGGTGTGAAGTTGAGTAAAGACTCAAAACCCGACCACGGCAGAAAATAGAAAGAGAATGAAAAGGCATTCCCTATGCCTCAGTCATAGGTTCTATAAAGTATGCTATCCCGTGTACCAGACCTATTGTGTACCTTTCCACGAGTTTGGCAAGAGGGTACAATAGTGATCCAGGAGTGGATCACTGGACAGCGGTCAAAACTATCCTTAGTGGAATAAGGACATGTTTCTCGGTTATGGAGGTGAAAAAAAGTTTGTCGTAAAGGGTTACGTCGATGCAAGATTTTACACCGATCCGGATGACTCTGAGTCTCAATCTGGATACATATTGAAACTGGGAGCAATTAGCTAGAGTACCTCCATGCAGAGCATTGTAGACATAGAAAATTTGCAAAATACATACGGCTCTGAATGTGACATACCCATTGACTAAGCTTCTCTCACAAGTAAAACATGATCACACCTTAGTACTCTTTGGGTGTTAATCACATAGCGGTGTGAACTAGATTATTGACTCTAGTAAAGCTCTTTGGGTATTAGTCACATGGCGATGTGAACTAATCACATAAAGATGTGAACTATTGGTGTTAAATCACATGACGATGTGAACTAGATTATTGACTCTAGTGCAAGTGGGAGACTGGAGGAAATATGCCCTAGAGGCAATAATAAAGTTGTTATTTATATTTCCTTATATCATGATAAATGTTTATTATTCATGCTAGAATTGTATTAACCAGAAACTTAGTACATGTGTGAATACATAGACAAAACAGAGTGTCCCTAGTATGCCTCTACTTGACTAGCTCGTTAATCAAAGATGGTTAAGTTTCCTGACCATAGACATGTGTTGTCATTTAATGAATGGGATCACGTCATTAGAGAATGATGTGATGGACAATACCCATCCGTTAGCTTAGCATTATGATCGTTTAGTTTTATTGCTATTGCTTTCTTCATGACTTATACATGTTCCTCTTACTATGAGATTATGCAACTCCTGAATACCGGAGGAACACCTTGTGTGCTATCAAACGTCACAACGTAACTGGGTGATTTTAAAGGTGCTCTACAGGTGTCTCTGATGGTGTTTGTTGAGTTGGCATAGATCAAGATTAGGATTTGTTACTTCGTGTATTAGAGAGGTATCTCTGGGCCCTCTCGGTAATGCACATCACTATAAGCCTTGCAAGAAATGTGACTAATGAGTTAGTTATGGGATGATGCATTACAGAACAAGTAAAGAGACTTGCCGGTAATGAGATTGAACTAGGTATGATGATACCGATGATTGAATCTCGAGCAAGTAACATACCGATGACAAAGGGAACAACGTATGTTGTTATGCGGTTTGACCGATAAAGATCTTCGTAGAATATGCATGAGCCAATATGAGCATCTAGGTCCTGCTATTGGTTATTGACCGGAGATGTGTCTGGGTCATGTCTTGATAGTTCTCGAACCCGTAGGGTCCGCACGCTTAACGTTCGATGATGATTTGTATTGTGAGTTATGTGATTTGATGAACCGAAGTTTGTTCGGAGTCCCGGATGAGATCACAGACATGACGAGGAGTCTCAAAATGGTCGAGACATAAAGATTGATGTATTGGAAGGTTATGTTTGAACACCGGAATGGTTTCGAAAAGGTTCGGACACTTTCCGGAATACCGGGAGGTTACCGGAACCCCTTGGGGGTTAATGGGCCTTCATGGGCCCTAGTGGAGATAGGAGGTGGCGGCCAGGTGGAGGCACGCGCCCCCAAGCCCAAACCGAATTGGACTAGGGTTGGGGGGCCCTTTCCTTCTTCTCCTCCACCTCTTTCCCCTTCCCCCTTCTCTGGAAAGGAAAGGGCGCGGGGGGGGGGGGGGGGCGAATCCTACTTGGAACGGGAATCCAAGTAGGACTCCCCCCTTGGGCCGGCCTCCTCTCCTCCCCCCTTTATATATGTGGGAAGGGGGCATCCCAAATACACAACAAGTCTTCTCTTAGCCGTGTGCGGTGCCCCCTCCATGTTTACACACCTCGGTCATATCGTTGTAGTTCTTAGGCGAAGCTCTGCGCTGGTAACTTCATCATCACCGTCAACACGCCATCGTGCTGACGAAACTCTCCCTCGTCTTCAACTGGATCAAGAGCTCGAGGGATGTCATCGAGCTGAACATGTGCAGAACATGGAGGTGTCGTATGTTCGGTGCTTGGATTGGTTGAATCATGAAGACGTTCCACTACATCAACCGCGTTACTAAACACTTCCGCTTTCGGTCTACGAGGGTACATGGCCACACTCTCCCCTCTTGTTGCTATGCATCACCTAGATAGATCTTGCGTGATCATAGGAATTTTTTTTGAAATACCCCGTACCCAAACATCCACCTCACCCTCTTTCCTGGTTTCTCACGTCTTGCAGAATGGTTTGCTCGCTACTTTGTGGAACCGCCTAACCAATGTTGCTTCTATAGAGTTTGCGTCTATTTTATCTTTGTTGCAAGATGTTAGCGCCAACGCTGCCACCGACGAGAAGTTTCCTCACTCATGGCTCCTCGTTCTCCTCGAGGTGTACCTACTCACTGCTCTCGTCCTACCACGAGGTCGATCTCAACGCCGGGCACATTTGGAGCTCCCATGCACCTATCAAGGTCAAGATTTTTGACTAGCTTCTCTGTCGGGATAGGCTAAGTACAATGGCGAACTTGCATCACAAGGCCATCTCCTCGACTTCGGTTTGTCCTTGGTGCGACGTCTCACTTGAGGATGCGACACACCTAGCCATCTTTTGCCCCTATGCAGCCCAAGTATGGCCCCGCTTGGGGCTACCGCCCCCTCACTCCATCGACCACGTTTGGGACACTATTACAACGGTTGGCCTCGACATCAACATTTGACCCACCGTTTCCCTCGCCATCCTATAGACGTTGTGGGACTCCAGGAATGCTCGGGTCTTCCACAATGAGCTACACTAACCCCTAGACACTCTCCTTAACATCATCTTTGAGTTTACACTTTGGGCCTTTTGATTGAAGGACCAGCTAATAGGGAGGTTGTCGTGTCTTGGCGCCTGTACCTCCCCTCTTGCTATAACCCTTAATGTAACTTGCTCGGGCCTTCTGAGTAATATATTCAGGTGGGGACCCTCTCCCCCGACAATTGTTAAAAAATAAAACCTTCTGACTATTCTTGAGTATTGCCATGAAACCTCTCAAGAATATAGTCAAAGGTCCCACTTGTGATCTTTCCAACTGCCGTAGGGAGTCCCAAATAGCGCTCAGAGAAAGCTTGCATGCTAATACTCAGAGTTCCTTTGAGGGAAACTCTTAGTGCCTCCCTTGCATTTGGACTGAAAAAGATCGAACTACTTGCACAATTCACAGCCTGCCTTGAGCAATTGACATAGATTCGAAGAATATCATTAAGTCTGTGAGCACTTTGGATCTTTGCGCCAATGAAGATTAAGTCATCATTCGCAAGTAGTAAGTGGTTGATCCAAGGCGCGACACTTCAAAGTATCTGATCACCACATTCTTGAGAGGACGGCTCGGTTGTTGGTGCTAGGTTTAAGAACAAATTATATTATTTACAATGTTGAATACACACTTTTATGGAGTATTTTTGGAGGTACACTTGAAATATCTCTAATTTTCTTCATAAGAGCATATGTACCTTTCTTTGTAGAAGTTCGTCTCATTCATTTCATTTTGGAGCTGACAAGGACATACACACTTCTACCGAAAAAAGGACATACACACTTTTTTTCAAAAGAAAAACACATTGTGCATGTTCGATGGGCTGGTTGCTAGTGTTGGGCCAATTCTCAAACGGGTTTATCACGAGTGAGACCACTGCACCACTTGAGTGCATGGCAGTAAGGGAGGCTCTCGCCTTGGCGGACGATTTATATGAAAAAAGAATTCAAGTCTTTTCAGATTGCAAGGTGGTGGCCGAGGATATTCGGGACAGGAACGCCATAGTTGATGGAGCAATTATACATGAAATCATAGCACATAAGTATACTTTTCTTACTTGTAATATTAGCTGTCGGATTCTGGAGCTAACCCTTGAGGTTCGAACACTAGAGTGCGCATGAAGTAATCTCTCTCTAGCTCACTCGCACAACGATCTCAAGGCCGAGCTCGACGAACCCAAGGAACACAGGACACGGAGGTTTATACTGGTTCGGGCCACCGTCGTGGTGTAATACCCTACTCCAGTGTAGTGGTGGTGGATTGCCTCAAGGGCTTGGGATGAATTAGTACAATGGATGAACTGCCTCCTGAGGAGAGGTGTTCTTGAGCCCGATGAGCTGGTGTGTGTGCGGATGGTCCGAATGATCCCCCCTTTGCTATGGTGGTGGCTAGCCCTATTTATAGAGGCCCTGGTCCTCTTCCCAAATGTTAGGCAGGAAGGGATCCAACAACGGCCAAGTTTGAAGGGGGACAACCAGTACAAGCTATCCTGACAAAAGGTGGTCTTCGCCTGCCAAAGACTCTGGTGGTGACGCCGATGCGGGCTCTGTGGTGACTTTCGTCCTGTCGTCCTGCTGGCCTTGGTCTCGTTGCACCGATAAGGAAACCTTTGCCTGATGCCTCGGGACTCCTCGCATGCGCCTGCCTCTTTAGCACCAAAGAGGAAACTGGTACACTGTGCCTGCTGGCGCTCGCCTGGCCTTGGTCGTCATGGCTCACGTCACGTGAACCTCGCAAGGTGCCCCTTCACTACTAGGGAAAACCTTATACACAGAACTTTAGCAGTAGCGCGTGTTAAAAAAGCACGTTAGTGCTAAGTAGCAGTAGCGCGCTGATGTAAACGGCGCTACAGATATAGTTCTAGCAGTAGCGCGCCTGAAGATAAAAGCACTACTACTAAAATTCCCATGGCTTGGCCGATAGGCTACACAAAGTAGTAGCGATCTACGTCGAACCGCGCTACCGCTACTTGCTTTTTAGCAGTGCGTTTACGCTGAAAGGCGTTACTGCTAAATGAAATAAAATTAAATGGAAAGCAAATAGAAAAGTAAATGAAAATGAAAGAAATAAAAAAAGGTGAAAGGAAAAAAATAAAATGTAAAGAAAAATAAATGAAAAGGGGGAAAAGGAGAAAGGAATAGTAGTAGCACAAATCAAGGAACGCGATGTAGCTAGCTTAGCAGTAGTGCACTTCTGGAACGCGCTACTGCTACTTCCGTGACGCCCCCGATTCAATCGTACACTAATCATTCACGCAAACGTGTACGATCAAGATCAGGGACTCACGGGAAGATATCACAACACAACTCTACAAATAAAATAAGTCATACAAGCATCATATTACAAGACAGGGGCCTCGAGGGCTCGAATACAAGAGCTCGATCATAGACGAGTTAGCGGAAGCAACAATATCTGAGTACAGACATAAGTTAAACAAGTTTGCCTTAAGAAGGCTAGCACAAACTGGGATACAGATCGAAAGAGGCGCATGCCACCTGCCTGGGATCCTCCTAAACTACTCCTGGTCGTCGTCAGCGGCATGTACGTAGTAGTAGGCACCTCTAGAGTAGTAGGAGTCGTCGTCACCGGTGTCGTCTGGCTCCTGGGCTCCATCGTCTGGTTGCAGCAATCGGGTATCGAAAGGGGGAAAAGGGGGAGCAAAGCAACCATGAGTACTCATCCAAAGTACTCGCAAGCAAGGAGCTACAATACATATGTATGCATTGGTATCAAATGGAATAAGGGTATCATATGTGGACTGAACTGCAGAATGCTGGAATAAGAGGGGGATAGCTAGTCCTATCGAAGACTACACTTTTGGCCACCTTCATCTTGCAGCATGTAGAAGAGAGCAGAAGGTAAATCCACCAAGTAGCATCGCATAGCATAATCCTACCCGGCGATCCTCCCCTCGTCGCCCTGTTAGAGAGCGATCACTGGGTTGTATCTGGCACTTGGAAGGGTGTGTTTTATTAAGTAGCTGGTTCTAGTTGTCATAAGGTCAAGGTACAACTCCAAGTTGTCCTGTTACCGAAGATCACGGCTATTCGAATAGATTAACTTCCCTGCAGGGGTGCACCACATTTCCAAACACGCTCGATCCCCTTTATCCAGACACACTTTCCTGGGTCATGCCCGGCCTCGGAAGATCAACACATTGCAGCCCTACCTAGGCACAACAGAGAGGTCAACACGCCGGTCTAAATCCTATAGCACAGGGGTCTGGGCCCATCGCCCACTACACACCTGCACGTTGCGAGGGCGGCCGGAGAGTAGACCTAGCAACCTCCATTACAAAGGAAGTTGAGTTACGCGGTCCAACCCGGCGCGCCCCGCTCAGTCGCTGACGTCACGAAGGCTTCGGCTAATACCACGACGTCGAGTGCCCATAACTGTTCCCACATAGTTGGTTAGTGCGTATAGGCCAATGGCCAAACTCAGATCAAATACCAAGATCTCGTTAAGCGTGTTATTTTGAAATAACCGCGGACGCCGACCAGGGCCAGGCCCACCTCTCTCCTAGGTGGTCTCAACCCGCCCTGTCGCTCTGCCATAGTGTAACAGTCGGGGAACTTCGGGAACCCAGACCCACCTCTACTAGGATGGAGCCACCTGCCCCTTCAGCCCCCAATGTCGGAATCACTTGCGGATACTCAACGAGCCGACCCGACTTTAGTCACCACCTGTATAGTATGTATATATGTATGTATATACCCGTGATCACCTCCCGAGTGATCACGGCCCGATAGTATAGCATGGCAGACGGACTAAGATGTAGGGCCACTGATGAAGTACTAGCAACCTATACTAAGCATGTAGGATTGCAGGTAAGGTATCAACAGATGTAGCAACAATGACAGGCTATGCATTAGGATAGGATTAACGGAAAGCAGTAACATGCTACACTACTCTAATGCAAGCGGTAGAGAAGAATAGGCGATATATGGTGATCAAGGGGGGGGGCTTGACTGGTTGCTCTAGCAAGAAAGAGGGGTCGTCAACAGTGTAGTCGAACGAGGCACCAGCAACGGCGTCAGTCTCGTAGTCTATCGGAGAGAAGAGGGGGAACAAGCAATGAATATAATGCAAACAAATGCATAGCGATGCATGACATGACAAGTAGCGGTGCTAGGGGTGCCCTAATGCGGTATGAGGTGATACCGGTGAAGGGGGGAAACATCCGGGAAAATATCCCTGGTGTTTTGCGTTTTCAGACAGATGAATCGGAGGGGGAAAGTTGCGTGTACGCTATGCTAGGGATGCGTGGTGGACGAATGGGCTGCGAATCCGGATTCGTCTCGTCGTTCTGAGCAACTTTCATGTACAAAGTTTTTTTCCATCCGAGCTACGGTTTTATTTTATATTAATTTTAAAAGATTTAAATCATTTTAGGATTTAATTAATTTATTTAATTCAACATTATCCAGAACAGTGTACGCTAGACGTCAGCAGTTGACCATTGACCTGGTCAACCTGATAGGTGGGTCCCACCTATCAGTGACTGTTAGAGTAATTAACAATAGTTAATTAGCTTAACTACTTATTAGGTTAATTAATCTTAATTAGTTAATTTAAATAGAATTAATTAATTCAATTATTTAGCTAATTAATTAATTATTTTTATTTATTTATTATATATTCTTTTTAATTCTTTTTTTAAATTGTTCTGTGGGGTGGGGCCCTATGTCATTAGCCCAAAGGGGCAACGGGCGCCGCGCTATCGGGCACATTCCCAGGTGTGGGCGGACCCGACAGGGGCCGGAGCAGGGGAGCGGTGGCCACGGCGAGGCCATGGCCGGAGCGGGGTGCGCTGGCCATGGCCGGTCGAGAGGCGGCCGCGGGGAGGAGCACTGGGGGCCGTCGCTGGCGGCTGTGGCCGCGGCCGTGTGCAGAGGAGGCAGGGCGCAGGCTGTGGCAGCCGGAGCTGGCAAAGGCAGGAGCGGCAGGGCTGCAGCGGAGCAGCAAGCAGGGTAGGAGGGCGCGCAGGGGGGGAGAGGGCGACAGGGCATGCAAGCGCGGTGCACGTCGGCGAGCCGGAGCGGGGGTGCGGGTGAGCGCGTGAGCGGGTGGCGGCCAACGGCGGGGAGCGCCAACGCACAACGGAGGAGCGCGCGGCCAGCAGCTCCATGAGCAGCAGTGGCACGACAAGGGCAGCAGCAGTGGCGCAGGGCGCGCGCATCGGACGGGTCGGGCCGTGGCGACCGCGGGACGGGCGCTGGGAGCGTGGCGTCGGGCGCGCGGGCGGCGGTAGTGGCCACAGTGATGAGCGCGAGTGAGCGCGCAGGTGGGGTCACGCGAGGGAGAGAGAGGGAGCAAGGAGGGGCGCACGGAGACGAGCGCGGCGACGGGGCTCACATTGGGGCGTAGGGAACGGGGCAGTGTGTGTCGAGGAGGGGGGTGGGGACGTCGTGCATAGGGGGAGGCAGGCCGGCGAGGGAGGGGGTCCGGCAAGGCGATGGACGGCGACGGTGATTCGGGCGGCGGCGGCGGCGGTCTCCTCCCTCGACCCCGATGCAATCGGGGGAGAGGGGGGAGATATTTTGGAAAGGGGGGGAATGTCGGTGGGGTTCGGGGTATGGGAGGAGTGGGTATAAGGGAGTGGGGTTGGGCCTTGGCCCAGTTGGGCAGGCCAGCTGGGTCGGAGCCCAATGGGGGGTGCTTCCTCTTTTTTATTTGTTTGTTTTCTCTTTTGTATTTTCTTTCTTTTTATTTATTTACTTTTCTGTTTTAAATCATTTTCAATTATTTAGGCATTTTATAAAAATGCGTTTACTACACCATATTTATCTATGTAATATTTAGTACAAACCGAACATTTTTATTTTAATGTTTGAAAACTTTTATTATTTATCAAACTTTGAATTTGAATTTTGGGCCGGTTTTGATCTAACGATAGATTAGCAACAGTAACCGTGGGGACGTGGCACCATTAGCATGGGATTACTGTAGCTTAATTACCCGAGCGTTACAAAACTCCTCTACTACAAGAAATCTCGTCCCGAGATTTAGGAGGTAGAAGGAAACAGTGTGGGGGTATTCATCACGCAGGCGGTCCTCGCGTTCCCAAGTGGCTTCATCTTCAGAGTGATGCGACCAATGGACCTTGAGGAATTTGATCGCCTTCTGACGTGTGCGGCGTTCAACTTGGTCGAGAATGCGGGCCGGATGCTCTTTATAGGAGAGGTCCTGTTGCAATTCGAGCACTTCATGATCCACTGCTCGGATTGGGTCCTTGAAGCAACGGCGGAGTTGTGACACGTGGAACACATCGTGAACCTGAGAAAGGCTCGACAGAAGCTCCAATTGATATGGCACTTTTCCACGCCTTTCAAGAATAGTGAATGGGCCAATATAGCGAGGAGCTAGCTTTCCCTTGATCCCGAAGTGGTGAGCACCCTTCATTGGTGTAACTCAAAGATAAGCCTTTTCGCCAGGTTGATAGACCATGTCTTTGTGATGACGGTCATACTGACTTTTCTGACGTGACTGAGCAGTCTTGAGATTCTCGCGAATAATGCGGACTTGTTCTTCGGCCTGTTGGATAATATCCGGACCGAAGAGTGGACGTTCCCCAGTTTCTGACCAGTTCAGAGGGGTCTGACACTTTCGTCCATATAACGCTTCGAAGGGGGACATCTTCAGACTAGCTTGATAGCTATTACTATAAGAGAACTCGACATACGGAAGAGATTCCTCCCATTTCTTGCCGAAGGAAATTACACTAGCTCGAAGCATGTCTTCGGGAACTTGGTTAACACGTTCAACCTGTCCTTGCGACTGAGGATGAAACGCAGTACTGAATGACAAATGAGTTCCCATAGCTTCTTGGAAACTTGCCCAAAATCTTGAAGTGAATAAGCTGCCACAGTCTGAACTGATAACCAGTGGAATACCGTGAAGTGAAACAATTCTGGACATGTAGAGAGTTGCAAGCTGACTAGCAGTGATTGTTTCTTTGACCTCCAGAAAATGTGCAACTTTAGAAAGCCGGTCAATGACGGCAAGAATAGCATCATTACCTTTCTGCGATTTGGGAAATCCAGTGACGAAGTCCATTTCAACATGGTCCCATTTCCATTCAAGTATAGTGATAGGTTGCAGAGTTCCAACAGGCCTTTGATGCTCTGCTTTGATACGACGACAAACGTCACACTCAGCAACATATCAAGCAATGTCTTGCTTCATATTAGACCACCAGAATCTTTGACGAATATCCTGGTACATCTTTGTACTACCAGGATGGATGGACATAGGTGTATCATGAGCTTCTTTCATAACCTTTTTAGTCTGATCCAGGTTTTTCCTCGAACATGGTACCACTAGGCGGCCTTTGAAGTACAAGGCGCCATCATCAGCAATAGTGAAGAATGAGGGCTTTCCTTCAGTGAGATGGCGTTTAATCTTCTAGACTTCAGAGTCATAATCTTGAATAGTCTTTATACCATCTACGAGATCTGGTACGACAGCCAGGGTATTTAGAGAACCCTTATTAACAACACGGAGATTCATCTTTTGGAACTCTGGGGGAGGGGGAGCGAGTGCTCCAGGGGGGACAATATGAAGGTTCAGCTTTCTAAATTCTTCAACAAGCGAGGGCTGAACTTTGTGAACCTGGAGGTGGTTGCAGTAAGACTTGCGGCTCAAGGCATCAGCCATTACATTAGCCTTGCTTGGGGTATAGGATGTACCCACGTCAAAGTCTGCAACAGTCTCCATCCATCTCTGCTGACGGAGGTTCAAGTCTGGTTGAGTAAACAGATACTTCAGACTTTGGTGGTCAGTGAAGATCTCGCAACAATTACCGAGAAGGTAATGTTGCCACTGCTTCAGAGCGTGAATGACAGCAGCAAGCTCGAGGTCGTGAACTGGGTAATTTTCTTCATGAGGGCGCAGTT
The DNA here is from genome assembly GCA_034509565.1 of Triticum monococcum. NCBI lineage: Eukaryota > Viridiplantae > Streptophyta > Magnoliopsida > Poales > Poaceae > Triticum > Triticum monococcum. The sequence goes on from CM067841.1 coordinate 527,669,066, forward strand.
GATGAGAGGCATAAGCAATCACTCTGCGCTCTTGCATTAGGACACAGCCTAATCCTTGACAGGAAGTGTCGAGGTAAATGACGAAGTCCTTCTTAGTATCAGGTGGAGCAAGCACTGGGGAAGAAGTCAACTTGTCTTTGAGTGCCTGGAAGCTTTCCTGACACTTGTCTGTCCATTGGAACTTGATGCCCTTATGCAACAGGTTAGTCACAAGCCTGGCAATCTTGGAGAAGTTCTCGACGAATCCACGACAATAGCTGGCGAGACCGAGAAAACTTCGGACTTGCTTGACATTCTTCGGAGGAGTCCAATCGAGAATAGCCTAGACTCGTTCAGGGTTGACGGCAATACCATCCTTGCAGATGACATGCCCAAGATAGGTTACTCCGGGGAGCCAGAATTCACACTTGGAATACTTAGCATAGAGTTGATGCTCTCGAAGCTTTTCCAGCACAAGACAAAGATGTTCAGCATGTTCCTCTTTATTCTTGCAAAATACAAGGATATCATCCAGATAAACCACGGCGAACTTGTCGAGGTAATCCATGAATATGTAGTTCATCAGACGAGAGAAGGTGGCGGGAGCATTCGTTAAGCCGAATGACATGACAGTGTACTCGTATGATCCATACCGAGTCACGAAGCGGTCTTTGGGATATCCTCTTCACGAACACGGATCTGGTGGTAACCCAACCTCAATTCGAGTTTGGAGAACACTGATGAACCAGCCAGTTGATCATAAAGATCATTAATCCGAGGGAGGGGATATTTGTTCTGAATAGTGGCTTGGTTAATAGGACGATAGTCTTGCACTAATCGGTTCGTCCCATCCTTCTTCTTAACAAAGAGAGAAGGTGCTCCCCAAGGAGAGCAACTAGGGCAAATGAAACCTTTGCTAAGAGATTTGTCGATTTCCTCCTTAAGCTCAATGAGTTCATGTGGCGGCATCTTGTAGGGTCGTTTGGCTATAGGAGTGGTGCCTGGTTTCAAGTCGATGATGAATTCGACAGCTCTAGCAGGGGGAATCCATGGAAGTTCTTTTGGAAAGACGTCTTGGAATTCACGAACGACGGGAATGTTTTCAATGCCCTCGAGTGGTGCAGCGTTCAACGCATTCAAGGCATAAATCCGTGCCTCGGCGTTCTGAACTAGATGAGCTTGGTAGGTAATTATTTCATCAGAAGGGTGTAGCAGATGGACGGTCTTAGTGGCACAAACTATAGAAGCAGTATGCGCTTTCAACCAATCCATTCCTAGAATGAGGTCGATGCTATAGGACTTCAATACAATGGGAGAGACAAGGAATTCCAGTCCTTTGATTTCAATGGGGACGTCATTGCAAATCATGGAGGTCCGACATTGGCCCGCGGGTGTGTGTACTAATAGGGAAGCGTTCATGTCTTCGCTTTTAATGCCATGCATGAATGCAAAATCCTCTGACATGAATGAATGTGATGCACCTGTATCAAATAAAACAGATGCTGGTACTGAATTTACGAGGAGTGTACCCATCACAGTAGCAGGCTGGTCTTGAGCTTCATTAAGATCAACGTGGTTGGCATGAACACGACCATAAGACCTGGCATTGTTGTTGCGAGGCTGGTTGCTTCCACGGCCAGCTGCAGGAAGGGCCAGTTGATTCTGGTTCTGAAGGCAGTTCCTAGCGAGGTGACCTGGTTGGCCACACTTGTAGCACAGACCATTATTAGGAGTGGGAACAGGAGCTCGGCATGGTGGAGCTGGAAGTCTCGGCTGCCTAGTTGGTGGGGGAGGCAGACGCGATGCAGCATAGGACTGCCTTGGAGCAGGTGCAGTTGGCTGGTACATGCTGTTGGGAATCCATATCCTACGCTTCTACGAGGACTGGCCCGAAGATGAGCCCGTGTCACGGTTGCGCCTGTGAGAGCTCTGGTGTTCCTGCAGACCAGTTTCAACATTGATGGCCTTGTTCACCAAGGTGGCGAAATCAGCAAAGTCATGCACTAGAAGTGCGAGCTTGATGTCAGCTTGAAGGCCATCACGGAACTTCTCCTGTCTGCGTGCATCAGTTGCAGTGTCTTCTTCAGCGTAGCGGGATAAATCCAGAAACTCCCGCTGATAAGCTTCCATAGTTTTCTTGCCTTGGGTGAGGTTGCAGAACTTGCGCTTCTTATGGTCCATGACTCCCTGAGGAATGAAGCGGGCACGTAAAGCAGCTTGGAAGTCTGGCCAGGTGATGATTGTTCCAACTGGCAGAGTACGCCTGTGACTGTCCCACCATTGAGCAGCGGGTCCCTTCGAGAAGAAGGAAGCAAAGGTGACATAGCTGGCAGGGGCTACATCAACAGACTCCATCTCATAGGTGATGTCACAAAGTCAGTCATCAGCATCCAGAGGCTGAGTTGAGCTGCGGTACATAAGTTGGGTTGAGACGCATGAAATCCTGTAGAGTTGGCTGCTGATTCATATTGGGGCGAGGAAACTGAGCCATCATATTCTCCATGAACTGACGGTTCAGCTCGAACTATTGGATCATACCAGCCATTTACTCAGGCGGTGGTGGGGCATGACCACCACGACCACGACCACCTGGTCTAACCATCCTGCTAATATATAACAGGGGTAGTTTAGCATTGAGAAATTGCAAGGACAAGAATCATTCATGATGAAACATGCATAATGACAGGAACATGATAGATACCACATAGTAGTTGGCATATCTTACAAAAGAGATCATGCATAGAGTTCGGTACACAGAGTTCAGTACATAGACTAAGAACATCATAGGCGGCACGCAGGCTCGCGGTGAATGCATCTAACACTAACAAGCATGCCTATATCAGTCCCAGGAGGAACTGTGGAGGTAGGTGTAGCCTGACAGCTGGTAGTGACGTGACGGGAAGTCCTCCACGTGAGTAGCCTGGGGTCCGCGGATACTCTGGTGCGGAACCCGACGCGCAGGTGGTAGAAGAGGACCAAGTGCGGGAGAGTAGCCTCCCACATCTGGCCAGCCGACAGCCCGGGGCATCACGGTCCTGGCGGGGTAGATCACAGAAGGCGACAAATCACCAGATCGGACAGAGGGGTGCAACAGCGTCAGAGCACGGTACAGGTGCTGACGATTGGTGTACAACTTGTGGCGAAGAGCTCGGTTAGCTCTATCCATCCCATCAGCATGCAGAACCAGGTTCTGATGGTAGAAGGGTTCTCGAGTGACAATGGAGTAGGCAGCAGTGTAGTACCCCTCTGCACCAACATCGGATGCGATAGCATTGTGCCTAAAAGGGGAGGTGTCCAACTCCCGATACTCTCCACGAAGACGTGTCAAAGCAGCATAGGTAGCATCGTGGACCGCCATATCGATAGTCACTCCAACACCATGAGCAGTGTGCAGCATAGTAGTGGATCATACTCCCGAGAGTAGAGGTGGACTATGGCACGGTACTGCTCCTGGTTAAAGTCCTGGTACTCCTCGTAGACGGTGTACTTAGGGTGCCAGCGATAACCCAGATAGGTCATCATCTCAACCAACACAGCAGGTGATCCTGAGGCACCAATGGCCGTCATGTGGCGCACGACCTGTCTCGTGGGTTCCATCTAAAAACAAAGATGTTTCAAAGGAGTCAAATGACAGTGTGGATAATGTTCAATATACTACTCTAAGGAATAACTAGGGCTTATCCAACTTTGGGGTGAACGTGGTCATGGGATTCTAATGTCAGAGTTAGTTCGTTTAACCCGAGTAGAAGAGAGTTCAGAGTCCCAGAGTAAGGGTCGAGGAGTAAAAGATACTAAACCACCCAAATGGCGACGTGGGCTCGTAAGACACACAACCATGTTAGTAAAAAGTGTTGTAATGTCTAGACTCGACTTTGGCCAAGGAGTGTGGAAGGGGGATTCCTACAGGCAGTCAGCTCTGATACCAACTTGTGATGCCTCCGATTCAATCGTACACTAATCATTCACGCAAACGTGTATGATCAAGATCAGGGACTCACGGGAAGATATCACAACACAACTCTACAAATAAAATAAGTCATACAAGCATCATATTACAAGCCAGGGGCCTCGAGGGCTCGAATACAAGAGCTCGATCATAGACGAGTCAGCGGAAGCAACAATATCTGAGTACAGACATAAGTTAAACAAGTTTGCCTTAAGAAGGCTAGCACAAACTGGGATACAGATCGAAAGAGGCGCAGGCCTCCTACCTGGGATCCTCCTAAACTACTCATGGCCGTCGTCAGCGGCCTGTACGTAGTAGTAGGCACCTCCAGAGTAGCAAGAGTCATCGTCAGCGGTGTCGTCTGGCTCCTAGGCTCCATCATCTGGTCGCAGCAATCGGGTATCGAAAGGGGGAAAAGGGGGAGCAAAGCAACCGTGAGTACTCATCCAAACTACTCGCAAGCAAGGAGCTACACTACATATGTATGCATTGGTATCAAATGGAATAAGGGTGTCATATGTGGACAAAACTGCAGAATGCCAGAATAAGAGGGGGATAGCTAGTCCTATCGAAGACTACGCTTCTGGCCACCTCCATCTTGCAACATGTAGAAGAGAGCAAAAGGTAAATCCACCAAGTAGCATCGCATAGCATAATCCTACCCGGTGATCCTCCCCTCGTCGCCCTGTTAGAGAGCGATCACCGGGTTGTATCTGGCACTTGGAAGGGTGTGTTTTATTAAGTATCCGGTTCTAGTTGTCATAAGGTCAAGGTATTAAGTATCCGGTTCTAGTTGTCATAAGGTCAAGGTACAACTCCAAGTCGTCCTAATACCGAAGATCACGGCTATTCGAATAGATTAACTTCCCTGTAGGGGTGCACCACATTTCCCAACATGCTCGATCCCCTTTGTCTGGACACACTTTCCTGGGTCATGCCCGGCCTCGGAAGATCAACACGTTGCAGCCCTACCTAGGCACAACAGAGAGGTCGGCACAACGGTCTAAATCCTATGGCGTAGGGGTCTGGGCCCATCGCCCATTGCACAGCTGCATGTTGCGAGGGTGGCCGGAGAGCAGACCTAGCAACCTCCATTACAAAGGAAGTTGCGTTACGCGGTCCAACATGGCGCGCGCCACTCAGTCGCTGACGTCACGAAGGCTTTGGCTGATACCACGACGTCGAGTGCCCATGACTGTTCCCGCGCAGTTGGTTAGTGCGTATAGGCCAATGGCCAGACTCACATCAAATACCAAGATCTCGTTAAGTGTGTTATTTTAAAATAACCGCAGACACCGACCAGGGCCAGATCCACCTCTCTCCTAGGTGGTCTCAACCTACCCTGTCGCTCTGCCACAGTGTAATAGTTGGGGGCCTTCAGGAACCCAGGCCCACCTCTACCGGGATGGAGCCACCTGCCCCTTCAGCCCCCAACGTCGGAATCACTTGCGGGTACTCAACGAGTCGACCCAACTTTAGTCACCACCTGTATAGTATGTATATATGTATGTATATACCCGTGATCACCTCCCGAGTGATCACGACCCAATAGTATAGCATGGCAGACGGACTAGGATGTAGGGCCACTAATGAAGTACTAGCAACCTATACTAAGCATGTAGGATTGTAGGTAAGGTATCAACAGTTGTAGCAACAATGACAGGCTATGCATCAGGATAGGATTAACGGAAAGCAGTAACATGCTACACTACTCTAATGCAAGCAGTAGAGAAGAATAGGCGATATCTGGTGATCAAGGGGGGGGGGCTTGCCTGGTAACTCTGGCAAGAAAGAGGGGTCATCAACAGCGTAGTCGAACGAGGCACCAGCAGCGGCGTCAGTCTCGTAGTCTATCGGAGAGAAGAGGGGGAAGAAACAATGAATATAATGCAAACAGATGCATAGCGATGCATGACATGACAAGTAGCGGTGCTAGGGGTGCCCTAACGCGGTATGAGGTGATACCGGTGAAGGGGGGAAACATCCGGGAAAATATGCCCGGTGTTTCGTGTTTTCGGACAGATGAATCGGAGGGGGAAAGTTGCGTGTTCGCTATGCTAGGGATGCGTGGCGGACGAACGGGCTGCGTATCCGGATTTGTCTCGTTGTTCTAAGCAACTTTCATGTACAAAGTTTTTCCATCTGAGCTATGGTTTATTTTATATTGATTTTAAAAGATTTAAATCATTTTAGGATATAGTTAATTTATTTAATTCAACATTATCCAGAACAGTGTACGCCGACGTCAGCATGACGTCAGTAGTTGACCGTTGACCTGGTCAACCTGACAGGTGGTCCCACCTGTTAGCAATTGTTAGACGAGTGGAGTCTGTTTTAAACCTTGAGGATGTAGAGGGCGACACAAATGAACCCCCACGTCCAAATCCCTGAAGTTCATATCCTGACCTTGCTAATACCGGTTGTAATCGCCCTTACACCTGTTTCAGGACTGGATTTGCTGACGTGGCATTGTGGGAGGGTGGGACTGCAAATTTAAGACGCCAGGTGGGATGGGGGTGCATGCCTCTCAGCCCATGCCGCCGCCGCTGCTCCAGCTACAACTGAAACCAAATTCAGATATACTGGGCTCCTCGATTTGGAAACACAACGCCTGAGGAAGTGCAGCCGCGCGGTATCGCTCCATTTGACGTGCGGCGTCCGCGGCGTTTTGAGGTGGTGGCTTGCAACTGAAACCAAATTCAGAGATACTGGGCTCCTCCATTTCTTGTCAAATTCAGAGATTCTGATTTCTGAAGGCATATCATCTGAATCTCACTTAATGGCTGCATTGCGTCCCATGCCGCATCCATCCATGATTTTTCTACCACTCAAACTCAGTTCCATCCAACTACAGTTGTTATACAGAGTATATAATAGTAGTAATCACGGTCAATGGCGATGAAGAAATCCAGTTCATGCAAGAAGACGATGATTCATGGGGGCACCGCCATGAGCTGCTCCAAGGCACGGCCGTGCACGTTGGCCTGTAGGTTATCGAGCGCATCGCGGAGCAGATCAGCGGGCGCCGGGCAGTGATCGAACCGCGCGCAACACGTCTGGTTGGCTCCGGTGGCGTCCTCAACCTTGTCCAGGTTGCTAGTCCTTGCCTCCGTGCTGTTGTCGTCGTCGACGGCGATCCTCGTGGCGAGCACTGCCAGGCCGTGGATCCCGGGGGCCTTGGCGCTACGTCGGTCCGCGTCAAGAGAGCGCACGCGATGGCCGTAGTCTAGGCCGTGGTGCGTGTCGAACATGGCCAGAAACGCTGCCTCCATGCTCACCGGCGAAGCCAGGCGACCATGGTACCCACCTGCACGCAACCGACTCATCATGATCCCGCTCTTCCCCAAGCCACGTAGAAATCCCACCATTTGGATACGACCTAAAGGTCAAAAAAGACCGGGATAAGAAAGGTCAGGGTATGGACTTCAGGGATTTGGATGTGGGGATTCGTTTGCGTCGCTCTCTACATCCTCAGGGTTTAAAATAGACTTCACCCCTGTTAGACTAATTAACAGTAGTTAATTAGTTAACTAGTTATTAGGTTAATTAATCTTAATTAGTTAATTTAAATAGAATTAATTAAGTTCATTAATTAATTAATTTTATTT